>CM065801.1:13428000-16218000 GCA_033398695.1 Orobanche coerulescens
AAATAATAGTCAAAATTAATACTTAAAGAGTGCAAAAATTAACAAAAAAAATCTGTATACATCCTCCTATCCATTTTTTAGAAGACTGGTATTGGAGACGGTGAGAGAGAGACAGAGAGTGACAGAAAAAGAAAGTGTCTAATTCATGTGAATTAGGGATGTATATCCGTACCCGATTCTATCCGTTGGATAAACCCGAAATCGGGTCGGGTATCGGCTGAACCCGAAATTTTATGATCGGGTATGGGTAGGGTATGGATATAGTATATTACCCGAATACCCGACCCAATTACCCGACCTGCGTACCCATTTGAATTATATAAATATATTATTAGTATATGTTATAATTAAATATTATATTGTATTATAGATTATATATATTATTATATAAAATGTTATATTTTAAATATTTATTATACTAAACTAAATTTACTAATTACGTTATATGTATATATGATATATATTAAAAATATTTATATTCTTAAATATAGGGTATACGGGTACCTGAATACCCATTGGGTACCCGATTACCCGATTGGCAATATCCGAACCCGATCCGAATCAAATAGGGTAGGGTATGGAGGAGGCATACCCGTACCCTACCCGACCCATTGACATCCCTAATGTGAATGGATGAATGATGCAAGTAAGACCCATCAACCAAAATATAATTAATAGATAAGGCTAGAGGGTATGGTCATTTCTATAATCCTTCCATCTTTCATAATCCATCCATCTTTCATCTATCTTTCATCTATCTTTCATACTAGGAATCCATCTTTCATCCATCTTTCAACTTTTTTTTTTTACTTTTTTTAAAAATAATATTTAATAATTAAAAAGTATATACATATATTTTTATTTTAAACTATAAACTATAGTATAATTTCATCAATTTTAAAGTTACAATAATACAAACAATTTCATTAAAGTACAGTTTAATAAAATCAAAATAAAGACATAATTTCATAATTTTAGAAGCTATAAAATGTAAACATATATATAATCTAAGGTTTAAAAGGTAAAATAATTATAAAATTAAAAAAACAAAAACATATCACTTCGTCCCTTTCCTCTTTACATATACAGAGCATACATATACAATTTACATATACAGAGAGAGATCAGAAAATAACCAAAAAATAAAAAGAAAAATAAAAACATTACCGTTGAAAGTGGGTTTTGACCTTTGAAGATGGAAGAGTTTGCGGGGTGAGATGCGGTAATAGTTTCTTGCATTCAATCTTTCACTTTCGGTAAAGAGTGGGAGGGATGGTGTATGAATGCGGTACCAAGCGTTACCGCCCCTATAATCCGAGCGTACCGTCCACCCTAAGGGTGGAGGGAGTGCATCACTCATCCCCCTTTCCTTCACTCACTCCAATCAATTTCCTTGCGCCACATCATCTCCCACTTTTTTCTTCACTCACCCTTCACTCACTTCATTTTTGGAGGCGCCACCTTCACTCACCCTTCACTCACCTTTTTTTTTTTTCTTTTTTTCTTTTTTCTTTTTTCTTTTTTCTTTTTTGTTTTTTCTTTCTTAAATTCTATTACAATTTATTAAAAATCTTAAATTTCATTAATAACTAAAATAAACATTACATAATATTAAAAGGCCATAAACATTACATAATTAAAATTTAAAAACTTAAAACTTAATTTAAAATTTAAAATGGGAGTATGTTTTTTTTTAAATTTAATTTTAAATTTAAAAACTTAAAACATTACATAATTTAAAATTTAAATGGGAGTATGTCTTTTTTTTTTTTGCTTTCTACTTGCAGCCAACGAATTGGAGGAAGGTTTTTTTTTTTTGCTTTTTCTTCTTCCCCGCTGCGTGATTCACTCACTCAAAACCCCTCCCCGTGCGGAGTTCACCGCGAGGCGACGGTGTTCCCGTGCGGGGTTCCACCCCTCACCGCTCCTTCACTCACCCACTCCCTCCTCCCTAACATCGATTGTTGAACACTACAAAAAACAAGTGTTGAATAGTCCAACTAAATAGGACCCACATTGGTACGGCAACACAATATTATTTTAAGAAAAATGATTTATAAACCTACATAATAGATCTACAAATATGATTGGTGAAATAAAAAGTTTGATTGGTTAATATGAAGAGAGAGAAAAAATGTTTGAAATTTATCAAAATACTACAAAAACCGGTTTCAAACTGGTTTTTTCAAACCGGTTTCCGAAACCGGTTCCCCTAAAAATCGACCCGGACCGGTTTCTAACGGGAAAATATAAAACCGGGTAGAAACCGCCGGTTTTGAGGCAACCCGAACCGATTTTGGTCAAAAACCGGTTTTGACCGGTTTCGGTTTCAGTTTCGGTTTCGTTTTTTTTGCCCACCTCTACTCCGAGGTGCTGATGTGAAATCAAGTGGTTATATGGGAACGACTTGCTTGCATATTGCCGTTGAAAATGGTTGCGCGTGTTTTGTGCTATTTAATTCTGTCGTATTTTCGTATAATTATTTTTTCAATATGCACATTAGCAATATTTATATATATATATATATATATATCATCTTCACAATGCAATTAATAGTCTCAAACGAATTTAGTATATGTTCGAGTTTTGATCTGGTTTCCTTGATGTAGGTTCCAAAAGCTGCAGGAAGATGCTTTCACGTTTACTTTTATTCTCAAGGCCTTAGACATGCTCAACCCTCCCCAGCCTTAGATAAAGATTGAAGATAAATGTGGCATATTCAAGAAATTAGCAAACACTCCAAACTCCAAGTAAGCAAGATTATTAATTTTTTTACTGAGACCTCTGCCAGGTTTATTTAAATGAAATTTGAACTTTCAAATATATACGGTAAAACCTCTATATAGTAATACTCTATATAGGAATAACCTCTCTATTGCAATAAAAAATTGCAGTCCCAACTCGGGACCAGTTATAATTAAGAATAACCTCTACATTGTAATATTCTATACTTTTTATAAGTCCTCCTTTATAAAATCCCCTCTATATAAGAATAACTTTGCTTAATATATATATATATATATATATATATATATAAATCCAACAATATATAATCATTGCTTCATATGTGAAAATTCAAGATGTCTTAAAATATGTCCAATGTTGGTTATGAGTGTCTTCTAACCATTTTGCAAGATCTTTTTGCTTCCAATCGGGGTTAGTTTCTTTCATTTTTCGTAATTCGACACGAATATTTTCAGTAATTTGGGTTCGCTTGCTCTTAGGTGCCATGGCTAGTTTAAAATAATAAAATTGTTGGTTTGAAATGATATAAAAACTCACCACTAGTACTTATATATACTTAGTAAAAAAACCCAAAACACATGGTACATGCATGCGTAATGTATCTACATTTTAAATAAATGTATATTCATGAATCTTAACATAAGTTTCAAGTTCATAATGTATTTAAGATATTTAAGTAAATATTTTGTTAATTTGTTTTGAAATTTTATGGTATATCTTCTAATTTATGTATTAAAAAATATAATATATATTTATATATCTATTTAAATTATTTTTAAAAATTTTTATATGTAAACCTCTATTAAGGAATAACTTTCCTATATGAATATTTTTCCCTGGTCCCAAAGATATTACTGTATAGAGGTTTTACTGTATTTATTTTTCATAATGAATCGTTATTAGTGCCGGCAATCTTGAGGCTATGTTTTCTATAGTGCTTCCCCCTGTTTCACGTCATTAGCAAGTGTTGCCTAATTAATAAGGACAGATTATCTTTGATATATAATAGAATTTCTGTGGTGTACTTGTTGATTTTTTTCTGTTCCTGCTGATGAGATAAGTATGTCTGTTCCAGTAATGAAAACATATTGAACTCTGTTTTTTTTATATACATGCAACACATATCGAATTATGTCGTTTAATGTACAATTTTGATTATTAATAACTTTAATTATATATTAGTAAAAATCAAGGTCGGTCCTGAGATTTTGGGGACACGATAAATCTCTAAGGGATGCCTTGTATGCGTAGGCTCTATTCTCGTCAACTTAAAATGAGTGCTAGTCAGTAAAAAAAAAAAAATTAGTTTTAATCATTAAAACAAATTAGTTTTGACAAGTAAAAATCAGTTTCAGTTTGTAATTAAATGTCAGGTCTAATTATTGAAAATAAGTAACTTCATAAAATAAAAGAACATTGTGAATCAGTAAAAAATAGTTTCAATAAGTTAAAATATTTTTAATTAGTAAAAATCAGTTTTAATCGATTAAAATCAGTATTAATAGTAAAAAAAATTAATTCAGCAAAAATCTTGTGAAGATTATAGGGCCTCAGAGACTAATATACTTATTTTTCCACTTTGCCACTTTATTTTTTACATGAATTATAGTGGTAATTAGTTTTAGACAATTAATTGGCACTATATTCCTCATGCCATCGGCCCATCGGTTCAAATTTAGTTGGGATTAAGGTGCAGTTGATGATAATTATATCAAGAGTAAAACCAGTATACATAAAGAAAGGGCGGGGGGTGAACCTAGTACACTTAGAGAAATCCCTAGCTGTGCTGATATGTCTATTATATGGATGGATAAAAGAACTTGAAGACTTGCTTCTTGCAATTCCTTTTTTTTTTTTAATTTATATTTTTATTGAGAAACACATTTGCCTAGTTCATTTTCATCATTTATGAAGAATAACACTCCAGATCTTGCAAATGTCAATTTTCTGACTAGAACTAGAATTGGCTGCTACATTTATTTGTTTCCGTAAAAATAGACGTTACAGTGTTTTAATCTCTATGCAGATAAGTTCACTGGATTGGAGTTGGATGCTTTGCACTCTACCATTGAAGCTCTGAGAGCAAGGTTGCAAAGACATGTACATTCGACACAGTCAGATTTCCTAAGTCGGCAAACACAAAAAAGACCAGCAAGAAGGGCAGATAAGATTCAAAGCAATGATGTATCTGAACTCAAATCCGCACTAGCAAAACTATCACTAATAAACATCGAGAACAGCGGAAAGGTCAAACTCGTTGAATCTGCACTAAGAAACAAGGAAATGAGTGATTGCAAATAACACTGAGGGGTTGAAGATGCATTTTGATTTTGAGGATCTATTTAATGAAGATGGGAAGTTCGATATAACCGTTATTGGGATGGTTTTCAATTTTTTTCTCGGATTTTGTTGCTACAGGCTTGATATTTGTCTTCGAATTCCTATTCGATTTTGCTGCAGTGGGGAAGTGATGTTGATTTGGAGGTTCAGAATTGTAATCATATTATAAATATGGCAATAGATTAGTTAGATAGTCCAATTTTGTTCAGTTTAACATAAACCTTATTTATATCGAAAATATGTTCACCTTTTGTCACTGCCTTTGACATAGAGATTAATCTGAATCCAGGTATAATGTTTTTTTGTGATTTTTATTCATTCCCATGAAAATATGAGCTTCATCAGATATCTTTTTTTTTTTTAACAAATAAAATGTGGAAAGAAATTATGTAACTAACACGAGGATTCATTAGATGATAGATTACCACATTATACACTTATTATCCCTTACATAAACCAAAGACTGTATATAAAATTTAAACATCAGTATTAAAATTGAACGTTCGAGAAATATATTTAATTTCTCTATCAGCATTACAAGCGTCGCATTTGGAACATTCGTCGTCTTCACACCACATATTTCTCCATTGATGTTGATTTGGTGTCGGGCAGCATTTTGTTGGCTCGATCAAATCAGGGTTCTTCACCCACATTTGTCTCAATATCTTGATCAGATTGTTGCGACACGACTTCAATCGTCTCATGGCGGATTTTGATTTTCTGAAGTCGCTCAACATATTAATACCGATTATTTTCTCGTTTGGCCGCCCACAGAGCTTACAAGACAATGCACATGACATAACGAGCCCCTATGTGACCTAGTTTTGCAGCCTTCTGTAAGTGCATCCATGCCGATCCAGGATTTATTTTGTTGAAATAATCAATCTGAAAATTTAAAAAAAAAAATTGTGAGGTAATATTATATATCAACATATATAAATTGTTAAAAAATAAATAAATAGATAGATAGATAGATAGATAGATGCGAAAATAACATCAACATACCACCGCTTGTCTGTATAACACCTCAGGATTTTCAGATTCTCGGCACTTGTTGAGGAAGGCTTCATGTTTTTCGCTTAAGGGGTTCCAAGAAATTATTGGGAACTTATCCAACGTCACACGTTGATAAACATATTTATCTTCACCTATCTCCTTGAACGTTTTGCAGCTGTATTATAAAAAAATGTAAAAAAAAAAATATATCAGGAGAGAGAGAGAGAGAGAGAGAGAGAGAGATTTGCTATCAAAGTTGATTGAAACGGAAAAAGAAACTGCATACCTCAACTTAACATTGAACATGTCGGTGAAGGATGACGCCGCTACTCGTCCTAAGATTTCACAAACCAAGACTTCGTTCGGGACACTTTCGATAATGCTTCTCCTGTTTGAACTAGCTTTCATGTTCTTTGGACGTCTTGTCATGATGATTAATGAACGTAAGTAGGGCTCTTTTTGTTTTGTTTAATTCTTCTAGGTGGTGTTGAAGTTGAATGAAAAGAAAGCATGCATGATGTGTGTGTGTGTATAGGAGTATTTGAAAGGTTTCTAAGCCTATTCAAACAAGGAAACTAAATAAAACCTAGACGTAGAAGGAAAGAGAACATATATTAATTAATGTATATTGTTAGGGAAGAGAGAGAAAGTAGAGATTTTTCCTAATTAACATTGATATTTTCCATATACCGTGTGTTTCAATCTTATCAAATTACTCTACTCCAAATAGCCTTTCCTTTTGAAGAACCTTCTTTTATGAGGTCTCTTTACATAGAATTTGCTCCCCAATTGATATATCTATCGATTTTTTTTCAGGGGCCATTGCAAAAAGTATCTCATGGCACAGCCCAAGATTCGGATGCCCGGGCAGGATTATGTGAAGGGCGTGCGTGCCATCAGTTTACTTTACAATTTAGTCGGCAAAGATTCAATTCTCGTGACTGCATATACAGTGGTGGCCAGTTGCAACTTGACGCTTTAGCTGACGAAATTCACCCCATCTGGAAAACCTGCAGCCAACCTCGTATCTGTGTCAATTCCTGCCGCTATGATTTGTGAATCCACCCCAAATAACCACTACGAAATTCGACCACTCGCCTAACACTGTTTGGTTAGGACATCCACCTCTGATTAGGTTAGCTATCATCGACTTATCTCTGCCTAATAAACATAAATCCCCAATTTCCCGACCGAATCTTTTGCGTTCATTCCGGAGATGGGGACATGGAGCTAAGTAACTGATCTTATGGATAGGATTGTGGAAACTGGGGTCAGAGATGATGAGGTGAAAGAGACGGAGATGGATATGATGCCGACGGTAATTAGTAAGGAGCTTCTTCGTGGACCCAAGACGGTGTTATTGCCCTCCGAATTTACGATCTGCGACGGTAATTAGTGAGTCGCCTTTTGCGATTTTTTCTAATATCTGAGAGCGGAGAAAGTGTTGTCAGCATTTTGTTGTTGTTGCAGAGTACATAAGTTTCTTAGGTTCTCCCTAATTATTTTGCCTAAAAAATGGAACTAGCAAAATTTTATGCACCATAGGATATTAAAGATTGGACTTTTGTAGATTTTAGGGTTGATGCACATAAGGCTGAAAAACAAGTTAAAATACTCTATACTCAGACCCGAGGTCCATTGTTAAAAGCTCTAAAATTTGAGCTCGATTCAATTGTGTGTGTGTGTCTGTGTATATATAAAAAATCTTTGATAAAGTGAACCTTTCGCATCATTGAAAATTCATAAATTATAGTATGCCAAAGTTTGAAACAGTATCGGTTCGACAAAAGTTTGTTTAAGCTCGATTCAATTAATGATCAAGCCAAATCAGATAGTTTATAAACTCGTTAAAATTCTAATATACTATCTTGCACAATACCATGTTTGGCTTTAGTCGATTCATTTACATCCTGTTTATATGCTCTCATTAAATTAGAGATGAAATTTTCTTTGTAGGTGTACTTCGAACTCCAGCACCATGGACCTCATTTGAAAAGAATAATTGATAACCAGAATTCGCTGTTACGGGAAATTCAAGGGAAGCTTTTGGAAGTTGAAAGAAGACAGGAAAACATAGACGATCGCATGGACCGAGCATTTAGGTTTCACAATTCCATGGAAGACCGCATACTAAACTTGACGCGGCTGCCTGGAGCACACAAAAGACCACTTTCAAAAGCAGAGAGAGATTTCAAGTCAGAACTTGGTAAAATCTTCTACTGGATTTTATTTTACAAGCTGATATTGAAATTCTGATTTCTAGCTCAATGGAACTCAAATGCAAATGCCGAGGATTTCAGTTGGACTGACTATTATTAGGAGATTAAAACTTTTACGATCTTCATTTAGCAAATAGAATGAATCAAAATACAGTGCTTCATATTGGTTGGTCCTTATTGAACTTCTCCCCCTTTTATATTTACTTAATCTTATAGAGCCATGTCTCATGATGTAGGTGTTGATTTTACAATATCAATCACATAATGTGACATGACGAGCAATTATCTCGACTCATTACCATCTCATGATAGTTTCCATAAAACTGGAAAAACCTATGATGTAGATGGTTTTGGAGTTTCATCTCATTTACCCTTCAGATGAAGGTTGCGGCAGGAAGCACATCCGGCATAAAACTTTGCCACTTTGTTTTTACATGAATTATAGTGGTAGTTAGTTTTAGACAATTAATTGGCACTATATTCTTCATGCCATCGGCCCATCAGTTCAAATTTAGTTGGGATTAAGGTGCAGTTGATGATAATTATATCAAGAGTAAAACCAGTATACATAAAGAAAGGGCTGGGGGTGAAACCAGTACACTTAGAGAAATCCCTAGCTGTGCAGCTTGATATGTCTATTATATGGATGGATAAAAGAACTTGAAGACTCGCTTCTTGCAATTCCTTTTGGTTAGATATTATACTACCCGGACCCGACCTGTGATTACCAATTTTTTTTGCCTACCCGGTCCGGACCCGGACTCGGACCCGAAATTCAAGACCCGGATTGGACCCAAACGGGTAAAATCCGCCGGGTACCCGGATCCACGGTTTTTTTTGCCATCCCTAATTGAATTCTAGGTCCTTTTATTGTCTTAAGACTAGTTTGTCGTTCTTTTTATTCTTCTTCATGTTTCTTTCCCATGCAGGCTGGAGCCGATCCAAACATTAGTTCATGTGGATCAAGTCCTCTGGCACTTGCAGCTAGGGAAAACGACACGTGTTTTCTTAGATCCTTGCTTGCAGCTGGAGCAAATCCAAACTCATGTACAACAGTTAGGGTCTGTTTACCAACTCTGTCATTAAGATCTGAGTGGAATAAGTTATCTGTTTGGATTATGCTGTCTGTCTGGATAAGGATGAAATGTTGTTTACCTGCATTGCTGAATCAACTGTTGGCAGAAATGACCATTTTACTCCCTCGATATATATAAAAATGTATTAAATATTTATATCCAAAATAGTTCAACATCATACAATTATAAATTGCACAACATCATAATAATATAACACAATATCTAGTTATAATAGTCATTTGGTTCCATTAAGATGATAGCTTACCGAATAAGGAGCTGGGGGATCAATGTCTCATTAAGATGCTATCTTATTGATTAAGCTCCTGGTAAACACATTATCAACTGTAAGAAATCAATAAGCTTCATTAAGCTGCTAGTAAACAGGCCCTTAGTATCATCAATGTCTGAATATGAGCTGAATTCTGGTGGTGGTGGTTGTTGTTGTCTGTATCAACACCCTCTTGAAGGATGAGTGGTACCACTCAGAGCTATAATGCTCGTGGTTCTGGATATTACATCATAAAACATCATTTCCATTAGATTATAAGCTCAATTACTTACTTTGTTCTGTACCCTTGTGATATTATCTATATGTTGTTTCAGGATCTTTTGGGACCCATAGAGCATGCTGCCGAGGTGGGTAACTTTGAGGGTGTTAGGATTTTGTTTCCAGTGACAGACAACATCGTTTCTTGTTATCCCGATTGGAGCATTCGTGGAATTAAAGATCATCATCACTCTGAAGCGTATAAGATGGAGGTATATAAATTAAGTTGTTCTCATGAGTTTTTAGTGTTGTGTGGAATTCAATTTGCATAGATCAGACTTCTCTTTTCATTGGAATATTATATTTATTTTTTATTTGAACAATATTGTCTTGATCATATGATGTTAGAAAGCATGGGCCATTTGGGTGCTGGCATTCTGATTTATTAATTTTTTTAGATTTTGTATTTCGTTTTTCTCAGAAAAAGCTGAGTCGAGATGGTTACTTTCAGTTTGTTTATGAGGAAGGAAAAAATGCAGCCAAGGAAAAGGATTATTCAGAGGCTGTGAAATGGTTCAGTGAGGTCATTTTTTTGCTTGTCTTTCCAATATTTGTTTGATATACTAAAATTCAGTTTATTTTTCTCTGCTCGACATTGGGGCGTTGGCAGGCAATTTATCTTCAGCCGAACAATGAAACTTTGCTATCTAATTGTAGCATTTGTTGGGCAAATTTGGATGAACCCAATTTCTCTTTACATGATGCCGAGGCTTGTGTTATGGTGAAACCCGACTGGCCGAAAGGTCACTACAGAGCCGGTGTAGCATGGATGCTCCTTAAAGTATGCAAAATACTTCATTCAAGTGTATGTTTGGTAAAAATAAGCTAGCTCATTTTTGAGCTTATTAAAAAAGTCATGTTTGGTACGCATAAATTAGCTTATAAGCTAGCTTATTGAGATGCTATTCTACTCAGAGTAGCATTTCATAAGGTAGCTTATCAGCCAAACATGTCCCACGAGTGTGTTTAAAAGTTTAGCTGATAAGCTATAGCTTATTAAGTTATTTTTTTAAGCTAGTTGGCGTACACAAAGAAGGCTTTTTAACTAAGTTCAGAAAAAACAAGATAGCTTATAAGTCGGCTTATTTTTGAATATATAACCGAAATTTGGAAAGTTTTGTTTTGACCTTTCGTTAAAAAATTATGTTTAGCATTATACGAAGGCTTGCGGATCATTTAAGACGGCTAGTATGTTGGATCCGGATAATATGGAAATTAAGAAGGCATTAAGGTGAGCATCATTGTCAAATCTCGAAATTTTTTCTTTTTTTTCTTTTTGAAGAGAATTAATCTTTATTTTTTTAAATGATAGTCTTGCTCTCAAGCCTGCAATACTTGGCCAAGCTGAAAAGAACCTACCAAACACAGTGTATCTTTTAGCATTACTTGTTCCTTCTTGTCCGGCTTTCTACATGACTTTGCTTAACATGGCTAAGGAGAACTCATCGGAGGCCATGCGTGTTCTACGTGAGTTCTTGGAGAGCTCGAATTTGGTTCGTCTGCTGTGAAACGAGTTTTTTTTCTTTGGTCGGAAAATTCGGTCTAACATTAGGTGAAATAGTAATTAGGAGGATGGACCCAAAGACCAAACTAACCCTTGTGTTACATAGACGTATTTTTTTTTTTTTTGCGAAGTATAATGAGCTTTTGTACGTGTTTGTTTATATAAACACTGTTTGATCTGATTTTTTGTTGCTGGTTTAGTGCCATTAAGTACAAAATCCCACTTTGAGGTGTAACTGTATTACAAAAAGACCCCATATCATTTTAAAATTACAAATACCACTTACATTTGGTTTTGGGTCTGTTTCATGCTTGTAAGATCATTTCAAATCTCAAGGGGATACTGGTAATTGCAAAGGATAAGTGGGTTAGTTATGTAATAAGCCTGAATTTTAGGTGTAGTTTTTGTGATTATCCCTACTTCAAATTGAAAGGAATCTATGAGGTGTCCTTATGTTACAATGCTTGGTCTTTGGTTTCCTCATAACCTAGTTTGAATTTTGAGATAATTACAAGTACTATCCTTGGGTGTAACTTAGATTACAATGCAAAACGTGTTGTTAAATTATGAATTGAAGTTCATGAAGCAATATGGATCTCAAAGCAATACACAAGGTATTGATGGATGGATTGACGAGAATATTTATATCATTCGTTCATTTATTTATTATATGTTTATCTCGAGTTCATGGTGCATCATGGACTCGACTCCATGATATAAATTGCCGTGCAAAGTATGTTTGACGGCTTTAAATTTTGGGATGTGAATGTGTTTAAGCTCTTTATGAATGACCCAAATCTGTTCGTATTGAATTCTTTTCGTTTGCGGAAGCGATAGATAAGTGCGGAATATAAAAGACACAGAGATTTATAGAGGTTCGGTTTTAACTAGCTTTCGTCCTCTCTCCTTCATTTTTTTTCTATAGGTTCACGATAAATCTTTTCGTCTTGTATTCGATCGATCGAGGTAAACTGTTACAATCTTGTCTTTAATTGGTCCAAGAGAAACTGCTACAATCTTGTCTTCAATCGGTCCAAGATAAACCGTATTTTCTTTTCTATCGGACAAAGAAACAACCTTTCTAGCTTTCTATATTTGCTAGAAAAACCTCATTGGATTTTAGATTATTATTCTAATAATGCCGAATCAACGATTCTAATACCGTTACAATCTTGTCTTCAATTGGTCCAAGATAAATTGTATTTTCTTTTCTATCGGACAAGGAAACAACATTTCTAGCTTTCTATGAGTATTAGAAAAATCTCACTGGATTTAGATTATGATTCTAATAATGCCGAACCAACAATTCTAATAACACCGAATCAATTTACAATCCTTTTTTTTTCTCTCGTGTATGAATGAGTGAATCAAACACTACTCTTATCAATTAAGCTCAATTATAACAATAATGATGTATATAAATATATGAGATGAATGTATAATATTCTTGAAGTTGTTGCTTTGTTGAATACCAAATGAACTGGTATTTATAGGCTCAAAGTCTCAACTAGCCGTTTACTCTCTAACGCCTTTAGCGTGCGCTAGTTCCTCCTTAGCGTGCGTTATCGGTGTAGTCAAGCATCGTCACTTTTGACTTTGAAAAGGAACGATCTTGTTGATGCAGATATTTGTCCAACGAATAATTTGAACTTAGTGTGCGTTAATCATCCTTCATAGCATGCGCTGTAGTCAATCTTTACTTTTCAGATTTTGCGTGATTTCCTTGTTGAAAAGGTGTCGAACGGATAAATGATCAACGGTAGGATTTCATATCTTGCGTGCGCTAACTCTGGTTTTTAGCGTGCGTTAAGTGGACATGTTTAGCGTCCATTATGCTTTACTTGTACTTCATAGCGTGTGTTATTTACATTATACAGTAGCTTGCGCTATCTTCAGTAATTTAGCGTGCGCTATACTTTATTTGTAGCGTGCGCTATGTTTGGGTTATGCTTTTATTTTCTATCCAGCTTTTCGTCTTCAACACTTGTTGTCTTACTTGTTGTTTTGACTTTAATTATTAACTCATCATCAAAATTCTTTAATATATTTGTTTGGAATAAAATGTTCCAACAAAATCTGCTCGGCGTAATTCAAGCCTTAGGGTGCAACTTTACGACTCGTCGTTGCTTCCTTTGAGAAAAATGGGTTTTATTAGCTTATTTAATTGAATTGATGTTTGTTTGATGGGTAACTAATAATAATCTGGAATTTATATTTCATATCATAACTTACTGATGTCAAGTATAGGGTTCTCCATACTTTATCTTTACAAGGGATAGATTGTTGCAAAATGTATTGGTACATGATAAATGACATCATTAACAAAAAGAAATAGTATAAAATATTTTTTTTAATTCACAACTACAGTTTGATTATTCGTGATATCTCACTGATAGGAGTGGCAAAAACTAGTTTTGATTCAGTTTTGGACCGGCTCCATGTCGTTTGGATTTAAAATGGCTCAAATCCGTGATGGCTCCATTCTTCATGGTTTCGAAATGGATCGGGTTCGGTTCCGTGTAATTCTTAAAAAGTTTTTATAGTTTATGTATAGTTTCTACGAGCAGCCATTATCTGTACCGCAAGCATTATAACTCAAGTTGTACCATTCACCCCTTTCAAATGGCATCTTACTTTCAAATAACGTACCTTTCCATTTATTTGGTTATTATGATCCTGTTCCCTTCACTCCACTATAACTATATATAAAAAAAATGAGCATGCTTGTGTCTGTCGGGCTGCATATTCGGCTCCTAAGAAGCATCAAATGTATATACAAGAAGCTCTCAGATGAGGAAATGGAGTGTTCCGATATTTTCGGAGGCCCTGTCACCCCAATACCAGAACTATGAAATCAATTGGAAGAGTACCAATTGAAACAAAATATGAATGTTTATATGATATATTACAATAAAAGTTTTACAAAGCGAAAGAAAAAAAATGTCTTAAAATTTCCAAGTTGAAATTCACTCTTCTAATATTTTTCAAATCTTCAATAAGTTCTTCGTAATCAACTTTCTTCAACAAGTCACTTCACTTGCTGTTAATATTAGTCCATCAAGTCTTTCTTATGTCATTGTGGAGCCCAAATAAGACTTCTACATCTTCAACTTTAAGAAACTTCTTTCTGCAGATGCAACAGTTACATGAATGATCAGCAAAATTCTATACGCAATAATCAAGACTATCAAAGTTAGGGAACCAGGACATGTTTCAAATACTTTAAAACATCAACAAGTCTCATCTTTTGATTGGGTAAAAAATCTTGAAGTAACTTGAGTTCCACATATAAATTATTCACATCAACATCAAATTCGTCTTGTTTCACTATTACAAATAACACATTTTACTATGGTTATTTCGTACATTTTACATCGGTTATGGAACTGTTGTAAAATATATCGTCGTCAAATAGATGCTAAATCTATATCGGTTTTCAAACCGATGTAAAAAATTCAATTTACATCGGTTCCATTTAACCGTCGTAAATATCGTCGTCAAACATATATTTTAACATCGATTTTCAGAAAATCAATGTAAAAAGTGCAGATTTCAAATAGTTTTACATCGGTTTTTAGACAACCGATGTAAAATTTGCAACTTAGAATCGATGTAAATTTTACAATTTTACATTGGTCATGCCTAGAACTGATGTAAAATCTGCAATTTTACATCGGTTGTAAGTAGAATCGATGTAAAACTGAATCTGCACATTTTAGAGACTGCGGTCTGCATGCGGCCCAAACCTGTGCGATTTTTATCTGTCCTGCGGTCCGAATTTATGAGACCCCGGTCCGAAATTGTGAGGGACCCCAGTCCAAGCCTTTCAGACAGCGGTTCGGTCCTAGCCATTTTCTTGGAGCTACCTGATGCGCGGTCCTCATTGCAAATCGCGGTCCTGAACGCGACCATAGTCCATAAGCCAATTTAGCGTGTAATACACCGTTGCGTAGCTAATTTCACGAGGAATCCATACATATAGAGAATACGTCCTAAACATTTGCGTGTCCTCAAGCAAAAAGAAAGAAAATAAAACCACAATACAACAAAAATAAGGATTAAATAACCAAGTTAACGTTAAGCTACGCATAATCATCCAAGAATATACAACTCTCGTGAAATCGCATAATACCTCGTGAAAGCGCAAACTCACAAATGAACATATGGCAAAAAAAAATGCTCCATCCAACATGTAAGAAGCAAGTAAAAGTAGTCTCTCATCTCTCAAGTATTTAGATTGGACAATTACGCTCAAACTCGATTCTAACGGAAAGATTCTACTATATGCTTGCATTTCATCTACTATCAAATGCATAAATATTCACAAAACACAAATCATAGGGTCTTATTTTCGGTTGTAACGGGGCTATGGCTCAGGTTGGGAAAATTTGGCAAGTAGTTAAAAGTCAAGTCCAAGTAGAGCATAAACAATCCTTACAATTCAACAAGATAAATTAAGTAAACGTACTTACAATTATATATGAACGTTCTCTCATATGCCTTCGTCATGATCATTACGAGTGGCATGCATACCATCCGTTTCATTTTCATCAATGGGAGGTATGCGTGCCGAGAAAGAAAAAGTCTCATAATCATCAAACATTGAATCTTCATTCTCATCAATGTTTTAAAAATCGGACGAGGCGTACGCCTCGAGGCGCGCCTCGACTCGAAGCGGACAAAAAGCGACCCGAGGAGCACGCTTTGGGGATCTCCGGGTGAAGCTTACGCTTTTTTCGGGTGAGGCATACGCCTCGAAGCGTGTACGCCTCGAGGCGGAAAAGCGGACGCTTCAGTCCACCGACCAATTTTTGGCTTGTTTGACGCTTTTTTGACTGGTTTTGATCGTTTTCTACTTTTTTTTTTTACTTTTTCGTTATTTATAATACCATATATAGACAAAACCCTAAATTAAAAACAGGTCAGGCCTCTGCTCTTCGTTCCTCTGCTCTCTCCCACTCTTCCGTTCCTCTCTGTCGCCGGGCCTCTCTGTCGCCGGCAGCAAAGTCGCACACACACACGCACGCCGGAGATCTCTTCGCCGGGCCTCTCTGTCGCCGGCAGCTACCTGGTACGTGTTTTTTGGGGTTAAACTCCTCTTACTCATCTCACTCTTCTTACTCTGTTTGCTTCGAACAACTCTTCTTACTCTGTTTTTTGACTTTTTTGGGTTGATTTTTGTGGTATTGACAGAATTATGGTGGGAGAAGGATCGAAGGGGCAGGCAAGTAGCGGTTCAAGAAAAGACCCGGCTTGGAAGTATGGTAAAGAAATTCAAGTTGAAGGAAAGCATTACGAATACATTGAATGCAATTTTTGTTTGAAAACTATTAAGCGAGGTGTGAAAAGAATGAAGGATCATCTTGCCGGTACACATAAAGATGCAAAGCCATGTAGTAGTGTACCGGAAGAAGTGAAGCAAGAAATTAAAGATTATTTGAAGAGAGGAGAGCAAATAAAAATCAGTGCTGAGATTTTGAGGAAATGGTGGATAGTGGCTCTTATTACAATAACCAAGGCTCGATGGGAAGAGGAGGTTCGAGTTCGAAATGTACTCCTCACACAAGGGGTGTAAGGGGACCGATTGATCGCTTTGTTGTTGAAGTGGAGGAAGAAGATGCTCAAGATACGGGCAACCAAACGAATGAGAAAGAGATGAGGAATAGAGTTTGTTTAGATATTGGAAGATTTTTCATTGAAAACGGAATCCCCTTCAATGCTGCCAAGAGTGCTTCTTTTGTTAATATGTGTCGATCTATTGGGAACTATGGACGTGGCTTAAAACCTGCAACACAATATGAGCTTAGTTCGTGGATCTTGAATGAAGAAGTGAAAACTACAAAAGCGGTCGTAGATGAGGTGAAGAAAACATGGGCACAAACGGGTGTTTCCATATTATCCGATGGTTGGAAAGATATGAGGGGAAGGCAGTTGATTAACTTTCTTGTTAATAACCCCTATGGTACCGTCTATTTAAAATGCATTGATGTTTCGAATGTTGTGAAAGATGCAAAATTATTGTGCGCACTTTTTGAGGAAGTTGTTAACGAAGTTGGAGAGGATCTTGTGATTCAAGTAGTTACTGATAATGCAGCCAATTATAAGGCTGTGGGGGAAATGCTAATGAGGAACAAACCACGTTTGTGGTGGACACCTTGTGCCGCGCATTGTATCGACTTAATGCTAGAAAAGATTGGTGATTTGCCTCAACATAAGAACGCGTTGATAAAAGCAAAGAAGGTAACTACTAATTAATATATATATATATATATATATATATATATATTTATATATATATTAAATTCTTTAATATTTAAATTTTATATTGATGTATCATGTATTATGGTGAGTAATTTTATCTATAATCATGGATGGGCATTAGCATTGATGAGGGAACACGCAAAGAAGGATCTTCGCCGGGCTGCTACTAGATTTGCCACAGCTTACGTAACAATACAAAGTATGATAAATTTGAGGCAACCTTTGGAAGCTATGTTTGCTTCTTCTGAATGGTCAAGGCATGCCTTGTCAAAAAAAACGGAGGGTAAAACCGTAAAGAGATTTATCTTTAATCCTAATTTTTGGATAAGTCTGTCATATGCAGTAAGAAGTACAAAGCCTCTTGTAGGAGTGTTGAGGATGACGGATTCTAAAAAAGTGCCAGGAATGGGTTTCTTGTATGGTGCAACGGACAAAGCTAAAGAAGAGATAACAAAAAATTTGGGTGGAGAGTTGGGAGCTTACAAAGAAATATGGAGTATTATTGATGAAAAATGGGATTTTCAAATGCATCGTGATTTACATGCAACAGCATACTTTTTAAATTCTCGCTTCCAATATGCTGAAGGCTTCTCCCTTCCTTCGGAGGTCAAGTTGGGCTTGTATAATTGCTTAGGTAAACTTGTTACTAACAGAGTGGATAAAGAGAAAGCTGATGAACAAATTGATAAATTCAAAAAAGCAGAGGGCTTGTCCGGTAATCCACTAGCAAAGTCATCGGCTACTAAGCGATCTCCTGGTTAGTAAATAATTAAAATATTGCTTCTTTTTTAACTATCTTTTATTTTTGATATTTTTTTAGATTCTTAAATACTACCCATGTTATGTAGCTGATTGGTGGCTCCAATTTGGAGATGAAACACCTGAATTGACAAGCTTTGCGGTTAGAGTTTTAAGTCTTACGGCGTCCTCTTCGTCATGCGAGCGTAATTGGAGCACTTTTAATCATGTAAGCTGGCGTAATGAAATTTATTTCCACTTCTTTTAATTCTTTGCTATTATATATATATATGTGTGTGTGTGTGTGATTTAGATACACACGAAGAAAAGAAATCGCTTCGCAACGGAAAAATTAAACAAGTTGGTGTACGTCATGTACAACAAGAAATTAAAAGATAGGCACTTAAAGAGAAAGGCAGTTAAGGAAGATCAAGATCCATTAGTTCTTGATGAAATGCCATCGGATGATGAATGGATTGCGGATGAAGGCGAAGAATTTGGGAATCATATTCCATTATTGGCGATACAAGATGCTTAAGATGTGGACATTGAGGTGGAAGAAATTAATCAAGCGAGTGGAAGTTCACACCAAAAAAATTCACAATCAGACACTAGGAAAAATGGTTTGTTCCCTTCGGCCTTCTCCACCAAAATTACTTAATGAAATTGAACATTATAATTAATATGATCTTATTTTTATGATAGATCATAAACGTAAAAGATTGCAATTAATCGATGAGGAATCGGAATGGGAAGATCGTGATGAAGAGGAGGATGATGATAGAGCAATTAGATATGACGATGATTCCATGGATGATCCCTCAAGTGGTGGCGAAGATGGAATGACGAGTTCGATGAGTTTTTTAAACCATTGGACACAGATGATTCAATATTTCATTAGATAATGATAATTGAATTATCTGGTCATTATGTTATTTTTTTTTTAATCTATGACTTTTTGGAGTTTTTGCTTGAAGACACTTGTTTTATGTTTTATCTACCTAGTTTTATGTTTCATATTATCTAGTTTGTGATGTCTTTTGACATATAACATTTAGTACTTATGATATTGTTGTTTATTATTTGTTATGTTATTTTTTTTTCTGATTTTTGTCCTCAAAGATTGAGGCGTACGCCTCGGACCGCCTCGAGGCGTACGCTTCGCTTCATGACTGCAAAACGCCTCGAAAATGTTTTTCGAGTTTTAAAACATTGATTCTCATGAGTATATCTGCAATTTTATAACAAAAATCGAGTAGAATATATACCTAATAAAACTTAAAAGTTTAAAACTTACATGATCGAAAATTGTACAATCGATATGCTTTGCCAAATATTGCCGTGAAATATTTCCAAAACGTCACTGTGGGAAAGGTATAGTGGAAAAACATGGACGAGCAAAACCACTAAATTTTTAGGCAACAAGACTACACCAAGGATTGTCAAAGATCAAGAATGTTTGCCAACGAGAACCATGCCTCGTTAGGCAAGTACCAGATCCCTGAAATGAAAATGGTCATATAGGGGTTAATATTAAAAAATGCAGAGATAGCAAAACCCCCACAAACAACTACAGATATTCATGGAAAATTGTCCTTCTAGAAACACAGGACTGATTCAACTTTGTACTACCAGGAAAAAGATTGTCCTTCTAGAAACATAGGACTGATTCAACTTCTAGAAACGCCAATTTTATTGGAAAAAAGATACAACAAGGGGAGGGGGGACAAATATAGAACCATGTTTGCATAAGGATTTCGTCTCTAAAAAAGCGTGTAACGAAACTCAACTGACTCCTGCTTTACGCTAAAATAAACTCAAGACAAAGCGACGATTTAACAAGATTTGAGCATAAATCTATGCGATAAAGGTTCTATCCTAACTCGATTGGCACACCAAGTAATACTTCTACTATCTCAAAATGTACCCTCCCTAATCCCTTTAGAAGGAGGGGAATGGACTGATCAAAATCAATTTCTAAACAGATTCAAACGTCTTGAAACAGGCCTCAAACAGCCTTGAAAGAAGCCATATGGACCTGCAAACTATAACAACATTATATTATCATCAACTCATCAATCCACAATAACACTTATCTAAACTTGCATATTTAATGGTCCAAATAAATAAGCAACCAATTAATCAAATCAAGTAGAAAAGCAATCATCAAGACACCAAATACGCAAATAGATTCAAATTCAATACCCAAGTCAAGCAAAGCAATCACTAAGAAAATCACCTAACTGCTTCAATGAGAAAAAATATCACCTGGAATGATTGGGAAATCGAGAGGAAAATCAGATTTCAAGAACCCGGTGCGGCGATGATTAGAACCAACAAATCAAGAGTAAAACCGACCAAAATCGACCTTGGTGCGGCGTCGTTTAGAACCAAGAAACTAAGAGAAAAGAACGAGATTAGGGGGGCTGGATTAGGCAGAAGCGCGACGGGCTGAACTAGAAAAAAAAAATGACGACGCGCGGCGGAAGTTCGACGGCGCGACGGTGAGAGGCTACGGCGACACCGACGGTGGAGGTTGAGAGAGAAACCCTTTTTCAATGCGAGGGGAAATAATAAGGGGATAAAATCTGCCAAGTATAATTAGTAATAAAATTGGAAATTTATGACGGTTCGAAAGAAATCGTAGTAAAACTCGTTGAAAAAATAATATTTACTACGGTTAAACAAAAATCAGTCGTTAAATGTACATGCAATTTCAATCTGTACCTCGATTATTTTCAACCGATGTAAAAAGGAAGTAATTTTACATCGGTTCTCCAAATAAACGATGTAAAATTAACAAATTTTCAATTTTTACATCGATGTAAAAATTTGAAATTCGATGTAAACAAGGTAGTGATTTTAACGACGGTTAAACAAAAACCGTCGTTAAACATACATGGAATTTCAAATTTTACATCGATTATATTCAACCGATGTAAAAAGGAAGTAATTTTATATCGGTTCTCCAACTAAACAATGTAAAATTAACACATTTTCAACTTTTACATCGGTTGTAAATAACCTATGTAAACAAGGTAGTGATTTTATATCGGTTTTCAGGAATAATCGATGTAAAATAACCGCATCTTCATTTTTTACATCGGTTATAAATATAATCGATGTAAAAATGTCGAAATTTTAATTTTTACATCAGTTTTATTAGACTACTGATGTAAATCGACCGCATTTTTAATTTTACATCGGTTTTTGTTAAATCGATGTAAGTTGAGCGTCGTAAAAAGCATATTTTGTAGTAGTGTTTCTTAAGCGCAACTTTTCAAAATTACTAGAAGTCGATAAAAATTCAAAGATATTACTCTATCATATTCTTATTGTTAGCCGCCGGTTAGGGATTTGATGTATGCACTATGCATAAAGGAATAAAAAATTTATATATGTATAGTTAATTGGGTCCAAGAGATATATAATTGGGGTCCTAAAATTTTGGTAGACCTATTCCAAATCTCACATTTTTATACATTGATTTCGGTTGTGTTCTTTTGGAAAAATTGAGTTGAGACATCTTCTATTTACTTCTTGTTTTTTATCTAGTCAAGTTGTGTCATTTCTATTTCTCTCACTCGATTGACGCAACGAAGCACACATAACCACATACACACCCGCTGGTGCGCACAACACGTATAAGTTGTTGTGCAATTTTGTTCTTGGAGGTAGAGTTGTGAATGAATCGAGTCGATCGGAGTTTTGACTTATCGAACTCGAGTTTGAAGTCTTTCTTATCAAATCGAGCCAAGCTCGATAAGCTTATCGGATAAAAAACTTTCTTCAAACTCGAGCTAGTTTTCTCATCGAACAAAGTCGAGTCGAGGTTATGAAGTTTGAGTTCGAGCTTCTTATGGAGCAGATTAGTTCGTCATGTACCCGTAAGTTCTAGTTTTGTACAACTTTGGTCCGGTATTCCGATATTCCATAATTTGCAGCAATAGACTTGCACAAGATTGAAACTTTTAGGAAAAAAATTATGCAGAATCCCGTGAACCATCGAGTCTTTGAACGCAAGTTGCGGCTGAAGTCTTCTGGCTAAGGGCACGTCTGCTTGGGCGTCACACATCGCGTCGTCCTCCCTCCCGTCCCTACATGGCGTGTTTTGGTGGGGCAGATAATGGCCTCCCGTGCACAACAATGTGCGGCTGGTCTAAACGCGAACCCGCGGCGACTCACGTCACGACCAGTGGTGGTTGACTCTTCAACTCTCTAGGAAAAAAATATAGTGGGGATCAAACCAAAATTCTACCCCATTATACTATAAGGCACCAAATTTGCTAAATGGAATACTTGAAAGATTGTGGAGAAAGATTTATTAATAGTGAGAGCAATGCGAACTATGTTCAACTTATGTGATATTCATCAAAATGCAATTATTAGGGGCTGTTTGGCAGTTGCTGAATGATTTGGTGCAGAATGATTAAGTGGTCTGAATGATTAAGATGCTCTTATAATATAGTGCAAAATGAAATAGGATTATTTTTTAATTGTTCAAAATAAAATTAGGAATCTTAATGGTTAAGAGAGGGTCAGTATACAAAATCATTCAAAGGGTTTTGGAACCATTAACACTTTTTTCGCCAAATAAGAATTATCTCTTAACGATTCAGAGGTTGGCTCTTAATAGAACCATTAAGAGGTGAACAAACAACCCCTTAGTCTGAAATAAAGGCATACACCACATTTCGCATTACGAGATTACCTCTGACATAATGGCACAGTGATGGTGAATTATTATTAAAATTAAATTATTAGATTACTTGCTAGAAAAAAAATATCTTGGTTCTCAAAATTGTATGAGCGGCCGACAGGCCTGTCGTACAAAAACAGAAAAAAAAAAAATTAAGGACCACCAGAAAGTAGGCCGACAGGCCTAGCCTTAAAAAAAATGATCGGCCGTCGGCGAGGGTTCACTGAAAAGCAGGTCGGCGAGCCGTCATGAAAAGAAAAAAAAAAATTGACCGGCCATCGACGTTGGCGCCGAAAAGTAGGCTGACATCATGATGTTAAATCGAAATGACATTTGTCGGAGGTCCGTCGGAAAACAGGCTGGCGGCCTTGCTTTAAAAAAAAAAAACTTCGGCCGGCCACCGGTGCCCCTCCGGAAAGCAAGTCGGCGGCCTGGCAAAAGAAAAGAAAAAAAATTGACCTGCCGACGGCGGTGGCCCACCGAAAAGTAGACCGACTGCTTGGTGTAAAAGAAAAAAAAATAGTCGGTTGCCGGAGATATGCCGGAAAGCAAGCCCGTGGCCTGACCTCCAAAAAAGAAAGGGATGGCCTTTCGCCGGAGGTCCGCCGAACGACGACGGTTGCCCGCCAGAAAGCAGGCCGGCGGCCTGTGGTTAAAAAAACTTAAAAATTGGCTGTCTTTTGTCTATCAATAACTGCATGCATTGCACGGTGAATGTGAAGAAGTAGGGGGTCGCCGACGATGGCCGATCGAAAAACAGGCCGGCAGAAAAAAAAATCTGGTCGGCTGGAGGTCCGTCAGAGACCCGTAAAAACTTTTTTCTAACTTAATTGTCCGTTTAATTTAATTTAATTTAATTAATATTCTTCTGGTATATTTTATTATTATTTTTTGTCTAAAAACAAATTTTATTAGATGAATAACATGTTACAAGAAATAAGTGGGAAGCCGAGATACTATCTGGGCCCCCACTCCTTTTGCGATAACAAAACCAACTCGAGTAAAAATATGAGCAGCAACACGCCTCCCAACATCCTGAGACACCGAAATCTTCTGAACCCATTTTAGTAATGCAATAGTACCCGTCTCCAACTCCCCCAGCAAAGAGAACGAGAACGGTAATAAACCATATCCCCGCGCCTCACACAAGTCCTGATACTTGGCACATTTACGCCGAGCAGCATCAATCACAACTCGTCCAGGCGCATAGTCAGTCATAGCAGACTGGGTTAAGGGGGAGGAACCAGTCAAATCCACACACACATCCCGGCCCCTGTCCCAGGAATATAACAACAAATCCGCTGGACGAAGGGGCTTGTCATGCCCGTCGATCAAACCAACATCCACCTCCTTAGCCGCCGTAATCCCAGACCGAAAACAGATATCCAAAAGGGTGTCACGAACCAGGTTGTGGGAGAAAGTTTTGGGTTTGTCTAATTTATATCTTGTAGCAAAAGGCGAAATCCCTCGCCCCTAGGGCCCCCACCCCCGGCCCGATAGGAATTGGTGGAGGAATTAAATCATGGTGACTCAACGGCCCACTAGGTGAGAGGAACAGTGCCTGGTGCCCACAAGGAGCTATCCCATATTGGAGGGATAAAACTCCCACACTTTGTTTTCCCTTATAGATCCTGCTAATGGCCCGGACCTGTTTCTTGATCTGGTTTCCGGATAGATGATTGGCACGAGGGGGCCTCGATTTCAATTCACCACCCGTATGGGAAGCGACTTTTGAGATTTGTTTTTATCGGATTGGTTTGGTCATCTGACACGGAGAAGTTGGATAAAAGGATACAATGTTTTATTTTTAGTGCACACTACCACTAAAAAAACCACCGTCTCTTATAATATAGATTCTGTTGTAATTAATGTATGAATGACCTTTATGTCCCCTAAACCCTAATTGTGTACCTATAAATAAAGGTCTTTGACCATCATAATAAGACATGTCATTCTTCTTCTCTTTTATTTTCCTCTTTTTTTCTCTCAAGTTCATAACACGTTATCAGCACGATCTCTCTCAGAAAGAAAATTTTTTTTGTTACTCATTAGCGCACGTACTCTATTTTCACAGAAAGATAGAATTGCGTTCTGATTTTTTTTATCTTCTTTGTGTTTTATTCTCGATCTGTATTCTTATGACTATGGCTACAGATCTGTATTCTTCTTCTTCTTCCAAAAAAAAAAAAGGTTCTGATTATATGTAGATTTAGACTTAATTATATAATTGTTATTTTAATGTAGGTTATATGCATATTTCATATATTCTCTACTAATTATTCTGATTTCAATATCATCATACATAAATAATATATATGATGATCTAAGAAATTTATTATCAAATCGATAAATTGTTGTTTCCTGAAGAAACAAGATCTAACAATTCTTAATAGTCCAGAAGATTATTAAGTTAAAAGATTCTTGAACAAATACAATATTATTTCGTCATATCCTAGTTGAATATGATGTGTTCCTGAAGAACACTACGAGATCTAAAAATTTTTGTGTAAATTCCTGATGAAGAACACAAAATAATATTCCTGAAGAATATTATCTGGGCTCTTGAAGAAGCACTTTCTTTTTATTTATTTTATTTTGCACTATTTTGTTATCGTGTAATTTTATTTCTTAAAATTATTGCTCCGTATAGCACAATTAATTGCAATACTATTGACAAATATACTTGTTCTAATATTATTTCTTAATCTTGAATATCATAATATTTAATATTTGGGTCCCGAAGATTCAAAGGTCAATAGTAACCTGCAGTTTCCAACGCTTTATATGCGTTATTGATGCTCAAAAATGATCAAGACGAGCAATCATCGTGTACTAAAATTGAAGAATCGATATTAATCGAGTTATTTTGGTGTTTTTATATAGATTTGTTGTAGTTCAGTAAATCGACTGTATAGCTCTCATCCGAACTCCGAATGAGGTGTTCTTGGATGATTTGGAAAGCTAACAAAAGGTTCTACAACTTTCAAGTTTTGAGTTTTTTTAGATTCGGATAGTAGCGATGCTTAAATCGAGAATCAAGTGGCTGCTCCGAATTGAAGTTTGTGATCAATTGTTGTCCACTAAATTGATCGTATCTCAGTCATCCGAAGTCTGATTTAAACGTTTTAAAATGATTCAGAAATCTGAAAGATAGATCTACGACTTTCATGTTTTGACTTTTTTTAGATTCTGAATTATTCAAATAATATTCTTACAAAATTTGTACTCCCGAAGTGGTACAAATAACAT
The DNA here is from genome assembly GCA_033398695.1 of Orobanche coerulescens. Classification (NCBI taxonomy): domain Eukaryota; kingdom Viridiplantae; phylum Streptophyta; class Magnoliopsida; order Lamiales; family Orobanchaceae; genus Orobanche; species Orobanche coerulescens. The sequence goes on from CM065801.1 coordinate 13,454,375, forward strand.
GTTATCCGCTCCTCAAGTAGCCAATGATATTTCTATTAACTATATTGACACTTGCTGTTTCATTAGTAAAGCACATTAAGTTATATGTCAATTATACATGTCTACATAAGTAAATATGACACCCGAAGTTTCATATGCTTTACAAACATTACGTGAATAAATTTGAAACCCGAAGTTTCATCTGTCTTACAAGTATCTCGCGAATAAATTCTGAAACCTGAAGTTTCAATATTAGTATGACCATGTGATATGTCAAATATTTAAAGATCTTTATACAGAAACTTGTAGTTTCGCTTTCACATGATAAGAACCTAAAGTTCTACTTAATATTCACCATTTAAATATGAACTTGCAGTTTCACATGGTTTAATTGAAGGACACGACGTTCTTCTTAATAATGATTTGAAACCAGAAGTTTCATATCAAAATTCTTGAACTTAAAGTTGAGAAGTATCGAATATTATATTATTGAAACTCGAAGTTTCATACCGAAACCACATTACAAATTAGAAGCATAACATTATGTTTCAACTATTAACTCGAAGTAGCAGGATTGATATATGGTTACGATTTATCATAATCATAAAGATTACACATCGTTGCTCCCGAAGTAGCACGATTATCTTGAGCATTTTCACATATTTATTCACGACAGTTCTACCTCATATTATCTAATTTTTTTTGGATCTATGGTTCTACCTTCTCCATTTTTTTGGTGGATCGACTTCCTAGAGGTATGAAGCTATAGATTTAAATTTGATATTGTATTAACATTATTACCGATCGAAAGTTACGAAAATTGAAAGAATTTTTCAAAAATAACTTTTGATGATATTTTGATTGAATAATTGTGGATTAGACATACTGTACAATTTAAAATATGATATGAATATTTTGGTTCAGTGCTTGAACAATTATCTATGAATGACTTAAAATATGACAGATTCAATTGATTCATTTTCTTATGATTCTACTATTAAAGTATGCTGTGTCTGTAACACCCCCAGAATACGTCCGGAAACGTTACACGCCGTAGGCCCTTCTCACAAGGATCTACCAGGCTAAACTCCACTAGACTACACCATGATTGACCGACCGGGGTCAATCTAAATACAACGCAGACCGACAAGGTCATTAACCAATTTAGAAAATAACGACATTCACATTACAATGACAATAATAAACTCGAACACCGAAAAGAATGACAACTCAGTTTAATAAATGAAAACTACACCCATGCAAGGGTGAATACTCGAACGACAGAGAAATACCGACCAACTGAAACAAAGGAAAAGACTCTGACTCTGGCGTGATTAGTATCATTGTCCTCCATCTCCATCCAAGCCAATCCTGTGACTGCTCCCGAGCTGCCAAAACCTGAGCGCATAACAGGCACCCACCCCCCGAAAACTCGGGGGTTAGCAAACTGGAATTTTGCTAGTGCAAGTACATAATATACAAGATATACGAATAGTAACAACACAAATCTCAACAGTCGTGAAGCCTTAACATAAACCACACATTCCCATAGTCCACACAGAATAGTATCACATACACAAAGTGAAAGATAATCACATAGTCATATTCTCTGTACGGAACCTAACGCCAATGAAACTTTAAACGAGCCCAATGAGTCAGAAAAATCCCTTTTTATACAAGGAAAAGTATTTTGATAAGAAAGTTTGAAAACATCATTATTGACTCAGGCCATCATGGGATTTTGAAAATCAAACGGGAATACTTTTAGAAAATACTTCAAAAACTCTCGGATCCTCGACCCAGCATGTGGAAAACAATTTACAAGAAAACCATTACAACGTTATTCGGGGTCCTCGACCCAATGCACAGAATAATCATCACAGCACAATCAAAGGCACAGCCTCTCATTCGACAATTCCCGCTCAAGACCCTTGATTAATTAACCCTCGGAGATTTCGTCAAACATCCTTGGTTAATTAACCCCAATACCAACGTCTTAAAAACAATTTGAAACAAGCTTTCAAAAACACGAATCACAAATATATCGAGACGGTATTTTAAAAGAGTTGAAAGAACTTTGAAATACGAGGATTGTTCGATAACAGGTCTTAGCTATCACTCGAATATCCGTTACCAATAAGCTGCCGGGCGCCTCCCTTGCACACTGTGCACCGGCGTTCACTCCACTATGTTGGCCGCCTTGAACATGTCACCGCCGGCGATCACTCTGACAGAGCCGCCTTGCACGCGCATTAGGTAACACCGGTGTTCACCAAACATATGGAGCCGCACATTGCAGTACACCGTGCCGGAGTACACACCCCGCCTCGGAGGTTCCTGATACGACGTCTCTCACAACAAGTATTCACATTATTACAAACATCAAGTACACAATCAATCAATTCAACAATTATCAAATCAATACACCAATTCACACAATTTATCCGACAGTCCATAACCACACAATAAACAATAACACGTACATTATCAATCAAGATCCAACACAATAAGCCTTCGGCACAACCAACCAACGCTACACATATATCCTTGTATTGCGACTCAACCGAATATATATATATATAGATATATATATGTATATATACATATAACCTTACTATATTATATGAATAACTATAGTTCATCCATCAATCCAAGTTGAGTACGCCAACTAGTGTTAGCATTCACCACTCGTCGTTCACCGACATAGGCATATATATCAATATACGTATATACATACATATATTTAACATATAAATATATATAAATCTATATATATATACACACATATATATATACACACACATATATATATATATATACATATCCGTATAATTTCATACACTTCGACAACGATGATTTCACGCAGTTACAATTCGTATATCAAGGTACTTGCCTTGGAAATCTCTCACGAATACTTCAGAAAATGCGGTTGATTGAAGAAATCCGGAATCCCAATGAAAACGGCGATCGGAAAGGCTCAACACTAGATTTTTGTAGGGAATTCGTCCCTAGTATCCTATCATCAAATAAACAACAAATCACACGAGGAAAACATCGCAAAACGACCAATTTTCTCTCTGCGGTATTTTCCCGGACACCTTGAAGGCGTCTAACGAAAGTTCATATAAACGACGAATCGGAAATGGTATAACCGTGGAAAGATGATAAAAATGATAGAATACTACTTAATCTACAATTATCCATCAGAAATATGAGTTAAAACGATCAAATCGGGCAAAATCAACTAAAACCCCCAAAACTAGATTTTAAGAAAACTTGCCTTGATTCGGTCGATCGGAGCAAGTTATGGAAGGATTAATCGATGTTATGAACTCCAAAACTTCATGGATTTAACCCCTAACAACATCCCTCCATGATCATGAAATCTCCACCGGAAGGGTATGAAACGAGTGATAAAAATGAAGAAAAACCCGATCGCTTCTGCCATATTTATACTGCCGGACACGGCGCAAAGAACGCCTGCATAGCCGTGTGTCTCGGCCGTGTCTCGGCAGCCGCTACCCGGCCGACCCGGCGCAGACACGGCGCACTGCAGGCCGCTTTCGGGGCCGTGTTGCACAGGCACAGGCAGCCCTCCCGACACTCGAAAATTACGTCGGAACGACCCAAACCCGAACACGAATACGAATCGGGTTCTGATTCTGAAGTACTCGCAAAGACGAATCTAAGAGCTAATAGAACACACGATTCCGACCACCCGAAGGCTCGGAATTCGACAACGGAAGTAATTACCCAAAACTTTGGGAAATTACGAAAATGGCCCAAAACGTCCGAAACTCACGATACGCGATCGAAACACCAAACCAAAGCTCGCAACATGAATAATATCATTAAATGAACTTACGAGAAACTCGAAACAACAGTTTCGGACGAGATTCGCAAGAATCGAACTCAAGTGCGGAAAAGTCGCTAAAAAGCTCGGAATTCAACAAAACGATACCGAAACGAACTCGGATGACAAAAAGTGCAGAATTAATCACTCTCGAAATGACGAAACGGTCATGAACGAGTCGTCAAAACAGACTCCGGCTGAAAAAAGAAATTTACCGAAAATCGAAAATTGCGGATATTACATTCTACCCTCCTTAAAAGAAGTTTCGTCCCGAAACTTAAAACAAGTAGGGAGAAGCAATATCCCGCCAGGAAAACTCAACAAGATACGCAAGGAAGCGTGTAACTTACGCCCATCGGCGAAACGTTACAAGCAACGCAAAGGAATATACGGCGTGAAAACACGCCCCACGACGACTAACGCAACGCCACCGACTATGTTTCAAACAATAACGAGCAATTAACGACGCATCACATACCACATCACATGCACACATTTAATCGAAGAAACGTACGCTACAACAAGTCGCACTCGACTAAAACGGCTATGCGATAGAAACAAGTACGGGTAACACATTCCCACATACTAAAAGATATTACGACCCCGAAACTTAGAACAACAAGGGTTGGAAACGTAAAGCAATGAAACGAAATACGATCGAAGTCACGATTGTTTGAAACAGCAACGTTTAAGACATAGTACAAAATCTTCATTCTCCCATGCTAGGATCTTCAGAAGGAAACATAGGGTTTCGGGACACTTCCCGATCACTAGCTCTGCTCTCTCTCGGGCGGCATTCTTTGCCAATTGAAACCGTCTCACGGTGTTTCTCCCGATGACCTTCACACCCACACGGTAACAAGTCAAGAGTGGAGAGGGACAATTTGCACGAACATGTCCCCGATGACGATTCTGATTGAAACATCTTCTCTTCTTACCGCGAGTCACCGATCTTTGGTTTGGGATTTCCAGCGTTCACTCGACCGCGAAGATGACGCTTTCGAGCGACGTGAGGGCTTGGGAGCCTTAATCTCTTCACCGCCCGGAAATTTTCCCGATATCCTCGGTCTCTTTGCTTCGCTCGTGGGCTCGATCACCGAGGAGATTTCATAGGATATCGTTTGATCTCGATACTCCTTCACCGTAGCATGGATAGTTATCGTGCGAACCACCTTGTCGTTTCCACTTCCGTCATCACACTTACGTCCGCCAAGGCTCGACATACTAATACGAGATAGTACCATTCAAAGATTATCAAATAATCGTACAAGTATACCACACTTATCAACACAAGGTTTAGTTAACATCTATAGAATAACGGTAATATCGTAAAGCATAAAGTTTTATGAAGTTAACTCCGGTCCTTCGACTAGGATGATCATTACATATATATATGTGCTTAATAAAAACAAATTTTTGAAAAAGAGAGCGAGTCACGTTACGCCCAAAGCTTGTAAATACTGTCCTTTATTTCAGAAGAGGAAGTTTATACAACGACTCTAAAATTTATTTTCGAGTGATGTATAAAAGAAAATTGGAGATGAATTGTAACTAATTTGAAGTATTTCAAAAGTGTTGATTCCCAAATACCACAATCTTGAAAATCTACCCTCCTACCAAAACGTTTATTTTGAAAGAATTTTCCACCGAGATACGTGACGAATTGACATGACGACATTAAATCATGGCTTTCCACAACGTTAGAAAATTGCAAAGCACCACTTTAAAATATTCGTGATACTACAGCGCCGTGGGCCCCGTACCGGAACCCACCAGGCTAAAAATCATTTTAAAAAAAATGTTCAAAATGCCAAAAAGGCCGTTGTCGGTAATATTCTCAAATACTCACAAAAGTCATTTATAAAATATCAAATACCATCATAAGAATACAATCAAAACGTGCAAAAATCAAAATATCAAAACTCGGTTTGCAAGACACCAACAGCCATCTCAAAATATTCACGCAGCGGATAAATTTAACATTCATAAATTTATTCTAATAAAGTGCAAGAACAAATAAATATGCTCGACTTCCGAAGCATATTACATAACCATTTTTACTCGGACCGCATACGCATGTTATATCCTAAAACAATAATATCACCAACAAGTTCCAATCCTTAGTTCACATTAAACACGTTAGCACAATATAATCAAATATGTATATAAGGGGACTTACGATCGGGAGGCTTACCATCACAGATTGCCGGAAGATGATGTCGGAACCACGATACTAATCACAACTCTGATGCGCGCGACTTACACAAGACATGGACTTGACCCAACGGCCTAGGTTTTTCGCAAACCTAAGCTCCGATACCATAAATGTAACACCCCCAGAATACGTCCGGAAACGTTACACGCCGTAGGCCCTTCTCACAAGGATCTACCAGGCTAAACTCCACTAGACTACACCATGATTGACCGACCGGGGTCAATCTAAATACAACGCAGACCGACAAGGTCATTAACCAATTCAGAAAATAACGACATTCACATTACAATGACAATAATAAACTCGAACACCGAAAAGAATGACAACTCAGTTTAATAAATGAAAACTACACCCATGCAAGGGTGAATACTCGAACGACAGAGAAATACCGACCAACTGAAACAAAGGAAAAGACTCTGACTCTGGCGTGATTAGTATCATTGTCCTCCATCTCCATCCAAGCCAATCCCGTGATCATCCCGAGCCGCCAAAACTCGAGCGCATAACAGCACCCACCCCGAAAACTCGGGGTTAGCAACCGGAATTTTGCTAGTGCAAGTACATAATATACAAGATATACGAATAGTAACAACACAAATCTCAACAGTCGTGAAGCCTTAACATAAACCACACATTCCCATAGTCCACACAGAATAGTATCACATACACAAAGTGAAAGATAATCACATAGTCATATTCTCTGTACGGAACCTAACGCCAATGAAACTTTAAACGAGCCCAATGAGTCAGAAAAATCCCTTTTTATACAAGGAAAAGTATTTTGATAAGAAAGTTTGAAAACATCATTATTGACTCAGCCATCATGGGATTTTGAAAATCAAACGGAATACTTTTAGAAAATACTTCAAAACTCTCGGATCCTCGACCCAAAGATGTGGAAAACAATTTACAAGAAAACCATTACAACGTTATTCGGTGGTCCTCGACCCAATGCAGAATAATCATCACAAGACAATCAAAGGCACACCTCTCATTCGACAATTCCCTCAAGACCCTTGATTAATTAACCCTGAGATTTCACAAACATCCTTGGTTAATTAACCCCAATACCAACGTCTTAAAAACAATTTGAAACAAGCTTTCAAAAACACGAATCACAGTCTATATCGAGACCAAGATTTTAAAAGAGTTGAAAGAACTTTGAAATACGAGGATTGTTCGATAGCGGGTCTTAGCTATCACTCGAATATCCGTTACCAATAAGCCTGCCAGCGCCTCCCTTACACACTGTGCACCGGCGTTCACTCCACTATGTTGGCCGCCCCTTGAACATGTCACCGCGCCGCGATCACTCCCGACAGAGCCGCCTTGCACGCGCATTAGGTAACACCGGTGTTCACCAAACATATGGAGCCGCACATTGCAGGCGTACACCGGTGAGTACACACCCGCCCTCGTAGGTTCCGGATACGACGTCTCTCACAACAAGTATTCACATTATTACAAACATCAAGTACACAATCAATCAATTCAACAATTATCAAATCAATACACCAATTCACACAATTTATCCGAGTCCATAACCACACAATAAACAATAACACGTACATTATCAATCAAGATCCAATACAATAAGCCTTCGCACAACCAACCAACGCTACACATATATCCTTGTATTGCGACGCAACCGAATATATATATATATAGATATATATATGTATATATACATATAACCTTACTATATTATATGAATAACTATAGTTCATCCATCAATCCAAGTTGAGTACGCCAACTAGTGTTAGCATTCACCACTCGTCGTTCACCGACATAGGCATATATATCAATATACGTATATACATACATATATTTAACATATAAATATATATAAATCTATATATATATACACACATATATATATACACACATATATATATATATATATATATACATATCCGTATAATTTCATACACTTCGACAACGATGATTTCACGCAGTTACAATTCGTATATCAAGGTACTTGCCTTGGAAATCTCTCACGAATACTTCAGAAAATGCGGTTGATTGAAGAAATCCGGAATCCCAATGAAAACGGCGATCGGAAAGGCTCAACACTAGATTTTTGTAGGGAATTCGTCCCTAGTATCCTATCATCAAATAAACAACAAATCACACGAGGAAAACATCGCAAAACGACCAATTTTCTCTCTGCGGTATTTTCCCGGACACCTTGAAGGCGTCTAACGAAAGTTCATATAAACGACGAATCGGAAATGGTATAACCGTGGAAAGATGATAAAAATGATAGAATACTACTTAATCTACAATTATCCATCAGAAATATGAGTTAAAACGATCAAATCGGGCAAAATCAACTAAAACCCCCAAAACTAGATTTTAAGAAAACTTGCCTTGATTCGGTCGATCGGAGCAAGTTATGGAAGGATTAATCGATGTTATGAACTCCAAAACTTCATGGATTTAACCCCTAACAACATCCCTCCATGATCATGAAATCTCCAGCCGCGGAAGGGTATGAAACGAGTGATAAAAATGAAGAAAAACCCGACTGCTCTGCCATATTTATACCCCTGCCGGACACGGCGCAAAGAACGGCCCGCAGGGCGCCGTGTGTCTCGGCCGTGTCTCGGCAGCTGCTCCCCTGGCCGACCGGCGCAGACACGGCGCCTGCCAGGCTGCCAGGGGCCGTGTTGCACACAGCTGGCAGGCCCTCCCGACACCCGAAAATTACGTCTAACGACCCCGAAACCCGAACACGAATACGAATCGGTTACGGTTACGAAGTACTCGCAAAGACGAATCTAAGAGCTAATAGAACACACGATTCCGACCACCCGAAGGCTCGGAATTCGACAACGGAAGTAATTACCCAAAACTTTGGGAAATTACGAAAATGGCCCAAAACGTCCGAAACTCACGATACGCGATCGAAACACCAAACCAAAGCTCGCAACATGAATAATATCATTAAATGAACTTACGAGAAACTCGAAACAACAGTTTCGGACGAGATTCGCAAGAATCGAACTCAAGTGCGGAAAAGTCGCTAAAAAGCTCGGAATTCAACAAAACGATACCGAAACGAACTCGGATGACAAAAAGTGCAGAATTAATCACTCTCGAAATGACGAAACGGTCATGAACGAGTCGTCAAAACAGACTCCGGCTGAAAAAAGAAATTTACCGAAAATCGAAAATTGCGGATATTACAGTGTCATTATAGAAAAAAAATTAATGGATATAAAAACTATTGTTAATAATATATACATTTCATAAACGGCAAATCGTGATATTAAAATAGAAGTATTTTGTTACTTGTGCAGAAATTGTGATTTGCTCAATTGCTGTAATATCCGGTATTTTTCTTTCCCTTGTATTTTAATTTTTGGTATATTTCTCGGTCATAGTGACCCTCGTGTACCTTTCGGTGTGTCCTTCCTGTCAACTGTTGAACTGTATTCTCGTTATTGTGGTGCGGAACCGCCGTTTCGGGGTTGCCGTGGATCCATTTCGTGTTATTGGTTCCCAAATATTGATTCCTATCGTTTTATTCTCTTTCCGGATCATTTTTATCATTTTGGAACCCAATAGGGGGTGTGGGCCGCGGCACAAGATGTGTGTGCCGCGGCACACAAATTTCTTCAGTTGTTGGCCAAACGACAGCGTGTGCAGCCGCGGCACACCTATCCGGCAGCCGCGGCACAATGCAGCTTGATGCAAGACACCTATCCGGTGCCGCGGCACACTCGTGTGTCATCTGCGACCAAAACTCGCCTGTACCGGGTGCCGCGGCACACGCAGGCTGTGCCGCGGCACAATGCCGAAACCTGGGAGTGATTTTTTGCCTGTGCCGCGGCACACCTAAGCTGTGCCGCGGCACACGAAGCGGTCAACTGTGCAACTCGTCTTTATTAGACGAAATCGCCCGTCGTCTTCTTCATTTTGACTACATCGCGAGAGAGAGTGTAAGAGAGGGATAGAGTTCTTCATCTTTATCCATTGGGGGGTCGATTTTCACCATTTTTCTTCGATAGTGAAGCCCGGGTAATCAATCTAGCGCGTGTTCTACGGATCTTGGTACTTGAATCCCCAAAGGTAATATTTCTAGAACCCTACTTTCGATTAATTTGGGGGTTTTGGGATTTTCTTCCGATTCGTTCCGTTTTGTTGGTGGATTCATGATGTATATGATTAATCTTTTATATATCATAAAATTACCTACGGATTCATGGTAAATTTACATAGTTTTGCGGAATAGAGAGGTTTTGGTTGTGGTCCGCCCTAGTTGTTATTTTGTGCGAATATACATGAATCGTAGGCGGGTTTCGGTGTATTCCATTTCCGTATTCGGCTAGAGTTGGTTATAATTATGTTCTTCGAATCGTTAGGTTCGGTTCCGTTGATTCCTAGTGTTCGTCGGTGATTATCCTTCCCGTTCGTTGCGTCATCAAAATATTCAAGGCAAGTATTTTTGGAAACCTTTATGCTTAACGTGAAGTGGTAATGTATATTGTGTGTGATTTGCTCACCTCAGGAGGGTCCGACGGGATCACGGGGGGAATCTATGGCTTCGTCTTGGATTCATGAGTTTGATTCGCTAGCCACCTCGGGAGGGTCCTTAGAGGCCTCGAGTGGGATTCGTGGCTTCGTCCCGGTCCTAGGTGACGTGTGGTGCTTGGTTTGTTTTATGAATGTGGCCAGCTCGGGAGGGTCCTTAGAGGCCTCGAGTGGGATTCGTGGCTTCGTCCCGGTCCTAGGCAAATTAATTGTATTGTTTGTTTAGGAAAAGACATGTCTGGTTTTGTCTTTTTTTATTGTTATTGGTGCATGTAATTTGAATTGTGTAAGCGATTTGTTTGCCTTGATTAGTTGTACTAGAGTAATTGCTATCCCATCTTGGGACTCGTTTTGGGGAATTTCTTGTTATTGTTTTCTGGTTTTGATTATCCGGACGAGCGGGCACTGACAAGATGCAGGACGCGTTGGCCGGGAGTTGACATGTGCATTTGGGTCTTTCTATTTCTTTCGTCCATTTCGATTTGGTTGTTCTAATAATTATAAACTCATAGAGTGTACTCGCGAGTACTTAGGCTTTTCATTTCAAACTCCGTATTGTGTTACTTTTAAATTGTTACATTGTTGGTTGATGATCATTTCGCCGGTTGCTCCGGGCGTAACTTTAATGTCTCATAATTAAATGTGTGCCCTCGCTAACCGGGATGGTTAGTCGAGTGGAGTTTTTCTTGTTTATAGCACAGTGGGTCCCTTGTGGGGTCCACAGACCGTAATAAACTCGAATATCTCGGGGTGTTACTGAAAATGGTATCGAGCCCTAGGTTTATGGATACCTAGGCTTGTTGGTTATTTGGGTCTAGTCGTGTTTTGTTTTGCACATTGTCACACCGCCAAGATCCCAAGTACTTCGGTGCTCGTAAGTTTTCTTATTCGGCTCTTTTGTTTCTTGCAGTGTATTTCCACTTTTGAATTGTAGTTGTTTTTTTCTCCCTTACTCATCATCGATATACTTCGTTATCTCTCAACATCGAGTATGGATGCCGGAGAAATCGTGGTCGTGGTCGTGGTCGGTCGTGGACGCGGCCGGGACGTGGGGCGGCGGTGGGCGGCCACGTCGCATTCTTCGGGAGCCGGCGATCTGGTGACCGTCACGATCATGCTTCTTCTCGGGAGCGCGCCGATCTTGGTATTGCGGCCATTATGCGGCAAATGGTTAACCAGATGGCGGCTATAGCTCAGTGGTCCGTAACCCCGATCGTGCCCATGCTAATCGGGCGGAGCGGATCGTTGGCTTCAGGATGTCATCAAGATGCATCCTCCCGGTTCGGGAGCTTCGGACCCAATCGGCCGGGAAGGGTGGATCAAAGAGATATCCAAAGTATTCACTGCTACCAATCGCCGAGGACCGTAAGGTCCCTATTGCTCAATATTTTCTCACGGAGATGCTATGATTGGTGGGAGGCCGTTGGTCCCAAAGATCATGTTGCTTCATGGGCCGAATTTCAAGAATTGATGGAGACCGAATATTGTCCGTGGCCAGGTTAGATGTGCTCGAGTGCATGCTTTCTATGATGCTAAACCACGGGATATCCCCGTATCTCGTGCCATTGCCGACTTTAACAAGGAGTTGGGTTATGTGAAGACCCAAGTTGTCGAGGAGAGCGACAAGATTTTCCATTTTTTCAGAGAATGAAACCTGTCCATTCGGGACTATATGTCTCAGGCTCGTCTGTACTACTCAAGGATTACCGCAGTCGAGCCCTTGCTTATGATATGTCGGTGACCGCTAGCGATTTGGCTCGTGAGAGCAAGAAGCGAAGTCGGTCGGAAATTTTTCTGGTCCCAAGAGTGGAGGCCAGCAGAAATCTCAGCCGCAAATATTTCTACGGGCGGTTCGGCTTGTTTCTCTGGGAGCTTTGAGTGCCGCCGGAACCGTCGTCCGGACCCCAGATGCTTTAACTGTGGCAACCTGTGCCACGTGAACCGGGATTGTCTTCGTCCACCTTTAACTTGTCATACTTGTGGTCGGTCGGGCCACAAGGCTTCTTTGCGAAACTCAGACAGTTGGGCGCCTGCTCTTCTCACCCAGACTGTGGAGCCGAGTGTGAACCAGTGGCTCATTTGCTCGCCGCCCACCGAGTGCCGCCGAGGTAGGGGTAGGGGTCAGCCCGCTAGGGGTGGAGCTTCCATGTCGGCTCTGCTCGGCCGCGTATCTATGAGATGAGGAGAGCCGATGATCCAAAGCGGCTCTTGTGGCGGCAGTACCGTTCATATTCATTTCCATCCTGTCAGTGTGCTTTTTGATTCGGGTGCTACGCATTCATTCATTTCTCTAGAGTGTGTACGCCGTTTGAGTCTCGACTGCTTGTCACCTTGCGAGCCTTTCATCGTTAAACTTCCTAGCGGTGATAGAATTGTCGGTGATCGAGAAGTCCGTGACTGATCTGTGATCATTTGTGAGAGGGCTTGGCTCTCTAATCTTATTGTTGTGAGTATCGAGGGCGAGGATTTAATTCTCGGGAATGATTGGCTCGAGCGGCATGGTGCAATCATGAACTACCGCACGAGGATCATTACCATGTTAGCCGAGGACGGCACTGAACACTCTTTCGCGGGGCGAAAGAGAAACCAGAAGTTTGTTATTAACGCCTTGAAGGCGGTGAAACTCGTGCGAAAGGGGTGTACTGGTTATTGGTGCTACGCCTTGAAGGCGGAGAATGGTGGAGCCGAGTTTTCGTCGATTCCAGTCGTTAGTGAGTTTCCTGATGTATTTCCTGACGAGTTGCCGGGATTGCCACCGGATCGTGAGGTTGAGTTTGTTATAGAATTAGAGCCGGGCGCGGCTCCGATTTCGAAGGCGCCGTATCGCATGGCACCTTCAGAGATGGCCGAGTTGAAGAAACAGTTGAGTGAACTTCTGGAGTCGGGGTATGTTCGACCGAGCGCCTCGCCTTGGGGCGCACCGGTCTTGTTTGTGCGTAAGAAGGATGGTTCACTACGTTTGTGTATCGACTATCGCGAACTAAACAAAGTGACCATCAAGAACAAGTACCCTTTGCCGAGGATTGACGACTTGTTCGATCAGTTGCGGGAGCTGCGGTGTTCTCGAAAATTGATTTAAAATCGTGGTACTATCACCGGGTGAGGGAGTCCGACGTGTCAAGACAACCTTTCTGGACGAGGTACGGGCATTATGAGTTTGTAGTTATGCCTTCGGGTTAACTAATGCGCTGGTGTTCATGCAATTGATGAACAAAGTCTTTATCGAGTATTTGGATAAGTGTGTCGTCGTCTTCATTGACGATATTCTTATTTATTCAAGGAATGAAGAAGAGCATGCCCATCATTTGCGGATAGTGTTAGACATTTTGAGGGCCGAGCAACTCTATACGAAGTTCTCGAAAAGTGAGTTCGGTGAAGGAAGTGATGTTTCGGTCACGTGATTTCGGTAGGGAGTTCAAGTGGATCCGCAGAAGATTGAGGCGGTGTTGGATTGGGCATCGCCACAAACGTGAAGGAGGTCCGTAGTTTCTTGGGTTTGGTGGCTACTACCGTAGGTTCGTCGAGGGTTTCTCAAAACTATCTCGCCACTTACACAGCTTGCTCCGTAATCCGAGAAGTTCGTCTGACCGATGAGAGGCGATCGAGTTTCGAGGAGTCAAGAAGCGTTTGACTTCAGCCCGGTTTTGGCGTTGCCGTGTGGCAACGAGGATTCGCCGTTTATAGCGATGCTTCGCCGTGGTCTTGGGTGCGTATTGATGCAAGACGGCAAGACCATTGCCTATGCGTCGAGACAGCTTGAGACCGTATGAACTTAACTACCCTACTCATGATTTGGAGTTAGCGGCGATGCTTTTGCGCTCAAGATTTGGCGTCACTATCTTTTCGGCTCGCATGTCGATTTTTACCGATCATAAAAGTCTCAAATATATATTTACTCGGCGAGAGTTGAATATGAGGCAGAGGAGGTGGTTAGAGCCGATTAAGGATTATGACCTCGAAATCCTTTATCATCCGGCAAGGCGAATGTCGTAGCCGACGCCTTGAGTCGAAACCGATTGCGTTGCGAACGCTTGAGGTCCTCACGTCTCGATCCCGAGCTTCGGCGGGCTTTGATTGAGTTTGGTGTTGAGGTTTTGTTGCACTGGAGTCGCGGCAACTTTGCGCTTTAGAGATTTCGCTGTCTTTGATCGATGAAATTAAGTCAAACAATTAGAGGATCCGATGATTACTCAAATCCGAGAGAACGCGTTCTAAGGGAAAGTCTCCGGGTTTGTGATTCACGAGGATGGTGTTTTGAGATTCAGTCGGCTTTGTGTGCCGAACGATCCAGAGTTGCGACACGGTATTTTGCGTGAGGCCCATTCCACACCCTATTCCGTTCATCCCGCTTGAGTAAGATGTACAAGGACACGAGGAGGAACTTCGGTGGAATGATATGAAGGAGGAGGTAGCACAGTTTGTGGCGAGATGTTTGACTTGCCAAAGTGTCAAAATCGAGCATCGGCCGACCAGTGAGTTATTGCGGTCACTTCCGTTCGGAATGGAAATGGGAAGATATATCGATGGATTTCATTACGAGTTTGCCGAGATCGAGATCGGGCATGAATATGGTTTGGGTGATTGTTGATCGTCGACCAAGTCGGCACATTTTACGGGCATCAAGGACACTTGGGGCCGGAGAAATTGGCTCGTGTGTTTGTCGCGCAGATTGTGAGACTTCACGGTACTCAAGTCTATTGTTTCGGATCGTGATGGCCGTTTGTATCGCACTTTTGGCGGGCGGTGCATAAGGCGTTGGGTACCCGTTTGCATTTGAGTACCTCTTTTCATCCCGATCGGATGGGCCGATGAACGCACTATCCAGGACATTCGAGGACATGTTGCGTGCTTGTGCCCTCGATTGGAGTAGCGACCAGGAAGAGCATTTGCCATTGATCGAATTCACGTACAACAATAGTTGGCACGCGTCGGTCGAATGGCACCGTATGAGGCACTTTATGGGCGACGATGTCGATCACCGATTTGTTGGAATGAGGCGTCGATTTAGTCGGGACCGAGCCGGATGTCGTTTTAGAGACGAGGCGGAAGATAGAATTAATTCGGGAACGGATGTTGACGGCCCAGTCGGCCAGTCATATGCCGATGTCCGTCGTCGACCTTTAGAATTCGAGGTGGGAGACCACGTTTTGCTGAAGGTGTCGCCGACGAGAGGGGTTTTCCGTTTCGGGAAGAAGGGGAAGTTGAGTCCGAGATTTATTGGACCCTTCGAGATTCTCGAGCGGGTCGGTGGGTTAGCATACCGTTTGGCGTTACCCCCGGCCTTGAGTCACATTCATAGCGTTTTTCATGTTTCCCAGCTGAGGAAATATGTTCCGGATCCTAGTCACGTCATCGATTATGGCGAGATTGATATTGCTGAAGATATTACTTTTGAGGAGCGTCCTTTGAAGATTTTGGAACATCGTGAGAAACGACTGAGGCATAAGACCATCCCTTTGGTCAAAGTGCAGTGGTCGAGACACGGTGTCGAGGAAGCAACTTGGGAAACCGAGGATAGCATGCGTGCTAGGTACCCTGAGTTGTTTGTTTCTCAAGTTTCGGGACGAAACTTATTTTTAGAGAGGTAGAATGTAATATCCGGTATTTTTCTTTCCCTTGTATTTTAATTTTTGGTATATTTCTCGGTCATAGTGACCCTCGTGTACCTTTCGGTGTGTCCTTCCTGTCAATTGTTGAACTGTATTCTCGTTATTGTGGTGCGGAACCGCCGTTTCGGGGTTGCCGTGGATCCATTTCGTGTTATTGGTTCCCAAATATTGATTCCTATCGTTTTATTCTCTTTCCGGATCATTTTTATCATTTTGGAACCCAATAGGGGGGTGGGGGCGGCACAAGATGTGTGTGCGCGGCACACAAATTTCTTCGATTGTTGACCAAACGAAGCATGCGTGTGCCGCGGCACACCTATCCGTGCCGCGGCACAATGCCAAGCTTGATCGCGGCACACTCGTGTGTCATCTGCGACCAAAACTCGCTGCAGTGCCGCGGCTGCCGTAGGCCTTGACACAATGCGAAACACAGGAGTGAATTTTTGGCACATGCGGCACACCTAAGCTGTGCCATGGCACACGAAGCGGTCATCGTGCAACTCGTCTTTATTAGACGAAATCGCCGTCGTCTTCTTCATTTTGATCGCATCGCGAGAGAGAGTGTAAGAGAGGGATAGAGTTCTTCATCTTTATCCATTGGGGGGTCGATTTTCACCATTTTTCTTCGATAGTGAAGCCCGGGTAATCAATCTAGCGCGTGTTCTACGGATCTTGGTACTTGAATCCCCAAAGGTAATATTTCTAGAACCCTACTTTCGATTAATTTGGGGGTTTTGGGATTTTCTTCCGATTCGTTCCTGTTTGTTGGTGGATTCATGATGTATATGATTAATCTTGTTGATATCATTAATTTCCCTACGGATTCATGGTATATTTTCATAGTTTTGCGGAATCGAGAGGGTTTGGTTGTGGTCCGCCCTCGTTGTTATTTTGTGCGAATATACATGAATCGTAGGCGGGTTTTCGGGTGTATTCCATTTCCGTATTCGGCTAGAGTTGGTTATAATTATGTTCTTCGAATCGTTAGGTTCGGTTCCGTTGATTCCTAGTGTTCGTCGGTGATTATCCTTCCCGTTCGTTGCGTCATCAAAATATTCAAGGCAAGTATTTTTGGAAACCTTTATGCTTAACGTGAAGTGGTAATGTATATTGTGTGTGATTTGCTCACCTCAGGAGGGTCCGACGGGATCACGGGGGGAATCTATGGCTTCGTCTTGGATTCATGAGTTTGATTCGCTAGCCACCTCGGGAGGGTCCTTAGAGGCCTCGAGTGGGATTCGTGGCTTCGTCCCGGTCCTAGGTGACGTGTGGTGCTTGGTTTGTTTTATGAATGTGGCCAGCTCGGGAGGGTCCTTAGAGGCCTCGAGTGGGATTCGTGGCTTCGTCCCGGTCCTAGGCAAATTAATTGTAACTGTTTGTTTCCGGAAAAGACATGTCTGGTTTTGACTTTTGAAATTGTTATTGGTGCATGTACTATGAAATGTGTAAGCGATTGGTTTGTCTTGATTACTTGTACTAGCGTAATTGCTAACCCCTCTGGGGACCCGTTTTGGGGAAATTCTTGTTATGGATTTCAGGTTATGATTATCCGGACGAGCGGGCACAGACGATGCGAGGCGTTGGCGTGGTCGTTGACATGTGCATTTGGGTCTTTCTATTTCTTTCGTCCATTTCGATTTGGTTGTTCTAATAATTATAAACTCATAGAGTGTACTCGCGAGTACTTAGGCTTTTCATTTCAAACTCCGTATTGTGTTACTTTTAAATTGTTACATTGTTGGTTGATGATCATTTCGCCGGTTGCTCCGGGCGTAACTTTAATGTCTCATAATTAAATGTGTGCCCTCGCTAACCGGGATGGTTAGTCGAGTGGAGTTTTTCTTGTTTATAGCCTGGTGGGTCCCTTGTGGGGGGTCCACGGCGCTGTAATAAACTCTGAATATCTCGGGGTGTTACAATTGCATCGACATGTTTTGATTATTATAAATTTTTTATAATGCATGTATTTTTGTTGCTATATGATTTAATTATGCAATCGATTATATTGCACTAATTTTGTAGTTTCTAGAATAAACATATATTACAATATTCTTAATAATCTCGAAGATTATTAATAAATAAATAGTTGATGTTCTTAATGAACACATCAATATCTTATCATACTAAAAACAATGTGTTTATGATGAACACATTAAATAAGTTATTTAATATAGAGCTGAAAGTGAATGGCAGATTCCCCCCACTGTTTATAAAATTTACCCTCACGTGCAAATTAAATACAGTAGAAACTCTATAAATTAATACTGGGACAACCAAAATTTATTAATTAAAAGAGTTATTAATTAATCGATAAATTAATAATTATTAATTTATATATTAATTAATATTTTATTAATTTATAATGAAATACTTAATTTACAAACAACTTTCAAACTTTCACTTAATTATTGTACAATGCATGTACATATCAAATGAAGGGTCCAATTTAAAATAACCCTTCAATCTCTCATCTTATTATGCGTCCTGTGTTGAATATATCAGTGTATATTTTTTTTATAAATACAAAATCAAAATATGTGAACATTAAAGCGGCCATCATATTGAATAATTTATTCTTTGGCTATGTAAGAATCACTAGAAGTTCTTACAGTGATAAGGAAAATTAGAGATGCGATTTAAGATGAAATTGATTCCAACAAAAAAGAAATACAATTGAGTAATTTTTTAAGAAACCTTCATAAATTATTCCTATAATATGTACAATATATAAGGAATTATTAATTTATATTTTATATGGGACCTATAGAAATTATCAAAAATATATTATCTTATAATTTTAGCGAATTATTAATTTAGCACCCTATCCCTGAGTCGGGACCGGCCAAAACTATTATCTTGGAGAGTTTATTAAATAATCGAGTATTAAATTATCGAGTTTCTACTGTAAGTTGGTTATCCTCCTATTTAAAAAAAAAACAGACCGATTACCCCAGGTGCAAAGTAAATAAACACATTACCTCAAGTATTCAAAAAGTTACAGACTAATATCATTTGTTTTATCCGAACGATGCACATCCGCTTGTGCACAAGACTAGAGCTGTAAAAGAACTGAGTCGAGCCAAGCTTTGATCGAACCGAGCCGAATTTTAAATTTTTTTCTGACGAGCCGAGCCGAGCTTCCTTACCGAACAAAAATCGTGTTCGAGCTCGAGCTCGTTAATAAATCGAGCCGCACACGAGCTGTTCGCGAACAACTCGATCCGAGTCGAGCTCGAGCCGAGCTCGAGCTGTTCGCGAATAGTTATATATTTTTAAATTATTTAAATGATATATTTGAATTATTTAAAATAAATATTTTAAAATAATTGTTAAAAATTATATATTTTTTAAATATATATAAAAATTAATATTTTAATATATGAAAATTATTTAAAAATTATTAATCTATAATACAATATATAAAGTGAGAATCAATTTTTTAATACCAAATGATAAAATTGACAAGTTATATATCCTTATTCATAAGAGAGTTTTTGATACAATTTTGCTTAAAAAGGCTAAAATGTCCTCCAAAAATTAGTGATGTTGATTTTTTTTTTGTATTTTATTTAATTTAAACTCTTTTTCTTTTCTTTTTAATTTTTTCATCATCTTCTCCATGACTAACTACCGAATCCAATAACTAAAATTTAATGTCTAAATGGGTCTTTCAAAATCCTTATAAAAATCACACGATTTTGCGAAAAAGAGGAGTTGACGTTCTAATAAGACTTCATTTACTGTGCTCCTAGGTTCATAAAGAAGGTATGCAACTATATTTTATCGCCAGACTTTTTTTTAGGAGTTCTTTCGCACACGATGGTTGCACATGATGGCGCACGCGATGGCTGAACTGCACACGATGGTTGCACACGATGGCAGCCATGATCGTGCACACGATGGGACTAGCCATCGTGTGCACATAAACTTTTTAGTTTTGTTGGCCAATTTGATTAAATGTGTTATCAATATGGATGTTTTGTGATTCTAAAATTTCTTGGTCAAACATTAACAACTACATAACATCGTATGCAAACTCATATTTGTTATTTCGTGTAATTCAATAGTGTATGAGCTATTTCATATAGATGATGAATTTATATATACAAACTTATACATTGAAAACCTATAGACTACACATGATATGAAATATATTATGTTAATTCAATCTATAACTTTACAAATAATTATATTGTTAATAAATAACAACACATAAATCAGCGACTTATTTTAGAAATTAGTGAAAATGTGCATGTTCTTGTGCACACGATGGCTAATCCCATCGTGGGCACGATCATGACTGTCATCATGTACACATGAACTTTGGCTTTTTGGGTCAATTTGTTTAATGTGTTATCGATATGGATGTTTTGTGATTCTAAAATTGATTGTTAAAAAATTAACAACTACATGACATCGTATGCAAACTCATATTTGTTATTTCATGTAATTCAATAGTGTATGAGCTATTTCATACAGATGATGAACTTATATATACGAACTTATACATTGAGAACATATAGATTATACATGATATGAAATAGGTCATGTTAATTCAATCTATAACTTTACAAATAAGTATATTGTTAATAAATATTTATTAATATATAAGTAACAACACGTAAATTGATGAGTTATTTTAGAAATTAGTGAAAAATGTGCATGTTATTGTGCCCATGATGGCTAGTCTCATCGTGGGCACGATCATAACTGCCATCGTGTGCACAAGAACATGCACATTTTTCACTAATTTCTAAAATAACTCGTCAATTTACGTGTTGTTACTTATATAATAAAAAATATTTGTTAACAATATACTTATTTGTAAAAGTTATAGATTGAATTAACATAATCTATTTCATATCATGTGTAGTCTATATATTCTCAATGTATAAGTTCGTATATATAAGTTCATCATCTGTATGAAATAGCTCATACACTATTGAATTACACGAAATAACAAATATGAGTTTGCATACGATTTTATGTAGTTGTTAATGTATGACCAAGCAATTTTAAAATCACAAAACATCCATATTGATAACAAATTCAATCAAATTGGGCAAAAAAACTAAAAACTGCATGTGCACACGATGGCTAGTCCCATCGTGTGCACGATCATGACTGCCATCGTGTGTAGTTCAGCTATCGTGTGCGAAAGAACTCTTAAAAAAAGTCTGGCGATAAAATATAGTTGCATACCTTCTTTATGAAACCATGAGCACAATAAATGAAGTCTTATTTGAATTTCAACTTCTCCTTTTCAAAAAATTGTGTGATTTTTATAAGGATTTTGAAAGACCCATTTAGACATTAAATTTTAGTTGTTGGATTCGGTAGTTAGTCATGGAGAAGATTATGAAAAAAAAAATAAAAAGAAAGGAAAAAGGACTTAAATTAACTAAAATACAAAAAGAAAAGAAATTCAACTTTTGGAGGACATTTTAGTCTTATTAAGCAAAATGGTATAAACTTATACTCTTATGAATGAGTATATATAACTTGTTACTTTTATGGTCTGGTATTACAAAAGATAGAGCCCATATATAAATATTACTAAAATAAATTTAAAAATATATTTATAATCAAGCTTAACGAGCCGAACCGAGCCAAACCGAGCTCGAGCCGATCTTGAGCCGAGCTCGAGCCGCACATGCCCAAGCTCGGCTCGAGCTCGTTTTCTTAATGCACAGAATTTTGTGTTCGAGCTCGAGCTCGAGTTCTTAACGAATCGAGCCCTTAACGAGCCGAGCTCGAGCTTGTTCGCGAATAGCTCGGTTCGTTTACAGCCCTGCACAAGAAGATAGAGGAGGCGAGATGAACTTTTTGAAAATACAGGAGGACAATATGTCTATTTAATTTACACAGGGACTGATCGGTCCATTTTTTAAAACACAAAGAGTAATTAGCCTATTTAATTTACACAGGAGAATAACCTGCCAAAAAACCCTTTATTGATGTATTCCCTTGGTTTTCGATCAGTCTGGATCATAATTTGCAAGATGTGGGCAACAATATTCCCTTACAAAGAGAATAAAGGTGAAAGCCCCTGAAATTGTGTCCCGTTACATTGCCTGCAAAGAGAAAGGAAAGGTCTCTCTCATCGTTGGTGGTTAGCACTCCATCACGAGTATCAACACAGCACGGAATGACGGGAAGAAGGTTGAAACCTGTTGCAAGAAGAGCATGTCAAGGTTCGAGTTTTACGATGGAGAGAACTGTCCAGAGAGAGGAAGATTCCATGGAGGAGCAACAGCAGAACTCCAGTTCGCTAGAGAGACTGAATTTTTACTCAAAATCGGGCAGGTATAAATACTTATGAAGCTTATGAAGAGTGTGTTTGGAAACATTGTAAGAAGTGATTCTAAGGTTTTAGTTGGTGTTTGCAATGGCAACTTCCACTTTTGACTTTCGTTCCACTAGGTAAACGAGTTCGAGCTCGAGCTTTTTTTTACGAGTCGAGCCGGCTCGTTTAGGTAAACGAGCTCAAAGTACTGATCGAACTTGACTCGTTTAATTCACGAGTCGAGCCGAGCCGGTCGAGCAGCCGTTTAAAATTACACTTAAACGAGCTTAATCTTGTGCGGGATCGGCTCATATTATAAACGAGTTCGAGCCGAGCTGGGTCGTTTAGCTAAACGAGTCTTAGTGGTCCTGATAAACGAGTTCGAGCTCGAGCTGCTCGCGAGCAGCTCGACTTCCCTACTCCCTCCAAAATGAATTTTTTCATGAAAAAATTCAGAAAGTACACTATTCACTCAACAACAACAACAACATTACCCCACGTCGCCAATGGCTCCAAAAAGCGGGGTAAGGAGATCGGATGTCTGTGACCTTACCCTGTCTTAACACGAGAGAAATTTCATTTAGGATGATCCAAAATGAAAATTGCATCGAGAATTGCATGGAATGACTAGTACTTCATGAGAAAAAGAAGTGCATCCAGTTTAGTGAGTCGTTTTGTTTTATTCCATTATAATCAAGAACCAAAGAATAAGAAGTCTTTGGCTCCATTAGAAACAATGGAATTAAAGTACACTATTCACTCGATTACAGTTTTTCTCCCACCAAATCACTTCAACTCTTTTTAAGAAAACATCAAATTCAAATCATCAATCATTAATACACATTTTGATTTTCTCATAAATTTCACTATTCATGCACTAGCGTATTACTAACTACCAATCATAATCAATCATTATTAATCATTATCATACTTTTTCTATATCAAATCAACTTTCATCATTCCATTACCATCTCATATCCATTCACAACCGTCCATGGTACACCCCCATGTAGTACATCCCCTGCCGGATGCACTACACGTGGCATGCATGGACGGTGCAGATCGATGCTTCATCTAGTGCATCAATCTGCACCGTCCATGCACGCCACGTGTAGAGAATCCGACAGGGGATGCACTACATGGGAATGTACCATGGACCCAACCCCATTCACACTCTCAAAATTCATCCTTATTCTTTCTCGATTTTATTTTCGAGTCACAATTCTCTAGCAGAGAGAAAGTCTCCAAAATGGAAGTATATCCAACCAAACCTTAGATTCCAATTCTGGATGCGGGTTTGGATCTTAGAACACAAGAACAGAGTTTTCAACTTCTCCACCAAACACCCTCCCTTTAACTTGATCAATTTTCAGCTTATTTTCCGAACACCATTGATGTCTGATTCTCATACGTGGACTCATAACCTTGTGTATATACACCACCTTTTAATGCTTTAACGACATTATTTTTGCAGAATTCTGCAGCCGGTGAGCCGTCTAATTGCCATTGTCATGATAAGTTAAAGAAAGGACCGATCTGAGGCTTGGGGAGGGGAAAACTGATCTTTGGAAACCTCTGAATTGGTTAGTGAAGACAGCAAATATGACCAAGTAACGCCTGAATATGGACACGGCTGTTGTTTACTCTCTCTTTGCTTTCTGTATTTTTTATTATGAAATGCCGTTTTCAGGGAAGGAAATGCACAATTGTTGCCTCAAATTGATGCAGAGTTACTTGAGAATAAAGTAAGTTCTGAACTAGCTACTTTTGTCTTAGCGCTTTTGTTGTGTACACGGTAACATTTTTGACACGAGAAGAGAGAAATGAAATGTGTTTGTTAGTAGCTGTTCAGTAAGATAAATGGATTAATTTCACTAATGGCCGTAAAGTATGCATGTTTTTGCACATTGCATCCAGAACTTTTTTTTCGTTTCACTTCATCCCCTAGGACCATCCAAAACCTTACATGTGTCTACTATTTTAGATGTTACGAGGGGTATAAAGTTTGAAAAAATAAAATGAACAGCTCAAGATTGAAGTGGAATGGAGAAAAAAATCTGGATGCAATGTGCAAAAAGTCACATAGTTGAGGGGGTTGTGGTGTAATTTATCCTTCAAACCTGCTATTAGTTTTTGTGGACAGTCTATAATGTTTTTTGGGAGAAAGAAAAAGTGAATCATTTTTTTCATTTTTATTTTTTTATTATCAGAATGAAAATTCATACGAAATACTTATTTGGATATTATTATATTTCTCACTGATGCTTTATTTCATTCTTGACAGAGATGTGAGCGTACCGCTTTCTTTTATTCACAAGTATCTCAAGATTAAGTTAAACCTCAGGAGCGAAACATGAGGTAACTATTAAGCAAGGAAGCGTGGTAGGGAAGTCATTGATCAAGCAGTTAAGTGGCATTCTAGACTTAGTTATATCGGTCAGACCAAGATATACAAGATATACAAGATGGGAAAATATGAATTTGTGTGTCCATTATGATTAGATCCTTATCCAACTTGTTTATCTTGCCTTAGAAGGCAAAATAACGAAGTCTACCTTCTAGGGAACTTTTGAAAGAGGCATTGAAGGACTCGGATTGGTGCATACCGAGGTTTGTGGCGCTTTCGAAGCGGCACGAGATGGATTTTGGTATTTCAGTTCACTGATGACTAATCTTGATATGATTGTGTGTACTTGATGAAACATAAATCCAAAACTTTGAAAAGTACAAAGAATTCAAAGTGCTGGTTGAAAAACAAACTGGTCATCATATTAAAGGCCCTCCGGTCAGACCGATGTGGACAGTATATGAGCAACGAGTTTTCCGATTTCCTAAAAGAATATGGAATAGTATTACAACTTACACCACCAGCAACCCCACAACTAAACGGCGTAGCAGAGAGACGGAATCGAACCTTATCGGATATGGTTCACTCCATGCTCAATTACACCGACCTATCTATTTATTTGCGGGGATACACGCTTCTTACTAATGCTCATTTCTTGAACATACGTCATTCCAAATCCGTTCCTAAGATTCCATATGAGTCTATTACCATTGCCCAAAAGTATAGATAATATACTCGGTAGAACTATTTGCTTTGTCCGAATTTGCAACAAGAAGCTTATAAAATATATTTGTTTTTTATGCAGATTGGAACACCCTACAAATACAATAATTCCGGAGTTACAAGTTCCTTTAGCCATCTGCAGTTGAGAACAAGCTAGGAGAGCTGTGCAGAATGTTGCCTTTTGCTGCAATTGACTTATACGACATTTTTCTTTCTTTTTTCTTGAATGCATGGGGGCAGTCGGTGATCCCTACGTTGAGCCTGAATAACTTAAACTGATCTATGGCTCCAAACAGCAACTAGTGAGAGAGTGTCGGCCACGATTGGCTCATCGAAAAAAGACTCTGTATTGCTTGTATACAGAGTCCCTTGCGATTTTGTATAGAGTGTTGTATTACTTAAAAGAACTAGAGGGAATGAATATTATTACTATCTCCATCCCACAAAGATGAACTTATTACTACTTTAATACATTCTAAAATATAGGGCACCTTTTATTTTGTTAGCATTTTTTTTTTTTAATTTCTAATTGTACCGCTATTTAGTATACATTATTATGTGCTAACATCATTAATGCAAGAATATATTGAAAAATATATTTAATTTTTCTTAATTATGTTCATTCGATTTTTCAAAAGTATTTCTAACAATTAACTATAAAGATTAACAAACACTTGGAATTTGCAGTTAAATATAGCAATTAAACAAATACTAAATAATTATGATGAGTTTTTCTTGTTGTAAGTGGAGTAATATGATTAAGTAAATCAAATACTAATAAGTATAATTTTTTATTAATTGAATTAATAGTAATTAAATAAAGAAAATGGAGTGATTATATAAATCAATGATATTTATTAGAAAATAATATATTTATGGTAGTTGGTGTAGAACAAATGAAAATGGTATAAGTAAACGTTATAAATGAATCAAGACGCTCATGACTCATGAAATATTCATATCTCAGTCCGACAGAAGCTCATTCGAGTTCATTTAATAAATCTCATTTGAAAAAACTTAACCTTAACGATAAACAATTCATTAGCTCGTGAGCATGATCATCAGTAGACTATTCGACTCGTGAACAGATTCGTTAGGAAACTCGTATAATTTAAATCAATAGTCCGATTTAAAATTTTAGTTTCTACATTTGAACTTATAATAACTATGAAAACATTACATAACCATACTTCTTTGTAAGATTTTAGTAAAACATTTTAGTACAAAATATTTACGAAGCTCCTCTAAGTCCAAATAAATTCAAAAAAGCTCGTGAACCATGAAAATATTCGACAACACAAATTCGAGCTCGACTTGATAATGAACAAACCAAATTCAAACTTTTCAAAGCTCGACTTGATTCCATTTGGGTCCAATTCTAGGTATAACCACGCAATAAAATGTTATTGTTGCATAATTATTTGTGAGAAACCAAATAAACACATCCATTTTCACCAAATAAATTTCTATCACACTTTTATGGACAAAACATACCTTCTTTTCGCCATTCTAAATTACTAAAAGCCCCATTCTCAAATCTCAAAACCTAGCTCCAACGACAGACTGCATCCCGCCGTCAGCCACTTCATCTTCATCCAGAAACAAATCTTCGGCAACTCTAAACGTCGCGTGCAGAACAACCGCCGCCACCCCAATCAGAACAGACACCAAGACGTTAAGCCACACGCGCGTGAGGACCAAACTCACAATCGTCACGATCCAGAGCCCAAGCAGCACCACGCGGTCATCCACCGTCACATTGAACAACACGATCGGCTCGTCGCGATGGAAGTAGAAGAGAAACCAGAAGACGGAGGTTATCAGAAACACCATTAGCGAGATCGGACGGAATAGCAGGCTGAGGAAGAGAATGAAGAGCATGATCATAGCGTAGTTGACGCGAAAATGAGCGAGGTTGCGCTTGAAGCGCGAGGCGAAATCGCCGAGGACGCGGGGTATCGAGTAGGAGGAAGGATGAGCCACGAACTCGCGCCACGGGCGGCGCACGGCGAAGAG
The DNA here is from genome assembly GCA_033398695.1 of Orobanche coerulescens. NCBI lineage: Eukaryota > Viridiplantae > Streptophyta > Magnoliopsida > Lamiales > Orobanchaceae > Orobanche > Orobanche coerulescens. The sequence goes on from CM065801.1 coordinate 13,481,939, forward strand.
CGACGGAACGCGCGAATTGGCGCGGCCGTACGGCGGCAGGCTACTGTATCCGGCCGACAACGACATTTCTTATATTTAATGAAAATGGGGGGTGGGGTGGGGGGGTTGTCCTAGGAAGAGCGGGTAAAATGGTTTTCCGTGGTATGCTCTGGTGAATTTAGATCGAGACTGGCTCAATACATCGTCGTTGCGAGATACTTGCAGAGGCCAGTGGGGGAACTGGTCCGGCGATTTTTCAGGAGTCCAGATTCGGAAAATTGAAAAATGATATGACAACTACGAAGCATTTGATTTCTCGCTAATTAATTGATGCATCCTTGTAGGGATTCGGATCTGGTACAGTACAGCACCATGCTGTGCACTAGATCCGCCGTCGGATCACACACGCGCACACACACCCCGTGCGTGTGTGTGATCCGGCAGTGAAGTGCTTGCGGCGTAGTCTTTATCTTGCACTGATCCCCTTCCATCCTTGTAGCACCTATCAAAAAATTTTTTGTACAGCGAGGTTCCAAGCTTACGGTTGACGAGTTCTCGGGATAATAGCTCCGGCCCCATCAGTTAAATCGCGAGATGTGTATCAGACTCTCAAGTTCTTAAATATTCTCAACTATCGCGCATAAAGAGTCGTCCCCAAGTAATTGCTCCATGTTGAACCCTTCAAATCTAACCGCAGGGTCCCACCGAGATCTGGCCTCCCACACTGTCGTTTGAATCCCTCAATATTTAATTGTTCCACCAGCGTATCCTGAAGGACTAGGGTCTTTCCTCTAATCATATATTAAAGAGTCATGAACTCTTCCTATCAAAATCTTTATATATACTTGTTATCTTTATACTATATCTCTTATAGTTATACTCCCTCCGTCCCCAAAACAAGTTCCCACTTGTCTCTAAATTTTTTGTCCACAAAACAAGTTCTCACTCTGTCTTTTGGGCATATTTACCATCTATTACTTTTAAAATTACTACACTTTACCAATTGGACCCACCTTTAACCCTACACTCTTAGTCTTTTACACCACATTTATACCACCTTTTCAGTTTTCTTAGTTTTCGTGCCGAGCACCAACTGTGAGTTTGTTTCGTGGACGGAGAGAGTATTATATTTAAAACTTCATATATGCTACATGACTCTAAATATGATAAGAGGAGAATCTTGTTAAGTGTTTCTGAGTCATCGGATTATTATATGTTAGATCTAAGAATTACTCTTATTCATTAGATTAATTAATTAGAAGAGTCCATATTTTGCCACATCATCATTTTAAATCACATGTGAATTACTAAATTAAGGATAAGAGTATTTTGTCTCTTCATAAATAAATTATCTGTTGGCCACATAGTATACAATAAACAGCTTAGAAGGTAAAAATACAATAAGCTGTATGATTTTCGAAGTTAATTGCGTAGCGAAAGTCTGTTAGTGTAATACCCGTATTTTTTATTGACTGTTTGACCTTGCCGTTCTTCCTATTTTGTCGCTCTGTAAACTCTTGGTGATGTTGTCGACGTTTATCTAGAATTTCGTGCCTTCTTTGGATATTGATCATGTTGTTTAGACCTTTCGGAAGTGTTCTGGGTCAGGGAGATAGCGCACGCTAGTCCTATGCTAACGCACGCTAATTTGCTTGAGTAGCGCACGCTAGCTTTGTGCCTTAGTGCGCGCTAACGGACCAGACAGGGCAAAGGCAGTAGCTAATTCCACTCTCTGGACTAGCAGTTAGCGCACGCTAGGAGTTCGCTAGCACACGCTATTTGTGGTCAGTAGCGTACGCTAACCTCGTCCGTAGCGCACGCTAACGAGCTGGGTCGGCAGAGGCAGCGAGGTTTTTCAGACTTTCTCGACTAGCAGGTAACGCACGCTAAGCAGCGGCTAGCGCACGTTATATGTGTTGCGTAGCGCGCGCTAGTGCTCAGTGTTAACGCACGCTAACGGATTGAGACAGTGAACTGGGACTTTGGCAGGACACCAGTTAGCGCACGCTAAGGATGTTGAGTAGCGCGCGCTAAGGTCTGTGGACAGTAGCCACTTGACCACCGGGTGACCCCGTTAGCGCACGCTAATATTGAGGCGTAGCGTGCGCTAGACTGGGACAGTATATAAGGGGACAGTCAACCCATGCACTTGTCATTTCACATCATTTCCACTTTTTCCGATCGGGAGAGTTCGGGAGAGGCGATTTGGGGCGATTTGAGGCGGTCCTTCTTCAGATATCATCATCTTGGGTTGGATAACAAGGATTATACAACATCTAATACATTTCTATCCTCCAAATCAAGGTAAATTCCTTAGAACCCTATTTTTTAGGAATTAAGGGGATTTTCTTAGATTCGTCCGATTTATCCATTTTGCAGCTTGAGAACCTTGATATTATGATGTATCTACCCCGTATCCATATTCCCCCTACGATTTATGGATTGTTTTGTACCGTGTTCGGACATGAGAGGGTTTGGGTGATTTTCCAACCTCTAGATATTTACACATGTAGTTTCGTGAATCGTGGGCGGGTTTCGGGAGTTTCTTCGTGTGTTATGAGTATGGATTATTGATGATCATATTCCTTGCGAATCATTTAGGTGCCGGAAGTGCGTTCTTGGACCTACCGAACTCATACTCTTTTCCGTTTGATTTCTCGATGTCTCAAAGGCAAGTATATATTTATGATTGTATGTTCTAGACTTTGAAAGTAAGATATATGAATGGTATGTTTATTTATATCCACTCTGGGATGGGCCGACGGGTCCTCTGAGGGTTTCGTAGCCTCTGGTGCGATTCCACGGATAATATGAGTTAACCACTCTGGGATGGACCGACGAGTCATCTGAGGGTTCCGTAGCCTCTGGTGCGGTTCCACAGTTGATCATGTATGGATTGATGTGATGCTATGAGATTTAGTTATTCCAGAATACTAGTCTTGGAAATGATGAATTGACGGTTACTTTTACTTTATTGTCGAGGAGTATTGTATTTCATATTCGATATCCTTGCACTTGCTATTCGACGGCTAACCCCTTTATGGGGGAAATACTTTTTATGTATTTCAGGATCCAGGAGAGCGGACATGCATGTATCGGGTCGGCATAAAGATGATGGGCAAGTGTGATATTGTGTCTTGTCTCCGATTATATTTTTGTGTTCCCCCATTCAGTGTTGTTGTACTGGAATGGTTTTTGAATACTCGAGTATTGTTTTTCAGTTTCCTTGGTGTTCCGGCATATGTTGCCGAGGTATTGATTTATATTGTGATGTATTTGGTTACATTGGATATGGTTTGAATGCCATTTGTATTGCCCTACATTTCATTGTACTTATACCTTCTCGGTCAAGTTTTATGGTTCCGCGTATGAATAGCCTTGTGGGACCCACGATAGGGCTCACGGCGCTGTAATATACCCTGAATAACTTGGGGGTGTTACAGAATATGGTATCAGAGCTTAGGTTTATGGATACCTAGGCTGTCGGCCTTTTGGGTCGATTGAGTCATCTTTTCCCGCAGTATCACCACTCTGCCGTCATTACAGTGCGACCGGTACTTGTAAGTCCTCTTACTCTTCTTGTATTTTCTTAATCGTTTCGCTTTTTAGTTTGGTATTCTTGGGAATCAGTCACTTCGAGAATGTGCGATTTGGATTATACTTACGCATGTGTGTGCCCTTCAGAATGTTGGCTGACAGGAGGCAGAGTCGTGGTTGTGGTCACGGACGTGAACTCTTCCTTGAGATTTTGTCAAATTGTTAATTGCGATATTGGTGTGTATCGGTATTGTGTTGAGACTTTGTTTGGGAGTCGCATGCTAGTATCACTGGAGGTCCTTGACTTCACGTAGCTATAAGCATACTGTCTTGGTTATTCGCTTGTGGCGACCAACGATTGCTCTTGTGATGAGTATGGAAATTTTGGGTTGATCTGTGGTTTGTGGGAGGATTGCAAGTTTCAAGGACGAAAACTTATTTTAATACAGCATGGATAAAATAATGTGAGAACTGAGACAATTGTATCTGTATAATTATCGTACTAGATCGACATGTTGTTTTAATGTTGATATCAAGTATATCATATGAGAATGTTATTGGATCGAGTATGTTGTGTATATGCATCTGGCATATCGAAACGACAGACGAGAATAGTTGGAAATGGCTAAATACAACCACGTTAGCGAACGCTACAATGTATGCCTAGCGCACGCTAAGATGTATACTTAGCGCACGCTGCGGTGCATACTTAACGCACGCTAAGAGGTTTGAGTTACGTACACTAAGGAGGATCCCTAACGTACGTAAGGTATTCTGGATAAGATCCGGAAGGTGGCCGACAGGTAGGCCCAGGCTGTGTATTATCGGCATTTTAGTTCACGCTAATACATTTTGGTAGCGCACGCTAATTGCAGATCGGTCAACAGGGAATCTTGGCTTTCGGAGAGTGGACCCGACCACTTTCGACGCGTGACCAGATAAGGTCAACGAATGTTTGTCATGTAGGGCTAGTGATAAGTGTCAGTTTTGTACACTTATCCATGGTTTGTATCGATAAAATTCACCCATAATTGAGCTAGTCTACTCGTTTTTTGCTTTTAATTAATTAGTTTTAATGATTTTATTTTTATCGGATGATGATCGGATTAAATAACTGAATTACTCAAGAAACAACATGTTTAATAAATATTCTCTTTGTTGAATTTTGATATATTCATGTTGTAGGGCTTTCCGAGACGAATTCGGCAGTCTTTCCGGCTTCAAAATCAGAGTTATATATCAAAAGTTATCATCCGAAGAAGATTTGGGGAAAAAATGCAAAGTTTGAGAAATTCTGGGCTGAAAATGTAACTATCAAAGCATCCAGTGAGCAAATTTACGAAGTCAAGTTACGGCAGTAACATTCAGGAGTTACGGCCGTAAGTCATCCTTGTTACGGCCGTAACTCCTGAATGTTACGACCGTAACTCTTGACAGATTGTTATGATTTGTCTAATTTTTTATACTTTTTGTGTATTATTGAGGGGATGGCTAGCATTGATCCGATCTATTGTAATAATGCTGGAGTTTTGGAGCTATTAGATGACTTTAGGTGTATAAATAGACCCCTTAGATCCTTCATCATTCACCATTCATCATATAATTTTCCATTTTTTGTAAACTTTTCTTTTTGTGTGAAGAACACATTTGTGTTCTTGAGTGATATTTGTAAGTGTGGTATAGCATATGTTGTTCAGAGAGTTTATTGCTTTTATCTCCTTTATCTTAGGATCAATTCTTTCTCTTGATTCAACTAATAATGACCACAAAAGCTTGTAATATGTATAATAAACCCTTCATGGTCTAAGTAACCTTTAGTTGGGATTATAAACAAGGTTAGTCATGTTATTTATGTTTGTATAAAAGATCTATTGTGAATTACTTATTATTGTGTGTGATTTTCATTGTTTTAACAATCTTTATTTATTTGGCCAATAAATGACGATATTTATGGTCTTCATATGTTTCGAAAGAAAATATGTTTGATTAGATCAAATGATCTTCACTCTAAGTTGTTCTAGGGGATAGAAATATACCTCTAGTCCTTAGATGATTCTTTGAGTTATTTTCATAAATCTTAATGCTATGTATTGAAGCCAATCAACATAGAAATATAGTGGATTGATTCAATATGTAAGGGGCATTTTATAGTTCGAAAGAGAAACCGTCTTTTTAAGGAAAATCGAATCTACACAACATAATAAGTAAATTCATCTTATGATCTCCTATACATCTTTTATAACTAATGACGAACTAAGTTTGTAATCCCAACTATTTTATTTTATCGGTTAATCAATCTATTATTATTACAATATTTTTAAAATATTAAAACTATTATTGCATTTTCTTTGCAATTATTAAACCAAACTTTTTAATTGTGTGTTTCACTCATCTTAAGTATCTATAAAAATAGACTAATAGTGTATAATTCAAATTATAACCAAACTTCCTTGTGGGATCGATAAATCGGACTCAAAAAGTCCACTTTACTACTTGATACGATATCGTGCACTTGCGATAGTTACACTAACAACGTGTCAAGTTTTTGGCGCCGTTGCCGGGGAAGTATAAGTTATATTTGAAATCTTACATTGTAAACTATTTTTATAGGTACAAATTTCTCGACGTTATAACTTAGTACTAAATTGTGTTTGTCCGGTCAAGTGGCGGATAACGGTACTCCGTGACTATTAAAGTCGGATTTTTCAGTTTCCCACAACAACTGATATTTGTAGATATTTTCTTCAATTATTTTCATTGTCTTTTTATTTTTTTTATCATGGAAGAAACGTTGTATAAAATTAAAAAAAGATTCACCTTTCTAAGCAAAAATGCAATTTTAAAAATTTACAAGACAAGGCTTGAAAGGATGAGGTTGCTTATGAATAAAAGCATACCTTTTGACATAAAATTCATAATTGAAGCCAAAGTAAAAATAGAGGGTGAATTCACAGAAACACCGACTAGATTTTTACTAGGGCTTGGAAAAAGTTCATATGCAAAGAAACGACGAGCAAAGATGATAGCCATTTGTTATAAATGTGCTAGATGGAACTATAATTTAAAATGTCGATCTTTAGGAATTCCATCTACAAACAGAGAAGATAAAATTCAGTTCATTAAGGATGGTCTGAATAAGGAGAATTTAGATGATATCGAAATTTCTCTTGACACGCATCCTTGCGGACTCGTACATTGCGGAATTCGATGTTTGTGGAATAAATTCCAACCAGAATATGAACAACGTCTTGGGAATCTGACGTTAAAAGACCCTGTTTGCCAATTTATAAGAAAATTGGATGGGAAGCTTCTCCCCGACTCATAGAAGGCGTTTAGGCCGTTTCTAAACGTAAAATCAGACGAAGATGTGAGCCACAATCACAACTAATGTACATACGCGTAAGTATCATTTATTTTTGTCGTGTGCTGAGATTTTCTGAATAAAAAAATGTGATACGCGATAAATGCAGTCATTATTCTAATTGAGTAGTTGAAGCACAATCAAACGCAATCACAAACTTGTTAAACAATTTTTACCTTCTTTTTCTTCTATAAATAAACTTTGTGCTTGTTTCTTTCATTCATCCCTCAAACTTGTACTTTTCTCTGTTTCTCTCTAAAAAAAAAATTCAAAAATGGAGTCATCATCTTCAACAAAAAAATTTAGCACAGTCTGCATTTTTGGTGGAGCTAGTTATGGAAAAGAGGTATGCTTTACTGAAGCAGCCCACAACTTGGGTCGTACCTTAGGAGAAAAATGCATTCATGTAGTTTACGGAGGAGGAAGTCTAGGATTAATGGGACGAGTGCACATACGCCTATATGGAAGGAGTAAGAGTGTTGGGAATAATCCCAAAACCTCTGGTGAAAGTAAAATCACCGGTCAACTATTGGAGATGAGTTTAGATCTCAGAATATGCAAGATCGCATAACTCACATGATAAATAATTGCGCCTTTATCACCCTTCCGGTGGTTTTGGCACCCTTGAAGAACTTTTCATGTGGTTACGAGTCCACTAAATGTTCATCAAAAACAATAGGTGTGCTTAATGTCAATGGTTTCTTTGATGGTTTCTGTCTTTCATCGACTACTCTGTGAAAAGGGTTTTATTTCCGAGCGTGCTAAGCGAATCATAGTCGTTGCAACAACACCGTAAGAACTAATCAAAAACTCAATGAATTTGTTTCTCAACCAGATCCACTCTAGCTAAAATTATGCGGATGGAAGATATTACCGTGAGAAAGCGAAAAGTGGATTCATTCCTCTCCCTTTGATATCCCATGTCGGACCTCTTTTATTTTTACTTTACATGCGTGTGTAATAATCGTGGTAAATAGTGGCAGCTTAAGGAGTTTCTTCTTGATCTCTTGACGCGCATCTATTCGCGATTTATGTATTGTTATTTTATTACTGTAATTTTTATTGTGTGCTTTTTTTATAATAGCATTGATGGCAGCGTAAGGCGACTCTTCGGACTTTCTTGATGCGCATCTTAAAAATTGTGTTATACTTCCGAGTATATTTTATTTTCTTTTGTTGTGTGCCTCGTATATTTATTCTCTTGCAGATTCTAAAAGGCGTTAGCTCAAACATCAACTTTCTTAACAGGGAGTATTCTGCTTTTTCTGCATTGCTTTTTATTTTATTTTATTTTTAAAAAACTGAGGACAATTTTATTTTCAAATTTGGGGGTGATTTGTTTTATTATTTTGGTGTGTTTTGATTGATTTAGTTATTTGCCTTAATTTTATATATATATATAGTATTTTGATTTCTAGATCTGGCCATAACACCAATAAATTAGCTATTTACAGCTTCTAAATCGTTTTAACCGGTAAAAAAATTTTGTATATTCCAAAATTTTTGAGCCTTAATCTCTCTTTCCAAGCCTTGTAGTTATCATATAAAATCAAGTCATTCGTTACCTTGAGAAAAGAAGAATCAGTTTGTTGATAAAAAATAGAACTGAAATTTACTTAATTTGTGGAGTTTTTGATTTTTCATGCTTAAACTAAGAAATGATTTTCTGCAAAAATTATATTCCCTAAAAAAAGGAGTCATTGGTGAAAAGAGCTACACGTTAGCAAATAACGGTGTGAAAGCTATCACCTAAAAAAATAAATGACAAAAAGGAGAAGTGGTGAGCAGCAACAACTGCCTAATTTTGGGGATTCTAAAATTTTGCGAAAAATAAAGGATTAACCATTGTTGGTGCGTAGCTGCCGTCTCACAGAAAAATTGGTGAAAAGAGCTACACGTTAGCAAATAACGGTGTGAAAGCTATCACCTTTTAAAAAAAAATGAGATAGAAATAGTTGGTGAAAAGAGCTACACGTTAGCAAATAACGGTGTGAAAGCTATCACTAAGGGATGTAGTTTATGAGCAGATCTGAATTAATTAGCGGCTGAATTTCAATACACTCAATTTCGTAAAAAATCACAATATTTGATGACGCCAATGAAATTCTTCTTCATATTGAGTCGAAAAATAAACGAGTGATCGAGAGCAACCATTAAAGGGAGTCGTGTGTATCACGAGTGAGAAAGAAATAATCAACCTTTTTGGGGGGAAAAAACCTTAATTTTGGAATTACAAAATAAAAACCGTGTTTTAACTTCAAAAATATTAGTAGATTTATTTTGAATCTTGATTCATTTCTATCTACTGTATAAAGCTAGTTGTTGTGTATTAATGGCATTTTGATCTCCTTTTCTTTTTTTATATTTTAATTTAAGTGTGTATTAATTTTTCTTATTTTTATTTTTGGAGCATGAATAATAAAGAGTCTTGCTCGGGACTAGCAAGAATTCAAGTTTGGGGGTGTGATAAGTGTCAGTTTTGTACACTTATCCATAGTTTGTCTCGATAAAATTCACCCATAATTGAGCTAGTCTACTCGTTTTTTGCTTTTAATTAATTAGTTTTAATGATTTTATTTTTATCGGATGATGATCGGATTAAATAACTGAATTACTCAAGAAACAACATGTTTAATAAATATTCTCTTTGTTGAATTTTGATATATTCATGTTGTAGGGCTTTCCGAGATGAATTCGGCAGTCTTTCCGGATTCAAAATCAGAGTTATATATCAAAAGTTATCATCCGAAGAAGATTTGGGGCAAAAACGCAAAGTCTGAGAAATTCTGGGCTGAAAACGTAACTATCAAAGCATCCAGTGAGCAAATTTACGAAGACAAGTTACGGCCGTAACATTCGGGAGTTACGTAGTAAGTCATCCTTATTACTGGCGTAACTCCACAGATGTTACGGCCGTAACTCTTGACAGATTGTTATGATTTGTCTAATTTTTATACTTTTGTGTATTATTGAGGGGATGGCTGGCATTGATCCGATCTATTATAATAATGCTGGAGTTTTGGAGCTATTAGATGACTTTAGGTGTATAAATAGACCCCTTAGATCCTTCATCATTCACCATTCATCATATAATTTTCCATTTTTTGTAAACTTTTCTTTTTGTGTGAAGAACACACTTGTGTTCTCGAGTGATATTTGTAAGTGTGGTATAGCATATGTTGTTCAAAGAGTTTATTGCTTCTATCTCTTTTATCTTAGGATCAATTCTTTCTCTTGATTCAACTAATAGTGACCACAAAAGCTTGTAATATGTATAATAAACCCTTCATGGGCTAAGTAACCTTTAGTTGGGATTATAAACAAGGTTAGTCATGTTATTTATGTTTGTATAAAAGATCAATTGTGAATTACTTATTATTGTGTGTGATTTTCATTGTTTTAACAATCTTTATTTATTTGGCCAATAAATGACGATATTTATAGTCTTCATATGTGTAACACCCCCAGATTTAACCGAAAATATTACAGCGCCGTGGGCCCCGAGATGGAACCCACAAGGCTAAAAGAAATTTTCGCAAACATTTACAAATGCCCAAGAGGCCAACGACGGTACTATCTTTGAAAATTTACAAAGACTTATAAAATCCATTTATCAAAAACCATCGTAAAAACTTATTTGAAACAGCAAGGCCAAACAACCGACACTCAAAAGTTTAGAAAACGATTTCCAAAGTAACCTCAGTTACTAGATACCAAAAGAGCATTTCAAAATACTCACGCAGCGGAAAAAGACCAACCATAAAGATACTCTAGCAGCGGAATACAAGAACCAATCAAGAAACTCAATGCACACAACATGTCCTAGCCAGTATCCTCCGGGAAGCTCATCTCTTCACGACCGCTACAAGCTCGATACTCCAAGAACCTAAAAATAAATCCCACGACGGGGTCAGCCATAATATCCAACAATGATAACCGTCACATCACATTAATAATAACATACCAATGAAAATACAACATAAGAATACGACCAGCGTAATCTTACCGCCATAACTTTGCTTACTCAAGTAATTCTCATCAGAATAACCATTATCACATTTCACATCTCGTACTCGATTAACCAATAAACTCGAACATAATATCTGTATTGTACCTCAAACAATACTCAATATCCTCAAACTATCATATCCAACTCACGATACGGAAATCTACCATTTCTGACCAATACGATCCATCGAATAATATCATCAAATCCCAAGGCGATAACCGATTGTCCACCAAAGAAAAGACCAAAGAAAATATGGAACATACCTCGAGATATGATGTGCCACGATAATCATATTAGTCTAATCCAAGATCAGAACAATGCAATACGGACAAGGTCCTAACACAAGACCTACAAATGCATACTCATATGACAACGTCAATATGCTCAAAAACAATAACAACTATGTATACTCAATGGAAATCCCATGATCCAGCGCCCTCAGCATAGATCCCAAGATGATCCTACAAGATCAACACGAGGTGGATAACAAACAATATACATATGCACAACAATAACACAATACTGGGTAATCCAACGATCCAGCGCCCTCAGCATAGATCCCCATGATGATCCCGTCGGACCAACGCATGGTGGAAATACTGTCCAGCGATCCAGCGCCCTCAGCATAGATCCCATGATGATCCCGTCGAACCAACGCATGGTGGACATTCGATCCAGCGCCCTCAGCATAGATCCTCATAATCCCATCGGATTATTTACACAACATGAACAACACAAAATGTATACACATATGCAAATCAACACGTTCATCAACATGAACAACATAACATGCATGACAACATGACAATTTAATAGGACGACTCCATGTTCAACAACATGAAAGAAAATGTAAGAGACCAAAATAAATAACATTAAACCATAATCAATATGGAATACTTGCCCCGAGTCCTTCGGGAGCAACCTCGATGTCCAATCATCACCGACGATTATCCTCAATGCTCGGCGTATAATGAACTAAAGATACTCATATCCTCGTCTTTACCATAATGTAACCTTGATACTCGAACATACCAATAACTGAGATAAAGCATATACATTATGATTTACCTCCCAGAATCGAAGGAACGATATGCGATCCGAATACCCAGAGTTCACAATAATAATCATCGCTATATGCATTATAAACAAAATGAAACTGAAACCATTCATTAAATATTATAACTGAGCAAGTAATAACTTACCTCGATACCGATACGATGATGATGAAGCCGCTACCAGTCACAATGCCTTTGTCTACGAGCTCCTCAGCCCCGATCAAAAGCAATACAATCGACATACTCGAACACGACCGCAATATCCGGTTATAATCACCGATCAATAGTCTCACCTATCGAAGAAATCAAATAACACATATCCGATAACAATCAACAACCGATAAAACTAACCAATCAAACTCAACGGTTCAACACAACCTCGAATAAACACAGTCAGAACCAACCAAGTCAAACCATCACGAATTCATAATCAAAACACAAAAATACTGCACTGTCTGCCTACTTAGCGCACGTTAAATGCATAACGTAGCATGCGCTAAGTTGTCCCATTAGCATGCGCTAGCCAGTAAGCTTAGCGTGCGCTAATGCTGTACAGTGGCATGCATTCCAAACATCGACTCACATCTTGCGACTACGAAACCGAATGAAGGAAGACATAAATCTCCATACCTCTTGAAGATAAACGACCCCATAATTATCACCATGATCATGTCAATGTCCATATATCAATAACAACATCAACAATCAAACCGACTCGATAACAAGGATCGTATCATGCTAAATCTGGAATTCAACCTAGTATCATGATTCATCTCATCTAAATCAACCAATATAATTACCAAGATTCAGAAATCCTTCTTAGATCGGGTTAAATGAATCAACATCCTTATGGTATGAAGAATCTTAACTAACATCCGAAACTCTTATCAAAATTCCATTGAACATCATCATATGATTATCCAACATGCTCCTTGCATGAAATCATCCAAGAAAAACGAACCACTAACGAAGGAATACGAAGATTACCTGGTTTAGATGAACCAAAAAGAAGAACACTAGAACTCCATCCAAAGAATCATGAACAACTTGAAGGACAAGGCTTGAATCCAAGCTCTCAATCTAATGTTGTTAAAGATCATCATCTCACGGTGTTTGGGAACCTCCTTAACCTCCCAAAGCTCTCTCTATCGACTGAAGGAGAAAGAATGGACTAAATGCATCTCAAAACCCGTCTGTCCCCTTTTTATAAAGTATATTACTAGCGTGCGCTAAACCTTATGTTTAGCGTGCGCAACAGCCTTAGCGTGCGCTACCTGACTTTGTTAGCGTGCGCTATCGGCCCAGAGGCTACCGCCTCGCTTCAGAATCGCTTACGTACGTAATGCCCATGCATTAACGTCGTAAAACATCTGCTTAGCGTCGCAAGTCATTTACCTTTAGCGTGCGCTAATACCCGATTGACTTGCTACGATCTACACCTACCACGAAGATGCTCGTGACCCCACATGCCGAAAGCAACCAATAAAGCCAAGATTCCCTGTTGACCGATATACGTTAGCGTCGCTAATCAACATGCATTAGCGTGCGCTAACACTACATTACAACATCCGTTGACTTATCGAACGTGCGCCGAAAGTGGCCTGGTCCACGCGTAGATTCCTTCCGATCGGTGCATTAGCGTCGTTATCTTATATCCGTAGCGTCGCTAAACTCCGCGATAGCGTGCGCTACTCATGATTATTAGCGTGCGCTAATAGTGTTACACTTAGCCAATTTCAGCTATTCTTGTCCAACGTCTCGACATATCAAAAACGAACATAAGACACACTGAACACAAACACTGAATCCAATAATATTCTTAAATACAATTGTCGACCAAATACAACAATTATACCAATACTGACATCTCAGTCCTTCATTATTTTATCCATACTGTACAGATTCCACGCTGTACAACATAACCCGGATAAAATAATATTAAACATCAGTAGTAGAAATTCCGGATATTACATTCTACACCACTTAAAATAAGTTTCGTCCTCGAAACTTGCAATCCGTCATAAAACAAACAAACATACCGTTCAACCCAAAATATCCCAAAACCATCACGACAATGATCAATCATCATCACTATAGAATAACCACAACAGCATACTTACCAATGCGCAAATTCGAGGATCTCCTGAGATACTAGCTAGTGACCTCACTGTAAAGTCTCAATACACTTTACAATCACAATTCCTTGTGTCTCAACAAAATATATCACCTTTGGATGAAGCAATCTGCCCGAATCAAATTCTGTCTGCCTGATTACATAATCAGGTCTCAATTCCGATAAGACAAATAATATACAATACATCTACGAAACAACTGCCCAAAACAACGATACGAATCCCAAAACGTTGACACAAAATCCGAACGCTCAGATGATCACCAACAATGATCAACAATCAACCGAATTTATCATCGACATGATAAATTCCAATATGACCAACCAGAGGTCAAAACATAATCGAGAATATCATCAACGTGATAAACTCCAACACGATCAACACAGAACCACATAAACAAATATACGAAAGAATAACATTCTCAAAATGACACACCAATCACATACAGTGTATCTCAATAAACATACCCGACTGGTGAGCATATCCATCGGCGTACGAACAACCAATCACAACCCGTCGAACATATAAAAATTATACATGGAGTGGGAACAACCAATCGATACTCAAAACAATCAGCATGAGGTCAACAACCCCAAATCTGCACTTACAAAGAAATCATTCGAAGATCACTATGGTAAAGTCGAGCTACTACCATACCAAAGTTCGGATCTCTATTCATCGTACCATAGGAATGTCATAACCAGTTCATGAGTCACACTCGCAACTTCACTATGTTATGTACTATGCACCAAATGTGTATGTATATCAATCATACTTTCAAAACCAGTTTGAAATCATACAGCCTCGTCAAGAAGACAAATTTTCAAAAGTTCTTCCAAAATTTTCAAAACTCAAAACATAAATTTTGGTAAGACCACGAAATAAATTTTTGAACCCAACGGATCGCTCGTGTCAAGTTCTCGATAAAAATTCTTTTCAAATACACACGATTAAATAAAATGGAATTTATGCAAATGCTTGTTCATATCCATACTCCTGTATACCACTTCGGCTTGTCACCAAATCCATTGACATTCCAACGGAAACCACACGATCGAGTTCCAAAACCTCAATATATAGACTCCGATAAAAACTCCTTTTCCATGTATGACTCAACGTCAACCATTTACCCATCCCGGATCACCTCAAATATGATATGACAAAACGTTGAAACAAATCAACAAATCAAACACGGCGAAAGACTTCCCAGAAGTTCCATTTGAACAAGTAAACCAAAGCCTCGAAGGCGGAAATAACATAGGTAAACGATTGGTAAAGTATTTTACAAATCTCGGTAGTTTTAGAATAAAGGAAAGTCTTTTGAAACATTAGGGTCTCGGCCGTATCTCATTCCACATTACAAGAAGTTTAAAAAGTAGAAAACTCTTTTCGGACCCCAAGTCCTGAGTTATAAAACCATTTCAAAATCGATTGGGTCTCGGCCCAAAATCATTTTCCGTAAAACATCCGTAAGACATTCATTTTGAAAAGTATCATTTTCAAATGTTCAAAAGCGGTTTCATGTATCACAAAATGATCTATCATGACTACATGTTTTTCTCAACCATCCACAACCTTCTCCCAAATGTACAATTCCGTTCCAAAATCTACCGAACATACTGATTTCCAAAATCATAGTTTCTCAAGATCATCAATCCTATCCCAAATCTGTCACCTTACACCGTAACTTATAATATCTGCTGAATCTCAAAACGTATCAACTTAGAATGGCAATAAATCTCAATGAAATTCAAAAATCCAAATACTTACAAATCGTGAAGCCGACGATTTCCCGTGATACTGGCACATGTCTCGACTCTAGAAAATACTCGACATGGATATTTTCAAAACACATGTTTGCCAAATCAGTTCGACTCAAGAACACAATACATCTCATTCCAGAGAATCTCGTTAACACCATTTGGAAAAGTTATAACAAGCCCAGTACGATACTGGCAAATCCGATAACGCACAAGCCTGAGTGAACAACAAAGACTCACGGCTCTAATATTTGTCAATCGACAACTCGAATGACGCAACAAAAACACGACCCAACTCGACCCAAATGCCTAGGTTTTCTCAACCTAAGCTCTGATACCATATTCTGTAACACCCCCAGATTTAACCGAAAATATTACAGCGCCGTGGGCCCCGAGATGGAACCCACAAGGCTAAAAGAAATTTTCGCAAACATTTACAAATGCCCAAGAGGCCAACGACGGTACTATCTTTGAAAATTCACAAAGACTTATAAAATCCATTTATCAAAAACCATCGTAAAAACTCATTTGAAACAGCAAGGCCAAACAGCCGACACTCAAAAGTTTAGAAAACGATTTCCAAAGTAACCTCAGTTACTAGATACCAAAAGAGCATTTCAAAATACTCACGCAATGGAAAAAGACCAACCATAAAGATACTCTAGCAAATGAATACAAGAACCAATCAAGAAACTCAATGCACACAACATGTCCTAGCCGGTATCCTCCGAAGCTCATCTCTTCACGACCGCTACAAGCTCGATACTCCAAGAACCTAAAAATAAATCCCACGACGGGGTCAGCCATAATATCCAACAATGATAACCGTCACATCACATTAATAATAACATACCAATGAGAATACAACATAAGAATACGACCAGCGTAATCTTACCGCCATAACTTTGCTTACTCAAGTAATTCTCATCAGAATAACCATTATCACATTTCACATCTCGTACTCGATTAACCAATAAACTCGAACATAATATCTGTATTGTACCTCAAACAATACTCAATATCCTCAAACTATCATATCCAACTCACGATACGGAAATCTACCATTTCTGACCAATACGATCCATCGAATAATATCATCAAATCCCAAGGCGATAACCGATTGTCCACCAAAGAAAAGACCAAAGAAAATATGGAACATACCTCGAGATATGATGTGCCACGATAATCATATTAGTCTAATCCGCGATCAGAACAATGCAATACGGACAAGGTCCTAACACAAGACCTACAAATGCATACTCATATGACAACGTCAATATGCTCAAAAACAATAACAACTATGTATACTCAATGGAAATCCCATGATCCAGCGCCCTCAGCATAGATCCCAAGATGATCCTACAAGATCAACACGAGGTGGATAACAAACAATATACATATGCACAACAATAACACAATACTGGGTAATCCAACGATCCAGCGCCCTCAGCATAGATCCCCATGATGATCCCGTCGGACCAACGCATGGTGGAAAACCTGTCCAGCGATCCAGCGCCCTCAGCATAGATCCCATGATGATCCCGTCGAACCAACGCATGGTGGACATTCGATCCAGCGCCCTCAGCATAGATCCTCATAATCCCATCGGATTATTTACACAACATGAACAACACAATATGTATACACATATGCAAATCAACACGTTCATCAACAAGAACAACATAACATGCATGACAACATGACAATTTACTAGGACGACTCCATGTTCAACAACATGAAAGAAAATGTAAGAGACCAAAATAAATAACATTAAACCATAATCAATATGGAATACTTGCCCCGAGTCCTTCGGGAGCAACCTCGATGTCCAATCATCACTGACGATTATCCTCAATGCTCGGCGTACAATGAACTAAAGATACTCATATCCTCGTCTTTACCATAATGTAACCTTGATACTCGAACATACCAATAACTGAGATAAAGCATATACATTATGATTTACTTCCCAGAATTGAAGGAACGATATGCGATCCGAATACCCAGAGTTCACAATAATAATCATCGCTATATGCATTATAAACGAAATGAAACTGAAACCATTCATTAAATATTATAACTGAGCAAGTAATAACTTGCCTCGATACCGATACGATGATGATGAAGCCGCTACCAGTCACAATGCCTTTGTCTACGAGCTCCTCAGCCCCGATCAAAAGCAATACAATCGACATACTCGAACACGACCGCAATATCCGGTTATAATCACCGATCAATAGTCTCACCTATCGAAGAAATCAAATAACACATATCCGATAACAATCAACAACCGATAAAACTAACCAATCGAACTCAACGGTTCAATACAACCTCGAATAAACACAGTCAGAACCAACCAAGTCAAACCATCACGAATTCATAATCAAAACACAAAAATACTGCACTGTCTGCCTACTTAGCGCACATTAAATGCATAACGTAGCGTGCGCTAAGTTGTCCCGTTAGCATGCGCTAGCCAGTAAGCTTAGCGTGCGCTAATGCTGTACAGTGGCATGCATTCCAAACATCGACTCACATCTTGCGACTACGAAACCGAATGAAGGAAGACATAAATCTCCATACCTCTTGAAGATAAACGACCCCATATATAATTATCACCATGATCATGTCAATGTCCATATATCAATAACAACATCAACAATCAAACCGACTCGATAACAAGGATCGTATCATGCTAAATCTGGAATTCAACCTAGTATCATGATTCATCTCATCTAAATCAACCAATATAATTACCAAGATTCAGAAATCCTTCTTAGATCGGGTTAAATGAATCAACATCCTTATGGTATGAAGAATCTTAACTAACATCCGAAACTCTTATCAAAATTCCATTGAACATCATCATATGATTATCCAACATGCTCCTTGCATGAAATCATCCAAGAAAAACGAACCACTAACGAAGGAATACGAAGATTACCTGGTTTAGATGAACCAAAAAGAAGAACACTAGAACTCCATCCAAAGAATCATGAACAACTTGAAGGACAAGGCTTGAATCCAAGCTCTCAATCTAATGTTGTTAAAGATCATCATCTCACGGTGTTTGGGAACCTCCAGAACCTCCCAAAGCTCTTTCTATCGACTGAAGGAGAAAGAATGGACTAAATGCATCTCAAAACCCGTCTGTCCCCTTTTTATAAAGTATATTACTAGCGTGCGCTAAACCTTATGTTTAGCGTGCGCAACAGCCTTAGCGTGCGCTACTTGACTTTGTTAGCGTGTGCTATCGAAGCCCAGAGGCTACTGCCTCGCTTCGTAAACTGGCTTACGTACGTAATGCCCATGCATTAACGTACGTAAAACATCCTGCTTAGCGTATGTAATACCCGGTTGTAATTCATTCATTTTCATTCAGTAATTATCAGTCTGTAATTGTCACTCAGTAATTCTCACTCATTAATAATCACTCATCATTCATGAATCACTAATTTGCGTTCAATGTTGGCATGTTGTAATCGTATATCAGTTACCGATCGTCATTTTATCTCCGTTTTTAGATCGAGACGGGAGTATTATCATTTTCATTGTGATTGATAGCCTTGTACTGAGAGTATCATCTTTGGCTCGTGTTAGACTTGTTCACTTTCACATTCGTATGATATGTCGGATCATTCATCAGTCGTAGCGAGGAATCGGAATTATCGGATTGATTCACCTTGGCCAGCATCGAGTTACGGCCGTAAGGTTCTGGGATACGGCCGTAAGTCAGCGGGTACGGCCGTAAGGCTGGCGATTCTGGCCGTAAGTGGTCCAAAGTGCCAGGGCATTTTGGCCGAAGGTGAGTTAGGGCCGTATGGTAGGTGAGATACGGACGTATGTGGCGTTCGTAAATTTCGTGTGTTGCATACCTTGGGTGACTTACTGCCGTATGGGTTGCGGCATACGGCCGTAAGTCGAGGCAGTGCAGGCCGTAAGGCTTGGCCGGATACGGCCGTCGCTGCGAGAAGGATGTCCGCCATTTTTGACGAAGGCGGGTTACGCCGTAAGGTTGGCCGGATACGGCCGTATCATCCGAAGTTCTGGCCGTAAGGTGTGCGATACGGCCGTAAGGTCGGCGGGTGTTTTTGACGAAGGCGAGTTACGCCGTAACTAAGGAACGTTACGGCCGTAAGTCTGCCGGCGAGCTTTCGGACGAAGCCGAGTTACGGCCGTCTGAGTTGGCGATTCTGGCCGTAAGGCCGTTGACTTGTAAAGTTACGGCCGTAAGAGGGCCGAGTTACGGCCGTAACTTCCGGCAGATATATGGTTTAGTAGGGACACTTTTTCCTCATTTTCTTCATTCTCACTTCCTTCTTCCTTTTGTCCGAGAGAGCTTGGGAAAGGGATTCTTCCTTAATTAAACACTTGAGTACTTGAGTTTCTTCAATTCCATTCAATCATATAGCTCGGATACTCGTTTTAACTCGTGTTCTTCGGATCGTAGTGGTTGGATCTTCAAGAGGTAATTTCTTCAACACCTTGGATTTCGATTTTGTGTTGAGTTATGATGTTTTGGACGTTATAATCATGTTATATGAAGGGATATGTATATGATTATGAGTTTGTATAAGGATTCATTGGATTATTGAGAGATTTATTCAAGAACACTTTGAATATCGAGTTGGATTTGGGGATTTCCGATTAATTGTTGTTATAATCACGTTTTGGATATTCATAACGGATTATTGATCGTATTAGAGATGTTTTGTTGTTTTGAAACACCTCTTGGGGATTTGAAGTTGGTATTATTGAGGTTTAGTGGTAATCAACCAAAGTTGGCCTCAAAGTGTTCGATATAATGCCCCAATGAACTTGGTTTAATCGTATCGACGTCTTGAGTTCGTTATATTCGTGTTTAATTCGTTATTGATCGGATTGTTGGCAATTGTATTGAATTAAGGTTGTTCGAGCGACCGGTTTCTTGGTTAGGACGTTGTTCGTGGACGGACATTCTTCATCGTCGTTGAGTAAGTTAATTCTTACTCGGTTAAAAGGATACTCATTCCTTTTGTTGTTGATTACTCCTAATCATAACTCATTCATCATTGTATTAATCATATTAAAACTTGTTATTGTCAATTAATCACTTGACCATAAGGAGCAGCGGTTCCAATCTTTTCGTTGAGCTATCATTCATTTCATTATTACTCTCATCTCGGTGAGTCATTCTTGACTTTGTCAGATTATTACTTATTCATTGATATTCATTACGGTCATTCTCGTTCATATGACCTTCTGGGTTCATATTGCGTGGCCGGGTGTGGCTGTGTGGAATTTTTAGTCGGGCACACGATGGTTATTGTATTGGGTTCACCGATACATTAGACCGTGCACACGGGAAAGCGTTACACCGTGAGACTAATTAGGTACACGGACGGGTGTTGTACACTCACACAGAACATTACGGGCGTACTATGATACTCCTCTTCAGCGTAATTCATAATTAAGAATATCTCATAACTTCAGTTAATTCATGATTGTGTAATTTCAACTCTTGAGGATTGTTGTTCTGTATAACTGACCCCGTTTGGGGATATTGTTTTCAGGTCATGGCAAGGCAAAGGCGCAGGGAGAACACGTTGTGGCGGCGGGAGTCCCAGTGATACTAGAAGGGCCCAAATCCTTTCGATCATTTATTCATCATTTATGTTTTTCTTTATTTATTCCTTTGCAGACATTCCTTTCGAATACTCATTTCATTCGAGGTCGTGTATTTTATCGTCACATAAGATACACATGTATTCTATATTATCTGGGTGTGTTGTATGAAACTCCTAATCGGAGTAATTGATGTTATAATGTGGTTCGGTACTACATTTACCTGTGTAATTCATCCTTTTCATTCGCTGGTGGGTCCCGGTCGGGGTCCACGACAACCGTAATATCCGCTGGGTTGGGGTGTTACGAGTTGGTATCGGAGCGTGGTTTTGAATACTACCCTCCAAGTCATGTCTCGTTTGAAATCATCGTCATCGGACTAGTATCATTGGACTTTCGCGTCACGTGTGACTGTGCAAGTGCCGAGCCAATCGTACCAAGAAGCGTAAGATTTCTAATGCCATGGTATAATTTACGGCATTAATCATTCATTCATAATTCATCGATTAACAATCCTCAATCATCATTGTCACTTTGATCGGGGCGGTCGAGTTAACTCATTAATCACTCAATTCATTTCATTATTCATTGTTGATTAGAAAGATCAAATCATTAATCTTGTTAACTCATTCAAGATAATCATTTCAAGAACTTCATCGAGATAATCATGTCACGTCAATTAATCATTCATGTAATCGTATTGGAGCGTGTATGCTCATTTTCATCATTTCATAATATAATCATAACGTGATATTCATGCGGGAAATATAATCATCATGTGACTTTCCTACTTCAAGATGGAAAGAGCCGCAGAGGACGAGGAGGACGAGGCCGTGGAGCGGCCGAATCCCGAGAACTCGTGCGAACACACGTCTGCAAATGCCAGAATAATGCTAACTCATCGAGCGTGTGACGCGCCACTCATTCACACAGACGCGATCATTCACTATCGGGAGTCGTGCAGGACACGGCTCAGTCAGAGGGTGTCCGGGTTGACCCACTCGCATTTATGCAGGGCATGATGGCCCAAATGACGCAGATGGCTCAGTTGATGGAGACGATGCATAACTCCGTCAATCAAAATCAGCAGGCTCCTCCACCGCCACCTCAGAGGCAAGATAGGAATGTGAGTAATATCATCGGCGATATCTCTCGCCAGAGGCCACCTACTTTTGAGGGCTCGTCTGAGCCGGCAGATATCATTCATTGGCTCGAGCATTTCGAGAAGATGTTTGCTATGGTAGAGTGTCCCGAGGGACACAAAGTTTCTGTTGCGGCTTACTACCTGGGTAAGAGCGCACATTCTTGGTGGTTATCGTTGAAGCCCACCGAAGGATCTTGTACTTGGGATCAGTTCAAGGCTCTCATGATGGAGAGGTACTATCCGGCCCCACTCAGGGAGGCCAAGTTGTCGGAATTACTCACTCCCGACCTTTCGACGGATGATGATGTTCTCGCCATTGCCGAGAAATTTCAGGAACTTCTTCCGTTCGCCTCATCTATCATTCACTCAGAAGCGGACAAGAACAAGTATTTCAGCAAGAGGTTGAAACCCCGTATGAGACTTCAGTTACTTAATCATAATTGCACCACGTTGGCTGAATTCATTGAGAAAGCTCTCACCTACGAGCTTACTGCTAAGGAAATTGCTAAGCAGCAACCTTCGTCTGCTAGCAAGAAAGCGAAGAATCGTAACCAGTCTGAAGGCGGTCAGACAACCTTCAAGAAACCCCGTGCGGGCTCTGCTTTTTCTGAGCGACCTCCTGTGTCGTCTAGACCCGCGGAATCTCAGTCTCGAGCGGCCAGTTCGGCCATCACCTGTTTTAACTGTGGGGAGCTTGGTCACCTCAGTACCAAGTGTCCTCGACAGACTATCACCTGTCATAATTGTGGGATTGCTGGGCATAAGGCCCGTTTTTGCCGTAGGGACTCCAAACCTACTCAGACGTCATCTCAAGCCCCGAAGCAGTCAGCCGTTCAGAGTCAGGCCGCTCAATCAGCGTCGTTTAAAACGACAGGAGCGACTAAGGGTGGAGCCTATAGCGGCAGACGGAGCGTCAGGTCTGGGACTAGCAAGCCCGGATTTATGAGATGAAGAAGGCGATGATCCGAGGCCCGAATGATCTCGTGTACACTCGATATTCTATCTCAACTTTGTGTGTACCCTTTTTGATCTTGGTGCATCGCATTCATTCATTTCCGAGTCATGTTTGAGTAGACTACGTGCAGGTAGTGCTACTAGTTGTGAGCCTTATGTCATCGGCCTACACGATGGTAGACGAATTATCGTGTCGTGAGATTCGGAATTGTCGATTCATTTCATGGTCGTGTATGGCCAGCAGACCTAATCGTGGTAGATTTGCCGAGGGACGACGTCATCTTGGGTATTGATTGGATGGATCGTCATGATGCCATCATTAGTGTCCGTAAGCGTATGGTCACTATCATTTCAGACGATGGGGTAGAATGTGTGTTTCAGGGAGGTAATCCCGGCTGTTTTGGTAAGGTCATTAATTTGATGAAAGCAGTAAGGTTACTCAATCAGGGATGTGTCGGTTATTGGTGCTATATGGCCAAAACCGAGAAGTCATCAGTAATGTTAACGGATATTCCGGTGGTGAGGGAATATGCCGATGTTTTTCCAGTCGAGTGTGCTGGTTTGCATCCAGAGAGGGATGTGTTATTCACGATTGAGTTGGAGCACGGTACGTCCCGATATCGAAGGCACCGTGCGGATGGCCCCGACCGAAATGCAGAATTAAAGAACCAACTTGAGGAATTGTTCGAGAAGGGTTATATCCGACCGAGTGCGTCTCCGTGGGGAGCACCCGTGTTGTTTGTCAAGAAGAAGGATGGCTCATTTCGTTTGTGCATCGATTATCGGAGTTGAGCAGTGACAATCAAGAATAAGTATCCCTTACCCCGTATTGATGATCTTTTAGATCAACTTCGAGGAGCTTCAGATTTTCCAAGATCGACTTAAGGTCCTGGATATCATCGATGGATTTGAGAGTCGGACATCGCGAGGACGGCGTTTCGAACACGCTATGGCCATTATGAGTTTGTGGTTATGCCGTTCGGATTGACTAATGCACTGCGGTGTTCATGGAGTTAATGAATCGGGTTTTCATCGACTTTTGGATCGGTTTGTTGTTGTCTTCATCGATGACATTTTGATTTATTCGTGACCGGAGGAACACGAGTTTCACCTTCATCAAGTGCTCGACGTGTTGACGCGAACAACTTTATGGGAAGTTCTCCAAATGTGAGTTACGGATGTCAGTGACTTTTCTCGGACATGTAATTTCATCAGACGGAGTTCGTGTCGACCCTCAGAAGACGGAGGCTATTCGAGATTGGTTACCTCCGAAGAATGTTAAGGAAATCCGGAGTTTCCTCGGACTAGCGGGTTATTATCGGCGATTTGTGGAAGGATTTTCCAAAATTGCTCAACCATTGACGAACCTTTTGCGAAAGGATAAGAAATACACGTGGTCCGACGCGTGTCAGCAGAGTTTTGAGGAACTCAAGAGCCGGTTAATGTCAGCACCTGTACTTTCCTTGCCGCAGGGGACGGAGGGATTTGTGGTTTATAGTGATGCGTCCGGGCAGGGTCTCGGATGTGTGCTCATGCAGAACGGAAAGGTTATTGCCTATGCTTCACGGCAATTGAGACCTTACGAGGTTAATTATCCGACCCACGACCTGGAGCTAGCAGCCGTGGTGTTCGCTTTGAAAATATGGCGTCATTATCTTTACGGCGTTACCTGTCAGATATTCACCGATCATAAGAGTTTAAAGTATATATTTACTCAGAAGGAGTTAAATATGCGACAGAGACGGTGGTTAGAATTAATCAAAGATTACGATATCGAGATCCTTTACCACCGGGCAAGGCGACGTTGTCGCCACGCCTTGAGCCGCAAGTCCGTTCGAGAGCAGATGCTTGCTCGTCTAACAGATTCGAAGGAACTTCAAGGAATTCCTTAGACCCGAGATCGAGGTCCGCTTCGAGTTCAGAGACGACTTTGTATGTTAGAGATTTCATCGTCACTCGAGGAGGTAATCGAGAGAACCAGAGTTCGACCCTTCATTGTTGCGCATCCGTGAGGATGTGGCTCGAGGAAAGCCCACGGATTCGTGGTCCACGAGGATGGACTTTTGAGATTTAAGAATCGGTTGTGCGTCCGGCGAATGACGAGTTGAAAAACTCGATTTTGAGAGAAGCTCATGCTACCCCTTATTCTGCTCATCCGGGTCCAAGCAAGATGTACAAGGACTTGAAAGCAATTCTTGGTGGAGTAATATGAAGCGAGAAGTCGCAGAATTTGTTTCGAGATGCTTAACTGTCAACAAGTTAAGATTGAACATCGGCGGCCGTGGGTATGTGAAACCTCTCCCTATTCCGGAGTGGAAGTGGGAAGACATTTCTATGGACTTCATCACGAGTTTGCCGGAGTCGTCGTGGCATGAATACGATCAGGTGATTGTGGACCGCTTAACTAAATCAGCTCATTTCCTTGAGATCAAGGATACGTGGGGTCTGAGAGGCGGCTCGATTGTTCATCAAAGAGATAGTCGACTTCATGGTACTCCTAAGAGTATCGTTTCCGATCGTGACGGACGATTTGTGTCTCATTTTTGGAAATCGATTCATCGTGCTATGGGAACTCACTCAATCTCGATCGCTTTTCATCCTCGGTCCGACGGCAATCAGAGAGGACTATTCGGACATTAGAGGACATGTTGAGGGCATGCGTCCTCGATTGGAAGGACGATTGGGAAGCCCAACTACCATTGATCGAGTTCACGTATAATAATAGCTGGAATGCTTCCATTAAGATGGAACCTTACGAGGCCTTGTACGGTCGTCTTTGTCGGTCTCGTTTGTGATTTTATTACTTGTCAGAATCAATCGGCTCCGAGCCCGATATGCTTATAGCAGCCCGAGAGAAGGTAGCTTTAATCGGAGTCGTATGTTGACATTTCGTAGTCGGCGAAATCCTATGCGTATAATCGTAGTCGACCACTTTAGTTCGAGACGGTCGATAACTTTTTGGTCAAGGTATGCCGGAGTCGTGGTTTTTTCCGTTTTGGGAAGAGGGGAAAGTTGAGTCCGAGATTCATTGGACCGTTTGAGATTTTGGATCGAGTGGCGAGTTAGCTTATCGATTGGCTTTACCTCGGCGTTGAGCCGAATTCATAATGTATTTCATGTCTCTCGATTGCGGAAGTATGTTGCCGACCGAGTCACATACTCCGATTCGACGAAATCGAGATCGCCGACGATCATTCATATGAGGAACGTCCTATTCGAGTTTTAGAGCGGCGAATCAAACAGTTGAGGAATAAGACGATTCCTTTGGTTAAAATTCAGTGGTCTAGACACGGAGTCGAAGAGGCCACTTGGGAAACCGAAGATAGTATGCGGGAGAGTCATCCCGAGTTGTTTGACCCTTAGTTTCGGGGACGAAACTATTTTAAGGGGGGGAGTATGTAATACCCGGTTGTAATTCATTCATTTTCATTCAGTAATTATCAGTCTGTAATTGTCACTCAGTAATTCTCACTCATTAATAATCACTCATCATTCATGAATCACTCATTTGCGTTCAATGTTGGCATGTTGTAATCGTATATCGATTCGATCGTCATTTTATCTCCGTTTTTAGATCGAGACGGGAGTATTATCATTTTCATTGTGATTGATAGCCTTGTACTGAGAGTATCATCTTTGACTCGTGTTAGACTTGTTCACTTTCACATTCGTATGATATGTCGGATCATTCATCAGTCGTAGCGAGGAATCGGAATTATCGGATTGATTCACCTTGGCCAGCATCGAGTTACGGCCGTAAGGTTCTGGGATACGACCGTAAGTCGCGAATGCGGCCGTAAGGTGGCGATTCTGGCCGTAAGTGGTCCAAAGAGTGCCCGGGCATTTTGGCGAAGGTGAGTTACGGCCGTAAGGAAGGTGAGATACGGCCGTAAGTGGCGTTCGTAAATTTCGGGTGTTGCCGACCAAGGGTGACTTACGGCCGTAAGGGGTTGCGGCATACGGCCGTAAGTCGAGGCAGTGTGGCCGTAAGGCTTGGCGGATACGGCCGTCTGTGCAGAAGGATGTCCGCCATTTTTGACGAAGGCGGGTTACGCCCGTAAGGTTGGCGGATACGGCCGTATCATCCGAGTTACGGCCGTAAGGTGTGCGGCTACGGCCGTAAGGTCAGCCGGGTGTTTTTGAAGGCGAAGTTACGCCGTAACTAAGGCGATTCTGGCCGTAAGTCTGTCGAGCTTTCGGACGAAGCCGAGTTACGGCCGTCTGAGTTGGCGGTTACGGCCATAAGGCCGTTGACTTGTAAAGTTACGGCCGTAAGAGGGCCGAGTTACGGCCGTAACTTCGGCAGATATATGGTTTGGCCGACACTTTTTCCTCATTTTCTTCATTCTCACTTCCTTCTTCCTTTTGTCAGAGAGAGCTTGGGAAAGGGATTCTTCCTTAATCAAACACTTGAGTACTTGAGTTTCTTCAATTCCATTCAATCATATAGCTCGGATACTCGTTTTAACTCGTGTTCTTCGGATCGTAGTGGTTGGATCTTCAAGAGGTAATTTCTTCAACACCTTGGATTTCGATTTTGTGTTGAGTTATGATGTTTGTGACGTTATAATCATGTTATATGAAGGGATATGTATATGATTATGAGTTTGTATAAGGATTCATTGGATTATTGAGAGATTTATTCAAGAACACTTTGAATATCGAGTTGGATTTGGGGATTTCCGATTAATTGTTGTTATAATCACGTTTTTGGATATTCATAACGGATTATTGATCGTATTAGAGATGTTTTGTTGTTTTGAAACACCTCTTGGGGATTTGAAGTTGGTATTATTGAGGTTTAGTGGTAATCAACCAAAGTTGGCCTCAAAGTGTTCGATATAATGCCCCAATGAACTTGGTTTAATCGTATCGACGTCTTGAGTTCGTTATATTCGTGTTTAATTCGTTATTGATCGGATTGTTGGCAATTGTATTGAATTAAGGTTGTTCGAGCGACCGGTTTCTTGGTTAGGACGTTGTTCGTGGACGGACATTCTTCATCGTCGTTGAGTAAGTTAATTCTTACTCGGTTAAAAGGATACTCATTCCTTTTGTTGTTGATTACTCCTAATCATAACTCATTCATCATTGTATTAATCATATTAAAACTTGTTATTGTCAATTAATCACTTCAGTCATAAGGAACAGCGGTTCCAATCTTTCGTTGAGCTATCATTCATTTCATTATTACTCTCATCTCGGTGAGTCATTCTTGACTTTGTCGATTATTACTTATTCATTGATATTCATTACGGTCATTCTCGCTCATATGACCTTCGGGTTCATATTGCGTGGCCGGTGTGGTCATGTGGAATTTTTAGTCGGGAACAATATGGTTATTGTATTGGGTTCACCGATACATTAGACCGTGCACACGGGAAAGCGTTACACCGTGAGACTAATTAGGTACACGGACGGGTGTTGTACACTCACACAGAACATTACGGGCGTACTATGATACTCCTCTTCAGCGTAATTCATAATTAAGAATATCTCATAACTTCAGTTAATTCATGATTGTGTAATTTCAACTCTTGAGGATTGTTGTTCTGTATAACTGACCCCGTTTGGGGATATTGTTTTCAGGTCATGGCAAGGCAAAGGCGCAGGGAGAACACGTTGACGGCGGGGAGTCCCAGTGATACTAGAAGGGGCCCCAGTCCTTTCAGTCATTTATTCAGTCATTTATGTTTTTCTTTATTTATTCCGCTGCAGACATTCCTTTCGAATACTCATTTCATTCAGTGTCGTGTATTTTATCGTCACATAAGATACACATGTATTCTATATTATCCTGGGTGTGTTGTATGAAACTCCTAATCGGAGTAATTGATGTTATAATGTGGTTCGGTACTACATTTACCCTGTGTAATTCATCCTTTTTCATTCGCCTGGTGGGTCCCAGTCGGGGGTCCACGGCACTGTAATATCCGCCTGGGTTGGGGTGTTACAGCGTACGCAAGTCATTTACCTTTAGCGTGCGCTAATACCAGTTGACTTGCTACAGTCTACACCTACCACGAAGATGCTCGTGACCCCACATGCCGAAAGCAACCAATAAAGCCAAGATTCCCTGTTGACCGATATACAGTTAGCGTGCGCTAATCAACATGCATTAGCGTGCGCTAATACTACATTACAATATCCGTTGACTTATGAGAACGTGCGCCGAAAGTGGCCTGGTCCACGCGTAGATTCCTTCCGATCGGACTGCATTAACGTGCGTTATCTTATATCCGTAGCGTGCGCTAAACCTGCACGATAGCGTGCGCTACTCATGATTATTAGCGTGCGCTAATAGTGTTACACTTAGCCAATTTCAGCTATTCTTGTCCAACGTCTCGACATATCAAAAACGAACATAAGACACACTGAACACAAACACTGAATCCAATAATATTCTTAAATACAATTGTCGACCAAATACAACAATTATACCAATACTGACATCTCAGTCCTTCATTATTTTATCCATACTGTACAGATTCCACGCTGTACAACATAACTCGGATAAAATAATATTAAACATCAGTAGTAGAAATTCCAGATATTACAATATGTTTCGAAAGAAAATATGTTTGATTAGATCAAATGATCTTCACTCTAAGTTGTTCTAGGGGATAGAAATATACCTCTAGTCCTTAGATGATTCTTTGAGTTATTTTCATAAATCCTAATGCTATGTATTGAAGCCAATCAACATAGAAATATAGTGGATTGATTCAATATGTAAGGGGCGTTTTATAGTTCGAAAGAGAAACCGTCTTTTTAAGGAAAATCTAATCTACACAACATAATAAGTAAATTCATCTTATGATCTCCTATACATCTTTTATAACTAATGACGAACTAAGTT
Organism: Orobanche coerulescens; assembly: GCA_033398695.1. Taxonomy (NCBI): domain Eukaryota; kingdom Viridiplantae; phylum Streptophyta; class Magnoliopsida; order Lamiales; family Orobanchaceae; genus Orobanche; species Orobanche coerulescens. Next base: position 13,512,333 of record CM065801.1, read on the forward strand.
TGTAATCCCAACTATTTCATTTTATCGGTTAATCAATCTATTATTATTACAATATTTTTAAAATATTAAAACTATTATTGCATTTTCTTTGCAATTATTAAACCAAACTTTTTAATTGTGTGTTTCACTCATCTTAAGTATCTATAAAAATAGACTAATAGTGTATAATTCAAATTATAACCAAACTTCCTTGTGGGATCGATAAACCGGACTCAAAAAGTCCACTTTACTACTTGATACGATATCGTGCACTTGCGATAGTTACACTAACAACGTGTCAGCTATCGCACGCTAAACCATATGGTTAGCGCACGCTAATTCCAGATCTGGCAAAGAGAATCCCGGTAATCACGGATGCTTTCAGCATGTGGGGGCACGGGTGCTAGGTGCAGACTGTAACAGGTCAACTGCGGATAGCGTACGCTAAGGTTAAGGACTTCCGTGCGCTAGACAGAATGGTTACGTACGTTAATGCATGGACTTTACATACGTAAGTTGATGTACGAAGCAAGACAGTAGCTTATGGGCTGCGATAACGCACGTTAACAAAGTCAGTTAGCGCATGCTAAGGCGGTAGCGTACGCTAAACATAAGGTTTAGCACACGCTAGTATTTTGTTTTATAAAAGGGGACATACGGGTACTGAGAGACATTTTGTCCATTCTCCTTCCTTCAGTCGATAGAGAGAGCTTTGGGAGGTACTTGAAGTTCCTAAACACTCTGAGATGATGATCTTTAACAAGATTAAGATGGAGATCATGGATTTAGCCTTGTTCTTGAAGTTATTCATGATTCTTGAATGAAGTTCAATTGTTCTTCTTCTTGGTTCGTCCATGCAAGGTAATTCTCGTATCCCTTTGATAGTGTTTGTTTCTAAGGGATTATTACTTGTGAGGGAGCATGTTGGATTATAATGTGATGATGTTATATGAGATTTATTGGAATTGTGATAAGAGAATTCGGATGTTAATCATGATTCTTGTGGTGAATTGTGTTGTTCATCTTTTTGAGATAAGTTGGTTAATCCTTGTCCTCCTTTTCGGATGTTGATGTTGTTATTGATACCTTTTTCATATGATGATAGTTGTGATGGTTTTGTTGCGATTCTTGAGGTTATATGAATTGCATGATGAAGAAAGTGATAACATGATGATATATACATCGGATTATGTCGTTTTGAACCTGATTTCGGATATTTCATGTTCTTGAAGAACTCTTGAATTATATGATATGATGATTATGTATAGGAGGTGATGGTGTTTTGGATATGAATATGGGATATTCATATCTAGAACTAAGTATGTATTTTGCTATAATATTCGTATAAGGATACGAATATGATTTTCGAGTATGATAACGAGATTGAATTTGGAAAGGCTGTGTTTGATCTTGGAGTATGGTTTTGGTTACATTCATATTTGTAGTCGCAAGGTGTTAGTCGATGCTTGGAATGCATGCAACTGTACAGCATTAGCGCACGCTAACGGGAGCGACATTAGCGCACACTACGTTATGTGTTTAACGTGCGCTAAGTAGGCAGACAGTGCGGTATTTTCGTGTTGTGATTATGAATTCATAATGGTTTAAATTGGATTGTTCAGACTGTGTTTAATCGAGACATTGTGGAACCGTTGGGTTTTTGATCAGTAATATTGATTGTTAATTATGATTGTCGAGTTGCAATTGTTATTGTGGACATGAGTTCATAATTGTTTGAGTTGTATTGTTCGGTTTCGTATATGATCGAAGTATTGATGAGCCATTGAGTTTGATTGGTTGGTTATACCGGTTACTGATTATTATCGAATCTGTTGTCATTTGATTATTGCATTAAGTCGCGATAATTGAACGTTGATTATGACCGTTGTGTTGCGGTCGAGGCTGAAGAGTTTGTATATTGCTTTTGGTCAGGGCTGAGGAGCTCGTAGACGAAGGCAATGTTTTGGTAACGGCTTCGTGGTATCGGTATCGAGGCAAGATTATACTTGTTCATAATATTTAATGAATGATTTCGCTTTCATTTCATTTGTAGTTCATGTAGCAACGATACTATAAGTGTAAATTGTCGAGACGATAGTTTATTCGTGGAAAGGATATTACCTTCGACTTTGAGGTAATATAGGTATTGTTCAGTTGTGAGGATAATTGGTATGTTGAGTTGTTGTATATGTTGAGGTTTCGTATAATGAGATTCGTATTGGTTGTTCGATGAGAGATGTCGATCCCAGGACGGTAGTGTTGAGATTTTTGCTCGCATTGGTCATTCTTTGGGGATTGTGATCCCAGGATGTTTGTTTTGGATATTGTCGGTCGTGTCGATCTTTCGTTATCCGTGTGTCATTGTTCACTTCAGTGAGTCTTTTGATCTTTATTAGATATGTGATTCTTTGAGTTTCGTTGTCATGTTGCATCGTGGCATGTCTGGAGTCATATTTGCGTGCCGATTGGTTATTGTGTAGGATTTGTAGCTGGGCACACTATGGTTATCCGTGGATGTTTCCGCATCGAACCGTGCACACGAGACGTAGTTCGTGAGGCTAATTAGGTACATGTCCCACATATATCCTGGATTCCGTATACGGGGTGGACATGTGCACGGACATATTTCCGGATAGGGCGTACTGTGACGTCCATCTTTGAGCCATATTGTTTGGTCGTTCATAGTCTATGTATGATTGGATATGTTCGACGGTTTGCGACTGTTTGTTCATACGCCCGAGGGCTATGTTCGACAGTCGGAGTTATTTCTTTGGGATCCATTATTGGTGATCATTAGGAGTTTACCTTGTTGAGGGTATTCTCGGCTATTGTTGATCCTTTGTTGATCATGTCGGAGTTTATCATGTAGATGGTATTCTCGGTTATCGTCGATCCTTTGTTGGTCGTTTTGGAGTTTATCAGGTCGATGATATTCTCGGTTGATGTATTGGTTGAACATTGTTCTTGATCGTCTGAGTATTCGGACTGTACGTCGATGTTTCAGGATTTGTTATTACTGTTTGGTGGTAGTTGATCTACAGATATATTGTGTATTATTGGTTTATCCAGGTTGAGATTTGATCGTGTAATCCGACGGACAGGATTTGGCACAGATAGTTCATTCTACACTTATGAGTTATGATGATGTTTTGAGAATCCCTGGTATTGTTGGAACGTAGTACTGATGGTTGTAGTTGAATTCATTTTGTATTTTGAGAGTACCCTTCAGCATGTCAAATTGTATGCCGATACTCGTCGTCTACCTTTGGAATTCGATTTTGGAGACCAGGTTCTACTTCAGGGTTGTATATTTAGCTTATCGCTTGTCGTTGCCTCCAGCATTGGGTCTTGTCCATAACATTTTTCATGTTTCTTAGTTGAGCAAGTATGTGTCGGATCCAAGTCATATTGTTGACTATAGGGGGTTTGACGTAACCGAGGATGTTACCTTCCCGGAGAGACCAGTGAAGATTCTTGAACGTCGTGAGTAGGGGTGTTCAAAACTACCCGACCCGATTGACCCGGCCCAATTACCCGACTACCCGAGAACTTTTTACCGGGTAATTTTTTTAATTACCCGAATTTAAGTGTAACACCCCAAATTAGGCGGATATTACAGTGCCGTGTATCCCCGACTGGGACCCACCAGGCGAATGAAACTGATGAATTAAATAATATAATTGTAGTACCGAACCACATTATATTACCAAATACTCCGATGAGGAGTTTAAGTACAACACACCAGGACAATACCGAATACTAGTATATTTTATATGAAGATAAAATACACAACACTGAATGAAACAGAGTACCCAAATGAAAATCAGCGGAAAATAAATGACAACAACATGAATGATCGAAAAGATCGGGGGCCCTACTAGTATCACTGACTCTCGCCGTCAACATGCTCTTCCCGTGCCTTTGCCTTGTCGTGACTAAAACAAAATCCCAACGGGTCGATACGTAACAACAATCCTCAAGGGTTGAAAATACACAATCATGAGTTATCTTTAGTTATGAAATATCCTTAGTTATGAATTGAGCTGAAGAGGAGTATCATAGTACGCCCGTAATGTTCTGTGCAAGTGTACAAGACGAATGACTGGACACACCCGTCCTTGTACCTAATTAGTCTCACGGAGGTAATCGTTACCGTGTGCACAGTCCAATGTATCGATCCCAATACATGACCATCGCGTGCTCGACTAAAAATTCTACACATCCGCACCCAGCCACGCAATATGAACCCAGAAGGTCATATGAACGAGAATGACCATAATGAATACTAATGAATAATAATCCGACAAAGTCAAGAATGACTCACCGAGGTGAAAATAATGGTGAAGTGAATGATAGTTCAATGAAATGATTGGAACCGCCGTTCCTCGTTAATGAAGTGATTATTCGACAATTACAAGTCTCAATACGGTTAATACAATGATGAATGAGTTATGATTATGAATGAACAACAACAAAAGGAATGAATATCCTTTTAACCGAGTAAGAATTAACTTACACAACACCGATGAAGAATGTCCTTCCACGAACAAACATCCTAAATGAAATATCGGTCGCTCGAACAACCTTGAATAACACAATTACCAACAATCCGCTCAATATATGAATCAAACACGATTATAACGAACTCAAAACGTCAATACGACTAAACCAAGTTCATTGGGGCATTATATCAAATACGTTGTGGCCAATCTCCGATTGTTTACAATCAAACCTCAATATACCAATATCAAATCCCCAAGAAGTGTTTCAAACCAACAAAACATCTTCAATATGATCAATAATCCAAAATGAATATCCAAATTCGTGATTTCAACAACAATTAATCGAAAACCCCCAAATCCAACTTAATATTCAAAGTGTTCTTGAATAATCCTTCAATAGTCCAATGAATCTTTATACAAACTCATAATCATATGCATATCCCTTCATATAACATGATTATAACGTCCAAAACATCATAGCTCAATACAAAATCGAAATCCAAGATGTCGAAGAAATTACCTCTTGAAGATCCAACCACTTCGATCTGATGAACACGAGTTAAATCGAGTATCCAAGCTTCCCAAACGAATGAAGATGATGAAAATCTAACACTCAAGTGATTGATGATGGAAAATCCCTCCCTCAAGCTCTCTCTCGGAACAAGGTGAAAGAAATGGTGAAAATGAGGAAAAAGTCTCGGCCAAGTCCTTATAAACTGCCGAAAGTTACGGCCGTAACTCGGCCTTCTTACGGCCGTAACATCCCAGGTCAACGGCCTTACGGCCGTAACCAGCCAACTCGTACGGCCGTAACTCGGCTTCGTCCAATCACCTGCCGACAGCCTTACGTCCGTATCCGTACTTGACTTACGGGCGTAACTCGCCCTCGTCTAAAACACCTGCCGACATCCTTACGGCCGTACCCGCACACCTTACCGGCGTAACTCGGACGATACGGCCGTATCCGGCCAAACTTACGGGCGTAAGACCCATTCGTCAAAAATGACCAGGCACCCTGCCTGTAACGTACGGCCATATCCGGCCAAGCCTTACGGCCGTACCTTCCTTGTCTTACGGCCATATGCCGCAACCCTTACGGCCGTAAGTCCCTCTCGTCCGGCACAACCTGAAAAACACGAACACTCCTTACGGCCGTATCCTGCCCATCTTACGGCCGTAACTCGCCTTCGGCCAAAAACGCCTGGACACCCTGCTCGACACATACGGCCGTAACCGGCCAAGCCTTGCGGCCGTACCTGCTCAACTTACGGCCGTATGCCGCAACCTTACGGCCGTAAGTCCCGTTCGTCCAAAATGGCCTGAAATCAACGAACACCTGTTACGGCCGTAACCTACAATCCTTACGGCCGTAACTCGTTGCTGGACAAGGTGAAAATCTGATAACTTCAATTTCTCGCTACGATTGATGAATGATCTGACATACCATACGTATGTGAAAGTGAACAAGTCCAACACATGCCAAAGATGATATTCCCAGTACAAGACTACCAATCACGATGAAAATGATAATACTCTCGTCTCGATCTATAAACGGAGATGAAATGACGATCGGTAATTGATATACGGTTACAACAGGCCAACATTGAACGCAAATGAATGAATCACGAATGATGAGTGATTAATAATGAGTGAAAATTACTGAGTGATAATTACTGACTGATTAATACTGAATGAAAATGAATGAATTACAACCGGGTATTACATTAACGGGTCAGGTACCCGGCCTGCTAATTATGTGAGTTACCGGGCCGGGTAATGGGCCGGCCAAATAAAATTACCGGGTACCCGCCGACCCGGTAACTTTTTTATTTTTTTAATTTTTTATTTTCTCACTACATATTTTATTTTAACCATTTTAAATATTATGTATAGAATTAGTATGTATTTACTTACATTTTAATAATATTAACATTACAAATACTTATGTAAAATTTGGTCCATATTAATCTTAAGCTCTAATTTTTTTTTCCTTTTCATGAATCATATTTTTTTATAATTTAAATCTCATTAACTATTTTAAATTATGACATCAAAATTACAAAACTGGGTATGTATTAATATAATATAGTAGTCTAATTTCAAAGTGAATAGATTAAATGTTTCATATAATGTCTTAATATATTAGAACCAATGATAATAAAATGAATATTATAATTATTGTAAACAATTTCTTACTTTTTTTTTGTAGAAGTCAATCGAGCAAATAAATTAAATTAAAGTTAAATTTCCTTAATATTTGATTTAATCATAACGCATTACTTCAAAATTAGAATCAATTCTTGCTAATTTAAAAATAAAATATTTTTGTTGAACTAAAATTTGAAAAAAAAATATAGCAAAAAATCATATATATATATATATATATATATATATATATATATATATATGTGTGTGTGTGTGTGTATAATTATTATAATAATAATTAATATATAAAAAAAAACTCGGATACCCGGGTACCCGGGTGACCCGATCCGGAAAGCCGGATACCCAAAAAAGCGGGTACCCAGATTTTATGGGCCGGGCCATAGGCCGTCTAAGTAGGTACCCGAAGTTCCGAGTACCCGAAAAAGCGGGTACCCGAAAAGCCGGGTACCCGCTTATGAACACTCCTATTCGTGAGGAGCAGCTTCAGCACAAAACCATTCAGTTAGTTAAAGTGCAATGGTCGATACATGGAGTCGAGGAAGCGCCTTGGGAGACGGAAAAGCAGATGCGATCGGATTACCCCGAGCTTTTTATTTCTTAAGTTTCGGGACGAAACTTCTTTTTAGAGGGAGAGAAGTACTTTTTATTGACTGTTTGATCTTGTCGTTCTTCCTATTTTGCCGCTCTGTAAACTCTTGGTGATGTTGTCGACGTTTATCTAGAATTTCGTGCCTTCTTTGGATCTTGATCGTGTTATTTAGACCTTTCGGAAGTGTTCTGGGTCAGGGAGATAACGCACGCTAGGCCTATGCTAACGCACGCTAATTTTGCTTGAGTAGCGCACGCTAGCTTTGTGCCTTAGCGCGGGCTAACGGACCAGACAGGGCAAAGGCAGTAGCTAATTCCACTCTCTGGACTAGCAGTTAGCGCACGCTAGGAGTTCGCGAGCGCACGCTATTCGTGGTCAGTAGCGCGCTAACCTCGTCCGTAGCGCACACTAACAAGCTGAGTCGGCAGAGGCAGTGAGGTTTTTCAGACTTTCTGGAGGTAACACACGCTAAGCAGCGGCTAGCGCACGTTATATGTGTTGCGTAGCACGCGCTAGTGCTCAGTGTTAACGCACGCTAGCGGACTGAGACAGAATGATTATCTCAACGGTAAAGGTAGAATGATTCCAAACAACAACTATATCTTTTATGAGCGTTCGCTGTATGCTGTGCTGTTTGCGTTGAGGAATTAGTATATTTCTTCGCTTGAATACTGCTATATGCTCACGAAATATAATGCTTTTTAATAGCTAGATTGTCTCTGTGAGATGTATGTGCGACAATAAATAACTCCAGTGTGCAATATCCTCCTGCTTGGGGCTATTTATAACCTTAGAAATATATCCGTTATAAATGTAGTCGTTGCTGGTTGGTGAGATGTCGACGTCTTTGATTGGCGGCTGTTGAATGTTTGAATTAAAACAGATCGCATTTAATGCTTCAGATATTCTTTTTCACTTTGTATTAAATGCTCTTCAGTGCGTTCAGAATTATCTCTCAACGGCTACATTAAATGATGTCCAATCAGCAACAAATGTTGCTTTAACCGTAAAAACTTTATGAATAAACAATGTTTATCTCACAACGGTTTAAATCTTTGTCCATTCAGTCATATTGGATTGTGTTTTACTCTTCCTAAGTAAAATACCTACAGTCTGAGTGTTGTATCCAACGTTATTACTTCTGGTGTATGATGCAAGTAATGTAGGATTGGATCTGTAGAAGATCTCTTGCTGTATGGACGGGTTGTACGGAGATTCCCAACAGCTTCCATACTTAGCGATATTCTGACTTCTTAAGACTTTTTTGCTATATGTTGGTGATTATCAAAACAGAAATATTTATTCTAACAATTTCCCCCTTTTTGGTAATGCCAAAATCTCCTCTAGATACCTTCTTCTAGATACAGAGAGGCTGTCTTCAAGTCTTCTGTTTGATTGATCTGATCTTCATTACTTAGTCTAGAAATTTGAACTGCTCGCAGGCAAGTTCTAAAATGAAAATCTTACATGACTAAGTGTATTACAACTGATCTTATGATTGGCGCGTAGGCACAATCTTTCAGTTTTTTCCGCCTGAACTGGAAGGGTTAGAACAACAGTAGGAGTGATCGTCTTCTGACCAGACGAGTTAGCATCAAAAGAAGTAAACATCTTCACGTATAATTATCTTGCGATTGTTGATTGTTTTCCTTCGGTATTCCAAAAATTACAATAAAATGGGAAAAGGTAATCTACTGATTACAATTTGATTACAGAAAATAAACTGAAAAACAGAGAATGAAAAACTATACGTATGATATTCTGAAGTCGGGGCGATTGATATCTTTTCGCAAGATAATTACGTCCCATATAATTCTGATGATTTTCAGACGTGTTATCCCCAAAGATACAACGACTAACATCTTCGGTTCTGTAGCACACTAGAAACGAAGCTCCGACGAACTTGAACTGTGTAATAATTGAGCAAAAATGTATGAATGTGTATGTGCTGATGAATAACACCCAAAGACCAATTGCCAAGAATCAAGAACCAAGATCCAGGGTCCAAGATCCAAGATCCAAGGTCCAAGATCCAAGATCCAAGGTCGAAGGTCCACGAGACCGATCCGAGCCGAGCTGAGCCGGCCGTCCGGATGGACGGGCGGGCGGGCGCGCGTTTGCGCGCTTGTGGTCTAGTCAACTCCAAGTCTAGGTGCATAGTCTTGGTCATATTGTACACCAACTAACTCTCTTCATTTTATTAAGTGTATTAATTGAACTTCATCACATATTCAATGTGGGATGAGATTCTTCATATTTCATTCATTTCCAAATGCCCTTTCAAATGTCCAATTTCATTCATTAATTTCTCACTCACCAAAAATCAGTTTTGAGAAATTAGACATACTATGATTCTCTACTCCAAACATAGATTAATCCCGGACTATTTAATTTCACATAAATTAAATATTCTAGCCATTAAAAAATCAAATAAAACTGATTTTTTCCAACAGTATTTGAAAGAGGCGTCCTGTTAGAACTCCTCCACGATTTGCTCATCGTATAAATCGGCATGGTGACTAGCAAGGAAGTACAGCCCTTGTTGTTTCAAACTGGAAACAGCCACTGTTAGGATAAATATTCCTGTTTTGATAATCTCCAACATACTGTAAAGAAGTCTTAAGAAGTCAGAATATCGCTAAGTATGGAAGCTGTTAGGAATCTCCGTACAGCCTGTCCATAAAGCAAGAGATCTTCTACAGAGTCCAATCCTACATTACTTGCATCATACATCAGAAGTAATAATATGTTGGATACAGCAGTCAGACTGTATGTGTTTTACTTAGGAAAAGTAAAACACAATCCAGTAGGATTGAATGAAAAAAGCTTTAAACCGTTGTGAGATAAATATTGTTTATTCATAAAGTATTCACGGTAAAAGCAGCATTTGTTGCTGATAGGACAACATTTAATGCGGTCGGTGAGAGATAAGTCTGAACGCGTTGAAGAGCATTTAATGCGAAGTCAAAAGATGTCTGAAGCATTAAATGCGATCTGCTTTAATTCAAACATTCAGCAGCCGTCAATCAGAGACGTCAATATCTTACCAACCAGCAAAGACTATATTTATAACTGATATATTTCCAAGGTTATAAATAGCCTCAAGCAAGAGGATATTGCACATTGAAGTTATTCATCCTCGCGCATACATCTCACAGATTACTCTGACAATCTAGCTATTAAAGAGCATTATATTTCGTGAGCATACAACAGTATTCAAGCAAAGAAATATACTAAGCCCTCAACGCAAACAACACAACATACAGTGAACGCTCACACTACACCATATATTGGTTTCAGCAACACCTGAAAAACTGTGTTCAAAAGTCCAAAAAGTGTTGCTGAAGGTAGAAAAACAAGCTATGGCTACACTTTGACCAAATTCGAAAGTGTTACAAAAACGGCCGCAACCATAGGGGTCTAAAGTAACACTTTTTTTTTTTTTTTGGTAACATGTTAAAAAAGTGTAGCAATAGACCCCTATGCCAACACTTTTATTGTCTCTGGCTACACTAGATTTTGTGTTGTTGTAGACTTAAGGCCACACTTTTATATATTTAGTGACACAAAGATTTGTGTAGCCGTAGACCTATGCCAACACTCATGAGGTCTAATGTAACATTAAATTGTGAAACATTTTGACATCTTTACCAACAACTTTAACACTGTGGCTACACTTATATATGAACAGTTCTAACTTGTGCCAACACAATTTTAATCTTTGCCAACACAATTTTTATATTTTGCCAACAGAAAGAATTATAAATTATAGTCTATGGCTATATTTTTGCAGATTTTTACCAACATTTTTCATGCTAAAAAGCAAAATGTTATATTGGAAAATAAATATTACCATAAAACAGTCAATACCATTAAAACAATGTCAACCATAACAACATCCAAAATACATGACTGCTGATATTCAATCCATAATAGCTAAAAACAAGTTACGATCGCAATCCACAAATATAACAAAACTACTTGAGTCACTTAGCTAGCATAATATAAAATGATGAGATCAGTCAAGGAGTGACATTGTCACCGCCATAGGACTCCTCGACTGCTTTCTGAGAGTCATCAATCTTTAAGTTCAAATCTGGATTCTTCTCGACCAACATTTTCATCATTTCTAGAACTTTTTGGTCAAGTTTTTCATCCATCTCTTGTTGAAGTTGAGCCCTGATCTTAGCAGTTAGGTCCTCCACGTACTGATCAGCAACTTGAACGGATGGTGATGCTGAAGACTTCGATTTTGGTTGCTCTGTAATATACTCTTCTTGACTATATATATACACTCACTGGTAAGAAGAATGAGGATATGTCACATTATGTTAAGAAGGATATAGTTGAATTTTACAAGGAAGAGATGATAAAGTATAGAATAAGATAAACTGCAAAATCAATGTTAAACCTTTTCTGCTTAAGGTAGCATAGACTCCCTGAGCATTTACATAAGGTAGCATAAACTGCTTAGTATACCGAAGAATACATATTACTCGAAACTTACAGGCAATATGGTTGGGTAAAAAGAAAACTGAAATCCTGAAACCTGATAACCAAGTTGAGCAGCTAGAACAAGTGTTGGCCCCCAAAATATTCACATCTGTTCTTACTTGAACATTTATCTCCTTTGATTTTGATATGCCAAAGGAGTCATTGTGGTATACCTCATCTGTTATAGACTCAGTTTATAGAACGTAGAGGGTAGTATTATGTTTAAAAATCAAATATAAGCTGACCAGAAAATCCTCAAATTTCACCCTCCAAAATATTGAAAACAAAAAGTAGAATTTACTTAAATAAGACACTAGAGAGAGAGGGAACCTGTTGAATATGATCAAAGACGTTGGGATAGTACTTAAATAGATGGCACTTCGTTGTGAATATGTACTCTTGAGCTTTCGCCTTGGTACTATTCTAATCTTTTTCACTACCAAAATCAAATGTATAACATTATCTCAATTGCATACCCAACTTAACTGTGTTGAACAGTTCTACTACATCCACCCCATTAAATTAAATTAAAAAAAAGCGACATCAGAAATAATATAACACCATACCTCCAACCAGAATCGTCCCCACATCTTTCTGTACTTTCAATGACCCTGCTTGTTCTTGTAATATCCGCAATTTCGAATTTGGTAATTTTCTTTTTTTTTTGGTGTATTTCTCGATCGTAGTGACCCTCGTGTACCTTTCAGTGTGTCCTTCCTGTCAACTGTTGAACTGTATTCTCGTTATTGTTGTGCGGAACCGCCGTTTCGGGGTTGCCGCGGATCCATTTCGTGTTATTGGTTCCCAAATATTGATTCCTATCGTTTTATTCTCTTTCCGGATCATTTTCATCATTTTGGGACCCAAAAGGGGGTGTGGGCCGCGGCACAAGACGTGTGTGCCGCGGCACACATATTTCTCCAGTCGATGGTCGAGCGAACTGTACTGTGTGCCGCGGCACACCCATCCGGTGCCGCGGCACAAGCAGCCGAGTCAAGGCCGCGCACACCCGTCCGTTGCGGCGGCACACCCGTGTGACATCTGCGACCAAAACCTGCCTGTACCGGGTGCCGCGGCACACGCAGGCCGTGCCGCGGCACACTGCCGAACCCTGGGAGTAATTTTTGGCCTGTGCCGCGGCACACAATGCGGTCAACCCCCTATAATTGCGTTGTTTTGAGCGTAATCTGCTCATTTCCTCCTCCTTCTTCCTGCGACGCGAGAGAGTGAGAGAGAGGGGGAGAGTTCCTCATTATTATCGATTGGGGAGTTGATTTTCATCATTCTTCTTCGGTTGTGAAGCCCGGACAATCAATCCCATGCGTGTTCTACGGATCTTAGTACTTGAAACCCGCAAAGGTAATATCTCTAGAACCCTATTTTCGACTAAATTGGGGGTTTTGGGATTTTCTTCCGATTCGTTCCGTTTTGTTGGTGGATTCATGGTGTATACGATTAATATTGTTAGTATCTTTAGTTTTCCTACGGATTCATGGATATTTTGTGGATTTTTACGGAATCGAGAGGGTTTGGTTGTGGTCCGCCCTCGTTGTTATTTTTGGTACGAATATACATGAATCGTAGGCGGGTTTCCGGGTGTATTCCATTTCCATAATCGTTTAGAAGTGGTTGTGATTGTGCTATTCGAATCGTTAGGTTCATTTTCGTCGGTTCCTCGCGGTCGTGCTTGATTCTTCCGTTCCGTTCGTTGTCGTCTTCCTTTTCATTAACATCGGGCGTTCCGAAGCTTCCCGGTTGAGCCGTATCCGTTCGTGGTTCCGTGCTCGTGGTATCGAGGCAAGTACCTTGCCCATACTTTTCTCGTTTTATGGATATGATGATCGGTGGTCGTCTTGATGTGTTTGTTTGGTTATTTGAAATGAAGTTTCAAAGGATTTCGGTTTGGCCTCGTTAAAGGCTCTCTTTCAAAACGCGTGTGTGTTTTGTGAACGCTGTGTTTTGGGAATTGATTATGATTTGATTATTTTGAACGTTGAAGGATTTGATGATGATACTCCTATTGTTTAAAGTTATGGGATCATGTATTCCGTATTTAATCTTGTTATGGTGTTTTTGAAGAGTTTGATAACGGCGCCGAGTAAGTGGCTATCTCTAGTGAGTATTCTTAATGAACTTACATTCTTAGCATATTAGTATTGCATGAGTAACGTGTGTGTGTGTGTATGCTCACTACGGGTTAGATCCGACGGGGTCTCGGTAGGGGTCCACGGAGGTGTGGATCGACGGTTAATTGTGGTGCATTTTGCAACTGTGATTTGGATTATTGGCATTTCCGGAAATGAGCGCTTTTGAACGGTTTTCATGATTGCATGCATTGACTAAGTGTGTAAGAGGTAAGTTGTTCGTTTGGCCTACTTGGCTAGGATGGCTCTAGAGTATTTTGTTGTTTATGTTAAATCCTTTAATTGTGGATTTTGACGTTGGAAGACGAACCTTGTGGTCGTTCTTGTATACTGTGAGTTGATGAGATTTGGGGCTAAAATCCCAATGGTTTTGTAAAAGTCATTTTACGGATTTGGGGCTAAAATCCCAACGGTTTGGTAAATGTCATTTTTTTTTGGAAAGTAAACCTTTGGGGCGGTGACCCCTTTTGTCTTTTGGATTTTTGAAAAGTAGGATTTGATAATTCTAAATTGTCTTCTATTAAAACTCTCGATGACATTCTAAACCGTTTTATAAATTACTTCCATTGATTTATGATATTTCGATTTTGAAATGTTTTCTCAAATTCTTGCCTCGAGAAGTACTTTTCGTTTCGTTTGGATCTTTGAGGATTCCTGGTTATTGTTATTCGTGGAATGTGAATTGTATGGCTCGTATTTGCACTTTGTCCTTGCACTAGCAAAATAGTGGAGTTTTGCTAACCCCCGAGTATTCGGGGGGTGGATGTCTGTTTTTGCATTCAGGTTTTGGAGCATAACACAGGGTCGGCACGAAGGATGATGAAAGATGATCGATACTAATCACATGAGGAACCGTACATCGTGTGTTGGTTCAATTGTACTTTATTTTCCGCTGCTATATTGTTCCCATTGTACGGGTGTGGTTGTATTTTGTCCCCTGCGTGGGCATGAGTTGTATTTGAGTTGTACGTATTTGTGGAAAGACCAAATCGGTCTACTGAGTCATTTTAGCCTTGAAGGCATTGTCGAGATGTTAAATGCTGTTACCAGCCTGGTAGATCCTCGAGGAGAGGGTCTACGGCGTGTAATATCCCTGAGTGGATTGGGGGTGTTACAGTTCTGTACCCTTTTTCCAACTTGGCATTGGTTTCACACCTAGAGGTTGTAACAAGAATGTATGCAGTCTGTTAAGTGAGAGAAAAAGACAAGGACATTATGCTAACGCTTAAATATTTATCTCAGAGATGTTCAAGTATTTGTGTGTATGTGGATGATGGTAAGAAAAAGGGTGCAGTTGATAGTGCTAGAACTAAGGAATGTTCAATCATTTATGAGATTCCATTAAATATTGGTGGCGGTCCTGAACATGATGAAGACAGTGAATTGGGTCTGATGATGGCAGTGACTATGATATTTTTGATAAAGATGATATGGTTGAAACAGATGATAGCTTGGATGATGATGAACTGGGATCTGATGATGATGAGTATAAAGAGGCCAGGAAGAATACCAGAGAAGAGGAATTAGTGGTACGTGAAATTGTTGATGAAGACAATATAGTTGAAAACGTGGTGCGATATGAGGTACATAATGAGGTGCAAAATGTGCTACTAAATGAGTCATGTGAAGAAGCATTTTCAGATTATGTTGATTCAGATGGCTACATGGATTTAGATTCCATAGATGAAGATGGAGAATTTGTGAGAAAGAAGACCATTAGATATATTTATGATCCCAAGTGTGATCATAAGAAATTGAATTTGCAACTTGGTATGAGATTTGCTGATGGATTTCAGTGTAAGGAAGCAATCAGATTGTGGGCAATTTATGAAGGTCATCCAATTCGCTTTAGAAGGGTTAGTAAAACACAGCTTCAGGCTCGATGTACTTTGCCTTGCATTTGGAGATGCTACGGTAGTATAATCAAGGCAGAAAAATCATTTGCAATCAAAACGCTTGTAGGAAAACACACATGTACTTTTGACATCCACAACAAACTTTCAGATTATAAGTGGATTTCCAAGCAATATCTTAATGTGTTTGGAATGATACCTCATTTCAATATTGTTGACTTAGAGTTAGATATAGATGACAAGTTTGCAATTCAACCTTCAAGAGCCAGGTTATACAGAGCCAGGTCCAAAGCTCTTCAACTACTGAGAGGGTCTGTGAAGCAACATTATCATAAGTTGAGGTCTTATATTGCTGAATTGGTGAGGGCTGAGATGGCAGCTTTGAGCTTCTACTTGATGCTTCAGTATTCAAGGGTCTTTACATAGGATTTAGTGCTTTGAAAAAAGGGTTTATGAAAGGTCTTTACTAGTTCTTAAGAGAACACAAACAAACTCATTTTGCCCAAAATAAATCTATATATGAACACTATATATACTTATCTAGACAAATTTCAAGAACATGCAATGTATATATTTGCAAATCTACCAAAAAAAAAGCCATCACAGTCATGTTCAAAGAGTTCAGGTAGTAACTTCTCCTTCATGATTCTTCACACAATCTACAAAATAAAAGCAACACAAATTTCACAAGATACATAGAAATATATGCTTAGCTATAAAATTAAGCTTCTGCAATATACTTGTAAGTTTATACATAACCATGAGAGTAATAAAATTTTCGCAAGATACATGAATCGGAATTGAAAAACAAAAGCAGCATTGATATTATCCACGTTATAATATGGCAGGAAAACTGAATAATATACATCTATTATATTTCATAGTTAAATGTGGATAAGAGTTATTTGATTTATATCCTCACTCACATCAAGCTAATCGTGACCATAAGGATATATATCCAAGAAATATCATCAGTTGCAAACACGAGTAAATATTTATTCGAACTGTGAATGGATAAAGAGCTGATGTGATGTAAGACGCTGTTAGGAGTATGCCCTCGAATGCCACTCAGAGGTTGTTGAGTGAGGGCATTGTACTTGTAATTATGTAAACCATTTATATAAGGCAAATGAATGTTTCTTTATTTACTGGTAGTTACTGGCATTCCTAACTCGTAAATAAACATATAGAAACTAGTCCATGTATTTGAGAGCAAAACATTCCACTCCTTATTGGATAAGGGGTCGCACTGAAAGGTTATAGCTCAAATACTTAATCGTCGCAAGTCGATGAAACTTGGTAGGCGTTAAGTTTATGTGAAGACTTGTATGACGTGTTCTTTGACATGGAGAGTGCCTGTCGAACACTAATGGTTAGTGGGAGCACACGTTATAGGTATGCTAATTGGATTAGTATACTCGAACCGACTCACCCTCGATTCGTCACATGGATTTCACTCGGGACGATCAATGACGGAATCGAAAGGTTGTGATAGGTATTCGTGAACCTTCGACTTGAGGATTTAGTAGGGATGTGCTTGTGACGTCAAGATTTTCATTAGAGTAGTTCGACCCTCGTAAACCTAAGGCGGGGTCAACCTCGACGTGCATCTTGACGGCAAGTAGCAGTCCTACCGAATACCAAGATAGAATTCTTTCTCCCGTTAGTGAGCGGGTTATATGTCCTATGCGGTTATTGGCGGATGAGATCATAAGTCTTTGGCCAAAGCATTGGAGCTAGTTGTATTAGATACACGGCACTCGATGATCTCGATTTGCATTAACGCATGCATAGCGTCACAAGCGTATATGGTTTGGTCGACCGTGACCCTATAACTTGATCGGGACATTTGAAAGAAGGGTTTATACGTATACCGGTATTCACGAGAATGGTTCTTGAATGATCCCAATCATTCGTTCTCGATCGAGTACAGCAGGCCACCAGTGGCTAGGTGGTGCTACTACTCTTTGGTTCCTCCCATTCTTTGATCGAGACGGACCTACCGAGTCGCGCATTAGGATTGACAACGGAATGAATCGAGCTAATTATCTCATTATGAATATTAGATATTGGATATCTAATTTTGGAACATTGGATGTTTAAATCGATTTATTGGATAAATTGATTTACGGCCTAATGAATTAAATAAATTCTTGGGTGATTAATTTAATTCATGAATATAATTATTTCTTGGAGAAATTAATTATGTTATTTTGTATTTGATATGTTTAATTAATTGGATTAATTAAACGACATAAATACATCGGAGCGGAATAGGAGTTTATCTGTTTGGACTCACTGAGTCCGAAACGAACCGAACTCGACCGCTTTCTAGCATGGGCCAACCCCCACTAATTACCATGTGTGTGTATTGACATGTCCCCATCATGGTTTTGGAATCTCATGTGATTGAGGGGACAAGTATCATATACATTATATGGGGAATCAAATCATGATATATGTATTTGTTTTCATGTGGGTTGAATAAGAATATATAGAAGACTTTGATCTCTCATCCTGACAATACTTCTTGGCATTTACGTATCATTGAGTTTGAGAGAGAGAGAAAATTGTTTTCTCTTTAGTCATCTTCTTCTTCAACCTTGTTCTTGTTTTTCTTAGAGAAAAATATCAAGACATAAAGAGAGAGTAAGATTAAAACACTTAGAGTGTAGTAATCTTTACATATATAGCTTCATCACCTAGCTCTAGCCGTATCCTCGGAGGATAGCAAGGTGTTGTCATTCCGTTCGTTTCTCCGGCGCGTGGCAAGTAGAGACGCGGTGCTTTCGGCGTTGGATCGTTCAAGAGCTTGGGGAATAGCTCAAGAGAAGGTTACCATTTAATCAACGGACTTCGAGGGTTAGTTTCTTACAACTCTTGCTTTTCGTTTATATATTCGTATATACGTAGCTCGATCGATCATCGTAGGGATTCGGATCGAATTAATTTTCGTTTTACCGCTTCCGCTGGGCCTTCGTTTTAGGCACCGAATCCCAACAGTGGTATCGGAGCGTAGGTCTTGCGATCGTATATACGACATTAGCGTTTGGAATGCTTGATTAGATGATGAATGATTTGGAATCATTTTAGTCATAATCGTGGTATATATATTTTTACGTTCGTTGTAGTTATATTTTTCGTAAGTTTATGTCTAAATATAAATCTTAATTTCTTGGAAATATGATTTATATTGAAGATATGAATGTTGAAAAATATTGATATTGGATATCCTGGTCGAAAATCGAGCTCGAATCGTCGTCGGACGATTTTTCTGGACAAAGGGCGTGTTGTTGCCAGGGTGACTCGGCCGTGTCCGTGACACGGGCCGTGTCGGCGATCCCAAAGCATCGCCAGTGCACCGACCGTGTCGAGACACGGCCGTGCCCGCCAGCACCGCCGATCGTGATCGGCCATGCCAGCATGTCTGCCGGCATGCCACGGCATGACTCGCCATGGCAGCCAATTTCGCCCGCTCGATTTTTTCGTATTCTTGAAAATTAATCTCCCGCATGTTAAATTGGATTTAATATGATTAAAATGACTTATGGTATTTCATTTTATAAGGGAAATTTGATTAATTGGAATATTTATGGTCGATCAATTATTTTGAACGTTATCATATTACCGATTGTGTGAATCGATTGGATCGGTTCAATTGTTGATTGGATCAATGTATCTCTACGCTTTCCATTTATATAGTATTTATTGGATGAATGCTTTTTGAATGGGGATGTGGTTCGTGGACTTAGATTTGAATCGTTCGTTTTATTCGATTGGGTTGTAAAGGCCGTTTTGAGCCTATTTATTTTACTAGAAATGTTTGTATCTAGGATGCAATTTTCAATGTAAAATTTATATGTAATGACGAAGACCGGAGGAAGATCCATTTTGAGAAGACGAAGATTCAAGACGAAGACTTGTAATTAGATTACGAAGTTTTTGTTTTCTAGGAACGGTCCATGAACCACATGTTGGTAGCAACTAGGTTGTGATGGTTGTTTCATATTGTATGAATGCCACAAACGCGCTAATATGATTAATGTGCAAAGTGCAACGTAAATCGCGAAAATTCTCCCACAATAAATTATTAAGTTTATAAGGTTTCAAGGTTTTCCTTCCCTCCATTGAGTTTTCGGGAAATTGAAATCCAAACCGGATGTGCTATGCTTCCGAGTTATCGGGGTAGTCGTTCGGGGAGGACGGATAAATTACCGGGAGCGCATTGGATGCCTTTCGGTTGGAGCAAATTTTATCCCTAGAAACCTGATAGGTTGCCGGATAAGATTCAATTGTGAAACTGATTTGCGTCGATGGTATAAACTTAACTTGTTCACGAACCATAGAAACCGTATAGGTTGAGGGGAGTGAACAAGGGGAAAAAAGAAGATCGAATCATCCATTAGATGGGTTGGTGTTGGACACCACTTTATGAAAATTAATAGACTAGAAACACATTCGGTTGCCCTTTATTAAGATTTATAAAGAACTCGATCACCACTATGAAGTAGAGCGACGATACTTCCGGATTTCACATGGGAGTGTGTTATTCCGATAAAAATAATGGGAGCTGTGTAACAAGAATAGAAAAGACCTTAATTCTATACTCTGAACATAATTAAATGAGTCACTAACTAATCATATACTTAATGCAGACAAATCTCAATATGACAATGAATCCACTCGCAATTCTACTCGAAAAGAACACCTTAATGGGACCTAACTTTGTGGATTGGCTCCGCAATCGATGATTGTCATCAGTATAGAGGCACTGGGATACGTCTTGGAGACGGACATTCCGGCGCCTCCTGTGCGGACCCGAGCCAATCAGGAAGAGATTGAAAATCACGAAAAGTGGATTAAGGATGACGTGAAAGTCCGTGCTTATATGATGGCTTCCATGTCTAATGAGCTTCAGAGAGCTCATGAGAAAATGACTTCGCTGGCAGATTTTATCTCACTTAACCGAGCTTTATGGTGAGCATAGTAGAACTGCTAGATATGAGATATCCAAGCAACTGTTCGGTGCAAGGATGAAGGAAGGTGAGAAGGTTGGGGAACACGTCCTCAAAATGATATCCATGATCGAGAGATTGGAGGCTCTTGATTTTAAAATGGATACTTCTCTCCAAACCGACCTTATCCTACGCCTCTCCCCGATTCCTTCTCACGCTTGTTATGAACTTCAACCGCAATGAGATTGCATGTAATTTAGCCGGGCTAATGAACAAACTTGTGACCGCTCGTCTCGGATGAAGACTCGCGGATGAAGGAGTTTGCTCTTGTGATTTCTTACGGACTTCTAAGTCTAAGAATAAGAAGAAAAGACCAAGAAGCATCGACCACAAGCTAAGGACCTTAAGGGTAAGGGCAAGGCCCCGATGGTTCCAAAGAACAAGAAGAAGAAGGATGCTTGTCTCAAGTGCGGTGAGTGGGCCACCGGGCTAGAGACTGTCCGATTCTTCATGGCACTTCAGTCTGAACTTTTAGTTTTGGAAACAAATTGTTCGCTCTTGTATTTTCTACTTCTGATATCGGATTCTCGTGCTAGTTCTCATATTTGTACCGTGAATCGGGATCTGGAACAAAGTAGAAAGCTTGGAGCTGGAGAAGTTATGATCACGGTCGGAAGCGGGCATAGTGTCGAGGCGACCGACATAGGATCACTTCTTTTGGGTTTAGAATCCGGCTTTGTTTTGACTTTAGAAGATGTACTTGTTTTGCCCAAGGGGCACAAAACATTGTATCCATTCCGGTCATGGACCGAAAAGGCTTTTCATTTTTCATTGGTGATGGTTCTGCAAAGTTTATTTTAGAAATAAACTAGTGGGTACCGCTACATTGTTGAATGGATTGTATCATCTAAATCTCGGAACAAAGTAGTTGTGAATACTATGACTAGAAAACGCGGTAGGGATGAAACCAATCAAGTTTTGAAATGGCATCTTAGACTTGGTCATGTTGGTCGACCAAGGTTTACAAGATGGAAAAAGATGGACTTATGGGTCCATTGGGATCGGATCCCTTTCCTACTTGTGAATCTTGCCTTAAAGGCAAAATGACTAAGTCCCCTTCACAGGACATTTCAAAGAGCCGATAAATCGGGATTAATCCATACCGATGTATGTGGTGCTTTGGAAGCGAGACGTGATGGATATCAATATTTCATTACGTTTACAGATGATCATACTAGGTATGGTTATGTATACTTAATGAAACATAAATCCGAGGCCTTTGAGAAATTCCAGGAATTCAAGGCCCTAGTCGAGAAACAAAGTGGTAATCATATCAAAGCACTTCGGTCGGACCGAGGTGGCGAGTATATGAGTACGGAGTTTGACGAGTTCCTTAAGGAACATGGAATAGTTTCACAACTAACACCTCGGTACTCCTCGGTTAAATGGTGTGTCGAAAGAAGGAACCGGACTGTTGAACATGGTCCGTTCCATGCCGGGCTATCTTGACTTGCCGATTTACCCGTGGGGTATGCACTGACCGCGTATATCTTGAACAGATGTCCTTCTAAATCCGTTTCCTAAAACTCCACATGAGATGTGGGAAGGAAGGAAACCAAGTCTTAATCATATTAGGATTTGGGGATGTCCCGCCTATGTCAAGAAGACTAAGGTGGAAAAGTTGGAAGCTAGGTGCGAAGGGACGTTTCATTGGATTCCGTCTGGGACGATGGGATATCTATTCTACATGCCCGAAGATCGAAGGATCATTGTTGCTTTACAAGCACACTTCCTGGAAGATGAGTTCATTCAGAAGGCGGAGCGGGTAGAAGTATTTCTTTAGAAGAATACAATGAAACTCCTCGAGAGACACCTGTGCAAGAAACTGGAACCGAACTTTCAAACACAAGTACAACCACCTCGTAGGTCTAGTAGGGTGTCTCATTTACCCGAGAGGTATGGGCTTGTGCACTTGGAGGAGCCGGGTCTCCATGAGGTTCCAAGTGATAGCCAAGAGACCGACCCAACAACCTATGACCAAGCGATGGTGGATGTAGACTCCGCGAAATGGCGTGAAGCTATGGAAGCCGAGATAGACTCGATGCATGTCAATCAGTCTGGACTCTAGTAGACCGCCCCAAGGGCATAGTGCCTATTGGGAACAAGTGGATCTACAAGAGAAAGACTGATGGTGATGGCAAGGTTGACGCCTATAAGGCCGGGCTTGTGGCAAAGGGTTATACCCAAAAGGAAGGGATCGACACACGATACCTTCTCGCCCGTAGCCATGATCAAGTCTATTCGCATGATGCTTGCTATAGCTGCCTACCACGATTATGAGATATGGCAAATGGACGTAAAGACGACTTTCCTTAATGGATTCCTCGAGGAGGAAATCTATATGGAGCGGCTAAAGGCTTTGTGTCCGAAGTCGATATTCAGAAAGTGTGCAAGCTTCAGCGTTCCATTTATGGACTGAAGCAAGCGTCGCGTAGTTGGAACCTTCGTTTTGACGAGGCGGTCAAAGAGTTTGACTTCGTGCAAAATGAAGAGGAACCTTGTGTATACAAGAAGGTTAGTGGGAGCAAGATCGCATTCTTAGTACTATATGTAGATGACATTCTACTAATAGGAAATGATATGGGAATGCTCAGTTCTGTGAAAGCTTGGCTTTCGAGTAATTTCTCCATGAAAGACTTGGGAGAAGCAACCTATATTCTTGGTATTCGACTCTACCGGGATAGAGCGAAGAGAACAATAGGCCTTTCCCAAGCCCTCTATATAGATAAGATCTTAAAGCGATTTAAGATGGATGATTCTAAAAGAGGGTTCCTACCGATGCAACATGGAATAAAACTCACCTTGAAGATGTGTCCTCAAAGTGAGGAACAACGCAAGGAAATGAGTAATATACCATATGCTTCGGCCGTGGGTAGCCTTATGTATGCTATGTTGTGTACAAGACCTGACATTGCGCATGCTGTAAGCGTGGTGAGTAGGTTTCAGGCAAACCCAGGTAGAGAACATTGATCTTGTAAGAACGTTCTCAAGTACTTGAGAAGAACGAGAGATATGGTTCTTATGTTTGGCGGTGGATATTTGGATGTGGTGGGATTCACCGATTCGGACTTCCAAGGACCGAAGGACGACTCGATGTCCACTGCTACATATTTACTCTTAATGGAGGAGCGAGATCTTGGCGTAGTGCCAAGCAAAGCGCGATCTTGATTCCACCTGTCAGCCGAGTATCAAGCGGCTCGGAGGCTTCCAAGGAAGGGTTACGGATTAAGAAGTTTCTAGGAGAACTTCAAATGATACCATGTCTTGAGTCGCCTGTCTACTGCATCGCGACAACGATGGAGTCAGAGCACGTGCCAAGGAGCCGAGGTTTTACAACAAAGACCAAACATATTGAGAGGAAGTATCATCTCGTAAGAGAATTTGTTCGCAAGGGATACATTGTCTTTGCATAGAGTAGACTCGGCCGACAACGTCGCCGATCCACCGACCAAGCCACTATCTCGGACTAGCTTGGAGCGTCATCTGGAGAACATGGGTATTAGATACCATAGTGTGTGGCATTGAGTGCAAGTGGGAGATTGTTAGGAGTATGCCCTCGAATGCCACTCGGAGGTTGTTGAGTGAGGGCATTGTACTTGTAATTATGTAAACCATTTATATAAGGCAATGAATGTTTCTTTATTCTTTGGTAGTTCTTGGCATTCCTAACTCGTAAATAAACATATAGAAACTAGTCCATGTATTTGAGAGCAAAACATTCCACTCCTTATTGGATAAGGGGGTCGGCGCTGGAAAGGTTATAGCTCAAATACTTAATCGTTCGCAAGTCGATGAAACTTGGTAGGCGTTAAGTTTATGTGAAGACTTGTATGACGTGTTCTTTGACATGGAGAGTGCTGCCGAACACTAATGGTTAGTGGGAGCACACGTTATAGGTATGCTAATTGGATTAGTATACTCGAAACTCACCCTCGATTCGTCACATGGATTTCACTCGGGACGATCAATGACGGAATCGAAAGGTTGTGATAGGTATTCGTGAACCTTCGACTTGAGGATTTAGTAGGGATGTGCTTGTGACGTCAAGATTTTCATTAGAGTAGTTCGACCACGTAAACGGAAGGCGGGGTCAACCTCGACGTGCATCTTGGACGGGCAAGTAGCGAGTCTGCGAATACCAAGATAGAATTCTTTCTCCGTTAGTGAGCGGGTTATATGTCCTATGCGGTTATTGCGAGATGAGATCATAAGTCTTTGGCCAAAGCATTGGAGCTAGTTGTATTAGATACCACGACTCGATGATCTCGATTTGCATTAACGCATGCATAGCGTCAAGCAGATATGGTTTGACCGACCATGACCCTATAACTTGATCGGGACATTTGAAAGAAGGGTTTATACGTATACCGGTATTCACGAGAATGGTTCTTGAATGATCCCAATCATTCGTTCTCGATCGAGTGCAGTGTAGGCCACCAGTGGCTAGGTGGTGCTACTACTCTTTGGTTCCTCCCATTGCCGATCGAGACGGACCTACCGAGTCGCGCATTAGGATTGACAACGGAATGAATCGAGCTAATTATCTCATTATGAATATTAGATATTGGATATCTAATTTTGGAACATTGGATGTTTAAATCGATTTATTGGATAAATTGATTTACGGCCTAATGAATTAAATAAATTACTGAGTGATTAATTTAATTCATGAATATAATTATTTCTTGGAGAAATTAATTATGTTATTTTGTATTTGATATGTTTAATTAATTGGATTAATTAAACGACATAAATACATCGGAACGGAATAGGAGTTTATCTGTTTGGACTCACGGGAGTCCGAAACAAACCGAACTCGACCGTTTTCTAGCATGGGCCAACCCCCCACTTATTACCATGTGTGTGTATTGACTTGTCCCCATCATGGTTTTGGAATCTCATGTGATTGAGGGGACAAGTATCATATACATTATATGGGGAATCAAATCATGATATATGTATTTGTTTTCATGTGGGTTGAATAAGAATATATAGAAGACTTTGATCTCTCATCCTCACAATACTTCTTGGCATTTACGTATCATTGAGTTTGAGATAGAGAGAGAAAATTGTTTTCTCTTTAGTCATCTTCTTCTTCAACCTTGTTCTTATTTTTCTTAGAGAAAAATATCAAGACATAAAGAGAGAGTAAGATTAAAACACTTAGAGTGTAGTAATCTTTACATATATAGCTTCATCACCTAGCTCTAGCCGTATCCTCGGAGGATAGCAAGGTGTTGTCATTCCGTTCGTTTCTCCGGCGCGTGGCAAGTAGAGACGCGGTGCTTTCGGCGTTGAATCGTTCAAGAGCTTGGGGAATAGCTCAAGAGAAGGTTACCATTTAATCAACGGACTTCGAGGGTTAGTTTCTTACAACTCTTGCTTTTCGTTTATATATTCGTATATACGTAGCTCGATCGATCATCGTCGGGATTCGGATCGAATTAATTTTCGTTTTACCGCTTCCGCTGGGCCTTCGTTTTAGGCACCGAATCCCAACAAACGCCTCATTGTAAATTAAAACTAGAATATGATTTCTTAGGTTGAATATACCTGAAAAAAAAAGTAGAAAATGTAAATAATTCAAACTGTTCAGTGTAGCTAGAGAAATCTGTAGAAGTATGTATGGGCTTGTGTAGAGTATTCATCATCTAAGACCCTGTCTTAGCTTTATCTATATCCCATAAAAAAATAAATAAAAAAGAATTATTTCACTATTTTAAATATAGTGATAAATATATTTCTGCTTGACAAACACCCAAAAGATGCATCCAGAAAAGGCAACTAACCGGTTTAGTATGCGCAAGTCTTGCCACGCGATGCAGCTTGACGACATAAGGAGTTTCAAAGTGCACAAGATCTTTATGTGACTTGATCTGTATAATTTTCAATATAAACACAGGAAATAAGTTTGTGAAAATGAAGGAAGAATTGGAACAAATAAAGCAGAATAACTGAACAGTGAAGACGATGAGTGAATTTTACATCATTGTAAAGTTTGCAGGCAAAATGTGGAATGCGTGGGTACTGAAACATTTGTTTCACACCCAAAGAATGTCAAGAATGAAGTACCTTGCAAATGCTAATACTAATACAACACCACAATTTATAGATTTTAACACCAATGGAAAAAAAAAATCAAACTGTGTCACAGCAAGACCGTGTTAACGAAATGAAACAAATCTTGATTAGGTAGAATCCCTGCATTTAAATAATTAGCCTATTTCAATATATGTCTGCCAACTGCCAAGTAATAGCAAACCTTCCACTATTTGAATTCTTGCAACAAATACAAAGATTACTCATTTAATAATAAACCGAACAAAAATATAGCTCCCAATTTCAAACCATGTCAAATCAAGTCTTTCAAAATTTAACAAATGGAGAGTATATAAATGAACCTTGAGGTGCACCCATCTCTTTCTCAACCTTGCCCTGCATTTCGCGAAGCGCACCTGCTTCTTCCTCAATCTCCTGCAATCTCTTCCTCATACTCTCCAAGCCCTATAAAATTTAAACACGGAAAAAAAAATCACCAACATTGTCTCATATGTATGCTATTCGAATATATACACACACCCACGCATACACACACATAGAATTTTAAAATGTGGAAGTAACTTATGTTATTCGTGCTAGAAAACGTTCTTCTCTCTTTTCCCCATGCCACAAACATAAATGAATCGCAAATCTTAAGTACATGAGAGCAAAACAATTAAATACAAGAAGGAAAAAATGATATAAAAAGAAAAGTGAATTAAGACAAAAATAAATAGCTAGGGTTTAGGAACTAACATCGTTCGGGGCCAGGACCTCCTTCAGAGTCGATGGAGTCAAAGCGGGCAGACATGCGAGCACTGCGTTCGGTTTCAGCAGAAGCCTCGTCTCGGAATCCACGGCCCTTGGTCTTCTTAGGGGCCGATGACGAGCCGCCACCAGCAATGGCGGGCCTCAGTAGGGGAATAGCAGAGGCACCGTTTCGGTTGGGGGATCCATCGCCAACGTCCTCCATGAGATCCTCATCCTCCGGCTCGATATCAACCGCCTCCGCTTCCGCGTTCGCCATTGGAGAGCTTTGAGACTTTGGGAGCTAAATGTTGAGTAGAACAAAGGGTTTGCTATAATGGAGAGTGAGTGTTATGAGATTTGTTTTTAGAATCGCACAATATTGAAATATGTTTAAAATTTAATACATAACATAAATTATTAACAGTATCTTTTCATAAATTATAAACTCTTGATAACAGAAATTTTACTTGTAGTGATATTAAAATATAATACACAACATAAATTAATAATGGTAATATTTTACTTGTGTTTTTAGAAGTTAAATGAAAAAATCTGAAGTTGAAAATATTAATTCCCGGTCAAAACACATACACTTCGCTTTTGTAAAAATATTCTGATAAAAAATAAAATTTCACACTATTAACTTCATTAATTATCAAATTAGTGAAGTCTTTGTATCTTACAATTCCCAACTAGTTTCTGCTTTTTAGTATGATACCATTTAGTGAAGTCTACGTGGGTGTTTTACTTCAGTAAATTGAAAGCGAAGTTGTTTTTTTGTTTTTTACTTCACTAATATACATAACTGAAGTAAATTATACCGAAGTCTGTGATGTTTATTCTACTAGTGCTGTCAGGCAATTTAGTAGTTGGGGATTGGGCTTTCCAATCATGAACCGGTTCCTTACTCGTGTAGAAATCATGAGCCGCCATCTCCCTAATCAAAGAAATGATATATTTCTAATGATAACATAATAATTAGCTAGATATGTTCATATAGTAAAGGAGCTAAAATAAATAATTACTCCATCTGGTCCAAAATAACTGTCGCTTTTTGACTATTCACATGTTTTAAAAAAGATAATTATTTCTCCAATTTAATGATCAAAGTACCAATATTTCCTCTTATTTAATGTTCATCTCTCTTACATTACTCCCTACGATTAGGACGATTCATAAAATACCTTAAAAAAATTAGGTGGTTATAGTTGAAAATAATTTATTTGGACCGCCTAAAATATTTTAGCAAGTCCGCCTATTTCTTTTAGTGTTTAGTTACACTTTTTCTAAATAGCAACGGCTACACCAAATTTTGTGTTAGCGTAGATATTCAATTTGGTCTACGGTAACACTAATTTATATCAATAATAACGTTAGAAAAATGTGTAGCCTTAAATCAAATTTGACCAATTTTAAGGCATCTAAGGCTACACTTTTGCTTGTAACATCAAAAAAAATATTGTTGAAAGCCATATATAGTGTAGTGTCATAAAATATATAGCTGCTGTTTGGAATCGTTCTACCTTTAATGTTGTGATAATCATTAGCCCTGTATGGACTAAGGTTCCTTGCGTATTCTGGCCTGTGCGGGAAGAATAGCATTGAAGACGAAGCTTCGATCTGTATAAGAATAAGCGGGTCAAAAGAGCTCAAGCCAATCTGTGTGAACGGCCCAAAGCTGCAGTCCCTGTATCAATCCGTGTGAACGATACAGAGACAGGTTTAGTTAAAGTCACGTAGTTGTGTACATAGTGATTTTAATAAACTTTTTACTCCTTGTGGAGGACCAATGGACGTAGAGGGGTCTACCTCAAACCACTTAAATCTGTGTTATTTACTTTCAGTCTTTACTGTTTTCATTTAAATTGTGATTTATAAGTATACATTGTCAAAACTCTATACGCACCAAGCAAATAGGAGAACACTTAGTTGCTATATTTACAACAACTCTCTAACAGACTTCCGCTACGCAATTAACTTTGAAAATCGTACATCTTATTGTATATTTACCTTCTAAGTTGTTTACTGTATACTATGTGGCCAACAATTGGTATCGGAGCACGTCACAAGTACGGATTCCCTCGGAGTATCCTACAGTGGAGGCTGCCAGAGTGTTGGAACTGAGAGGCGGGCATGCAGCAGATGTTGCCAGTTGGCCGGAACTGAGATGCTGGTGCAATGGAGATTGTCAGGTGTTGGGGGGCTGTGTGATCAAATCTACTATGCTGGAGCTGAGATACTGGCGCAGCGGAAGTAGACAGAGCTGGAACATATGCTGATGTCAAGTGTTGGAGGACTGTGTGAAAATGAATCCAGTCGCTAGAGGACTGTGTGATCAAATCTAGTTCGCGGAGGTTTCTAGACTATGGGGCTGAGATGCTGGCAGGTATTGGGAGGGTAATTGTTGGGATTCAGTCTAGTATCCTGCCTGCATGGGCTTAAAAATGTGCGAGGCGCGGCTTGCGATTTGACATGTGAAATATGCACAGAAAGTGGCTAAAAGAATTGATTCGGATTACTCATACCAACAAGATGCATCTTATTTTCTGGTATCCATCTCATAGAAACTCCAAAGTTAAGCGTGCTTCGTCTGGAGTAGTTATGGGATGGGTGACCCCCCTGGGAAGTTTCGCAGGATGCACGTGAGTGAGGACAAAGCGCGCTAGAAAAGACTCGTGTTGGTACAATGAGGACAATCTTCATCATTCTGGGGACCAACATTATCCCATTTAAAAACTACACCATATTCATTTATTATCTGTTCTAAATAAAAAAATAAATCAAATTAACCATCTTTTACGATCTATAATTTAAGATGCATATTGCATAACCAAATAAGAAGAAGCAATCCGGACGGAACTTGATTCTTTGACAAAATGGTAGATAGTTGGCCTAGTAATGCTAACTCCACTGAGCGTAAAACCTCTAGGACATAAATGTGTTCTTGTCAAAAAGCATAATGTGAATGACAAAGTCCTGAAGTACAAGGCTCATCTTCTCGTATAAAGTTTCTCATAATGCCCTGATATTGATTACGAGAAAACATACTCCCCAAAACGAATATATATATATATATATATATATATATATATGAAAGTGCTTGATGATATTTCATTACCTAAATCAAGTGGCTCTAGACCACGGAGTACGTATGCAATTTGGTTGAATGGTCACTTTACAGTTTTAATCAATCTAGAAGGACATGGTATAACCGTTTGAATGACTACTTGATTGGAAGGGATATAAGAACGATGAACTGTCTCCATGTGCCTTCATAAATAAAACAAGTTCCGGATTTGCATCGTAGTGTACGCTAATGACATGAACATAATCGATACGCTTGATGAAATAAGGAAAACTACTGGATACCTGAAAACTGAGTTTGAGATTAAGGAACTTGAAAAAACTCATTTCTGTCTAGGTATTCAGATAGAGCATCGAGCTCGTGGAATCTTTATATACAAGTCTGCCTATGTTCAAAAGATGCTCAAACGCTTTAATATGGAAAATGTAGACCCAGTTAGCACTCTCATGACCGACATGGGCCGACGTAGCATGTATACAGTGGGTGGCTAGGACCCCGTTGAATATATAGGAGACTATAAAAGATTAGTAGAAAAAAGTAGTAAGACCCCACTCAATTAAAATTAAGACCCAGTTTTAAATAATTTTGGTCGAGGACAAAAAAATACCTATGTACATAAAAAATGGAAATAATTGGTCTATTTTTTCATCTACAAAATATAAGTCCAATACAAATTATAATCCCAATACAAAAGTATAATAGGCTACATGATCCCATTACAAATTATAATACAAATATAATCCCAAATTAAAGTATTCAATATAAGCCCAATATCATCCTAAATTTCAGAATATACAAAAGATCTGAAAATTGCTATCAGATTTGGTAACTTAGATTGCTTCACAACCTCAAAAGTTTTCAGATTCACTGAAAGAAGATGAAACATTTGCTCATTTAAATAGTATTTGTGATCATACAAGAGTGAATGTGTAGACAAAAAACATCTTGCTTATCCATTAGTCCATCGATTACTAAAGCTCGTATCGGTCATGCCGATTACAACCGCAACAGCAGAAAGGTGTTGAAACTTGTGAAGTCGGATATTGAATTGATGATAAATTCTTAACTGATTGTCTTATTTCGGCTCTAGAAAAAGAAGCACTATCCAATGTTACTAAAGAAGATGTAGTAGACCGTTTAAAAAAGATAGAAACTCGTAGGAAATAAATTTAGAATGTAATACCTTTTTATTAATTATAATGTTGTACTTCTAGTTTTTATTATTTCTTTATATATAAATTATTATTATTTTAATATTTATATAAGGACCCCATTGAGATTATTTCTTGAGTCCTCCACTGATGACCGGTCGTAGTTTGGATCCAAAGAGTATCTATTTTGTCCGAAAGAAGATGATGAAGAGTTTTTGGGAGCTAAATAGGCACATTATTTACTTAGCTCAGTGTACACGACCCGAGATGGATTTCTTAGTGAATTTACCGGTTAGATTTAGTTTGGCATCGATGCAGCTCATTGGAATGGTATCAATGACATCTTTCGACACCTAAATGGAACTATTGACTTATGACTATTATTTCTTATAAGCAGGCAAATAAAGCTGCTTACAAAGACGCAAATACTAAAGTAAATGTGAAGAACCTACCCTGGCGAAGGTGTTGGTACGATTTAATGATGCTGGGTATCTCTCCGACCTACCAAAGATTTCTCCCCAAACTGATTATGTGTATTTACCATTGTGAGCACCACTATATCTTAGAGATCCACTAGGCGAACCCTTGTGGCTATCTTCTCGAATTGCGCTGAGATCATCTTTTTGCACGAGGTAGTCGTAAGTATATATGGCTAAGGTTTATCATTACATATATTCGAGATATATTTTTGGCTAAATTTTTTCTGATGAGATTTTAACGAGGCAACATAACATGTTAACGATTAGATGTTTCCTTTATGTTATTCCTATTATAATTAAGCTAAACTTCGACGGAACTCTTAGATCTTAGGGGGTGGCAGTCATGATTCCATGCCTCCCCCATGCCTCACCACCCACCAATAATATCCTGCCACCTCATTCCATGCCTCTCTCATGCCTCACCATACCTTTTTAGTGGCAACCATGATTCCATGCCTCACCTAATTTTATTTTTTATTTTTTATATTTATAATTATATTAAACAATTTAATAAAAACATAAAACTTCATTAATAATTAAAATAAAAGTGTATATTGCATAATTAAAAAAAAAAAGAACTACGACAAACACATATCTAAAAATCACAACTCCATCCATATTTCTCCTCGAGCTCATGTTTTTTGGCAAGAGTGAACGCTAGCATATTCGGATCGGTTATGTGATCGTGCGGTTGGTTATAGAACTTCATCGCCCGAAACAAAGCCTTTTCTTCAACACTACGGATTTGTGCCGCCAATAACTTTTCGGCCAATTCATCCTTTGCAAGTTTTTTCTCCATCACCGTCTCCAATAGTTGTGTTTTCCTTGTCGTGTAGCTGTCGAAGCTCGCAGCAACACTACCCTTTGTCGACGACTCACTATCGGTCTTTTTGCCTATTCTTTTCAGTGTAGGATTTGTGTCGTCATTCAGATCCGGAATAACAGTGTCAGCGTTGTCATTGCTTCCGACTCGTAGTTGCCCGATTCCGACGACTTTCTTCGTTTGTCGGAATGAGACGAAGATGCTTGACCCACACACGGTTGTTCCAACCATTTGGCTTCTTGCCTAACAATCTCCCATGACTGAATATGACTAAAAGACTTGCCGTTTGTTTTCTTATCGTAATCGACCAAGGCATTTTTCATGATGTCAACATCGCTACACCCACTCTCATGAAGACGCTTCTACAATTATAAAAGTAAAAAGTATAAATTAATACAAGTATATAAATATAAAGTATAAATTAATACAAGTATACAAATACAAAGTATAAATTAATAATTATGAAGTATAATTTAATATAAGTATAAAAAATATAGAGTTTAAAAATTACTTGTTGGATGAATAGCCCGTTAAAGACACTCATGGCGACATTCATATTTGCCACTTTGTGTTCAAGCTATGATAAGTTCGAGTAGTATCTTTCACGTTTTGCTTGAAATGGTCTAGAATTCTTCTCCAAAAACTATCTCTAGTTTGTTCATTCCCGACGATTTTACATGTCGAGATATGAACCCACGCTTTTATCAAAGCCACCTCTTCGGCCGACGTCCAAGTTTTTTTTCCCGCTTTATTCGGTTGTCTTCTTTTTCGGACATCGTAGTTTTCTTGAACTTCTTGAACATCTTCATCATTTTGTGCTTGGCCTCCTACATAGTATAACAAATAAATTATAACAAATAAAATTATAACAAGTATAACAAATAAATTATAACAAATAAAATTATAACAAGTATACCGATAGGATTTTGTGGTTGCGTTTTGGCAACAAAATCAAATTCATCATCCTCGTCATCATATAGCGGTAGTTCTCGTTCGACACTTGGTTCACGCCACGAAGGACCGTCACGGATGTCATTGAACGGGTCGAAGTCACTTGTAAGGGACATCGTGTATTGGTTTGGATTCATCGGTGGAGGTTGGGGATAATATTGGTGTTGATAGTATGGTGGAGAACTCATTTGAGGATAATAGTGAGCGGGTTGAGGACTCATTTGAGGAACGTAGGGAGCGGGTTGTGATTGAACTTGCGGACGAACGAGTTTAGATCGAGAGACCCGTCCACGACCTTTGGATGAGGTTGAAACACCTTTTGATTTCTTTGGATCCATGTTTAATTTTTTTAAAAGTATGAGAGTTGGAATTGGTTAAAATGTGAATTGAAAATGGTTAAAGTGTTTATTTATAAAGGGGATATTTTTTTTTTTGTTTAAAATCCAAACGGTCAAAAATAAAGTCGTTCAACGGCTATTTCCACTCACCACTCTCCCATGCTTCAACGGCAATCTATGCTGAGCCCATCCATGCCGAGCCCATGCCAAAGGGGTGTCGGTGTTGATTTGCGGCATGCCCCATGCCGGAGACCATGCGGAGCCCACTGCCACCGCCCTTATACTTTTACTTTATGTGTAGGAATCGGTTAAAATTGATACATTTTTTAGTGCTTCCATGGAGAAGGGGGTGCAGTGCACTCCACCCCTTCTCAGCCATTCACGTCGCGACATGTGTAGCATACTTTACACGTAGCGCACCGTAATTTGTAGAGAGGGGAGGGAGTGCACTGCACCCCTTCTCCATGGAAAAAATCTACATTTTTGGCCCTATTTATTGTATTGTGTACTGTTGCTTTTTTTTTGTCAGATTATTGTTTCCCCTTTTCATTTTTCTGCCGAAATTAATAAATTAGACCCACAGCCGACGTGCCAAACTTTGTCGACAGAGCAAAACAACTCGCAAAACGACGGCGTGTTATCAGAACCCCATCACCTCGATAAAATTGCGACAACGTGGAAAGTTTAAACCTCACAGAAATATCCCAGATACCGAGCCTCTGGGGCAATTATATCATCGCGCAGCGCATCGAGTTTGGGATCATGGTCTATATTGCATCCTGGGACGATTTTGTGGAGAAATCCGTCCAACTGTTTCGCACCGATCCCGAGAAAGTACATAATAAATTGTTGAATTTCTGTTTGCAGTTCTTTGATTTTTCATTTGAATATTGCTCGTATGTGTGTGATTCTAATTAGTATTGTTTATTCGTGTTTCACAGACTCGTTATTCCATGAAATACAGGCATTGCGACGGTAAATTGGTTCTAAAAGTCACCGATGATAAAGAGGTAAAAATTTCTGAAATTCTCGTTGTTCAATGTTTCGAGCTTCATCTGAATCATATACTTATTTGTTGTGTTAGATATGTCATTATTGGATAATACTGTAGAAATATAAAATATATGGGTATATGGTTGATAACAAATTCCGATTGTGTGAAATGTTGAAGTTTTTCTAATGGCGTTGGGTGTTCGGTGTTGTTTGTTTCGTCGGTTTATCAGATTTTTTATCGGATGTAGAGTTATTGTGCGATAATGGAACCGAAATTATTCAATTGCTCTTTAATTTTCAAGAGGAAAGGACGAAGGGAAATGTTACCTTCTTGCATTTGATAATTTAGTTGATGACATAATTATTGCATGTTAATTATTTTTCATGTCATTTTATATTGTATCTGTGATTGAAAAATCAGTTTGAGGTTGCTTGTGCTCTGGAAAATTTAGCCTTATGGGAGATTGTCGTGGTTAGGTTATGTGAACTGTTTCTATAGTTGCTGGCACTGTGTGCGTTCTGTCCCTCATAGTCATAGATTGCAGCAATTTGAAGATGAAAATCTATTATGTGAATGGGTTATGAAAATTCTGGCAGTCTGAACTATATTCACTGCCTTATGGTTTCTACTTAGCAGTGTATCAAATTTAAGACAGACCAAGCTCAGGACGCGAAGAAGATGGAGAAGTTCAATAACATCTTCTTTACTTTGATGGCTCGTGGCCCTGAAGGTATTGTGTTCACTGATCATTTTCATCTGCATGTGCATCTCCGACCAGCTCAAACACAGAGATTAATTCTGTTCACTCTCGGTGGTAGCCCGTTGTGTAGTCCGAATATAAGATAGGACTGTTGAGCACCAAAAATCCAAAGTTGATGTTTCTCATACACGAAAACCTTTATATAGTTTAAGAAGGAAATAATAAAATGTGCAGGTATATAGATTGCGGTTTCACTCTGTAAAAATCAAATGGGAAGATGTCAGCAGGGAAAACAGGGCATCAATGTTCTCATGCTTATCCATTAAAATCATTTATATGATACGCCTCTCTCAATTTTCTCACCCCCCCTTCAATCTTCGTCTGACTAGTTAAAAACTTGCCTGGGGAAGTTTTTAGTCGTCTTGAGAGTTCAAGGCATAGTTCGGCTCAGGCGACAGACGCGCAGAGAAAAGACCTCGCCGCCTCTAAAATCCAAAGGCAGACGATGTTGTTGAGGCGCGCGCCGTGGTGCGCCTCGGTGCATCTTTTACCTGCGTCTAGGCGCGCCTCTGTATCATTTTTTTAGGAGCACTTTTAAAGTTTTTTTTTCATTGTTTT
This sequence comes from Orobanche coerulescens, assembly GCA_033398695.1. Taxonomy (NCBI): domain Eukaryota; kingdom Viridiplantae; phylum Streptophyta; class Magnoliopsida; order Lamiales; family Orobanchaceae; genus Orobanche; species Orobanche coerulescens. The sequence goes on from CM065801.1 coordinate 13,549,003, forward strand.
GACATTCTATGTGTTGATGAGTTTTGGACTCTAATTTAATTTTTTTTTTACGCCTCACTTAGTCGTGCGCTTCGTAGGCGATAGGAGTCCTTATCGCCTTGATGCGCCTTTCGTCTTTAACAACTATGGTTCAGAGATTTATGGATTCTTGAATGATAATTGGTCCTTCCTTGAGAAAGTGAATTCTATTGTCGGTTGACTAAATTCCTAGAGTCTCTTATTTTTAAAAATTGGATTAGAGTTTTCAATAAAAGAAAAGAAGCGACACTAAGCAAAGTGCTTTGAGTTTATGGAAATGCCGCATTAGGTTCAAAATTGACGTGTCCCCATCCATTGGAAAGAGTTATAAGCAAGAGGTTTTCAGAGCCTCACCTCACCTGAAGAGCTTATGCAAAAAAAAAAAAAAAATGGTAGTGGCAGATTGATATCGAGCGGGTTATATATTTCTAGTAATTTCATTATTTTTTTCTTTCCACTTGGGGTCAGTAGATTAATAACTTGCCATATCTGCTGGTGTCTCATCAATTCTTATCATTGCATATTATGTTGCTTTCTTAAGATGCAATCCTGAGACTGCTACTAAGGGATCTTCGAGGAAAAGTTGCATTCTTGTTATGACAGCTAAGTTTGATGTGTCTTTTAAGTTGTATAATAGTCTCTTTTTTCTCCCTGGTTGACACATTTGATTTAATTTACTGTTAAAATTTTGAAAAAGTACATTTACATGTAACAATAAAGAAAACATATTTAATCCTTTGCTGGTTAAAGTAAAAATTGCTCCAAACTTTTGTTATCTGACAATACTGTGAAAAGAGTTTATAGGTGTGGTGAAGCAAGCCACACTTTTGCTGTACACTTCTTGGCTCGTAATGGTCTCGGTTCTTTACTTCCTAGCTCACAATTATAGCTGTGGCATGCTTTTTCTTTTTTCCTTTTCATTTCTGTCTAAATCATCTAAGTTGTATTATCCTAAGGATGAGAAACCTGTATAATTTTTCTTGCAGCGGATATATCTGAAGTTGGTGGGAAAGAACAAATAGAAGCACAGCCAGCCAAGAAAGGAAGGGGAAGGAAGCAATAGCGTATTTTCGTCATCGTCTGGAAAAGTTTCTAACATCATCAACATCGTCATAGGAGCAAGTTGACGAGATATTGTTTTTTAAATCCGTTCATTTTGTTTGCAACCGAGTTTTGGTTGACCCTATTTTTTGTGTGTGACATTTTGCGAAAATTGCAATCTGCTAACTTCTTGCGTTCTTGTGGTCGCGAGACCCCCCCCCCCCCCTATTGAACTCAAACTGATTAGATAGTGATGTCGACACCAAATTCGATTCCGATACACTTCATGTAACTACTCCGGTTTTCATATTGGCATTCTGAACACGTATTCTTAGCACATTTCATGACAGAAATACAATACGGGATCCATCCTCGTCACTTATACATTAACTCATACAAATACGTGACATAACTCGAGAGAGGGAAGATCTACATCCACAGGTGGCACGATGACATTGGTAGTTCAAGAATACTAGTCACAACTGATCGATCCGTACGAAATGACATGACCCGATCTATAATCGTAGGCCCTAATAACACACGTTGTAACACCCCATTTCATTTATGACTACTACAATATTGTACACCTTTTTATAATGATTTGTCAGGCTAAACACAACACGAGACATGACTATAAGCACAACACGAAACATAACCATCGACTGGCAAGGTCTTCCAAGCACAACAAGCATCACCATAATAAGATAAAGCTTTTTATTTCAACCACAACTGTCAATGCCCATATATTAAAAACGACATAAGAAGGAAATAGTATAAATGCTTGTGCAACAAACAAATAACACAACTAAAAGAAAACAACAAAAGATTTTGGATGCGTAGCATCCCTATGAACCTTCATCGTCGTACCAACCATGCGTATACTTCCCTGAGCCACTTATACATGAAAGGTTCCCGCTTCTGGCAGAGTTTAGTATAGAACCACTAATGCAAATACAATGAACATATGGAATATATATTCCAAAGTATCAATAGAAAAACACGTTTTCAGAAGCAATTCAATATCTGATCGTCAACATTATCAAAAATCATCAAGGGTCAACATCAAAATATCACAATACTCATGGTTATATGTGTCATACAGTCTAAGTTATGGAATCCCATAAGTCCTATCAGACCCTCCAGGGTGGATAACTCATGTTCGTGATTCAAAACCCTTATCACGTATCCCAAAAGGCACCATCGAACCCTCCCTGAATGAACATCATTAGTTCCCTGACACTCAAGGAAAAAGACCATTATATATAATAAAAAATACAAACATATAGTCAGAATATTTACTTACTTTTTAACTGTAATATGTCTACATTGACTTGGATTTTCCTTCTCGATCAACCCTCATGGCCTCCAATAATTACACAATAACGTCGTCACTATCAATACTACCCGACAACTCAATACTATGGCACCAACCACTGTTAGGGTTTACATAGTCAGGAGTCGGGCATAGCAAGGGCGATATTGCGCCCACATTCCGCTAGGACTAGCATGCGGCAGGACCCTAGTGTACACATTACTGGTATGCGACAGTGACAGAAGCTACATAGACTTGACCATCGAAGATAGCTCTAGAAAACAAGAGATCCAGTGCATCTATGGCGACATCGGTATAACGACCAAAAGGATGGAAGGTGGGACGACGCTTTGGTAAGAGAATCCTATCACTGATAGCACCCGAGTGAAGCCTTATAGTTAACCATCCCAAGTGTCTTTAAGTTTTTTTTTCCCCATTTCGAGATTGTCACACCATATTGATAAATATGAAATGATATATTTTTCATAATACAGTGATCGAATGTGTATAATTGCTAAAAAAAATTAGACATTTTCAGCTCTTCTCGAACCAGGGGGAGAACCAAGGTGCCAGAACTGGCTTCATCACAAATGAAGATTGGGGCAGAATATGTTTCAAGACATAAGAAAAAAATTTAAAAATCTACTAGGAGAAAATTTATTTGGGGCAGGATATGTTTTAATCCACCTCTTAAGAAGAAGAATCATGAGTCCATCTATAGCTCAAAACTTTAATACATGCACACCGGTACAAAGTCGAAAGGGACCGCATACATACATGCTATGAGACTACTAAAAACATTAGAAGATCAAGTCATACAGAAAGAAACATGAAAATCAATCAGGTACACAACCACATAGAATACAATTATGGATAACCAGACGAGTACTTCCGAGTGCGTCGACTATCAAACACTACAACACACCACTTTTACACAGCTTTCTTTCTAGAAACCTAATTAAATCACTTGCAACTTGTACGGATGTGGTTTTAACGCTTTGTAAGAAAATTCAACATCTTAATTACACATTGTCACAACACAACCAAAGCCATTAATGGCAAAAAGCAAATTCTATAAGAACTAACAAAGACTACTGAAAATTATATAAAAAAAAAAAATTCAAGAATTGGGAGCTTTGCGAGCATAGCCCAATACCATCACGAAATCCTTTGCGGATGAGCCGATTGTGGCCGACACTATCTCAGTGGTTGTGGATTGGAGCCAGAGATCAACTAAATTATTCAAGCTCAATGTAGGGATCACCGGTTGCCCCATGCATTTTATTTCGACCTATAAAATAATTATTATATAACCAACAAAAAAATTGTCAAATAAGCCCATTGCACAAAAAGCCAAAAACTGTGTTGTTGCAAAATCATCAAGACAAGAACAAATAGTTTCATCGAGTATTTGCACAAAAACGTGTATAATGATCGTATAGTGTCTATACTTGGTAGTCGAAGTTACCTCATCTTCACTCGTGAGATTTAACTTCATTTTAAGGTACTTCTGAATAAAAGAAACTGGCATGCTTCCATCTCTGTCAAGAATGCAACATACAACAATGAGAAATATAATAACTTGCCATATAATTTTATCTAAATAACTATTCCCTATGAATTCTTATCACTTAATTTTTCAAAAACTTCCACTTATTCCATCTGGACCAGGAAACAGGGTGGAGACTTAATCATACCACTGAAGTTCAAAGCGATATAAAAGGAGCACGCGTCAATAAACAACTCAAGTTAAAATTTCTCAAGTAAAAGGAGAATCGACTAAGGGCGTGTTCAGCGGTAGCTTTTGGAGTAGCTTTTAGTGTTTTGATTAAGTCAAAACACTACTAAATAAAAATAGTCGTGTTTGGTAAACTAGTGGTGGACGGTAGCTTTTAGCTTTTGAAGTAATGTTTCACAAAAGCTAATAAAATTAGCTTTTGGAGTAGAGTGACAAAAGTTACAAAATTTTGCTTTAAATATTATTTATTTATTTACTTTATTATTTCAACACCTAGTTTGTGCCGAACACGTATATCAAACAGCTACTCTAACAACTACTAGTTGACAGCCAACAACTTTTCAACAACTGACAGCTACTAAATAAAAATAGTAGTGTTTTCCGAACAGACTCTAAAGCTGCAAACTTCATGAATAACCCAGAAGGGAAGTAGAGAATCATCAACCAGATAAATCTTTAAAGCATTATATTTTTTCTTATAAAATTAAGTAGAATTTTTACACCATAAATCTCGTTAATATAACCTAACACCTCATGAAAGGACGAAAGATTTCACCAACTAAAGTTCATGTAAACAATTATGAGGATCAATAAGAAACAAAACGGGTGGGCAGAACAGCTGAGTTGTCAACAATAGTAAGGCACGTGAAAGATTTCATAAGAGCTTAAAAAACTTAAATTGCAGCGACCTCTTCACTAACCAATGGAGTACAACAGTGTTGAAGACATTTTGTATTGTTTGGTTCAGCTGAAAGTATAACTTCATACAGTGAAGACCACTAACACAGATTCATTCAACCCTGCAGCTTATCCTACGTGACTAAGTAATTTATTTGGCATCTCAAGTTAATCTCAACGGCTATCTACAAAAATAATGGCAGCTTTGAAGGATAAATTACAGTACCCCCTCAACTATGCGACTTTCTTGCACAATGTCCTCGGAACTTTTTTCGCCATTCCACTTCACACCCTGAAGGAAAATTTGAAATAGTAGACACGTGCCAGCTTTTGCATGTCCCTTGGGGGAGCAAGCCAGCAAGGTCTAAAAAATTACATAGTTTAAGGGGTGAGCTATGAAGCATGGACTCGACATGCGACACGACATGGACAGGGGATTCACAATTTTTTCCAAAATACAGGACACAACACACATAGAGGACACGTTTCTATAATAGTACCAACCCAGCCCATACGTGCCCAAACTATTAAAAATAAACCCTACATAGAAAGAAGCCCAGCTTGTAAGTACCTAACTGTAACCTCCACTACCTTCCTCCTTCCTTTTTCCTCCACAACAAAATAGAAAACAGCCCCGACAGGTAAAAAAATAAGAAAAAATCAGCCCCAGCGTGTCCAATGCGTGTCCAAACGTGTCCTGAAGTGTCCGACCAAAAAAATTTCCGACACTTCTGACACGCTTGCGTGTCGGAGCGTGTTGGGCGTGTTTGACTCGTGTCCGACGGGTTACGTGGCTTCCGGAGAGTGTCCGTGCTTCATAGGGGTGAAGTGAAACAAACACAAAAGATTATGGGAGCAATGTGCAGTTACATGCATAGTTTAGGGTGTTAGTGAAATTAACTCATTTACAAACACATTTAATATTTCCTCCTGCGGCATCAAAATGTTACCATGGATCAAATTAACCTACAAAGAACGATATGCAAGTTCTACAACCCGAAAAGTAATAGTTTATAATGAAATTACAGCAGAGTTTAGTTATTATATATAAAAGCATGTAAAGATAAATACCACAATTAATGTACCATGAACTATTCACCCTTGTAAGAACTTCTTGACCTCATCCAAAATGAAAAGCAGGCCAAGCAAATTCATAAGCAGCAAATAATAGCTCGTACTAAATTAAGGTATAGAGATTAATTTTAATCATTACTAATTTTGTGAGAGAAGCAAAAAAAATGACAAGACGAAAGTAGTTAGTCATGACTTACTTTATTCTCAAGTAACTTGCAGCAATTTGAGGCAAGGATCGTACATTTCCTTTCCTGGAAAATACAATTTTACAGAAAACACAGAGAGCAAAGGTATAGTAAAGAACAGACAAAATCTACACTCACTCCTCCATAAAAGATTAATCTTGCAACAATTGATATAAAAATGCTTACTGTTCGTCTGACACAAGCGAAAACCAAACCGGATAATTTTTACTCTCAGATTTAACACTGGCAGCATCGAGCACCACCTGTGGTGGAACCTTAAATTCTCCAAAATTTTGTGCCTTCTTTTGACGAACTTTGCGCATCTTTTTGGGCCGTTCGTGTTCGGGAGAAGTATGATCACTGAAATTCTTTTCTTCTTGAACTTTTGATTTCAGCCTGTGTTCTCTATTTTTGGATTTACCAAGAAGTCCCTCATTGTCACGAGAATGCTGAGCTTCAGATTTACGACCAGGCCCTTGAATGCTGAGCTTCAACGACTTGGTCCTATTCGCTGCCTCCACTAAACAATTCAAAGGTTTCCAAAGATCAACTTTCCCTTCCGAAGCCTCAGACTGACCCTCTCTTCTCTTATCGGGACTATGGTGATTAGACGGCTCACCAACAGAATAATTCTGCACAAATAATGCATCAAATGTGGTATTTACGGCATACATAGTAAATTTAAAAAAAAAAAATACAAAACTAAACCCCAAAAAAAAAAAAAAAAAATTTGAGGGGTCAATATTATCTTTGTATCTACTATCTAGTATTGAATCTCTCTAAAAAATTGCAAAAAAAATAGCAAGAGCTCATTTTCATTATATTTTTGTTTCGCCTTTTGTATTTTTCGTTTACATATTTTTTTCAAGAAGTCTGCTTGCGAAAAGACATTTCAGATAATTTAGATTTATATATGTATATCTTAATATCTCCTTCGCATGAAGATTGCGACAAGAAGGGCATCGACGTAAAACTTCGCCACTTTGTTTTTTGCATGAATTACAGTGTTAATTAAAGATCATTAATTGGCACTATAATCTTCATGCCACCAACCCCAACATAGTTGGGATTAAAGTGCAGTTAATGATGATGATATGCATATCTTAATATTATTATATTAATTTAATGACCCCACTAAATTTCTTGCTAAGCTGTTGCTTACCTGCCTCATATTTTGAGTAAATTTTTTCAGTCTCTCTGGTGAGCTAGAGCTCTCGGGTTGCTCGTCCATTGGATCCTCTCTCCTGACAGGTTTCTCTATTGTAAAACTGGAACCTCTTGATGCTTTTCTTGCGGTAGATTTTGACCGTCTGCCAGTCATTCCACTCTGTGTTGATACTCGGGGAGTGCTGACCACCAATGATGAGAGAGATCTTTCCTTTCTCTTTGCCGGCCATGTAACGGGAGACATAACTTCAGGGCCTTTCACCTTTATTCTCTTATATGGGAATACTTTTGCCCTCACATCTTGCAGATTATGATCCAGCCTGCTAAACAAAATACCAGTGAAAGGGAATGCATCAATGCCCAGGAGAACAAAATTGAGCAAATTAGGTGCCCATACAAACTGCAGTATATTTCAGATTTATTGACATAAATTTGTCAAAATATGCATCAAACCTACCTAATTTTTATCATATTTTGTTCTCTTTCTCCACAGTTCCTCTAGCGTGTGTGTGTGTGTGTGTTTTGAAGGGTTATTACATTTCCGGTCCTGTAAGTATAAGGAGGTGACAAACTTAGTCCTTTCAGTTCTTTGTGTAACAAATTTGGTCCCTCAAGTATAATGGGGTGGCATTTTGCTTTGCTCCTCGTAAGTTCTAAATTTTGCGCAATTTGGTCTGTAAGTTCAAATTTGTGCAATTCTAGTGCTGAAAGGATGAAGTATCGAAGTAGTGGAATCAAAACTGCACAAAATTAGAACTTACGAGACCAACATTGCACAAGAATTCAAAATCTACGGGATCGAAATTGCCGTATTTAGAGGACTAAATATGCGACCCTTTAATAAATGTGCGATAAAAATTGCTACAAAGGATAATTAGAGGGCTAAATACGTGACCCCTCTTATACTTACAGAACCAAAATTACAAGTAAACGTTCTTTTTTTTATCATCGATTCTATTTCTGAGCATGTCCCTCTAGTTGGGACAGAAGCTGAGCACTAGCATGTCCAGTGTAGTGCTCTTATGATCACCAATGTGCATGCATAAAAATAAAAGTTTAACACTTCTCTTACAAGTGTGTGGGTGACAAATACCACTTAAAACCAGAAAGCTCATGAACATGTGGCAAGTGGCAACCTTAAGGCTACACAATGGAGGGAAAACATGCATGAAATAAACATGCAACTTCTCAAAAGAACGAGAAGTCCATGCACAAATCATCATTTTCCATTGGACACATGCCTTCCATAGTATCATCTCAAGAAAGAATGAAAAAGAGGACTATACGTACAAGTGATGTGTTGTGTGCATTAATGCTCGTGTGTGTGTGTGTGTGAGAGAGAGAGAGAGAGAGAGTCTCTCTATTAAGTCTGAGTCAGAGAAAGAGAAATGATCAAACACTAAATAGAAACAAGTAAATAGAAGAGATCACCTCAACTTTTCCAATGGAACACAGCCCAAATAGATGTTGCATAATGGGCAGCATTCCATTTCCTCATCTGAGAGCTTCTTGTATATACATTTCCTGCAAACTATAGGAAACTCACAGAAAAGGAAGTCGGATCCAAATTACTCTACATCAACATGAATAAAAAGGTTTCTCATGGATCAAAGTATTTGATTGAGAGAAGATTATAAGTCATTAACATCATATCAAGTTCTAGAAAAAAGGCTTATAATCACATTAAGACTAGTTTTCATACATGCCTTCCGTGTAAGACTAACTTTCATACATGCCTTGCGTGAACGATCATATAACTAGTCTGATGTTGTGAAGCAAGTAAGAAATTATTGAGAGGACATAATACATGTATAAGATGCTTTCCTTTCAAGCAGCTTAAGCTTTTGGACAATACTTTTCACTGAATATGACATCACAACAGGATTAAGGTGTCTTCACCACCAATTACTCTGTCAAACTGTTCCAAACATAAGTAGTGTCTGGAAAGTAACCCTCGGGAATGAATAAAAACTGAGAAAAAGTATCTCCTTTTAGTGGGTGTTTGACCAAACGCATTTAAAGATTTCCTACATACGTACATATGATAAAAATTTTCGTTTGGAGCTTATAACATGTTAAATTTATTTTAAATATAAATTTTTGAACAATATAAGATCAGGAGATCTCAAAGAAGTTCATTAAGATCCTTTAGTCTCTCAAACAACAGCTATACAATCTCTTCGTAAACTAGTCCATCAATTTCAGATAAGCTGTAAGCCACAGAACTCACTGCCAAAGACATTCAACAATACCATTCAGGTGAGTAGAAAAGGAAATTCGTGACATTAGATTGAAAAAAATATAAACAGATCCATAAACTGATTGAACATCAAGTTAATACCAACGTCCACCGAGTTGGATCCGAATATGCAGCCCAACGCATACTCATAAAAACTAAATAAAAGACAAAAAATAACAAACCCGACGAAATGCACACACTCAAATGCCAAGATCATTCACACGCAATGCACACAACGAAAACCCAGATCGCCGAATAACAAACACTACAAGGGCAAGTCAAAATTCGAATTAACCGAACAATAATTACAATCAGAAGTCACGATTTAAGAAATTCAGAACAAAAAGGAAGACTCACACGTGTGGAGGCACTCGATAATAGTGGTGGCCTCTCGGAAGAGCTTGTGGCAGAGAGGGCAAGTCATGCATGGCGCCACCGCCTCCCGCTTCACTCTCACCACCTGGTGCGACATCTTATTATCCAATTCAAACCTAAATCAACGAAATAAAGCTATCAGCCATTACATTAACCCACGTATATCGTATGCAGTGCATGCGAGCACCGTGGCATGAGGGAAGGGATTTACGTCCATTTTTGTACTTGTGGCGTTTTTGTGTCTGCATTAATACCCACAAACCAAACCCACCAAATTAACATCAGAGAAAGCATTTAGCTACGACCATAGATAACAATAAGAATATACAAGCTAATATGAAAAAAACGGTAGACCAGTAAAGGGATCCTTATAGAAAATTGACCTGTAAATCTGAGGGGGGGAATGGATTCAAGAAGCACTTGTTTGGGGGAAAAGAGAAAGTGGGTTGATTCTGAAGCTTTCAGGAGCGGTGTATTATGGATGATCTGTGTGTTTGTGCCTTGTGGTGGGGGGCTGTGAGTCGAAATCGAGAGAGAACTCGGGAGAGAGAGAGAGAGAGAGAGTTGCTGTAGGCTGTAGCATGAAGAAAACGTTATTAGCTTTTTTCCCAGATATATAAATACTACTATAAATTAGTACTATATAATAATGGTGGTAATATTGAGAGGAAGTAATTTACATTTCTATCTTGGGTCGTCTACGAGGAATTTGAATTTGGCTTCTGCTTCTTAGGACAAAGGTTCAAGAAATTTCGTTAGCACCATATCAACCACGATCAATGATTAGCATTTAAATTTGATTAAAAAGGTAGATTATTAAATGACCTTTCTAATTATTATTTGTTTGAACTTTTATTATTTGAGTATTCTCTTTTTTTTTTTTTCAAATAATTGTTAAGTTTTCAGAATTTGGCTTAGCTTCTTGGGCAAAAATCCTAAGGAGTCTGCCTAAGAAGATTTCAACCGTACAATGTAGATATATTGATGATTTACGATTCTTATTGGATTATCTTTAAAAAGGGCAAACTAGTCAATATATAAACTCCTTAAACATTTCGGACCTATTCTAAATATTAATTATTTTTTAACTTGGAATAAATATTAACATAGTTGCCAACTTCTTAAAATAAATTAGTTATTTTGTTTCCTTTTTGTGCTTCTTTTGAATCTTGAATTTAATATTCCATCCATTTTCATTTTTTCCTTCATTTCAAACTTGAATTAACTATCCATCTTCATCTTCATCCACTACAATCAAGCTCTCAAAGACAAAAGCAAGATCTCCACAACCGGTGATTTTGTCGGGTCATTGATTAGCTGCGAAACGTCGAGAATTTTTCTGCCGACCAGCGCAGTGGCGATGTCGGAATGAGTAAAGAGCAACCAAAACTGTGAGAATCGCGAACGAGAGAGGGCGAGATTTTCATGCCGTCATGGTTTTGTTTCCGAATTCTACTGAAATTGTGAAAATCGGTAATGCGATTGTCGAATTGGGATATCTCATGCAATATTATATGTTAGTGGTGTTTTATTGTAGTAAATGGTTATCTGGCAAAATTTTTCAAAGATTTCCATTTCGTGTAAATTTGAGTGATATTTTTTGAAAAATATTCCCATATCAGTGTGGACGTGTGGACATATATTACATTTTAATGTATTCATGTGCATTATATTTGTTTTCACTTTTGAGCACAGAGATGGTGATATTTTTGAGCAAGTGTTTTCCTATTTCTGTTTGAATGTGGTGACATATTCCATTTTTAGATTTATTTAGTCGTATTTGTTTCCACATGTTATCTCATAGATGGTAACATTTGGAGATACTTGTCACCGGCGTGTTAGTAATGGTGACAATAGGTTTTCTCATTTTCCTCATGTCAGTGTTTCCACACATATGCATTGTTCTAGTGACATTTTGTTCAGAAGTTTTCATTATTATGTTGCATGTGTTAACATTCTGTACAAATATTTTTATACTTCTGTGTGCATACGGTGAGACTTACTATTTTCGAACTTACTCAGTTGTAGTATGTTTGTTTCCAGATATTATCAGTTTTTTATATGAATCTTTTATGCTGTTCCATATATATCTCCTCCTCGAGGAATCCATTTAGAAAAGCCGTTTTCACATCTGTCTGCCATATTTCATAATCTAAATGGGCCGCTATAGCAAGCATCATACGACTAGACTTTATCATGGCTACAGGTGAGAATGTCTCGAAGTAATCAACGCCTTCTCTTTGGGAATGACCCTTCTGCCACAAGCCTGGCCTTAGGTATAAACCTTGCAATCTCCACCAGTCTTTCTCTAGATCAATTTGTTTCCAATTGGCACTATGCCTTTAGGACGATCTACTAAAGTCCAGACCTGATTAGCATACATTGAGTCTATCTCATCTTTCCTAGCTTTTCCCAATTTCGCGGAGTCTACATCTTCCATCGCTTGGTCATACATAGATGGATCATTATCTTGATTACTTTCTGTCATCTTAGGAACACCCAATTAATCTTTATGTAGATATGCATACTTCTCAGGTAATTGAGAAGCTCTACTAGACCAGTTAGGTTGTTTTTGTATTTAAGATGTGCAGGTGTCTCATTTGGTGTTTTTGTTATTTCTTCCAAAGAAACATTTATGCCTGTGCCTCCTTCCTGAATGAACTCGTCTTCAAGGAAGTGTGCTTGTAAAGCAACGGTGATCCTATGTGTAACACCCCAAACTAGGCGGCTATCATAGTGCCATGGACCCCCAACTGGGACCCACCAGGCGAATGAAATACAATGATTTAAATAATATAACTGTAGTACCGAACTACATTATATTACCAATTTCTCCGATGAGGAGTTTCAAGTACAATACACCCACGATTACAGAATACATATATATTTCATATGAAGATGAAATATACAACACCAAATTAAAATGAAAGTCCAAACGGAAATGCAGCGGAAAACACACATGAAAGAAACATGAATAGCTGAAAGGACTGGCCCCCCCTACTAGTATCATTGGGACTCTTCTCCATCACCGTGCTCTTCCCGTGCATTTGCCTTGTCATGACCTAAAAAGAACATCCCCAACGGGGTCAGTTACACAAAACAACAATTCTCAAGAGTTGAACAAATACAATAATCACATGTCTTAGTTATGAAATCAAGTCTGAAAGAGGGGCATCATAGTACGCCCGAGATGGGATGTGCAAGTACACAAGTCGCTGAGTGTTCGGAAAACCCACATAAACACACGTACTTGTGCCTAATTAGTCTCACGGAGGCACGTTACCGTGTGCACGGTCCAATGTGTCGGATTACCCGCATAACACATGACCATCGTGTGCCCGACTAAAAATGCCACACATATACCATCCATCAACGCAATACGATCCCGGAAGGTCACAAGAATAAAAGCGACCATAATGAATAATAATGAATAGAATCCGACAAGGGCCAAGAATGACTCACCGTGGTGAATTAATAACGCAATGAATGATAGCTCAAATGAAATGATTGGAACCGTCGTTCCTCCTGAATGAGATGATTAGTTTGATAATTACAAGTCTCAACATGATTGATATACTATGAATGAATTATATGTATGAATGAACAACAACGAAAGGAATAATTATCCTTTTAACTGAGCAAGAATTTACTTGCCTGGAATGAGAGGAAAGGGTACAAACGACGAGGTACCACAGTTGAAGGAGTCGACGACTCCGAACCTAGACAAGTTCGTAATCAACTATCAATAACCCATCGGTAGGAAAATAAGTTGGAATCCACCCGAAAATACTACCCACAATACATGTATTCCGGTAAGAAAACCTCTAGATGGTGAATCACACTCAACCATCCCAAATATTCAACAATTTTGGAAAATACACCAATAAATCCGTAGGAACACATGTATCCAAGGTAGATAATCCATACTCAACATATTCCAACACATTATTAAGCTAACTCGAAGAGATCGGGAGGAAAACCACCAAATCCCGAAATTCTAGGGTTATACAAAGTTTACCTTGATGTGGACTGGTGGAGAGGATTAAACGTTGAATAATCCGAACTAGGAGCTTGAAGATGTTGATATATGTTAGCATCTCGAAGAGACCTTCACAAATAGCCCAAAATCGCCCAAGGAAGGAGGAGAAGTGGAAAAATGACGAAATGGGGCTGAAATGTCCTATTTATACTCAAGACAGCTTAGCGCTCGCTAATATCTGAGGATAGCGTGTGCTAGCGGGTTCACCGGGTAGTCCAGTGAACTCTGCCTGCATCGTTAGCGTGCGCTACGTTTACGATAGCGTGCGCTAACGCTTTACTCTTAGCGTACGTTAACCGAGTTTAATGTGCGCTACCTGATAGTTGGTGCCCATAAAATGGGAGTCCAGAACCTACTGTCCACCGCCTGCTCGAGCCTTAACACGCGCTACTACGGTTGCTTAGCCTGCACTACTAACACAGCTAGCGTGCGCTATCTCCCACTGATAACGTGCATTACTAATTCTCCATTTCAGTCCAGTACCTACTAGACTGTCTGCCTCAAATACAGTAGCGTGCGCTAATGTTGACAGTTGGCGTGCACTGCCAGTACCCAAATAACGTGCACTACAAAGGGTACGTAGCGTGTGCTACACCCCACACACAGCCTACCAAAATAATGATAACGATAATAATCTCGTCTCGATTCGCAACAGGGTTGAAGGATGAATGATAACTGATACACGATTTAGAATACGCTGAACGGTGAACACAATGAATGAATACGAATAATAAATGATTATTAAAGAGTGAAAATTACCAAGTGATAATTACTGTATGATAATAAATGAATTCACAACCAGGTATTATACTATGATCCCCATGCATGTAGAATAGATATCCCATTGAATCTCCTGCATATCCTATGAAAAGATCATTCATAGACCTAGCTTCCAACTTTTCTACTTTAATATTCTTGACATAAGCAGAACATCCCCAAATCTTAATATGATTAAGACGTGGCTTCCTACCTATCCACATCTCATGTGGAGTCTTAGGAATGGACTCGGAAGAACATCTATTCAAGATATGTGGAGCAGTAAGGAGTGCATGACCCCACAGGTAAAGTGGTAGACCAGTATAGTTAAGCATTGAATGAACCATGTCCAACAAGGTTATGTTCCTTCTTTCTGACACACCATTCAATTGTGGAGTAGCTGAAGGTGTAAATTGTGACACTATTCCTAGTTCTTTTAAGAACTCATCAAACTCGATACTTGTAACACCCCAATTCTCATATGGGTTATTACACACCTAGAACCTTCATCAAGATCTACTAGGCCACGACATTCACACAATTTACAATAATCCCACGACGAAAACATTCATAATATAAATAAGACTGTGGTATCGACCAAAACATTTGGTTTAAATGCAGGAAAACATAATATAAAACGAATCTATTGCCCACGCAGGGGCCTTCAACAATATCTTACAAACTCCGACGAATAACATAGACATAATAAAATAACTATGCGGACTCGAGCCTCATCATCATGTTTGACCATCCTTTGCATGCATTTCCTGTGCTGGCTCCTCTATCCGCCCGATGCCAGAAAAGCATGAAATGCATTTTCCCCATTAAAGGGGTTAACATTCGAATAGCTAGTGCAAGTACATATTTACACAATATTATATACGAATACAATTCAACATGATTATCTCATTTGAAAACATTTAGGAAAACAATATTCCGGAATACCATATCTTCATCAATACATGATCATCAAGAAAACATAACATCACATTTCATTAAAACAAAAATCCACACTTGGTAACCCGTGGCCGTACCCCTTAGTATCAACCCCGAGAGGCCCCGTCGGACCGTCCCCAGGTGGGAAACCACTTTCGTGACCGTACCCCTTAGTAGCGGCCCCCAGAGGTTCCGTCGAACCGTACCCAGGTGGAAGAACAACAACAACACACCCACACATTCATCACGACTCAGTATCTATGTTGAATTCACATTCTACATAACATAATGTAATGTATGTACTTGTCTTGGTTAATATGACGTGAAGAAATGGTGAATGGAGAGGACTTCGATCCAAACTCACTCCAAAGTTTCATTCCTAACAAACAATGACACTTAATCAACTACAACACTACTGGAATATAAAGAATCACCCTACCCTTATGAACAATTTTTCGGACACTGCGAGGGCGCAATCGATCATAATCGACCACGATGGAATCACAGAATTTCAGTCCACAAAACGACAGGAAAAACCAAGGGTTACGATCATACAATCATAATCTAACAACAATCTAGGCTAATTCAGTTCAGAATTGCAAAATCATCCTAAAACCCCACAAAACCCAAAAACTAGGGTTCTAGGAAGAATACCTTGATCCAGACGATGAAAGGTGATTAGATGTTGTTAAATCCATACTAGAGACTCCAAATTATAGACAAGTGATGATGTCTGGTCGGAATCCACCAACTCAGTCTTCAATCGCCAAGAATCGCCAAGGAAGAAAAAGAAAATAGGAAAATGATGAAATTAGCTGCAGTTGTCCTATTTATACTAGCAATGATTAGCGTATGCTATGGACATGCTTAACGTACGCTATACTGGGTAAAGCACAGCCTAGAGACTTCTGTACCCCCCGTTAGTGTACGTTAATGTTACCTTAGCATGTGCTAACGTTTGTGTTAGCGTACGTTAACTTCTGTGTTAGCGTACGCTACCTGGTTCAGTCCAGAATCACTAAACCTCTATCCAATTCCAAAATATTCTGCCCGTACGCATTAGCATACGCAACGAAATGATAAAGTACGTTAATTGACTCATTAGCGTATGCAATGTGATATATATAACATACGCTAATCTACTCAACAACGTACGCAATAGAACTATAACGTACGTTAATCAACCCATCCCATAAGCCAGAACTTACTGTCCAGCCTGATTAGCGCGCACTACATATGAGTTTAGCATGCGCTTGAGATACCACCTTAGCGTGCGCTATATATATTGTTAGCGTGCAGTAACTGCTTTGATACAGAATACAGTTGTGAATCCCGGTCAGAATGTATACGTCTCGGAAGGCATAAAACTTGATAGTTACCAACGAATAACGAAGCATTAATAAGAAACAACAACATGCAAGCTTACTCTCCGATCAGAACACATGATTCTAACCATTCGATGGAACCGACAACAATTCCAATGATGGTACCAAAAATTATGAAAATTTACAAAATAGCCCAGACCCCCGAGAATCACGACCCGAGGCCAACTAACAATCTCAGGACGTCGTAACGTACACAAAAATATTAAAAGAACTCGCAAAAGCAACGAAACGTCAGTTTAGAACGAGATTTACGAGAATCGAGCCTAACACAGAAAAGTTACTCAATATGTAAAATCTAGTAAAATAACTCCGAAACTAGTTCGGATGGCCATACATGCAGAACAAAATAGTTTCAGAATACCAAAAAAATTACAAGCGAGTCATCCAAAATGAAAATACACTAAAAATAGAAATTACTAAAAATAGAAAGTGTGGATATTACATTCTCTCCCTCTAAAAGAAGTTCCATCCCGAAACTTACAAGGTGAATAACTTGGGATATATCGCCTTCATATTATCCTCCGTCTCCCATGTCGCCTCCTCTAATCTGTGTCTTGACCATTGCACTTTCACCAAAGGAATGGTTTTGTGCCGAAGTTGCTTTGCCCGACGCTCCAAAATCTGAATCGGTCTCTCCTCAAATGTGATGTCGGGTCCCAGTTCAGTCTCTCTAAAATCAATAACGTGCCTAGGATCCGGTATGTAATTTCTTAGCTGGGAGACATGAAATACGTTATGCACGTTGTTGGAATATTCTATTCCATATAATCATAAATTGGTTTTGATGATGAGTTGATGATGAACTAATGATGAGTTGATGATGTTATCGATCAAAGAAAACAACAATGGATCAAAGCAAAACAACAAAGAAGTCAAAAACGCTCGAAACGAACAGAAAAGCAAGCAAGTGATGATTAACGAAGATAACGTACGCTATATCAAATGTATAACGTATGTAATAGATAGTCACCTGAAGACTCACTTGAAATGTCACCTATTGATTTAACATACGCAACTGAAGCAAGATAACATACGCAATCGAAAGAAGTTAACGTACGTAACACAGTGTCGTTAACGTACGTAATGAGATTTGAATATGAATTCAAATATTGGAACCATTGAAGATGACGTCATGGAGTAGGTCAGCATGTAACGGATACATTGGAGATAACGTACGTAAAGAGTATAATGATAACGTATGTAAAGAAGACTACAGAAGCTACTGGACTAATTTACATGGAGAGTAACGTACGTAACGAGGAAACGTTAACGTACGTAATACAGCTAACATACGTAATGGGGTACAATTAACGTACGTAATGTATGATGCAGAGGCTAACGGCTAGTTGAGGCTTTATGCCTATAAATACCAAGGCACATGGTATTATTCACAAATCACAACAACAACTCCAAGCAAATCGCATATTGATCAGATATCACTATGTTCATTATCGTTGTTGTATTTGCACTTAATTGATAAGTGTTTGAGTGTTCATACACGAAAACTTATACGAGACTGAAAATACAGATTGTAGATTGATTCAGTGTTATTAGGATCGTTGATCCGGCATTATTAGAATCATATCTAAATCCAAGTGAGGTTTGTCTAATACCCATCGAAAGCTAGATATGTTGCTTCTGTAATACCCGAATATTTGAGGTTTGTTTTATCTGTATTTGAACCTTGTGACATTTCATATGTCGTATTATTAATCCGAGTATGATCCTCCATATTTCATAGTCCGGTATTGGCGAGTGCATGATTTCATTAATGTTAATGCATGCATGTATTTGCACGTAATTAGCGCACGCTAAACAGTGAGTGTAGCATATGCTAAAATGTGTAAATAGCGCACGCTAAAGGTTGACACTTAGCGTACGCTATGTGTGGTCAACATGATTGAGACAAGGGTGGTAGGTGAGATCGGATCACGGATTTTGGATAGGGACATGTCGGGATGAACCTAGATGGCTTTTGGAAAAGTTGAGCCAACGGTGCTTAGCGCATGCTATGAGAGAAATGCTAGTGCATGCTAAGTCGACTATAGTGAGGTCAGTAAGCTTCGTAAAGTCGTTAGCGCATGCTATGAAAGGGTGTTAGCGTACGCTAACTGTTGTATTTAACATACGTAAAGGCTAGTTAACGTACGTAAGGCCGAGGGCAGAAAGAGACAGTAGGCTGTGAGCCAATTAGCGCATGCTAAACTGAAGAAGTAGCGCACGTTGAAGGTCATTTCCTATAAATAGGACATTACCTCCATTTCATTTCTCACTTTACCCTTCATCCCATTTCCAACTTCTACGACCTGGAGAGTTACTCTTACGACTTTAAACCCTCATATCAGCCTCTGAAGGTGATTGTTGAAGACAAGGAGCATTGGAGATTAGCGTTCAAGCATCCGGTGTTGAGTTCTACCAAGTGTTTTGTCGTTTCCTTCCGTATTAAGGTATGTGATGCTTTACCAACCTAGAGAGTTCATGTTCTTGGCGATGATTATGAGCATGTTACTGAGATTATTGAGCTTAGTCTGAGCATTATGAATCGAACAACAAGTTTAGGAGGATTGGATCAGTTAAACTTAGATTTTCGTCGGGAATAGTTAAACCTTGATTATGTCTATCGTAAGGATGTGATTTTGAAAGATTATAACCTGCCTTGATGATGATTTCGTGATGATTACATGATGAAGATGATGATTTCTTGGTTAGTATATGATGAACGAATTATGCATGTTATCACCCAGAATAGGTGAATTCGAGATGATGAACATAGGGATCGTTCTTCGAGTATAATCCAAGGTTTGTAAAGATTGTTTGGATTGATAATCTTCATATGAATGGTTAGAACGGTATAATCATGTTGTAACAATCGTGATGAACGTAGAGCATGGATTAGATGAATTTACTTGCGGAAGAATCATAAGTGGGAGTAACTTAGAATTTGGTTGAACGTACTTACCGTGTTATGAATTCGTCTAGATAACCGATACATGTATTTGGACTTTATGGGCAGATCTGAAAGTAAATTGTAACATTTTAATTGTGCTGGAAAACCCGTAGACACCAACGTGCCCCGTTATGACCTTTTGTTCGCATGTAGCATAATATTCATTCGACTTAGTGTCCTTGGAGTTGTTCACCGGGAATCGGCTGAGCAATGATCATCGTTAGAACGTTTAGAATGTTCGTGTGATAGTATTGTTACGTAAGTTGAGTTTGTCGTTATTTCCTTTTGTGTAAGGGTCAAGCTTTTCGAATGGTTGATCGAAGGGGGCGGCCTTCGAGTTTGTTGAAGTCGTTGAAGTATTTATATTCTTGCCATCTTTCTAAGGCAAATACTTTAATTACGTTTTATGTATTGCTGCTATACATGTTGCCATGCATATGTGCCGTTGTTGTATGTACACCTCGTATTGGTCCGACGGAATCATCTTGGGATCTATGCTAGTGTGCACTGGATCATTGGACATGTTTTTCCACCTCGTGTTGGTCCGACGAGATCATCTTGGGATCTATGCAGTGAACGCTGGATCATCGGAATTACCATGTGTATGTTGTATCATGTTGTGGTTATCATGTTGTGTATAGTGAGTCTTCTCGTAGTAGAGACTCGTTGTTATTGTTTTCATTGATGATGTTGTTATTATTCTTCGTGAGATATTGAATAATCTGTTGTTGTATAATTATCATACTTGTACTAGCATCGTTGTGCTAACCCCTTCGGGGGTGGACATTTGTTGTATGTTCAGGATACAGGAGGGCGGGAAAACAACCACTAGAGATGTGTGATGACGAGGGTGCAGAATGATGTTACGGCCGGGATGATTTGTCAGATTGTGTTTTCGTTTTAATAAGTCGAGCACGCTATCGTTTTGTTTATCTTTGAGTTTTGCTTTCGGGTTTTGGCCGATTGTTACTTTTAGTTTTTTGATGTAATAATAAATTTTATGGTTGGTATTTAATAATGTTATTTTTAAATTCTTAGCCTAGTAAATCTTTATATCAAGAATTTACGGTGCTGTAATAATCCTGAATATCTCGGGGTGTTACAGAATATGGTATCGGCGAAAATATTATGGATATCTTGGCCGTTGGGTTAAATTAGGGTTCAGATGTGTCTTTTTGAGTTAACCGGCTGCGAATAACACCATTGTACTGCCTACGTGAGCGGTGGTTGTAAGTTTCATAAACTCTATCTTGTCCTTTACATGTTATACCTTTTTATAATTGAACGTAAGGACAATATGTTCCCTGTATATTGAGTATTTATGCTTACAGTATGTTGATAGGAGGACGTGGATGTGGTCGCGGTCGTGGATGTCGAAATGCTGAGAGGGAAGCTTCACCCTGTGTTCCTGATTCGTTGTCAGATCAGGATAACTATAGTTCTGGCGAACAACAAGAATCCGTCAAAAATGAATGAGAGCAAACCATGGAAACGGACGCCGAACCTGCTGTTCCCGACATCCTTCGTCAAGTGGTCAATCAAATGACCTAATTTGCTTTGGACAGAATGCAAGTGGCAGTAGGATTGCAGCCGGGAGAGATACAACAAGGCATCTCAGACTTGGGAAATCGAGGAGATAGATGGCTACAGGAAGTGGCAAAGATGCACCCGCCGAAGTTAGATGGTTTTTCTAAGACACCGGCGTGGGATCACTGGCTAAGAGAGCCGGAGAAAGTATTTGCAGGGATTAACTTCCGGACGACCGGAGAGCCCCCATTGCCCAATATTTCCTGACGGGAGAAGCATCCGAATGGTGGGAAGCTATCCAACCTATCGATCATGATGCCGATTGGGGAGAGTTCAAACTTATGATGGAAGCTCAGTACTGCCCTCTCCTGGTGAGAGAAGCCAAAGTTCGAGAATTTTTCTCCGCACAACCTTCGGATGTGCTAGTGGCTCAAGCGATTAAGAGATTTAACCAACAGCTGGCATTTGTTCGACACCTAGTCATAACTGACGCAGAAATGATGATTCACTTTGATATGAGAATGAATCCGGAGATACATAGGTACATGTTAGGTTTTGAATGCACCACTCTCCACCAGTACCAAGACAAAGCTCTGGCGTATGAAATGAAAGAAACATCTATGGAAAAGTTCTTTGAGTGCAGGAAGCAGAAAGTCTCTGATAGTTTCACAGAGCACAAGAGTAGTGGGCCCCGTAATGCCCAGTCATCCTTTCATTCATTCAATAGGCCTCGTATCCATCCAAAGGTGGAAAGAACTCCAGATTAGTATCAGCAATGGCAGATGCAGGAAATGTTTTAACTGTGGACGGACTAGGCATTATCGATGTGATTACTCACTTCCCTAAGTGACGTGTATGCGAATGTGGACGAGAAGGACATCATGCAGTGTTTTGTGAAGAGGCTGCAAAATCTTTTGGAGCTCGTACTTCGCAGCCAATTCAGAGAGAGGTGAGTGTCTCTCAGACGCAACAGAGTGTTCAGCCACCCCAGGATTTTGGCCGAGGTAGAGACAGAGGACATTACGACCGAAAAGAATCATCGAGTGCTGGGTACGATCCTCTATGCCTTTATGAGATGAGAAGGGCAGACGATCCGAATGCAGCCGTCGCATCAGGTACCATTCATATCCTCTCGCAACCAGTTAGTGTTTTGTTTGATATAGGAGCTACACACTCGTTTATATCATTATCTTGTGTTAATCATTTGAACATTTCTTGTTTTCATGAATGTGAGCCCTATATTGTAGGTTTACCGAGTGGAGAGAGAATTGTGGGAAATTTAGAAACTAGAAATTTTTTAGGTCGATTGGAGGCAAATATTGGCCCTCAAATATGATTGTAGTAGAAATACAAGGAGACGATCTGATTCTCGAAGACGATTGGCTTCACCGTTATGGAGCTATTATGAACTACCGGAAGAGAAATATTTCGATGATAGATGGAGATGGTTCCAAAATCTTATTTGAAGGATGGAGACCAGGAAGTTCAGGAAAAGTGATCAAAGCTATGAAAGCCGTTAAACTACTAAAATAGGGCCGTACCGGATACTGGTGTTACGCGATGAAGAAAGAAGAAGGAAAGGTAGAGCTTTCATCCATTCCTGTTTTGAACGAATTTCCGGACGTATTCCCTGACGAATTGCCTGGACTACCTCCACAACAAGATGTAGAGTTTATCATTGAGCTCGAACCGGGAGCTATGTTGATTTCTAAGGCACCGTATCGTATGGCACCTACCGAAATGTATGAATTGAAGAAGCAACTGGAAGAATTGCTGGACAAAGGTTATATTCAGCCAAGTGTTTCGCCCTGGGGTGCACCAGTTCTTTTTGTTCGGAAGAAAGATGGATCGCTTCGATTGTGCATTGACTACCGAGAGCTAAACAGGATGACAATCAAGAATAAGTACCCGTTGCCACGGATTGATGATTTGTTCGACCAATTGCAAGGATCGACAGTGTTTTCAAAGATCGATTTGAGATCGGGATACCATTAACTGGGGATTAAAGAATCAGATGTCCCGAAGTCAGCCTTCAGAACTCGTTACGGGCACTATGAGTTTGTGGTGATGCCGTTTGGTCTCACTAATGCGCCTGTTGTGTTTATGCAGTTAATGAATCGAGTATTCATAAAGTATTTAGACAAATTTGTAGTTGTGTTTATCGATGATATTTTGTTCTACTCTAAGAGTTCGGTAGAGCATGAGCAACACTTGCGGATCGTTTTGAACGTCTTGAGAAATTAGCAGTTATATGCCAAACTTTCAAATTTTGAATTCTGGCTAAATGAAGTGATGTTCCTTGGTCACGTGGTATCAGTAGAAGGGATCCAAGTAGATTCCTAGAAAGTTGAGGCAATTTTGGAATGGAAGTCTCTTAAGAATGTGAAGGAAGTCAGAAGTTTCTTAGGATTTGCTGGATACTATCGCCGGTTCATGGAAGGGTTTTCCAAAATTACCCGTCCACTTACTCGATTGCTGCAGAAGACCCAAAAGTTTGAATGTAATGAGATGTGTCAGGCCAGTTTTGATGAACTTAAGAAGAGATTGACGACGGCTCCGATCTTAATGCTATCGCAAGGAACTGAAGGATTCATAGTATACAGTGACGCTTCAAATCAAGGTCTCGGTTGTGTGCTGATGCAGAATGAGAAGTTGATCACCTACGCTTCACGACAGTTGAATTCATATGAAGTAAATTATACAACTTATGATTTGGAATTGGCAGCTGTTGTTTTCGCCCTGAAGATATGGAGACACTATTTGTATGGGACTCACTGTCATATTTTCATAGATCATAAGAGTCTTAAATACATCTTTAGTCAGAAATAGTTGAACATGCGACATAGGAGATGGCTGGAATTGATTAAGGACTATGATAGATATCTATTAAGAGTCCTTACCATATCCTCCTTAAGGTCCCTAGAGTAGCCCAAAACACCTATAAATACATGTATAGGGGTGGCCGAATTATTCATTAATTATTGCCCAAGAAAATCGATTTTTTGTGTGTGTGTTTTAATTGTGGATCTTGACTTGTGTCTTGGATTCCATAATTTGGTAAACACAATATTTTTCTAAAATACTCAAAATATTCAAGAAAAATAGAGAGAACAAAATCGTGAGTTTTCTTGTGAGGAAATTCGGCCGATCCCCTTGCTGTGCAAATTTAGTCCGGTAGATTGTTGCCCACACGACATCCGGACGTAGGCGAGATATACTCTAGAAGATCTTGAGGTAGAAATACAAGAAGATCGGAGAGGAACACGAAGAGGACATAAATCGATCAAGAAGGGATTTTCTACCACTTCGCGTCAAAGGTAAAATTACTGACTCCCATGCGTAAATATGTTTATTTAATTGTTTATTAATCTGTTTAGTTAATTAGTTGACAAGCCTAAATAGATCCGGTTTTTACGTTGGTTAGTTTATAAAACCTTTTATTAAATTACCTTCACCAACTCGCTTCATTGCGTTTTATATTCCAACAATTGGTATCGGGCGGTCTTTAGGTTCTGTTCAATTTAATTAATTTGGTGATTAATATGCTAGCAATTAAATATTCGTATAGTATGATTTTTGGAATATTTTGCTAGAATTTGTCTTGCGAGGAAAATATGATCCAATTATCATGGCTATGTGATGTTTTATTTATTTACGCGTTTTGGTAATTTGGCCGTTTTTGTGGCATGTATAAGTTTTCCGTGAGAAAATCCACGGGTAGAATAGGAGTCAATTTTTTTTCTTGTAATTTGATGTAAATTCGATGTATTTTATTTTGAATAAAATTGTAATCGAGTTGGGACACTCAAACTACGAAAGAAAAAGAAGTCCAGCGCGAAGAGGAGTCCGATCGGACGAACCAACCGGGACCCAAGGAGCCGATCGGCGGTTCGTCAGCCAGGCGGCTCGGTCGATCCGGGCAGGTCGGTCAGCTCGGGCAGCTCGGTCAGCTCGGTCAGCTCGGGCAGCTCGGTCAGCTCGGTCGATTCGGGCGGCATACAGACGATTCGAGCGCAGCCGGGCGGGACGAGCGATTCGGGTTCGGTCGTCAATTTGTTTTTCCGCGAGATGCTTGAAGCAGTGGGAGCAAACGAGCCGAAGATTTTCTCGTTATTCAAAACGAGGAATAAAAGCCATGATAATTGGATTTAATTATCCAATTTTTTTATTATTTATTGGTTTTTATTGTTTTGATGTATGACATGTATGGAATGTATGCGTGATATGTTTCCTTGCATGTTAGGACGAGACAATTAAAAACCTTAATTTTCAAAATAACTAAGTGATTTTAAAATTGATTTTTCAAAATCAAATTGGCCTCCATAATTGGTTTAAATTGTGAAATAATTAGCATGCGCGTTGACATTAGAGTCTTCCTCCACATCGGATGTGCTAAATTATTGGCTCACTGGTTTTAAACTTCAAATTTGATAACAAAAAGGTGAATACTATTTTTTATGATAGGACCTCTCCATCTGTAGGACTATTATCATTAAATAATATTCTAAGGTTTGTTAAATTATGGTGTTCACTTAGGTGTATTAATTAATAAGCTCCCCATCGGAGTCTATGTTAATTAAATACATGGCCAAGAGGAACCAACTATTAATTTTACTTGTCAAAATGTGTCTTGGCTAGATAGTAAAATTAAAGACGTTAAAATCTACTTGAAAAAGTATATGTAAACGTCCACACTATCGTGGCTTGCATGTGCGGTTTTCAAGGTGTTGGTTGATTGCATATATATTGTTTTAAGGTTTTTCAATATATTTTGCGTCGAATTATGTGATGAATGGTGTTTTAATTTTATTCTCGGATGTCTTTCAATCCACTATTGTTATTCTCAAAGAAAACAAACTTGATGGCACTAACTTTGCCATTGGAAAAGAAATCTTGATATTGTCTTGGTGCCGAGGGCATAAGTTTGTTTTAAGCGAGGAAAGTCCTTTGGAACGAGCGGATACCACTCCTGAAGAGTTGGCTGAATTAGGAAATGGAAAAAGTCGATGAGATGGCTCATTGTTACATTTTGGCTTCATTAACAAATGTATTGCGGCATCGGCATCGAACGATGGGCTCATTGCGGAAATGATGAAAAATCTCACCGAGATGTTTGGTCATCGAACCAGGCGGCTAGGCAAAATGCGATGAGGGTTTTGATGACAACCCAAATGTCTGAAGGGACCCCGATGAGGATCACGTTCTTAAAATGATGTCTCATTTGAGCAGGCCCGAGCATACTAGGGGCAACTATCGATGCGGAATCGCAGTCGATATTATCTTGGGCGGTTACCAAGAAGCTTTGAGCAGTTCCGCCTAAACTACAATATGAATCGTAGGACTTACACATTGGCGGAACTTGACAGAGCTTGATCTGCCAAGGTCTCTTCAAACAAGGTTATCATCAAATTCTTGCGGCAACTTGATCGCTTCTTCAAAACCCAAATGGGGAAAGAAGAAAAAGCGAGTTGGCGAAGCAAGTGACGACTTTCAAAGCTAAGGAAAGGCTCCTCGGTCAAAGGCTCCTCAACCGGAGCGAACAAAAGCCGAAGGGCAAGTGCTTCAATCTATGATGCGAAAGGACATTTCAAGAGTGACCGCCCTAAGAAAGGTACGTCTCATGCACTAGTAGTCAAAACATGTTTGGTCGCTATTCCATCACTTCGTGGATAGTGGATTCGGGCTCCAGATCATGTTTGTTATGACTCGCAGGGTTCCAAGTAACCAAGGTACTTAGTGCGGATGAGATTACAATAAGTCAGGCGACTATTCCAGTGAAGGTCATTGCGGTGGAGTCGTGCGGCTAAAAGTTGATGATAAAATTTTGGTTCTTAATAATGTATTATTAGTACCCGATTTTAGAATGAATTTGATTTCGCTTCTAAATTGCGTCGTGATGGATATTCGGTTTCTTTTGAAGATAATGCAATTATTAAAAGAAATGGTGAATATATTTGCGGGAGTACTTATAATGAAGAACTTTATATCATCAATGCTTTTGACTCCCTTGCATAAATCGCTTAATTCTTTGACTAATCCTAATAAAAGAAAGGAACTTTCGAGCATAAATCCAACATATTTGTGGCATTTACGATTGGGTCATATTAACCTTGGAAGGATTCAAAGATTGGTGAGCGATGGCCCATTGGATTCGCTCCAAGTTGAGTCATTTCCAACTGCGAATCCTGCTGGAAGGTAAAATGACTAAAAGGGCTTTTCAAAGCAAAGGAAATCGTGCACAAAGGTGTTGGAATTGGTTCATACCGATGTATGTGGTCAATGAACATCCGGGCTAAGGGTGGTTTGAATACTTCATCACGTTTATAGATGATTATTCGAGATATGGATACATCTATTTGATGCGACGTAAGTCTGAATCTTTTGATAAGTTCAAAGAATTCAAGGTGAAACGGAGAAGCGTCATGGGCGAGTATCAAGTCACTACGATCTGATCGTGGTGGCGAATACCTTAGTGGAGAGTTTTTGGATTTCTGGCACATGAGGGATTACTTCCCGACTCACGGCGCACAGTACACCACAACAAAATGGTGTTCTTTGAGCGAAGGAATCGTACTTTATTAGAGATGGTTAGGTCAATGATGAGTTATTCGATTTGCCTATTTCGTTTTGGGGATACGCCTTGGAAACAATGCGTACATTCTAAACTTGGTACCTTCGAAATCAGTTCCAAAAACACCCACAGAACTGTGGAATGGGCGCAAGCCCAGTCTAGGACATGTTCGGATTTGGGGTTCTCCAGCACACGTGCTGAATAAGGAAGCTGATAAGTTGGCATCTCGTACAGAAGTACGAGTGTTTGTAGGATATCCTAAGGGAACGAAGGGTGGCTTATTCTACAGTCCTAAAGACCAGAAGGTCATTGTTAGCACCAATGCCCGGTTCTTAGAGGAGGATTATGTGATAAGTCACAAGCCTAGGAGTGAGGTCATTCTAGAAGAACTTAGGGGCGAGATTCCGACAATACCAATTGTACAAACACCTAGTGTACCACGTTTTGACACTATTGTGGATACGCAAACTAAGGACACGCCTCGTCGTAGTGGGAGGGTTGTTCGTCAACCCGAACGTTTCATCGGCGTGGGAGCATCTTCGGACCACTCCCCGGACCAGGATGAAACGGATCCATATACGTACAAACAGGCAGTTCAAGACAAGGATGCTGAATCCTGGAAAACAGCAATGGAATCCGAAATGGGATCTATGGATTCTAACCAAGTGTGGGAGCTAGTAGAACTACCCAATGGGGTAAAACCCATTGGAAGTAAGTGGGTCTACAAGCGTAAGAGAGGATCGAAAGGGAAGGTTGAAACCTACAAAGCAAGGCTTGTTGCGAAAGGTTACACTCAGAAAGAGGGCATCGACTACGATGAAACCTTTTCGCCTGTAGCCATGCTTAAATCGATCCGGATTCTCTTAGCTATAGCCGCGCATTTGGATATGGAGATTTGGCGAGATGGATGTCAAGGCTGCGTTCTTGAGCGAGAGTCTTGATAAGGAAATCTACATGCGCCAACTGAAGGATTCATTCTTTGAAGGTCGGGAGCACTTAGTGTGCAAGCTTAAGAGAGCCATTTATGGTCTCAAGCAAGCATCAAGGTCTTGGAACATGCGATTTGATGAGGTCATTCAATCATATGGTTTTGAGCAGGTGTCTAGTGAGGTTTGTGTATACAAAAGTGTGATGGAAACGTCTTTGGTGTTTCTTGTACTATACGTAGATGATATACTTCTAATTGGAAACAATGTGAAGGTATTATCGGACGTAAGGGCATGGATATACGGCGATTCGATATGAAGGATTTGGGAGAAGCTGGACACATCCTTGGTATTAAGATCTTTCGAGATCGCAAGAAAAGGATGTTGTGCTTATCTCAGGCATCCTATATCGATACGGTGCTAAAGCGGTTTAGCATGGAGAATTCCAAGAAAGGTTTCTTACCTTACAGACATGGAATTCAACTATCTAAGGCTATGTGTCCTAAGACACAGAAGGAGATAGATGACATGAAGCTGGTCCCTTATGCTTCGGCAGTGGGAAGCCTCATGTATGCTATGCTTTGCACTAGGCCTGATATCTGTCAAGCTGTAGGCATGGTGGCGAGATATCAGTCGAACCCAGGACCGGGACATTGGATTGCTGTCAAGCATATACTCAAGTACCTGAGAAGGACTAGGGAGCATATGCTTGTATATCAATCAGATACGCTTTGTCCTTTGGATTACACTGACTCAGATTTCAGTGCAGACAAAGTTAAGCTTAAGTCAACCTCGAGATATGTTTTTGTTGGACTTAGATGTGGTTCTTGGTTTGCATAAAAGTATCACAATTTTATTGTGGCAATACTGGTGCATTTATAAACTCGGAGGAACCACGAGCCCATAGAGCAAGGAAACATATCAGTAACAAGTAACGTTGTAAAACGAGGGAACGTAGTGCTCTTCAAGATTGCATCTGGAAACAACCTAGTTGATTCTTTCATGTTGAAGGAATGTGGTTGAGATGTATGGCAGCATTGCTTTGAGTATAAGTGGGAGATAGATAGACATAGTCTAGATAGTATACTTCAAAAGCATGCTTTGAGTATAAGTGGGAGATTGTTAGGGTTGTATACGTCAAAGCATACTTTATGCTTGTATTACCTAATTTCCCGGTCTTTATCTATGAGAATATTTAATTCATTTATCACATGTTTTGCATATTTATTCACGCTATGGTTATGCAAATACAGTCTAATTTACTTTATATTGTAGATAATGTGGTGTGTAGTGTCACACAGAAGATCACATTATCGGTTCCTTATATAGTAATATTTAGTTCACAACCTATGTAACATTAGACCGTTATATGAGAGGTTGTAGTATATGCTTGAGATTGGTTGGTCTTGACCATTAGCATATATTAGCGTATTTGTTATACGTTGAACAGGATCGAGGTGAGATAGATTCTTACATCGACTATAAGAAGAACGTACATCTCGGATAATTATTATTTCTTAATTCTAGTGATTAATATTTAATTATATATATTTAATATTTATTGCTTTGATTTATCATGGGTGAGAGCCACAATGATTGACTCAATATGCTCGATATTTTGGGCAATATTATTATTTATATGATAATTAATATTATAGCTAGAAATCGTGTCGACCGATCGGGTTGATCATGTCCCTTGAGGCACTCGAAAGGATTATTATATCAAACCTGCAGTGGAATTAATTTTCCGATATAATAATAAAGGTCGAGTGGTATACTCATGTATAATACATTAATTAATTAAAAGTCACATTAGCTTAAATTAATTAATGGACATGGAATATCTTAAACACGGAAATAATTAATTCAAAAAGGAGCCCAATTTCGTAATTTGGGATTTTGGTAGGAAGTGCAATATTAACTTATTAGTGGACTAAGTTGATATTAATAGAGTCTTAATATTAGGAAGAGTCCTAATATGGGAAGAAGATATCTATTAAGAGTCCTTACCATATCCTCCTTAAGGTACCTAGAGTAGCCCAAAACACCTATAAATACATGTATAGGGGTGGCCGAATTATTCATTAATTATTGCCCAAGAAAATCGATTTTTGTGTGTGTGTTTTAATTGTGGATCTTGACTTGTGTCTTGGATTCCATAATTTGGTAAACACAATATTTTTCTAAAATACTCAAAATATTCAAGAAAAATAGAGAGAACAAAATCGTGAGTTTTCTTGTGAGGAAATTCGGCCCATCCCCTTGCTGACGTAGGCGGGATATACTCTAGAAGATCTTGAGGTAGAAATACAAGAAGATCGGAGAGGAACACGAAGAGGACATAAATCGATCAAGAAGGGATTTTCTACCACTTCGCGTCAAAGGTAAAATTACCGACTCCCATGCGTAAATATGTTTATTTAATTGTTTATTAATCTGTTTAGTTAATTAGTTGACAAGCCTAAATAGATCCGGTTTTTACGTTGGTTAGTTTATAAAACCTTTTATTAAATTACCTTCACCAACTCGCTTCCGCTGCGTTTTATATTCCAACAACTTATCATCAAGGAAAAGCAAACATAGTGGCTGATGCACTGAGCTGCAAACCCGTCTCTATTTGAATGCTGGAGACGCTTACATCCCAGTCCAGTATACAACATGAATTGATCCGTGAAGGAATTGAAGTATAGTTACAATGAGTTCAAGGACAATTATGTGTGATGGAATTAACTTCATCGTTAATCGAAGAAATCAAATCTATGCAATTGGATGATCCTCTGATGATTCAGTTACATGATGAAGTCGGGAAGGGAAAGGCCCCAGGATTTGTCATTCATAAAGATGGAGTTTTGAGATTCCAAAGTCGACTTTGTTTTCCCGATAATGAAGTTTTGAAGCAGACAATCATGAAGGAAGTCCACAGTATGCCCTATTTTATTCGCCGAGGCACCAATAAGATGTATAAAGATCTGAAGCAGAATTTTTGGTGGGGCAACATGAAGAACGATGTGGCAGATTATGTTTTGAAATGTTTAACTTGTCACCAGGTTAAGATTGAACATCAATGACCTGTCGGAATATTGAAGCCACTTCCGATCCCTTATATCGATGAACTTTATCACCAATATGCCGAAGACCAGAGCAGGGATGAATATGATTTGGGTGATAGTTGACTGTCTACCTAAGTCGTCTCATTTTCTGGGCATTAAGGATAATTGGGGACCAGAGAAGTTGGCACGAGTGTTTATTGCGGATATAGTCCGATTGCATGGTACACCGAAGACCATTATTTCAGATCGGGATGGTCGCTTCGTGTCACATTTTTGGAAAGCGGTTCATGGAGACTTGGGAACCGAGCTGAACTTTAGCAAAGCTTATCATCCTCAAACTGATGGACAGTCCGAGAAGACTATTCAAACAATAGAAGACATGTTGAGAGCTTGTGCCTTAGATTGGTCGGCTGAGTGGGAAATTCATCTGCCGTTGATTGAATTCACCTACAATAATAGTTGGCATGCTTCTATTAAGATGGCACCTTTTGAAGAATTGTACGAAAGAAGAGGCAGATCACCCCTGTGTTGGGATGATTCGTCTGACTTAATTCGGATGGAACCAGAGTTGATAGTGCAGACTCAAGAGAAGGTAGCTTTGATTCGAGAAAGGCTGTTGACTACCCAGAGTCGGCAGAAATCTTATGCAGACATGCGCCGTCGCCCATCAGAGTTTGGAATTGGGGATCACGTACTTCTAAAAGTTTCTCCTACATGAGGAATTTTTCGTTTTGGGATGAAAGAAAAGCTGAGTCCGAGATATATTGGACCATTCGAGATTCTTGAGAGAGTTAGGGAGTTGGCGTACAGGTTAGCCTTGTCGCCATCGCTGAGTCATGTTCATAATGTGTTTCACGTATCTCAGTTACAGAAGTATGTACCAGATCCCAGTCATGTCATCGATTTTGATGAGATCGAGGTAGCTAACGATGGCACATTCAAGGAGAAGATAATTAAGATACTCGAGAGTCGAGTCAAGCAATTGAGGAATAAACCCATCTCCTTGGTTAAAGTTTAATGGTCACGACATGGAGTCGAAGAAGCAACTTAGAAGACTGAAGATAATATGAAGTCGAGATACTAGGAATTATTTTCATCTTAAGTTTCGGGACGAAAATTCTTTTTAGAGGGAGAGTATGTAATACCCGAATATTGGATATGTATTTTATCTGTATTTGAACCTTGTGACATTTCGTA
Source organism: Orobanche coerulescens (assembly GCA_033398695.1). Taxonomy (NCBI): domain Eukaryota; kingdom Viridiplantae; phylum Streptophyta; class Magnoliopsida; order Lamiales; family Orobanchaceae; genus Orobanche; species Orobanche coerulescens. The sequence continues at coordinate 13,582,164 of CM065801.1, forward strand.
TGTCGTATTATTAATCCGAGTATGATCCTCCGTATTTCATATTCCGGTATTGGCGAGTATATGATTTCATTAATGTTAATGCATGCATGTATTTGCACGTAATTAGCGCACGCTAAACAATGAGTGTAGCGTACGCTAAAATGTGTAAATAGCGCACGCTAAAGGTTGACACTTAGCGATGTGTGGTCAACATGATTGAGACAAGGGTGGTAGGTGAGATCGGATCACGGATTTTGGATAGGGACACGTCGGGATGAACCTGTATGGATTTGGAAAAGTTGAGTCAACGGTGCTTAGCGCACGCTATGAGAGAAATGCTAGCGCACGCTAAGTCGAGTAAAGCAAGGTCAGTAAGCTTCGTAAAGTCGTTAGCGCACGCTATGAAAGGGTGTTAGCGTACGCTAACTGTTGTATTTAACATACGTAAAGGCTATTTAGCATACGTAAGGTCTAGGTAAGAAAGATACAGTAGGCTGTGAGCCCGTTAGCACACGGTAAACTGAAGAAGTAGCGCACGTTAAAGGTCATTTCCATAAATAGGACATTACCTCCATTTTCTCATTTTACCCTTCGTCCCATTTCCGACTTCTATGACTTGGAGAGTTACTCTCACGACTTTAAACCCTCATATCAGCCTCTGAAGGTGATTGTTGAAGACAAGGAGCGTGGAGATTAGCGTTCAAGCATCCGGTGTTGAGTTCTACCAAGTGTTTTGTCGTTTCCTTCCGTATTAAGGAATGTGATGCTTTACCAACCTAGAGTTCATGTTCTTGGCGATGATTATGAGCATGCTACTGACGTTATTGAACTTAGTCTGAGCATTATGAATCGAGCAACAAGTTTAGGAGGATTGGATTGGTTAAACTTAGATTTTTCGGGAATAGTTGAACCTTGATTATGTCTATCATAAGGACATGATTTTCAAAGATTATAAACTGCCTTGATGATGATTTCGTGATGATTACATGATGAAGATGATGATTTCGTGGTTAGTATATGATGAAATAATTATGCATGTTATCACCTAGAATAGGTGAATTCGAGATGATGAACGTAGGATCGTTCTTCGAGTATAATCCAGGGTTTGTAAAGATTGTTTGGATTGATAATCTTCAACAGTATAATCATGTTGTAACAATCGTGATGAACGTAGAACTTGGATTAGATGAATTTAATTGCGGAAGAATCATAAGTGGGGGTAACATAGAATTTGGTTGAACGTACTTACCGTGTTATGAATTCGTCTAGATAACTGATACATGCATTAAGAATTTATGGGCAAATCTGGAAGTAAATTGTAACGTTTTGAATGTGCTGGAAAACTCGTAGACACCAACATTTTGTCCCCATTATGACCTTTCGTTCGCTGACACGTCTTTTGTGTAACTATCGCAAGTGCACGATATCGTATCAAGTAGTGAGTGGACTTTTTGAGTCCGGTTTATCGATCCCACGAGGAAGTTAGGTTATATATATATATATATTAAATTATACACTATTTAACTATTTGTTATAGAGATTTATATGATTGAAACACACAATTTAAGAGTTTGGTTTGACAATTGTAATGAAAATGCGATAATAGTTCTAAAATTCAAGGAAATAAAAGATTGCGCTAATAATAGATTAATAAAAGATAAAATGTAATAGTTGGGATTACAAACTTAGTTCATCATTAGTTATAGAAGATGTATAGGAGATCATAAGATGTATTTACTTATTATGTTGTGTAGATTCGATTTTCCTTAAAAAGACGGTTCCTCTTTCGAATGTCAAAACGCCCCTTATATATTGAATCAATCCACTATATTTCTATGTTGATTGGCTTCAATACATAGCATTAGGTTTTATGAAAATAACTCAAATAATCATCTAAGGTCTAGAAGTATATTTCTATCCCCTAGAACAACTTAGAATGAAGATCATTTGATCTAATCAAACATATTTTCTTTCGAAACATATGAAGACCATAAATATCGTCATTTATTAGCCAAATAAATAAAGATTGGTAAAACAATGAAAATCACACACAATAATAAGTAATTCATAATAGATCTTTATATAAACTTAAATAACATGACTAACCTTGTTTATAATCCCAACTTAGGTAACTTAGCCCATTAAGGGTTTATTCAACATATTACAAGCTTGAGTGGTCATTAATAGTTGAAAAAGGGAAAGAATTGATCATAACTCCCTTAGTAGATAAAGGAGAAAGAAGCAATAAACTCCCTCAACAACATAAGCTAAACCACACTTACACAAATCACTCAAGAACACAAGTGTGTTCTTCACACAAAAAGAAAAAATATTACAAAGTGAGAAAATATAAGATGAATGATGAATAATGATGGATCTAAGGGGTCTATTTATACACATAAAGTCATCTAATAGTTCCAAAACTCCAGCATTATTACATTAGATCGGATCAATGCCAGCCATCCCTCAATAATAGACCAAAAGTACAAAAAATTAGACAATGATCACAATCTGTCTAGAGTTACGACCGTAACATTGAGGAGTTACGGCCGTAACATGGCTTCGTAAATTTGCATTTTTGTGAGTTACGTCCGTACATGCCCGTATGGAGTTTCAGACTTCATTTTCAGCCCAGAATTTCTTAGACTTTGCGTTTTTGCCCCAAATATTCTTCGGATGATAACTTTTGATATATAACTCTGATTTTGAATCCGGAAAGACTGCCGAACTTGTCTCGGAAAGCCCTACAACATGAATATATAAAAATTCAACAAAGAGAATATTTTATACACATGTTATTTCTTGAGTAAATCAGTAATTCAATCCGATTAAGACTAAATTTACATATTCATCTGATAAATAATAAAATTATTAAAAGCTAATTAATTCTAAGCAAAAACGAGTAGACTAGCTCAATTATGGGTGAAATATATCGATAAAAATTATGGATAAGTGTATAAAACTGACACTTATCACACCCCCAAACTTGAATTCTTGCTAGTCCCGAGTAAGACTCTTTATTATTCACGCTCAAAATAAAATGAAATAAGACACAAAATAAGAAAAATAATACACACACAAATTAAGAAAAATAATTATATATATAAAGAGGATAATAGATCAAAATGCCATTAATACATAACAACCAGCTTTATACAGTAGATAGAAATGAATCAAGATTCAAAATAAATCTACTAATGATTTTGAAGTTAAAACACGGTTTTATTTTTGTAATTCCAAAATGCAAGGTTTTCCCCCAAAAGGTTGATTATTTCTTTCCCACTCGTGATACACATGACTCCCTTTAATGGTTACTCTCGATCACTCGTTTATTTTTCGACTCAATATGAAGAAGAATTTCATCGGCATCATCAAATATTGTGATTGTTCACGAAATTGAGTGTATTGAAATTCAACCGCTAATTAATTCAAATATGCTCATAAACTACATCTCTTTTAGTGATAACTTTCAAACCGTTATTTGCTAACGTGTAGCTCTTTTCACCAACACAATTTCCATTTTTTTAGGTGATAGCTTTCATACCATTATTTGCTAACGTGTAGCTCTTTTCACCAACACAATTTCCATTTTTTTAGGTGATAGCTTTCACACCGTTATTTGCTAACTTGTAGCTCTTTTCACCAACACAATTTCAATTTTGTGTGAGACGGCAGCTACGCACCAACAATGGTTAGTCCTTTATTTTTCACAAAATTTTAGGACCCCCAAAATTAGGCAGCTATTGCTGCTCAACACCTCTCCCTTTTTTCTTCGACTAACCTCCTTTTATCAATGACTTTTTTTTAGGGAATAGAATTTTTGCAGAAAATTATTTATTAGTTAAGCATGAAAAATCAAAAACTCCACAAATTAAGTAAATTTTAGTTCTATTTTTCATCAACCGACTGATTCTTCTTTTCTCAAGGTAACGAATGACTCAATTTTAAATGTTAATTACGGGGCTTGGAAAGAGAGATTAAGGCTCAAAAATTTTGGAATATACAATTTTTTTTAACCAGTTAAAATGATTTTAGAAACTTGTATATAACTAATTTATTGGTGTTATGGCCAGATCTAGAAATCTCACAAATCAAAATAAACAATATATATATATATATAAATACACTTACCTAAAAAATCAAAGCCAAATAAAAATAATAAGAACACACCACACACTACACACCATTAACACAATCATACAATTCAAAACAAAAAAAACACAACAGTTCCAAAATACCCCCAAACTTAAAGATAAAACTGTCCCGAGTTTTTAGAAATGAAAAGCAAGTGAAAAAAACATAATACTCCATGTTATGAAAGTTGATGCTTGAGCTAACGCCTTTTAGAATCTGCAAGAGAATAAATATACGAGGCAAACAACAAAAGAAAATAAAATATACTTGGAAGTATAACACAATTTTTAAGATGCGCTTCAAGAAAGTCCGAAGAGTCGCCTTACGTTGCCACCAATGCTTTTATAAAAAACAAACAATAAAAATTACAGAAATAAGATAACAATACATAAATCACGAATAGATGTGCGTCAAGAGTTCAAAAAGAAACTCCTTAAGCTGCCATCATTTAGCACGATTTTTACACACAACAGAAAGTAAAAATATAAAAGGTCCGACATGGGTTATCAAAGGGAGAGGAATGAATCCATTTTTCGTTTTCTCACGGTACAATCTTCCATCCAGACAATATTATCTAGAGCTGGATCTGGTTGAGGAACAAATTCAATGAGTTTTTTGATTAGTTATTCTGGTGTTGTTGCAACGACTATGATTCGTTTAGCACGCTCGGAAATGAAACCCTTTTCAGCAGAATAGTTGATGAAAGATAGTAAACCATCAAATAAACCATTGACATTAAGCAGACCTATTGGTTTTTGATGAATATTTAGCTGGGCTCTGGTAACCACATGAAAAAGTTCCTCAAAAGTGCCAAAACCACCGGGAAAGGTGATACTAATTGATAAAAATATATTAATTTTGATTTTTGGTGATCCAACCGAGAGTGGCCTGGTTTGAGGATTTAAGGCGCCATTTTGATCGATACGTGGCAACTATTGTTGTAGATAAACTCGATCAACGGTAGGTGCGACTCCCAATCATCTTTCCAGTCTAAAGCACAATCTTTTAACATATCCTCTAACGTCTGTATCGTCCATTCTGACTATCCATCTGTCTGGGGTGGTAGGATGTACTGAGTCTCAACTCGATCCCCAAAGATCGATGAACAACCTTCCAAAAATGTGATACAAAACGACCATATCGATCAGAAATAATACTCTTATGAGTTACATACAACCTCACGATTTATGCGATGAACACACGAGCTAGTCTATCCAGTCCCCATGTATCTTTAATACCCAGAAAATGAGCAGATTTGGTTAGTCGATCGACAATGACACAAATCATGTTCATCCATGTCCGAGTCCTAGGCATACTGGTAATGAAATCCATAGAAATATCCTTCCACCTACACTCCGGAACAAGAAGTGGTCGCAATAACCCCGCGGGTCGCTGATGCTCGATATTAACCTCCTGACAGGTCAAACACTTCGACACAAACTCGCTAAAGTTCATCTTCAAGTTGCTCCATCAGAAGTTACTCCTTACATTCTTGTACATTTTGCTTGTACCATGATGTATGGAATAAGGTGTAGTATGAGCTCCTCTCAAAATTTTCTGTCTCAACTCAACATCACATGGTACACACAATCTTCCTCGAAACCTCAAAATCCCGTCATCCTGAATTACAAGCCCAGGGACTTTCCCTTTCTTCAGATCTTCTTTCAACTGAACTAAAAATTGGTCATCATATTGCCTCGTCTTGATGTCATCAATCAAAGACGAGGTGATTTCTAACGCACACAACTGGCTCTGAACTCTCTGAAGCCAAACCTCGATATTCTGACAAATTAAATACTATCGGATATTTCTTTAAGGCGTAAGTACTTCTAACATCTGAAGAGCCATCGGCTTACGACTCAATGCATCTGCTACTATATTGGCCTTGTCCGGATGATAAAGAATCTCAAGATCACAATCCTTAATTAATTCTAGCCACCTACATTGCTTCATGTTCAATTCCTTCTGGATGAAGATATACTTCAAACTCTTGTGGTCCGTGTAAATCTTACACGACGACCTGTAGAGATAATGCCTCCAAATCTTCAAAGCAAAAACGACCGCAGCTAACTCCAAATCATGTGTAGGGTAACTTGCTTCATATGGTTTCAACTGTCGAGATACATAAGCAATAACCATATCTCTCTGCATCAAAACACATCCAAGTCCGAGGCCCGAAGCATCACTATAAACCACAAAGTCATTGTTCCCCTGTTGCAAGGCTAGAACCGGCGCGGTAGTCAAATGTCTCTTCAACTCATCAAAGCTATTATGCCTATCTGCATTCCACTCGAATTTATGAGTCTTCTGAAGTAATTGAGTAAGTGGTCGAGCGATCCTGGAAAACCCCTCGACGAACCTACGGTAGTAACCTGCAAGTCCTAGAAAACTTCTCACTTCTTTCACATTTTTAGGTGGTTCCCACGCTAGTACCGCCTCGATCTTTTGTGGATAAACTCGAACCCCTTCTGCTGAAATCACATGCTCGAGGAATGTTACTTCCTTGAGCCAAAACTCACATTTGTAGAACTTCGCATACAACTACTCAGCTCTCAAAATTTCTAGCACCATATGAAGATGTATAACGTGCTCCTCCTGACTCTGGGAATAGATGAGAATGTCATCAATAAAAACGACTATGAATTTGTCCAGATACTCGATAAAGACTTTGTTCATTAACTGCATGAACACTGATGGGGCATTGGTAATCCCGAAAGGCTTAAGCACAAACTCATAATGGCCATATCTCATCTGAAAGGCAGCTTTCGGTATGTCGCTATCCCGAATCCTCAACTGATAGTAACCCGATCGTAAATCAATCTTCGAGAAGACTGTCGTTCCCTAAAGCTGATCAAACAAGTCATCAATCCGGGGCAAATGGTGTTTATTTTTGATGGTCAGTTTGTTTAATTCTCGATAGTTGTTGCATAAACGAAGCGATCCATCCTTCGTTTTAACGAAAAGCACAGGCGCACCCCAAGGTGATGCACTCGGCCGAATATACCATTTCTCTAGCAATTCCCCAACTGTTTCTTCAAATCTAACACCTCTGATGGTGCCATCCGATACGGAGCATGAGAATCAGGAGCTACATTTGGCTCTAGATCAATAGGAAACTCGACTTCACGTTGTGGTGTCAATCCTGGTAACTCGTCCGAAAATACATCAGAATATTGATTAATACCTGGAATTGATGACATCTCAACTCCACCATCTTCTGCCTTCAAAGCGTAGCACCAATAGCCTACGCGACCCTGGTTCAGGAGTTTCATCGCCTTCAGGGCGTTGTCACACTCACCGATCTACCCGGATTACATCCTACAAGAGTATGTTCTGTGCCATCCTCAGCCACTATCGAGATAGTACAAGTCCGATAGTCCGTGATAGTGCTGTGTTGATTTATCCAATCATCCCCGAGGATCAAATCCTCACCCTTTAAGTCGACAACAATGGGGTTTGAGGGCCAATCTCGGTTCCCAATCCTCACTGGGCAGTCTCTAGCCTCCCGATTCCCAAACATACGATCCCCACTAGGCATGCCCACTACGATCGGTTCACACTCAAATAAACAGTCAATACCGATACGACACACACAATCTCATGCAATAAAACAATGAGTAGCACCCGAATCAAAAAGCACCGAAACTGGATGAGAAAGGATCTGAGTGGTACCTGATGCCACTGGAGTATCTGTCTCCTCTATGCATCTCATATGATATAAACATGGATGTACAGATCCCGAACTCGACACTGCACGGCGGTCCGGATGACCCCGACCTCTACCTCGACCTGAACTCTGAGGACCCTGTGAAACTGGAGCCTTTTGACCGACACTATGTTCTCCCTACATTGCAGTTACCATCGGAGCTTTGACTGTTCGGGCAACTGTCTCGCAATGGGCCGCACGATGACCACTTCGTTCGCATGAGAAACATGTAACCAGTGGAAACGGACAATCCTTCACCAAGTGCTCACTCTGAATACAGTTAAAACATACTCTGCTACTAGGAATAGATGACTGAACCGCACGGTTGCTTTGGGAGCCTCCAGACTAATGAAATGATCTCTTTCCCAATGCGGGAGGAGACAGTGACTTAGGAAACCGATTACCCTTTCCGGCTAAGAAGTTACCAGAAGTCTTCTGTTTCTTAGCCTCGGATCTAGAATCTGACTATGGGACTGCCATCTCAATCTCTAAGGCGCGTTCCTGGTATTATTTAAATGTAGCACACATGAGTGGTACCATACTCTGTATGATATGCGGCTTCATGCGCATATTAAAGTAGCGAATCTTATCGGCCTCAGTTCTCAATTAATCTTTCACGTATCCCAATTGTTGATTACAAGGAATAATAGCCTGGGATATCGATACATTCTGAGGCATAGCTATAATGAACTCCATGATCCTATGCTCCCGAACCGGCGGTGGACAGTACTCCGCCTCCATAGTGGTCTTAAACTCATCCCAAGTGGCTACACGATCTATGGGCGCCATTGCCTCCCACCAATCCACAACTTCCTTATCTAGGAGGTATTGGGCAATAGGTACCCTCTTGTCGTCAGGACAAGCTACGGCATCGAAGGTCCTTCCCAATTGAAATAGCCAATTCTCCCAACCTAGGGAGTAGGGCTGTAAACGAACAGAGCTGTTCGCGAACAAAGCTCGGATCGGCTCGTTAAAGGCTCGATTCGGCTCGGTTCGTTAAGAACTCGAGCTTGAGCTCGAACACAAAAATTTGTGCGTTAAGAAAATGAGCTCGAGCCGAGCTTGGGCATGTGCGGCTCGAGCTCGGTTCGGCTCGTTAAGCTCGATTAATAAATATATTTTTAAATTTATTTTAATAATATTTATATATTATATTATTGATTAATAATTTTTTAAATAATTTCCAGATATTAAAATATTAATTTTTATATATATTTAAAAAATATAATTTTAATGATTATTTTAAAATATTTATTTTAAATAATTCAAATATATTATTTAAATAATTTAAAAATATATAATTATTCGCAAACAGCTCGATCTCGGCTCGAGCTCGACTCGGCTCGAGTTGTTCGCGAACAGCTCGAGTTCGACTCATTTTATTAACGAGCTCGAGCTTGAACACGTTTTTTGTGCGATAACAAAGCTCGGCTCGGCTCGGCTCGTCAGGAAAAAAATTGAGCTCGGCTCATTTAGGTCAAAGCTCGACTCGGCTCGATTCGTTTACAGCCCTACTGGGGAGTCAATAGAACCAGCAAAACAAGAGGGTGCATCTTTGTCACTTTTTGAAGCCATTTGCTAGCTTCGTCTTCCGCAGACGGGGGCAGATTATGCCGCCCACCTTGAGCTATATGAGCTAACTGAGCTACCAACTGTTGAAGTATAGCAGTAGCTCCTGTTTCGGCATTATTACCTGACTGTCCTGGCTTACTGGTAAGTCCTGCTATCCGTCAGAACTCAAGAGCAGAGTATTCGGCACTGATTGTGAAGCCGAATCCGCAGATTACTTGGAAAGCGGAATTCCCTCATCATCAGCACCACGACCACGACCTAGGCCGCGTCCTCGAGCTGGTCTACCACAACCTCTCAACATACTGAAGACTAAGAATTGAAAAGAAACAAGATCAGCAAAATTCACAATTTACAACGTTGGTACCCCAACTCGCAATTCCAAATTCACATAATGAAGGTAATACAGAAGCATAATAGTTTGAGGAGACTTACAGCCACGGGTCGCATGAAGAGATGGTAGCACGGTGATATTAGGCTCAAAAACTGACTCTTGCGACTGACAGACCCAAATTAACTGACAGCCTAGGTATTCACAACTTAAGGCTCTGATACCATAAATGTAAAATCCCAATTCTCATATGGGTTATTACACGCCGTAGAACCTTCATCAAGGTCTACCAGGCTAGGACATTCACACAATTTACAATAATCCCATGAGACAACATTCATAATATAAATAAGGTCGTGGCCTCGGCCAAAACACTTGGTTTAAATGCAGAAAAACAGAATATAAAACAAACCCATTGCCCACGCAGGGGGCCTTCAACAATATCTTAAAAACACAAATACGTTTACTTGACTGACTCCGACGAACAACATAGACATAATAAAATAGCTACGCAGACTCGAGCCCCATCGTCATGCTTGACCATCCTTTGCATGTGTTTCCCGTGCTGGCTCTAGGGATGGCAAAAAAAAAACCACGGGTCCCGGTGCCCGCGGGTTTTCACCCGAATTGGTCCAATTTGGGTAACAAAATTCGGATCCGGGTCCAGGTCTGGGACGGGTGGAGAAAATTAAATTTGGATTCGGTTCGGTTCTGGGGTATGGGGTGCCCACCCCGAACCCGTCCCGATATATATATATATACTTAATAAATTATATATATTTGTAATTAAATTAGTAATATTATATATATATATATATATTAAATTAGTAATAAATTAAAATTAGTAATATTATATATATAATATTAATTCGAGAAAAAAATATTAACCCGCGGGTACCCGCTGGGTACCCAGAATCGAGCGGGGCAGGTTTGGGGCCAGTTTTTTGACCACGGGTCCGGGTCTGGGTAGGCAATACCCGACCCCGACCCGCCCCATTGCCATCCCTAGCTGGCTCCTCTATCCGACCGATACCTGAAATGCATGAAACACATTTCCCCCATTAAAGGGGTTAGCATTCGATAGCTAGTGCAAGTACATATTTACATAATATTATATACGAATACAATTCAACATGATTATCTCATTTGAAAACATTTAGGAAAACAATATTCCGGAATACCATATTTCCATCAATACATGATCATCAAGAAAACATATCACATTTCATTAACACAAAAATCCACACTTGGTAACCCGTGGCCCTATCCTTAGTACCGACCCCCAGTGGCCTCGTCGAACCATCCCCAGGTGTAAGAACAACAACAGTACACCCACACATTTATCATGACTCATTATCTATGTCGAATTCACATTCTACATAACACAATGTAATGTATGTACTTGCCTTGGTTAATATGACATTAATAAATGGTGAATGGAGAGGACTTCGATCCAAACTCACTCCAAAATTTCGTTCCTAACAAACAATGACACTTAAACTACAACACTACTATAATATAAAGAATCACCCTAGATTCTACCCTTAGGAACAATTTGTCGGACACTACGAGGTCACAATCGACCATAATCGACCACGATGGAATCACAGAATTTCAGTCCACAAAACAATAGGGAAAACCAAGGGTTTCGAGCATATAATCATAATCTAACAACAATCTATGCTAATTAGGTTCAGAATTGCGAAGTCATCCTAAAACCACCCAAAACCCAAAAACTAGGGTTAACCACTTTGGTGCGGTTCCGCGAATATTTTTGGGTTAACCACTCTGAGAGGGTCCGGCGGGGCCTCAGGGGGTTATGTTGCCTTTGGTGGGGTTCCATGGTTAATCACATATGTATTGAAATGAAATCCTATGAGGTTTAGTTATTCCGGAATGCTATTCTTGAGTTTAATTAAATGAGGATTATATTTACTTTATTGCCGTGACGTATTGTGTTTCATATTCGATATACTTGTACTGGCCATTCGATGGCTAACCCCTTTTGAGGAAGTACCTTTCATGTACTTCAGGATCCAGGAGAGTGGATAGGTATGTACCGGGTCGGCATGAAGATGATGGGCAAGAGTGATGCTGTGTATTGTCTCTGTCTGTATTTTGTACTTTATCCATTCGGTATTGTTGTACTTGGAATGGTTATGAACACTCGAGTAGTTCTTCAGATGTTCTTGGTGTTTTGGGCCTGTGTTTCCCTGGGTTTTAATCCCCGATGTATTGTATCCTATCAAATGGATTATTACTTTGGTGTCATTTTTATTGCCTTCTACTGGATTATGTTTAGACCTTATTGGTCAAAATTCATGGTTCCGCATATGTATAGCCTTGTGGGTCACACGGAGGGGCTCACGACACTGCAATATACCCTGAATAACTTTGGGGTGTTACAGAATACGGTATTTTTGGGTCGAATTGAGTCATCGTTCGAATACAGTATCACTATATTGCCATCATCTCGGTGCGACCGGTAGTAGTTGTAATATCCGGGGGTAATTTTTTTTCGTTTCACTGTTGAGTTGTACGTATTCGTTTGGAATTGTACAAGTGTTGTTGTTTTGGACTGATACAGTGTATATTGTATTGGGATATTTCGGAATCGAAATATTTATACTTGTCGTCGGTTTGGTTTCGTCATTTGGATGTTGCTTGGAGAGTTTGGATTTTTGGATAAGTATACTGGCCATAGCGTACGCTACATGGGTAGCATTACGTACGCTATGAGATGGGTATTACGTACGTTAAACCTATATGGTTATGTATGTAATGAGTGGTCGGTTGTAGGAACTTTCCTCGATGTCAACCTTCAGCTGGTAAGGCCGGGAATCTTTCGATCAAATCTCACTATTGCAGTCAGCGGATCCTTACGTACGTTAGGAGGAGAGATCTATGTATGTAATTCATTCAGCTTGTTAACGTACGTAAAAGGTGGTTCTTTACGTACGTTAAGGTCTTCTTATTTTTGGTCAGTTGATTCTGGACTAGCATTACGTACGTTAAGCTATTGATATAGCGTACGTAATGTTCCTTACGTACGTTATGCTTGGTGTATAGCGTACGTAATATGATTTTCAGGTTATATATTTTGGTTTCGTATTTCATTTCTTCACGAACCAAAACCTCTCTTCTCTCCCTAACACCGTCCCTCTGGACTTGTTCTTCATATTTAGACTCTTCCAACGTGATTTTGATCATCCTAGCTTGGTTGAAGCTTGAGGTTGGAAGCTTGTTGGTTCTCCTTTGGTGTTTGGAGAGTTCTTCTTGTTCTTCATTGGTAAGTTCTCTTAATCCCTTGTTCTGCAAGTTATTTTCGAATATGATGATGTTGTTGTTGTTGTTGTTTCCTCGTATAGTTGGTGATTGTTGGAGTATATCATGATTCTTGATGAGTTTCTATAGCTTATGATGAAGAACATTGTGATTGTGGTTTGAGGAGGAGTTGTTTTTGATATTTTAGGATGTTTGGAGGTTTTAATCATGTCTAGGTAGGATTATGTTAAGATTATTATATGATTAACATAGTCTTGATATAATGATGTTGTTGTTTGTGTTTCTTGGGGAGATTATAACCATTTTGAGATAAGATTTTGAGGAATTATGTAATGATTATTATAATCTTGCAATGGTTGATTTAACCTTGTTGATTAGTCCAAATTCATGATGAATTGGTGATTGATTATTGTTTAGACATCATGTTTGTTGTGTTGGTGATGTTCTTGAGGTGATAGTGATAATATTGATGATATTATCATTGTAGGGGGATCAATTTGATGTTGTTCTTAAATGATTCTTGTTGAATTATTTTCACAAGTGTTAAGAACGTTTGATCATATCGATCCTTGAGGTGTTGGAGGATGTTAGAATTCATAGTTGGGAACTATGATATTCTATTGTGGAGTTTAACCGATTCGGGGTTGAATCGGGATTTTTCTTGGTGTTGTTTTCTATTGATTTTGTGTTATTGAATGAATCGTATTTCATACAAGGTTGTTCGAGTGCTTGTGATCATCGGAAGACGCCGTTCGTCGTTTCGTGGGAGGACGTTGATCGTGGAAGGACTTTATCGCCTTCGGTTTGAGGCAAGTTTTATACTTGTACTAGTCAATGAGATTAATGTTATCATGTATGTGTATGAATGTGTGTATCATTTAGAGACTTGGTCTCTTTATGATTTTGTTGATATCAGGGGATTGTTTGATACGACACCCTTCGGCAAATTATGTCAAATGTTATTGTTGTGCGTAAATGGCCGGTTCAAGGCATTGCGATACTTGTTGGTAATATTGTTGTCGATAGCCGGTTCGCGGTATCGATGTATCGATTGTTGTTGTCGATATTGATGTCAATTTAAGACATAGTTGTGATCATTGTTATTGATATTGGTGCTTCGTTATTGATGTTGTATTGGCCGATTGAAGGCATTGATGTATTCGATTATCATCTTCGTTATCGGTAACCGATTAAAGGTGCCGAGACATCCGTGGTATTGTTGTTATCGACTGACCGTTCAAGAGGCAATCGAGATATTGAATTTGTAACACCCCAATAAGGCGGCTATTACAGTGCCGTGGACCCCACACTGGGACCCACCAGGCGATATCCAAAATACAGATTAAATACACAATACATGTGATACCGAACCACAAAACATAGTACTTACTCCGATTTGGAGTTTACAGCAGTATGGCCTACGGTTTTATTATACACAGGATCCAAAACATAAGTATAATCCATATGGAGGTGGAATATACCTTAAATAACAATACATTTGTTTATATTTAAAATAAAGTGGAAAGATAACATTACACGGTACGAACATGACCGGACTCAAAAGACTTGGGGCCCCTGAACTAGTATCCTTCGAACCCTTCGTCATCACCCTGATCTTCCCGTGCCTTGCCCTTTCCTCGACCTAAAATACAACACAAGTATTTCGCCCAACACAGGGTCAGATATACATGATAAATGATTCTCAAGATATTATACAATTCAAATATATAAGATTTCAAGGATAACAACCCGACTAACGAACATACCCCTCGGGCGTATGAACGCTTAGTCACAAAACGTCGAACACATCCAAATATAAGAATGGACTATGAACGACTAAGATAGTACGGCTCAAGAGGGACATCACAGTACGCCCGATCCGAATATGTGTCAGTGCACATGTCCACCCCGTATACGGAATCCAGGATATACGTGGGACAATGTACCTAATTAGCCTCAACGAACTACGTCTCGTGTGCACAGCCCAACACGGAAAATATTCACGCATGACTATATATGTGCCCGGCTAAAAATCCTACACAATATCCAATCGGAACGTAGATATGACTCCGGATATGTCACGATGCAACATGACAACGAATTCAATAATTCACAAATCCGATTAAGGACCGAGGACTCACCGAAATGACGACAAGATCAACAATAACAAGGGTTCGAAAGTGACGAACTTGGGAATACAATCCCATGATGAAAACGGGACATCATTAAGAACAACCTCAAATCACAAGACACAAGTTTATAAGTGTTTCATATACACGAAATGCATAATCATCATAAGAATCCACACATCATTATAACCAAGCAAGATAACTTGCCTCAATACGGAGGCGAGAATAGTCCTTCCTTCTCAAACAAACGAACGGCCCTCCATTCAAAATCGGTTACTCGAACAATCAACCTTGAATGAAGTATATTTTACTCAATGATACGTTCATATGATCATCTATACCAAATTTTAACGTGACAACATCCTAATTCCCATTTGAGTAGTTCAACTTTTTAAGATATTGAAGTGTTACTCCAAGAACCTTATTCAATACCATTCTATTCTTACAATTGATTACAAGATGTTTACCAAATGTTTGCTGGATTAAGAATTGATCCATAATGTGTTAAACAATAATCTCCTACCCTTTAAACTCATCAAGAACATCTCAATTGATTACAAGTAAAAATCTGCATTACACACAATCACTAGTGATAAATCTATATCATGATCATGAAGACTATCTCAAGTTTAACACCATCCTTATAATCTTCTAACTAACCTGGAGATTCAAATATCATACCTCTGAATTTACCTAGCTTAGGTTCAAGAAGGTCATTTCATTCTTCTAATGATCAACAAGGGTTTCTTAAAACATTTTATGGTAATTATTCCAACAAGTCATGTACATTACAATGAAACAAAGACTATTATTATTCCAATGGTGTTATTAGTCTAGAAAGGAGAGTGTGGTTTCACTAAACATGATCATCATCATTCAAAACACCAAGAACACATCATTACAAATCCTCTAATCATCATATTCATCATTAAGTTTGTTGGAAGCTTAATTAGAAACATGTTTAGCTTGATTAATTCATCACTAGGTGGAGTATACTTAATCACTATCATTATAATTATGAGATTATAGGGTTAAATCGTATAACATACCTTAAGAATTGAAGAACAATACACCAAAACCACAGGAACACAATCTAAGCTTCAAAAATGACTCCAACTTCCAATCAACAAGCTCCAAAATCAAAATGTAAAGCTCAAACACAAGTTGGAAGAAGGTAATTTTGATCTAGGGATGAAGGGGGATGATTATATGGGTGAAAAATTAGAGGTTGGACGTGCAAAATGAAAGACACAAGTTGTCTTTTTTATAACAGCACAGTTTGTTACGTACGTTATCACAAGAGGATAACGTACGTTAACAGCTTTACGTACGCTACACAAAAAGTGTTATGTACGTAAGCTAAGTCCAGAGGCTGCTGGACTGAAATACGTACCTCATTACGTACGTTACCGCTTGAAGCTTTACGTACGTAATGTAGGTCAACTAGGTTGCCTCCAAAAGATCAGATATTCGAATCCCGTCCGGCCCCACACGCCGAAAGTTGAGATCGGTTACGATTACACTGGTTACGTACGTAACAGGTGCCTCTTTACGTACGTAAAGGCCTTAAAATAACGTACGTTATGTCTAAGGATTAGCGTACGTTATGTCTAAGGATTAGCGTACGTTAGGCTCAGGTTTAATAGCTCAAAAATGTACTTATCTATACAACGTTGAGAATTCAATCATAGTGCGAGTGATCGTTATTATTATGTCTATTTATGATATATTCCAACATCAATAAACATTACACAAATGCAATAAGACTACAACAATATTGACTTATCCGAATAATACAACAGTAAGTAAGAATTTCCGTCGGATATTACATATCCCCCCTTAAAAGGGGTTTCGTCCTCGAAACTAAGGGGTAAACAATTCAGGATACCTCTCTTGAATGCTTCTCTCCGTCTCCCACGTGGCCTCCTCGACCCCATGTCGTGACCACTGAACCTTCAGTAGGGGAATCGTCTTATTCCGCAATTGTTTGATCCTCCTCTCAAGTATCCGTACGGGGCGCTCCTCATACGAATGATCCTCCGCTAAATCGATCTCATCAAACTGAAGTACATGACTCGGATCAGCAACGTATTTACTTAACTGGGAGACATGGAACACGTTATGAATCCGGCTCAGGGATGGTGGTAAAGCCGGGCGATAGGCTAAATCGCCTACTCGTTCCAAAACCTCAAACGACCCGATATACCTCGGACCCAGCTTGCCTCTCTTCCCAAAACGAAAAACTCCTCGAGTAGGGGACACCTTCATTAGTACATGGTCGCCGACCTCGAACTCAAGCGGTCGCCGGCGGTTGTCTGCGTAGGACTTCTGTCGGCTTTGAGCCGTCAACAAACAACTCCTAATCAGAGCGATCTTCTCACGGGCTGCTAACAACATATCGGGTTCCGTACCCAAGGTTTCAGATGGATTGTCCCAACACAGAGGGGATCTACAACGACGGCCATACAATGCTTCATAAGGTGCCATCTGAATCGAAGTGTGCCAGCTATTATTATAAGTGAATTCCACCAAAGGTAGTTGGGCCTCCCAATCATCCTTCCAATCGAGAACGCACGCCCTCAGCATATCCTCTAAAGTTTGGATAGTCCTCTCAGTTCGTCTGCGGGTGAAATGCTGTGCTGAAGTTTAATTGCGTACCCATCGCACGATGAACTGCTTTCCAAAAATGTGACACGAATCGCCCGTCACGATCTGATACAATACTCTTAGGGGTACCATGTAACCTTACAATTTCTTTGATAAATAGTTGGGCCAATCTCTCGGGTCCCCAAGTGTCTTTAATCTCCAGAAAGTGGGCTGATTTGGTCAGACGATCCACAATCACCCAAATCGCATTCATCCCTCGACGACTCGTTGGCAAGCTGGTGATAAAATCCATCGATATGTCCTCCCATTTCCACTCGGGAATCGGAAGCGGTTTCAGCATTCCTGCGGGTCGCTGGTGCTCAATCTTAACTTGTTGACAGGTTAGACACCTCGAAACGAACTCCGCAACTTCACGTTTCATACTTCCCCACCAATAATATTGTTTCAAATCCTTATACATTTTGCTAGACCCCCGGTGGATAGAGTACGGGGTAGCATGAGCTTCTCTCAGGATAGAATTCCTTAATTCATCATCTGCGGGTACACAAACTCGGTTCCTGAAGCGTATCAATCCATCCCCGTGTATCACAAAGCCAGGAGCTTTCCCTTGAGTTATTTCATCGTGAACTCGAGATAAGAATGGGTCCGTAACTTGCTTCGATCTAATTATATCCTCAAGGGACGATGAAATCTCAAGTGTACAGAGTTGTCCTTGAATACGCTGTAACCAGACGTCAATTTCCGGCCTCACCAATTCTAACTGCAATTCCCTCTGAGTTGTTAGGCGGGCAAGCATCCGCTCCTGTACTGTTTTACGACTCAAAGCGTCAGCAACTACATTTTCTTTGCCCGGATGATAAAGGATCTCGATATCATAGTATTTGATGAGTTCTAGCCACCTTCTCTGCCTCATGTTTAACTCTTTCTGAGTAAAAATGTACTTCAGGCTCTTGTGATCAGTAAAAATCTGACAGGTAACTCCATACAGATAATGACGCCAGATTTTTAAAGCAAACACCACAGCTGCAAGCTCTAAATCATGGGTGGGGTAGTTGACCTCCTAAGGTCGTAGCTGTCTCGATGCATAGGAGATCACCTTCCCGTTCTGCATTAGTACACACCCAAGGCCCTGTTTAGATGCGTCATTATACACTACAAACCCTTCCGTTCCTTTCGGTAGGACTAAAATAGGTGCCGAAATCAAACGACTCTTAAGTTCATCAAAACTCCGCTGACATGCCTCTGACCATAAATACTTCTTATCCTTCCTCAGCAAATTAGTCATTGGTTGGGCAATTTTGGAAAAACCTTCCACGAACCGTCGGTAATAACCTGCTAGTCCTAAGAAACTGCGTACTTCCTTAACGTTCTTTGGTGGTAACCAGTCTCGGATAGCTTCTGTCTTCTGTGGGTCTACTCGCACCCTATCAGCTGATATCACATGTCCGAGAAAGATAACTTCATTCATCCAGAACTCACATTTAGAAAACTTTCCATAAAGCTGCTCCCGCCTTAACGCCTCGAGAACTAGATGGAGATGACGCTCGTGCTCTTCATGGTCACGAGAATAGATCAGAATGTCGTCAATAAAAACGACTACAAAGCGATCTAGATAATTAATAAAGACTCGATTCATCAGTTCCATGAATACTGCCGGTGCATTCGTCAGTCCAAAAGGCATCACTACGAACTCATAATGCCCATAGCGAGTACGAAAAGCGGTCTTCGAAATATCAGACTCACGAATCCTCAACTGATGGTAACTAGACCTCAAGTCGATCTTAGAAAACACAGCAGCCCCCTGAAGCTGATCCAATAAATCATCAATACGCGGCAATGGATATTTGTTCTTAATGGTTACCCTGTTCAGCTCACGATAATCAATACACAGACGTAGGGATCCGTCCTTCTTTCGTACAAATAGTACCGGTGCTCCCCAAGGGGACGCACTAGGTCTGATGTATCCCTTATCGGTCAAATCCTCAAGTTGGCTCTTCAGCTCCTGCATCTCAGTCGGAGCCATACGATACGGTGCTTTTGAAAGCGGGGAACGTACCAGGCTCTAGCTCAATATTGAATTCTACATCACGATGTGGAGGTAAGCCTGGCAAATGATCTGGAAATACGTCTGGGTAGTCTCGGACTACAGGAATATTGACCAATTCAACTGGTTGATCCGTTGTCTTGGTCATGTAACACCAATAGCCAATACACCCTTGATTAAGCAATTTCATTATTTTCATAGCGCTGATGATTCTCCCGGAACGGCTGGGATTGTCACCCTGGAAGGTACACACAGCACCATCGTCAGATGTGACGGTCACTGTTCGCTTGCGGACACTAATTATGGCATCATGACGGTCCATCCAATCGATACCCAAGATCACATCATCTTTAGGTAAATCGACCACAATTAAATTTGACAACCACTCACGGTCGTTCATATGAATCGAGCAGTCCTGAACTTCACGATTCCCAACAATCTTTCTACCATCAGGTAGTCCAATTATATAAGGTTCACAATTGATAACATGCTCTAATTGTAAACGACTCAAACAGGAAACAGATAAAAAGGAGTGTGAAGCACCGGTATAAAAAAGAACACAGACAGGCTGAGATTGGATCTCGAGAGTACCTGCAATCATGCTGGCTTCGGGATCTTCAGCCTTCTTCATCTAGTAGACTCTGGGTTTTGCAGCCCCGGCACCAGAGGTACCAGCTTGATTTCCACGCCCTATCCCTTTGTTTGCCCCGGTAGTCTGATAAGAAGCGGACGGAGGTACACGGTCCTGAACTGAAGACTGTAATGGAGCATGAGGTGCTGTGGGAGTACGTCCTGGTCCACTCCTGCAATAACGAGCACGATGTCCATTTTTCCCACAAGTATGGCATGACACGGCTGGCCTTGGGCATTTCGAATTGATGTGCCCCTGGTCTCCACAGTTATAGCACACAACAGATAGGCTGACCGCTCGAGGTTGCGATCCAGTTGGCTTCAACGTCGTAGGTTGCCGTTCAGAAGGATTTGGCACTGGTTGAGGTCTCTTGAATGTTCCCGGTTCTTTGTCCCAGTAGTTACGGTTCCTGAATTTCTTGTTGTTAGACTGCGGTTGCTTCTTGGAAATTTCTTTCACGGTCAATTCGTACTCCAGAGCCTTCTCAATGAACTCCGGTAGGGTCACACAATGATGGTTCAACAGTTGCATTCTCATTCGGGGTTTAAGCCTTTTGAGAAAGTATTTGATCTTATCTGCCTCCGTTTGGACAATCGTCGCGGCAAAAGGAAGAAGTGCCTGGAATTTATCGGCGATAGATAGTGCGTCATCATCTTCGGACGGGTCCGGGTTCAGCAATTCTGATAGTTTGGCCTCACGGAGAGGACCCGGATAGTAACGGTCTAGCATGAGATTTTTAAATTCCTCCCAATTACATACGCCATCAGCTGGCCTCACCGAAAGCCACCAAGTGTGGGCGCCCTTGCCCAAGTAGTAAGCTGCTATGGAGACGTGATTCTCTACTGGACAGTTTACCATATCTAACGATTTCTCGAAGTGTTCGATCCAATGCACGATATCAGCCGGCTCAGAGGAACCTTAAATAATCGGGGGTCGCTGGCGATAGATGTCGCTGATGATCCGACTCACCGGTCCGCCATGTACAGGGGGTGGCCCCTGATGCTGGTCGGTAGCAGCTCTCTGCATAGTTCCCATTAACTGACCCATTTGGGTCATCTGAGCCATCATGCCCTGCATCACAGTGTAAGGATCGACACGAGCATCCCCGCGTCTAGTGTGGTGCGATTGATCCCTAGAAGGCGAATCACTGCCTGCGGAACTATGCTCTGCATTCGCTCGCCTGTTGGCTCGTGGTATCGGGATTCGGCCCCTTCCGCGGCCTCGTCCCCCTCTGCCACGGCCTCTCAAATTTCTTTCCATACTGAAAGAATCAATTCGTAAAGATAACCATAAGTACAATTAATGATACCAATCAGAATTCATGCTAAGTTAATGACAGTAAGAAATTACATATTCAAGAAAACAGCTCGTAATGAGTTATCGTCACTACGAGGGTCACACAGAATATCATATCGACGTTTGAGTCGAATGATTTCAATCATATAATCAATCCAGAATTTTATTTGTATCATCAATCAGATAATTCCTGCCACAAACCCTTAGAATGCCAACATCAACAAAGAGATCCATTAAGATATCAATATCATGTTAGTAATTTAATCATGGTTCATAAAGTACGTACCGCATTTGGCTCGTAGGATCAGGCGCTCGCACGGGTCACACGTGACACGAAGGTCTCTTGATACTAGTTCAATACACAAAGACTTAAAAAAAATGACAGTTTTCTCTGATACCATCTTCTGTAATACCCCAATAAGGCGGCTATTACAGTGCCGTGGACCCCACACTGGGACCCACCAGGCGATATCCAAAATACAGATTAAATACACAATACATGTGATACCGAACCACAAAACATAGTACTTACTC
This sequence comes from Orobanche coerulescens, assembly GCA_033398695.1. Classification (NCBI taxonomy): domain Eukaryota; kingdom Viridiplantae; phylum Streptophyta; class Magnoliopsida; order Lamiales; family Orobanchaceae; genus Orobanche; species Orobanche coerulescens. Next base: position 13,604,409 of record CM065801.1, read on the forward strand.
CGATTTGGAGTTTACAGCAGTATGGCCTACGGCCTTATTATACACAGGATCCAAAACATAAGTATAATCCATATGGAGATGGAATATACCTTAAATAACAATACATTTGTTTATATTTAAAATAAAGCGGAAAGATAACATTACACGGTACGAACATGACCGGACTCAAAAGACTTGGAGCCCCCAAACTAGTATCCTTCGAACCCTTCGTCATCACCCTGATCTTCCCGTGCCTTGCCCTTTCCTCGACCTAAAATACAATACAAGTATTTCGCCCAACACAGGATCAGATATACATGATAAATGATTCTCAAGATATTATACAATTCACATATATAAGATTTCAAGGATAACAACCCGACTAACGAACATACCCCTCGGCGTATGAACGCTTAGTCACAAAACGTCGAACACATCCAAATATAAGAATGGACTATGAACGACTAAGATAGTACGGCTCAAGAGGGACATCACAGTACGCCCGATCCGAATATGTGTCAGTGCACATGTCCACCCCGTATACGGAATCCAGGATATACGTGGGACAATGTACCTAATTAGCCTCAACGAACTACGTCTCGTGTGCACAGCCCAACACGGAAAATATTCACGCATGACTATATATGTGCCCGGCTAAAAATCCTACACAATATCCAATCGGAACGTAGATATGACTCCGGATATGTCACGATGCAACATGACAACGAATTCAATAATTCACAAATCCGATTAAGGACCGAGGACTCACCGAAATGACGACAAGATCAACAATAACAAGGGTTCGAAAGTGACGAACTTGGGAATACAATCCCATGATGAAAACGGGACATCATTAAGAACAACCTCAAATCACAAGACACAAGTTTATAAGTGTTTCATATACACGAAATGCATAATCATCATAAGAATCCACACATCATTATAACCAAGCAAGATAACTTGCCTCAATACGGAGGCGAGAATAGTCCTTCCTTCTCAAATGAACGAACGGCCCTCGATTCAAAATCGGTTACTCAAACAATCAACCTTGAATGAAGTATATTTTACTCAATGATACGTTCATATGATCATATATACCAAATTTTAACGAGACAACATCCTAATTCCCATTTGAGTAGTTCAACTTTTTAAGATATTGAAGTGTTACTCCAAGAACCTTATTCAATACCATTCTATTCTTACAATTGATTACAAGATGTTTACCAAATGTTTGCTGGATTAAGAATTGATCCATAATGTGTTAAACAATAATCTCCTACCCTTTAAACTTATCAAGAACATCTCAATTGATTACAAGTAAAAATCTGCATTACACACAATCACTAGTGATAAATCTATATCATGATCATGAAGACTATCTCAAGTTTAACACCATCCTTATAATCTTCTAACTAACCTGGAGATTCAAATATCATACCTCTGAATTTACCTAGCTTAGGTTCAAGAAGGTCATTTCATTCTTCTAATGATCAACAAGGGTTTCTTAAAACATTTTATGGTAATTATTCCAACAAGTCATTTACATTACAATGAAACAAGGACTATTATTATTCCAATGGTGTTATTAGTCTAGCAAGGAGAGTGTGGTTTCACTAAACATGATCATCATCATTCAAAACACCAAGAACACATCATTACAAATCCTCTAATCATCATATTCATCATTAAGTTTGTTGTAAGCTTAACTATAAACATGTTTAGCTTGATTAATTCATCACTAGGTGGAGTATACTTAATCACTATCATTATAATTACGAGATTATAGGGTTAAATCGTATAACATACCTTCAGAATTGAAGAACAATACACCAAAACCACAGGAACACAATATAAGCTTCAAGAATGACTCCAACTTCCAATCAACAAGCTCCAAAATCAAAATGTAAAGCTCAAACACAAGTTGGAAGAAGGTAATTTTGATCTAGGGATGAAGGGGGATGATTATATGGGTGAAAAATTAGAGGTTGGACGTGCAAAATGAAAGACACAAGTTGTCTTTTTATAACAAAGATTCGTTAAATGCGTTATCACAAGAGGATAACGTACGTTAACAGCTTTACGTACGCTACACAAAAAGTGTTACGTATGTAAGCTAAGTCCAGAGGCTGCTGGACTGAAATACGTACCTCATTACGTACGTTACCGCTTGAAGCTTTACGTACGTAATGTAGGTCAACTAGGTTGCCTCCAAAAGATCAGATATTCGAATCCCGTCCGGCCCCACACGCCGAAAGTTGAGATCGGATACAATTACACTGTTTACGTACGTAACAGGTGCCTCTTTACGTACGTAAAGGCCTTAAAATAACGTACGTTATGCCTAAGGATTAGCGTACGTTAGGCTCAGGTTTAATAGCTCAAAAATGTACTTATCTATACAACGTTGAGAATTCAATCATAGTGCGAGTGATCGTTATTATTATGTCTATTTATGATATATTCCAACATTAATAAACATTACACAAATGCAACAAGACTACAATAGTATTGACTTATCCGAATAATATAATAGTATGTAAGAATTTCCGTCGGATATTACAGAATTGGGATTGTCGAAGACATTTCCCATATGTTGAGTTGTTGTTATCGATTGACCATTCTAAGTTAATCAATATATTGAATTGGGACTGTCGAAGACATTTCCCATCCGTTGCATCGTTGTTATCGATTGGCAGTTCTAAGGTAATCGAGGTATTGAATTTTGGATTATCGAGGATAGTTCCCATCCGTTGTGTTGTTGTTATCGATAAGCCATTCTAAGGCAATCGAGATATTGAATTGGGATTATCGAAGAGAGTTCAAATCCGTCGTGTCGTTATCGATTGGCCATTCTAAGGTAGTCTAGGTATTTGAATTGGGACCGCCGAGGATGGTGCCCATCCGTGAGTTATTGTTGTCATGTTAACCGACTCAAGACAGCACACTATCATTCTTGTAAACTCGATAATTTTGTGATCGTTGAGGGTTGAGGATTCCAAGATTGATGTGTTGTGATTGTTGATCGTGTCAATCGGTCCTAAGGGATTGTGATCCCAGGATGGTTGTTTTGGATATTGTTGGTCATGTCGGTCTTTCATTATCCATGTGTCATTATTCACCTTGGTGAGTCTTTTGATCCTTATTGGATGTGTTATCCTTTGAGTTTCGTTGTCATGTTGTATCGTGACATATCAAGAATCATATCTGCGTTCCGATTGGTTATTGTGTAGGATTTCTAGCCAAGCACATATATAGTCATGCGTAGATGTATCCGTATTGGACTGTGCACACGAGACGTAGTTCGTGAGGCCAATTAGGTACATTGTCCCACGTATATCCTGGATTCTGTATACGGGGTGGACATGTGCACTGACACATTTCCGGATCGGGCGTACTATGTGTCCCTCTTGAGCCTTATTGTTTTGGTCATTCATATTCCATGTTGTATTGGATATATCTGACGATTTGTGACTGGTTGTTCATACGTCGAGGAGTATGTTCGATAGTCGAGTTTGTTTCTTTGAGATCTGTATTGTGATGATATACAGCTTCAGGTTATTCGGCTTTCAGGCCATTGTGATGATTAGCATCTTCGGCTGAGTGGTTTTCAGACCATTGTGATATTGTGGCAGCTTCGGCTGAGGGCTTTCAGGCCATTGTGATGTTTTGGTATTTCCGTTGGAGCTTTCGGGCATTGTGATTCGTATTTATTTCAACTTCGGTTTGGGTTACCTTCAGGTAGTTCATTGTTGTGTTCTGTGTTGATGATTCACCATTGGGCACTTGTGTTCTAACCTGTTAAGCAGGTACCAATCGTATGCCGTGGGCATAGTGTTTCACGAATGCTCGATTCTCACTTTGGTTTGTGAGCATTTCGTATTACCATTATTGTACTGTTTATTTGGTAGTTGGATGCATATTATGTTGTACATGTATTTGATATCCATTATCTGGATGACTGACCCCGTGGGGGCGGGACATGTTTTCATGTTTTAGGTGCTTGCGAGGAGAGAGTTGAGACACAGGGGCATGACGATGGCGACGAGGCATTCGAGCGATACTAGTCCGAGTTGTTTCGGTGTTCATGTCGGTCAGACAGTTTGGAGTACTCTAATTTTGTCAGTTGTCATTTTGTATTATCCGAGCAAGGCTTGTGGATGTTGTTGTATTTTATTTTGGCCATGTAGGCCCACCCTTGTCGTTGAAATTCCACGTCGGAATATTGCGTCGGACATCATAGTGGGGACTGTGATTTTTCTTTTTAGTCAGATTGATGTATGTTAGTCGTGTTCGCCTGGTGGATCTCCCGGCGTGGGGTCCACGGCACTGTAATAACCCAATCGGATTTTGGGGGTGTTACACTAGTAAGTCCTTTTACTCTTCTTGTATTTTCCTAATCGCTCCGCTTTTGATTTGGTATTCTTGGGAATCGGTCACCTCAATGATGGACGATTTGAATTATACTTATGTACTTTGTGTGTTCTTCAGAATGTCGGCTGACAGGGGACGAGGTCGTGGACGCGGATGTGGGCACAGGAGAGGGCGTGGCGCAGGAGAGGGCGTGGCGCAGACGTTTCCCTCAGTTCCATTGTGGGGTCGGCTACCCCTAGTTTATCTAATTCAGTGCATCCGGATACCAAGAGTCAGCATGACCAGTCGACTGGTCAAGAGAATATTGCATATGTTGGGGTTATGGATGTTCTTCAACAATTTGCAAATCAGATGACTATCCTGGACCAAGCTGTTCAACTGAATAATCCTAATCCGACAGCGGATGTTTGGTCCAGAATATGGTCCGTATGCATCCTTCGCAGTTCAGCGGTGCTACCGGCCCAGCGAGTTGAGAAAGTTGGCTGTTTGAATTGGAGAAAGTGTTTGAAGCGGTTGACTGTCCGGAAACAAGGAAGGTACCTATTGCTCAGTACTTCCTTGCTAAAGAAGCCGCGACTCGGTGGAAAGCTATTAAACCGCAAGATCATGCTGCTACATGGTACGAATTTAAAGATCTGCTGGAGGCTGAGTTTTGTCCTTGGCCAGTGCAAGAAAGCAGGATCGAGCCTTTTTCGAAGCTAAGCCGCAGAACATTCCAGACTCACAGGCGATAGTGGAATACAACCAACAGCTGATTCATGCGAAGAATCAGGTGCATGATGAGCATGACAAGATCCGCCATTTCGACATGCGAATGAATAAGGATTTATGGCATTATATGGCCGAGTGCTTGCACTGCTTTGAAAGAATACCAAGACAGCGCTTTGGCATATGACATGTTCTGTTCCAACAATAACACCACATACGAGCCGAAAAAGCAAAAGACCACCGGTAATTTTTCTGGCTCTAAGGGTGGCAACTTCAGATACCTCAGTTGGCTAACCGTTCTTTCGAGCAGTCGTCGCGTTGTTTTAAAGGGAAGGAGAGTTTTAGTTCTACTTCGGGCACCTCAACTCTCCCGGTGACCTGTTAATTGTGGTCATCCAGTCCACCTCAATCTTGAGTGCAACTTCCCACCTATAAAATGTCACACTAGTGGTCAGATGGGACACATGGCAGTTTATTGCCCCAAACAAGATCAGACTTTGGATACTCGAGCTTCTGCCCCAACACATAGAGATCGTTGGGAATCAAAAGATTAGAAATTATCCGGTGAGCATAGCAGGTATTGATTGGTTATCGAATTTAATTGTGGTTGATATCGAGGACGAGGATTTGATCCTCGGTGCACCAAGAAATTATGAATTACTACACTAAGGTTATCACTATGATGACCAAAGATGGTTCCGAGTACTCGTTTATAGGACGTAAATCGGGCCAACCTAAGTTGCGTATCAGCGCCATGAAGACCGTAAAACTCTTTAATAAATGTTGCATGGGCTATTGGTGTTATGCTTCGAAGTAGGAAGGGAATGGAGTCGATTTCTCTTCGATTCCAGTTGTTAATGAGTATCCAGATGTTTTTTTCGAAGATCTTCCGGGATTACCGCCAGATCAAGAGGGAGAATTTTTTGTTGATTTAGAGCGTGACGCGGCTCTGATTTCTAAGGCGCCTTATCGTATGACACCTTCAGAAATGCAAGAATTGAAGAATCAGTTGGGAGAACTGTTGGAGAAAGAGTACATTATACCGAGCGCTTCGCCTTGGGGCGCACTTGTTTTTTGGTGATAAATAAGGATAGTTCACTATGTATAGATGATTTATTTGATCAGTTGCAGGGAGCCACAGTATTCTCAAAAATCGATTTGAGATCAGGGTACTACCAGCTCCGAGTGAAAGAGTTTGACGTTCCAAAAACTACTTTTCGGACGAGATACGGACATTATGACTTTGTGGTCATGCCTTTTGGACTGACTAATGCACTGACAGTATTCATGCAGTTAATGAACAAGATATTTATTGAATACCTTGACAAATGTGTGGTCGTCTTTATTGACAATATCTTGATTTATTCTCGAGATGAGAAAGAGCATGCCCAACACTTGTGTTTGATACTAGATGTTTTGAGAGTCGAGCACCTTTATGCAAAATTCTCAAAATGTGAGTTCTGGCTGAAGGAAGTTATGTTTCTCGGCCATGTGGTTTCGGCCAAAGGGGTTCGTGTGGACCCGCATAAGATCGAGGCACTGCTAGATTGGGCGCCGCCTAATAATATTAAGGAAGTTCGTAGCCTTTTGGGTCTTGATGGGTATTACCGTTGGTTTGTCGAGTGTTCTCGAAACTCGCTCGGCCGCTTATGCAATTACTTCAGACGACAGAAAAGTTTGTTTGGACTGCTGAGAGACAGCAGAGTTTCGACGAACTGAAGAGATTTTTGACTTCAGCTCCGATCTTAGCATTACCACAGGGTGGTGAAGGATTTGCTGACGCTTTAGGACATGGACTTGGGTGTAGCACGATAAAACGATAGCCTTTGCATCACAACAGTTGAAGCCGTATGAGATGAACTATCCTACTCATGATTTGGAATTGGCCGCAATTATTTTCGCACTTAAGGTTTGGCGGCATTATTTCTATGGCTCTTCGTGTCGGATTTATACCGATCACAAGAGTTTGAAGTACATTTTTAGTCAGAAAGAGTTGAATATGAGGCAAGGACGTTGGTTGGAATTGATTAAGTGTTGGAATAACAATCCCTGTATCGAGATTCTGATAAAATGTTTTGATAAAGTGCCAATCCAGCATACAACAAGTTGTTGTATCGAAAGTCTAATTGAAGTTGCCGATCCTATATCGAAGACTTCTCATAATGCCATCATACAACAACAGAGTCTAAAAGCGCCAAGTATGGAAGCTGTCTCTTCATACAGCAACATTTCATACAGCGACTACTTCAATATAGCCTATAGCATAAATGAATACAACATTCAAGCTGTAAAGTATTGAGATCTTCAATACCTATCGAAAGAGGACTGAAGACCGTTTGGAAAGGAATCTTGGTTATTCGCTAAAGTCAAGTCCCGTTGAAAAGAAGTATTTAAATACTGAAAGGATAAAGTATTTAAACACTAAAACCGACAGAGATCTTCAAACAAATGCAAAATCCGGATCTTGGTCTATACAAGTCAACCATCCAGTTGGAACGGACTTTTGCTCAACGGATCTATTCAAAAGCTATATATATACACCCAGAGTTTGAAGATCAGTTATGAAGAACAACTGACGCCTACGATAACAAGCGCTTACACGAATATATCTGAGCAAACATATTTCTTCAAATATACTGCATATTCTGAGAGAAAAAATATCCAAGTGCTCAACCTTGAACAACACATCATCAGCTAAAGCTCAAGAAAGTCAAGCTGTTGTTCAAATCATCGTTCTTTCATTGAACAAATCCATCAGGCCTGTGTGGACTGAGAAAGCCTTGCTTTTCCTGAACTGTGTGTGACGGACTTGCATTGAAGAGACGAAGCTTCGGAACTATGTGTGAAAAAGCCAGTCAAGTGAAAGCATTAACCAATCTGTGTGAACGGTTGAAAGCGACGATCTTTGTATCAATCTGTGTGAACGATACATTGATAGGTTTGATTATAAATACGTAGTTGTGTATGCAGTATTTATAATAAACATTTTCACTCCTGTGTGGAGGACCAGTGGACGTAGAGGGGTTTACCTCGAACCACTTTAATTACTGTGTCATTTACCTTCTGCATTTACTGTTTTATTAACTGTGATTATTTTTAAGTATTCACTTCATATCGAGTTGCTGTATTTACAGCAACTTATTTTTACAAGTCTTACGCTACACACTCTAAACTTGAAAACCATACAACTTGTTGCTTAAACACTTTCCAAGTTGTATTCTGTATACTTAGTGGCCAATAAGTGGTATCGGAGCGGTTGGTTCTGAAAAGAATCAGTCGTATTTTTGACCGAATCAGATCTCAGAATCACTTATTTTTGTAAAATAGTCTATTTCTTTCCTATATTCTCATATGGATACATCAATGATCAATAAAGTCCCTATGTTTTCTATTAACGAATTTGACGATTGGAGAATTAGGATGGAGGCTCATCTTGCAGCAATGCACAAAGAGATGATTTTTGTTATACAGGACGACCCCATAAAAATCATGAAGGTAAATTCGGCCTCAAGGATTGAAGGCCAGGCTCGTGCAGAGATGCTCGAGAAAGAGCGCGATCAATGGATGACAGATGATCGGAAATGCGCCAACCTCGATAATGTTGCTAAGAACGTGTTATTCGTCACTCTTGACAAAGGCACGTTCTCAAAGGTAAAGAGCTGTAAAACAGCCAAGAATATCTGGGATAAACTCAAGTTAATTTGTGAGGGAACTGATCTCTCAAAAGAAAACAATATTTCAAAATTAACTCAGCAATTCGAATCTTTTGAAATGAAACTAACTTAAACACTTGAGGAACTTGACCTCAGATTCACTGACATTGTTGGTGAACTTGAAGCATTAGGCAAGATTTATACCCAAAGGGAGAAGAACCTAAGAAAATTTTCAGATCTCTCCCTACCCGATGGGACATTAAGACCACAGCTATGCGTGTGTCGTGCAATCTTAGTATCTACTTTTGATCTCTTTTCTAACCTCAAGGCATTTGAGTACGATATAGACAGGATTGAGAAAGCTTAAGAATCACCCGCAAGGACTATATCATTAGCCGCTGTATCCAACCGAAGACACAACATGCCCAGCTCATCTAAGCCCATTCACAAGAATGCTGACAGCGACGACGACATCCTGTCACAAGACGAAATGGCACTCCTCATGCATAAGTTCAAGAAGTTTATCAAGCAGTCGGGAAAGACTCCATACAGGCCCAAGCCTGTTCACAAGGTAAGTATCAAAACTTCCTCTGGTGACGCTAACCTGTGTTATAATTACAGGAAACCAGGACATTATGCAAATAAATGTCCTCATACCAAAGTTCAAAGGTTGTCGGAAGCCGAGCAACAAGAAAAGGATGAAAGAGGACGTGCTTGGAAAAACAAGCTCAAGGCCCTGATTGGTGAATCAGAAGCCTCCCCCGCACCATCAAAGTCCGAAGAATGTCTTCAGGTAGTCACTGACAGTGAGTCATCTGATGATGAATTCAAAGATAAAGCCTATATGTGCTTTATGGCCAAAGACATTCCGAAAGATGAAGATAGCGATGATGAGGTAAGCTCAACTTCAGCTATTCCTACCAATGCATTTCATACTTTTGCAAACATGATGAATGAGTTTAAGAACATTCAAAATGCCCATGAGACATTGAAAAATGAAAATATGCAGCTCCAACTTTCTAATCTAGAGCTGAAAGAAGAAAACGACTTGCTGAAAGTAAACTATGAAAATATGTCTGTTGATTGTGAAAACAGCAAAGTCGATCATGAAAAACTCAGGAAGAGAAATCATCAACTTGCTCATGAAATAAGTGAGGCTAAATCTCATAGTGAAAGCAAGACAAATGATTTTGTTCTGCTTCAAGCCAAAGTAAAAACTCTCGAAAAACGAGAAGGAGAACTTGAGACCATTCTAAAATCTTTCGAGAAGTCCTCTAAAAGAATGGAAGAAATTCTAAGAACTGGGCAACATGCTCATGATAAAAGTGGCTTAGGATACAACTCATTTTCCAATAAAGGGAAAACTAGTACCATATTCGTCAGGGTTGTGGAACCCATTCCTGTATCGGAAGAAATTCCAAGTCCTATGAAGGAACCCGTTGCACCGCGAACTGCAAAAGCTGCCATTCTGCCACCACAGTCATATTCCAGATAGCATAATCACCAACTATTCAGACCTATAAGGCATACCCAACAGCATGCTCCCCGAGCATATCAACAGCGCCAACAGCCATTCAGAAAGAAGGCTGTATCCAAATATCAAAGGCCCGCACGGCAGTACTTTCAGTACAGCACGCCTAGGTATTAGATACAGGAGCCGTGTTATCCTTCGCGAAAGCAAGTATCCTCACAGTATCAACAATAGCGTTGGGAATCCAACTAGAGACCCATAAGGCAAGCTGTAAGGCCGAAGAAAATGGCTCCACCTACAAGATGGCATTCGTACTTGACTAATAATAATCCTGAATTTTACATGCATAATAATTATCATGGTTATAGAGACTACGTACCTTTCCAACGTAGACATCGCAACTACGGACCTGAACCATCCTACAGTAAACCTATTGTTGTCAGGAAAATCTGGGTACCTAAAGGCACTAACATCCATGTACCCAACAATCAAAGGGGACCTAAATCTACCTAATTTGTTTTCATACAGGATATTTTAGAGAAGGACATCTGGTACTCGACAACGGATGTTCTCGGCACATGACAGGAGATAAAAGCAAGCTGTCAGATTACGTAGAAGGTCGCGGTCTAAAAGTGCGCTTCGGTGATAAATCTAAAGGAGAAAAGGAGGGAAAGTAAACCTGCTTGTCGGAAAATTCAAAGTCACCGATGTAGCTTATGTTGAAGGCTTACAGTACAATCTACTTAGTATTAGCCAGTTCTGTGACAAACAGTTCTCGGTGAAGTTCTATATAGATCACTATAGAGTCAAGAACATCCTAACCAAAAAAGTTGTGCTCACAGGAAGCAGATCAGGTAATATGTATATTGCTGACTGGATGCCTACGAGCTCCACAATCCCTTGTTTTGTTGCCAAAGGCACTGCATATATAAGCTGGCTATGGCACAAGAGGATGTCTCACATCAACTTCAAGACCATCAACAATCTCTCCAGATAGGGAATGGTTAGATGATTGCCAAATGTATCATTCCAAAAAGACAGCGTATGTGGACCCTGTCAGAAAGGCAAGCAAATCAAGACCACCCTGAAGAGCAAATCCTACCTTTCCACTCACAGAGTCTTGGAAATGCTACACATGGATCTCTATAATCCTGTAGACCCAGTATGTTTGGGAGGTAAGAAATATTGTCTCGTTATTGTTGATGACTTTTCCAGGTATGCTTGGACAATCTTCCTAAGCAAGAAGAAGGAAACAACATCAAAGTTGCCCGAGCACCTGCGAAAGTTTCAGAATGAGAAAGGGTTGAATATCGTGTCCATTTGTTCCGACAGAGGTACAGAATTCACTAATCGATTTATAGAGCATTACTATTCGGAAAATGGGATACAACATGAATACTCAGCTGCCCATACACCTCAAGAAAATGGTGTTGTCGAGCGAAAGAACAGGACACTGACAGAAGCAATAAGGACAATGATTGCCGCAAGAAAGTTGCCATAGCGTTTCTTGGGCGAAGCCACCAATACAGCATGCTATACACAAAACCGCTGTATCATCAACAAGCACCACAACAAAACAGCTTACGAGGTATGGAACAACAAAACTCCGTTAGTTTCGTACTTTCACATATTTGGATGCAGGTGTTACGTTTTGAACAACGAGAAGGATCAACTTAGAACCTTCGATGAGAAATCGGATGAAGGGATATTTGAAGGATATTCCTCTGTCAGCAAAGCTTACAGGATCTTTAATAAAAGGAAGATGACAATTGAGGAATCAGTTCATGTAGTGTTCGATGAACCTCACCATGATACTACAGGAGTAGAAGACCTTACTCAGAACATCCAACAACTTTCCATCATTGATCCACCAACTCCTATAGAACCTGTCGTTGACCTAGAAATCAACCCCGCAGCTGTAAGAGCTGAAGTAGATGAAGCTGATGTTGTACAAGCTGAAGCCTACGGGACGATGAATTAGAGCCCGACAGAAGATGGTTGAGATATCACCTACAGGAATTGATCATAGGAAACATTGATGCTGGTGTTTCTACCCGTAGGAGAATACAGAGTACACAAGGAAATGTACTATATGCGCAAGAAGAACCCGAGTCTGAGATATCTCCATTTCCTGAATGGAAATATCAATCTGAACTTAGACAACTTAATATGTGCACTATTGCTGTATTCTTAGCCCAATCCGAACCTCTTTCTACCAAAGAAGCTCTCAACAATTCACATTAGATTTCATGTATGGAAGAAGAGCTTAACAGTTTCGAAAGAAACAACGTATGGTATCTTGTACCCAAACCCACGCATCAATCCGTAATTGGAACCAAATGGGTATTTAGAAACAAGAAGGATGGAAATGGACTCATTATCAGAAACAAATCCTGACTAGTCGCCCAAGGCTACAGATAGGAAGAAGACATAGACTACGATGAAACATTTGCCCCTGTAGCCAGACTAAAAGCCATTAGGATATTTTTAGCCTTTGCTGCCCATAAGAGCTTCATTGTATATCAAATGGGCGTCAAGAGTGCATTCCTAAATGGAGACCTTGCCGAAGAATTATATGTTGAACAACCACCAGGGTTTGTCAATCCAGAAGATGGAGACCTCGTATACAGGCTAAGGAAAGCGCTGTATGGACTTAAGCAAGCCCCTAGAGCATGGTATGAGACTCTGTCCCAGTATCTGACCAATAATGGATTCGAGAAAGGTGCTGTGGAAAAGACCTTATTCAAAATATAGGAAGGTGATGACCTCCTGATGGTTCAAATATATGTAGACGATATAATATTTGGTTCAACTATCCTTGATTTATGTCAAAGGTTCTCTCATATCATGCAAAGTAAATTTGAAATGAGTATGATGGGAGAACTCAGTTATTTCCTAGGATTACAGGTAAAGCAGTTGCCTACAGGGATTTTCATCAACCAGGAAAAATACAGCAAGGAGCTTCTCAACAAGTTTGGAATGAATACTTCCAAATCATCATCAACCCCCATGAGCACTTCCGTGCAAATTAGTGCTGATGAAGCTGGAAAGTCGGTTGATCAATCACTCTACAGGAAGCTTATTAGCTCTCTCCTGTACCTAACGACTAGCAGGCCCGATATCCAGTTTTCTGTAGGTGTGTGTGCGCGATATCAAGTAGCACCTAAAGGATCACACTTCGCAACAACCAAATGAATCCTGAAATACGTCAAAGAAACAGTTGATATAGGACCGTGGTATCCTAAAGAAGGCGGATCCGATTTAATTGGCTACAACAACTTGGATCTCGGAGGTTGAAAGCTAGATTGGAAGAGTACAAGTGGAACTTGTCACTTTCTTGGACCTAGACTTGTGTCTTGCTTTAGCAAGAAACAATTGGCAAACTCGCTTTCAACAGCTGAATCAGAATACTATGCTGCTGGTAGTTGCTGTATGCAGATCCTCTGGATGCAACAACAACTGTCAGACTATGGAATTGAAGCCAAAGAAATGCCGATAATGTGGGATAGCACGAGTGCAATTGCAATAACGCACAACCCTATATTGCACTCGCGTACTAAGCACATTCACATGAAGCATCACTTCATCTGGAATCATGTTGAGAACAAGGATGTTCGGCTGGAAAAAGTTCATGCAGATATCCAGTTAGTCGACATCTTTACCAAACCTCTCAACATAGCAAGATTCTGCATTCCTCAACATGAATTGAGATTGCTACAGCCTGACTCCCTGTAAGTTTTTAATGCTTTTACTCAACAATTGAGGGGGAATGCTGTAAGACCCAAGAATACAGTATCCACCGTTAATTATCTGTACACTCAGACTATCAGAACAGCACTGTAGGAACAAAGAGACATGAATTATCCAATAGCTGACGTGTGCAATAATTAAGGGGGAATACAATATGACCCATGAATACAGCAGTAATCCGAAAGTTGTTGTATGGAATTGAAACCCGTATGCACCTTTTAAGGGGGAACGCTGTATATTTGTGGATAAATCAATTAATATGTTATTTATTTTAAAAACTATTTTTAGTCCACGTGCCCTGTTATTATTTAAAAGTCTTTTGCATTAAAAGCTTTTGCACGACATCTGGACATTGGTATCTCAAAAGCCACGATGTTTCAAATTATTTTATTATTTCACATCGCCATTTCGGGCAATAAGGGAAATTGATTCTTCAGAAGTGGGACCCGCTCTCATTTCAAAATTGGATGGATAAGCTGTACCTGTTACACTCAGTCCATCCTGATCGTCTATTTTAAACAACGGTTCATATCCCTTAAATCTGACCGTTCATTATCTGGAAACCCTTCACCGCCGCCCACTATAAAAGGACTGTTAATGCCTCTTTCGACTCTTTACACTTTCTGCATAATGAACGAGTCTTTGAGCATACAACCTACAAGTTTTATTGCTTTTACTGCAATTTTTCTTTGAATCTTCCTCACTTTTCTTCGAGAAACAACAATGGCATCTTCACAAACTTCCTCTATCTCTCTCAAGAAGTCCTCAAACATCATTGACGGACGGATCTTTGCCAGATCTGTAGTGGTTGAACGTGTTCGTTCTGAAGGTGATGATGTCGAATCGATGGAATATGTCATTACGAGGATTCGTCAACAAGGCCTCTATCGCCTTGGATGTCACACCGCTGAGCGTTTCGATGCTCAAATGGTTGAGGAATTTTACCTCAACGCTGCTGTCCATTTCTTTTCTCTTGCGCAGGGAGGAAACGTTGCTGACATCACTGCTGTCATTCGCGGAGTGGAGATCCGTGTTGACCAAGAGCTGCTTCAGAATCTTTACAGGCTACCTGCTGATGACCTTACCATGGAAGAGCTTGAGACCTTTGGGTCCCAAGAAATCCTAACCAGATACTATAGCTTATTCACCGGTTCAGCATCGGTTGAAACGGTTCACACTTCTTGCCACAAGAAACATTTTTGTCTACCTTTTGTTTATTTACACGATTTTTGCTGTCATGTCATTGAAAATAGAACAAGTGTGTTCGAGATGTGCACCAATTTGAGGTTCAGGATAATGGTAGACATCATGACCTATGAAAAGGTCAACTGGTGTCTGATTATTCTTAAGAGGCTGCAGGAAGAAGTATCCAAACCTGCCTCTCAAAAGAAGTCCTTTGGTTTGTTTTTGAACTACATTCTGACAAAATGTGGTGTTCCGCAAGCCAAAGAAGCGAAGAAAATAAATTCTCAGATATACATAGAAAGCATGAGGCCCTCTGTTTTTAACAAAGATCCCCTGATTGCGAACAGCCTTTTGTCCGAAACTTGCCCCTTTCTGCCGATCCGAGGGATTTGTCTTCAAAGTCCCAGGGTGAGGAGACTTCAAGGAAAAGGAAGAGATCTCACAGCAAAACTCCCGTTGCTGGTGAGAAGCCGAAAAGGAAGCTAAGAAGGCTCACAAAAGTTAAAGTTACAGAAATCTCTGAGGATGCTCCTTCAACGGCCCAACCCTCTGTATCGAACCCCCAGGGTGCAACTCCTGCAGAAGAGATGACTACTACTGTCACGACAGTAGATCCCGAGCCTTTGGCGGCTACGACGGATACACAGACATCTGCCAACTTAAAAGACTCTAGCGAGTCGGCTACCTCTTTGGAGCTAATAGCTACATCTCCTATTCGGGATTCCACACCCGTTCAGGATCCTTCTCCCATCAGGGTACCGACCCCTGTTCGAGATCCCGCTCCAACATAGGAACCCATGCATGTCAAGGAATCCGTGCATACAGTGGACCCAAGCACTGTACGCAACCCCTCCCCAGACGCCATAATAAACAAAACATTGCTTTCTATGAAAATTGAGCAGGCATATGAATGCTTTGTCCAGTGGAAAGCCTACAGGCTTGCTCCGTACAACACTTTGTACAACTGGAGCGAATGGTGCGAAGAAGAAAGGTTTATTTTGGAAGTGACGGACTCTCAAGATGTTGAAGTCCTGATCCAATGGGACAACCTGTGCTGTAAAAAGTTGATCACAAGCCACCTGATAGACAAAGCAGACGCCCACAAGAAAGGAAAAGCAAAATCCATTGGCTCAGCTCCCCGTATTCCTAAATCTGAGCATGACTCAGACGACGACGACGACGCCCTCCATGCAGGTCTAAGAATGATTCATGAGGAAACCCAACCAGATCAAGGGACCTCAAGCCAAAATAATGTTCCCAACAGCGAGGATTCAGTCCCTCCTGTCGTGGAGGAACAACCAACTGCTGAACAGGCACCCGAGCCTATCGCCATAGACGACCAGACCCGCGCCATCCCGCATGAGGATTCAGTACCTCTGCCGGAGCAAGCGGATGCTGAGAGACAGCAGGAGGATTCATTCCCTCTTGTACCTATGTCTTCAGAACCCATTTCAAAACAGGAGGATACAGAAACCCCTGTTGCCGAGCCCACATCGGATGCTCCCGCACCTTCAACTGTCTTAGAATCCGACGACGGTATCACACCTGAGGATATCCAACTCGAGTCACGCCCTAATGTGAACTTGAGACAGCTGAATGGAGCTGAAGATTTTGCCAAGACCGACTCTCCTCAAACCGTCGAGAAGAAAGAGCAACTGTATGCTATTGGCCGACAAACTATTTTCCGGCAGGACGCCGTTAATGCCCTGCATGCTGTTGAAAAAGAGATTAATTGGTTACATCAATCCACCGTTGAATAAATGACCAGTATGAGGCACGAAGTCTCACAAGTGGAAGAAGCCTTCCATATTCTGCTTACCATCTTCAAGCAGGCCTTTAGCCAATTGCAACAGCGTCAGGAGCAGATCCTAATGGAAGAACAATCAAAGCTCCATGTTTCTGAGGCCAAGGAAGCATCCGTTTTTATTGAATCAGGTTCCCATCTTCGAGCACACGACAAAAAGATTCAAGATATGTCGCAGGTGCTCAACTCCCTAGTTAATAAGATGACAAGTTTTGAGACCAAACAGGACGCCGCTATGCAAATCCTGGAACGCTTGGATGAGAAGGTCTCTTATCTTGATGACGCCAAAAAGGGGGAAGAAGCAAAGGAAGTTGCAAGGAGATCAAGGCTCGAGCAAGAGAAGGAGATGGAAGCTGCTTTTGGAGACAGCATCACTACTGATATTGCTCGTCTATCATCTCATACTCCCAATGTTAGGTTACAGGGATATCGTCCAAAATTCTATGACCTTAAGTTTCCGTGGAAGAACCTCATTTAAAAGCCGCAAGCAATAAACCTCCCGGCCAACCGACAGCCTACTGCAGACGAGATCAAGAACTGGAGGAAGAATGAACTGCTAAGATACTTCGTAGTTCTTATCAGGGAATCTTCAATATTCAATAGTTGTAGGATGGTGCAGGAAGCCGCAGAGGAGTATAAGAAGAGGTTGGACGAAAGAACGCTCCCGCTCCAGCAGAAGATGAAGTCCAAGCATAAACAAGGTGACTTGGTTACCCACCCAGAAGATTAGATCCTGGCATTCGATAAATCTTATGAAGGTCAATCCATCTATATAAATCGAAATAGGGACGCACTGCAGAATTGGTGAAAGGGTACTAAGAATGACCCTAAAAGGCCTTGGAGGCATTCTGACTATAGGAGCTAGATTCTCTCCTGTATTTTTATTTTTTTTAAGACAGCAAAACATTGTAATCATTGTTCAATATCAATAAACTATTTTATGTCTTGAAATATTACAACTCGTAATCTACTGTGTTCCATTGTGATTATGCAATTCAATCTATTTGCTAAATTTATACGAGTATAAAAACTTGTTAAGCTGTAAGAACTTGTCTGCGAACAGTTCATAGATTAAGTTGTATGTATCTAGACTACTATAAGATTGCGCCTGCATGCCAATCATAAGTTTAAATATGTAATACTCTTTTCTTTTAAAGTTGAACTCGCATGCGAGCAGTTCATAGTATTAGTCTAATTGCTGAAGACCAGATCATTCGAAAGAAGACTAAGAAGTCTGCCCTCCTAGAAGATGTTAGGTGTCAAGATTTTGGCATCATCAAGAAGTTTTGGAAAACATCAAAAGGATTTAAGGGGACTTGGCAAATTATCAAAAAAGGGGAAATTGTTGAGATAACAATCCCTGTATCGAGGTTTTGATAAAATGTTTTGATAAAGTGCCAATCCAGCATATAGCAAGCTGCTGTATCGTAAGTCTAATCGAAGTTGTCGATCCTTTATTGAAGACTTCTCATAATGCCATCATACAGCAATAGTCTAAAAGCGTCAAGTATGGAAGCTGTCTCTTCATACAGCAACATTCCATACAGCGACTACTTCAATATAGCCTACAACATTCAAGCTGTAAAGTATTGAGATCTTCAATACCTATCGAAATAGGACTGAAGACCGTTTGGAAAGGAATCTTGGTTATTCGCTAAAGTCAAGTCCCGTTGAAAAGAAGTATTTAAATACTGAAAAGATAAAGTATTTAAATATTAAAACCGACAGAGATCTTCAAACAAACGCAAAATACGGATCTTGGTCTATACAAGTCAACCATCCAGTCGGAATGGACTTTTGCTCAACGGATCTTTCTCAACGGATCTATTCAAAAGCTATATATATACCCCCAGAGTTTGAAGATCAGTTACGAAGAACAACTGACACCTATGATAACAAGCTTACACGAATATATCTGAGCAAACATATTTCTTCAAGTATACTGCATATTCTGAGAGAAGAAATA
Organism: Orobanche coerulescens; assembly: GCA_033398695.1. Lineage (NCBI taxonomy): Eukaryota > Viridiplantae > Streptophyta > Magnoliopsida > Lamiales > Orobanchaceae > Orobanche > Orobanche coerulescens. The sequence goes on from CM065801.1 coordinate 13,623,296, forward strand.
TCCAAGTGCTCAACCTTGAACAACACATCATCAGCTAAAGCTCAAGAAAGTCAAACTGTTGTTCAAATCATCGTTCTTTCATTGAACAAATCCATCAGGCCTGTGTGGACTGAGAAAGCCTTGCTTTTCCTGAACTGTGTGTGACAGACTTGCATTGAAGAGACGAAGCTTCGGAACTGTGTGTGAAGAAGCCAATCAAGTGAAAGCTTTAACCAATCTGTGTGAATGGCTAAAAACAACGATCTTTGTACCAATCTGTGTGAACGATACATTGATAGGTTTGATCATAAATATGTAGTTGTGTACGCAGTATTTATAATAAACATTTTCACTCCTGTGTGGAGGACCAGTGGACGTAGAGGGGTTTACCTCGAACCACTTTAATTACTGTGTCATTTACCTTCTGTATTTGCTGTTTTATTAACTGTGATTATTTTTAAGTATACACTTCATATCGAGTTGCTGTATTTACAGCAACTTATTTTTACAAGTCGTTCGCTACGCACTCTAAACTTGAAAACCGTACAGCTTGTTGCTTAAACACTTTCCAAGCTATATTCTGTATACTTAGTGGCCAACATTAAGGATAAATTCTTTACCATCTGGAGAAGGCCAATGTCGTCGCGGACGCTTTGAGATGCAAACCGATATCACATCAGATGCTCGAGGTTCTTACACCACAAACAAAGATTCCTCATGATTTGATCGAGCAAGGTAGAGAAGTTTGGCTTCAAATAGTGCAGGGACAGTTGTGTACCCTCGAAATTACTTCGTCCTTGATCGATGACATCAAAGGGGAATATTGGAGTGACCCGATGATTTCTCAACTGAAGAAAGATGTAATTAAGGGAAAAGCCCCTGGCTTTATGGTTCATGAGGATAGTATTTTGAGATTTTAGGACAGGCTTTATGTCCTGAATAATTTGGAGTTGAGACAGAGAATTCTTCGAGAAGCCCATGCTACGTCTTACTCAATCCATCCTGGAACGAGCAAGATGTACAAAGACTTGAAGCGAAATTTTTGGTGGAATCATATGAAGAAAGACGTCATAGAGTTCATACTGTGATGTTTGACGTGTCAACAAGTCAAAATCGAGCATCAACGACTAGCGGGGTTGTTGAAGCCACTTCCCATTTCCGAGTGGAAGTGGGAATACATTTCCATGGATTTTATCACGGGGATGCCGAGATCTAGAGCCAGAATGAATATGATTTGGGTAATCGTTGATTGATTAACCAATTCTGTGCATTTCCTTGGTATTAAGGATACTTGGGGACCAGAGAGATTGGCCCAAACCTTTATAGCTGAGATTGTGAGATTGCATGGTGCCCCTAAAACTATTGTTTCTGATCGAGATGGTCGTTTCGCGTCACATTTCTGGCAAGCGGTCCATCAGGCCTTGGGCACCGAGTTGAGATTGAGTACGTCTTTTCATCCTCAGTCAGACGGTCAGACTGAGCAGACGATCCAGACGTTCGAGGATATGTTGCGGGCTTGTGCCCTAGACTGGAGTAATGATTGGAAACTTCATTTACCGTTGATAAAGTTTTCCTACAATAATAGTTGGCATGTGTCGATTAAAATGGCACCATTTGAATCACTTTTGGTAGGCGGTGTAGATCGATATTATGTTGGGATGAGGCTTCAGAGTTAGTCGTAAAGTAACCGTATATGTTGATGGAAACTAAGGAGAAGATTTCTATTATCTGAGACCGGTTGTTGACTGCCCAGAGCCATCAAAAATATTATGCTGATACTCGTCGTCGACCCTTGGAGTTCGAAGTGGGAGATCATGTTATACTCAAGGTGTCGCTGACAAAAGGAGTTTTCCGCTTCGGGAAAAAGGGGAAACTTAGTCCGAGGTATATTGGACTGTTTGAAATTCTGGACAGGATTGTAGATTTAGCCTATCGCTTGGCGTTGCCTCCAGCTTTGAGTCATGTTCATACTATTTTTCATATTTCTCAGTTGAGAAAGTACGTGCCGGATCCAAGTCATACTATCGATTATAGTGAGATTGATGTAGCCGAGGATGTTACCTTTCCAGAGGGACCGATGAAGGTCCTTGAATGTCGTGACAAGTAGCTTCGTCACAAAATCATTCCGTTGGTTAAGGTGCAATGGTCGAGACATAGAGTCAAGGAATCGACTTGGGAGACGGAAGAGAAGATACGATCGAGATACCCCGAACTTTTTATTTCTTAAGTTTCAGGACGAACTACTTTTTAGAGGAGGAGAATGTAATACCCGTACTTTTCATGAATTTTTTACTTTGATGTTCTTTCATTTTGGTCGCCTTTGTAAGCGTTTATTGAGATGTTGTTGATTTTAGAGTTCCGTATCTTTCAGAACATGTTCGGATTGATCGGACTTCACAGTGGTGTTATTGAGTGAAGCAGTTAGCGCACGCTAGGTGTGAGCTAACGCACGCTATTTGTGTTTGGTAGCGCGCGCTATCTTCGCCAGTAGTTCATGCTAATGGTTCGAGTTTGGCAGGGGCAGTAGCTGGGTTCTGTCCTCTGGGCAAGCAGTTAGCGCATGCTAGGCATGAGCTAACGTACGCGATTTGTGTTTGCTGTTTGGTAGCGTGCGCTAGCATCGCCTGTAGTGCATGCTAATTACTCGGGTTCGGCAATGGCAGTAGGTTGGTGTCTGTTCTCTGGACGAATAGTTAGCGCACGCTAGACGTGAGCTAATGTACACTATTGGTGTTGAGTGGCACGCACTAGCATTGCCTGTAGCGCACGCTAATGAGTTGGGCAGTGAGTTCGGAATTTCTGCATGGTAACAGTTAGTGCACGCAATGTTGTTGGTATACTGGACTACCGGGTGACCCCGTTAGCGCGCGATATCCTTATGAAGCGCACGATAATTAGGCCCAGTATATAAGGTTGGTCCGTCGTGTTTGTTGGGTTTTCCATGCATCGAATACATAAATCAACAGTAAAAACGCAGCGGAAGAATAAATATGAAAACCCAATTTAGGATCTCATGCAATAATTTAATTGTTTGATAAAAGGGTTAATCAAATTACCTTAATCCGAGGAACAGATCTAGATCCGGACTAGAAGCAGATGAATATCTCCTTCCTCTTTGGGTGATCCATACACGAACAACTCCACAAGCCGTATTAGATCCTTACGAATAATATTGATAAATAGTACAACAGAAATTCCTTACTAGAAAGATTGTACTATTGATCAAGATCAACTAAGGGAAGAAGACCATATAACCGACTTTGTTTTCCTACAGTAGGAGGTGTAGGCCGATTTTTCATTCTTCTTTGGAGGCGATTTTTCTTGAGGTGTAGGTCTTCTTGTGACAACTCCTTGTCATAGACTCCCTATTTATACTAAGTAACTCTAGAATCAAGAATCTAGTATTTGCTTAATTACCCCTTATGTTATTAAATAATACAATATATATAATATCCAATATTATATATTACTTATTTTTTAATCTCCTCATAAATATAATATCCAATATTATATTTATTATTCCCAGCTGATATTTATTCCTACTTGTCTATAATTGTCGTACGTGCGGCCCAAAAGGCTTATATTATGTTGGCAATTATTTAAAACCTTATTATATAATAAATCATAAGCGGCCTCTAGCAAGACATTATGATTACCCAAATAATATGAGTTAATAGTCCATTAAATATTTTCACGTGTCAAACCCCTTTGTCGCGCGATATCATATTTGAACTATGTAATGGAGTCTGTCATACTTATTTATGTTCAAATGCTTTCTCGATCCTAAGTAGACTGATTGAATCAAATGACTTTTCATTTGAGCATGGCCATGCGTCCTACTTATCCAGGGGCACAACAGATATCTCTCTCACTAAATAGAGGGACAAATCCCCATCTTGATTATTCATTGCCCTCTACATGACTCCCTCTAATCCTGATCACTAACCTTTATGATCACCATATTTCAGATGACGTTGGATTATGTCAAGGCATAGCAGTTATCATGTTGGACTCTATGATAATCTTAGGTTCAAGGATTTATTAACAGAATATTATATTGAGATTCACTTATGACATTTCCATGCAATGATCTCAATACGGGTCTGTCCAGTATCAGTTCTCCAACCAATACCCATAAGATTGATCAGTACCATACGCATAATCATCCGATGATTATCAATCAAACTTATACTAGTATATTAATCACTTGAGCCTATACTCAACGCGGTTGTATCAGGGACATTTGAATAATCTTATTATTCATGAATAACTATTATTCGATTATTATAATATTAAAACATGCACACATTATAATAATCAACGAGAAATAAATGATATCAAATAACTTTATTTAAATGTGACAATTACAAATCTAGGCACATCAAATGTCCTAGGGCACTATTCCCAACAATCTCCCGCTTGCACTAGGACCATTCATTCATGACTTTTTGTCTTATCGCTCTAGCATGCTCAATATGCTTTCCCTGTGAGAGAGGCTTGGTAAGTGGATCTGCAACATTCTCTTTCGTTGCTACTTTGCATATTGTAATATCTCTTCGTCTGACGATCTCTCTGACTAGGTGATATTTTCTGAGTATATATTTGGAATTATGATGGGACCTAGGCTCTTTAGCTTGTGCAATAGCACCATTATTGTCACTATAAAGACTTATGGGACTTTGGATGGTCGGCACCACTCCGAGTTCGGTAACGAACTTCTTGATCCATACGGCTTCCTTAGCTGCATCCGATGCTGCTAGGTACTCAACTTCTGTAATAGAATCAGCAACCGTGCTTTGCTTGGAACTCTTCCAACTCACAGCACCTCCATTCAATACAAACACATAACCAGTTTGTGATTTAAAATCGTCTCTGACGATTTCGAAACTTGCATCAGCGTAACCATTTACAGCCAACTCGTTTCCCACTCCCTCCATAAACTAGGAAATCATCCTTAGTTCTTCCCAAGTACTTTAGGATGGTTTTCACTGCTGTCCAATGACTTTCACCCGGATTCGATTGGTATCGACTTGTCATGCTAAGGGCAAACGATACATCTGGTCAAGTACAAATCATAGCATACATGATCGATCCAATGGCCGAAGCATATGGTATCTTGTTCATGCGGGTTCGCTCATCAGGAGTCGAAGGACTCTGCGTCTCACTCAGATGAATGCCATGTAACATTGGCAAGAGTCCTCTCTTGGAGTCTTGCATATTGAACCTCTTCAATATTTTATTAATGTAGGTACATTGACTCAGATCAATCAATATCTTTGATATATCTCTATAGATTTTTATCCCAAGAATGTAGGCATCTTCTCCTAAGTCTTTCATTGAGAAACAACTTCCCAACCAAGTCTTGACTGTATGCAATGTGGGAATGTTATTTCCAATGAGTAATATGTCATCTACATATAAGACTAAGAAAACAACTATGCTCCCACTAACGTTCTTGTACACACATGGTTCATCTTCAATTTGAATGAACCCAAACTCTTTGACAGTTTGATCAAAACGAAGATTCCAGCTCCGAAAAACCTGCTTCAACCCATAAATGGATCTTTGAAGCTTGCAAACCTTTTTAGAATGTTCTAGATGAACAAAACCTTCAGGTTGTGTCATGTACACATCTTCGAGTAAGTTTCCATTAAGGAATGATGTTTTGACATCCATTTTCTATATTTCATAATCATAGTATGCGGCAATGGCAAATAAAATTCTAATTGATTTAAGCATGACTACTGGCGAAAAAGTCTCATCATAGTCAACACCATGAATATGTCTATAACCTTTTGCCACTAGTCTAGCTTTATAGGCTTACAGATTATCATCAATGTCTTTTTTCTTTTTATAAACCCATTTGCACCCAATGGTTTTAACACCCTCAGGTGGATCTATCAAGTTCCAAACTTGATTGTCATACATGGACTGCATCTATGACTTCACGGCTTCTAGCAATTCCTCGGACTCTGGTCCTGAAGTAGCTTCTGTATAGCTACTAGGTTCATCATCTATGAGCGATGCGGCATCATCCTATGTTACGAGATAACCATATATCTCAGGTTCATGTCGCATCCTATCAGATCTGCGAGGGACTTGTGTCCTTTGAACGGGTTCTTCAACTGATTGTTGAGCCTGTTCGATTTCCATTGGTGAAGTGATATCTTCTTATGGTTCTCGAGTTTCCTTGAGAATTACTCTTCTCCCACTATCTCTTTTGGAAATAAATTCCTTTTCTAAGAATACAACATTTCGAGCAACAAACACTTTGTTCTCTGCGGGCCTATAAAAATAGTATCCTTTAGTTTCCTTAGGATACCCCACAAATAAATATTTTTCAGATCTGGCTGCCATTTTGTCAAACACTTGGCGCCTTATGAACGCTTCACAATCCCAGATATTTAGAAAAAAACAAGTTTGGTCTCTTACGAGTCCATTTCTCAAATGGTGGCTTTTCAACTGATTTAGATGGAACACGGTTAAGGGTGAATGCTGCTGTTTCTAAGGCATGGCCCCAAAATGATAATGGAAGCTCTGTTCGACTAATCATGGATCGAACCATATCTAATAAAGTTCGATTCCTCCTCTCGAACACTCCGTTATGCTGAGGTGTTCCGGGAGGAGTAAGTTGTGAAACAATTCCACAACTCCTAATATGATCATCGAATTCTTAGCTCAAGTATTCGCCACCTCAATCCGATCGAAAGGCTTTAGTTGTCTTGCCAAGTTGATTCTGTACTTCATTCTGGAATATTTTGAACATTTCAAAAGATTCATGATTATACTTCATAAGATAAACATATCTATAACGGCTAAAATCATCGGTAAATGTAATGAAGTATTGGTATCCGCCTCTGGCATGAGTGCTAAGAGGTCCGCATACAACAGTATGTATTAGGCCTAATAGGTCACTAGCCCTTTGTGCATGACCGGTGAAAGGATTCTTCATCATCTTGCTTAATAAACAAGATTCGTATGTCCCATATGAATCATAGTCAAAAAGAGTCTAAAAGTCCATCATTGTGGAGCTTAGAAATGTGTTTCTCGTTTATGTGACCAAGTCTACAATGCCATAAGTAAGTCAGATTAGAATCATTGAGCTTAGGTTTCTTGGATGGAATGTTATAGACTTGCAAAGTGTCGGACTCATCTAGATCAATATTATAAAGGCCAGTATATAACTTTGCAGTACCATAAAGCAAGTCATCAAAGAAAATATGAATAATCTTATTCTTAATAAGAAAACTATAACCTTCATAATCTAATGTAGAAACTAAAATAATATTCTTATTCATAGCAGGAACATAATAGCAATTGTTCAAAACTAACAAAAGCCCATTGGGTAAAACTATATCATAAGTTCCTACGGCTAGTGCAACAACTCTTGCTCCATTGCCGACTCTTAGATCCACTTCCCCTTTCTTCAGTTCTCTACTGCTTCACAAACCCTGCACATTTGTACAAATGTGAGATCCACATCCATTATCCAATACCCAGGAGTTAGAAGTAGATAAGTTAACTTCTATAACAAATATACTTTTGGTAGTCTCACTACCCTTGGTACGCTTTAGCTCTTCCAAGTAAACCTTGCAATTTCTTTTCCAGTGTCCTCATTTATTGCAATGATGGCAATTTCCATCTTTGGGAGCTTTATCGTTGAAAACTAGCTTAGTAAAGTCTTTATATTTGGAAACTTTTGCCTTATCCTTGCCCTTGCCTTTGTTCTTAAAGGACAACCATCAACACGTGGCTTGATTTCTTCTTAATATTCTACTCATCCGTTTTAAGCATCTCATGCAACTCAGCAATGGACTTCTCCATCTCATTCATATTATAGTTGATAATGAACTAACCAAAACTTTCGGTCAACGAGTTTAGGATCACATCCGTGGAGTGCTTCTTAGAAAGTGTAAAACCAAGCCTCTCAAGATGATCAATATATCCTTTCTTCTTGAGTACATGAGAACTGACAGATGTCCCCTCAACCATCTTGCAAGCATACAAGGCTTGAAAGGTCTCATGCCTCTCTTGCCTAGCATGCTTCGAGAAAGTTTCCTTGAGATGAGCATTTAGCTCATAAGCTTCCATTTCCTATAGATTCTTCTGAAGTTCTGGACAAATGGCAGCTAACATAAGACAAGTGACATCAATGGAATCATCACAATGTTTCTTCCATTTGTCTTTTGTTGCTTTGTTTACATTGTCAGTTGGCTCATCGGGAATTTCTTCCTCAAGAACATACATCTTTCTTTCTTGCTTGAGAACTATTCTCAAGCTTCGGATCTAATCCAGATAGTTGTTGTCGTTTTCTTTGAGCGTGTCCTTCTCAAGGACTGATCGCAGTGAAATGGTGGATGTGTTGTTTGATACCATTCTATATTATCTACAAAATTCAATATGCAAAGTATTTAGTCACATTATTTTATTTCTCAAAAAAATACTCCCACTAAAACAAAGTACCCTCAATTTTACAACATTATAATTTTAGTAGGCTAAGATCCCATTTTGCACAATTCTAAGATCACATCCGTGGAGTTCTCCTTAGAAAGTGGAAAACCAAGCCCCTCAAGATGATCAATATATCCTTTCATCTTGAGTACATGAGCACTGACAGATGTCCCCTTAACCATCTTGCAAGCATACAAGGCTTGAAAGGTCTCATACCTCTCTTGCCTAGCATGCTTCGAGAAAGTTTCCTTGAGGTGAGCATTTAACTCGTAAGCTTCCATTTTCTCCAGATTCTTCTGAAGTTCTGGACAAATGGTAGCCAACATAAGACAACTGACATCAATGGAATCATCACAATGTTTCTTCCATTTGTATTTTGTTGCATTGTTTGCATTGTCAGCTGGCTCATCGGGAATTTCTTCCTTAAGAACATACAGCTTTCTTTCTTGCTTGAGATCTATTCTCAAGCTTTGGATCCAATCCAGATAGTTGTTGTCGTTTTCTTTGAGCTTGTCCTTCTCAAGGACTGATCGCAGTGAAATGGTGGATGTATTGTTTGATGTCATTCTATATTATCTACAAAATTCAATATTCAAAGTATTTAGTCACATTATTTTATTTCTCGAAAAAATACTCCCACTAAAACAAAGTACCCTCAATTTTACAACATTTGTAATTTTAGTGGGCTAAGATCCCATTTTGCACAATTCTAAACTCAGCTTTGGAATGACACCTAGAATTGAGCTACTTTGGGTGGATAACTCTTTATCGATTACATCAGATGTAACTCTTAGATTATATTCATGAGATTTAGTATCTTATGCCCAAGCATGTTATAATCCCATCTTATGCCTTAAGGTTCAAAACTCTTTTGAATTCTTAGTTCATTAAAACATATAGGTATCACCATTACCCATCCCACCTTACTAAGATAATCCGAGCACCCAGCTTTGGCATGACCCACTCAAGATGATCGAAGTCTTGATAGGTGTTTTTCAAATGAACGACATTTAAAAAATTTAACGAGAGATTTTATCATATTTAATGTCTATGTTTGCTAACATACATCTAAACATACATGCATAAATTTAGCATACATCGCATCACATGACAACAAAAAGCATAGGACCGTGTATAGCATGACCATAATTCCTAACGTGATTTCCATGAGCCAACATGAAAATCACAAGGGTCACTTTAAAAGGGGTAATTGGTCTTCATTGATCTTCCCAACTCCTTGGAACGTCATACGCGATCAATTTGTTCCTCGAGTCCGTCCTTCTTGTCTTTATTATATTAATGAAATTTAATACTACACTAGTAAATTAAATTACAAGGGGTGCAAACGACACGCAGACCGTAAAATAATTAACAATTTAAATAGAAGACTCACATGCCGTAAAATCAAATATAATTAAACGACACGCATCTCGTAAAATCAACCCATAAGGAAATAAAGTATCCAATCACATTGGTTAGTTTATGATCATGCCATACACCATACACATACCATAAATAATTATCAATAATTAATAAAAGCATGTAATTATAGAAATTAAAATCTATCTGACAATCAGACTATAAATACAATCTGATTCATCAAATGAACAATCCTGGACTATAGCCGAGATGGCTGGCTGCGCGCTTTGCAACATTTTTCAACTATTATTTCCAAATTTTCTTATATTTTAAAACACGCTAGTTACCTTTTATAAAAGATCCGTGTACTGTACACAAAATAAAACTGCAGCCCACTTGGTAAGTCGGCGGAAGGCTTGGGCGGACGAGGGATCAAATCCCCGGAATTGCAAAAACATTTTTGCTAATTAAAACGACCCGCGGGTCCAGATCCATCCTGACCCGATCCGTCTCGGAACAGATCTGTTCCAGAACAGTTCTGGAGCAAAAATTCGCGAAAACAGTCCAGGAAATTAATTTTTGACGATCCGATTTAATCAAATTAAACCTGAAAAATTATTTTATAAAATCTATATTTTATAAATTTAATCAAGAACATAATTTACACATGAACATGTTCTACATAAACAATCAAATTACTTGCAAGTTGGCTCCGGAAGAATAAATATGAAAACCCAATTTAGGATCTCATGCAGTAATTTAATTGTTTGATAAAAGGGTCAATCGAATTACCTTAATCCGGCGAACAGATCTAGATCTGGACTAGAAGCATATGAATATCTCCTTCCTCTTTGGGTGATCCACACACGAACAATTCCACAAGCCAGATTGCTAGATCTTACGAATAATATTGATAAATAGTACAACACAAATTCCTTACTAGAAGGATTATATTATTGATCAAGATCAACTAAGGGAAGAAGACCAGATGACCGACTTTGTTTTCCTACAGTAGGAGGTGTAGGCCGATTTTTCTTTCTTCTTGGGGGACAATTTTTCTTGAGGTGTATGTCTTCTTGTGACAACTCCTTGTCATAGACTCCCTATTTATACTAAGTAACCCTAGATTCAAGAATCTAGTATTTGTTTAGTTACCCCTCATGTTATTAAATAATACAATATATATAATATTCAATATTATATATATTACTTATTATTTAATCTCCTCATAAATATAATATCCAATATTATATATATTACTTATTATTTAATCTCCTCATAAATATAATATTCAATATTATATTTATTATTCCCAGTTGATATTATTTGATTATTATAATATTAAAACATGCACACATTATAATAATCAACGAGAAATAAATGATATCAAATAACTTTATTTAAATGTGACAATTACAAATCTAGGCACATCGAATGTCCTAGGGCACTATTCGCAACACTGTTCTTCATCATTTTTTCTCATTTCTTACACTTCCAACGAGGGCACGCGAGAGAGGCGATCTTGAGGTGATTTGGGACAACGTTTCATCATCCATCATCATCTTTGGTTGGATAACAAGGATTATACAATATCTAATCCGTTTATTCTCTCCGAATTGAGGTAAATTTCTTATAACCCTATTTGGGGAATTTTTGGGAATTTTTCTTAGATTCGTCCAGTTAATCCATTTTGAAGCTTGAAATCCTTGAGATTATGATGTATCTACCCCATACCCATGTTTCCCTTACGATTATACGAATGTTTTATATATTACTTGAAGTAGAAAGGGTTTGGATGATTTCCAAACTCTAGGGGTGAGCATGGGTCAGTTTGGGTCGGTTTTAGGCTAAAACCGAACCCAAACTGACAACCTTCGGTTTCCAAAAAATCAAACCGAAACCGAAACCAACACAATGGGTTCGGTTTCTTGGTTTTTCGATTTTTTACGGGTCGGTTTCGGGTTTAAATCCAACCAACCCGATTTTTATCTATTCTTCAAAAAAACTTAAAATGTGTATTGGATAGGAATCGAACCTGGGACCAATGCGCGGAATACTAGCGTCCTAACCACCAGACCAGGACACTGTTTTTATCTATTCTACATAATGCATATATACATATAAAATTTACGAAATACATATATATTAAATGATATCGGTTCGGTTCGGTTTTAATGGTTCGGTTTCTAGTGTATAAACCGAAACCGAAACCGACTTTTCGGTTTTTAAAAATTCTAAACCCAAACCGATGGTTTTGATTTGGTTTCGGTTTTTCAGTTTCGGTTTCGTCGGGTTTTTTCGGTTTCTCGGTTTCTCGGATCGGTTTTGCTCACCCCTACCAAACTCTATGTGAATACTTTTAAGATTTATGAATCGTAAAAAGGGGGGGTTGCGGGAGTCTTCCTTGAGAATTGAGTATTGATGATTGATTATCGTATTTCCTTACGAATCATTTAGGCCCGAAAGTGCGTTCTTGGACCGCCCGAGCTTGATTACCATTTTAACTTTGGTTCAAATGTCGCAAAGGCAAGTAATGTTTATGATTGTATGTTCTTGACTTTGAAAGTGAGGTATATGAATTGTGTGATTGTATATATTCACTCTGGGATGGACCAACGGGTCCTCATAGGGTTCCGTTGCCTTTGTTGTGGTTCCGGGAATATTTTTGGGTTAACCACTCTGGGAGGGTCCGACGGGGCCACGGGGGGTTCTGTTGCCTTTGGTGCGGTTCCATGGTTAATCACGTATGTATTGAAATGAAATGCTATGAGGTTTAGTTATTCCGGAATACTATTCTTGAGTTTGATGAAATGAGGATTACATTTACTTTATTGTCGAGAAGTATTGTGTTTCATATTCGCTATACTTGTACTGGCTATTCAATGGCTAACCCCTTTTGGGGAAGTACCTTTCATGTATTTCAGGATCCAGGAGAGTGGATAGGCCTGTACCGGGTCGGCATGAAGATGATGGACAAGAGTGATGCTGTGTCTTGTCTCTGTCTGTATTTTGTACTTTATCCATTCGGTATTGTTGTACTTGGAATGGTTATGAACACTCGAGTAATGCTTCAGATGTTCTTGATGTTTTGGGCTTGTGTTGCCCTGGGTTTAATTCCCGATGTATTGTATTCTGTCGAATTGATTATTACTTTGGTGTCATTTTTATTGCCTTATACTAGATTATGTTTAGACCTTATCGGTCGAAATTCATGGTTTCACGTATGTATAGAGTGGGTCCCGTGGAGGGGCTCACGGCGTTATAATATACCCTGAATAACTTGGGGGTGTTACAGTTGCAAGCAATCTCATTCTGAGAGAGTAAAAGACTGATTAACTGCAGAAAATTATATTAGATTCGTTAGTGATTGTTTAATTATGATTCGAGTTAAAAAATTAAAGAATTTATGCATTCATAACTCGTCTCCCACTATTTTATCGGCATTACATACTCCCATATGGAATCCGGAAGTCATGGTTGACTTCATAGTGGTGATCAAATTCTTTACAAAGTTTAAACGGCAACCCATTCGGTTTTTATTCTATCATTTTTTATAAAATGGTGTCTAACACCAACCCATCTAATGGATGACTCGGTCTTCTTTTACCCCTAGTTCACTTGCTCTCAACCCACACAGTTTATATGGCTTGCTGAACTATCTAAGTTTAAGCCGTCAACTCATATCAGTATGACAATTGAATATCTCTCGGGGACCCATACGGCTTCTAGGGGTTCGATTTTTCACAACCAAAAGCATCTAACGCACTCTAGGAATTTAGCGACCTTACACAAAATACTATCCCGACATACTCGAAAGAATAGTGTTGTTACCCAAAATATTATCCGGAGATGATATTGCTGGAATTATCGAGTAACAAACAAATGCGAGAACACTTCCGTGGGAAAATAAATAACACAAGATTTGTCGGGGTTGTTAATCCCGGGCTTGAATGCTCTCACGAGATGTTATTAATATGTATACTGTGGAGTACAAATATTAATATTAGAACACTATTACAATGAGTGTAATGATTCTAGTTATCTTAGCTATAGAGCGTAAAGATTGCCGGAAGAACCAGATATGAAGCTCTGTGAGTTCTTGCTTTTGATGTTCAATGTATGAGAATGTATCTCTCTCTGTATGTTTTTCGCTGTACTCTTGATTATTTCAGGCCACTGTTGGAGGCCTGCTATTTATAGGAGACAAGGTTGTTGGGTCCTCTCCGGCGATCGCGGGGGACCGCCGTATTCTATATTAGAATAATGTGGGTGATCGTCCTATCACGTGGGGCTATTTCCTTAAAGTCGAGGTCTTCCGCGGCCAGTGTGCGAGCCAATGGGAAACTCGCACGCGTCTGAGTCATTTGTCTGGGAGGACCCACCTTGTACCTTTCGGCGGGCTTGTCGGTAGGTGAAAGGTTGGTGACAGGCTGGGGTCAAAGGCCTTATCTTGCGGCGCCTTTTGTGGATCTGCACGTGGGTCCACGTCCGAGATTCGGTCTTCGAAGACTTTGACGGGTGTCGGGTTCACATGCAGTATGAGATGATCGTCTACAGTCAGATATCATTGGCGATTGCTAGATGCTTACAGACGATCACCTTAGACTCCGATCTCTAGGTGCTTGTCCAGTGTCTGTCTTCTTTGACTGGCTCCTGACCATCATGCCGATCGCCATCGAGGCGTATAAATCGCCGCACAACAATTGCCTCCCAGCTCGCTCCGATGTTGAAAACATGGGGTGAGGTGGAACTGTTGGCGATCGTTTGTTTTAGACGGTTGGCTCGTCTGCTTATGATAACAACGGTCGTCGCTTGGACGATTTGATTTCGAACCCGGACGATCTCCTTATGCGCTGAAAATAGCGGGAAATGGAGGGGGGCTCTCGAAAGGTTGCAAGGACATGCGTCGCGCTACCATTGGGGGAGTCCGACGGTTTTGTCAGACTTGTCGCCTGGCGTGCCCTCGAAAAGACGCATACGCGGGTTTCGAGGGCTGCATTTAATATGTCCCGCCCCGACGGTTGCACTTCAGCCCTCGGGATTTCGCCTATTTGCACAGAGACCCCTGCTCCCGCCTATAAAAGGGGCTAGGGTTACTTCATTTCCACTCTTCACGCGCCCTTGCTTTTTAGTCGAGACTCTGTAGAATTTTTTCGAAGATCCTTGCGCCGAGCATCCTTCTTTTTAGGTAAGAACACAAATCTTCTCTCCCCCTTTACTTTTAAGAACATGTCAGGAGGACCTAAAACATTCAAGGCCGGTAGCTCCTCCGCCGCCGCGGCTTCGCCTGATCGGGAGGAAATTCCCGTGGGTATCCATACGGAAACGGCCGGCGAGGCCATTCGTGCAGGGATTGCACCCGCGAAAATTGAGGAGCTCTTCAATGAGGCCGAAGTGGCGAGACCAGCGGCGGCGGCGGAGCAGGGGGGCTCGCCGGTGGATGAAGATGAAATGGTACGGCTGTCTTGGGAACAGAATAGCGTATTCGGCCCCGCCTATTTAGATTTTGCTAAGCTTATGGAGGGGATCGCCGGACCATGTCCTGAATTTGATTTCGAAGCGTATTCCGCCGCCCACCCCTATGAGCACGTGAAGCGGACGTCATTCCGGGCCGCGGACCATTCCTTATGGACCCTTGGACAGATCCGGAGTTCGGCGACCAGGAAAGATTTGCTTCGTTGGAGGGAGAAATTTCACATTCCTTCTGATGTTTCATTGCACGTGCCCTCGGAGAACGAACGTGCCGACCAGCCTCCCGAGGGTATGGTCGCTGTCAATGAAATGATCCTGGCAGCCGAATTGCGGTTTCCCTTGCCGTTCGCCGTGTCGTATTTGCTGATCGCCTGGAATGTGGCACCGCTCCAGTTGATGTCGAACGCCTGGCTGCAGATTATCAGCACCTTGACATTATTCGGCGGTCATCGGCTGTTTCGTCTGCCTTCTGCGCTGGAAATGAATTATCTTTTCAAGCTGACCGCGCAGAAGGGATCGGTCGGAGGCTACCATATCCAGGGTCGCCTGGGTAGGGTGGTCCTTGGGGTGCCGAACAAGGTTCGGGGCGACCTGACAAAGTGGTGATGGGTCGGCGGAGCATGGAGGTCGGCATCAAGCGAAAAGCCGGAGGAAGAGTTAGATATCCCCACCAATTTTCGGGAGAGGAATCCGAGTAAGGGTTTCAACTCTCCCTTTATTTGGATACACCTTTGTAATATCCTAGAATTTCACTATGAATTTTTCGCATTATTTTATCTGGGATGTACTGTACAGAGTGGGACCGACACGATATGAGTGGATAATTTTGGAAACCATGACAGTCGTGCCAGTATGTCTATCGAGGGTATTTTGATTCTAGGATATTACATGCTTGTTGCGTTTTCGATGTCGGATATACCGTATGAGTATTTGTCTGATTTCCGTACTTGGTCGACAGTTGTAATTGAGGATATCGTGCATCAGACGTACCGTATGAGAATACTTTCGGGATTTCGTATATGTGTTCAGTATGTCGTATGTTCATATTTGTTATGTCGAGACGTTGGACAGGAATTGCCGGAAACGGCTAAGTATGGATCTGTTAACGTACGTTAAGACTTTGAGATAACGTACGCTAAGTGGTACGTGTTACGTACGTTAAGCGTAAGGTATTACGTACGTAACAAGAGGAATCAGACAGTTGGGCCCGATGTCGGCAGCTTTCGGCGCGGATGTGGACAGGTGAGTCAACGGATGGAGTTACGTACGTTATACAGGGTGTATTACGTACGTAATACGAGTATAGTCTTGTAGCAAGTCAACGTCGTATTACGTGCAACGGAACAAGTGTTACGTGCGTTGCGAGCGGCGGCCGAGTCGTGGCCGAGATGACTGGATGGCCGAGCATGGCGGACGTGACTCGTTGGGATGGCCGAGCATGGCCGGACGTGACTCGTTGGGATGGCGAGCATGGTCGGCGGTGACTCGGCGGGGCTAGGGCGGCGATTACGTACGTAGGCGGTGGCGGTTACGGCCGTAATGGCGATTACGTACGTAAGGGGGCCGATTACGTGCGTAAGTGCCGAACAAATCGACGGTAGGTAGGCCGCCGCCGTTACGTACGTAAGCACGGCCGGTTACGTACGTAATCGGCGGCAGTCTCGGCTATATAAGGCCCTGACCGAGTCACCCTTATCATTTTCCATTTTTCTTCGTTCCTTCCGCGATTTCTTCAGCAAATATGATGGTTTTGAGTAGAATGAAGTTATAACAACATGTTTTGGAAGTTGGAATCATGGATTAACATCATCCTCCACCCGGATCGAAGGTAAGAACACATGAACTCTTGATTTTTGGATGTTCTTGAGGTTTCTTGGTGTTTTGGCCGATTTGCTCCATTTTGATTCAGATTATTGGTAGAACTTGATTGTATACTCGTAATCATTCAATACTCTTGAAGTTTTGTGGAACAAATTCGAGTATTTCTTCGTTAAAATGATTAAATTGGATTATGCCTTCAAAGTGTTCGGTGAAATGCCTCAATGAGTTGAACTTGGGAAATTCTATACGTTTTCGCATGGATGGTGATTGAATTGATATTATTGTGATTTAGGAATGAACTTTTGAAGGAAGTTGAATCGGTACCCTTCCCTTTTGTCGATTTCTTCGCACCGTGCTATTCAAAACAAGTGATTACTTGTGTATGTCATCTTCTAGAGGTATGTTGATAATCCTCTCATTGAATTCGGATTTTGGTGTTATCGTTGAAGAAGGATTCGTATGAAGATGATTATGGTTTTGTTGTTACGATTCTTGCGGTTATATGAACTATATGTTGAAGACATTGTTTGGATTATTGAACCATCGAGTTTGATTAGTTGGTCATTTCGGTTATTGATTGTTATTGAACGTATCGTTAATCGATTATTGCATTAGGTTGTGTTTAGTGATCGTTGAAGTTAACCGTTGTGTTGCGGAGCTTGTAGACGAAGACGGCGGGATTGATGGTGGCTTCATCGTATGGGTATCCAGGCAAGTTATGCTTGCTCAGTTCATAATGTTAATAAATGATTTCGTTTTCATTTCATTTATGATTCATATAGCAATGGTATTATGGAATATATGAATTGTCGGAATGGTGGTATGTAAGATAAATCATAATGTATATGATTTTAAGGATGTCTAGTGGTAATGGGAACGTGAACTATAATTTGGTCTATTTCATGACAAGTTGGATATCAAGGTTAGTTATCGTGCCGATGTTGAACTCGAGACGGTGGTTTGGTATTAGTTATGGACTGTACATCATTTTGGATTGTCGGATAAACCGTGTGTTCGTTCAGGGCGGTTGGTCATGGAAAGGTTAGCGTCTCCAGCTTGAGGTAAATTAGTATTGTTAGAATATGATAATCATCATGTTGCATTTTTGCATGTGTGTGTTGATATTTCATACGGTGAATGTGCACCATTGTTTGTTACGTTTGTGAAGTGCTCTTTCTTGAGCCGTAATCTGTGGGGCCGATGTGTTGGGGATAAAACCTGTATGGTACCCGAATGGAAATGTGTTAGGGGATAAGACCTAAATGGCACCTATGTCCGGAGTATTCCTGAGTAGATGCTTAGTGACCCTCATTGCCTTGGGAGTTTATGTGATATTGTCCGGAGTATTCCTGAGTAGATGCTTCCGTGACCCTTGGCTGCTGCCTTGGGAGTTTATGTGCTATTATTATATGCATTGTTGAGCATGCTGTGGACTGTTGTCTGACGGAATACGACATTGTGGTCGTGTCGGTCTTTCATGATCGAGTTATTGTTGCCCTCTTGGAAAATCTTCTGATCCTTGTTGGACATGCGTTTCTTCGAGATCTGTTGTCATGTTGTATCGTGGCATATCTGGAGTCAGATACGTTATGATCGTTCATGTGTAGGATTTTCGGGACGGGCACGTGTAGTATGTGTTGGTTTCGACCTCATATTGAACCGTGCACACGAGACGTACTTCGTGAGGCTGATTAGGTACGAGACCAGGCGTGTATTGATCAATACCCGTGGTTGGCTTGTACACGGACACATGTCCGGATCGAGCGTATCGTGACGTCCATCTTGAGTCTTATTGATTGGTCGTTCACAATCCATGTATAATTGGATCTGTTTGATATTCGGATTGTCTTTGAAACTCCGTATATATGATTTGTATATGGTTGACGATTTTATTCTCTCGTGTATCCGTCACCATTGAACCTTTATTAATCTCGTTCGGAGTTACCATATCAATGGACAACTCATTGATATCGATCCTTTATAAATCTCGTTTGGAGTTCACCCTGTCATTGGTAATCTCGTTCATTATTGATCCTTATTGATTCCAATTGGGAGTTGTCTCACTGTTGGTATTCTTGGTTATTAGTCCTTGATTGATGTTGTTGGAGTTCACCGTGTCGTCGGTATTCTCAGTTGCTGATCCCTTATTTTTCCTATCGGAGTATACCGTGTCGTCAGTATTCTCGATTGCCGATTTCTTATTGATCTTATTGGGGTTTATCGTACCGTTGGTATTTCTGGTTGTCGACTCTTTTGATCTTGTTAGAGTTTACCATGTCGTTGGTATTCTCGATTATTGATTCTTCATTGATCCTTACCGTGTCGTCGGTATTCTCGGTTGTCGACCTTTTATTGATCTTGTTGGGAATTGCCGTGTTGTCGGTATCCCCGGTTATTGATTCTTCATTGATCTTGTTGGAGTTACCACATCATTGGTATTCTCATTCGTGGTTGATCCCTTTATCGATCTTGTGTGGAAATATCATGTCATTGATATTTCCGTTGTGATGCATTAATTGTTTATCATTATTGACTTTGTCAACATTCGTGTTTTGCATTGATATTCGGGACTTGCTATTGTCTCGGAACAGTTGGATTACAGGTGTGCCATGTGATATCGGTCTTATCAGGATTGGGATTCGATTGTGCGACCCAGCCGATAGAGTTATTCATGGCCAGATCATTCTATAATTGAAATATGATAAGTTTGGGAATCTTGGTAGTGTTTCGGATACAGTACAGGTGATTACATTTGAATTCGTTCATTACTTAAGGACACGAGTCGTGGAATATGGTAAGATTTGATTGTTATGGTTGTGACAGGTTGGTAAGGTTACTTCGGTGAGATCATATTGGAATTATTCTCACCTTGTAATTACATTGATATGTATTGTTTTTGTGATGTGATCGTTATCATTGTTGAGTATTATGGCTGACCCCGTCGTGGGCTTTATCTTTTAGGTACTCGGAGTTCGAGCTAGTAGCGGTCGTGAAGGGATGAGCTTTCCGGTGATACTGGCTATGGTGTAGTTGTTGGGATTCGAGTATTCTTTCTGGTTTTTATAATTCCGCTGCAAATGTAATTAATTGTGTTTTATCCGATGTGTGTGTATATTTAAAATGGCTTTCGATATTCTTGAAACTGAGTTTTTATCCGCTGTGCGTGTGTGTTCTTTCAAAGGATTTTTTGACATTTTTAAACGTTTGCGAAAATGATTTTAGCCTTGTGGGTTCCAATATGGGGCCCACGGCGCTGTAATATTCCCGGTCGGTTTTGGGGGTGTTACAACCTTGAACTGATCTAATTTGGTTTTGTTTTTGCAGGATCCCTTGTTCCAGCGATCGGCGATCTCCCCTTTGATTTCTTGATCGTGCAGGAGCGGTCGTGCCTTCTTGGGACTCCTACATCGACGTTCGCTCAGTCGGCCACGAACTTCATCGGTTGGGAGCTCGACTGTTTTGCTACCCTCGCCACTTGAAGGCCCCGGGTATGGATTTTTATTTCCTCTTTCCTGCATGACGATCGTCTGATTGAAGTAGATGTCTAACTTGTCTGAATTTCTTCTTTGACAGAGATTTATTTTCCTCGCTACGCCGAGCCACCGCAAGAGATCGCAATGTCGAATCCCAGTCTTTTGGGTCGCCTTCACCAGGGAAAGAAGATGGGCCGTGCCCCTACGACGACGTCTCATCCCATCCCTGCGGTGAGGCCTGCTACTGTGCCGGTCGTCGAGCCGGAAGTTCAGGAGGAAGAGCAACTCCAATGCAACCGCAAGAGGCGGAGGCCGGAGGAGTCCCTGTCGACTGCTGAGACGGACGTATCTATTTTGGAGCCGCCGGTTGCCGCGGCTCCTATCTCCGCTATTCCGATGGTGGAGGGATCCGGATCCAGGTCCTCGACCGGCTTCCTGAAAACTGCGGCGATCGCCGAAGATGAAACTCCTCGGGGCAAACCCTATTTTGGTCGCGACCCCGAGTTGGTCACCAGGTAAGATCGGTTTGGTCTTTCTGAGTTGGGCTTATTTGTGCAAGGAATATGATGACTCCTTTGTCCCCATATATTTGCATTGCAGGATCCGTCTTGCCGATCCGGACGTCTCGCCAATGGTGCTGGACTTCTTGGCGAGCAAGTCTCCTCGCCAGTCCCTCGAAGTCCCTTCTTATGTCTCCCGGGCCATCACCTCTCTGCCTAAGGCTTGGATGACCGATCTCGACGCGATTGCTCGTCGGCGGTCTGGAGATGCCATGCAGGCGACCATCGCCCTAACTCTCCAGGCGGCGACGATGGCCGTCTAATCCGCCAAGGATTATGAGGGGCGACCCTCTAATGCTCGCCTCCATCAAGATCTTGAGGCCGCTCGGAGCCAGAACGCCGACTTTGCCAATCGGATAGCGGCCATGGAGAAGGAGCACTTAGAGGCAGCCAAACGAGCCAAGCAGGACCTTGATCGGATGAAGCAGGAGCTTAGCCGGTCCAAGGAAATGGCCGATCGGATGCATGCGGCCTCACAGGAGGAGGCGACCGGGCTGAAGGCGACAGTGGATCGTCTCAACGGCGAGCCAGAGAAGGGAAAGGGAGATCTGGCCGCCAAGGTGTTCGAGCTTGCGGATGCTGAGAAGACGACCGCGGATTTGAAGGGGCAGATAAAGGCGATCGAGACCGATCCCTACCTTAACGTGGCATACGTCGGTGAGTTCACCTACTATATGGCCTATGTCGACGCTGTCCGAGCCGCTAAGAAGGTAGGGATCGAGGTCGGTCCTGTGATGGAGTCCTTCAAGGCCTACGCACTCGAGCATCCTTTGCATCCGGAATTTTCCCTGCCGATCCTCGACCTCACCGACTTGGGGATCGACTCGAGTTGGTATCCTTTTCCGGATAAGTTGATTTATCCTGAAGTCGATGAGGGAGCGTGCACCGATCTGCCCGCTGGGGGCGAAGGCCAGCCGGGGGGAGCCTGAGTTATTTTTATCTTCCTTCGCTTGTAATTTTTCTGCTTTTTCTTCTACTGCCTTCGGGATTGCATTTGTACGAATTTCTTCGGATGGAATAAGATACTCCTTTTTTGTATCCGATTCTTTATGAGTACGATCGTCTCTGAATGTTTGCATGTGACTTCATACAAGTGTTTGCATAATTGCACCTGATGTTTTGTTCGCCCGATTGACTGTTTGAATGTTGAATGGATCCGAATGTATTGGTGTACTCGAAAATTCTTACTTGTAAATTTCTTGAATAAAGGTGATCATTGTGTGTGTTTTTGAACGAAGTCGATCGTGTATGGTCCCTTCCTTCTGATCGCATTTAGGAATATCTCCACTTTTTTGCCCCTTGTTTTTGTTTACTTAGTGTAAGTAAGGGAGCGAAAATAGTATGTCTTGGTGAACTATCTTCAATTTTGGAGATCCTTCGAGGGAGGACGACAGTGTGCACGGTCGCCGAGTTCGATGGACCGATCTCCGTAACCGTGTCTATATGTGCGAGGGACTGTCCCGCGGTTCACTTTTTTGTTAGGGTCCTCCGTTAGGCTGCGCCCGCCTTGTGTTTAAACAAAAGGCGAGCGGTCTTGGTCTGGAGGAGTCCTTGCATGGGGCATCGTCGGTTTATTCGACTTCACCTCCGTGGCTTGTTGGCACTTTTCTACCTCGGATCGCCATGTTAGATGACAACCCTCGTCGGTATACGTTGTGATGGGGTAGGGACGCGCCGCCTTGTCCGGGTACATCATGTTAGATGATGTACTTTGAGGGCGCGCGAGCGCGTCCACGGATTTAATTGGAGGGTCCTTCGGCTACGCTCGCCTCGTATTTAAATGAAGGGCGAGCGATCTCAGCTCAAAAGAACCTTGCATGGCCGAAGCTGTCGGTTCCATCGACCTCCAGGACCTCGGCTTCACTTTTACCTTGGATCGCCATGTTAGATGACGACCCTCGACGGTATACGTTGTGCTTGGAGGGGCGATCGCCTGCATAGGTCTGTCAAGTTTAGACGATGACCTCTTGTAAGGCGAGCGAGTCATCCCATTTTTAGTTGCTCGTTTTCATCGAGGTGAATCATATAGATGGGACATGGAAATCTCATTATACTCTTTGTACGTTGGGTAACTGATATTGAATACAAAGTTTTCACTGGTAGTATTTCTTTAAATGTATGGCGTTCCAGGGATATTGGTCCGGAGTGCCGTCAGGATGTTCAAGTTCGTAGGCTCCCCTACTTAGCCATTTAGATACCCTGAAGGGGCCTTCCCAATTTGGGCCAAAGACTCCAGTGTGGGTCTGGACCTTTTTGAGGACTAGGTTGCCCACTTGGAACCGTCTTTCCTTGACCTTCGAATTGAAGAACTTCTCGGATCTCCTTTTGTGGATTGTGTTCTTCATTTCCGAGGTCAGTCGCCGTTCTTCGAGCATGTCCAAATCGATTCGTCGGGCCACATCATTGTCAGTCGTCATCTCTTGTTCGGTTCAGTGGCTGAGGACGGCGATCTCCGAAGGGATCACGGCTTTTGTTCCAAAGGCGAGGGCGAAGGGGGTCTCGCCGGTTGAGTTTCGGGTCGTCGTTTGATATGACCACAAAACATCTGGAAGATCGCTCGCCCATCATCCTTGTCTGGATTCGAGTCGTGCTTTGATTGTATGTTTGAGGATCTTGTTTCTGACCTCTACTGCCCGTTAAATGCGAGGGTGGTAAGGGGCCGAGAACAACTTTTGATTCCCCACTTCTCGCAGATTGCATGACTTCCAAACCATCGAAGCTTTCCGTTGTCGGAGATGATAGCTGAGGCCCGAATCGGCATATGATGTTCTTCCGGATGAACTTGATTACTTGTTCTTGGCGATCTTGTTGAGTGGCTCGGCCTCGGCCATTTTGTAAAATAATCGACCCTACTATGGCAAACTTGCAACCCCAGTGCCGTCGGCAAGGGACCTATGAGGTCGATGCCCCATTAGGCGGCGACCATGGTCAGACATTGAGGTGAGTTGCTCGGGGGAGAGCTTGATGTTTGGGCCCATCACTTGACACCTGTGACATGATCTGGCATAGGCGATCGCATCTTTTTGTAGTGTAGGCCAGAAAAAACCTTGCCTGGTTGTTTTATGGATGAGAGCTCGCCCGCCAGCATGATTCCCATAGATCCCGTCATGGATCTCGGCTAAAACGAGCCGGCCTTCCTCCGGCGTAATGCACTTGAGGAGGGAAAGGCTGAAAGCTCGCTTGTAAAGCCGGTCGTCCAGTAGGGTGTATCTGGTTGCACGGAGTTGAAGCTGGCGAGCTTTGATACGGTCGTCAGGGACCGTTCCGTCCTTTAAGTATTTAATGAACGGAGTCATCCAGTTCTCTTCGGCGATGGTAATTGCGGTTACCAGGTTTCTGTCGATCGCCGGCTTTGCTGATTTTGTGATTTGGATGTTGGAGAAATTGGTCGCCCCATCTGATGATGCTAGTTTGGATAGGGCATCGGCCTGGGAATTGTGCTCTCTCGGTACTTGTTCGATTAGCACTTCCTAAAAATTCGTGCACATTTCGGCGACCAATTCTTGGTATTTGACCATCTATTCGCCGCGCGCCTCATATTCTCCCTTAATTTGGTTCACGACCAAGAGGGAGTCCATGAAGATATAGAGGCGACGAACATCAAGGGTGAGGGCTAGATCAAGCCCGCCTACCAAGGCTTTATACTCGGCTTCATTGTTGGTCGCACGAAACTCGAAACGCACGGCATTTGTGAAACTTTGTCCGTCGGGGCTGATGAGGACAATCCCTGACCCTGCTCGCGAGTTGGTCGCCGAGCTATCCACATACAACTTCCAGGCAGGGCGGCCGATCTGGATCGGACTGTGAGGGAATGTTAATTCCACCACGAAGTCTGCCAGAGCCTGGCCTTTGATCGCCGTGCGAGGAGCGTATGTGATACCGTACTGGGCAATCTCCAGTGACCACTTGAGAAGTCGCCCATTGGTGTCTGGTCGGTGTAGAACTTGCCTTAGAGGGAGAGTCGTCAGAACCTCCACTTGATGTTCGAAGAAGTAGGCTCTTAGCTTGCGAACACTCATGACTAGGGCGTAGGCGATCTTCTCCAGAGGTGTGTATCGTGTTTCCGCGTCATGGAGCGCTTGGCTAACGAAGTAGATCGGCAAGTGGACTTGTCCCTCCCCTCGCACCAAAACAGCACTCAGTGCGACCTCTGAGGCCGCCAGGTAAAGGAATAGTTTCTCGTCGGGGATCGGTTTTGCCAAGATATGTGGGTTAGACAGATACTCCTTGATTTTGGCGAACGCTATCTGACTCTCCTTCGTTCATGCGAACTTCTTGTTCTTTATGGTCGCGAAGAAAGGCTTGCTTTTATCCCCGAGCCGAGATATGAAACGGTTGAGGGCAGCCAGACAACCTGTGAGGCGTTGCACGTGCTTGACATTCCGTGGCTCCTGCATGTCGAGGATCGCCTGGATCTTGGTGGGGTTCGCCTCGATCCCCCTTTGACTCATGATGTGCCCCAGCAATTTTCTGGAGCTCACCCCGAAGTTGCATTTCTTGGGGTTCAGCTTCATGTTGAACTTCTCGAGGATGGCGAACGTCTCGGCAAGGTCATTGAGGTGGTCTTCCTTCTTGAGGCTTTTGACCACGATGTCGTCAATGTAGACCTCCATGGTCTTACCGATCTAATTGGCAAACATCCCATTGACTAGTCGCTGGTAGGTTGCCCCTGCGTTCTTCAAGCCGAACTGTATTCGGACCCAAAAGTATATGTCTTTTTCCGTGTGGAAAGATGTGCGCTTTATGTCTTTCTCCGCCATTGGGATTTGATGGTATCCGGCGAAGGCATCCATGAACGACATCATTTCGCAACCTGCTGTACTATCGACCAAGTGATCAATATGAGGCATTGGAAAGTGGTCTTTTAGGCATGCCGCGTTGAGGTCAGTGAAGTCGATGCATAACCTCCAGGAGCTGTTCGGATTTTTGACGATCACCGCGTTGGCGACCCACTGTGGCACGTCTATAGCTACCCCGATCAGTTTGTTATCGAGTAGCTTTTTGACTTCTATGTCGAGTGCTGCATACTTCTCAGGACCGAATTTCGTACGTTTCTGGTGAACAGGCTTCCTTGCCGGGTCGATCTTTAGATAGTGGCAAGCGTGTTCAGGACTTATACCAACCATATCTTGATGCGACCAGGCAAAGACTCCGATGTTCTTACGTAGTAAATTGATCAGATCCTCCTTTAATTCGAGGTCGACGGTTGTGCCGATCTGTACTTCCCACTCCGGGCGAGCCGGATCTATCGTTACACTTTCCAACTCTTCAATGGGGACGGTCGCTTCTCGTTTGGAATGATTTCCGGACTCGATCCTTGGATCGATGTCGAGGCTTGGCTCGAAACTGATCCTTGGCTCGATGTCATCCGTTAATCGACGTGAGAGGCGTCCTCTGAGTCGGGTCGGTACGATGTGCTTGGCTCGTCGATCTCCATCGGTTGATTGTCGATCGTCTCGATGTTACAAATTGCATGGAAGTATTGAAAGAAGTTACGACACAGGAGTAATTCAAACATTTCTTTGCCATTAGCTTATCTCCTTTTACAGTACCGACCATCCCATCGGCAGTGGGGAATTTGATACAGTAAAAAAAGAAGAGGCGACCGCCTCGAAGGTTTCTAAGAATGGACGACCTAGGAACCCATTATAGATGTTGGGCCTATCTATGATTACAAAATTTAGGTTCCTAGTAATCATAACCTTGGGATCGTAGTAGCATATTAGCTCGACAGAGAGCTTGATCCTTCCATAGGCTTGGACTGTGCTGTCTCCAAACCCTTGAAGCACAGTGTCGAACGGCTTGATGAACTTGGTTAGGATGTCGAGCTGGTCAAGAGCAGATTTGAATATGATATTGCAAAAGCTCCCATTGTCAACCAGCACGCGATCAACCATTTTCCCCAGGATACATGCAGAGATCACCAATGCATCCTCTTTGGAGCACTGCACTCCCTCCCTATCCTTGTTGGAGAAAGTGATGAGCGCGTCTTTGGAGATGGTCGGCTCTGGGGGTACCACGACATGGACCCTGCCGAACGCCCTCAGTTCGGCCTTCCTCTTTCTGTTCGACAGAGTGGAAACTGGGGAAAGGCCTCCGAGGTTTCCGCCTCCCGCCTGAAGCATATTAATCCGGCCGCCAGGGTTGATCGGAGGGATTGATTCATCAGATTACTCCGGCTCATTCTGCTCGATCCTGGCGACCGAATTGTAAGGGATTCCATCGTTCTGTCGGTGCTCGTGCCCCCTGGTCCTCTCTGCTCGGGGCTCGGGCTTGGTGACCAAGTTATCCAATTTGCCTTCCTCAAACAGTCGCCAGAGTTGTCTGAGGAGGTCGCGACACTGGCTGGTGTTGTGGCCGGGACTTTTATGGTAGGCACAGAATTTGTTGCGGTCTAGATGACCGTTGTCCCTTATCGGCTTTGGTTTGTTGAGCCATTCGTGACCCTTAATGGCATTAAATATGTGGGCCGGAGATATATTGAGGTTGCGGAGGAGGTGAACCTCCACATCTTCGAAGGCTTTGAATTCACCAGGCGGCTTTGCGACCGCCTTTCTGGGCTTGGCGACCGTCTTCTTCTGGATCTGGGACGGCGCCTTCCCTTCTCCGGCAGATCCCTTGCCTAAGCGGAGGGTGAGCATCCTCTGCCTAGCCAGGAAATCGGCGGCCCTGACGCGGAAGATAGGGTAGGTCGGGGGGATGTCCTTCGTAAGATGCCTGAACATGGGCGAATGGCCATGGAATCCCCCTAGGGCCGAGTAGAGAGCGAGCTCGTCGCTAATGGGCTCGCCGGTGAGGACTACTTCGTCCACCCGGTCGATGTAGTCTTCGTCGGGCTCGTCCTTCCCCTGCCTGATCTTCATTATGCGGTGGGGGCCTTCTGGCCGAGCGACTTTGGCAGCGAAATGCGACGTGAAGTCGTTCGCCAGTATCTCAAAGCAATTGATCGAGCGCAGTGGCAGTGAGATGTACCACCTATGGGCGATGTCGCCCAATGTCAATGGAAACATTCGGCACTTCGTCGCGTCCGATGCTCCACATCCGGTCATGTAAATCCGGAATTTGCTCAAATGGGTCTCAGGATCCGATCTCCCCTCATATAGGGTTGTTTGAGGGGGAGCGATCATTGGTTGAACTGGGGCGAGCTCGATCTGGACCGCGAGCAGCTCATTCGGTCCCGCGATCGACCTCCTGGCGCCTGCCCCAGTTTCTAGGAGCCCTTTCATTTCGTCGAGCTGGCGCTGCATGGCGACCATCGCCGTAGCCTGACTACTCGTTGATTGGCTCCCGGAGTGTGAGCCAAGGTGATCATGTACTGATCCCCTGGCCCCAGGGTAGATGATGAGTTCTCCGCCATCGGGCTCAGTTCTTGGGCGAGCGGGGGCCCATTGACCGGCTTGTCTTCTGGGAGTCGGATATGCCGAACTCCTGGTGACGGATTCGGACTCCGATGCCTCCCAGCTGGGGCCTGAACGCCCGGGTCGCCACGAGGGATCACTCCCTAGACGGCTGAAGACGGAGTCGTCCCGCCTTATGAGAGCCTTTTCCTGCGGCTCGGGGCTTTCTGTCGATTTCTCAACATATATCCCCTTAAGCTTCCGTTTGCCTGCCCGGCGAATGGCTGACGGAGTAACGGTGGGCGAGTCGCATGCCCTCCGTCGCTCCCTGAGGATGGCTATAGCCTCCTAAATTTGTTCCGCGGTCTAGAACTGATCGAGTGAGAGGCTGGGACCGTCCCTCGGGGGCGGGAGTGAGAGTCTAGCGTCGCCGCTGTCACCTTCCGCCATAGGCTGGGATTTGGTCTGGGCCGAAATGAGATGTCCGGCAGATCGCAGGGTGGCTCTTTTGGAGGTTGTTGCCGACGTCATTTTTCTGAAAGTTTTCTTTGAAGAGCATTGAGTGTCTCTTCAACTATATGTCCCGGAGAACAGTGAGTGTTCTCCGAGACGGTGGGAATAAAAAATGAAGGTTTAGGTCCCCTTCCTCTAGCGCCAATTGTTGTTACCCAAAATATTATCCGGAGATGATATTGCTGGAATGATCAAACAAATGCGAGAACACTTCCGAGGAAAAATAAATAACACAAGATTTGTCGGGGTTGTTAATCCCGTGCTTGAATGCTCTCGCGAGATGTTATTAATGTGTATACTGTGGAGTACAAATATTAATGTTAGAACACTATTACAATGAGTGTAATAATTCTAGTTATCTTAGCTATAGAGCGTAAAGATTGCCGGAAGAACCAGATATGAAGCTCTGTGAGTTCTTGCTTTTGATGTTCAGTGTATGAGAATGTATCTCTCTCTGTATGTTTTTCGCTGTACTCTTGATTATTCCAGGCCACTGTTGGAGGCCTGCTATTTATAGGAGACAAGGTTGATGGGTCCTCTCCGGCGATCGCGGGCGACCGCCGTATTCTATATTAGAATAATGTGGGCGATCGTCCTATCACGTGGGGTTGTTTCCTTAAAGTCCGAGGCTGCTGCTGGCAGCCAGCTGTGCGAGCCAATGGGAAACCTGCATGCGTCCTGAGTCGCTGTCTGGGGAGGACCCACCTTGTACCTTTCGGCGGGCTTGTCGGTAGGTGAAAGGTTGCTGACAGGCTGGGGTCAAAGGCCTTATCTTGCGGCGCCTTTTGTGGATCTGCACGTGGGTCCACGTCCGAGATTCGGTCTTCGAAGACTTCGACGGGTGTCGGGTTCACATGTAGTATGGGACGATCGTCTACAGTCAGATATCATTGGCGATCGCCAGACGCCTACAGACGATCGCCTTAGACGCCGATCGCTAGGTGCTTGCCCAGTGTCTGTCTTCTTTGACTGGCTCCTGACCATCATGCCGATCGCCATCGAGGCGTATAAATCGGCGCACAACAAATAGTATTTCAGTTTAGATTTTAATTTTCCATGAGTTTGTCGGAGGGTAGGAAACCTCGTAACCTTTATAACTTAGTGTTTATAAGTGGAGTATTATGCGATTATATATTACACTTTGCACATTAATCCATTTATAAGTGCTGTTTGTCGGTTTATTTGTTCGTCATACGATATGTAAACATCCACAACCTAGTATCTACCAACATGCAGCTTATGAATCGTTCCTAAGTATCGTGTCATCACCGACCCAATAAAAATACAAGTAATCGAATTACATGTCTTGAATCTTCGTTTTCCTAGTGGTTCGTCCCTGGCTCTTCGTCATAGCTAATCTATTACATCAATAAAAATTACATCCTATAAAAAAATTTTATAATAAAATAAATTGGCTCAAAATAACCTTTACAACCCCATCGAATATATATTCAATATTAAGTCCATGAACTACATCACTATAACATAAAAGTGTAATAAATACATTAAAATAATGGCATAAATACTAAATACTATATATTGAATCAATCAATATAAAATAATCCAATTACTAGAATTAATCCAATTAATTTATACAACCAATAATTTTAACTTGTTCCGGATGAAAATAAATATCCCATTAGAAAATAAAAGTATCATATTATATTTTATTCAAATTAAATTCAATTTAATTTGTGGGAATTTACCAGACTTGAAATATAAAAACGGAGTCGGAAACACAAGGCCTAGGCCAGGGCCGCGGCCCGACAAGGCTGCCAGGCCCTGGCCGAGAGGCCCAACCCTCTCGGCTGCTGCCTACCGAGCAGCATCATGGCAGCCCTGAGCTGCTGGGTCCGGCCACTTTTCCGGCTCGTCTTTTCGTCCTGAATTCAAAAATATTTTTTTTAATTTTTAAATTATACATATAAATCAGTTTTTCAAAAGAAAATTAGATTTAAATTGTAACATAAAATCATGAAAAGTAAATTTTCCGATGAACAATTAAACATTAACGATCAAAACAGTTATGATTCAAACTCATGAAAACATCCTACCAACCATTCCAAATGCAGATATCGTTTATAAGATCGCATAGACCTCACGCTGATACCACTGTTGTGATTCGGGCCTAAAATGAAGGCGCAGCGGAATAATAATATTGATCTAATCAATAATCGAACCCCTGAAACAAGATCATTCAAGCATCGTATATATCAATACAATAAATCAAAGCATGAATTAAAAATCATACCCTTGAAGTCCTTTGATTAAATATTGAAGAAAAATGATCCAAGCTTTCGCAAAATCTTGAGCACCGAAAATATTGTGCCTCTATGTATCACGCATCGAGAGATGATCGGAAAAACTTCTATCAACTTATTCTCGAATACTACAGCTAGAAGTAGATAGATAGCACCAAGTGTATTATTAAGTCCCCACATATCAATTATAATCTAACTATGAGACAAAACAAAATACTGACCACCAGGTGGAGTGGGGAGGGCGTCCAAGAGGAGAAGAAAAGAGTTAGTTCATTTTTGGTCCGTGAAATGAGTCATTGTGTATCTAGTCCGATAGATATACCTTTGTACGTTTCAATATTAATATAATTAATTAACTATATTAAATATAAATTCTCTAATAAATAATACAAATAAAATGGAATACCCAATAATTTATTTAATTCACGAGACCGATTTAATTTATCCAATAAATTAATTCAGACATCTAATATTCAATATTAACCAATAAAGAATAAGCTAAATATAATTCATCGTGAATTCCTGTGTCGCGACTCTGTAGGTTCGTCTCAGTTAGCATTGGAAGAATCCAGTGAGTGTTAGCACCATTTATCTAGTCCGACTACCTATATTGTAACCCAAATGAGAACGGATGATAGGGATCACTACAAAAACCATTACGTTATGAATACCGTAAACGTATAAACCCCTCAATATGTCCCGATCAAGTATTAGGGTCACGATAATGTCAAATCCTATTGTAACTTGACCCTATGCATTTGTTAGTGCAAATTGAGATCTCTGAGCTCGTGTATCAAATATAACTAGCTCTAAATGCTTTAGCCAGAGGCTTATGATCCCTTTTACCAGTAACCGCATAGTTCATCTATCTGTTCACTTATAGGAGAAAGAATTTTATCTTGGTATTTAGTAAAGACTGCTACTTGCCCATCAGGTGGCACTTCAAGGTTGACCCCACCATTCAGTGATTGGATCGAACTACTCTAGTGACTAACTTAATATCACAAGCACATCTCCTACTGAATCCTTAAGTCAATGGTTCACATATACTTATCAAAACCTTTCGATTCGGTTATTTATTATCCCGGAGTAAAATTCATGTGACCGAATCGAGATGAGTCAAGTCCAAGTATATTAATCCCATTAGCATACCTATAATGTGTGCTCCCACTAACCCTTAATGAAGATAGACACTATATGTCAAAGTACATGTTATACAAGTCTTTCCTAAACTTACTGTCTAGTTAAGTTTTATTGACTTGCGAACTAGGTAAGAATTCGAGCCCTAAACACTTCTAGTGCCTATCTCCTTTATTGGAATATTCTATTCCACATAATCATAAATTGGTTTTGATGATGAGATAATGATGTTAATGATGAGTTGATGATGTTGTCGATCAAAGAAAACAACAATATAACGAAGCAAAACAACAAGGAGTTGAAGTCGCACAAGCTCGGCAAAAAGAAGATAACGCACGCTAGTAAACAAACTAGTGCACGCTAAATAGAGTACCTAACGTACGATATTCAACATCTATAACGTACATAATGAGAACTCACCTGAAGGTAGATGAGTGCAGCTGACATGTTTAACGCACACTACATGAAGTGAATAACGCACGCTAAATGACTGAGTTAGCACATGCTAGGAAAGAAGCTAACGCACGCTAACGAAGGAATATATCCGTTGTGAAGACTTTCAACACGGAGATCATGCGGAATCTGAAAAGTGAAGTTTGAATTGAAAAATGAAGTTAGAACAGATAGCGCATGATATGACAAGAACTTAGCGCACGCTAAGTTTGAAATATGCCCGTTGGACATAAGATTTTAGCATCAGACCGTTGTAAATGAAGACCAGCTAGTGCATGCTACACGTTAAGGTTAACGAACGCTAAAGGGAAGAAGTGAAGCTACTGGACTAAACGGATCAACAGTTAACATACGTAACCATGCAATATTAATGTACGTAACAGGGATCAGCGTATGCTACATAGGGAAAATAGCGCATGCTAATGAAAACAGCCAGTAACGGCTAGTTAAGGCTTTATGCCTATAAATACCAAGTCATTTGGTATCATTATATACAACAACTCCAAACAAATCATATATACATCTGATATTGTTATATTCATCTTTGTTGTTGTAGCCGAGCTATATTGTCAAGTGTTTGAGTATTCATACACGAAAATATATATACGAGAAGAAAGAAAGGATTTTGATTCGGTGTTCTTAGGATCGTTGATTCGGCATTGTTGGAATCATATCTAAATCTAAGTGAGGTTTGTATAGTACCAATA
This sequence comes from Orobanche coerulescens, assembly GCA_033398695.1. NCBI lineage: Eukaryota > Viridiplantae > Streptophyta > Magnoliopsida > Lamiales > Orobanchaceae > Orobanche > Orobanche coerulescens. Next base: position 13,656,822 of record CM065801.1, read on the forward strand.
TAAAGCTAGATAGGTTGCTTCCTTATCTGATATAAAAGGAAAACGGTTTATCTTGAACCGACATAAAGACAAGATTGTAACGGTTTATCTTGAACCGAAATAAAGACAAGATTGTAATGGTTTACCTCAGACCGATAAATGACAAGATGGAAAAGGTCGATCTTGAGCCTATAGAAAAAGATACGGAGAGAGGACGTAGGCACGTTTGTCCGAACCTCTATAAATCTTGTGTCGTTTATCTTCTGCAATTTAATTATGCTTCCGCAATGCAAAAGAGTTTGAAAACCCTATTACTCCGCACCATTCTAAGTATGGTACCCAATTCCCAACAATTGGTATCAGTGCAGTATCTCTAAAAGCGGCTTAACATCCGAGGAGAAAAAGATCTAATGGCGCTCCAATTTGCACCGGTCGAAGGTCTTGCCTTAAACCGACCTCCATTCTTTGATGGATCAAATTTAATAACATGGAAGAAGAAAATGCCGATCTTCATCCGAGCTTATGATATAGAACTTTGGAAAGTAATATGTCTTGGTCCGAAAATTCCCACGAACTCCAACGGCACTCTCAAAAGCTTTGAAGAGTATGATGATAGGGATTGAAAAAACGACCATTATAATTGCAAAGCAACACAATTATCATATTATGCTCTAAATCCGGAAGAATACAACCGGATATTCTCGTGTGAAAGTGCCAAAAAAATTTGGAAAATATTAGAGGTAACACATGAAGGAACGAACCAAGTCAAGGAGATGAAGACTAATATGCTTCTCCACGACTACGAGCTATTTATGATGAAGAATGACGAGTCCATAACGAACGTGCTCGATCGATTTTCGGTCATTACAAATGGACTGGCTTGTTTTGGGAAACCATTAACAAGTAATAAAAAAGTGAAGACTATCTTAAGATCACTACCTGTTGAATGGGACAGAACGGTTACGGCGATTATGGGATCAAAATATTTAAATAATCTTGATTTTAGTGTCCTCGTTGGCTCACTAATAAACTACGAGATAGTTCTTAAATCTCGGAACGCCAAACCGAAACCGAAATAAAGATCAATAGCTTTGAAAGCTAAGATGTCACGAAAAGAAGAAAGCATCCCGGTAGATGAAGACGATGAAGAATCGGCATATTATGCCAAAAACATAAGTAAGTTTCAAAACTTATTAAACCGGCAAAGAAAAGACATCAAATCGAGCGAGTCAAAGAAATTTGACAATAACTGTCAAAACTGTGGAAAATCGGGCCACTTGCTAAAAATTGTGGAGGCTTGACTTCCAAGAAGGAAGTTCTCATAGCTACATGGAGTGACGAAGAGGATGATGATGAATATATTCAAGATCACCTCGCACTCATGGCAAAGAGTTCATTCGACGAAAGCGACGTCGAAAGCCAGGTAAGTACCTCGTCTCATGACAAAAATTTTGAAGCATTCGAACCTTTGCATAAGGATTTTCAAAATGCTTTAATTGATAATAAATCACTCAAAGCGAAAAATAAATTATTGGAAATCGAAATTTACAAAATAAAAGAAAAATGGGAAGTTTTTAAAAATAATCATTCTCTATGTCTTGAAAAAGAGAATATTTTGAAAGACGATCTTTTAAAAGTTCAAAACGAACTTAAGAATTTAACAAATAAATTTTCGTGTGGAAACGATAAATTTGAACAAATGCTTTCCGTTCAAAAAATTCCATTAAATAAACAGGTGTTAGGATTCAAACCGTGTAATAAAACCGAATCTTTACATTTTAAAATACCCCGATGTGATAAATGTTTAAAAATTGAGCATCACATTTCGATTTGCAAAAGCCTAAGACGGACGATCAAAATTAAAAAAGTTTGGATTCCTAAAGGAACCACAATACCGAATATCGTCTACATTTCTAAAGATAAACCAACTCTCGGTTGGATCCCCAAAAATCAAAATTGATATTCTCAAAATTGGTATTTAAGTCAGGGGGAGTTACTATGTGGAGAATTTTTCAAGGAGAGTTTTTACCCGTTGTCATATTTAATGTATTAATTTTTTATTTATTTATTATGCACGTTTTTATTATGACAAAAAGGGGGAGAATTTTGATAAAAATGATGGGAGAAAGAGAATACGAGTCATGGAAGAATGACGAAAAAAATATAATACCGATCATGAAAAGGGGAGAAAAGACGAAGGAGAAGAAAGTCGAAAATAAAAGAAGAAGTTGAAAAAAAATAAGGAGTTGAAAAGGAGAAAAGAAAAGATGGGGAGAATAAAACTAACGAAACGGACAAAGCTGAAAACTTTGATCTGTAATGTTTTATATTTTTGCAGGTATATAATTTCATTGAAGGTTGTTTTATCATCATCAAAAGAGGGAGATTGTTGGAATATTCTATTCCACATAATCACAAATTGGTTTTGATGATGAGCTAATGATGTTAATGATGAGTTGATGATGTTGTCGATAAAAGACAATAATAGACCAAAGCAAAACAACAAGGAGTCGAAGTCGTACAAGCTGGGCAAAAAGAAGATATCGCACGCTAGTAAACAAACTAGCGCACGCTAAATAGAGTACCTAATGTACGCTATTCAACAGCTATAACGTACGTAATGAGAACTCACCTGAAGGCAGACGGGTGTAGCTGACATGTTTAACACACGCTACATGAAGTGAATAACGCATGCTAAATGACTGAGTTAGCGCACACTGGGAAAGAAGCTAATGCGCGCTAACGAAGGAACATATCTGTTGTGAAGACTTTCAACACGGAGATCACGCGGAATCTGAAAAGTGAAGTTTGAACTGTAATACCTGAGATTTTCGTTCCGATTACTTTGGATTTTTCTGGATATTTCTCGGTTGCCGAGTATCGGTATTAGTTTTCTCTATGATTGATTTTTGTGTTCATATGGCCGCGTGTGATTATTTGTTGCATGGTGTTTCATTTCTGATTGTTGGTGTCGTTCGTTAGCGTTTCGTTGCATGTTGAATGATCGATGTTTTGTCGAGGAGTATTGTTGTTGTGCATTTGGGTCGACTTTGTAAGATCACCATCGGAACCTCGCAATTTCAATTTTTGGTAAATTCGCTTTTTGACGGAAGTCCATCTTAGTGACTTTATTGTAACCATTTCGTCATTCCAAGAATTATTAATTCTAAATTTTTTGTCATCCGAGTTCATTTCGGTGTCATTTTGTTGAGTTCCATGTTATTAAACGACTTTTTCAAGTATGAGTTCGACTTTGTAAAATCACCATTAATTCTTGAAAACTCCAAAAGTTCTGAATTTTTTCAGTAATGTAGAGCATAAAGTTAGCTTTCCAATGGTTCAAACGGTGAGTCAATCGGAGTCTGGAAGAAGGAGTTATGGTTGAAATAGCTAAGACTGCACCGTGTGCCTTATGATGCTGGAGCCGGCTGTACCGCGGGCCGCAGCCCTCTGTTGGCGGGGCCGCGGCACTAAACCATGGCTAGGCATTATTTTTTGGCTGCGGGCTGCAGCACACTCAGTCCGGGCCGCGGCACGCAAGTCTTTTCTGCACTATTTCAGCAGGGTTTCGAGAGAGGATTTCATCTCTTCTCCCTTCTTCTCTTTCCCCTCGTTTTGGACATTTTTTGGGCGATTTATCTCAGGGAATTCATACTCCTCAAGTTCTTGGTGTGGATTAAAAATATCAATTCGTGTTCTTCGTTATTAATCCGAGGTATTTTCTTGATTCTTCGGAGTTGACCTTTTTGGGAGTTTTATTCTTGATTTCATTTTCCATCCGATTTTGACAAATCAGTTGGTGTTAGATGTTGTTATTAAGCATGTTTTATGGATTGTATATCCATATCTTCGGTTGGTTTCAACCCAAAGGGTGGTTTGAGTGTTCTTGAGGTGTAGTGAACATTTGATGTTCGATCAAATGTTCGAATGAACTTTCCTTCGATAGTTTGTTGCAATATCCGTTGTTTTTGATCTTGATTCTCGTTGTAATCGTATCTTCGTTGTTTTTGGACGGGGGATTATAGGTGTTCGAGGGTTTCCGATCGAGCCTTCTCGTTGCTTCGCATGCCTTGGACTTGAGGCGAGTATCTCGTCTATAATCTTTATACATTGAGAATGTGATGTGTCGTGAATTTAACGTGGACTTGTTAGTGATTGAACGTTTAACCATAACTCACTTCTAAATGAGTATGTGATTCTATGAAAGTAAATACTAGCGTAAACTTGAAATTCTTGGAGAATTATAACCACCATTTCATGTGTATTGTGTTCGAGACGGATATTTAGAATTATCCGAGGAATTATGGAATATTTGTATTGTTCACTTGTTATAATGTTTACTAAATGATGGTGTGACGTGAATGTTATACCTTGTGAAAGTGTTTGTTGCATTAGCTCATGATTTTACGTGTTTGTGATTGTGGCGAATGTTATACCTTTGTTGTTGTGAAACCGGTGAATTGAGATATTGACGGGGTAGGGACCCGTGAGGCCTCCGGCGGCATGTACTTGCGAGTACGGCCAGATGCTATGATTTGACCATAAGGTTATCGAATCGGGTAGGTCCGGAGAGGGCTCCGAGAATCGTCACTTGCGAGTACGATGTCACGATAACTTGTTGGTGTGTTTGAATGATGATTAACCGGGTAGGGACCCGTGAGGCCTCCGGCGGCGCGTACTTGCGAGTACGGCCAGTTTATATGATTTGACCATAAGGTTATCTAATCGGGTAGGTCCGGAGAGGGCTTCGAGAATCGTTACTTGCGAGTAAGATGTCAAGATAACTTATGGGTGGGTCTGAGCTTGTTTTTCAGTATCTAATCTGGGTTGGGTCCCATCGAGGCCACGGAGGTGATTTGAGTATTTGACTGGATATCTCTGAACTGTGAATATATGAATCTTGGATTCCGGTTATATTATCGATTGTGGTTCTGCCTTTGAGGCTTGCTTGGGAATTGAAACCTCTACATGATTTTGAAAGGAAACCCTTTTGAAAATGAGAACCACAAAATCTTTTCATGATTTTACACTGAGACCCCCGACGTCCTCAATTATTCTCTCAAATGTGTTTTGAAGTTATCTTTATGATCTTCCCTAATGGGAACCGTTTTTGAAAAGATTTTAGACTCGGGGATCGTGTTACTACCTTCTTGAAAGGTTATTTTCATAACGGTTGTATTCTTGATGTATAACTTTATAGCTTGGTTACTTGCTAGCGATTCTATCGCTAACCCCTCGTTGGGGATTTTGTTAATTATTCCAGGTGTTCTGACTGGAGAGTGAGCAACCACAGGATCAGCTCGGAGGATGATGTAAAGTAGCGATACTAGTCACAGTTGTAGTCGGTTGTCCGTCAGTGATCTGTTGGTCTGAGTTTTCCTTGTCATCCTTGAGGAGATGGACATTTTATGTAATATGTGATCGAGTCGTATTTTGGTTTATCAAATATATGCATATGCGGCATCTTGAGAGACCTAATCGGTCTACGGTATTATGTTTTGGTCGAGTTGACCGCGTGTGGGTTTTGTTTTGTAGTCTCATGCCTGGTAGATCCTTGCGGAAAAGGGGTCTACGGCATGTAATATCCCTGAGTGGATTGTGGGTGTTACATAAATGGTATCGGAGCTTAGGTTTGCGAAAACCTAGGTAGTTGGGTCTAATTGGGTCTTGTCGAGTCGTGTCTTGTCGTGTCACCCGGGTGAGCAATTGTGAACAAGTGTGATCGTGGTGATCCATTGTGATCAGTTGTGATTCGTTGTGATTAGTATCGTGGTGCATCCATCATCTCCGTACGACCTGTGGACGTAAGTCTCCTCCTTTATGCATTTCATGATTTCACCTGTGCGAATTAATTGTGGTGCATGATTTTATTTACATGGTGTTGTGTAAGGGAGTTGTATCCAATACTTGTGACGCACTATATGTGTATACAACTGGACGTATTGATGTTTTGACTTTGAATCGCCGTGTAGGGTGGTATGATGTGAAAGTTGTGAACCTTGATGGGTTTCGAAAAAGGTACCGACGGTTGAGTCGGTGAGAAACCCAGATGGATGGTTTTGTTGTATGTTTAAACTCGATGCGCACGAGATGTATTTGGGTGAATTTGTGATTCTGTTTTCCATTTGGGCATGTGGTTTTAAGTTCGATTATTTTTGTTTGGACTGTCGTAATTATGCCGTTGCAGATAGGTTTCAGAACGTGTTTCTGAGGGACCTTAAGGGTCAGAGCATTTTTTGTGAAAGTCGATTTTGAAAATATTTTGATGGTGCGATTAAACAACAGCCTGTATGGATTTTGAAATCGGTTGGGTTTTGAAAGTTAATCCTGTATTTTCAAATGACACCATCAGACGGTATTTGAAACAAAAAATTATTTTTATGTATTTCGGGCACAGTAAAATATTACCGTCATCTTCGGTTATAATTGAAACGATTTTAGAAAAATTTTGTTTTTCCAACGACTTTGGGTTTCGAAATTTAAAACGTTATGTGTTTGTTATGCTGTTATGCCCGTTTGGGAATATTTTTTTTACAGTACTTTCTAAATGTCGAGATACACTGTTAGGAGTCGACCCTTAACCTTCGTGGCCGTTCTGAGACTATTGAGTATTTTTTCCATCTTACAGTTAGTTACTACGACTGTAAGCTTCTGACTATCACGATAGTACCTTTGTTGTTACAATTCTATCTGTGCTCATTATCGGTCGTTTAATCCCTGTTGACCTAGTCATATGGTCCGTCTGTGACGATTGTGAACTTTAACAGCGGTACCAGTAGTATTGCACTTAGTTGCTTATCCTGTGTGGATATTATTGACGTATTATAAATTGTCACCATTCTTGTTAGAGAGTTATGGTGTACATCCATGTTGTGTCGAGATTTATACACCTCAACAGGCGATCGACACAAATGCCAGGCGACCGAGCCAGAGTCGAATAAACCAAGGCAGACTTGCCTACAGAACGGAGATCCCAGATCAAACCCAAGTGCCAAGCGATCGACATCTAAGGCGATGGTCTCTTAGCACCTGGCGATCGACTCTAGTGCCCGGCCAAGGACGACCGCCTCATGCCACGCGAAGCCAGCATCCGCCAAGTCTGCGAAGGCCGAAACTCGGGATAGAGACCCATGTGCAGATCCGCGAATGGCGCCGCAGAACATGGATCGTTGACCACAGCCGGCCACCATATCTTCTCACCTACCGACAAGACCCGTCGAAAGATACAAGGTGGGACCTCCTGGGACAGCAACTCAGGACGCGTGCAGACCTCTCATTGGTCCGCACAGCTGGCTGCCAGCAGCAGCCGCTGACTTTAAGGCAACCAGACCATGTGCTAAAAGACGGTCGCCCCCTTATTATATTACAAGAAAGGCGATCGCCCGTCAGGAAAAGGCATCCCAGCTCCTATAAATGGAAGGCTTCCTGCACTTGGAAGAGGGTCCGTTTTTCTGGTCTGCTTTCTTGCTGCTTCACAGTTGGCTTCTCTCTCTTGGCTACGCTATACACTTCGGACATCTTACTATCTCTCACTCTCGGAACCTCTTAACCTAAAGACGGTCTGCAGAAACGGGAGCAAGAACTCCCTGCAGTTCAAGAACTCACATAGCAGCACCCGAGAGCTAGATAACTATGGTCGTTTACACTCATTGTAATTGCACTCTTACATTAATATTTGTTGTAACACCCCCAAATCCCATTGGGTGATTACAGTGCCGTGGACCCCACACCCGGAGATCCACCAGGCGAACATGACTAAAATACATTAAATTAACCAACAAGGGAGATCATAGTCCCTACTATGATATCCGACACAATATTCCGATAAGGAATTTCAACGACAACGATGGGCCTACATGGCCAAAAATAAAAATACAACAACATCCACGAGCATCTGCTCGGGTAATACATAATGATAATGACTGACAAACTGGAGAACACTCCAACTGACTGACAATCATGAATAACTCGGACTAGTATCGCTCAAATGCCTCGTCGCCACCATCATGCCCCTGTGTCTCAACTCTATCCTCACAAGCACCTAAAACATGAAAACATGTTCCGCCCCCACGGGGTCAGTCATCCAGATAATGAACATCAAATACACGTATAACATGATATGCATCCAAAGGCATAATGAAACGGTACAATGATAATAATAATACGAGATGCTCACAAACCAAGGTAAGAACCGAGCATTCGTTAAACACTATGCCCACGGCATACTATTAATACCTGCTCGACAGGTTAGAATGTAAATGCCCAACGGCGAATCATAATTATAGAGTACCATAATGAATTACACGACATGAACCAAACCAGAACTGAATTAATTATGAATCACAATGCCCGAAGGCTCCAATGAAATTACCAAGACAATCACAAAGGCCTGAAAGCCACTCAACCGAAGTTGTCAAATATCACAATCACATGAAGCCAAAACAGCCCGAAGTTGTATCGATTAGGGTCGAAGCCACGGCATGAAGCCGTATCATAATTAGGGCCGAAGCCACGGCACGAATCCGTATCACAATTAGGGCCGAAGCCACGGCACGAAGCCGTATCACAATGAGACCATCCAATAGCCGTGACATACTGAATTGTAGGTGTTGGGAAACCAACCGCAAAGGTTCAAGCCCCAAACTTACCCATAATGAGATCATAAGCATGACCGTGACCTACTGAGTTGTAGGTGTTGGGAAACCAAACGCGAAGGTTCAAGCCCCAAGCTTACCCATAATGAGATCACCCAGTGACCGTGACCTGCTGAATTGCAGGTGCTAGGAAACCAACCGCGAAGGTTCAAGCCCCAGACTTACCCATAATGAGATCATAAACATGACCGTGACCTACTGAGTTGTAGGTGTTGGGAAACCAACCGCGAAGGTTCAAGCCCCAAGCTTACCCATAATGAGATCACCCATTGACCGTGACGTGCTGAATTGCAGGTGCTGGGAAACCAACCGCGAAGGTTCAAGCCCCAGACTTACCCATAATGAGATCATAAACATGACCGTGACCTACTGAGTTGTAGGTGTTGGAAAACCAACCGTGAAGGTTCAAGCCCCAAGCTTACCCATAATGAGCACTAGCCGAGACTAGCCTCCAAAACATAATTAATCACAAATGGCAAAGATCCCAAGATTACCGAATTCACGAGAATGATAGTGTGCTGCCTTGAGTCGGCCAACACGACAACAATGACTCACGGATGGGTACCGTCCTCGGCGGTCCCAATTCAATACCTCGATTACCATAGAATGGTCAATCGATAACAACGACACAACAGATGGGAACTATCCTCGACAGCCCCAATTCAATACCTCGATTGCCTTAGAATGGCCAATCGATAACAATAATGCAGTGGATGATTCAATACCTCGATTGCCTTAGAACGGCCAACCGATAACAATGATGCAGCGGATGATTCAATACCTCGATTGCCTTAAAACGGCCAATCGATAACAATGATACAACGAATGATTGAACACCTCGATTGCCTTAGAACGGCCAGTCGATAACAATGATACAATGAGTAATTGAGCACCTCGATTGCCTTAGAACGGCTAATCGATAACAATGATACAATGAATGATTAAGCACCTCGATTGCCTTAGAACGGCCAATCGATAACAATGATACAATGAATGATTGAACTCCTCGATTGCCTTAGAACGGCCAATCGATAACAATGATACAATGAATGGTTGAACTCCTCGATTGCCTTGGAACGGCCAATCGATAACAATGATACAATGAATGATTGAACTCCTCGATTAACTTAGAACGGCCAATCGATAATAATGATACAATGAATGATTGAACTCCTCGATTGACTTAGAACGGTCAATCGATAACAATGATACAATGAATGCCTCGGAACCTTTAATCGGCTACCGACAACGAGGATGAGAACGAATACGACAATGCCTTCAATCGGCCAATACAACATGAATGACAGGACGCCAACATTAATAACAATGATTACAACAACGTATTAGATCGACATCAATATTAACAACAACAACAACCGATACATCGATACCACGAACCGGTGATCGATAATAACATTAACAACGAATATCTCAATGCCTTACCGGCCATTAATGAATGATAATAAACATTTGGCATAATTTCCGAAGAGTATCGTATCGAACGATCCCCTAATATCAATGAACTTATGAAGAGACTAAGTCTCGGAATGATACAACACATTCATACACATATATGATTACATTAATCTCATTGACTAGTACAAGTATAAAACTTGCCTCAATCGAAGGCGATGAATTCCTTCCACGAACAACGAACGATGTCCTCCGATAAACACAAGTACTCGAACAACCTTTAATGAAATACAATTCATTCAATAACACAATATCAATCGAAATCAACACAACGACCGAAAGAAACTCTTTGAGACATTTAATCGAACACTAAATGTTCAAAGTTCCTCAAGAACCTAAGAATCATCAATCGGGTTGAACGAATCGAACATATGGATATACAATCCATAGAACATGATTAATAATGTTTACTAACATCAACCGATTCATCAAATTCGGACGAACAACGAAAATCAAGAAGAAATCTCGAAAAAACAAATTCTAGGAGATTTTAAGAAATTACCTCGATCCGACGAATAACAATGATTTGATGTTGATATAATCGATAAGAATCCTCAAAAATGCTTAGAAATCGAGTGGAATCGACCAAAAACTCCAGTTCCTGATTTTTCCCGTCGCCAGCCGCACCCGGGTGAAGAAATGATGAAAAAATGAGGTCTGGCCGGTCACTGCCTATATATGGCCGACAGGGTTACGGCCGTAACCGGCAGGGCCTTACGGCCGTAACTGGCATTCGACAAAATCCGCCCATCGCCTGCCGATCGCTTACGGCCGTAACTCGCACTTACGGCCGTACCCGGCAGGTCCTTACGGCCGTAACCGATATTCGTTCGAACACTGCCTAGCACCCGTACGGAAGTAACTGATAGTCCTTACGTCCGTAACCGGCATTCATCCAGCCATGTTTGTCGAGCACGTATGGCCGTAACCGGCACCTTACGGCCGTAACTCGGCCCTGCTCCAAGAAGTGCGGCCGTGACTCGACCGTGGCCACTCCGACGGCCCGGACGTCGCCGAAACCCGAACCTGAATATGAATCAAAGATACGGTTATGAAGTACTCACAAAGACAAATCCAAACACTAAGAGAACACATGATTCCGACCACCCGAAGGCTCAAAATTCGACAACGGAAAGTAATTACCCCAAACTTTGGGAAATTACGAAAATGGCCCAAAACGTCCGAAATACACGACACATGATCGAAACACCAAGACAAAGCTCGCAACATGAATAATAACATTAAATAAATTTACGAGAAACTCAAAATAACAGTTTCAGACGAGATTCGCAAGAATCGAACTCAAGTGCGGAAAAGTCGTTTAAGGACACGGAACTCAACACAACGATACCGAAACGAACTCGGATGACAAAAAGTGCAGAATTAAATATTCTCAGAATGACAATACGGTCAAGTGTGAGTCGTCAAAATGGACTTCCGCCGAAAAAAGAAAATTACCGGAAAATCGAAATTTCGGATATTGCATACTACCCCCCTTAAAAGAAGTTTCGTCCCGAAACTTAAAACAAGTAGGGAGAAGCAATATCCCACCAGGAAAAATCAAAGAGATACACACGAAAAAGAATGATCACAATGAATGATAATGAATCGAAATCCAAGAATGACTCACCAGGGTGAAATGATAACGTGATGAGTGATAGCTCAAATGATATGATTGGAACCATTGTTCCCCGTGAAGTGAAGGATTAGTTTGATAATTATAAGTCTCAATGTGATTGATATATGATGAATGGATTATATGAATGAATGAATGACAAATGAAATAAATGATTATACTATTACCGAGCAAGAATTAACTTGTTCAAAACCGGTGATGAATGTCCTTACCTCTGGCTCTCGAAGCCTGATAGGATCCCTTGAATGAAGCACGGGCTGGAGTAACAAAATCCCTCGAGGCCCGTGAACTCTATCGAGATCCACTGGCATTAGAACTCCTGCAGTATTTCCGTAGGTGTCCCGGGTTCCCACACAGAAAACAGACAATAGCTAGTATGCCCAGTGCACGGTTCCTCCTGAATCACAATTAAAGCAAATAATAGTCGAACTCATCGTCTGAGATGAAGATGCTCTCCCAGCATGAAGACGACTAGAAAATGATCTCTTGGATGTCGGAGTCCGATGTCCCTCTGACAGCTCTTTCCATACCGAGACAGAAAAGTCACATGATAATTACAGATCCCGTATGAAGATCGCATTATGATTACGAGACGGAATGACAACAATGAGCACACACGCTCTAACACAATGATTGCATTAATAATGCAATAAAATGATCGTCGACATGACGCCGGAATATGATAAGATCGCATGAAAGATCAAGTGAGGTGACATGATTATCTGATGAAATTCCTGAAATGATTATCTTGAACAAGTTAACAGGATTGAAAATTCGATCCACAAGATCAACATCTGAACCGCGAGATGGACTGGATGATTAATGAATTAACTGAGCAATGAGATTGACTGAGTGATGAATTAACTGAGGAATGAGATTGACTGAGTGATGAATGAATTAAGTGAACAATGAGATTGACTAATTGATGAATGGATTAACTGAGCAATGAGATTGACTGAGTGATGAATGAATTAATATGATCGACAAGATAAAAATGATGATTGATGATTGTTAACTGATGAATGAGTTGATCCTTAGCAATTAAACAGGTCAAACGTGCTCCAAAACAATTAGTCATGAATTAATCATAACACTAATATCACATATAGGTTTAAAGACATGATGAATGTATGAACATAATAAGAATCGAGTCCTTACACAGGTCATACGAAGCTTCGAGGTCTCACGATACTAGTCTTTACTGATGACGACTCGATGAATGAATGACTCGTGCAGTCGTACTAATATTACGACTCACAAAACCCGACTGACTAGATTGTCATAACCTGACAGTCCCACTACTACCGCGTCGGTAGAGCCACATAACTTACATATCAGGGTATCTCATAACCCAACGCTCTGATACCATTTTATGTAACACCCCCAAATCCCATTGGGTTATTACAGTGCCGTGGACCCCACACCCGGAGATCCACCAGGCGAACATGACTAAAATACATTAAATTAACCAACAAGGGAGATCACAGTCCCTACTATGATATCCGACACAATATTCCGATAAGGAATTTCAACGACAACGATGGGCCTACATGGCCAAAAATAAAAATACAACAACATCCACGAGCATCTGCTCGGGTAATACATAATGACAATGACTGACAAACTGGAGAACATTCCAACTGACTGACAAACATGAACAACTCGGACTAGTATCGCTCGAATGCCTCGTCGCCACCATCATGCCCCTGTGTCTCAACTCTCTCCTCGCAAGCACCTAAAACATGAAAACATGTTCCGCCCCCACGGGGTCAGTCATCTAGATAATGAACATTAAATACATGTATAACATGATATGCATCCAAAGGCAGAATGAAACGGTACAATGATAATAATAATACGAGATGCTCACAAACCAAGGTAAGAACCGAGCATTCGTTAAACACTATGCCCACGGCATACTATTAATACCAGTTCGACAGGTTAGAACGTAAATGCCCAACGGCGAATCATTATTATAGAGTACCACAATGAATTACACGACATGAACCAAACCAGAAATGAATTAATTATGAATCACAATGCCCGAAGGCTCCAATGAAATTACCAAGACAATCACAAAGGCCTGAAAGCCACTCAGCCGATGCTGTCAAATATCACAACCACATGAAGCCAAAATAGCCCGAAGTTGTATCGATTAGGGCCGAAGCCACGGCACGAAGCCGTATCACAATTAGGGCCGAAGCCACGGCACGAAGCCGTATCACAATTAGGGCCGAAGCCACGGCACGAAGACGTATCACAATGAGACCATCCAATGGTCGTGACCTACTGAGTTGTAGGTGTTGGGAAACCAACCGCGAAGGTTCAAGCCCCAAACTTACCCATAATGAGATCATAAGCATGATCGTGACCTACTGAGTTGTAGGTGTTGGGAAACCAAGCGCGAAGGTTCAAGCCCCAAGCTTACCCATAATGAGATCACCCAGTGACCGTGACCTGTTGAATTGCAGGTGCTGGGAAACCAACCGCGAAGGTTCAAGCCCCAGACTTACCCATAATGAGATCATAAACATGATCGTGACCTACTGAGTTGTAGGTGTTGGGAAACCAACCGCGAAGGTTCAAGACCCAAGCTTACCCATAATGAGATCACCCAGTGACCGTGACCTGCTGAATTGCAGGTGTTGGGAAACCAACCGCGAAGGTTCAAGCCCTAGACTTACCCATAATGAGATCATAAACATGACCGTGACCTACTGAGTTGTAGGTGTTGGGAAACCAACCGCGAAGGTTCAAGCCCCAAGCTTACCCATAATGAGCACTAGCCGAGACTAGCCTCCAAAACATAATTAATCACAAACGGCAACAATCCCAAGATTACCGAATTCACGAGAATGATAGTGTGCTGCCTTGAGTCGGCCAACACGACAACAATGACTCACGGATGGGTACCGTCCTCGGCGGTCCCAATTCAATACCTCGATTACCATAGAATGGTCAATCGATAACAACGACACAACGGATGGGAACTATCCTCGACAGCCCCAATTCAATACCTCGATTGCCTTAGAATGCCCAACCGATAATAATGATGCAGCAGATGATTCAATACCTCGATTGCCTTAGAACGGCCAACCGATAACAATGATGCAGCGGATGATTCAATACCTCGATTGCCTTAAAATGGCCAATCGATAACAATGATACAACGAATGATTGAGCACCTCGATTGCCTTAGAACGGCCAATCGATAACAATGATACAATGACTAATTGAGCACCTCAATTGCCTTAGAATGGCTAATCATTGACAATGATAGAATGAATGATTGAGCACCTCGATTGCCTTAGAACGGCCAATCGATAACAATGATACAATGAATTAGTGAACTCCTCGATTGCCTTAGAACGGCCAATCGATTACAATGATACAATGAATGATTGAACTCCTCGATTGCCTTAGAACGGCCAATCGATAACAATGATACAATGAATGATTGAACTCCTCGATTGCCTTTAAATGGCCAATTGATAATAATGATACAATGAATGATTGAACACCTCGATTGCCTTAGAACGGCCAATCGATAACAATGATACAATAAATGCCTCGGCACCTTTAATCGGCTACCGACGATGAAGATGAGAACGAATACGACAATGCCTTCAATCGGCCAATACAACATGAATGACAGGACGCCAACATTAATAACAATGATTACAACAACGTCTTAGATCGACATCAATATTAACAACAACAACCGATATATCGATACCGCGAACCGGTGATCGATAATAACATTAACAACAAATATCTCAATGCCTTACCGGCCATTAATGAATGATAATAAACATTTGGCATAATTGCCGAAGAGTATCGTATCGAACGATCCCCTAATATCAATGAACTTATGAAGAGACTAAGTCTCGGAATGATACAACACATTCATACACATATATGATAACATTAATCTCATTGACTAGTACAACTATAAAACTTGCCTCAACCGAAGGCAATGAATTCCTTCCACGAACAACGAACGGCGTCCTCCGATAAACACAAGTACTCGAACAACCTTGAATGAAATACAATTCATTCAATAACACAATATCAATCGAAATCAACACAACGACCGAAAGAAACTCTTTGAGACATTTAATTGAACACTAAATGTTCAAAGTTCCTCAAGAACCTAAGAATCACCAATCGGGTTGAACGAATAGAAGATATGGATATACAATCCATAGAACATGATTAATAATGTTTACTAACATCAAACGATTCATCAAATTCGGACGAACAACGAAAATCAAGAAGAAATCTCGAAAAATCAAATTCTAGGAGATTTCAAGAAATTACCTCGATCCGATGAAGAACAATGATTTGATGTTGATATAATCGATAAGAATCCTCAAAAATGCTTAGAAATCGAGTCGAATCGACCAAAAACTCCACTTCCGGATTTTTCCCGTCGCCAGCCGCACCCGGGTGAAGAAATGATGAAAAAATGAGGTCTGGCCGGTCACTGCCTATATATGGCCGATAGGGTTACGGCCGTAACCGGCAGGGCCTTACGGCCGTAACTGGGATTCGTCAAAATCCGCCCAGCGCCTGCCGATCGCTTACGGCCATAACCGACAGGGCCTTACGACTGTAACTCGACACTTACGGCCGTACCCGGCAGGTCCTTACGGCCAGAATCGCATTCGCTCAACACTGCTGAACCCGTGCGGTCAGAATCGACAGCCCTTATGGCCATAACTGCATTCGTCCAGCCATGCTCGCGAGCACGTACGGCCAGAATCGCCGAGCCAGGCCCTGCTCCAAGAAGTGCGGCCGTGACTCGGCCGTGGCCACTCCGACGGCCCGAACGATGCCGAAACCCAAACCTGAATATGAATCGAAGATACGGTTATGAAGTACTCGCAAAGACAAATCCAAGCGCTAAGAGAACACACGATTCCGACCACCCGAAGGCTAGAAATTCGACAAGGGAAAGTAATTACCCCAAACTTTGGGAAATTATGAAAATGGCCCAAAACGTCCGAAATACACGATACACAATCGAAATACCAAGAAAAAGCTTGCAACATGAATAATAACATTAAATGAACTTACGAGAAACTCGAAACAACAGTTTCAGAGGAGATTCGCAAGAATCGAACTCAAGTGCGGAAAAGCCGTTTAAGAACACGGAACTCAACACAACGATACCAAAACGAACTCGGATGACAAAAAGTACAGAATTAAATATTCTCATAATGACGATACGGTCATGAGCGAGTCATCAAAATGGAATTCCGTCGAAAAAAAGAAAATTACCGGAAAATCGAAATTGCGGATATTACATACTACCCCCCTTAAAAGAAGTTTCGTCCCGAAACTTAAAACAAGTAGGGAGAAGCAATATCCTGCCAGGAAAAATCAACGAGATACACACGAATAAGAATGATCACAATGAATGATAATGAATCGAAATCCAACAAGGATCAAGAATGACTCACCAGTGTGAAATGATAACGTAATGAGTGATAGCTCAAATGAAATGATTGGAACCATTGTTCCCCGTAAAGTGAATGATTAGTTTGATAATTATAGGTCTCAATGTGATTGGTATATGATGAATGGATTATATGAATGAATGAATGACAAATGAAATGAATGATTATACTATTACCGAGCAAGAATTAACTTGTTCAAAACTGGTGATGAATGTCCTTACCTCTGGCTCTCGAAGCCTGATAGGATCCCTTGAATGAAGCATGGGCTGGAGTAACAAAATCCCTCGAGGCCCGTGAACTCTATCGAGATCTGCTGGCATTAGAACTCCTGCAGTATTTCCGTAGGTGTTCCGGGTTCCCACATAGAAAACCGACAATAGCTAGTATGCCCAGTGCACGGTTCCTGCTGAATCACAATTAAAGCAAACAATAGTCGAACTCATCGTCTGAGATGAAGATGCTCTCCCAGCACGAAGATGACTAGAAAACGATCTCTTAGACGTCGGAGTCCGATGTCCCTCTGACAGCTCTTTCCATACCGAGACAGGAAAGTCAGATGATAATTACAGATCCCGTATGAAGATAGCATTATGATTACGAGACGGAATGACAACAATGAGCATACACGCTCTAACATAATGATTGCATTAATAATGCAATAAAATGATCGTCGACATGACGCCGGGATATGATAAGATCGCATGAAAGATCAAGTGAGGTGACATGATTATCTGATGAAATTCCTAAAATGATTATCTTGAACAAGTTAACAGGATTGAAAATTCGATCCACAAGATCAACATCTGAACCGCGAGATGGACTGGATGATTAATGAATTAACTGAGCAATGAGATTGATTGAGTGATGAATGAATTAAATGAGCAATGAGATTGACTGAGTGATGAATGAATTAACTGAACAATGAGATTGATTGAGTGATGAATGAATTAACTGAGCAATGAGATTGACTGAGTGATGAATGAATTAATATGATCGACAAGATAAAAATGATGATTGAGGATTGTTAACTGATGAATGAGTTGATCCTTAGCACTTACACAGGTCACACGTGCTCCAAAATAATTAGTCATGAATCAATCATAACACTAATATCACATATAGGTTTAAACAAAGCATGAATAATTAATGACATGATGAATGTATGAACATAAAGAATCGAGTCCTTACAGAGGTCATACGAAGCTTCGAGGTATCGCGATACTAGTCTTTACTGACGACGACTCGATGAATGAATGACTCGTGCAGTCGTACTAATATTACGACTCACAAAACCCGACTGACTAGATTGTCATAACCTGACAGTCCCACTACTACCGCGTCGGTAGAGCCACATAACTCACATATCAGGGTATCTCAGAACCCAACGCTCTGATACCATCTTCTGTAACACCCCCAAATCCCATTGGGTTATTACAGTGCCGTGGATCGCACACCTTGAGATCCATCAGGCGAACATGACTAAAATACATTAAATTAACCAACAAGGGAGATCACAGTCCCTACTATGATATCCGACACAATATTCCGATAAGGAACTTCAACGACAACGATGGGCCTACATGGCCAAAAATAAAAATACAACAACATCCACGAGCATCTGCTCGGGTAATACATAATGACAATGACTGACAAACTGGAGAACACTCCAACTGACTGACAAACATGAACAACTCGGACTAGTAGCGCTCGAATGCCTCGTCGTCACCATCATGCCCCTGTGTCTCAACTCTCTCCTCGCAAGCACCTAAAACATGAAAACATGTTCCGCCCCCACGGGGCCAGTCATCTAGATAATGAACATCAAATACATGTATAACATGATATGCATCCAAAGGCAGAATGAAACAGTACAATGATAATAAGAATACGAGATGCTCACAAATCAAGGTAAGAACCGAGCATTCGTTAAACACTATGCCCACGGCATACTATTAATACCTGTTCGACAGGTTAGAACGTAAATGCCCAACGGAGAATCATAATTATAGAGTACTACAATAAATTACACGACATGAACCAAACCAGAACTGAATTAATTATGAATCACAATGCCCGAAGGCTCCAATGAAATTACCAAGACAATCACAAAGGCCTGAAAGCCACTCAGCCGAAGCTGTCAAACATCACAATCACATGAAGCCAAAACAGCCCGAAGCTGTATCGATTAGGGCCGAAGCCACGACACGAAGCCGTATCACAATTAGGGTCGAAGCCACGGTACGAAGTTGTATCACAATTAGGGCTGAAGCCACGGCACGAGGCCGTATCACAATGAGACCATCCAATGGTCGTGACCTACTGAATTGTAGGTGTTGGGAAACCAACCGCGAATGTTCAAGCCCCAAACTTACCCATAATGAGATCATAAGCATAACCGTGACCTACTGAGTTTTAGGTATTGGGAAACCAACCGCGAAGGTTCAAGCCCCAAGCTTACCCATAATGAGATCACCCAGTGACCGTGACCTGCTGAATTGCAGGTGCTGGGAAACCAACTGCGAATGTTCAAGCCCCAGACTTACCCATAATGAGATCATAAACATGGCCATGACCTATTGAGTTGTAGGTGTTGGGAAACCAACCGCGAAGGTTCAAGCCCCAAGCTTACCCATAATGAGATCACCCAGTGACCGTGACCTGCTGAATTGCAGGTGCTGGGAAACCAACTGCGAAGGTTCAAGCCCTAGACTTACCCATAATGAGATCATAAACATGACCGTGACCTACTGAGTTGTAGGTATTGGGAAACCAACCGCGAAGGTTCAAGCCCCAAGCTTACCCATAATGAGATCACCCAGTGATCGTGACCTGCTGAATTGCAGGTGATGGGAAACCAACCGCGAAGGTTCAAGCCCCAGACTTACCCATAATGAGATCATAAACATGACCGGGACCTACTGAGTTGTAGGTGTTGGGAAACCAACCGCGAAGGTTCAAGCCACAAGCTTACCCATAATGAGCACTAGCCGAGACTAGCCTCCAAAACATAATTAATCACAAACGGCAACGATCCCAAGATTACCGAATTCACGAGAATGATAGTGTGCTGCCTTGAGTCGGCCAACATGACAACAATGACTCACGGATGGGTAATGTCCTCGGCGGTCCTAATTCAATACCTCGATTACCATAGAATGGTCAATCGATAACGACACAACGGATGGGAACTATCCTCGACAGCCCTAATTCAATACCTCGATTGCCTTAGAATGGCCAACCGATAACAATGATGCAGCGGATGATTCAATACCTCGATTGCCTTAGAACGGCCAACCGATAACAATGATGCAGCAGATGATTCAATACCTCGATAGCCTTAAAACAGCCAATCGATAACAATGATACAACGAATGATTGAGCACCTCGATTGTCTTAGAACGGCCAATCGATAACAATGATATAATGAGTAATTGAGCACCTCGATTGCCTTAGAACGTCTAATCGATGACAATGATACAATGAATGATTGAGCACCTCGATTGCCTTAGAACGGCCAATCGATAACAATGATATAATGAATGATTGAACTCCTCGATTGCCTTAGAATGGACAATCGATTACAATGATACAATGAATGATTGAACTCCTCGATTGCCTTAGAACGGCCAATCGATAACAATGATACAATGAATGATTGAACTCCTCGATTGCCTTAGAACCGCCAATCGATAATAATGATACAATGAATGATTGAACTCCTCGATTGACTTAGAACGGCCAATCGATAACAATGATACAATGAATGCCTCGGCACCTTAAACGGCTACCGACGACAAAGATGAGAACGAATACGACAATGCCTTCAATCGGCCAATACAACATGAATGACAGGACGCCAACATTAATAACCATGATTACAACAACGTCTTATATCGACATCAATATTAACAACAACAACCGATACATCGATACCGCGAACCGGTGATCGATAATAACATTAACAACGAATATCTCAATGCCTTACCGGCCATTAATGAATGATAATAAACATTTGGCATAATTGCCGAAGAGTATCGTATCGAACGATCCCCTAATATCAATGAACTTATGAAAAGACTAAGTCTCGGAATGATACAACACATTCATACACATATATGATAACATTAATCTCATTGACTAGTACAACTATAAAACTTGCCTCAACCGAAGGCAATGAATTCCTTCCACGAACAACGAACGGCGTCCTCCGATAAACACAAGTACTCGAACAACCTTGAATGAAATACAATTCATTCAATAACACAATATCAATCGAAATCAACACAACGACCGAAAGAAACTCTTTGAGACATTTAATCGAACACTAAATGTTCAAAGTTCCTCAAGAACCTAAAAATCATCAATCGGGTTGAACGAATCGAAGATATGGATATACAATCCATAGAACACGATTAATAATGTTTACTAACATCAACCGATTCATCAAATTCGGATGAACAATGAAAATCAAGAAGAAATCTCGAAAAAATCAAATTCTAGGAGATTTCAAGAAATTACCTCGATCCGACGAATAACAATGATTTGATGTTGATTTAATCGATAAAAATCCTCAAAAATGCTTAGAAATCGAGTGGAATCGACCAAAAACTCCACTTCCCTATTTTTCCCGTCGCGAGCCGCACCCGGGTGAAGAAATGATGAAAAAATGAGGTCTGGCCGGTCACTGCCTATATATGGCCGACAAGGTTACGGCCGTAACCGGCAGGGCCTTACGGCCGTAACCAGCATTCGTCAAAATCCCCCCAGCGCCTGCCGATCGCTTACATCCGTAACTGACAGGGCCTTACGGCCGTAACTCGGCACTTACGGCCATACCCGGCAGGTCCTTACGGCCGTAACCGGCATTCGTCCGAACACTGCCTGGCACCCGTACGGCCGTAACTGACAGCCCTTACAGCCATAACCGGCATTCGTCCAGCCATGTCTGCTGAGCACGTATGGCCATAACCGGCACCTTACGGCCGTAACTCGGCCAGGCCAGGCACTGCTCCAAGAAGTGCGGCCGTGACTCGGCCGTGGCCACTCCGACGGCCCGGACGACGCCGAAACCCGAACCTGAATATGAATCGAAGATACGGTTACGAAGTACTCGCAAAGACGAATCCAAGCGCTAAGAGAACACATGATTCCGGCTACCCGAAGGCTCGAAATTCGACAACGGAAACTAATTACCCCAAACTTTGGGAAATTACGAAAATGGCCCAAAACGTCCGAAATACACGACACACGATCGAAACACCAAGACAAAGCTCGCAACATGAATAATAACATTAAATGAACTTACAAGAAACTCGAAACAACAGTTTCAGACGAGATTCACAAGAATCGAACTCAAGTGCGGAAAAGCCGTTTAAGAATACGGAACTCAACACAACGATACCGAAACAAACTCGGATGACAAAAAGTGCAGAATTAAATATTCTCAGAATGATGATACGGTCATGAGCGAGTCATCAAAATGGACTTCTGCCAAAAATATAAAATTACCGGATAATCGAAATTGCGGATATTACATTTGTACTCCAACGTATTCGTATTAATAATATCTCGCGAGAGCATTCAAGCCCGGGACTAATAACCCCAGCAAATCTTGTGTCATTTACTTCCCCACGGACGTGCTCTCGCATTTTGTTTGTTGCCCATAAATTCCAACAATATCTATCTCCGGATAATATTTTGGGTAGCAACAGCCCAGATGTTATGATTTCATAGTTCGATTTAATTGTATTATTATTTGACGTTATCCGGATGTGGTAATTGATTGGTAGCAATGATGATATATATTGATAAGGTCACTTTGACGACACCATTCATCGAATAGATTGATGTTTCAAAATGTTTTGCAAATGACTTTCAAAACGAAACAGATATGATAATGGGTTCATAGTTTTGATCAAATGACCGAGGTATTAAAAACATTTCTTTTCAAAAATTCATTTCAGCGAAAATTCTTCAAATTCGTGAATTTTAAAATGCTATCATTTGGACAAGTACCTCGAAAAATTTTGTTTTAAAATATTACCCATATTTGGCCACGATGATGTGTATGTGGTTTTGACCGTGATTTTTGTAAAGGTCGTACGTTGTGTTGACATAGCTAAGTGAGTGACTTATAAATTTGAATTCTATCGTTGCGGTGATAGTTCGTTTATTCGTGTTATGACTCAGAGTGAGCATTTTATTGTATTACCACTTGTTGCTCTATGTTGATTATGAGGTGTTTGTGCTGTTGTTCCGAACGGCTGTCAGTTCAGTATGCCGAGAGGTCGTGGAAATCAGTCGCATGGTCAGGATCATGCTGTCGGTAATGGCATTAGTATTGGTGTTGCTACTATACTTCAGCAGGTGGCAGACTTTGGCTCAGGGTTCAGCGTAATAATGCCGCGAATGAGGATGTCGGGTCGACTCAGTGGCTTAGAGAAGTGGTTCGTATGCATCCTCCTCGCTTTGCGGGTGCAGGTGATACTTTGGGCTGGGACGGTTGGCTTTTCCTAATGGAGAAGATTTTCAAGGCAGTTGGTTGTCGAGAGGAACGGAGGATTCCTATCGCTCAGTTCCTTCTCGATGGTGACACCGCTAACTGGTGGGAGGCCGTTGAGCCTCAGGATCATGCTATTACTTCGGAAGAGTTCAAGAAGTTAATGGAAGCGGAGTTCTGCCCGAAGCCGATCCGAGAGCATAGGATCCGAGATTTTTACCTAGCTGAGTCACAGGATATACCCGTGCCGTAAGCTATTATCGATTATAGTCGATAGCTCGCTTACGTGAAGAGGTAGGTGAGGACCGAGGAAGACAAAATCCGTCATTTCGACATGTGGATAAGACCAGAGATTCGACAGTACATGTCGGGTTTTACTTGTGCTACTTTGAGAGAGTATCAGAATCGAGCCATGGCGTACAAGATGGCATCGTCATTATTGGGCCTTCGCATGAGCTGAAGAGACAAAAGACATCTAGAGATGTTTCGGATGGTGTGAGAGTCGGAACTTCTTCTCATCGAGTTTCACGTAGTCGTATGGTGAAACCTTCCCTTTCTTCGTTTGGTAGAACTAAGAGTTCCAAGTCACCTTCTTCGACTCCTAGTCAGACTGGGAGGTGTTTCAATTGCAACGTTGTGGGTCATGTGCAGGCTAATTATCCTTCGCAGTCGATTACTTGTTATAATTGTGGACTCGAGGGCCACGGGGTTCATTATTGTGAATTATTCCATGAGGTTTCCTGGAATCGAGTTTCAGCACCCTTGTCGGGATCGACTTGTATAGATTGTTGAGATTTAATTGTTCGTTCACTTTGATGACTGCTTACTTCACCCTTTCTTTTTAAGTTTTGGGACGAAACTTCTTTTTAGAAGGGTAGAATGTCATACCCGAGATTTTCGTTCCGATTACTTTGGATTTTTCTGGATATTTCTCGGTTGCCGAGTATCGGTATTAGTTTTCTCGATGATTGATTTTTGTGTTCATATGGTCGCGTGTGATTATTTGTTGCATGGTGTTTTGTTCCGGATCATTGGTGTTGTCTGTTAGTGTTTCGTTGCATGTTGAATGATCGATGTTTTGTCGAGGAGTATCGCTGTTATGCATTTGGGTCGACTTTGTAAGGTCACCATCGGAACTCCGCAATTTCGATTTTTGGTAAATTCTCTTTTTTGGCGGAAGTCCATCTTAGAGACTCTATTGTGACCGTTTTGTCATTCTGAGAATGATTAATTCCACACTTTTTGTCATCCGAGTTTGTTTCGGTGTCGTTTTGTTGAGTTCCGTGTTATTAAGTGACTTTTCCAAGTATGAGTTCGACTTTGTAAAATCACCA
Organism: Orobanche coerulescens; assembly: GCA_033398695.1. Taxonomy (NCBI): domain Eukaryota; kingdom Viridiplantae; phylum Streptophyta; class Magnoliopsida; order Lamiales; family Orobanchaceae; genus Orobanche; species Orobanche coerulescens. The sequence goes on from CM065801.1 coordinate 13,681,859, forward strand.
TCAATTCTTGGAAACTCCAAAAGTTCTGAATCTTCTCAATATTATAGAGTATCAAGTTAGCTTTACAATGGTTCAAACGGTGAGTCAATAGGAGTCTGTACGAAGGAGTTATGGTCGAAATAGTTAAGACTTCACCGTGTGCCTTATGATGCTGGAGCCGGCTGTACCGCGGGCCGCGACCCTCTGCTGGCCAGGCCGCGGCACTAAACCATGTCTGGGCATTATTTTTTGGCCGCTGGCCGTGGCACACTCAGTCCGGGCCGCGGCACGCGAGTTTTTTCTCCACTATTTCAGAAGGGTTTCGGGAGAGGATTTCAATTCCTCTCCCTTCTTCTATTTCCCCTCGTTTTGGACGATTTAGGGGCGATTTTTGGGCCATTTATCTCAGGAATTAATCCTCCTCAAGTTCTCGGTGTGGATTAACAACATCAATTCGTGTTCTTCGTCATTAATCCGAGGTATTTTCTTGATTCTCCGGAGTTGACCTTTTTGGGAGTTTTATTCTTGATTTCGTTTTTCATCCGATTTTGATAAATCGATTGGTGTCAGATGTTGTTATTAAACATGTTTTATGGATTCTATATCCATATATTCGGTTCGTTTAACCCGAAGGGTGATTTGAGTGTTCTTGAGGTGTAGTGAACATTTGATGTTCGATCAAATGTTCGAATGAACTTTCCTTCGATAGTTTGTTACAATCTCCGTTGTTTTTGGTCTTGATTCTCGTTGTAATCGTATCTTCATTGTTTTTGTATGGGGGATTATAGGTGTTCGAGGGTTTCCGATCGAGTCTTCCTGTTACTTCGCGTGCTTTGGACTTGAGGAGAGTATCTCGTCTATAATCTTTATATTTTGAGAATGTGACGTGTCGTGAATTTAACGTGGACTTGTTAGTGATTGAAAGTTTAACCATAACTCACTTCTAAATGAATATGTGATTCTATGAAAGTAAATACGAGCGTAAACTTGAAATTCTTGGAGAATGATAACCACCATTTCATGTGTATTGTGTTCGAGATGGATATTTAGAATTATCCGAGGAATTGTGGAATATTTGTATTGTTCACTTGTTAGAATGTTTACTAAATGATGGTGTGACATGAATGTTATACCTTGCGATAGTGTTTGTTGCATTAACTCATGATTTTACGTGTTTGTGATTGTGGCGAATGTTATACCTTTGTTGTTGTGAAATCAGTGAATTGAGATATTGACCGGGTAGGAACCCGTGAGGCCTCCGGCGGCACGTACTTGTGAGTACGGCCAGATGCTATGATTTAACCATAAGGTAATCGAATTGGGTAGGTCCGGAGAGGGCTCCGAGAATCATCACTTGCGAGTGCGATATCACGATAACTTGTGGGTGTGTTTGAATGATGATTAACCGGGTAGAGACCCGTGAGGCCTCCGGCAACGCGTACTTGCGAGTTTGACCATAAGGTTATCTAATCGGGTAGGTCCGGAGAGGGCTCCGAGAATCGTTACTTGCGAGTAAGATGTCAAGATAAATTATGGGTGGGTTTGAGCTTGTTTTTCGGTATCTAATCCGGGTTGGGTCCCATCGAGGCCACGGAGGTGATTTGAGTATTTGACTGGATATCTCTGAACTGTGAATGTATGAATCTTGGATTCCGGTTATATTAGCGATTGGGGTTCTGCCTTTGAGGCATGCTTGGGAATTGAAACCTCTATATGATTTTGAAAGGAAACCCTTTTGAAAATGAGAACCACAAAATCTTTTCATGATTTTACACTGAGACCCCCGACGTCCTCAATTATTCTCTCAAATGTGTTTTGAAGTTATCTTTATGATCTTCCCTAATGGGAACCGTTTTCGAAAAGATTTTAGACTCGGGGATCGTGTTACTACCTTCTTGAAAGGTTATTTTCATAACTGTTGTATTCTTGATGTATAACTTTATAGCTTGGTTACTTGCTAGCGATTCCATCGCTAACCCCTCATTAGGGATTTTGTTAATTATTCCAGGTGTTCTGACTGGAGAGTGAGCAACCACAGGATCGGCTCGAAGGATGATGTAAAGCAGCGATACTTGTCACAGTTGTAGTCGGTTGTCTGTCAGTAATCTATTGGTCTGAGTTTTCCTTGTCATCCTTGAGGGGATGGACATTTTATGTAATATGTGATCGAGTCGTATTTTGGTTTATCAGATGTACGGATATACGGCGTTTTGAGAGACCTAATCGGTCTACGGTATTATGTTTTGGTCAGGTTGACCGCATGTGGGTTTTGTTTTGTAGTCTCATGCCTGGTAGATCCTTGCCGAAAAGGGGTCTACGGCGTGTAATATCCCTGAGTGGATTGGGGTGTTACATGAACAGATAACGCATGCTATGATAAGAACTTAGCGCACGCTAAGTTCGAAATATGTCCGTTAGACAGAAGACTTTTAGCATCAGACCGTTGTAAACGAAGACCAGCTAGCACACGCTACACGTTAAGGTTAACGCACGCTAAAGGGAAGAAGCAGAAGCTATTGGACAAAACGTCTCAATAGTTAATGTACGTAACCATGCAATATTAACATATGTAACAGGGATTAGCGCACGCTACAGAGAGAAAATAGCGCACGCTAATGAAGACAACTAATAACAGCTAGTTAAGGCTTTATGCCTATAAATACCAACTCATTTGATATCATTATATACAAGAACTCCAAGCAAATCATATATATATATATATATGATATTGTTATATTCATCTTTGTTGTTGTAGCCGAGCTATATTATCAAGTGTTTGAGTGTTCATACACGAAAATATATACACGAGAGGAAAGAAAGAATTGTAGATTGATTTAGTGTTATTAGGATCGTTGATCCGGCATTGTTAGAATCATATCAAAATCTAAGTGAGGTTTGTTTAGTACCAATAGAAAGCTAGATAGGTTGCTTCCTTGTCCGATAGAAATGGAAAACGATTTATCTTGGACCGACATAAAGATAAGATTATAATGGTTTATCTCGGACCGATAGAAGACGGGATTGTAACAATTTACCTCGGACCGATAGAAGACAAGACGGAAAAGGTTGATCTTGAGCCTATAGAAAAAGATACAGAGAGATGACGTAGGCATGTTAGGCTGAACCTCTATAAATCTTGTGTCGTTTATCTTCCGCAATTTAATTAGGCTTCCGCAACGTAAAAGAGTTTGAAAACTCTATTATTCCGCACCATTCTAAGTACGTTACCCAATTCCCAACATCCTTATCTTATGAAGAGTGGAATATTGGCTCACAAATGCAAGAGAAATTATTCAATATATCAAATCATGAAACCGATGGTATACAATTAATATGGCAATAATTGATGCCTTATTTTATTGATATTTATAATTACAATACATTGTTCTCACTCTCATATTCTCTGAGTGGCATACGAGGATATATTCCTTACAATTCGATATTCAATTTTAGATTTTAAAAATGTCCCATCTATAACATAATATAATGTACGGATTTATTACCATTTATATAAGAAAATATCAAATGAATCACTTTTTATGTTCTAGTTTAAAATCTACAGAACGTAACTAAAATTATGTTTTTTACTCATTAAGGTTAATTTATTAGGAAAACAAAAAAATAGACTGTTGATTACAAACACCAATGAGCTGGCGAAAATGCACGAACAAATTAAGAAACAATAGTGCGAGAAAGTAAAAAATCTCAAGGTGATCCTACACAAGGGCAGTCAAGAAAAAAATAAAAATCTTGAAAGCTAACAAACTCAAACAAAATTATAAAAATAAGTCAAAAAATAATAAACAGTCACGGCGACAAGTACAGGCCTTAGATTTGGATGTAAAAGCTATATTTTATGGATGTATACTCTATCCTCCACGACCAATTCTCCCTCCACGCCTAGTAAGTAAAAGATCTTGAATAGTGATAAGTGGTCTTTGTTTTCTCTTACATTGAACGAAGGTCCAACCAACATCTATTCCAGCATGTTCGTTGATATTCTTGGGTTGATATTAAAAAAACATATGGGTTCGATGCTTCCTCGAGTGATGGTGGAGCATTAGTTTTAAGTTAGGTGACATAGTCATTATGTAACACCCCAAACTAGGCGGATATTACAGTGTCATGAACCCCCGATTGGGACCCACCAGGCGAATAAAATGATACGAACCCGGCTCCTTGAATGGAGTGAACTCGATCTAAATTGATCAATCAAAAACAAAGAAACGAAAGCTAGACAAGATTTTGATCGTCACAAACGATCGGAAACAAATATGTCTTGAAAACCCGTCTTCTCAATTGAAGTGAACTAACAAGTACAAGTATTTGTGGAATTCTTCAAGTCTTAGAAAGAACTTAGAGAATTTGAGAAAGAAAAAAACATTCAAGGTGATATCAATATATTTCATCAAAGTTGTGTTCTTACCAATGATCAAAGATGGCTATTTATAGCCAAAATCCTTCTACAATAATAATATAAAAAGAAAAAGAAAATTTCCAATCAACTTCCTATGAGGACTAAGATAAAATAAAATAAAATATAATCAGCCAAAAAATAAATCAAAGAGAATCAAGACCAAATAAATGTGAAGATTTGATCACAAAGTGGTCAAAGATTGGTGTAGGAAGCTTCTACTTTGGTGGAATAAAGTGCTGAATGTTTGCATGGACTGTACCGACCGATAGAAGCTGGTTTGGACATTCGACCATAAACAAGAATCGTAGATGTTTCTCTTATCTTTCCGTGGCCACTTGAATCACCTTAATCGGACTTCGTACGAGAAAGTTATGACCAAAATACCAAAACTGGTACATACTCTTTTTACGCGCGGAAATTATAAGTTTGTGTGGTTTTCGTCCGCCTTTTGTCTTTTACTCACGACCTTGATACTTGATTATTTTGGACTTTATTTTCGACACAAATACAACTCAAAAAAATACAAAACAAATAAACGTACAACTCGATAAATACATACGACTCGATTAAATTGAACAATCACACAACTCAAGTTATAATAGTCGAGTTTTATTAAAAAAAGGCATAAAATCCTAAAGTACTTGTATGAGATAAATTAAACAGCTTGATTCACTCTCATTGCCCTTCGACCCATTATTCACATGGTGTACTATTAATCTGTTTAGAGCTGTTTTGAATCGTTTGATCCGACCTCTTGTCATAGGTCCAATAGTCATTTGAATCGGGTCCGTTTATACTGTATGGATCATGTTGGACTGGTCCACGTTATGAAAGGTAATGAATTACACAATAGAAATGTAGTTTCGGACCACATTACGACATCAATTATTCCGATGAGGAGTTTCAAATACAATACACCCAAGGAACACTGAATACATGTATATTTTATATGAAGATAAAATATATAACACTGAACAAATGATAATCCAAAAGGAAGTGCAGTGGAAAATACACAACTGTTGTGAGGAAATCCATCACACTATGCCGCAAGTGCACGGTGTCAATGTTAGGAGTATGCCCTCGAATGCCACTCAAAGGTTGTTGAGTGAGGGCATTGTACTTGTAATTATGTAAACCATTTATATAAGGCAAATGAATGTTTCTTTATTTACTGGTAGTTACTGCCATTTCTAACTCGTAAATAAATATATAGAAACTAGTCCGTGTATTTGAGAGCAAAACGTTCCACTCTTTATTGGATAAGGGGGTCGGCACTGGAAAAGTTATAGCTCAAATACTTGATCGTTCGCAAGTCGATGAAACTTGACTGGGCGTTAAGTTTATGTGAAGACTTATATGACGTGTTCTTTGACATGGAGAGTGCTTGTCGAACACTAATGGTTAATGGGAGCACACGTTATAGGTATGCTAATTGGATTAGTATACTCGAACCGACTCACCCTCGATTCGTCACACGGATTTCACTCGGATACCAATGACGGAATCGAAAGGTTGTGATAGGTATTCGTGAACCTTCGACTTGAGGATTTAGTAGGGATGTGCTTGTGACGTCAAGATTTTCATTAGAGTAGTTCGACCGTAAACCTAAGGCGGGTCAACCTCGACGTGCATCTTGACGGCAAGTAGCAGTCCCATCAATACCAAGATAGAATTCTTTCTCCCGTTAGTGAGCGGGTTATATGTCCTATGCGGTTATCGAGATGAGATCATAAGTCTTTGGCCAAAGCATTGGAGCTAGTTGTATTAGATACACGACAGCTCGATGATCTCGATTTGCATTAACGCATGCATAGCGTCAAGTACATATAGGGTTTGACTGACCGTGACTCTATAACTTGATCGGGACATTTGAAAGAAGGGTTTATACGTATACTGGTATTCACGACAGAATGGTTCTTGAATGATCCCAATCATTCGTTCTCAGTTGGGGTACAGTGTAGGCCGCCAGGCTGGCTAGGTGGTGCTACTACTCTTTGGTTCCTCCCATTGCTGACTGAGACGGACCTACCGAGTCGCGCATTAGGATTGACGACGGAATGAATTAAGCTAATTCTCTCATTATAAATATTAGATATTGGATATCTAATTTGGGATATTGGATGTCTAAATCGATTTATTGGATAAATTAATTTACGGCCTAATGAATTAAATATTTCACTGGGTGATTAATTTAATTCATGAATATAATTATTTCTTGGAGAAATTAATTATGTTATTTTGTATTTGATATGTTTAATTAATTGGATTAATTAAACGACACAAATACATCGGAACGGAATCGGAGTTTATCTGTTTGGACTCGCGGGAGTCCGAAACAAACCGAACTTGTCCGATTTCTACATGGGCCGCCCCCCACATTTCCACCCACTTTCATGTGGACCCTTGTTCCATTCTTTAATGTTTTGATCATTGAGGTGGTGGGGCTTTGATTCTCATAATAATGAGATGTAACATGTGAAGAGTTGAATAAATGAAGAAGAAGACATCTCTCACTTATCATTCCAAGCCTTCCTACGTGAGAGTGTAGAGAGAGAGAAAAGACTTCTCCAAGTCTTCTTCATCTTTGTTCATCAACTTCTTCTTCATTTTTCTTGGAGAAAAATTGAGAGAAATTATTGAGAGATATATTATACACTTAGAGTGTAGTAATAAATAGCTTCATCACTTAGCTCTAGCCGTATCCTCGGAGGATAGCAAGGTGATCGTCGTTCCGGTCGTTTCTCCGGCGCGTGGCAAGTAGAGACGCGGTGCTTTCGGCGTTGGATCGTTCAAGAGCTTGGGGAATAGCTCAAGAGAAGGTTATCCATCTAATCAACAGACTACAAGGGTGAGTTTTTATATCTCTTGTGAATTCGTTTTTGATATTTGTATATACGTAGCTCGATCAATCCTCGTAGGGATTCGGATCGAACTTATTTTCGTTTTACCGCTTCCGCTGGGCCTTCGTTTTAGGCACCAAATCCCAACAGTGGTATCGGAGCATAGGTCTTGCAATCGTATATATGATATTGGCATTTGGAATGCTCGATTAGATGGTGAATGATTTGGAATCATTTTAGTCATAATCGTGGTATATGTTTTTCGTTCGTAATAATTGTATTTTTAGTAAGTTTATGTCTAAATATAAATCTTAAATTTCTGGGAAATATGATTTATATTGAAGATATGAAAGTCGGAAAATATTGATATTGATATCCTATCGAAAATCTAGCCCCGAATCGTCAGTTTGACGACTTTTTGGACAAAAAGGGTAACTGCCGAGAGTGACTCGACCGTGTCCCGGTGACACGGCCGTGTCCTGCAATGGCCAAGTCATCGCCAGTGCACTCGACCGTGTCCTCGGTGACTGGCCGTGTCTCCGCGCCTGCCAAGTCATCGCCACAGTGCACCCGACCGTGTCCTGGGTGACTTGGTCGTGTCCTGGCTGGCATCTTCCGAGCGTGACTCGGCCATGCTAGGCCTGACTGCCGGCAGGCTGCCGAGGGTGACTCAGTCATGCTGGCCAATTTTCACCCCGGCTCGATTTTTTCGTGTATTCTTGAAAATTAATCTCCCACATGTTAAATTGGATTTAAATATGATTAAAATGATTTATGGTATTTCATTTTATAAGGGAAATTTGATTAATTGGAATATTTTGGTCGACCGAATTATTTTGAACGTTATCATATTACCAATTGTGTGAATCGATTGGATCGGTTCGTATTGTTGATTGGATCAATGTATCTCTACGCTTTCCATTTATATAGTATTTATTGGATGAATGCTTTTTGAATGGGGATGTGGTTCGTGGACTTAGTTTTGAATCGTTCGTTTTATTCGATTGGGTTGTAAAGGCCGTTTTGAGCCTATTTATTTTACTATAAATATTTGTATCTAGGATGCAATTTTCAATGTAAAATTTATATGTAATGACGAAGACCGGAGGAAGATCCATTTCGAGAAGATGAAGATTCAAGACGAAGACTTGTAATTAGATTACGGAGTTTTTGTTTTCTAGGAACGGTCCATGAACCACATGTTGGTAGCAACTAGGTTGTGAATGGTTGTTTCATATTGTATGAATGCCACAAACGCGCTTAAATGATTAATGTGCAAAGTGTAATGCTAATCGCGAAAATTCTCCCACGATAAATTATTAAGTTTATAAGGTTTCAAGGTTTTCCTTCCCTCCATCGAGTTTTCGGGAAATTGAAATCCAAACCGGATGTGATATGCTTCCGAGTTATCGGGGTAGTCGTTCGGGGAGGACGGATAAATTACCGGGAGCGCATTGGATGCCTTCGGTTGGAGCAAATTTTATCCCTAGAAACCTGATAGGTTGCCGGATAAGATTCAATTGTGAAACTGATTTGCGTCGATGGTATAAACTTAACTTGTTCACGAACCATAGAAACTGTATAGGTTGAGGGGAATGAACAAGGGTAAAAAGAAGATCGAATCATCCATTAGATGGGTTGGTGTTGGACACCACTTTATGAAAATTAATAGACTAGAAACCTGTTCGGTTGCCCTCTATTAAGATTTATAAAGAACTCGATCACCACTATGAAGTAGAGCGACGATACTTCCGGATTTCACATGGAAGTGTGTTATTCCGATAAAAATAGTGGGAGCTGGGTAACAAGAATAGAAAAGACCTTAATTCTATACTCAGAACATAATATAACAAGTCACTAATTAATCTGTTATACTTAATGCAGACATAACTCAATATGACAATGAATCCACTCGCAATTCTGCTGGAAAAGAACACCCTGATTGGACCTAACTTTGTGGACTGGCTCCGCAATCTGATGATAGTCCTCAGTATAGAGACACTGGGATACGTCTTAGAGACGGACATTCCGGCGCCTCCTGTGCGGACCAGAGCCAATCAGGAAGAGATCGAAAACCACGAAAAGTGGGTTAAAGATGACGTAAAAGTCCGTGCATACATGATGGCTTCTATGTCTAATGAGCTTCAGAGAGCTCATGAGAAAATGACTACTGCTAGGCAGATTCTATCTCACTTAACCGAACTTTATGGTGAGCACAGCAGAACTGCTAGATATGAGATATCCAAGCAACTGTTCGGTGCAAGGATGAAGGAAGGTGAGAAAGTTGGGGAACACGTACTCAAAATGATATCCATGATCGAGAGATTGGAGGCTCTTGATTTTAAAATGGATACTTCTCTCCAAACCGACCTTATCCTACAGTCTCTCTCTGATTCCTTCTCACAGTTTGTTATGAACTTCAACTGCAATGAGATTGCATGTAATTTAGCTGGGCTAATGAACAAACTTGTGACCGCTCGCCTCGATGAAGACTTCATGGATGAAGGAGTCTGCTCTTGTGATTTCTTCTGGACCTCGGAGGTCTAAGAATAAGAAGAAAAAGACCAAGAAGCGGACTGGACCACAAGCTAAGCACCTTAAGGGTAAGGGCAAGGCCCCGATGGTTCCAAAGAACAAGAAGAAGAAGGATGCTTGTCTCAAGTGCGGTGAGATGGGCCACTGGGCTAGAGACTGTCCGATTCTTCATGGCACTTCAGGTACAGAATTTTTAGTTTTGGAAACAAATTGTTCTGCTACTGTATTTTCTACTTCTGATAATCGGATTCTCGTGCTAGTTCTCATATTTGTACCGTGAATCGGGATCTCGAACAAAGTAGGAAGCTTGAGCCGAGAAGTTATGATCACAGTCGGAAGCGGGCATAGTGTCGAGGCGACCGACATAGGATCACTTCTTTTGGGTTTAGAATCCGGCTTTGTTTTGACTTTAGAAGACGTACTTGTTTTGCCCAAGGGGCACAAAAACATTGTATCCATTCCGGTCATGGACCGAAAAGGTTTTTCATTTTTCATTGGTGATGGTTCCTGCAAAATTTATTTTAGAAATAAACTAGTGGGTACTGCTACATTGTTAAATGGATTGTATCATTTAAATCTCAGCAACAAAGTAGTTGTGAATACTATGACTAGAAAACGTGGTAGGGATGAAACCAATCAAGTTTTGAAATGGCATATAAGACTTGGTCATGTTGGTCAGACCAAGGTTTACAAGATGGAAAAGGATGGACTTATGGGTCCATTGGGATCGGATCCATTTCCTACTTGTGAATCTTGCCTTAAAGGCAAAATGACTAAGTCCCCCTTCACAGGGACGTTTGAAAGAGCCGCTGATAAACTGGGATTAATCCATACTGACATTTGTGGTGCTTTGGAAGCAGCACGTGACGGATATCAATATTTAATTACGTTTACAGATGATCATACTAGGTATGGTTATGTATACTTAATGAAACATAAATCCGAGGCCTTTGAGAAATTTCAGGAATTCAAGGCCCTAGTCGAGAAACAAACTGGTAATCATATCAAAGCACTTCGGTCGGACCGAGGTGGCGAGTATATGAGTATGGAGTTTGACGAGTTCCTTAAGGAACATGGAATAGTTTCACAACTAACACCTCCAGGTACTCCTCAGTTAAATGGTGTGTCAGAAAGAAGGAACCGGACCCTGTTGAACATGGTCCGTTCCATGATGGGCTATACCGACTTGCCGATTTACCTGTGGGGGTATGCACTCCTGACTGCCGCGTATATCTTGAACAGATGTCCTTCCAAATCCATTCCTAAAACTCCACATGAGATGTGGGAGGGAAGGAAACCAAGTCTTAATCATATTAGGATTTGGGGATGTCCCGCCTATGTCAAGAAGACTAAGGTGGAAAAGTTGGAAGCTAGGTCTGCGAAGGGACGTTTCATTAGATTCCCATCTGGGATGATGGGATATCTATTCTACATGCCCGAAGATCGAAGGATCATTGTTGCTTTACAAGCACACTTCCTGAAAGATGAGTTCATTCAGGAAGGCGGAGCAGGTAGAAGTATTTCTTTAGAAGAATATAATGAAACTCCTCAGGAGACACTTGTGCAAGAAACTGGAACCGAACCTTCTGAAACACAAGTACAACCACCTCGTAGGTCTAGTAGGGTGTCTCATTTACCTGAGAGGTATGGGCTTGTGCACTTGGAGGAGCTGGGTCTCCATGAGGTTCCAAGTGATAGCCAAGAGACCGACCCGACGACCTATGACCAAGCGATGGTGGATGTAGACTCCGCGAAATGGCGTGAAGCTATGGAAGCTGAGATAGACTTGATGCATGTCAATCAGGTCTGGACTCTAGTAGACCGCCCCAAGGGCATAGTGCCTATTGGGAATAAGTGGATCTACAAGAGAAAGACTGATGGTGATAGCAAGGTTGACGCCTATAAGGCCAGGCTTGTGGCAAAGGGTTATACCCAGAAGGAAGGGATCGATTACCACGATACCTTCTTGCCCGTAGCCATGATCAAGTCTATTCGCATGATGCTTGCTATAGCTGCCTACCACAATTATGAGATATAGCAAATGGACGTAAAGACGGCTTTCCTTAATGGATTCCTCGAGGAGGAAATCTATATGGAGAAGCCTAAAGGTTTTGTGTCCGAAGTCGATATTCAGAAAGTGTGCAAGCTTCAGCGTTCCATTTACGGACTGAAGCAAGCGTCGCGTAGTTGGAACCTTCGTTTTGACGAGGCAATCAAAGAGTTTGATTTCATGCAAAATGAAGAGGAACCTTGTGTATACAAGAGGGTTAGTGGGAGCAAGATCGCGTTCTTAGTACTATATGTAGATGACATTCTACTAATAGGAAATGATGTGGGAATGCTCAGTTCTGTGAAAGCTTGGCTTTCGAGTAATTTCTCCATGAAAGACTTGGGAGAAGCAACCTATATTCTTGGTATTCGGCTCTACCGGGATAGAGAGAAGAGAACAATAGGCCTTTCCCAAGCCCTCTATATAGATAAAATCTTAAAGCGATTTAAGATGGATGATTCTAAAAGAGGGTTCCTACCAATGCAACATGGAATAAAACTCACCTTGAAGATGTGTCCTCAAAGTGAGGAACAACGCAAGGAAATGAGTAATATACCATATGCTTCAGCCGTGGGTAGCCTTATGTATCCTATGTTGTGTACAAGACCTGGCATCGCGCATGCTGTAAGCGTGGTGAGTAGGTTTCAGGCAAACCCAGGTAGGGAACATTAGACTGCTGTAAAGAACGTTCTCAAGTACTTAAGAAGAACTAGAGATATGGTTCTTATGTATGGCAGTGGAGAATTGGATGTGGTGGGATTCACTGATTCGGACTTCCAAGGACTGAAGGACGACTCTATGTCCACTTCTGGCTACATATTTACTCTTAATGGAGGAGCAGTATCTTGGCGTAGTGCCAAGCAAAGCGCGACTGCTGATTCCACCTGTCAGGCTGAGTATCAAGCAGCCTCGGAGGCTTCCAAGAAAGGGTTCTGGATTAAGAAGTTTCTGGGAGAACTTCAAGTGATACCATGTGCTGAGCCGCTGTTACTGCATCGCGACAATGACGGAGCTGTAGCGCAGGCCAAGGAGCCGAGATTTGACAACAGCACCAAACATATTGAGAGGAAGTATCATCTCGTAAGAGAATTTGTTCGCAAGGGATACATTGTGCTGCACAGAGTAGACTCGTCCGACAACGTCGCCGATCCACTGACCAAGCCATTTTCTCAGACTAGCTTGGAGCGTCATCTGGAGAACATGGGTATTAGATACCATAGTGTGTGGCATTGAGTGCAAGTGGGAGATTGTTAGGAGTATGCCCTCGAATGCCACTCAGAGGTTGTTGAGTGAGGGCATTGTACTTGTAATTATGTAAACCATTTATATAAGGCAAATGAATGTTTCTTTATTTACTGGTAGTTACTCGCATTCCTAACTCGTAAATAAACATATAGAAACTAGTCCGTGTATTTGAGAGCAAAACGTTCCACTCCTTATTGGATAAGGGGGTCGGCACTGGAAAAGTTATAGCTCAAATACTTGATCGTTCGCAAGTCGATGAAACTTGACTGGGCGTTAAGTTTATGTGAAGACTTATATGACGTGTTCTTTGACATGGAGAGTGCTTGTCGAACACTAATGGTTAATGGGAGCACACGTTATAGGTATGCTAATTGGATTAGTATACTCGAACCGACTCACCCTAGATTCGTCACACGGATTTCACTCCGGGACAGTCAATGACGGAATTGAAAGGTTGTGATAGGTATTCGTGAACCTTCGACTTGAGGATTTAGTAGGGATGTGCTTGTGACGTCAAGATTTTCATTAGAGTAGTTCGACCCTGTAAACCGGAAGGCGGGGGTCAACCTCGACGTGCATCTTGACGGGCAAGTAGCGAGTCCTACCAATACCAAGATAGAATTCTTTCTCCCATTAGTGAGCGGGTTATATGTCCTATGCGGTTATCGCGATGAGATCATAAGTCTTTGGCCAAAGCATTGGAGCTAGTTATATTAGATACACGATGTACCGATGATCTCGATTTGCATTAACGCATGCATAGCGTCAAGTACAGATAGGTTTGACCGACCGTGACTCTATAACTTGATCGGGACATTTGAAAGAAGGGTTTATACGTATACCGGTATTCACGAGAATGGTTCTTGAATGATCCCAATCATTCGTTCTCGCTGGGGTACAGTAGCCGCCAGCCGCTAGGTAGTGCTACTACTCTTTGGTTCCTCCCATTGCTGACTGAGACGGACCTACCGAGTCGCGCATTAGGATTGACGACGGAATGAATTAAGCTAATTCTCTCATTATAAATATTAGATATTGGATATCTAATTTGGGACATTGGATGTCTAAATCGATTTATTGGATAAATTAATTTACGGCCTAATGAATTAAATATTTCACTGGGTGATTAATTTAATTCATGAATATAATTATTTCTTGGAGAAATTAATTATGTTATTTTGTATTTGATATGTTTAATTAATTGGATTAATTAAACGACACAAATATATCGGAACGGAATCGGAGTTTATCTGTTTGGACTCGCGGGAGTCCGAAACGAACCGAACTTGTCCGATTTCTACATGGGCCGCCCCCCACATTTCCACCCACTTTCATGTGGACCCTTGTTCCATTCTTTAATGTTTTGATCATTGAGGTGGTGGGGCTTTGATTCTCATAATAATGAGATGTAACATGTGAAGAGTTGAATAAATGAAGAAGAAGACATCTCTCACTTATCATTCCAAGCCTTCCTACGTGAGAGTGTAGAGAGAGAGAGAAAAGACTTCTCCAAGTCTTCTTCATCTTTGTTCATCAACTTCTTCTTCATTTTTCTTGGAGAAAAAATGAGAGAAATTATTGAGAGATATATTATACACTTAGAGTGTAGTAATAAATAGCTTCATCACTTAGCTCTAGCTGTATCCTCGGAGGATAGCAAGGTGATCGTCGTTGGCCGTTTCTCGTGGCGTGGCAAGTAGAGACGCGGTGCTTTCGGCATTGGATCGTTCAAGAGCTTGGGGAATAGCTCAAGAGAAGGTTATCCATCTAATCAACGGACTACAAGGGTGAGTTTTTATATCTCTTGTGAATTCATTTTTTATATTCGTATATACATAGCTCGATCGATCCTCGTAGGGATTCGGATCGAATTAATTTTCGTTTTACCGCTTCCGCTGGGCCTTCGTTTTAGGCACCGAATCCCAACAGTCAACAAATAATAAAGTGATGAATAAGATATCGTTCCCTCGAGGACTGATTTCACTAAGTACCAAAATATAGTCAACTCACAATTTTATTTGAAGAGCAATTATACGGAATTTATACCTAAACTAATTGCAGAAAATAAATAATAGTACTACTAATAATAATAATACTAATAAGGGCGTATGATTATAATTTTCACCTCAAACAATCAGGAATGATATTTATTCAATTCAATTCACTTTTATTCAATTGATTGTAAGCCAGGAATTCCTAAATTATTCTAAAGCCTTTCCCAAGGTCGATAGAAAATACTACGAATTATTAACTCGATATATCCCTATTCGAATTAGATAATTAATAGCTAAAATAGTTCAAGAATTCCCACGATAAATAGGCTTCACAATTCCCATGAGTATATTCCTATCTCACGAAAATTATGATTCATCTCACAAGAACTATGCCTAAATTTCATCTCCCGAATCTATAAAGACATTCAAAACAATTCAACTCATTGCTGACAATTAAAAAGCATTAAGAACAGTAAGAAGAATCCAACTCAATACGAATAACGAGTAAATCGAAATAATAATAAATAAATCAAACCATCATGAAATCGGCTACAATCACAATCCTACTCGAATAGATCTAGAAATTTAGATGCGGAAAAACTAAGAAAAATCGTAGGGATCCGTGGTCTTGTCGTCGCCCCACAAATCTCCTCCTTGTGTTCTTCTCTCTTTCTATCGATGCCCTTCCTTGATCGGTGATGATCCTCTCTTTCTATCGCCCTTCAATGCTTATTTATAGTCGTCATCAGCCTTCAAAATGCGTCCGTGTGATTAGGTCGAGAACAGGCTCCAAAACGGCCCAAAACCGCGCAGAACACACCAAAACTGCCCCATGGGCCGCGGCTCACTTAATCTGTGCCGCGGCTCACGGTGCTCAGCGCCTATGCCTGGGCGCGACATTTTCCTTCTGGGCCGCGGCTCACTTAGGCTATGCCGCGTCTCAGAGTACAGTTTGCTCGGGGCTTTCAGGCCATCTTCGTGTGCCGCGGCTCACTTGGTTTGTGCCGCGGCTCATGACCAAAAACTGCTGTTTTCGCCCGTTTTTCATTGTTTCGGCTTCCGAACTCTGATTTCCTGCAAAACATATAAGAATAGTGCATTAAAAGCTCATTTATGCTGATTTAGGCTCAAGATGGATATAAAATAATGATATAAAAGCGCATAAAAATACGCCTAACAAATACCCCCAAACTTGAGCCTTTACTTGTCCTCAAGCAAAAATTATCAATTTTAAACAAAATGTATCGTGAATAATCATGCAAGTCCATAGTGCTCAACTTAATCAATACTACCCTGAAAATCTCAAAGAATAGTACAAGTATCGTAATAGCGAGTCGCATCCAGGACACTGATTCCACTAAGTAACCAATTTCAGTCCTAATCAATCGTTCATGAAGAAAATCAAGCTCAAAGATTAACAAGCGTGAATTTAACCGACCATCAATATGAAGGGTTAGATTAAACAAGCCAATTCGCCCAGTCCCACAGCCTAGTGGCAGAATTCAAGAGTTTCATTATCAAAATTACTCCTAGGATAGCATTCCCTAATGTATGATCAATAATATGATTCGAGTTAACCACTAGGTTTCGGCTCTCGGGATATTTCATCGGGATGATCCTAGGGTGGATTTCCATTCTCATGTATTGGGGAACCGTTTGACGTAAAAAACACTCATGGGGCACATGGATGCTTCTAGTTACTAAGCCCCCTTCTACAGCGGAGAAAAAACTCGAATAGCAATTCCCGCATGTCAAGGTTGCTGTTTTACGCGAGAGTAAACAACGGGTCACGTGAATACCCCCGGTTACTAGGCTTCCCAGCATCGGTAATGTGATATTTCTAAATTATTAATCTATTCGGGGTCGTCGTTTTACGCGAGAGTAAACAACGGGTCACGTGAATACCCCCGATTACTAGATTTCCCATCATAGAACAACTAATACCTCGACTTTTTGGAAAAATTGTCCGACTCTAAACTCAATCCAAGTGCCAATAAGACTCATATTACTGGACGACTAGCTACGCGAAAAGTTTAACCAAACGTATAAACGGTGATTTGAAAACATGTATGTCTCCTTTCTTATCTGCTAAAATTTCTACAAAAATGATAAAAATTCGGACCTAATTGAATATTCAACAGAAGCAGATATCGCTGACTGCAACTCGACCAAAAATCAACCGTTTATTCCAAGATAAATCGGTATCGTAACGTCAGTTTTACACATGGAAGCACGAAAAATTCACGAAAAAAAAAATCACGTTTTTAACTATCAACAGCATGCAAGAAAAATAAAGCAATGATGAAATCGCAATTCATAACCAAGAAAATTTAAGAAAATATCGCATGCTTCAATTTATTCCACTATACATAAAATCATC
This sequence comes from Orobanche coerulescens, assembly GCA_033398695.1. Taxonomy (NCBI): domain Eukaryota; kingdom Viridiplantae; phylum Streptophyta; class Magnoliopsida; order Lamiales; family Orobanchaceae; genus Orobanche; species Orobanche coerulescens. The sequence continues at coordinate 13,699,299 of CM065801.1, forward strand.
AATAATAAAACTCATGTGAAAATAAAAGAGATAAGGAACAGTGAAACTTATTCCAAATGTCTTCTTGAACACCAGCACATGTCTGAGTGGAAACGTCGGTCAATCCATACTTCAAATAACGCTCGGTATCACGAGGACCTCCAAACTTAGTCTCTAGTCATGAGATAACAATAGACATTAAATCAAGAAAGACTAGAATATGAAGAATAATAACTCATTTGGGGTTAAAATATTAGAGAGATAAGGGCCAACAAGAATACGAATCCAAAATAAATAACAAAACAAAGAAAAATTAATAACTAAAAATCAAATAAAAACAACTAACTAGAAAGCAAGTAAAAATGATGGGTTGCCTCCCATCAAGCGCACTATTTTACGTCTTGAGCACGACGTGTCAAAAAGAGTTTAACGTGGCTTCTTTCTAGGGAGATTGCCAAATGCCCCCTTCTTGCAAACTATAAGCCTCTTATTCCATAGGAGGCTTTGGTTCATGCCCGGTTGCCACAAATAATGAGTAAGAATAATTATGCGGACAACCAAAAAATGATGGAAGAATATAATAATGATAAGGCATGAAAAAATAAGCAGAGTTCGAATGGGTAGATAATAAAGACATATCATGAACAACCTCATTAGAACTCATGGTATCAGCCTCAACAAAATCAAAAGTAATGGGGTCAATCTCTCCCATTATGGATTTAGGAAAAATTATGCGTGGCACCGTTAATAAAATTTTTGGCACAAAAGTGTTCACCTTATTAGTCGAAGTTTGATGACAATTTAATGAAATTTCTTTGGAAGCATCATCAATGGTAACTTCTTCTACAGGCTCATCACACTTTATATAATTATCGGGTGCTGGGGGATCGACCCTAAAACTTAGCATGTCTTTCTTCTCAACCTCCCCCTCAACTTCACTAATAAATATATGAGCTAGAAAATAACCATAGTGAATCTCAAGACCACGACTTGCACATTCTCGCTCAAAAAGGGTACTATCAGGATTTTTAAGAGCATCTACACATTGTTCAAGCATGGTCTTTTGTTTCGGGGGAGGGGGCTGACTGACCCTGTTTGGCAAATTATTAAGAACATCAAAATTTATGAAATGCCAAGGGCCACGATACTCAAAGGAAAACACAATGAAGAAAATAAAAATATAGAGACTAAAGAAAAAAACTTCAAATTAAAATTAGAGTCGCTTGGTATTGATATTAGCGAAAAATCAGTCCCCGGCAACGGCGCCAAAAACTTGTTGTGAGGAAATCCCTCACACTATGCCGCAAGTGCACGGTGTCAACAAGTAATAAAGTTATGAATAAGATATCGTTCCCTCGAGGACTGATTTCACTAAGTACCAAAATATAGTCGACTCACAATTTTATTTGAAGAGCAATTATACGGAATTTATACCTAAACTAATTGCAGAAAATAAATAATAGTACTAATAATAATAATAATACTAATAAGGGCGTAGGATTATGATTTTCACCTCAAACAATCAGGAATGATATTTATTCAATTCAATTCACTTTTATTCAATTGATTGTAAGCCAGGAATTCCTAAATTATTCTAAAGCCTTTCCCAAGGTCGATAGAAAATACTACGAATTATTAACTCGATATATCCCTATTCGAATTAGATAATTAATAGCTAAAACAGTTCAAGAATTCCCACGATAAATAGGCTTCACAATTCCCATGAGTATATTCCTATCTCACGAAAATTATGATTCATCTCACAAGAACTATGCCTAAATTTCATCTCCCGAATCCATAAAGACATTCAAAACAATTCAACTGTTGGCCAGACAATTAAAAAGCATTAAGAACAGTAAGAAGAATCCAACTCAATACGAATAACGAGTAAATCGAAATAATAATAAATAAATCAAACCATCATGAAATCGGCTACAATCACAATCCTACTCGAATAGATCTAGAAATTTAGATGCGGAAAAACTAAGAAAAATCGTAGGGATCCGTGGTCTTGTCGTCGCCCCACAAATCTCCTCCTTGTGTTCTTCTCTCTTTCTATCGATGCCCTTCCTTGATCGGTGATGATCCTCTTTTTCTATCGCCCTTCAATACTTATTTATAGTCGTCATCAGCCTTCAAAATGCGTCCGTGTGATTAGGTCGAGAACAGGCTCCAAAACGGCCCAAAACCGCGCAGAACACACCAAAACCGCCCCATGGGCCGCGGCTCACTTAATCTGTGCCGCGGCTCACGGTGCTCAGCGCCTATGCCTGGGCGCGACATTTTCCTTCTGGGCCGCGGCTCACTTAGCCAGGCTGCCTCGAGTACAGCTTTGCTCGGGCTTTCAAGGCCATCTTGGTGTGCCGCGGCTCACTTGGTTTGTGCATGGCTCATGACCAAAATCATTGCTTAGCCCGTTTTCATTGTTTCGCTTCCGAACTCGATTTCTGCAAAACATATAAGAATAGTGCATTAAAAGCTCATTTATGCTGATTTAGGCTCAAGATGGATATAAAATAATGATATAAAAGCGCATAAAAATACGCCTAACAAATACCCCCAAACTTGAGCCTTTACTTGTCCTCAAGCAAAAATTATCAATTTTAAACAAAATGTATCGTGAATAATCATGCAAGTCCATAGTGCTCAACTTAATCAATACTACCCTGAAAATCTCAAAGAATAGTACAAGTATCGTAATAGCGAGTCGCATCCAGGACACTGATTCCACTAAGTAACCAATTTCAGTCCTAATCAATCATTCATGAAGAAAATCAAGCTCAAAGATTAACAAGCGTGAATTTAACCGACCATCAATATGAAGGGTTAGATTAAACAAGCCAATTCGCCCAGTCCCACAGCCTAGTGGCAGAATTCAAGAGTTTCATTATCAAAATTACTCCTAGGATAGCATTCCCTAATGTATGATCAATAATATGATTCGAGTTAACCACTAGGTTTCGGCTCTCGGGATATTTCATCGGGATGATCCTAGGGTGGATTTCCATTCTCATGTATTGGGGAACCGTTTGACGTAAAAAACACTCATGGGGCACATGGATGCTTCTAGTTACTAAGCCCCCTTCTACAGCGGAGAAAAAACTCGAATAGCAATTCCCGCATGTCAAGGTTGCTGTTTTACGCGAGAGTAAACAACGGGTCACGTGAATACCCCCGGTTACTAGGCTTCCCAGCATCGGTAATGTGATATTTCTAAATTATTAATCTATTCAGGGTCGTCGTTTTACGCGAGAGTAAACAACGGGTCACGTGAATACCCCCGATTACTAGATTTCCCATCATAGAACAACTAATACCTCGACTTTTTGGAAAAATTGTCCGACTCTAAACTCAATCCAAGTGCCAATAAGACTCATATTACTGGACGACTAGCTACGCGAAAAGTTTAACCAAACGTATAAACGGTGATTTGAAAACATGTATGTCTCCTTTCTTATCTGCTAAAATTTCTACAAAAATGATAAAAATTCGGACCTAATTGAATATTCAACAGAAGCAGATATCGCTGACTGCAACTCGACCAAAAATCAACCGTTTCTTCCAAGAGAAATCAGTATCGTAACATCAGTTTTACACATGGAAGCACGAAAAATTCACGAAAAAAATCACGTTTTTAACTATCAAAAGCATGCAAGAAAAATAAAGCAATGATGAAATCGCAATTCATAACCAAGAAAATTTAAGAAAATATCGCATGCTTCAATTTATTCCACTATACATAAAATCATCAATAATAAAACTCATGTGAAAATAAAAGAGATAAGGAACAGTGAAACTTATTCCAAATGTCTTCTTGAACACCAGCACATGTCTGAGTGGAAACGTCGGTCAATCCATACTTCAAATAACGCTCAGTATCACGAGGGACCTCCAAACTTAGTCTCTAGTCATGAGATAACAATAGACATTAAATCAAGAAAGACTAGAATATGAAGAATAATAACTCATTTGGGGTTAAAATATTAGAGAGATAAGGGCCAACAAGAATACGAATCCAAAATAAATAACAAAACAAAGAAAAAATTAATAACTAAAAATCAAATAAAAACAACTAACTAGAAAGCAAGTAAAAATGATGGGTTGCCTCCCATCAAGCGCTCTATTTTACGTCTTGAGCACGACGTGGCAAAAAGAGTTTAACGTGGCTTCTTTCTAGGGAGATTGCCAAATGCCCCCTTCTTGCAATCTATAAGCCTCTTATTCCATAGGGAGGCTTTGGTTCATGCCCGGTTGCCACAAATAATGAGTAAGAATAATTATGCGGACAACCAAAAAATGATGGAAGAATATAATAATGATAAGGCATGAAAAAATAAGCAGAGTTCGAATGGGTAGATAATAAAGACATATCATGAACAACCTCATTAGAACTCATGGTATCAGCCTCAACAAAATCAAAAGTAATGGGGTCAATCTCTCCCATTATGGATTTAGGAAAAATTATGCGTGGCACCGTTAATAAAATTTTTGGCACAAAAGTGTTCACCTTATTAGTCGAAGTTTGATGACAATTTAATGAAATTTCTTTGGAAGCATCATCAATGGTAACTTCTTCTACAGGCTCATCACACTTTATATAATTATCGGGTGCTGGGGGATCGACCCTAAAACTTAGCATGTCTTTCTTCTCAACCTCCCCTCAACTTCACTAATAAATATATGTGCTAGAAAATAACCATAGTGAATCTCAAGACCACGACTTGCACATTCTCGCTCACAAAGGTTACTATCAGGATTTTTAAGAGCATCTAAACATTGTTCAAGCATGGTCTTTTGTTTGAGGAGGGGGCCGATCGACCCTGTTTGGCAAATTATTAAGAACATCAAAATTTATGAAATGCCAAGGGCCACGATACTCAAAGGAAAACACAATGAAGAAAATAAAAATATAGAGACTAAAGAAAAAAACTTCAAATTAAAATTAGAGTCGCTTGGTATTGATATTAGCGAAAAATCAGTCCCCGGCAACGGCGCCAAAAACTTGTTGTGAGGAAATCCCTCACACTATGCCGCAAGTGCACGGTGTCAACAAGTAATAAAGTTATGAATAAGATATCGTTCCCTCGAGGATTGATTTCACTAAGTACCAAAATATAGTCGACTCACAATTTTATTTGAAGAGCAATTATACGGAATTTATACCTAAACTAATTGCAGAAAATAAATAATAGTACTAATAATAATAATACTAATAAGGGCGTAGGATTATGATTTTCACCTCAAACAATCAGGAATGATATTTATTCAATTCAATTCACTTTTATTCAATTGATTGTAAGCCAGGAATTCCTAAATTATTCTAAAGCCTTTCCCAAGGTCGATAGAAAATACTACGAATTATTAACTCGATATATCCCTATTCGAATTAGATAATTAATAGCTAAAACAGTTCAAGAATTCCCACGATAAATAGGCTTCACAATTCCCATGAGTATATTCCTATCTCACGAAAATTATGATTCGTCTCACAAGAACTATGCCTAAATTTCATCTCCCGAATCCATAAAGACATTCAAAACAATTCAACTGTTGGCCAGACAATTAAAAAGCATTAAGAACAGTAAGAAGAATCCAACTCAATACGAATAACGAGTAAATCGAAATAATAATAAATAAATCAAACCGTCATGAAATCGGCTACAATCACAATCCTACTCGAATAGATATAGAAATTTAGATGCGGAAAAACTAAGAAAAACCGTAGGGATCCGTGGTCTTGTCGTCGCCCCACAAATCTCCTCCTTGTGTTCTTCTCTCTTTCTATCGATGCCCTTCCTTGATCGATGATGATCCTCTCTTTCTATCGCCCTTCAATGCTTATTTATAGTCGTCATCAGCCTCCAAAACGCGTCCGTGTGATTAGGTCGAGAACAGGCTCCAAAACGGCCCAAAACTGCGCAGAACACACCAAAACCGCCCCGTGGGCTGCGGCTCACTTAATCTGTGCCGCGGCTCACGGTTCTCAGCGCCTATGCCTGGGCGCGACATTTTCCTTCTGGGCCGCGGCTCACTTAGGCTGTGCCACGGCTCAGAGTACAGTTTGCTCGGGGCTTTCAGGCCATCTTCGTGTGCCGCGGCTCACTTGGTTTGTGCCGTGGCTCATGACCAAAAACTGCTGTTTTCGCCCATTTTTCATCGTTTCGGCTTCCGGACTCCTATTTCCTGCAAAACATATAAGAATAGTGCATTAAAAGCTCATTTATGCTGATTTAGGCTCAAGATGTATATAAAATAATGATATAAAAGCGCATAAAAATACGCCTAACAACAACAAGGAAACATGAATAAGATGAAGAGACCGGGGGCCCCTACTAGTATCACTGGGACTCCTCGCTTTTGCCTTGCCATGACCTAAAAACAATATCCCCAGCGGGGTCAGTTAAACATAACAACAATCCTCAGGAGTTGAAAGAAACACAATCATGATATATCTTAATTATGAAATTAAGCTGAAGAGGGGCATCGTAGTACGCCCGTAATGGTATGTTCAAGTGCACAAGACGAGTGTCCGGACACACCCGCCCTTGTACCTAATTAGTCTCACGGAGGTACGTTATCGTGTGCACAGTCCATTGTGTCGGTGAACCCGATCACATGACTATCATGTACCCGACTAAAAATTCCACACATTCCCACCCGGCCACGCAATATGAACCCAGAAGGCCACAAGAACGAAAGTGACCAGTGAGCATTAGTGAATAACAATACGACAAAGGTCAAGAAGGCCTCACCGAGATGAAATAATAATGAAATGAATGATAGCTCATTGAAATGATTGGAACCGTCGTTCCTCGTGAATGAAATGATTATTTGACAATTACAAGTCTCAATACGGTTAATACATTATGAATGAGTTATGATTATGAATGAACAACAACGAAAGGAATGAGTGTCCTTTTAACCGAGTAAGAATTAACTTACTTAATACCGATGATGAAATATCCTCTCTTTGAACAAACGCCCTTAATGGAGATATCGGTCACTCGAACAACCTTGAATAACACAATTATCAACAACTCGCTTAATATACGAATCAATAGCGATCATAACTAATTCAAGAGGTCGATACAATAAATCCAAACTCGTTGAGGCATTTCAACAAACACCTTGAAAACAATCTCCCATCCTAAACAACTAATCCATTTGTATCGAAAACCAACCTCTAATGAATGATCCAATCCACCAAAACACCATGAATACAATCGATAATCCAATAGGAATACTCAAATCGAGTTTACGATAATATTAAATTGCAAAATCCAATTCCAAGTCAACCTTCAAAGTGTTCTTGAGAAAAACTTCCAACAATCCAATGATAACTCATAAAAACTCATAATCATACGTATATCCATCACAAATCATGATTATACCATCCAAAACATCATGCTCCAACTCAAAATCGAATCTAGGGTTGAAGAAATTTCCTTGGATTAGGATGAAGAATCCACAAATATGTTGTTAATCCATACCACAACTTGAAGAAGATGAAATCTCCGAGTTTTGATGATGTTAAAACACCCAAAATCACCCACAAATCGCCCAAGGAGGAGAGGAAGAAGGAAAGTGGTGAAATGAGTTTGTTCTTCACAACAAACGCAGAAATAGAAAAAATTTGTACTGTGTGCCGCAGCACAGGCTGAGTGTGCCGCGGCACAGGGCCAAAAATCTGCCCAGGTGCTCGGCAGTGTGCCGCGGCCCGGCCAGCAGGGGCTGCGGCCCCCGGTACAGGCGGGTCAGCCACCATTTGCAAAATGTGTGCCCCGCGGCGCACACTCCCTTGTGCCGCGGCGCACACCATTCGGGTCCAAAAATGACGAAAAAAGACCCGGGAAGAGAATAAAAGCAATAGGATTCAATAATTGGGAACAATAACACGAAATAGAAGTGCGGAAACCCCAAAACGGTGGTTCCAAGCAATGATTACAAGGGTTTGCCCAATAATAGCACGATTTGAACAAGGAGGAGATTTGAAGTGACATGAACTCCAATATCAACATCGACTAATGAAGCAATTACAACAATCAAGATAATATTCTTGTCTCGATTCCCAAACAAGGTTGAAACAATGAACAATATCGATACAGGACTCAAAGTTACTCCGAACGGTGAATACGAATGAATGAATGTGGATGATGAATGATTATTAATAAGTGAAAAATTACAGAGTGACAATTACTGAATGAAAATAAATGAGTTCACATCCGGGTATTACATACTCCCCCCCTTAAAAAGAGTTTCGTCCCCAAAACTAAGGGTCAAACAAATCGGGATAACTATTCCGCATGCTACCCTCGGTTTCCCAAGTAGCCTCTTCGACTCCGTGTCTCGACCACTGAATTTTAACTAGAGGAATCTTCTTGTTCCTCAACTGTTTGATTCGCCGCTCTAAGATTCGTACGGGACACTCCTCATACGTATGATCATCCACTATCTCGATTTCATCAAACTGAAGTATGTGAGTAGGGTCGGCAATATACTTCCACAACTGAGAGACATGAAACACGTTATGAATTCGGCTCAACGCCGGAGGTAAAGCCAATCGATAAGCCAGATCGTCCACTCGATCCAAAATATCAAACGGTCTAATGAATCTCGGACTCAACTTCCCCCGCTTCCCGAAACGGAAAACACCTCGACTTGGGGATACCTTGACCAAAACGTGGTCACCTGTCTCGAACTCCAAGGGTCGACGACGGTTATCGGCATATGATTTTTGTCGACTCTGAGTGGTCAAAAAACGACTCCTAATTAAAGTTACCTTCTCACAGGCGGCTATAAGCATATCGGGCTCAGTGTCGACTGATTCTGATAAGTCATCCCAGCATAGGGGAGATTGACAATGACGACCGTATAAGGCCTCGTAAGGTGCCATCTGAATCGAAGCGTGCCAACTGTTATTATACGTGAATTCGATCAGCGGTAGTTGGTCTTCCCAATCATATTTCCAATCGAGGATGCATGCCCTCAACATGTCCTCCAACATCTGAATAGTTCTCTCTGATTTTCCATCGGACTGAGGGTGAAAAGCCGTGCTGAAGTTGAGCTGAGTTCCCATGGCATGATGAATTGACTTCCAGAAATACGACACAAATCGCCCGTCACGATCCGAAACGATACTCTTAGGGGTACCATGCAATCTCACGATCTCTTTAATGAATAACTGGGCAAGTTTCTCAGGACCCCACGTATCCTTAATCTCGAGGAAGTGGGCTGACTTAGTTAAACGGTTTACCACAACCCAAATAGCATTCATGCTGTGACGACTCGTCGGTAGGCTCGTGATGAAGTCCATGGAAATATACTCCCACTTCCATTCTGGAATAGGAAGTGGCTTCAGCATACCCGCCGGTCGCTGATGTTCTATCTTGACTTGCTGGCAGGTCAGACATCTCGAAACAAATTCTGCGACTTCTCGCTTCATATTACTCCACCAGTAATTTTATTTCAAGTCCTTGTACATCTTGTTAGCCCCCGGATGAATAGAATAAGGGGTAGCATGGGCCTCTCTCAAAATCGAGTTTTTCAACTCGTCATCCGCCGGAACACATAACCGGTTCTAAAATCGGACAAGTCCATCCTCGTGGACCACAAATCCAGGAGCTTTCCCCTGAGCCACATCATCTTGAATAGGCAACAAAAACGGGTCTGAACCCTAATTCACTCTGATCGCCTCTTCGAGTGGCGATGAAATCTCTAACATACAAAGTTGCCCTTGTACTCGCTGTAACTAGACCTCGATCTCGGATCTAAGAAATTCCTGTTGAAGTTCCTTCTGAACAGTTAACGAGCAAGAATCTGCTCCTGAACGGACTTACGGCTGAAGGCATCGGTGACAACATTCGCCTTACCCGGGTGATACTATATATCGATATCATAGTCCTTAATCAGTTCTAACCACTGTCTCTGACCCATATTTAAATCCTTCTGAGTAAATATATACTTCAAACTCTTATGATCGGTGAAAATCTGACAGGTGACGCCATAAATATAATGACGCCAAATCTTCAACGCGAAAACCACGGCCGCTAACTCCAGGTCATGGGTCGGATAGTTGACCTCATAAGGTCTCAGATACCGTGAGGCATAGGTCAATCACTTTCCCGTTCTGCATTAGTTCACATATGAGACCCTGCCCGGACGCGTCACTATAAACTACGAATCCCTCTGTCCCTTGTGGTAAAGAAAGGACAGGCACTGAAATTAAACGACTCTTGAGTTCCTCAAAACTCCGCTGACACGCGTCAAACCACGTGTATTTCTTATCCTTCTACAAAAGGTTCATCATGGGATGAGTGATTTTAGAAAATCCTTCCACAAATCGCCGATAGTAGCCAGCTAATCCGAGAAAGCTTCGGATTTCCTTAATATTCTTCGGAGGTTGTCAATCTCGGATAGCCTCCGTATTCTGAGGGTCGACACGTACTCCATCTGCTGAAATCACATGCCTGAGAAACGTGTAACACCCCCAATCCGCTCAGGGATATTACACGCCGTGGAACCTTTCCTCAAGGATCTACCAGGCTGGTAACAACATATAACAACTCAACCATGCCTTTAAGGCTAAAATGACTCAGTAGACCGATTTGGTCTTTCAATAAATACATACAACTCAATACAACTCATGCCCACGCAGGGGTCAAAACACAACCACACCCGTACAACGGGAAAAATATAGCAGCAGAAAATAAAGTACAACTGAACCAATAAACAATGTACGGTTCCTCATGTGATTAGTATTGATCATCTTTCATCATCCTTCGTGCCGACCCTGTGTTATGCTCCAAAACCTGAATACAAAAATAGACATCCACCCCCCGAATACTCGGGGGTTAGCAAAACTCCACTATTTTGCTAGTGCAAGAACAAAGTGCAAATACGAGCCATACAATTCACATTCCACGAATAACAATAACCAGGAATCCTCAAAGATCCAAACGTAAAGAAAAGTACTTCCCGAGGCAAGAGTTTGGCTAAACATTTCCAAAACCGAAAGATCACAAATAAAGGGAAACAATTTATAAAACAGTTTAAAATGCCATCGAGAGTTTTAATAGAAAACAATTTAGGATTATCAAATCCTTCTCTTTCCAAAAATCAACAGGGTCACACCCCAAAGGTTTTGTTTTTCACAAATGAAACCAACAACAATACACAAGGTTAAAACCCACGTCACGCGTCCTCGACGGACTTAAAATACACACGCACCCGTGAAGTTTCATTCGTGAATCCAGGGCGAAACCATTGGACTCCCTCCGTGGTCCCGTCGAACCCTCCCGAGGTGAGCAAACACATTCACAAAACATACACACGCACTCGTGAAGTTTTTACTCGTGAACCCAGAGTGAAGTCATAGATTCCCCCGAGGCCCGTCGGACCGTCCCAGGGTGAGCAAAATACATTCACTAAACATACACGCACAGGCATCGCCTAGGACCAGGACGCCACCATGAATCCCACCCGAGGCCTCTAAGGACCCTCCCGAGCTGTCTAGCGAAACAATCAAGCACAGGCATCGCCTAGGACCAGGACGCCACCATGAATCCCACTCGAGGCCTCTAAGGACCCTCCCGAGCTGGCTAGCGAAACAATCAAGCACAGGCATCACCTAGGACCAGGACGCCACCATGAATCCCACCCGAGGCCTCTAAGGACCCTCCTGAGCTGGCTAGCGAAACAATCAAGCACAGGCATCGCCTAGGACCAGGACGCCACCATGAATCCCACCCGAGGCCTCTAAGGACCCTCCCGAGCTGGCTAGCGAAACAATCAAGCACAGGCATCGCCTAGGACCAGGACGCCACCATGAATACCACCCGAGGCCTCTAAGGACCCTCCCGAGCTGGCTAGCGAAATAATCGAGCACAAATAATATATCACACCAAGGATATCCAAACAACTCAACAAGAGGCATCAAACACTTAGTAAAACAACACGTCAAACCATAACGCATCGAAAGGAGATAATATATGTACACACGCATTATCAAGCGCAACATTAACACCAAACATATCCGTAAGATTCACATACTCGTTCACGAAACACACTAATCACAAAACACACACGGTTTTGAAAGAGGGCCTTTAACGAGGCTAGCCGATTCTTTTGAAAACTCATTTCAAACAAATAAACAAACACACCAAGACGATCACCAATTATCATATCCACAAAACAAGAATAGTATGGACAAGGTACTTGCCTCGAATAAGAACAACGCGGAGAATCGACCGAAGTAGGTTGACACGAACCGACTACGAACCCACCGACTCCATCGATCGACAACTCGCGGTCATAAACTACGAAGGACAATAACAACAATGAAACGAATTCCATAACACGACTCAAAGCCGTTGAATTCAAAGAACGAATGACGAAAGTTCAAGTGTTTTCCCCAAAACAGCCAAGAACACGATTCGTCCCGATAAAACACGAAAACGGAATTCCAAGTCGAAATATGGATATACAATCCATAGAATATGTTTAACAAAATCATTTAACCACAATCTATCCAACAAAAACGGATGGAAAGCGAGATCGAGAACAAATCCCCCAAAAAGTCGATTCGAAGGAAATCAAGAATTATACTTCGATTCGACGAAGAACAATGGATTAAATGATGTTAAACACAAGAATACTACCAAGATTAATCATACTCAACATGAATTAATCAATAATACGGAACGAATCGGACAAAAACGCAAAAACCCCAAAATTCAAGAAATTAGGGTTCTAGGAAATCTCACCTTGATTCGCTGGATCGAAGGATGATATAGGATGATTGATCAATGATATAACCTCAAGAACTTCATGGATTTGTTGTTAAACAACATGACTTCGTCACCTCCGAATCGCTAGCCGCGGACAGAGAAGGAAGGAAGTGAAAAATGAATGAAAATGCGACTGCTCTGTCACATTTATACTGGGCCGGACTAGCGTGCGCTAGGCTGCCGAGCTAGCGTACGCTATCGGCCCAGGCCGCAGTCCAGAGACACTGCTCGGCCAGGTAGCGCGCGCAGCCTTTTGGCCGTAGCGTGCGCTACCTGCCGGTCGTAGCGTACGTAGTGTCCGGCAGTAGCGTTCGCTACCTGCCGATCCACCCGAGTCCAGTACCCCACTGCCTTACTGTCTCGGCCCGCTAGCGTGCATCGGCCGGCCGCATAACGTGCGCTACTCACGCGATTAGCGCCGCGATCTTCCGGCGATGGCGCGTGCTATGCGGTTCTGCCGTGTCGGCCCGGCGATTCCAACCGTCCGGCCAGACCCGCCACCGTCCGGCCAATGCTCACCGCCAGGCTCGGCGACTCGATTTCAAAACGCGTTTTAACGAACACGACGAAAAGCTCGCGGACAACATCATCGACCCGAAATGAAAACATAATGCAATAATTAATCATACGCGACCAAGAAAATGGTCGAGACAACAATTACAGAAACGGATACCCATAACTTTGGGTAAATTACAAAAATGGCCCAAAACGCCCGAAAATCATGATACGTGATCGAATAACCAAACCGAAGTTCACAACACGTCTAACAAAGTTAAACGGACTTACGGGAAACTCGAAACATCAGTTTCGAACGATATTCGCAAGAATCGAACTCAAGTGCGGAAAAGTCGCTAAAAAGCACGGAACTCAACAAAACGACACCGAAACGAACTCGGATGTCAAAAAGTGTAGAATTAATCATTCTCAGAATGATGAAACGGTCATGAGTGAGTCATCAAAATGGACTTCCGCCGAAAAAAAAAAAAAGAAATTACCGGAAATCGAAATTACGGGTATTACATTCTACCCTCCTTAAAAGAAGTTTCGTCCAGAAACTTAAAACAAGTAGGGAGAAGCAATATCCCCTGCCAGGAAAACTCGACGAGATATGCAAAAACCGAAAACTCGCGCCCGACGGCGAAACGCTGCAAGAAACGCAAAGAGACATACGGCGTGAAAACACGCTCCACGACGACCAACACAACGCCACCAGTAGAAACATAATAAAACCAACAAGTGACAAGTGTCAACAACAGATAGTACAATCAAGTCGATTATCCGAACAGTCACAAAACACACGAATGAAAATCAATATGATTGACCAACCCAACGGTTCATCAATCAAAACGCGAGCCAAACGCTGAACAAATACGGAATTCCACCGCCTAAGGGTTGGAAGATCGAAAACGAGACTAATTTCCCGAACTTAAGGGAATTATGAAGGAGTCTGAACGTTCAACGATCACGAAACGAGATCAACAAAAACCGAGCAATCAAACGATCGAATCACAACGATCGAGACAACAAAAATCGAACAATCATGTTCGAATCACGAAGAACAATAAAATTCAAACAACAACCCCAAGGTTCATATCTCGACTCGAGACAATATATGATCCGGTGAAAACAACAGGACGTGCATTCACATAAGATCCACAGGAAAGGGAATAGTAATTGAAAAGTCACAACGACAAACGAGTTATTCCAAAACAATACCACCCTCGTTCGATCAACAAAAGCAAGGGATAGGGAAAGTTCAGAAAATGTTAACGAGCATAAACGATACGACATAGTCGAAAACACAGGAGTTCCAAATCCGATACACTTCGAATAAAAGAACTAATACAACCAAATAATGTCACTTCCGAACAAGGTTCACAATAATCGAACCAAACTCGAAAAAGTCACAGCGATAACCAGATCGACCCACAACAAGATCACAGTTCGTTCGGACGATAAAACCGAAATACAGAACAAGTTCATAAAGTATCAACGAACATGAGCGAATTGATAGACTGGAGAAAGAGAAAATACAGAAGTCAAAATAGTACGGGTATTACCTTCGACCTCGTCCACGAAATTCACAAAAACAGGAGCAAGGTAACAAGACATTAAACAACCGACACATAACGGAACGATCACCGATGCACACGGTCATACCAAACCAAGCTCTAACAGCTCGCACATGCGCGACAACGCAGAAATCACTACGAGGTGACAATATTCAATACCAACATTCCACCTCTCACAGAGGGCTAACACATCAAATGTGTGGAAAACGACTCAATGCTCACACCGCCAATTAGATCATACTCGGGAGCAAACATCAAAATGACAACGCGAACATCATACATACATACCCAGCCCTCAAACGGGAATGGATAGGTTTTAAAAACGAAAACCTCATTTTGAAAATAATTTAGAAGAACACCGGTTGATCTTGAGTATCACCTTTCAAAAAGTACAAACGTGAAACATCGTTATCGAGACTTTGAAAACCATCATGCGTTTGGTAAAAATGAGGGCATTTTCTTTTAGCGAAAGACTTTCAGAAATATTCGACCCTCGGGTCTAAGTATAATTGTTTCTAAACATCGAAAATATCTCAAAACATTTTGGTCCTCGAGGTAGAAGAATTTTGAACCATGTTGTGGCACCTTGGATGTACCATGAGAAAACATTTCATTTTAAAAGTACGTCTCGAAATTTATTTTCTAAGATACTCAAGGTTTTCAAAGATAATTCAATGGGCTAGAATGCCCAAAAATTTCAGGTAATTACACAAAACTTTATAGCACCGTGGGTCCCGCGCCGGAACCCACCAGGCTAAAAGCCATTTACAACATGTTAAATACCATCATAAGAATTTCGCTAAAACGATCAAGGCCATAATGTCAAAAACTCGATTAAGGGAATCGGTTTTCGAAATAAAACTGAGTCGGTAAAATACCGAAAGCCATTACAAAAGAACTCACGCAGCGGATAAGAGAAATACAGTCCAACATGCACAATCCAGCAACACTACTCCTCACATGAACAAAATATGAGAGTCAAATAATCACGTCTCAAGAAATCAAAATCCATAAGAGGATTCCGTCACTGAACAAATAATCATAAAAATAGCTCGTGTCACACGAGGCACAACACAAAGAAGGGAGACTTACAGCCACAGGTCGCACGAAGATGATGATCGCCCCACGATACTAATCACGACCAACAAACTCAGACGACGCGTCGCGACACAACTCAATCAGATAAAATCCGACGAAACAAGACTCAAACAACACGACTGACCCGACAACCTAGGTTTCCACAACCTAAGCTCCGATACCATTTATGTAACACCCCCAATCCGCTCAGGGATATTACACGCCGTAGAACCTTTCCTCAAGGATCTACCAGGCTGGTAACAACATATAACAACTCAACCATGCCTTTAAGGCTAAAATGACTCAGTAGACCGATTTGGTCTTTCAATAAATACATACAACTCAATACAACTCATGCCCAGTGGGTCAAACACAACCACACCCGCATAACGGAAAAATATAGCAGCGGAAAATAAAGTACAACTGAACCAATAAACAATGTACGGTTCCTCATGTGATTAGTATCGATCATCTTTCATCATCCTTCGTGCCGACCCTGTGTTATGCTCCAAAACCTGAATGCGAAAATAGACATCCACCCCCCGAATACTCGGGGGTTAGCAAAACTTCACTGTTTTGCTAGTGCAAGAACAAAGTACAAATACGAGCCATACAATTCACATTCCACGAATAACAATAACCAGGAATCCTCAAAGATCCAAACGTAAATAAAAGTACTTCCCGAGGCAAGAGTTTGGCTAAACATTTCCAAAACCGAAAGATCACAAATAAAGGGAAACAATTTATAAAATAGTTTAAAATGCCATCGAGAGTTTTAATAGAAAACAATTTAGGATTATCAAATCCTTCTCTTTCCAAAAATCAACAGGGTCACACCCCAAAGGTTTTGTTTTTCACAAATGAAACCAACAACAATACACAAGGTTAAAACCCACGTCACGCGTTCTCGACGGACATAAAATACACACGCACCCGTGAAGTTTCACTCGTGAATCCAGGGCGAAACCATTGGACTCCCTCCGTGGCCCCGTCGAACCCTCCAGAGGTGAGCAAACACAATCACAAAACATACACACGCACTCGTGAAGTTTTTACTCGTGAACCCAGAGTGAAGTCATAGATTCCCCCGAGGCCCCATCGGACTGTCCCAGGGTGAGCAAAATACATTCACTAAACATACACGCACATGCATCGCCTAGGACCAGGACGCCACCATGAATCCCACCCGAGGCCTCTACGGACCCTCCCGAGCTGGCTAGCGAAACAATCAAGCACAGGCATCGCCTAGGACCAGGACGCCACCATGAATCTCACTCAAGGCCTCTAAAGACCCTCCCGAGCTGACTAGCGAAACAATCAAGCACAGGCATCGCCTAGGACCAGGACGCCACCATGAATCCCACCCGAGGCCTCTAAGGACCCTCCCGAGCTGGCTAGCGAAACAATCAAGCACAGACATCGCCTAGGACCAGGACGCCACCATGAATCCCACCCGAGGCCTCTAAGGACCCTCCCGAGCTGGCTAGCGAAACAATCAAGCACATGTTAGGATTGTATACTGCAAAGCATACTTTATGCTTGTATTACCTAATTTCCCATTTACTACCTATGAGGATATTAATTATATTAATTATATTTAATCACATGTTTTGCATATTAATTCACGTTATGGTTATGCAAATGAAATGTCTAATTATTTTATATTGTAGATAATGTGGTGTGTTGGTGTCACACGGAAGATCACATTATCGGTGCCTTATAAAATAATATAATAGTTCACAACCTATATAATTATTAGACAAATTATATAAAGGGTTGTAGTGTATGCTTGAAAATAGTTGGTCTTGACTATTAGCATACATTAGCGTATTTGTATACGTTGAACAGGATCGAGGTGAGATAGTGTCTTACATCGACCGTAAGAAGAACGTAAATCTCGAATAATTATTATTTCTTAATTCTAAGTATATAATATTTAATTGTGTATTTATAATAATTATTGCTTTGATTTACCATAGATGAGAGTCAAAATGATCGACTCAATAAGCCTCGTATCTTGGGCAATAATATTGTTTATACGACAATTATTATTATTAGTAGAAATCGTGTCCCGACTCGTGCGGGTTGATGATGTCCCCTTGAGGAGCTCGATAATGATTATTATATTAAACCCTGCAGGTGGATTTAATTCCGATATAATAATAAGGTTCAAGTGGTACTACTCTTGGATAAGATATTAATTAATTAAAGCTGTCAGTAGCTTATAATTAATTAATGGAGATTCGATATCTTAAACACGGGAAATAATATATTTAACAATGAGCCCAATTTCATAATTTGGGATTTTGGTAGGAAGTGCAATATCAAACTTTTTAGTGGACTAAGTTGATATTAATTAATTCATCATATATTAGGAAGAGTCCTAATAAGGTAAGATGAATTAATTGGGAGTCCTTCCATAATCCTCCTCTAGATCCCTAGTAGTAGTCCAAGAGCCTATAAATAGGACATTATGGTTGATGGCCGATTTTATGCTTTTCATACACAAGAAATTTCGATTTTTCTTCTAGGTGTTTAATTGTGGATCTTGACTTGTGTCTTTGATTCCACAATTGAGAGAACACTTTAATTCTTGCTACATATCGGAATTACTTGAAGAAAAGAAAATCGAGAGTTGTGAGGCATAAGAATTCGGCCGATCCATAGGTGTCCAAACAAGATCCGGTAGCTCGTTGCCCACACAACGTCCGGTTCAAGGCGGATCATACTCTAGAAGATCTGAAGGTAGAAATACAAGGCGATCAAGAAGGAAGTAACCAACGCGCTTCAAAAGGTAATATCCTATGATCTTGGATCTAGATTAAGATATTTTAATTAATCAACATATTTAATTAATAAATAATAAATAATATTTAAATTGCTTGTTAGTCTTAGTAATTAATTAATTAGCATGCCTAAATAGATCTAATGCTCGTAGATGCGTAAAACGCTATTATCAACTTTCCCAAACTTCGCTTCCGCTGCGTTTTTATTTTCCAACAATTGGTATCGGAGCCGGATTTTTAGGCTTTTGCTATTTTAATTAATTTTAGTGATTAATTGATAGCAATTTAAATATTCATATATTTTGATGTTGAAATATTTTGCTAGATGTGTTCTTGCAGGTGATATGATCCAATTATCATGGTTTATATGAATGGTGTATTTATTTATTTTTATTAATTATGCAATTGTTGGTTTGGCCCGTTTTTGAGGCATGTAATGGTTTTTCCCGTGAGAAAATCCGCGGGTAGTTCCAGGTGGTTTTATTTTTTCGTGTAAATCTTGATGTAATTTCGATGTATTTTATTTTGTATAAAATTGTAATCGAATTCGGAAAAGACGGGATCGCGAAGAAATAGAGCGTAACCGGATCGGGATCACTGGGCAAGTCGCGCCGACAAGAAGCGGCGCCAGCAAAGACACGGCCGTCGCTGAAAGGCATGAAGCGGCTGCCATGGTACTGGTCCGGACTGTTCATTGTTCGAGTCGGCCGCCCGATTTTGGTCCGGTCCGTTTTCGCCGCCGTTCGTTGCGTCCGCTGGGTAGTCGGGATTTAAAATTAATTTTTTTATGTAATTAATTTTGCATAAAAGTAAAATTTTAATTTTGAAAATCCACGGCCCGGCTGGGGAGAAATGAGAGATCGAGTCGAAGATTTTCTCGGATTCAACTCAAGGAAGAAGACCATGATAATTGGATAAATTTAATTATCCATGCTTTATTTTGGTTTTTATTGTTTTGATGTATGGCATGTATGGATGTATGCGTGATATGTTTCCTTGCATGTTAGGACGAGAAAATTAAAAACCTTAAGGCTAAAATAACTAAGTGATTAAATTGATTTAATTTTTTTTAATTAAAATCAAATTGGCCTCCATAATTAATTTAAATTGTGAAGTAATTAGCATGCGCGTTGACATTAGAGTCTTCCTCCATATCGGATGTGCTAATTATAGGTTCACGAGTTTTAAATTTCAAAATGATAACATAAGGTAAATATTACTTTTTATGATAGGACATCTCCATCTGTAGGACTATTATTTAAAAGATAATATTTTAAGGATGTTAAATTGTGGTGTTCACTTAGGTGTATTAATTAATAAGCTCCCCATCGGAGTCTATGTTAATTAATACATGGCCAAGAGGAACCAACTATTAATTTTACTTGTCATAACGTAATTTGACTAGATAGTAAAATTAAAGACGTAAAACTCTACTTGAAAAATGTGTGTGTAAACGTCCACACGATCGTGGCTTGCATGTGCGGATTTTTTGAGGTGTTGGTTGCTAGCATATATATTGTGTTTTGAGGTTTTTCGATATATTTTGCTATGCATTATGTGATGGATGTTTTTAATTTTTATTCTCAGATGTGTTTCAATCCACTAGCTGTTATTCTCAAAGAAAATAAACTAGATGGCATTAACTTTGCCGATTGGAAAAGAAATCTTGACATTGTCCCGATCTTTGAGGGGCATAAGTTTGTCTTAATCGAGGAGAGCCCTCTAGAACTGTGAACCGGATGCCACTCCCGAAGAGTTGGCTGAATTCGAAAATGGAAAAAGTCCGATGAGATGGCTCATTGTTACATTTTGGCTTCACCGACAAATGTATTGCAAAGACGCATCGACGATGGGTTCGGCCGCGGAAATGATGAAAAGTCTCACCGAGATGTTTGGTCATCGTAACCGGCGGCTAGACAAAATGCTATGAGGGTATTGATGACAACCCAAATGTCCAAGGGACTCAGTGAGGGATCATGTTCTAAAAATGATGTCTCATTTGAGCGAATCGAGCATACTGGGGCTACTATCGATGCGGAAACGCAGTCGATATTATCTTAGGCGACTTACCTAGAAGCTTTGAGCGGTTCCGCCTTAACTACAATATGAACCGTAGGATATATAGTTTGGCGGAACTTCCGACAAAGCTTCATCTGAAGGTCTCTTCAAACAAGGTTATCATCGATTCTTGCGGCAGCGGTGCTACTTCTTCCAAACCCAAATGGGGAAAGAAGAAGAAGCAGTTGGCTGTATAGTGGCAACCCTCAAGGTGAAAAGCAAGGCTCTTCACCCCGAGGCGAACAAAAAGCCAAAGGGAAAATGCTACAAGTGCGGTCAGAAAGGACATTTTAAAGCGGACTGCCCTGCTCTTAAGAAAGGTATGTCTCGTGCACTAGTAGTCAAAACATGTTTGGCAGCTTGTTCTTCCACTTCATGGATAGTTGATTCAGGCTCCACTGATCATGTTTGTTTTGACTCGCATGGTTTTCAGGTAACCAAGCAGCTTAGTGCGGGTGAGATTACCATCAACTGGGGCGATTATTCCAGGCTTATGGCTGTTGCAGTGGGAGTCGTGCAGTTGAAGATTAATGATAAATTATTAGTTCTCAATAATGTATTATTAGTACTGAATTTTAGAATGAATTTAATTTCGGTTTCTAAATTAAAATGCGATGGTTATTCAATTTCTTTTGATGATGATGCCATTATTAAGAAAAGAAGCGGTGAATATATTTGCAGAGGTACTTTTAATGATGGACTATATATTGTTAATACTGCACAAACTCCTATGCATAAATCACTTAACTCTTTGTCTAAACCTAAAAAGAGAAAAGAACCTTCAAGCATAAACCAAACATATCTGTGGCATTTACGGTTAGGACATGTAAACCTTAGAAGGATTCAAAGATTGGTAGATGATGGCCCATTGGATGATCTCCAAGTTGAGTCATTTCCAATTTGTGAATCCTGTCTGGAAGGTAAGATGACCAAAAGGGTTTTTAAAACCAAGGGAAACCGTGCTCAGGATGTGTTAGAATTGGTTCATACGGATGTATGTGGTCCAATGAATATCCAGGCTAGGGGTGGTTTCGAATACTTCATCACATTTATAGATGATTATTCGAGATATGGATACATTTATTTGATGCGACGTAAGTCTGAAGCCTTTGACGAGTTCAGAGACTTCAAGGCTGAAACGGAGAAGCGTCATGGGAAGAGTATCAAGTCGCTACGATCTGATCGTGGTGGCGAATACCTTAGTGGAGAGTTTTTGGATTTCTTGGCGAATGAGGGGGTTTCGTCCCGACCACCGCTGGGAACTCCACAACAAAATGATGTGGTGAAAGAAGGAATAGGACTCTTTTAGAAATGGTTAGATCAATGATGAGTTATTCAGATTTACCTATTTCGTTGGGATACGCCTTAGAAACAATGCGTACATTCTAAACCCGGTGCCTTCAAATCGGTTCCAAAACACCCACGTAACTATGGAGTGGGCGTAAGCCCGCCTAGGACATGTTCGGATTTGGGGTACTCCAGCACATGTGCTGAATAAGGAAGCTGATAAATTGGCATCTCGTACAGAAGTGCGAGTGTTTGTAGGATACCCTAAGGGAACGAAGGGTGGCTTGTTCTATAGTCCCCAGGATCAGAAGGTCATTGTTAGCACCAATGCCCGATTTCTGGAAGAGGATTATATGATTAGTCACAAGCCCATGAGCGAGATAATTCTGGAAGAGCTAAGGGGCGAGACTCCGTCTATACCAATCGTACAAGCGCCAACTAACACTGCACCACGTATCGATTCTGAAACTTTTACACCAACTCAGGATTTGCCTCGTCGTAGTGGGAGGGTTGTTCGTCAGCCCGAACGATTCATAGGCGTGGGAAAGTCTTCGGACTCAATCCCAGACGAAGATGAATCAGTTCCCTGGACCTATAAGGAGGCAATCCAAGATAAAGATGCTGACTCCTGGTAAAAAGCAATGGAATCAGAAATGGGATCTATGGATTCCAATCAAGTGTGGGAGCTAGTAGAGATGCCTGATGGTGTACAAGCCATTGGGAGTAAATGGGTCTACAAGCGAAAGAAAGGACGTGACGGGAAGGTTGAAACCTTCAAAGCGAGGCTTGTTGCAAAAGGTTACACTCAGAAAGAGGGTATCGATTATGATGAAACCTTTTCGCCGGTAGCCATGCTTAAGTCAATCCGGATTCTTTTAGCTATAGCTGCGCATTTGGATCTGGAGATTTGGCAGATGGATGTCAAGACTGCATTCTTGAATGGGAGTCTAGACAAGGAAATCTATATGCGCCAAGCAGAGGGATTCATTGCTAAAGGAGAAGAGCACTTGGTGTGCAAACTTAAGAAATCCATTTATGAACTTAAGCAAGCATCTAGATCTTGGAACACTCGTTTTGACGAAGTTGTCCAGTCATATGGATTCGTCCAATGTCCGAGTGAGAGTTGTGTGTATAAGAAATGCGATGGAAACGTGTGGGTGTTTCTTGTACTGTATGTAGACGATATCCTTCTGATTGGAAACAACGTGAAGGAATTGTCGGACGTATGGGTATGGCTATCTGAGCAGTTAGATATGAAGAATCTAGGAGAAGCAGGACACATCCTTGGAATCAGGATCTTTCGTGATCAGAAGAAAAGGATGTTGTGCTTATCCCAGGCATCCTATATCGATACAGTGCTGAAGCGGTTTAGCATGGAGAATTCCAAGAAAGGTTTTCTACCTTACAGACATGGAATTCAACTATCTAAGAACATGTGTCCTAATACACAAAAGGAGATAGATGACATGAAGATGGTCCCTTATGCATCTGCTGTGGGAAGTCTCATGTATGCTATGCTTTGCACTAGACCAGATATCTGTCATGCAGTGGGCATGGCTGCTAGATATCGGGCCAAAACCCAGACTGTGACACTGGATTGTTTGCAAGCACATACTCAAGTACCGAGAAGGGCTAGGAGTACATGCTTGTATATCAATCGGACTGCTTCCGGTGGGTTACACTGACTCAGATTATTCATCGGACAAAGAAAACTCCAAGTCTACAACTGGTTATGTGTATAGCATGGGAGGAGGACCCATAAGTTGGAGGAGTGTGAAGCGAAATGCATCTCGAACTCTACCATGGAAGCCGAGTACGTGGCGGCCTCCGAGGCGGCCAAGGAGGCAAGGTGTGGCTCAAGTACTTCCTGCAGGACTTAGATGTGATTCCCAATTTGCCAGAGGGTATTACACTTTATTGTGATAATACTGGTGCAGTCGCAAATTCAAGGGAACCACGAGCCCATCAGGCAAGTAAACATATCAACCGCAAGTACCACATCATACGACACTTCGTGAAGGAAGGAGACGTAGTTGTAGCCAGGGTTGCATCGAAAGATAATCTTGCTGACCCTTTCACGAAAGGCCTACCTTCAAAAGTTTTTGAAAGGCATGTGGAAGGAATGGGATTACGGTGTATGGCAGCATTGCTTTGAGTATAAGTGGGAGAAATGAGAGACTATGTAATAGAGTAGTATACTTAAAAGCATGCTTTGAGTATAAATGGGAGATTGTTAGGATTGTATACTGCAAAGCATACTTTATGCTTGTATTACCTAATTTCCCATTTACTACCTATGAGGATATTAATTATATTAATTATATTTAATCACATGTTTTGCATATTAATTCATGTTATGGTTATGCAAATGAAATGTCTAATTATTTTATATTGTAGATAATGTGGTGTGTTGGTGTCACACGGAAGATCACATTATCGGTGCCTTATAAAATAATATAATAGTTCACAACCTATATAATTATTAGACAAATTATATAAAGGGTTGTAGTGTATGCTTGAAAATAGTTGGTCTTGACTATTAGCATACATTAGCGTATTTGTATACGTTGAACAGGATCGAGGTGAGATAGTGTCTTCAGATCGACCGTAAGAAGAACGTAAATCTCGGATAATTATTATTTCTTAATTCTAAGTATATAATATTTAATTGTGTATTTATAATAATTATTGCTTTGATTTACCATAGGTGAGAGTCAAAATGATCGACTCAATAAGCCTCGTATCTTGGGCAATAATATTGTTTATACGACAATTATTATTATTACTAGAAATCGTGTCCCGACTCGTGCGAGTTGATGATGTCCCCTTGAGGAGCTTGATAATGATTATTATATTAAACCCTGCAGGTGGATTTAATTCCGATATAATAATAAGGTTCGAGTGGTACTACTCTTGGATAAGATATTAATTAATTAAAGCTGTCAGTAGCTTATAATTAATTAATGGACATTCGATATCTTAAACACGGGAAATAATATATTTAATAAGGAGCCTAATTTCGTAATTTGGGATTTTGGTAGGAAGTGCAATATCAAACTTCTTAGTTGACTAAGTTGATATTAATTAATTCATCATATATTAGGAAGAGTCCTAATAAGGTAAGATGAATTAATTGGGAGTCCTTCCATAATCCTCCTCTAGATCCCTAGTATTAGTCCAAGAGCCTATAAATAGGACATTATGGTTGATGGCCAATTTTATGCTTTTCATACACAAGAAATTTCGATTTTTCTTCTAGGTGTTTAATTGTGGATCTTGACTTGTGTCTTTGATTCCACAATTGAGAGAACACTTTAATTCTTGCTACATATCGGAATTACTTGAAGAAAAGAAAATCGAGAGTTGTGAGGCATAAGAATTCGGCCGATCCATAGGTGTCCAAACAAGATCCGGTAGCTCGTTGCTCACACAATGTCCGGTTCAAGGCGGATCATACTCTAGAAGATCTGAAGGTAGAAATACAAGGCGATCAAGAAGGAAGTAACCAACGCGCTTCAAAAGGTAATATCCTATGATCTTGGATCTAGATTAGGATATTTTAATTAATCAACATATTTAATTAATAAATAATAAATAATATTTAAATTGCTTGTTAGTCTTAGTAATTAATTAATTAGCATGCCTAAATAGATCTAATGCTCATAGATGCGTAAAACGCTATTATCAACTTTCCCAAACTTCGCTTCCGCTGCGTTTTACTTTCCAACAGCACACGCATCGCCTAGGACCAGGACTCCACCATGAATCCCACCCGAGGCCTCTAAGGACCCTCCCGAGCTGGCTAGCGAAATAATCGAGCACCAATAATATATCACACCAAGGATATCCAAACAACTCAACAAGAGGCATCAAACACTTAGCAAAACAACACGTCAAACCATAACGCATCGAAAGGAGATAATATATGTACACACGCATTATCAAGCGCAACATCAACACCAAACATATCCGTAAGATTCACATACTCGTTCACGAAACACACTAATCACAAAACACACACGGTTTTGAAAGAGGGCCTTTAACGAGGCTAGCCGATTCTTTTGAAAACTCATTTCAAACAAATAAACAAACACACCAAGACGATCACCAATTATCATATCCACAAAACAAAAATAGTATGGACAAGGTACTTGCCTCGAATAAGAACAACGCGGAGAATCGACCGAAGTAGGTTGACACGAACCGACTACGAACCCACTGACTCCACCGATCGCCAACGCGCGGTCATAAACTACGAAGGACAATAACAACAATGAAATGAATTCCATAACATGACTCAAAGCCGTTGAATTCAAAGAACGAATGACGAAAGTTCAAGTGTTTTCCCCAAAACGGCCAAGAACACGATTCGTCCCGACAAAACACGAAAACGAAATTCCAAGTCGAAATATGGTTATACAATCCATAGAATATGTTTAACAACATCATTTAACCACAATCTATCCAATAAAAACGGATGGAAAGCGAGATCGAGAACAAATCCCCCAAAAAGTCGATTTGAAGGAAATCAAGAATTATACTTCGATTCGACGTAGAACAATGGCTTAAATGATGTTAAACACAAGAATACTACCAAGATTAATCATACCCAACATGAATTAATCAATAATACGGAACGAATCGGACAAAAATGCAAAACCCCCAAAATTCAAGAAATTAGGGTTCTAGGAAATCTCACCTTGATTCGCTGGATCGAAGGATGATATAGGATGATTGATCAATGATATAACCTCAAGAACTTCATGGATTTGTTGTTAAACAACATGGATTCGTCACCTCCGAATCGCCAGCCGCGGACAGAGAAGGAAGGAAGTAAAAAATGAATGAAAATGCGACTGCTCTGTCATATTTATACTGGGCCGGACTAGCGTGCGCTAGGCTCCCGAGCTAGCGTACGCTATCGGCCCAGGCCGCAGTCCAGAGACACTGCTCGGCCAGGTAGCGCGCGCAGCCTTTCAGCCGTAGCGTGCGCTACATGCCGGTCGTAGCGTACGTAGTGTCCGGCAGTAGCGTGCGCCACCTGTCGATCCACCCGAGTCCAAGACTCCCATCGCTTATCGCCTCGGCCCGCTAAGGCGTCGTCGGCCGCATAACGTGCGCTACTCCTGCCAGTTAGTGCACGCAGTCTTCCGGCAGTAGCACGCGCTATGCCGGTTCCTGCCGCGTCAGCCCAGCCAGTTCCCGCAACCGTCCGGCCAGGACCCGCCACCGTCCGGCCAGCTGCTCAGCCGCCAGGGCTCGACGACTCGATTTCCGAAAACGTACGGAACGAACATGACGAAAAGCTCGCAGACAACATCATCGACCCGAAATGAAAACATAATGCAATAATTAATCATACGCGACCAAGAAAAGGGTCGAGACAACAATTACAGATACGGATACCCATAACTTTGGGTAAATTACAAAAATGGCCCAAAACGCCCGAAAATCACGATACGTGATCGAATAACCAAACCGAAGTTCACAACACGTCTAACAAAGTTAAACGGACTTACGAGAAATTCGAAACAGCAGTTTCGAATGATATTCGCAAGAATCGAACTCAAGTGCGGAAAAGTCGCTAAAAAGCACGGAACTCAACAAAACGACACCGAAACGAACTCGAATGTCAAAAAGTGTAGAATTAATCATTCTCAGAATGATGAAACAGTCATGAGTGAGTCATCAAAACGGACTTACGCCGAAAAAAGAGAAATTACCGGAAATCGAAATTACGGGTATTACAAAACGTCACCTCGAACATCCCGAATTCATACTTGGAAAACTTCCCATAGAGTTGCTCTCGTCTCAACACGTCGAGAACCTGATGAAGGTGAAATTCGTGCTCCTCTCGATCACGAGAATAAATCAAAATGTCGTCTATGAAAACAACCACGAACCGGTCAAAATAGTCGATGAAAACCCGGTTCATCAACTCCATGAATACAGCAGGCGCATTAGTAAACCCAAACGACATCACTACAAACTCGTAGTGCCCATAGCATGTTCGAAATGCCGTCCTTGCGATATCCGACTCTCGAATTCGCAACTGATGATACCCAGATCTTAAATCGATCTTGGAAAATACTGAAGCTCCATGAAGTTGATCCAAGAGATCATCGATGTGGGGAAGGGGATATTTATTCTTGATTGTCACCCTGTTCAGCTATCGGTAATCAATACACAAGCGAAACGAACCATCCTTCTTCTTGACAAATAATACAGGTGCTCCCCACGGAGACGCACTAGGTCTGGTATACCCCTTCTCGATTAATTCTTTCAGTTGATTCTTCAGTTCCTGCATTTCAATCGGGGCCATACGATATGGTGCCTTCGATATTGGAGATGTACCGGGCTCCAATATAATCATGAATTCCACATCTCTCTGTGGAGGCAAACCAGGTAACTCGTCTGGAAATACATCGGCGTATTCTCTCACTACCGGGATATCCGCCAATGACACTGATGATTTTTCGATCTTGGTCATATAGCACCAATAACCAACACAACCATGATTGAGTAATTTCACTGCTTTCATCATATTGATAACTCTTCCGGAACAGCTGGGATTACTCCCCTGAAATACACACTCGACTCCATCGTCTGAAATGATAGTGACCATATGCTTACGGACACTAAGGATGGCATCATGACGATCTTTCCAATCAATACCCAAAATGACATCATCTCTAGGTAAATCTACCACGATCAAGTCTGCCAACCAAACATGGCCATGAAGCTGAATCGGACAATCCTTAATCTCACTATCTTCGATAATTCTCCTATCGTCAGGTAGTCCAATGATATAAGGCTCACAAATAGTAGCACTATCCAGATGAAATCTACTCAAGCATGACTCGGAAATGAATGAATGCGATGCACCAGTATCAAAAAGGGTACAGGTTGAGATAGAATTTCAAGGGTACCTGAGACCATCCGGGCCTCCGGATCGTCGGTCTTCTTCATCTCATAAATTCGGGGCTTGCCGGCCCCCGAACCGGACGCTCCTGTCTAATAGCTTTTGGCTCCGCCTTTGTTTGATCCCGTCGTCTTGAATGACGCGAACTGGGTGGCCTGATTCTGAACCGCTTACTGTCTCAGGGCCTGAGATATCGCTTGAGTAGGTTTAGAGTCTCTTCGGCAAAAGCGGGCCTTATGCCCAGCAATCCCACAATTATGGCACGTGATAGTCTGCCTCGGACACTTGGTGCTGAAATGACCCTGTTCTTCACAGTTGAAACCGGTGATGGCCGAACTGGCCGCTCCAGACTGAGATTCAGCAGGTTTAGGCGCCGTAAGGGGTCGATCAGAAAAAGTAGGGCCCGCACGAGCTTCTTGAAGGTTGCGTGGCCGCCTTCAGAGTGATTACGATTCTTCGATTTCTTGCTAGAAGATGAAGTCTGATTCTTGGAAATTTCCTTAGCAGTAAGCTCATAAGCAAGAGCTTTCTCGATAAATTTGGCCAAAGTGGTGCAATTATGATTAAGCAATTGAAGTCTCATACGAGGTTTCAACCTCTTATTGAAATACTTGATTTTATCCGCCTCCGAGTGGATAATAGATGGGGCGAAAGGCAGTAGCTCTTGAAATTTCTCGGCAATGGTGAGAACATCTTCTTCCATTGAGGGGTCGGGACTGAGTAACTCCTACAGCTTGGCCTCCCTGAGTGGGGCCGGATAATATCTTTCCATCATGAGAGTTTTGAACTGGTCCCACGTGCAAGATCCGTCGGTGGGTTTCAGAGATAACCACCAAGAATGAGCGCTCTTACCCAGATAGTAAGCCGCAACTGAAACTTTGTGCCCTTCGGGACACTCCACCATAGCAAACAATTTCTCGAAATGCTCCAGCCAGTGAATAATGTCCGCCGGCTCAGATGAGCCCTCGAAGGTGGGTGGCCTCTGGTGAGAGATGTCATTAATGATGCTGCTGCCCACATTCCTCTCTTGCCTCTTAGGTGGCGGTGGAGGAGTCTGCTGATTCTGAGCCGTTGAGTTCTGCATTATCTCCATCAGATGTGCCATCTGAGTCATTTGGGCCATCATGCCCTGCATAAAACCGAGAGGGTCAACTCGAACACCTTTTGATTGAGCCGTATCCCGAGTACGACTTCCTGACAGTGAAGGATTATTTCCAGGTGAATGTGTGGCAGCGTCGCTGCTTGATGAGTTAGCATTTTCCCTTGCGTTCGCTCGGGTGTTCACTCGAGCTCTCGGGTTTTGGCCCGCACCGCGGCCTCTTCCCCTGCGTCCTCTGCCAGCTCGATCCATATTGAAGGTAGGAAACACATGCTAATTATAGATCTCGCATGAATATTGCATGAAAGATCAACTGAGGTGACATGATTATCCGATGAAATTATTGAAATAATTGTCTTGAACAAGTTAACAAGATTGATGATATGATCCACAAGATTAACAACTGAGCAATGAAATTAACTGAATGATGAATGAGTTAACATAATCGACATGACCAAAAATAATAATAATAATTGAGGATTGTTGACTGATGATTGATGAATGAGTGATTCTTATTGCTAGAAATCATACCATGGCGTCAGAAATCTTACAGTTCTTTCGGTCTGAGGGGCTTGACGCTTGCACATGTCACACGTGACGCGAAAGTCCAATGATACTAGTCTGATGAACAATGATTTCAAATGAGACATGACTCGGAAGGTAGTATTCAAAACCACGCTCCAATACCAACTCTGTAACACCCCAAACTAGGCAGATATTACAGTGCCATGGACCACCGACTAGGACCCACCAGGCGAATGAAATGTAATGAATTACACAATAGAAATGTAGTTCCGGACCACATTACGACATCAATTACTCCGATGAGGAGTTTCAAATACAATACACCCAGGGAACACTGAATACATGTATATTTTATATGAAGATAAAATATACAACACTGAACAAATGATAATCCAAAAGGAAGTGCAGCGGAAAATACACAACAAGGAAACATGAATAAGATGAAGAGACTGGGGCCCCCTACTAGTATCACTGGGACTCCTCACCGTCAACATTCTCTTTCCGTGCTTTTATCTTGCCATGACCTAAAAACAATATCCCCAGCGGGGTCAGTTAAACAGAACAACAATCCTCAAGAGTTGAAATAAACACAATCATTATATATCTTAATTATGAAATTAAGCTGAAGAGGGGCATCGTAGTACGCCCGTAATGGTATGTGTAAGTGCACGAGACGAGTGTCCGGACACACCCGCCCTTATACCTAATTAGTCTCACGGAGGTACGTTACCGTGTGCACAGTCCATTGTGTCGGTGAACCCGATCACATGACTATCATGTGCCCGACTAAAAATTTCACACATCCCCACCCGGCCACGCAATATGAACCCATAAAGCCACAAGAACGAAATTGACCAGTGAGCATTAGTGAATAACAATACGACAAAGGTCAAGAAGGACTCACCGAGATGAAATAATAATGAAATGAATGATAGCTCATTGAAATGATTGGAACCATCGCTCCTCGTGAATGAAATGATTATTTGAAAATTACAAGTCTCAATACGGTTAATACATTATAAATAAGTTATGATTATGAATGAACAACAACGAAAGGAATGAGTGTCCTTTTAACCGAGTAAGAATTAACTTACTCAATACCGGTGATGAAATATCCTCTCTTTGAACAAATTCCCTTAATGGAGATATCGGTCGCTCGAACAACCTTGAATAACACAGTTATCAATAACTCGCTTAATATACGAATCAATAGCGATCATAACCAATTCAAGAGGTCGATACAATAAATCCAAACTCATTGAGGCATTTCGACAAACACCTTGAAAACAATCTTCCATCCTAAACAACTAATCCCATTTGTATTGAAAACCAACCTCTAATGAATGATCCAATCCACCAAAACACCATCAATACAATCGATAATCCAATAAGAATACTCAAATCGAGTTTACGATAATATTAAATTGCAAAACCCAATTCCAAGTCACCCTTCAAACTGTTCTTGAGAAAAACTTCCAATAATCCAATGATAACTCGTAAAAACTCATAATCATACGTATATCCATCACAAATCATGATTATACCATCCAAAACATCATGCTCCAACTCAAAATCGAATCTAGAGTTGAAGAAATTTCCTTGGATTAGGATGAAGAATTCACAAATATGTTGTTAATCCACACCACAACTTGAAGAAGATGAAAATCTCTGAATTTTGATGATATTAAAACACCCAAAAATCGCCCACCAATCGCCCAAGGAAGAGAGGGAGAAGGAAAGTGGTGAAATGAGTTTGTTCTTCACAATAAACGCAGAAATAGAAAAAATATGTACTGTGTGCCGCAAAGACAGCCGAGTGTGCCGCAAGACAGACCAAAATCGCCAGTGCTCGCGGCAAGCAGCGCCGGCCAAATAGGGCCGCGCCCTGTGACAAAGTGGTCAGCCACCATTTGCAAAATGTGTGCCCCGCGGCGCACACTCCCTTGTGCCGCGGCGCACACCATTCGGGTTCAAAAATGACGAAAAAAGACCCAGGAAGAGAATAAAAGCAATAGGATTCAATACTTGGGAACAATAACATGAAATGGAAGTGCGGAAACCCCAAAACGGTGGTTCCAAGCAATGATTACAAGCGGTTGCCCAACAATAGCACGATTTGAACAAGGAGGAGATTTGAAGTGACATGAACTCCAATATCAACATCGACTAATGAAGCAATTACAACAATCAAGATAATATTCTTGTCTCGATTCCCAAGCAAGGTTGAAACAATGAACAATATCGATACACGACTCAAAGTTACTCCGAACGGTTAACACAAATGAATGAATGTGGATGATGAATGATTATTAATAAGTGAAAAATTACAGAGTGACAACACTAAATTAAAATAAATGAGTTCACATCCGGGTATTACACATTAGGGGGAAGGTCCGTCTAAATCTATATTGCTCTAAGAAGAATTTGATGTACAGGACTAGGGAAAAATCATGTGTTGTTGAGCAATGTCGAGAAAGGAATTGCTCGTTATTCTTATTCCACAGGGAGTTTGGGCACAAGTTGACCTAAGTACATAAAGTGAAAGCGTGTGCAAGCACAAGAAAGTTCAAGCTCCCTTGACAATTACAATAAATATATTTTATATGTGTAAAATTATCTATAACCTTTATAAAAAATATACTTCATCCATTTCTAAATCGATGCTACAGAAAAAAAAAAAGTCTAACGCATTTCAATGTATAATTTTACTCCCTTCGTCCCTTTTTAATTGTCCAGTTTGACTTTTGATCGGTCAAATTGACTAAAGTTTGACTGAAATTTACGAATTTTATATAATGGATAAAATAAAAAAAATTATATCATTGTAAAGCACATATAATATATTTTAAAATATATTTTTTACTTTCTAAAAATAGTAAAAGAATTATTCACAATCTTTGGTTAAAAATTGGTCAATTTGACCATTGAAAGTCAAAACAGGACAACTAAATAGGTAGTAACTATTATATCTATAAAAATATCCCTTTGTAGCTCTCTATTTAGCCCTATATCTCCTATCCCTAGACGGTCTTCTTCCATTAGTATTTTTTTTTTTCATAAAACTCTATTTTTTATGGTGTGGATGGCGGGTGACACGTATTTGGTGTAGCTTATCGCAAGTGCACGATATCAAATCAAGTAGTAAATGGACTTTTGAGCCCG
Source organism: Orobanche coerulescens (assembly GCA_033398695.1). Classification (NCBI taxonomy): domain Eukaryota; kingdom Viridiplantae; phylum Streptophyta; class Magnoliopsida; order Lamiales; family Orobanchaceae; genus Orobanche; species Orobanche coerulescens. Next base: position 13,733,051 of record CM065801.1, read on the forward strand.
GTTAATCGATCCCACGAGTAAGTACGGTTATAAATTAATTTATACACTATTTTTATTTTGTTATAGTTATTAGGATGAGTGGAAACACACGATTTTAAATTTGGGTTTGGAAATTGCAAGGAATTGCAATTATAATTCAAGAAAATTAAGAAGTAACGATTGCACAAATAAAAAAAATTATAAGATGTAAAATGGAATAGTTGGTGTTACAAACTCAATTTGATCCAATTCTTCGAAGTGTGAATATCTTCCGAAATGTTGTAGTATTTCCAGATAGTTAACTATTTGAGCCAAATGATATTCTTCTTCCGTGTTGGTCAAAGAATTTACAATCCATGTCTCAAGAGGATCTTTTCATAGAATCTTCTTTAATGAATTGGTCCCCATGGCATCAATTGCATCAATTATTAGACAAGAGTTGTCTGCGGGAGGATGAATCAAAGATTTTAGTACACTGAAAGTGACATGTTCGTCTTGCAATCTAAGAATTAGATTTCCTTAGTAGACGTCAATAAGAGCACACCCAGTTGCAAGAAATGGGTGTCCCATGATAATAGGAAATATCCTGATCTTCCTCCATGTCAAGGATGATAAAATCTGTTGGAAATATGAATTTATCAACCTTAATTATCACATCTTCAATTATCCCCCGTGGATGTTTGATGGACCGATCGGCTATATGCAGTGAGACTATTGTTGCTTTTGCCTCTCCCAGGTATAGTTTTGTGAAAATTGACAGGGGCATCAAATTGATACTTGCCCCTAAATCACAAAGAGCCTTGCCAATATTCACGTCACCAATTATACATGGGACTGTAGAAGTTCCCGGATCTTTTAGCTTGGGCAGCAACTTCTTTTGCAGTATTGCGTTGCATTCCTCTATTAACATGATCACCTCATGTTCTTCAAGCCTTTATTTGTTAGAAAGAACATCCTGTTGGGAATAGTGCCATAGGACATTCGATGTGCCTATATTTGTAATTATCACATTTAAATAAAGTTATTTGATATCATTTATTTCTCGTTGATTATTATAATGTGTGCATGGTTTAATATTATAATAATCGAATAATAGTTATTCACTAATAATAAGATTGTTCAAATGTCCCTGGTACAATCGCGTTGAGTAGAGACTCAAGTGATTAATATACTAGTATAAGTTTGATTGATAATCATCGAATGATTATGCGCATGGTACGGATCAATCTTATGGGTATTGGTTAGAGAACTAATACTGGAGAGACCCGCATTGAGATCACTGCATGAAATCGTCATAAGTGAATCTCAATATAACAGTATGTCAATAAATCCTTGAACCTGAGATTATCATAGAGTCCAACATGATAACTACTATGCCTTGACATAATCCAACGTCATCTGAAATATGGTGATCATAAAGGTTAGCGATCAGGATTCGTGGGAGTCATGTAGAGGGCAATGAATAATCAATATGGAGATTTGTCCCTCTCTTTAGTGAGAGAGATATCTGTTGGGCCCCTCGATAAGTAGGACTGAAGGAAATGCATGGCCATGCTCAAATGAAGAGTCATTTGATTCAATCAGTCTACTTAAGATCGAGAAAGCATTTGAACATAAATAAGTATGACAGACTCCATGACTTAGTTCAAATACGATATCGCGTGACAAAGGGATTTGGCATGTTAAAAAGTTTAATGGACTATTAACTAATATTATTTGGGTAATCATAATGTCTTGGTAGAGACCGCTTATGATTTATTATTTAATAAGGTATTAAATGATTGCCAATATAATATAAGCCTTTTAGATCGCACGTACGATAATTATGGACAAGTATGAATAAATATCAACTGAAAATAATAAATATAATATTAGATATTATATTTATGAGGAGATTAAATAATAAGTAATATATAATATTGGATATTATATATATATAATGTATTATTTAATAAGATGAGGGGCAACTAAGCAAATACTAGAGTTTGACTCTAGGGTTTACTTAGTATAAATATAAGGTCTTGGACAAGGAGTTGTTATTTGAAAACAAGAACTAAAATCGCCCCCTTCAAGAACAAGAAAAAATGGGCCCTCTACTTCCTACTGTAGGAGAACGAAGTCGGTCGTCTAATCATCTTCCCTTAGTTGATCTTGATCAATAGTACAATCCTTCTAGTAAGGAATTTGTGCTGTACTATTTATCAATATTATTCGTAAGGATCTAGCAATCCGGCTTGTGGAATTGTTCGTGTGTGGATCACCAAAAGAGGAAGGAGATATTCATCTGCTTCTAGTCCGGATCTAGAACTGTTCAATCGGATTAAGGTAATTCGATTAACCCTTTAATCAAACAATTAAATTACTGCATGAGATCCTAAATTGGGTTTTCATATTTATTATTCCGCTGCGTTTTTACTCAGATTATTTTGTATTCGATGCATAGAAAACTCAACAGTGGTATCGGAGCCAACTTGCAAGTAATTTAATTGTTTATGTAGAACATGTTTATGTATAAATTATGTTCTTGATTATGTTTATAAAATATAGATTTTATAAAATAATTTTTCTGGTTTAATTTGATTAAATCGGATCGTCAAAAATAATTTTCTGGACTGTTTTTCGCATAAACTGCTGTCCAAAACTGTTTTGGAATAGTACAACGATTCGGGCAGGTCGGGCAGATTCGGGTCGGACCTGGACCCGCGGGCCTTTCTTTAATTAGCAAAATAAAATGTGTTTGCATTACCAAGGTTTCGAACCCTAGTCATCCGCCCGTGCCTTCCGCCGACTTACCAAGTGGGCTGCAGTTTTCTTTTGGAAATTATCTCACGGATGTTTTATAAAAGGAAGAAAATTTGTTTTAATATTGCAAAATAAATACCGCAGCTAAGGGTACTCGAACCCGCGTGGTTTTCTACTTGACCCCTGTTTTGAAAAATCAAAAATGTTTGAAAATGCATTTTTGTGGTCCGCGGGATTTGAACACGCGCGGCAGTGAGGGGAGATGTGCGCTCGGTCATATGGGCTAGGGATCCAGATTGTTAATTTTTGACACAGTTTTAATTTATTGTCAGACAAATTGATTATTTAGTGTATTACATGTTTTATAATTATTTCATAATTATTTATGGTATGTGTATGATGTATGGCATGACCATAAATTGACCAATGTGATTGGATAATTTATTTTCTTATGAGTTGGTTTTACGGCATGCGTGTCGTTTAATTATAATTGGTTTTACGGCCTGCGAGTCGTCTATTTAAATTGTTTATTATTTTACGGCTTGCGTGTCGTTTGCACTTCTTGTAATTTAATTTACTAGTATAGAAATTTCATTAATGTAATAAAGACAAGAAGGACGAGAAGGCCGGACTCGAGGAGCAAATTAATCGCCTATGACGTTCCAAGGAGTTGGGAAGATCAATGAAGACCATATTTAACCCGTTAGATTGACCTTTGTGATTTTCATTTTGGCTCATAAAAATCAAGTTAGGATTATGGTCATGCTATACACGGTCCTATGCTTTTATTGTCATGTGATGCGATGTATGTTTAAATTTATGCATGTATGTGATGCTATGTATGTTTAGATGTATGTTAGCAAACATAGACATTAACATATGATAAAAATCCCTCGTTAAAATTTTAAAATACCGTTCATTTGGAAAACACCTATCAAGACTTCGATCATCATGAGTGGGTCATGCCAAAGATGGGCGCTCAGATTATCTTAGTAAGGTAGGATAGGTAATGGTGATACCTATACGTTTAATGAATTTGAAAATCAAAATAGTTTTGAACCTTAAGTCATAAGATGGGATTATAACATGGTTGGGCATACGATGCCAAATCCCGTGATGTAATCTAAGAGTTACATATGATGTAATCGATAAAGAGTTATCCATCTAAAATAGGTCAATTCTAGACGTCATGTCAAAGCTGAGTTTAGGATTAGGCGAAATAGGATCTTAGCCCACTAAAATTACAAATGTTGTAAATTGAGGGTACTTTGTTTTAGTGGGAGTATTTTTCGAGAAATAAAATAATGTGACTAAATATTTTGCATATTGAATTTTGTAGAATGGCATCAAACAACACATCCACCATTTCACTGATCCGTCCTTGAGAAAAACAAGCTCAAAGAAAATAGCAGCAACTATCTGGATTGGATCCGGAGCTTGAGAATAGTTCTTAAGCAAGAAAGAAAGTTGTATGTTCTTAAGGAAGAAATTCTCGATGAGCCAGCTGACAATGCAAACAAAGCAACAAAAGACAAATGGAAGAAATATTGTGATGATTCCATTGATGTCTGTTGTCTTATGTTGGCTACCATTTGTCCAGAACTTCAGAAGAATCTGGAGGATATGGAAGCTTATGAGCTTAATGCTCACCTCAAGGAAACTTTCTCGAAGCATGCTAGGCAAGAGAGGTATGAGACCTTTCAAGCCTTGTTTGCTTGCAAGATGGTTGAAGGGACATCTGTCAGCGCTCATGTGCTCAAAATGAAAGGATATATTGATCATCTTGAAAGGCTTGGTTTTCCACTTTCTAAGGAGCACTCCATGGATGTGATCCAAACCTCATTGCCCGAAAGTTTTGATCAGTTCATAATGAACTATAATATGAATGAGATGGAGAAGTCCATTGCTGAGCTGCATGGGATGCTTAAAACGGCTTAGCAGAATATTAAGAAGAAACCAAACCACTTGCTGATGGTCAGTAAAGGGAAGTCCTTAATTTAAGAACAAAGGCAAGGACAAAGTTAAGGCAAAATTTGCCAAATCTAAAGTCCATACTAGGCCGGTTTTCAAGGTTAAAGCTCACAAAGATGGAAATTGCCATCATTACAATAAACCAGGACACTAGAAAAGAAATTGCAAGATTTACTTGGAAGAGCTAAAACGTACCAAGGGTAGTGAGACTGCCACAGGTATATTTGTTATAGAAGTTAACTTATCTACTTCTAACTCCTGGGTATTAGATACTCGATGTGGATCTCACATTTGTACAAATGTGCATGGGTTGAGAAGCAGTAGAGAAGTGAAGAAAGGGGAAGTGGATCTAAGAGTCGGCAATGGAGCAAGAGTTGCTGCACTAGCCGTAGGAACTTATGATCTAGTTTTACCCAATGGGCTTTTGTTAGTTTTGAAAATTGCTATTATGTTCCTGCTATGAATAGGAATATTATTTCAGTTTCTACATTAGATTGTGAAGGTTACAGTTTTCTTATTAATAATAAGATTATTCATGTTTTCTTTGATGACTTGCTTTATGGTACTGCAAAGTTATATACTGGCCTTTATAATATTGATCTAGATGAGTCTGACACTTTGGAAGTCTATAACATTGCATCCAAGAAACCTAAGCTCAATGATTCTAATCCGACTTACTTATGGCATTGTCGACTTGGTCACATAAACGAGAAACGCATTTCTAAGCTCCACAATGATGGACTTTTAGACTCTTTTGACTATGAATCATATGAGACATGCGAATCTTGTTTATTAGGCAAGATGACAAAGAATCCTTTCACCGGTCATAGAGAAAGGGCTAGTGATCTATTAGGCCTAATGTAACACCCCCAAGACATTCAGGGCACATTACAGCGTCGTGGACCCCACACTGTGGAATCTACCAGGCTAACATACCAACAAGACATTTGACAACGACAAACTATCATTAATAAAACGACAATTAAAATAAAAGACTACCAACCGACAATTAAAATCTGACATCAAATCCATTTCCCAAAATGGGAACACAACATAAACAATTTCAAACAGGAAGTACTCGAGTACTTAAACCAACTTTATAATACATAAATCTCAAAATCAGACATCAATAGTAACCGACAGACATGACATCGAAAAATCAAATACTGGACAATATCATGCTTGCCCATCATCCTCATACGTCCCGAGTGCTCGTTTATCCCCACGATCAATACCTGAAATACAAAAAGTATTTCCCCCATTTAAGGGGTTAGCGACAACTGCTAGTGCAAGTACAATCCATTTGAACTACATTCTAATCAGATGAATATATGCGCCAAAAAGTCATTTTAGAAAACATTTTATATTCCGGAATATTTACAATCACAAAACACATTATCTCCAACAAATCACAATTTAAAGTTAACCGTTGGTACGAGACTCACGGCCACCGTACCCCGCAGAGTCCCGTCGGACATCCCTGGGTGGCTAACCACAGTTCACGATACGCACACTCACGGCAATACGTATCCCTAGAGGCCCCGCTTGACCGTCCCTAGGTGAACATACACATAACCATCCACAACAACCACGATCAAGCCATAATTCAAATACTAGAACATGTAAACAAATGTAAAGTACTTGCCTTTGAGACATTCTTCGAAGAATCGGAAGTGAAAAATGACTACGGATGATCCGAATGGAAAACGACGGTTCCTAAACGAAGAATTAGCATAACTCAGTCCCAACGGACATCAATAATCGAAAGGAATACTCCCAAAACCCCGATTACAATTAACGACAAAAGACGTTCAATCAATACGGGTGAGGGTTTACGCAAAATCTCCCCGTATTGATAATTCGCGATTAAAATCAAGGGAAACTGGATTTGGAATCATTCAATAATCACAATCGGTGAAGAATATCGTAATATAGATGAACAATTCGGAACTAAACCCTAAAATCCCGAAATCCCCCAAAGCGTCAAAATTAGGGTTCCTGAGGAATTACCTTTAATCCGGCTGATGAAAGGTGATTATGTTGATTATGATATGATAGCACGACTCTACGGTGATGGAATATGAAGAGAACTCCGATCAGGACCGATGGAAATCGCCTCTGAGGTCGCACGTCGAAGAAACGAAGGGAAAAGAATGAAACTGCTGCTCTGAAAACTGCCCGCTGGGCTTATATAATTGTGAAGTTAGCGCACGCTAACTGCCATATGTAGCGTGCGCTAACGGGGCGCGATACCAGCGGCTATCGCCACCATTCGTTAGCGTCGCTAACAATAAGGGTTAGCGACGCTAATCGCTCTTCTAGCGCACGTAAGGCAACAAAGGTAGCGTGCGCTACCTACACAAAGAAGCTTCCGATCTGCTGATGTCATATCGGAAGAAGCTGCCGCCGAGGGTACGATACACGATACACACGACGAAACCGTAATCTAGAAACATGAACACGAAGCATACAAGGCAGCGGAGCTAAGCGCTGAAAGAAAATACAATTCCGACCCTTTGAAGGGTCCGTAATGCGACAACGAAAACGAGATTCCCTAAACTATTAGGAAATTACAAAAATGGCCCAAGTGCCCGAAAATCACGAAACGACGTCGGATTTACGAACCGAAAGTCTCCACATGACCAACTCAACCATACGAACTTGCACAAACTAGAAACAACGGAAACGAACGAGTTTTACAAGAATCGAACGTTCATACGGCAAAACATGTCATAAAACGAAATTACGTGAAAACATCATCAAAACTCATCCAAATGGAAAAACTCCAAGAACAATATAGATTCGAAATGTCGAAACGGTTACAAGCGAGTCGATAAAAATAGACATACACCAAAAATGGAAACTGCTAAAAATGGAAAAATTATGGATATTACATTCTCCCCCTCTAAAATAAAGTTTCGTCCCGAAACTTAAGAATCAAAAAGTTCGGGATGCCTCGAACGCATATCCTCCTCTAACTCCCATGTCGCTTCTTCTACTCCGTGCCTCGACCATTGCACTTTAACCAAAGGAATGGTTTTGTGCCTTAACTGTTTATCACGACGCTCCAAAATTCTGACGGGCCTCTCTTCAAACGTAACATCCTTCTCGATCTCCACGTCCCCAAAGTCGATAATGTGGGACGGGTCCTAACGCACTTCCTCAAGCGGGAAACGTGAAATACGCTATGTACATGACTCAGCGACGGAGGTAAAGCCAAACGGTACGCTAACTCACCGACTCTCTCCAATACCTCGAAAGGTCCAATAAATCTCGAGCTGAGTTTCCCCTTCTTCCCAAAACGGAAGACTCCCTTCGTCGGAGACACTCTCAACAGAACATGATCCCCCACCTCAAACTCCAAAGGTCTACGCCTAACATCCGCGTAAGACTTTTGTCGACTCTGGGCAGCCAACATCCTCTTTCTAATCAATTCGATTTTCTCCCTCGTCTCCAACACAAGATCCGGCTCGGTGCCAACCAAATCGGACGGCTCATCCCAACATATCGGTGATCGGCAACGTCGGCCATAAAGTGCCTCATATGGTGCCATCTTAATCGACGCGTGCCAGCTATTATTATAAGTAAACTCAATTAAGGCCAAATGATCCTCCCAGTTACTACTCCAATCTAACGCACACGCGCGCAACAAATCCTCGAACGTCTGAATGGTACGTTCGGACTGCCCATCGGTCTGGGGATGGAACGAAGTGCTCAAACGTAACTGTGTCCCCAATGCCTTATGTACCGCCTGCCAAAAGTGCGATACAAACCGGCCATCTCTATCTGAAATAATGGTCCTCGGCGTACCATGAAGCCTCACTATCTGTGCAATAAAAATACGAGCCAACTTTTCTGGACCCCAAGTATCCTTGATGCCCAGAAAATGTGCCGACTTAGTCAGTCGGTCTACAATCACCCACACCATATTCATACCAGTCTTCGTTCTCGGTAAACTCGTGACAAAATCCATAGAGATGTCCTCCCACTTCCATTCCGGAACGGGAAGTGGTTTCAATAATCCGGCTGGCCGCTGATGCTCAATCTTGACTTGCTGACAAGTCAAACACTTTGCCACAAACTGAACTACCTCTTTCTTCATATCGTTCCACCAGAAATTCTTCCTCAGATCTTTATACATTTTACTCGAGCCCGGATGGACTGAGTAAGGTGACGCATGAGCCTCTCGCATGATATTCTGTCTCAATTCCGAGTCGTTCGGAACACACAACCGACCTCGGAATCTCAACACTCCGTCCTCATGAATAACAAATCCCGGGGCTTTCCCCTTCTCTACACTCTCCCGAAGCTGAATAAACATCGGGTCCTCCAACTGTCCCGATTTAATGTCCTCGACCAGAGACGAAGAAATCTCAAGAGTACGCAATTGCCCGGAACTCTCTGGCAAGATAATCTCAACGCTCGGCTTCATAAAATCACGCCAAGTCCCGATCGGGCCGTAAGCAACTCAAGCGCTCGAAGCGTCGATTTCGGCTCAAGGCGTCTGCTACCACATTAGCCTTGCCGGATGATAAAGGATCTCGAGATCGTAATCCTTAATCAATTCCAACCACCTCCTCTGCCTCATATTAAGCTCTTTCTGCGTGAAAATGTACTTGAGGCTCTTGTGATCGGTGAAAATCGACACGGACGAGCCATACAAGTAATGACGCCTGATTTTCAACGCAAATACGATGCGGCCAACTCAAGATCGTGCGTAGGTAATTCAATTCATATGGTTTCAATCGACGGAAGCATAAGCGATCGTCCTCCCGTGCTGCATAAGTACGCATCCGAGCCCTTGGCCCGAAGCATCACTATAAACTGAGAAACCATCATTACCACTCGGTAAAGCCAAAACAGGAGCGGTCGTCAACCGCTTCTTCAACTCCTCAAAACTATTCTGCCTCTCATCGGTCCACACAAACTTCTCTGACTTCTGTAACAACTGAGTCAGAGGTCGAGCAAGTTTAGAGAACCCCTCGACGAACCTACGATAATACCCGGCTAATCTCAGAAAACTGCGGACCTCTTTCACGTTCTTGGGCGGCGCCCAATCCAACACTGCCTCTACCTTATGTGGGTCCACACGAACACCCTCGGCCGAGATCACATGACCGAGAAACATAACTTCTCGTAACCAAAACTCGCACTTTGAGAACTTCGCAAAAAGATGCTGAGTTCTCAAAATATCTAACACAATATGCAAATGACGGGCGTGTTCCTCCTCGCTCCTCGAGTAAATCAGGATGTCGTCGATAAAAACGACTACACACTTATCGAGGTACTCGATAAAGACTTTGTTCATAAGCTGCATGAACACGGCTGGTGCGTTGGTTAGCCCAAAAGGCATAACCACAAACTCGTAGTGACCGTATCTCGTCCGAAAGGCCGTCTTCGGAATATCGGTATCCTTCACTCGGGTGATAATACCCGATCTCAAATCAATCTTCGAAAACACGGTCGCTCCTTGCAACTGATCAAACAAGTCATCAATCCTCGGGAGTGGATATTTGTTTTTGATGGTCACTTTGTTCAACTCTCGGTAGTCGATGCACAAACGAAGTGACCCATCCTTCTTCTTTACGAATAGGACCGGTGCGCCCCAAGGCGAAGCGCTCGGTCGAATATATCCCATGTCTAGCAACTCTCCCAATTGTTTCTTCAACTCAAGCATCTCGGCAGGCGCCATACGGTATGGCGTCTTAGAGATAGGTGCTGCACCCGACTCTAAATCGACGGTAAACTCAACCTCTCGGCCCGGCGGCAAACCCGGCAACTCATCTGGAAAAACGTCAGGATACTCACATACTACCGTAATAGACGAGAGCTCGACTCCCCCTTCTTCCGATCTCAAAGCGTAACACCAATAGCCCGTGCAACCTCCCCGAAGAAGCCTAACCGCCCTCAAAGCGCTGATCAGTAATCTCTGACTACCCCGCTTACGCCCCACAAAAGAATGCTCGGTACCATCAGAGGCTAACATCGTATGTGATCCTCGTTCTATAATTCATGATCGCCCCATGACGGTCCACCAATCCTCACCGAATCAAATCCTCATCTCTAATATCTACCGCAATCGATTAGAAGGCCAATCCCTCCCCGCGATACTCACGGAAAAATCTCTAATCTCACGGTCCCCACGATGCTATCCCGCTAGGAAGTTTAACAACAAAAGGCTCACAAGCAACAAGGCAATCAACATGCGCATTTACGCACACAATCCATAGATATAAAAGAATGCGTAGCACGAGAATCGAACAATACGGAAACAGATGGTCAAGGATGTGGACGGTACTGTAGCCACCGTCGCGTCGGGATCTCGGCTCGCCTCATCTCATACACACGGGCGGAATGGACCCGCACTAGAAGCTCCCCTCTAGAAGGTGACCACGACCTCGACCTCTACCAAAACTCTGCTGCCGAGGAACCGTCGTGCACGATTCACACTCGGCTCTCCTGCACTGGAGCAGATATCGAGTAATCGGAGCCCGAGCCGCATCCGTACAAAACTTAGCACGGTGACCCATACGACCACAAGCAAGACACCGAATCGGAGGCCTATCACACTCACTCATCATGTGGCCGGACGATCGCGGTTGAAGCATGTAGGACCACGAACGGAACCAGCGAGAGCAGACCTAGAACCGTTCCCTCGACCCAGTGATGGCGTCTCCCGAAGACTCGCGAACAGGCCGAGCCTTCGGATACCCTCGACTTGCCTCCCGGCCCGACCGAGGTCTTCGCTTCTTTCCTTCACTGCCGTCTCTGTCGCAGAAAACGACATCTCGTAAGCCATCGCTTTATTCGATAATCTTTCAAAGTCGTGCACCCCAGACTGGACATGTAGTGGCGCACCCTCGGCTTCATCCGCATATCAAAGTGGCGGATCTTATCTAGCTCATCTCGGACTTGGTTTCTCACGTAGTGCAGCTGTTGATTGTAGTCCTTGATAGCGTGAGAAATAGGAACATCTTGGGGCTTAGCCTCAAAGAAGGCTCGGATCCTCCCCTCTGTCACTGGCCAAGGACAGTATTCATCTTCCATTAGATCTCGAAACTCTGCCCACGTAGCTGCCCGGCCACGCGGTTTCACCGCTTGCCACCACGTCCGCCTCCTTGGCGAGAAATCTTGAGCAATGGGTACTTTCCTCTCCTCGGAACAATTAGCGACCTCAAACACTTTCTCCAACTCGAATAACCAATTCTCCCAACCAAGGTCAAGCACCATCAAAGCTGCGGAGGACGCATACGAATCACGTCCCTGAGTAGCTTATCATTACCGGATCCGGTAGGCGGAACCGGGTTGGCATTAGCATGGCCGACTGGCGGCTGAGTCGTAGCGTCATCGGTTCGCTACTTGCCGTAATATGTTGGCCACTCCAACATTCTCATGAGCATTAGGAGCTAGCGGTGGTCCTGTGACCTCCGAACTAGGGAACACTGTTCGACAAAGAGGGCATCGCCGAATCGGTTCGAGTGATCGGACATGGCCGCCCCACCGGTGCGCCACGTCCCCTACCGCGTCGCGACGCGTCGCGTCCTCTACCGGCAGGAATTCGAAGAAGCAACGGGTAAGTACAACTCAAACGCAAAACGCAAAGATACTAAGACAGAATAGAACGAGCGGTGAAACGAGTCAAGTTAGGAAAACTTACGAGCACCGGCATACCGAGATGATGGCATAGCGGTGATCTTGTCCCAAAAACGACACTTAACTAGACCCGAATGACCGGCCTAGGTATCCATAACCTAAGCTCGATACCATATTCGTAACACCCCAAGACATTCGGGGCACATTACAGCCGTGGACCCCACTGTGGAATCCACCGTGCTAACATACCAACAAGACATTTGACAACGACAAACTATCATTAATAAAAGCGACAATTAAAATAAAAGACTACCAACCGACAATTAAAATCGACATCAAATCCATTTCCCAAAATGGGAACACAACATAAACAATTTCAAACAGAAGTACTCGAGTACTTAAACCAACTTTATAATACATAAATCTCAAAATCAGACATCAATAGTAACCGGACATGACATCGAAAAATCAAATCTTGGACAATATCATGCTTGCCCATCATCCTCATACGTCCCGAGTGCTCGTTTATCCCCACGATCAATACGAAATACAAAAGTATTTCCCCATTTAAGGGGTTAGCGACAATCTAGTGCAAGTACAATCCATTTGAATTACATTCTAATCGGATGAATATATGCGCCAAAAAGTCATTTTAGAAAACATTTTATATTCCGAATATTTACAATCACAAAACACATTATCTCCAACAAATCACAATTCAAAGTTAACCGTTGATACGAGACTCACGGCCACCGTACCCGCAGAGTCCTGTCGGACATCCACAGGTGGCTAACCACGGTTCACGATACGCACACTCACGGCAATACGTATCCCTAGAGGCCCGTCGGACCGTCCCTAGGTGAACATACACATAACCATCCACAACAACCACGTCTGACCATAATTCAAATACTAGAACATGTAAACAAATGTAAAGTACTTGCCTTTGAGACATTCTTGAAGAATCGGAAGTGAAAAATGACTACGGATGATCCGAATGGAAAACGACGGTTCCTAAACGAAGAATTAGCATAACTCAGTCCCAACGGACATCAATACTCGAAAGGAATACTCCCAAAACCCCGATTACAATTAACGACAAAAGGCGTTCAATCAATACGGGTGAGGGTTTACGCAAAATCTCCCCGTATTGATAATTCGCGGACTAAAATCAAGGAAATGGATTTGGAATCATTCAATAATCACAATCGGTGAAGAATATCGTAATATAGATGAACAATTGAACTAAACCCTAAAATCCCAAATCCCCAAAGCGTCAAAATTAGGGTTCTGAGGAATTACCTTTAATCCTACTGATGAAAGGTGATTATGTTGATTATGATATGATAGACGACTCACGGTGATGGAATATGAAGAGAACTCCGATCAGACCGATGGAAATCGCCTCGAGGTCGCACGTCGAAGAAACGAAGGGAAAAGAATGAAAGCCGCTCAAAATCGCTCGGGCTTATATAATTGTGAAGTTAGCGCACGCTAATCGCCATATGTAGCGTCGCTAACGGGGCCGCGATAGTCCAGTGGCTATCGCCACCATTCGTTAGCGTACGCTAACAATAAGGGTTAGCGTCGCTAATCGCTTCTTCGATAGCGCACGTAAGGCAACAAAGGTAGCGCGGCGCTACCTACACAAGAAGCTCAAGATCGCCGATGTCATATCGCCAAAGAAGCTGCCGAGGGTACGATACACGATACACACGACGAAACCGTAATCCGTAAACATGAACACGAAGCATACAAGACGACGAGCTAAGCGCTGAAAGAAAAATACAATTCCGACCACTGAAGGGTCCGTAATGCGACAACGAAAACGAGATTCCCTAAACTATTAGGAAATTACAAAAATGGCCCAAGTGCCCGAAAATCACGAAACGACGTCGGATTTACGAACCGAAAGTCTCCACATGACCAACTCAACCATACGAACTTGCACAAACTAAGAAACAAAAAACGAAGGTTTTACAAGAATCGAACGTTCATACGGCAAAACATGTCATAAAACGAAATTACGTGAAAACATCATCAAAACTCATCCAAATGTAAAAACTCCAAGAACAAAATAGATTCGAAATGTCGAAACGGTTACAAGCGAGTCGATAAAAATAGACATACACCAAAAATGGAAACTGCTAAAAATGGAAAAATTACGGATATTACACCTAATACATACTGATGTATGCGGACCTCTTAGCACTCATGCCAGAGGCGGATACCAATACTTCATTATATTTACCGATGATTTTAGCCGATATGTATATGTTTATCTTATGAAGTATAAACATGAATCTTTTGAAATGTTCAAAATATTACAGAATGAAGTACAGAATCAACTTGGCAAGACAATTAAATCCCTTCGATTGGATCGAGGTGGCGAATAATTGAGCCAAGAGTTCGATGATCATCTTAGGAGTTGTGGAATTGGTTTACAACTTACTCCTCCAGGAACACCTCAGCATAACAGAGTGTCCGAGAGGAGGAATCAAACTTTATTAGATATGGTTCGATCCATGATGAGTCGAACAGAGCTTCCATTATCATTTTGGGGACACATCTTAGAAACAACAGCATTCACCCTTAATCGTGTTCCATCTAAAGCAGTTGAAAAAACACCATTTGAGAGATAGACTGATAAGAGACCAAGCTTGTCTTTTCTAAATATCTGGGGTTGCGAAGCATTCGTAAGGCGCCAAGTGTTTGATAAACTGGCATCCAGATCTGAAAGATGTTTATTTGTTGGATATCCTAAGGAAACTAAAGGATACTATTTTTATAGGCCCGCAGAGAATAAAGTGTTTGTTGCTCAA
Source organism: Orobanche coerulescens (assembly GCA_033398695.1). Classification (NCBI taxonomy): domain Eukaryota; kingdom Viridiplantae; phylum Streptophyta; class Magnoliopsida; order Lamiales; family Orobanchaceae; genus Orobanche; species Orobanche coerulescens. The sequence continues at coordinate 13,748,158 of CM065801.1, forward strand.
AATGCTGTATTCTTAGAAAGGGAATCTATTTCCAAAAGAGACACTGGGAGAAGAGTAATTCAAGAGGAAACTCGATAACCACAAGAATACATCGCTTCACCGATGGAAACCGGACAAGCTCAACAATCAGTTGAAGAGCCCGTTCAAAGTACACAAGTCCCACACAGATCTTATAGGATGCGACATGAACCTGAGAGATATGGTTATCTCGTAAGAGGGGATGATGATGCATCGCTCATAGATGATGAGCCTAGTACCTATACAGAAGCTGCTTCAGGACCAGAGTCCAAGGAATGGCTAGAAGCTATGAAGTCATAGATGCGGTCCATGTATGACAATCAAGTTTGGAACTTGATAGATCCACCTGAGGGTGTTAAAACCATTGGGTGCGAATGGGTCTATAAAAAGAAGAAAGACATGGATGATAATCTGAAAGCCTATAAAGCTAGACTAGTGGAAAAAGGATATAAACAAATTCATGGTGTTGACTATGATGAGACCTTTTTCGCCAGTAGTCATGCTTAAATCAATTAGAATTTTATTTGCCATTGCCGCATACTATGATTATGAAATATGGCAAATGGATGTCAAAACAGCATTCCTTGATGGAAACTTACTCGAGGATGTGTACATGACACAACCTGAAGGTTTTGTTCATCCAAAAAATTCTAAAAAGGTTTGCAAGCTTCAAAGATCTATTTATGGGTTGAAGCAGGCTTCTCGGAGCTGGAATCTTCGTTTTGATGAAACTGTCAAAGAGTTTGGGTTCATTCAAAATGAATATAAACCATGTGTGTACAAGAAGATTAGTGAGAGAATAGTTGTTTTCTTAGTCCTATATGTAGATGACATATTACTCATTGGAAATGACATTCCCACCTTGCAGACAATCAAGACTTGGTTGGGAAGTTGTTTCTCAATGAAAGACTTAGGAGAAGCTGCTTACATTCTTGGGATAAAAATCTATAGAGATAGATCAAAGAGTATGATTGGTCTGAGTTAAAGTATCTAGTACTCGACCATATGTATAATTTGCCCTTAGCATGACAAGTCAATACCAATCAAATCCAGGTGAAACTCAGTGGACAGCAGTGAAAACCATCTCAAAGTACTTGAGAAGAGCTAAGGATGCGTTCCAAATATATGGAGGTGTGGGAAATGAGCTGGTTGTAAATAGTTACGCCGATGCAAGTTTCAAAACCGATGGAGACGATTTAAGATCGCAGATGGTTTTGTGTTTTGTTTAAAAAGAAAATGTTGTGAATTGGAAATGTTCCAAGTAAACACACTCGTAGATTCTATAACTTAAGACTGAGTACCTGGCAACATCAGATGCAGCCAAGGATAATATGTGGAACCTTTTAGGTCCTATAAGTCTTTTCTGTGACAATAATGGTGCTATTGTGCGAGCTAAAGAGTCATGGACCGATCATAATTCCAAACATATACTCAGAAAATATCACCTAGTCAGAGAGATCATCAGACAAGGAGATATTGCAATATGCAAAGTAGCAACGGAAGATAATGTTGCAGATCCACTTATCAAGCCTCTCTCACAAGGAAAGCATGTTGAGCATGCTAGAGCGATAAGACTAAAAGTCATGAATGAATGGTCCTAGTGCAAGTGGGAGATTGTTGGGAATAGTGCCCTAGGACATTTGCTGTGCCTAGATTTGTAATTGTCACATTTAAATAAAGTTATTTGATATCATTTATTTCTCGTTGATTATTATAATGTGTGCATGTTTTAATATTATAATAATCGAATAATAGTTATTCACGAATAATAAGATTATTCAAATGTCCCTGGTACAATTGCGTTGAGTAGAGACTCAAGTGATTAATATACTAGTATAAGTTTGATTGATAATCATAGAATGATTATGCGCATGGTACGGATCAATCTTATGGGTATTGGTTGGAGACTAATATTGGACAGACCCGCATTGAGATCACTGCATGGAATCGTCATAAGTGAATCTCAATATAACAGTATGTCAATAAATTCTTAAACCTGAGATTATCATAGAGTCCAACATAATAACTGCTATGCCTTGACGTAATCCAACGTCATCAGAAATATGGTGATCATAAAGGTTAGCGATCAGGATTAGTGGGAGTCATATAGAGGGCAATGAATAATCAAGATGGGGATTTGTCTCTCTCTTTAGTGAGAGAGATATCTGTTGGGCCCCTCGATAAGTAGGATTGAAGGAAATGCATGACCATGCTTAAATGAAGAGTCATTTGATTCAATCAGTCTACTTAAGATCGAGAAAGCATTTGAACATAAATAAGTATGACAGACTCCATGACTTAGTTCAAATATGATATCACGTGACAAAGAGATTTGACACGTTAAAAGGTTTAATGGACTATTAACTTATATTATTTGGGTAATCTGCTAGAGGCCGCTTATGATTTATTATTTAATAAGGTGTTAAATACTTGCCAATATAATATAAGCCTTTTGGGTCATACGTACGACAATTATGGACAAGTAGGAATAAATATCAGCTGGGAATAATAAATACAATATTGGATATTATATTTATGATGAGATTAAATAATAAGTAATATATAATATTGGATATTATATATATAATGTATTATTTCATAAGATGAGGGGCAACTAAGTAAAAACTAGAGTTTGACTCTAGGGTTTACTTAGTATAAATATAAGGTCTTGGACAAGGAGTTGTTATTAGAAAACAAGACCTAAAATCGCCCCCTTCAAGAACAAGAAAAAATTGGCCCTCTACTTCCTACTGTAGGAGAACGAAGTCGGTCGTCTAATCCTCTTCCCTTAGTTGATCTTGATCAATAGTACAATCCTTCTAGTAAGGAATTTGTGTTGTACTATTTATCAATATTATTCGTAAGGATCTAGCAATCCGGCTTGTGGAATTGTTCGTGTGTGGATCATCAAAAGAGGAAGGAGATATTCATCTGCTTCTAGTCCGGATCTAGAACTATTCAATCGGATTAAGGTAATTCGATTAACCCTTTAATCAAACAATTAAATTACTGCATGAGATCCTAAATTAGGTTTTCATATTTATTATTCCGCTGCGTTTTTACTCCGATTATTTTGGAGTAGCTTGGCATTTGTGCTAGAGCATTGGCGAAAGGTATGTTGATGTGTAGCTCTTTTGAAAATTTCCAAAAAATTTACCGAATTGCGCGTCGAGCTTGTAATTATTCAACCGTTGAGGAAACGATATTAGTGGTATATAAAATTTGACAGCAACTGGACTTTTTGAGATGAAGATCCTGATTCTGATTATTTTTCCGGTTCTTGAGTTTGTTTCTTTTTTTGTTTTTCCATATGGTCTTCTATAGAAATTTTGGGCAACTGCACTCCACTTCTTGTTGTGACAGTCTGGACATTATCCATTGGATTTACCTCGATATTGCTAGGTAATATACCTTGGAATCTTTCTGAAAGAATTTTGTCCATTTGGCCAACTTGTGTCTCAGGTTTTTAATTGAAGCATCATTGCATTGTTGATATTTCAGTTGTTGTTCGGCTAGCTTCCTAGTTGCTTCTTCCCATCCGAGCTTTCTTTCTTGATGTGTTGGATTCAACACATTGTTGTTGTTTTCATCGAAAAGTTGGGATGATTTTTATACACTGGATTGTATGTTGTCCCATTAGGATTGTATGTTTGCCTTTGAAAATTCTGGGCATAGGCCACTTGCTCTGGTGGTGGGAATGATGGTTCCTGTTGCACTAAGGGATATATAGCGCTGTTATGAGTTGCTCTACAAATTTCACATGAAAGAGCTAAAACTTCTCGTGTTTGCACCGTCTTCACAGACTGAGGAGTTGGAGGAGACATGTCTTCGACTTTCTTTGATAGAGCTTCAACTTTTGCAACATAAGTGAATAAGAATCCACTTCAAAAATACCATTTGGTTTCTTTTGAATATTTCTATCCGGCTATCTTGCACTTTGTTCAATATAACCTCAAAAAAAGTATAAGCCTCTCTCATAGTTTCGTTACCAAGTGAGCCATTTTGTTGGCCACTTAAGTATACTGGATACAGTTTGGGAAAACGTTTAAACAACAAACTGTATGGAATCTAAATCTGAGTGCGTAGCGGAAGTCTTGGATACAGTTAGTTGCCGTGGATACAGCAACAGAGTATTAGGTGTATACTTAATATATCACAGTAATTTCAAACAAGAAAAGTGAAGGTAAATGACACAGTAATTTAAGTGGTTCGAGGTAAACCCCTCTACGTCCACTGGTCCTCCACACAGGAGTAAAAAGTTTATTATATAATTATTGCGTACACAACTACGTAATTATAAACAAACCTATCCTTGTATCGTTCACACAGATTGATACAAAGAATGTCGCTTTCAACCATTCACACAGATTGGTTAAAGCTTCCTTCTTGACTAGCTTCTTCACACACAGTTCCAAAGCTTCGTCCTTATTCGTCCCACACAGGTCAGAATAAATTGTTGAGTTCACACAGAGCTCGGTTTTTACACAGAGGTAAAAGATTAGGTAACCAGGTAAGAACAGCAGCTTTGAATGTCAAGATCTGATGATAGCTGTTCTTGATGTTTGAGCACTGTATATCTCTTTCGTTTTAACTTGCGATATGCTTTGGAGATATGTTTGCTCAGATGATAACTTGATAGCTTTGAGAGTTGTGTTACTTGGGTAACTAATCTTCAATGTCTTCAAGGATATATATAGCCTCTGAAGAAAGTATCCGTTGAGATGTCCGTTTGAATAAGATTTCCTTCCAACGGGAATATGACATGATCCGGATTTCGCGGGATTCTGAAGATCTGAAGACTGACAGTATTTAAATACTTTATCCTTGAGTATTTAAATACTTCTTTGTTCAACGGGACTTGACTTGTGTTCTTCTTTGTCCTTTTGTGAACTGTATGGAAGGAGACTGTATTTAGGGCATCGAGACAGTTTTCCATACTTGATCTATTACAAGTCTTCTTCTTTGTCTTGTGAGCTTCACTTATCGATTCGAGGCTGGTCTTCGATACATGATAAATCCTTGAATCCTCGATACAGTTTCCTTTACCGTATTTGGCATATATGTCAAAACCTTCTCAATAACAAATAACAATCGATACAGGATCGGGTATCCCTACTGATTCGATACAGGGTGTTTGTTTTTCCTAACAATTTCCCCCTTTTTGACAATTTGCCAAGACTTAACTTAAACTCTTCGAGTCTTCTTGATGATGCCAAAACCTTCTTCATGAAGCATTCTTCTTCGATGACTTCTGGCAGATTTCTTGGTCTCTTGTCAATAGGTCTGACTTAGTGAGTTAGTCTACAATAATGAAGCGCTTTCATGAGCATGTTCGATCTGATTTGAGATTTATTACAACTTAAGCCTATGATTGGCGCGCAGGCACAATCTTACAATGTATTCTAAGTTTACAACTGAAACTATGAACTGTTCGTAGACTAGTTCGTACAACTTAATTTTTCAATCAAGTTTATCTAACTTGAGATTCAAACAATTTTAAATAATCATACATTAACACAGTAGATTACGAGTTGTAATCTTTCAAGACAAACAAACTGTTTTATTGATATTCAAAAAGATTGAGTACAAAGTTTGTGTTGAATAGAAATTACAAAAACAAAACTAATATACATAAATTTCACTTTTTATCTTTGATCGCATGCCTCCATGGTCTCTTTCTGGCTCATACTCGGTGCCGCGCCACCGTTTGAAGTGAATCATTGCCTCGTTCTGGTAAATTGCTCTTCCTTCATATGAACGATCAAAGGCAAGTATCGATCCTCTGGATGGGTGACCCGATCTCCTCTTCTATGTTTTGATTTCATTTCAATTTGGAGAGGAGCTTACCTTCTTCTAACATCTTTGAAAACTTGTCTGCGCTTCCAATGTCTTATAATTTTTGAAGATGGCGGATTCCCTGATGAGTCGACAAAATATCTCATCGATTCATTCTTCCTCCGATTCTTCACTTCTTGGCGGTTGGGTTGCGGTTGGTTGTGAGACGTATTTAGAAGGTCTTTGAACAAAATTTTGCCAAGGGACATTTGGGTCATGGAATTCAGTGCTGAGCACGAAATTCTAAAGCTTTGGGGTTGAGGTGCTAGCTTGTTCAATTCGGCGATCTTGCTCTGAGCGACCTCAAATTCCCTTTCTGCCGTAGTCTTATTCTCCTTGCGCCTTCTCGTGCTTCTTCCCCCTTTTTGGCTTCATCAAGACTTTGCGAGAATTTCAAGAGCGGCGTCTGTTTGGTCTCGATCTTGTTTATTCTTTCAACGAGGGAGGAAAGAGTCTGCGACATCTCTTGAATGGATTTGTTATGCGCCTTGAGGTATTTTCTATCATTGCCAGCAGTGTCTTGGCTTCGACAATTCGGTCTTTGAAGCTTCCTCCTTCAACGATTGCGCTTGTTTATCCTCCATAATCTTCAAGGCTTGCTTGAACACTTCGCAAGATGATGAATGCGTCGACAACTCGAGATACTTCGTGTTGAAGAGTTGTCATTTCTTCAACTGCAGAGGTGTGCATCGATTGATGCCTTTTCTACGGAAGAGAGCGTTAGCGCATCTTGGATAAATACGATCCCGAAGGCCAAGAGCTCGCAGCGCTCTTTGCGTGCGGCGAGAGATAGGAGAGTCGGTGGCGAAGTCTTGATGCTTCAACCTCCTTACATTCATGGATGGACGTGAAGTAAGTTGGACATCCTCGGGTTCGTTCCGTCCTCGGATTCCAAGGTTGCGAGGCGGGAGAAGCTTCTTGTGGAATGGCGGCAGTTGGTTCGAAGCATCTGTGGCGAGGTTACGGCGGATGTGGATGCGGGAGGGCCGAATCCTCCTATTGCCTTGCGGGAATGGCTTCTTCGGTCGCAATGTGCTCGGGTGCTGTTCCAAAATTTCTTGATTTTCCTTGTGGAGGGACCGATTCCTCTGCTCGAATGTTCTCTGTGGCGAAGGTGGATTAGCTTGGGTAGATGGCCCTTCGTCTTTTCGGGTGGAGAGGCGGCTTGGGCTTGACCTCTTCTCGGCTCATTCTCGGACACAGCTTGAAGAGCATCATCGTCATCGTCGAGTCGTGGTCGTCGTCGTCTTTTGGATTAACGGAGAGTCCTCGACTTCTCTTTTCCTTTTCTTACGGCGTCGGATTTGTGCAACGGTGGCTTTCAATGAGATCTTTGCAAGAAGCGTTGTCCCATCGTAGCGAGGCCTCAATTTGATTGAGTCATTACTTCGGAGATAAATCGCTCTTCGTGGCTCCATTCGCTCCGGTTATGCAGTGTGTAAATGCACGAGCTAGCCTAAAGCTTTTCCATTGTAGAAATCTTTAAATGCGCTTTGTTCAATTTGTCTTGAAAGAAGTGTTTGATTTATGATTGAGTCTGGGAGGGACTTGAATCACGTGCAGACGCTGTTTCGAGGATTAGATGCAGTATGGGATCTGTACGGAAGATGGACTCCTTGCGAGGATGGTGCCCGAAGGAAATTGGATCTGCGGGTGTGGAATCCCGTAGAGGAGAAGTAGCTTTTGGCTCGAATGGGCGGCCGGACGTGCTAACGTCTTGAAGGTTGCGAGATGTCTCTAAATCCGTCGTAGCCGCCAAAGGCTCGGGATCTACCGTCGGGCAAGAGGAGACACCTCTTCCGCGGGGTTGGGCCACAGGGTGCTATATCGATGGGTTGCGCCACGGGCGAGACATCCTCGGAGTGTTTGGCTTTGATTTTTGAGAGCCTCCGAGTCTCTTCTTCGACTTCGTCGTGAGTGCTTCTTCGTGAGAACGCTTGCGCTTCTTCTTTGAAGATTCCAATTGGGGACCTTCACGGTTTCGTCTCTGGGGTTGTCGAAATAGGCATGTGCACGGTTCTCGGTGATTGGCATGCATTGTGCTTTGGTTATAGGCGAGGGTTTGACACCTCCTAAATATATCCGTGAGTCATTTTTCTTGGCATCGGCGGATTCTTTGGACTCCGCACCTCGTCGTAATGTAGTTTAGCATTAAACCAAATGATTTCTTTTGGGTGGCCGGTTTGCACACCTCTTCCTGAAGACGTTTCAAAATGATTTGGCACCAATTGACCTTTTCACAGGTCAAGATAGCGACCATCATTCTGAACCTAAGATTCGTGCACATCTCGAACGCACCGGTTCGATTTTCAATGATCCTGGAACAGAAATCGTGGAGATAGACGAAATGAAGAAGAAAATTTTTCTTGTGGCACGTGGTTGTCACCATGTCAACCACTTTGGACCCGGTAAAAAGTCCATAAAACTTAGTAATCAATTGTTGAGACCCGAATGATTGGAGTCTCTCTAGCATCGATTACTAAAGTCCAAGGAGTGCGAGTCTGCATCAATAGCGACTTACTTCAGAAAATCTACAGGCTGCCCGCCGACGGCCTGACCATGGACCAGCTTGATTGCAATTGCACTCGTGCTATCACACATGATTGGAGTCTCTCTAGCATCGATTCCATAATCTGACAGTTGTTGCTGCATCCAAAGGATCTGCATACAGCAGCTACCAAAGACATAGTATTACGATTCGGTAGTGGAAAGAGAATTTGCCAATTGCTTCTTACCGAACCAAGATACGAGTCTAGGTCCGAGAAAGTGACAAGTTCCACTTGTACTCTTCCTATCTAGCTTGCGACCTCCGAGATCCGAGTCAGTTGTATCCAACTAAATCAAATCCGCCTTCCTTAGGATACCACGATCTGCATCGACTGTTCCTTTGACGTATTTCAGATTCGTTTAGCTGTATTGAAGTGTGATTCCTTAGGTGCAACTTGGTATCTTGCACACACTCCAACAAAGATATCGATATCGGGCCTGCTAGCCGTTAGGTACAGGAGCGAACCAATGAGCTTCTGTAGAGTGATTGGTCAAACGGCTTTCCGGCTTCATCAAGACTAATTTGCACGGAAGTGCTCATGGGGTTGGCGAGGATTTGGAAGTGTTCATTCCAAATTTGTTGAGAAGCTCCTTTGTATTTCTCTGGTTGATGAATATACCTGTAGGCATCCGCTTTATCCGCAAACCTAGGAAATAATCGAGTTCCCCATCATACTCATTTCAAATTTGCTTTGCATGAGATGTGAGAACCTTTGACATAGAGCAAGGTTAGTTGAACCAAAAATAATATCATCAACATAGATTTGTACCATTAGAAGGTCATCACCTTCTGTATTTTGAACAAGGTTTTGTCGAGACCTTTCTCAAATCCGTTGTTGGTTAGATCTTTGGGACGGGGTTTCGTACTGTGCTCTAGGGGCTTGTTTAAGTCCGCATGGGGCTTTCCTTAGCCTGTAAACTAGATCGATACCGTCCGTGTTGGCAAACCCTGGTGGTTGTTCAACATAAACTTCTTCTGAAAGCTCTCCATTCAGGAAAGCACTCTTGACGTCCATTTGGTATACGATAAAACTCTTATGGGCGGCAAAGGCTAAAAATATCCTGATGGCTTTTAGTCTCGCTACAGGGGCGAAGGTTTCATCATAGTCGATTCCTTCTTCCTGACAATAGCCTTGTGCTACTAGTCTGGATTTGTTTCTTATGATAAGTCCATTTCCATCCTTTTTGTTTTGAAATACCCATTTGGTTCCTATAACCGATTGGTGTGTCGGTCTGGGTACAAGATACCATACATTGTTTCTTTCGAAACCGTTAAGCTCTTCTTCCATAGATGTTATCCAATGAGAGTTTTTAAGAGCGTCTATGGTCGAAACAGGTTCGGACTGGGCTAAGAATACAGCTATAGTGCACATATTGAGTCTCCTAAGTTCGGATTGAGATTTCCATTCAGGAAACTGTGAGACTTCAGCATTAGATTCTTCTTATGCACAAAGTACATTGCCTTGTGTACTCTGTATTCTCCTACGAGTAGAAACACCTGCATTAATGTTTCCAATGATCAGCTCTTGCGGGTGATCTCTCAACCATCTTCGGTCGGGTTCTAGTTCAGGGTCCCGTACTGTATCGAAAGTTTCTGTGGGTACAGCTTCAACTTGTACAGCGTCAGCTTCATCCACATCGATTCTTACAGCTGCGGGGTTGATTTCTAAATCAACTACAGGTTCTATGGGTGTAGGTGGATCCAAAATAGATAGATGGTGAATGTCCTGAGTGATATCATCTACTCCTGTAGGGTCATGGTGTGGTTCGTCGAACACTACATGAACTGATTCCTCGATCATCAGCCTCCTTTTATTAAAGATTCTGAAAGCTTTGCTGACGGAGGAGTATCCTACGAATATTCCTTCATCTGATTTTTCATCAAATGTTCTAAGTTGGTCCTTCCCATTGTTCAATACGTAACACCTGCATCCAAAAATGTGAAAATACGAAACTAATGGAGTTTTGTTATTCCATACCTCGTAAGCTGTTTTGTTGTGGTGCTTGTTGACGATACAGCGGTTTTGAGTGTAGCACGCTGTATTGGTTGCTTCACCCCAGAAACGCTGCGGCAATTTGCTTTCGGCAATCATTGTCCTTGTTGCATCTTTCAACGTCCTATTCTTTCGCTCGGCAACACCATTTTGTTGAGGTGTTCGGGCAGCTGAGTATTCGTGCTGTATGCCATTCTCTGAACAGTATTGCTCTATAAAGCGGTTAGTAAATTCAGTACCTTTGTCGGAACGAATGCACACGATACTCGATGCTTTTTCATTCTGCAACTTTCTCAGGAGCTGGCGGCACTTGATGTTGTTTCCTTCTTCTTGCTAAGAAAGATCGTCCAAGCATACCTGGAATAATCATCAACAACAACCATACAATATTTCTTACCTCCCAAACTTACTGGGTCTACAGGACCGTAGAGATCCATGTGTAGCATTTCCAATACTCTTTGGGTTGAAAGGTAGGATTTGCTTTTCAGGGTTGACTTGATTTGCTTGCCTTTCTGGCATGGACCGCAGACGCTGTCCTTCTTGAATGACACATCTGGCAAACCTCTTACCATACCCTGTCTTGAAAGCTTGTTGATCGTCTTGAAGTTGACGTGAGACATCCTCTTGTGCCATAGCCACTAAGATCTGCAGTGCCTTTGGCAACAAAACATGGAATTGAGGAGCTCATAGGCTTCGATCGAATGTACATATTACTCGATCTGCTTCCTGTAAGCACAACTTCCTTGGTTTGGGTGTTCTTGACTCTACAACGATCTATATAGAACTTCACCGAGAACTGTTTATCACGTAATCAAGCTAATACTAAGTAGATTATCCGTAAGTCTTCAACATATGCAACATCGGTGACCTTGAATTTCCCGACAAGTAGGTTTCCTTTCCCTCTTGTTCTTCCTTTAGACTTATCACCGAGCGAACTTTTAGACCGCGACCTTCTACAAAATCGAGATAGCTTGCTCTGTCTCCAGTCATGTGACGAGAGCATCCACTATCGAAGTACCGGGTATCCTCCTCTAGAATGTCTCCCGTAACAAAGAAATTAGGTAGATTTAGGTCCCCTTTGATTTTGGGTCCATATATGTTAGTTCCTTTAGGTACCCAGTTTTCTGACAAAGATTGGTTTCTTGTAGGATGTACTCGGTACAGTATTGCGGTATCTACGGGGGGCATATCCGTAGTTGTTATAATCACGATAATTATTATGCATGTAAAATTCAGGATTATTATTATTATTCCAGTACGAGTGCCGTCTAGGAGGTGGAGCCATTTTCTTAGGCCTAACAGCTTGTCTTCTGGGTCTCCAGTTGGATTCCCAATGCTGTTGTTGATACTGAACTGGCATCTGCTGTCTTGAGGGATAACGGGGCTCCTGTATCCAATATCTAGGCGCACTGTACTGAGGGTACTGTTGTGCGGGCCTTTGGTGGTTGGATACCGTCTTCTTTCTGAATGATTGCCGGCTTTGATGATATGCTTGTGGAGCATGCTTTAGATTACGCCTTCTGAGTGGTTGTTGGTTCCACTGTCTCGAATAGTAGAGTTGTGGAGGTGGAATGGCAGCTTTCGGTTTTCTCGGTGCAAAGAGTTCCTTTATGGGGTGGAGTATCTTCCGATTCAGAATGTGTTCCACACTCTTGACGAACACAAGATCTAGTTTTCCTTTATTCGAACATGAGCCGTATCCTAACCCACTTTTATCATGAGCATGTTGCCCGGTGCTCTAATTTCTTCCATTCTTTTGGACGATTTTTCAAAAGACTTCAGAATGGTCTCAAGTTCATTTTCTCGCTTCTCGAGAGTTGTAATTTTGGTTTGTAGTAGAACCAAATCATTTGTCTTGCTCTCATTATGGGTTTTAACCGTACTTAGTTCATGAGCAAGTTGATGATTGCTCTCCATGAGTTTTTCAAAATCGACCTTCTTGGTTTCACAATCAAGAGACATATTTTCATAATTTATTTTCAAGTCATTTTCATCTTTCACTCTAGATTTGTTAATTGAAGTCGTATATTCTCGATTTTAGAGTCTCATGGGCCTTTTGAATGTTTTTGAATTCATTCGGATATTTTCGAAAGTATGAGATGCATTAGGTGGAATAACCGAGGTTGAGCTTACCTCATCGTCATTGTCTTCACCTTCCGGAACATCTTTGGCCATAAAGCACATGTATGCTTTATCATCGAACTCATCGTCGGATGAATCACTTTCATTGACCACGAAGACATTCTCACGATTTGGATGGTGTGGGGAGGCTTCGATTCTCCAATCGGGGCCTTGAGCTTGTCTTTCCAAGCACGTCTTCTTTCATCTCGCTCTTGTTGCTCGGCCTCGTGCAATCTTTGGACTTTGGGATGAGGACATTTGTTTGCATAATGGCACGGTTTTCTGCGATTATAGCACGAGTTAGCATCGCGGATGATGTTTCAGTACTTACCTTGTTGTGAGTTTGGGCACTGTAGGAGTCTTTCAGATCGTTTAATGAACTTTTGAACTTATGCATTAGAAGCGCCATTTCATCTTGTGACAGATGTCGTTGTCCTTTGTCAGCGTTCTTGTGGCCAGGGCTTCGGCAGGCTAGGCATCTTTGTGTCGGACGGTTCGATCTGACGGCGAGTGTGACCTTTGAAGGAGATTCTTGACTTTCTCTCTTCACAATGTCATACTCAAAAGCTTTAAGGTCGGAGAAGAGATCAAAAGTGGATATTTCATTAAGATTACATGATACACGCATAGCTGTGGTCTTAATGTCCCATCGGGCCGAGAGATCTGAAAATTTTTAAGTTCTTCTCCTTTTGGGTGTAAATCTTGCCCAACGCTTCAAGTTCACCAACAATACCAGTAAATCTGAGGTCAAGTTCCTCAAGTGTTTCCGTTGGTTTCATTTCAAAAGATTCAAATTGCCGAGTAAGTTTTGAAATCTTGTTTTCTTTTGAGAGCTCGGTTCCCTCACAAATTAACTTGAGTTTATCCCAGATTTCTTTGGGTGTTTTGCGGCTCTTTACCTTTGAGAACGTGCCTTTGTCAAGAGTGACAAATAACGCGTTCTTAGCCACGTTGTCTAGATTGGCTCGCTTCCTTTCATCGGTTGTCCATTGCTCGCGTTCCTTCTCGAGCATTTCAAAGATGGGCTTGGCCCTCAATCCTTGCGGCCGGATTGACCTTCATGATCTTGATCGGACCATCTGTATAACAAAGATCATCTCTTCGTGCATTCTTTGCAAGATGAGCTTCCATTCTAATTCTCCATCGTCAAATTCATTAATAGAGAACATAGGGACTTTGTTAATCATAGAAGTATCCATCGATAATATAGGAATGAAAGAGACTTTTGAAAATAAGTGATTTGAATCGATTCGGTTAAAAGAAATACGATCGATTCTTTTTAGAATCAACCGCTCCGATACCACTTGTTGGCCACTTAAGTATACTGGATACAGTTTGGGAAAACGTTTAAACAACAAACTGTATGGAATCTAAATCTGAGTGCGTAGCGGAAGTCTTGGATACAGTTAGTTGCCGTGGATACAGCAATAGAGTATTAGGTGTATACTTAATATATCACAGTAATTTCAAACAGTAAAAGCTGAAGGTAAATGACACAGTAATTTAAGTGGTTCGAGGTAAACCCCTCTACGTCCACTGGTCCTCCACACAGGAGTAAAAAGTTTATTATATAATTATTGCGTACACAACTACGTAATTATAAACAAACCTATCCTTGTATCGTTCACACAGATTGATACAAAGAATGTCGCTTTCAACCGTTCACACAGATTGGTTAAAGCTTCCTTCTTGACTAGCTTCTTCACACACAGTTCCAAAGCTTCGTCCTTATTCGTCCCACACAGTCGAATAACTTGTTGAGTTCACACAGAGCTCGGTTTTTACACAGAGGTAAAAGGTTAGGTAACCAGTAAGAACAATGACTTTGAATATCAAGATCTGATGATAGCTGTTCTTGATGTTTGAGCACTGTATATCTCTTTCGTTTTAACTTGCGATATGCTTTGGAGATATGTTTGCTCAGATGATAACTTGATAGCTTTGAGAGTTGTGTTACTTGGGTAACTGATCTTCAATGTCTTCAAGGATATATATATAGCCTCTGAAGAAAGTATCCGTTGAGATGTCCGTTTGAATAAGATTTCCTTCCAACGGGAATATGACATGATCCGGATTTCGCGGGATTCTGAAGATCTGAAGACTGACAGTATTTAAATACTTTATCCTTGAGTATTTAAATACTTCTTTGTTCAACGGGACTTGACTTGTGTTCTTCTTTGTCCTTTTGTGAACTGTATGGAAGGAGACTGTATTTAGGGCATCGAGACAGTTTTCCATACTTGATCTATTACAAGTCTTCTTCTTTGTCGACGAGCTTCACTTATGCTGATTCGAGGCTGGTCTTCGATACATGATAAATCCTTGAATCCTCGATACAGTTTCCTTTACTGTATTTGGCATATATGTCAAAACCTTCTCAATAACAAATAACAATCGATACAGGGATCGGGTATCCCGGCTGAATCGATACAGGGTGTTTGTTTTTCCTAACACATTTGATAAAGAATCGACATTGCCTCGACATGTAGATAAGGGTCCAGAATAGAATTAACTGACTTGTTCTACCAAATTGAAGCCATGGCTAGGCCATTTTCGTAGCATATCCTTGTATCTCTCCATGCTTCGTGAAATGACTCCGAATCTTGTTGACGATATATAGAGATTTCGTATTTGAATTTCACCACTTTTATTTGTGGAAAGTATTTAGTGGTGAATTTATGAACAATTTAGGGCCAATTTGTTATGCTTCGTGGTGGCAAAGTATCCATCCAATCTCTTGTTCATTCCTTCAGAATGTGCACAAATAGTCTCATTTTGATTTCCTATTCATTTACATGTCGGTACTTGAAATTTCCACAAATCTCCACAAAATGGTTAATATGGAAATGTAGATTCTCGTCGGTTCTCCCATAGAATGAGCTTTTCTTTTTGTGAATATAGAATGAGTTGTTGGAGAAGAGATTTATGACATACGGGAGAATTTAAAAATTATTCACTCCAAATGGTGGATAGATCACACTTGCTTGCACGCTCAATGATGGGGGTTCATGAATTCCCCAAATAACATGTTGTCTTCATCTTTTTCCAGCACAATAGGATGTTGATATTGAATGTCTTGAGCAATTTGTATTCCCCCTACCGGAGGAACTTTTTTGTTGTCGTTTACTTGGAGGATACGTGGGTTTGGTTCATCCGCCATTGATAATGAGGAAATAATGCTCGTTTTTTATTCTCTTCAACTTCTTATGAATGTGGCTTCAATCTCGGGATCTAGTGAAATTAAATCGTGATTATAGTCCTTCGCATAGGCAAGAGAATCTAAAACAAAAAAAAATATCTACAACAATAGTCAATAATGTAAGATTCCAAAATAACACTAATACATTTCCCGGCAACGGCACCAAAACTTGAGACACTTTTGGTGTAGCTTATCGCAAGTGCACGATATCGCACCAAGCAGTAAGTAGACTTTTGAGTCCGGTTAATCGATCCCACGAGGAAGTACAGTTATAAATTGATTTATACACTATTTTTCTTTTGTTATGGTTATTAGGATGCGTGTAAATACATGATTTAAAAGTTGGGTTTGGAAATTACAAGGAATTGCAATTATAGTTCATGAAATTTAAGAAGTAAATGATTGCACAAATAAAAGAATTATAAGATGTAAAATGAAATAGTTGAGATTACAAACTCAATTTGATCATTAGTTATAGAAGATGTATATGAGATCATAAGATGCATTACTTATTATGTTGTGTAGATTCGATTTTTTTTAAAAGACGGTTGCTCTTTCGGATGTCAAAACGCCCCTTATATCAATTTACTATATTTCTATGTTGATTTGATTCGATACATAGCATTAGGTTTTACGAAAATAAGTCAAGGAATCATCCAAGGTCTAGAGGTATATTTCTTTCAGTTAGAAGAACTTAGAGTGAAAATTATTTGATCAAATCAATATATTTTCTTTCAAAATATATGAAGACCGTAAACATCAATATTTACTGGCCAAATAAATAAAGATTGTAAAATAGTAAAAATCATCACACACAATACTAATTAATCCAAAATGGATTTTTATACAAATTTAAATAACATGATAAACAGTGTTTAAAATCCCAACTAAGAGGACTTAGCCCATGTAGGCTTTATTCAACATATTACATCGATTAGTAACCATGATTAGTTGAAAAAGTGAAAGAATTGACACTAACTCCCTTTAGATAAAGGAAAAAAAAGCAATAAATTCCCTTCACAACATAAACTTCAACAAACTTACATAAACTCTCAAAAACACAAATGTGTTCTTCGCACAAAATGAAAAATTACAATTTTTTATACTTCAAATTGAGAAAATGTGAGATGAAAGATGATTATGAAATGGAACAAGTGGTCTACTTATACACCCAAGGTCATATAATAGCTCAAAAACTTTGGTATTATCACATTAAATCGGATCAAGACAAGCCACCCACTCCATATAGGTCCAAAAGTGTGAAAGATATGATAAGATCACACACTTTGTCAAAAAAGTACGACCTTAATATTAAGGAGTTACGGCCGTAACGAACACAACATCATAACGTTAGACATTTACGGTCATAACTAAGTTATTGTACGGCCGTAATGAGTTTCCAAACTTCATTTTTAACCCATAATTTCTTTGACTCTTGCGTTTTAGCGCCAAATCTTATTCGGGTGATAACTTTTGATATGTAACTCTAATTTTGAATCCAGAAAGATTGCCGAACTCATTTCGTAAAGCTCTACAACATGAATACATAAAAACTCAATAAACCGAATTCTTTATAAAAAATATTATTTCTTGAGTAAATCAATAATTCAATCTGATAAGGCTAAATTTATATCTTCATCCCATAACATCGTCATCTTACGCAATGGGCATTCCCCTGTGGAATTTGGTACTACATTGTATTTTTTTTTTTTTGATAACTCAGTTTCTAGGCTTACACCTAACTATGTCTGAGGGTAACAACTCCGCTTTCTCATTACTGCCACCAAGTTAAATCATGGGATGTGCACGAATTGATCAGTGTCTTGTCGGGTTCTGCTGACGTACAACCAGATCCTCCCAGGTAAAGAGACATGAAGTCCTCCCCCCGAATCGAACTCACACGGATGATATTCAGTATGAGGTCCTGTCAAAGGTTTAATTAGAGCATATATGTCCCGGAAAAGATTTTTGAAATGGAGGCACTCATATGGTGGCCACCTGGGCTAAACCAGTTGATTACATTGTATAGTCCATTATGAAGTTGTGATATTCGCTAGATGTTAGTAAGGGGATTTTTACTTTTTTTCCATTAATACCTGAATTGATTAAGCTGTCTGATTTAAAAAAATATCATGTTGTTTCTTTCTTTTCTAAATGAACTATCTGAATGACAGAAATTACCATTTTACCCCTCAATATGAATTAAGTCATTTTGGATAAAGAACGGATTGAGCATTTTAGTTTATATAATCAATTTAAATTATATGACATAATATTTATTTTAATTTATATTATAATATATATTCATAAATTATATTATAATTTTTAGGTATATTTAAATAATCAGATAATAATTTATAAATATATTAAGTTATATTTTAATATATATATATATATAGTTATATTAATTTTTTAATAGTCAATATAAAAAAATCAATTTAAATAATATAACATAATATATATTTTAATTTAGATTATAATATATATTCATAAATCATATTATAATTTTCAGATATATTTAAATAATCAGACAATATTTTTATAAATATATTAAGTTATATTTTAATATATATAGTTATATTAATTTTTATTAGTCAATATAAAAAATCAATTTAAATAATATAACATAATATATATATATATTTTAATTTATATTATAATATATATTCATAAATTATATTATAATTTTCAGATATATTTAAATAATTAGACAATAGTTTTATAAATATATTAAGTTATATTTTAATATATAGTTATATTATTTTTTTAATAGTCAATATAAAAAAAATTATATAATATAACATAATATATATTTTAATTTATATTATAATATATATATTCATAAATCATATTATAATTTTTAGGTATATGTAAATAATCAGACAATATTTTTATAAATATATTAAGTTATATTTTATTATATATAGTTATATTAATTTTTTTAATAGTTAATATAAAAATCAATTTATATAATATAAAATAATATATATTTTAATTTAATATATAATATATTTATATTCATAAATCATATTATAATTTTCAGTTATATTTAGATAATCAGACAATATTTTTATAAATATATTAAGTTATATTTTATTATATATATATATAGTTATATTGTTTTTTTTATCAATAAATAGCTTATATTTTATGAATTTTAAATGTATAATATTAATATATATTTTAAATTTATACTATATATACTCAATTGTAATTAAGATTATATGATAATTTATACTATATATACTCAATTCTTTTATTATTAAATAGGGTATTTTTGGTATATTGGAGAAGTATTTCTATCTTAATGGTAAGGACACCCCAAAAGTTGCTTAATGAAAAAAACATTATTAAGATCATTAAGTAGAAAGTAAACAGCAAAATATAGCTGATCGATTAAACTGATTAAGCATTAAGCTGATTAAGTAAAAAGTAAACCAGCCCTAAGGGGATGTTTACTTTTTTTCCATTAATACCTGAATTGATTAAGCTCTCTGAGTGGATTAATCTGTCTGATTTAAAAAAAATATCCTGTTGTTTCTTTCTTTTCTGAATGAACTATCTGAATGACAGAAATGACCATTTTACCCCTCAATATGAATTAAGTCCTTTTTGATAAAGGACGGATTGAGCATTTTAGTTTATATAATCAATTTAAATTATATGACATAATATTTATTTTAATTTATATTATAATATATATTCATAAATTATATTATAATTTTTAGGTATATTTAAATAATCAGAAAATATTTTATAAATATATTAAGTTATATTTTAATTTATATATATATATATAGTTATATTAATTTTTTAATAGTCAATATAAAAAAAATCAATTTAAATAATATAACATAATATATATTTTAATTTAGATTATAATATATATTCATAAATTATATTATAATTTTCAGATATATTTAAATAATCAGACAATATTTTTATAAATACATTAAGTTATATTTTAATATATATAGTTATATTATTTTTTATTAGTCAATATAAACAATCAATTTAAATAATATAACATAATATATATATTTTAATTTATATTATAATATATATTCATAAATTATATTATAATTTTCAGATATATTTAAATAATTAGACAATAGTTTTATAAATATATTAAGTTATATTTTAATATATAGTTATATTATTTTTTTTAATAGTCAATATGAAAAAAAAATTATATAATATAACATAATATATATTTTAATTTATATTATAATATATATTCATAAATCATATTATAATTTTTAGGTATATGTAAATAATCAGACAATATTTTTATAAATATATTAAGTTATATTTTATTATATATAGTTATATTAATTTTTTAATAGTCAATATAAAAAAAATCAATTTATATAATATAAAATAATATATATTTTAATTTAATATATAATATATTAATATTCATAAATCATATTATAATTTTCAGTTATATTTAGATAATCAGACAATATTTTTATAAATATATTAAGTTATATTTTAATATATATATATATATATATATATAGTTATATTATTTTTTTATCAATAAATAGCTTATATTTTATCAATTTTAAATGTATAATATTAATATATATTTTAAATTTATACTATATATACTCAATTGTAATTAAGATTATATGATAATTTATACTGTATATACTCAATTCTTTTATTATTAAATAGGGTATTTTTGGTATATTGGAGAAGTATTTCTGTCTTAATGGTAAGGACACCCCAAAAGTTGCTTAATGAAAAAGACATTATTAAGATCACTAAGTAGAAAATAAACAGCAAAATATAGCTGATCGATTAAACTGATTAAGTAAAAAGTAAACAAGCCCTAAGTCATATCATTCAAAGGATACTACTCGGTAATAACTAGACCTGGCAAACGGGCGGGCCCGGCCCAAACGGGTCGGGCATAAAACGGGCGGGCTTTTTTTGGGCCGGGCCAAAAAGGCCCGGTTTTTCCTGGGCCAAAATTATTAGGCCCGTGGCCCGCCCCGGGCGGGCTCGGACCCGGCCCGCGGGCCTCGACTTTTTTTTTTTGAAATATTAATTCTGAAATAAATATACAAATATTTTTCGATCCTTAATTATTATATTATTCACTATACTATCACAATCAGATAAATAAATATACAATTATTTTTATTTGATAATTACATTATTTACTACACTACCATAATCAAAAGACAAATATACAAATATTTTTATTTGATCATCATATCATTTATAACTACTAATTTCTTATAAAATCATAAAATAATATTATTATTGATATGAGATACTACAAATAATCACAAAGTCCCAAAAAAATAAAATTAAATCAATAAGTAACATATAGATGTATTATAATCTAACAAACAAGGAAAAAAATTAAATATTATAATTACACATAACATAAATTAAAAAAAAAAAAAATGGGCAGGCGGGCGGGCCTTGTGGCCGGCCTCTACGGGCAGGCCAAATCTGGGCCGGGCCAAAAAGGCCCGGGTTTTTTTGGGCTAATAATATGCAGCCCAATGCCCGCCCAAAAACGGGCGGGCTGGCCCGGCCCGCGGGCCTGGGCCTATTTTGCCGGGTCTAGTAATAACACTGCTGACAGAACCACATTTGTTGATTTGGTCAAGTTATAATATATTAGTACAAATTACGAAAATTATTTGTAAATATATATTTACACAAATACAACATTATTTTACATGTTATCATCTGTTATATTAATATGAAACTAGTACTAACCCGTGGCGTTGCCACGGCATGATTTCCTTTAAATCAGTAATACGTGAAATAAAATATCATCCAAATAATAAATAATATTAAATAGAATCAAAGGTTCAGTACATCGAAAAATATGAAAGAGAATGCAAAGTCAACGTGTACAATCACAGTAGACATCTGAATAATCGACAACTGCAAAACGATATCTGTACAAATCAGTAAGCAATAACAAAATCAAATAAATGTATATTGCTACTTTAGACATAAAGTGTATTAATATGATAAAAACATACCTCAAAGTTTTGAAAACACCTCCTTGTATACAATGTTGGTGATCGTGTCGGTGGGATTGCCTTCCTCATCCAATGCTAAAACCTTGAGCCCCTTTCTGCTTGTTACTCTGGAAAATGCAACATAGAGCTGGCCATGGCTGAAAACAGACTTTGGGAGGTAGGCCCAACATGAGATAAAGACTGTCCCTGACTCTTATTGATAGTCATTGCATAACAAACTGATATAGGAAATTGCCTTCGCTGAAATCTAATAGGAAACTTGGTAATATCAGAAGGTGAAAGTACCATCCTTGGTATGAAAACCTTCACTCCAAATGATTCTTTCCATGTATCGTCTTAGCCTCAATAACGTGCTTGCCAATCGCGGAATAATCAATCTAGTTCCATTACAAGCTCGTGGAGTCAATATTTCTAAGAAGCATTATAGACAACCGACCTTAAGTCGAATTATATGATTTGGTATCCCGTAAGTCCTTATAGTGTTCAGAACTCGTGAATAGACATCTTCTCTATTGACGGTATCATCTTCGTCAGGGCATATGTTATCTGAACTCATGAATTCCGTGGCATCTCCAGGTAAAAGAGACATTATATAATCATTTACTTCCTGGACGATCTCATTGGTGGGAGCAAGAATAGCCCTATCATGAAAGTACCGACCACCACCGACATGGTCTAATATGCTCGGATATGTGCTCTTAACTATTGCAGCAATTGGTTCATCAATAGACCGAATCAGAATATCATCAGGCAGTTTTAATTCTACCTCACCATCATTATCAACACCAATTTCACCATCTCCAACCTTCAGCATCCACTCAGCAAACTCCCTGATGCTCCGCCAGACTGTAATATAATAGCACAAAGTCAACAATTTATATACATTTAAAATAAGTTATTTATATAAAAAGTAATTATCTAGCATAAAATTTTAGAAAAGTACCTGTAGACGCATGTTCTTCGTAAGATTCAGGACACGACATGAACTCCAAATTGTCTTAGATGAGCAAAGGGATGCGTGGACTATATCCTGCCTACTACCATTTGGTATGGCGGGCAATATCTGTCTGTAATCACCACCAAAGACAACGACCAATCCACCAAACGGCTTGTTAGATTCCATACCATGATGATCTTTCATCATATCTCTTATACTGCGATCCAGTGCCTCAAAGCAAAACTTATTAGTCATGGGTGCCTCATCCCACATGATTAGCTTTGTACTCTTCAAAAGTCCTGTCAGATCGCATTGAATTTTCTGTCGTTATCCGAAAATATCATGACAGTCCATCTTTTTCAAAAGACTTGATTATCTCGACCTGAAATAAAATAAAATCATATTGATGATAGATATTTTATTATCTAAGTCATTATAATCGAGTGGTTTAAGCTTGTAGGATTATTAGGATATGGTTTTCAATTATTTAGATTACCCAAATCTTTAGTTCTCCAATTTGCAAGTTGATTCGGTAAAAGACTTTAGGATATGGTTTTCAATTATTGTTGTGATTATCCGAATGTTAGCTATTTAAATATCAATTTGATCTGGTCTTTTAAAATATCATAAAACAGTCTGAAGTGTTTTAACTTTTTAGAGTTTATAGGATTCAGGTTTAAGTTGTTTAGATTATCCGAATTGTAACTATTTAAATATCAATTTGATCTGGTCTTTTAAAATATCATAAAACAGTGTGAAGTGTTTTAACTTTCTAGAGTTTATAGGATCTAGATTTAAGTTGTTAAGATTATCCGAATTTTAGCTATTTAAATATCAATTTGATCTGGTCTTTTAAAACATCATGAAACAGTCTGAAGTGTTTTAACTTTGTAGTGTTTTCAGGATCTTGGTCTCAATTGTTAAGATTATCCGAATTTTAGTTATTTAAATATCTATTTAATCTGGTATTTTAAAATATCTTAAAACAGTCTGAAGTGATTTAACTTTCTAGAGTTTTCAGGATCTTGGTCTTAGTTGTTAATATTATTCGAATTTTAGTTATTTAAATATCAATTTGATGTGGTCTTTTAAAATATTATAAAACAGTCCGAATTGGACTTTCTAGAGTTTGTAGGATCCATGTATCAATTTGATCTAGTCTTCGAAAATATCATAAAACAGTCGGAAGTGGTTCAACTTTCTAGAGTTTTCAGGATCTAGGTTTCAGTTAAGATTATTCGAATTTTAGTTATTTAAATATTAAATTGATATGGTCTTTGACAATATTATAAAACAGTCCTTCACTGCGCGTTAAAAGATCGAACAAATTAGAATTAAATGAACATTATTTTGAATATATAGTAGATATCTTATTAGCTAAACCGCTTATTATAAGGTGTTTATTTTTGTTGAGTTGTTAGGATCTCAGTTTCTATTAAATATTAAAACAATCCTCATCTTTTAAAAGATTGTTAATAATTTTGATCAGATTAATTTACAATTTGATTCGAGCATTTAAAATATTCAAGTCATTATCTATAATAATAATTGATTCGGTCTTTTTATTTAATTAGAATTAAATAAAAATAATCATAGAAACACGGGAATTATCAAATACAGGTAATTTATAACTTTTATAAATATAAGTTATTTATCTTGCTAGAATTGTTAGGATCTGGGTTTCAATTATTTACACAAAGACAATTATCTATTAGCTATCTAATTGGCAATGTTATAAAGAATCGGTTAACATGCTTGGAATAATTGAAACACCCATGAGCAGAAAAGTGAGAATTTAAAACCCAAGATAAGTGAATATGATTCACAAATATAAGTTGATAGAGAAATGTGAATCGAGACAATTACAACAATATTGAAATACTCCTAGATTTTGACGTCGTGCTCGCATGTACTTATAGCATTCATATAGACCACTTCAATATCAGCAACACATCTAGGGCACTGGTTGTGCGGAAGTTGTCTTTCTAGATGCAATAGAAATTCTTCGTCACTTGAATTACAGAATAGTGGAACACCAAGGTAGTTAGGAAGCTTAAATTTCATTTTTGAAAGTCTTTTTTTTTCAGTTGCCATCTGCATGATGTCACATAGTATGCGCTCTTAGAATTATCCTCCAACATCGACAACCCTTGAATTCCCTCTTCTCTGTGTTTTTCTTCACCACTAAACAGCTTCATGAAGTTTAAACAATATGTGGCTTCATGGTGATTGAGGTTTAGGGCGATAATCATTAATTCAAATGCTTCGTCTTCATTTTGTTCGACGAAGAACTTTAACTACAAAAAAATGAAATAGTAATAAAATTAGGAGAAGATGAGATAAAAATAATTAGTAACTAATTAGATATTAATGTACCAATGATTTTCTGAACAGTGCTTCAGGATTTTTAGAAGCCACCAGTTTATCTAACATTGGAGGAGAAACATCATGTTGCATGTCAAAACTAAGCCGCTGCAAAATGCTTGTTGTGTTACCCAACTCATAGAAGAGTCGACAACTGGGAATCGTAGTATTGTTTGTAGTTAGAAATTAATAATTTGTATATATATACAATAACGCGCAGTGAATGAAGAACCTATGAAACCTGCAAATTACCTGACGCTAGCGTTCGCCCAGCCGTTGGGTGATTGACGTGCAAGCTTTTCCATAATGCACATGATTAAATCATGTGGCAGATTTGTAATTGCGTAGTTATCGATAATCATCATTCTTTTCGAATCAAACATTTTGAGATAAACACAGGTATTCTGACCTTGTGGTATGAGGAATGTCATTATAACCAACGGTTTTTAGGAATGAGGAGTGGTTGTGTGATAAATATTCGGCTCCCAAGAAATCTCATAAATCTAACTGAAAGTTGCCCTCGGGTCCCTATTTGTAGCTGAAATATTTTTAAATCAATTAATTTTTTATAGGGTTTATGATGAGTATTGGTGCCCTACAAAATCTTGTAAATCTAACTAACTAATGGATAATATAATAAATATTATAAATAGCTAAAATTATGACAGAATATAATTTGAATTGTTTTATATATATGAAATAATTTTAGACCATTTTTTTTCTGCTGGAATTTGCCATGTAGGCTTATAGCTAAAATTGTGGAAAAATGAACAAACTATTTTGAATGGCAAAATATAATTGAAATGATTTTAAATCATTTATTTTTTGCTGGAATTTGCCACGTAGGATTTTGTTTAGCTAAAATTGTGGAAAAATGAACAAACTATTTTGAATGGCAAAATATAATTGAAATGATTTTAAATCATTTATTTTTTGTTGGAATTTGCTACGTATGATTTTGTCCCATGTGGCATGTCTCTCCTTTCATTTAAATCATGTGGCAGATTTGTAATTGCGTAGTTATCGATAATCATCATTCTTTTCGAATCAAACATTTTGAGATAAATACAGGTATTCTGACCTTGTGGTATGAGGAATGTCATTTCTTGTTTATATAACCAACGATTTTTAGGATAAGGAGTGGTTGTGTGATAAGTATTCGGCTCCCAAGAAAGTTGCCCTCGGGTCCCTATTTGTAGCTGTAATATTTTTAAATCAATTAATTTTTTATAGGATTTATGATGAGTATTGGTGCCCTACAAAATCTTGTAAATCTAACTAACTAATGGATAATATGATAAATATTATAAATAGCTAAAATCGTGGCAGAATATAATTTGAATTGTTTTATATATATGAAATAATTTTAGACCATTTTTTTTCTGCTGAAATTTGCCACGTAGGCTTATAGCTAAAATTGTGGAAAAATGAACAAACTATTTTGAATGGCAAAATATAAATGAAATAATTTTAAATCATTTATTTTTTGCTAGAATTTGCCACGTAGGATTTTGTTTAGCTAAAATTGTGGAAAAATGAACAAACTATTTTGAATGACAAAATATAATTGAAATAATTTTAAATCATTTATTTTTTGCTGGAATTTGCTACGTAGGATTTTGTCTCATGTGTCATGTCTCTCCTTTCATTTAAATCATGTGGCAGTTTTGTAATTGCGTAGTTATCGATAATCATCATTCTTTTCGAATCAAACATTTTGAGATAAACACAGGTATTCTGACCTTGTGGTATGAGGAATGTCATTTCTTATTTATATAACAAACGGTTTTTAGGAATGAGGAGTGGCTGTGTGATAAGTATTCGGCTCCCAAGAAATCTCATAAATCTAGCTGAAAGTTGCCCTCGGGTCCCTAGTTGTAGCTGAAATATTTTTAAATCAATTAATTTTTTATAGAATTTATGATGAGTATTGGTGCCCTACAAAATTTTGTAAATCTAACTAACTAATGGATAATATGATAAATATTATAAATAGCTAAAATTGTGGCAGAATATAATTTGAATTGTTTTATATATATGAAATAATTTTAGACCATTTTTTTTCTGCTGGAATTTGCCATGTAGGCTTATAACTAAAATTGTGGAAAAATGAACAAACTATTTTGAATGGCAAAATATAATTGAAATGATTTTAAATCATTTATTTTTTGCTGGAATTTGCCACATAGGATTTTGTTTAGCTAAAATTGTGGAAAAATGAACAAACTATTTTGAATGGCAAAATATAATTGAAATGATTTTAAATCATTTATTTTTTGCTGGAATTTGCCACATGGGATTTTGTCCCATGTGGCATGTCTCTCCTTTCATTTTCATCACCACTTTTCATATATATATAGATATGCAACCGAATATTAGCATATGAATCATGTATATTTTTTACAAATAGTACTTTACAAAATAATAATGTGCAATATATAATTTCTATAAAGAATATAAGAAAAAATCATGTTTTCTCACGAAGTTAATAATATTGGTTTTAACATGACACTTGTTATGTAGTAATATTCCATACATTTCCTAAATTTGTTCGTATCTTTCCTTTTTGGCACGTCCCTTAAATTTGATTTTATATCGTTTATGGACACTACTAATCCATTCTAGATCAGACTCTAATAACTAACTGAAAGAGTACGAGTGAACATGAAGCACTAAAGCACATGACAATTAGGTTTTTTGTTAATGACCCTACCCATAACCCACGATGTATCGTCCGAGTGATAAGCCAAGTGATAAGCCAACTCGGCGACTCTATCTAAAATCTAAAACGACCCGATATATCGGACTAAGCTTCCCCGTCCTCCCAAAGCGAAAGACTCCCTTCATCGGATACATTTTAAGCAAAATGTGGTCTCCCATCTCGAACTCTAAAGGTCGATGACGAACATCATCATAAGATTTTTATCGGCTCTAAGCAGTCAATGATCTTCCTCGAGTGATAGAGATCTTATCCTTGGTCTCTAACAAATTATCTGGCTCCATCCCAACTAACTCCGAGGCCTCATCTCAATAAAGTGGAGATCTACACCGCTTTCACACAAGGCCTCAAAAGGTGCCATTTTGACTGACACGTGCCAACTATTGTTGTATGTAAACTTGATCAAAAGCAAATGGAGTTCCTAGTTACTACTCAAGTCTAAAACGTATGCCCGCAACATATATTCTAACGTCTGAATCATTCGCTCGATGTCTGATTGTGGATAAAAAGACGTACTCAATCTCAACTCGGTACCCAAGACCTGGTGGACCGTCTGCCAAAAATATGACAGAAAATTACCATCCCAATCAGAAACGATAGTCTTAGTCATACTGTGCAGTCTCACAACCTCCACTATAGATACTCGAGCCAGCCTCTCTGGTCCCCCGGTATTCTTGATGCCTACAAAGTGCGCCGACTTGGTTAACCAATTGACGACCATCCAAAATATATTCATTCTGGTTTTAGTCCTCGGCATCCCCGTGATAAAGTCCATGGGGATCTAGAGTCTTAATCATTTTAGATTGTGGTTCCATTTTTAGATTCAGAGTCTTAATCATTTTAGATTCTAGTTCTTGTTGTTTAGTTGCCGAACTTACTGATGCTCACCCCTAGCCGAAATGCTTTCATAACATGGTAAAAATTATATATGTTTTGTGAAGTCTTGTTTTCGTAAGTGATTGATTTTAAGGCAATATATTTTGGTAGTAATTTTACCTCAAGTGAATTGTACTTTTAGCTCATGTAATACATTATATATTAATAATGCATAATAAAAAGGCAGTTGACACACTCACACCCCCTACTATGAATGTGGAACATAAGATAAAACAGTTCATTAGTAGATGATTATGACTGTGGAGCATAAGATAAAACAATTCATTAGTAGATGATTATGGCTGTTAGTACGTGTAAAGATCATAATTTCAAGTTAACTTGAGACTACATTGAAGCCATGCGAGAAAAAACGTCACATTCAACAGCAGAAGAAACACAAAAAATCATTTGTTCTTTCTTCAAATTATAATGCAACAACTTTGCAAATTGCCGTGTTAGATCACGACAATTGAAATATAATAATGGATAACTTTTCGTACTAGGTAAATTTTTATAAAAAAACATGCATTACATGGCCATATTCTTATATTAAAACAAATATTATAAACATGTTCATCTTCTACACGCTTCTAATAAACATTTTCCTAGCCAAATCTAGTCGGATTGCAATGATTCTTGGTTCTAAACACCCATATATTCATCTAGTATCACTTACAACATTTAAATAGACATTTTACTTCAATCATTTTCACATAACGGACCAAATTCGCAACACACTCCATGAAAACCTTATATTCGACCACTTCATCTTTCAAACCCAACATCTCCCAGATCGTAAATCTCCACCGCTCAAACAAATACTCTACCGAAAGCTTACGAAATTTCCTACAAAATGAAAGGAAATCCACCTCCATCCACAAATCCTAGCTCAAGTTATTATCAAATCAATCAAGCACAAAAACACAACTTTAGGTCCCTAAAAAAGCATCTTTGCTATGTAAATGCCAGTCCATCATACTCACCAAACGTGCGCGCCGTAGATTTAAGTCCAATCGCACGGTCCAAATTCAAAATTTCACCTCAGTCTGAATCCGCGTCAATCGTCTCTCCACCAATCATCTTCCATCTTTTGGATATGAACCCTGCCCACTGACGTATTTAAATCCGCCCATTTCTCTCCTCCAAATTCTCACCCCAATCCCACAAGTGATTATTGGTTTCTAATTTTGATCGTCCTGGTGCAATAGATCTGTACTCCAATTTCTTTAAATCCCCAAACCCTAGCCCTAACCCTAGCTCCTGAAGATAATTCACTATGGCCACCACCGCCGAAGAGCCAATTCTCCCCACCGAGCAGGCGGTCGAGCCTCCGTCTGCTGAGGAGCCTGTCAAGGAAGAAAACCCTCCGCCGAAACCCGCCGTCAAAGCCAAAAAAGCCGCCGCTTCCAAGGAGAAGAAAGTTCCGGCGCCGAAGAAGCGTACGGGGTCAACTCACCCTCCTTACTTCGAGGTATTTAACGACCTAATTTGATGTTTAGTTGGCTTTAATATTTTGTTGAAATGATTAATGGTTTTATGATTTTTTTTTTTCTGTTTTTGTGTCATGCAGATGATTCAGGATGCGATCGTGGCGCTTAAGGAAAGGACCGGATCGAGCCAGTACGCTATTACGAAGTTCATTGAGGAAAACCAGAAGAATCTGCCGCCTAATTTCAAGAAGCTCTTGCTCGTTCAGTTGAGGAAGCTCGTGGCCAATGGCAAGCTCACCAAAGTTAAGAATTCGTACAAACTACCATCTGCCCGTTCCTCTAAATTGGCTTCTGTTTCGTCCCCGGCTAAGAAGAAGTCGGCTCCTGCTTCCAAGCCGAAGGCTGCTGCAAGCAAGGGAAAGAAGGCAGCCGTTTCAAAAGCCAAGCCAAAATCTAAAGCCGCCGCCGCAAAACCCAAGGCCGCTGCTGCTGCTGCGAAACCTAAACCCGCAGCGAAGGTGAAGCCTGCTGCGAAAGCTAAGCCGGTTGCAAAGTCCAAGCCTGCGACTCCAGCCAAAACAAAGGCTGCGCTGAAGAGGAAGGCTCCCGAGAAGGCAAAGGCTGAGAAGAAACAGCCTTCTAAAGCAGCAAGAACATCGACAAGGTCGACTCCAGGGAAGAAGGCGGCAGTGGCGACGCCTGTTAAAAAAGGCCCGGCGACAAAGAAGGCTGCGCCGGCAAAGAAAGTTCCGGCGAAGATTGTTAAGCCAAAGACTGTGAAGAAATCTCCGGCGAAGAAGGTTTCAGCCAAGAAAGGGAAGAAGTAGGGATCAGAGGTTTAGTTTGGGACAGCCATGTTTGTTTTAGGGACAGTACTGTAAATTTCGCTCGAGTGTTTTAATGGGCGTAGACTGTAGTTTTTATGCCCGGAGTATGAATGATAGAATCGGATTCTTTCTCCCTTTTCGCCCTTCTCCATATCTTACATTTTTTTTACCCTTTCCTTATTTGTTTTTCTTTTTTTTAGAGATTTGAAACAATGCACGGTCTGTAATTTGTTCAAATCTATTCCGAAAGAATTCAGTAGGTTTTGTCTTAATTCTTCCTCCCTTTTATTTATGCACTTTGGTTTGTTGATTCTCCATATCTACGCATTTGGGCTGATTAATTGTTTGTAATGGTTTTCCTTTAGCACTGCATATGATGGCTAGGCTTATTATTCATTGCTGGTCGGTGTACCATTCACGATAGAACCAACGAGGCAACACATGCCAGCGTCGATTAGTGAAGGCAGTGCGCTTCATATGTGGGCAATGTCCATCAGCGCTTATTATGGGTAAAACTCTCAACTTAGTTTCGTTCAACTCTGGCTACCCTGGCGTTTGTTTCTTTAC
Organism: Orobanche coerulescens; assembly: GCA_033398695.1. Classification (NCBI taxonomy): domain Eukaryota; kingdom Viridiplantae; phylum Streptophyta; class Magnoliopsida; order Lamiales; family Orobanchaceae; genus Orobanche; species Orobanche coerulescens. The sequence goes on from CM065801.1 coordinate 13,779,606, forward strand.
TAAATCATGAAATGCTTGCACTTAAATATACACAAATCTTGGTTCAACTTTCCTAGTCCATTATGTATTCTAATGTAAGAGTACTGAACGATGTGTGCCTAATTAACTAATTTAATGAATTAAGTAATGTGTCCCCGATGAAATAAGGATATCAGCACGGCATATTTGTTTGGAAATGCAGTAGTAAAGTGGAATAAGAAACTTTGATTCCAAAAGGAGTTCTTATGCTATTTATTCATTGAGGTTCTTTAATTCACTAGGAATTAGTTTCGGTCTATGTTGCTGCTAGAGTTTCAGCATTTACAGAAGTTGCTCCATAAAATTTTATTACTACAATACATTCAAAAGCTAAAAAATAACGACACGATGATGCTGTTAGAATATTTTCCTTTCGTCCCATAAGAGTGCTCAATTAGTTATTTTCTCCTTTCGTCCCATAAGAGTGTGCTCAATTAGTTATTTTCGTCCATCCCATGAGAGTGCCTATTCCATTTTTAGGAAATATCTTTATACTTTTACTCCACATTTTAACTTATTTACAACTATATCAAGGATGGCTCACATCCTTTATCCTTTAATTAATCAACAATAATTAACATACACATACAACAAAAAGTGAGACTTTTTCTCCACTCAAATTCACCACTATTTAACTTTTATTAAAATCCGTGCCCATAAAGAATGAGCACACTCTTATGAGACGGAGGGAGTAATTATCAAGTGATAATGCAACTTATTCAGATGATAATACTTGTGTCCGTGCCTTCCTATTATTATTAGTATTACTATTATACATTTAACATCAGGTCTAATATTTGTTGATATTCCGTCATTTACTAGGTCGTACTTGGTGATTTTACTGTGTCTATTACGAGGAAGCTGCGTGAAATTGAACGATTAAGTATGTGCATAGTAGATTCACGACAAAGTTTACCTATGTTTTCTTTCTAGATCCTTTGCCTAACAAGTTTTGAGTAATTTGGATACATGTGAATGAGATTACCCGAGCTCCAATAGATGCAAGGGAAACCCAACCATTTGTAGATTTCCTAGTAAATTGGTGGATCAGTTTTATGACGGTAATAGCCAATCTGATTCACCATAACTTTGGAGAAACATAATGTCTATATTATGGGACTATGTAAGTTTATTGCCAATAGAGGGTATATAGAAGATAACTTTAAGAGAATTGATGGCTTGAATATTGCGATATGACTGGAGTTTAGTCGTATGGTTAATCTTCACCTGCCCAATATTTGTGTAAAACATTGTACAAAAAATGAAATGATTCAGGGGCTTGAGAGTCTCCACCCTTTGTGTGCAACTTCACTTTTTTTTTTTGGCGATTGATCCTGAATGAAGACAAAAGAAGATGGTGGCCCCTATTGAGGACAAAATGAGGGAAAATCAACTAAGATGGCCATAGCCATGTGCAAAGAGGACCACTAGATCCTCCAATGAGGAGGTTCCGATGAGGAGGTGTGAAACTATAGACAGCAAACGGGATCAAGAGAAGAGAGGGCGGCTGAATAAGAGTTGGGAGGAAAACTATTAGAAGGGACATGCAGCAGATAAACTTAACAGAGGAGATGATCCAGCATAGAGCTGACGTCATATCCATATAACCGACCCCGTCGTTGTGAGATAAGGCTTAGTTACAACGACAGGCTTAGTTTGGTTTAATATACTGATGAGTTTCTATATTTATCTTAATGCATACTCCTGTGCTCTTCCCATTTTTCATTTTGAATACTTATTTTCAGGTTCACTAATTATGTGGCTAAAAATATGCTCCTACATGTTAGAGGTCACATTGCACTTGATTGTCTGAATTTGCTTATAACTAGCCAGGTGACGCTAAAAAAAAGTCACTTGCAAATATACTGGTCTTTATCTGGCCTTCGTATAGTTGGCTCCTGCACTTTCTTTGTTCCGGTAAATATTTTCATCTCAATTGCCAACTTTCACTAATCCCGTTGACCCCCTCAGGATTAGACTCCTTATTCAGGCAAATGGAGATGAAAAACGATATCCAAAGATGTTTCAGAATTGATTCCACATTTATCAATTATATGGGGTGACAAGATGCATATTTAAGCATCCATAATGGGTCGGTTCATTTTTTTTTTTCCAAGTTCGTGTTTTACAGACATCTTAGCTTGGAGATGTCCCTTTTTGTAGTTTTCTTGTGCTTATGTAATTTGAGCTTCTTTGCGATTATGTATAGCATCATATGGCACAAGGCCTTCTTCAGTCTTGACAATGGCGGCATACCGGGAATCCAAATAACTTGATTCGAACATCTCTATGTCGAGAAGGTATAGTAAAAATCTTCCTGCTGAGTTGTTTATGCTATAGTTTTCTGTATGTGTGATAACTTATATTTGGTGTCTGTTTGGTTAGGGTGTTAGTGCCCTATTAAATTATGAAATCAGGCTAATACACAAGTTTTATAACAAGCCCGGTTTTAGGGCGTGTGTTTGGTTAGGGTGTTAGTGCCCTATTAACAGTTTGGTTGAGTGGTTCACTGCCCTAGTTTTATATCAATCCAACCTTTAGGTTGTTTGCACCCCAAGGGTGGGCGGATTCCAATATCCACATATTTAACCAGATCATCATCATCATCAACAACACCTTAATCCCAACTATGTTGGGGTCGGTGGCATGAAGATTATAGTGTCGTTTAATTGTCTAAAATTAGTTAACACCATAACTCATGCAAATAACAAAGTGGCAAAGTTTTACGCCGGATGCCCTTCGTGTCGCAACCTTCATATGAAGGAGAAATAGAACGAAATTCCAAAACCGTCAACATCATAGGTTTTTCCATTTATATGGAAAATATCATGAGACGGCGATGAGTTTGAGATAATTGCTATTGTCATGTCACAATACGTGATTGATATTGTAAAATCAACACATACATCATGGAACATGACTCATATTTAACCAGATTTATATATTTTTTTATTTAACACAGTTTTTCCAAACCCTAATATACCACCCAACCAAACATATTACTACAATCGACCTATGTCCATAATATCACTCCAAAAGCCCAATTAGTTCCAATAACCGAGATGATTGATTGGGCAACCAAACAAGGACTTACGATTTTACTTTTTATGCTTTTACTTTTGGTTTGAACACTCATGTAATATGGTCAATCAGAACTCTTGGTCTATTGTGCCAATTGTATGAGGTTTCTCTCTTTTGAAACTTGTAACCCTCTGTCCCGCTTAAATGTGAAATATTTACACTTCGCTCAAAAATTGTTCTTTTAGAAATTTTTACAAAATCAAATTAAATAATCACAATCACATAACTTAATTTCTACTACACACTTACCGTCAATACCTTATACTTTTTAAACTCAACCATACACTCATCATCAATACCTTTTAGAGTCGTTTGGTTCGCAGTAGGGTATGGATTTGGAATCAGGAATCTGGTCAGGGTGGTATATCACATGTTTGGTTCAATGTTTGAAACAAAGTATTTTTTTTATATTTTTTTTATCCAATATCTCAAAAATAATAATAAATATGTTGATAAGAAATTTGATGATTATTATTTTTATTTAAATTATTATTATAATTTAATTATTAACATAATAAAATTACTATTAAAAGCAAATTACAAATTTAAGAATAATAATTGATGTAACCGAGCTGATCGGCCACCAAGAACCGGGTTAATCTCAGAAGTTTATCTAAGAAAACCTGAATATGTGAAATATTGCTTTCTCTCTCTCTCTCTCTCTTTGTATATTCCTTTCCCTCTCTAAAAAATACTGTAATCTCAGAATTATGCTTGGCCTTTGAAGTAGAGCCCCCTCCTCCTTTTATAGAAGGGAGAGCTGCCTATCCTTCAAGATTTTTCCCTGATTTTTAGGTAAGATCCCGGATATCCAGGGATTCAGGGTGCGATTTCCCATCCCTCTTGATACCACAAAGCTAACCCTCTTTCTATCTTCGGGTGCGAGGGGGATCTGATGATATCCCTGAGAAGCATCCATCATACTAAGCAATTCGCACCCCGAGGTTGAGTCCACCAGCTGATCTATGCGGGGTAACGGGTAGTGATCCTTTGGACATGCTTTATTTAGGTCTCGGAAGTCCATGCACATCCTCCACTTCTCTTGGCTTTTCCCTACCATGACAGCGTTAGATAACCACTCCGGAAACTGGATTTCCGTTATGTGTCCAGCTCGGAGGAACTTGTCAACTTCTACCCCAATGATCCCATCCATCTCTGGCCCAAAATGCCTCCTCTTCTGCTTCACTGGCCTTACGGTTGGGTCGATGTTTAACATGTGCTCGGCGACTGTTGGGCTGATTCCCACCAGATCCTCGGCCGCGAACGCGAAAATGTCCACAAATCTCCTTAGCAAGCAGATAAGGCTTTCCCTTATCCCATCGTCCAACCGATTTCCCACGCGAGTTTTTGTTTATGGCTTTCCAAGAACCAATTCTATCTCCAACAACTCCTCATTAGGCTTGACACCCTCTTCCTCGGCTTCCTCGGGCGCCTTTGATTTTTTATTCTTTTTAAACTCTGGATCCGGGCCTCCTAGCTCGGACGTCCTCTTACCGCGCTGCACTCCTTGTTTTACCGTTCTGTGGTAACAAGATCGGGACACAAACTGATCCCCGGATACTTCCCCTACCCCGCCTCCTACGGGGAATTTTACTTTCATGTGCGTGGTAGATGCTACTGCTTCGAACTTGTTGAGTCCCGGTCGCCCTAGAATGGCGTTATAGGCAGATTTGGTGTCCACCACTAAAAACCTGAGCGTCTTGACCTTCCGATGAGGTATCTGACCTAGTGCTATCGGAAGCACCACTTCTCCGACCGGTTGCACCTCGGTCATGCAGAACCCAAAGTGTGGTATCTACCTTCTTTAATTCCATCTCAAGGTTCATCTGTTTGAAACAATCATAGAACAAGATGTCCACCGAGCTTCCTGTATCGATGAATACTCTTTGTACATCATAACTGGCAATCTCTGCGGTGATGACCAGTGCGTCATTATGGGGCGCATGTATCCCGCTATAATCCGCAGGGCTGAACTGAATGATAGGCCCGCTGCTCACAGAGGCGACCTCTTCGAACTGATGACACCTAGCCCTTCGCGTGTGAGCTTTCCTAGCCTGGTTAGAATTTCCGTCGGTTGGTCCTCCTGATATCACGTGGATCACTCCTTTCTTAGCTGGGGGAGCAGCGGGTCCCCGAGGGGCTTCTCTTTTCATCTCCGTCCCCCCTTGGGGAATGGGTGGTTGCCTCCGGCCTCCATTCCTCTGCTGATATGTGAACTCCATTAGATGCCCCGCTCGGACCAGCCTCTCGATCTCGTCTTTAAGGTGTTTGCACTCATTTGTTTTATGCCCATAATCATTGTGGAATCGACAATAAAGCTCGGATTTCGACTGGGTAGGCCCATTAGAACGAGATGTAGGCCACTCGATAACCCTATCTTCAACTGCTTCCAAAACCTGCGCTCTCCTCATCCTTAATGGGCTGTATTGGTCAAATCGACCGGTATCGCTCTTCTTATCTTTTCTTATCTGCCTCGCAAGTTCTCTCGGTCGCAAATGGCGATCTTTTTTTCCTTCTCTTATCTTTTATTAGGTTTACAGTTGGGGGCTCTTTTATTAAAAAAATCCGGCAAAATGACATCGTTTGAATAAAAGGACAAAAAAATAGCACGATACAAAAGTATATCGGGGTACACTAGATTATCGGGATACAGTCGCGTATCCGAAGATACATGCACAAATGGAATACATATAGAGGTACATACCGAAATCTGTCCGAGAGGATACATATCTTGAGATACGTATCGCGTATCGTAAGATAATGACTTCCATGACTATGGTATTAATAATTATTAGAATAAATAATAATAATTATTTATTATTTATAATAATAATTATTATTATCTATAAGAATAATAATTTTGATAATAATAATAATATTATTTGATTATTATTCTTAGTAGTATATTATATTATTATTGTTATTATTATTAATTAATAATAAAAAATAAGGATCATACCCACCTCCCCTCCTAGGTTTCAAAAACCCAGAGGGTTCTGGGTACGAGTTTGAAAAATTTAAATATTGACAATCAAACACGAGATATGACGATACTCTACATTTTAATCAACACCTTTACCTAAATTCTTATACTCATATTTACTCCCTCTGTTAAGCTTTGGCGGGTGGTTATCCGCCTTTTCTTTTTCTTTCTCTTTTCCAGAACTAGTTAGTTTGTTTGGATCTTGTAGAGTTTGTGGCTGGCATATCATGAATTTTATGGAGATATTTCCCTGAGTTCAATATCTAGTTTGAAACACAAAAAATTACTTCAGGTATGTTAAATGATATACTCGTGCAATTAAATAGCGGCTTGGTTTGATGTGAAATTTTTCGTGAACTCACCTAAATCCTGTAATGGTTGACAGCCAGCAGGAACATGGAATTTCTAATGTGTGGCTAGGCCTTCTTTTCAGCTTTCTAGTGGATGAGCACTAAGATTCTATGCTTGCATATCTATAATAATACCATGCTTCTGGCTATATATATATAGAAAGAGGGAGGGAGGGAGGGAGGGAGGGAGGGAGGGAGGGAGGGGGAGGGAGGGGGAGGGAGGGGGGGAGGGGGGGGGAGGGACCATGCTATAATACATTAAACGTGATGCTATTATCAGTTATATACAATGCAATTATATATTTAACATCACGCATTATCAGTCATGTAATTTAGCACTATCCTTGGTTGACAGCGTAAGTAACTGTATCACATGTAACATATTATTGCGTATGAGTTCCCACACAGAAGAATGTTCCTGTGTGAACCTGACCCTATATATGTGTACATTGTGGGGATAAAGCATAACTAAGGGAGGGAGGAAGGGCAATGATATATTAGATTACTAACTGGTGTCATAATGGCACGGTGTGCTATAATTGTATTAAAATAATTAAATTACCAAATTACCTTGCTAGAAGAAAAATTGCTAGAAGAAAAAATGTTGTCTCCCGGAGCTTTGAAGGGGGACGGCTGCACTAAAAAAAAAAAAAAAACTGGCCGGCTGCCGGAGGCGCCCGCTGGAAAGCAGTCCCGCTTAAAAAAAAAAGAAAAAACTTGCCGGAAGCTCCCTCGCCCGAAAGCAGGCCGGCCTTCGGCGGCCCTGTCGGAAAGCAGGCCCGCGAAAGAAACAAAAAAACTGGAGGATTGTTGGCGGCTGGCAGGCGACCGCAAAAAGAAAAACCTGCCAGTTAATATTAAGGGTACTTTGGAAGTTTATTATTGTTGATCATTTGATACTATTAAATTTAACACGGAGGGAAAAGGTAAAAGTGTTCTTTTCAGATGTGCACCATGATGACCCACGATGACCAAAAAATACCGCTGTCCTTTATGTTATAGAATACGTATGTGATGCTATTATTAATCATATACGATGCTACTCTATATTTGGCATCACATATTATCAGCCATGTGATTTTGGAACTATCTTTGATTAACATCGTAAATAACTGATATAGCATCACATACAACGTATTATAGCATAATGCTTACTACTTAGTTCCCCCACACGGGAAGATTCCTATGCGAACCTGACCCTATATACTGTACATTATGTGTGCGATTGATGGGGGATAAAGCACAACTATTCTTTATGAATGCAGTTGCTACAACAATTTTACTTGCAAAAAATCAAGTTTTAAAGTGATGGAAAAGTTTGAAGCAGAGATAAGTTCAGTTCTTAACTGTATCATTAGAAATAGGAATGTCTATACTTTTCTTTAGAAATAGTTTGGTTATGAGCAAACTAAGATCATGGTCTGATGAATCAGTTACTTGAGCAATTTTGATAAACCGTCATTGTTATTGGCCATTTGGGAAATGTATGTTCGTGTGATTATCCTAGTGACAGTAATGTCCATGGGATTTTGCTGCTACATTTTCCAATCCGGCATAAATAAAAGCACGCCGAAATATATTTCACTTCTCACGTTTTTGGTGTTTGTCCATTCCCCAGTACAACATGTGGATCAACTGAATTCGTATCTAAGCGTAGTTCAAATGATTTATCCACTATCTCTTGTATGCGTCAAGAGAGATGTTCAGTTGTCCTTGTCAGTATGCCACATCAATCCCTCAAGCTCTCGACTCTCTGGATAGAATACTTGAGCTCTTTCTGAATGTTCAACCTTGAAGGTGACAGAACTATGTCATTCCAAACGGACCCTGCTTGAAAAGCTGGATGTGGCCTCTTGTAGAGCTCAAAAATGGAATCTGCTTCTTCGTTCAACCTGCCTATCACGTCTAAACATTTTATCTCATCTGGGTCGACCAACAAATTCTTGTCTTTGTCCTTCCATCCTATCAGCTTCACAACCACAACGTATTAGTGTCAAATATATATATATATATATATATATAATGTAGGGTTAAGTACAAGAAGTACCCTCGAGGTTTTGCCTGATCACAGAGAAACCCAACTAACTCTCAAAATTATAAAAAATACCCCCACGTTTGATTCAGCATTTAGTGTAAAAACTTAGGGGAATTAGAATTAAGGAGTTAAGGCCCTGTTCTTTTGGACTTATTTTTCAGTTTTTCAGGTCAGGTCAGTTCAGTTCTTATTATTGTTATTAATAATAATAATAATAATAATCTTAACTATTATTATTGTTATTATTACTAATAATATTTACTATTATCGTTGTTGTTGATTACTATTATTATTATTTACTATTATTATCAGTGTTATTATTATTATTATTAATTTTAATTATTATTATTGTTATTATTACTAATAATATTTGCTATTATTATTAATAATATTTATTATTATCGTTGTTATTGATTACTATTATTATTATTTACCATTATTATTATAGTTATTATCGTTATTGTTATTATTATTATAGTTATTATCGTTATTGTTATTAGTATCATTAATATTATTATAATTTACCCTTATCAAATAGATCTCAATTTATCATTTATATTTTATATTATTATTATTATTTTTATTATTATTATTATTATTTTTTTTTATTATGATTACAAAAAATTAGTGGGAAGCCTCGAAACTAACTGAGCACCCACACCTCTAGCAATGGCAAATCCAATCCTATTAAAAATATGAACTGCTGCACGCGCACCAATGTCCTGAGTCATAGAGAATCGTCGAATGCGCTTAAGTAAGGTAACCCCATTTTACCCTTAATATATATTTCAGTTCAGGTCAGTTCAGGTCCGTTCTGTTCAGATTCATTCAGTCCAAAAGGACAGAGCCTAACTGTAATATTCTTATATATTTGAAGGGAGGTTTTGAAGTGTTTGTTTCAGGGGCGTTTTTGTAATTACCCTTAAACCATTGTGCTAACAGTGGGCTGCAATGGCCGAGTCTCAGTTGGATGACAAACTTGGTTAAAATTCGTCAAGGGATGGATAACAGTGTACCTTAGGAGGGCCTTCCAATGCATTGGTGCTGTACAGTCGAGCATTGTCTACTAATTGGCAATACGTCTTAAATGCATCTGCAAATCTCTTGTGCGACTTTAGCTGCGAGTTTACCCTTACTGCTCTTCTACACATTATAGCTCGCCTGAACGACAAATTGTCAGCTTCACAGATCTTTAAGTTGCCTAAAACAGGAGTTACTGAATGATCTTTCTTTATCTTCTCGAAATGAAAAAATCTAACACAATCTTAGACGTAAATAGCTTTCTTTGCACTCCTGGTCCCATAAGATGGAGACCTTGACACTTTTGCCCCCCCCACCCCCCCCACCCACCCATTTTTTGGAACTCAAGAAGCAACAAATGATTCTGCTTATCTTTTTAATATTGGGGTTCAAATTTCAGATTGTGACCAAAAGTGTGAGGCCTCACTCTTGTGGAGCCAAACTGCAATTATCTCAACTTTGACCCTTTTTTCCACAGTGAATTGATATGTAGGTTATTTCCAGTTTTATATTCGACATTAAACCAAATATATGTGTCTCAATATCCTGTCGCCATGGACTGAATGCTAACTGGTTTATAACATATACAGAGTTACATGTGTCACGTACCTTATTCCTCTAATAACTGCTAAATAGGCGTCACAGATGACGCCAACCAACTCTATTCTGTACGCTCTTCTCTTCCTATTCCCGTCATGTTCTTGTTCCTCATCAATTTGTTCCCAGTAGTTTTCGGTTACAATTCCATCTTCATTTACTTTGTAACCAGCTCCCATCCGGTACCTACGCCTGTGAACATTCCTGGCCATGGTTATTGTTTGAACGACGAACGGGACCCACGAAAGTGTCCCATCCATGATTACGTCTCGACCTTCGTTTAGTGCAGTTACTAGGAGGGATGATGCTGCATCTGTAGATGACTGGTGTACCTAGAAAATGAAAGTAGAGTCTGAATCATTTTTATAATTAAAGTATTAAGTTACAGCAAGTAAACTGGTGGGGCTTATTACGAACATAGCCCTTGAGATTTCTTCACTGTTGAATAGATTCCTGGTGAAAATGAAGTCGGAATGTAAGAAAAAATCGGAGTAGTTGTATGAAATGGAGAGAGAATTGTGTTTTTTTGGATGATAATTGGAAGTTAGTGTGAGAAATGAGGTGAGGTATTCGAGGGGATTTTGCAGTCTATTCGGACCTATAGTTAAGCTCAAATGGGACAGCACCCGAAACGAACCGTAGTGACTGAACCGCCACTTCGTGGTCCTTTCTAGAAGTTTCGGATGACTAGAAAAAAAGGGCTCCTGATGTTTCGGCTATAAAAATAAAAAAATCCAGAGGTCTGTGAATATTGCTCCAAAAAAACAACATTGAGGTTTGATTATGTATTATACTTTTATCCCTTTCAAAGCGAAAACATTTCAAAAAAACCCTTATAGTTGTAAGAATGTTACAATTTCCCCTTAAATTTAGGAAAGAACCAAACCTCAGTTTTTTTGTTGTTTGTAATTTCCAAAAGCCTCTGGGTTGTTTCTGTAAATATGTCAAACCACAGGGGTCAATTTGTAGTTATCCATAAAAAGGAGAAACCCCCCTTACTTTATTCCTCTTCATAAAAATATTTGGTTTTCCAAAACACCCGTTTCATTTGTAGCCATATATACTTGGATTCTTTTTATGTGCTGCTGGCAGGTAGTGAATATTTCTGAGCTGTGATCATATCACCAATATTATACATACCATGGTATTGGTACACCGATTTGTAATGATGCACGAAAATATAAATTTCCATCTCTGATCAACCATGAATGCTTAATTGATTTTGTTTTTTTGGTTTTATATGCTCTCCATACAGTAGAAGGAGATTCGAACTGCAGTTGTACGCTAAAAATGTATATTTGGATGCAAATTGGCTTGAGCATTAATTTTAACTATGTGTAATGTTTTTTTTGGCAGACTTTTCTAAAGCAAAGCAACTTCTTTCGCTTATGTTGTGCGGAATTCATGTATTACCAGTTCGGCAGTTTGAAGCATGTCATGGTGTCCCCTTGAGCTAAGTGCTCTATAAATGACGTCCGACTCTTTAAATGCATCCGCCTCTATGATAACAGCATTCCCACATGCTCCAGCCCAGAATGGTCTGTTCCAAGCATAGTTTGAAATATTAGCTTTCAATTATCAAGATAAAACTTCACCTTTTTTGGTCCCACAGAATTGAGACGGACACTTCTGGCCCATAATTCACTTTTGGTCCCCCCCCCCCCCCCCCTGTTTTTTTTTTTTTCTGGCAGTAATGCACTTTTGGTCCCATAGGAAGGTTTGTTTTCGAACATTTGGGACTAAAAATGCAACAATTGATTTCTATGAGATGATTTTGCTCAAAATTTACTATTGGGAATAAAAACGCAAATTATGGGACCATAAGTGTCGGACGTCTAAATCTTGTGGGGACCAAAGGAGCAATTACCACCAACTACAGTGTAACCTCTTTAAATTAATACTCGATTAATTAATAACCTCTATAAAATTAATATCTTTTCCGGTCCCGACTTGAGCCCCAAGCGTAAATTAATAATTTCGATAAATTGATAAGATAATAATTTTTTTGAGACCCCTTTATAAATCAAGGGTTCCATCAACATTAAATTAATAATCTCAGAAAATTACAAACATAACTAAGACAACTTAGTAAAATACTAACTTTCAAATGAAAATTCTGATTGAGCCACTGTTGCAAGTCTTTTTGGGTAAGGGTGGAATGATCTCTCTTGTACGACTTGCGTATTTGATCGGTCATAGGTTTTTTTTTCAGCACCTTTTAAGTGAGAAGTCATTGTATTTGTTGGTATGTTTTTACAAATGTTTTGTTATATATATAGTAATTCTTCCCTAAGCATTTAACATTGAACATACTGTACGTATGAATCTAGTTTTAAAACATTGAACATACGTACGAATCTAGTTTGAAAATATTGAATAATTAGATTCAATTTCCTAACATTGAATACTAATTAGATTTAAGTTCCTAACATTGAATACTCATTAATATCTCTATGTAATTAAATTTAAATTCATAGAATTTTGATGTAAATAATTTTAAATTGGTTGAATATAAAATACCTCTTTAAATTAATAAATTATTAATTTATCGATTAATTAATAGCTCTCTAAAATTAATATTTTTTCCGGTCCCAACTGTATTAATTTATAGAGGTTCTACTGTATTGCAGAATAAAACAGGTTACTTTCGGAACACAATAATTCTTCTATATATGTACTCTGATTTTTTTTTTTTCTGTTCTTTGCAGTTTAACATAACATCGATTTTTATCTTCTTACTCTTTGAGAATATCCTTGAGGACAGTACTCTTGCCGGCCCCCATCCCACCACCCATGAGGAGGAGCATTGGACTTCTGTCTTTGTGAGCCATGGGGACCATCACATTCGTGCACTGTGAATCGTCAAGGGATACGAGTCCAATGGCTTTCATCTCCTCCACTAACGTTGTAAATACTCTTGCCACCTTCAGATTTTTCGTCACCCTTTCGAATCTCTGTTCTCTGTTATGTATCCGACAATGCAGGAAAACATAATGAAAAAAAAAATTGTTTCACAAAAACCACCGTTACCGAAAAAGCCGTTCAATTGGCTGCACTGCGTATTCAAAACTTGTCTATGCATGTGACAGGTTAGTTATAATAACTACCCGAGTTTTAGCCTAATTATAGAAAAAACCAAGGCTGGTTATCTTCCAAAAATTACAAAAATACACCCTCGACATTTGTTTCTTTTTTCAGATTGCACCTTTCAGAGGGTGGGGGCAGGGTTTTTTGGCAGATTTGCCTCGCGTTTTACAAAATGGTCCGTTTGTTGTAAACTAAATATTCATATTGCAGGAGTGCTTGTATTTTTAAAAAAATAACCGTTTGTGTAAATCAAATAAACGCATTACCCCATGTGTTTTTCAAAAAAAGTGCATCTCACTCACCCCTCTGTTTTCATGTTCACAAGGGGGGTAATCTACACGTAGGACATAGGGGGTTGGGTGGTGTATCTATTTAATTTACACATGGGGTTGGGTGGTGTATCTATTTAAGGATACAGACGGTCCATTTTGTAAAACACAGGGGCGGGAGGGGGTTAGCGGATAGAGAGGGAACAAGTGGGGGTTCCCCGCCCCCTCCCCCGAGCCCAATTTTTTTCTACAGGTGTCAAAATAAGTGAATGTGTTTGGATATATACAATTCTAAGTGCCCCTCAAATTTCCAATCCTGCATTCGTCACTTTTGTAATATGGAAAGATAACTGGAGGCCTTTTGTAATTACGCTAAACCTTATGGGCAGTTTTGTTATAACAAAGCTCTTATGCTATTCTACTAGTATTAACTAGTTTATGAAACCGGGATATTGCCGCCGCCGGAACTTAACAATATAGTTAAAAAACAAAACGAGGATTTCTGAATTCAGGACATGAGACGATCTGCACGGAGAGATCTTACCTAGTGGCTGCCATGACAATGTGTTTAAGCTTCTTCTTTGGCTCGGTTTCAGCACTCAGCACCTGAAAATTATGTGTCGGGAAGATATCAAATTTCTTGTCCCAAGGAAATATATATATATACATATATATATATATACACACACACACACACACATGACTGATGTTCAAGAGAGGATCTTAAAAGAGACATGCCTGACTGAGCATGGAAGAAGCATGTCTCCAGTGGAATGCAAAGTAGCTGAGAGTACATCTCTCGAATTCTTCCACCAGCTTAATGAATAGGGAATCGACATCTGGCTCTCTCGCGAAAAACGCGTACATTTCTTCTTCGCACCCGTCTGCTTTTCTAATGTAGTCAGAAGCCAACTTGCACAGGTTTGGGCATTCTCTTATATCTCCGAACCCCATTTGTCTGGCTGCTCAAAAACACACACGAAATATGTCATACATCTTAATCCCAACTATATTGGGGGTCAATACCATGAAGCTTATAGTATCAAATAATGGCCTAAACCTAGTTACCACTATAAATTCAATGCTTTTCTGTTACAACTTTCGTACGAAGGAGAAATGAGATGAAATTTCAAAACCGTCATCATCATTTCTTGAATTGAGGTAACACCCATAGTCAATGTGCTATTACAGGATTGATGTTGTAAAATCGACATGTAGATTATGGAACATAATATAACACACACACACACTCACAAACACACATCATCACCAATTTTCTTACCATTACTCTTTTTTCCTTGTTTATTTTTAATTAATAATTTTTTTATTTTACAAAATTACAGTGGTAGCATATTCTTACCTTTCTAATCACCTAACATCTTCCCGTCACCATTTCACTTGTTATACGTCTTATCAGCTACCAATTGCATAGCGGCCATAGCCAGAAGCCACAAGGGAGCCGGGGGGGCTTAACCACTTTTACCGAAATATTATTTGTTCCCTACTTTAGTTTACAATGGTTCAAACAATTTGCAAATTTGGGGGGGTGGCCCATGTCAGTTACTATCATCACATATATTCAGCTGATATTCATATTTTTCTTGCATTTATTTTCTTCCTTTTTTCTTCTTGCCAGCAAAATATGGTCGGACCTATCTCTGTTAGACGTGCAATTTATTAACACAAGAACACCAAAAGGATTGGACTATAGAACAATTACCTACGTAGTGAGAGAATTTTTCTATGTCCAAAACCTGACCGATTTCAGAAACTTTTATCCAGGGTACAATCCTCTGATCTCGTATTTTCTTGAGGCGATAATGCATAGCCGCAGCTATGATTAATCCGATGGACGAGGCTACGAGGATCTGCGTATACGTGGGTTTGGTACTGCTATTCCCGTAATCTGCTGAAGAAACAACAACAGTTTCGTAAATTAAGTGGCCCCTGGATAATAATTTCAATAAACATATTGATGAATAATGTACGAAGAGAATTTTACCTTTCGGCATATCTCGGTTATGGAAGAGGAAGAAGACGGAGGAGGATTTTCCTGTTAATTCCGACATTTGCATGTATAATATATATATATTTTCCTACGATTTTGGAGATCTGCATGTATGAAATATGAATATGCTTCTGGAGCTTGTAGGCCAATACGTTATGGTTGTTTTGGCACGTGCTTAAGTTTGTGGTTACTATCCCAAGTTAAGGGGGTGTTTGGTGAAAGGAAAATGAAATACTCCTTTTTCCGGCTTATGTCCGCTGAGAGGATTGGACCCGTTTTTTTTTTTTTTTTTGTTTTTTCCGTGATGGAACTTTGACAATTAATTTATCTCTCAAAATATATCGAAATTTTTTTTGATAACAGTTATATATGTTTCTTTTACTTGCTACTTCTGCTACTAATATAAAAACCAATATTAATATGTAAGATGATGTTGAATTTGTCTAGATATATATTTTTAAAATATTATTTTTCGTAATTATTATTATATTATCAAAGATATTATAGCAGTATAATTTCTTAAATTTTATGATTATCCTTTATGAAATATTATGATTAATGTTCAATCTAAAGAAATGATAATTAATACTACATTTGTTCTCGCAACAAGGCCATGATTGTCAATGCATAATTTTAATTATTAATATTTTTACTTCTGTATTTCTAAAAATTATATGTTAAAGATATATTTCGAGATTAATCGAACAAGATTTTACATGACTATATTTTTTTATAAGTATAAATTACATAAATGGTCAGCGGTGTAATAGTCAATATATTTTTCTTTTTGCGTATATGTTTGCGAGAAAATAAAACTCCCACCTCAACAGTGTTTAGAATGAAATTATATATTTTCCCTTTTCATATGAATTGCATGGTTCATATTGCATACTGCATTTGATAGACTTTTATCATTTTACTCGAATATTTGAAGGGATGTTCATAAAATTACACAAGTGAAGGACAATTGTTAAAAAGGAAAAATCATACTTTTAGTCCACCTGCTATGGCGAAATTACCAAACTGTCTCATCTATTTTTTTTTAGAACCAAATCACTCCATTTCATCATCAAACAAGTACAGAAACAGCACAGGTAGGAGAATTAAGTCTAGCAAGGCATCTCCTCACAGCCATCCTGATCAGTAACTACACACCAAGACAAATTATGGGCCAAAATGTTTGCGGAACGAAAAACATGCTTAAAAGAAATAGCTCGAAACAAAGAAGTTTTATTTTTTATTTCTTCCACAACATGTCCTCCCATGGTTAAGCAGGTAGTAGAATCCAAGATAGCTTTGATCACTTCTGCACAGTGGCTCTATTATCACATCCTGGAATCCACAAGCGAGGGCCAAGTCAAGTCCGATACTCGCAGCAAAGGTTTCAGTGATTTCTGGGTAAATAGTGTAGGCCAGCATTCGTTGTCTCCATGTCACCACTTTCCCAGCTGCATCACGAATAACGGCTCATATCCCAGCTGTTTTATCATTTTTGAAGATGGAAGCATCCACATTTACCTTAACAGCAGCCCCTCCCGGTGGTTCCCAATGTATCTTCGATTCAGGTGGTCGAGGTTTAGCAAAATGGTGTTGTGCCTCCTTGAATCGAGCCAAATAATCTGCAGCAAATCTTACCAATTCCAATGGGTCTCCTTTCTTGCCTTCATGAACTAGAGTATTCCTGTGATTCCAAATGCTCCAACAAACCGTCACGAATTGTTCAAACTGTTGCTGATGCAGGACCTGTTTAATGCCATTCACCCATTCCCAAAAATCAGAAATAGGTGAGTGAATGATATTTGTAGGCAGCCCAGACAAGGCCCACACCAATCTAGCAAAGTGACGAGCCAAGAATATATGCAAAACAGTCAGTCAGACAAAGAGGGAACAAAGGATTCACATTGATACGCCTCTTAAGCAGATTTGTAAGAACAGGTAAACCATTAGTAAGCATCCGCCAAAAGAACACACGAATTTTGTTTGGAACATGTAGTTTCCAACAGCATAACCAGTCTTTAGGATCTACGGTAGAGCTGCTAGCACAGGCAGCTGCCCCCTGATCTTCTTAAGTTCCCTCGCTGCGAAATAAGCTGTGCGAACTGAATAATAGCCCGACTTAGTGCAAAACCAACGCTTGACATCAGCAGAGACAGCATTACCTACAGGGATTTTCAATATTTCCTCAATATCATCCTCCCAAAAGACAAAATGGAGTGCATTTATATCCCAACCTTGCCCGTTTGGAAGCAGAAAATTAGAAACTGAAATATCCCCAATGTTATAAAGATCAGGAGTAAAAGGTTTTCAAGAAGACGTCCTAGGAATCCTCTGATCTTCCCATACACTAACGTTCTTCCCATCCCCAATCCTCCAAATTAGCCCATGTTTCACCACCTCAATCGAACTAAAAATACTCCTCCAAGTAAATGAGGCATTTTGCTTCATGGTAGCTTCAAGAATGTCACAATCCGGGAAATATTCAGCTTTAAGAATCCGGCTTAGAAGGGCATCAGGGTTATGAAGAACTCGCCAAACCTGTTTACCCAACATAGCTAAATTAAAGGATCTCAAATCCCGAAAGCCCATACCCCCATCTCGCTTACTCTCACATAACCCATCCCACTTAACCCAATGGATTTTATCCTTAGTTCCATCTCCCCACCAGAACTTAGAGATAATAGACCCAAGCTCATGTATAAGATAATCAGTAACCTAAAGCAATCCACACATAAGTAGGTATAGATTGAAGCACAGATTTAATCATAACCTCCTTACCGGCCCGAGACAAGTGTTTCTCTCCAAAACCATGGGTTTTTGACCAAAGCTGCTCCCTAAGCCACCCAAAGACCTCTCTCTTAGATCTACCCATATCAGTAGGCAACCTAAGATACTTCTCATGCTTTTCTACAACACTGACAGGTAGAACACTACGAACCTCCTCCATCCTCCCACTCTCAATATTGCGACTAAAAACCACCGTCGACTTATCAAGATTGATCAAATGACCTGAAGAAACACTATAACGATGAAGAATACTATTAATCTCTTCAGCAGACTCCTTAGTGTCCTCACAGAAAGTAATAGTATCATCAGCAAACAACAAGTGAGACACACTAGGTGCCGAAGGACTAACTCAACACCCCCCCACGCTCCGCATCAGCAATCAAAGAACTAAAGGCCTCAGTACAGATAAGGAGATAAAGGATCTCCCTGACATAAACCCCGCTTAGGCTGGATAGGACCAAAGGTTTCCCCGTTTACTTCAACAGAGTAAGAAACGGAGCACACACAGAGAATAATCAATTGAATAAAAGCATGCTCAAATCCTAGTCTAAATAACACACGTTCAACAAAAGACCACTCGACCCGTCATAAGCTTTACTCATATCTAGCTTCAAAGCCATAAAAACATCTTTGCCTTTCATTTTTTTTTCAGAAAATGGTTAATTTTGTAAGATACCAAAACATTATCAGTGATTAACCTATTAGGCACAAAAGCAGATTGGATCTCGGCTATGATGTTATGCATGTGAGGCTTGAGTCTATTAGTTATAGCTTTGGAAGCTATTCTGAAAATAACATTACTCAAGCTAATAGGCCGGAATTGGGTAATCAGTTCTGGTGCTTTGCATTTAGGAATCAGGATAATATGTGTGTAATTCAACTTGGGATTCAGATTGCGTTTATTCAGAATGTCTAAAATGCAGTCAACAACATTTTTGCCAATAACATGCCAGAATTTTTGATAGAAAAGAGCAGGCATACCATCTGGGCCACGGGATTTGGTCGGAAACATATCAAAAAGTGATTTTCGTACCTCCTCTGCTGTAAACAGGCGAGACAAGTCCCGGTTGATAGAGTGATTAATCTTCGATCTCATAGTCCCCACAACCGCTTCGATGTCCTCATTCGCAGGTTCAATACTGAATATGTTTTGGAAGTAATCCACCGCTATCCCTCCCATCACCCCCAAGTCTGACTGTAAATCACCATACTGGTCTTTCAACCCCGAAATATGATTTCGACTAGCCCGTTTCGAAGCCTGAGCATGAAAGAATCTCGTATTGCGATCCTCCTTGGCTAGCCATTGCATCTTAGCACGCTATTTCCACAAGGTTTCTTCACAATCCAATATTTCTTCCAACCCTCTCTTCAATTTCTGATCTTTACCCTTGTCCTCTTTCGAAAACGGTAGTGACTGTAGCTTTTCAAGTTCGAGATTGAGCTTTCTGACCTCATTACGGATATTGGGGAAATTCTTCTTACTCCAATTCATCAGTCCAAACGAACAATTTTGTAGATTAGCATCAAAACCCTCGTCTGGATCCCACATATCCGAAATTACCTTCCCACAGTCTGCTGAGTGGATCCATACAGACTCAAATCGAAACTCCTTTTTTCGGCTGCTGGTCTGAGGTACAGAGGGTGGGGGATAAGACGGCAAGCAACGCCAAATGGTCTGATCGTCGGGCAGTAATATGGCGTATCTGGTTTTGGGGGAAAAGATTTTCCCATTGAAGTGTAGAAACTGCTCTGTCCAATTTTTCTTTTGTGTTAAAAGGTACCTCTCTTCTATTATTCCATGTAAATGGATAACCAGTAAACCCCAGGTCCACCAATTCATTGTGAGACAAAGTTTCACGAAAATCTCGTAATCTCCACTCATCGTCTTGACTAAGCATCTCATTAAAATCACCCATCACTAACAACTCCCGTCCTGACTGAAACTTCAAATCTCGCAAAAGTTTCCAAGTTTGTTTTCTTTTAGCTAAATCTGGTTCCCATAGAAACCTGCTGTAAATCTCCAAATGCTCGAACTATCGGCTAATTGAATATTAGCGTCAATAAACTCAAAACTGTAACCCGACACTTTCTTATCCCAAAGCAAGGCCAAACCTCCTGATTTACCAATAGCACTAACTCCTAAACCAAACATATTAAACTTCTCTCGTAACCTGTCTAACCCATGATCATCCAATTTGGTTTCCATGAGAAAGACAAAACTGAGGCGGAAATCTCGCAAAAGATCTCCAAGAACTCGAACTGCCCGAGGGTGCCCCAAACCCTGACAGTTCCAACTAAGGCAACTCATTGGGTTAGGCGGGATTGCACAGCAACCTCCATCTCTAAATGACATACAAGGGTAACAAACTATCAATATTGTATTAAAAAATACCATTAAACTAAAAAAATATTGTCAAATGATAACAAACTTTATAATTTGTATCTAAAATACCAGTCCAACACCGGTGCTAACCGGTTTCCTAAGTCAAGCTGCCACTTTGCACGCTGATATGTCCAAAACGGCGCTACATTGGCACCCACGTTACCTAGGTCAAGAAACACTGTATTTTACCCACATCGATTAAAACTTGTAGCAAAATCATAGAACGATAAAAACCCTAAGTTGAAGAGAGGTCATCGATCGAGCTTCTCCCTCCCAATACCAGGTACGTTTTTCTGCAAAATCATAGAACGATAAAATCCCAAAGTTGAAGAGAGGTCATCGATCGAGCTTCTCCCTCCCAATACCAGGTACGTTTTTCTTCAATTTCAAGTTTGAATTCCATAAAAGCTTATTGGATGTACCGATGTAGAGAGAGAGAGAGAGGATGGTTTTTATACAACTCACTTTTAAGATGATTACTGAGTCTCTTTCCCACTATTCCGCCGTGCAAGATTTCTGCCACAGTGGTGGGCGGGCAAACCAATACGGTTCCTGACACAACAATGCGAAAATATTTCTTTAACTTTCTCCTTTGTAATTTCATTCTTTTTAACTCTCAAAATCATGTGAAAAAAATTCTCAATTTTAATTTAATCGGTCATGTCATGACTTTTCCCAAAAAAATAAATTTAATCAGATTTTTAGGTGTATTTCTATTTTCTAAAAACTCTGAACAGTTCATTTAAAAAAATATTTAAAAATGCTTCTCCACCTCAATTTCAGTACTTGGAATTCTTCTCCATCTTGAATTTATTGATCTACATTATCTTTTTCCCTTTGTTTAATAGAGTATGATTATCATTGCTGGTGAGAAATTAAATGTTTGTTATTGTTGGTTCCCTTCAGTACTTGGAATGCTTCTCCACCTCATTTTTATTGTGTTATTGCCGATCAGTTTAAAATGTGAACTTATTGCAGATTGATTGTATGATGAGGAAGAAGTTTGGAGGGCTGGTAACAGTACAAGTCTTTTATGAGGGTGTTTTTGTACCAAATCCTCTAAGATATTGTAATGCCACGATAGTTACAGTAACTGATGTTGATTTTTCCCTTATGGATTTCAATCAATGTCATGAATTTTTGAGAACTTTAGTGAGGGAACCATGCCGGAATATGTACTGTCAAGTCCCAAAAAAGATTTTACGTAAATGGTTAAGGGTATTGGCATGTGAGGAGGATTATGGAAGATTTCTTGATCATGCTTATCGTGTTGGAAAAATTAATTTGTACATTGATCATGTGTGTGACGACTTAACAAAATATGTAGGGGAGGATGGACTAAAGGATAGTGATGATGAAGATTCTGTCTTTTCTGATAATATTTCATTAGATCATGAATCAGAGGATGAAGTGGTCAGTTTCAATAAGACCAAACGCGACTCGTTTTTGAGCAAACTTTGTGTTGACGATGAAATTGACAGTGAGGATGAGGTGATGTTCCCTAACCATGATTCATCCATTGATTGGAAAGACATGGTCCCGGTAAAAGGTATGAAGTTCGAGGATCCCAAGCAACTAAAGGAATTAATAATCAATTATGCAGTTGCAAATGGTTATGCCCTTGGATATGAGAAGAATGATTCCACACGACTGTTGGTAAGGTGTGGAAAAGGAAAATGTCCTTTTAGACTTTGGGCCACGTGGATGTCCGAAGAACATTCCTTCCAAATTAAATCCCTCAATGACGAACACAATTGTGCTAGGAACTTTCAATTAGGGTCAATAATCTCCTACGCTTGGATACCTAAGCGTTATGCAACAACGATACGAGAAAAACCTCATACGAGTTTGTCTGATATGGTAGCTGATTTTAAGGAAAAAATTAATCTGAAAGTGAGCACAAGTCAGTGTAGGAGAGCAAAGGTAGCAGCACTAGAAGAAATGAAAGGTACATTGCAAGAACATTATGCTAATCCTGGTTCGACTGTTAGTCTGGATGTTATTACCATGCCTAATGGGAAGAACTATTTCAGTAAATTTTATGTCTGCTTCAAAGGATTGAAGGATGGCTGGATAGAAGGTTGTAGGAGAGTGATAGATATTGATGGGTGTTTCTTGAAGGGGGTATGCACAGGTGAACTCCTTTCAGCAATAGGAAGAGATGCGAATAATCAAATGTTCCTTATTGCATGGACTGTGGTTTCTGTTGAAAACAAAGAAACGTGGAAGTGGTTTCTGGAATTATTAGTTGAGGACATTGGAATGCACTTTGGCAAAGGCTTGACAGTGTTATCTGACCAACACAAGGTTTATACGATCTATTTCTTTAAACTTTTTTACTATTTTAACTGTTATATTATCTTTTTATGTAACCATTACATTTCACGTGTTATTAGGGCCTTATTGAAGCTGTGAATGAGGTATTACCTTACGCTGAGCATAGACAATGTGCAAGACATGTTTATGCGAATTTCAAAAAGAGATTCAGTGGGGCACAATTTCTAAAATTGTCTTGGGCAGCATCAAAAGCCTCAACTTAACTTCGATTTAAGGCAAAAATGGAAGAAATCAAAGCAATCAACGTTGAAGCTCATGCATACTTGATGGAAAGGAATCCCAAATCATGGTGTAGATCATACTTTGAAATTGACAGATGTTGTGATGCTGTAGAGAATGGTATTTGTGAGAGTTTTAATTCAACTATCATTGTAGCACGGAGGAAACCGATTATTACAATGCTTGAGGAGATACGCTTATATGTTATGGACCGAATTTTCAAAAGGAGATTAAAAGCACATAACTGGGATATGGAGTTATGTCCTGTAATTAAGGATAAAATTGAGGAATTAAAGATGCAACAAAGGTAATGTACTTTCATCTTTATTTGCTTATGTTTCGTTTCTTTTTCAGTTTTCTTTTTTTAAACAGGAACCATGAAACATTCTATTTTCTTTCTTTCTTTTTTTTTTTTTTTTAAACAGGAACCATGAAATATTCTACTATTTTTTTTCGGTTTTTTTTTTTAAACAGGAACCGTACATGTCATTTTGACCATTTTCGGACATTTCCTTTGCTTGTTGGATGAAAAGACATAATATCTTGACTGTTTGGTAATTTTGACAGATTTTGGGATATCAGGCCAAGTGGTTTCCATGAGTTTGAAGCAATTTTTGGACCTCATGCTTATGCAATCAATATCGACTCTAAGACATGCACGTGTAGGAAGTGGCAGTTAACAGGTATACCATGTGTACATGGAATTGGTGCATTGTCTTATATGAACCACAATGTGAATGAATATGTAGCTACAGCCTTTACACCAAATATGTTTTTAAATGCGTACAGGTAATGCAATAATAGACTTGTACTTACATGTTGGTTATTTAGATGCAATTAATAAGCTTGTATATACATGTTGTAGATATGGATTGAAGCCAGTGAATGGCACTTTGATGTGGCCTACTACTTCATACATTCCACCTTTACTTCCCAAAAGAAGACGGATGCCTGGACGACCTAAAATTAAAAGGAAAAGACACCCATCTGAATAAGAAATAGGCCAAAGATTACCAAGAAGGGTGTGCTTATGACTTTTAGCAATTGTAAAGCTAGAGGTCATAACATATCTAGATGTCCAAAAAAGGAAAAAGAAGATACTTTATACACCCATCATATTCGTTAATCCCTCTGAAAAATATTAATTCATCCAAGTTTTTAATATTTAGGTACTTCAAATGTCAACACCAAAAAGAAGCTTAAACCTAGAAGGAAGAAGATTACGAACGACAAAAGGGATGAAGAACCACCTACTCTTGAAGATATGGCTATGGCTAGGATGTTCGATGAAGAACCACTTATTATTGAAGATATGGAAGAGATGTTGGATGACTTATTGGTTGACTGAATGTGTTTCCAAATACTTTTGTTTTTCATTAGGGACATATTTTGTTAGGAGTCCCACATTTTTGCATTATAACACCTAGGGAAACTGTGGCACCCACTTTTTTGTTTTGTTCAATGTAAAACTTAGGGAAACTGTTATACATATTTGTGGTCCCCAAACTTTGGTTTGATAAATATTTAATATTTTGTACTACATGGACAAATGTCGTGTACTTCTATATTTATGGAAGTTGATATAAGGTTTACGGCACAAAAAGGTTTATAAAGAGTGGAGAATGGTATATTTAAAACATTTAAATAACTTGAATCAGTCTTTGGTGACATGTCATCATGCCAACATGGCTTCAAAACTGGGAAAACCTTTTAATCCCGTAAACAATGGTGTTTTAAACACAAAAACAATAGTTTGTTGCCTTCTTATCGCATTAATTTAGTTTAATGGTATTTTTAAAACATTTTACATAGTTTGTTACCCTCAACCTCATTCTCCTTATTTTCCTCGCAACTTGTAGCATTCTTATTCTTACTTCCGACCGGACGACCACGTTTTTTGTTTTGCACCAACTCACTGTTACCGCTAGACGTGTTGTTTATTTTGGTGTCGTGTACTTTTGGGTTTCGTGTATTAAAAGTCTAAATCCATACAGGACACTAAATTAATTTGTGTCATGTTGTGTCGTGTACCGCGCAAATTCGTGTCGTTTCGTGTCGTGTTTTCGTGTAAGGGACATAATATAAAATAAATATTAAAATATTATAAATTATAATAATTTTAATATTATAATGTTATTTTTATAGGTTTTAGTAGACGAAATGAAACGAATGACAACGAAAATACGAATGTTTACACGAAATTTATGAAAATTCACATGATATTTTCAAATTTTAAAGTTTAGTATAAACAGAATTCATAAAATATATGTTTTTATTAAATTAAATATAAAACATTATATATATTTATTTATTTCGTGTATCTCGTATCGTGTCGTGTACCCAAAGAGTAAACATAAAACCGACACTAAATCTCGGTCGTGTACTTTCGTGTTCGTGTATTTTCGTGTCGTGTACTCAAAATGCAAACCCAAATATTAATTTTCATGTCGTTTTCATGTTGTATTTTCGTGTCGTGTGGCAAATTGCCGGGTCTAGTTACCACCCTCCTAGACACTAACTGGACGCAAAGGCTTCCTATAGGGTAGACCTGACAATTCGTTCGTGTCGTGTATTTTTGTGTCGTGTACTTTTGTGTTTCGTGTACCAAAAGTCCAAACCCATACACGACACTAAATGAATTCGTGTCATGTCGTGTCATGTACCGCGCAAATTCGTGTCGTGTTTTCGTGTCAGGCACATAATATAAAATAAAATTAAAATATTATAAAATATTATAATTTTATTATTATAATATTATTTTTATAGGTTTTAGTAGACGAAATGAAACGAATGACAATGAAAACACGAAAGTTTATGAAAGTTCACATTATATTTTCAAATTTAAAGTTTAGTATAAACAGAATTCATAAAATATATATTTTTATTAAATTAAATATAAAATATTATATATATATATATATATTTAGTTACTTATTTATTTATTTCGTGTATCTCATGTCGTGTCGTGTACCCAAAGGGTAAACACAAAACCGACACTAAATTTCGGTCGTGTACTTTCGTGTTCGTGTATTTTCGTATCGTGTACTCAAAATGCAAACACAAATACTAAATTTTCGTATCGTTTTCGTGTCGTGTGGTAAATTACCGAGTCTAGTACAGGGTTTAGTTTTTTTTTTTTGGGACTTAGTGGGACGGGTTATAGCAGCTTTCTGGTCGAAATGTGTAGGCTTAAGGTGGCCAGGAACATCTGACGAGATTTTTCAATCAAATTCGGATCAGTAGACAAATTGTGGGTACTGGGTACTAGAGATGTTAAACGGGCTCGACCATAGTGGCCCGCTTAACTGCTAAAAATCGGGTTAGCAGTAGATATTTCCTAACCCGTTTAAATTGCTTTTTTAACCAGAAATTGCTCGATAGAAAATGCGATATATATATATATATATATATATATATACTATATTAATATTATATATAATATATATTAATATTATATATAATATATATTATTACTGTATTTGTTAATATAGTGTGTGTATATATATATATACATAAAAGCGTATTTTTTGTTATATTTATTATAGTATAGTTGTTACTATATATATAAAATATATTGTTATTGTTTTTTTTTTTTGACTTATAAAAAAATAAAAAATAGATTTTTTAAATATTTAGCCCATTTAGCCCGAAACCCGTTAGGGTTAGGGTTAGGGTCAATATTTCTACTGCTTAAATCCTGGCTTTTAATGACTGCTTGCGGCCCGCCAGGCTAGCCCGTTTAACATCTCTACTGGGTA
The DNA here is from genome assembly GCA_033398695.1 of Orobanche coerulescens. NCBI lineage: Eukaryota > Viridiplantae > Streptophyta > Magnoliopsida > Lamiales > Orobanchaceae > Orobanche > Orobanche coerulescens. The sequence continues at coordinate 13,806,535 of CM065801.1, forward strand.
CATTAAAGGTGCAAGGAGAATTGGGACAAATTTGGGGGTAATCCGGTTTGCAAAGGTAAAGGGATGATAGCAAGTAGGGCTGTTAGCGGTTCGAGTGAACCCGAAACCCGGTCAAGAACCGGACCGAAAGACTCGGGACCGAAACTCACTCGACAATTAACGAGTTCGGATTCGAGTTTTAAATATTGAACCGAAACCGATAAGACCCGGACCGAGAAAACTGGAAAAGACCCGGTAACACACACACACACACACACACATATATATATATATATATATATATATATATATACACATACATACACACATACCAAACAAGGCCTAAGGCCTTTGGTATATAAAATTTTTAATCATGCACCAAACATGGCCTTAGGCCATTGATATGTAACACAAATTAGGTTAGAAATTCTAAAATCTCTCACTCCCCCCTCCCCCTCTCGTAGCCGCACGGCCCACACCTAACCCAATTAGTTCAATTTTGGGAATTTTAGTTTATTTTCGAATTCGTGTTAGGGTAAAAAATTTGGGGGTTTCAAATTAGTTTAGGATTCAGATTTGAGGGGTTCAAGTAAGGGTTCCAGATTTGGGGGTTTTAAATAATTGTTCTAATTTGGTGATTTCAATTTTTTTTATAGGTTAATTATTTTCGGATTCGGGTTTTCGGGTTCCGGATTCGGACCGGGTCTATCCGGTACCTATTTTCGGACCGGTTCCAGATCTTAAATATGACCCGGTTCTCTTACCGGTCCGGACCGGGTCTATCCGGTACCTTACCGGATCGGTTCCGGTTCTGTCAAAAACCGGGCCGGACCGATCCGATAACAGCCCTAATAGCAAGTGGGTTTGACACTGGGCTATGTTCACAATGGGTTTGGGAAGGGAGAATTGCTAGTGGGCTTAGCGGCTGGCTTGGGTCATGTTGGGCTTGGGTAGGAATAACCCGGAGTGAAGGAATGGGAGAAACGGATGGGTCCAGTCCATCCCAACAGAGTCAATGGTCATGAGAGTAATTCAAACTAGTTCAAGACCCGTCGAACTTCGACGGGATATAGATTTCTCGTTTACTTGAATGTAAAGATAAAAATAAATTTACGTTTGAAAACTAAAAGTCAAATATATCAAAATTAACTGATTTTCGATGGAATATAGATCTCTTTTATAATAAGAGTCAAACAGCAAAAAATTTACTCAAAAAAAGTTCCTCACAGGTTGTCGAAAACCTCTTTGTAAACTACATTTGTCGTCGAATTGGAAGTCTGGCCCTCTTCGTCACAAAGTAGAACTTTCAGACCTTTCTTGCTAGTTACTCTCGAGACAGCCACATACAACTGACCATGACTGAATACAGGTTTAGGAAGGTAAAGTCCAACGTGCGAAAGAGACTGCCCCTGACTCTTATTTATAGTCATTGCAAAGCACACATATAGGGGAAACTGCCTACGTTGGACCTTGATAGGGAATTTGGTGAAATCTGAAGGGCTCAATATCATTCGAGGAATCAACACTTTCTTACCTGCATTCTTTCCAGACACCATTGCAGCCTCAATGACATGCTTATAAAGCTTTGTCACTATCATCCTCGTACCATTGCACAACTCAGTCGACTGGTCTATATTCCTAAGAACCATCACTGGACATCCAATTTTCAACTTGATCACGTGGTTTGGCAACCCTGAACACCTAACCGTATTAAGAAACTAAACAGAAAATATATCTTCGTGACCATGCATGTCCCCATCCTCTTTGCTGATGCTGTCCGAACTCATATACTCCACCGCATCGCCAGGCAACAGGGACAATATGTAGTCATTGATTTTTTCAACTATCTCATTAGTTGGAGCAGGTATAGCCCTATCTTGAAAAAATAGTGGATCGTGCATATTTTGGAATATGAATGGATAAGTGCTCTCAACGATGGTTGCAAGAGGATCAATCGTATCACGTATTAGAATATCATCGGGTAATTCAACATCTGCTTCTCCGTCGTTGTTTACACCAACAGTCCCATCCCCAATATCTAATATCCACTTGGAGAATTCCATTGCCTCGATAGCATCAGAAGTAGATGCGCCGACCTGCATTGACATAAATACTATAACATATCAAAGAATTTGAATCACATTTAAAAACAATCATAATAAAGTGCAGCAATAATAAAAATTCAGGAGTACAGTCGAAGACCTTCAAACGCATATTTTTCGTCAACTTAAGGACCTCACATGTATCCCAAAGTTTGGATGAACTGATGCCAGCATGCACAATATCCTGTATGCTTCCTTTGGGGACGACGGGCAATATCTGCCTGAAATCACCACCTAACACGACTACCAACCCTTCGAATGGCTTATTAGATGGCTCTCCGTTCGGCTGTCGCATAATGTCCTTTAAGCCTTTATCAAGTGCTTCAAAGCAGAATCTATGAGTCATTGGTGCTTCATCCCAAATTATTAGCTTTGTCCTCTTTAGGAGTTCTGCCAAGTCAGTTCCTGGCTTGACCTTGCTGCAAGTTGTTATCTCATCAACCAGCAATGGAATACCGAATCTCGAGTGTGCAGTTCGACCTTTAGGCAGGAGCAACGAAGCAATACCACTGGAAGCTACTGGAAGAACTATATTCCCCCTGCATCTCAGCGCCGAGCACAGTGTCCTCCAAATAAAAGTTTTTCCCATGCCCCATGAGCCGTATAAGAAGAACACTCCACCGGTGCCTCTATCAACCGCATCTATAATTTTTTTTATAAACTAAAGACTGGTCCTCATTCAAACATGAATACAATCTTGAGTGGTCTGCAAGTAACTCATCCGTGTCGTAAGAAGTTTCGTCCAATATAAGTTTGTTCTAATTGTGTGAGATGATAGAGTCATTGCACAGTGTCCTCCAAATAAAAGTTTTTCCCGTGCCCCCTGAGCCGTATAAGAAGAACACTCCACCGGTGCCTATATCAACCGCATCTATAATTTTTTTATAAACTAAAGACTGATCCTCATTCAAACATGAATACAATCTTGAGTGCTCTGCAAGTAACTCATCCCTATCGTAAGAAGTTTCGTCCAATATAAGTTTGTTCTGATTGTCCGAGATGATAGAGTCATTCGGTAAAGGCATAGGTGGAAAACAATGGAGATTGATATAATTAAGCGAGAGTAATTTTTTAATTTCAACCAATGCATAGTTCTGCACTTGTTCATCAGTGAGCTCCAAATCTATTTGTGATAAAATGAAGAAAACTAAGTGAGATAAATGCAATTGCACATATTATGAAAGAGCATAATATTATGAATGAAGTAAAAATAATTGCAAACAGATAATAGTTTAATCATATATTGATAAAGTAACTGTTATGAAGTTTAGGCATAAAACATATTATCCCAATTATTTAAATTCTGGCGCCAGCGGTAAAGGACATTATCTAAAAAAAGCCGCCAAGTCTTATCCCATACAACTTCTGGTCTCGAGATACTATTAGATAATAGCAATATTGAAAACAGGTGACGCAGGTAGGGTCCGGACCCCCACGAACTTGCTTCAGTGATACCATTGATATACTCCTTGTCATCATCTAACAAACCCAAAGCATAGCAAGCTGACTCGAAACTCTCATAAATGACTCAATTCACCGTTCGCAAATCAACATAGCATGTTGGGCCCTTGATATGATTCAGCATAATTCGAAGGTAATAGAGCTCACCGGAACCAACAGGGACATGGTAAAGTCGTCCTATAGCGAAGCGCTGTTTTCTCGGAGTCCATTTTCGTTGTGCATCATTCCATACAAACTTTTGGGGAAACTCCCAATATTTCAACTTTCTAGCTTCCTCACTTACCTTGTTCATTTCCATCCATGCTAGAAACTTTGACTCTTTGGATGAAGACTTATTAAAGACATCCGAAATATTATCGTCATCCCTGAAAAAACAATTATGTTCACCCTCTAAATGGAATGGTAAACGGTCCACAGCGACACTTCGATAATGAATGTCAAACATAAATATTTGCCAAACTGCTTCACATGCAGAGATATATCGACAGTTGATGTATCGTTTAATCTCATCATCTCTTCGAGCCCCTTCATCATCGACTCCAGTGGTGGAGAACCTAGCAGTAATCCTGTCATTACCCTTGCTGATGTACTTGAAGAGATACTTGATGGCTCTACTTTGATTGCAATATTCAACATTGATGTGAGCCTGATACTTCAAAAGCAGATAATGATTGTAAGGTACAACGAACCGGTTGTCAAGAGAAACTCCATTCTTTTCTATAGTGGCACCCGTATCCCTTCTCTTATAAACATAATATCCCTGATCTTCAATGATGGTTCGTTCATTAAAACTCTTTGAGAAGCGCCTGGAGCACTTTCCATCAACCATGCATAGGGAATAAAGATTAGCAACACTGCAAGGACCATGCACCATATAATCAGAGACGGCCTCCTATAACTTTGGAGTACTTTCCTTATCAGGTATCTCAGCGCATATGACATTGACCATATACTCGGCCAAGTTAACTTGATTATCACGTTCGAGAAAGAGGACGGTGTGAGCATGAGGCAAACCTCGTTTTTGAAATTCGATCGTATAGATTACTACATCAATTCATGAAAATTATCAGTCTAGATGCAAAATGTATAAAAGCTCATCCGGATGTATTTTTTTCGAATCACAAAATCGAGCAAGCTAATTATTATCTTTTCTTTTTCAATTAACTATTTGTAAATTGAATAAAGTCATATTATATCTATATTTGTACACAGTAAGAAATAGCTCTACACTAAGTATCTTATTGTGGTTAAAAACTAGAGTTCCTACTAATTATGGTCCACATACAGGTGTTGAATTTAAAATACCCAACATTTGAGTTAGAGAGTGACCTGGAGATTTTAATCTACATAATTTATTCTTGAAGAGTAAAAATTATGCATTGACACGTATTATTTTTAAAATACTTAAAAAATCAGATATACAGTGATAAAGTAATAACAAATATAGGATGTTAATTGTATAACTAACCTGCTTTGGGTTTTCCAAAAATATAATTATCCTTCAAATCATTCACCAGTTGATCAAGTTTTATTTTGAAAACCCTGCATAATATGTCAGGCCTATCTTCAGATCTCAAACCTCTCTTATTAACAAATCTAGTGATTTCCGGCCATTTCGGATTGCATGTAAATGTAATGAAAAATAAAGGATATCCAGCCCATCTGCAAATAGCCATGAAATCTTGAAATTTTTGAATCATGTATCTAGCACCTCCAGTGAATGAGGATGGCAGTACAATTCGTTTACCCGTGTATGATGGTGCAATATCACCTCTAGCAACTGCATCTGATATGCTTTTGTATTTTTCAACCCTCAAGGTTGTATGAGTCCACCAAGTACTGTTGGAATAGCTTTCTTCCAAGTAGAATATGCGGTCCTTCATTAACACGATCCTCAATCCTATATGCCTGTAAACTCCCTTATTGTAAGATTGTTCCGCCTAATGTTAGATGATTCAGCATGCAGAGCATTAGACCCGGCAAAATAGGCCCAGGCCATGCAAGGGCCACCGCTTTTGGGCGGGCATTGGCCGCATATTATTAGCCCAAAAACCCGGCCTTTTTGGCCCGGCCAGATTGGCCCGCCCGTAGAGGCCCTACGATTATTTTTTTTTTTTGTAATTTATGTTATGTGTAATTATAATATTTAATTTTTTCCTTGTTTTTTAGATTATAATACATCTATATGTTAATTATTGATGTAATTTTATTTTTTTTGGGACTTTGTGATTACTTTGTAGTATCTCATATCAATAATAATATTATTTTATGATTTTATAAGAAATTAGTAGTGATAAATGATATGATGATCAAATAAAAATATTTGTATATTTGCCTTTTGATTATGGTAGTGTAGTAAATAATGTAATTATCAAATAAAAATAATTGTATATTTATTTATCTGATTGTGATAGTATAGTGAATAATATAATAATTAAGGATCGAAAAATATTTGTATATTTATTTAATTAATATTTAAAAAAAAAAAAGTCGAGGCTCATGGGCAGGCAGCTCCCTTGGGCGGGCCACGGCCTAATAATTTTGGCCCGTAAAAACGGGCCTTTTTGGCCCGGCCCAAAAAAGGCCCGCCCGTTTTATGCCCGGCCCGTTTGGGCCGGGCCCGCCCGTTTGCCAGGTCTACAGAGCATCGACATAATAACCATCCTCCCCGTATATGAATAAAAGCGGATACTTAAGAGGAAGGTAAGAAGGGCGCAACTCGTTGATGCGCCGAAGAGCACCAGATTGAGTCTCAACAACAACATCTCTCGTATCATAGGATGAATCAACATCACCAACGATAAGGGCAGCAACTTTAGAAGTCGTCGGCAGATTGTATGTCCTCCCATCCCTTGATCTCCTCCCTATAAGTCGAAGCCTTACGTCATCGCATATACCTTGATGAAGACGTTTCGTTACCATCTTGAAACTCCGAGCATAAGGGTTATTGTCATCGACCAATTTTTTCAAGTCAGCAACGATCGAATCATCAATTTCCTTAGTGGTACCTTTGCTGGAAAAACACAATAAACAACATAATGAAACTCTTCAACATAATTATTTAAATTTATTTAGCATTTGTATTGAATAAATGCATTGACTTATTTAAATGGACTAACCCGACGGCCTTCATCCTGTTATTGATTTCATCATCAGTGTCATTTATATAGAGTTGTGAAAATTTTGGAGATGAGCCTTGTAGGGGCAACAAACTTCCAATACGATGATGATTTTGCCCTCCCAGTCTGAACGTATAAGGACCACATCCTCTATTCACACTCTTATCAACTGTCCCACCCATAGAAGTAAATGAGAACATCATATTATATTTTCGGATATGCTCGATAAAATTTTTGCTCTTCGTATGTCTCTTCTCCAAGAGATCGAGCAACAATTTGGGAGGACATTTCAAAAGAGGAAGTTGGACTTTCCCTTTTTAACAACATAATGTGAATTTAGGACTCATACTATTACTTGTTTTCGGAGATGTTTCCTCAAACCACATTAAGGCGCCACAATACTCGCATTCATAAGTAGGGTCACCAATATCAAAATAATTTGTAAGGGCAAATTACATATGACATTTGTAAACATAAAGAGATGATATTCACAAAAAAAGCTGATTCGGCGCAAATATAAGATTAGGAGTAAGTCTACTTGACTATTATATAAGAAAATTAAATCATAAGCTAAAAAAAATTGTAAAACCATTCTACTTATTTTTTTTTTAAAAAAAGAAAAACATCTTAAAGTATGCACTAATGAAAAATTAAATGTACCAGCATTTAATTATATGATAAGCATGTTGATGCCGTGCCTGTATTGTCGACCTTATTAACACGACCGAGTACGTTTGCTTGCTTCTTAGCTATCAGTATACTGCTTCTCCTCTTTCGAGCAATCCTCGCCAGATTTTGCTTTTCTAATCGTGCAACGTTGAGATGTGGAAATATTTGTAAGTAGTAAATTAATTTTATTAAACATGGTGATAAACTGCATCATATAAAAATTATTAAAATAATTATACACGTGTTATATAAATAATTAGCTTATTCTCACTTCAAGTATGATTGATCGGTAAGCAATAACAGTCTGAACATGAAGCATTACTTATTTTACATTTTTGGCATTGATTACTCCAAATTTATAGTTCTATAGAAGAATAAACAATATAGCATACTACACTTGCACAATTTTTTTTTTTTTTTTGAAATTGTACCTTCATTGCTAACTGGAATAATGTCCCCACTTATTGCTGATTTTCTCTTAGATGTCAATATCTCCATCCTACTCATTCTAACCATCCTTGCATCATTTGGAGTTCCTGCTCGCGCAATATCTTATACTATTAAAATAGGTGTATATATTTTTAATTAGCAACCCAGGTAATATAAAATAATATATAAAGTGTTTAGATTTATAAGAATCTAATAATGATTTTATTTTAAAGAAAAGTAATTACCAAGAGTAGTAGTGAATATGTGAAGTCCATGTGTTGATGAAATGGTACTATACAAAAAATAAAATATTAAAAAAACAAATAAAATAAATATAGAATTCATACCATTTTCGTTTATGGGGGCGCTATTAAAATGATCATCCATAATATTTCTTCTGACTGATTGTAAAGCCAGCGCATCCTGAAAAACTTGCTTACCCCTCCTAAACTTGCTTATCAGATTCTCATCTCTTTGCTGAACCGTGCTCGCTTGGTATATATAAAATTAACAATTAATATTATATTATTAACTACATCTTGCGTAGAAAAGATCATGACTGAAAAACAAAATATTCTAATTCTTACCATTTGTAAGGCAACTTAGGGGACTCGTAATCGTCATTTGTTGAAATGGCGGCGGCATAGTAGTATTACCTACTAAAATTCTTTCATCATATTATTATAGAAATAGTTATTTGAAAGGCAAAAATAGCCCAAACTAAATATACAATGACAATATAAAAGCTAACTAGTTGTTATGTCACCGAGTGGTGTTCTATAACTTGAATTGCTATCTTGACTTCTTCGCCGTTTTGTGTAATATTTTTGATCCATTGAAGGGCTTGAAAAAATAACATTATTGCGGACTTTAATAGCATGTCATAATATGAAATAACTTTTGTACATAATTTAATAGCATAATTTATTTAGGTTGATAATTTCTTTTGGCAATTAATTAATTATGTTGATACAATAATTAATTCTGAAAAAAATATGCCAGAACTCAAATATAAATTAGTAGAAACAATAATTAGTAGTTTTTTTATTTGGTTTGACAATTTAATATTAAAATATAATAATAGTAAAAAATATAGACTCATAAAAAACAAACCACACAACCCAACTCATTTAATTAATGGACACATTCCAAATAACACCCAATATGCTACCTACTTTCAATATTATACACAGAGAGATATACATCTCTGTTTACTATACACATTACACACAATATTGGCATTTTCGGATAGAAATAAAGTCATGTGTGCACTTGCAAGGACATAAAGAATTCAATTTCGGCCAGAAAGATTTTTTTTTGAATCGATCCCAAAGATAAAGGCATGACTCATGTGAGATAAATTCATCAATTACACGTAACACACGTAACACACGTCCACTTGCAAGGACTACCGTTGGACTATTTAATACAATTAATGTCTTTTCGGATAGAGATAAAGTCATGACAATTAATGTCTTTACTAATAAGTGATCCTGTCTTTTATAGCTGGCGTGCCTTTCTCAACTCCCCAAGCCAACACTTGTGCTGTTCATTTCTTTCCAGCCAACATCTCTCTCTCTCTCGTTCGCTTCCTCTTGATAACAACAATGGCGAGCCGTCTAGGGTTTTCTGTTCTTTGCATTCTCCCCATCTCATCTCAAATCTTTGTATGTCGTATTCTCTACATAAATAAACTCTAGATCTATCCTCTTAAAATCCGATTGTGAGACTCGATTTCGATCCAGATCTATCCTCTTCATTGCAAGTCCGCAAATCATGGATCCGGGCGAGGGCCAGTGTAAGTTTCCACATCCATGAATAATAAGTGTATTTTTACACTATTTTTTTTTGAGATTCAGATCTGGAAGTTGCCAACCCCATCAACAATAAAGAAGGAACAACCTTCTCTTTTTTCTCTTGTCTATTCTCCCGTCTCTTTTTTCACTTAGATTCAGATTTTTTTAAGTTATGCACGACTCTGTATATATATATATATATATATATATATATATATATATATATATATATATAGATTTTTTCTAGATTTCACAAGGTAATTAGTTTTCATATGATCTATTTCCTATATATATATATGTGTGTGTGTTTCCCCCACTTGAGCTTTATGTCATGTCTATATTTCTAACATATAACTCTGATAATCCACTAATATGGATTAAATTGTGCTAAACTTTACTGCATTTCCTCTCTATATACATATCAAGATTATCAATAGGTCTATAAATGGTACCTGTACTCATGTTAGAATCCTTCCGCTTGATCATCTGACCTCATGGATTTTATCAACTATCCTCTGAAAATAATTTAAAAAATCTCATAACTATAACAGAACCAGACTAGTGTAGCAAACCCTAGATAGTGTAAACCAAACCCTAACTGTAATTTTGAGCAGTAATTTTTTCCAAATCCAATTGTAATTTTGAGCAGCGTAATGAAACCCTAGACAGTGTAAACTCTGACAGAACCAGACCAGCGTAGCAAAAGACCAACGGAAAACTCTTTTAAGGCAGCGTAAATTCAAGTAGAAGCCAGCGTACAAAGCAGCGTATTCCAAATCTTTCCGAACCGGTGTATTGCTTTGAGAAGGCGGCGTATCTTTTAAATAAACAGGCAGAGTAAAGTTCTATATATGATGGCAGCGTAGTCCCAAACAAAATGCAGCATAAATTCACAATAAAGCTAACACTATGCAGCGTAAATTCGCAATAAAAGCAGCGTAAACTTTACCAAACCATGTACCCGGCGTAAAGTTTCCAAACCACAACATATTTTTCAATCAAAGCAAACAAATGTAGCGTAAACTTGATAAATGTAGCGTGAACACTAAAGCACAGGCGGCGTGTGTTGACGACTGATTTGGTCAACGTAACGTGTGCTGATCTGGACAAATGGATCGAAGCCATGTAGAAAATAATAAAAAAAGATGGAATAAGTTAGATCACTAAATTTTATTAATGATCATAATTTGGGATAGAGCCGATCTGAAGATTGTAAACCGGTCTATATTTTTTTGTTTGTTTATTACAAGTCTTGTCTTTTTTTTTCTCTCTCTCTCTTTTTCTATTTTTAGACAAATTCTAAAAGTCCTTTCTTTTTGTATTTTCCTTCTATATATAGAAGGTCTGGACCAATCAGCGGGTGACAGCTGGAGGATGTTTGGAAATGTGTCTAAACACTTGTCAGAGGGAGAATGTGCCTTAGACACATGGCAGCTTTTTGGGACTACTTTGGGAAGAGGAAGGACAGAATGCATTAACTGTCCTGTGTGCCTGTTTCGTACGTCCTGTCTGCCTATTCCTCGTGCTTTCGGCAATACTTATCTGTTGTGGACTACTATGGGGTCGGCCCTCTGGTTCCCCACTGCTCTGGTCGGTGGTGTCATGATGGTGACTCGAAAAATATTCATCCTATATCGGGTCGGCCCTTCCGGTCTGGTCACCGGGTCGGCCTCGATGTTTCTGTCCGGTCCGGTCATTGACGGGCCTGGGAGTAAATTTGATACTTACTCGGTCGGTCCTCATCGTTCCTCTGCTCGATCGGTCTATTCGAAATTCGGTTCTTTTGCCTTCTGGTCTTTTCAATCGGGACGGCTGAGCTGGAGAGGAGCGCTTACGTGGATGCCATGTCGGATGGGCTATCAACAAGGGCCCCCGAGTCCAGGGCCGTGCCGGGTTGGCCGGGGCTGGAGTCGTTTTGTAGTTAGGCCGAGCCGGCTTGTTAGGGAGGATTAGATTTCCGAAGGGACGTCTCTTCGAGAGGGGTGTCGATTTGATTTTTGTGTCCTTGAGTCATGATGAGGGGGACTCGTGGACGGATTTGATTTGACGATGCATCCACGCGCCCTTGGTTTTCGCGATGGTTCAGTGTGAATCGACATGCCACGCGCTGGGCATTTAATGTCTTCTTTCCCCTATAAATAAAGGGTTTCTCCCTTCTTCATCTTCCTTCGCCATTTCCGTAAGTTTTTTGCAGAAAAAATTTGGTGAGTTTCTTCTTGCTTTCAATTTCTTTTCTTTTGTGTCAAATAATCGATGGCGAATCTGGGGGATGAGAGGGCAGAGTTGACTGTGTCGCCTGACCGCACGGGGGTGGCAGATTTATCTCTAGGCGGGACCCCCGTCAATTGGAGCGATGAGGAGGAAGGCGGCGAGGTCGTGAGGTCGACGGGATATGAGGAAGTGGAGGTGGTGGTGCCGTTAACGGAGATCGGCGAGGCTTCGGGTGGAGAAGGGGAGGTTGTGCCTGAGACTGCCTGGATTCGGCCTCATCCGACCCTTTACGTGGAGGCGGAGTGGGACTCGGTCTTGATTCGTAGCACCGTCACAGAGGAGCAATTGGTGGCCTTGCGGTTGCGGCGATGATTTAATATCCCGACAGCGGTGCGGATGATCGTCCCGTATCCCGAGAGAGGCCCCACCTTTCGCCAGTCGTTTGCGCGGTGGTATACAACCGCTCCTTGCTGGCGGGGTTGAGGTTCCCGCTCCCCTTGGATTTCTCGCGATGGCTGAGGCAGTAGGGCCTTCCTATTGCCCAAATTCATCCCAACTCCTGGGCTCGGGTGGTGGGTCTTTTCATCCTCTTCAACCAGCACGGTTGGCCGAAGCCCAGCTTTGAGGAGTTCAACAGTCTCTTCCTGTGGAGATCGGTCGGAAGATCTTGCTCGGGCTGGTTTTATTTAACAACTCCGCATGCCATGCACAAGGAGGTGGTGGATATGCTGGAGACCATGCATAGCCGGAAGGAGCAGTGGTTTTATGTCGGGGGATCTTGGAGGAGCTCGGTGGATGAGTTCGAGCCCGGCGTCGTGGACGCGGAGCTTCGGATCCCAGAGCACTTCATTGCAAAAATGCGTAAATGTTGCGTTTTCTGTTCTATTCCTTTTTTGTCTAACGCTCATCAATCATTTCCTGTGTAGAATGCATCCTGGTGCAGGAGACATCTTTCGAGTTCGACGACCGGATTGAGAAGCTTCTGGAGCTTTCCCCCGAGCAGAGGAAATCGCATCTTCTCGCCACTGAAAAAAAACCTCTGGCCTACTGGTCTATGATCCACCGATCCAAACATTATGTCTTCCTCAGGTAACTCGTAATTTTTTTTAAATTTCCCTTTTTCGCACAGTCCTTAAAGTGAAGACCGCACCGGGGAGGAGAGAAACCCCTGCTCAACAGGCTGAGAGATTGGCCGCTAAGGCCGCCGAGCGGAGGAGGCGCGGGGCGGCTAAGTAGAATAGGGAGGCGACCGAGCCTGAGGGGAGCGTCAACAAGGACAAGGTCGGAACGAGGACTGAGCTGCCCCCCATGCCGAGCCCTATTCGTATTGGCCGGGAGGTGGCCGTTGTGGACTTGTAAGGGCATTACCTTCCGGTGAACAAGGACCGGGAGGACTCCTGTGCTGAAATGTGGGGGAGAAGGCCATGCTGGTTCCTGAATTATGTGCGGGCGGCCACTCCTACCGCCGAGATGTTGGGTAGGGTTCCATCGGCCGTGGCTGAGTCGAGCCACGTTCCTATTCGGGGATGGACGCCAAAGATAGAACTGGTTAAGAATGATATGGATCCGACCGAGCAGTTCCAGTTTGGAAATGCCCAGCTCGGCCGCACGCTCGGGACTTATGTGAAGGCGGCTGGGGAGTTCCAGGCCCTTGTTGAAAAGCATAAAAAGATGTAGGCCGAGCTTGAGGCCTTGAGAGAGGAGCACCATCTCTGCCCATCAATGATCAAGTCCCTGGAGGAGGAGATAGCCAACTTGAAGGGATAGATGGATATTCTTGAGAGCCGAGCTGGCGAGGCCGATCTCTGGAGGGACTGTAATACCCGTAATTTTGATCCCCGGAAATTTTCTATTTTTGGCGGAAGTCTATTTTGACCACTTGCTTGGGACCGTTTCGTCATCCTGAGAAATGATTAGTTCTACAAATTTTGTCATCCGAGTTCGTTTCGGTGTCGTTTTGTTGAGTTCCGTGTCCTTAATCGACTTTTTCACGTGGGAGTTCGACTTTGTTAGATCACCATTAATTTTTGGTAACTCCAAAAATTCTAAATCTTTGCAACATTATAGAACATCGAGTTAGCTTTCCAATGGTTCAAACGGTGAGTCAATCGAGTCCTGACGAGAGAGTTATGGTCGCTTTAGCTCACCCGCTCGTTATTGGCCGATCGGTCTGTAGGACCCGACCGTGTCGTCCGACACGGCCGTGCCGTACTCGTCCGGAAATGCCAAGCTTCGTCTCGGGACCGACCGTGTCGTCCGACACGGCCGTGCCGAACTCTTCCGGATAAGGCCGACCGATCGCTGACACGCCCGACCGTGTTCCGGGACACGGCCGAGCCATGCCGAGTCATTGTCGGACGGGTCACTATCGGAAGGCCCCTCGCGCCGCGACCGTGTCTAGCGGGACACGGCCGAGTCCCTTCCCGGCCAAATGCGCGCCACGACCGTGTCGGTGACACGGCCGAGTCTGTCGAGCTATTTAAGGCCCAAAGCATGCTTTTTCGCCATTTTTTCTCCTTCTTCCACTTCTCTTCGTAATGTGGGTGTGTGAATCATCTATAGATGTTGTTTATGAACATATCCATGGAGTTCCTTGGGTTATATCATCAATCATTCGTCCGATAACATCCTTTGATCGAGCGAATCGTAAGATTTTCCGTAAATCTAATTTTGGGGATTTTGGGTATTTTGTTCGATTTCGTCCGTTTAATCCGATTTAACTTAGGATTGTGAAGGATTGATGATTATTTAGATGTATTGTATCATTTCCTTGTTATTCCATGGTTGGATCGTATCGATTCGTTGTTTTGATCGAGTTCTTGACCGACGCCTTGAAGGTGTCCTAGAAATGTCATAGAGGGTTTTCGGGCGTTCTACGATTATTCTTCCCGTAGGATCGATGATTTATTGAATTTATGTTGTTAGGGTCAAATTCTTGTGAAGAACTCGAGTGAAACCCTTCCGCTCGTTGTCTTCTTCGTGGTTCAAGCTTCCTGGCCGAACCGTGTTCTTGGGATCTTCTAACGTTTATTAATGCAAGTATACATTAATGATTGTACGTTCTCGACTTTGAAAGTATTTAATATTGATGATATGATTATTTCTAGCCACTCAGGGAAGGGCCTATTGTCCTCTGAGGGTTTCGTAGCCTCAGGTGCCATTCCATGGTTGATATGAACGAACAAGTACTACGGCATTCATATGAAATAATATTGGCATGTAATGAACGAACCGCTTTGACGGCATTCCTACATGTAACGGCGTATGATATGAACGAACCGCTTTTACGGCATTCACATACGCCTTGAGATTTTAGTTATTCCTAATACTAGTCTTAAATTGATGAATTGATTGATATTTTTGAATTGAAGGATATTGAGTCATTGAAGGATTACTTTTACTTTATTGTCGAGAAGTATTATGTTTCATCTTGTTATACTTGCACTAGCTATTCGACGGCTAACCCCTTTATGGGGAAATACGTTTCATGTATTTCAGTTCCAGGAGAGCGGACGGATGGGTACCGGTCGGCATGAAGATGATGGGCAAGTGTGATCGTGTCTTGTCTCTGTTATTTTCTTGGATTCCTCCATTCGGTGTTGTTGTCTGGAATGGATTTTTAAATACTCGAGTATTGTATTTGATTTCCTTGATGTTCCTACTGTGTTGCCGAGGTATTGATTTGTGAAGTGATGTATATGTTTTTGTTGGTTATGGTTTTGAATACCATTTGTATCGTCTTCCTTTCTTTTGTATGTAGACCTTATCGGTCAAGTTTATAGTTCCGCGTATGATTAGCCTTGTGGGTCCCACGGCGGGCTCACTACCGTAATATACCCCGAATAACTTGGGGTGTTACGGAATATGGTATCGAGCTTAGGTTTATGGATACCTAGGTTGTCGGTCTTTTGGGTCGATTGAGTCGGCATTTGCCACGTATCACTACTCTGCCATCATCACCGTGCGACCAGTACTTGTAAGTTCTCTCACTCTTCTTGTATTTTTCTTAATCGTTTCGTTTATAGCTTGGTATTCTTGGGATTTGGTCACTTCGAGAATGTGCGATTCGGATTATACTTACGCACGTGTGTGCCCTTCAGAATGTTGGCTGAAAGTAGGAAGAATCGTGGCTGTGATCACGGACGTGAACCCTTCCTTGAGATTTTGTTAAACTGCTAATTGCGATATTGGTGTGTAACGGTATTATGTTGAGACTTTGTTTAGGAGTCGCATGCTAGTATCACGGGAGATCTTCGACTTCACTGACCTGTAAGTATGTTGTTCGGATTATTCGATAATTCTTGGTTATCTTGGTGATTTTGGATTTTCCGTTGAAATGTTGTTTGTACGAGTGATTGTAAGTTTCGAGGACGAAACTTATTTTTAAGGGGGGTAGAGTGTAATACCCCGATTTTTCGGATATATTTTTTTCGTTTATATGTTGGATGTCGTTGATGGATAATTGTTCTTGAGGATGATGTGAACGTATGACAATGTTATTGAATGTGTTTATGTATTCATTGTGCCGTATGATCGTTTGGTATGTCGAGATGTTGGTCGAGAATAGCGAAAAATGGCTAAGTACAGCTACGTTAGCGCACGCTACAATGTATGCCTAGCGCGCGCTAAGATATATACTTAGCGTACGCTACGGTGCATACTTAGCGCACGCTAAGAGGTTCGGTTACGTACGCTAAGGAGGACCCCTAACGTACGTAACGACTTGCTGGGTTAGTTCGGAAGGCGACCGACAGGTAGGCCCAGGTTGATTTTTATATTCAGTTAGCGCACGCTAACGCATGTTGGTTAGCGCACGCTAACACCAGATCGCTATTAATGGAACCTTAACTTTCGGCGGAGGATGTTGACAAGTGAGTCAACGTACGTGTTACGTACGTTATACAAGACGTGTTACGTACGTGACACAACCATTGTACTGTAGCAAGTTAACTGGTATATTACGTACGTTGTATGGTATGGGTTACGTACGTAATGGACTGCACGGATTGAGACAGTGAGTTGGTTACGTACGTTATGGATTTTGGATTACGCACGTTAAAGTTGTTACGTACGTTAAGAAAGGACACCTACGTACGTAATGAGAGTGCAATTTATATATTGAAGTGTTGCCTTTCATTTCTCCCACGATCCTTTGAGATATTTCTCTCCAAAAATCGTCCCTCTTCACTTTTAAGAGTGTTCTAAGCACTTTTAGCATGATTGTGAGCTTGGAATCATGGAATTAGAGCTTGGTTATGGAACTATTGTTGATTCTTGAAGTGATTTCTTGTGTTATCCATATTCTATGAGGTTTATGTTGAAGGAAGATAATGATATGCTTTGAATATGTTGATTATGATTATGGAATCATAGAGATCTTGATGTTCTTGAGGCCATATGATGACTATGATGATTTAATGATTCTTGGAATGGAGTTCAATTATTCTTTCTTCGTGGTTCGTCCATACAAGGTAATCCTCGTATCCCTTTGATAGTGGCTCATTTTTTTTCTTTTTGGATTACTACTTGGGAGGGAGTACATTGGGAATCGTGTATTTTGATGTTCGTCTTATTTCAATGAAAATGCATAAATTGGACTGTACTTTTATCCGCTGCGTGAGTATTTTTGAAATGGATTTTGGTATTTTGCCAACTGAAATTTTATTTTGTAAAACCGATTCCCTAAACTGAATTTTTGGCATTTTAACCTTGATCGTTTTGACGGTATTTGGAAAATGATTTTTTTTTAGTATTTGAAAAATATTACCGTCATCGGTCTTTTGGCATTTTTGGAATGACGTGGAAATGGTGCTTAGCCTGGTAAATCCTTGTGAGAAGGGTTTACGACGTGTAATATTCCCAGGAGGATCTGGGGTGTTACAGTTATGGTATCATGTGATTATTTTATACGTGTTTTATTGGAATTGTAATAAGAGATTTCGGATGTTTATATGATCATTGAGATCTTCTTCATATTGTGATAAGGGTTTTGTTGCAATTCTTGAGATTGTATGAATGACATGACGAAGAAAATGGTAACATGGAGATATATACCTCGGATATGTTGTTCAACGTGATTTCGGATATTTCATGTTCTTGAAGAACTCTTGAATTATACGAGGTGATGAAAATTTTTTTAGAAGTGTTGATGTTTTGAAAATGAATATGGAAAATTCATATCTAGAGCTAAACTATGTGTTGGAAATAATATTCGTATAGGAAATACGAATGTGATTATGAGCTTGATGAGACCATTATTCATCTCAATTTGGAAGCCCATACGTATGGAACAAATATTCAAATCGAATGATTGAATTGTTTGATAACCTTTTAATATGATTATCTATTGTTTTGAACCCGGTCGGATGATTCGAATTGATGACGGTTATAAGTAAATTTTAACGATGGATTTACGAGAAGGGAACCTTATCAATTCGTATTTAAGAATTGAGTTTGGAACATTTAGACCCTTATTATTGGTCCGAATTGGTTGTTGATATGATCATCATATTTCACTCGTATTGTGGACAGGATTTGTCGGTCTCGAGTTGGATTGTTCGATCGTGATTAGTCGAGATATGGTGAAACGATTGAGTTCGTGGTTTGGTGGTATTGATATTGGTCGTCATCGAACCAGGTTAATTATCAATCCTTCGTTTTACAATAAGATATGATGTTTGATCATAGATTATGATTGTTGTGTTGCGGTTAAGGTTGAAGGGTTCGTAGATTAACTTGGTCGAGATCGAGGGAATTCGTAAGACGAAATCAACCGAATTGGTAATGATACTTTGTATTGATATCGAGACAAGTTTTATACTCGTACTAATCAATGAGACTAATTTTATCGTGTAGGCGTACGATTGTGTGTATCATTTTGGGACATGGTCTCTTTATGATTGTATTGATATCGGGGATTGGTTGACACACGGCCGTCAGTCGGCAAATTATGCCAAATGTTACCGTTGTTTGTAAATGGCGGTTCAAGGCATTATGATACTTGTTGGTAAAGTTGCTATCGATGGCGGTTCACGGTATCGATGTATCGATTATTATTGTTCGCGATTAATGTCGCTCGAGACATCGTTGAATCTTTGTCATCGAATCGATCTTGCTATGATGTTGCGTTAACCGATTGGGGACGTTTGATATATCTTTTGTCATCTCCGTTTGGTGGTCGGTTTAAGACACCGGACATCTATTCTATCGTATCATTGATTATCGATTGGCCGCTCTAGGGTAATCGAGGTATTGAATTGGGATTATCAAAGATAATTCCCATCCGTTGTATAATTATTATCGATTGTCCGCTCTAACGGTGTCGATATATTGAATCGGGATTATCAAATATAATTTCCAACCGTTGTCAAAAAGATAATTCCCATCCGTTGTATAATTGTTATCGATTGTCCATTCTACGGTAATCGAAGTATTGAATTGGGATTATCAACAATAATTCCCATCCGTTGAATTATTTTTGTCGTGTTGACCGATTCAAGGCAAAGACACTATTATTCTTGTGAACTCGGTAATTTTGTGATCTTTGAAGGTTGAAGATTTTCCCAATCATGTGTTGTGATCATTGCTCGTGTTAATCGGTCCTTAGGGATTTTGATCCTGAATGTTTTTCTTGAATATTGTTGGTCTTGTCTTTCTTTCATTATTCGTGTCATCGTTCAATTTTTGAGTCGTATGATTTGTTTTGGATGTCTTATCCTTTGAGTTTCGTTGTCTTGTTGTATCGTGACATATCCTAATCATGTCTGCGTCTTGATTGGTTATGTGTAAGATTTTTAGCCAGCACCGATGGTCATGCGTGGATATTTCCGCATTGGGTATGCACACGAGATGTAGTTCTTGAGGCTAATTAGGTACATTGTCACACGTATATTCGGATTCCGTATACGGGGTGGACATGTGCACGAACACATTTAGGACGGGCGTCTTGTGATGTCCTCTTGAGCTTTATTGATTGATCGCTCGTAGTCCATGTTGTATTGGATATGTCCGACGATTTGCGATCGTTGTTCATACGCCGAGGGGTATGTCCGATGATCGAGTTTGCTTCTTTGAGATCTCAGATTGTGATGATTACGACTTTGGGGTCATTCGGCTTCGTGCCATTGTGATGTATCGGTATTTCCGTTGGAGCCTTCGGGCATTGTGAATTCGTATCTTTTTCGGCATTGGTTTGGTTTGCCTTCGGGTAATGTATTGTGGTGTTCTATATTGGTGATTCGCCGTTTGGGCGTAAGTTTCGGTTCTTGTGCATCTCGTTGAGTTTTTCCTGGTGAAATATTTCTTCTCCCTACCTGTTTTAAGTTTCGGGACGAAACTTCTTTTAAGGAGGGTAGAATGTAATACCCGTAATTTTGATCCCCGGAAATTTTCTATTTTTGGCGGAAGTCTATTTTGACCACTTGCTTGGGACCGTTTCGTCATCCTGAGAAATGATTAGTTCTACAAATTTTGTCATCCGAGTTCGTTTCGGTGTCGTTTTGTTGAGTTCCGTGTCCTTAATCGACTTTTTCACGTGGGAGTTCGACTTTGTTAGATCACCATTAATTTTTGGTAACTCCAAAAATTCTAAATCTTTGCAACATTATAGAACATCGAGTTAGCTTTCCAATGGTTCAAACGGTGAGTCAATGAGTCCGGACGAGAGAGTTATGGTCGCTTTAGCTCACCCGCCGTTATTGGCGATCGGTCTAGGACCGGCCGTGTCGTCCGACACGGCCGTCTGCGTACTCGTCCGAAATGCCGAAGCTTCGTCTCGGGACCGACCGTGTCGTCCGACACGGCCGTGCGAACTCTTCCGGATAAGGCCGAATCGATCGCTGACACGCCGACCGTGTTCGTGACACGGTCGAGCCATCTTGAGTCAGTCGGACGGTCACTATCGGAAGGCCCCTCATGCCGCGACCGTGTCTAGCAGACACGGTCGAGTCCTTCCGGCCAAATGCGCGCCACGACCGTGTCAGCCGACACTGGCCGAGTCTGTCGAGCTATTTAAGGCCCAAAGCTGCTTTTTTCGCCATTTTTTCTCCTTCTTCCACTTCTCTTGGTAATTGTGGGTGTGTGAATCATCTATAGATGTTGTTTATGAACATATCCATGGAGTTCCTTGGGTTATATCATCAATCATTCGTCCGATAACATCCTTTGATCGAGCGAATCGTAAGATTTTCCAAATCTAATTTTGGGGATTTTGGGTATTTTGTTCGATTTCGTCCGTTTAATCCGATTTAACTTAGGATTGTGAAGGATTGATGATTATTTAGATGTATTGTATCATTTCCCTTGTTATTCCATGGTTGGATCGTATCGATTCGTTGTTTTGATCGAGTTCTTGACCGACGCCTTGAAGGTGTCCTAAAATGTCATAGAGGGGTTTTCGGGCGTTCTACGATTATTCTTCCCCGTAGGATCGATGATTTATTGAATTTATGTTGTTAGGGTCAAATTCTTGTGAAGAACTCGAGTCGAAACCCTTCCGCTCGTTGTCTTCTTCGTGGTTCAAGCTTCCCGGTCGAACCGTGTTCTTCGGATCTTCGATAACGTTTATTAAGGCAAGAATACATAAATGATTGTACGTACTCGACTTTGAAAGTATGAAATATTGATGAGAAGATTATTTATAGCCACTCCGGACGGGCCTATGGTCCTCTCGAGGGTTTCGTAGCCTGCAGTGCGATTCCATGGTTGATATGAACGAACCGCTTCTACGGCATTCATATGAAATAATATTGGCATGTAATGAACGAACCGTTTGACGGCATTCCTACATGTAACGGCGTATGATATGAACGAACCGTTTTTACGGCATTCACATACGTCTTGAGATTTTAGTTATTCCGGAATACTAGTCTTAAATTGATGAATTGACGGATATTGATGAATTGACGGATATTGATGAATTGACGGATTACATTTACTTTATTGTCGAGAAGTATTATGTTTCATACTGTTATACTTGCACTAGCTATTCGACGGCTAACCCCTTTATGGGGGAAATACGTTTCATGTATTTCAGGTTCCAGGAGAGCGGACAGATGGGTGCAGGTCGGCATGAAGATGATGGGCAAGTGTGATACTGTGTCTTGTCTCCGGTTATTTTCTTGGATTCCTCCATTCAGTGTTGTTGTACTGGAATGGATTTTTAAATACTCGAGTATTGTATTTCAGTTTCCTTGATGTTTCGGCCTGTGTTGCCGAGGTATTGATTTGTGAAGTGATGTATATGTTTTTGTTGGTTATGGTTTTGAATACCATTTGTATCGTCTTCCTTTCTTTTGTATGTAGACCTTATCGGTCAAGTTTATAGTTCCGCGTATGATTAGCCTTGTGGGTCCCACGGCGGGGCTCACGGCGCTGTAATATACCCTGAATAACTTGGGGGTGTTACAGGGACAAGGCTCGCGAAATGACTGGGGTGGGCGAGGCAGTGCATAAGCAGTGCGAGGCAATCCGGTCCGAGCATGATGCTTAACTGAAGGATACAAAGGCCCAACTCGAGCATTTGACCAAACAGGTTGGTATATGTGAGGCTTCGGGCTACGCCAAGGGTCTTGCCGAAGGGGCGACTGCATTCAGGAAGGCACCCGAGTTTGAGGAGCTGATTAACCTGAATTATGTCTTGACCTGCTATGAGATATTGGATCTCATTAAGGAAGGGAAGACAGTTGAGGAGGCCCATGCATATATAGATACTCGGGCGGCCGACTTGCATGTTGAGCCAATGGAAGCCGAGGAGGATGCTGGAGGTTCGGGCTCGGCCCCTCCCGGTGAAGGCGAAGGGCAATCTTTTCAAGCGGCTGGCTGGAGTGGCAGAGCCGAGTAGTCTGTAATATCCGACGGAATTCTTACCTACTGTTGTATTATTCTGGTAATTCAAATACCGTTGTAGTCTTGTTACATTTGTTTAATATTTTATTGATGTTGGAATATATCACAATAGATTTGAATATAACTATCATCCGCATTGTGATTGATTTCTTGACGTTGTGTAGATTGGTAGATTTTTGGGTTAATAATTCTGTGTTTAACGTACGCTAGGACTTTCGCATAACTACGCTATCTTGTTAGCTTTACATACGTAAGGGAGTGTTGTTTACATACATAATGCTTGTAGTCTTATCCGACCTCAGCTTTCGGTGTGGGAGGCTGGTCGTGATTCGAATATTTGACCTTTTTGAGGCAGCCTAGTTGACCTACATTACGTACGTAATGCTCCAAGCCATAACATACGTAATGATGTTCGTATTTTAGTCCAATAGCCTATGGTAGTAGGTTACGACGTTGTAATACCCGGTTGGAATTCATGTCTTTTCAAATCTCCTCATTTTTCAAATTGTGTTTTGTTGGGCGAACCCTTGTAATCATTGCTTGGAACCACCATTTTGGGGTTTTCGTACTTCCATTTCGTGTTATTGTTTCTCAGATATTGAGTCCTATTGCTTTTATTCTCTTCCCGGGTCATTTTTCATCATTTTAGGACCCAAGGGGGGTGTGGGCCGCGGCACAAGAAGTGTGCGCCGCGGCACACACATTTTCCAGTTTTTGGCCGAGCACTCTGTACCTTGTGCCGCGACACATGCCGGCAGGGCCGCGGCACACTGCCGAGTCACTGCCGCGGCACACCTGTCCGGGCCGCGGCACACTCGTATAGCATTTTCAGCCATACCCGTCTGTACCTTGTGCCGCGGCACATGCCGGCAGGGCCGCGGCACAATGCCGAGACACTGCCGCGGCACACCCATCCAGGCCATGCACGCCGATCGTGAGGCTATTTTGGCCTGTCTTGCGGCACACTTCACTGAGCCGCGGCAAAACAGGCGATCACTCTATAATTGCTTTTGTTGAGCGAGTTCATCTCATTTCTCCATTTTTTCTTCTACCTGCGAGAGAGAGAGCTTGAGGGGAGGAACTTTACATCATCCATCACTTAAGGGTTTGATTTCCTTCATTTCCTTTCGATCGTGAAGCCCGGATAGTCGATCTAACGCGTATTTTTCGGATCATAGTGCTTGGATCTTCAAGAGGTAATTTCTTCAACATCTTGGATTTCGATTTTATATTGAGTAATGATGTTTTGGATGTTAATATCATGTTGTATGAAGTGATATACGCATGATTATGGGCATGTTTGATTATTCATTGGATTATTGAAGGATTATTCAAGAACACTTTGAATATTGTGTTGGATTTTGGGGTTTTTCGTAGATTCGTCCGATTTATCCGATTTGAAGCTTGAGAACCTTGAGATTATGATGTATCTATACCGTATGCATGCATTCATATGATTTTACGGATTTGATTGTGCCGTTTTCGGACTTGTGGGAGTTTGGGCGATTTTCCAACCTCTAGTTGTTTATCTGTGTATTTTCATGAATCGTAGATGGGTTTCGGGAATTTCTTCGTGTAATTTGAGTATGGATAATTGATTATCATATTCCTTGTGAATCGTTTAGGTGCCAGAAGTGCATTCTTGGACCTACAGAACTCATACCGTTTCCGTTCGATTTCTCGATGTCTCAAAGGCAAGTATATATTTATGACTGTACATTCTCGACTTTGAAAGTAAGAAATATTAATGGTATGATTATTTATATCCACTCTGGGGCGGGCCGACGGGTCCCCTGTGTAATATCCGCAATTTTCGATTTCCGGTAAATTTCTTTTTCAGCCGGAGTCCGTTTTGATGACTCGCTCATGACCGTTTCGTCATTTCGAGAATGATTAATTCTGCACTTTTTGTCATCCGAGTTCGTTTCGGTATCGTTTTGTTGAGTTAGAGCTTTTAGCGACTTTTCGCACTTGAGTTCGATTCTTGCGAATCTCATCAGCTGTTGTTTGAGTTTCTTAATTTCATTTAATGTTATTTTTCATGGTGCGAGGTTTGGTTTGGTGTTTCCATAGCGTATGGTGATGTTCTGACGTTTTGGGGCATTTTCGTAATTTCCCAAAGTTTTGGGTAATTACTTAGTTGTCGAATTAGAGCCTTGGGTGGTCGAATCGTGTGTTCTCTTAGTGCTCGGATTCGTCTTTGCGAATACTCGTAACCGTATCTTGATTCGTACTCGTGTTCGGGTTTCGGGTCGTTCGGGCCGTCGGAGTTGGTCGGCGAGTCATGGCCGGGCATGCTCGAGCAGCCACTGGCCGAGTAACGTCACGGTAGTGCTCGGCCGTTATGTACGTAAGGCGGTTACGTCGTAAGGCCACTGGCCGTGCGTGCGTAATGTTTCGGCATTTCCAGCGGTGTGTTCGGCCATGGCGATTCGTCGTAAGCCATGGCGATTACGTCGTAACCCGGCCGATCGGCTTTATTTAAGGTCTGTGGACGTTTTTTTCACCCATTCTCTCACTCTTTTTCTTCTCTTCCGCGGATGGAGGCGTGGGAATCTTGGAGCAATGTTGTTATACAATTAATCCATGAAGTTTTGAGGCTCATATCATTAATCATCCCTCCTATAACATCCTCCGATCTACCGACCAGTCGATTTCCTAGAAATCTAGTTTTGGGGAATTTGGGTATTTTGGTTGTTTTCGTCCGATTAATCCGATTTAACTTAGGGTTATGATGGATTGATGATTATTTAGATATATTATATCATTTCCTTTATTATTCCATGGTTGGATCGTATCGATTCGTCGATTTGGTCGAGTTCTTGATCGACGCCTTGAAGGTGTCCGGTAGAATGTCATAGAGGGGTTTTCGGGCGTTCTACGATTATTCTTCCTCGTATGATGGATGATTTATTGATTATATGTTGTTAGGGTCGAATTTTTGTGAAGAACTCGAGTCGGAACCCTTCCGTTTGTCGTTTTCTTCAAGCTTCTCGATCGTGGGTGTATTCTTTTCCTTCGCCAGGGAATCGTAGGTGTTCGAGGTGTCCCGACTGAGCCGTGATTGTAGGAGTGTCCGGTATTGATTATCGAGGCAAGTATCTTGCCCATACATTACGTGTTTTGTGGATATTATGGTTGTTAATCGTCGATATGTGCTAAATGAATATTAATAACCATTTTTCAAAAGAATCGGAATATTTACTATCATGCTTTTTGTAAAGGTGACCCGTGTGTGTCGGGAATTAATGTGCTTAGTTGAATATGTGAGCTAGCGTCGAGTATAGAATCACCTTACTTTCTTGTGATGTCATTGCGTATGATTATGTCGTTGGTAAATGTAAAGTGTAATTCTTTTGTCGAATTATGTGCTTGGAGTCACGTGTTTATGGATGAATATGTGAGTTTGTGTGATATTAGTTGTGTCGTTCGGTGTTGTTGAAATCTTGTGCTTCCTTGTGAATCGTATCATTACTTGGTCGTGAGTATATGTTGGATGAACTGGCCATTCTAGTAAGGTACCTCGACTATATATACTGTGATTGACCTTCGAGGCTTGGGGTTTGCAACTGTGATTTTGGAACGTGTGTGGGTGTTGTTCCTTCCACCCGGAGTGTCCGACGGGATGTCCGGGGTCGATCTTAAGGTACGCCCACGAAAGTGGACTTGGGTGCGTGTGTGGATGAACTTCCACCGGAGTGTCCGACGGGATGTCGAGGGTCGATACTAAGGGGTACGGCCGCGAAGTGGTTTCCACCCGGAGTGTCCGACGGATGTCCGGGGTCGATACTAAGGGGTACGACCGCGGGTTACCAGTTGTGGTTTTCATCTTGAGGATGACGTTGATGTTTTCGTTAATTGTGATATTGTCCGGAGTATCACAATGCTTTGTGCTTGGGGTCGAGAGACATTATATATCGAGTCTTCGTGCTTGGCTAGAATGGCATAGGAATAATGTGTTATGTGTAATGTGTCCTTGTAAGTGAATTGAAGTGGATGATCGGGTTGTGGACCCTGTATTTTGTGACCGGAATGGTTGGGTCGTGGACTCCGTGTTTTGTTAAACGGGTTTGTATTTTGAAAAATGAACTTTGGGGCTGTGACCCTAAATGGCTTTCGAGGAATTAAGAACTTTTCAATTTCAAATGTTTTCTAAACTCCCGAGATTTGTAAGTGTTTTCAAAGTGCTTACTTATTTCGTTTCTACTTTCAAGACTTGAACTATTTTTAACTAAATATACCTCGGGAAGTCTTTCGTTGTATTCTCGGAATGTGTTGTGTATGGCTCGTATTTGCACTTTATACTTGCACTAGCGAAACAGTGGAGTTTTGCTAACCCCCGAGTAATCGGGGTGGATATCTCGTTGTGTCCGGTACATGCAGGTTTTGGGAGCAAGACACGGGATCGGTACGAGGATGATGAAAGACGAATGATACTAATCATACGAAGGCCGAGTTTTGGGTTCGATTAGTGAGTCCATTGTATTGTCTTTTCCGCTGTCTTATTGTTCGTTGTTGCAAGTATTTTACCCTTGTGTGTGGGTATGAGTCTGGATGAGTTTATGTATTTTGATTTGTAAGTCAGTGACGAAAGACCAAATCGGTCTATTGGTCCGTTATTTTGATTTGTCGGTATGTAATGTAATGTGTTGTTTTGATGTCTAGCCTGGTGGATCCTCACGGAGAGGGTCTGCGGCGTGTAATATTCCCGGTTTGATCTGGGGATGTTACATTTATGGTATCAGAGCTTAGGTTGAGGAAACCTAGGCTGTCGGGTCGAGTTATGTGTTGTTGAGTCTTGTTTTTTCAGATTTTGTCTGACTGAATCGTGTCGCGACGTAAATGCAGGATGTCGGCCGTGATTAGTATCAAGGTGCAGCCATCATCTTCGTGCGATCTGTGGATGTAAGTCTCCCTACTACATGTTGTACCACGAGCTATACGAGCCTATATGATTCTGTGTTATGTAGTAGTATTTGAAGGTGCATCGTGAATAATTGACATATATTTGTTGATTCTCGTTTTGTGCTAGAATGAAGAATGATCTTGCTAAATATATCCTTGTATGAACTGTTTCTCTTGCAAGAGTAACAACCTCGGAATTTTTAGTTTCGAAGGCTTCCGGGGAGCCACGTAAATTTTTAAAATGTTCTCCAAGGGAGGAAAATTTTCGATTTTTGTATGTTGACCTCAAGGTCAAAATTTTTGAGACTTCAACTACCGATATTTCATTTTCATCTCATACTATAAGTTTTCAAAACCCGAGTTTTTAACTCAAATAAGGTCTTCAAAATATACTCAAGACGTGACTCTCGTTTGTAACTTTTCGGTTTCATGAATGTTGGTCAGAAGATGCGTATTGATGATGCTCTCGTTGTTGAGCAGTGGTGCCAGTTTTATGATTAAAATAGTAACGTGAAAGTTGAGTCCATCGGTATGTATGTGTTGAGATAGTCCTCTTTATTGAGAAGTAAAATTTTTGTTTTTGGTAGGATGATTTTCTTTTGATGGTTGCTTGTGAGATGTTATAATTATGTGAATCGATGACATTTAGACTCGTATGTTGTTGCTTATTTGTAACCTTCGAGTCTAGTATTATCTCATATATATTTGCAATCGTGTTGGTGATTAGAGCAGTTAGCACAGGCTTAATACGAGCCTAACGCGCGCTAACGTGGCGTGTTTAGCGCACGTTAATCTTTGTTGTAACGCGCGCTAATCAACCTGGGCAGAGGCTATGGAACCGCATTATAGCCGTTAGGTCTAACTTTTGCGGCCAATCACCTATAGTTGTATTCTCTACGTGGTGTCTAGTGATAACAACTGTTGTGCGTGAATGTGTGTTAAGACTTTTCGTATTGCTAGGTGATATTTGATTGTGTTTGATGAATTGATAAATTATGTTTGCTGTGTGTGTTCAAAAACACTTTCCTGAAAACTTCACAAAGTTTTGATGGTTCAATTAATCGGCGGCTCCGTGTATACTTTGAAATTTATTTGGAATTGGCAAGCCGGCCTTGGATTCTCAAATAAAACCTCGATGGTATTTGAAAGAGTTGTTTTAAAGTACATGTAGACATTTTGTAAAATATTACCGTCGTTGATGTTTGTGAAGTGTTGGGAGAATTTTCGAAAATGATTTTTAACGTATTGTTGTATTTTCAAATAATTCGAGTGAATGATTTTCAAAAATCTTTCACACCATAAAAATATTTTATTTCAAAAACCAATGCGATTTTTATTTTCAAAAATATATAGTGAAAGATGAAAAATCTCACTCGATGTAAAGTTCAAACTCGGATTTGGAAATGTTAGAGTATGTAAGAATGATTTGATGATCTTGCATGGTTAACTTGTTAGTTGTTAACGGTGATGATGATACGTAGGGGCATGATGACTTCAAATGATTTCAAATGAGACGGTTAAAGTATGTTGTTTACAAGTGTTGACGAAACAACCCGAGGTACCAAAAGTACTTTTAAAGTTTATTTTAAATACCATACAAATCCTAGGATTTTCAAAAGATTTTCTTTAAAAGGATACCTCGTGGATTTTCTTTTCGAGTTGTTATTGGTTACCTTATGTGATATGTCGTGCTGAGTTGGTACTTTAGTATAATATTTTGCGAAGTCGTGCAATCGTATTGAGTGGGAATCCGCTTAGTATGCCGATGGGCAGAGGATACAGTCGTGACCACGATACTAATGGCCATGAAGATCGGATGTGGACCAAGAGGATATGGTCGGGAAGGTTGCTATTCCAGCACTTCGTTCTCGTTGTTTAGGTTTCGGGACGAAACCTCTTTTAAAGGTGATATGATGTAATACCTGCATTTTTCTTTCTTTCTCTTCTGTTTCGTCCAACCGTATCGACTCGACTGTGTTCGTTGATGCTTTTTCTCACCTTTGTCATTCGAGCGAGTTCTGATATTGTCTCAAATTGACCTATATATCGTTGTGACCTTTCCAAGTTCGGAAAATTAGTCTCGTTTTCGATCTTCCAACCCTTGGGCGGTGGAACTCTGTATTTGTTCAGCGTTTGGCTCGCGTTTTGATTGATGTACCGTTGGGTTGGTCAATCGTATTGATTTTCGTCCGTTGTGTTTTGTGATTGTTCGGATAATTGACTTGATTGTATTATCCATTTGATGATGCTTGTCACTTGTTGGTTTTGTTATATCCCTAACGGCGACGTCGTGTTGGTCGTCGTGGAGCGTGTTTTCACGCCGTATATTCCTTTGCGTTGCTTGTAACGTTTCGGAGATGGGCGTAAGTTACGCGTTTCCTTGCGTATCTCGTTGAGTTTTCCTGGCGGGATATTGCTTCTTCCTACTTGTTTTAAGTTTCGGGACGAAACTTCTTTTAAGGAGGGTAGAATGTAATATCCGCAATTTTTGATTTCCGGTAAATTTCTTTTTCGGCCGGAGTCCGTTTTGACGACTCGCTCATGACCGTTTCGTCATTTCGAGAATGATTAATTCTGCACTTTTTGTCATCCGAGTTCGTTTCGGTATCGTTTTGTTGAGTTCCGAGCTTTTTAGCGACTTTTCCGCACTTGAGTTTGATTCTTGCGAATCTCTGCAAACTGTTGTTTGAGTTTCTCGTAATTTCATTTAATGTTATTATTCATGTTGCGAGCTTTGGTTTGGTGTTTCGATCGCGTATCGTGATTTTCGGACGTTTTGGGCCATTTTCGTAATTTCCCAAAGTTTTGGGTAATTACTTAGTTGTCGAATTCCGAGCCTTGGGTGGTCGGAATCGTGTGTTCTCTTAGTGCTCGGATTCGTCTTTGCGAGTACTTCGTAACCGTATCTTCGATTCGTACTCGAGTTCGGGTTTCGGGGTCGTTCGGGCCGTCGGAGTTGGTCCCGTGAGTCATGGCCGGGCATGCTCGAGCGAGCCGCCCCGCCGAGTAACGTGCGGTAGTGCTCGGCCGTTACGTGCGTAAGGCCGGTTCGTCGTAAGGCCACGGCCGTGCGTACGTAACGTTTCCGGCATTTCCAGGCAGTGTGTTCGGCCATGGCCGGTTACGTACGTAAGCCATGGCCGGTTACGTACGTAACCCGACCGGCAGTCGGCCTATTTAAGGCCTGCGGACGTTTTTTCACCCATTCTCTCACTCTTTTTCTTCTCTTCCGCGGATGGAGGCGTGGGAATCTTGGAGCAATGTTGTTATACAATTAATCCATGAAGTTTTGAGGCTCATATCATTAATCATCCCTCCTATAACATCCTCCGATCTACCGAATCAGGTCAGATTTCCTAGAAATCTAGTTTTGGGGAATTTGGGTATTTTGGTTGTTTTCGTCCGATTAATGCGATTTAACTTAGGGTTATGATGGATTGATGATTATTTAGATATATTATATCATTTCCTTTATTATTCCATGGTTGGATCGTATCGATTCGTCGATTTGGTCGAGTTCTTGATCGACGCCTTGAAGGTGTCCGGTAGAATGTCATAGAGGGGTTTTCGGGCGTTCTACGATTATTCTTCCTCGTATGATCGATGATTTATTGATTATATGTTGTTAGGGTTGAATTCTTGTGAAGAACTCAAGTCGGAACCCTTCCGTTTGTCGTTTTCTTCAAGCTTCTCGATCGTGGGTGTATTCTTTTCCTTCGCCAGGGAATCGTAGGTGTTCGAGGTGTCCCGACTGAGCCGTGATTGTAGGAGTGTCCGGTATTGATTATCGAGGCAAGTATCTTGCCCATACATTACGTGTTTTGTGGATATTATGGTTGTTAATCGTCGATATGTGCTAAATGAATATTAATAACCATTTTTCAAAAGAATCGGAATATTTACTATCATGCTTTTTGTAAAGGTGACCCGTGTGTGTCGGGAATTAATGTGCTTAGTTGAATATGTGAGCTAGCGTCGAGTATAGAATCACCTTACTTTCTTGTGATGTCATTGCGTATGATTATGTCGTTGGTAAATGTAAAGTGTAATTCTTTTGTCGAATTATGTGCTTGGAGTCACGTGTTTATGGATGAATATGTGAGTTTGTGTGATATTAGTTGTGTCGTTCGGTGTTGTTGAAATCTTGTGCTTCCTTGTGAATCGTATCATTACTTGGTCGTGAGTATATGTTGGATGAACTGGCCATTCTAGTAAGGTACCTCGACTATATATACTTTGATTGACCTTCGAGGCTTGGGGTTTGCAACTGTGATTTTGGAACGTGTGTGTGTGTTGTTCCTTCCACCCGGAGTGTCCGACGGGATGTCTGGGGGTCGATACTAAGGGGTACGGCCACGGAAGTGGACTTGGGTGCGTGTGTGGATGAACTTCCACCCGGAGTGTCCGACGGGATGTCTGGGGGTCGATACTAAGGGGTACGGCCGCAGAAGTGGTTTCCCACCCGGAGTGTCCGACGGGATGTCTGGGGGTCGATACTAAGGGGTACGACCGCGGGTTACCAGTTGTGGTTTTCATCTTGAGGATGACGTTGATGTTTTCGTTAATTGTGATATTGTCCGGAGTATCACAATGCTTTGTTCTTGGGGTCGAGAGACATTATATATCGAGTCTTGGTGCTTGGCTAGAATGGCATAGGAATAATGTGTTATGTGTAATGTGTCCTTGTAAGTGAATTGAAGTGGATGATCGGGTTGTGGACCCTGTGTTTTGTGACCGGAATGGTTGGGTCGTGGACTCCGTGTTTTGTTAAACGGGTTTGTATTTTGAAAAATGAACTTTGGGGCTGTGACCCTAAATGGCTTTCGAGGAATTAAGAACTTTTCAATTTCAAATGTTTTCGAAACTCCCGAGATTTGTAAGTGTTTTAAAAGTGCTTACTTATTTCGTTTCTACTTTCAAGACTTGAACTATTTTTAACTAAATATACCTCGGGAAGTCTTTCGTTGTATTCTTGGAATGTGTTGTGTATGGCTCGTATTTGCACTTTATACTTGCACTAGCGAAACAGTGGAGTTTTGCTAACCCCTGAGTAATCGGGGGGTGGATATCTGTATTGTGTCCAGGTACATGCAGGTTTTCGAGAGCAAGACACAGGATCGGTACAAGGGATGATGAAAGACGAATGATACTAATCATACGAAGGCCAGTTTTGGGTTCAGTTAGTCGGAGTCCATTCTATTGTCTTTTCCGCTGTCTTATTGTTCGTTGTTGCAAGTATTTTACCCTTGTGTGTGGGTATGAGTCTGGATGAGTTTATGTATTTTGATTTGTAAGTCAGTGACGAAAGACCAAATCGGTCTATTGGTCCGTTATTTTGATTCGTCGGTATGTAATGTAATGTGTTGTTTTGATGTCTAGCCTGGTGGATCCTCACGGAGAGGGTCTGCGGCGTGTAATATTCCCGGTTTGATCTGGGGATGTTACACCCTGAGGTTTTCGTAGCCTCTTGGTGCGATTCCACGGATGATATGAACGAACCACTCTGGGGCGGGTCGACAGGTCCCCTGAGGGTTCCGTAGCCTCTTGGTGCGGTTCCACGGTATTCATATATGTATTGATGTGATGCTATGAGATTTATTTATTCCGGAATACTAGTCTTGAATTGATGAATTGACGGTTACATTTACTTTATTGTCGAGGAGTATTGTGTTTCATACTTGATATACTTGCACTAGCTATTCGACGGCTAACCCCTTTATGGGGGAAATACTTTTTATGTGTTTCAGGTTCCAAGAGAGCGGACAGGCAGGTATAGGGTCGGCATGAAGATGGTGGGCAAGTGTGATACTGTGTCTTTCCTCCGATTATGTTTTGTGTTTTCCCATTCAGTGTTGTTGTACTGGAATAGTTATTGAATACTCGAGTATTGTTTTCCATTTTCCTTGATGTTCCGGCCTGTGTTTGCCGAGGTATTGATTTGTGTGGTGATGTCTTTGGATACATTGGTTATGTTTTGAATACCCTTTGTATTGTTCTTCATTCCACTGTATGTAGACCTTCTCAGTCAAAATCTATAGTTCCGCGTATGTTTAGCCTTGTGGGTCCCACGGAGGGGCTTACAGCGCTGTAATATTCCCTGAATAACTTGGGGGTGTTACAGAATATAGTATCAGAGCTTAGGTCTATGGATACCTAGGCTGTCGGTCTTTTGGGTCGAATGAGTCGTCATTTGTCCACAGTATCACTACTCTGCCATCATCACAGTGCGACCGGTACTTGTATGACCTCTTACTCTTCTGGTGTTTCCTTATTCGTTTTGCTTGTTTTATTGGTATTCTTGAGAATCGGTCACCTTAATAACGTGCGATTGAACTGTACTTACGTGCCTTATATGTTGTTCAGTATGTCAGCTGGTAGGGGCCGTGGCCGTGGACGAGGAAGAGGTCGTGGCGCGGCCGTTTCCATCAGTTCAGTTGCGGGGTCGACCAACCCCAGTTTGTCGAACTCGGTGCATCCTGACACCGAAAGTCAGCACGACCAGTCGAACGGCCAGGGGAACAACGCGGACGTTAGAGTTGCGAATGCACTTCAACAATTGGCTACTCAGATGACCATTTTAGCCCAAACTGTTCAGCTGAATAATCCGAACCCAAACACGGATGCCTTGCTTCAGAATGTAATCCGTATGCACCCTCCACATGGCGTGCCATGCACTGTTAGGCTGGGAAGATTGGATAGCGGAATTGGAAAAGATTTTCGAGGCGGTTGATTGCTCCGAAGTGAGGAAAGTACCGATTGCTCAGTATTTCCTCATTAAGGAGGCCGCTACCTGGTGGAAGGTCATCAAGCCACAGAATCGTATTGCCATGTGGGATGAATTTAAGGAGCTTTTGGAGGCCGAGTTTTGTCCTTGGTCGGTGCGAGAGGGCTGAATCCGAGCCTTTTTCGAGGCTAAACCACAAGATATTCCCGTTTCGCAGGCGATCGTGGAGTACAACCAACAATTGATCCATGTGAAGGATCAAGTGCGTAACGAGCGTGATAAGATCCGTTATTTTGATATGCGGATGAATTTGGACTTACGGCGGTACATGGCCGAATTTGCTTGTACCACACTAAAAGAGTATCAGGACAGAGCTTTAGCCCATGATATGTTGAGCCCCGACAACGATACCGTTGAAGAACCGAAGAAGCAGAAAGTGGCGGGAATTTTTTCTGGCTCTAAGGGTGGCAACTTTCAGAGGTCACAGATGACTAATCGTTCTGCCGGACAGTCGTCACGTTCTAATAAAGGAAATAGGGGTTACCGTCCTACTCCGGTACCACAAATCGCACGGTGACTTGCTATAATTGTGGCCGTCCAGGCCATGTTAATTCGGAATGCAACTTTCCACCATTGAAGTGTCACACGTGCGGACAGATGGGACATAGAGCGGCTTATTGTTCCGAGCCGAATCAGACTTTGGACACTCGGGCTTATGCCCCAACACCACTTGATCAAGGTATAAATCAGCGACAATCTTTTGGTCAACCTCAGCAGAATTTCGGCAGGGGCCGGGGACGGGGTCAAAATGCTGGAGGGGTAACTCTAGCGTCGGTTCGGTACAACCACGGGTTTATGAGATGCGTCGAACAGACGAACCTGACGCGGCAGTGGCTTCATGTACCATTCATATTTTATCTTATCCAGTCCGTGTACTTTTTGATGCGGGTGCTACACATTCTTTTATTTCTTTGGAGTGTACGCCGTTTGAATATAACTTGTTTGACTGCTTGCAATCTCTTCATCGTGAAACTGCCTAGCGGGGATAGAATTGTGGGGAACCAGGAGATTAGAGATTTTTCGGTGATTATATCCGGTATGGAATGGTTGTCGAATTTGATTGTAGTTGATATGGAAGGCGAGGACGTAATCCTCGGCGAGGATTGGCTTGATAGTCACCAAGCGATTATGAATTACCGTACCAAGGTTATCACCACGATGACTAAAGACGGATCTGAGCACTCATTTTTGGGACGTAAGTCGGGCCAATTCAAGTTACTTATCAGTGCCATGAAGGCCGTAAAACTTTTGAATAAAGGTTGTACGGGCTATTGGTGTTATGCCTTGAAAACGGAAGGAAATGAAATCGATTTCTCTTCGATTCCGGTTGTTAATGAGTATCCCGATGTTTTTCCGGATGACCTCCCGGGATTACCGCCAGATCGAGAGATAGAATTTATCATGGACTTAGAGCAGATACGGCTCCGATTTCTAAAGCACCTTATCGGATGGCACCTTCCGAGATGCAGGAATTGAAGACTCAGTTGGGAGAACTTCTGGAGAAAGGGTACATCAGACCGAGCGCTTTGCCTTGGGGCGCGCCTGTTCTTTTCGTGAGGAAGAAGGATGGTTCACTACGTTTGTGCATCGACTACCGTTAGCTGAACAAAGTAACCATCAAGAACAAATATCCTTTCCTTATATAGACGATTTATTTGATCAATTGCAAGGGGCTGCGGTTTTCTCGAAGATTGATTTAAGATCCGGGTATTATCAACTCAGGGTGAGGGAGTCCGACGTTCCTAAGACGGCGTTTCGTACGAGATATGGGCATTATGAATTTGTGGTTATGCCTTTTGGGTTGACTAATGCGCCGGCAGTATTCATGCAGTTAATGAATAAGATATTCATCGAGTACCTCGACAGGTGTGTAGTCGTCTTTATTGACGACATCTTGATCTATTCTCGAGATAAAGAGGAACATGCCCGACACTTGCGTTTGATTTTGGACATTTTGAGAACCGAGCACCTCTATGCAAAATTCTCGAAATGTGAATTTTGGTTGGAAGAAGTTATGTTTCTCAGCCATGTGATTTCGGCTGAAGGGGTTCGTGTAGACCCACAGAAGATTGAGGCAGTGCTAGATTGGGCACCGCCTAAAAATGTTAAGGAAGTTCGTAGCTTTTTGGGCCTTGCTGGGTATTACCGTCGGTTTGTCGAGGGGTTCTCGAAACTCGCTCGGCCGCTTACGAAATTACTCCAGAAGACCGAAAAATTTATTTGGAAGGATGAGAGACAACAGAGCTTCGATGAACTGAAGAGACGATTGACTTCAACGCCGATTTTAACTTTACCACATGGTAGCGAGGGCTTTGCAGTTTATAGTGACGCTTCGGGTCAAGGCCTGGGTTGTGTACTTATGCAGCATGATAAGACGATAGCTTTTGCGTCACGACAATTAAAGCCTTATGAGACGAATTATCCTACTCACGATTTAGTGTTGGCCGCAATTGTCTTCACACTCAAGATTTGGCGGCATTATTTGTATGGTTCACCGTGCCAGATTTATACTGATCACAAGAGCCTGAAGTATGTTTTCAGTCAGAAGGAGCTGAATATGAGACAAAGACGTTGGTTAGAGTTGATAAAGGATTATGATTTGGAAATTCTTTACCACCCCGGAAAAGCCAATGTCGTTGCGGATGCTTTGAGCTGCAAATCGGCATCTCTTCAAATGCTCGAGGTTCTTACATCGCAGATAAAAATTCGTCAGGATTTAATTGAGCAAGGGATAGAAGTTTGGCTTCAGCGAGTACAAGGACAGTTGTGTACTCTCGAAATTACTTCGTCCTTGGTTGATGACATCAAAGGGAAGCAGTGGAGTGACCCGATGATTTCTCAACTGAAGGAAGATGTAATTAAAGGAAAAGCTCCTGGATTTATGGTTCACGAGGATAGTATTCTGAGATTTCAGGGCAGGCTTTGTGTTCCAAACGATTTAGAGTTGAGGCAGAGAATTCTCCGAGAAGCTCATGCTACGCCTTACTCAATCCACCCCGGGACGAGTAAGATGTACAAAGATTTGAAGCGTAATTTTTCGTGGAATAACATGAAGAAGGATGTTACGGAGTTTGTACTACGGTGCTTGATGTGTCAACAAGTCAAGATCGAACATCAACGACCAGCGGGGTTGTTGAAACCGCTTCCCATTCCCGAGTGTAAGTGGGAAGACATCTCTATGGATTTCATCACTGGCATGCCAAGAACTCGGGCCGGAATGAATATGATTTGGGTAATTGTCGATCGGTTGACCAAGTATGCACACTTCTTGGGTATTAAGGATACTTGGGGACCGGATAGACTGGCTTGAACCTTTATTACTAAGATCGTGAGGTTACACGGTGCCCCCCAGACCATTGTTTCTGATCGAGACGGCCGTTTCGTATCGCATTGTATTTAGATTTCTCTCATTAATACTTGTATCCACGAATATTTGTATTAATAACATCTCGCGAGAGCATTCAAGCCCGGGCCTAACAAACCCGGCAAATCTTGTATTATTTATCTTCTCTCGGAAGTGCTCCCGCAATTGCTGTTTGTTGTCCGTCTTCCAGCAGTATTAATCTTCGGATAAATATTTTGGGCAACAACAATTGGCGCTATAGGAAGGGGATCCAACCCTCGATTTTTTATACCTACCGTCCCGAAGAACACTCACTGTTCTCGGGGCAGATACTTGAAGTGACACTTACTGCACTTCAAAGAAATCCTACAGAAATCATGTCTTCCGCCTCCGCGCCGAAGAAAGCCGCTGACCAGCCGGCCAAACCCCTGCTCCGTCCTGGGCCCGAGCCACACCGATGGTGGAAGGTAGCCGCCGCAGCCGAGACGCTCGATCTCGCCCTCGGACGGCGGCCCAACCTCTCGCTCGATCGGCCCAACCAAGGAACAGATCGAAGGCCCCGCCGTCTACAGAGCGACGGAGTGCTCTCAACGCGCTCCTACTATCGCCTCGGCCGTCCGCCGAAGTCCAAGCGGAAGCTCAAGGCGCCATCGCCGAGCGATCGCCTGGAGGCTCCTGGCCCACAAGAAGAGGCGCCGCGCCCGGGCACTCGTCTTCGATCGCCCGGGCGGTGACCCGACTGCTACGGCCGGTCCGGCCCCATCTACGAGACGACGGAGTTTGAATCCGTCACCGGGAGCTCGGCCTACCCGACTCCCGAAGGCGCCCAGCTGCCCTGCTCCTCGCCGAATTGCCGAGGTCGGGCGGCTGAGCCCGAGATCGGTACACGATCGCCTCGCCTCGCTCCCAAAGCCGATCGGCAAGCGACCAAGCCACGGCGATGGCTGCGATGCAACGTCAACTCAACGACATGAAGGCGCCTCGAATCTGTGGCAGCGCCAAGAAGACGATCGCCGCCAAGCGAGCCGCTCGCGATCGACATCGAGCTCGCCCCGCGGCATAAGATCGCTCCCGCAAACGCCCATGTACGAGGGGCGATCGACCCCAAGTGCACCTGAGGAAGTTCAACATCTACATGACCGGTGCGGGGCATCCGACGCGACCAGTGCCGAATGTTCCTCCGACGCTGGACGACTCGCCACCGGTGGTACACTTCATTGCCGCCTCGGTCCATTGGCTCCTTTAACGAGCCGGGCGATGTCTTCACGGAGTACTTCGCCACCCGGTCGTCCGCCGTAAGGTCCCCTTCGCATGATGCAAATCAAGCAGGAGAAGAAGAGTCCGACTGACTACATCGACCGGGTAGACGTGATCATCCTCAACGGCGAACCCATAAGCGATGAGACCGCCCTCTACGCGGTCCTAGGAGGATTTCGGGTTTTTCGCCTATGTTCGGGCATCTCACGAAGACCCAACCTACAACCTACGCAGCCTTCCGGCTAGAGCCGCAGATTTTCCGGCCGTGCAAAGGTTCCTTCTTAGCTCGTGAGCAGCGCGATCGGCGCCGGACGACGATCTCCCGCCCGATCGCCGACTTCGACCTACGAATAAAGCGATCGGCACTGAGCGACGATCGCCGATCTTCCACCCGATCGCCGATCATCACGCTACATCATCAAGAATCCGCGACACGATCGCCATCTACATCCAAAGATATAACATGACGGACTAAGGCATAAGATCGCTCCACCGCACATCATAAAGCCATGGTCCTGGCAACGATGGAACTGGCCGCTTGCCATGCAAGGTCCTTTCGCCTAGATCGCCCGCCTTCGTTTAAATACGAGGCCGGCGTAGTCCGAGGCTCTCCAACATTAATCGGTGGACACATGCCACAACCCCGTCTCAACGTACACCGCCGAGGTCGGCCATCTCCATGGTGGCCGAGGTGTAAGCAGAGCTAACAAACCGCGGGCGTGGAGTTGATTCATCCGACGCCCGCGCAAGGACTCCTCTAGACCGAGACCGCACGCCCTTCGTTTAAATACGAGGCGGCGCGGCTAACAGAGGACCCTCATAATAAAGTGAGTCACGAGACACTCATTGTCTTCGCGCACCAAGACACGGTCATGGAGTCGGTCCATCGATCTCCGCGACTGTGCACGATTACTCAAACAAAGCGAAACCACCAAGTTTCCATGGGGGATCGGCCAATGTTGTTTTT
This sequence comes from Orobanche coerulescens, assembly GCA_033398695.1. Lineage (NCBI taxonomy): Eukaryota > Viridiplantae > Streptophyta > Magnoliopsida > Lamiales > Orobanchaceae > Orobanche > Orobanche coerulescens. Next base: position 13,846,402 of record CM065801.1, read on the forward strand.
GCAGGTACAAGACCGAAAGATAGCTAAGCCAATCGACCATGATAGCCCAAGTCCGAATCCTAGGTCAACTCAGGTCGCCCATCCTCATCCATACTCGATCACCAGCAAGAACCACCTCGCCCCATGTCATCAACATAGGAGCAAGCTGGGGGGCAATTGTTGTGTCAAGATTTAACACCTTCCGACCGGCGATCGCCTCCGAGGCCGAGCGACCGACTTACCGCCGAGGAGACAAGGCAGATCTGCCGACCAGCGACCAGGCGACCTAGCCTTAGCCCGAAAGACAAGCATGAATCGCCCAGCCGAAGGTCCCAGGACAAGTCCCGGTGTCGAGCGATCGACATCCAATACGATCATCGCTCGGCGCCTAGCGACCGACTTCTGGCGACCGACTTATGGACGATCATCTCTCAGCGCTTTGCCGACCGACCCTTGGCGACCGACCAATGCCGACCTTCATTGACTGGCCGAGAACGATCCTCGGTGTCCAGCAAGAGACGACCGCATCATGACGATCTGGGCCGATGGCCATCCAGTCGGCCAAGGCCGAGCAACAGGACAGCACCCACGTGCAGATCCACAAAAGGCGCTGACAAACCTGTCACCTACCTCACCTACCAACAGGCCCGGACTGCGAAAGGAGGCGACGGACAAGGCGGTGACCACGGCTGTCAACTACCGTGACATAGTCCGCCGAAAGTAACAAAGTGGGAGCTCCTGTGACAGTACTTAGGACGCGTCTTGGATCCTCATTGGACCGCACAGCTGGCCACCAGCTGTAGCTTTAGACTTTTGGCAGGCAGCCCATGTGACCTTTAGGACGATCGCCCCATTACATTAAATGCCGAAAGGCGATCGCCCACTAGGAGACAGGGCACCTCAACCCCTTATATAAAGAGGACAGCCTGCACCTGGACACTTCTTCAGCTTCCTTCGGATTGCACGCAATACAGAAGCAAACATCAAGCACTTGGCTAATCTCCAACTCTTGGCAACAGCTTTCTTTCGGTCTTACTTCTCCCGGCCTTTTCTCCTCGAGCAGATTATCGGCGGGACGAAGAACACCAAGCTTCGCTCAAGAGCCGGATTAACAGAGTCTTTTTACACTCATTGTATTTAGATTTCTCTCATTAATACTTGTATCCACGAATATTTGTATTAATAACATCTCGCGAGAGCATTCAAGCCCGGGCCTAACAAACCCGGCAAATCTTGTATTATTTATCTTCTCTCGGAAGTGCTCCCGCAATTGCTGTTTGTTGTCCGTCTTCCAGCAGTATTAATCTTCGGATAAATATTTTGGGCAACAACATTAAGGATACTTGGGGACCGGATAGACTGGCTTGAACCTTTATTGCTGAGATCGTGAGGTTACACGGTGCCCCCAAGACCATTGTTTCTGATCGAGACGGCCGTTTCGTATCGCATTTTTGGCAGGCCGTTCATCAGGCTCTGGGTACTGAGTTGAGATTGAGCACTTCCTTTCATCCTTAGTCGGACGGTCAGACAGAGAGGACAATTCAGACGTTGGAAGATATGTTGCGGGCTTGTGCCTTACATTGGAGTAATGATTGGGAGCTTCACTTACCGTTGATCGAGTTTGCTTACAATAATAGTTGGCATGCGTCGATCAAAATGGCACCCTTCGAGGCACTCTATGGTAGGCGATGTAGGTCGCCATTATGTTTGGACGAGGCTTCTGAGCTAGTTGGGATGGAGCCGGATATGTTGATGGAGACTAAGGAAAAGATTTTTATTATCCGGGACTGATTGCTGCCTGCCCAGAATCGTCAGAAATCTTATGCTGATACTCATCGTCGACCCTTGGAGTTTGAAGTGGGGGATCATGTCTTGCTCAAGGTGTCGCCGACCAGAGGAGTTTTCCGCTTCGGGAAAAAGGGGAAACTTAGTCCGAGGTATATCGGACCCTTCGAGATTTTGGACAGAGTTGGAGATTTAGCTTATCGCTTGGCGTTGCCTCCAGCTTTGAGTCACGTCCACAATATTTTTCATGTGTCTCAGTTGAGAAAGTACGTACCGGATCCGAGCCACATTATCGACTATAGTGAGATTGACGTAGCCAAGGATATTACCTTTCCGGAGAAACCCGTGAAGATCCTTGAGCGTCGCGAGAAACAACTTCGGAATAAGACTATTCCACTGGTTAAAGTGCAATGGTCGAGGCATGGAGTCGAGGAGGCGACTTGGGAGACGGAAGAGAAGATGCGGGTGGAATACCCCGAACTATTTATTTCTTAAAGTTTCGGGACGAAACTTCATTTTAAAGGGGGAGAATGTAATACCCGGTTGGAATTCATGTCTTTTCAAATCTCCTCATTTTTCAAATTGTGTTTTGTTGGGCGAACCCTTGTAATCATTGCTTGGAACCACTGTTTTGGGGTTTCCGTACTTCCATTTCGTTTTATTGTTTCCCAGATATTGAGTCCTATTGCTTTTATTCTCTTCCCGGGTCATTTTTCATCATTTTAGGACCCAAGTGGGGTGTGGGCCACGACACAAGGAGTGTGTGCCGCGGCACACACATTTTCCAGTTTTTGGCCAAGCACTCTGTACCTTGTGCCACGGCACATGCCGGCAGGGCCGCGGCACACTGCCGAGTCACTGCCGCGGCACACCCGTCCAGGCCGCGGCACACTCGTATAGCATTTTCGGCCATACCCGTCTGTACCTTGTGCCGCGGCACATGCCGGCAGGGCCGCGGCACAATGCCGAGACACTTCCGCGGCACACCCGTCCGGGCCGCGGCACGCTGCCGATCGCTGGGGGCTGTTTTTGGCCCTGTGCCGCGGCACACTTCGGTTGAGCCTCGGCACACAGGGCAGTCAACTCTATAATTGCTTTTGTTGAGCGAGTTCAGCTCATTTCTCCATTTTTTCTTCTACCTGCGAGAGAGAGAGAGAGAGAGAGAGAGAGAGAGAGAGAGAGCTTGATGGGAGGAACATTTCCCCATCACTTAAGGGTTTGATTTCCTTCATTTCCTTTCGATCGTGAAGCCCGGATAGTCGATCTAACGCGTATTCTTCGGATCATAGTGCTTGGATCTTCAAGAGGTAATTTCTTCAACATCTTGGATTTCGATTTTATATTGAGTAATGATGTTTTGGATGTTAAGATCATGTTGTATGAAGTGATATACGTATGATTATGGGCATGTTTGATTATTCATTGGATTATTGAAGAATTATTCAAGAACACTTTGAATATTGTGTTGGATTTTGGGGTTTTTCGTAGATTCGTCCGATTTATCCGATTTGAAGCTTGAGAACCTTGATATTATGATGTATCTATACCGTATGCATGCGTTTCCAATGATTTTACAGATTCGATTGTGCCGTTTTCGGACTTGTGGGAGTTTGGGCGATTTTCCAACCTCTAGTTGTTTATCCGTGTATTTTCATGAATTGTAGACGGGTTTCGGGAATTTATTCGTGTAATTTGAGTATGGATAATTGATTATCATATTCCTTGCGAATCGTTTAGGTGCCGGAAGCGTGTTCTTGGACCTACCGAACTCATACCGTTTCCGTTCGATTTCTCGATGTCTCAAAGGCAAGTATATATTTATGACTGTACATTCTCGACTTTGAAAGTAAGAAATATTAATGGTATGATTATTTATATCCACTCTGGGGCGGGCCGACGGGTCCCCTGAGGGTTTCATAGCCTCTTGGTGCGATTCCACGGATGATATGAACGAACCATTCTGGGGCGGGTCGACAGGTCCCCTGAGGGTTCCGTAGCCTCTTGGTGCGGTTCCACGGTATTCATATATGTATTGATGTGATGCTATGAGATTTAGTTATTCCGGAATACTAGTCTTGAATTGATGAATTGACGGTTACATTTACTTTATTGTCGAGGAGTATTGTGTTTCATACTTGATATACTTGCACTAGCTATTCGACGGCTAACCCCTTTATGGGGGAAATACTTTTTATGTGTTTCAGGTTCCAAGAGAGCGGACAGGCAGGAATAGGGTCGGCATGAAGATGGTGGGCAAGTGTGATACTGTGTCTTTCCTCCGATTATGTTTTGAGTTTTCCCATTCAGTGTTGTTGTACTGGAATGGTTATTGAATACTCGAGTATTATTTTCCATTTTCCTTGATGTTCCAGTCTGTGTTTGCCGAGGTATTGATTTGTGTGGTGATGTCTTTGGATACATTGGTTATGTTTTGAATACCCTTTGTATTGTTCTTCATTCCACTGTATGTAGACCTTCTCGGTCAAAATCTATAGTTCCGCGTATGTTTAGCCTTGTGGGTCCCACGGAGGGGCTTACGGCGCTGTAATATTTCCTGAATAACTTGGGGGTGTTACAGACGTAACACTTATGGTGTAGCGTACGTAAAATTTCTAACGTACATTATCTGCATGTGATAACGAACGTAACGAACTGTGCTGTTATAAAAGGACAACTTGTGTCTTTCATTTTGCATGTCCAAACTCCGATATTTTCCCCTATAATCATCCCCTCCCTCACTAGACCAATTCTACCTTCTTCTAACTTGGGTTTGAGCTTTGCTTCTGGATTTGGAGCTTGTTGATTGGAAGTTTAGAGTTATTCTTGAAGCTTGGAGTGTATTCTTGTGGTTTTGGTGTTTTATTCTTCATTTCTGAAGGTATGTGAACAATTTCACTCTATCATTTCATAGTTATAATATTAGCGATAAAGTATACTTCACTTAATGTTGAATTAATCTAGTAAAACGTGTTTGTAATTAAGCTTTTAACAACTTAGTGATGAATATGATAAATAAGGGTTTGGAATGATGTGTTCTTGATGTTTTAAATGGTTGTAGGCATGTTTAGTAGAATCACACTCTTCTTGCTGGACTAATAACATCATTAGGTCAATAATAATCCTTGTTTTCCTTATAGTTAAGGTTGGTTGTTGGAATTGTTGTCATAAAATGATTTAAGAACTTCCTTGATGAATATTAGAAGATTAGAGTGATGTTCTTGAACCTAAGCTAGGTGAATTCATAGGTGTTATATTTGATTCTCCAGATTAGTAAGAAGATTATTAGGGTGGTGTTAATATGAGATAATCTTCATGATCATAATATGGATTTATGACTAAATAAATTGGACATAAGGATGAACTAAGTAGTGCAGATTTTTAATTTCAATCATCCGTAATGTTCTTGATAGATTTAAATGTTATAGGATAAAAATTGTATAACATGTTCTTGCTAAATTCTTAGTCATTTAGAACCATATGAATATTCGGTAATGTCTTATAAACTGATTGTAAGAATGAGTTAAAGTAAATAGAGTTCTTGGAATAGAACTTCGATGTCTTGAGATAGTTGAACTATTCAAATGTAAATTAGGATGTCGTCTCACTAAATTCGATATTTGAGTGAAGTATATTTCATTCAAGGTTGATTGATCGAGTAACCGATATTAGTCGAAGACCATCCGTTCGTTCGACAAGGAAGGACTATTCTCATCTCTGTATTGAGGCAAGTTATCTTGCTTGGTTATAATGATGTTTGGATTCTTGTGATGGTTATGCGTTTCTTGTGTTTGAAACACTTGTGAATTTGTGACCGTGATTTGATACTAGTCTTGATGATATTACGTTTTCATCGTGGGATTGCATTCCCAAGTTCGTCACCTTCGAACCATTGATAGCATTGATCCTTATTGTCATTTTGGTGAGTTTCCTGATCCTTAATCGGATATGTGATTTATTGAATTCGTTGTCATGTTGTATCGTGATATATCCGGAATCATATCTGCGTTCCGATTGGTTATTATGTAGGATTTTTAGCCAGGCACATATATAGTCATGCGTGGATGTTTCCGTATTGGACTGTGCACACGAGACGTAGTTCGTGAGGCTAATGAGGTATATTGTCCCACGTATATCCTGGATTCCGTATACGGGGTGGACATGTGTACTGACACATTTCCGGATTGGGCGTACTGTGATGTCCATCTTGAGCCATACTATTTCGGTCGTTCATAGTCCATGTATAATTGGATGTGTTCGACGTATTGTGACTAATTGTTCATACGCCCGAGGGGTATGATTGTTAGTCGGGATATTTTCCTTGAGATCTAATATATATATGAAATTTTGTAATGTCTTGAGAAATCATTTATCAGGTATATCTGACCCTGTGTTGGGAGAAATACCTGTGTTGTATTTTTGGTCGAGGAAAAGGCAAGGCATGGGAAGATCATGGTGACGGCGACGGGTTCCAAGGATACTAGTTCGGGGGCCCCAAGTCCGGTTATGTTCAAAACCGTGTAATGTTATCTTTCTGCTTTATTTAAATTGTTGACCGAATGTATTGTTATTTAAGGTATATTCCATCTCCATATGGTTTATACTTGTATTTTAGATCCTGTGTATAATAAGGCCGTTGGCCATACCATTAATAAACTCCCAATCAAAGTAAGCACTATTTATTGTGGTTCGGCATCACAAGTATTGCATATTTAAATCTGTATTTTGGGTATCACCTGGTGGGTCCCAGTGTGGAGTCCACGACACTGTAATGGCCGCCTTTCTGGGGTGTTACAGAAGATGGTATCGGAGAGTCGTTTTCCTTTTAAGAGTCGTTGTGAAATGAACTAGTATCAAGAGACCTTCGTGTCACGTGTGACCTGTGCAAGCGCCTGACCCTACGAGCCAAATACGGTATGTACTTTATGATCCATGATTTAATTACTGGCATGATATTGATATCGGAATGGATCTCTTCGTTTATCTCGACATTTTGAGGATTTGTGGCAGGATTTATCTGATTGATAATTCGAGGTAAATTCTGGATCGATTATATAATTTAAATTGTTCGACTCAGCATCGATATGATATTCTGTATGACACTCGTAGTGTCGATAATTCATCGTGAACTATTTTCTTGAATATGTAATTCCTTGTTGCTATTAACTTAGCATGAATTTTGGTTAGTATCATGAACTGTACTTATGATTATCATTATGATTTGATTCTTTCAGTATGGAAATAAATCTGAGAGGTCGTGGAAGGGGGGGACGAGGCCGCGGAAGGGGCCGAATCCCAATACCACGAGCCAACATGCGCGCGAATGTGGAGCATAGTTCCACAGGCAGTGATTCGCCTTCTAGAGACCAATCGCACTACAGTGGACGCGAGGATGCGCATGTCGATCCTTATATTGTGATGCAAGGCATTATGACTCAGATGACCCAGATGGGTCAATTTATGGAAGCTATGCAGAGAGCTACTACCGACCAGCAATAGGGGCAGCATCCACCACCTCCTGCACATGGCGGACCTGTAAGTCGGATTATCAGCAACATCTCTCGCCAGTGATCCCCGACTTTTGAAGGCTCCTCTGAGCCTGCTGACATTGTACATTGGATTGAACACTTCGATAAATTATTCGATATGGTAGACTGTCCAGGAGAGAATCGTGTCTCCGTAGCAGCTTACTATCTTGGCAATGGCGCCCACACCTGGTTGCTTTCAGTGAGGCCAGCTGATGGCATATGTACTTGGGAGGAATTTAAAAACCTCATGCTAGACCGTTACTATCCGGGTCCTCTATGTGAGGCCAAACTATCAGAATTGTTGAATCCAGACTCGTCTAAAGATGATGGTGTACTATTTGTTGCCGAGAAATTCCAGGCACTTCTTCCTTTTCCCTCGACGATTGTCCGAACGGAGGCCGATAAGATCAAATATTTTCTCAAGAGGCTTAAACCTCGAATGAGAATGCAACTGTTGAATCATCACTGTACGACCCTACCAGAGTTCATCGAGAGAGCTTTGGAATATGAACTTACTGCAAAGGAGATTTCCAAGAAACAACCGCAGTCCAACAACAAGAAATTCAGGGACCAGAACAAGACTAACAGCAACCGGGGAACATTCAAAAGGCCCCAACCAGTGCCAAATCCTTCTGAACGGACGCCAATGGCGTCGAATCCCAATCGGATCACAACCTCGAGCGGTCAGCCTATCTGTTGTGTGCTTTAATTATGGAGACCAGGGGCACATCAACTCCAAATGCCCAAGGCCGGCCGTGGCATGTCATACTTGTGGGAAAGATGGACATCGTGCTCGTTACTATAGAAATAGATCGGGACATGCTCCAGTGGCATCTCGTGCTCCAGCTCAGTCTTTAGTCCAGGACCGTGTACCTCCGTCCGCTTCTTATCAGACTACCGGGGCAAACAAAGGGATGGGCCATGGAAACTAAGCTGGTACATATGGTACCGGGACTGCAAAACCCAGATTCTACGAGATGAAGTGGGCCGATGATCCCGAAGCCAGCATGATTGCAGATATTCTCGATATCCGATCTTAGCCCATCTATGTTCTTTTTGATACAGGTGCTTCACACTCCTTTTTACCTGTTTCTTGTTTGAGTCGTTTGCAATTAGATCATGTTACCAATTGTGAACCTTATGTAATTGGTCTACCCGACGGTAGAGGAATTGTCGAGAATCATGAAGTGCAGAACTGTCCAATTCATATGAAAGACTGTGAGTGGTTGTCAAATCTGATCGTTGTCGATTTACCTAAAGATGATGTGATCTTGGGTATTGATTGGATGGATCGTCACGATGCCATACTAAGTGTCCGCAAGCGGATAGTGACCGTCACAGCTGACGATGGTGTTGAGTATATTTTCAGGGTGATAATCCTAGCCGTTCCAAGAGAATCATCAGCGCTGTGAAAGCTGTGAAACTGCTTAATCAAGGGTGTATTGGTTATTGGTGTTACATAACCAAAACCGCGGATCGACCAGTTGAATTGAACGATATTCCAGTAGTCCGAGACACCCAGATGTGTTTGCAGATGAGTTGCCGGGCTTACATCCGCATCGTGAGGTAGAGTTTAATATTGAGTTAGAGCCGAGTACGTCCCTGCTTTCGAAAGCACCGTATCATATGGATCCGACTGAGATGCAGGAATTAAAGAGCCAGCTTGAGGATTTGACGGAGAAAGACTATATTCGACCTAGTGCGTCCCCTTGGGGGGCACCAATGCGTTTTGTACGGAAGAAAGATGGATCCCTGCATTTGTGTATTGATTATCGTGAGCTGAACAGGGTGACCATTAAGAACAAATATCTATTGTCTCGCATTGATGATTTATTAGATCAGCTTCAGGGAGCTGCTGTGTTTTCCAAGATCGACTTGAGGTCTGGTTACCATCAGCTGAGGATTCGTGAGTCTGACATTCCGAAGACCGCTTTTAGTACTCGCTATGGGCATTATGAGTTCGTAGTGATGCCTCTTAGACTGACTAATTCACCGGCAATATTCATGGAGTTGATGAACCAAGTCTTTATTAATTATCTGGATCACTTTGTAGTCGTTTTTATCGATGACATTCTGATTCACTCTCATGACCATGAAGAGCATGAGCATCATCTCCATCAAGTTCTCGATGCTTTGAGGCGAGAACAACTTTATGGGAAATTTTCTAAATATGAGTTCTGGATGCGTGAAATTATCTTTCTCGGACATGTAATATCTGTTGATGGGGTGAGAGTATACCCACATAAGACAGAAGCTATTCGAGACTGGCTACCACTAAAGAATGTGAAGGAAATATGCAGTTTCTTGGGACTAACAAGTTATTACCGACGATTCGTGGAAGGTTTTTCCAAGATTGCCCGACCGATGACTAATCTGTTGAATAAGGATAAGAAGTATTTATAGTCAGAGGCATGTCATTGGATTTTTGATGAACTCAAGAGTCGGTTGATTTTGGTACCTATTTTGGTTCTACCGAAAGGAACGGAAGGATTCATGGTGTATAGTGATGCATCTAAACAGGGCCTTGGATGTGTGCTAATGCAGAACAGGAAGGTGATCTCCTATGCATCAAGACAGCTACGACCTTACAAGGTCAACTACCCCACCCATGATTTGGAACTTGCAGCCGTGGTGTTTGCTTTAAAAATCTGGCGTCACTATCTGTATGGAGTTACTTGTCAGATTTTTACCGGTCACAAGAGCCTGAAGTACATTTTTACTCAGAAGGAGTTAAACATGAGGCAGAGAAGGTGGATAGAACTCATCAAATATTATAATATCGAGATCCTTTATCATCCGGGCAAAGCAAATGTAGTTGCCGACGCTTTGAGTCGTAAGAAAGTATAGGAGCAGATGCTTGCCCGCTTGACAGTTCAGAGAGAATTTCAGTTAGAGTTGGTGAGGCCGTAAATTGAAGTTTGGTTAAACTTTATTCAGTGACAACTTTGCACACTTGAGATTTCATCGTCCCTTGAGGATATAATTAGATCGAAGCAGGTTACGAACCCATTTTTATCTCAAGTCCGGGATGAAGTAACTCAAGGGAAAGCCCCTGGATTTGTGATCCACGAGGATGGATTGTTATGCTTCAGGAATCGAGTTTATGTACCCGCAGACGAAGAGTTGAGGAAATCTATCCTGATAGAAGCTCATGCTACCCCGTACTCCATTCACCCGGGGTCTAGCAAAATGTATAAGGATTAGAAGCAATATTATTGGTGGGGGAGCATGAAACGTGAAGTTGCAAAGTTCGTTTCGAAGTGTTTAACTTGTCAACAGGTTAAGATTGAGCATCAGTGACCCGCAGGAATACTGAAACCGCTCCCGATTCCCGAGTGAAAATGGGAGGACATATCGATGGATTTTATCACTAGCTTGCCGACGAGTCAATGTGGGATGAATACGATTTGGGTGATTGTAGATCATCTGACCAAATCAGCCCACTTTTTGGAGATTAAAGACACATGAGGATCCGAGAGATTGGCCCAGCTATTTATCAAATAGATTGTAAGATTACATGGTACCCCCAAGAGTATTGTATCGGATCGTGATGGGTGATTCGTGTCACATTTCTGGAAGGCAGTCTACCATGCGATGGGCATGCGACTGAACTTCAGTACGGCATTTCATCCGCAGAGTGATGGTCAGATTGATAGGACTATCCAAACTCTAGAGGATATGTTGAGGGCGTGCGCTCTTGATTGGAAGGATGATTGGAAAGCCCAACTGCCTTTGGTGGAATTCACTTACAATAATACTTGGCATGCTTCGATTCAGATTGTAGATCTCCCTTGTGTTGGGACGATCCATCTGAATCCTTGGGTATGGAACCCTATATGCTTCTAGCAGCCCGTGAGAAGATCGCTCTGATTAGGAGTCGTTTGTTAACGGCTCAAAGCCGACAGAAGTCTTATGCAAAAAACCGTTGACGACCACTTGAGTTTGAGGTTGGAGACTATGTGCTAATGAAGGTATCTCCTACTCGAGGTGTTTTTCGTTTTGGGAAGAGGGGCAAGATGAGTCCGAGGTATATTGGGCCGTTTGAGGTTTTGGAACGAGTAGGCGATCTAGCCTATTGTCTGGCGTCGCCACCAGCTCTGAGTCGGATTCATAACATGTTCCATGTCTCCCAGTTGAGGAAATATGTTGCTGATCCGAGTCATATACTTCAATATACTTCAATTCGATGAGATCGAGATAACGGAGGATCATTCGTACGAAGAGCGTCCCGAATGGATACTTAAGATGAGGACCAAACAGTTGTGGAACAAGACGATTCCCCTACTGATGGTTCAGTGGTCACGACACGGAGTTGAGGAGTCCACGTGGGAGACGGAGTGCAGCATGCAAGAGAGGTATCCCGAATTGTTTACCCCTTAGTTTCGGGGACAAAACTCCTTTTAAGGGGGGGAGTATGTAATATCTGATGGAATTCTTACCTACCGTTGTATTATTTGGGTAATTCAAATACCGTTGTAGTCTTGTTGCATTTGTTTAATGTTTTGTTGATGTTGGAATATATCATAATAGACTTGAATATAACTATCATCCGCATTGTGATTGATTTCTTGACGTTATGTAGATTGGTACATTTTTGGGTTAATAATTCTGTGTTTAACGTACGCTAGGACTTTAGCCCAACGTACGCTATCTTGTAGGCTTTACGTATGTAAGGGAGTGTTTTTACATATGTAATGCTTGTAGTCTTATCCGATCTCAGCTTTCGGCGTGGGGGGTCGGGTGTGATTCAAATATTTGACCTTTTTGAGGCAGCCTAGTTGACCTACATTACGTACGTAATGCTCCAAGACATAACATACGTAATGATGTTCGTATTTTAGTCCAGTAGCCTGTGGTAGTAGATTACGTACGTAACACTTCTGGTGTAGCATACACAAAATTTCTAACATACGTGCATGTGATAACGTACGTAACGAACTGTGCTGTTATAAAAAGACAACTTGTGTCTTTCATTTTGCATGTCCAAACTCCGATTTCCCCCCTATAATCATCCCCCTGCCTCCCTAGACCAATTCTACCTTCTTCCAACTTAGGTTTGAGCTTTGCATCTTGATTTGGAGCTTGTTGATTGGAAGTTTAGAGTTATTCTTGAAGCTTGGAGTATATTCTTGTGGTTTTGGTGTTTTGTTCTTCATTTATGAAGGTATGTGAACAATTTCACTCTATCATTTCGTAGTTATAATGTTAATGATAGAGTATACTTCACTTAATATTGAATTAATCTAGTAAAACCTGTTTGCAATTAAGTTTTTAACAACTTAGTGATGAATATGATAAATAAGGGTTTGGAATGATGTGTTCTTGATGTTTTAAATGGTTGTAGGCATGTTTAGTAGAATCACACTCTTCTTGCTGGACTAATAACATCATTAGGTCAATAATAATCCTTGTTTTCCTTGTAGTTAAGGTTGGTTGTTGGAATTGTTGTCATAAATGATTTAAGAACTTCCTTGATGAATATTAGAAGATTAGAGTGATGTTCTTGAACCTAAGCTAGGTGAATTCATAGGTGTTATATTTGATTCTCCAGATTAGTAAGAAGATTATTAGGGTGGTGTTAATATGAGATAATCTTCATGATCATAATATGAATTTATAACTAAATAAATTGGACATAAGGATGAACTAAGTAGTGCAAATTTTCAATTTCAATCATTCGTAATGTTCTTGATAGATTTAAATGTTATAGGATAAAAATTGTATAACATATTCTTGCTAAATTCTTAGTCATTAAGGACCATACGAATATTCTGTAATGTCTTATAAACTGATTGTAAGAATGAGTTAAAGTAAATAAAGTTCTTGGAATAGAACTTCGATGTCTTGAGATAGTTGAACTATTCAAATGTAAATTAGGATGTCGTCTCACTAAATTCGATATCGATGATTATATTAATGTGTTATTGAGTGAAGTATATTTCATTAACGGTTGATTGATCGAGTAACCGATATTAGTCGAGGACCGTCCGTTCGTTCGACAAGGAAGGATTATTCTCGTCTCCTTATTGAGGCAAGTCATCTTGCTTGGTTATAATGATGTTTGGATTCTTGTGATGGTTATGCGTTTCGTGTGTTTGAAACACTTATGAATTTGTGACCGTGATTTGATATTAGTCTTGATGATGTTCCGTTTTCATCGTGGGATTACATTCCCAAGCTCGTCATCTTTCAACCATTGATATCATTGATCCTTATTGTCATTTTGGTGAGTTTCCCGATCCTTAATCGTATATGTGATTTATTGAATTTGTTGCCATGTTGTATCGTGACATATCCAGAATCATATCTGCGTTCCGATTGGTTATTGTGTAGGATTTTTAGCCAGGCACATATATAGTCATGCGTGGATGTGTCCGTATTGGACTGTGCACACGAGACGTAGTTCGTGAGGCTAATTAGGTACATTGTCCCACGTATATCCTGGATTCCGTATACGGGGTGGACATGTGCACTGACACATTTATGGATCGGGCTTACTGTGATGTTCATCTTGAGCCATACTATTTCGGTTGTTCATAGTCCATGTATAATTGGATGTGTTCGACGTTTTGTGACTAATTGTTCATACTCCCGAGGGGTATGATTTTTAGTCGGGATGTTTTCCTTGAGATCTAATATATATGTGAAATTGTGTCATGTCTTGAGAAATCATTCATCATGTATATTTGACCCTGTGTTGGGCGAAATACTTGTGTTGTATTTTAGGTCGAGGAAAAGGCAAGGCACAGGAAGATCATGGTGAAGGCGAAGGGTTCGAAGGATACTAGTTCGGGGGCCCCAAGTCCTTTGTTGTCCGGTTATGTTCAAAACCGTGTAATGTTATCTTTCCACTTTATTTAAATTGTTGACCGAATGTATTGTTATTTGAGGTATATTCCATCTCCATATGGTTTATACTTATATTTTAGATCCTGTGTATAATATGACTGTTGGCCATACTATTAATAAACTCCCAATCGGAGTAAGCACTATTTATTGTGGTTTGGTATCACAAGTATTGCGTATTTAAATATGTATTTTAGGTATCGCCTGGTGGCTCCCAGTGTGGAGTCCACAACACTGTAATGGCCGTCTTTTTTGGGGTGTTACATAGTCTCTAGGCATTATCCTTATGTATGGCCTGTGTGCCTCAATCTTTTCTTGTCCTTAGCTATTTTGAATGTTCTTTGTAAAGATACTTTTTGAATGAATAAACTTTTATCTTTAGTACCTGTTCACTTTTTTTTGGATGTTCTGTCTAGGTTGGTTCGGCTGTTGTGTATTCTTTTTGCTATCTTCCATTGAGGATGCTGAGTCGAGCTCGGTCTTATAGTGCTGGAGGATCCGGTCATTCATAGTGCCGAGTTGTGCTCGGTCTTATAGTGCCGGAGGAGCCGATCATTCATAGTGCCGAGTCTAGCTCAGTCTTATAGTGCCGGAGGAGCCGGTCATTTATAGTGCCGAGTCTAGCTCAGTCTCATAGTGCCAGAGGAGTCGGTCATTCATAGTGCTGAGTATAGCTCGGTCTTGTAGTGTCGGAGGAGCCGGACATTCATAATGCCGAGTTGAGCTCAGTCTTATAGTGCCATAGGAGTCGGTCATTCATAGTGCCAAGTCTAGCTCGGTCTTGTAGTGCTGGAGGAGCCGGTCATTCATAGTGCCGAGTCTAGCTCGGTCTTATAGTGCCGGAGGAGCCGGTCATTTATAGTGCCGAGTCCAACTTGGTCTCATAGTGCCGGAGGAGCCGGTCATTTATAGTGCCTAGTTGAGCTCGATCTTATAATGCCGAAGGAGCCGATCATTCATAGTGCCATGTCTATCTCGGTCTTATAGTGCCGGAGAAGCCGGTCATTCATAGTGCCGAGTTGAGCTCGGTCTTATAGTTTCGGAGGAGCCGGTCATTCATAGTGCCGAGTCTAGCTCGGTTTTATAGTGCCGGAGGAGCCGGTCATTCGTAGTGCCGAGTTGAGCTCGGTCTTATAGTGCCGGAGGAGCCGGTCATTCATAGTGCCGAGTCTAGCTCGGTCTCATAGTGCCGGAGGAGCCAGTCATTTATAGTGCCGAGTCTAGCTCGGTCTTATAGTGCTGGAGGAGCCAGTCATTCATAGTGCCGAGTCTAGCTCGGTCTTATAGTGCCGGAGGATCCAGTCATTCATAGTGCCGAGTTGATCTCGGTCTTATAGTGCCGGAGGATCCAGTCATTCATAGTGTCGAGTCTAGCTCGGTCTTATAGTACCGGAGGACCCGATCATTCATAGTGCTGAGTCTAGCTCGGTTTCATAGTGCCGGAGGAGCCGGTCATTCATAGTGCCGAGTTGAGCTCGGTCTTATAGTGCCGGAGCTAAGAAATGAATAAAGCCAAATTTTATTGATAATACCTTTTTAAATACATAGCATTCCATGGATAAGTAAACTTCTGACCGTTCAGATATTCCAGCCGGTAGGCCCCATTTGAAAGGACTTCGCTAATCTTGTAATTCCCATTTTGGCTTAAGTGGCCCAGGATTCGGTCCCAATACTCGTTTAAGAACGTGGTCTCCGACCTGGAAATTTCTTTGGTGAACTTTGGAGTTATAATAGCATTCACATCTTCTTTTGTAGATGGCGTTCCGCATTTCCACTTGGGCCCTTTTTTCGGCTTTTAGGTCCAGGTTTATTTAGAGGGCCAACTCATTATCTCGTTCTTCGAAATGGGCTACTCGGTAGGTAGGCACCCCAATTTCGACCGGGATGACGGCTTCGGTGCCAAAATCTAAGGAGAAAGGAGTTTCTCTCGTGGTGGACCGATGCGTGGTTCTGTAAGCCCATAACGCTCCAGGGAGTTCTTCTGGCCATGAACCTTTGAGTTCTTCGAGGCGGGTCTTGAGGTGCTGCTTTATAATTTTGTTGACCGCCTCGACCTGTCCATTGGACTGCGGATAATGTGGCGTGGAGAAGTTGTTTTGTATGTGAAGGCTGTCGCAGAATGCCCAAAATTTCTTATTATCAAATTCCTTGGCATTATGGGATACAATGGATTGAGGTATCCCAAACCGGCAGATGAGGGACTTCCAAACAAAGTCGACTATTTTCTGTTCGGTCGTCCGTGCCATGGGTTCGGCCTCCGCCCACTTTGTAAAATAATCGACTGCGAAGATGGCATATTGTACTCTTCCGCGCCCTTTAGGCAAGGGGCCGATCAGATCAATCCCCTACTTGGCAAATGGCCACGGGAAATAAACTGAAGTGAGTGTTTCCGGCGAGGATCGGATCTGAGGGGCGAAGACTTGGCATCGGACGCACATCCGTACGAGTGCGATGGCATCTTTTTTGAGATTCGGCCAGTAATATCCTTGCCGGATCAACTTGTAGGCCAGTGCCTGGCCGCCGGAGTGGTTGCCGCATATATCCTCGTGCACCTCTCTAAGGGCGTAATCTGCCTCCGACTCGAACAGGCATTTCAGCAATGGAACTGGATACCCTCTCTTGTATAAAGTTCCATCCACAATGGTGATCCGGGCAGACTGAGTTCAAAGTAATCATGCCTGGGCTCGGTCCGCGGGTAAAACACCGCTCTGTAGATATTAAATTATAGGTTGCATCCATCCTTGTGGCTCGGACTGTTCGGCTGCTTGGACTTCAGCCATCTCTAGGGACGATGACGCATGGTACCCCATGCTGACCTCATCCATATGTTCAGCTCCAGAGCTGGATGCGAGTTTTGCCAAGGAGTCGGCCTGGATGTTCTCGGTTCGAGGAATGTATTGTATAGTTCCTCGAAAATCTTGCAACTGGGTTCGTGCTAGGCGAAGGTATTTGACCACTTTGGGCTCCTTGGCCTCGTATTCGCCCCTAATTTGGTTCACTACCAATTGTGAATCACTTAAGACAGTGAGGCGAGCGAGACCGAGGGAGGTCGCCATTTCCAGTCCGGCCTGGAGGGCTTCATATTCTGCCTCATTATTAGTGGCTGGAAAACCCAGGCGAATGGCCGAGCAGAATAACCGTTGATCATGACTGACAAGGACTATTCCTGCGCCTACTCGGCCGGCAGTTGATGACCCATCTACGTAGAGTGATCACTCCTCTGATCGGTCATTATCTTGTGTGATCGCTGGTGTGAACTCCGTGATGAGATCTGCCAGGACCTGACCTTTTATGGCAGTGCGCGATTCAAAAGCTAGGTCAAACTATCCGAGATCGACGGCCCATTCAATCATCCGACTGGATAAGTCAGGTTGGTGCCTGATTTGTTTTAAGGGGTAGTTCGTGAAGATGACTACCTGATGTTAAAGAAAGTAGGGCCTTAGTTTTCGGGACGCCATTATGAGCGCATAGGCCAGCTTTTCCATCGGGGCGTATCGGAGCTCGGCATCATGAAGGGCCTGGCTAACATAATAGACCGGATGTTGAACCGCATTTTCCATCCGGATAAGAGCGGCACTGATTGCGGAGTCGGACACCGCGAGATACATGCTGAGAGGTTCTCCGCGGGCCGATTGTTGTAGGATTAGTTCTTCATCCAAGACTTCCTTGATGGACTCAAAAGATTTTTGGCAAGGGTTGGTCCATTGAAAATCTTTGTTCTTTTTTATCGCCTCAAAGAAAGTTTTGCATTTGTCGGTTGAGCGAGAGATAAAGCGACTTAGTGCGGCTAGTCGGCCGGTTAGGCTATTCACTTTCTTGACCGAATTTGGTGGGACAAGTTCGCTCACTGCCATCTTGTCGGGGTTAGCTTCAATCCCTCTTTGGCTTACCATGTAGCCGAGGAATTTCCCAGATCCTACCCCAAATGAATATTTTTTTGGATTTAACTTCATCTTGTTCTCTCGCAAAATCGCAAACATTTTATTGAGGTTATTCACATGGTCGGCCGAACGTAAAGATTTTACAAGCATATTATCTACATAAACCTCCATTGTATGACCTATCAAGCTACAGAACATTTTATTTACCAGGCGTTGATAGGTTGCGCCAGCGTTTTCAAGCCCGAAAGGCATCATGTGGTAGCAATATAGGCCGTGGGCCGAGTAGAAAGAAGTGTTTTCTTCATTAGTAGGATGCATCGGGAACTGATTGTATCCGAAGTATGCATCCATAAAACTCATCAGCTCATGTCCGGCCGTCGCGTCCACCATGTAGTCAATGTGGGGCATAGAACATCTATCTTTTGGGTAGGATCTATTTAGATCGGAGAAGTCAATGCAGAGCCATCACAGCCCGGTCGGCTTTTTCACCAGGACCGGGTTGGCCACCCAGGTCGGGTATCTGGATTTCCGGATGAACCCGCTGTCGATTAGCTTCCCCACTTCTTATTCTAATCCCTTCTGCCGCTCATGCCCCATTTTACTTCACTTCTGGATAACCGGCTTTGAATTAGGGTCAATATTTATCTCGTGGCACGCAAATCCTGGGTCAATCCCAGGCATGTTCGAATGGGTCCACGCAAAGACGTCCAAATTCTATCTAAGGTGGAAGATTAGCTCGGAGCGGATCAGTTCTTGGAGGTTGTGGCCGATCCTAAGTTGTCGGACGGGGTTAGATGCGTCCATGTCGACCTGGTCCAGCTCTTCCGTCGGCTTAGCGTGGCGAATTTTTCTCTTCGGTTTCTGGAATCGCGGGTCGACGGGATCCTCCTCTAGGATCTGTTCTTTCCCTGGCCTGCGGCCTTGGTCCGCATCCTGGTTAACTTCTATTTTGAGGGATTGAGCGGCCCCGGAACCTTCGACGTCTTGTTCTAGCCGGGCACCTTCTCCCAGTTGTTCGGATTCGGTTGCTCCCATTTCCTTTGGGATACTTCTCGGGGTGCCCTCTGCGGCGTTTATTTCACAAGCCCGGATGCTGAGATCGCACTCCTGGGCAGTACATTGATCACCCCTGTGTACCCCGACGCCGTCCGGGGTGGGGAATTTCATGCACATGTGATAAGGACTGAGTGGCCCTCGGCCTCAACATCACAGGTCGGCCTATGATGGCATTGTAGTCACTGTGCACGTCGATGATCTTAAATGTGGTGATCATCGTTCTCTTGATCGGCCCCTGGCCAAATTCCAGGGCGAGGTCGATCTCTCCCAACGGTGTGGTTCGGCAGTTGGCGAAGCCTTGTATGTCCTCCTGACATGGCCGGACGTAGGATTGGGCCACCTTCATCCTGCAAAGGGTATGAAGGTAGATGATGCTGGCATAGGCCCCTGAGTCCACAAACACTCTATGTACAAGGATTCCCATTATGGGCAGAGTGATGACAAGGGCATCGGAATGGGGGTGATCCAAACCATCAGCATCTGATTCTTCAAAAGTGACGGCCAGTTGGGGGTTTCTAGGGTTTCTTCGGCCACAGAAAGAAATCCTTCGGGTCGGCGTTCGGTCCGCTGGTAGGATGTAGTGGCCTCTCGGATATAGACTTTCTTATACCGCTTAGACCGATGGTCCTCGACTTCGGTCGTCCCCATGATAGTAAGGATTTCCCGGGGAGATTTAGGGGGCGGAGGCACCCGATCGTTTTTTTGCTTTTGCTGGGTCAGCCCGATCCTAGCGATCCCGGGGTGGGTTTCGGGTAAATCGCCTCAACCCGGTATCGTCGCACACCACGATCAAGGTTGCGATGAGGTCCCGGCACTGCTCGGTGTTATGACCTGCCGATTCATGGTATATACAGAAGCGGGTCTGATCCATGTCCTTTTGATCTTTGTAGATCGGTCGAGGAACCAGAAGCAAATTCTTGTCTTTTATTTGCTCAAATATGGTCGTGGCCCCGATAGAGTATATTTCGGTGAAGCTGCCCATGAGCTTGGGCCTTTGGTCTCGATAGTTCCGGGTTCATGGGGCTGTCGAAGAGGAGCTGGGGGCCTTATTCTCCCGGCGGGGTTCTTGGCGGGCCTCCATGTAGTCATGTCTGTCCTCTTTCTTTTTTCCAGATCCTATCGGATCGGTGGGCATGACTAGGACTGGGGCCGGCATAGCCTCCACGATCGCGATGTGGGAGCTAGCGTGCTCCAAGAATTCTTGGTATGTGGGGGGGTGGTCTGGCATACCGTCCAACGGAAGAATGAATTTTTCTGGAGGCCGACCTGAGCTATTGTGACCAACGCATCGTCGGACATGGGTTCCTTTTCCAGTATTTGCTTGTTGAAATGGGTTATGTAATCCTTGAGGGATTCATTCGCCCCCTGCACGATGGAGGCAATGGAGGACCGCGGGGCGATACGTACTAAAGATCCCATAAAATGGGATCGGAATGTCGTGGTGAGATGGGCCCAGGTCTGGATAGAATGGTGGAGTATCGAGTGGTACCACCTCTAAGCCCTTTTCCCTAAAGTCAGGAAGAACATCCGGCATCAGAAAGCATCTTGGGACCCGTGCAGGTCCATCCACGAGTTGTAGTGCCCGAGATGGGCATTGGGGTCGGTCTCCCCGTTATATGGTGGAATTTGTGGGACCTTCAGCTTCTCCGGGAGAGGTTCAGTCAAAATACAGGGAGCAAGGGGACTCTCCTGGCTATTGAGCCACTCCGAATTTTAAGGGGATTGGAGTTGTTTATTTTCTAGCTCCGTGAGGCACTTTTTCAGGAACTCGATTTCGCTCGACTTATCGCCTGGGGTTTGCAGTGAGGGTTGTGTCGGGACTCGGGATTAGCAGGGAGCCTCCGTTTCTTTGCGGTCCCGACTCTAAGTGGTCCGAGCTGGTGCTATTTTTTCACTTTTTTTTCCTGTCCCCAGCCGATCAAAAACCGATATGGGGTGAGAGGTCCGACCTTTTCGTGAAGGGTGAGAGCTTTCGCCTTGGCTTTCCGCATTTTCCTCGTCAATGCAGGAGACGGTTCTCTTCTGGTTACGCCCCAGGGCGATCGGACGAGTCGATCGAGATTGGGCCTCGTTCTGGTCCTCGGGCCTTGGGGGATTTCCGCTCTGGGTAGCCTGCGCCATGAGGACAGTCATCTCTGGATGAACGCGGGGTGTTTAAAGCACTCCGCCACCTTGAACAGGTTTTCCTCCTCCGCGGCGGGCTAATGGTGTTTAGGACTTCCTTGAGACATAGTTGCAATAGAATAATTCGTTCAGGACTCCGGTGAGAACGCAGCGTGGGGGCCCTCCTTCTAGCGCCAATCTGTTGACGACTGATTTGGTCAACGTATAACGTGTGCTGATTTGGACAAATGAATCTAAGCCACATAGAAAACAATAAAAAAAGATGGAATAAGTTGGATCACAAAATTTTATTAATGATCGTAATTTGGGATAGAGTCGATCTGAAGATTGTAAACTGGTTTATATTTTTTGCTTGTTTATTACAAGTCTTGTCTTTTTTCTCTCTTTCTCTCTCTTTTTCTATTTTTAGACAAATTTCAAACGTCCTTTCTTTTTGTATTTTCCCTTTATATATAGAAGGTCTCGACCAATCAGGGGGTGACAGCTGGAGGATGTTTGAAAATGTGTCCAAACACTTGTCAGGGGGAGAATCTGCCTTAGACACGTGGCGGCTTTTGGGGACTGCTTTGGGAAGAGGGAAGAGAGAATGCATTAACTGTCCCGTGTGCCTGTTCCGTTAGTCCTGTCTGCCTGTTCTTCGTGCTTTTGGCAATACTTATCTGTTGTGGCCGACTATGGGGTTGGCCCTCGGGTTTCCCGCTGCTCTGATCGGTGGTCGTGTCATGATTGTGACTTGTAAAATATTCATCCTATATCGGGTCGGCCCTTCCGGTCTGGTCACCGGGTCGGCCCCGATATTTCTGTCCGGTCCGGTCTTTGATGGGCCTGGGAGTAAATTTGATACTTACTCGGTCAGTCCTCATCGTTGCTCTGCTCGACCGGTCTATCCGAAATTCGATTTTTTTGCCTTATGGTCTTCTCAATCGGGACGACTGAGCTGACGGGGAGCGCTTACGTGGATGCCAAGTTGTATGAGCTATCAAAATCCGGTGTAAACCCTAGACTGAGTAATCTTTAAATCCAGCATAATTTTTTCAAGTTTAACACCCTAAGCTGGCAGCGTAGCCAAAACCCTAAGATGGCGTAAAGTGCAAATCCACTGTGAACTTTTCTATGATCCCAAACTCAAAGCAGCGTAACCTTCTTTGAAACTCAGATAAGGCAGCGTAAATTTCAACCTGGCAGAGTAAACTTATCTTTAGGCAGCGTATTATGATATAAAAGGCAGCCTAGTTTGAGAGCTAAGGCAGTGTAAACTTTTCTTTTAATCTCGTGCACAGTCTTCAAATACCGCTTAAAAACATCAAAGACCGCGTATAATCTTCAAACACGTATTTTAACGATTTTTAACCCCAAAAATCCGCTTTTTATCCATATTTAACCGTTCAAAATGTTTTTTTTTATCATTTTTTGTCAACCAAATAAGCACTAAAACATCAAAACCCACTCGAATTAAGCTCAAAATATTAATAATGTGGCTTATCTCACTACTAAAAAAGGTTCTAATAGCGTCACCCTATTAGCTTCACCGGAAAAGTGAAGCTAAAGAAATAAGGGCAGCAAATAAAGTAAATAAAAACGTCACATACGTGACGCCTTAAACTTTGGAAAAATCAGTCAACATTTGTTAAACAAAGGCATCACATATGTGGCGCCATCCTATAAAATTTATTTTTTTAGTTTTATTCCGATAATTGCGTCACACATGTGACGCCAAAGGATAAGCTTTAGCGTCATATATGCGACGCCAATATGTAATAGTCGATTTTTTAAAAAAAATATTTTTCCTTAAACGGTGTCACATATGTGACGCCATTAAACAACTAAAAAAAATAATAGGCGTCACATAGGTGACGCTGTTATAAAATTAAATATATTTATATATACTAAATCTATTTTAAATTTACAAATTGGTATTGGTTGAAATATTAAATACTATAAATAATGAATTAAAAATTATATTTAATAATTATAGTGTAAGAAATCTCTTAACATTAAGAAGTTAACTTACAGTATATTTATTTATGCTTAAATATTTTGAAAATTGATTTAATTTGAAAATTAATTAAATATAAGTACAAATATAATATAAGGATAAATAAATATATGTAATATATTTAATGAATTAAATCATAGCTCAGTGGTTAATGGCCACGCATCTATGCCAACAGGAGTACTGGGCACCTGTTCCTCGAAACGGATTAAAATCGTCGGTACAAAGACCAAGCCTGACATTTCGAGGACCTGCAGGGAATGAATGATTCATACGATCAAATTTTCGCCAAGCTTCAGCGCCGGTAGGATGAATTACTCTTTCTGACTCATCATGGCACTTTGTGTGTCATGTCATGTGTTCATCAGTTTTGTGCGACATATACAACCGTTTCAACCAATCAGTGATTGGAAAATACCAAATTTCAAACTCTCACATTCCCCATAGTACAGAAAATAATTGTTGCTACTAACATCATACTTGATCACCCGAAGACCAAGTTTCGACATAATATTTTTTACTTCAGAATAATTATCGGGGATTTGGCTCTGATATTTATCCAGTGCCATGCCTTTATTGCTTTTGATGAAATATGTTGTTGCCCAAAATATTTATCCGAAGATTAATACTGCTGGAAGACGGACAACAAACAGCAATTGCGGGAGCACTTCCGAGAGAAGATAAATAATACAAGATTTGCCGGGTTTGTTAGGCCCGGGCTTGAATGCTCTCGCGAGATGTTATTAATACAAATATTCGTGGATACAAGTATTAATGAGAGAAATCTAAATACAATGAGTGTAAAAAGACTCTGTTAATCCGGCTCTTGAGCGAAGCTTGGTGTTCTTCGTCCCGCCGATAATCTGCTCGAGGAGAAAAGGCCGGGAGAAGTAAGACCGAAAGAAAGCTGTTGCCAAGAGTTGGAGATTAGCCAAGTGCTTGATGTTTGCTTCAGATTGCGTGCAATCCGAAGGAAGTCAAGAAGTGTCCAGTGCAGCCGTCCTCTTTATA
Source organism: Orobanche coerulescens (assembly GCA_033398695.1). Classification (NCBI taxonomy): domain Eukaryota; kingdom Viridiplantae; phylum Streptophyta; class Magnoliopsida; order Lamiales; family Orobanchaceae; genus Orobanche; species Orobanche coerulescens. Next base: position 13,870,602 of record CM065801.1, read on the forward strand.
TAAGGGGTTGAGGTGCCCTGTCTCCTAGTGGGCGATCGCCTTTCGGCATTTAATGTAATGGGCGATCGTCAAAGGTCACATGGGTGCCCGCCAAAAGTCTAAAGCTACGGTGGTGGCGGTATGCGGTCAATGAGGATCCGGCCACGCGTCCTGAAATCTTGTCACAGAGGTCCCACTTTGTTACTTTCGGCGGACTTTGTCAGGGTAGGTGACAGGCTGTGGTCACCAGTCTTGTCCGTCAGCTCCTTTCGCAGGTCTGGGCCCTGTTGGTAGGTGAGGTAGGTGACAGGTTTGTCAGCGCCTTTTGTGGATCTGCACGTGGGTGCTGTCCTGTTGCTCGGCCTTGGCCGACTGGATGGCCATCGGCCCAGATCGTCATGATGCGGTCGTCTCTTGCTGGACACCGAGGATCGTTCTCGGCCAGTCAATGAAGGTCGCCATTGGTCGGTCGCCAAGGGTCGGTCGGCAAAGCGCTGAGAGATGATCGTCCATAAGTCGGTCGCCAGAAGTCGGTCGCTAGGCGCCGAGCGATGATCGTATTGGATGTCGATCGCTCGACACCGGGACTTGTCCTGGGACCTTCGGCTGGGCGATTCATGCTTGTCTTTCGGGCTAAGGCTAGGTCGCCTGGTCGCTGGTCGGCAGATCTGCCTTGTCTCCTCGGCGGTAAGTCGGTCGCTCGGCCTCGGAGGCGATCGCCGGTCGGAAGGTGTTAAATCTTGACACAACAAAATAATTACTAGTAGAAAAATATCATTTCACATCGGACATTTTAGATCGGTTCTATAATAACCGATCTAGAAAGTGATATGGCCATTTTCTAAATCAGTTGTTTTAGAACCGATCTAGAAAGTGGACTTTTTAATCGGTTATTTTAGAATCGATCTAGAAAGTGCACTTTCTAGATCGGTTATTTTATAACCGATTTAAAACCCACTCGAGAAGTTATATTTAAATTTAATATAAATGCAAGTATTTTTGAAACAACTCACTTTAGCTTAGTGGTTGAGACTTCACTCCCCAACCACAAGGTCAAGGGTTCAAACCCTCATGGCAATAAATTGAAATACATTGATATTTCAAGGCTGGGTCGGATCCCGGGCCAGGCTGTGGTCGGGTCGGACCCGAGCTGGGTTAGGGTCATTTTTTTGGCAAAAAAATTAGACTTTCCAGATCGGTTCAAATAGACATTCTAGATCGGTTAAATAACCAATGTAGAAAGCAGACTTTCTAGATCGATTCTGAAAATCGATGTAGAAAGTCTAGACTTTCTACATCGACTGGATCTATAACAGTTATTTAACCAATTTAGAATGTCTATTTTACCCTACTTAGAAAGTATTTTTTCTAGTAGTGAATCCATTGCTTTTTGTGACGCATTATACGTCGTCTTGAAATTCATTACCTCCATAACCCAATGCAACAACGACTTATTATGCAACTCATACAAAGGTCAGTCAGCATACTCTAACACATAATAAAATAATTTTGCTTCGTGATTTGGCTCTGTCGGCTCATTATCAGTGTAATTGCGAAATTGAGGAAAACTATCCATGATCATATCTCTTCGTGATGTAAAATAATTTTCTACAGGTATAGAAGATGATCCTCCTATATTGTAATCATTGATCTCGTAATTTTCATGGCATACCCAAACACGATAATTCGGTACAAATCCACACTGATATAAATGTTGCATGATTCAAAATTTTTGACGGAAGTTTGAAATTTTTGGCGTATACGCGGGGGAAATTCGAATTTATGAAATACTTTGGGTACACATATGTGAAGCTATTGGGTTCAGAATATGTTATAAATACAAAATCACTACAAACCTTCATTCATTCCAAATTTTCATTCTTCATTTCACCTCATTTCTTCAACTTTCATCTCTCAATCTTCAAGGTAATTTCTAAATTATTTTTAATTTTGTTAATAATTTTACTTATATTATTGTTTTTATACTAACTTATTAATATTTTTGTTTTTTCTTTGTTTTGCAGGATTTTTATTTATTTAAATATAAGTAAATTATATTTTTTCATATTAATATTGTTGTAACATAACATATTCTTTTTAAAATCAAATTTTACAAAAATGATGATATTTATTTTCTAATTAAAATAAATATCTTTTTAGTATAATAAAGTTTATTTTTAATAACAATGGAAGTGTAGTTTTTGGCATTTATTTTTTATTTAAAACAAAAAAAATTATATTTAAAATATATTTCTGCTTTAATTAATATATATATTAATTAGCCAAAAATTTTCCAAAATTTTTGGCTAATTTCATTTTTTTTATTTGAAACAAAAGTACTTTAGCGTCACATATGTGACGCCAAAGATATATTAATTAATATTGCTGGACTTTTTTTGGCGACATGTATCTGACGCCAAAGATATTATTATTTAATATTGCTGGACTTTCTTTGGCGAGACATATGTGATGCCAATATATATTATTTAATATTGTTGGACTATCTTTGACGACACATATGTGACGCCAAAGATATATTATTTAATATTACTGGACTTACTTTGGCGACACAAATTTGACGCCAAGTATATATTATTTAAAATTGTTGGACTTTTTTTGGCGACACATATGTGACACCAAAGCTTAATAAATAGAATTCTCCTCGTTCTCTTTAGCTTCACCCATGTGAAGCTAAAATAATTAGGTTATTTGTTCGGTGCTTTATTTAGCTTCACATAAATGACGGTAAAGTTTGTCTTTCGCTTCACGTGGTCAACCACTGAAGCTAAAGAAACTTTAGCTTCACACATTGGCTTCACATATGTGAAGGTAAAGCGCAAAGGCTTCAGAGACAACTTCACTTTTGTGTAAAGTCAATGTAGATGGTTTTTAGTAGTGTCTTCAACCTTTTTCCCTCCAAAAACTCAAAACTCCTCTAAATCTTCTCAAAACTCAATCTAATCACAACTTAACGCAATCTAATCATCTACAAGAAACTTCCCCATCAAAAACACCATCAAATTTTATCAAATAATCTCAAAAATCGAATTTTTATGGTCGTTAATGGAGGTTTTTTGAAATACGACTCACGTGAGATGATACACACTGAAATAATCCAGTTGCTCTGATACCACAATGTTAGAACGAGCTCAAATCGATAAGATTGGAGATTAGTGTGTTAAATAGGTGTGTGTGTGTGTGTGTGTGTGATTGAGAGAGAATTTTGGAATTTTTCTTTATTGATAATGAATTGATTTTGGTACAAATGAGTTCAACTAATGAAATGAACTATCCTTATCCTATTTATACATCATTAGGAGAGGAAGTTTGGCAACTTTACAATAATAGCCCCTCTACTATATACAATGCACAAGATGATAATTTTCATATATATAACAATCTGCATATGGGGAATGGGAATCGTGTTGCTGTTGAAGCCATCGGATCTTGTTCTGTTTATGTATCTAGTGGTCTAGTAGTTATTTTGGAACAATATCACTTTGCACCTTCTATTACTATAGGTGTTGTTTCCATATATCGGTTGAGAGATGTGGGTTTTGAACTTGCGTTTGAACATTATGGTACTTCTGTTTCAAAATATAATATGTTTTATCTTAATGCTTTTCCTATAAATGGGATTTTTGAAATAGATATGAATGGTGTTATCTCAATCGATAAATCTGTATTTATCTAAAAGTTTGGGGATGTGAAGCTTTAGTAAAGCGTGATACTCCCAACAAGCTTGAATCCCTCACTATTAAATGTATATTTGTGGGATACCCAAATGAAGCTTTGGGATATTACTTTTACTACCCATTAGAGAGCAAAGTGTTTGTTGCCTGTAATGCAAAATTCTTGGAGGAAGAATATCTACTTCAAGAAGCAAGTGGGAACAATGTGAATCTTGATGAGTATCAAGAACCACAAGCTGATACACCTTCTACTAGTTCTATAATACTGTGTGATCATGAGTTGATGTAGAGGAAGTTTCCTCTACTAATCAAGAGGAAAATGTTGCACCTGCACTTCGTATCTGGTAGAGTCTCTCAACAACCTGAGACATATGGTTATCTGAGAGATTCAGAAGTGTAATACCCGAGATTTTTATTTCCAGTTGTCCTGAATTATTTGTCGTTTGGTGTCGGTTATTTTGTTTCGTTATGATTATGTGGGATACGTTTTTCTGTTATGTACGGTATGATGTGTTCTGTTGTAATGTTCGTCGAGTGAAACTTATGTCGCCGTGCATTTCTTTGATTAAATGCGTGCTTGTGGTAGGTTATATTTCGTAAATTGCTCATTATTATTTTGAATTATAGCCGGTGCATTACTGTGACCGAGATGTTGTCGAACGTCTAACCGAACTGTCAGAACGATCGAGTTTCGATCGTAAGGCCTGGCCGAGTTGCGACCGCAATGCCAGGCCAGTTATAGCCGCAATGCCTTGCCGGTTACCGCCGTAAGGCGCCCGCATATGTTGGGCAGTAGCCCAGGGAGGATCGGTTACGGCCATAGTGGCCGGGTACGGCCGTAATGCCCTGTTAAGGCCGCAATGCTTTGCCTGGTAACGGTTGTAATATGCCCGAGCATTTTGGGCAGTAGCCTGGGAGGTGCCGATTACACCTGTAAGATGATGCCAATTACGTTCGCAAGGGCTGAGTTACGGTCGTAAGGTACTGCCTGTTATGGTTGTAACATGCTCGGCCATATATAGGCCTATCGATGGGATTTTGCTCATTTTTCACCATTCCTCCTTCTTCTTCCGCGATTCTCGGCTGGAGCTCTTGGGTGGTGATCGGAGGTATTGTCGTGCATCATTTTGGGAATCTTAGTTCGTGTCAATCATCATCTAATCTTGTTCTTCGTCGGATCGAGGTAAATTCTTGAAATCTCCTAGGGTTGACTTCGGGATTTCCTTCTTGATTTTCGTAGTTTGTACGATTTTGATGAATCGATTGATGTTATTCAGTATTATTAATCGAGTTTTATGGGTTGTATATCCATATTTTGAGTTTGTTTAACTCGAGTTATTGAACATTTGATGTTCGATTGAATGTCCCAATGAGTTTCCCTTCGATAGGTTGGTGGGATTTCCATTATTTTTTGTCTTGATTCTCGTTGTAATCGTATCTTCGTTTTTTTTCCGAAGGATTGTAGGTGTTCGAGGTTTCCCAGTTGAGCTGTATTCGTCGGAGTGTTCGGTATCGGTTATCGAGGTAAGTATCTTGCTATACGATTTGTGTCTTGTGAATAGTGACTTCGTGTTAGATTTATGATGATTTGGTTTACGTTTGTGGATATGCTTCGTGTGATTTGATTATTGTGAATGAATGATAGTAGTGATGATATCCTCACCGGTTAACGTTGCGGAATTGTGTTGGTTGTGTTAATCATATGGTTTGTGTCGTACGTGATTGGTCATGGTTGAGTTATCGTGATGATTATGATATTTGTATCGGTTTGATTACATACTTGAATATGTTTACGGTGTATTGTTGAATGGTTTCACATATTGGTAATAATGTGTGTTGTCCGTGTAATATCCGTACCTTTTCATTTTTAGCAGTTTCAATTATTGGTGCATGTCTATTTTTATCGATTCGCTTGTAACTGTTTCGACATTTTGAATCTACTTTATTCTTGGAGTTTTTCCATTTGGTCGAGTTTTGGTGATGTTTTCATGTAATTTCAATTTATGACATGTTTTGCCGTATGAACGTTCTATTCTCGTAAAACTCGTTTGTTTTCGTTGTTTCTTGGTTTGTGCAAGTTCGTATAGTTGCATTGGTCGTGTTGAGACTTTCGGTTCGTTAATCTGACGTCGTTTCGTGATTTTCGGGCACTTGGGCCATTTTTCTAATTTCCTATAAGTTTAGGGAATCTCATTTTCTTTGTCGCATTACGGATTCCCCGGTAATCAGAATTATATTTTCTTTCAGCGCTTAGCTCCGTCGTCTTGTATATTTCATGTTTATATTTCTGGATACTGGCCTTGTCGTGCGTTTCGAGTTTCGTACCTTCGGCAGCAGCGTACTAAACTGAGCAGTACTGAACTGCTGCGTGAGTAGCGCCCACTACTACTTATTCCCTTGCGTGCGCTATCGGTGTGCAGTTAGCGTACGCTAACTTGTTATTGTTAGCGTGCGCTATCCAGTGGCATTTAGCGCGCGCTAAGCATGTCTAGCGCATGCTAGTGACGTCGGGCAGTAGCTACTAGACTGTTTGTATCCCCGTTAGCGCGCGCTACCTTTTGATGGTTAGCGTGCGCTAACTATACAATTTAAATAGATCAGCGGGCAGGTCAGAACAGCAGTTTTCATTCTTTTCTTTCGTTTTCTCCACCGGGCGACTCCAGACGGCGATTCCCTTCAGTTTGATCGGAGAATTCTTCGTATTCCATCACCGTAGAGTCGTGTTAGCATATTACCATCAGCGTAATCATCCTCCATCATCCGAATCCGAGGTATTTTCTTCAGGAACCCTAGCTTGTTTAAATTGGGGGTTTTTCGGGTTTTTCGTGATTGTTTCCGAATTGTTCATGTATGTTACGAAATTCCTTACCGATTGTTGTTATTGGGTGATTCCCAATCCGTTTTCCTCGAGTTTAATCCGTGAATTATTGATATGGGCAGATTTTGTGTAAACCCTCGCCCATATCAATTTAACGTTATTGTCATGAATTGTAATCGGGGTTATGGGTTTTTTCCATTCGATTATTGTTGTCCGCTAGGACTGAGTTATATTGATCCTTCATTTAGGAACCGTCGTTTTCCGTCCGGATCGTTCGTAGTCGTTGTTCATCCCCATCTCGTCGGAGATGTCTCAAAGGCAAGTACTTTACATTTGTTTACATGTTCTAGTATTTGAATTGTGGCTATTCGTGGTTGTTGTGGATGGATATGTGTATGTTCACCTAGGAACGGTCCGATGGGGCCTCTAGGGATACGTATTGCCGTGTGTGTGCGTATCACGAACTGTGGTTGACCACCCAGGGATGTCCGACGGGGCTCTGCGGGGTACGGTGGCCGTGAGTCTCGTACCAACGGTTAACTTTGAATTGTTTTGTTGGAGAAATGTGTTTTGTGCTTGTGCACCATAAATATTCTGGAATATAAATGATTTCTAAAATGATTTTGGCGCATATATTCATCTGATTAGAATGTAGTTCAAATGGATTGTACTTGCACTAGCAGTTGTCGCTAACCCCTTAAATAGGGGAAATACTTTTTGTATTTCAGGTACAGGTCTTGGATACAAGCGAGAACTCGAGACGTATGAGAATGATGGGCAAGCATGATACTGTTCAGTAGTCATTTGTTGGTGTTCGGTTCTGTCAGTTGTTATTGATGTCTCGTTTTGAGATTTCTGTATTATGAAATTGATTTAAGTACTCGAGTACTTCCTTTTAGAGTTTGTTAATGTTGTGTTCCCGTTTTGGGAAATAGATTTGATGTCAAATTTTATTTGACGAATTGTAGTCTTTTGTTTGAATTGTCGTTTTGTTGATGGTTGTATGTCTTTGTCGGATGTTATTTTGGTACGTTAGCCTGGTGGATTCCACGGCGCTGTAATATGCCCTGATCGTCTTGGGGGTGTTACAGAATATGGTATCAGAGCTTATGTTTATGGATACCTAGGCTGTCGGTTATTTGGGTCTAGTCGAGTGTTGTTTTTGAACAGTATCGCTGCCATGCCATCATCTTAATTCGCCGGTGCTCGTAAGTTCTCCTAACTTGACTCGTTACGTTGTTCTGTTCTGTTTCCTTTCCTGATATCTTGTTGCATTTTGTGTTTGAATTGTACTCACCCGCTACTTCTTCAGAATTCCTGCTGGTAGAGGACGCGGACGCGGTAGGGGACGTGCGCTGCCGGTGGGGCGGCCATGTCCGATAAATTGGGAACCGATTAGGCTATGCCTTCTTTGTCGAACAGTGTTCCGCCTAGTTCCGGGGGTCAGCAGGATCAGTCTGCTAGCTCCGGTAATGCACATGAGAATGTTGGAGTGGCGAACATTTTGCAGCAAGTAGCGAACCAGATGACGCTACTAACTCAGGCCGTCCTAGTTGGCCAAGCTAATGCCAACCCGGTTCCGCCTACTGGATCCAAAAATGATAAGCTACTTCAGGATGTGATTCGTATGCATCCTCCATAGTTTGATGGTGCTTCTGACCCTTCCGGTTGGGAGAATTGGTTGTTTGATATGGAAAAGGTGTTTGAGGCTGCTAACTGCTCTGAGGAGAGGAAGGTACCCATCGCTCAGTACTTCCTTGCCAAAGAGGCGGCAACGTGGTGGCAAGTGGTGAAACCACGTGATCGGGCAGCTACGTGGCCAGAATTCTGGGAGTTAATGGAAGACGAGTTTTGTCCGTGGCCAGTTAAGGGGGGAGGATTCGAGCCTTCTTTGAGGCTAAGCCCCGGGATGTTCCTATCTCTCAAGCTATCAAGGACTACAACCAATAGCTTCATTATGTGAGAAACCATGTCTGAGATGAGCTTGATAAGATCCGCCATTTTGACATGCAGATGAAACCGAGGGTGCGTCACTACATGTCTGGTCTGGGGTGCACGACTTTGAAGGAGTATCAGAATAAGGCGATGGCTTATGAGATGTCGTTTTCTGTGATGGAGACGGCAACCGAGGGGAAGAGACAGAAGACCTCTGGCCAGTTTTCAGGAGGTAAGTCTGGTGGGCACCCGAAGGCTCAGTCTGGTTCGCGAGTCTTCGGGAATCAGTCCCCGTCATTTGGGCGAGGAAACGGTTCCAAGTCTGCTCCTACTGGTTCCGTTCGTGGTCCTACGTGCTTTAACTGTGGTCGTCCCGGCCATATGATGAATGAGTATGATAGGCCCCCGATTCAGTGTCTTGCGTGCGGTCGGATGGGACATCGAGCTAAGTTTTGTACAGATGCAGTCCGAGCGCCAGTTACTCAGATATCAGGCCCAGCTGCGGGAGAGCCGAGCGTGAATCAGGCACCGATAGCTTCTGAGCCACAACCGAGTTTTGGTAGAGGTCGAGGACGTGGACATCCTTCTAAAGGGGGAGCTTCTAGTGCGGGGTCTGTTCTGCCCCGAGTATATGAGATGAGACGAGCGGGAGACCCAGACGCGACAGTGGCTACAGGTACCGTTCACATCATTGACCATCCTGTTTCCATATTATTCGATTCTGGTGCTACGCATTCTTTCATATCTATAGATTGTGTGCGTCGTCTGCATGTTGATTGCCTAGTTGCGTGTGAACCATTTGTTGTTAAACTGCCTAGTGGGGATAGCATCATGGGAGATCGAGAGATTAGAGATTTTCCAGTAAGTATCGCGGGGAGGGTTTGTCCTTCTAATCTGATTGCGGTAGATATTAGAGATGAGGACTTGATTCTGGGTGAGGATTGGCTGGACGGTCATGGGGCGATCATGAATTATAGAACGAGAACTGTTTCGATGTTAGCCCCTGACGGTACCGAGCATTCTTTTGTGGGGCATAAGCGGAGTAGTCAGAGATTCTTGCTCAGCGCTTTGAGAGCAGTGAGACTTCTTCGAGGAGGTTGCACAGGTTATTGGTGTTACGCATTGAGATCGGGAGAAAGGGGAGTCGACTCTCATCTATTCCAGTAGTGTGTGAGTATCCCGACGTCTTTCCAGATGAGTTGCCGGGTTTGCCGCCGGATCGAGAGTTCGAGTTTACCGTCGATTTAGAGCTGGGTGCAGCACCGATTTCTAAGACGCCATATCGTATGGCGCCTGTCGAGATTCTTGAGTTGAAGAAACAGTTGGGAGAGTTACTAGACATGGGGTATATTCGACCGAACGCTTCGTCTTGGGCGCACCGGTCCTATTTGTGAAGAAGAAGGATGGGTCACTCCGTTTGTGTATCGACTACCGGGAGTTGAACAAAGTGACCATCAAAAACAAGTATCCGCTCCCGAGGATCGATGATTTGTTCGACCAACTACAAGGGGCAACCGTGTTTTCAAAGATTGATTTGAGATCGGGGTATTACCAGCTCCGAGTGAAGGATACCGATATTCCGAAGACGGTCTTTCGGACGAGATAGTCACTACGAGTTTGTGGTTATGCCTTTTGGGCTAACCAACGCCCCAGCCGTGCTCATGCAGCTTATGAACAAAGTCTTTATCGAGTACCTCGATTAGTGCGTAGTCGTTTTTATCGACGATAACCTGATTTACTCGAGGAGCGAGGAGGAGCATGCCCGTCATTTGCATATCGTGTTAGATATTTTGAGAACTCAGTATCTCTTTGCGAATTTCTCAAAGTGTGAGTTTTGGTTACAGGAGGTTATGTTTCTCGGCCACGTGATCTCGGCCGAGGGTGTTCGTGTGGACCCACATAAGATAGAGGCATTGTTGGATTGGGCGCCGCCCAAGAACATGAAGGAGGTCCGTAGTTTTCTGGGTTTGGCCAGATATTATCGTAGATTCGTCGAGGGGTTCTCTAAGCTCGCTCGACTGCTGACTCTATTGTTACAGAAGTCAGAGAAGTTTTTGCGGACCGATGAGAGGCAGAATAATTTTGAGGAGTTGAAGAAGCGGTTGACGACCGCTCCTGTTTTGGCTTTACCGAGTGGTAATGAGGGTTTCTCAGTCTTTAGTGATACTTCGGGCCAAGAGCTCGGATGCATACTCATGCAGCATGGGAAGACGATTTCCTATACTTCCCGTCAGTTGAAACCGTACGAGTTGAATTACCCTACGCACGACCTTGAGTTGGCCGCAATTGTATTTGCGTTGAAGATCTGGTGTCATTACTTGTATGGCTCGTCGTATCAGATTTTCACCGATCACAAGAGCTTGAAGTACATTTTTACGCAGAAAGAGCTTAACATGAGACAGCAGAGATGGTTGGAGTTGATCAAGGATTACGACCACGAGATTCTCTATCATCCGGGCAAGGCAAATGTGGTGGCAGATGCCTTGAGCCGGAAGTCAGTATCGCTTCGGGCGCTTGAGTTGCTTATGGATCAATCGGGACTTCAACGAGAGTTTATGAGGTTGAGCATTGAGATTGTGCTACCAGAGAGTTCCGGGCAGTTGCGTACACTTGAGATTTCGTCGTCTTTAGTCGACGACATTAAGTCGGGATAATTAGAGGACCCGATGTTTATTCAGCTTCGAGAGTATGTAGGAAAGGGGAAAGCCCCGGGATTCATGATACATGAGGATGGTGTGTTGAGATTCCAAGGTCGGCTTTGTGTTCCGAACGACTTGGAATTGAGACAGAGTATTATGCGAGAGGCTCACGCGTCACCTTACTCAGTCCACCCGGGCTCGAGTAAAATGTATAAAGACTTGAGAAAGAATTTCTGGTGGAATGACATGAAGAATGAGGTAGTCGAGTTTGTGGCTAAGTGTTTGACTTGTTAACAAGTCAAAATCGAGCATCAGCGGCCAGCCGGATTGTTGAAACCACTTCCCATCCCAGAATGGAAGTGGGAAGATATTTCCATAGATTTCGTTACGAGTTTGCCAAGGACGAAGACCGGAATGAATATGATGTGGGTGATCATAGACCGACTGACTAAGTTGGCACATTTTCTGGGCATCAAGGACACATGGGGTCCGGAAAAGTTGGCTCGTGTTTTTATCGCACAGATAGTGAGACTTCATGGTACGCCGAAAACCATTATTTCGGACAGAGATGGCCAATTTATATCGCATTTTTGGCAGGCGGTACATAAGACATTGGGGACACATTTGCGTTTGAGTACATCTTTCCACCCTCAGACCGACGGACAGTCCGAGCGTACCATTCAGATGTTCGAGGATATGTTGCGTGCGTGTGCGTTAGACTGGAGTAGTGAATGGGAGGAGCATCTGGCCTTGATTGAGTTTACGTATAATAATAGTTGGCACGCATCGATTAAGATGGCACCGAATGAGGCATTTTATGGCTGACGTTGCCGATCACCGATATGTTGGGATGAACCGTCTGATTTAGTTGGCACCGAGCCGGACCTCGTGTTGGAGACAAGGGAGAAAGTTGAATTGATTAGAAAGAGAATGTTATCGGCTCAGAGTAGACAAAAGTCTTATGCGGATGTTAGGCATCGACCTTTGGAGTTTGAGGTGGGAGATCATGTTCTGCTGAGAGTGTCTCCCTCGAAGGGAGTTTTCCGTTTTGGGAAAAAGGATAAGCTCATCCCGAGGTATATTGGGCCTTTCAAGATATTGGAGAGAGTCAGTGAGTTGGCATACCGTTTGGCTTTGCCTCCGTCATTGAGTCATGTTCATAGCGTATTTCACGTCTCTCAGCTGAGGAAGTATGTTTCAGACCCGTCCCATATTATTGATTTCATAGACGTGGAGATCGAGAAGGATGTTACGTTTGAGGAGAGGCCCGTTAGAATTTTGGAGCGTTGAGACAAGCAGTTAAGGCACAAAACCATTCATTTGGTTAAGGTGCAATGGTCGAGGCACGGAGTAGAAGAAGCGACGTGGGAGTTAGAGGAGGATATGCGTTCGAGGCACCCCGAGCTTTTTGATTCTTAAGTTTCGGGACGAAACTTTATTTTAGAGGGGGAGAATGTAATATCCGTACATTTCCATTTTTAGCAGTTTCCATTATTGATGTATGTCTATTTTTATCGACTCGCTTGTAACCGTTTCGACATTTTGAATCTACTTTATTCTTGGAGTTTTTCCATTTGGTCGAGTTTTGATGATGTTTTCACGTAATTTCATTTTATGACATGTTTTGCCGTATGAACATTCGATTCTCGTAAAACTCATTCGTTTTCTTTGTTTCTTGGTTTGTGCAAGTTTGTATAGTTGAGTTGGTCATGTTGAGACTTTCGGTTCGTTAATCTGACGTCGTTTCGTGATTTTCGGGCACTTGGGCCATTTTTGTAATTTCCTATAAGTTTAGGGAATCTCATTTTCTTTGTCGCATTACGGATTCCCCGGTAATCGGAATTATATTTTCTTTTAGCACTTAGCTCCATCGTCTTGTATATTTCATGTTTATGTTTTGGGATACTGGCCTTGTCGTGCGTTTCGAGTTTCGTACCTTCGGTAGCGTCTTGGCCGCGATCTTGAAGCTAACTGCGTCGATGGCGCTGCGCTACTACTTATTCCCTTGCGTGCGCTATCGGTGTGCAGTTAGCATATGCTAACTTGTTATTGTTAGTGTGCTATCCAGTGGCATTTAGCGCGCGCTAAGCATGTCTAGCGCACGCTAGCGACGTCGGGCAGTAGCTACTGGACTGTTTGTAGCCCCGTTAGCGCGCGTTATCTTTTGATGGTTAGCGTGCGCTAACTAAGCAATTTAAATAGATCAGCGGGCAGGTCAGAACATCAGTTTTCATTCTTTTCTTTCGTTTTCTTCACCGGGCGACTCCAGACGGTGATTCCCTTCAATTTGATCGGAGAATTCTTCGTATTCCATCACCGTAGAGTCGTGTTACCATATTACCATCAGCGTAATCATCCTCCATCGTCCGAATCCGAGGTATTTTCTTCAGGAACCCTAGCTTGTTTAAATTGGGGGTTTTCGAGTTTTTCGTGATTGTTTCCGAATTGTTCATGTATGTTAATTCCTTACCGGTTGTTTTATTGGGTGATTCCCAATCCGTTTTCCTCGAGTTTAATCCGTGAATTGTTGATACGGGGAGATTTTGCGTAAACCCTCGCCCATATCGATTTAACGTTATTGTCATGAATCGTAATTGGGGTTATGGGTGTTTTCCATTCGATTATTGTTGTCCGCTAGGACTGAGTTATATTAATCCTTCATTTAGGAACCGTCGTTTTCCGTCCGGATCGTTCGTAGTCGTTGTTCGTCCCCATTTCATCGGATATGTCTCAAAGGCAAGTACTTTACATTTGTTTACATGTTCTAGTATTTGAATTGTGGCTATTCGTGGTTGTTGTGGATGGATATGTGTATGTTCACCTAGGGACGGTCGACGGGGCCTCTATGGATACGTATTGCCGTGTGTGTGCGTATCGCGAACTGTGGTTGACCACCCAGGGATGTCCGACGGGGCTCTGCGGGGTACGGTGGCCGTGAGTCTTGTACCAACGGTTAACTTTGAATTATTTTGTTAGAGAAATGTGTTTTGTACTTGTGTACCATAAATATTCCGGAATATAAATGATTTCTAAAATGATTTTGGCGCATATATTCATCTGATTAGAATGTAGTTCAAATGGATTGTACTTGCACTAGCAGTTGTCGCTAACCCCTTAAATGGGGGAAATACTTTTTGTATTTCAGGTACATGTCTTGGAGACAAGCGAGCACTTGAGACGTATGAGAATGATGGGCAAGCATGATACTGTTCAGTAGTCATTTGTTGGTGTTTGGTTCTATCGGTTGTTATTGATGTCTCGTTTTGGGATTTCTGTATTATGAAATTGGTTTAAATACTCGAGTACTTCCTTTTCGAGTTTGTTAACGTTGTGTTCCCGTTTTGGGAAATGGATTTGATGTCAGATTTTATTTGATGAATTGTAGTCTTTTGTTTGAATTGTCGTTTTGTTGATGGTTGTATGTCTTTGTCGGATGTTATTTTGGTACGTTAGCCTGGTGGATTCCACGGTGTGGGGTCCACGGTGCTGTAATATGTCCTAATCATCTTGGGGGTGTTACAGTCCGTGGTAATGTGTTGAATTAATCAATATGAGTTGTGTCGTGTTATAGTGTGTGTTCCGGGTAGGGTCTGACGAGGCTTCTAGAGTTCGGTACATGATGTGGACGAACAATGTGTGTGTTCCGGGTAGGGTCTGATTAGGCTTCTGGAGCTTGGTACATGATGTGTACGAACAATGTGTGTGGTTCGGGTAGGGTCCGCCGAGGCCTCTGGAGTTCGGTACATGATGTGTACAAACAATGTGTGTGGTCCGGGTAGGGTCCGTCGAGGCCTCTGGAGTTCGGTACATGATGTGTACGAACAGTGATCATGTAAAAGTTATTGACTGGATAACATTTTAAAGTTGGGTCATGGACCCATGATATCTTAACCAGTGTGTTTTGAAACGAGAATCGGGCTGAGGCCCTAACGCTTTCGAAAAAAGTTTTGTATATCGGGACTCGAGATCCAAAAGAAAGTCTACTTTAAAAATCCCTGAGATGACGAGTTGCTTTTCAAATACTTATTTGCTTGAGCTCGAAACTCTAAAACTTCTCAGGAACATTTTGATAGTTGATTTCCATATCAAATTCGTGGTTGCTATTTACTTGTTGCATTTCGTATCATATTATACTTGCATTAGCAAAATAGTGGAATTTTGCTAACCCCCGAGTAATCGGGGGTGGATGTCTATTTTGTGTCCAAGTGCTTGCAGGTTCGGGGAGCAGTCACAGGATCGGCATAGGAATTGATGGGCTACGATACTAATCAAGAGTTAGGAGTTAAGTCGAGTTGTGTTGTATCGTCAGAGTCGTAATCCGCCTTCCGCTATTTTGTATCTTTACCCCTGCGTGGGTACTCATTGTAAACAATTGTACTTTTCTATTTTTGTTTGTCGTACGACCTCACCGGTCCGTGTAGTTGTTTACATTTGACCTTAACGGTCCGTATCATTATATTGCTTGCCCCGGCCGGCCAAAAACTTGGTCTTTTTGTGATGTTTAGCCTGGCAGATCCTTGTGGAAAGGATCTACGGCGTGTTTGGGGGTGTTACATTTATGGTATCAGAGCTTAGGTTGTGGAAACCTAGGCTGTCGGGTTGAGTCGAGTCGTGATTTGTCGAGTAATGTGTTGTCGTGTTATCCGAGTTGTCGGGTGACAAGTTGAGATGTGCATAGTCACAACATGTCGGATGTGTTTTCGGATGAGATTAGTATCGTGGGGGACCGTCATCTCTGTGCGGCCTCTGGACATAAGTCTCCTCTTTTAAGCATAATATCTATGTTTCATGATTTCATTTATGTCCGATCTTTGTGGTGCATAACTTTATTTGCTCGGTGTTGTGTAATGGAGTTTGTATTTGATACTTGTAACACACTGTATGTGTATAGAACTTGACGTATTGATGTTTTGACTTTGAACCACCATGTGGGTTGGTATGATGTGAAAGTTGTGAACCTTGATGGGTTTTACAAAAGGTATCAGCGGTAGAGTTTGTGAGAAACTCAGATGAATGGTTTTGTTGTATGTTTAAACTTGATGCCCACGAGATGTATTTGATTGATTTGGTGATCGTGTTTGCCGTTTGGGCATCTGTCTTTAAGTTCGATTATCTTTTGGATTGTTATAATTATGCCGCTGCGGGTAGGTTTGAGAACATTGGTCTAAAGGACTTTACGGGTTTGAGCATTTTGTGGAAATCGATTTTTGAAAATATTTTGATGGTGTGGTTAAACCACGGTTTGTATGGATTTTGAAATCGGTTGAATTTTGGCAAGTTGGTCATGTAGTTTCAAATGACATCATCGGACGGGTATTTGGAAAATGTGTTTTAAAGTACTTCGGATATTGCAAAATATTACCGTCATTTTTTGTTATGATCGAAAGGATTTTAGAAAATTTCTGTTTTTCAAAACAACTATTATTTTCGGAATTAAGAACATTCAATATGTTTATGTGTTGAAGTCTAGTCGTTTCAACAAGTTTGTTATGTAGTTATGCTCATCGAAGAATTTTGAAGTGTTTCTAATGCCGGGATACATTGTTATAAGTTGATCCTTAACCTTCGTAGCCGTGTTGGGGTTGCTGGGACAATTCTGCTATCCTTCAGCTAGTGATTACGGCCGTAAGATGTTTACCATTACGGCCATAAGCTCATAGACTTACGGCGTAAGCTCCTCGTTGTTACGGCCGTAAACTTCATTTCGTTACGGCCGTAATCGTTGGACTGTCACGGTAGTAACCTTGTTGTTATAGTTATATCTGCCCCCTCTACCAATCGTTTGATTTCAGTTAACATAGTCGTATGGTCCGCCAGTGACGACTATGAATTTTAACTATTGTATCGGTAATGTCGCACTCGGTTGGTTATCCTGTATGGGAATCGTTGACGTTTTGTTGATCGTTACCATTCTTGCTAGAAATTTTGGTTGTACACTTAAGTGTTATGACTGCATATTATGATTTGATTGTATTATTCTATGACATTATCCTGATGTGGTAGTTAATCTGTGGAAAGTGCGAGTACAAGAGGTTTTCCACCTGGGAATGGTTTGGCGAAACCTTTGGGGGTCGATGCCGAGGGGCATGGCCGCGGATTATCATGTGCGTTGTTATTCGTGATGGTTGGCGTGGTAACATGTGGTTACCCTGTATGTCGTTAATTGTGATAATGATATATATTGATAAGGTCATTTTGATGATATCTTTTATCGAGAAGATTGATGTTTCAACGTGTTGTTTTGTAAATGATTTCAAACAAAACGGTTTTGATAATGGGTTCATGGTTTTGATTAAACGACTGCGATATTAAAAGTGTTTTCAAAAGTTTCATTTCACCAAAATCTTTCAAACTCACGAATTTTAAAATATTATTATTTGAACAAATACCTCGAAAAACTTATTTTTAAGAATATTACCCATGTTTGACCACAATGGTATATACAACGTTTTAACCGTGTTTGCGGAGATAAAGGTCATACATCTCTTTTCATGTGACCGTGTGAATTACTTTTGAATTTAAGTTCTATTATTGCGGTGTTAGTTCGTGTATTCGTGTAATGACTTGGAGTTAATGTTTTATCGTGCTGCTGTTTCTTGTCCTATGTTGATTTTGTGATGCCTGTTTTGTTGTGTTATTCTTAATGGTTGTCCATTCAGTATGCCGAGAGGTCGAGGCCGAGGACGTGGTCATGGTAGTGGTCGTAATCAGGAGCATGATAGGGAGACTCGCTCGTTGTTGAGCGCCAATCAGCTTAGTACAGATGGTCGAGATGACCAATCGCGTGATCACGGGCAATCAACCAGAGGTAATGTTGACATTGGCGCCGCCACCATCCTTC
This sequence comes from Orobanche coerulescens, assembly GCA_033398695.1. Taxonomy (NCBI): domain Eukaryota; kingdom Viridiplantae; phylum Streptophyta; class Magnoliopsida; order Lamiales; family Orobanchaceae; genus Orobanche; species Orobanche coerulescens. Next base: position 13,888,506 of record CM065801.1, read on the forward strand.
GTCAGGTGGTTGACCAGTTGACGCTTATGAATCAGACCGTACACCGGGATGGGATCCCAGATAAGGATAATGGAGATAATAAGTGGTTATGAGATGTGATGAGAATGCACCCACCCCGTTTTGTAGGTTCTTCGGAATCGTTAGTGTGGGAGAACTAGGTTTTCCAGTTGTACAGAATATTTCATGTTGTAGCTTGTCCCGATGAAAGAAGAGTACCTATTGCTCAATACCTGCTCGACAAGGAAGCTGCAGACTAGTGGGCGGTTGTAGCGCCCAGTGATCTTACAGCAACTTGGGCTGAATTCAAGATTGCCATGGAGGACGAGTATTGCCCGCCACCTGTTAAAGAGTGCATGGTTGTCGAGTTTTTCTTGGCTATGCCCCAAGACATGTCGATATCTCAGGCAATAGTCGATTACAATCGACATCTGTGTTATGTTCGGGATCAAGTGCGAGGTGAGGCAGATAAAGTTCGCTATTTCGATATGCGTATGAAACCTCAGGTTCGACAGTGTATGGCTCTTTTTATGTGTACAACGTTGAAGGACTATCAGGATCGAGCCTTAGCATTTGAAATGGCTATATTATCTGCAGAGTCTGCATCTGTGGTAAGGAAACGGAAGATTTCTGATGACGTATCGGGAAGTGAGGGAATTGGGATTACTAAACCTCAACCCTCGTATCAGTTGAGTATGGGACCTTCTCGGTCAGCGAGAGAATCTAAAAGACCCAGGTCGGTGTCTTTGAGTTCAGGTAGTGCTCCAAGATGTTTCAACTGTAATGTACTGGGCCATGAACGTGCACATTGTAAGAAACCACCGGTGACTTGTTATAATTGTAGACGTGAGGGGTATCGAGTTCAGTACTGCGAGATCGTTGCTAAGATGGTAGGGAACCAGAGTTCTATTCCTACTTCTGGAGGGCCCAGTGATGTCCAGTGATGGTATTTTATGCTCGTTATGCGGATTGTTTCTCGTGTGGAGATATATTATGTGATGTTTTTATGTTTGGTGCGTGATGACTTTGTTTTAAGTTTCGAGGCGAAACTTGTTTTTAGAGGGGTTGATGAACAAATTATAAACTCGTAAGTGTACGAATCGCTTTTGTAGGAAGCGGCAAGTAACTCCGAGGTCGATCTCTCGAGGAATTGGAAATGGTTTAAAGTTGGACAATGTTCGGCAAATAGTCGAATGAACAAAAGTAAAATAAATTAAAATACATCATTGGTTTGATAGGATTACAATTACTAACGCATAAAATTAAAATAAACTAAGCGTTACAAACACCAATTTTAATGGTCGGATAACTGAGAGATTACAATAATGAGAATGATATGGGAATTTAGAATCACCGACACATACATAGTCAATTATTAGTTCCGATACACAAAGAATTAAGGTTTATTGATTGCTCACAATTAAAAGAAATCCGTTTGATGACGGTAATTCTAAAATCACGATTGTTCTTAACGGAAATAAGAGACACTCCTTTGATGGAGACGAATCTCAACCAACAATCGACTAACTAATACCTTTGATGGGGTAATTCGCTAAAAGATCGCGGAAAAAGGTTTAGAACATTCACAATCGCTTCTATCGTATCGTTTGATGGTGAACACCGACAAAAACCCTCGATTAGAATAATAATAACAATTAAGAAATAGGTTTGATGATCTAAATCAAATGTTCTTAAATGAAGAACAAACAAGGAGGAACAATCCCAAACTTTTACCCGGAAAATCAATAGGAACTAACAATCGATAACATATGTGTGGCTAAATCTAAAAACCCATATGAAATGTTTATCTACTCATGATTATTTCAAAAATAATAATATAAATTGTAAAACAAAACATGGTAGAAACTTCCCTTGTAAAAGCCGAAATTGAATTCCCGATGAAGGTTTGATGATCTTTCTTCAAAAACTCATGACAATTGATACAAGGAAATGTAATATCTCACAAATGTATTTTTCACTCCAAGAACATACAATGAAGATGATGAAAAAATCTCTCTTTTTCCTCACTTTTTGGTGTTTGTCTCCCTAAATATTGTGTTTTTCACACCAAAATCTCTCCAACAAGATCTGAATGTCTTCCTTAGGGTCTCAACACCTTTTTTATAGCTAAAGGATAAAGAAAAGGGCTCAAAATCGTGCAAAAATATCAAAGAAAATGACTTGCACCGAAAAGTGACACGACCCGTGTCCTGGGACACGGCCGTGTCGTACTACCCTGAAGAATGAAAAAGTGCACTGTCCACGGACCCGGCCGTGTCATGTGACACGGCCGTGTCATACTGCGCTAGAAATGCAAAAGAAGCTGGACCGTGACTCGGTCGTGTCCCATGACATGGCCGTGTTGTATTCTCCTGGAATGTGTAATTTTTACTGGAACGAGACCCGGCCGTGTCATGTGACACGGCCGAGTTTCCTGATGCGGCCCAAGTTGTTTTCTTCTGTTTTGATTCCGGTTTTTGGTCTTCTTCGGCTTGATCCTTCGTTCTTGTATCAATACACCTCGGAATTTAGCATATGATATACCGTTTCGAAGCTAATTTCATGAGGAATTTATATCAAAGGAGAACACATCTCAATTCGGAGTGGTGATTCTGGAATTTAGAAGATACGTCCGATATTGCTTCAATCTTTTATCGTTTTAGGCTCCATTTTAGCTCTTGATCGTCATAAACTCCAATATTAGCTATGAAAGCGCATATTTCACCACAATATTCGCTTGATTACCTACAAATTAAAAACACAACATACCACGCATAAAAGAGAACAAAAATACTAAAAAGCAAATAAAAACATGACTAAATAGAATAGAATGAGTCGATCAAGAATTGACTCATCAAATCCCCCCAAACTTGAACTTTGATCGTCCCGAGCAATGCATTTTAAAATAACCACTCTCAAAGGGGAACTCAACTGTCAAAATTCCTCAAAGGACCTCTTCGAAAATTTCATCAATACGCACAAGTAAAATAAGTCGAGTTCTACAAAGTTTTCAAACCTCCGGGGTGCTTCCTTAACATCATAGTCAATACTTGGCAAATATAAACCTCACCGGTCAAGTTTATTCACTCACTCTCAAAGTTATAGGGATAAGTATATGCTCGGAACTCATTCAATGAAATAAGGAACCTCATAGGCTTGCCAATCGTCTTCATCTCTACCACTATTTTGTGCATATAAAATTTTCGTGAATCAAAAAGGGCTTTACTCGGCTTGTAATGTAGGCTTGGGTCGGGGTGGGATAAATATGGCTAAAGTGACTTGACTTGAGCAATTTTAGAACAAAATCACCATAGTCATTTTAGAAGCTCAAGATTTTTTAAGTTTGCTTCTTTCAACCCCTTAATTATGAACCACTTGCAACAAGCACTATTGAAAGTGAGAAACGCAGCCTTAAACCCTCCTTATTGCTCCGATTTTTTTTGGTTGTTTTAGGATCCGTTTTACGCAAATGTAAACGATGGGTCACATGAAAACACCCGTTTACTAGGATCAAAACATACACAACTGCTTCCAAGCATACTCATATCTAAGGTAACCGTTTTACGCGAATGTAAACATGGGTCACATGAATACACCCGGTTACTAAGTTCCCAAAAATAGCGGAGTAATTATTTTCGCCATTTCAACACTCCCAACAATATGTATATCACCCAATGTCACCACAATCTTTGTATCCTCGTCAAAAATAATTTCTAATTGCTCAAGTATAGATCGAAGGATTATATCAATGGAAAGTTTAACAATGAAATAGACAATGAGCTCAATTAGGTTTATTTAAGGAATAATCAAATGTTGGGTTGGCCAAAATCGAAGGGTTAAGATCAAAGGCGCCAAAAATCATTTTCACTCAATTGCACACACACACTAGTAGTTTTGAACAAGATACCAAGGCAAGTTCTAGAGTCTTAAATTGAGAATGAAACACTCGATAATGAAACTTGCATTTTTGAAAATGCACGAAGGCTCAAAAGCTCACAAGTAGGTTTGTTCATACCTCCAAGATATTTAAACTACTTATTCAATTTCACAGCCGTTTCGATTATCAACAATTTTTCCTCTTCAAATTATCCTCGATTTGTATATCAAAACAACGAAATAAATCCCGAGGCATTCCAAGAAAAGAGTTCATACTTCAAAGTTTTTATCAAATTTGCAAAATGCTCAAAACACACCAAATGTATATAAAAACACACCACAAAGAAGTCTAATGACAAAAACAACCAAAAATAAACAAACAAGCATAATAGTATCCAAAAACAAATAAAAACTAGAGTAACGAAGTACTTCTTGACCAATCCCCCCAAACTTGAATTAAAGAATATACAAACGAAGGGGGTATAGTATTTAAGTAAAAGAATTTCATTGGTCAAGAAATACTTACGACCGGTTTTACTGGTGGGTCGGAGGGAAGTGGCCTTGCTGGACATGCCATCCGTGCATTTGTATCAAAAGAGACAACATCTCGTGTCGCTCCTGTCTAGCCTCCTGTAGCCTTTGTCTAGTCTCCTCTCGGAAGGCTACGAAATCCTCCCTTAATGTTGGGCGCGAGGGGGCATGTCCAATTTCAGCCCACCTTGACGTCTCGGGCCGATCTCTGGGGCTTTCTGCTTCTTCTTCTTCTTCTTATTCTTCTTCGTTCTCCTCTTCTTCCTCTTCATCCGGGCCTCTTTCATAAGTCTCTTCCTCTTCCATCCTCTCGGCTCTATCTTCATCCATAATGCGCCGAGGTTGAACATTTCAGTCGAGAGGGCTGTGACCTGGGGGAGCCAATCCAGCTGCCATCCGTGCTCGTCCGTGTGCTTCCGTAGCCATTTGCAAATTTCCCATGTCCCGAATATTATTTATGGTCGTCAAAGGCGTATTCGGGAGAAGGAAGTGGTCATTGTCGGTCTGGAGGAAGACTGTGCGCGAATCATGATCCAGGATGTTCATTACTTTCATCACAGAGATAGAGAGTAGCTTGTTTCCTGGTAGGGGAGTCCTATGAGCTAAGAAAATCTCGAAGTGAAGTGTGATAGGGGTAATCAAACCCCCTATCCATATCTCCCCTTTTTGCTTTGTCGCAACATCCTCGAAATGTTTGGCTATCATAGCCCGATGACTGGAATTGAGTTATCGAGCATGTGGGTCAGAATGTATAACTCTCGCAGTGAAATAGGCTCGGTTTCCTTTCGGCCATAAATAGTATTCGCAATCACCTTGTGTAGATATCGGAGTATTGGATTGCGAATATTTGATCCTTTAGCCGATTTTGCAACATAATACCGTGCCTCGCTCCCCGGGTATTCCACCATAGCTCTCCAATAGGTTTCACATGCGAACCGGTTTATTGGGTAATGTCCGTTGTGTCTCGCATGATAAATGTCTTCTAGCTGGACGATGGTTAGTCTCTCTTCATTATTGTTGAGCCGGAATGTCAATTCGGTTGGTTCACGAGTCACCGGATCTCTCCTGACAGTAAGAATGCTGAGAAACTCCATCGTGAGACACCTATAAGTTGGCCAATGTTGCGTCATCATCCAGGCCCAATTCACTCTTTCTAAGAATTTCATGATGTCTTCTCTTATTCCCATCGCGTTCATACATTCAACATTGGGCCATCGCGTAGGGAGCATCTTTTTCTGGCCCAGCATCTCCCACCTAGCATATCGTGTTTCTGGGAGATCAATTCTGTAAGAATCGGGAGTTTCGATAGCCCTTTGGATCGCCATTCATGCCGGTTGCTCTTGTTCTCCGGCGTTCCTACCCCTTCCCCGCTGAGAATTTCCTCATCCACGTCCTCGAGACATTTTCTGCAAAAATTTTCAATTTATCATTTAATGTATTCCTCCCCCAAACTTATAGCAAACAATGAAACAACCCCCAATATAACCATTATTCATCAAAAGAACTCCCAAGTAAAATTTATAATTCTCCAGAAATCATCATTTTCATCATGGAAAACATCCCTTAACTACAAGAATTTCCAATTGAAATTTAATCATCAAGCATGTAGAATTATCGAAAATCCCCAATTTTATCACCTTCAATTTTATTCAAGAACCCTAGATAATCAAGGACTAGTGATTCTAATCATCATAGCATGTTCATAACCAAGAAGAATCATCAAAAACATGAGAAACATACCTTGATTTTGGAGATATTGAAGAGAGAAAAAAAATTAAAAACCAGTCCCGATTCATCCGATTTGACCCTTTGAAGAATGAAATTGGTTTAAAATGATGATTATGTACTTGATTCTTGTATCTCCCCTTGATTTTGCACAATATTCCTTTGAAAATGAAGAGATAAATTGATAGGATTGATGCTAGGGTTCAGAGGGGGAGAAAAAGAAAAACTGGGGAAGATGGAAATGGGGGATTCGACCGTGTACTCCTTATATAGGCCTGACTGACACGGCCAAGTTGCATCTTACACGGCCATGTCGAACTATTCAAAAAATGGCAAAAACCCACTGTCTCACCGACTCGGCCGTGTCCTATGACACGGTCGTGTCATACTATCCTAGAAAACAAATTTTCACTGTATTGACACTCGGCCGTGTCCTGTGATGCGGTCGTGTCATACTACCCCAGAATAGCAAATCTTACTGTTTTGAGACTCGGCCGTGTCCTGTGACACGGTCGTGTCGTACTATCCCAGAAAATCAATTTCCCTCTGTTTTGAGACTCGGCCGTATGACACGGCCGTGTCATACTCCGCCAAAAATTGTATTTGTCCACTGTATTGCAACTCGGCCGTGTCCAGTGACACGTCCCGTGTCCAACCTGCCCAGATTGTTAGTTTCTGATAACGCACTCGTTTCCTGCATTTTTAACACCCACAGTTGAACTGGTCAGTTTCGAATCGAGTAAAAACAAATAAGGAAAATAAATTCGAAAAACAAAAGATGAAAAATCTAACTAAACAGTTGGGTTGCCTCCCAAGTAGCGCTTTTTTATAGTCATTAGCTCGACTTCTTCCCGTCTTGCCCAAGCTTCAACATCGAGCACTTCTATGCACTCAAACGCATTGATTTCTTCGATTCGTTTGAAATACGGCTTCAGTCTATGCCCGTTTACCTTAAAATGCTCGTTCTTCCGTGGATCAAGGAGTTCTACCGCACCGTGTGGCCATACTTGAACGACCTTGAACGGTCCGCCCCATCGCGACACCAATTTTCCCGGCATGAGCTTAATACGGGAGTTATGTAACAAAACATCCATCCCAGGTTCGAGAGATTTGCGAACGATACGCTTGTCATGATACCGTTTCGTCCATTCTTTGTAGAGCTTAGCATTTTCGTACGCCTCATATCGCATCTCATCTAGCTCATTTAAATCTAAAAGTCATTCCTCGCTCGCCTTTTCTTGATCTAAATTGAGCACTTTGACTGCCGAATACGCCTTGTGTTCTAACTCAATGGGTAGGTGACATGCTTTCCCAAATACTAGGCGATACGGGCTCATTCCAATTGGAGTTTTGTAGGCCGTGCGATATGCCCATAAAGCGTCGTTCAACTTCAATGCCCAGTCCTTCCTTGTCGGTTTCACCGTCTTTTCGAGTACTTCCTTTATTTGTCTATTGCTCACTTCGACTTGCCCGAAAGTTTGTGGATGGTAAGCCGTTGCAACCTTATGCATCACATTATACTTCTTAAGTAAGCCTGCAAGTTGTTTATTGCAAAAATGCGTGCCTCTATCGCTAATTACAGCTCTAGGCGTCCCGAACCTGTAGAAAATCACATCCCCAAAAAACTTGCAAACCACGTTAGCATCGTTAGTTCGGGTTGGAATTGCTTCCACCCACTTAGAAACGTAGTCCACAACAACTAAAATATATTCAAAGCCAAGGGAAAGTGTAAAAGGACCCATAAAATCAACTCCCCAAACATCGAAAAGTTCCACAACAAGATTGTTTTGTCAACGGCATTTCATTCCTTTTGGTTATGTTCCCCGTTCGTTGACAACGATCGCAACTCTTGCAATGGGAATAGGCATCCTTAAATAATGTTGGCCAGTAGAATCCCGATTGAAGGACCTTGTGCGCCGTTTTCTTCACGCTAAAATGTCCCCCACACTGCAAGTCATGACAAAATGGTAATATGTTGTCGTGCTCTTCCTCCGGGACGCAACGTCGGAATATCTGATCGGGCCCCAACCTGAATAAGTAGGGCTCGTCTCAAAGGTAATGCCTGCACATGGAAACAAACCTCTTCTTCCCTTGATAGGTCAAGTTGGGCTGCAAAACACCACTAACAATGTAATTAACAATATCAGCTTACCAAGGTGTCCTAGTCACATCGAATAATTGCTCGTCAGGGAAAGTTTCAACAATCGGCAAAGAATTATCGAGCTTAAAATTATTTCCCTCGGTTAATCTAGATAGATGGTCGGCAACTACGTTTTCCGAACCCTTTTTATCCTTAAATTCCAAATCAAATTCTTGCAGCAGAAGAACCCACCGAATTAATCTTGGCTTTGCATCGGATTTTTTTAATAAATATTTCAATGCGGCGTGATCCGTATGCACAATTACTTTTGAGCCAACCAAGTAGGATCGAAATTTGTCTAAAGAAAACACAACGGCTAAAAATTCTTTTTCGGTGGTGGTGTAATTAGCTTGAGCTTCATCGAGCGTTTTGCTAGCATAGTAAATTACGTGGAAAAATTTATTCACTCTTTGCCCCAAAACGGCACCAATAGCAAAGTCGGACGCGTCGCACATAATTTCAAAAGGGAGAGACCAATCGGGAGCAACAACAATAGGTGTCGAAGTTAACTCTTCTTTCAAAGCATTAAAATCGACTAAACATTCCTCGGTAAAATCAAATTTGGCATCCTTACACAAAAGGTTACTTAAAGGGCGGGCAATTTTCGAAAAATCTTTAATGAAACGCCTATAAAACCCGGCATGCCCTAAAAAGCTTCGAACCTCTTTGACACATGAAGGTGGAGGTAATTTAACAATTAAATCAACTTTAGCCTTATCAACCTCCATTCCTTTATTGGAAACCACATGACCCAGAACAAGACCTTGTTTTACCATAAAATGACTCTTTTCTCAACTAAGTGTAAGATTACACTCAATACATCGTTCTAGCACAATAGCCAAATTATTTAAACAATCATCAAAAGTGGTTCCAAACACAGGAAAGTCATCCATGAATACCTCGATAGATTTTTCTAACAAGTCGGAGAATATGGAAAGCATGCACCTTTGAAAAGTAGCGGGGGCATTGCAAAGACCAAACGACATCCTCCTAAAGGCAAAAGTGCCAAAAGGGCAAGTGAAAGTGGTTTTCTCTTGATCCTCTGGAGCAATGGGAATCTGATAGAAACCTGAAAGACCATCTAGAAAACAGTAATAATCATGCCCAGCTAAACGTTCCAACATTTGATCAATGAAAGGAAGGGGAAAATGATCCTTTTTTGTTACGGCATTTAATTTCCGATAATCAATGCACATTCTCCAACCGGTTACTGTTTTAGTGGGCACCAATTCATTTTTATCATTACGAACCACCGTTATTCCATATTTCTTAGGCACTACATGCACATGACTCACCCACTTACTATCGGATATCGGGTAGATGACTCCGACATCTAGCAATTTCAAAACTTCCTTTTTCACAACATCCTGCATGTTCGGATTCAAACGCCTTTGAGGTTGCCTAATAGGTTTAACATTATCCTCAAGAATTATTTTATGCATGCACCTAACAGGACTTATCCCCTTGATATCGGAAATACTCCACCCAATTGCTTCCTTTAATTTAGTCAGAACTTCTACTAATTTGTTTTCTTGCAAGGGAGTTAATTCGGAAGAGACAATTACAGGGTAAGTGTCACTTTTGCCTATGAAAACATATTTAAGATGTGCCGGAAGTTCTTTCAATTCAAGTTGGGGTGGGGTGATTTCAACGGGTTCCTAAAAATTTAATTCCAATGGTATCTTAAGACCGTCAACTTCATCAATGGTTTCGGAATTATCTAACAATGCAACATATTCTTCAATTTCTAAATTATTCAGCCTCATATCATGCTCAACGGTTAGAGCATCATGCAACGTGTCCCCTATATCATCATGCAAATATGTATCATTAACCAAAGAATCAACGCAATCAATAAAATTCACATCATGGGCAGCATAAATATGAGAAGGGATAGGAGATGAACCGAACACGTCGATTTCCACAGTTTCGCCCAAGACGGTCATGGTGACCTTTCCTTCATCAACATCGACGATTGTTTTTGTTGTACGCATGAATGGTCGTCCTAGAAGTATTGTCCCTTCATTTTCGCTTGTTCCGAAATCGCTCATCTCCAAGATAACAAAATCGGCCAAAATCACCAGCTTGTCCACTTGCACTAATAGGTCTTCAATGACTCCCTTAGGGTATTTCACCGACCTATCCGCCATTTGAAGAGTCATTCTTGTTGGTTTGATTCCCCCGAGTCCAAGCCTCAAATAGGTCGAGTATGGCATGAGATTCACACTTGCTCCCAAATCTAGCATCCCACGAGCAATTCTTATCTCCCATAGTGATGTCGATCATAAAACTTCCGGAAAATTGCTCATCTTTCTTTGCTTTTCTAAGTCGGCACGGAAAAGGGACCAGTGGCTTATATGGTTGAGCAGATTTGTGAAGCTTGGAAGTCGAAGTTTTTTCATCTACTTTCTCTTCTTGATTTCCCGACTCATATTCTTTCTCACCGCCCTTCTCTTTTGCCTCGGGATTAGCTTCTTTACTAATCACTTTACCACTTTGGAGAGTGGTAATAGCTTGAGCTTGCTCGGGTTGACTTGGTAGTTTACCCCTTTCTTGTCTACGTGTCTCGGTAGCAAGTCGCCCAATTTGAACCTCTATTTTCTTCACCGAAGCTTCTAAAGATTCGAACCTTTTATTGCTTTCCTTAATGAATGCCGCAATACTCTCCTCAAGAGAGTTCCTTTGTTGTGGAGGTGGTTCACTTTGCGTTGGTTGTTGGGCTCAGTTTCCTCCGTTGTATTGAGCTTGGGCGCTTGTGTCGTATGGCATCGGGTTGTTGTTTCTCCATGAGAAATTCGGATGGTTTCTTATCCTAGGATGATAAGTGTTTGGGAGAGGTGCATTTCTTGTGTTTCCGCCATAATTATTTCTCCTCTCTTCCCACTCGGGCCTTCCCGTGCTTTGTCCCATAGCCCAATTAACTTGTTCGGTTTGTTCTCCCGGAAAAGTATGTGGGCATGAATTGGCATCATGTCCGGGTGCTCCGCAAATCTTGAAAACTCGTGAGCTAGAAGATTTATTTTGAGTCTTGAGTTGTCTTAGTTCATTTGTCAACTCATCGATTTTAGATTGCATCTTGTCCTTCTCGCTTACTTGGTGCACGGCTCCCCTACGAACACGTACACTTTTTTGTTGAGAATTGGCTCCCAACATTTCATACACATCATACGTTTGTCTCTCTGTTAAACCCCAAAACGAACCACCGGCTGCATTATCTACCGCTCCTTGGCAATATTGAGTCAATCCATCATAGAAGAATTGATTAAGTAGTTGAAGCGGATAGTGATGGTGTGGGCATTGAATGAGGAGCATTTTGAATCGGTCCCATGCTTCGTGAAATGCCTCTCCATCTTGTTGTCCGAATGTTGAGATTTGAGTTCTCAATTGCGTAGTCTTTGAATGAGAAAAGTACTTGGTAATGAATTTATCATAAACTTCATCCCATGTTCTTAGTGAGCGGCGCCAAAGTCATCAACCATTGTTTCGCCCCATCCTTGAGTGTATAAGGGAAGCACTTCATTCTTAGTTGATCCTCGTTCAACCCATTTAATGGGAAGTTGTCAATCACCACATAGAAGTCTCGGATGAATGATAACGGATCCTCACGTGATAATCCGTGAAATGAGGGTAATTGCTCGATGTGAAATCCGCTTATGTGGTAGTTCCTCGCTGCCGGTGCTAATTGGATGCATGAAATGGCGGTGTTCACCACGGGCTTTGCATAGTCCCGCATTAGATGTTCGACCGGAGGTTGTTGCGGCATGTTGTAGTTTGCTTCCATCCCATATTGAGGTCCGGGATAATAATTTGCTCCATATTTCACTCTAACGGGTGGTTGTCTCGGATAGAAGTATCTCCCTTGTTGAGCTTCGGGTATCCCTTGATTGCACCCAACATTCTCATATCTCGGAAACCTTGGTTGACGAATGTCTTCTTCATCTATATTCTGTGCAACATTCTCAACCCTCGGTTGACGATGGTTTTCTTCTTGGAGCAAAAGTCGCTCTTCAAGATCCGGATTCACCTCGTCATTTGCCATTGATGATGTGGCCATTATTTTTGGTGCTCTAATACTTTGAACTTCGTCTATGGGCGGAAGAATCGGGTTACCCAACGATCTCCTACCAAGCATAAACAAAAGAAGTTAGAGCAAATTTTTAAATTTTATCAAAAATAATGAGAACGAGCAAAAAAATGATCAACAATAACAATTCAACTACTATTAGAACAAGATTAAAAATTAAACACCAATTCCCCGGCAACGGAACCAAAAACTTGATGAATAAATTATAAACTCGCAAGTGTACGAATCACTTTTGTAGGAAGCGGCAAGTAACTCCGAGGTCGATCTCTCGAGGAATTGGAAACGGTTTAAAGTTCGATAATGTTTCGCAAATAGTCGAATGAACAAAAGTAAAATAATTTAAAATACATCATTGGTTTGATAGGATTACAATTACTAACGCATAAAATTAAAATAAACTAAGCGTTACAAACACCAATTTTAATGGTCGGATAATTGAGAGATTACAATAATGAGAATGATATGGGAATTTAGAATCACCGACACACACGTAATCAATTATTAGTTCCGATACACAAAGAATTAAGGTTTATTGACTGCTCACAATTAAAAGAAATCCGTTTGATGGCGGTAATTCTAAAATCACGATTGTTCTTAACGAAAATAAGAGACACTCCTTTGATGGGGACGAATCTCAACTAACAATCGACTAACTAATACCTTTGATGGGGTAATTCGCTAAAAGATTGCGTAAAAAGGTTTAGAACATTCACAATCGCTTCTATCGGATCGTTTGATGGCGAACACCGACAAAAACCCTCGATTAGAATAATAATAACAACTAAGAAATAGGTTTGATGATCTAAATCAAAAGTTCTTAAACGAAGAACAAACGAGGAGGAACAATCCCAAACTTTTACCCGGAAAATCAATAGGAACTAACAATCGATAACATGTGTGTGGCTAAATCTAAAAACCCATATGAAATGTTTAGCTACTCATGATTATTTCAAAAATAATAATGGAAATTGTAAAACAAAACATGGTAGAAACTTCCCTTGTAAGAGCCGAAATTGAATTCCCGATGAAGGTTTGATGATCTTTCTTTAAAAACTCATGACAATTGATACAAGGAAATGTAATATCTCACAAATATATTTTTCGCTCCAAGAACATACAATGAAGATGATGAAACAATCTCCCTTTTTCTTCACTTTTTGGTGTTTGTCTCCCTGAATCTTGTGTTTTTAAAATATCTCCAACAAGATCTGAATGTCTTCCTTAGGGTCTTAACACCTTTTTTTATAGCTAAAGGATCAAGAAAAGGGCTCAAAATCGTGCAAAAATATCAAAGAAAATGACTTGCACCGAAAAGTGACACGGTCCGTGTCCTGGGACACGACCGTGTCGTACTACCCTGAAGAATGAAAAAGTGCACTGTCCACAGACCTGGCCGTGTCATGTGACACGGCCGTGTCATACTGCGCTAGAAATGCAAAAGAAGCTGGACCGTGACTCGGCCGTGTCCCATGACACGGACGTGTTGTACTCTTCCGGAATGTGTAATTTTTACTGGAATGAGACCCGGCCGTGTCATGTGACACGGACGAGTTGCCTGATGCGGCCTGAGTTGTTTTCTCCTGTTTTGATTCCAGTTTTTGGTCTTCTTCGGCTTGATCCTTCGTTCTTGTATCAATACACCTCGGAATTTAGCATATGATATACCGTTTCGAAGCTAATTTCATGAGGAATTTATATCAAAGGAGAATACATCTCAATTCAGAGTGGTGATTCTGGAATTTAGAAGATACGACCGATATTACTTCGATCTTTTATCGTTTTAGGCTCCGTTTTAGCTCTTGATCGTCATAAACTCCAATATTAGCTATGAAAGTGATATTTCACCACAATATTCGCTTGGTTACCTACAAATTAAAAACACAACATACCACGCATAAAAGAGAACAAAAGTACTAAAAAGCAAATAGAAACACGACTAAATAGAATAGAATGAGTCGATCAAGAATCGACTCATCAGGGGTAGAATGTAATACCCGAGATTTTTATTTCCAGTTGTCCTGAATTATTTATCATTTGGTGCCGGTTATTTTGTTTCGTTATGATTGTGCGGGATAAGTTTTTTCTATTATGTACGGTATGATGTGTTCTGCTGTAATGTTCATCGAGTGAAACTTGTGTCGCGTGCGTTTCTTTGATTAAATGCGTGTTGTGGTAGGTTATGTTTCATAAATTGCTTGTTATTGTTTTGAATCATAGCAGGTGCGTTAGTGTGACCGAGATGTTGTCGAACGTCTAACCGGACTGTCGGAACGATCGAGTTTCAACCGTAAGGCCTCGCCAAGCTACGGACGCAACGCATGGCCGGTTATGGACGCAATGGCTTGCCGATTACGTCTGTAAGGCGCCTGCACATATTGGGCAGTAGCCCAGGGAGGATCTGTTCGGCCGTAAGGAGTGGCCGGGTACGACCGTAATGCCCTGTTACGGCCGCAATGCTTTGCCTGGTAACAGCCATAATATGCCCGAGCATTTTGGGAAGTAGCCTGGGAGGTTCAGATTACGCCCGTTAGATGATGACGATTACGGCCGTAAGGGCCGAGTTACGGCCGTAAGGTACTGCCTGTTACGACCGTAACATGCTCGACCATATATAGGCCTGCCGATGGGATTTTGCTCATTTTTCACCCTTCCTCCTTGTTCTTCCGTGATTCTCGGCTGGGGATCTTGGGTAGTGATTAGAGGTATCGTCGCGCATCATTTTGGGAAGCTTAGTTCGTGTCAACCATCATCTAATCCCTGTTCTTCATCGGATTGAGGTAAATTCTTGAAATCTCCTAGGGTTGACTTTGGGATTTCCTTCTTGATTTTCATGGTTCGTCTGATTTTGATGAATATGGTGATGTTATTACGTATTATTAATCGGGTTCTATGGTTTGTATATCCATATTCCGAGTTTGTTTAACTCGATTGGCGATTCGAGTGTTCTTGAGAGTTATTGAACATTTGATGTTCGATTAAATGTCCCAATAAGTTTCCTTTCGATAGTTTGGTGGGATTTTCGTTGTTTTTTATCTTGATTCTCGTTGTAATCATATCTATGTTGGTTTTGCCAGAGGATTATAGGTGTTCGAGGTTTCCCGATTGAGCCGTATTTGTCGGAGTGTTTGGTATCGGTTATCGAGGCAAGTATCTTTCTATAAGATTTGTGTCTTGTGAATAGTGACTTCGTGTTCGATTTATGATGATTTGGTTTACCTTCGTAGATATGCTTCGTGTGATTTGATTATTGTGAACGAATGATAGTAGTGATGATATCATCACTCGGTTAACGTTGCGGAATTGTGTTGGTTGTGTTAATCATATGGTTTGTGTCGTGTGTGATTGGTCATGGTTGAGTTATCGTGATGATTATGATATTTGTGTCAGTTTGATTACATATTTGAATATGTATTACGGTGTATTGGTGAATGGTTTGACATATTGGTAATAATGTGTGTTGTCCGTGGTAATGTGTTGAATTAATCAATATGAGTTGTGTCGTGTTAGTGTGTGTGTGTGTGTTCCGGGTAGGGTCTGACGAGGCCTCTGGAATTCGGTACATGATGTGTACGAACAATGTGTGTGTTCCGGGTAGGGTCTGACGGTCCTCTGGAGTTTGGAACATGATGTGTACGAACAATGTGTATGGTCGGAGTAGGTTCCATCGAGGCCTCTGGAGTTTGGTACATGATATGTACGAACAATGTGTGTGGTCCGGGTAGGGTCCATCGAGGCCTGTCGAGTTCGGTACATGTCGTGTACGAACAGTGATTGTGTAACAGTGATTGATTGGATAACGTTTTAAAGTTGGGTCATGGACCCATGATGAGAATCGGGTTGAGGCCCTAACGCTTTCGAAAAAGTTTTGTATATTGGGACTCGAGGTCCAAAAGAAATTCTACTTTAAAAATCCCCGAGATGACGAATTGCTTTTCAAATACTTCTTTGCTTGAGCTCGAAATTCTAAAACTTCTCAGGAATATTTTGATAGTTGATTTCCGTATCAAATTCGTGGTTGCTATTTACTTGTTGCATTTCGTATTGTATTATACTTGCACTAGAAAAATAGTGGAATTTTGCTAACCCCCGAGTAATCGGCGGTGGATGTCTGCTTTGTGTCCAGGGGCTTGCAGGTTCGGGGAGCAGTCACAGGATCGGCATAGGAAGTGACGGGCTACGATACTAATCAAGAGTTGGGAGTAAAGTCGAGTTTTGTTGTATCGTCTGAGTCATAATCCGCCTTCCGCTATTTTGTATCTTTACCCCTGCATGGGTACTCATTGTAAATAGTTGTATTTTTCTGTTTGTGTCAGTTGTATGACCTCACCGGTCCGTGTAGTTGTTTACATTTGACCTTAATGGTCCGTATCATTGTATTGTTTGCCCCGGCCGGGCAAACACTTGGTCATTTTGTGATGTTTAGCCTGGTAGATCTTCGTGGGAATGACCTACGGCGTGTAATATTCCCATACAGTTTTGGGGGTGTTACAAGAAGAACCTGATTTAGGAGATCATCATGAACCTCATAATTACCAAGAGGCTATGAGGGATTCTGAATCTAAGAAATGTCTTGAGTTGATGCATGCATATATGGAGTCCATGAAAGATAACAAAGTCTGGGACTTAGTTGATTTTCCACCTGGCAGCAAAACTGTTGACTGTAAGTGGGTCTTCAAGTATAAGACGCATATGGATGGTAAGATAAACACATTCAAGGCTAGATTGGCTGCAAAAGGATACACTCAAACTCAAGGAGTTGACTATGATGAAACCTTTTCACCTGTTGCTAGCATCAAAGCTATTAGAATTTAATTTGCTATTGCCGCATACTATGATTATGAGATATGGCGGATGTCAAAATAGCTTTCTTAAATGGTCTTCAGCATGAAGATGTTTATATGGTGCAACCTGAAAGTTATGTCAATCCAAAGTATTCCAAGAAAGTGTGCAAGCTTAAGAAATCCATTTATGGATTGAAGCAGACGTCACGAAGCTGGATCCTGAAATTTAATGAGAAGATCAAAGATTTTGGTTGTGATCATTCAAGAGGAGCCGTGTGTTTATATTAGAGCTTTTGATATCATGTTTGGAGGTTGTTGAACCCGTGGCCTACCTTTTCAGATGTGAGTATTGTTGGAAATAAAACACAGCGGAAGTGAAGTTAGGAAGTGTTTTCAAAGTGCTTACTTGCTTCGTTCCTACTTTCAAGACTTGAACTATTTAAACTAAATGAAATATCTCGAGAAGTCTTTCATTTTATTCTCGGAATGTGTTGTGTATGGCTCGTATTTGCACTTTATACTTGTACTAGCAAAACAGTGGAGTTTTGCTAACCCCCGAGTATCCGGGGGGTGGATGTCTGTTCTGCGTTCAGGTACATGAAGGTCTTGGGAGCAAAACACAGGATCAGTGCGAAGGATGATGGAAGACAATCGATACTAATCACACGAAGGCCAGTTTTTGGTGCAGTCAGTCGGAGTTTGTTGCATAGTCTTTTCCGCTGTCGTACTTTTTGTTATGAGTGTATTTTACCCTTCCACGGGTATGAGTCGAGATAGAAATGTGTATATTTTGACTTGTATGTTAGTGATGAAAGACAAAATCGGTCTATTGGTTCGTTATTTTAATTATGTTGGTATGTAAAGTAATGTGTTGTATCGATGTTTAGCCTGGTGGATCCTCACGGAGAGGGTCTGCGACGTGTAATATTCCCAGTTTGATTCTGGGGGTGTTACAATTGAGTCGATCATTTTTTGCTCTCACCCATGGTAAATCAAAGCAATAAGTATTATAAATACACAATTAAATATTATATACTTAGAATTAAGAAATAATAAGTATCCGAGATTTGCGCTCTTCTTACAGTCAGTACAGAAGACACTATCTCACCTCAATCCACTTCAACATATGCAAATACGCTAACGTATGTTAATAGTCAAGACCAACTAATCTCAAACATACACTACAACCTTTTATATAATTTGTCTAATAATTATATAGGTTGTGAACTATTATATTATTTTATAACGTACCGATAATGTGATCTTCCGTGTGACACCAACACACCACATTATCTACAATATGAAATAATTAGACATTTCATTTGCATAACCATAACGTGAATAAATATGCAAAATATGTGATTAAATGTAATTAATATTTTCATAGGTAGTTTCATGGAAATAAGGTAATGCAAGCATAAAGTATGCTTTGCAGTATACAACCCTAACAATCTCCCACTTATACTCAAATCATGCTTTTAAGTATACTACTCTATTACATAGTCTCTCATTTCTCCCAGTTATACTCAAAGCAATGCTGCCATACACCGTATTCCCATTCCTTCCACATGTCTTTCAAAAACTTTTAAGGGTAGGCCTTTCGTGAAAGGATCAGCAAGATTATCTTCTGATGCAACCTTGGCTACAACTACGTCTCCTTCCATTACGAAGTGTCCTATGATGTGGTACTCGCGGTTGATATGTTTACTTGCCTTGTGGGCTCGTGGTTCCCTCGAATTTACGACTACACCAGTATTGTCACAATAAAGTGTAATACCCTTTGGCAAATCGGGAATCACATCTAAGTCCTGCAGGAAGTACTTGAGCCACACTGCCTCGTTGGCTGCCTCAGAGGCCGCCACGTACTCAGCTTCCATGGTAGAGTCTGAGATGCATTTTTTCTTCACACTCCTCCAACTAATGGCTCCACCTCCCTGGCTAAGCACATAACCCGAAGTAGACTTGGACTTTTCTTTGTCCGATGAAAAATCTGAGTCAGTGTGACCCACCGGAAACAGGTCGTCTGATTGATATACAAGCATGTACTCCCTAGTCCTTCTCAGGTACTTGAGTATGTGCTTGACAGCAATCCAGTGTCACAGTCTGGTTCGGCCCGATATCTATCAGCCATGCCCACGGCATGACAGATATCTGGTCTAGTGCAAAGCATAGCATACATGAGGCTTCCCACAGCTGATGCATAAGGGACCAACTTCATGTCATCTATATCCTTTTGTATCTTGGGGCACATATCCTTATATAGTTGAATTCCATGTATGTAATGTAGAAAAACCTTTCTTGGAATTCTCCATGCTAAACCGCTTTAGCATTGTATCGATATAGGATGCCTAGGATAAGCACAACATCTTTTTATTCCGATCACGAAAGATCCTGATTCCAAGGATGTGTTCTGCTTCTCCCAGATCCTTCATATCTAACTGCTTAGATAGCCATACCCGTACGTCCAACAATTCCTTCACATTGTTTCCAATCATAAGGATATCGTCTACATACAGTATAAGAAACACCAAAATGTTTTCATCGCATTTATTATACACACAACTCTCACTCAGACATTGGACGAATCCATATGACTGGACAACCTTGTCAAAAACGAGTGTTCCAAGATCTAGATGCTTACTTAAGTCCATAAATGGATCTCTTAAGCTTGCACACCAAGTGCTCTTCTCCTTCAGCTATGAATCCATCTGATTAGCGCATATAGATTTCCTTGTCTAGACTCCCATTGAAGAATGCAGTCTTGACATCCATTTGCCAAATCTCCAGATCCAAATGCATAGCTATAGCTAAAAGAATCCAGATTGACATAAGCATGGATACCGACGAAAAGGTTTCATCATAGTCAATACCCTCTTTCTAAGTGTAACCTTTCGCAACAAGCCTCGCTTTGAAGGTTTCATTCTTCCCGTCACCTACTTTCTTTCGCTTGTAGACCCATTTACTCCCAATGGCTTGTACACCATCAGGTAGCTACTAGCTCCCACACTTGATTCGAATCCATAGATCCCATTTCTGATTCCATTGCTACTTGCTAGGAGTCAACATTTTTATCTTGGATTGCCTCTTTGTAGGTCCAGAGATCTGATTCATCTTCGCCTGAGATTGAGTCCAAAGACTTTCTGATGCCTACGAATCATTCCGGTTGACGAAAAACCCTCCCACTACGACGAGGCAAATCCTGAGTTGGTGTAAAAGTCTCAGAGTCAATACGTGGTGCAGTGTTAGTTGGCACTTGTACGATTGGTATAGACGGAGTCTCGCCCCTCAGCTCTTCCAGAATTATCTCGCTCATGGGCTTGTGACTAATCGTATAATCCTCTTCTAAGAATCGGACATTGGTGCTAACAATGACCTTCTGATCCTAGGGACTATAGAACAGGCCACCCTTCGTTCCCTTAGGATATCCTACAAACACTCGCACTTCTGTAGGAGATGCCAACTTATCAACTTCCTTATTCAGCACATGTACTGGAGTATCCCAAATCCGAACATGTCCTAGACTGGGCTTTTGCCCACTCCACAACTATGTGGGTGTTTTTGGAACTAATTTCGAAGGCACCAGGTTTAGAATGTACGCCGCTGTTTCTAAGGCGTATCCACAAAATGAAATAGGTACATCTGAATAACTCATCATTGACCTAACCATTTCTAAAAGAGTTCTATTCCTTCTTTCAGCCACACCATTTTGAAGTTCCCAGCGCAGCGATCTAGGACGAAATCCCCTCATTTGACAAGAAATCTAAGGTATTCTCCACCACGATCATATCGAAGTGACTTGATACTCTTCCCATGATGCTTCTCTGTTTCAGCCTTGAAGTCTCTGAACTTGTCAAAGGCTTCACACTTACATCGTATCAAATAGATGTATCCATATCTCGAATAATCATCTATAAACGTGATGAAGTATTCAAAACCACCCCTAGCCTGGATATTCATTGGACCACATACATCCGTATGAACCAATTCCAATACATTCTGAGCACGGTTTCCCCTGGTTTTAAAAACCCTTTTGGTCATCTTACCTTCCAGACAGGATTCGCAAATTGGAAATGACTCAACTTGGAGATCATCCAATGGTCTATCATCTACCAATCTTTGAATTCTCCCAAGGTTCACATGCCCTAACCGTAAATGCCACAGATATGTTTGGTTTATGCTTGAAGGTTCTTTCTCTTTTTAGGTTTAGACAAAGAGTTAAGTGATTTGTGCATAAGAGTTTGTGCAGTATTAACGACATACAGTCCATCATTAAAAACACCTTTGCAAATATATTTACCGTTTTTTCCCTAATAATAGCATCATCATCAAAAGAAACTGAATAACCATCGCATTTTAATTTAGAAACCGAAATTAAATTCATTGAAAAATCCGGTACTAATAATACATTATTAAGGACTAATAATTTATCATTAATCTTTAACTGCACGACTCCTACTGCAATCGCCATAAGCCTGAAATAATCGCCCCAATTGATGGTAAACTCACCCACACTAAGCTGCTTGGTTACCTGAAAACCATGCGAGTCAAAGCAAACATGATCAGTGGTGTAATATCCGCAATTTTGATTTCCGGTAATTTTCTTTTTTTTTTTGCGGAAGTCCATCTTAGTGACTCTATTGTGACCATTTCGTCATTTTGAGAATGATTAATTCTGCACTTTTTGTTATCCGAGTTCGTTTCGGTATCATTTGTTGAGTTCCGTGTTTTTAAGCGGTTTTTCCGCACTTGAGTTCGATTCTTGCGAATCTCGTCCGAAACTGTTGTTTCGAGTTTCTCGTAAGTTCATTCAAGGTTATTATTCATGTTGCGAGCTTTGGCTTGGTGTTTCGATCGTGTATCGTGTATTTCGGACGTTTTGGGCCATTTTCGTAATTTCCCAAAGTTTGGGGTAATTACTTTCCGTTGTCGAATTTCGAGTCTTCGGGTGGTCGGAATCATGTGTTCTCTTAGTCTCGAATTTGTCTTTGCGATTACTTCGTAACGTATCTTCGATCCGTATTCAGGTTCGGGTTTCGGGGTCATCCGGGCCGTCGGAGTTGGCCACACCTGGCCGAGTTATGACCGTAAGGGTCCGGCGATTCTGGCCGTAAGGCTGTTCATCGTCAGCCACGGCGATTACGTACGTAACACCGCGTAATTGGGCAGCTAGTTCGGCCATGACCGATTACGGACGTAAGCCATGGCCGATTACGTACGTAAGGCGGCCGACAGGCTGCCTATATAAGGCCCAGCAGACGGGTTTTTCACCCATTTTCTCACTTGTTTCCTTCCCTTGTTCGTCGGAATACTTGCGTGCCGATTTTGAGGCAAGTATGTTGCCCATACGTTTCATGTTTCGTAGGTATAATTGTTTGTAAATGATTTTATGTAAAATCCGGAGGTTTAATGAATGTTAAAAAGTATCGGTATGTTCTCGATAAATGTTGTCTTTCAACGATAACTTGGATGCTTCGTGAATAAGTGTGTTTTTTTGGCCTATGTGTGTTAACTTCGCTGGTTGAAAGACTTATGATCACATTTAGTGAATGTTATAAACCGTAATCATTTACCGAGGATTTCGTGTTGTTATTTATGCTTGTTCGGCGAATACGTGACGGGTGATATTGGTTGTTACTCCTTTTAAAGGAGGTTGTGATGCTTAATGTTGCTTGGCTTGATAGTTGATTATTGTCGTGTGCTTGTTGTATGTGATGTGCCTCCGGGTAGGATCGTTGAATCTCCGGGATCCATACTTTCTAGTATGGGTCGGGCGTGACCGTAGGATTATCCATCGGGTATGTCTTGCAGGGACTCTGAGGTTCGTGGCTTGTTAGCGCGATGCCGGGGATAACTTGTGTGGTTATCCATTGGGTATGTCTTGCGGGGACTCCGAGATTCGTGGCTTGTTAGTACGATGCCGGGATAACTTATGGTTGTGATTTGGTTATGAATGTATCTGTGCTTGTGGTCACGTGACAGTTGTTACAGTGACATGTGATTCGGTATGGCTTCCCTATGGGTTATTCACTCGGGTATGTTCTACGGGAGCATCTGAGGTTCGTGGATTGCTAGCACGGGACGCGAATAATCTGTGGAAACATGTTGTTATGAAATGAACGGGTCTTGAATCCCGTGCTTGTGATCGGCATGGTATGATCGGGTCATGGACCCCATGTGTTGTTATCGTAATTGTGCTTTGGGAAAATGACTTTTGGGCTGTGTCCCTAAATGTTTTTAAAACTCTCGAGATCGTAAAATGTTTTTTTACAAGATGTATATCGGGTTTACCCCTATCTTTCGATTTAACCGTTTTGATCAAGTGATTTACCTCGGGAAGTATGTTATGATTTCTAAGTCCTTGGAGTATGATATGTATGGCTTGTTTTTCATATTTTATAATTGCACTAGCAAAACAGTGGAGTTTTGCTAACCCCCGAGTATTCGGGTGGTGGATGTCTGTTTTTGCATTCAGGTTTTGGGAGCATAACACAGGGTCGGCGCGAAGGATAATGAAAGATGATCGATACTAATCACATGAGGACCCGTACGTTGTTGTATTGATTCAGTCATATTTTATTTCCGCTACAGTATAATTACCCCGTTGTATAGGAGCATTTTATATTCGACCCCTGCGTGGGCATGTATTGAGTTGTATGTATTTATTGAAAGACCAAATCAGTCTACTGAGTCAATTTAGCCTTAAAGGCATTGTTGAGATGTTCGATGTTGTTTACCAGCCTGGTAGATCCTTGAGGAAAGGGTCTACGGCGTGTAATGTCCCTGAACGGATTGGGGGTGTTACATAAATGGTATCGCAACTTAGGTTGTGGAAACCTAGGCTGTCGGGTTTAGTGGTGTATGTTGAGTTTTTGTCTCGTCGGATTCTGTCTGACTGAGTCATGTCGTGACGCGTCATCTGAGGTTGTTGGTCGTGATTAGTATCGTGGGGCGATCATCATCTTCGTGCGACCTGTGGATGTAAGTCTCCCTTCTTTGTGATTGTGCCTCGTCTGATGCGAGTTACTTGTATGATTATTCGTTAAGTTATGGAATCCTTCTGTGGATTTTGATTTCGTGATATGTGGGTATTCGATTCTCATATTTTATTTATATGAGGAGAGGTGTCACTGCTAATCTATTTTCGAACTGTATTTTATCCACTTGAGTTCTTTTAAAATGACTTTCAGTATTTTGCAAACTGAGTTTTATTTCGTAAAACCGATTCCCTAAATCGAGTTTTGGCATTTTTGCCTTGAATGTTTTATGACGGTTTGATAAAGGATATTGTGAGTTTCGGGCATTCTGGCCTATTGAATTTTTGAAAACCTTGAGTATCTTAGAAAATAAATTTCGAGACGTACATTTTTTAAAATGAATTATTTTCTCGTGCTACTTTCAAGGTGCCACAGTACGATTCAAAATTATTCTAATCGAGGACCAAAATATTTTGAGATATTTTTAATTATTTAGAAATGCTTTGCTTAGACCCGAGGGTCGAATATTTCTGAAAGTCTTTCACTAAAAGAAAAGTGTCCTCATTTTTATCAAATGCAAGATGGTTTTCGATGTCTCAATAACGATGTTTCATGTTTGTATACTTTTTGAAGTATGATACTCAAGATCAACTAGTGTTTCCAATTTTTTTTTTCAAAAAGTGGTTTTCGTTTTTAAAACCTATCTTTGCAGTGTGAGGCCCGGGAATGTACGTATGATGTTAACATTACCGTTAGTGGTGGTGTGAGTGTGGAGTCGTTCGCCACACAGTTGTTGTGTTAGCCCTCTATGAGAGGTGTAATGTTGATATTGAATGATGTCGCTTTGTGATGATTCCTGTGTTATCGAACCCGTGCCAGCTGTTGGAACTTGAGTTTGCATGATTGTGTACATGCGTGGTTGTTTCTTGATGTTTAGTAATCGTATGCTGGATATCGTTCGGACCGCTGAGATCGCCGAATGATATCGTCGTTGCTGTGGTGTTTGTATGTGTGTTGCTTTACGATGGTAATCGTTGCAAGTGTTGCGTGTTATGATTTCCTGTTGTGCTGAGTGGTTGCTTATTCAGTATGCCGAGGGGCAGAGGTCGTGGTCGGTGTCGGTGTTGCCACTATTTTACAGCAGGTAGCTACACAGATGACTCAGTTGACTCAGGCAGTTCAGCGCATTACAGATGTGACCTAGAACACTGGTGCAAATCAGTGGCTTCGAGAAGTGGTTCGTATGAACCCCCTCGTTTCGCTGGTGCTGCAGATGCATTAGGCTGGGATGGTTGGCTTTTCTAGTTGGAAAAGATATTCGAGGCAGTTGATTGTCCTGAAGAGCGGAAGGTGCCTATTGCTCAGTACCTTCTTGACAAAGATGCTGCTAATTGGTGGGAAGCTGTTAAACCTCGTGATCGTAATGTTACGTGGGCGGAGTTCCAGGAATTTATGGAAGCTGAGTTCTGTCCGAAACCGATTAGAGAGCAGAGGATTCATGAATTTTATTTGGCAGAACCGCAAGATATTTCAGTGTCACAGGCTATCATCGACTATAGCAAACAACTCAGGTATATGCAAGATCGGGTAAGAACCGAGGAAGAGAAGATCTTTCACTTTGATAGACGGAGAAGATCTTTCACTTTGATAGACGGATGAAGCCAGAGATTCGCGTGTATATGTCGGGACTACCTTTCACTTCGTTGAGGGACTACCAAGATCGAGCCTTAGCCCGTAAACTAGCCTCGTTATCGTCGGAACGTGTGCCCGAGTCGAAGAAGCAGAAGAAGTCCGATAACCTTGTGGACAGTGCAGGAGTTGGTGCTTCCAGTTTGCAACGTCGTAGTCTTTCCGCTGTGAAGATCCATCGCTCGATGCGTGGAACTGAGAGTTCCAAGTCGTCTGCTTTGACTCCTGGTAAAGCTATGAGGTGTTTTAACTGCAATGTGTCGGTACATGTTCGTGCACATTGTCCTTCTCCGCCAGTAACGTGTTACAAGTGTGGGCTTGAGGGATACCGGGTTCAGTTTTGTGAGTTGGTCACCGAGCCTTCTGAGGCATGGACTTGAGCACTGATATCAGGACCGACTCCGAGGAGTACCTGAGGGGCGTGGTCTATCAGTTGTATGTTATGTTATTTCCTTACCTTGTTGTTTCAAATTTAGGAGATTAAGTTCTTTTATTCGAAGTGGATCGGATTTTGAACTCCTGTATTTTCGACTCTATCGATTCGTTTATGTTCGTTGACATTTTATGAGCTTGTCCTGTCCTTTACTTTTGCTGGTCGAACGAGTGTGGTATTGTTTCAAAATAACTCGTTTGTCGTTGTGACTTTTCAATTGCCATTCCATTTCATGTGGATCTTATGTGAATGCACATCATATTGTTATCACCGGAACCTATGATGTTTTGAGTTGAAGTGTGAACTTCGGAGTCTTTGTTTGACCATTGTCATTTGATCATTGTTGTTCGACCGTTGTTGTTCGATCATTGTTATTTGATCGTTTGTGTTTATTTTCTATTTTCTCGACTGTGCGTGTTTTCTTGTAATAGGTGCTTGTGTTTTGTGATATTTTGGATAATCGACTTGACTGTATTGTCTGTTTGATGACGCTTGTCACTTGTTGGTTTTATTATGTCTCTACCTGTAATATCCGTATTTTTTCTTTCCCTTGTATTTTCGTTTTTGGTGTATTTCTCGATCGTGGTGACCCTCGTGTACTTTTCAGCGTGTCCTTCCTGTCAAACTGTTGAACTGTATTCTCGTTATTGTGATGCGGAACCGCCGTTTCGGGGTTGCTGTGGATTCGTTTCGTGTTATTAGTCCCTAAATATAGATTCCTATCGTTTTATTCTCTTTCCGGATCATTTTTATCATTTTGGGAACCAAAATGGGGTGTGGGCCGCGGCGCAAGGTGCGTGCGCCGCGGCACACAAATTCCTTCAATTGATAGTCGAACAAACTGTACTGTGTGCCGCGACACACCCATCCGGTGCCGCGGCACAGTGCGAGCAGTGCGCGCACACACTGTCCGTGCCGCGGCACACTCGTGTGTCTTCCGCGACCAAAACCCAATCAGACTGTGCCGCGGCACGCAGCCGTGCCGCGGCACAACGCGAAAACCGGGAGTATTTTCTTGGCACATGCGGCACACTTTGCCGCCTGCACACGGTCAATTGCGAGATCCGTCTTTATTAGACGAGATCGGTCGTCTCCTTCCCATTTCTCCACTGCATCGCGAGAGAGAAGGATATAGAGGGGGAGAGTTCTTCATCCGGGGGTCGATTTTCATCATTTCTTTTCGATTGTGAAGCTCGGGCAATCAATTTAACGCGTGTTCTACGGATCTTAGTTCTTGAATCTCCAAAGGTAATATTCTAAAACCCTATTTTCGATTAATTTGGGGGTTTTGGGTTTTTCTTCCGATTCGTTCCGTTTTGTTGGTGGATTCATGATGTATACGATTGATATTGTTAGTATCTTTAGTTTTCCTACGGATTCATGGATATTTTGTGGATTTTTACGGAATCGAGAGGGTTTGGTTGTGGTCCGCCCTCGTTGTTATTTTTATTCGAATATACATGAATCGTAGGCGGGTTTCCTTGTGTTTTCAAGTTCCTTAATCGTCTAGAGTTGGTTGTGATTGTGTTTTTCGAATCGTTAGGTTCATTCGTCGGTTCCTCACGGTCGTGCTTGATTCTTCCGTTCCGTTCGCGTCACCGTCTATTAATCGAGGCAAGTATTTTTGGAAACCTTTAAGCTTAACATGAAATGGTGATGTATGTTATTTGTGTGTAACTCACCTCGTGTTGGCCCGACGGGGTCAAGGAGGGAAATCTATGCTGCCGCCCTGGATTTCACGAGTTTCGTACCGCTAGCCAACTCGTTAGGGTCCTTGCAAGGCCTCGAGTGAGAATGTATGCTGCCGCCCTGTTCTCACGGTTTAGCGTGTGCGTGGTTTTGTTTTTCTGTAATTATAGCCAACTCGTTAGGGTCCCTGTAAGGCCCCGAGTGAGAATGTATGCTGCCGCCCTGTTCTCAAGGCTAATTGTTTGACTGTTTATTTTCCGGAAAAAGACATGTCTTGTTTTGGTTTTCGAAATGATTTTTGGTGCATGTACTATGAAATGTGTAAGCGATTGGTTTGCCTTGAATACTTGTACTAGCGTAATTGCTAACCCCTCTGGGGACCCGTTTTGGGGAAATTCGTTTTATGAATTTCAGGTCAGGTTCACCGAGACGAGCGGGCGCTGGACCAGTGTGCGGATGATGGCCGAGCGTGATGATTGTGCCGAAGTGACGTCTTAATGTCTTTTTGTCTCTTCATCTTTTGTGGCTTTTGAACTAATGGTTGTACTCGAGTACTTAAGAGTTCTTGTCCGTCCGGATTGTATTGTTGCCTATATGTTTGTATTGATTGATGATGTTATGTTTGACCGGTAAACCGGGTGGATTGTTCTGTTTTGCGTCTTTATGACATGGTATTGTCCTGTCGTTTATGTGAGTCGATGAGTTTGATGCTGTTCAGCCTGGTGGGTCCCATATAGGGATTCACGGCGCTGTAATATACCTCGAATATCTTGAGGGTGTTACAGAAAATGGTATCAGAGCTCTAGGTTTATGGATACCTAGGCTTGTTGGTTTATTGGGTCTTGTGGTGTTTGGTTTTGCACATCATCGTCACGCTGCCATGATTCTGTACTACCGGTGTCCGTAAGTTTTCCTTCCTCTGCTCATTAATTCCTTGTATCGTACCCTTGATACTCGATTTGTAATTGTTCTTTTCTTGTCGATCCTCGTATGGCTTTTGCTACTTATTTAACTCCGGTATGGATGCCGGAAGAGGTCGTGGTCGCGGTCGTGGTCGTGGGCCGGCCGGGACGTGGGGCGGCCGGTGGGCGGCCACGTCACGTCTTCGAGGCCGCGTCGGCGACCGTCATAGCCATGCTTCTTCTCAGGAGCGTGCCGATCTTGGTATTGCGGCCGTAATGCAACAGATGGTGAACCAAATGGCGGCAATAGCTCAGGCGGTTCAGAACCCAGAGCAGGGCCCTAGCTTATGATATGTCTGTGACGGCGAGTGAGGCGGCCCGCGAGAGTAAGAAGCAGAAGTCGGTTGGAAATTTTTCTGGTCCCAAGAGTGGAGGCCAGCAGAAATCTCAAGCTGCAAATTTTTCAACGGGCGGTTCGGCTCGTTTCTCTGGGAGCTTTCGGGGTGCCGCCGGAACCTCCGCTCATGAACCCACATGTTTTAACTGTGGTGTGCAAGGCCATAGGAGCCGGCAATGTTCTCGTCCGAAGCTTACCTGTCATACTTGTGGACAGCTAGGCCACAAGGCCCCTTTTTGTGAGCAGATCAAGCAGCTTCGCGGCGCCCGTTCATCTCAACCAGCCCCGTTGGAGCCAAGTGTGAACCAGGGCTCATTTGCTCCGCCGCCTCCACCGAGTGCCGGCCGAGGTAGGGGTCGGGGTCAGCCCGCTAGAGGTGGAGTTTCCAGTGTCGGCTCTGCTCAGCCGCGTATCTATGAGATGAGGAGAGCCGATGATCCAGCAGCTACTGTGGCGACAGGTACCGTTCATATTCATTTCCATCCTGTCAGTGTACTTTTTGATTCGGGTGCTACGCATTCATTCATTTCTCTAGAGTGTGTACGCCGTTCGAGTCTCGACTGCTTGTCACCTTGCGAGCCTTTCATCGTTAAACTTCCTAGCGGTGATAGAATTGTCGGTGATCGAGAAGTCCGGGACTGTCCTGTGATCATTTGTGAGAGGGCGTGGCTCTCTAATCTTATTGTTGTGGGTATTGAGGGTGAGGATTTAATTCTCGGGAATGATTGGCTCGAGCGGCATGGTGCAATCATGAACTACCGCACGAGGATCATTACCATGTTAGCCGAGGGACAGTGCAGAACACTCTTTCGCGGGCGAAAGAGAACCTGAAGGTTGTTATTAACGCCTTGAAGGCGGTGAAACTCTGCGAAAGGGGTGTCTTGGTTATTGGTGCTACGCCTTGAAGTCGGGGATGGTGGAGTCGAGTTTTCGTCGATTCCAGTCGTTAGTGAGTTTCTGATGTATTTCTGATGAGTTACCGGGATTGCCACCGGATCGTGAGGTTGAGTTTGTTATAGAATTAGAGCCGGGCGCGGCTCCGATTTCAAAGGCGCCGTATCGCATGGCACCTTCAGAGATGTCAGAGTTGAAGAAGCAGTTGAGTGAGCTTCTCGAGTCAGGGTATGTTCGACCGAGCGCCTCGCCTTGGGGCGCACCGGTCCTGTTTGTGCGAAAGAAGGATGGTTCACTACGTTTGTGTATCGACTATCGCGAACTAAACAAGGTGACCATCAAGAACAAGTATCCTTTGCCGAGAATTGATGACTTGTTCGATCGATTGCGAGGAGCTACGGTATTCTCAAAATTGATTTGAAATCGGGGTACTATCAGCTCCGGGTGAGAGAGTCCGATGTGCCGAAGACAACTTTTCGGTCGAGATACGGACATTATGAGTTTGTAGTTATGCCTTTCGGGTTAACTAATGCGCCGGCGGTGTTCATGCAGTTGATGAACAAAATTTTTATCGAGTATTTGGATAAGTGCGTCGTCGTCTTTATTGACGATATTCTTATTTATTCGAGGAACGAGGAAGAGCATGCCCATCATTTGCGGATAGTATTAGACATTTTAAGGACCGAGCAACTCTATGCAAAGTTCTCGAAATGTGAGTTCTGGCTGAAAGAAGTGATGTTTTTAGGTCACGTGATTTCAGCCGAGGGGGTTCGTGTGGATCCGCAGAAGATTGAGGCCGTGTTGGATTGGGCACCGCCCAAGAATGTGAAGGAGCTCCGTAGTTTCTTGGGTTTAGCTGGCTACTACCGTAGGTTCGTGAGGTTTCTCGGCGGCTCGGCCACTTACGCAGCTTACTCCGAAATCCGAGAGGTTAAATGCCTGGAATGACGAGAGACAGTCGAGTTTTGAGGAGTCAAGAAGCGTTTGACTTCAGCCCGGTTTTGGCGTTGCCATGTGGTAACGAAGGTTTTGCCGTTTATAGCGATGCTTCGGGCGTGGTCTTGGGTGCGTATTGATGCGGACGGCAAGACCATTGCCTATGCGTCGAGACAATTGAGCCGTATGAATTGAACTACCCTACTCATGATTTGGAGTTAGCGGCGATCGTTTTGCGCTCAAGATTTGGCGTCATTATCTTTTCGGCTCGCATGTCGATTTTTACCGATCATAAAAGTCTCGAAATACATATTTACCAATGAGAATTGAATATGAGGCAGAGGAGGTGGTTGGAGTTGATTAAGGATTATGACCTCGAAATCCTTTATCATCCGGGCAAGGCGAACGTCGTGGCCGACGCCTTGAGTCGGAAACCAGTTGCGTTGCGAACGCTTGAGATCCTTACATCTCGGTCTGAGCTTCGGAGGGCTTTGATCGAGTTAGATGTTGAGGTCTCGTTGCCGGGAGCCGTCGGGCAACTTTGTGCTTTAGAGGTTTCGTCGTCTTTGATCGATGAAATTAAGCTGAAGCAGTTAGAGGATCCGATGATTACTCAAATCCGAGAGAACGTTCTTAAAGGAAAGTCTCCTGGATTTGTGATTCACGAGGATGGTATTTCGAGATTTCAGAGCCGGCTTTGTGTGCCGAACGACTCAGAGTTGAGGCAGAGTATTTTACGGGAGGCCCATGCTACACCTTACTCCGTTCATCCTGGTTCGAGTAAGATGTACAAGGACTTGAGAAGGAATTTCTGGTGGAATGATATGAAGGATGAGGTCGCACAGTTTGTAGCGAGATGTTTGACTTGTTAGCAGGTCAAAATCGAGCATCAGCGACCGGCTGGGTTATTGCAGTCACTTCCCGTTCCAGAATGGAAATGGGAAGATATATCGATGGATTTCATTACGAGTCTGCCGAGATCGAAGTCGGGCATGAATATGGTTTGGGTGATTGTCGATCGTCTGACCAAATCGGCACATTTTCTGGGCATCAAGGACACTTGGGGCCCGGAGAAGTTAGCTCGTGTGTTTATTGCGCAGATCGTGAGACTTCACGGTACTCCGAAGTCTATTGTTTCGGATCGTGACGGCCGTTTTGTATCGCACTTCTGGCAGGCGGTGCATAAGGCGTTAGGTACCCGGTTGCGTTTGAGTACCTCTTTTCATCCCCAGACAGATGGACAGTCGGAACGCACTATCCAGACGTTCGAGGACTTGTTGCGTGCCTGTGCTCTCGATTGGAGTAGTGACTGGGAGGAACATTTTCCGCTGATCGAATTCACGTATAACAACAGTTGGCACGCGTCGATTCGGATGGCACCGTATGAGGCACTTTACGGGCGGCGATGTCGATCACCGATTTGTTGGAATGAGGCGTCCGATTTGGTCGGGACCGAGCCGGATGTCGTTTTAGAGACGAGACGGAAGATAGAGTTAATTCGAGAATGGATGTTGACTGCCCAGAGTCGACAGAAGTCATATGCCGACGTCCGTCGTCGACCCTTGGAATTCGAGGTGGGAGACCACGTTTTGCTAAAGGTGTCGCCGACGAAGGGAGTTTTCCGTTTCGGGAAGAAAGGAAAGCTGAGTCCGAGATTTATTGGACCCTTTGAGATTCTCGAGCGAGTCGGTGAATTAGCGTACCGTTTGGCGTTACCTCCAGCCTTGAGTCATGTTCATAGCATTTTTCATGTTTCCCAATTGAGGAAATATGTCCCGGATCCTAGTCACGTCATCGATTATGGCGAGATTGATATTGCTGAAGATATTACTTTTGAGGAGCGTCCTTTGGAGATTTTGGAGCATCGTGAGAAACGATTGAGGCATAAGACCATACCTTTGGTCAAAGTGCAGTGGTCGAGACACGGTGTTGAGGAAGCAACTTGGGAAACCGAGGATAGCATGCGTGCTAGGTACCCGGAGTTGTTTGTTTCTTAAGTTTCGGGACGAAACTTATTTTTAGAGGGGTAGAATGTAATATCCGTATTTTTCTTTCCCTTGTATTTTCGTTTTTGGTGTATTTCTCGATCGTGGTGACCCTCGTGTACTTTTCAGCGTGTCCTTCCTGTCAAACTGTTGAACTGTATTCTCGTTATTGTGATGCGGAACCGCCGTTTCGGGGTTGCTGTGGATTCGTTTCGTGTTATTAGTCCCTAAATATGGATTCCTATCGTTTTATTCTCTTTCCGGATCATTTTTATCATTTTGGGAACCAAAATGGGGTGTGGGCCGCGGCGCAAGGTGCGTGCGCCGCGGCACACAAATTCCTTCAATTGATAGTCGAACAAACTGTACTATGTGCCGCGGCACACCCATCCGGTGCCGCGGCACAGTGCCAGGCCAGTGCCGCGGCACACCTGTCCGGTGCCGCGGCACACTCGTGTGTCTTCCGCGACCAAAACCCAATCAGCGTGTGCGCGGCACACGCAGCCGTGCGCGGCACAACGCGAAACCTCGAGTATTTTCTTGGCACGTGCCGCGGCACACTTTGCCGTGCGCGGCACACGAAGCGGTCAATTGTGCAGATCCGTCTTTATTAGACGAGATCGGTCGTCTCCTTCCCATTTCTCCACTGCATCGCGAGAGAGAAGGATATAGAGGGGGAGAGTTCTTCATCCGGGGGTCGATTTTCATCATTTCTTTTCGATTGTGAAGCTCGGGCAATCAATTTAACGCGTGTTCTACGGATCTTAGTTCTTGAATCTCCAAAGGTAATATTCTAAAACCCTATTTTCGATTAATTTGGGGGTTTTGGGTTTTTCTTCCGATTCGTTCCGTTTTGTTGGTGGATTCATGATGTATACGATTGATATTGTTAGTATCTTTAGTTTTCCTACGGATTCATGGATATTTTGTGGATTTTTACTAATCGAGAGGGTTTGGTTGTGGTCCGCCCTCGTTGTTATTTTTATTCGAATATACATGAATCGTAGGCGGGTTTCCGGGTGTATTCCATTTCCGTAATCGTCTAGAGTTGGTTGTGATTGTGTTATTCGAATCGTTAGGTTCATTTGTCGGTTCCTCACGGTCGTGCTTGATTCTTCCGTTCCGTTCGCGTCACCGTCTATTAATCGAGGCAAGTATTTTTGGAAACCTTTAAGCTTAACATGAAATGGTGATGTATGTTATTTGTGTGTAACTCACCTCGTGTTGGCCCAACGGGGTCAAGGAGGGAAATCTATGCTGTCGCCCTGGATTTCACGAGTTTCGTACCGCTAGCCAACTCGTTAGGGTCCTTGCAAGGCCTCGAGTGAGAATGTATGCTGCCGCCCTATTCTCACGGTTTAGCGTGTGCGTGGTTTTGTTTTTCTGTAATTATAGCCAACTCGTTAGGGTCCCTGTGAGGCCCCGAGTGAGAATGTATGCTGCCGCCCTGTTCTCAAGGCTAATTGTTTGACTGTTTATTTTCCGGAAAAAGACATGTCTTGTTTTGGTTTTCGAAATGATTTTTGGTGCATGTACTATGAAATGTGTAAGCGATTGGTTTGCCTTGAATACTTGTACTAGCGTAATTGCTAACCCCTCTGGGGACCCGTTTTGGGGAAATTCGTTTTATGAATTTCAGGTCAGGTTCACCGAGACGAGCGGGCGCTGGACCAGTGTGCGGATGATGGCCGAGCGTGATGATTGTGCCGAAGTGACGTCTTAATGTCTTTTTGTCTCTTCATCTTTTGTGGCTTTTGAACTAATGGTTGTACTCGAGTACTTAAGAGTTCTTGTCCGTCCGGATTGTATTGTTGCCTATATGTTTGTATTGATTGATGATGTTATGTTTGACCGGTAAACCGGGTGGATTGTTCTGTTTTGCGTCTTTATGACATGGTATTGTCCTGTCGCTTATGTGAGTCGATGAGTTTGATGCTGTTCAGCCTGGTGGGTCCCATATAGGGATTCACGGCGCTGTAATATACCTCGAATATCTTGAGGGTGTTACACTACCGGTGGCATTGTGTTGGTCGTCGTGGAGCGTGTTTTCACGCCATATATTTCTTTACGTTGCTTGTAACGTTTCGCCGATAGGCGTAAGTTACGTATTTCTTGTGTATCTCGTTGATTTTTCCTGGCGTGATATTGCTTCACCTACTTGTTTTAAGTTTCGGGACGAAACTTCTTTTAAGGAGGGTAGTATGTAATATCCGCAATTTCGATTTTTGGTAATTTTCTTTTTTTGGCGGAAGTCCATCTCAGCGACTCTATTGTGACCATTTCGTCGTTTCGAGAATGATTAATTCTGCACTTTTTGTCATCTGAGTTCGTTTCGGTATCGTTTTGTTAAGTTCCGTGTTCTTAAGCGGTTTTTCCGCACTTGAGTTCGATTCTTGCGAATCTCATCCGAAACTGTTGTTTCGAGTTCCTAGTAAGTTCATTCAAGGTTATTATTCATGTTGCTAGCTTTGGCTTGGTGTTTCGATCATGTATCGTGTATTTCGGACGTTTTGGGCCATTTTCGTAATTTCCCAAAGTTTGGGGTAATTACTTTCCGTTGTCGGATTTCGAGTCTTCGGGTGGTCGGAATCATGTGTTCTCTTAGTTCTCGAATTCGTCTTTGCGAGTACTTCGTAATCGTATCTTCGATTAGTATTCAGGTTCGGGTTTCGGGGTCGTACGGACTGTCGGAGTTGGCTACGGCCGAGTCATGGCCGCACGTGTTGGGGCCAGGCCACACCTGGCCGAGTTACGGCCATAAGGGTCCGACAGTTACGGCCGTAAGGCCTGTTACGTACGTAACACTGCCGGCAGAATTGGGCAGTTAGTTCGGCCATGGCCGGTTACGGCCGTAAGCCATGGCCGATTACGTACATAAGGCGGTCGGCAGGCTGTCTATATAAGGTCCAGCAGACGGGTTTTTCACCCATTTTCTCACTTATTTCCTTCCCTTACGCGGCTTTAGGTTTCATGAACATGGAGTCATGTTGTTAGGCAATGAATCCATGAAGTCTTGGAGTCCATATCATCGATTTTCCATCCTATAACATCCTTTGATTGAGCAAATCACGTCAGATTTTCTAGAAATCTAGTTTTGGGGAATTGGGGTATTTTGTTTGATTTCGTCCATTTAATCCGATTTAACTTAGGATTGTGATGGGTTGATGATTATTTAGATGTATTATATCATTTACGTTGTTATTCCATGGTCGGATCGTATAAGATTCGTAGTTTTGGTTGAGTTCTTAATCGACGCCTTGAAGGTTTCCGGTAGAATGTCATAGAGGGGTTTTCAGACGTTCTACGATTATTCTTCCTCGTATGATCGTTGATTTATTAATTATATGATGGTAGGGTCAAGTTTCTTGCGAGGAACCCGTGTTGAACCCTTCCGTTCATCGTCATCTTTCTTTTCAATAGCATCGAGCGTTTCGAAGCTTTCCGATTGAGCCGTGTTCGTTGGAATAATTGCGTGCCGATTTTGAGGCAAATATCTTGTCCATACGTTTCATGTTTCGTAGGTATAATTGTTGGTAAATGATTTTATGTAAAATCTGGAGGTTTAATGAATGTTAAAAAGTATCGGTATGTTCTCGATAAATGTTGTCTTTCAACGATAACTTGGATGCTTCGTGAATAAGTGTGTTTTTTTGGCCTATGTGTGTTAACTTCGCTGGTTGAAAGACTTATGATGACATTTAGTGAATGTAATAAACCGTAATCATTTACCGAGGATTTCGTGTTGTTATGTGTGCTTGTTCGGCGAATACGTGACGGGTGATATTGGTTGTTACTCCTTTGAAAGGAGGTTGTGATGCTTAATGTTGCTTGGCTTGATAGTTGATTAATGCCGTGTGCTTGTTGTATGTGATGTGTCTACGGGTAGGATCGTTGAATCTCCGGGATCCATACTTGCTAGTATGGGTCGGGCGTGACTGTAGGGTTATCCATCGGGTATGTCTTGAGGGGACTCCGAGGTTCGTGGCTTGTTAGCGCGATGTCGGGGATAACTTGTGTGGTTATCCATCGGATATGTCTTGCGGGGACTCCGAGGTTCGTGGCTTGTTAGTGCGATGCCGGGATAACTTATGGTTGTGATTTGGTTATGAATGTATCTGTGCTTGTGGTCACGTGACAGTTGTTACACTGACATGTGATTTGGTATGGCTTCCCTATGGGTTATTCACTCAGGTATGTTCTACGGGAGCATATGAGGTCCGTGGCTTGCTAGCACGGGATGCGAATAATCTATGGAAACATGTTGTTATGAAATAAACGGGTCTTGAACCCCGTGCTTGTGATCGGCATGGTATGATCGGGTTGTGGACCCCGTGTGTTTTTATCGTAATTGTGCTTTGGGAAAATGACTTTTGGGCTGTGTCCCTAAATGTTTTCAAAAATCCCGAGATCGTAAAATATTTTTTTTACAAGATGTATATCGGGTTTACCCCTATCTTTCGATTTAACCATTTTGATCAAGTGATTTACCTCGGGAAGTATGTTATGATTTCTAAGTCCTTGGAGTATGATATGTATGGCTTGTTTTCATATTTTATACTTGTACTAGCAAAAAAGTGGAGTTTTGCTAACCCCCGAGTATTCGGGGGGTGGATGTCTGTTTTTGCATTCAGGTTTTGGGAGCATAACACAGGGTCGGCGCGAAGGATGATTGAAGATGATCGATACTAATCACATGAGGATCGTACATTGTTGTATTGATTCAGTCATATTTTATTTCCGCTACAGTATAATTACCCCGTTGTACGGGAGCATTTTATATTCGACCCCTGCGTGGGCATGTATTGAGTTGTATGTATTTATTGAAAGACCAAATCGGTCTACCGAGTCATTTTAGCCTTAAAGGCATTGTTGAGATGTTCGATGTTGTTTACCAACCTGGTAGATCCTTGAGGAAAGGGTCTACGGCGTGTAATGTCCCTGAGCTGATTGGGGGTGTTACAAGTGGAGCCTCAATCAACTATCCACAAAGTGGAAGAACAAGCTGCCAAAATATATTTTGACTACCAGTACACGAGATATACCTTTCTTAAGAGCAGGACAATTCGCTTTAAATGTCCTTTCTGACCGCACTTGTAGCACTTTTCCTTTGACTTTTTGTTCGCATCAGGGTGAGTAGCCTTGCTTTTCACCTTGAGAGTTGCCACTTGCTTCTGGCTAACCTGATTTTTCTTCTTTCCACATTTGGGTTTGGAAGAAGTAGCACCGGTTGCCGCAAGAATCTGATGATTACCTTGTTTGAAGAGACCTTCAGCAGATTGAAGCTCTGTCAGAAGTTCCGCCAAAGTATATGTCCTACGGTTCATATTGTAGTTAAGGCGGAAATGCTCAAAGCTTCCTTGGTAAGCTGCCCAAGATAATATCGACCTGCGACTCCGCATCGATAGTAGCCCCCAGTATGCTCAGTTCGTTCAAATGAGACATCATTTTCAGAACATGATCTCTTACTGGGGTCCCTTTAGACATTTGGGTTGTCATAAACACCCTCATTTTATTTTGTCTAGCCGCTCGATTCTAATAACCAAACATCTCGGTGAGATTTTTCATCATTTCTGCGGATAAGCCCATCGTCTGATGCTGATGCTGCAATATATTTGTCAATAAAGCCAAAATGTAACAACGAGCCATCTCATCAGACTTCTTTCATTTTCGGAATTCATCCAACTCTCCAGTAGTGGCATCCAGTTCTGGATCCACAGGGTTCTCCTCAGTTAAGATAAATTTATGCCCCTCAGCAGTCAGGACAATGTCAAGATTTCTTTTCCAATCGGCAAAGTTAGTGCCATCAAGTTTATTTTCTTTTGAGAATAACAGCAAGTGGATTGAAAGACATCTGAGATAAAATTAAAAACATCCATCACATAATGCATAGCAAAATATATCGAAAAAACCTCAAAACACAATATATATGCTAGCAACCAATACCTTGAAAAATCCGCATGTGCAAGCCACGATCGTGTGGACGTTTACACACACATTTTTCAAGTAGAGTTTTACGTCTTTAATGTAATATCCGACTGTAACTTTTCATTTTTACCTGTCGTTGTATTATTCGGATAATCTGATTATCATAAATCATTGCATTTAGTATTATGTTGAGGTATTATAGATTTGAATATCATATCGTTGTTATTTCATTTCATATGTGATGATTCGATGTTAATAAGAGAGTTGCATTTTCGAATTTTTCTGTTGATGTAGCGTACGCTACACAGTACGATTAACGTACGCTAATCCTGTGCCTTAGCGTGCGTAGGGTTTCCTCTGTTGCGTACGCTAAGAGGGAATCTGGCATCAGTTGACTTCAGCACGTGAACTCATTAGCCGTTAGCATGCATGTGATCAAGGTCTGAGCTGTCGTGTCGGTGAGAATCTACTTTTATTAGCGTGCGTAACCCATTTCTCATTAGCGTGCGCTAACGGCCTGCGATAATTCAAGACAGTAACCACTGTAAGCTGCTTACGTACGTAAATTCGACCGGATAGCGTACGTAAGTGCATTAGCGTACGCTAAATTGTCCCGATAGCGTGCGCTAAGTCTGCACAGTCTATTTATAGGACCAGCCTGTTTTTCATTTCTTCACAACCCCAAACCGAATTTCTCTCTTCACATATCATACCTCTGCACTACCAAAACAATATCAACCTTCACCAACTTGTTTCTAAGCCTTAAATCTTGGAGTGGAGATCATTTCCTTGGAGACTAGGAGTTGTTCTTGAGCTTGGAGTATATTTTCTCATAGCATTTAAGTTGTTCTTCATTTCTGGAGGTAGGTGTACTTTCCTCTCTGCATTATTTTCTTATGTTGATGTTAATGACGAATTAAACTTCACCTAGAGTTAGATTAATCAAGTAAAACATAGTTTTAATCCAACCTTTTTAACACTTTTGATGAATATGATAAATGAGGGTTTAGATTAGATGAGTTCTTGATGTTGTAGTGATGGTAATCATGTTTATAGTTATCATTACTCATCTTACTGGACGAATTTAATTCAGTAGAACATTGTTGGATCGGTTAGCTTCATCATAACTGGATTTAATCAAGAACTTGATATCATAGAGTGTTTAAACACCATTTTAGGTATTTAATTACCTTGGGAAGAACTTGATAATGTTAAAGATAGGATTAGATGATCTTGTTCAGAAATCTTAGAAGCTTTAAATCATTATGGTTCAGCTTCACAAGTCTTTGAAGAATGATAAGGAATCTTGATAACTACAACAATAACTTTTCATTAATCTAATGTGTTGATAACTTAGAATGTGGTTCATCATCATGCTAAATAGATAGTGTTCTTAAGAAGATGATGCTGTTTATAAACAATATTGTCATGGTAGATTGAGTATCAAATTCATTATGACTATCCTTTTATAATAGTAGATGTTGTATAACATGAGAATTTGATTTAAACCCGTTTTATTGGCAAATTGAAGATGTTTTGTTCATAGAATAACAAGAGAATTAAAGGACACTTTTGGTATGGTAATCCGATTTTGGAAGATGAATTAGATGTATTGAAACCTTTCATTAATCGTTAAGGTATTCATTAGGGTGGAATGAATTATTCGAGTAGGTTGCGGGCGTCGTTTCCTACGAATTGATATTAATATTATGTGAATATGTTATTGAATGAATTACGTTTCATTCAAGGTTGCTTGTTCGATTGAGTGTTTAACCGAGGATACCGTCCGTTTGATCATTTGGAGAAGGACTATCTTTCGCTTACGGATTTGAGGCAAGTTATCTTGCTTGGTTATAATGATGGTTAGATTCTTGTGATGATTATATGTTTCATGTGTATGAATTGTTCATGTAACGTTTGTCGTGATTTGACATTGTCCTTGATGTTATGGGATTGCATTCCCAAGTACGTCGTTTTGAATCGTTGATCTCGTTGGTCTTTATTTTCACTTTGGTGAGTTTTCTTGATCCTTAATTGGATGTGTATTTCATTGAACTTCGTTGTCATGTTGTGTCGTGACATTTCCGGAATCATATCTGCGTGCCGATTGGATATTGTGTAGGATTTTTAGCCGGGCACTTGTATAGTCATACGTGGATATTTCCGTATTGGACTGTGCACACGAGACGTAGTTCGTGAGGCTAATTAGGTACATTGTCACACGTATATTCTGGATTCCGTATACGGAGTGGACATGTACACGGACACATTTCCGGATCGGGCGTACTGTGATGTCCATCTTGAGCTATATTGTTAATCGTTCATAGTCCATGTATGATTGGATGTGTTCGATGTTTTGTGACTGATTGTTTCATACGCCCGAGGGGTATGATTAATAGTCGGAATGATTTTCTTGAGATCTATATATGTGAATTGTATAATGTCGGAAGAATTGATTATCATGTATATCTGACCCTGTGTGGGCGAAATACTTGTATTGTATTTTAGGTCGAGGCAAAGGCAAGGCACGGGAAGAGCATGTCGACGGCGAAGGGTTCGAAGGATACTAGTTCGGGGGCCCCACGTCTTTGTTGTCCGGTTATGTTAAACCGTGTTATGTTATTTCCTGCTTCATTTAAATTGTTATTTGGTTGTATTTGACATTGAAGTATTTTCTATCCCCATATGGTTTATACTTGTTTTTCGGATCCTGTGTATTGTAAGGCCGTTGGCCATATTTTAATAAACTCCTAATCGGAGTAATAACTATTCATTGTGGTTCGGTATCACAAATAATATTTGTTTAATCTGTTTTGAATATCGCCTGGTGGGTCCCAGTGTGGGATTCACGGCACTGTAATAGCCGCCTTTTTGGGGCGTTACATTTAATTTTACTATCTAGTCAACTTACGTTATGACAAGTAAAATTCATAGTTGGTTCCTCTTGTCCATGTATTAATTAACATAAATTACGATGAGGAGCTTATTAATACACCTAAGTGAATACCATAATTTAACATCCTTAAAATATTATCTTTTAAATAATAGTCCTACATATGCAGAGGTCCTATCATAAAAATAATATTTACCTTATGTTATCATTTTGAAATTTAAAACTAGTGAACCTATAATTAGCACATCTGATATGGAGGAAGACCCAAATGTCAACGTGCATGCTAATTACTTCACAATTTAAATTAATTATGGAGGCCAATTTGATTTTATTTTAAAATAAATCAATTTAATCACTTAGTTATTTTAGCCTTAAGGTTTTTAATTTTCTCGTCCTAACATGCAGAAAACATATCATGCATATATTCATACATGCCATACATCAAAACAATAAAAAAAATCAAAAATAAAAATTATCAATTTTCATGGTCTTCTTCCTTGAGTTGAACTCGAGAAAATCTTCGACTCGATCTCTCCCACTGAATCAAGCATCTCGTCGCTCCTCCCCGACCGGGCCGTGAATTTCCAAAATTAAAATTTCACTTTTATGCAAAATTAATTACATAAAAAAATTTAATTTTAAATCCCGACTCTCCAGCGGACGCAACGAACGGTGCGAAACGGACCGGACTAAAAAATGGACGACTCGACCCGAACTGGCAAACCGGCCCGAACCAGGTTTCCCATGGGTCTCGGCAGCACGCTCGGCATTGCTCGGCAGACCATGTCTTGCTCGCGATGCTGCTACATTGTCGGTTGTTGCTGCCGCGGCCGCCTGTGCTCTATTTCTATTCTCGTGATCCCATCTTTTCCGAATTCAACTATAATTTTACACAAAATAAAATACATCGAAAGTACAGCTAGATTACACGAAAAATAAAACACCTAAAACTACCCGCGAATTTCCTCACGAGAAAAACCATTACATGCCTCAAAACCGGGCCAAACCAACAATTGCATAAATAATAAAAATAAATAAATAAACCATTCACGTGGTTTATATTCCACATCTAGCAAAATATTCCAACATCAAATTACATGAATATTTAAATTGCTCTCAATTAATCACCAAAATTAATTAAAATAGCAAAAAGCTTAAAAATCTCGCTCCGATACCAATTGTTGGAAATAAAACGCAGCGGAAGCAAAGTTGGGAAATGTTGATAAACGCATTTTACGCAACCACGAGCATAAGATCTATTTAGG
Source organism: Orobanche coerulescens (assembly GCA_033398695.1). Taxonomy (NCBI): domain Eukaryota; kingdom Viridiplantae; phylum Streptophyta; class Magnoliopsida; order Lamiales; family Orobanchaceae; genus Orobanche; species Orobanche coerulescens. The sequence continues at coordinate 13,931,622 of CM065801.1, forward strand.
CATGTTAATTAATTAATTACTAAGACTAATAAGCAATTTAAATATTATTTATTATTTATTAAATAAATATGTTGGTAATTGAAATATCCTAATCTAGATCTAAAAGATCATAGGATATTACATTTGAAGAGTAGTGGTTGCTTTCGTGTTGATCACCTTGTATTTCTACCTTTAGACCTTCTAGAGTATGACCCGCCTTTACCCGGACGTGTGGGCAACGAGCTACCAGATCTTGCTTGGACAACTATGGGATCGGTTGAACCTTCTTTTGTATGTGGTCACTCAATTTTTCTTTGGTTTCTAGTATTTTATGAACACTCTTAGAAAATTAATGTGTTATGTAAATTGTAGAATCAAAGACACAAGTCTAGATCTACAATTAAACACAAGAGGAAAATTTTGATCTCACAACCTTGCAAAAGAGTACATATATCGGCCCCCTTAGATGTCCTATATAGAGGCTCTTGGACCATTACTAGGGATCTTAAGGAGGATTATGGAAGGACTCCCAGTAGATTTCATCTTACCATATTAGGACTCTTCCTAATACAATGAATCTATTAATATCAACTTAGTCCACTAAAAGCTTGATATTCCACTTCCTACCAAAATTCCAAATTACGAAATTGGGCTCCTTATTAAATATATGTTTTCCTTGTTTAAGATATCGAATGTCCATTAATTAATTATAAGCTACTGACAGCTTTAATTAATTAATATCTTATCCAAGAGTAGTACCACTCGAACCTTATTCTTATATCGGAATTAAATCCACCTGCAGGGTTTAATATAAACAAGTAACATGAATTCTAGTAACATGAATTCTTGATGGAGCCATCATGTACAATATAAATGAACTTAATGATTATATGCTAATATAAAAATAGAACAATATAAGTCATGGCATGCACAAAAATGTTGAATATCAAGATTATTCTGATTTCTTAAAGCTATACATCTTTTCATATTTAGGATACCCTCCATAGTACATGTTGGGGTCTTGAGGAGGTGGAGTATACCCATAAGCTTCATATCCTTGTGCATATCCAATAAGAACCATTCCACTGGGATTGATCTGGCTGTAGCTGTGATTAAAATTATTACATCAACAGAAAGATGTATCCATGCAGCTATTGAAAAAATAGAGGACCTACGAAAGCAGAGGGCATTATCTAGAGAAATTTGTGGAGAATAACTTGGCATAATATCATGCTAATAGAATATCAAATAAACTAGACATGCCAGAAATAGAAGACGGGTCTTAAAATCGTAAGCTCTAGTGTATACAGTAAAAATGTTCTCCAGCAACCCACTAAAGCGTGGGAGGGACTTGAAAGGCAAAAATATCTCTAACCGCTATAATATTGCATAAACAATCTGGACCTATGTGGATATTATCAAGAATTTTCAAGAGGGACAGGTAATTCTCTTTTTAAATAATGGTAAGGTCTTATACAGAGTAGCAAGTAAAGAACAAGATGATATTACCTCAGGATTCCGCAATAAGACATAAGTCAGAATTACATTTAATATTTCAAGAACAATCCTCAGAAAATCTGTGTATATATGCAGTTACGTGTATATATCACACTGATCCTATACTGAAGCGTAAAGTTGTCATCAAACTTGTATATTTGAACTGAATGTGGCCCTTAACCATAAACAACTATTCGGCTATGCGTTAGACGACAGATAATAAGTTTAATTATTCTATAAAATAAATATGGCTACTTGGTGTCCACACTATCAGATTCAAAGCAAAGCAGATTCAATCATGATAGTTTCAAAAACAATACAAAACATATATATATATATATATATATATGGTGGAAACACCCTTAATGGTGAAATCTAGAAACCAATTGCATTATTAAGTAATTTCATTGCATATTTATTATTATTTGTGACATCAAGTTGGTCGCTAGTATATGCAATAAATAATGCAATAAAAATACATAAATGCATATAATTCTATTCATCTACAGCCGTTAGATCACTAATATCAATGGCTTACAAAAGTTTCTAGACTTCACAAGGTAATTAGTTTTCATATGATCTATTTGCTATATATATATATATATATATATATATATGTTTCCCCCACTTGAGCTTTATGTCATGTCTATATTTCTAACATATAACTCTGATAATCCACTAATATGGATTAAATTGTGCTAAACTTTACTGCATTTCCTCTCTATATACATATCAAGATTATCAATAGGTCTATAAATGGTACCTGTACTCATGTTAGAATCCTTCCGCCTGATCATCTGAACTCTTGGATTTTCTCAACTATCCTCTGAAAATAATTTAAAAAATCTCATAACTATAACAGAACCAGACTAGTGTCGCAAACCCTAGATAGTGTAAACCAAACCTCAACTATAATTTTGAGCAGCGTAATGAAACCCTAGACAGTGTAAACTGTGATAGGACCAGACCAGTGTAGCAAAAGACCAACGAAAAACTCTTTTAAGGCAGCGTAAATTCAAGTAGAAGCCAGCGTACAAAGCAACATATTCCAAATCTTTCCAAACCGGTGTATTGCTTTGAGAAGGCGGCATATCTTTTAAATAAATAGGCAGAGCAAAGTTCTATATATGATGGCAGCGTGTTTTTCCCCATGGCAGTGTAGTCCCAAACAAAATGCAGCATAAATTCACAATAAAGCCAACACTATGCAGCATAAATTCGCAATAAAAGCAGCGTAAACTTTACCAAACCATGTACCCGGCGTAAAGTTTCCAAACCACAGCGTATTTTTCAATCAAAGCAAACAAATGTAGCGTAAACTTGATAAATGTAGCATGAACATTAAAGCACAGGCGGCGTGTGTTGACGACTGATTTGGCCAACGTAACGTGTGCTGATCTGGACAAATAGATCGAAGCCATGTAGAAAACAATAAAAAAAGATGGAATAAGTTGGATCACTAAATTTTATTAATGATCGTAATTTGGGATAGATCCGATCTGAAGATTGTAAATCGGTCTATATTTTTTGTTTGTTTATTACAAGTCTTGTTTTTTTTCTCTCGTTCTCTATCTTTTTATATTTTTAGACAAATTCCAAAAGTATACTGAATACAGCTTGGGAAGTAGTTTAAACAACAAGCTGTACTGATTTTAAATCTGAGTGCGTAGCGGAAGTCTTAAATACAGTAAGTTGCTGTGGATACAGCAACTTGATGTGCAGTGTATACTTAAATAATCACAGTAATTAAAACAAGTAAGGCAGAAGGTAAATAACACAATATTTAAAGTGGTTCGAGGTAAACCCCTCTACGTCCACTGGTCCTCCACACAGGAGTAAAAAGTTTATTATAATTAATACGTACACAACTACGTAATTATAACAACACACAATCAATATATCGTTCACACAGATTGATATAAAGATCTTAGCTTTAACCGTTCACACAGATTGGTTTGAGCTAATGCTTGACTGGCTTCTTCACACACAGTTATGAAGCTTCATCTTCTTCGATGCAAATCCTTCACACACAGTTCCGGAGAAGCAAAGATTACTCAGTCCACACATGGCTGATTTGGGTTTGTTCAAAGGATAGAACAGGGTATGAACAACAACTTTGACTTTCTGAGCTTCTAGCTGATGATGTGTTGTTCAAGATGTTGAGCACTGCATATCTCTTAGATCTGAGTTGCAGTAAGCTTTGGAGATATGTTTTGCTCTGAGTATTTCTTTGTAAGCTTGATCGTTCAGTAGTTCAGTGTTTTTCAATCTTCAAACTCTGGAGATATATATAGTCTCTGAAATATATCCATTGAGATAAATCCGTTGAGCAAGATTCCATTCCAACGGGATGAAAAGCACGATCTGTATTTTTCGGGATTTGTAGATTTGTTGACTGACAGTATTTAAATACTTTATCTTTGAGTATTTAAATACTTCTTATATCAACGGGACTTGACTTCTTGTGGGAACGGAAGATTCTTTCTTTGTCCTGTTGAGAGCTGTATGGAAGATCACTGTATTGACAATTCGAGACAGCTTCCATACTCAGTCTCTATAAGACTTCTTTGCTATACTGAAAGGTTCCACTGTATGCTGGATCTGTGACAGGCCTTCGATACAGGTTGATACTTCAACTTATCGATACAGTTTCCTTACTGTATTGAGGATTGGCATATATGTCAAAACCTCTTATCAACACTAATCGATACAAAGATTGATTATCCTGGCTGTTTCGATACCGAATATTGTTATCCCAATAATTTCGATACAGGGTTTTTGTTATCCAAAACCTTCTTCATGAAGCGAATGCCTTTCTCGATGACTTCTGGCAGATTTCTTGGTCTTCTGTCAAGTGGTCTGTCTTTCAGCAACTTAGTTTAATTTATGAACTGCTCGCAGGCGAGTTCGATACAGCTAAGAATTTTTACAACTTAAGCTTATGATTGGCGCGCAGGCACAATCTTACAATGTATTCTAAATGCATACAACTGAAATTATGAACTGTTCGTAGACAAGTTCGTACAACTTAATTTTCAAACAAGTTTCTATACTTGTGATTGTTATCTCAACAATTTAAGTTATGTAATCATACATCAACACAGTAGATTATGAGTTTTAATCTTTCAAGACAAGCAAATATTTTTATTGATATTCAAAAATAGAGTACAAGGTTTGCTGTTTCGAAAGAAAAATTACAAACAAAACTAATAAACTAAGGATTTCAGCTCCTATAGTCCGCATGTCTCCATGGCTTTTTCCCTGGATCATTCTCGGTTCCACGCCACCAGTGCTGTAGGGAATCATTGCCTCGATCTAGGTATATTGCTCTACCTTCGTAGGATCTGTCAAAGGCAAGAATCCAGTCTTTTGGATGGGTGATCCGATCTCCTCTTTTATGCTTGAATTTCATATCTAGCTGGAGAGGAAGCTTTCTGTCTTCTAACATCTTCGTGAATTTGTCTGCAGCCTCCGCTAATGTCTTATAGCATTTGAAGATGGGGGATTCCTTGATAAGTTTAACAAAATATCTCATCAGCTCGTTTTTCCTCCATTGCTTCACCTCTTCGGGAGTTGGATGGCGGTTGGTTGGCAGACGAATTTCAGAAGGTCTTTGAATTAAGCTTTGCCACGGGACATTGGGATCATGAAACTCAGGTCGAGAGCCTGAAATCTTGAAACTTTGAGAGGGAGGGGCTAGCTTGTTCAGTTTAGCAGTAATGCTGTCTTGAGCAGCATTAAATTCCCTTTCGTACTGTAGCCTTATTCTCCTTGCTGCTTCTCTTGCTTCTTCCCCCTTTTTGGCGTCATCAAGACGTCCTAGGATCTCCAGTGCGGCATCTTGTTTCGTCTCAATGTTTGTCATTCTCTCGACAAGGGTATAAAGCACCTGCAACATATCTTTGATACTCTTGTCGTGGGCTCGCAAGTGAGAAGTTGTTTCGATCATGGCTGCTACGGTCTAGGATTCAGATATGCGCGTTTTCGATTCATCTTCTCTCAGGATCTGCTCTTGTTTCTCTTGCAGCTTCTTCAGTGCTTGTTTGAAGACTTCTGGCAAAATAGTGAAGGCTTCGACTACGCGAGAGACTTCATGTTGTAAACCAGTCATATCTTCAACAGCAGAAGTGTGCATCCAATTAAGAGCTTTTTCCACTGAGTATATGGCATTCACTGCATCCTGGATGAAGACGGTTTGAAGACCAAGAGCACGCAGTCGCTCTTTCCTATCAGCAGTGCTTGGAGAATCCGGCTTGGCAAAATCTTCGGATCCATTCAACCTCCTCAGATTCACGGTAGGGCATGAATTGAGTTGGACATCCTCAGGTACAGTACCATCATCGAATTCTGCGGTTGATGGGGCGGGAGCAGTATTTTCGGGTTCGGCGGCAGGGGGTGTTGTATCCTCTTGTTGCGAAGGTGCGTCTGTAGACATGGGTACAGGAGGGACTGATTCCTCCTGTTGTCTCTCAGCTTCCGCCTGTTCCGGTAGAGGGACTGAATCCTCTTGCTGGACGGCGTGTGAAACTTCTTCTTCTTCTGCGGCAGCAGGCTCGGGTGCCTGTTCCAAAACAATTTCTTCTTCCTCGACTTGAGGGACTGATTCCTCGTCGTCAGGAATATTCTTTTGCTGTGGTGAAGGGGGCTCACTTCGACTTGATGGCCCTTCGTCATCCTTGGCTTGAGAGGCATCTCTGTCTTGAGCCTCTTCACAACTCATTCTCAGACCTGCTTGTAAAGCATCGTCGTCGTTGTCTGAGTCATCGTCATCTCTTGGATCTTGGGGAGAGTCCTCGGACTTATCTTTTCCTTTTCCCCTGGCGTCAGATTTTTGCAATCAATTCTTTGCAGTAGAGATTGTCCCATTGGATCAGGGCTTCAACCTCTGTTGAATCCGTCACTTCCAATACGAATCTCTCTTCATGGCTCCATTCGCTCCAGTTGTATAAGGTGTCATACGGAGCTTGCCTGTAGTTTTTCCATTTAAGGAATCTTTCATAAGCATGATCAATCTGCACAGAGAGAAGGGTTTTGTTGATAATGGTGTCCGGGGAGGGACTGCGTACAACGTCTGAGTCCGCTGTAGCGAGGGGTTCCTCTACAGGTGTGGGATCCTGTAGGGAAGTGGGATTCCTTATAGGGGATGGTGCCCCGAAGGAAGATTGATCCTGTACGGGTGTGGAATCCCGCATAGGAGAAGTAGCTGTTGACTCCAAAGGGGCAACCGACTCGCCAGAGTCTTCTAAGTTGGCAGATGTCCAATCATCCGTCTTAGTTGCCAAAGGCTCAGGATCTACTGTCGATACAGTAGCGGGCACCTGTAGAAGCTTCCTTGGAGGTTTTGGTGGATTTAGCTTTAGAAAGCCTCCTTAGCTTCTTTTTCGGCTTCTCACCAGCAATAGGTGTCTTGCTGTGAGATCTTTTCCTCTTTCTTGAAGACTCCACATCCAGGGACTTCAAAGAAACATCCCTTGGATCTTCAGACACAGGCATACTACGGATGGATGGATGATTGCAAACCAGGGTGCTCTGGTTATACGCCGAAGGCTTGACGCCTCCTAAGTATATCCGGGAGCTATTTTTCTTCGCATCTGCGAATTGTGAAAGTCCGCATTTCATCAGAATATGGTTTAAAATTAAACCAAACAACTTATTTTGAGTGGTAGGCTTGGATACTTCCTCCTGCAAGCGCTTCAAAATAATTTGGCACCAGTTGACCTTTTCACAGGTCAAAATCGCAACCATCATCCTAAATCTCAGATTCGTGCACATTTCAAATGCGCCAGTGCGATTCTCAATTATCCTGTAACAAAAATCATGCAAATACACGTATGGCAAACAAAAATTCTTCTTGTGACAGGTGGTGTGAACCACGTCAACAATAGCTGAGCCGGTGAACAGCCCATAGTACTTCGTTATCAGCTCTTGAGACCCAAAAGTCTCAAGTTCTTCCATGGTAAGGCCATCAGCAGGTAGCCTGTAAATGTTCTGAAGAAGATCTCGATCGATACAGATCTCCACTCCTTGAATGATAGCAGTGATGTCAGCAACATGACCTCCCTGGGCCAGTGACAAAAAGCGAACGGGGCGTTGAGGTAAAAGTCCTCAACCAAGTGAACATCGTATTTCTCGGCGGGTTGACTCCCAAGGCAGTAGAGACCTTGCTGATGGAGTCGGGTGATGATGAACTCCATTGGTTCGACATTATTGGTTTCAGAGAGAATACGCTCGATGACGATAGATCTTGAGAAGATCCGTCCATCAATGATGTTCGAGGATTTATTGAGTGCGGGAGAAGATGTCTGACCAGCCATTGACGATGCTCAAGAAAATATGAAAGAGAATAAACGAAATTTGCAGTAAAATGCAGAAAACTTTGTAGGTTGTATTTGCTTGAGAACTCTTAAATTTTGCAGAATGGGTAAAGAGTCTCTAATGGAAGTATCAGTCCTTTTATAATGGGCGGAGAAGTAGGGTTTTCCAGAGTACGAATGGTCAGATTTAAGGGATGGGAACCGGTTTTTGAAATGAACAGTCAGGATGAACTGAGTGTAACTGGTACACTTATCCATTAAAATGTTAAAATATAAGCGGGTCCCATTTCTGACATTTTTTGTTACCCTAAATGCCTGAATGGTGGTTTTAAAATATTAAATAATTTTAAAATATCGCGGCTTTTGAGATTCAGTTGTCCAGATGTCGTGTAAGGCATTTAATGTAAATAACGTTTGATATGAAAACAGGGCACGTGGACAAAAAATATTTTAATATAAAATAATATAATATATATATATATACTGAATCGAAATCCTATAGTATGTGCTGTATCCGCGACGATACAACGTTCCCCCTTAAAAGGTACATATAGGTTTTAATTCCATACAGCAACTTTTGGATTAATGCTGTATTCATGGGTCATACTGTATTCCCCCTTAATTATTGCACACGTCAGCTGTAGGATGATTCATATGTCTTTGTTTCCTACAGTGCTGTATTGAAGGCTCTGAGTGTACAGATAATTAATGGTGGATACTGTATTCTTGGGTCTTATAGCATTCCCCCTCAATTGTTGAGTAAAAACAGTAAATTTACTTACAGGGAGTCGGGCTGTAGCATTCCCAATTCTTGTCTAAGCATGTTGAATCTTGCTGTGTCTAGAGGCTTGGGGAAGATGTCGGCCAACTGAATATCTGTTTGAACCTTTTCGAGGCGAACATCCTTGTTCTCAACATGATTCCTTATGAAATGATGCTTCATGTTGATATGCTTTGCGCGCGAGTGCAGGACAGGATTGTGCGTTATTGCAATTGCACTCGTGCTATCACACATGATTGGCGTCTCTCTGGCTTCAATTCCATAATCTGACAACTGCTGTTGCATCCAAAGGATCTGCATACAGCAACTACCAGCAGCATAGTATTCTGATTCAGCCGTGGAAAGTGAGTTAGCCAATTGCTTCTTACTGAACCAAAAAACGAGTCTAGGTCCAAGAAAGTGACAAGTTCCACTTGTACTCTTCATATCTAGCTTGCAGCCTCCGAGATCCAAGTCGCTGTATCCAACTAAATCGAATCCGCCTTCTTTAGGATACCACAGTCCTACATCGACTGTTCCTTTAATGTACTTCAGGATTCGTTTAGCTGTATTGAAGTGTGATTCCTTGGGTGCTACTTGATATCTCGCCCACACTCCAACAGCAAACTGGATATCGGGTCTGCTAGCCGTTAGGTACAGGAGCGAACCAATAAGCTTCCTGTAGAGTGATCGGTCAACCGGCTTTCCGGATTCATCAGCACTAATTTGCACGGAAGTGCTCATGGGGGTTGGCGATGATTTGGAAGTGTTCATTCCAAATTTGTTGAGAAACTCCCAGCTGTATTTTTCCTGGATGATGAAAATTCCTGTAGGCAACTGCTTTACCTGCAAACCTAGGAAATAACTAAGTTCTCCCATCATACTCATTTCAAATTTACTTTGCATGAGATGAGAGAGCCTTTGACACAAAGCAAGGTTAGTTGAACCAAAAATTATATCATCTACATAAATTTGCACCATTAGAAGGTCATCACCTTCCTGTATTTTGAACAAGGTCTTATCCACAGTACCTTTCTCAAATCTATTATGAGTTAGATACTAGGACAGGGTCTCATACCAGGCTCTAGGGGCTTGCTTAAGTCCATACAGTGCTTTCCTTAGCCTGTATACAAGGTCGATGCCGTCTGTGTTGGCAAATCCTGGTGGTTGTTCAACATAAACTTCTTCGGCAAAGTCTCCATTTAGGAATGCACTCTTGACGTCCATTTGGTATACAATGAAGCTCTTATGGGCGACAAAGGCTAAGAATATCCTAATGGCTTCTAGTCTGGCTACAGGAGCAAAGGTTTCATCATAGTCTATGCCTTCTTCCTGGCTATAGCCTTGTGTGACTAGCCTTGATTTGTTCCTTATAATAAGTCTATTTCGATCCTTTTTGTTTCGAAACACCCATTTGGTTCCTATAACTGATTGATGTGTAGGTCTGGGTACAAGATACCATACATTGTTTCTTTCGAAACCGTTACGCTCTTCTTCCATAGATGTTATCCAATGAGAATTATTAAGAGCGTCTATGGTCAAAACAGGTTCGGACTGGGCTAAGAATACAGCAATAGTGCACATGTTGAGTCTTCTAAGCTCGGATTGAGATTTCCATTTAGGGAACGGTGATATCTCAGTATATAGTTCTTCTTGTGCACAAAGTACATTTCCTTGTGTACTCTGTATTCTCCTACGGGTAGAAACACCAGCATCTATGTTTCCAATAATCAACTCTTATGGGTGATCTCTCAACCATCTTCGGTCGGGTTCTAATTCAGGGTCCCGTACTGTATCGAGAGTTTCTGTAGATACAGCTTCAGCTTGTACAGCGTCGGCTTCATCTATGTCGATTCTTACAGCTGCGGGGTTGATTTCTAGGTCAACAACAGGTTCTATGGGAGTTGGAGGATCTAAAATAGAGAGTTGTTGAATGTTCTGAGTAACATCTTCTACTCCTGTAGGGTCATGGTGAGGTTCGTCGAACACTACATGAACTGATTCCTCGATCGTCAGCTTCCTTTGATTAAAGATCCTATAAGCTTTGCTGACGGAGGAGTATCCTACAAATATTCCTTCATCTGATTTATCATCAAAGGTTCTAAGTTGATCCTTCCTATTATTCAGTACATAACACCTGCATCCAAAAATGTGAAAATATGAAACTAACGGAGTTTTGTTGTTCCATATCTCGTATGCTGTTTTGTTGTGGTGCTTGTTGATGATACAGCGGTTTTGAGTGTAGCATGCTGTATTGGTTGCTTCACCCCAGAAATGTTGTGGCAACTTTATTGCGGCGATCATTGTCCTTGTTACTTCTTTTAGCGTCCTATTCTTTCGCTCGGCAACACCATTTTGTTGAGGTGTTCGGGCAGCTGAGTATTCGTGTTGTATCCCATTTTCCGAACAGTATTGCTCTATAAAGCGGTTAGTAAATTTTGTACCTCTGTCGGAACTAATGGACACGATACTCAATGCCTTTTCATTTTGCAACTTTCTCAGGAGCTCGGGCAGCTTTGATGTTGTTTCCTTCTTCTTGCTTAGGAAAATTGTCCAAGCATACCTGGAGTAATCATCAACAACAACGAGACAGTATTTTTTACCTCCCAAACTTACTGGGTCTACAGGACCGTAGAGATCCATGTGTAGCATTTCCAACACTCTTTGGGTTGAAAGGTAGGATTTGCTCTTCAGGGTTGACTTGATTTGCTTGCCTTTCTGACACGGTCCGCAGACGCTGTCCTTTTTGAATGACACATTTGGCAGTCCTCTTACCATTCCCTGTCTTGAGAGCTTGTTGATCGTCTTGAAGTTGACGTGAGACATCCTCTTGTGCCATAACCAGCTAAGATCTGCAGTGCATTTGGCAACAAAGCATGGAATTGAGGAGCTCATAGGCTTCCAGTCAGCAATATACATGTTACCTGATCTGCTTCCTGTAAGCATAACTTCTTTGGTCTGGATGTTCTTGACTCTACAACGATCTATATAGAATTTCATCGAGAACTGTTTATCACAGAACTGGCTAATGCTAAGTAGATTGTACTGTAAGCCTTCAACATATGCAACATCGGTGACTGAATTTTCCGACAAGTAGGTTTCCTTTCCCTCTTGTTCTTCCTTTAGATTTATCACCGAAACGAACTTTTGGACCGCGACCTTCAATGAAATCTGATAGCTTGCTTCTATCTCCGGTCATGTGCCGAGAGCATCCACTATCAAAGTACCAGGTGTCCTCCTCTAGGATGTCCTGTATGCAAAGAGATTAAGTAGATTTAGGTCCCCTTTGATATTTGGGTCCATGATTGTTAGTTCCTCTAGGTACCCAAGTTTTCCTGACAACAATTGGTTTACTGTAGGTCACATTCGGCACAGTGTTGCGATATATACGTGGGGCATATCCGTAGTCGCTATAACCATGATAATTATTATGCATGTAAAATTCAGGGTTATTATTATTAATCCAGTATGAGTGCCGTCTTGGAGGTGGAGCCATTTTCTTTGGCCTAACAGCTTGCCTTCTGGGTCTCCAGTTGGATTCTCAACGCTGTTGTTGATACTGAGCGGACAACTGCTATCTGGAGGAATAATGGGGCTCCTGTATCCAATACCTCGGCGTGCTGTACTGATAGTACTGCCGTGCGGGCCTTTGGTATTTGGATACAGCCTTCCTTCTGAACGGCTGTTGGCGCTGTTGATATGCTCGGGGAGCATGCTGTTGAGTGCGCCTTTGAGGTCTGAATGGCTGGTGATTCCGCTGTCTGGAATAGGATTGTGGGGGCGGAATGGCAGCCTTTGCTATTCGCTGTGCAACAGGTTCCTTCACGGGACTCGAAGTTTCTTTCGATACAGGAATATGTTCCACACTCTTGACAAACACTGTACTAGTTTTCCCTTTATTTGAACATGAGCTGTATCCTAAGCCACTTTTATCATGAGCATGTTGCCCAGTGCTCAGAATTTCTTCCATTCTTTTGGACGATTTCTCGAACGATTTCAGAATGGTCTCAAGTTCAATTTTTCGTATTTCGAGAGTTTTGACTTTGGCTTGAAGTAGAACCAAATCATTTGTCTTGCTCTCATTGTGAGTTTTAACCTCACTTAGTTCATGAGCAAGTTGATGATTGCTCTCTATGAGTTTTTCAAAATCGACTTTGCTGGTTTCATAATCAAGAGACATATTTTCATAATTTATTTTCAGCAAGTCATTTTCATCTTTCAAATTTCTAGGTTAGACAAATTGAAGTCAGATATTCTCATTTTTCAATGTCTCATGGGCCTTTTGAATGTTTTTAAACTCATTCATCATGTTTTCAAAAGTATGAGATGCATTTGATGGAATAGCTGAGGTTGAGCTTACCTCATCATCGCTATCTTCACCTTCCGGAATGTCCTTGTCCATAAAGCACATATATGCTTTATCATCGAACTCATCGTCAGATGAATCGCTTTCAGTGACCATCTGAAGACATTCTTCTGATTTGGATGGTGCGGGGGAGGCTTCTGATTCTCCAATTAGGGCCTTGAGCTTGTTTTTCCAAGCACGTCTTCTTTCATCTCTCTCTTGTTGCTCGGCTTCCGGCAACCTTTGAACTTTGGGATGAGGACATTTATTTGCATAATGCCCTGGTTTCTTGCAATTATAGCACAGGTTAGCATCACCGGATAAAGTTTCGGTACTTACCTTGTGGACAGGTTTGGGCCTGTAGGGAGTCTTTCCAGACTGTTTGATGAACTTTTTGAACTTGTGCATGAGAAGCGCCATTTCATCTTGAGACAGGATATCGTCGTCACTGTCAGCACTCTTGTGACTAGGCTTCGATTAGCTGGGCATGCTGTGTCAATGATTCGATACAGCGGCTAGTGCCGTGACCTTTGAAGGAGATTCTTCAGCTTTCTCTCTTCTGTCAATATCATACTCAAAAGCTTTGAGGTCAGAAAAGAGATCAAAAGCATATATTTCATTAAGATTGCAAGATACACGCATAGCTGTGGTCTTAATGTCCCATCGGGCAGGGAGAGATCTGAAAATTTTTAAGTTCTTCTTATTTTGGGTATAAATTTTGCCCAAAGCTTCAAGTTCACCAACAATACCAGTGAATCTGAGGTCAAGTTCCTCAAGTGTTTCAGTTGGTTTCATTTCAAAAGATTCAAATTGCCGAGTCAGTTTTGAAATTTTGCTTTCTTTTGAGAGCTCAGTTCCCTCACAAATCATCTTGAGTTTATCCCAAATTTCCTTGGCTGATTTACAGCTCTTTACCTTCGAGAACGTGCCTTTGTCAAGAGTGACAAATAACGCGTTCTTAGCCACATTGTCGAGGTTGGCTCGCTTTCTTTCATCTGTGGTCCATTGCTCGCATTCCTTCTCGAGCATCTCAGCATGGGCTTGGCCTTCAATCCTTGCGGTCGTGTTTACCTTCATGATCTTGATAGGGCCATCCTGTATAACAAAAATCATCTCTTCGTGCATTGCTGCAAGATGAGCCTCCATCCTAATTCTCCAATCATCAAATTCGTTAATAGAGAACATAGGCACTTTGTTGATCATAGATGTATCCATGTGAAAGTAAAGAAATGAAATAGACTTTTTTAAAGAGTAAGTGATTTTGGATCTGATTCAGTTAAAAATACGACTGATTCTTTTTAGAATCAACCGCTCTGATACCACTTGTTGGCCACTAAGTATACTGGATACAGCTTGGGAAGTAGTTTAAACAACAAGTTGTACTGATTTTAAATCTGAGTGCGTAGCGGAAGTCTTAAATACAGTAAGTTGATGTGGATACAGCAACTCGATGTGCAGTGTATACTTAAATAATCACAGTAATTAAAACAAGTAAGCCGGAAGGTAAATAACACAATATTTAAAGTGGTTCGAGGTAAATCCCACTACGTCCACTGGTCCTCCACACAGGAGTAAAGAGTTTATTATAATTACTACGTAGACAACTACGTAATTATAACAACACACAATCAATATATCGTTCACACATATTGATATAAAGATCTTAGCTTCAACCGTTCACACAGATTGGTTTGAGCTAATGCTTGACTGGCTTCTTCACACACAGTTATAAAGCTTCGTCTTCTTCGATGCAAATCCTTCACACACAGTTTCGGAGAAGCAAAGATTACTCAGTCCACACAGGGCTGATCTGGGTTTGTTCAAAGGATAGAACAAGGTATGAACAACAGCTTTGACTTTCTGAGCTTCTAGCTGATGATGTGTTGTTCAAGATGTTGAGCACTGTATATCTCTTAGATCTGAGTTGCAGTAAGCTTTGGAGATATGTTTTGCTCTGAGTATTTCTTTGTAAGCTTGATCGTTCAGTAGTTCAGTGTTTTTAAATCTTCAAACTCTGGAGATATATATAGTCTATGAAATATATCCGTTGAGATAAATACGTTGAGCAAGATTCCGTTCCAACGGGATGAAAAGCACGATCCGGATTTTGCAGGATTTGAAGATCTGTTGACTTACAGTATTTAAATATTTTATCTTTGAGTATTTAAATACTTCTTATATCAACGGGACTTGACTTCTTGTGGGAACAGAAGATTCTTTCTTTGTACTGTTGAGAGCTGTATGGAATATCACTGTATTGACAATTCGAGACGGCTTCCATACTCAGTCTTTATAAGACTTCTTTGCTGTACTGAAAGGTTCCACTTTATGCTAGATCTGTGACAGGACTTCGATACAGGTTGATACTTCAACTTATCGATACAGTTTCCTTACTGTATTGAGGATTGTCATATATGTCAAAACCTCTTATCAACACTAATCGATACAGAGATTGATTATCCTGGCTGTTTCGATACCGGATATTGTTATCCCAATAATTTCGATACAGGGCTTTTGTTATCCCAACATCTATATAAAAGGTCTGGATCAATCAGCGGGTGACAGCTGGAGGATGTTTGGAAATGTGTGCAAACACTTGCCAGAGGGAGAATGTGCCTTAGACATGTGGCGGCTTTTGGGGACTGCTTTGGGAAGAGGGAGGATAGAATGCATTAACTGTCCTGTGTGCCTGTTTCGTATGTCCTGTCTGCCTATTCCTCGTGCTTTCGGCAATACTTATTTGTTGTGGCCGACTATGGGGTCGGCCCTCGGGTTTCCCACTGCTCTGATCGGTCGTGTCATGATGGTGACTTGGAAAATATTCATCCTGTATCGGGTCGGCACTTCCAGTCTGGTCACCGGGTCGGCCCCAATGTTTCTGTCTGGTCCGGTCATTGACGGGCCTGGGAGTAAATTTGATACTTATTCGGTCGGTCCTCATCATTCCTCTGCTCGGCCGGTCTATCCAAAATTCGGTTCTTTTGCCTTCTGGTCTTCTCAATCGGGATGGCTGAGCTGGAGGAGAGCGCTTATGTGGATGCTAAGTCGGATGGGCTATCAACAAGGGCCCCCGACTCCAGGGCCATGCTGGGTTGGCCAGGGCTGGAGTCGTTTCGTAGTTAGGCCGAGCCGGATTGTTAGTGAGGATTAGATTTCCGAAGGGACGTCTCTTCGAGAGGGGTGTCGATTCGATTTTTATGTCTTTGAGTCATGATGAGGGGGACTCGTGGCCGGATTTGATTTGACGACGCATCCACGCGCCATTGGTTTTTGCGACGTTTCAGTGTGAATTGACGTGCCACGCGCTGGGCATTTAATGTCTTCTTTCCCCTATAAATAAAGAGTTTATCCCTTCTTCTTCTTCCTTCGCCATTTCCGTAAGTTTTTTGCAGAAAAAATTTGGTGAGTTTCTTCTTGCTTTCACTTTCTTTTCTTTTGTGTCAAATAATCGGTGGCGAATCTGGGGGATGAGAGGGCGGAGTTGACTGTGTCGCCTGACCGCACGGGGATGGCGAATTTATCTCTAGGCGGGACCCGCGTCAACTAGAGCGATGACGAGGAAGGCGGCGAGGTCGCCGGGATCTGAGGAAGTGGAGGTGGTGGCGCCGTTAATGGAGGTCGGCGAGGCTTCGGGTGGAGAAGGGGAGGTTGAGCCTGAGACTGCCTGGATTCAGCTTCAGCTGACCCTTTACGTGGAGGCGGAGTGGGACTCGGCCTCGATTCGTAGCCCCATCATGGAGGAGCAATTGGTGGCCTGGCGGCGACGGTTTAATATCCTGGCAGTGGTGTGGATGATCGTCCCGTATCCCGATAGAGGCCTCACCTTCCGCCGGTCATTTGCACGGCGGTATACAACTGCTCCTTGCTGGTGGGGTTGAGGTTCCCGCTCCCCTTGGCTTTCTCGCGATGGCTGAGGCAGTAGGGCCTTCATATTGCTCAAATTCATCCCAACTCCTGGGCTCGGGTGGTGGGTCTTTTCATCCTCTTCAACTAGCACGGTTGGTCCAAGCCCAGCTTGAGGAGTTCAACAGTCTCTTCCTGTGGAGATCGGTCGGAAGATCTTGCTCGGGCTGGTTTTATTTAACAGCTCGGCATGCCATGAACAAAGAGGTGGTGGATGTTCCAGAGACCATACATAGCTGGAAGGAGCAGTGGTTTTATGTCGGGGGATCATGGAGGAGCTCGGTGGATGAGTTCGAGCCCGACGTCGTGGACACGGAGCTTCGGATCCTGGAGCACTTCATTGCAAAAATGTGTAAATGTTGCGTTTTCTGTTCTGTTCCTTTTTTGTCTAACGCTCATCGGTCATTTCCTGTACATAACGCATCCCGGCGCAGGAGACATCTTTCGAGTTCGACGACCAGATTGAGAAGCTTCTGGAGCTTTCCCCCAAGTAGAGGAAATCGCATCTTCTCACCACTGAAAAAAACCTCTGGGCTGCTGGTCTTAGATCCACCGATCCGAACATTATGTCTTCCTCAGGTAACTCGTATTTTTTTTTAACTTTCCCTTTCTTGCTCAGTCCCTAAAGTGAAGACCGCACCGGGGAGGAGAGAAACCTTTGCTCAACAGGCTGAGAGATTGGCCGCTGAGGCCGCTGGGCAGAGGAGCCGCGGGGCGGCTAAGCGGGAGAGGGAGGCGACCGAGCCTGAGAGGAGTGTCAACAAGGCCAAGGTCGAAACGAGGACTGAGATGCTCCCCCATGCCGAGCCCTGTTTGTATTAGCCGGGAGGAGGCCATTGTGGACTTGTAAGGGCATTACCTTCCGGTGAACAAGGACCGGGAGGACCCCTGTGCTGAAATACGGGGGAGAAGGCCGCGTTGGTTCCTGAATTATGTGCGGGCGGCCACTCCTACCGCTGAGATGTTGGGTCGGGTTCCGCCGGCCATGGCTGAGTCGAGCCAAATTCCTATTCGGGGATGAACGCCAAAGATAGAACTGGTTACGAATGATATGGATCCGGCCGAGCAGATCCAATTTGGAAATGCCCAACTCGGCCGCACGCTCGGAACTTATGTAAAGACGGGTGGGGAGTTCTAGGCCCTTGTTGAAAAGCATAAAAAGATGTCGGCTGAGCTTGAGGCCTTGAGAGAGGAGCACCATCTCTGCCCATCAATGATCAAGTCCCTGGAGTAGGAGATAGCCAACTTGAAGGGAGAGATGGAGATTCTTGAGAGCCGAGCTGGCGAGTCCGATCTCTAGAGGGGCAAGGCTCGCAAAATGACTGAGGCAGACGAGGCAGTGCATAAGCAGTTCGAGGCGATCTGGGCCGAGCATGATGCTTACTTGAAGGATACAAAGGCCCATCTCGAGCATTTGACCAAACGGGTTGGTATCTGTGAGGCTTCGGGCTACACCAAGGGTCTTGTCGAAGGGGCGACTGCATTCAGGAAGGCACCCGAGTTTGAGGAGATGATTAACCTGAACTATGTCTTGACCTGCTATGAGATATTGGAACTCATGAAGGAAGGGAAGACAGTTGAGGAGGTCCGCGCCTATATACTCGGGCGACCGACTTGCATGTTGATCCAATGGAAGCCGAGGAGCCGGAGGCCGAGGAGGATGCTAGAGGTCTGGTCTCGGTCCCTCCCGGTGAAGGCGAAGGGCAATCTTTTCAAGAGGCTGGCCGGAGTGGCAGAGCCGAGTAGTCTGTAATATCCGATGGAATTCTTACCTACTGTTGTATTATTCGGGTAATTCAAATATCGTTGTAGTCTTGTTACATTTGTTTAATGTTTTATTGATGTTGGAATATATCATAATAGACTTGAATATAACTATCATCCGCATTGTGATTGATTTCTTGACGTTGTGTAGATTGGTACATTTTTGGGTTAATAATTCTGTGTTTAACGTACGCTAGGACTTTAGGCTAACGTACGCTATCTTATTGGCTTTACATACGTAAGGGAGTGCTGTTTACGTACGTAATGTTTGTTGCACTAGTGGAAAAATACCATTTTATATCGCACTTTCTAGATCGGTTGTAATATAACCGATTTAAAAAGTGATTGGGTTCCATTTTACATCGGTTATTAAGGAACCGATTTAGTATATCACTTTTTAAAATCGGTTATATTGGACCCGATTTAAAACATCAGTCTTTTATATCGGTTACTCAGAAACCGATATAGTATATACATATTTGACATCGGTTAATAAAGAACCGATGTCATATAACAACACATTATAAACGGGATCTCAAGGACATTAACCTTCTCCCCCGTTTATTCCTTTCTCCCTTCACTGCGTCTCCCCCGTTTATTCTTCTCCTTCACATCTCCCCGCGATTTATCTCCTCCCATTCATTAACCTTCTCCCCCGGATACTCCATCTCCTTCACTGTTCAACCGCCACGACTGGAGCGAGCTTGCGATTCATCTCCTGAAAAAAAATATTGCGCCGGTTAGCTTCCTTCCAGTCAAATAGGGACGAGCTGCGATTCGATACTAGCCCTCGTCCGGTAAAGCTGCTTGAATATCGGTATGTTTCATATCAATATGGATTTTGGTTTCTCCATTTTTCTTGTCATAATATTAGGTTTGAGATTTTGTTTTCTCCGTTTTTCATATCACCCCCTTCAAAAAGCCAAGTACCTTCCCGCTTTGCTGATTCCAGGAGCTACGCGGTTTGGTTTGCTTCCAGACTTGCTTTCCTACCTTCATCAGTTACGGATGTTAGCTCATTATCATGGTGAACAATCATTATCATAGCTCATTATTTTGGTACCACTTTGCAGTATTTCAATCATTTCAGTCTACAGTATTTCAATCATTGGCAAATTTTGTAATATTTGCCTAAAGTATTTCAATCATTTCAGTGTCGAGTTGGATGCTTATTTGAGGATTGAAAAAGCTCAAAACAAAAATCAAATGAGAAGTGCCTAGATGATATGAGAAAAGAGCTCCTAAGTTGAAAGCTACACAGAGGTATGCTATGCTTGCTACATGCTTTTTGCTGTTTGGGAGCAAATCAAATTCAGTTTAAAAGCTCACTTTATGAAGGCTGCTAAACAAACATGCAATAAACATAACAGAAATTACTGGTTTGATTGTTGCTCAAATGCTGTTTGCTAATGCCTTTGACATTAGTCTTCATGGTCAACTTAGATAGCATTTGTAGTAGGTATTATAAGTGTGGCACGTCATTCTTATGAAAGTTTAGGTTTGAGCACAGTTGGTGTATTTGTTTTCGCCTAGTTTTGGGTTTAGATGTGAGATTCACTCACATTCGTTATACTTAATTGTTTTTTGGAGTAATAATTTTACCGGGGAAACCTTTTACCGAAAGAGACATGTTTTAAACCTTAAACCAAATTTACAAATGTAAAACCATATAGCAAATGTAAGAACAAAGAAGATTTCCCACTATTAAATGACACAAAATTACCAAAATATGAACTTTAGGCATAGTAAAATTGGTTCAATTTATTAAATGACTGCAAATTCAAGTTGGTTTATTAATTGTAGGAGTCTTATGTCTAAGTTCATTGCATGGTTCATCACTTTGCTTTTACCCCACTCAAAACTCTCTACTCATAGTCTTCCACTTATGTATCATCTTTCTCCTAGCCTCCCTCCTCGACATTTTTGTTAGAATTTGGGTGTGTGTGAGTGCTAATAATCCTGATATATTCTCTAAGTTGTGTTGAGATCACTTTCAGATTGAAGTATTTCATCCCTATATGCATCGGGTATCACGAAATCCTCAATTGGATAATACAGAACTACAATTTGTTTCTAAGGCATGAGAAATCAAAGTAATACACAAAAAGTTGTGTTCGAAGAGATCAATTTCGTGTATATAACCCAACCAAAAGTTAGTTATATTCTGTTAAAAATGGTTGGCGGGAAGAGTCACACATGTTGATGAAAAGGTGTGTCATTGTCTCATTAAGAAAATCAATAGCATTTATTAAAGATATATACATATAACTTGTGGGTACAATGATCAATGATCGATGTGTGATGGAAAATCATCATGAATAAGTCAAAGTGTGTAGACGATATGTTACGATAAAAGTTCAAAAGAAATGAATAAATGTATCGTTATATATATCGTTAAAAATTAACTATAGTTACGCGAATTATATAACGTATATATAAGTTAATTTTATCAAGTTTTACATCAAATATATGTACATATATATATAAAACATTCTTATTATTTTTATAAAATATTATTATCCCGTTTGTATGGGACGGATGTTAAATGAATATATTAACAGCGGTTGTATGGGACGGATGTTAAATGAATTATCCCGTTTACTTACAACTTATGAGGGAAAATAACCAACAAAGATTGCGAGAAAATAACCCATTGATATTAATGTGTACAAGAGAAAGTAATTTTTAATATTATTAAGATTAGCTTAAATATAAAGTCCATACACTTGAAAGCCTCATCAAAAATTCAGACCGCTAAATATCTTGTTGGATATTGTAAAGTTTTATCAGTGAGATTGTTGGATATTTCTTACCTTGAACCCTCTCATAAACTAATGCCGTGTGAACTCTATTCTCAATTAGGTAATTATGGATCGTAGTTGGATAAATGTTGCACGAACAAGTAATGAATATGAGAATGGTGTGGAAGAATTTTTGGAGTTTGCTAGGAGACATGTTCCAAACAATAATGGGAGGTTTTACTGTCCGTGTGTCAACTGTTTGAATGATAGACGATTATGTGTTGAAGAAATCAGAGAACATGTCCTCTGTTTCAAGTGTCACAAGCAAATTGGAGGTTCGGCATGTGGGTACTTTGTTATGAGGTATATGCTGGAGATCATCACATTAGACATCGTCGACTCATTCGAAAAGGTACCTTATTGTGTACAACCCACTGTTTTTATTTTGGTGTATTAAAACAGAATGCTAGTAAGGGTAGTGCAAAGAGTGCATAAATGAGAAAGTATATGTAATACCTTAGGACAATTCTAAGGTACCCGCGATGTACCATTCACTGCATGTGTATTTAATCATTGGATCTGTACAAAAAAAGAATCCACCACGAATCCAATTGTGAATATATACACACAGGGTACCGTAGCCACGGGGTACCATATAGCTTCCCGATACCTTAACATGGTATTTGTAATTTTGAAAAGCAATTGGGTTTTTTTATAGTAGGTTTCCTGTGAGACTCAATAGACCGGTCTCGGTACCGCTCCCCTGAAACTAAATGTTATAATTAAAAAAAAAACTAAAAAACTGAAAACCCGCTATAAATATTGAAAATATTTATGGATATTTGATCAAATGGTGGCCTCTTGTTAATTTGCAGACATTTGATATGGAAGAGCCTTATTCGAAGGATGATATTGATGATGTACGAAGACGTTGGACTCAATATTTTCTGGATTTTACATCTTTATTGAAGTAGTGGAAACTCCCAAGTACCTGTCTCTTTAAGGTACAAAATACATAGTAGATTTATTCTGATTTTTGATTAACTGTATGGAAAAAAAGGTTTGCAATTGTTTTGGAAATTCTGTAAACTGTTGAAAGGGTTTTGACAGTTGTATGTGAAGGCATGGGTTTAATTAATCTGCAATCTCCAATTTTAAATGTTGCAACTCTTGGGAACTGGGTAACACTGAGAAACATATCCGATGATCTTGCAGAAAGAAGGAAGTATTAGATAACCCCTTTCTATGCAATTCCTCATTAATTAGCTGAGGTGGGATGTTCAACGATCAGATTTATTTGAGTGCAAGGGTACTAGAGAAAATAAACTACTGCATGCAGGGATGATTGTTGATGGGACTGCATAACATATTCTACTTTGGCTGACATGCTGTTCCTTATTTATCTCCTTTGAATTTATTGCTGGTAAAGATTTAATGTGATAACAGGTTTTAATGTCCTTCCATGAGTGTGGAGGAAATGTTGGGGATGATGTGCATATTCCCCTGCCTCACTGGGTAACTGAAATTGGTCGAAACAACCCAGACATATAAATAGATGGGTTATTCAGGTCTAAAACGATTCTGTGGTGTCAAATGCCAACTTTTGCTTCTTATTATGCATAGTATAAAATAAGAACTTGAGAGCATGAGGTGAGGTGTTTTAGCTTTCAGATTATGTTTCTGGTTTGAGTTTTAGACATGAAATAAACCACTTATGCAACTTAGGAGAGTTCTGCAAATGCTTATAGGAAGTGATTCTATGCTTCTTTTTTAGTTGTAAAAATAAGTTTTTACTTTTTACTTTTAGTGTGTGGTATACTATAGCTTCTGCTATTGTTTCTCTAGAAAAAAGCAGCTAACTGCTAGAAGCACAACGTAGATAGCAAAAGCTGCACGCCTTTTGCTTAAGAAACAACTTTTTCAAACTTTAAATAGAAGCATGCTAAAAGCATAGTTGGTTAAGATGCGTCTGAGGCGAGAGGCACATAAATGAAGATGAAAATCGCTTCTTAATCCCAATGGCGGGAAAAATTAGCAAAATGTGCGCCTTGGTGCCCCTAGGCGCACTTCTTTATTAGTTTTTTTTTCCAGAACACTTTGCTAAAGTTCTTTTCTGTTGTCCACGTGTCCTGACACTTTAATTTTGTTAATTATTAATTTTTGGGGGGTGGATGTTAATTTGATGGATTTTATGGTGAAAATGTTCTTGTTATTTGGTGTTTATCCTGCTTCATTTGTTTTCGTACTTATCATATAATTTTTATATGTTAACTTGCTTGCCATGGACTGTGCTGTCAGGTTTGAACTTCGTACAATAAAATGCGGAAGGAATCTTCAAGTTTTCAAGTCCCAGACATCCATTTTGCTCAAGTATTCAAGATCTGTGAAGCTTATGAATCCTCGCGAAAAATATTTTGTTGAACTATTTTAGACATTCGAATCTTTAACTAGTATTTACTGATTATGTTTCATTTTAATGTTAGACTTGATTACGAGAATTGTTGGTTTTATTAGAGTCCAAAGTTTATAGCAGTTAAAGCTGCTTAATGTTTGTTTTTGTCAGTTTGAGCTTAGATATTGTGTTTTGTAATGCAGTTTATTATTCAGTTTTGTCAGGTACTCAAAAAAATTGCCACTTTTGTAACAGGGCTTTTCTAAATCTGCTATTTTTTAAAAAAAAAATATAATTTTTCTAAATCGGTTAAAGCAAAACTCGATGTAGAATGTATATTCTTTCTAAATCGGTTAAAGCATTATCTGATTTAGGATGTCAGACATTCTAAATCGGTTAAAGCAGTACCTGATTTAGAATGGCTGACATTCTAAATCGGTTAAGCGATGACGATTTAGAATGTCTGGCATTCTAAATCGGTTAAAGTAGTACCTGATTTAGAATGTCTGGAGTTCTAAATCGGATTTCTGAATATCCGATTTAGAATGTTACTTTATAAATCGGTTATTTAGACTTACTAAATCGGTTAAATAACCGATGTAAAATGTATTTTCTACATCGGTTAAATAACCGATTTTAAATGTGTAGATTTTTTACATCGGCTGGATCTATAACGGTTCGAGACCCGATTTAAAAGGCCTATTTTAACCGATTTAAAATGTGTTTTTTCTAGTAGTGTAGTCTTATCCGATCTCAGCTTTCGGCATGGGGGCCGGGCGTGATTCGAATATTTGACCTTTTTGAGGCAGCCTAGTTGACCTACATTACGTACGTAATGCTCCAAGTCATAACGTATGTAATGATGTTCGTATTTTAGTCCAATAGCATGTGGTAGTAGGTTACGTACGTAACACTTCTGGTGTCGCGTACGTAAAATTTCCAACGTACGTTATCTGCATGTGATAACGTACGTAACGAACTATGCTGTTATAAAAACACAACTTGTGTCTTTCATTTTGCACGTCCAAACTCCGATATTCTCCCCTATAATCATCCTCCTGCCTCCCTAGACCAATTCTACCTTCTTCCAACTTGGGTTTGAGCTTTGCATCTTGATTTGGAGCTTGTTGATTGGAAGTTTAGAGTTATTCTTGAAGCTTGAAGTGTATTCTTGTGGTTTTGGTGTTTTGTTCTTCATTTCTGAAGGTATGTGAACGATTTCACAATATCATTTCGTAGTTATAATGTTAGTGATAAAGTATACTTCACTTAATGTTGAATTAATCTAGTAAAACATGTTTGTAATTAAGCTTTTAACAACTTAGTGATGAATATGATAAATAAGGGTTTGGAATGATGTGTTCTTGATGTTTTAAATGGTTGTAGGCATGTTTAGTAGAATCACACTCATCTTGCTGGACTAATAACATCATTAGGTCAATAATAATCCTTGTTTTCCTTGTAGTTAAGGTTGGTTGTTGAAATTGTTGTCATAAAATGATTTAAGAACTTTCTTGATGAATATTAGAAGATTAGAGTGATGTTCTTGAACCTAAGCTAGGTGAATTCATAGGTGTTATATTTGATTCTCCAGATTAGTAAGAAGATTATTAGGGTGGTGTTAATATTAGATAATCTTCATGATCATAATATGGATTTATAACTAAATAAATTGGACATAAGGATGAACTAAGTAGTGCAGATTTTCAATTGCAATCATCCGTAATGTTCTTGATAGATTTAAATGTTATATAATAAAATGTATAACATTTTCTTGCTAAATTCTTAGTCATTAAGAACCATACGACTATTCGGTAATGTCTTATAAACCGATTGTAAGAATGAGTTAAAGTAAATAGAGTTCTTGGAATAGAACTTCGATGTCTTGAGATAGTTGAACTATTCAAATGGAAATTAGGATGTCATCTCACTAAATTCGATATCGATGATTATATAAATGTGTTATTGAGTGAAGTATATTTCATTCAAGGTTGATTGATCGAGTAACCGATATTAGTCGAGGACCGTCCGTTCGTTCGACAAGGAAGGATTATTCTCGTCTCCGTATTGAGGCAAGTTATCTTGCTTGGTTATAATGATGTTTGGATTCTTGTGATGGTTATGCGTTTCGTGTGTATGAAACACTTATGAATTTGTGACCATGATTTGATATTAGTCTCGATGATGTTCTGTTTTCATCGTGGGATTGCATTCCCAAGTTCGTCACCTTTGAACCATTGATATCATTGATCCTTATTGTCATTTTGGTGAGTTTTCTAATCCTTAATCGGATATGTGATTTATTGAATTCGTTGTCATGTTGTATCGTGACATATCCAGAATCATATCTGCGTTCCGATTGGTTATTGTGTAGGATTTTTAGCCAGGCACATATATAGTCATGTGTGGATGTTTCTGTATTGTACTGTGCACACGAGACGTAGTTCGTGAGGCTAATTAGGTACATTGTCCCACGTATATCCTGGATTCCGTATACGGGGTGGACATGTGCACTGACACATTTCCGGATCGGGCATACTGTGATTTCCATCTTGAGCTATACTATTTCGGTCAATCATAGTCCTTGTATAATTGGATGTGTTCGAAGTTTTGTGACTAATTGTTCATACGCCCGAGGGGTATTATTGTTAGTCGGGATGTTTTCCTTGAGATCTAATATATATATATATATGTGTGTGTGTGTGTGTGTGAAATTGTGTAATGTCTTGAGAAATCATTTATCATGTATATCTGGCCCTGTGTTGGGCGAAATACTTGTGTTGTATTTTAGGTCGAGGAAAAGGCAAGGCACGGGAAGATCATGGTGACGGCGAAGGGTTCGAAGGATACTAGTTCGAGGGCCCTAAGTCCTTTGTTGTCCGGTTATGTTCAGAACCGTGTAATGTTATCTTTACACTTTATTTAAATTGTTGACCGAATGTATTGTTATTTAAGGTATATTCCATCTCCATATAGTTTATACTTGTATTTTGGATCCTGTGTATAATAAGGCCGTTGGCCATACCATTAATAAACTCCCAATCGGAGTAAGCACTATTTATTGTGCTTCGGTATCACAAGTATTGCGTATTTAAATCTGTATTTTGGGTATCGCCTAGTGGGTCCCGGTGTGGGGTCCACGACACTGTAATGGCCGCCTTTTTGGGGTGTTATAGAAGATGGTATCGGAGAGTCATTTTCTTTTTAAGAGTCGTTGTGAAATGAACTAGTATCAAGAGACCTTCGTGTCACGTGTGACCTGTAAAAGCGCCTGACCCTACGAGCCAAATACGGTATGTACTTTATGAGCCATGATTTAATTACTGGCATGATATTGATATCGGAATGGATCTTTTCGTTTATCTTGACATTTCAAGGATTTGTGGTAGGATTTATCTGATTGATAATTCGAGGTAAATTCTGGATCAATTATATAATTGAAATTGTTCGACTCAATGTCGATATGATATTCTATGTGACACTCGTAGTGTCGATAATTCATCGTGAACTATTTTCTTGAATATGTAATTCCTTGTTGCTATTAACTTAGCATGAATTTTGATTGATATCATGAACTGTACTTATGATTATCATTATGATTTGATTCTTTCAATATGGAAAGAAATCTGAGAGGCCGTGGAAGGGGGGACGAGGCCGCGGAAGGGGCCGAATCCCGATACCACGAGCTAACAGGCACGCGAATGTGGAGCATAGTTCCACAGGCAGTGATTCGCCTTCTAGGGACCAATCGCACTACACTGGACGCGAGGATGCGCGTGTCGATCCTTACGTTGTGATGCAAGGCATGAAGACTCAGATGACCCAGATGGGTCAATTAATGGAAGCTATGCAAAGAGCTACTACCGACCAGCAACAGGGGCAACATCCACCACCTCCTGTACATGGCGGACCTGTGAGTCGGATCATCAGCGACATCTCTCGCCAGCGACCCCCGACTTTTGAAGGCTCCTCTGAGCCTGCTGACATTGTACATTGGATTGAACACTTCGAGAAATTATTCGATATGGTAGACTGTCTAGGACAGAATTGCGTCTCTGTAGTAGCTTACTATCTTGGCAAGGGCGCCCACACCTGGTGGCTTTCGGTGAGGCCAGCTGATGGCGTATGTACTTGGGAGGAATTTAAAAATCTCATGCTTGACCATTACTATCCGGGTCCTCTCCATGAGGCCAAACTATCAGAATTGCTGAATCCAGACCCATCTGAAGATGATGATGTACTATCTGTTTCCGAGAAATTCCAGGCACTTCTTCCTTTTGCCTCAACAATTGTCCGAACGGAGGCCGATAAGATCAAATATTTTCTCAAGAGGCTTAAACCCCGAATTAGAATGCAGCTTTTGAATCATCACTGTACGACCCTGCCGGAGTTCATCGAGAGAGCTTTGAAATATGAACTTACCACAAAGGAGATTTCAAGAAACAACTGCAATCCAACAACAAGAAATTCAGGAACCAGAACCAGACTGACAGCAACCGAGGAACATTCAAAAGGCCCCAATCAGTGCCAAATCCTTCTGAATGACCGCCCATGGCATCCAAGCCAACCAGATCACAACCTCGAGCGGTCAGCCTATATGTTGTGTGCTTTAATTGTGGAGACCAGGGGCACATCAACTGCAAATGCCCAAGGCTAGCCGTCGCATGTCATACTTGTGGGAAAAATGGACATCATGCTCGTTACTGTAGAAATGGATCGGGACGTGCTCCAGTGGCATCTCATGCTCCAGCTCAGTCTTCAGTCCAGGACCGTGTACCTCCGTCCACTTTTTATCAGACTACCGGGGCAAACAAAGGGATGGGCCGTGGAAACTAAGCTGGTACATCTGGTACCGGGGCTGCAAAACCCAGAGTCTACGAGATGAAGAGGGCCAACAATCCCGAAGCCAGCATGATTGTAGGTATTCTCGAGATCCGATCTCAGCCCGTCTGTGTTCTTTTTGATACTGGTGCTTCACACTCCTTTTTATCTGTTTCTTGTTTAAGTTGTTTGCAATTATATCATGTTACCAATTGTGAACCTTATGTAATTGGTCTACCCGACGGTAGAAGAATTGTCGGGAATTGTAAAGTGCAGAACTGTCTGATTCGTATGAACGACCGTGAGTGGTTATCAAATCTGATTGTGGTTGATTTACCTAAAAATGATGTGATCTTGGTTATTGATTGGATGGATCGTCACGATGCCATAATAAGTGTCCGCAAGCGGATAGTGACCGTCACAGCTGATGATGGTGTTGAGTATATTTTTCAGGGTGGTAATCCTAGCCATTCCGAGAGAATCATCAACGCTATAAAAGCAGTTAAATTCCTTAATCAAGGGTATATCGGTTATTGGTGTTACATGACCAAAACAGCAGATCGACCAGTTGAATTGTCCGATTTCCGGTAGTCCGAGACTACCCAGATGTGTTTCCAGATGAGTTTCCGGGCTTACCTCCGCATCGTGAGGTAGAGTTTAATATTGAGTTAGAGCTGGGTACGTCCCCACTTTCGAAAGCACCGTATCGTATGGATCCGACTGAGATGCAGGAATTGAAGAGCCATCTTGAGGATTTGACGGAGAAAGACTATATTCGACCTAGTGCGTCCCCTTGGGGGGCATCAATGCTTTTTGTACGGAAGAAAGATGGATCCCTACGTTTGTGTATTGATTATCGTGAGCTGAATAGGGTGACCATTAAGAATAAATATCCATTGCCTCGCATTTATGATTTATTAGATCAGCTTCAGGGAGCTGTTGTGTTTTCCAAGATCGACTTGAGGTCCGGTTACCATCAGTTGAGGATTCGTGAGTCTGACATTCCGAAGACCGCTTTTCGTACTCGCTATGGGCATTATGAGTTCGTAGTGATGCCTTTTAGACTGACTAATGCACCGGCAGTATTCATGGAGTTGATGAACCGGGTCTTTATTAATTATCTGGATCGCTTTGTAGCCATTTTTATCGATGACATTCTGATTTACTCTCATGACCATGAAGAGCATGAGCATCATCTCCATCAAGTTCTTGATGCTTTGAGGCGAGAACAGCTTTATGGGAAATTTTCTAAATATGAGTTCTGGATGCGTGAAATTATCTTTCTCGGACATGTCATATCAGTTGATGGGGTGAGAGTAGACCCACAGAAGGCAGAAGCTATTCGAGAGTGGCTACCACCAAAGAATGTGAAGGAAGTATGCAGTTTCTTGGGACTAATAGGTTATTACCGACGATTCGTGGAAGGTTTTTCCAAGATTGCCCAACCGATGACTAATCTGTTGAAGAAGGATAAGAAGTATTTATAGTCAGAGGCATGTCAGTAGAGTTTTGATGAACTCAAGAGTTGGTTGATTTCGGCACCTATTTTGGTTCTACCGAAAGGAACGGAAGGATTCGTGGTGTATAGTGATGCGTCTAAACAGGGCCTTGGATGTCTGCTAATGCAGAACAGGAAGGTGATCTCCTATGCATCAAGACAGCTACGACCTATGCATCAGGAAGGTGTTTGCTTTAAAAATATGGCGTCACTGTGTGTATGGAGTTACTTGTCAGATTTTTACCGATCACAAGAGCCTGAAGTACATTTTTACTCAGAAGGAGTTAAACATGAGGCAGAGAAGGTGGCTAGAACTCATAAAAGATTATAATATCGAGATCCTTTATCATCCGGGCAAAGCAAATGTAGTTGCCGATGCTTTGAGTCGTAAGACAGTACAGGAGCAGATGCTTGCCCGCTTGACAGATCAAAGAGAATTGCAGTTAGAGTTGGTGACGCCGTAAATTAAAGTTTGGTTACACTTTATTCAGTGACAACTTTGCACACTTGAGATTTCATCGTCCCTTGAGGATATAATTAGATCGAAGCAGGTTACGAACCCATTTTTATCTCGAGTCCGGGATGAAGTAACTCAAGGGAAATCCCCTAGATTTTTGATCCACGAGGATGCATTGTTACGCTTCAGGAATCGAGTTTGTGTACCCACAGATGAAGAGTTGAGGAACTCTATCCTGAGAGAAGCGCATGCTACACCGTACTCCATTCACCTGGGGTCTAGTAGACAAGAGAAATAAGAAGACTTAAATGTACATGTCAACGACCCTAGCCAGCAACCTCGTACTGTCCCAGCGCCCGGTCGTCCGGCAGAACATAACCTGAAATCCATAACAAGAATTTCCCCAAAACGGGTCCCCAAAGGGGTTAGCAATTACGCTAGTATAAGTAATCAAGGCAAACCATTTGCTTACACGTTTAATAGTACAATGCACCAAAACATTTCAAAAACCAAAACCAGACATGTCTTTTACGGAAACAAACAGTCAATCACATTTGCCTAGGACCGGGACGAAGCCACAAATCCCACTCGAGGCCTCTAAGGACCCTCCCGAACTGGCCATATCATAAAACAAATCACGCACGTGCATCGCCTAGGACCGGGACAAAGCCACAAATCCCACTCGAGGCCTCTAAGGACCCTCTCGAGCTGGCTAGCTAAACAAACTCATGAATCCAGGGCACAAACCATTGGACTCCCTCTGTGGCCCCGTCGGACCCTCCCGAGGTGAGCAAATCACACACAATATACATTACCATTTCACGTTAAGCATAAAGGTTTCCAAAAATACTTGCCTTGAATAATTGATGACGCAATGAACGGAAAGGAAAATCACCGACGAACGCTAGGAACCAACGGAACCGAACCTAACGATTCGAAGAACATAATCAAAACCAACTCTAAACGAATACGGAAATGGAATACACCCGAAAACCCACCTATGATTCATGTATATTCGTATAAAAATAACAACGAGGGCGGACCGCAACCAAACCTTCTCGAACACCAACAACCACGAAATATACCATGAATCCGTAGGGAAAACAAGAATACTAGCAAGATTAATCATATTCAACATAAATTAATCAACTGTATGGAACGAATCGAAGAAAAACCCGAAAACCCCCAATTTACTCAAAAGTAGGGTTCTAAGAAGATTTACCTTGGATTAGGATGAAAGATTCGTGTTAATATTGTTATTATACATCGAGAACTCAAGAAAGATGATGCTTGAGATGATTGGAGCAAGAAATCGCCAATAAATCGCCCAAAATCGCCAAAGCCGCGGAGGAAGGAGGTGAAATGAGAATTAGATCCGTCCAAGGTCAACTCCTGGGTATATATAGACGCACGGCTTAGCGCGCGCTAACGGATAAGTGTTAGCATGCGCTACCCAGTTATATTACGGTCCAGAACTCACTGTCCTGGACCGTTAGCATGCGCTACTACTATCTAGCGTGCGCTAACAACGACTCGGTAGCGCGCGCTATCGAGCGATAGCGTGCTCTACCTGGGCACCTGAACGAGTCCAGAACAAACTGTCCGGTACTGGACAGTCACGCTAGCACACGCTACCGGACACCTAGCGTGCGCTAGTCCCCCGCATTAGCATGCGCTAGACAACGTAGCATACGTTAATCCGCTAGTCCAGAGGACTGGAATCAGAACTGCCACTCCCAGGGCTCAGCTCGCTAGCGCACGCTACGAAACAGACGTAGCGTGCACTACTAAGGGATCTCTAGCGTGCGCTATGCAGAAAAATTAGCGCGCGCTAGGCACGGAATATGAACGGCCCAAAACACCGGAACATGAACGAAACATCAAACGGAACATCTCAAAATGCATAATAACATAGAATGGATCCACGGCAACCCCGAACGGTGGTTCCGAACAACAATTACGAGAATCAGATCAATAGATGACGGAAGAAATACACTGAAAAATACAAAAGGGTCGCTAACAACGAGAAATACACCGAAAAATGAAAATATCGGGGAAAGAAAAATGCGGATATTACATTCTACCCCTCTAAAAATAAATTTCGTCCCGAAACTTAAGAAACAAACAACTCGGGGTACCTAACACGCATGCTATCCTCGGTTTCCCAAGTTGCCTCCTCGACACCATGTCTCGACCACTGCACCTTGACCAAAGGGATGGTCTTATACCTCAATCACATCTCACGATGCTCCAAAATCTTCAAAGGACGCTCCTCAAAAGTAATATCTTCGGCGGCATCAATCTCACCATAATCGATGATGTGACTAGGATCCGGGACATATTTCCTCAGCTGGGAAACATGAAAAATGCTATGAACATGACTCAGGGTCGGGGGTAACGCCAAATGGTATGCCAGCCCACCGACTCGCTCGAGAATCTCGAAGGGCCCAATAAATCTCGGACTCAACTTCCTTTTCTTCCCGAAATGGAAAACTCCTCTCGTCGGTGACACCTTTAGCAAAATGTGGTCTCCCACCTCGAATTCCAAAGGTAGACGACGGACATCGGCATATGACTTCTGTCAACTCTGGGCAGTCAATATCCATTTCCGAATTAATTCTATCTTCCGCCTCGTCTTTAGAACGATATCCGGCTCAGTCCCGACCATATCGGACGCCTCATTCCAACAAATCGGTGATCGACAACGCTGCCCATAAAGTGCCTCATACGGTGCCATCCGAATCGACGCGTGCAAACTATTGTTGTACGTGAATTCGATCAATGGCAAATGCTCCTCCCAGTCATTGCTCCAATAGAGAGCACAAGCACACAACATATCCTCGAATGTCTGGATAGTGCGTTCCGACTGTCCATCTGACTGAGGATGAAAAGAGGTACTCAAACGCAAACGAGTATCTAATGCCTTATGTACCACCTGCCAAAAATGCGATACAAAACGGCCATCACGATCCGAAACAATGGACTTCGGAGTACCATGAAGCCTCACAATCTGCGCGATAAACACACGAGCCAACTTCTCCGGGCCCCAAGTGTCCTTGATGCCCAGAAAATGTGCCGATTTGGTCATACAATCAACAATCACCCAGACCATATTCATGCTCGACCTCGATCTCGGCAAACTCGTAATGAAAACCATCGATATATCTTCCCATTTCCATTCCGGAACAGGAAGTGACTGCAAAAACCCGGCCGGTCGCTGATGCTCGATTTTGACCTGCTGACAAGTCAAACATCTCGCTACAAACTGTGCGACCTCCTCATTCATATCATTCCACCAGAAATTCCTTCTCAGGTCCTTGTACATCTTACTCGAACCAGGATGAACGGAGTAAGGTGTAGCATGGGCCTCACGCAAAATACTCTGTCTCAACTCTGAGTCGTTCGGTACACAAAGCCGACTCTGGAATCACAAAATACCATCCTCGTGAATCACAAACCCAAGAGACTTTCCCTTAAGAACGTTCTCTCGAATTTGAGTAATCATCGAATCCTCCAACTGCTTCAGCTTAATTTCATCGATCAAAGACGATGAAATCTCTAAAGCACAAAGTTGCCCGATAGCTCCAGGCAACAAAACCTCAACATCTAACTCGATCAAAACCCGCCGAAGCTCAGATTGAGATGTAAGGATCTCAAGCGTTCGCAACGCAACTGGTTTCCGACTCAAGGCGTCGGCCACGGCGTTCGCCTTGCCCGAATGATAAAGGATTTCGAGGTCATAATCCTTAATCAACTCTAACCACCTCCTCTGCCTCATATTCAACTCCCGCTGAGTAAATATGTATTTCAGACTTTTATGATCGGTAAAAATTTGACATGCAGAGCCGAAAAGATAGTGACGCCAAATCTTGAGCGCAAAAACAAATGCCACTAACTCCAAATCGTGCGTAGGGTAGTTAAGCTCATACAGCCTCAACTGTCTCGACGCATATGCAATGGCCTTGCCGTGCTGCATCAATACGCACCCAAGACCCTGACCCGAAGCATCAATATAAACAGCAAAACCTCCGTTGCCACACGGAAATGCTAAAATCGGGGCTGAAGTCAAACGCCTCTTCATCTCCTCGAAACTCGACAGTCTCTCGTCATTCCAGACGAACTTCTCGGATTTCTGGAGTAACTGTGTAAGCGGCCGAGCCAGTTTCGATAAACCCTCGACGAACCTACGGTAGTAGCCGGCCAAACCCAAGAAACTACGGATCTCCTTCACATTCTTGGGCGGTGCCCAATCCAATCCTGCCTCAATCTTCTGCGGATCCACACGAACCCCCTCGGTTGAAATCACGTGACCTAAAAACATCACTTCCTTCAGCCAGAACTCACATTTCGAGAACTTCGCATAGAGTTGCTCGGTCCTCAAAATGTCTAACACTATTCGCAAATGATGGGCATGCTCTTCCTCGTTACTCGAACAAATTAATATCGTCAATGAAGACGACGACAGACTTATCCAAATACTCGATAAAGACTTTTTTCATCGACTGCATGAACACCGCCGTCGCATTTGTAATATCCGCAATTTCGAATTTCGGTAATTTTCTTTTTTTCGGCGGAAGTCCGTTTTGACGACTCGCTCATGACCATTTCGTCATTTCAAGAATGATTAATTCTGCACTTTTTGTCATCCGAGTTCGTTTCGGTGTTGTTTTGTTGAGTTCCGTGCTTTTTAGCGACTTTTCCGCACTTGAGCTCGATTCTTGCGAATATCGTCCGAAACTGTTGTTTCGAGTTTCTCGCAAGTTCATTTAATGTTATTATTCATGTTGCGAGCTTTGGTTCGGTGTTTCGATCACGTATCGTGATTTTCGGACATTTTGGGCCATTTTTGTAATTTCCCAAAGTTTGGGGTAATTACTTCCGTTATCGAATTCCAACACCTCGAGTGGTCGGAATCGTGTGTTCTCTTAGCGCTTGGATTCGTCTTTGCGAGTACTTCGTAACCGTATCTTCGGTTTTTACTCAAGTTCGGGTTTCGGGGTCGTCCAGGCCGTCGGAGTGGCCACGAGTCACGGCGGGCGAGGGCTGGCCCGCCGAGTTACGGCCGTAAGGTGCGATGGCCGTAATGCGTGTGCGATTCACGGCCGTAAGGCGTGATCGGGTGCGGTCGTATGGCGCTGGCGCTTCGACGAAGGCGATTACGGCCGTAATGTGTGAGTTACGCCAGTAAGTGTCCATTTGCCGCGTATTTTTGATTTAATGCGATTACGGCCGTAAGGCCTGCCGAGTACGGCCGTAAGGGACCGAGTTACGTCCGTAAGGCACTGCCGGTTACGGCCGTAACCCTGCCGGCTATATATAGCCTGGCTCGGCCAGATTTCATTTCCTACGCGATTTTCTTCCTTTTTCGGCGGCTGGCGACGGGAGGCTCGGGAAATCGAGTTCTTGGCCGATTCTAATCATTTCCAAGGCATTTTGGAAGATTCTTGTTGATTATATCATCATCCAATCCGTGTTCTTCGTCAAATCAAGGTATATTCTTGATTTTCCTTCAAGTTGACTTTTTGGAGAAATTGTTCTTGATTTCGTTTCTAATCCGATTTTGATACATCGATTGGTGTAGTATGATGTTATTAATCATGTTCTATGGGTTGTATATCCATATATCAAGTTTGTTTAACTCGATTGATGATTCGAGTGTTCTTGGGAATTATTGAACATTTAGTGTTCGATTAAATGTCCCAATGAGTTTCCCTTCGATAGTTTGTTGGGGTTTCCGTTGTTTTGGCCTTGATTCTCGTCGTAACCATGTGTTATTGTTCCTTCCGGAGGTTTATAGGTGTTCGAGGATTCCGATGTTGAATCCCGTTTGGTGATTGATGATTTGTGTGGTGTTATTCTCGTAATACTCGTGGTGCTATCACATTCTTGATATTGTTCGGGGGTTCGGGGCTATTCGACCGCGTCCTATCCGTCGTCTTATTGCGATCGTGATTTCGAGGCAGGCTCTATCTCTGCGTGCGTGATAGCGACTTATTCTTATTTCCGGGGGCTTATCCCGCGCCTGAAAGCATTCGCACACGCGAAGCATACTCCGATCTGCCATAGACGTAATGAGCCTTGACTCTTGCTCCACTTGCCCATACATTTCATGTTTCGTTGATATAATTCTTGATAAATGATTTTATGCGAAATCCAATATTTAATGAACGTAAAAAGGGATTGGTATGTTCTCGATAAATGTTGTCTTTCAACGATAATTCGTATACTTCGTGAATATGTGTTCTCGGAATATGTGTGTTGGTTTTGTATGTTTAAAGATAATATGATCACTTCGAGTGAGTTTGATAGACCGTAATCCTTTGCCGGGGATTACGTATTGTTATTGTGTACTTGTTCGGTAAGAACGTAATGTGTGTGATATTAGTTGTTACTCCTTGAAAGGAGGTTGTGATACTTAATGTTGTTTAGCTTGATAAGTGATTATTGTTGTGTGCTTGATGTATGTAATGTGCCTCCGGGTAGGATTGTTGAATCTCCGGGATCCATACTTGCTAGTATGGGTCGGGCGTGACCGTAGGGTTATCCAATCCGGGTATGTCTTGCGGGGACTCCGAGGTTCGTGGCTTGTTAGCCCGATGCCGAGATAACTTGTGGGGTTATCATCGGGTATGTCTTGCGGGGACTCCGAGGTTCGTGGCTTGTTAGCGCGATGCCGGGATAACTTATGGTTGTGGTTTGATTATGTACGTATATGTGCTTGTAGTCGCGTGACTGCGGTTACGGTGACATGTAATTTGATATAGTTTCCCTGTCGGTTATTTACTCGGGTTTGTTCTACGAGAGCATCTGAGGTCCGTGGCTTGCTAGCACGGGACGCGAATAATCTGTGGAAATAGGTTGTTATGGTATGATCGGGTCGTGGACCCCATTTGTTGTTATCGAATTTATGTTTTGGGAAAATGACTTTTGGGCTGTGTCCCTAAATGTTTTTGAAAGGTTTGAGAATTCTTAAATCCCAATGTATTCAAAACTCCCGAGGTTGTAAAATGTTTTTTCACAGATGTATATCGGGTTTACCCTATCTTTCGATTTAATCGTTTGATTAAGTGAATCACCTCGAGAAGTATGTTTATGATTAACATGTTTCGTGGAGTATGATATGTATGGCTCGTTTTCGTATTTTATACTTGCACTAGCAAAACAGTGGAGTTTTGCTAACCCCCGAGTATTCGGGGGGTGGATGTCTGTATTGCATTTAGGTTTTGGAGCAGAGCACAGGGTCGGCATGAAGGATGATGAAAGATGAACGATACTAATCACACGAGGACCCGTTGATGTCGTATTGGTTTAGTTGTACTTTATTTTCCGCTGCTATATTTTTCCCGTTGTACGGGTGTGGTTGTATTTTGACCCCTGCGTGGGCATGAGTTGTATTCGAGTTGTATGTATTTATTGAAAGACCAAATCGATCTACTGAGTCATTTTGCCTTGAAGGCATTGTCGAGATGTTAAATGTTGTTACCAGCCTGGTAGATCCTCGAGGAGAGGGTCTACGGCGTGTAATATCCCCGAGTGGATTGGGGGTGTTACATAAATGGTATCGTAGCTTAGGTTGTGGAAACCTAGGCTGTCGGGTCAGTGGTGTCTGTTGAGTTTTGTCTTGTCGGATTACGTCTGACTAAGTCGTGTCGCGACGCGTCGTCTGAGTTGGTTGGTCGTGATTAGTATCGTGGGGCGATCATCATCTTCGTGCGACCTGTGAATGTAAGTCTCCCTTCTTGGTGTTGTGCCTCGTGTGACACGAGCTATTTTTATGATTATTTGTTAAGTGACGGAATCCTCTTATGGATTTTGATTTCATGATATGTGGTTATTTGACTCTCATATTTCGTTCATATGAGGAGTAATGTTGCTGGATTGTGCATGTTGAACTGTATTTCTTTTATCCGCTGCGTGAGTTCTTTTGTAATGACTTTCGGTATTTTTCCGACCGAGTTTTATGTCGAAAATCGATTCCCTTAACCGAGTTTTTGGCATTGTGGCCTTGATCATTTTGGCGAAATTCTTATGACGGTATTTAGTATTTTGTAAATGGCTTTTGTGAGTTTTTGAAATATTACCGTCATCGGCCATTTTGGCGTTTTTGTAAATGGTTTTATCCTGGTGGGTTCCGGTGCGGGACCCACGGCGCTATAATGTTCCGTGTAATTACCTGAATTTTTTTGGGCATTCTAGCCCATTGAATTATTTTCGAAAACCTTGAGTATCTTAGGAAATAAATTTCGAGATGTACGTTTAAAATGAATTGTTTTCTCGCGGTACTTCCAGGGTGCCACAATATGTTTCAAAATTCTTCTACCTCGAGGACCAAAAAGTTTTGAGATATTTTCAATGTTTTATAAACACTTTTACTTAGACCCGAGGGTCGAATATCCTGAAAGCTTTTCACTAAAAGAAAGTGTCCTCATTTTTATCAAATGCGAAATGGTTTTCCAAAGTCTCGATAATGATGTTTCACGTTTTTACTTTTTTGGAAATGTGATACTCAAGATCGACCGGTGTTTTTCTAAATTATTTTCTAAATGAGGTTTTCGTTTTTAAAACCTACCCATTCCCGTTTGAGGGATGGGTATGTATGTATGATGTTGGCTTTGTCGCTATGATGTTAACTCCCGAATATGATCGAGTTGGTGGCATGAACGTTGAGGCGTTGCCACGTATTTGTTGTACTAGCCCTCTGTGAGAGGCGTGAACTGGTACTTAATGGTTGTCGTCTCGTGGTGGATTGCGTGTCCCACACGAGTGTGAGATGTTGAAGCTTGGGTTTGTACGTTGGTGTACATATGTGATTGTTTCATGATGTTTGTATTACGTGCTGGTTATCGTTCGGGCCATTGAGGTCGCCAAACGGTACCATCGTTTTTGTAGTGTTTGTGTGTGTATTACCTTACGATGGTAATCGTTGTATATGATATGTGTTATGATTCCCTGTTGTGCTGAGTTGGCATCTCCGGTATATTGTTTTGCGGTGTTATGTTCCATTGTATCTAGCATTTGTATTTTCGGTATGCTGAGCCGAGGCATTTCAACCGTGATGTGCCGGGGGAGTGTACGTGCAATTTGTCCTTCTCATCAGTAACACATTTCGAGTGTGGACTCGAGGGTCACCGAATTCAGTTTTGCGAATTGGCTACCGAGACTTTCGGAGTTCGCGCTTCAGCACCGATATCAGAATCGGCTTTGAGAGGCCTTTGAAGGATGTTTCTGTCGATTCCCTGTTGTGTCGTCTCCTTGATTTCGTTATTGTGAGTAGCGGGGACGACCTTCTTTTATAAGAGATCGAATGTAATACCCGTATTGTTTTTGGACTTCTTCATTTTCTCTTTCTCCAGTCTATCGATTCGCTCGTGTTCGTTGATACTGTCTTAACTTGTTTTGTATTTCGGGTTCATCATTCGAACGAGCTGTGATCTTGTTTTGGGTCGACCTGGTATCGCTGTGACTTTTCCGAGTTCGGTTCGATTCTTGTGAACCTTGTTCGGAAGTAACATCTTTTAGTTCTACTAGTTCTTTTATTCGAAGTGGATCGGATTTGGAACTTCTGTATTTTCGACTCTGTCGACTCGTTTATGTCCGTTGACATTTTCTGAGCTTGTCCTGCCCCTTGCTTTAGTTGATCGAACGAGCGTGGTATTGTTTCGGAATAGCTCGTTTGTCGTTGTGACTTTTCAATTTCTATTCCCTCTCATGTGGATCTTATGTGAATGCATATGTTGTTGTTTTCACCGGATCATATATTGTCTCGAGTCGAGATGTGAACCTTGGAGTTGTTGTTTGAATTTTTATTGTTCTTCGTGATTCGAACATGATCGTTCGATTTTTCTTGTCTCGATCTTTGTGGTTCGATCGTTTGATTGTTCGGTTTTTGTTGATCTCGTTTCGTGATTGTTGAGCGTTCAGACTCCTTCCTAATTCCCTTAAGTTCGGGAAATTAGTCTCGTTTCGATCTTCCAACCCTTGGGGGGCGGAATTCCGTATTTGTTCAGCGTTTAGCTCGCGTTTGGATTGATGAACCGTTAGGTTGGTCAATCGTATTGATTTTCGTTCGTTGTGTTTTGTGATTGTTCGGATAATCGATCTGATTGTACTATCTATTTGATGACGTTTGTCACTTGTTGATTTTATCATATCTCTACCGGTGACGTTGTGTTAGTCGTCGTAGAGCGTGTTTTCACGCCGTATATTCCTTTGCGTTGCTTGTAATGTTTCGCCGATGGGCGTAAGTTACGCGTTTCTTGTGTATATCGTTGAGTTTTCCTGGAGGGATATTGCTTCTCCCTACTTATTTTAAGTTTCGGGACGAAACTTCTTTTAAGGAGGGTAGAATGTAATATCCGCAATTTTGAATTTCGGTAATTTTCTTTTTTTCTGCGGAAGTCCGTTTTGACGACTCGCTCATGACCATTTCGTCATTTCGAGAATGATTAATTCTGCACTTTTTGTCATCCGAGTTCGTTTCGGTGTCGTTTTGTTGAGTTCCGTGCTTTTTAGCGACTTTTCCGCACTTGAGCTCGATTCTTGCGAATCTCGTCAAATCAAGCTGTTGTTGAGTTTCTCGCAAGTTCATTTAATGTTATTATTCATGTTGCGAGCTTTGGTTCGGTGTTTCGATCACGTATCGTGATTTTCGGACATTTTGGGCCATTTTTGTAATTTCCCAAAGTTTGGGGTAATTACTTCCGTTGTCGAATTCGAACACCTCGGGTGGTCGGAATCGTGTGTTCTCTTAGCGCTTGGATTCGTCTTTGCGAGTAATTCGTAACCGTATCTACGGTTTTTACTCAGGTTCGGGTTTCGAGGTCGTCCGGGCCGTCGGAGTGGCCACGGCCGAGTCACGGCCGGAGCAGGGCCTGGCCTGGCCGAGTTACGGCCATAAGGTGCCGGTTACGGCCGTAACGTGTGCCAGTTACGGCCGTAAGGCGTGATCGGGTACGGCCGTATGGCGCCTGGCAGCTTCCTGACGAAGGCCGGTTACGGCCGTAATGTGTGCGAGTTACGGCCGTAAGTGTCCACGGTCTCAGGCGATTTTTGACGAATGCTTGCATGGCCGTAAGGCTGCCGAGTACGGCCGTAAGGGACCGAGTTACGGCCGTAAGGCACGCCGTTCTGGCCAGAACCCTGCCGGCTATATATAGCCCGGCTCGGCGATTTCATTTCTACGCGATTTT
Source organism: Orobanche coerulescens (assembly GCA_033398695.1). Taxonomy (NCBI): domain Eukaryota; kingdom Viridiplantae; phylum Streptophyta; class Magnoliopsida; order Lamiales; family Orobanchaceae; genus Orobanche; species Orobanche coerulescens. Next base: position 13,973,282 of record CM065801.1, read on the forward strand.
CTTCCTTTTTCGGCGGTGGCGACGGAGGCTCGAAATCGAGTTCTTGGCCGATTCTAATCATTTCCAAGGCATTTTGGAAGATTCTTTTTGATTATATCATCATCCAATCCGTGTTCTTCGTCAAATCAAGGTATATTCTTGATTTTCCTTCAAGTTGACTTTTTGGAGAAATTGTTCTTGATTTCGTTTCTAATCCGATTTTGATACATCGATTGGTGTAGTATGATGTTATTAATCATGTTCTATGGGTTGTATATCCATATATCAAGTTTGTTTAACTCGATTGACGATTCGAGTGTTCTTGGGAATTATTGAACATTTAGTGTTCGATTAAATGTCCCAATGAGTTTCCCTTCGATAGTTTGTTGGGGTTTCCGTTGTTTTGGCCTTGATTCTCGTCGTAACCATGTGTTATTGTTCCTTCCGGAGGTTTATAGGTGTTCGAGGATTCCGATGTTGAATCCCGTTTGGTGATTGATGATTCGTGTGGTGTTATTCTCGTAATACTCGTGGTGCTATCACATTCTTGATATTGTTCGGGGGTTCGGGGCTATTCGACCGCGTCCTATCCGTCGTCTTATTGCGATCGTGATTTCGAGGCAAGTATCTTTCCCATACATTTCATGTTTCGTTGATATAATTCTTGATAAATGATTTTATGCGAAATCCAATATTTAATGAACGTAAAAAGGGATTGGTATGTTCTCGATAAATGTTGTCTTTCAACGATAATTCGTATACTTCGTGAATATGTGTTCTCGGAATATGTGTGTTGGTTTTGTATGTTTAAAGATAATATGATCACTTCGAGTGAGTTTGATAGACCGTAATCCTTTGCCGGGGATTACGTATTGTTATTGTGTACTTGTTCGGTAAGAACGTAATGTGTGTGATATTAGTTGTTACTCCTTGAAAGGAGGTTGTGATACTTAATGTTGTTTGGCTTGATAAGTGATTATTGTTGTGTGCTTGATGTATGTGATGTGCCTCCGGGTAGGATTGTTGAATCTCCGGGATCCATACTTGCTAGTATGGGTCGGGCGTGACCGTAGGGTTATCCAATCCGGGTATGTCTTGCGGGGACTCCGAGGTTCGTGGCTTGTTAGCGCGATGCCGGGATAACTTATGGTTGTGGTTTGATTATGTACATATATGTGCTTGTAGTCGCGTGACTGCGGTTACGGTGACATGTAATTTGATATAGTTTCCCTGTGGGTTATTCACTCGGGTTTGTTCTACGGGAGCATCTGAGGTCCGTGGCTTGCTAGCACGGGATGCGAATAATCTGTGGAAACAGGTTGTTATGGTATGATCGGGTCGTGGACCCCATTTGTTGTTATCGAATTTATGTTTTGGGAAAATGACTTTTGGGCTGTGTCCCTAAATGTTTTTGAAAGGTTTGAGAATTCTTAAATCCCAATGTATTCAAAACTCCCGAGGTTGTAAAATGTTTTTTCACAGATGTATATCGGGTTTACCCTATCTTTCGATTTAATCGTTTGATTAAGTGAATCACCTCGGGAAGTATGTTTATGATTAACATGTTTCGTGGAGTATGATATGTATGGCTCGTTTTCGTATTTTATACTTGCACTAGCAAAACATTGGAGTTTTGCTAACCCCCGAGTATTCGAGGGGTGGATGTCTGTATTGCATTCAGGTTTTGGAGCAGAGCACAGGGTCGGCATGAAGGATGATGAAAGATGAACGATACTAATCACACGAGGACCCGTTGATGTCGTATTGGTTTAGTTGTACTTTATTTTCCGCTGCTATATTTTTCCCGTTGTACGGGTGTGGTTGTATTTTGACCCCTGCGTGGGCATGAGTTGTATTCGAGTTGTATGTATTTATTGAAAGACCAAATCGGTCTACTGAGTCATTTTGCCTTGAAGGCATTGTCGAGATGTTAAATGTTGTTACCAGCCTGGTAGATCCTCGAGGAGAGGGTCTACGGCGTGTAATATCCCTGAGTGGATTGGGGGTGTTACAGCATTAGTTAACCCGAAAGGCATAACTACAAACTCATAATGTCCGTATCTCGTCCGAAAAGCTGTTTTCGGCACATCGGACTCCCTCACCCGGAGCTATAGTACCCCGATCTCAAATAAATCTTCGAGAATACCGCATCCCTCTGTAACTGATCGAACAGATCATCAATCCTCGGCAAAGGATACTTGTTCTTGATGGTCACCTTGTTTAGTTCGCGATAGTCGATACATAAACGCAGTGAACCATCCTTCTTCCGCACAAACAGGACCGGTGCGCCCCAAGATGAATCACTCGGTCGAACATACCCCGACTCAAGAAGCTCACTCAACTGCTTCTTCAACTCGGCCATCTCTGAAGGTGCCATGCGATACGGCGCCTTCGAAATCGAAGCTGCGTCCGGCTCTAACTCTATAGCAAACTCGACCTCACGATCCAGTGGCAATCCCGGTAACTCGTCACGAAATACATCAGGAAACTCACTAACGACTGGAATCGACGAAAACTCGACTCCACCATCCTCCGCCTTCAAGGCATAGCACCAATAACCAGTACACCCCTTTCGCAGGAGCCTCATCGCCTTTAAGGCGTTAATAACGAACTTCTAGTTTCCCCTCTATCGTCCCACGAAAAAGTGCTCGGTGTCGTCCTCGGCTAACATAGTGATGATTCTCGTGCGGTAGTTCATGATTGCGCCATGCCGCTCAAGCCAATCATCCCTGAGAATCAAATCCTCACCCTCAATATTAACGACGATAAGATTAAAGAGCCAAGCTCTCTCACAAATAAACACAGAGCATTCTCGGACCTCTCGATCGCCAACGATCCTATCACCACTAGGAAGTTTAACGATGAAAGACTCGCAAGGCAACAAACCGTCGAGACTCAAACAGCACACACACCCCAACAATATGAACGAATGTGTAGCACCAGAATCGAAAAGCACACTGATAGGATGAGAATGGATATGAACGGTACCTGTCGCCACAGTGGCTGCTGGATCATCGGCCCTCCTCATCTCATAGATACGCGGCTGGGCAGAGCCGACACTGGAAGCTCCTCCTCTAGCGGGCTGACCCCGACCTCTACCTCGACCGGCACTCGGTGGAGGCTGCAGAGCAAACGAGCCCTGGTTCACACTCGGCTCTCTAAGTGATGGAAAAGAATCACGGGACTCGCGAAACTGTCTGACCTGTTCACAAAAGAGGGCCTTGTGGCCCGACTGACCACAAGTATGACAAGTCAACTTCTGACGAGGACACTGCCGGTTCCTATGGCCTGGCTGGCCACAGTTAAAGCATGTGGGATCACGAACGGAGGTTCCAGCGGCACCTTGAAAACTCCCAGAGAAACGAGCCGAACCGCCCGTAGAGATATTCGTAGCCTGAGATTTCTGCTGGCCTCCACCCTTGGGACCAGAAAAATTTCCGACTGACTTCTGCTTCTTGTTCTCACGAGCCACATCACTAGCCATCACCGACATATCGTAAGCAAGAGCCCTACTCTGATAATCCTTCAAAGTAGTGCAGATGAGCCCAGACATATAGTCCCGAATTGACAGTTTCATCCTCCTGGAAAAATGGAAAATTTTGTCGCTCTCCTCGACAACTTGGGTCTTCACATAGCCCAACTCCTTGTTAAAATCGGCAATAGCTTGGGATACGGGAATATCCCGTGGTTGAGCATCATAAAAAGCATGGACTCGAGCCTGTCTAACCGGCCACGGGCAATTTTCAGTCTACATCAATTCCTGAAATTCGGCCCACGAAGCAACATGGTCTTTGGGTCCAACAGCCTCCCACCAATCCGTAGCGTCCCTAGTGAGAAAGTACTGGGCAATAGGGACCTTACGGTCCTCGGGACAGTTGGTGGCAACGAAGACTTTAGATATCTCCTTGATCCACCCCTCCCAGCCGATCGGGACTGATGCTCCCGAAAAATGAGGAGGATGCATCTTGATGATATCTTGGAGCCAACGGTCTGCTCCGCCCCGATTAGCATAGGCCGAATCCGGGTTCTGAACCACCTGAGCTATCGCCGCCATTTGGTTTACCATTTGCTGTATAACGACCGCAATACCAAGGTCGGTGCACTCCTGAGAAGAAGCATGACTGTGACGGTCACCGGTACTGCCGGCTCCCGAAGAATGCGATGTGGCCGTCCCACCGGCTGCTCCACGTCCCCGGCCGCGTCCACGGCCACGACCACGACCACAACCACGACCACGGCCCCTTCCAGCATCCATGCTGGTGTTAAGAAGTGGCAAAAAGCAACTCGATGATAAGTAAAAGAGGGAGAATAACCACAGTTCAAGAAATGGAAATACGGTACGAGAAAGTAAAGAATCGAGTAAGGAAAACGTACGAACACTGTAAGTACTGAGATGCTGGCAGCGGTGTGACAATGTGCAAAACAAACACAACTAGACCCAAATAACCGACAAGCCTAGGTATCCATTAACCTAGTGCTCCGATACCATTTTCTGTAACACCCCTGAGATATTCGAAGTATATTACAGCGATGTGGACCCCTACATGGGACCCACCAGGCTAAAACAAGAAAATACTACTCGACTGACCATCTCAGTTAGCGAGGACAACCATTTAAAAAATACAACATATAAAGATACGCCCGGAGCAACCGGCATAATAAACATCAACCGACAATATAGCAATTTGAGTTAATACAAAACGAAGTTCGGAGTGAAAAGCCTAAGTACTCACGAGTACAAACTATAAGTTTATAAATGTGGGAAACAACCATATCGAAATAGACGAGAAATAAGAGGACTCAAATGCACATGTCAACGACCCTGGCCAGCATCCTCGTATTGTCCCAGCCCCCGCTCGTCTGGCAGAACATAACCTGAAATCCATAACAAGAATTTCCCCAAAACGGGTCCCCAAAGGGGTTAGCAATTATGCTAGTAAAAGTAATCAAGACAAACCATTCGCTTACACATTTCATAGTATAATGCACCAAAACATTTCAAAAACCAAAACCAGACATGTCTTTTCCGGAAACAAACAGTCAATCACATGTGCCTAGGACCGGGACGAAGCCATAAATCCCACTCGAGGCCTCTAAGGACCCTCCCGAGCTGGCCATATCTAAAAAAAATCACGCATGTGCATCGCCTAAGACCTGGACGAAGCCACAAATCCCACTCGAGGCCTCTAAGGACCCTCCCGAGCTGGCTAGCTAAACAAACTCATGAATCCAGGGCACAAACCATTGGACTCCCTCCGTGGCCCCGTCGGACCCTCCCGAATCACACACAATATACATTACCATTTCATGTTAAGCATAAAGGTTTCCAAAAATACTTGCCTTGAATAATTGATGACGCAACGAACGGAAAGGAAAATCACCGACGAACGCTATGAACCAACGGAACCGAACCTAACGATTCGAAGAATATAATCACAACCAACTCTAAACGAATACGGAAATGGAATACACCCAAAAACCCGCCTACGATTCATGTATATTCGTATAAAAATAACAACGAGGGCGGACCGCAATCAAACCCTCTCGAATACCAACAACCACGAAATATACCATGAATCCGTAGGGAAAACAAGAATACTAGCAAGATTAATCATATTCAACATGAATTAATCAACCGTATGGAACGAATCGAAGAAAAACCCGAAAACCCCCCAATTTACTCAAAAGTAGGGTTCTAAGAAGATTTACCTTGAATTAGGATGAAAGATTCGTGTTAATGTTGTTATTATACACCGAGAACTCAAGAAAGAGGATGGTTGAGATGATTGGAGGAATAAATCGCCAAGAAATCGCCCAAAATCGCCAAAGCCGCGGAGGAAGGAGGTGAAATGAGAATTAGATCCGTCCAAGGTCAACTCCTGGGTATATATAGACGCACGGCTTAGCGCGCGCTAACGGCTAAGTGTTAGCATGCGCTACCCAGTTATATTACAGTCCAGAACTCAGTCCTGGACCGTTAGCGTGCGCTACTACTATCTAGCGTGCGCTAACAACGACTCGGTAGCGCGCGCTATCGAGCTATAGCGTGCGCTACCTGGGCACCTGAACGAGTCCAGAAAAAACTGTTTGGTACTGGACAGTCACGCTAGTGCACGCTACCGGACACCTAGCATGCGCAAATCCCCCGACATTAGCGTGCGCTAGACAACGTAGCGTACGCTAATCCGTTAGTCTAGAGGACTGGAATCAGAACTGCCACTCCCAGGGCTCAGCTCGCTAGCGCGCGCTACGAAGCAAACGTAGCGTGCGCTACTAAGGAATCTCTAGCATGCGCTATGCAGAAAAATTAGCGCGCGCTAGGCACGGAATATGAACGGCCCAAAACACTGGAACATGAACAAAACATCAAACGGAACATTTCAAAACCCATAATCACATAGAATGGATCCACGACAACCCCGAACGGCGGTTCCGAACAACAATTACGAGAATCAGATCAATAGATGACGGAAGAAATACACTAAAAATACACGAGGGTCGCTAACAACGAGAAATACACCGAAAAATGAAAATACCGGGAAAAGAAAAATGCGGATATTACACCTTGGAGGTTAATTGGGTGGTTGTAGTTCCGACGCGTGGCAAGTAGAGATGCAGTGTTTTCGGCGTTGGATCATCCTTGAGCTTGTTGCGGATTGGATTCGCAAGGGACATCATCTTCTCAACATAAATCAACGGACTACGAGGGTCTGGTTTCGAATCTTCCTTTGTTTCGTTTTATATTCGTATATACGTAGCTTGATCGATCTTCTTTAGAGATTCAGATCGAATTAAATTCGTATAGTGCTTCCGTTGCGCCTTCATTTTTGGCACCGAGTCCTAACATCCAGGCCAGGAGCGACACCAGGAAAGAAGGGCGGAACCAGTCTAGAGAAGAGCGTCGCACTGACCCCAATGTCGAGGCAAGAGAAACTCTCTTGAAGACCCTGATCAAAAATCCAACTGAAATCTTGGCCTTTGAGAGAGAAATCACTGACAAATGGCAACGCCCTCAGCCCTTCAGAGACGAAAGTTGAAGGAACAGCAAGTAATACTATAAATTTCCCAACGATCACGGGCACGACACCAACTTGTGCAGGGAGGTCAAAAAAGAAATCAAAAGAGCAGTGCAAGATGGGGAGCTGGAGCATCTTTGTCAGGCTGCCAGGAAAAAAACAAACAATGGCAAAGACACAGAGATGCCCCACATAGCCAGGATCGAAGCCTGGGCACCAGAAGACGAACAACAACAGAAGAGTTAGCAAGGTGGACAACAGACTCAATGGCAAATTTCTTCCAGGATGAATTCGAGCCTTCAGCAGATCCTGTCATAATCACAGTAGATCCTGCGAATTCTCTAATTTATTTTTCTTTTGATTCTTTGCCCCCGAAGACTAAATTGTGTATTTTTGACGATTCCCGGGGCTTCCCACGTATTCGCTTTGGCTAATAAAATTTCTATTCTTAAAAAAAAAAAAGTAAAGGAACTATTTTGCTACAAAAGCTTACGTGACAACAGTTTTTGCTATAAAACCATCAGATTTTTGTCACTTCTCGTCATTGCCCGGCAACTAGGCTTGGGGTTTTAGGCAACATAAGAGCCTTTGGAGCTCTTTTATGATGGATTGTTACAGGCCGACAGATTTCTCTTCGCTGCCCGTACGCGTCACTGACTCGATTGTTTGGCGAACTCTTGTTCGAATATCATCCACTGCTAATTCTTATATTCAAGAGGTTGATAATGCCTTGTTCGAATATCATCCACTGCTAATTCTTATATTCAAGAGGTTGATAATGCCTTGGTCTGGAAGCCAACTGTTACTGGACACTTCACTATCTCTAGTGCTTATGAGCAAGTTCGACCTCGTTCTTGTAATTTGCTTTCTTACAGGGCCATCTGGCTGTCGGCATGCCACCACGTGTTTCAATTTTTGCCTGGCATCCCCTCCAGAATTTTTTGCCTTTCCCTGGCATCCTCTCCAGAATTTTTTGCCTTTCCCGGGAGCGCTGGCTCAGTTTGGGGTCCAGTGTCCCTCGATGTGCCCTTTTTTTTGGAGGAATGCGGCTGCCTTGTGTAACACCCCCAGAATTCAACCGAGAATATTACACGTCGTGGATCTTACACTCAAGGATCCACCAGGCTGAACACAATCAGACAATTAAATATTTGACCGATCGGGGTCAAACAGAATAATGATATGGACATATAAGGTCACACAACTTAAGTAATCAAATTACAATCTCACAACTATTGCCCACGCACGGGTCCAAAATACAAAATAATATAACACAGCAGAAGACTGAGAACAATGCAATGATGCAACAACAACTGAACTCCATAACTCTTGATTAGTATCGCGGCGCATCATCTCCCATGCCGACCCTGTGACTGCTTCTACGAACCAAGCATACCTGATGCATGAAACGCATTTGCCCCATTTAAGGGGTTAGCATTCAAATGGCTAGTACAAGTATCTCTATATGAAATATAACAAGCAATTAACAACCACGTATCAGATAAGGACAAACATTTACCAAGTACTCTCGAGGAGTTTTAGAACTCTAGAAAACAACACAATTGTAGTCTTTAAAAGAAACAACAATCGACTCAGAAGTTTTAAAAACCCTAGAGTCATTAGGACTCAGTCCTAAGTTTAAGAAAAAACTTTATCAAATCGCAGGGTCTCAGCCCCAAAATCTCGTTCATGTAACAAACATTTATATAATGGAAAACCTTTTTGGACGTCACGCCCTAAGTTACAAAACCATTTCAAATCCAGTGGTTCTCGGCCCTAAGCCATTTTCCGTAAAACATCCTTTCGAAATAATTGACTTCAAAACAAATTAGTATTCCAAAATAACTTCCATATCAGTCCATAAATCGTTAGGGTTCACCAACCCAAAAGAGTTTCACTGCGATCGATGATTATCCGTGTTCCGCCCCTCTAGGTACGAAACCCTATATGCCCCATCGGATATCCTTAGGTGGATAATTTTAGCTCAACATTCATTTCCGCAACAATCAATGATTATCCGTGTTCCGCCCCTCAAGGCACGAAACCATATACGCCCCGTCGGACTTCCCTAGGTGGATAACCTCATGTTCGCGATCTGTCCCTCAAGGTACGAATCCCCATACGCCCCGTCGGACATCCCTGGGTGAACATTACAACCTTTATCACTCATATGTACGATTCGACGATTATACGTGTTTCGCCCCTCAAGGCACGAAACCCTATACGTCCCGTCGGACATCCCTAGGTTGGATAACCTCGGCCCAGCATGGCTTTCCATATATACATACAATCAACATCACAACGGCCATCACGAATAGTGCATGTTCAATCACGCCATAAAGTGCACAAACAACGCATCATCAATACAATGATTCTCAACAATCCAAGGATCATCACCAACGATGCACAATCGAGCATAACTCATGATCAATAAACAACACACTGCACAAGCACGTGTACAACCAACCCAACACGAATATCGCAAATCTTTACATATAACACAACACACAATACACGTTTATATGTATAACGAACCCACACGAATATAACAATCCTGCACACATGGCCCAGCACATAACATATATACCAAAATAATACTATCATCACAAAGCCTTCAAAATGCGTGATACACAACCAACTCACACGAAACATATTTACGAAGGCAAACAAATCATCACGAACCTAATACGTGATTTCTAGTCACAAGATACAAGTCGTATAATAAGATACTTGCCTCAGAATCGGCACACAAATACTCCGACGAACATGGCTCGATCGAAATGCCCCGAAACCTACAACTTCCGCAAGACACGAAGGAAACACGATCACAACGAGGTTCAAGACCAAAAGCAATGGAAATCACAACAACCTACTGAAGGAAACTCATTCGAACATTTAATCGAACATTAAATGTTCAATAATTCCTCAAGAACCCTAGGGTCATAAACCGGGTTAAACGAATCGCAATATGGATATATAATCCATAGAACACGATTAATAACATCATACTATACCAACCGAAATCAAGAACAAATCTCTAAAAAGTCAACTCGAAGAAAAATCAAGAAATTACCACGATCCGACGAAGAATAATGGATTAGATGATGTTATAATCACCTAAAAATCTCCAAAACACCTTGAAACTGAGTAGAATCGACCAAAAATCCATACCCTAGTCTCACCCGTCCGTCAACTGCGAGGAGAAGAGAAGAAGGGAAGAAATGAGGTGAATAACCCATCTGTCCCGTTTTATACTAACAGGGACGCATGACCATCACGCATGACCAAAGGCCCATGCGTCTGGTCGTGCGTTAGGCTACTGCCCAACATCACACATCACGTACGAGCAGCACGCACGAGCACCTGCTCGTGTGGCTTGCTCGTACGTCCCTATTCTTGGCCAGACTACACTATCTGGAGCACTGGTTGCGCACGAGCATCACGCACGAGCACCTGCTCGTGTGGACTACTCGTGTGCTACAATAAGGGACCAATATCAAGCCCAACACGACTCCGAAAGCACCCAGAACATAACAATCTCGAGAGGGGATGATAACGAGGGACAACACCCTCAGAGAGGCGAAAAGATAACGGAGTACAATATGCCATGTCACACATACATATACACGACCTGTACGACCTACACAACGACCAGTCGTATCCGCCGAACACCACGACACGGTCTATCATACCGCCCATAATAAAGAGAAATTCCGAATAATCATCAATGGGGCAAAATAATCGACACAAACGGAAAATAATTCAAAATAATTGGAAACAAAAATCTCGGGTATTACACTCTACCCCACTAAAAATAAGTTTCGTCCCGAAACTTAAAACAAAAGCATCACAGTGTTACACAACGAAACACAAGTGTTCAAGCATCAAGTGACCCCGTGATCTACTGTCATGTGTCCCCGTAGGTTTACGAAGCCACACGGAATTATTCAAACCAAAATATCAGTTATCAAGTACCAAACATAAAAACATCAAATGACAAATCTCCACAAGAGGAACAATCCACTGCACAACACATAATAAACTCACTGGGAACTATTGTGCCCTCCAGGAGGAGCGAAACTTCGGTCCCCGAACATCTCAATGACAGACTTGCAGCGCCGCTTGGTGTCCCGATTGACCATGCTAGAACAATTAACCTGCGGCGAGCGACGATTCTTCTGAGTATGGCCCACACAGATTCAGTTGAAGTACCTTGACGCACCACCAAGAATCAACGATACCTATGTGAGGGTCGAGATTTAGAAACCTCAATCCTCTTACCTCTCTAAGAATTTCCATACGTATCTTATTTTCTTACCACAGACATAGGCTCCATCGACGATAAAATCCTCTCGAATGTTGGGTCTCTGCCAATGTCGACATTTCCTTCAGCTACTTGCATCTGATCATGCGACTGGTCCTCACGACCATAAGCACTGGTCTGATCGGTGCTCGCTAACGGATGAACCACCCTGTTACGCTCATGGCTCCGAGCACGATCATAACCTCACTCCTAGACACGCTGAACATACAATCACTAAGTACGACAAACATAACATCACAGAGCAACGTACCAGTATGCCAACACAGCACCCCTCATCGCAAATCAATATACCGAAACGCCAATTCAGCATAACATATCAACGTAGACAATAAATAGCAACATAACCGATTATCCACTCCGGATAATTACATGAACACAAGAACTATCAAGGCAACAAATGAAATTTACAATCGTTAAAGAATCAAAAGATCACATCAACAGAAAACTTACGACCATTACCGATGCAACTACGATCGTAACTACCACACATCATTGTAACCGATCACATACCACATTCTTTAAAAATTCTCTGAGGTATTCATTCAAATGATAAGGATTTAAAATCCTCGAGTTTATAATTTCTCCAAAATGAGGTTTTGAAAATACTTTTAATACCTCGATCGTTTAATCAAAACGATGAACCAATTATCGTAACCGTTTCGTTTGGAAATCATTTGCAAAGCACTATTTTGAAATATCAACTTCTCTTATAAACAGTATCATTAAGATAACTGTGTCTTACGTATCATCATCACAATTAACAAAACATAGTGTAACACATGTTACCACTCAGAATTACCACATATCAACAACTATATCCAAATTTTAAAGTTTAAGTCGAGTAAGGTTTTTCATCTTTCACCCTTATTTTGAAAATGAAAAACACATTTCTATTTTAAAATACAAAAGTTTTATGGTGTGAAAGATCTTAGAATCATAGATACGAGTCATTTGAAAATAAAACTAATACATTAAAAATCATTTTAAAAAATCCTCCCATTCATGACAAAGAAAATTCTCGACGGTAATATTTTGCAAAATGATCAAAATACTTCAAAGCATAACTTTCAAATACTATCGTAAGGTTTCATTTGCACATACAAGGCCGACTCGCCAAAGTTCAACCAATTTCAAAACCCATACAACACTGTTGTTTAACCGTACTGTCGAAACATTTTCAGCAATCAGTTTTCCACAAACATACTCAAGTTTATGAAATCCTTCAAAAATGGTTTTCAAACAGAAACACAGCGGATAAAATCACAACTTTTAGAGAAATCAATCTCAAAATATATATGCTCGTCCGGCATATAAGTTTCCAATTTAACAAACACACCTCATGAACATTACACTAAAATATATCTCAAAACCATCTATCGGAGTTTCTCACCAAACTCTATCATAACACACTTCCAGGAACACGTCAATGTTCAAGGTTTACACATCATACCACACCACTCGGTGTCCAGACCATCAATACATCTAGCTCAATACACATGTAGTACACCATAAGTACCTAACACAGACTTCATCTCACAAAATACACAAACGAAATCACGATACACAGATATATCACATAGGAGAGAAGACTTACATCCACAGGTCGCACGAAGATGATGGTTGCCCACGATACTAATCTCAACCAACAGCACAGACGACATAGTGTGCCAACATACAACTCAATTTATCGCTCGATACTTTGAACGACACAACAAAACACGACTCAACTCGACCCAGCAGCCTAGGTTTCCACAACCTAAGCTCCGATACCATAAATGTAACACCCCCAAAATTCAATTGGGAATATTACATGCCGTGGACCCTACACTCAAGGATCCACCAGACTGAACACAACCAGACAACCAAATATTTGACCGGCCGGGGTCAAACAGAATAATGATACAGACCGATAAGGTCACACAACTTAAGTAATCAAATTACAATCCCACAAATATTGCCCACGTAGGGGTCCAAAATAGAAAACAATACAACACAGCAGAAGACTGAGAACAATGCAATGATGCAACAACAACTGAACTCCATAACTCTTGATTAGTATAGCGGCGCATCATCTCCCATGCCGACCCTGTGACTGCTTCTACGAACCAAGCATACCTGAAATCTATGATGCACGGATTCTTCAAAATTCACCAGTATGCAGTATCGGATACTGCATTGGTGCGGCTGCGATTCGCGTGGGATTCGCACGGGATTCGCCACGTGGCGAATCCGTGCAAAAAAAAAATCGGACTCGCGTATCCTTGCACAGGATATGCGTATCCGGTGCGTGGGGAGGGGGCGTGGGTGTTTTTTTTAACTATTTTTTTGTACTTTTTAAAAAGTAAATCAAATAAACTAAAATATAAAAAATAAATTATTTAATAAGTAATTACTTTTACCTTTAGCAGCATTCACGAACAGCATCAGAAAGCTCCGCTCCTCAAAGCCATTTTGAATTATTTCTTGTATGACTTGTTTTATGTATTTGAATTGGTTTTATGGTAATATTTGAATTGTTGTTTATCATATTTAACAAGTGTTATATATAATAAAATATAAAATAAACAAATGTATCCTTGCCGTATCGCACCCTAACATTTTCAAAAAACCGTATCCCCGCACCCCCCCCCCCCCCCGCACATGTGCAACATAGCCTGAAATGCATGAAACGCATTTCCCCCATTTAAGGGGTTAGCATTCGAATGGCTAGTACAAGTATCTATATACGAAATATAACAAGCAATTAACAACCACATATCAAATAAGGACAACCATTTACCAAGTACTCCCGAGGAGTTTTAAAAATCTAGAAAACAACACAACTGTAGTCTTTAAAAGAATCAACAATCAACAAAGAAGTTTTAAAACCCCAGAGTTATTAGGAACTCTATCCTAAGTTTTGGAAAAATCTTTATCAAACCGTAGGGTCTCAGCCCAAAAATCTCGTTCATGTAACAAACAATAATATAATGGAAAACCTTTTTGGATGTCTTACAAAACCATTTCAAATCCAGTGGTTCTCGGCCCTAAGCCATTTTTCGTAAAACAACCTTTCGAAACACTTGACTTCAAAACAAATTAGTATCCAAAATAACTTCCATATCAGTCCATAAATTGTTAGGGTTCACCAACCCAAAATAGTTTCACTGCGCTCGATGATTATCCGTGGTCCGCCCCTCAAGGTACAAAATCCTATGTGCCCGATCGGACATCCCTAGGTGGATAATCTCAGCTCAACATTCATTTCCGCAACAATCAATGATTATCCGTGTTCCGCCCCTCAAGGCACAAAACCCAATACACCCCGTCGGTCATGTAATATCCGTAATTTTCCATTTTTAGCAGTTTCTATTTTTGGTGTATGTCTATTTTTATCGACTCGCTTGTAACCTTTTCGACGTTTCGAATCTACTTTGTTCTTGGAGTTTTTCCATTTGGACGAGTTTTGATGATGTTTTCACGTAATTTCATTTTATGACATGTTTTGCCGTATGAACGTTCGATTCTTGTAAAACTCGTTCGTTTTCGTTGTTTCTTGGTTTGTACAAGTTCGTATGATTGAGTTGGTCGTGTTGAGACTTTCGCTTTGTAAATCCGACGTCGTTTCGTGATTTTCGGTCATTTGGGCCATTTTTGTAATTTTCTAATAGTTTAGGGAATCCCATTTTCATTATCGCATTACGGACCCTCCGGTGGTCGGAATTGTATTTTTCTTTCAGCGCTTAACTCCGTCGTCTTGTATACTTCGTGTTTATGTTTCTGGATTCTGACCTCGTCGTGCGTTTCGTGTTTTGTACCCTCGACGGCAGCTTACTGCTGATGTGAGCAGCAGTATTGAACTGCTGTGCAGGTAGCGCACGCTACTCCTGTTGCCTTGCGTGCGCTACCGATGTGCAGTTAGCGTACGCTAACTCCCTATTGTTAGCGTACGCTAGCGAATGGTGGCAGTAGCTACTGGACCTGTCACGGCCCGTTAACGCACGCTATATATGACAGTTAGCGTGCGCTAATTTCATTAATTATATAAGTTAGCGGGAAGTTTCAGAACAGCAGTTTTATTATTTTCTCTTTGTTTCTTCGACGTGCGACCTCAGAGGCGATTTCCACCGGTTCTATTCGGAGTTCTCTTCAAATTCCATCACGGTAGAATCGAGCCATCATATCATAATCAGCATAATCACCCTTCATCAGCCGAATTAAAGGTAATTCCTCAGGAACCCTAATTTTGACGAATTTAGGGGTTTTTCGGGATTCTAGGGTTTAGTTCCGAATTGTTCATCTATATTACGATATTCTTTACCGATTGTGATTATTGAGTGATTCTAAATCCAATTTCCTTGATTTTAATCCGCGAATCATCAATACGGGGAGATTTTGCGTAAACCCTCGCCCGTATCAATTGATCGTTCATTGTCGTATCATGTAAGCGGGGTTATGGGTGTATTCCAATAGAGTATTG
Organism: Orobanche coerulescens; assembly: GCA_033398695.1. Taxonomy (NCBI): domain Eukaryota; kingdom Viridiplantae; phylum Streptophyta; class Magnoliopsida; order Lamiales; family Orobanchaceae; genus Orobanche; species Orobanche coerulescens. The sequence goes on from CM065801.1 coordinate 13,989,060, forward strand.
TTTTCCGTTGGGATTTAACTGTGTTGATCCTTCGTTTAGGAACCGTCGTTTTCCACCCGGACCGTTCGTAGTCGTGTTTCACTTCTGTTTCCTCAAGAATGTCTCAAAGGCAAGTACTTTACATTTGTTTACATGTTCTAGTATTTGAATTATGGCTGTATCGTGGTTGTTGTGGATGGTTATGTGTATGTTCATCTAGGGATGGTCCGACGGGGCCTCTAGGGATACGTATTGCCGTGAGTGTGCGTATCGCGAACTGTGGTTAGCCACCCAGGGATGTCCGACGGGGCTCTGCGGGGTACGGTGGTCGTGAGTCTCATACCAACGGTTAACTTTGAATTGTGATTTATTGGAGATAATGTGTTTTACGATTGTACAATGTAAATATTCCGGAATATAATATATTTTCTAAAATGACTTTTTGGCGCATATATTCATCTGATTAGAATGTAGTTCAAATGGATTGCACTTGCACTAGCGGTTGTCGCTAACCCCTTAAATGGGGGAAATACTTTTTGTATTTCAGGTATCGATCGTGGGGACAAGCGAGTACCTGAGCAGTATGAGGATGATGGGCAAGCATGATATTGTCCAGTTGTTGAGTATTGGTGTTCTGTCTGTCAATTATTATTGATGTCTGATTTTTTAGATTTATGTATTGTAAAATTGGTTTAAGTACTCGAGTACTTCCTGTTTGAAATTGTTAATGTTGTGTTCCCGTTTTGGAAAATAGATTTGATGTCAGATTTTAATTGTCGGTTTGTAGTCTTTTATTTGGATTGTCGTTTTATTAATGATTGATTGTCGTTGTCGAATGTCTTGTTTGGTACGTTAGCCTGGTGGATTCCAAGCTGTGGGGTCCACGGCGCTGTAATATGCCCTGAATGGCTTGGGGGTGTTACAGAATATGGTATCAGAGCTTAGGTTTATGGATACCTAGGCTGTCGGTTATTTGGGTCTAGTTAAGTGTCGTTTTTGGGACAGTATCACTGCTATGCCATCATCTCAGTACGCCGGTGCTCGTAAGTTTTTCCTAACTTGACTCGTTTCACCGTTATGTTCTATTCCTGTCTTAGTATCTTGTTGCGTTTTGCGTTTGAATTGTACTTACCCGTTGCTTCTTCAGAATTCCTGCTGGTAGAGGACGCGGCCGCGGCCGCGGACGCGGTAGGGGACGTGGCGCAGCCGGTGGGGCGACCATGTCCGATCACTCGAGAACTGATTTGGCGATGCCTTCTTTGTCGAACAGTGTTCCCCCTAGTTTCGGAGGTCAGCAGGATCAGTCTGCTAGTTCCGGTAATGCACATGAGAATGTTGGAGTGGCCAACATTTTGCAACAAGTAGCGAACCAAATGACGCTACTGACTCAGGCCATTCTAGTCGGCCAATCTAATGCCAACCCAGTTCTGCCTACTGGATCCGGCAATGATAAGTTACTTCAGGACGTGATTCGTATGCGTTCTCCGCAGTTTGATGGTGCTTCTGACCCATCTGGTTGGGAGAATTGGCTATTCGAGATGGAGAAAGTATTTGAGGCTGCTAATTGTTCCGAGGAGAGGAAAGTACCCATTGCTCAGTACTTCCTCGCCAAGGAGGCAGCAACGTGGTGGCAAGCGGTGAAACCGCGTGACCGGGCAGCCACGTGGGCAGAGTTTCGGGATCTGATGAAAGACGAATTCTGTCCATGGCCAGTGAAAGAGGGGAGGATCCGAGCCTTCTTTGAGGCTAAGCCCCAAGATGTTCCTATTTCTCAAGCTATCAAAGACTACAATTAACAACTGCATTATGTGAGAAATCAAGTCCGAGATGAGCTTGATAAGATCCGCCACTTTGATATGCGGATGAAACCGAGGGTGCGCCACTACATGTCTGGTCTGGGGTGCACGACTTTGAAAGATTATCAGAATAAAGCGATGGCTTATGAGATATCGTTTTCTGCGACAAAGACGGCAACCGAAGGGAAGAAGCAGAAAACCTCCGGTCAGTTTTCGGGAGGCAAGTCGGGAGGGTATCCGAAGGCTCAGTCTGGTTCGCGAGTCTTCGGGAGTCAGTCGCCATCAGTTGGTCGAGGAAACGGTTCTAGGTCTGCTCCTGCTGGTTCCGTTCGTGGTCCTACATGCTTCAACTGTAGTCATCCGGGCCACATGATGAGTGAGTGTGATAGGCCTCCAATTCAGTGTCTTGCTTGTGGTCGGATGGGTCATCGTGCTAAGTTTGGACGGACGCAGCTCGGGCTCCAGTTACTCAGATATCAGCCCCAGCTACGGGAGAGCCGAGTGTGAATCAGGCACCGACAGTTCCTCAGCCGCAGCAGAGTTTTGGTAGAGGTCGAGGACGTGGTCAGCCTTCTAGAGGGGGATCTTCTAGTGCGGGGTCTGTTCCGCCCCGAGTGTACGAGATGATACGAGCAGGAGATCCTGACGCGGCGGTGGCTACAGATACCGTCCACATCCTTGATCATCCTGTTTCCGTATTGTTCGATTCTGGTGCTACACATTCTTTTATATCTATGGATTGTGTGCATCGTCTGCATGTTGATTGCCTAGTTGCCTGTGAGCCTTTTGTTGTTAAACTTCCTAGTGGGGATAGCATCGTGGGGGACCGTGAGATTAGAGATTTTTCTGTGAGTATCGCGGGGAGGGATTGGCCTTCTAATCTGATTGCGGTAGATATTAGAGATGAGGATTTGATTCTGGGTGAGGATTGGCTGGACCGTCATGGGACGATCATGAATTATAGAACGAGAATCGTTTCGATGTTAGCCTCTGACGGTACCGAGCATTCTTTTGTGGGGCGTAAGCGGAGTAGCCAGAGATTACTGATCAGCGCCTTGAGGGCGGTGAGACTTCTTCGGGGAGGTTGTACGGGTTATTGGTGTTACGCTTTGAGATCGGAAGAAGGGGGAGTCGAGCTCTCGTCTATTCCGATAGTGTGTGAGTATCCTGATGTCTTTCCAGACGAGTTGCTGGGTTTGCCGCCGGACCGAGAAGTTGAGTTTACCGTCGATTTAGAGCCGGGTGCAGCACCGATTTCTAAGACGCCATACCGCATGGCGCCTGCCGAGATGCTTGAGTTGAAAAAATAGTTGGGAGAGTTGCTAGACATGGGGTATATTCGACCGAGCGCTTCACCTTGGGGCGCACCGGTCCTGTTCGTGAAGAAGAAGGATGGGTCACTTCGTTTGTGTATCGACTACCGAGAGTTGAACAAAGTGACCATCAAAAACAAGTATCCGCTCCCGAGGATTGATGATTTGTTTGATCAGTTGCAAGGGGCAACTGTGTTTTCGAAGATTGATTTGAGATCGGGGTATTATCAGCTCCAAGTGAAGGATACCGACATTCCGAAGACGGCCTTTCGGACGAGATACGGTCACTACGAGTTCGTGGTTATGCCTTTTGGGCTAACCAACGCCCCAGCCGTGTTCATGCAGCTTATGAACAAAGTCTTTATCGAGTACCTCGTTAAGTGTGTAGTCGTTTTTATCGATGACATCCTGATTTACTCGAGGAGCAAGGAGGAGCACGCTCGTCATTTGCATATCGTGCTAGATATTTTGAGAACTCAGCATCTTTTTGCGAACTTCTCAAAATATGAGTTTTGGTTACGGGAGGTTATGTTTCTCGGTCATGTGATCTCGGCCGAGGGTGTTCGTGTGGACCCACATAAGGTAGAGGCAGTGTTGGATTGGGCACCGCCCAAGAACGTGAAGGAGGTCCGCAGTTTTCTGGGATTAGCCGGGTATTACCGTAGATTCGTCGAGGGGTTCTCTAAGCTTGCTCGACCGCTGACCCAGTTTTTACAGAAGTCAGAGAAGTTTGTGTGGACCGACGAGAGGCAGAATAGTTTTGAGGAGTTGAAGAAGTGGTTGACGACCGCTCCTCTTTTGGCTTTACCGAGTGGTAATGAGGGTTTCTCGATTTTCAGTGATGCTTCGGGCCAAGGGCTCGGATGTGTACTTATGCAGCACGGGAGGACGACTGCCTATGCTTCCCGTCAGCTGAAACCGTACGAGTTGAATTACCCTACGCACGATCTTGAGTTGGCTGCAGTTGTATTTGCGTTGAAGATCTGGCGTCATTACTTGTATGGCTCGTCGTGTCAGATTTTCACCGATCACAAGAGCCTGAAGTACATTTTCACGCAGAAGGAGCTTAATATGAGACATAGGAGATGGTTGGAATTAATTAAGGATTACGATCTCGAGATCCTTTATCATCCGGGCAAGGCTAATGTGGTAGCAGATGCCTTGAGCCGGAAATCGGTATCGCTTCGGGCGCTTGAGTTACTTACGGCCCAGTCGGGACTTCAGCGAGAGTTTATGAGGTTGAGTATTGAGATTGTGCTGCCAGAGAGTTCCGGGCAGTTGCGTACTCTTGAGATTTCTTCATCTCTGGTCGATGATATTAAGTCGGGACAGTTAGAGGACCTGATGTTTATTCAGCTTTGAGAGAGTGTAGGGAAGGGGAAAGCCCCGAGATTCGTTATTCATGAGGACGGTGTGTTGAGATTCCGAGGTCGGTTGTGTGTTCCGAACGACTCGGAATTGAGACAGAGCATTATGCGAGAGGCTCATGCGTCACCTTACTCAGTCCATCCGGGCTCGAGTAAAATGTATAAAGATCTGAGGAAAAATTTCTGGTGGAACGACATGAAGAAGGAGGTAGTTCAGTTTGTGGCTAAGTGTTTGACTTGTCAACAAGTCAAGATTGAGCATCATCGGCCAGCCGGGTTGTTGAAACCACTTCCCGTCCCGAAATAGAAGTGGGAGGATATCTCTATGGATTTTGTCACGGGTTTGCCGAGGACGAAGACTGGTATGAATATGGTGTGGGTGATTGTAGACCGACTGACTAAGTCGGCGCATTTTCTGGGCATCAAGGATACTTGGGGTCCAGAAAAGTTGGCTCGTATTTTTATCGCACAGATAGTGAGGCTTCATGGTACGCCGAGGACCATTATTTCAGATAGAGATGGCCGGTTTGTATCGCACTTTTGGCAGTCGGTACATCTTTCCACCCCCAGACTGACGGACAGTCCGAATGTACCATTCAGACGTTCGAGGATTTGTTGCGCGCGTGTGCGTTAGATTGGAGTAGTGACTGGGAGGATCATCTGGCCTTGATTGAGTTTACTTATAATAATAGCTGGCACGTGTCGATTAAGATGGCACCGTATGAGGCACTTTATGGCCGACGTTGCCGATCACCAATATGTTGGGATGAGCCGTCCGATTTGGTTGGCACCGAGCCGGACCTTATGTTGGAGACGAGGGAGAAAGTTGAATTGATTAGGAAGAGAATGTTGGTTGCTCAGAGTCGACAAAAATCTTATGCGGATGTTAGGCGTAGACCTTTGGAGTTTGAGGTGGGAGATCATGTTCTGTTGAGAGTGTTCCGACAAAAGGAGTTTTCCATTTTGGGAAGAAGGGGAAACTCAGCCCGAGATATATTGGACCTTTCGAGGTATTGGAGAGAGTCGGTGAGTTGGCATACCGTTTGGCTTTACCTCCATCGCTGAGTCATGTGCATAGCGTATTTCACGTTTCCCAGCTGAGGAAGTATGTATCGGACCCGTCCCACATTATTGATTTTGGAGATGTGGAGATCGAGAAGGATGTTACGTTTGAGGAGAGACCCGTCAAGATTTTGGAGCGTCGAGACAAACAGTTAAGGCACAAAACCATTCCTTTGGTTAAGGTGCAATGGTCGAGGCACGGAGTAGAAGAAGCGACGTGGGAGTTAGAGGAGGATATGCGTTCGAGACACCCCGAGCTTTTTGATTCTTAAGTTTCGGGACGAAACTTTATTTTAGAGGGGGAGAATGTAATATCCGTAATTTTCCATTTTTAGCAGTTTCCATTTTTGGTGTATGTCTATTTTTATCGACTCGCTTGTAACTGTTTCGACATTTCGAATCTACTTTGTTCTTGGAGTTTTTCCATTTGGACGAGTTTTGATGATGTTTTCACGTAATTTCATTTTATGACATGTTTTGCCGTATGAACGTTCGATTCTTGTAAAACTAGTTCGTTTTCATTGTTTCTTGGTTCGTACAAGTTCGTATGATTGAGTTGGTCGTTTTGAGACTTTCGGTTTGTAAATCCGACGTCGTTTCGTGATTTTCGGTCATTTGGGCCATTTTTGTAATTTTCTAATAGTTTAGGGAATCCCATTTTCATTGTCGCATTACGGACCCTCCGGTGGTCGGAATTGTATTTTTCTTTCAGCGCTTAACTCCATCATCTTGTATACTTTGTGCTTATGTTTCCGGATTCTGACCTCGTCATGCGTTTCGTGTTTTGTACCCTCGACGCGGACTTCACTGGCGATGTGGCGGCGATATTGAGCTGGCATGCGAGTAGCGCCGCTTCTCCTGTTGCCTTGCGTGCGCTACGATGTGCGATTAGCGTCGCTAACTCCTATTGTTAGCGTACGCTAGCGAATGGTGGCGATAGCTCTTTGGACTGTCACGGCCCGTTAACGCACGCTATATATGACAGTTAGCGTGCGCTAATTTCATTAATTATATAAGTCAGCGGGCAGTTTCAGAATAACAGTTTTATTCTTTTCTCTTCGTTTCTTCGACGTGCGACCTCAGAGGCGATTTCCACCAGTTCTATTCGGAGTTCTCTTCAAATTCCATCACGGTAGAATCGAGCCATCATATCATAATCAGCATAATCACCCTTCATCAGCCGAATTAAAGGTAATTCCTCAGGAACCCTAATTTTGACGAATTTAGGGGTTTTTCGGGATTCTAGGGTTTAGTTCCAAATTGTTCATCTATATTACGATATTCTTTACCGATTGTGATTATTGAGTGATTCTAAATCCAATTTCCTTGATTTTAATCCGCGAATTATCAATACGGGGAGATTTTGCGTAAACCCTCGCCCGTATCAATTGATCGTTCATTGTCGTATCATGTAATCGGGGTTATGGGTGTATTCCAATAGAGTATTGTTGTCCGTTGGGACTGAATTGTGTTGATCCTTCGTTTAGGAACCGTCGTTTTCCACCCGGACCGTTTGTAGTCGTGTTTCACTTCCGTTTCCTCAAGAATGTCTCAAAGGCAAGTACTTTACATTTGTTTACATGTTCTAGTATTTGAATTATGGCTGTATCGTGGTTGTTGTGGATGGTTATGTGTATGTTCACCTAGGGACGGTCCGACGGGGCCTCTAGGGATACGTATTGCCGTGAGTGTGCGTATCGCGAACTGTGGTTAGCCACCCAGGGATGTCCGATGGGGCTCTGCAGGGTACGGTGGCCGTGAGTCTCGTACCAACGGTTAACTTTGAATTGTGATTTATTGGAGATAATGTGTTTTACGATTGTACAATGTAAATATTCCGGAATATAAAATGTTTTCTAAAATGACTTTTTGGCGCATATATTCATCTGATTAGAATATAGTTCAAATGGATTGTACTTGCACTAGCGGTTGTCGCTAATCCCTTAAATGGGGGAAATACTTTTTGTATTTCAGGTATCGATCGTGGGGACAAGCGAGTACCCGAGCAGTATGAGGATGATGGGCAAGCATGATATTGTCCAGTTGTTGAGTATTGGTGTTCTGTCTGTCAATTATTATTGATGTCTAATTTTTGAGATTTATGTATTGTAAAAATTGGTTTAAGTACTCGAGTACTTCCTGTTTGAAATTGTTAATGTTGTGTTCCCGTTTTGGGAAATAGATTTGATGTCAGATTTTAATTGTCGCTTTGTAGTCTTTTATTTGGATTGTCGTTTTATTAATGATTGATTGTCGTTGTTGAATGTCTTGTTTGGTACGTTAGCCTGGTGGATTCCACGCTGTGGGGTCCACGGCGCTGTAATATCCCTGAATGTCTTGGGGGTGTTACAGGTCATCCCTAGGTGGATAACCTCACGTCCGCGATCCACCCCTCAAGGTATGAATCCCCATACGCCCCGTCGGACATCCCTGGGTGAACATTACAACCTTTATCACTCATATGTACGATCCGACGATTATCCGTGTTTCGACCCTCAAGGCACGAAACCCTATACGCCCCGTCGAACATCCCTAGGTTGGATAACCTCGGCCTAACATGGCTTTCCACATATACACACAATCAACATCACAACGGCCATCACGAATAGTACACTTTCAATCACGCCACAAAGTGCACAAACAACGCATCATCAATACAATGATTCTCAACAATCCAACGATCATCACCAACGATGCACAATCCAGCATAACTCAGGATCAATACACAACACACTAAACAAGCAAGTGTACAACCAACCCAACACGAATACCGCAAATCTTTACACATAACGCAACACACAATACACGTTTATGTGTATAAAGAACCCACACGAATATCACAATCCTGCACACATGGCCTAGCACATAACACATATACCAAAATAACACTATCACCGCAAAGCCTTTAAAATGCGTGATACAGAACCAACTCACACGAAACATATTTACAAAGGCAAACAAATCATCACAAACCTAATACGTGATTTCTAGTCACAAGATACAAGTCGTATAATAAGATACTTGCATCGGAATCGGCACATAAATACTCCGACGAACACGGCTCGACCGAAATACCCCGAAACCTACATCTTCTACAAGACACGAAGGAAACACGATCACACCGAGGTTCAAGACCAACAATAATGGAAATCACATCAACCTACCGAAGGAAACTCATTCGAACATTTAATCGAACATTAAATGTTCAATAATTCCCCAAGAACCCTAGGATCATAAACCGGGTTAAATGAATCGAAGATATGGATATAGAACCCATAAAAGATGATTAATAACATCATATTACACCAACCGATTCATCAAAGTCGGACTAGGATCGAAATCAAGAACAAATCTCCAAAAAGTCAACCCGAAGAAAAATCAAGAAATTACCTCCATCCGACGAAGAACAATGGATTAGATGATGTTACAATCACCTAGAAATCTCCAAAACACCTTGGAACTGAGCACAATTGACCAAAAATCCATACCCTAGTCTCACCCGTCCGTCAACCACGAGGAGAAGAGAAGAAGGAAAGAAATGAGGTGAAAAACCCGTCTGTCCCGTTTTATACTAACAGGGGCGCACGACCAAAGGCTCATGCGTCTGGTCATACGTTAGGCCACTGCCCAACATCACACATCACGCACGAGCACCTGCTCGTGTGGCTTGCTCGTGCGTCCCTGTTCTTGGCGAGACTACACTGTCTGGAGCACTGGTTGCGCACGAGCATCACGCACGAGCACCTGCTCGTGTGGACTGCTCGTGTGCTACACTAAGGGACAAATATCGAGCCCGACATGGCTCCAAAAGCACCCAGAACATAACCAACTCAAGAGGGGATGATAACGAGGGGTCACAACGCCCTCAGAGAGGCGAAAAGACAATGGAGTACAATATGCCCTGTCACACATGCATATACACGACCTGTACGATCTACACAACAACCAGTCGTATCCGCCGAACACCACAACACGGTCCATCATACCACCCATAATAAAGAGAAATTCCGAATAATCATCAACGAGGCAAAATAATCGACACAAACGACAAATAATTCAAAATAACCGAAAACAAAAATCTCGGGTATTACATATCATTGCTTAATTTCTTGTACTTTTTCAACCTCCATTCCGCGCGATGTTATTTGGAGGAGCCTAGTAGAGAGTAGGGTGTCATTGCCGTTCGTTAGGGCGATCCAAGACATGTACACCCAAGCTAGGACGTGCGTTAGGACTCCAGTTGGTGACACCGAGTATTTTCCGGTTGAGATAGGGCTACACCAGGGGTCGGCGCTAAGTCCTCTTCTCTTCGCTCTAATCCTTGACGTCATTTCGCGAGGGATTCAAGATGGCATCCCGTGGTGCATGCTTTTTGCTGACGACATTGTGTTAGTGGCGGAGTCGAGGATGGAGGTGAACTTGAAGTTGGAGCTTTGGAGGGCTAAGTTAGAATCCCAGGGCTTGCGTGTGAGCCGGTCTAAGACCGAGTATCTCTGGTGTAACTTTAGTGGTGAGGCCAACGAGGAAGATGTTGAGGTAATGATTGCGGATCAGATCGTACCCCGTACGGATAAGTTCAAGTATTTGGGTTCGATCATTCAGAAGGAAGGTGAGTGTGAAGATGATGTCACACATCGCATCAAGGCGGGGTGGCTAAGGTGGAGAGCAGCGACAGGGGTTCTGTGCGACAAGAAAGTCCCTCTAAAGTTGAAGGGTAAATTCTATAGAGCGGCAATCCGACCTGCAATGTTGTATGGCTCCGAATGTTGGGCGATGAAGAAGTCGCTTGAGAGCAAGTTGGAAGTGGCTGAAATGAGAATGTTACGTTGGTCGTGTGGTCGCACAATGTTAGATAGAATTGCGAACGGGGTTTTCGAGGCAGCTGGAAGTGGCGCCCATTTTGTGAAAGTTAGGGAAGGGAGATTGAGATGGTTTGGCCACGTCACGGGAAGCGGACATACGCCCGGTGAGGAGGGTCGAGAGTTTAATGGTTGTCGGGGAGAGGAGGAGAGCCGGGCCAGGGAGGACGTGGGAGGAGCAACTGAGATTAGATTTGAAGGCCTTAAACCTTTCCGAGACCATGACTGTTGATAGGTGCGCTTGGAGGCGCCAGATCAGAGTTGTGGATTCTTTTGTAGGGAGCGGTGCTGTAGTTGAGAGCCTCAGGGTTGGGTTGTCTCGGTTAGCTTTGACTTAGAGCATTGCTTTTTTACTTTTATTGTATATTTTATCCTATTGTCTTTGCGTGTGGTGTATTTTTGACAGGGAGCTGTGCGCAGAGCCAACCTCTCTTTTGTTAGAGCAGCGTTCATCGGGAGTGAAGTAGCCAAATTCCGCTTAGGTAAGTCCCATGTGGATCAAGCCATGGGCTCAGGTATGGTCTCGAGCTTTTTCGAATCTTATGTTTTCCTTTGTATTTATCACACAAGATTCTGCTGTGCACTAAGCTGGGGGTCTTCACGGAAACAGCCTCCCTACCGTAATAAGTAGGGGCATGGTCTGCGTACATCTTACCCTCCCCTGTTTGGTTTGGTTTGGTTATTTGGGCCATGTTTTCTGGAATTTTTGGGCTCCCGGTTTCTGCATCTTCGGTAAGAGTTCTTTGTCATTCTTGGTGGTTGGTCGCAGAGTCAACAGCATTAGACCCCTTGGGTTTTCTTGCTCCTCCAATTATTTTTTGGTTTATTTGGAAAGCTTTTGCTTTGATTGTTTTTGGGGGTGAATAAGTTGCATCTGCTAATGTTGCCACACAGATTAAGCAAGAGTTTCGGCTTTTCTCGCTGGGAAGGCCTATTGTCCGAGAGTGTTCTGCTGATGATATTCTGTTACATGAATTGATGATCGCTCGTTTCTCTTTGCGGCGAGCTAGGTCTATCCGGCATGTCAGATGGGAATGTCCTATTGGCCATCATCTTAAGCTCAATACCGATGCTTCATTCCATGATGGTTGCTATGCTGGTGGCGGGGCAGTTCGCAATGGATAAGGGGATTTTGTGGCCGGGTTCAGTTGCCCCATTTTTCCCGACTCGGTTATGGAAGCTGAATGTCGGGCGCTTCTCTTTGGCTTGGATTGGCGTGTTCGAGAGGGTCTGTCACCTTTTCTGGTGGAAATTGATTCCCAGCTTGTGGTTTCTTATATTTCAACAGCTTCTACAAATATGCCTTGGGTCACGAGACATTTATTTTCTGCTATAAATCGTCATCTTCTCCAGCTCGGTGCTTCAATTTTGCATATTCTTCGTGAGGTGAACTCTGTTGTTGATAATTTAGCTTCCTTTGGGTTATATTTAAATAATTCTCTAATTTTTTCTTCTTTTGATTCTTTGCCTCGAAGACTAAATTGTGTATTTTTGACGATTCCCGGGGCTTCCCTCGTATTCGCTTTGGCTAATAAAATTTCTATTCTTCAAAAAAAAAAAAAAAATTAGTGGAACTATTTTTCTCTTAAATTAAAAAAAAACATCAGATAACTCACCCCGTGCCTGGTGCTCTTAAACCATCATGACATTGCCGACACATAAACCCTTCACGAGACCCGTAGTGGTTAACACGAAACCCGCCCAATAATCATACCTCACATAATCATAATCATACCCAATAATCATATTTTTATCGCTGATTTATATCATAAATCATGACTAATAGGCGATTTTTTCGGAGTTATTTTCGAATTTTACTTTGTCCAGTTATTGTCTACCGAGTAACAATACTCCCCTCGTTCATCTGCCGAGCGGCGGGTTATCGGCACCTCTCACCAAGTTTTAGAACACTGCTTATGAAGCACGTGCACTTCAAATTAGAACTTTGTTTTGTATGCATGATTAACTTATTATCATTCTTTGGCTTATCAGTGTTTTCTGGCTTATTATTGTTCTCTGCTGGGAGAGTAAGTTCCACTTGATTTGCACTTTTCGCAATTTGTTGCTCTAGGCCTTCATATGAGCTGTTGCTGATCGTTTTGGCCTAACTTGCGCTTGCGCCGCTCCAGGCTACTGGTCATCGCTGGCTAGCGTATCGCCAGAATAATACATTTCACCGCTGCATTCATCCCTCCCCGTCAATCTAACAGTAGTATTGCATTTTAGCTGTCTGTTTTGTAGGTTTCCCAACCCGATTTTCAAGCTACCCGAAATCTTCCCGTATTGCTCCCAGGCGTCGTCGGCCTTCCGATCGCCTTTTCCCTCCCAAGAGACCAGCTCCCGACTCAAGAGGCGTGTTCGCAGAGAGTTGAGCTGGGTTTGTTTCAGGAGTCGATCGGTTTGCAGCTTCAGCGGCTTTTCCTGTCTAAGTTTGGTATCATTGTACTTTTATGTTAAATTTCATTTTCGGCAGCCATATATCTACTATTTACTGTGATTTTTATGCGGTTTGCTTGCTTTTAAATTGTCTTTTACATTTGCGACCATATTTTATTTTTCGTAGTGCGTTTGGGTTTTGTGTTGGTCGATGTCGTACTGTTTGCGGGTTGGTAGTTGGAATTTGGGTACCTTGACGGGTAAGCTTTTGGAGCTCGTGGATGTTTTGGGTAAGAGAAGGGTTGATGTGGCTTGTATTCAGGAGACTAGGTGGAAGGGGGTGCAGTCCAGGGAGGCGAACAGTTATAAATTGTGGTATTCAGGCCTTGCTAACTCGAGTAGTGGTGTGGGTATTCTTTTGTCTAAGGAGCTTAAGGATAACGTCATGGAAGTGAAGAGGTGTAGCGATAGGATTATGTCCGTTAGAGTGGTGGTTTGGGAGAAGGTGGTTAACGTGGTTTGTGCGTATGCCCCACATGCTGGCTTGGGTGTGCTTGTTAAGGAAGCTTTTTGGGTCTGTTTAGATGAGTTGGTCGGGTGTATCCCGGACGATCATTATTGTTTTGGGGGGCAATTTCAATGAGCACATTGGTGAGGGGATGGATGGTTATCATAGTGTTCATGGGGTTTCGGCTTCGGAGTTAGGAATGCAGGAGATTCCGCACTGTTGGAGTTTGCCACTGCGCATGAGTTGGTAATTGCTAACTCTATTGTTCAGAAGAGAGCTGAGCACCTCATCACCTTCGGTACTGAGGGGAACAACACGCAAATAGACGATATTTGCAATACCCACTTCATTAAACCAACCAAATGACTCAGTTCGTTTTGGCCGATATTGCTGAAAGAATGCGCTCCCTCTGTATTACTATTAAGTACAATACTCAGATTGAAATATCTATCTTCTGAATCTTTGATTATTACGTAGTCGATCTGCAAATGTCACAAATTAAATATGTTAAATCCATTTCAAGTTCAAGCATTAGAACTAGAGGTGTTCACGGTTCCGGTTCGAACCGCCGAACTGCCGGTTTTGAACCGTTGACCGCGGTTCGGTTCAAAACCGGAACCGTGAACCGTTTTAGGCGGTTGGTTCGGTTCGTCAAAATGACGAACATGAAGCGGTTCAACGCCGGTTTGAGAAAAAAATATTTGAAAAATTCAAAAATGTGACCGTTGTGAACCGGCGGTTCAACCGGGAACCGGCGGTTCAACGGTCACAATTTCAATTTTTTTTTTTTTTTTTTTTTTTACATTTTTACACCTATAAATCCCCCCCTCACATCCTTCATTTTTCTCACACCAACTATCTACTTTCTCTCTAATTTCTATTATCTCAACTCTCAAGTATACTTTTAATTCAAAAAAATGTCAAGTGCTCAATTCAACCGCGGAAAGGGAAAGGCTATCACCGGCATTCCTCGACGTGGAAGAGGCGGTGCTAGTGGTAGTACTCCTCCTCCTAATACTCCGAGTTCTCATTCTATATCAAGTCCGAATTTTGGAGACTATGTTCCCGATGAATTAACCGAGGAACAAATCAACGAAATGTTTGAAGCCTCAAAATCGATTCATGAAGATGATGAGCAACCAACAAAACCAAAACAAAGGAAACCATCCGAGCTGAAATCTCCATTATTTGCGATCCATTATACAAAAATGGACGACGTTGCATCGGTCGGTCATTTCTTGGCCAAGTGCAACTATTGCGATAAAATGTACAAGTTTAAAAAAAGGAGGAGGTTACGGGACACTCAATGGCCATATACAAAGACAACATCCCGACAAAGTTGGCATCGAGTCTAATCAAACCCAACTTCGAGGCACGGCGTCGTCTAATGCCCCCAATCAAGGTAATAGTTCTTTATTTAAATTTAATCCAATTACCGCTAGAAAAGAATTAGCTAGGTTTGTTTGTGGTAAATCTCTTCCTTTTAACTTTGCCGACGACCAAATGTATGAAAATTTCACTCAACTAAGTTTTAATCCCGCTAGTAAAAAAATTTCACGCTCTACCGTAACTCGTGATGTTCGAAAAACTACTAGCGAGGCAAAATTAATTTTAGCTAATATGTTTTTAAACTTAGATCATAAATATGTTCCGATGCTTGGAGTGATCATTGGGAAGCAAATTCATATATGGGAATTACTTATATTTGGATTGATGATTCTTGGACTATACAAAAACGTTTAATTGGTTTTAGAGAGTTTAAACCAAAATATTTCGCATAAAATTCATACAATTTTATCTGAATATAATTTAGTACAATTTTTTTTTTCAATTCTTTTGATAATGCTAGCTCCAATACAGCTAGTTTAGAATCACTTATTGCAATATGTGAGCCATCTCTTGGTGGTAAATTTTTTGATGTTAGGTGTATTTGTCATGTTCTTAATTTATGTGTTCAAGATGGTTTAACTGTTTTACAAGAAGCATATGCTCCTATCCGTGAAGCAATAATGTATTTAATTAGACATTCGTCTCTAGGTAAAAAATGGAAAAGATATTGCATAAAAAATAATATTCATCCAAAGAAATTTTCAAAAGATGTGCCAAATCGTTGGAATTCTACTTATAATTTGTTAAATGATAGTTATGAATATCGTATTGCATTATGCAATTTTTATAACGAAGAACAAGTACCCGTTTGCTTATTGCCAACTCAATGGGATAAGTGCTCTAGTTTAATGGCACTTTTAAAAATCTTTAAAGAGGCAATTGAGTCTTTGTCCGGTGTTTATTATCCTACTTCTACACTTGTTGAACATTGTGTTAAAATTGTACTTGTATTCAAGTCTTTAATTAAAGTTCCCGAGTTATTTAATTGTATAAAAGAAATGAGAAACAAATGGATTAAATATTTCGCCTACATTCCTCCGGTTTTTTTAGTTGCTAAACTTTTAGATCCTCAAGTTAGAGAGGAAGGTTTGCTAAAATTACTTTCACTTTACTATAATGCTTTATTTCCTAATCCTATTGCTAATTTTATTCCTCCAAATCCTAGCAATTTAGTTCAAAATGCAAAAAATTCGTTATCGACTCTTTATCGCGAATATGCTTGTAGTTATAGTGGTAGTCTTGATCTTGGTACGGGTTCTTCTTCTCCTGTTCACATTCCTTCTAGTAGTAGTACATCTTCTTTTGGTTTTGCTATTCCGGATCTTAGTGAATGGAATGCCTATCAAGAAGATTTATCCCGAAAACGAACAAGGTACCAAAGTAATGCTTATCAAGAACTTGAAAATTTATTTAACTACTTGTGAATTGGGAGCTTTAGAACGTGGTTCGGATGGTAATAACAATCTTCTTAAGTGGTGGGCAAAAAGGTCTACAATCTTTCCTGTAGTTGCCACGATTGCGAAGGAAATACCAGCTGTCCCGCCTCAACGGTTTACATTGAACAAGCCTTGATGTAGGAGGATACATTATGGATGAGCAGCGATCTCGATTGACGCCTCAAAATCTTGAAGCCCAAGCATTATTGAATGATTGGGTGAAAGCAAGTTACGCCAACAAGAACCAAATTATAATGAACAAGAAGACGGTGATACATATGATCTAGGATCTAGCAATGATTCGGTTGACTTGGGTGATTGAACCATCTCCTCTCCGCCTCCACCTCCGCTCCCTAAGGTAAGTATAAGGTAAGTGAACTACGAGGACTTTGATTCCTAAGGTAAGGGGATACATAGGCAACTTAATCCAAATATTTAAAGTTGATATTCTTAATTTTAACTTTGAATATTTGAATTAAACTCAAGTCCATTTTTATTTTTTTTCCTTCCCCCCACCAAATTTAAAAATGAACTACGAGGACTTTGATTTTGATTCCTAAACTATAAAGTTACGGATATCAAATACGTAGGCGCTTAATTCAAAGATTTAAAATTACAAAATTCAAGTTTAGACTTTAATACCTGAATTAAGCTCAAGTCCAATTTTTACCCCATATTTTTTTTTAAAATTAAAAATTAAAAAAAAAAAAACGCCGAACCGTCGGTTCGGTTCCGGTTTGGAACCGGCGGTTCACGGTTCAAAACCGTAACCGTGAACCGCTATAAGGCGGTTTGGTTCCGGTTCCGATTTTTGGCAAACCGGAACCGACGGTTCATGAACCGGCAGTTCAAAAAACCGGCGATTTTGAACCGTCGAACACCTCTAATTAGAACCCCAAAAGAAAGATACCATACATCTTTATAGAATATACGAATAGCAGGGTTTGGTAAGAAGTAAAAGGCATCTTCAAGCGGATAAAGGACACCCTTTCTGCTTTGATCTTCCAGGATTGACCGTACACCATAACCATATTCACCAGTCTCACTGTGTTTTTTGCCAGACAACCCTTCCAACACGCTCACCACAATTTCATGAACGCGACCCTTAAAACATTAAGAAACACTTAGTTAATCAGATGATACTAAAAAAATTATCATTTGGGTGGTAGTTGACTAGTTGGTACCTTGTATGATTTTTTTAGCTTGTGTTTAAATTTCGATGCATACAAGTCATCACTCATCTGAATTTCAACTGGTTCTTCAACCTCCCTCACTGTGTTAAGCCTTACAAACCAAAATAATTAAGATAGAGATCATTAGATGACAACATAAAGTTGTTTATAGTTACGCACATGTAGAGAGTAAAAAAAAAATAATACCAAAATCACAAGATATGGATGCCACTCTCGACCAATCTTCATGAATCGATTTTGAGGCTTCAAACATTTTGTTGATTTGTTCCTCGGTTAATTCATTGGGAACATAATCTCCAAAATTCGGACTTGGTATAGAATGAGAACTCGGAGTATGAGTAGGAGGAGGAGTACTACCACTAGCACCGTGTAGAGCCTCATAATCATCCAAAATCTGTGTAGACCCTCCTCTCGAAATTGGTCCAGAGTGGCAACCATATCTTGTGATTCTAGTATTATTTTTTTTTATTCTCTACATGTGCGTAACTATAAACAACTTTATGTTGTCATCTAATGATCTCTATCTTAATTATTTTGGTTTGTAAAGCTTAACACAGTGAGGGAGGTTGAAGAACCAGTTGAAATTCAGATGAGTGATGACTTGTATGCATCGAAATTTAAACACAAGCTAAAAAAATCATACAAGGTACCAACTAGTCAACTACCAGCCAAATGATAATTTTTTTAGTATCATCCGATTAACTAAGTGTTTCTTAATGTTTTAAGGGTCGCATTCATGAAATTGTGGTGAGCGTGTTGGAAGGGTTGCCTGGCAAAAAAACACAGTGAGGCTGGTGAATATGGTTATGGTGTACGGTCAATTCTGGAAGATCAAAGCAGAAAGGGTGTCCTTTATCCGCTTGAAGATGCCTTTTACTTCTTACCAGACCCTGCTATTCGTATATTCTATAAAGATGTATGGTATCTTTCTTTTGGGGTTCTAACCAACCACCACCATTTTTCTTGTTCATTACTCTTTAAATTTCCGATACAAAAATGTACTCCTCGGTGCGGTACAAAGACATTCAAATCGTTGATCGAGGACTCACGAGTGTAAGATTCATACTTTTTGTTACATCTTTTTCACATTATTGCGTTGCCGTTGTTACTTATTATACTTTAGTTTCATGTTGAACGATTGATTATTGATAGATTAGGTCTAAAATGCATCTGTTATGTTGTGTTGTTGTACGTCAAGCGGTTTTACGCGAATAATGAATCGGTTATTCTGTGCAGTATTAGACCGGCCTGTTATAACTTGTATTTGTTGATTATTTTACTTAATTTGCGTACTTAAGGACGGAACCAAAACAAAAAATGACCAGTTGGATTTACGTAAAACAACAAACACATTTTTCTGCATTTTCGAAAATTTGAGATTTTTTACAAGAATTAGCACTACGGTGCAAAAAATGCATGGGTGTCCGGGGACCACCGGGCCCGTCCTGGTTCCGTCACTTAGCGTACTAGTGATTAGACCTGTACTGTTACTACTTGTTTTGATTGTTTGTTTGATCGAAATTTATGTTTTGTTTAAGAGTTTAATACGGCAATCTAGCTTGATTATAGTACAAAACTCGAAACTAGGCGGACTCGAGTTCTATGGAACCTGTATTTTTAAACTTGACCTCTGTTTAGATCGACTCGATTTTCGGTATCAAACTTTGTAGTTACAATGATTGTTGTTGTTTGGCTCAACCTAACCGGTTTAGACGATATTATGTCAATTATTTGTATACACCAAACAGTAAAAATGTGAAATAGTTTGAGTCGAGTCGATTTTTCTGAATACTCGTTAGTTACAATTATTATCGTTTGGGTCAACTTGACTCCCTTAGATATTGTGCCACATATTTACATACACACCAATAGGCCTTTGGTCTAGTGGTATTCATGAGATGGTTATGTCCTCAACCAAGAGGTTGTGGTTCAAGTCCCATTAGGGACAAAAGTGATATTGTACGTATATAGTTGTGTGTGTCAAGTTGCCTTTCAAAAAAAGTAAAATATATTTACATACACAAAATGGTGGGAATGTAAATAGCATATGCTCGATAATGCTCGTGACATTTATGAGCCGAGTATCTTGATACTTGAGGTCGACTCTAAAGTTTACTCAAGTTGCTTGACCTTGACATCGTAGTGGATTTCGAATATGTTAACATCTGATTGTTAACATTTCTATTATTAGTAGCTTAATGACATTTATTGATATGCTCTTTAGTTTGTTGCTTGGTGTATTAATTTGATAATTATGGTTATGTACATGCTAATGTATTTATGTATACATGCTAACAGTACTTTCATTTCTTTTATGTTTGCAAGTTCTGTTACCCTCAAGTATTAATCCAAATCCATCGTTTATCGCAATAACTTTCTATGCAGTTTCTTTTGGCATGAACTAGAATCTTATCAGTTCATCTTGGTCTTCATTTTATATATGGATCACTCCTTTTTAAAATTTCTTACCAAGTATTTGTTTTTCAATCTATTATTCTGTTTTGTAACTCATGTTACCTAACAATAGTTACTCAAGATTGTAATCATTCCTTCCATGTCGATCACCAGTCTTAAACATCAGTTTCATCTTGCACAAGAAATGTGGGTTCATCTTGTATTTGTTCAATGACCATAGCAGGAAGTGCAACTATATCAAAGCATCACCTGACTTTTGTGTATTCCTCTAAGGTGTTTTCTCTTGATTATAATCTTAAACAGACTTGGTATAAATTTCAACTCAACATTATCAGTATCATGTTAGCATGTTATATATGCCTTAATTTGGTAATTATCGGATTTTCTTATAATTTTGTGGACTCCCAAAGATATTGTTGACTGTAATTTGGTTCAGTTATCTGCAATCATATAGCATCATGTTAATGCTGATTTAGCACCTGGTCTATGCTTCTTCTTCTTGTTTTGTACTCATTAGTCATATTAAACTCAACCAAGAAGTTATTTTAGCTCAAAAGACTTGAGTACCAACACTTTGTTGAGTAATGAGGATTATGTTCCTGGAAATTTTCTGTTAATCTGACTTTTTGTTCTGTGGATTTTTTAGTTTCGTAATGGGGAATTTAGAATTCTATTGCCAAGTTTGGTCTGGCGAAAATATGGAAGTGATCGAATGATTGATATGAAGATTAGTGAGATAGAGGAAGTCACATGGATGAAGGTTGAGGGGAGCATTCAGTTTGATATCCATATGAAAGATGGCCACAAACACAAATTTACCGGTTTCACTGGTCAGGTACTTTTCACATTTACTTATTTATCTATACCATTTTTGACAGTCATATACTAGATTATGATTTCATTTGTAAACCACATCGGATTGGATGATGTTTGTGAATTCGAAGATGTTTTCCAGCATTAAGAACATTTTGTGTTTTTCGGATGGTGGATGGAGTCTTGGAATTGGAGAAAGTATGGCGATGGAGAGGCAAATGTGGCGGGAAAGAATACGGATGGTGGATGGAGTCTGATTCTTTTTTTTTTTTTTTCAATTCCTATTTTCTTTTATTTCATGTTATCTTTTAATTTATTTTTTAGGATTTTCATTTTTTTTTTCTTAGTTTTTTTTTTCATTCTCTTTTTTTATTTGCTTTTTTCTCTACTTTTTCCCTCTTTTTTCCTTTTATGTTATTTATGTAACGATTATTGACGGTTTCAAAGTTTGATTCATGTTAGCCGACCCCAAATCATTTTGGGACTAAGGGTTAGATGTTGTTTGTACTCTCTGATGGCTAGTACTAAGAGTATCACTAAGATTTTGATTCCTGTCTTGTCCTTGCAGAATCAGATTTTCCTTGTCAATCTATTAAACAGCCAAGGCATACAAACACAGGAGGAACAATGTGTAGTTAGTGGACAGATATCAGCATCCTTGTTGGAGATAAAAGGTTGGTAATCTTACTGCTATCGTTTCTCTGCAGTCTATATAAGTGCTATAAAAGTTCACATTATTTCAGGCTAAACTACAACAATAATTGCAATGCAAGAGTTTACAGTCTTTTATCAGGTGTAATGCCATTAAACTAGCTAGTCACTATCAATTACATGAAGTATGGTTTTGGAGTCCTCACTCTTCATATTGCAAAGTTGTTGGCATTCAAATTAGAAGTATCACACCAGAGCTTTAAGAGGAATGTTTTCATATTTTGAAAAGGATGGTGGTTAAAATGAGATCCTATTAGTGCCAATTTGTGTTTCAATATAGGGGTTGAAAATGAGTCCCATTTTCAAAACTAGGGCTAATTTTATGCAGTGACTTGTGATTCTCCAACAGGCGGTGGATATTTGGGGATTGGTTATGTTTGTTAATTTTGATTCCATCTATGTCCCAACATATCCTATTGTTGGAGAATCATAAATCACCTACATAAAACTACTCCCTTTTTTATAGTTGAATATCATTTTTACGCGTATTCTGTAACAAAAAATGGCAACCCATTTGCACACACTTGTCTTAACCCCGGTTCTGAAACACAAACAAAATATCTCTGGTTTGGATAATCTATCTCCAACTACCCCCATTTCTATATATTAATAAAATAAATATAAGTAAAATTTTGTTTTTGAACCGGCAAAAACTGCAGTTTGAAATCCAGATATATACCAATGACAAGTACCACCACTACTACTAATGATATTTATGTGATATCTCTCAGGGAACTCGCTGGTTTTGAAGGTTAACCCAACAAATAAACTTTTTGAGATACCATTGACTGATGTGACTGATATAGAGACAATGGGAGAAGAAGATGTAGAAGTGTCTTTTCATATTGATAACACCTTCGGTGCCGCCGAGGTCTCTTCCTAGTAACCTTTATGATATGTGTGCATGTCTCATTGAAATGGCTCTAAAACTAGTGAGTTTGTTGTTAATGTAGGTGGTTTCTATGGATAAGCTGATGTTTAGCATCCCACACACATTCTCTCAATTTGGTGGTGTAGAAGATTCTAACCCTGCAATTGTAAGTTAAAGAACTTTTTTTAATGGGCAGTCTTCTTGTTATGAACTCGTTATTTCAATAATAAGAATTTTTTTAACCTCATAGACTTTCATTTATCAGGAATTCAAGAATAGGATAATGTCATTGGATTGTGTTCGTCTAGGAAGTGAGGACCCTGTGGCCACATTTGAGAGACTCATATTTCTTAGTCCACTGTAAGATCGTGGTTTATCCTTACATCAGCTGTTTTAATTTTACTTTTTGTAGCAACTATACAATGAGACTTTTAATTTACGCAGGGGTGATTACGATATGGATTTCAACCTTCAATTTTTCGGGCTGAAAAGGGCTGCTATTGCAGTAACACTTTTGTACAGGAGCATAGTCTCCATTCACATATTGCCTAAACTGCCTAAGGTTATTTATTTATTTCTAGTTTGGACATAGAACATAATCATTTCTGATCTTTTACTTTGTTTATGTATAGTCAATTCAGATCTTACCCTTGTTTCATTTCGCAGCCCTACCCCATCTCCACAAGTATATGTTGTAATCTGTGTAGACCCTCCTCTCCAAATTGGTCCAGAGTGGCATCCATATCTTGTGATTCTGGTATTATTTTTTTTTATTCTCTAAATGTGCGTAACTATAAACAACTTTATGTTGTCATCTAATGATCTCTATCTTAATTATTTTGGTTTGTAAAGCTTAACACAGTGAGTGAGGTTGAAGAACCAGTTGAAATTCAGATGAGTGGACTTGTATGCATCGAAATTTAAACACAAACTAAAAAAATCATACAAGGTACCAATTAGTCAACTACCAGCCAAATGATAATTTTTTTAGTATCATCTGATTAACTAAGTGTTTCTTAATGTTTTAAGGGTCGCATTCATGAAATTGTGGTGAGCGTGTTGGAAGGGTTGTCTCGCAAAAAACACAGTGAGACTCGTGAATATGGTTATGGTGTACGGTCAATTCTGGAAGATCAAAGCAGAAAGGGTGTCCTTTATCCGCTTGAAGATGCATTTTACTTCTTACCAGACCCTGCTATTCGTATATTCTATAAAGATGTATGGTATCTTTCTTTTGGGGTTCTAATTAGAGGTGTTCGGCGGTTCAAAACCGTCGGTTTTTTGAACCGCCGGTTCATGAACCGTCGGTTCCGGTTTGCCAAAAATCGGAACCGGAACCGAACCGCCTTATTGCGGTTCACGGTTACGGTTTTGAACCGTGAACCGCCGGTTCCGAACCGGAACCGAACCGGCGGTTCGGCGGTTCGGCGTTTTTTTTTTTTAATTTTTAAATTTTAATTTTAAGAAAAAATATGGGGTAAAAATTGGACTTGAGCTTAATTCAGGTATTAAAGTCTAAACTTGAATTTTGTAATTTTAAATCTTTGAATTAAGCGCCTACGTATTTGATATCCGTAACTTTGTAGTTTAGGAATCAAAATCAAAGTCCTTGTAGTTCATTTTTAAATTTGGTGGGGGGAAGGAAAAAAAATAAAAATGGACTTGAGCTTAATTCAAATATTCAAAGTTAAAATTAAGAATTTCAACTTTAAATATTTGGATTAAGTTGCCTACGTATCCCCTTACCTTAGGAATCAAAGTCCTCGGAGTTCACTTACCTTATACTTACCTTAGGGAGCGGAGGTGGAGGCGGAGAGGAGATGGTTCAATCACCCAAGTCAACCGAATCAGTGCTAGATCCGGTATCATATGTATCACTGTCTTCTTGTTCATTATAATTTGGTTATAGTTGGCGTAACTCTGCTTTCACCCAATCATTCAATAATGCTTGGGCTTCAAGATTTTGAGGCGTCAATCGAGATCGTCGTTCATCCAGAATGTATCCTCCTACACTGAAGGCTTGTTCAACAGAAACTGTTGAGGCGGGGACAGCTAGTATTTCCTTCGCAATCGTGGCAACTACAGGAAAGATTGTAGACCTTTTTGCCCACCACTTAAGAAGATTGTTATTACCATCCGAACCACGTTCTAAAGCTCCCAATTCACAAGTAGTTAAATAATTTTCAAGTTCTTGATAAGCATTACTTTGGTACCTTGTTCGTTTTCGGGATAAATCTTCTTGATAGGCATTCCATTCACTAAGATCCGGAATAGCAAAACCAAAAGAAGATGTACTACTACTAGAAGGAATGTGAACAGGAGTAGAAGAACCCGTACCAAGATCAAGACTACCACTATAACTATAAGCATATTCGCGATAAAGAGTCGATAACGAATTTTTTGCATTTTGAACTAAATCGCTAGGATTTGGAGGAATAAAATTAGCAATGGGATTAGGAAATAAAGCATTATAGTAAAGTGAAAGTAATTTTAGCAAACCTTCCTCTCTAAATTGAGGATCTAAAAGTTTAGCAACTAAAAAAACCGGAGGAATGTAGGCGAAATATTTAATCCATTTGTCTCATTTCTTTTATACAATTAAATAACTCGGAAACTTTAATTAAAGACTTGAATACAAGTACAATTTTAACACAATGTTCAACAACAAGTGTAGAAGTAGGATAATAAACACCGGACAAAGACTCAGTTGCCTCTTTAAAGATTTTTTAAAGTGCCATTAAACTAGAGCACTTATCCCATTGAGTTGACAATAAGCAAACGGGTACTTGTTCTTCGTTATAAAAATTGCATAATGCAATATGATGTTCATAACTATCATTTAACAAATTGTAAGTAGAATTCCAACGATTTGGCACATCTTTTGAAAATTTCTTTGGATGAATATTATTTTTTATGCAATATCTTTTCCATTTTTTACCTAGAGACGAATGTCTAATTAAATACATTATTGCTTCACGGATAGGAGCATATGCTTCTTGTAAAACAGTGAAACCATCTTGAACACATAAATTAAGAACATGACAAATACACCTAACATGAAAAAATTTACCACCAAGAGATGGCTTACATATTGCAAAAAGTGATTCTAAACTAGCTGTATTGGAGCTAGCATTATCAAAAGAAATTGAAAATTTTTTTTGTACTAAATTATATTCAGATAAAATTGTATGAATTTTATGCGAAATATTTTGGGCGGTATGTGCGATATTAAACTCTCTAAAACCAATTAAACGTTTTTGTATAGTTCAAGAATCATCAATCCAAATACAAGTAATTCCCATATATGAATTTGCTTCCCAATGATCACTCCAAGCATCGGAACATATACAAACTTTATGATCTAAGTTTAAAAACACATTAGCTAAAATTAATTTTGCCTCGCTAGTAGTTTTTCGAACATCACGAGTTACGGTAGAGCGTGAAATTTTTTTACTAGCGGGATTAAAACTTAGTTGAGTGAAATTTTCATACATTTGGTCGTCGGCAAAGTTAAAAGGAAGAGATTTACCACAAACAAACCTAGCTAATTCTTTTCTAGCGGTAATTGGATTAAATTTAAATAAAGAACTATTACCTTGATTGGGGGCATTAGACGACGCCGTGCCTCGAAGTTGGGTTTGATTAGACTCGATGCCAACTTTGTCGGGATGTTGTCTTTGTATATGGCCATTGAGTGTCCCGTAACCTCCTCCTTTTTTAAACTTGTACATTTTATCGCAATAGTTGCACTTGGCCAAGAAATGACCGGGACCGGATGCAACGTCGTCCATTTTTGTATAATGGATCGCAAATAATGGAGATTTCAGCTCGGATGGTTTCCTTTGTTTTGGTTTTGTTGGTTGCTCATCATCTTCATGAATCGATTTTGAGGCTTCAAACATTTCGTTGATTTGTTCCTCGGTTAATTCATCGGGAACATAGTCTCCAAAATTCGGACTTGATATAGAATGAGAACTCGGAGTATTAGGAGGAGGAGTACTACCACTAGCACCGCCTCTTCCACGTCGAGGAATGCCGGTGATAGCCTTTCCCTTTCCGCGGTTGAATTGAGCACTTGACATTTTTTTGAATTAAAAGTATACTTGAGAGTTGAGATAATAGAAATTAGAGAGAAAGTAGATAGTTGGTGTGAGAAAGTTATATATAGACAGCCTACTATCACTTTGCAATACCCACTTCATTAAACCAACCAGATGAGTCAGTTCGTTTTGGACGATATTGCTGAAAGAATGCGCTCCCTCTGTATTACTATTAAGTACAATACTCACATTGAAATATCTATCTTCTGAATCTTTGATTATTATGTAGTCGATCTGCAAATGTCACAAATTAAATATGTTAAATCCATTTCAAGTTCAAGCATTAGAACTAGAGGTGTTCACGGTTCCGGTTCGAACCGCCGAACCGCCGGTTTTGAACCGTTGACCGCGGCTCGGTTAACCGTTGACCACGGTTCGGTTAACCGTTGACCGCGGTTCGGTTCAAAACCGGAACCGTGAACCGTTTTTAGACGGTTCGGTTCTGGTTAGTCAAAATGACGAACCGCGAACCGGCGGTTCAACCGCCGGTCTCAGAAAAAAAAATTTTTTTTTTGAAAAATTCAAAAATGTGACCGTTGTGAACCGGCGGTTCAAACCGGAACCGGCGGTTCAACGGTCACAATTTCAATTTTTTTTTTTTTACATTTTTACACTTATAAATACCCCCCTCACATCCTTCATTTTTCTCACACCAACTATCTACTTTCTCTCTAATTTCTATTATCTCAACTCTCAAGTATACTTTTAATTCAAAAAAATGTCAAGTGGTCAATTCAACCGGGGAAAGGGAAAGGCTATCACCGGCATTCCTCGACGTGGAAGAGGCGGTGCTAGTGGTAGTACTCCTCCTCCTAATACTCCGAGTTCTCATTCTATACCAAGTCCGAATTTTGGAGATTATGTTCCCGATGAATTAACCGAGGAACAAATCAACGAAATGTTTGAAGCCTCAAAATCGATTCATGAAGATGATGAGCAACCAACAAAACCAAAACAAAGGAAACCATCCGAGCTGAAATCTCCATTATTTGCGATCCATTATACAAAAATGGACGACGTTGCATCCGGTCCCGGTCATTTCTTGGCCAAGTGCAACTATTGCGATAAAATGTACAAGTTTAAAAAAGGAGGAGGTTACGGGACACTCAATGGCCATATACAAAGACAACATCCCGACAAAGTTTGCATCGAGTCTAATCAAACCCAACTTCGAGGCACGGCGTCGTCTAATGCCCCCAATCAAGGTAATAGTTTTTTATTTAAATTTAATCCAATTACCGCTAGAAAAGAATTAGCTAGGTTTGTTTGTGGTAAATCTCTTCCTTTTAACTTTGCCGACGAGCAAATGTATGAAAATTTCACTCAACTAAGTTTTAATCCCGCTAGTAAAAAAATTTCACGCTCTACCGTAACTCGTGATGTTCGAAAAACTACTAGCGAGGCAAAATTAATTTTAGCTAATATGTTTTTAAACTTAGATCATAAAGTTTGTATATGTTCCGATGCTTGGAGTGATCATTGGGAAGCAAATTCATATATGGGAATTACTTGTATTTGGATTGATGATTCTTGGACCATACAAAAACGTTTAATTGGTTTTAGAGAGTTTAAACCAAAATATTTCGCATAAAATTCATACAATTTTATCTGAATATAATTTAGTACAAAAATTTATTTCAATTTCTTTTGATAATGCTAGCTCCAATACAACTAGTTTAGAATCACTTATTGCAATATGTGAGCCATCTCTTGGTGGTAAATTTTTTGATGTTAGGTGTATTTGTCATGTTCTTAATTTATGTGTTCAAGATGGTTTAACTGTTTTACAAGAAGCATATGCTCCTCTCCGTGAAGCAATAATGTATTTAATTAGACATTCGTCTCTAGGTAAAAAATGGAAAATATATTGCATAAAAAATAATATTCATCCAAAGAAATTTTCAAAAGATGTGCCAAATCATTGGAATTCTACTTATAATTTGTTAAATGATAGTTATGAATATCGTATTGCATTATGCAATTTTTATAACGAAGAACAAGTACCCGTTTGCTTATTGCCAACTCAATGGGATAAGTGCTCTAGTTTAATGGCACTTTTAAAAATCTTTAAAGAGGCAATTGAGTCTTTGTCCGGTGTTTATTATCCTACTTCTACACTTATTGTTGAACATTGTGTTAAAATTGTACTTGTATTCAAGTCTTTAATTAAAGTTCCCGAGTTATTTAATTGTATAAAAGAAATGAGAGACAAATGGATTAAATATTTCGCCTACATTCCTCCGGTTTTTTTAGTTGCTAAACTTTTAGATCCTCAAGTTAGAGAGGAAGGTTTGCTAAAATTACTTTCACTTTACTATAATGCTTTATTTCCTAATCCTATTGCTAATTTTATTCCTCCAAATCTTAGCGATTTAGTTCAAAATGCAAAAAATTCGTTATCGACTCTTTATCGCGAATATGCTTGTAGTTATAGTGGTAGTCTTGATCTTGGTACGGGTTCTTCTTCTCCTGTTCACATTCCTTCTAGTAGTACATCTTCTTTTGGTTTTGCTATTCCGGATCTTAGTGAATGGAATGCCTATCAAGAAGATTTATCCCGAAAACGAACAAGGTACCAAAGTAATGCTTATCAAGAACTTGAAAATTTATTTAACTACTTGTGAATTGGGAGCTTTAGAACGTGGTTCGGATGGTAATAACAATCTTCTTAAGTGGTGGGCAAAAAGGTCTACAATCTTTCCTGTAGTTGCCACGATTGCGAAGGAAATACTAGCTGTCCCCGCCTCAACAGCTTCACAACAAGCCTTCAGTGTAGGAGGATACATTCTGGATGAACGACGATCTCGATTGACGCCTCAAAATCTTGTAGCCCAAGCATTATTGAATGATTGGGTGAAAGCTGAGTTACGCCAACAAGAACCAAATTATAATGAACAAGAAGACAGTGATACATATGATACCAGATCTAGCAATGATTCGGTTGACTTGGGTGATTGAACCATCTCCTCTCCGCCTTCACCTCCGCTCCCTAAGGTAAGTATAAGGTAAGTGAACTACGAGGACTTTGATTCCTAAGGTAAGGGGATACGTAGGCAACTTAATCCAAATATTTAAAGTTGAAATTCTTAATTTTAACTTTGAATATTTGAATTAAGCTCAAGTCCATTTTTATTTTTTTTCCTTCCCCCCACCAAATTTAAAAATGAACTACGAGGACTTTGATTTTGATTCCTAAACTACAAAGTTACGGATATCAAATACGTAGGCGCTTAATTCAAAGATTTAAAATTACAAAATTCAAGTTTAGACTTTAATACCTGAATTAAGCTCAAGTCCAATTTTTACCCCATATTTTTTTTTTAAAATAAAAAAAAAAACGCCGAACCGTCGGTTCGGTTCCGGTTCAGAACCGGCGGTTCACGGTTCAAAACCGTAACCGTGAACCGCTATAAAGCGGTTCGGTTCCGGTTCCGATTTTTGGCAAACCGGAACCGACGGTTCATGAACCGGCAGTTCAAAAAACCGGCGGTTTTGAACCGTCGAACACCTCTAATTAGAACCCCAAAAGAAAGATACCATACATCTTTATAGAATATACGAATAGCAGGGTCTGGTTAGAAGTAAAAGGCATCTTCAAACGGGTAAAGGACACCCTTTCTGCTTTGATCTTCCAGAATTGACCGTACACCATAAGTATATTCACCAGTCTCACTGTGTTTTTTGCCAGACAACCCTTCCAACACGCTCACCACAATTTCATGAACGCGACCCTTAAAACATTAAGAAACACTTAGTTAATCAGATGATACTAAAAAAATTATCATTTGGGTGGTAGTTGACTAGTTGGTACCTTGTATGATTTTTTTAGCTTGTGTTTAAATTTCGATGCATACAAGTCATCACTCATCTGAATTTCAACTGGTTCTTCAACCTCCCTCACTGTGTTAAGCCTTAACAAACCAAAATAATTAAGATAGAGATCATTAGATGACAACATAAAGTTGTTTATAGTTACGCACATGTAGAGAGGAAAAAAAAGTAATACCAAAATCACAAGATATGGATGCCACTCTGGACCAATCTTCATGAATCGATTTTGAGGCTTCAAACATTTTGTTGATTTGTTCCTCGGTTAATTCATCGGGATCATAATCTCCAAAATTCGGACTTGGTATAGAATGAGAACTCGGAGTATGAGTAGGAGGAGGAGTACTACCACTAGCACCGTGTAGAGCCTCATAATCATCCAAAATCTGTGTAGACCCTCTCGAAATTGGTCCAGAGTGGCAACCATATCTTGTGATTCTGGTATTATTTTTTTTTATTCTCTACATGTGCGTAACTATAAACAACTTTATGTTGTCATCTAATGATCTCTATCTTAATTATTTTGGTTTGTAAAGCTTAACACAGTGAGGGAGGTTGAAGAACCAGTTGAAATTCAGATGAGTGATGACTTGTATGCATCGAAATTTAAACACAAGCTAAAAAAATCATACAAGGTACCAACTAGTCAACTACCAGTCAAATGATAATTTTTTTAGTATCATCCGATTAACTAAGTGTTTCTTAATGTTTTAAGGGTCGCATTCATGAAATTGTGGTGAGCGTGTTGGAAGGGTTGCCTGGCAAAAAAACACAGTGAGACTGGTGAATATGGTTATGGTGTACGGTCAATTCTGGAAGATCAAAGCAGAAAGGGTGTCCTTTATCCGCTTGAAGATGCCTTTTACTTCTTACCAGACCCTGCTATTCGTATATTCTATAAAGATGTATGGTATCTTTCTTTTGGGGTTCTAACCACCACCATTTTTCTTGTTCATTACTCTTTAAATTTCCGATACAAAAATGTACTCCTCGGTGCGGTACAAAGACATTCAAATCGTTGATCGAGGACTCACGAGTGTAAGATTCATACTTTTTGTTACATCTTTCACATTATTGCGTTGCCGTTGTTACTTATTATACTTTAGTTTCATGTTGAACGATTGATTATTGATAGATTAGGTCTAAAATGCATCTGTTATGTTGTGTTGTTGTACGTCAAGCGGTTTTACGCGAATAATGAATCGGTTATTCTGTGCAGTATTAGACCGGCCTGTTATAACTTGTATTTGTTGATTATTTTACTTAATTTGCGTACTTAAGGACGGAACCAAAACAAAAAATGACCAGTTGGATTTACGTAAAACAACAAACACATTTTTCTGCATTTTCGAAAATTTGAGATTTTTTACAAGAATTAGCACTACGGTGCAAAAAATGCATGGATGTCCGGGGACCACCGGGCCCGTCCTGGTTCCGTCACTTAGCGTACTAGTGATTAGACCTGTACTGTTACAACTTGTTTTGATTGTTTGTTTGATCGAAATTTATGTTTTGTTTAAGAGTTTAATACGGCAATCTAGCTTGATTATAGTACAAAACTCGAAACTAGGCGGACTCGAGTTCTATGGAACCTGTATTTTTAAACTTGACCTCTGTTTAGATCGACTCGATTTTCGGTATCAAACTTTGTAGTTACAATGATTGTTGTTGTTTGGCTCAACCTAACCGGTTTTGACGATATTATGTCAATTATTTGTATACACCAAACAGTAAAAATGTGAAATAGTTTGAGTCGAGTCGATTTTTCTGAATACTCGTTAGTTACAATTATTATCATTTGGGTCAACTTGACTCCCTTAGATATTGTGCCACATATTTACATACACACCAATAGGCCTTTGGTCTAGTGGTATTCATGAGATGGTTATGTCCTCAACCAAGAGGTTGTGGTTCAAGTCCCATTAGGGACAAAAGTGATATTGTACGTATATAGTTGTGTGTGTCAAGTTGCCTTTCAAAAAAAGTAAAATATATTTACATACACAAAACGGTGGGAATGTAAATAGCATATGCTCGATAATGCTCGTGACATTTATGAGCCGAGTATCTTGATACTTGAGGTCGACTCTAAAGTTTACTCAAGTTGCTTGACCTTGACATCGTAGTGGATTTCAAATATGTTAACATCTGATTGTTAACATTTCTATTATTAGTAGCTTAATGACATTTATTGATATGCTCTTTAGTTTGTTGCTTGGTGTATTAATTTGATAATTATGGTTATGTACATGCTAATGTATTTATGTATACATGCTAACAGTACTTTCATTTCTTTTATGTTTGCAAGTTCTGTTACCCTCAAGTATTAATCCAAATCCATCGTTTATCGCAATAACTTTCTATGCAGTTTCTTTTGGCATGAACTAGAATCTTATCAGTTCATCTTGGTCTTCATTTTATATATGGATCACTCCTTTTTAAAATTTCTTACCAAGTATTTGTTTTTCAATCTATTATTCTGTTTTGTAACTCACGTTACCTAACAATAGTTACTCAAGATTGTAATCATTCCTTCCATGTCGATCACCAGTCTTAAACATCAGTTTCATCTTGCACAAGAAATGTGGGTTCATCTTGTATTTGTTCAATGACCATAGCAGGAAGTGCAACTATATCAAAGCATCACCTGACTTTTGTGTATTCCTCTAAGGTGTTTTCTCTTGATTATAATCTTAAACAGACTTGGTATAAATTTCAACTCAACATTATCAGTATCATGTTAGCATGTTATATATGCCTTAATTTGGTAATTATCGGATTTTCTTATAATTTTGTGGACTCCCAAAGATATTGTTGACTGTAATTTGGTTCAGTTATCTGCAATCATATAGCATCATGTTAATGCTGATTTAGCACCTGGTCTATGCTTCTTCTTCTTGTTTTGTACTCATTAGTCATATTAAACTCAACCAAGAAGTTATTTTAGCTCAAAAGACTTGAGTACCAACACTTTGTTGAGTAATGAGGATTATGTTCCTGGAAATTTTCTGTTAATCTGACTTTTTGTTCTGTGGATTTTTTAGTTTCGTAATGGGGAATTTAGAATTCTATTGTCAAGTTTGGTCTGGCGAAAATATGGAAGTGATCGAATGATTGATATGAAGATTCGTGAGATAGAGGAAGTCACATGGATGAAGGTTTAGGGGAGCATTCAGTTTGATATCCATATGAAAGATGGTCACAAACACAAATTTACCGGTTTCACTGGTCATGTACTTTTCACATTTACTTATTTATCTATACCATGTTTGACAGTCATATACTAGATTATGATTTCATTTGTAAACCACATCGGATTGGATGATGTTTGTGAATTCGAACATGTTTTCCAGCATTAAGAAGATTTTGTGTTTTTCGGCATATTGTACTCTCTGATGGCTAGTACTAAGAGTATCACTAAGATTTTGATTCCTGTCTTGTCCTTGCAGAATCAGATTTTCCTTGTCAATCTATTAAACAGCCAAGGCATACAAACACAGGAGGAACAGTGTGTAGTTAGTGGACAGATATCAGCATCCTTGTTGGACATAAAAGGTTGGTAATCTTACTGCTATCGTTTCTCTGCAGTCTATATAAGTGCTATAAAAGTTCACATTATTTCAGGCTAATCTACAACAATAATTACAATGCAAGAGTTTACAGTCTTTTATCAGGTGTAATGCCATTAAACTAGCTAGTCACTATCAATTACATGAAGTATGGTTTTGGAGTCCTCACTCTTCATATTGCAAAGTTGTTGGCATTCAAATTAGAAGTATCACACCAGAGCTTTAAGAGGAATGTTTTCATATTTTGAAAAGGATGGTGGTTAAAATGAGATCCTATTAGTGCCGATTTGTGTTTCAATATAGGGGTTGAAAATGAGTCCCATTTTCAAAACTAGGCTAATTTTATGCAGTGACTTGTGATTCTCCGGATTGGTTATGTTTGTTAATTTTGATTCCATCTATGTCCCAACATATCCTATTGTTGGAGAATCATAAATCACCTACATAAAACTACTCCCTTTTTTTATAGTTGAATATCATTTTTACGCGTATTCTGTAACAAAAAATGGCAACCCATTTGCACACACTTATCTTAACCCCGGTTCTGAAACACAAACAAAATATCTCTGGTTTGGATAATCTATCTCCAACTACCCCCATTTCTATATTTTAATAAAATAAATATAAGTAAAATTTTGTTTTTGAACCGGCAAAAACTGCAGTTTGAAATCCAGATATATACCAATGACTGTTGGTATATTATCGGATATTTGCGCCGTTTTGTGCGGAAGCGTAAATAAATTGCGGAAAATAAATCACACAAGGATTTATAGAGGTTCGGCTATTAACGAAGCCTACGTCCTCTCTCGATGTATCTTTTTCTTAGGATTAAGATTAAAACCTCTACGCCTCTCTTCTATCGGTCGAGGGATTACCGTTACAAGCTCGTCTTCTATCGGTCCGAGTAAAACCGTTTTTCCTTTTCTATTGGATAAGGAATCAACCACTCTAGCTTTCTATGGGTACTAGATAAACCTCACTTAGATATCGATTGCGATTCTAACAATGCCGGATACTTGATCCTAATAACACCGAATCCAATCGTATCTTTTCTTTTACCTCTCGTGTATAATGTTGAATGTATAAATACTCAAACTAACAATATAAGCTCAATATTACAACAACAATGTAAGTATATGTTTCTCAGATGTATGACTTGTTTGCTTGAAGTTGTTGTACTCAAACAATACCATAGGGATGGTATTTATAGGCATTTCCCACAAACTAGCCGTTGCTGCCAGTTGACTAGCTAGCGTGCGCTAGCTCTTCCTTCTTAGCGTGCGTGCGTAATGTCTTTCATGTAGCGTACGTTAGACTGTTCTCAGTTTCAGTCCAGTAGCTTCGTTTCTTCTTTAGCGTACGTTATGCCTTCTGCCTTACGTACGTAACCATCTTGTATTAGCGTGCGTTAATAGCACATTGTAGCGTGCGCTAATACAATATATCCGTTGCATGGATTGTCAAAGTATCCGTTTGATATGCTGACTTTGTCCTGCTTTTCCCAACGTTCTGATTTGACTTGATTCAAACTTCTTAGCGTGCGCTATTCCTTCTTTGTAGCGTGCGCTAATGCTGACTTCATTGCATACGTCATTGTGTTTGAATTCCTTCACAACGGTAACAAGGCTCGATAGCGTGCGCTATTCCTTCTTTGTAGCATGCGCTAATGCTGACTTCATTGCATACGTCATTCTGTGTTTGAATTCCTTCACAACGGTAACAAGGCTCGATAGCGTGCGTTAATGATAACGTGTAGCATGCGCTATCTCAACAGCTGACTTCACTTCAGCTTACTTCGAACTTGGCTGATATGCAGATTACTCCCCGTTAGCGTGTGCTAATGTATGAACACTTGCGTACGCTAATGCAGTCTAGATTGCAACTTTTTGCGTCTTCGTCTGCTTCGTCGTTTTGCTTCGCCTCGATGTTTTGTTGTTTAGCAACTTTAATCATCAAAACACAAATTAAATAATGTGTGGAATAAATATTCCAACAATCTCCCCCTTTTTTGATGATTACAAAACAACTCTTGAATTGAATAAAACCTGTAAAAATAATATATGTATATTTATACGAATCAGAGTTTTCGGCTTTGATCGTTTCGTTAGTTTCTCCAATTCTCTTTTCTTTTCAACATCTTTTTCGACTTCTTCGATTTTCATTTTTCAACTTTTCAACTCCTTTGTTTTAACTCCCCCTTTCTGTATGCTTTCTTTTTCTTTTCGACTTCTTCGATTTTTCTCATTTTTATCAATTCATCTCCTTCTCCTTTTTATCTCAATTCATCTCCTTCTCCCCCTTTTTGTCTTCATCAAAAGGTATATATAAAAAATGTAGACAATACCAATTAACGAAAATAAATAATATGCATGATATGGGTAAAACTCCCCCTGAAAATATTATCTCCTCCTCAAAAAAAATTCCTTCTCCCCCTTTGTAAAATATCACACTTTAATTTTTGGGGACCCAACCTATAGTTGGTTTTTGTTTTGAGACGTGGACGATATTTGAAATGTTTGTTCCTTTAGGAACCCGAATCTTTTTAATTTTTATCGTCCGTCTTGGGCTTTTGCAATTTGAAATGTGATGCCCAATTTTCAAATATTTTTCACATCGGGGTATCTTGAAATTGACGGATTCGTTTTTCGAACGTGGTTTGAATCCCAATCCCTCTTTATTTAGAGTGTATTTTTGAACACATAACATTTGTTCAAATTTATCGTTGCCGCACGAGAATTTCTTTGTCAAAATTTTTAGTTCATCTTGAACTTTTAAAAGATCATTTTTCAAAATATTTTCATTTTCAAGGCACTTCGAATGATCAATTTCGACAAATTTCCCTTTTTCAAGTATTTTGGAATTTTCAACTTCCAAAGTTTTATATTTAGACTTGAAGGATTTAATTTCATTTAAAGCATTTTGATAGTCCATATGTAATAATTCGAATGCTTCAAAGAGTTCGTCGTAGGAGTTACTTACTTGGCTTTCGACGTCGCTATCGTCGAATGAACTCCGGGCCATGAGCGCGAGATTATTTTGGTCAAGAAAATCTTCATCGGGATCTTCGTTGCTCCACGTGATTAAAACCTCCTTTTGCTTTACACGACAGTTTTTAGCAAAGTGGCCTGGTTTACCACATAATCGATAAGTGTTGTCGGGTTTCTTTGATTCGCCCGTTTGAATGTCATTTCTCCGGTTTAATAAGTGTTGGAACTTATTAATGTTCTTGGCATAATATGCCATTTCTTCATCACTTTCGTCCATTGGGATTTCTTCTTTCTTTTTCGACATTTTAGCCTTGAAGGCTATCGACCTCTCCTTTGGTTTCGGTTTGGCATTCCGAGATTTTAGAACGATCTCGTAATTGATAAGAGAACCAACAAGAGCACTAAAATCAAGAGTATTTAAATCTTTTGATTCCATTATTGCCGTAACCGTACCGTCCCATTCTCGAGGTAGTGATCGGAGAATTTTCTTTACTTTCTCACTACTCGAAAATGGTTTTCCGAAACATGCTAATCCATTAGTGATGACCGAAAATCGGTCGAGCATAATCGAGATGGATTCGTCGTCCTTCATTTGGAATAATTCATAATCGTGAAGGAGCATGTTTATCTTCGTCTCTTTGACTTGAGACGTACCTTCGTGTGATACTTCAAGCATTTTCCAGATTTCTTTGGCACTATCACACGATGATATCCGGTTGTGTTCTTCCGGATTTAAGGCACAATAAAGAAGTTGAGTTGCCTTACAATTGAAATGGTCGTTTTTCCAATCGGAGTCGTCATATTCTTCAAAAGTTTTAAGCGTACCGTTGGAATTCGTTGGAATTTTTGGACCAAGACAAATCACCTTCCAAATTTCGATGTCGTAAGCTCGAATGAATATCGACATCTTCTTCTTCCAAGTCATGAAGTTTGCGCCATCAAAAAATGGTGGTCGGTTGAGAGCAAGGCCTTCGGCTGGAGAGATTTGAAACGCCATTTTGGATCTTTTTCTCCTCAGATGTTAAGCCGCGTATTGGAGTACCGCTCCGATACCAATTGTTGGTATATTATCGGATATTTGCGCCGTTTTGTGCGGAAGCGTAAATAAATTGCGGAAAATAAATCACACAAGGATTTATAGAGGTTCGGCTATTAACGAAACCTACGTCCTCTCTCGATGTATCTTTTTCTTAGGATTAAGATCAAAACCTCTACGCTTCTCTTCTATCGGTCGAGGGATTACCGTTACAAGCTCGTCTTCTATCGGTCCGAGTAAAACCGTTTTTCCTTTTCTATTGGATAAGGAATCAACCACTCTAGCTTTCTATGGGTACTAGATAAACCTCACTTAGATATCGATTGCGATTCTAACAATGTCGAATACTTGATCCTAATAACACCGAATCCAATCGTATCTTTTCTTTTACCTCTCGTGTATGAATGTATAAACACTCAAACTAACAATATAAGCTCAATATTACAACAACAATGTAAGTATATGTTTCTCAGATGTATGACTTGTTTGCTTGAAGTTGTTGTACTCAAACAATACCATAAGGATGGTATTTATAGGCATTTCCCACAAACTAGCCGTTGCTGCCAGTTGACTAGCTAGCGTGCGCTAGCTCTTCCTTCCTAGCGTGCGCTATCGCACATTTTTGCTTTAGCGTGCGTAATGTCTTTCATGTAGCGTACGTTAGACTGTTCTCAGTTTCAGTCCAGTAGCTTCGTTTCTTCTTTAGCGTACGTTATGCCTTCTGCCTTACGTACGTAACCATCTTGTATTAGCGTGCGTTAATAGCACATTGTAGCGTGCGCTAATACAATATATCCGTTGCATGGATTGTCAAAGTATCCGTTTGATATGCTGACTTTGCCCTGCTTTTCCCAACATTCTGATTTGACTTGATTCAAACTTCTTAGCGTGCGCTATTCCTTCTTTGTAGCGTGCGCTAATGCTGACTTCATTGCATACGTCATTCTGTGTTTGAATTCCTTCACAACGGTAACAAGGCTCGATAGCGTGCACTATTCCTTCTTTGTAGCGTGCGCTAATACTGACTTCATTGCATACGTCATTCTGTGTTTGAATTCCTTCACAACGGTAACAAGGCTCGATAGCGTGCGTTAATGATAACGTGTAGAGTGCGCTATCTCAACAGCTGACTTCACTTCAGCTTACTTCGAACTTGGCTGATATGCAGATTACTCCCTGTTAGCGTGCGCTAATGTATGAACACTTGCGTGCGCTAATGCAGTCTAGATTGCAACTTTTTGCGTCTTCGTCTGCTTCGTCGTTTTGCTTCGCCTCGATGTTGTTTTGTTGTTTAGCAACTTTAATCATCAAAACACAAATTAAATAATGTGTGGAATAAATATTCCAACAATGACAAGTACCACCACTACTACTAATGATATTTATGTGATATCTCTCAGGGAACTCGCTGGTTTTGAAGGTTAACCCAACAAATAAACTTTTTGAGATACCATTGACTGATGTGACTGATATAGAGACAATGGGAGAAGAAGATGTAGAAGTGTCTTTTCATATTGATAACACCTTCGGTGCCGCCGAGGTCTCTTCCTAGTAACCTTTATGATATGTGTGCATGTCTCATTGAAATGGCTCTAAAACTAGTGAGTTTGTTGTTAATGTAGGTGGTTTCTATGGATAAGCTGATGTTTAGCATCCCACACACGTTCTCTCAATTTGGTGGTGTAGATTCTAACCCTGCAATTGTAAGTTAAAGAACTTTTTTTAATGGGCAGTCTTCTTGTTATGAACTCTGTTATTTCAATAGTAAGAATTTTTTTAACCTCATAGACTTTCATTTATCAGGAATTCAAGAAGAGGATAATGTCATTGGATTGTGTTCGTCTAGGAAGTGAGGACCCTGTGGCCACATTTGAGAGACTCATATTTCTTAGCCCACTGTAAGATCGTGGTTTATCCTTACATCAGCTGTTTTAATTTTACTTTTTGTAGCAACTATACAATGAGACTTTTAATTTACGCCTGGGTGATTACGATATGGATTTCAACCTTCAATTTTTCGGGCTGAAAAGGGCTGCTATTGCAGTAACACTTTTGTACAAGAGCATAGTCTCCATTCACATATTGCCTAAACTGCCTAAGGTTATTTATTTATTTCTAGTTTGGACA
The DNA here is from genome assembly GCA_033398695.1 of Orobanche coerulescens. Taxonomy (NCBI): domain Eukaryota; kingdom Viridiplantae; phylum Streptophyta; class Magnoliopsida; order Lamiales; family Orobanchaceae; genus Orobanche; species Orobanche coerulescens. Next base: position 14,028,795 of record CM065801.1, read on the forward strand.
TAGAACATAATCATTTCTGATCTTTTACTTTGTTTATGTATAGTCAATTCAGATCTTACCCTTGTTTCATTTCGCAGCCCTACCCATCTCCACAAGTATATGTTGTAATCTGTGTAGACCCTCCTCTCCAAATTGGTCCAGAGTGGCATCCATATCTTGTGATTCTGGTATTATTTTTTTTATTCTCTACATGTGCGTAACTATAAACAACTTTATCTCTATCTTAATTATTTTGGTTTGTAAAGCTTAACACAGTGAGGGAGGTTGAAGAACCAGTTGAAATTTAGATGAGTGATGACTTGTATGCATCGAAATTTAAACACGAGCTAAAAAAATCATACAAGGTACCAACTAGTCAACTACCAGCCAAATGATAATTTTTTAGTATCATCTGATTAACTAAGTGTTTCTTAATGTTTTAAGGGTCGCATTCATGAAATTGTGGTGAGCGTGTTGGAAGGGTTGTCTGGCAAAAAACACAGTGAGACTGGTGAATATGGTTATGGTGTACGGTCAATTCTGGAAGATCAAAGCAGAAAGGGTGTCCTTTATCCGCTTGAAGATGCCTTTTACTTCTTACCAGACCCTGCTATTCGTATATTCTATAAAGATGTATGGTATCTTTCTTTTGGGGTTCTAATTAGAGGTGTTCGGCGGTTCAAAACCGCCGGTTCCGGTTTGCCAAAAATCGGAACTGGGACCGAACCGCCTTATAGCGGTTCACGGTTACGGTTTTGAACCGTGAACCGCCGGTTCCGAACCGGAACCGAACCGTCGGTTCGGCGGTTCGGCATTTTTTTTTTTAATTTTTAATTTAAAAAAAATATGGGGTAAAAATTGGACTTGAGCTTAATTCAGGTATTAAAGTCTAAACTTGAATTTTGTAATTTTAAATCTTTGAATTAAGCGCCTACGTATTTGATATCCGTAACTTTATAGTTTAGGAATCAAAATCAAAGTCCTCGTAGTTCATTTTTAAATTTGGTGGGGGGAAGGAAAAAAAAATAAAAATGAACTTGAGCTTAATTCAAATATTCAAAGTTAAAATTAAGAATTTCAACTTTAAATATTTGGATTAAGTTGCCTACGTATCCCCTTACCTTAGGAATCAAAGTCCTCGTAGTTCACTTACCTTATACTTGTTAAAAATCATCACCAATCCACCTTCTCAAATGTCAAGTAATCTAGAAGCCACCATCCTTTCCTTGGGACTGATTATGAGCTTTTGGGTCAGCATCTCCTAAAGAAACGGAGGACTTCATTCTTTGAAGTTGGAAGCTTCATCCATTCACACCATCCTTTCACCAACAAAATAATTAGCTTATTCCTAACCTTGGGACTAATTATGAGCTTTTGGGTCAGCACCTCCTAAAGAAACAGAGGACTTCATTCTTTGAAGTTGGAAGCTTCATCCTTTCACACCATGATTTCACACCATGATTTCACACCACATTTACTCCTATAAATAGCAAGACATTTTGTTGATTTGTATCTCATTTCCAAGAGTGAGTTCAAAGAGTGAATAACAATCCAAGTTGAGATTGAGTGAGTTTGAGAGTTTTTATTTTGTGAGTTTGTAATTCTATTCTTGAGTGATAATAGAATAAATATTTTTCTCCCAAATCATCAATAATTCACTATAATGATCATTTGATATCCCAACAACTGGTATCGGAAAAAGGCTTTGGAGTGCTAGCCGGAAGTGGTAGAGGAGCTGAAAATTTCGAGTTTTACAGAGGTGGTCGAAACTCGATTTTGAGGATATCATTAGATTTCTCGCGTCGAGACGAGTTCGGAGGTATTTTCGGAATACAAAACCGACGTCAGACGAAGCCGTACGGGCTGTCGAATGAATCGTCTCAAGGTTGAAGACGATGACAGTAATTTCTACAAATAAATTTTCCATAAATTACATACTGGTCCCTGAACTTTCGAAAATTTTTAATTCAGTCCCTAAATTTCTGAAATTTTTTATTTTGACCCCCAAAATTTCAAAAATTATACTTTTGGCACTAGAAGTTTTGTTAAAATCATGGCTGATTTTACGACCTCTATTGAGAAACTCAATAACAACTATGAGTCATGGAGTACCCGTATGAAGTTTTACCTGCTCGGGCAGGACTTATGGGATATTGTGAACGGAGCTGAGACAACACCACCAAGGGAGGCCAAAAGCACAGACACAACCTCTGACATCTCAACCTCAACACCGGTACGACCAGATGCTGCACATCAAAGGCCAGCAGCCAACCCTGATGCTTTAAAGAAATGGAAGGTAAAAGCATGCAAACCTATGTATGCCTTAACTGTAGCTGTAGAAGATGAATTTCTCCAGCGGATCAAAGATGCCCGAACACCGAAGGAAGCTTGGGATACATTGACGGCTATTTTCGCGAAGAAAAATGATGCAAAATTACAAAGGCTCGAAAAAGAACTTTTGTCGATCTCCCAGAGAAATATGTCTGTGAGTCAATATTTCTCAAAGGTGAAATCTCGTTGTGACGAGATTTCTAAACTAGATCCTGAAAATGGCATCACACAAGGATGAAAAGAATTATCATCCATGGATTGAAGTCGGAGTATAAGAGTATTATCACGGCAACTCGGGGCTGGGTCACCGAGCCAACTTTAGCAGATCTGGAGAATTTGCTAATTAATGAAGAGGATCTAGACAAACCCATGTCTAGTCGACCAACCAATGGTGAAGAGACAGCCCTTTTCACTAATAGAAGAGACAATCAAGGACGTGGACAAGGACGCGGTCGTGGTCGAGGACGAGGACGTGGTTTCGGGAGATTCAATAGTCAAGAAAGAGATGTTTGAGGAAACCAAGATAGAGGTTTCCAGTCAGGGGGAGCTCGAGGAGCTCAACATAATCGAAATGGTCAGAACCGGTGGCAACAAAAGGATCGTCAAAGTGACGAATGTTTCAATTGCGGCAAGAAAGGACATTATGCAAAAAATTGCTGGTCCAAGAGAGTTGAAGGAAATGCAGCAACAACATCTAAGGACGAGGCTCCAGGAGAAGAAGATTGGGATTTCGAGACTTCCTTCTATGTCGAGGAGGTAGATACTGCTGATACACGAGGGAAAGGCCCAAGAGAGGAATTCGCACTTACTGCGGTATGTGAGCAGTTAGTCGATTACAAGAATGATTGGATCGTTGACTCTGATTGTTCTAATCATATGACCGGAGATGAGTTGAAACTTGTAAGTATGACCAAGTACAACGGAGATCGAGTTATTATGACAGCTGATAACACACAATTACCAATAGCCCATGTTGGCAAGACACAACTGCCACAAAGGTACGGACATGAAGAAGTACAACTCGACAATGTCTATCATGTCCCAGGAATGAAGAAGAACTCATTGTCACTACACAATTAATCGCTTGAGTAATTATGTGTTGTTTGGGCCAAACGATGTGAAAGTGTATCGTGAATTGAAAGTCATAGGTACACCGTTCGTGGAAGGACAAAAAATGAAGGCTATCTATGTGATGTCCGCTGAAGAAGCCTACGTTGAGAAAGCTAGGAGAAGTGACACTGGAGACCTATGGCATGCACGACTTGGACATGTCAATTACGGCAAACTGAAGATTATGATGCAGAAGTCCATGCTGAGGGGACTTCCTCAACTCGAGATCTAACACGAGACTGTGTGTCCTGGATGTCAATATGGTAAGGCACATCAATTGTCTTACAAAGAGTCAAAGTTCAGAGCAAGGGAGCCATTGGAATTGGTCGACTCAGATGTGCTTGGGAAGATCAAACAAAAGTCAACAAGCGGTTATCAATACCTGATAACCTTTATTGATGATTTCTCAAGGTATGTATGGGTATATTTCTTGAAGCATAAAGATGAGGCTTTTGAAAAATTCAGGAAATTCAAAGATACGGTAGAACGTGAGTTTGGGAGGAAGATCAAGTGTCTCCTTACTGATAATGGAGGAGAATACACTTCAAATGAATTCAACAACTACCTCAAGGAGTGCAACATCCGAAGGCAACTGACTTGTGCAAAAACTCCACAGCAAAATGGAGTAGCGGAGAGGAAGAACCGCCACCTAGCAGAGACATGTAGAAGTCTTCTACATGCAAAGAATGTTGATACAAGATTTTGGGCAGAATGCATGAATACAGTAGTATATATCACCAACAGGCTACCACAACCGAGGCTGAAATTTATTTCACCATTTCAAAAATTGTGTAATGTAAAACCAACGGTGAATTATTTTCGAGTGTTTGGTTGTGTATGTTATGTGTTTATTGCAGATGAAGATCGCAGCAAGTTTGACAAGAAAGCTGTCCGTTGCATATTCGTTGGATATGATGAACAAAAGAAAGGTTGGAGATGTTGCGATCCAAATACAAACAAGATCTATGTCTCACGAAATGTTGTATTCGATGAGGCATCTTCATGGTGGACAAACAAGGTGGCATTACCAGATACACATGAGCTGCAAGAAAAGTTACAAACCAAGTTGCAGCTACATTCCTCTCAAGACAATAATGACATAGAAGAACCAAGATCCCCGTCGGATCAAGTTGAGGTACGATCCAAATCAAGAAGCCCTTGGAGAATAGGTGTACATGAAACACCAGATGAAGTACAGACTAGTCAACCGAAAGAGCAGGAACCTTCACAACCTCAAGTGTGAAGGTCCACCAGAGAAAGACGGCCAAATCCAAAGTATGTAGATGCTGCTTATGCTGAAGTCAAAGAGCCAAGTACATTTGAAGAAGCATCAAATAGTCCAGAGTGGAGAAAGGCCATGGAAGAAGAGATTTTGGCATTAAAACAAAATCAAACTTGGAATTTAGTGCCAAAACCTCAAGGTGTTAGACCCATATCCTGCAAATGGGTTTACAAATTGAAGATTCGTCCAAATGGTACAATCGAGCGGTACAAGGCTCGATTAGTTGTTCGTGGATTCTCTCAAGAGTATGGCATAGATTATGACGAGACGTTTAGTCCAGTTGCAAAGATTACTACAGTTCGTGTCTTACTAGCTTTAGCAGCAAGTAAGTCTTGGAAATTATGGCAAATGGATGTGAAGAAGGCGTTTTTACATGGGGAACTTGATCGTGATATCTATATTGATCAACCCAAAGGATTTATGAATCATGAAAAGCCCGAGTACGTGTGCAAGTTGAAGAAGGCGTTGTATGGCTTGAAGTACGGGAAAATTGCTGAGTTTCTAGTCCAAAGTGGTTATCATGTTGCCCCAGCAGATTCAAGCTTGTTCGTGAAAACTCAAGGAGGCAAGCTAGCAGTAGTCCTTGTATATGTGGATGATCTAATCATCACTGGCGATGACGAAGACGAGATTCAACGAACAAGAGCAAACTTGTCAGTCCGATTTCAAAGGAAGGAACTTGGTGAACTGAAACACTTCCTAGGATTGGAAGTCGAAAGAACAGATGATGCTATATTTCTTGGTCAGCAGAAATATGCAAGGGATTTAATCGAGAAGTTTGGGCTAACTGACTGCAAGCCAATATCTACCCCAATGGAGCCAAACTTGAAGCTGTGTGCCTACGATGGGAAAGACTTGGAGGACACAAGAATGTACCGACAGATAGTAGGTAGTCTTATCTATCTAACTCTTTCCAGACCTGACATAGCATTCGCTGTAGGTGTTGTTAGCAGGTTCATGCAGAAACCGAAGAAGTCACATCTTGAAACAGTTAAAAGAATCCCCAGATATGTTAAAGACACAATTGATTGGGGACTTTTCTACAAGAAAGGAGTACAAAGCAAGGTCAGCAGCTATTGTGATGCTGATTATGCCGGAGACCATGACACCCGGAGATCGACTATAGGATATATATTCAATCTTGGTTCAGAAGCTATATCATGGTGCAGTAAGAGACAACCTACCATTTCTCTTTCAACTACTGAAGCGGAATATAGAGCAGGGGCGATGGCAGCACAAGAGTGTGCTTGGTTGACTCAACTCATGAAGGATTTGAACCAACTAATAGAGGATGGAGTTGCATTACACTGTGACAATCTGTCAACAGTTCGTTTGGCCGAGAATCCAGTATTTCATGCTTGGACCAAACATGTAGAAGTACGTTATCATTTCTTACGTGAGAAATTACTTAAAGGAGACATTGACATGAAGCCGATCAGGACCGAAAACCAGGTTGCAGACATATTTACGAAGAGCTTATCTGCAACAAAGATTTTCGAATTTCGAGACCTACTTGGAATGGTATTACGTATGAGGAGTGTTGGTAATGAAGGGGAGTGTTAAAAATCATCACCAACCCACATTCTCAAATGTCAAGTAATCTAAAAGCCACCATCTTTGAAGATTTCTCCACCAACAATTGTTGAAGCCATCAACTTTGAAGTTGGAAGCTTCATCCATTCACACCATCCTTTCACACCATGATTTCACACCACATTTACTCCTATAAATAGCAAGGTATTTTGTTGATTTGTATCTCATCTCCAAGAGTGATTTCAAAGAGTGAATAATAATCTAAGTTGAGATTGAGTGAGTTTGAGAGTTTTTATTTTGTGAGTTTGTAATTCTATTCTTGAGTGATAATAGAATAAATATTTTTCTCTCAAATCATCGATAATTCACTATAATGATCCTTTGATATCCCAACAATACTTACCTTAGGGAGCGGAGGTGGAGGCGGAGAGGAGATGGTTCAATCACCCAAGTCAACCGAATCATTGCTAGATCCGGTATCATATGTATCACTGTCTTCTTGTTCATTATAATTTGGTTCTTGTTGGCGTAACTCGACTTTCACCCAATCATTCAATAATGCTTGGGCTTCAAGATTTTGAGGCGTCAATCGAGATCGTCGTTCATCCAGAATGTATCCTCCTACACTGAAGGCTTGTTCAACAGAAACTGTTGAGGCGGGGACAGCTAGTATTTCCTTCGCAATCGTGGCAACTACAGGAAAGATTGTAGACCTTTTTGCCCACCACTTAAGAATATTGTTATTACCATCCGAACCACGTTCTAAAGCTCCTAATTCACAAGTAGTTAAATAATTTTCTAGTTCTTGATAAGCATTACTTTGGTACCTTGTTCGTTTTCGGGATAAATCTTCTTGATAGGCATTCCATTCACTAAGATCCGGAATAGCAAAACCAAAAGAAGATGTACTACTACTAGAAGGAATGTGAACAAGAGAAGAAGAACCCGTACCACGATCAAGACTACCACTATAACTACAAGCATATTCGCGATAAAGAGTTGATAACGAATTTTTTGCATTTTGAACTAAATCGCTAGGATTTGGAGGAATAAAATTAGCAATAGGATTAGGAAATAAAACATTATAGTAAAGTGAAAGTAATTTTAGCAAACCTTCCTCTCTAACTTGAGGATCTAAAAGTTTAGCAACTAAAAAAACTGGAGGAATGTAGGCGAAATATTTAATCCATTTGTCTCTCATTTCTTTTATACAATTAAATAACTCGGGAACTTTAATTAAAGACTTGAATACAAGTACAATTTTAACACAATGTTCAACAACAAGTGTAGAAGTAGGATAATAAACACCGGACAAAGATTCAGTTGCCTCTTTAAAGATTTTTAAAAGTGCCATTAAACTAGAGCATTTATCCCATTGAGTTGGCAATAAGCAAACGAGTACTTGTTCTTCGTTATAAAAATTGCATAATGCAATACGATATTCATAACTATCATTTAACAAATTGTAAGTAGAATTCCAACGATTTGGCACATCTTTTGAAAATTTCTTTGGATGAATATTATTTTTTATGCAATATCTTTTCCATTTTTTTACCTAGAGACGAATATCTAATTAAATACATTATTGCTTCACGGATAGGAGCATATGCTTCTTGTAAAACAGTTAAACCATCTTGAACACATAAATTAAGAACATGACAAATACACCTAACATGAAAAAATTTACCACCAAGAGATGGCTCACATATTGCAATAAGTGATTCTAAACTAGCTGTATTGGAGCTAGCATTATCAAAAGAAATTGATTTTTTTTTTTGTACTAAATTATATTCAGATAAAATTGTATGAATTCTATGTGAAATATTTTGGGCGGTATGTGCGATATTAAACTCTCTAAAACCAATTAAACGTTTTTGTATAGTCCAAGAATCATCAATCCAAATACAAGTGATTCCCATATATGAATTTGCTTCCCAATGATCACTCCAAGCATCGGAACATATACAAACTTTATGATCTAAGTTTAAAAACATATTAGCTAAAATTAATTTTGCCTCGCTAGTATTTTTTCGAACATCACGAGTTACGGTAGAGTGCGAATTTTTTTATTAGCGGGATTAAAATTTAGTTGAGTGAAATTTTCATACATTTGGTCGTCGGCAAAGTTAAAAGGAAGAGATTTACCACAAACAAACCTAGCTAATTCTTTTCTAGCGGTAATTGGATTAAATTTAAATAAAGAACTATTACCTTGATTGGGGGCATTAGACGACGTCGTCGTGCCTCGAAGTTGGGTTTGATTAGACTCGATGCCAACTTTTTCGGGATGATGTCTTTGTATATGGCCATTGAGTGTCCCGTAACCTCCTCTTTTTTTAAACATGTACATTTTATCGCAATAGTTGCACTTGGCCAAGAAATGACCGGGACCGGATGCAACGTCGTCCATTTTTGTATAATGGATCGCAAATAATGGAGATTTCAGCTCGGATGGTTTCCTTTGTTTTGGTTTTGTTGGTTGCTCATCATCTTCATGAATCAATTTTGAGGCTTCAAACATTTCGTTGATTTGTTCCTCGGTTAATTCATCGGGAACATAATCTCCAAAATTCGGACTTGGTATAGAATGAGAACTCGGAGTATTAGGAGGAGGAGTACTACCACTATCACCGCCTCTTCCACGTCGAGGAATGCCAGTGATAGCCTTTCCCTTTCCCCGGTTGAATTGACCACTTGACATTTTTTTGAATTAAAAGTATACTTGAGAGTTGAGATAATAGAAATTAGAGAGAAAGTAGATAGTTGGTGTGAGAAAAATGAAGGATGTGAAGGAGGTATTTATAGGTGTAAAAATGTAAAAAAAAAATTTGAAATTGTGATCGTTGAACCGCCGGTTCACAACGGTCACACTTTTGAATTTTTCAATTTTTTTCTGAAACCGGCGGTTGAACCGCCGGTTCGCGGTTCGTCATTTTGACGAACCGGAACCGACTAAAAATGGTTCATGGTTCCGGTTTTGAACCGAACCGCGGTCAACGGTTAACCGAACTGCGGTCAACGGTTCAAAACCGGCGGTTCGGAGGCTCGAACCGGAACCGTGAACACCTCTAGTTTTAATGCTTGAACTTGAAATGGATTTAACATATTTAATTTGTGATATTTGCAGATCGACTATGTAATAATCAAAGATTCAGAAGATAGATATTTCAATCTGAGTATTGTACTTAATAGTAATACAGAGGGAGCGCATTCTTTCAGCAATATCGTCCAAAATGAACTGACTCATCTGGTTGGTTTAATGAAGTGAGTATTGCAAAGTGATAGTAGGCTGTCTATATATAACTATAACTTATTTTACCACACTCAAATGATGCAGGTCTAAGAATATAAAAATCAGGGAAGATCCATCTTCTTTCATTTCATTTAAAAAGTCCAAGGGTTTCAAAAACTTTAAAAAGGAAAAAAAGGTGTTTTCATGGTTTTTATTCTTTTTTCCAACAGTTTAAAAGTGGAACCAGAATCTTGAATTTCAATAGCTTTATATTTTGTTTCCAGGAAATGGAGAAAGAGTTCCCATGACTCTCATCAAAAGCTATTGTTCGAAATTGAAAAAACTATGGATCGAAGTTCCAGGATTGTAAATTAGCTGATAAAATAATTAACTTTTTCATTGTGTTTCTTCCTTACCAAAGTATCCTGGTTCTCTATTTTGCAGATGAAATGAAGGATTTTTACGAAATCACGAGTATAAGGTGAAGTGGTTTTCTTGAAACGAGAACATGTTGGATGTTACATTTTGGTATATGACCAATTGTTGCTAAATTTTGTATCGGATGTTAAATTTGGAAAATGTTGGATGTTAAATTTGGATCGGAATTTGTGGATTTTGCTTGTGTTTGAAACGAGAATTTATTTTCTTTCTTAAGAAGCTAGTAAGAAACATCTTTCTTCCATGTTTGTATGCATCTGTGTTTCGTGAGGGTTATGACCTTAGTCTTTTGCCTTATTATTAGCCATAATCCTTGTTTGTGGTAGGATTTTCGAATCTTGATCCCCACTTGCACCTCTGATGTTATATCAGTCTGATATGAACAATAGAATCAACTCAAGTGTTTTACTTATAGGAAGAATTTGGCAAATATGACACTTAATCAAAATGTACTTATAAAGGAGCTCAAGTCCTCAACAAGAGAAATACTATAAGCAAATTTTTAAAATTTCCATTTGGATTTCAGAAGAATCTTCACTTTTACCCCCTTACTCAATGTCGATTTCATTTTACACCTACCGTTATCATAATTTGGTTAAACCATCTTATTAACAAATATCCAAAACAGATAACACTTTACCAACAACCTTTAGCTATCGAATAAAATTTAGCACATACATGCTGATTTCAACAAATTTGCTCCCAGTGAAACATAAAATTAATTAGGTAACAACGAATTAGCAGTTCGCCACTCTTGATGTTGTTCCTTGTCATTCTTGAAATGATTCAAATGATGAAGATACGCCTATAGAATAGATCATGTTCAAATATATTAACCCGCCTTATCACTTAGCATACAAGACATCATTAGATACATTTGGTTACGCAAATAGATAGAGAGAGAGATTCATTGTAACCAACAAACTCTGACGGGACAACTAAGTAATCCTTTAAAGGCATATTATGTTTAGACCACTTTGCATATATCTCTGGTACACATTCCAACGTCCGAGATGTTTCCATGCTTTTAGCAGTTAGTTGACATACAAATTTACTCCACAAGATCGTCGTACCAACACAATCAATATAGATAACCCATTCATGTAATTGAACTTGATGATTTAAGGATAAAGATGACACTTGCTTGTTGTTCTTGAAGAAATAAGTACTCCTGATTTATGTCCACACCAAAGAGAAAAGGTAGTGTCAAAGGTGAATCGGGTGATGTCAGCCTCATGTTTGATACCAAAGTGAAGGTACAGATTCTCGTGAGAACCAGTAAATGGACATGATGGGTAAGGGCAAAAGCATGTGGCATGTGGACACATTTGTGCATGTTCATTGTGATAACTCAAAAGCATTGCCTTGTTACAACCATCATTTTTGCATGGTACGGTGACTGATTCGACGATGTTTTCAAGACCTCGGCAATGGTTATAGTTATAACAACCAGTTGATGTGTAGCAAAAAGGACATAAATTCTTCATCTTTGAGCAGCACGAGGAGCATGATAGATGCCCTTTGTTAGAATTCAAACTCTCCGGTCAACAAAAACTGCAAGCACTACAAGATAAATAAAAATAAAGTGGGTGTTGAATTTTAGCTTTTGTATATCAGATTATATGGAAGACTAGGTGCAGTTCAAACTCTTCTAGAAAGCAGCCATGCGAAATTCAAATATTATGGCTAGTCAATAGTCTTCTACGGTAGGCTAGTATTAAGTGCATGTATATGTAAGGGATGATATCAGCTTGTATTTGGAGCCTATATATAAGGTTGTCCATATGTATTGTAAACACACACCGAGTGAAACTTTGTAGAGAGAACGAAAAGAGCTGAACCTCTAATACTATGAAAGAAAGGTTGTAGCCTTGCGTAAGAAAAAGAAAGTTGTAGCTTTGTGTTTGTGAGAAATATATATAAGTGTTGTATTCTCCGTATCATTATTTATTATAAATATATATTGTGTGTTTATTTCATATCAAGTTGAAATATTAAGGTGTAAGTCCGCTACGATTCCAACAAGTGGTATCGGAGCCAAGGTTCCGTTCGTGAAAAAAATGGCGAATATGATGCAACCACAAATTCCGAAATTGACGAGTACAAATTACGGAAATTGGAGTATCCAAATGAAGGTGTTACTCGGTTCCTATGATAATTGGGATATTATCAAAAACAGGTATGACGAGCCCATAGATGCAACTGCAGAAGCAACACTTTCGAACGCCGAGAAGACGGCGTTAAAAGAGTCCCGGAAAAAAGATAAAAAGGCTTTGTTTACTATTTTTCAAGGTGTTGACGAATCAACCTTTGAAAAAATTTCGGAAGCAAAAATAGCAAAAGATGTGTGGGAGATTTTGCAAAAATCATTCCAATGTGTCGAGAAAGTCAAAAGAGTGCGGCTCCAATTACTCCGTGGTGAGTTTGAAAATATCAAAATAAAAAGTTCAGAAAATATCAGTGAATATGTTACGCGTTTGAAAACAGTAACAAATGAGATGAAAAGAAACGGTGAAAGTCTCGATGATTTTCGGGTCATGGAGAAACTTCTTCGCTCGTTGGTAAGAAAATTTGACTATGTTGTTATGCCAATCGAAGAGTCAAAAGATTTGTCCACAATTTCTATTGATGAGCTCGTGGGTTCACTACAAACACATGAGCAAGGCGACTATTGACGATAGTCCAAGCAGTAGCAATTATGTACGTGGAAGAGGTGTCTATAGAGGAGGCTACCGAGGTGGACGAGGACGAGGAAGACAACCTTTCAATAGAGACCAGAAAAATGAAGGCTATCAGCCATCTGGTCATGGTCAAAATTTCAAAGGCCGAGGAAGAGGCAGATTTCAACAACGAGGTGACAAGTCTCATTTTCAATGTTATAATTGCAACAAGTATGGCCATTTCAGTTATGAGTGTAGATCTCCAAAGGCGGAAGAAAAGAATCACTTTGCCGCAGCAAAATAAGACAAAGATGTGGGGACTCTTGTATTCCTCACATACAAAGATAATGAAGAGGGTAAGAAAAATATCTGGTATCTTGACTCAGGCACCAACAATCACATGTCCGGCCAAAAATAACTATTTGTAGAGATAGACGATACCGTCTATGGACAAGTTACTTTTGGTGACTCGTCAAAGGCTCCAATCAAAGGGAAATGTATTATTATGATCATCTTAAAGAATGGTGATAAAAAGTATATCAATGATGTCTATTATATACCTGCTTCGAAAAGTAATATCATCAGCCTTGGTCAACTTGTGGAGAAAGGATATGACATACGAATGAGGGACAACTCTCTCGTACTTAGAAATCAAGTTCAGGAATTGATTGCTAATGTGAAGATGACAAAGAATCATCTGTTCACACTTGATATGCAGACAGAGGTGCACGAGTGCTTAAAGTCAGTAATTAAAAATGACTCGTGGTTATGGCATTTAAGATTTGGTCATCTTGGATTTACTGGCCTGAAATTATTATCAAAAACAAAGATGGTGGATGACTTGCCAGAAATCAACGAACTAAATCAACTATGTGAAGCATGTATCAAAGCAAAGTAACAGAGACAGAGTTTTCCTGTTGGAAAATCATGGAGAGCTAGGAGGCCATTGGAGATTGTTCACACTGACATAGCTGGTCCGTTTGATATCGCATCACTTGGCGAGAACAAGCACTACCTAACATTTATTGATGATTTTAGCAGAAAGAGTTGGGTATACATTCTTAAATAAAAGGCAGAGGCTCTTGATAAATTCAAGGAGTTCAAAGCAATGGCGGAAAAACAAAGTGGCCACTACGTGAAGATACTCAGATCAGACAGAGGAGGTGAGTATACTTCAAACTTGTCCAACAATTTCTGCACAGCACATGGAATTAATCACCAGTTGACAGAAGCATATACTCTACAACAAAACGGCATTGCTGAAAGAAAGAATCGTATAATTCTTGATATGGCAAGAAGTATGGTGAAGGGAAAGCACATGCCAAGAAGTTTTGGGGCTGAAGCCGTGCTATGTGCTGTTTTTTGCTAAATCATTGTCCAACAAAGAGTGTCAGATTCAAAACACCAAATGAAGCATGGAGTGGTAGCAAACCAGCAGTTAGACATCTCAGAATTTTTGGATGCATTGCATATGCTCATGTTCCTGATGAAAAAGAAGCTAGATGACAAAGGTGAAAAGTATATCTTCATCGGATATGACAAAAGCAGCAAGGCCTACAAACTCTACAATCCATTGACAAAGAAGGTAATTATTTCACGAGATGTTGAATTTGATGAAATAGATTATTGGAGATGGAGCGCGGAAGAAAGAAAAGTTGCAGGTTTATTTTTTGAAGAAGACGATGGCAATGACTCAAATAATGAAGGTGATGAAAATGATGATTCGACTCCTCCACCAAGTCCAAATCAACAAACTCCTGCATCGACACCATCAACGTCAGGAAGCAACAATTCAGGGGGAGCACCAAGAAAAATGTGGAGTCTAGATGATATCTACGATGCAACAAGTGCAGTACAAACATTATTTGATTATTCATTATTTTGCTTGATGGCTGAGTGTGATCCAGTAACATTTGAGGAAGTTTCTGAAGAAAGTAAGTGGAATAAAACCATGGATGAAGAAATCGGTGCAATATAGAAGAATGATGCTTGGGAGCTCAAGGATCTTCCAGACGGACATAAAGCAATTGGTGTCAAATGGGTTTACAAGACAAAGACCAATCAAGATGGAGAAGTGGAGAAATACAAGGCAAGGCTAGTTGCTAAAGGCTACAAGCAGAAATACGGAATTGACTATGATGAGGTATTTGCTCCGGTTGCAAGAGTTGATACTGCATTTACTTCTTACAAGAATCGCAGCACAGAATCGGTGGAAGATTTATCAGATGGATGTCAAGTCAGCATTCCTAAATGGTTATCTCGAAGAAGAAGTCTATATTGACCAACCACCTGGATATGTTCAAAAAGGCCAGGAAGATAAAGTCTACAAATTGAAGAAAGCATTGTACGGGTTGAAGCAAGCTCCGAGAGCTTGGAACACAAGGGTTGATGAATATTTTCAGAAGAATGGTTTTGTGAAAAGTTCATACGGGCATGCACTCTACACAAAAACAAATTCAGGGGGAGATATCATGATAGTATGCTTGTACATGGATGATATGATTTTCACTGGCAACAACCCTGGTATGTTCGATGATTTGAAGAAAGTTATGACTAACGAATTTGAGATGACAGATATTGGTCAAATGTCTTACTTTTTGGGAGTCGAGGTGAAGCAAAGCAAAGATGGGATCTTTATGTCATAGAAAAAATATGGGGAGTAGATTTTAAAGAAATTCAGAATGGAAGAATGCAAGCCGGTGAGCACACCAGCAGACACTAGCATAAAGCTGAGAGTTGACTCAACCAGAGAGTCGGTAAATCCGACATTATTCAAAAGTTTGGTGGGAAGTTTGAGGTACCTAACTTTCACTCGTCCCGATATTATATACGCAGTTGGACTGGTTAGTAGGTATATGGAGAAGCCGAAGCAAGATCACTTCATGGCAGCTAAAAGAATTTTGTGGTACATAAGAGGTACACTTGATCATGGTTTATTTTACACGCACTCTCAAGATTCAAAATTATTTGGATACTCAGACAGTGATTATGGCGGAGATTTGGATGATGGGAAAAGCACTTCGGATATGTTTTTCACATTGGTTCGGCGATATTTTCGTGGTCATCGAAGAAGCAACAAACAGTTGCTCTCTCAACATGTGAGGCAGAATACATTGCGGAGCAGTGTGCGCATGTCAAGCTATGTGGCTAGGCTACATATTGGGAGAATTAAATCTTACAAAGAAAGATCCGGTTACCATTTACGTGGATAATAAATCCGCTATCTCTCTTGCGAAAAATCCAGTGTCACACAGTCGAAGCAAACACATCAATATCAAATATCATTTATTCGAGAGCAGGTAAACGAAAAAATTGTGGAACTAGTGCACTGCAGGACTGAAGAAAATTTAGCGGATATTTTTACGAAGCCATTAAAGCCAGAGATGTTTCATAAAATGAAAGAAAAGCTCGGAATGCAAAGTCGATTTTGAGGGGGAGTGTTAGAATTCAAACTCTCCGGTCAACAAAAACTGCAAGCACTACAAGATAAATAAAAATAAAATGGGTGTTGAATTTTAGCTTTTGTATATCAGATTATTATATGGAAGACCAGGTGCAGTTCAAACTCTTCTAGAAAGCAGCCATGCGAAATTCAATTATTATGGCTAGTCAATAGTATTCTACGGTAGGCTAGTATTAAGTGCATGTATATGTAAGGGATGACATCAGCTTGTATTTGGAGCCTATATATAAGGCTGTCCATATGTATTGTAAAAACACACCGAGTGAAACTTTGTAGAGAGAAAAAAAAGAGCTGAAGTGAAAGAAAGGTTGTAGCCTTGTGTAAGAAAAAGAAAGCTGTAGCTTTGTGTTTGTGAGAAATATATAAGTGTTGTATTCTCTGTATAAATATTTATTATAAATATATATTGTGTGTTTATTTCATATCAAGTTGAAATATTAAGGTGTAAGTCCGCTTCACACTGCAAATACAATAAACAGACTGTCAAATATATGTTTCCTTTGATAAACCTGTAAGACAATTCTCGAATGCTCATAAGTGGAGCACAAATGAAGCCTCTAAATGGCCGCAGTGCATGCTTATACCCGACTTGTGGGTTAATTTTTTGGTAAACGTGCATTTATCCAAATACATGGAGGGATATGATTACGGTTTTCCGTCCAGTGACTTCGTGTGAGACTGTTACATAATGTTGCTGTTCAAAAATAAATTTGCATAATGACATTTCTTTGGTACCGCAATGTTTATGTGGTTTAGTCTCTAAACTTTATCCTTTTAATTCAAACATCCATAAAATGAGCAGATTTCCGTCCCTAAATTTACCGATCAAGTCCATAGAGTTTATTTGTGTTATAATTAGAAAATCCATCCATTTTATCTTTCAACATAAAAAGAGATAATAGCCTGCCATACCCATACATTAACTTAAGACTCTTAACATATTTATGCACTACCTTCATATGCATTGGCAAAGTTATATAATTAAATCTTGATTTCTTTGGTTAACTATCAGAGTAACTGAAAACTAAGATTTTTTTTGTCTAACTCGGTTTCATAAATATTCATGACAAGTTTAGCAGTAAACACAACACATCGAATAAAACCTAAAGATATATACAAGTAGATCATAACACATCACTTTAGTTGGAAACAATTCAGTTGCCAATTTTCTAAATACAAACACGATAAAGAAAGACATAATACCTGGAAGACGGGCCTGCAAAATGTTGGTATATACAACAAAACAAGTTAAGCTACTTCAGACAAATGATAAACTAATTTCGGTAAAACACGCGGAATAAACTTCTAGAAAAATTGTAATCGAAAAACTGTAAAAAATGAACACCGTATTTAACGTGGTTCACCCGATCAGAGTAATCGTGCTAGTCCACGGGCAAATGAGAGAGAGTATTTTATTATCACCAAGAAAAAATTACAATTATTCAAGGCTAAAACTGCACTTGAATATCTGATCACTCAATATTATCTCACTTAACTGCTCGTGTTATATGACTACACGGCTTTCTTGAGCTCTCAATATTTATGTGTTATACTTCTGCTCAGCGAGATATGTATATAAATATACATACACCCAAGTTGCCTCACATGCACTAACAATTAAGAAAAGAAAAAGTAGTGCATATACTGCCAAAAGTGATACATGCACATAAAGATCACCCATGCTTCACCTTTTTGCATTATCACTCCACCTTTTCTTTATTTCTTTCTTTCTTTGTTTTCATGCGTAAAGAAAAAGGAGGAATAAAACAACAAACTTTTTCCACTTGAGATATTCTCACACTTGTGGGCACAAAGGAATAAATGGAGTAGGCACAAGTCTCCATCAACTTTATCTTAACAATCTCCCACTTGGAGACTTCGAACAACTTTCTCTTGATCCATCTCTCTCCCCATCTCTCTCGTTATCTGCCAAAACCACTTTTCTCATTTACATGGAAGACCAGTTAAAGCCATGTAAAGCTTTAACTTCTCTGTGGTAACCACTTTAGTAAACATATACCTAGGATTTTCTTCAGATTCAGAGTTCCATTATTAATTAATTCTCGAATAAAATGGTACCTCATCTTAATGTGTTTCGTTCTACTATGAAACACTGGATTCTTTGCTAGAAAAACTGCACTCTGGTTGTCACAATACTATACACAATCCTCCTGTTGCGTTCCAAGTTCTGATAAAATATTCTTCAACCATATAAGCTCTTTGGCTGCTTCTGCAATAGCTTCTGTGGTTGAGAGAGCAACACTCTTCTGTAACCTGGACATCCAACTGATTGCAGTACCTCTAATTGTAAATACATAACCCGTAGTGCTTTTGCCAGAATCTGAACACCCCCTAAATCTGCATCAGTGAAAGCTTCTAGCACAACACCTTTCTTACTGAAACATAGTGCCATCTGAGAAGTACACTTTAAGTAACGTAACATCCACTTAACTGCCTCCCAATGCTCTTTACCCGGATTTGACATAAATCTGCTGACAACTCCCACTACATGAGCAATATCTGACCTCATGCAAACCATTGCATACATCAAACTGCCAACTGCTGACGCATAAGGAATTCTACTCATCGCCTCCTTGTCTTCGTCTGTCTGAGGTGATTGCTTCTTAGAGAGTTTTATATGAGTTGCCATAGGCGTGCTTCTGACTCTAGAGTCATTCATCCTGAACTTGTCTAAAACTTTCCCAATATACTTTTCTTGAGAGAGTTTTAGAGTACCATCTGTTCTGTTTCTGATAATGCTCATCCCCAGTATCTGTCTTGCTGCACCCAAATCTTTCATCTCAAACTCTTTCGACGACTATCTCTTCAGTCTATCAATTTCTGCCATGTCTGATCCAGCAATCAACATGTCATCAACATATAACAAAAGAATTATATATGAGGACCTGAATATCTTCTGGTACCAACAGTGATCAGCCATACCATATCTCTTATATCCATTCTTTTGCATAAAACCATCAAACTTCAAGTACCACTGTCTTGGAGCTTGCTTCAATCCATACAGACTTTTCTTCAATTTACACACCAGGTTCTCTTTACCAGCTACCTGAAAACCTTCTGGTTGTTCCATATAGATGTCTTCTTTAAGGTCTCCATGGAGAAAAGCTGTTTTCACATCTAGCTGCTCTAGATGAAGATCTTCAGCGGCTACAATACCCAAGACCATTATGATTGTAGTCATCTTCACAACCGGAGAGAAAATTTCATTGTAGTCAATCCCTCTCTTCTGTTGGAAACCCTTGACCACCAACCTTGCCTTGTATCTTTTCTTTCCATCAATCTCATCCTTGACCCGAAACACCCACTTGTTCTGCAATGCTTTCTTTCCAGCTGGGAGCTTGACCAAGGACCAAGTTTGGTTCTTGTAAAGATAGCTCATCTCATCTTCCATGGCCTTCTTCCACTGTATGGAATCTTCCATCTTCAAGGCTTCTGGATGAGACTCAGGTTCACCATTCTCAGTTAACAACAAATAATTAGCTGAAGGAGAATACCTTACTGTAGGTCTTCTTACTCTAGTGGATCTACGAATAGGAGTTACGGTCTCTGCATCATCTGCAACCTTATCTTCTGAACTACTATCCTCTGTGCTCCCACTATATCCTGGTATATCATAGCTCCCACTGCTTCCTGAACTTTCACCTATCTCTGGAGTACTGACATGTTTTACAACGTCATCATCTAAGATTTCTTCTAACTGAACTTGATCTTTCTTTTCAGTTGCTTACCATTGCCTAAGCTTTTTAGAAATTCATCCTTATATAGAGCATTCTCGTTAAACACCACATCCCGACTTCTGATAACTTTCTTGTTCTCGTTATCCCCAAAGCGATACCCCATGTCATCCAACCCATAACCTATAAAGGTGCACTTTCTTACCTTTGCCTCTAGCTTGTCTCTCTCCGAGTCTTTAACTTTGACATACGAGACACAACCGAAAACTTTCCAGTGTCTGAGTGAAATCTCATGACTTTGCCATTCCTCTTCTGGAATCTTGAACCCTATAGGAGCTGAGGGTCCTCTGTTGATTAAATATGTAGCTGTGTTGACTGCTTCCGCCCAGAACATCTTGGGTAAACCTGCATGCAACCTCATGCTTTTAGCCCTCTCATTCAATGCGCGATTCATCCTCTCAGCTACTCCATTCTGCTGAGGTGTCTCTGGAACCGTCTTCTGCATTCTGATTCCCTGTTCAGCACAGTAATCAACAAATTCTTTGCTACTGTATTCGCCCCAATTGTCTGATCTGAAACACTTGATCTTCAAGCTCGTTTCATTCTCCACAATAGCTTTCCATTTCTTGAATGCACTGAAAACTTCAGACTTCTGTTTCAAGAAATAAATCCAAACCTTCCGTGTGCAGTCGTCAATGAAAGTGACGTAGTATCGGGATCCTCCCACTGAAGAAACTGAAGTGGGACCATAAACATATGAATGAACTAACTCCAATTTCCTTGACTTAGGTGGGTGACCTATCTTCTGAAAAGTAACTTTCTTTTGTTTACCAAAAACACATGGTTCACAAAAGTCAACTGTCACAGTCTTCAGATCTGGTATTCTTCCTTTGGTGACTAGCATCTTCATTCCCTTATCACTCATATGTCCAAGTCTTTGGTGCCATAGAGTGGATGCCCCAACTTTTTCAACAGCATTTGCTTCAGCATCAGAAACTTCCACCATATATAGTGAACCCTGTTTTTGACCTCTAGCAATAACTAAGTTTCCCTTTGTTACCTTCCATTGATGATCACCAAATGTAACATGGTGACCTTCATCATCAAGCTGCCCCACTGATATTAGCATCCTTTTCAGGTCTGGAATGAACTTGACATTCTTCAGAGTCCAATTAGTACCTAAGGTCATCTTGAGGACCACATCCCCAACACCAGTAATATCCAGGCACTTGTTTTCTGCTAGTCTGACCTTCCCATTGTACTGCCTGAAATTCTTCATCACATCTCTAGAATAACTAGCATAGAACGACGCACCAGAATCCATGATCCAGGATTCTGTTGAGTTTTCAACACAACAAATAAGAGCATCATCTTCAGAATCTTCTGCCATATTCACTTCCTTTTTGCCTTTATCTGCCAAAGGTTTTGAGCACTGATTTCTGAAATGACCTTTTTCTTTGCAGTTCCAACAGGTAATATCTTTCCTGTTCTTCGACTGACTTCTCTTTCTCGTCTTCGATTTTCCTCTACCACCGTCCCTTATGTTTGAACTTCTTCCTCTATCTTCAGTATTTAGGAGACTACTAGAAGATTCTCCAGCACTTCGTCTGCGCACATCCTCACCAAGGATTAAATCGCGAATACCATCGAATGTCAACTTAGCACTTTCGATTGAACAGCTAACTGCTGTTACTGTACCAGACCAGCTATCGGGCAAAGATGATAATAGTAGCAACGCCTAAACTTCATCATCGAAGTTAATATCAACTGATACTAACCTTGAGATAATTGGATTAAATTCATTAACATGATCAGTCACTGAGCCACCTTCCTTCATCTTCAGATTCACCAACTGTCGAATCAAGAAAACCTTATTCGCTGCTGAAGGTTTTTCATACATGTTAGATAACGCCTTGATCAGCCCAAAAGTTGTCTTCTCATTGACAATGTTGTAGGCAACATTTTTCGCCAAAGGCAATCTGACTACACCAAGAGCCTGTCGATCCAACAGCTCCCAATCAGCCTGCTCCATATTTTCTGGTTTAGCTTCGGACAGCGGTTGATGAAACTTTTTCTGATAGAGGTAATCTTCGATTTGCATTTTCCAGAATACGAAATCATGATCGTCGAATTTGTCTATCTTAACTTTCCCATCTTCAGCCATTGGCTCCGATACCAATTTGTTGGTATATACAACAAAACAAGTTAAGCTACTTCAGACAAATGATAAACTAATTTCGGTAAAACACGCGGAATAAACTTCTAGAAAAACTGTAATCGAAAAAACTATAAAAAACAAATACCGTATTTAACGTGGTTCACACGATCAGAGTAATCGTGCTAGTCCACGGGCAAACGAGAGAGAGAGAGAGAGTATTTTATTATCACCAAGAAAAAATTACAATTATTTAAGGCTAAAACTGCACTTGAATATCTGATCACTCAATATTATCTCACTTAACTGCTCGTGTTATATGACTACATGGCTTTCTTGAGCTCTCAATATTTGTGTGTTATACTTCTGCTCTGCGAGATATGTATATAAATATACATACACCCAAGTTGCCTCACATGCACTGACAATTAAGAAAAGAAAAGGTAATGCATACACTGCCAAAAGTTATACATGCACACAAAGATCACTGCATGCTTCACCTTTTTGCATTATCACTCCACATTTTCTTTATTTATTTCTTTCTTTGATTTCATGCGTAAAGAAAAAGGAGGAACAAAACAACCAAATTTTTCCACTTGAGATATTCTCACACTTGTGGGCACAAAGGAACAAATGGAGTAGGCACAAGTCTCCATCAACTTTATCTTAACACAAAATGGCGTGAAACATATTAGGATTAAACTCAATGCTAACCTCTTCATCTCCTCCTCAAACTCAGATAGGATAACTTTCTTCTTTATGCAGACAGATAAAAATAAAAGCCCGTCGTAATCTGCAAACCTAGATGGGATTATTAGGCTACACTTTCTTGGTGTATTGTTTGACCATATTGTATATATCTCTAGTACAGATCCACAACAAACGACAAGTCTCCATGCTTTTAGCAGTCAGTTTTTTTTAAATCTAATGTTAAATTATATTCAAATAAAAAAAAAACTTTTTACAGACAAGATACTGCTTTTTTATCTAAAATTACGAACAAAACAACTTTTAAAAGACTCATAACAAACTTCTTGTGTTAAACCAAATACGAATGCCATCTTCGTATTTCTTGACACCATTCCTCCACATAGTGTTTAACCTATTTTGCACCATAACATCAATCATTCTTATCAAGATAGTGTTGGTGATCAGATTTTCTCCATGTCGTCTTCTATTCCTCTCTAACCATAAAGAATGTATGGTGGCTTGGAATGCATACCTTATAATGAAGAGGTTCATATATATCATTGCATCCCGAGAGATTCGGATCAAGATATTTGTCCATTCCCACGTAAAATCGGAACCCATTAGGCCCCACACTAACGCTTCCCATATTTGCCTTGAGTATAGACAATCAAAGAATAAGTGTTCACATGTCTCCCTCGGCTCCGCACAAAAAGAACAACCAACATGTACATTTACATTCCAACATTCCATTCTCTCACCCGTGGCAAGCCTATTCTTCGCTGTGAGCCAAGACATAAAAGCGAACTTGGGAGTAGCAAATGAAAACCAAATACCTTGATGATAGTCTCAAGTGGGGCGAGGTTCCCGTAAGACTTGCCATGTTTCCTTCGATCGAAACTGGTTAGAGTAAGTATCGTCTTTTTGACGCCACAAATGTTCATCCTCTTTCCCATGGACACGATGTTCTTTAAACATCAAGATCTCATGCTCTATTTGATTAAGAATTGCATTTCGATGTCTTCGTCTCTTGTTTCTCTCCATTACCTCTCCAAGAGCTGTTTGATCCGAAACCCCCATATCAATATAACCTCGTTGCCCAAGTAAGCTGAATAAATAGCCAAGAGAACATCAAGTATCATGCCAGAAGGATACCGAATAACCACACTTCACCTTCACCTTATAGAACATTCGAGCCATGTCTCTATACTTTAGAAGTTTGTTCCAAATCCAAGATCCAGCAATCATAGTGTCTTTAAGAACCCAAAATGAACCATTACGAATTAAATGCATCTTTATCCAATCAACCCATAACGAGTTCTTAGAAGACATAATTCGAAAAATAAGTTTCAGGACACACACCTTGTTTGCATCCTCCAATGATTTTAGGCCTAATCCTCCTTCTTCTTTTGGTGTGCAAACAACTTTCCAAGAGAACTTTGCCTTTGTCGTTTTAAGATCCGGACCAGACCATATAAATGCTACACACAATTTATCAATCTCATTAATACATGACTTAGGCAAACGAAAAGCTGCCATCCAGAAGTTTGTCAAACTGAATATAACAGAGTTAAGCAATTGAAGACGGCCTGCGAAAGACAATTGCCTAGCGGTCCAATTGCTTTATTTTCATGTTAGCCGACCTCAAATCATTTTGGAACTAAGGCTTAGATGTTGTTGTTGTAGTGGAGCAAAATCAGCAGCTCTCATCTTCCTTGTCAACAATGGAAGGCCCAAATACCTCACTGGTAATGTTTCATACTCGAAGGGGAATTCAGAAAGGATATCTTCTTTCACGTCATCTCTAATCCCAGCCATATAGATGGTGGATTTCTCAAGACTAATCTTCAATCCCGAATGGATCGCAAAATCATCAAAAATAGCCAAAGCTCCCTCGATAGACCGTTTATCACCTTCCACAAACACCATTAAGTCATCTGCGAACCATAAATGAGTGAGATTCATATCATAGCATATAGGATGAAACCAATTTTTTGATTCCTCGCAGCCTCATCAATCTTCTTTGATAGAACGTTCATACATATGACAAAGAGATACGGATACAAAGAGCATCCTTGTCTTAATCCGCGAGTGCTAGGTACCCAGCAAGCTCCCCATTCACTTGTACCGAGAAAGAAGCGAATGAGATACATAGATTTATCCAATGAATGTACTTATTCGCCATGTCAAGATCTTTCAAAACATTCAGCAAAAATGGCCATTGGACGGAGTCAAATTCCTTCGAGATGTCGATTTTAATCGCACATCGAGCTGTAATGTCTTCCTTGTGGTAATATTTTATTATTTCTGTGGCAAGCAACAGATTCTCCATCAAAAGGTGATCTTTGACAAAAGCCGATTGATTTGGGGTTATGAACTTCGGGAGAAGGACTTTGAGACGATTAGCAAGTAGCTTTGAGATGATCTTGTAGATGATATTACAACATGAAATAGGCTTGTAGTCTTTCATTGTTTTCGCACCCTTCTTCTTTGGAATCAAGGCTAAGATCGTAGAGTTGATTCCTTTAGGAAGAAAGCCTAATTGGAAAAAAGATTGCAAGGCGACCAATAAATATTTCCCAACCACGTCCCACGTGTCTTTGAAGAACTCAATGGTGAAACCATCAGGTCCTGGTGATTTCTCTCTTGGCATAGCGAAGACCACTTTCCGAATCTCTTGTTCGTTAACTTCCTGAACAAGCAATTGCTTATCTTCTTCAGTACATTGGAAATCAAGCACTTCTGTTAATTTGGAGACCGACCACTCCACAAATTCAGTTGGCCTCTCATTCATGAACTCCCCAAAGTGGCGTTCAGCTTCTCGTTTAATGCCCTCAGCTCTCGACACAACACTTCCATCAGAACAAATTATTTCTCGTATATTCTTACGTACCTCACGAAGCTTCACTGTAGTATGAAAAGCTTTTGTGTTCTGATCTCCATGTTTGACCCATCTCAACTTCGCTTTTTGCTTAATATATCTCTCTTCGATATCGGCCAAATGACTCCAACGATCATAAGCTAAAGCTTCCTCTTCTACTTCTTGTGATGAAGGGTTAGACATCGTTACCTCTTGCAATTCACAGAGCTTTCTATAAGCTTCCTTTGTCTTCCTTGTCAAATCAGAGAGCATTTCTCTCCCCATACTTCTAAGACTCGGCTTTAGATTTTTCAGTTTCTTGGAAAATCTAAAAAGAGCAGCAGTCGAGTAAGGCCCTGTTCTTTTGGACTTATTTTTCGCTTTTTTGATTCGATTCGATTCAGTCGATTCGATTGGCCAGTCCATTCAGCCGATTTAGTTCATTCTCGATTCGAGTCCATTCGATTTGGATTCGATTCGACTCCTTTCTTCTTCTTCTTATTTTTATTATTAATCTTAATTATTATTATTGTTATTATTACTAATAATATTACTATTATGGTTGTTGTTGTTAATTACTATTATTATTATTTACCATTATTATTATTATTTTTTACCCTTAATATTTATTGATTTCATTCGATTCCATTGATTCGATTCGATTCGATTCAGATCCATTCATTGATTCATTTGATTGATTCGATTGATTCATTCAGTCCAAAAGAACAGAGCTTAATACAACGGTTGTGTTGTCGCCCATTTCTTCTTGATTGTGTCCATATATCCGCATGTGACACTAAGACATTTGAAAATTTGAATGGTCTCTTAACTTTCATCGTTTCACCCTTCATATATAACCTACACGGTTGTGATCAGAGCAACCACCAGATTCAAATACATAATAAGATTGAGTATAGTGAGCAAGCCATTCTTGGTTTGCAAGGACCCTATCTAATTTCTTGCTTATCACGCCATCCTTCCTTTTATTACACCATGTGTATTTAGGACCTTGGTAGCTTAAATCAACAAGCTCACAATAATTCACCAAATCTTGAAAATCGCCCATTCTGTCTGGGACAGTAGTTGTACTATCATGTAAGGAATGCTCTTCCATGTCTAGAATCTCATTAAAGTCACCACATATTAACCAAGGTCTGCCACGAATTATACCTGAATCTTTATGAGTCCTTAGATCTTCCCAAATAACCCTTCTTTCTTCAGGTGTGTTCAAAGCATACACAAAAGTAATCAACATCTCTTCTATTCTTCCTTCCACTAAAATAGAACAAGAAATCAACTGTGAAGATTTGAACAGAGGAGTTACTCGAACATTCTATTTCCAAACAACCTACAGCCTTCCTAGATGATGGTGTTCATAATTCGACATGGATGACCAGCCATGAAAAACACGAGACACGATCATTTCTTCCTTTTTTTCTTTGATCTTAGTCTCTATCAAACAACCGAAATCAAAATCACAACGCTGCACCCAATCCTTTACTATGGTTTGTTTACTCTCCTTATTAAAACCACGAATGTTCCATACGAAACCCGACATATTAGTGATTTTTTCGAGAAGTTGCTTTTTTTAACTCCATGAGTGTTATCCCTTGGGTTCAACTTTCCTCTGTCAACTCCCACCCACTTGTCCTGACTCCCAATTCTAGTAGACTGCCTAAGGCCCGTCTCACTAAAGACTGAAGATCCAAGAGCTACACCATCGCTTGCTTTTGCATTACTTGAATTTGGTTTGGCCTTCTCCTTAGGATCACCTAGGAAAGTCCCATCAACCTCCTTCCCTACATTCTATTCCTCATTGTCTTCAGTGACCTCACATTCCTCCACCTTTTCCTCATCCGTATCCTCACCAGTCTCTCCTTTTCCATTCAAAGCGGAGAAACATGATGCTTCAATACGCACGTCTCCATATTTCGAATCTTTAGTCACCTTACTCAGAGACTTAATAGAGTTTATAGGAGTACTCCATACCTCCTCTTGCACTTACTCAACTCCCTTCTTAGGATTTGCAGTCACATCCTCCGCATTTGGTCCCGAATTCACTTGAACCGGAGAAACATTATTTCCTTGTTCAACTTCGTCCAAATCAGGTTTTTCTACTTGACTACTCTTATCTACTGTTACCTTACTTGCATCTCCTGCTTTTTTTGGTGACTTAGTAGATGAATCGTTATCCACTTCTTTCTTCTTTAAACAATCATCGATGTTATGACCCCATTTAGAACATTGATGACACCTTGGCGGTAGCCATGGATATTCAAATGTGACCAAAACATTCTCACCCTCATCCGTATCAAAATTGTATTGAGTAGGTAAAGGTTTTGTCAAATCAGCCTCAACAAACACTTTGCCCTCCTCAAAATTATTACACACCTCTGTCTCCGGGTGGAGCTTAATCGGTTCACCAATTGGACTCGTCATGAATGCAAAGCCCTCCCATGCATACATGTATCGAGGCACGTTTTTAACAACAACCCACAACGGCATTGTTTTCACATCCGGATGAGCTTCCTCTTCAATGGGACTCCACTTTGAGATGATCATGGGGATCCCCAAATGTTCCACATCCCTCTACGTAATACACAATTCCGAACCGCCACATCCTTAATACGAAATTTCACAGTTGTTTTATCAACATGAATAACATCAATCTTTACCATCTTGTCACCAAGAGGCCAAATCTTATTGACAAGCACATGAATTTTCCACACATGTGGTGCCATAGATTGAAACTTTCCGACCAACATATCTTCCCAGAGAGGAGTTAATTTCTCGATAACCTCTTTTGGCACACGGATTGTGGGAACACCATCAACGTCCCTAACTGTATAATCACACATCTTCATCTTAGGGTTAGATTGCACCACCGCCGACCACGATCCAGCAACACCCTTTGATTCATTGGCTACATCCCTTTCCTTCGACATTGTTTCGTTCCCATCCTTCATTTTCGCACCAACTTTTTTTCTCACCATCGAATTCACACCTTCGATGATGATTTTTTTGTTGGCGGTGAGGTCGTAGATAGAGACGGTCTGGATCTCGTTGGAGGAGTCGAAGTAGGAGAGGGTGGCTTCGGGGAGCTTGTCGCCGATGGAGATTTTAGGAACGGCTGCTGCTGCTGCCATTTCCGACCATTTAATACGAGATGCGCAAGTTAGCGAGAGCTTATCCGGCACCAGTTTGGGTAGCCGCTGCGTGTTTTTGTTAAGCAAAAATTTATAAGGAAAAAAAAGTGATTCTTAACTTTTAGCAGTCAGTTGATACACAAAACAACTTTTTAAATCGCCTATGGCGACACAATCGATATTTAAGGCCCACTCATGTTCTTGAACTTCATGATTGAGGATGAATATGACATTTTTGTTTTGCTCTTTAAGAAAAACGGTCGTCTGATCTATTTATATACAAATAGAAAAGGTAGTGTCACAGGTAAAGCGGGCTGTGGAAGCTGTGTGCTTGATGCCGAAGTGGAAGTAGACGCTTTTTAAACATCCCGCAAAGGAGCATGATGGGTGAGGGCACCAGCATGTTGCATGATTGTTCATGCTTACTCTTGTTACTATAAGGCACTGTCTTTTTGCAACCAACCACATCATTTTTGCATGATATACTACTACAGATTAATTGATGAACTTCTCAAAACCTCGACAACGGTTATTGTTGATACCAATTGGCATGTAGCAAAGACATATCCCTTTCAACTCAGAGCATCACCGGGAGCATGCTAGATGGCCCATCTCACACTGCAATGTCAAATCTATGTTTCTTATCATGAACAAAAAATTAAATCCTCAACTCCATAACTCGCTGCACATAAAATGACACGTTTCATTCTGATATTGGTATAATAAACCCATCATCCAGATTACAATATAGACTACCTTCATATGCTTTCTCATTGTCATTGAGATTATACACTTGATTTCGTGGTTTTAACTGTAATATCCATAATTTTTCCGTTCCGTATTTCTCAAATTTTCCTAATATTTGAACTTCATATCAAATGATATTGAATTGTCACATACCTTTTACATTGTGCATTATGTGGTTCGTGTGAATCTTGGATGATATACGTACTCCTGCCCTTCCTTCAAATTTCTCGGGTTACGTACGCTATAAAGCCATTAACGTACGTTATGTGCTATTCATAACGTACGTAATCGGCCTGATGATTTGAAGCAGTATCCTCTAGAGACAGTGTTACGTACACTAGCCTAGGGGATATAGCGTATGCTATGACCCATAACAGACGTTAAGGATCTCCGCATTATGTATGTAATGCCTTTGTTTGTTCGAGGCAGTGGTTTCTGCCCAGGCTGTAACGTACGCAATACTTCGAGCGTAGCATATGTTAATAGCCTTACGTACATTAACATGTTCATGTTACGTACGTAACGCGAGTCAAACTATATATTCGTAGGGGACGGGTTTTGTAACTCATTTCTCATCCTCCATCTTCCTCTCCAGCGATTTGAGCAATCCAAAGACAAATGGTGTCAAGAATTCATCAGTGATCAACGTTTTTGGATTTCTAACGTGGTTAAATCATCACCCATCCATCTTTTCTCCTATGATTCGAGGTAAATTCCTTATAACTCTAGTTTGGGCAATTTTGGGGGTGTTACAGAATATTGTATCAGAGCTTAGGTTTATGGATCTTTTTGGGTCGAATTGAGTTATCGTTCAAATACAGTATCACTATATTGCCATTATCTCGGTGCAGTCGGTACTAGTAAGTCCTGTTACTCTTCTTGTATTTTTCCTATTCACTCCGCTTTTGATTTGGTATTATGAGGAACCGGTCACCTCGATGACGGGCGATTTGAATTGTGCTTATGTACTTTGTGTATCCTTCAGAATGTCTACTGACAAGGGACGAAGATGAGGCCGTGGTCGTGCACGCGGGTGAGAACATGGCGCAACCGCTTCCCTCATATCTGTTGCGGGGTCAGCTACCCCTAGTTTATCTAATTCAGTGCATTCCGATACCGAAAGTCAACATGACCAGTCGACCGGTCAAGGGAATAATGCAGATGTTGGGGTTACGAATGTTCTTTAGCAATTGGCAAATCAGATGACTATCTTGACCCAAGATGTTCAACTGAATAATCCTTATCCGACAGCGGATGTTTTGCTCCAAAATGTGGTCTGTATGCATCCTCCGTAGTTCAGCAGTGTTACCGATCCAGCGGGTTGAGAAAGTTGGATATTTGAATTGGAGAAAGTGTATGAAGCGTTTGACTGTCCTATTGCTCAGTACTTCCTTGCTAAGGAATCCGCGACTTGGTGGAAAGCTATTCAACCGCAAGATCATGCTACTACATGGGGTGAATTTCAAGATCTGCTGGAGGCTGAGTTTTGTCCTTGGCTAGTGCCAGAAAGCAGGATTCGAGCCTTTTTCGAAGCTAAGCCGCAGACATTCTAGTCTCACAGGCGATATTGGAATACAACCAACACCTGATTCATGTGAAGAATCAGGTGCGTGATGAGCGAGACAAGATCCGTCATTTCGACATACGAATGAATATGGATTTATGGCGTTATATGGTCGGATTTGCTTGCACTACTCTAAAAGAATACCATGATAGGGCTTTGGAATATGACATGTTGTGTTCTAACAATTACACTCCAGACGAGCCGAAGAAGCAAAAGACCACCGGTACTTTTTCTGGCTCTAAGGGCGGCAACTTTCAGAGACCTCAGTCGACTAACCATTCTGTTGGGCAGTCGTCGCGTTCTTTTAAAGGGAAGAAGAGTTTTCATTCTGCTTCGGGCACCTCAACTCGCCCGATGATATGTTTTAACTGTGGTCATCCACATCAGTCCGAAGTGCAAATTTCCACCTTTGAAATGTCACACTTGTGGTCAGATAGGACACATGACAGTTTATTGGCCCGAACAAGATCAAACTTTGGATACTCGGGCTTCTGCCCCAACATATAGAGATCAGAGTATGAATCAGCGACAATTAGTTAGCCAATCACAGCAGGGTTACGGCAGAGGCCATGGACGGGGTCAGACCGTTAGCGAGGGAGACTCTAGCGTCAGTTCGGAACACCCAAGGGTTTACGAGATGCGTCGAGCAGATGAACCTGATGCCGCGGTGGCCTCAGGTACCATTCATATTCTATCTCATCCAGTTTGAGTACTTTTTTATTCTGGTGCTACACATTCTTTCATCTCCTTGGATTGTGTACGCAGTTTGAATATAAATTGTATGACTGCTTGCGATCCTTTCATTGTGAAACTGCCTAGCGAGGATAAAATCGTGGGAAATTGGGAGATTAGAAATTATTCGGTGAGCATTGCAGGTATTGATTCATTATAAAATTTGATTATGGTCGATATCGAGGGCTTGAGAGTCACCAAAGCGATTTTGAATTACCGCACTGAGGTTATCACCATGATGACCAAAGATGGTTCCGAGTACTCATTATGGGACGTAAACCGGGCCAACCTAAGTTGCTTATCAAAGCCATAAAGACCATAAAACTCTTGAATAAAGGTTGCACGGGCTATTGGTGTTATGCTTTGAAGTCGGAAGGGAATAAAGTAGATTTCTCTTCGATTCCAGTTGTTAAGGAGTATTCAGACATTTTTCTGGATGATCTTCTAGGATTACAGATGGAATTTTCGATTGATTTAGAGCCTTACGTGGCTCTGGTTTATAAGGCCCCTTATCGTATGGCACCTTTAGAAATGCAAGAATTGAAGAATCAGTTGGGAGAATTGTTGGAGAAAGAGTACATTAGACCAAGCACTTCGTCTTGGGGCGCACCTGTTCTTTTTGTGAGAAAGAATGATGGTTCACTATGTCTATGCATCGATTACCGTGAGCTAAATGACACGTTCTTAGTGTAACTATCGCAAGTGCACGATATCGTATCAAGTAGTAAAGTGGACTTTTTGAGTCCGGTTTATCGATCCCACAAGGAAGTTTGGTTATAATTTGAATTATACACTTATTAGTCTATTTTTATAGATACTAATATGAGTGAAACACACAATTAAAAAGTTTGGTTTAATAGTTGCAAAGTAAATACAATAATAGTTCTAATATTTTAAGGAAATAAAAAGATAGTAATAACAATAGATTGATTAACGATAAAATGAAATAGTTGGGATTACAAACTTAGTTCGTCATTAGTTATAAAGGATGTATAGGAGATCATAAGATGAATTTACTTATTATGTTGTGTAGATTCGATTTTCCTTAAAAAGACGGTTTCTCTTTCGAACTATAAAACGCCCCGTACATATTGAATCAATCCACTATATTTCTATGTTGATTGGCTTCAATACATAGCATTAGGATTTATGAAAATAACTCAAAGAATCATCTAAGGACTAGAGGTATATTTCTATCCCCTAGAACAACTTAGAGTGAAGATCATTTGATCTAATCAAACATATTTTCTTTCGAAACATATGAAGACCATAAATATCGTCATTTATTGGCCAAATAAATAAAGATTGTTAAAACAATGAAAATCACACACAATAATAAGTAATTCACAATAGATCTTTTATACAAACATAAATAACATGACTAACCATGTTTATAATCCCAACTAAAGGTTACTTAGCCCATGAAGGGTTTATTATACATATTACAAGCTTGTGTGGTCATTATTAGTTGAATCAAGAGAAAGAATTGATCCTAACTCCCTTAGTAGATAAAGGAGATAGAAGCAATAAACTCTCTGAACAACATATGCTATACCACACTTACAAAAATCACTCAAGAACACAAGTGTGTTCTTCACACAAAAAGAAAAGTTTACAAAAAATAGAAAATTATAAGATGAATGAATGAATGATGAAGGATCTAAGGGGTCTATTTATACACCTAAAGTCATCTAATAGCTCCAAAACTCCAACATTATTACATTAGATCGGATCAATGCCAGCCATCCCCTCAATAATACACAAAAAGTATAAAAAATTAGACAAATCATAACAATCTGTCAAGTTACGGCCGTAACATTCAGGAGTTATGGCCGTAACAAGGATGACTTACGGCCGTAACTCCTGAATGTTACGGCCGTAACTTGGCTTCGTAAATTTGCTCACTGGATGCTTTGATAGTTACGTTTTCAGCCCAGAATTTCTCAGACTTTGCGTTTTTGCCCCCAAATCTTCTTCGGATGATAACTTTTGATATATAACTCTGATTTTGAATCCTAAAGATCGCCGAATTGCCTCGGAAAGCCCTACAACATGAATATATCAAAATTCAACAAAGAGAATATTTAATAAACATGTTATTTCTTGAGTAAATCAGTTATTTAATCCGATCATCATCCGATAAAAATAAAATTATTAAAACTACTTAATTAAAAGCAAAAAACGAGTAGACTAGCTCAATTATGGGTGAATTTTATCGATACAAACCATAGATAAGTGTACAAAATTGACAC
The DNA here is from genome assembly GCA_033398695.1 of Orobanche coerulescens. Classification (NCBI taxonomy): domain Eukaryota; kingdom Viridiplantae; phylum Streptophyta; class Magnoliopsida; order Lamiales; family Orobanchaceae; genus Orobanche; species Orobanche coerulescens. Next base: position 14,062,661 of record CM065801.1, read on the forward strand.
TTATCACACCCCCAAACTTGAATTCTTGTTAGTCCCGAGCAAGACTCTATATTATTCACGCTCCAAAAATAAAAATAAAAGTAAAACAAAAATAAGAAAATTAATACACACAAAAATTAAAAATAATTATAAATAAAGAGAAAAGCAGATCAAAATGCCATTAATACACAACAACCAGCTTATACAGTAGATATAAATGAATCAAGATTCAAAATAAATCTACAAATGATTTTGAAGTTAAAACACGGTTTTAGTATTGTAATTCCAAAATGTAAGGTTTCCCCCCAAAAGGTTGATTATTTTTTTCCCACTCGTGATACACACGACTCCCTTTAATGGTTGCTCTCGACCACTCGTTTATTTTTCGACTCAATATGAAGAAGAATTTTATTGGCGACATCAAATATTGTGATTTTCACAAAATTGAGTGTATTGAAATCCAGCCGCTAATTAATTCAAATCTGCTCATAAACTACATCCCTTTTAGTGATAGCTTTCACACCGTTATTTGCTAACGTGTAGCTCTTTTCACTAACACAATTTCTATCTCATATTTTTTTTTAAAAGGTGATAGCTTTCACACCGTTATTTACTAACGTGTAGCTCTTTTCACCAATTTTTCTGAGACGGCAGCTACGCACCAACAATGGTTAGTCCTTTATTTTTCGCAAAATTTAAGACCCCCAAAATTAGGCAGCTGTTGCTGCTCAACACTTCTCCATTTCGTCATTTATTTTTTTAAGGTGATAGCTTTCACACCGTTATTTGCTAACGTGTAGCTCTTTTCACCAATGAATCATTTTTTTTAGGGAATAGAATTTTTGCAGAAAATCATTTTTTAGTTAAGCATGAAAAATCAAAAACTCCACAAATTAAGTAAATTTCAGTTTTATTTTTCATCAATCAATTGATTCTTCTTTTCTCAAGGTAACGAATGACTCGATTTTATATGATAATTACAAGGCTTGGAAAGAGAGATTAAGGCTCAAAATTTTTGGAATATACAATTTTTTAACCGGTTAAAACGATTTTTAGAAACTTGTATATAGCTATTTTATTGGTGTTATGGCCAGATCTAGAAATCTCAAAAATCAAAATACTATATATATATATATATATATATATACACACCAAAAAAAAATTAAGGCAAATAACCAAATCAATCAAAACACACCAAAATTACAACACACCAAAATAATAAAACAAACCACCCCCAAACTTGAAATAAAACTGTCCTCAGTTTTTAAAAATAAAACAAAATAAAAAGTAATGCAGAAAAAGCAGAATACTCCCTGTTAAGAAAGTTGATGTTTGAGCTAACGCCTTTTAGAATCTGCAAGAGAGTAAATATACGAGGCACACAATAAAATAAAATAAAATATACTCGGAAGTATAACACAATTTTTTAAGATTCGCATCAAGAAAGTCCGAAGAGTCGCCTTACGCTGCCATCAATGCTTTTATAAAAAAAAACACAATAAAAATTACAGCAATAACAATACATAAATCACGAATAGATGCGCGTCAAGAGATCAAGAAGAAACTCCTTAAGCTGCCATCATTTAGCACGATTATTACACACGACAGAAAGTAAAAATACAAGAGGTCCGACATGGGTTATCAAAGGGAGAGGAATGAATCCACTTTTCGTTTTCTCACGGTAAAATCTTCTACCCAGACAATTTTAGCTAGAGCTGGATCTGGTTGAGGAACAAATTCATTGAGTTTTTTGATTAGTTCTTCTGGTGTTGTTGAAACGACTATGATTCGTTTAGCACGCTGATTAGTGCATAATTGATCTAAAATTCATATACAAAATATTCATTTTTCCGGGCATAATTGTACTGATTTGTGATTAAAAATATATATTTTACAGATATGTCCAAACATGAGCTAAAAATGGTTATTTTAGAGATTGCTGACATGAAGCATCAAAAAGAACGGAAAACAAGATCAAATCCAACAACGGGAATTTTTCCAGGACAAACGACCATACAAAACGGCGCAAAATGGACCGTGTTCTGTCGGCCGTTTCACATACGGCGCAAAAGAGGCCGTATCTTGGGCCGTTTCACACACGGCCGGCATTTAGCGCCGTGTCCTCGCGCGTATTCCGGAAGAGACCGAGTCACCACAAAACGGCGCACAACACGGGGCAAACTGGGCCGTTTTTCATCGCCGTGTTTCAGCAGATGCCATGCAAAATTAGTCCACTTTTGACCAACTTGTGAAATCAACCACAAGATATTTTTTTGGTCAAAAATCTGAAAATTCAAAGACATGGGTGAAGTGTGAACAAAGAATTAAAAAAATGATATTACAATAGATATTTTGAATTAAATAATCAATTGTATTCTTGAAAATCACCTATAAAAGGACATGTTCATCCATTGCAAAAATCCCAACTCACATTCTTACCAAGAAATCCTCAACTTCTTGCTAAGAAATACTCCTTTCCTTTATGCAATATATTTTCCTTAGAACTTTCAATTTTAGTTTGTATTTCATTTTTAGTTTAAAGTTTTTCTTTCATTTAGTTTGTAATTGAAAAGTGCTTGATCAATAAGCACTTAGTATTTTACTTTCAATTTTTGTAAGCTTGTAACCTTTAAACAAGTTTGAAGTTATATTTTGAAGTTTGTTTCTTGCACTTTGATTCATCATATTCAAGTAAGTTTTATCTATTGTCATTAAGTTCTAGTAATTAAAAGTTTCTATATATATTATATATATCAATTATTTCTATTATAATTTTAGTATGTATAAACCAATGAGTAGCTAATCTTTCTTCCTAGGGAAGGGGATTTCTATTAGGTTATATATTGAGTATTTGATTGATTTAAACTATTTTTAGGACTAATTGGTTTAAATAGAGATTGATCATATCCTATTTTTACTAATGAAACCTTCTTGATTGATTGTTGAGTGAATTGGAAACATATCTTTTCAATCTATCAAATGTTAATCTTGTTATCAACATCTTAAGATTGCGAAAGTGGTTAAGACATCTTTGATTACGAAAGTACGGAGGTGAAAAGTTGATTACTCGATGAACGATCGTTTATCCTAAAAATAGTCAAGTTAGAGAAATGAAAGGACTAATTGGTTTAAATAGAGATTGATCATATCCTATTTCTACTAGTGAAACCTCCTTGATTGATTGTTAAGTGTATTGGAAACACATCTTTTCAATCTATCAAGTGTTAATCTTGTTATCAACATCTTAAAAAAGTGACAGCGATTAAGACATCTTTGATTACGAAAGTACGGAGGTGAAAAGTTGATTACTCGATAAACATTCGTTTTTTCTTTTATATCCGTATAAATCAATTCCTATACTCAATTAAAAACCTAATTTAATGAACCCGTATTCCCCTAGATTTTATAAATTCCCAACTCATTTTAATTCTATTCATTTTCACTAGTTAAAAATAGTCTTAATATAAATAGTCTAGTTAAAAATAGTCTTAATATAAATAGTATAGTATAAATAGTCTAGTATAAATAGTCTAGTATAAATAGTCTAGTATAAATAGTCTAATATAAATAGTCTAGTATAAATAGTCTTGTTAAAAATAGTCTTATTAAAAAGTCTTATTAAAAATAGTTTAAATTAAAAATAGTGCATTTTAATTTAGTTAATATTTAAAAACCCAAAAATATCTTTTTTTAATATTTTAGTATTTATTTCTCGCAATTTGTAACAAAAAAATTATACGAAGCCCTGTTGGACAATCCTCGAGAGAAAAGACCTTGGTAGAACTTACCACAAACTACTTCTACCTCGTATATATTTGCGAGCGACTCAAGAACTCCTATTTTTAGGATAAGTTTTTTGGCCGATCAAATTTTGGCGCCGTTGCCGGGGAAAGCTATCACCTTTTTACGAAAGAAAAATAATGAGATAGAAATTGTGTTAGTGAAAAGAGCTACACGTTAGCAAATAACGGTGTGAAAGCTATCACTAAAAGGGATGTAGTTTATGAGCAGATTTGAATTAATTAGCAGCTGAATTTCAATACACTCAATTTTGTGAAAATCACAATATTTGATGACGCCGATGAAATTCTTCTTCATATTGAGTCGAAAAATAAACGAGTGATCGAGAGCAACCATTAAAGGGAGTCGTGTGAAGTCACGAGTGGGAAAGAAATAATCAACCTTTAGGGGGGAAACCTTGCATTTTGGAATTACAAAAATAAAAACCGTGTTTTAACTTCAAAATCGTTAGTAGATTTATTTTGAATCTTGATTCATTTTCTATCTACTGTATAAAGTTGGTTATTGTGTATTAATGGCATTTTGGTCTCTTTTTATCTTTATATATAATTATTTTTCTTAAATTTATGTGTATTATTTTTTTATTTTTTATTTTATGTCTTATTTTAATTTTTATTTTGTGTGTGATTAATAATGAGTCTTGCTCGGGACTAGCAAGAATTTAAGTGTGGGGTATTTGATTAGTGCATAATTGATCTAAAATTCATATACAAAATATTCATTTTTCCGCATAATTGTACTGATTTGTGATTAATAATATATATTTGACATATATGTCCAAACATGAGCTAAAAATGGTTATTTTAGAGATTGCTGACATGAAGCATCAAAAAGAACGGAAAACAAGATCAAATCCAACGACGGGAATTTTTCCAGGACAAACGACCATACAAAACGGCGCAAAATGGACCGTGTTCTGTCGGCCGTTTCACATACGGCGCAAAAGAGGCCGTATCTTGGGCCGTTTCACACACGGCCGGCATTTAGCGCCGTGTCCTCGCGTATTCCGGAAGAGACCGAGTCACCACAAACGGCGCACAACACGGGCAACCGGGCCGTTTTCATCGCCGTGTTTCACAGATGCCATGCAAAATTAGTCCACTTTTGACCAACTTGTGAAATCAACCACAAGATATTTTTTTGGTCAAAAATCTGAAAATTCAAAGACATGGGTGAAGTGTGAACAAAGAATTAAAAAAATGATATTACAATAGATATTTTGAATTAAATAATCAATTGTATTCTTGAAAATCACCTATAAAAGGACATGTTCATCCATTGCAAAAATCCCAACCCACATTCATACCAAGAAATCCTCAACTTCTTGCTAAGAAATACTCCTTTCCTTTATGCAATATATTTTCCTTAGAACTTTCAATTTTAGTTTGTATTTCATTTTTAGTTTAAAGTTTTTCTTTCATTTAGTTTGTAATTGAAAAGTGCTTGATCAATAAGCACTTAGTATTTTACTTTCAATTTTTGTAAGCTTGTAACCTTTAAACAAGTTTGAAGTTATATTTTGAAGTTTGTTTCTTGCACTTTGATTCATCATATTCAAGTAAGTTTTATCTATTGTCATTAAGTTCTAGTAATTAAAAGTTTCTATATATATTATATATATCAATTATTTCTATTATAATTTTAGTATGTATAAACCAATGAGTAGCTAATCTTTCTTCCTAGGGAAGGGGATTTCTATTAGGTTATATATTGAGTATTTGATTGATTTAAACTATTTTTAGGACTAATTGGTTTAAATAGAGATTGATCATATCCTATTTTTACTAATGAAACCTTCTTGATTGATTGTTGAGTGAATTGGAAACATATCTTTTCAATCTATCAAATGTTAATCTTGTTATCAACATCTTAAGATTGCGAAAGTGGTTAAGACATCTTTGATTACGAAAGTACGGAGGTGAAAAGTTGATTACTCGATGAACGATCGTTTATCCTAAAAATAGTCAAGTTAGAGAAATGAAAGGACTAATTGGTTTAAATAGAGATTGATCATATCCTATTTCTACTAGTGAAACCTCCTTGATTGATTGTTAAGTGTATGGAAACACATCTTTTCAATCTATCAAGTGTTAATCTTGTTATCAACATCTTAAAAAAGTGACAACGATTAAGACATCTTTGATTACGAAAGTACGGAGGTGAAAAGTTGATTACTCGATAAACATTCGTTTTTCTTTTATATCCGTATAAATCAATTCCTATACTCAATTAAAAACCTAATTTAATGAACCCGTATTCCCCTAGATTTTATAAATTCCCAACTCATTTTAATTCTATTCATTTTCACTAGTTAAAAATAGTCTTAATATAAATAGTCTAGTTAAAAATAGTCTTAATATAAATAGTATAGTATAAATAGTCTAGTATAAATAGTCTAGTATAAATAGTCTAGTATAAATAGTCTAATATAAATAGTCTAGTATAAATAGTCTTGTTAAAAATAGTCTTATTAAAATGAGGAACTCAAGAGCCGGTTAATTTCAGCACCTGTCCTTTCTTTACCACAAGGGACGGAAGGATTTGTGGTCTATAGTGATGCATCCAGACAGGGTCTCGGATGTGTACTCATACAGAATGGGAAAGTTATTGCTTATGCTTCACGGCAATTGAGACCTTATGAGGTAAATTATCCGACCCACGACCTGGAGCTAGCAACCGTGGTATTCGCATTGAAGATTTGGCGTCATTATCTTTATGGCGTTACCTGTCAGATATTCATCGATCATAAGAGTTTAAAATATATATTTACTCAGAAGGAGTTAAATATGCGATAGAGACGGTGGTTGGAACTAATCAAAGATTATGATATTGAGATACTTTACCACCCGGGCAAGGCGAACGTTGTCGCTGACGCCTTGAGTCGTAAGTCCGTTCAGGAGCAGATGCTTGCTCGATTAACAGTTCAGAAGGAACTTCAGCAAGAATTACTTAGGCATAAGATTGAGGTTTGGTTACAGTGTGTTCAGAGACAGCTTTGCATGCTGGATATCTCATCGCCACTTGAAGAGGCGATCAGAGTGAATCAGAGTTCGGACCCATTTTTGTTGCGCATCTGCGAGGATGTGGCACAGGGGAAAGCCCCTGGCTTTGTGGTCCACGAGGATGGACTCTTGAGATTTAAGAATCGGTTATGTGTACCGGTGAATGAAGAGTTGAAAAACTCGATTTTGAGAGAAGCCCATGCTACCCCTTATTCTATTCATCCGGGGTCCAGCAAGATGTACAAAGACTTGAAACAAAATTACTGGTGGAGTAATATGAAGCGTGAATTCGCTGAGTTTGTTTCGAGATGTCTCACCTGTCAACAAGTCAAGATAGAACATCGGCCGTGGGTATGTTTGAAATGCTCCCTATTCCGGAGTGGAAATGGGAGGATATTTCAATGGACTTCATCACGAGTTTGCCGACGAGTCGTCGTGGCATGAATACAATCTGGGTAATTGTGGATCGTCTAACTAAGTCAGCTCATTTTCTCGAGATTAAGGATACTTGGGGTCCTGAGAGACTTGCCCAGTTGTTCATCAAAGAAATAGTGAGATTGCACGATACTCTTAAGAGTATCGTTTCTGATCGTGACAGGCGATTCGTGTCTCATTATTGGAAATCAGTTCATCGTGCCATGGGAACTCAGCTTAATTTCAGCACAACTTTTCATCCTCAGTCCGACGGACAATCAGAGAGGACTATTCAGACATTAGAGGACATGTTGAGGGCATGCGTCCTCGATTGGAAAGACGATTGGGAAGCCCAATTACCATTGATCGAGTTCACGTATAATAATAGTTGGCATGCTTCGATTAAGATGTCACATTACGAGACCTTGTACGGTCGTCGTTGTCGATCTCCTTTGTGTTGGGACGACTTATCAGAATCAATCGGCACCGAGCCCGATATGCTTATAGCCGCCCGTGAGGAGGTAGCTTTGATCAAGAGTCGTTTGTTGACCGCTCAGAGTCGACAGAAATCTTATGCAGACAATCATCGCCGACCATTAGAGTTCGAGACAGGTGACCACGTGTTGGTCAAGGTATCCCCGAGTCGAGGTATCCTCCGTTTCGGGAAGCGGGGAAAGTTGAGTCCAAGATTTATTGGACCGTTTGAGATTTTGGAACGAGTAGGCGAGCTACCTTATCGATTGGCCTTACCTCCAGCGTTGAACCGAATTCATAATGTGTTTCACATCTCTCAGCTACGGAAGTATGTTTCCGACCCGAGTCACATACTCCAGTTCGACGAAATCGAGATCGCAGATGATTATTCGTATGAGGAGCGTCCCATACGAGTCCTAGAGCGGCGAATCAAACAGTTGAGAAATAAGGCGATTCCTTTGGTTAAAATTCAGTGGTCTAGACACGGAGTCGAAGAGGCTACTTGGGAAACTGAGGATAGTATGCGGGAGAGTTATCCCGAGTTGTTTGACCCTTAGTTTCGGGGACGAAACTCTTTTAAGGGGGGTGTATGTAATACCCGGTTGTAATTCAGTCATTATCATTCAGTAATTTCATTCAGTAATTGTCACTATGTAATTTTTCACTTGTTAATAATCATTCATCATCCACATTCATTCATCCGTGTTCACCGTTCGGAATAACTTCGAGTTGTGTATCGATATTGTTTATTGTTTCAACCTTGCTTGGGAATCGAGACCAGAGAATTATCTTGATTGTTGTAATTGATTCATTAGTCGATGTTGACATTGGAATTCATGTCATTTCAAATCTCCTCATTGTTCAAATTGTGCTTTTGTTGGGCGAACCCATGTAATCATTGCTTGGAACCACCGTTTTGGGGTTTCCGCACTTCCACTTCGTGTTATTATTTCCCAAATATTGATTCCTATTGCTTTCATTCTCTTCCCGGGTCATTTTTCATCATTTTAGGACCCAAGGGGGTGTGGGCCGCGGCACTAGGGAGTGTGCGCCGCGGCACACACATGTTGCAGTTTTGGCCAACCCGCCTGTACCGGGGGCCGCGGCACACAGTGCAGGCTGCACTATAATTTCGTTTTTTGAGAAGAAAAGCTCATTTCTTCATCCTACTTCCGAGAGAGAGGGTTTATGGGAGAAATTTTCATCGTCAATCACTTGAATACTCGATTTTTCATCATTTTCATTCGGTTGTGAAGCTCGGATCGTCGATCTAATGCGTGTTCATCGAATCAAAGTGTTTGGATCTTCAAAGGTAATATTCTCAAACCTCTTGGATTTCGATTTGTGTTGAGATATGATGTTTTGGATGTTATAATCATGTTGTATGAAGAGATATACATATGATTATGAGTATGTATGAATATTCATCGGATTATTGAAATGTTATTCAAGAACACTTTGAATATTGAGTTGGATTTGGGGGTTTTCGATTAATTGTTGTTGAAATCACGAATTTGGATATTCGTATTAGATTATTAATCGTATTGAATATGTTTTGTTGATTTGAAACACTTCTTGGGGTTTTTATATTGGTATTATTGAGGTTTGGTTGTAAACAATCGAAGATTGGCCACAACGTGTTCGATATAATGCCCCAATGAACTTGGTTTAGTCGTATCGACGTTTTGAGTTAGTTATACTCGTGTTTGATTCGTGTGTTGAACCGGATTATTGGTAATTGTGTTATTCAAGGTTGTTCGAGCGACCGACATCTCATTTAGGACGTTGTTCGTGGAAGGACATTCTTCATCGGTGTTGTGTAAGTTAATTCTTACTCGGTTAAAAGGATATTCACTCCTTTCGTTGTTGTTCATTCATAATTATAGTTCATTCATAATGTATTAACCGTATTGAGACTTGTAATTGTCAATTAATCACTTCAGTCACAAGGAACGACGGTTCCAATCATTTCATTGAGCTATCATTCATTTCACTGTCATTTCATCTCGGTGAGTCATTATTGATTTCGATGTCACTTTTGTTATCACGTGGCATTCCGGGTCATACTGGCGTGCCGGTTAGTATGTGTAGGATTTTCATGTCGGGCACATATTAAGTCGTGTGTTGGTTGTTGGCCTCACATTGGACTGTGCACACGAGAAGATCACTTCGTGAGACTGATTAGGTACAAGACCACACGTGTATTAGATCGATACTCGTTGGTGGCTTGTGCACGGACACATTTCCATCCCGGGCGTAGTGTGGCGCCACCCTTTGAGCCGTACCGTTAGTTGATTCATACAGCATGTTTGATTGTGTATGTTTTCAATAGGATTTGGGTTATAATCTGACCAATTCACTTTTGATCGCATGTGTTCGACGGTTTGAGATTTTTGATCGAACTTGTGGTTTATACAGCATATATGATTGTGTTTATTCAACTCTTGAGGATTGTTGTTCTGTGTAACTGACCCCGTTGGGGGATTTTGTTTTTCAGGTCATGGCAAGGCTAAGGCACGGGAAGAGAACGTTGACGACGAGGAGTCCCAGTGATACTAGTAGGGGGCCCCAGTCCTTTTCATTCACTCGTGTTTTCTTTATTTTATTTCCGCAACAGACGTCTGTTTGAATACTCATTTTATTCAGTATTGTATATTTTATCTTCGTATAAAATATACATGTATTCTATATTATGTTGGGTGTGTTGTATGAAACTCCTCATCGGAGTAATTAATGATGTAATATGGTTCGGTACTACATTTACCCTGTGTATTTCATTCATTTTTACTCGCCTGGTGGGTCCCAGTCGGGGGTCCACATCACTGTAATATCCGCCTAGTTTGGGGTGTTACAGGATATGGTTGAATACCCTCTGTATCGTCCTTCATTTCGTTGTATTTTAGGCCTTCTCGGTCAGATTTTATAGTTCCGCATATGATTAGCCTTGTGGGTCCCACGGAGGGGCTCACGACGCTGTAATATACCCTGAATAACTTGAGGGTGTTACAAGACAATTGTGGGACCCACTATTATTTTAGCCCACTTTAATATTTTTCTTCTCTCCCTTTTTTCTAGCATCGATCCCCATTCCTTTTATTTTCTTTTCTTCCTCCTTCTCCCCCTTCTCATCTAAACCTAAACCCGATCTACATTCATCCCTCCATTTTCGGCGAAATCTGACGGCGGCCAACCATCTGCGAGGCTCTTGATCGGAGTTTGTCCTTAATCGTATGTGGCTCTATGTCTCCAGCGAGGGTGAAGATGTCTTCTTCAAGTGGATCTCCTCCATGGAATTGTATTAGGGCACCCAACAAGATATATTGTGTCGAAAAAATGCAGTCATCAGAGTTTCTAAGAGAGTGGAGCATAAATTGTTTATTTTACTCATGTCCAGTAAAAATGGTTTTCCATAAGTTTTTAATAACTATTATTTTGATAAGTTTTTAATAACTATTATTCTGATAAGTTTTGTTACTAATGAACATCACTTAATTAACTTGATTGATCTTTATTTTTATAGGAAAGAAGCGGATGTATTTTTTTCAATGGTGTGAAGGTGGTGATATGGCTTCAAATCTGCAAAATGATGATGATGCCAATGAAGTGGCCTCGAATCAGCAAACTGATTGGTTATGTTTTGATGTTTGTTTAGCTTTTTCTTTGGTGTTTATCCCGTCAAAATATGTCAATGAATGAAACGGTTTGATTTAATTTGTGTTTTATATTTTAGTTGAGTGGAACGACCCCAATAAAGCAACACACATATATAAAACATGGAAATAATCTAATTAATCTAGATCAACACAAAACATTCTTCAACTAGTTTACCTAACATAGAAATAAAACATGTATTACATAGTTCAGTTACCAAACAAAAAAAAAGTAGTTTAAATCATTCATCAAACGCCCCAAGAAAAATTAGAACTAAGTGTGCTTGGTGCTCCTTGTGAGGGATGATTGATTTCGAAAGTTCCATCACTAGCATCTCTTCCTTGTTGGGAAAAATACGACTAATGTCACGTCACAACGAATAATGCGGAACCTCGTTTGACAAATTCCCACTCTTCAATTGTAACTTTGTGGTTACCGACGAGTAGAGCAACAATTACAACTCGACCAAAATAATACAAATTATATACTAAAAACGATAAATAACAAGATACAATTTTAACGTAGAAAACCCCTCAAGACGAGAGTAAAAACCACGAGACCGAAGCCGCTTAAATCCACTATCACCAACATACACAATACACAATCGTCCCTAATACAAACTAGGGGTATACACTAATCGTCAAATACTTGGTAATAAATGTTCTTCAAGTATTTGGAATATACAATAACAACAAGATCGAGAAAAAAACACCATAAATAGCTTACACAAAAAGCTAACGAAATACCCGAACTTCCGGACTCAAAATCTCGATCTACACCGGTGAAAGATTTGCCCAATAGCTACCAAGCTCTTGTCAAAACATCACGATGATCCGACCGATAAATCTCCAGGAAATTGAAGAAATGTATTTCTCTCTCTTGTTTCTCTCTCTATCTCTCTCTTGATGCTCTCAAAATGATGTAGGTGAAGTGTTGAAGAATCCCGCAGGAAACCGGCTGGAAAAGAAGAAATCCAGCCCTGTTGACTTCGGGGGCCGCGGCCCAGCCACAGTGTGCCGTGGCCCGGAGTACAGCCTACTCCACGTTAGAAAGGAGTTTGAGTGTGCTGCGATCCGGCTAAGATGTGCCGCGGCCCTCACTCAAAATTCTGCCCAGGTATATCGGCAGGGGCCGCAGCCCGGCAGGAGAGCGCGGCGGCCCAGAGTACAGTTGGGTCGGCAGGGGCGATCGGCAGGGCGTGATCGGCAGGGGCGATCGGCAGAGGTCGCTCGGCAGGGGGGGTGATCGGCAGGGGGCCGCGGCCCAGAAGGCAGGGGCTGCGGCCCAGAGTACAGTTGGTACGGCCTTCCAGCCATTTCCACGGGGGCCACGGCTCGGCAGGGATGTGTCCCGGTGTTGGGAAAACATAAACCCTGTATCAAAACAGCCAGGATATTCAATCCCTGTATCAAATAGTGTTGATAAGAGGTTTTGACATATATGCCAATCCTCAGTACAGTAAGGAAAGTGTATCGAAGAGTTGAAGTGTCAACCTCTATCGAAGACCTGTCTCGAATCCAGCATATAGTGGAACCTTTCAGTACAGCGAAGAAGTATTATAAAGACCAAGTATGGAAACTGTCTCGAATCACCAATACAGTGATCTTCCATATAGCTCTCAACAGGACAAAGAAGGAATCTTCAGAAGTCAAGTCCCGTTGATAATTAAGTATTTAAATACTAAAGGATAAAGTATTTAAATACTGTCAGTCAACAGATCTTCAAATCCCGCTAAATCCGGATCATGCTTTTCATCCCGTTGGAACGGAATCTTGCTCAACGGATTTATCCCAACGGATATATTTTCCAGAAGACTATATATATATATATATCTCATCAAGGCGTTGAAGATCGGTTACCCATTATCAAGCTATCAAAGTTATTATCAGAGCAAAACATATCTCCAAACCTTACTGCAACTCAGATCTAAGAGATATACAGTGCTCATCATCTTGAACAACACTTCATCAGCTAGAAGCTCTTAAAGTCAAAGCTGTTGTTCATACCCAGTTCTATACTGTGAACAAACCCAGATCAGCCCTGTGTGGACTGAGTAATCGTTGCTACTCCAGAACTGTGTGTGAAGGATTTGCATCGAAGAAGACGAAGCTTCATATCTATGTGTGAAGAAGCAAGTCAAAGCATTAGCTCAAACCAATCTGTGTGAATGGTTGAAGCTAAGATCTTTATATCAATCTGTGTGAACGATATATTGATTGTGTGTTGTTATAATTACGTAGTTGTGTACGTAGTAATTATAATAAACTTTTTATTCCTGTGTGGAGGACCAGTGGACGTAGAGGGGTTTACCTCAAACCACTTTAAATATTATGTTATTTACCTTCTGCCTTGCCTGTTTTAATTACTGTGATTATTTAAGTATACACTTCACATCGAGTTGTTGTATCCACAGCAACTTACTGTATTTAAGACTTCCGCTACGCACTTAGATTTAAAATCAGTACAACTTGTTGTTTAAACTACTTCCCAAGCTGTATTCAGTATACTTAGTGGCCAACAAGTGGTATCGGAGCGGTTGATTCTAAAAAGAATCAGTCGTATTTTTAACCGAATCATATCCAAAATCACTTACTCTTTAAATCAGTCTCTTTCATTTCGTTACTTTCAAATGGATACATCTATGATCAACAAAGTGCCTATGTTAACGAATTTGATGATTGGAGAATTAGGATGGAGGCTCATCTTGCAGCAATGCACGAAGAGATGATTTTAGTTATACAGGATGGCCCTATCAAGATCATGAAGGTAAACACGGCCGCAAGGATTGAAGGCCAAGTCCATGCTGAGATGCTCGAGAATGAACGCGAGCAATGGACCACAGATGAAAGAAAACGAGCCAACCTCGACAATGTGGCTAAGAACGCGTTATTTGTCACTCTTGACAAAGGCACGTTCTCGAAGGTAAAGAGCTTTAAATCAGCCAAGGAAATCTGGGATAAACTCAAGATGATTTGTGAGGGAACTGAGCTCTAAAAAAAAAAAAAAATTCAAAACTGACTCAGCAATTTGAATCTTTTGAAATGAAACCAACTGAGACACTTGAGGAACTTGACCTCGGATTCACTGGTATTGTTGGTGAACTTGAAGCTTTGGGCAAAATTTATACCCAAAAGGAGAAGAATTTAAAAATTTTCAGATCTCTCCCTGTCCGATGGGACATTAAGACCACAGCTATGCGTGTATCTTACAATCTTAATGAAATATCTACATTTGATCTCTTATCTGACCTCAAAGCTTTTGAGTATGATATTGACAGAAGAGAGAAAGCTGAAGAATCTCCTTCAAAGGCCACAAAGATCGTCAGACGAATCGTCGACATAGCATGCCCACTGTCAAGCCACCACAAGAATGCCGACAAAGGCACGACATCCTGTCTCAAGATGAAATGGCGCTTCTCATGCACAAATTCAAAAAGTTCATCAAGCAGTCTGGAAAGACTCCCTATTGGCCCAAACCTGTCCACAAGGTAAGTACCGAAACTTCATCCATTGATGCTAAGCTGTGCTATAATTGCAGGAAACCAGGGCATTATGCAAATAAATGTCCTCATCCCAAAGTCCAAAGGTTGCCGGAGGCCGAGCAGCAAGAGAGAGATGAAAGAAGACGTGCTTGGAAAAACAAGCTCAAGACCCTGATTGGAGAATCAAAAGCCTCCCCCACACCATCCAAATCATAAGAATGTCTTCAGGTGGTCACTGAAAGTGATTCATCTGACGATGAGTTCGATGATAAAGAATATATGTGCTTTATGGCCAAGGAAATTCCGGAAGGTGAAGATAGCGATGATGAGGTAAGTTCAACCTCAGCTATTCCATCAAATGCATCTCATACTTTTGAAAACATGATGAATGAGTTTAAAATCATTCAAAAGGCCCATGAGACATTGAAAAACGAGAATATACAACTCCAACTGTCTAACCTAGAGCTGAAAGATGAAAATGACTTGCTGAAGATAAATTATGAAAATATGTCTCTTGATTGTGAAACCAGCAAAGTCGATTTTGAAAAACTCATGGAGAGCAATCATCAACTTGCTCATGAACTAAGTGAGGTTAAAACTCACAACGAGAGCAAGACAAATGATTTGGTTCTACTTCAAGCCAAAGTCACAACTCTCAAAAAACGAGAAATTGAACTTGAGACCACTCTGAAATCGTTCGAGAAATCGTCCAAAAGAATAGAAGAAATTCTGAGCACTGGGCAACATGCTCATGATAAAAGTGGCTTAGGATACAGCTCATGTTCAAACAAAGGGAAAACTAGTACAGTGTTCGTCAAGAGTGTGGAACACATTCCTTTTTCGAAAGAAACTTCGAGTCCAGTGAAGGAACCTGTTGCACAGCGAACGGCAAAGGCTGCTATTCCGCCCCCACAATCCTATTCCAGACAACGGAATCACCAGCCATTCAAACCTAAAATGCGCACTCAACAGCATGCTCCCCGAGCATATCAATAGTGCCAACAGCCGTTCAGAAGGAAGTCTGTATCCAAATACCAAAGGCCCGCACGGCAGTACTATCAGTACAGCACGCCGAGGTATTGGATACAGGAGCCCCGTTATTCCTCAAGACAGCAGGTGTCCGCTCAGTATCAACAACAGCATTGGGAATCCAACTGGAGACCCAGAAGGCAAGCTGTTAGGCCAAAGAAAATGGCTCCACCTCCAAGACGGCACTCGTACTGGATTAATAATAATAACCCTAAATTTTTCATGCATAATAATTATCATGGTTATAGCGACTATGGATATGCCCCACGTAGATATCGCAACACTGTACCGAGTGTAACCTACAGTAAACCAATTGCTGCCAGAAAAACTTGGGTACCTAGAGGAACTAACAATCATGGACCCAAAAATCAAAGGGGACCTAAATTTACTTAATCTCTTTGCATACAGGACATCCTAGAGGAGGACACCTGGTACTTCGATAGTGGATGCTCTCGGCACATGACCGGAGATATAAGCAAGCTATCAGATTTTGTAGAAGGTCTTGGTCCAAAAGTTCGTTTCGGTGATAAATCTAAAGGAAGAACAAGAGGGAAAGGAAACCTACTTGTCGGAAAATTCAATGTCACCGATGTTGCATATGTTGAAGGCTTACAGTACAATCTACTTAGCATTAGTCAGTTCTGTGACAAACAGTTCTCGATGAAATTCTGTATAGATTGCTGTCGAGTCAAGAACATCCAGACCAAAGAAGTTGTGCTTACAGGAAGCAGATCAGGTAACATGTATATTGCTGACTGGAAGCCTATGAGCTCCTCAATTCCATGCTTTGTTGCCAAAGGCACTGCAGATCTTAGCTGGTTATGGCACAAGAGGATGTCTCACATCAACTTCAAGACGATCAACAAGCTCTCAAGACAGGGAATGGTAAGAGGATTGCCAAATGTATCATTCAAGAAGGACAGCGTCTGCGGACCGTGTCAGAAAGGCAAGCAAATCAAGTCAACCCTGAAGAGCAAATCCTACCTTTCAACCCAAAGAGTGTTGGAAATGCTACATATGGATCTCTACGGTCCTGTAGACACAGTAAGTTTGGGAGGTAAGAAATACTGTCTTGTTGTTGATGATGGTTACTCCAGGTATGCTTGGACAATTTTCCTAAGCAAGAAGAAGGAAACAACATCAAAGCTGCCCGAGCTCCTGAGAAAGTTGCAAAATGAAAAGGCATTGAGTATCGTGTCCATTCGTTCCGATAGAGGTACAGAATTTACTAACCGCTTTATAGAGCAATACTGTTCGGAAAATGGGATACAACACGAATACTCAGCTGCTCGTACACCTAAACAAAATGGTGTTGCTGAGCGAAAGAATAGGACGCTTAAAGAAGCAACAAGGACAATGATCGCCGCAAGCAAGTTGCCACAGCGTTTCTGGGGTGAAGCAAAGCAACCAATACAGCATGCTACACACAAAACCGTTGTATCGTCAACAAGCACCACAACAAAACAGCATATGAGGTATGGAACAACAAAACTCCGTTAGTTTCATATTTTCACATTTTTGGATGCAGGTGTTATGTGTTGAATAATGGGAAGGATCAACTTAGAACCTTTGATGAGAAATCAGATGAAGGAATATTTGTAGGATACTCCTCTGTCAGCAAAGCTTACAGGATCTTTAATAAAAGGAAGCTGACGATCGAGGAATCAGTTCATGTAGTGTTCGACGAACCTCACCATGACCCTACAAGAGTAGATGATATTACTCAGAATATCCAACATCTCTCTATCTTGGATCCTCTAACTCCCATAGAACCTGTCGTTGATCTAGAAATCAACCCTGCAGCTGTAAGAATCGACGTAGATGAAGCCGACGCTGTACAAGCTGAAGCTGTATCTACAGAAACTCTTGATATAGTACGGGACCCCGAATTAGAACCCGACCGAAGATGGTTGAGAGATCACCCGCAAGAGCTGATCATTGGAAACATAGATGCTAGTGTTTCTACTCGTAGAAGAATACAGAGTACACAAGGAAATGTATTTTGTGCACAAGAAGAACTAGATACTGAGATATCACAGTTTCCTGAATGGAAATCTCAATCCGAGCTTAGAAGACTCAATATGTGCACTGTCGCTGTATTCTTAGCCCAGTCCGAACCTGTTTCGACCATAGACGCTCTTAATAATTCTCATTGGATAACATCTATGGAAGAAGAGCTTAACGGTTTTGAAAGAAACAATGTATGGTATCTTGTACCCAGACCTACACATCAATCGGTTATAGGAACCAAATTGGTGTTTCGAAACAAGAAGGATCGAAATGGACTTATTATAAGGAACAAATCAAGGCTAGTCGCACAAGGCTATAGCCAGGAAGAAGGCATAGACTATGATGAAACCTTCGCCCCTGTAGCCAGACTAGAAGCCATTAGGATATTCTTAGCCTTTGCCGCCCATAAAAGCTTTATTGTATACCAAATGGACGTCAAGAGTGCATTCCTAAATGGAGACCTTGCCAAAGAAGTTTATGTTGAACAACCACCAGGGTTTGCCAACACAGACGGTATCGACCTAGTATACAGGCTAAGGAAAGCACTGTATGGACTTAAACAAGCCCCTACAGCATGGTATGAGACCTTGTCCCAGTATCTAACCGACAATGGATTTGAGAAAGGTGCTGTGGACAAGACCTTGTTCAAAATACAGGAAGGTGATGATCTTCTAATGGTGCAAATCTATGTAGATGATATAATTTTTGGTTCAACTAACCTTGGTTTGTGCCAAAGGTTCTCTCATCTTATGCAAAGTAAATTTGAAATGAGTATGATGGGGGAACTTAGTTATTTCCTAGGTTTGCAGGTAAAGCAGTTGCCTACAGGTATTTTCATCAACCAGGAAAAATACAGCAAGGAGCTTCTCAACAAATTTGGAATGAACACTTTCAAATCATCGTCAACCCCCATGAGCACTTCTGTGCAAATTAGTGCTGATGAATCCGGAAAGCCGTTTGACCAGTCACTCTACAGAAAGCTCATTGGTTCGCTCCTGTACCTAACGGCTAGCAGACCCGATATCCAGTTTGCTGTTGGAATGTGTGTGAGATGTCAAGTAGCACCTAAGGAATCACACTTCAATACAGCTAAACGAATCCTGAAGTACATTAAAGGAACAGTCGATGTAGGACTATGGTATCCTAAAGAAGGCAGATTCAATTTAGTTAGATACAGCGACTCGGATCTCGGAGGCTGCAAGCTAGATAGGAAGAGTACAAGTGGAACTTGTCACTTTCTTGGACCTAGACTCGTTTCTTGGTTCAGTAAGAAGCAATTGGATAACTCACTTTCCACGGCTGAATCAGAATACTATGTTGCTGGTAGTTGCTGTATGCAGATCCTTTGGATGCAGCAACAGTTGTCAGATTATGGAATTGAATACAGAGAGACGCCAATCATGTGTGATAGCACGAGTGCAATTGCAATAACGCACAATCCTGTCCTGCACTCGCGTACTAAGCATATCAACATGAAGCATCATTTCATAAGGAATCATGTCGAGAACAAGGATGTCTGGTTCGAAAAGGTTCATACATACATTCAGTTGGCCGACATCTTCACCAAGCCTCTCGACACAGCAAGATTCAATATGCTTAGACAAGAATTGGGAATGCTACAGCCCGACTCCCTGTAAGTAATTTACTGTTTTTACTCAACAATTGAGGGGGAATGCTGTAAGACCCAAGAATACAGTATCCACCATTAATTATCTGTACACTCAGAACCGTCAATACAGCATTGTAGTGAACAAAGACATATGAATCATCCTACATCTGACGTGTGCAATAATTAAGGGGGAATACAGTATGACCCATGAATACAGCATTAATCCAAAAGTTGTTGTATGGAGTTAAAACCTATGTGTACCTTTTAAGGGGGAACGCTGTATCGTTGAGGATACAGCACATAGTATAGGATTTCGATTCAGTATATATATATATATATATATTATATTATATTATTTCAATTTTAAAATGATTTTCGTCCACGTGCCCTGTTTTATGTCAAACGTCATTTACATTAAATGTCTTACACGACATCTGGACAACTGAATCTCAAAAGCCGCGATGTTTTCAAATTGTATAATGTTTTAAAACCGCCGTTTCAGGCACTTAGGGTATCAACAAATGTCAGAAGTGGGACCCGCTCATATTTTAACATTTTAATAGATAAGTGTACCAGTTACACTCAGTCCATCTTGACCTTTGATTTCAAAAACCGGTTCCCATCCCTTAAAATCTGACCATTCGTACTCTGCAAAACCCTACTTAGCCGCCCACTATAAAAAGACTGATACTGCCATTAGAGACTCTTTACGCTTTCTGCAAAAATTAAGAGTTCTCAAGCAAATACAGCCTACAAAGTTTTCTGCGTTTTACTGTAAATTTCGTGTATTCTCTTTCACATTTTCTTGAACAATCATCAATGGCTGGTCAGACATCTTCTCCCGCACTCAAGAAAACCTCAAACATCATCGATGGACGGATCTTCTCAAGATCTGTTGTCATCGAACGCATTCTCGCTGAAACAAATCATGTCGAACCCATGGAGTTCATCATCACTCGTCTCCGTCAACAAGGTCTCTACCGCCTTGGGAGTCAAACCGCTGAGAAGTACGATGTTCACCTGGTTGAGGACTTTTACCTCAACGCCGCCGTTCGCTTTTTGTCGCTGGCCTAGGGAGGTCACGTTGCTGATATCACTGCTACCATTCAAGGAGTGGAGATCTGTATCGATCGAGATCTTCTCCAGAACATTTACAGGCTACCTGCTGATGGCCTGACAATGGAAGAACTTGAGACGTTTGGGTCTCAAGAGCTGATAACGAAGTATTATGGGCTGTTCACCGGCTCAACTGTTGTTGACATGGTTCACACCACCTATCACAAGAAGAATTTTTGTCTTCCATATGTGTATTTACATGATTTTTGCTGCAGGATCATCGAGAATCTAACTGGCGCATTCGAAATGTGCACTAATCTGAGATTCAGGATGATGCCTATCAACCCAAGGATGACGAAGGGCCATCAAGTCGAAGTGAGCCCCGTTCGCCACAGCAAGAGAACATTCCTGACGACGAGGAATCAGCCCCTCATGTCGAAGAAGAAGAAATAGTTTTGACACAGGCACCCGAGCCTGCCGCCGCTCAAGAAGAAGAAGTTATTGCTGAGAGACAACAGGAGGAATCAGTCCCTCTTGTATCCATGTCTACAGATGCACCGTCGCAATAGGAGGACACACCACCCCCTGCCGCCGAACCCGAAAATGCTGCTCCCGCCCCATCAACCGTGGAATCCGAGGACGGTAATGTACCTGAGGATGTCCAACTCAATTCACGCATTACCGTGAATCTGAGAAGGTTGAATGGATCCGAAGATTTTGCCAAACCAGATTCTCCAAGCACTGCTGCTAGGAAAGAGCGCATGCGTGCTCTTGGTCTTCAAACTGTCTTCATACAGGATGCAGTTAATACCCTGTACTCAGTCGAAAAAGCTCTTAATTGGATGCACACTTCTGCAGTCGAAGAGATGACTACATTACAGCATGAAGTCTCTTGAGTAGTAAAAGCCTTCGCTGTATTGCCAGATGTATTCAAGCAAGCACTGAAGATCATGCAAGAGAAACAAGAGCAACTCCTGAGAGAAGAGGCATCCAAAACTCGCATTTCTGAGGCCAAGACCGCAGCTGCTATGATCGAAACCATTTCTCATCTTCGAGCCCACGACAAAAGTATCAAAGATATGTCGCAGGTGCTTTCCACCCTTGTAGAAAGAATGATAAACATTAAGATGAAACAGGATGCCGCACTGGAGATCCTAGGACGTCTTGATGACGCCAAAAAGGGGGAAGAAGTAAGAGAAGCTGCTAGGAGAATAAGGTTACAGCACGAAAGGGAATTTAATGCTGCTCAAGATAGCATTACCGCTGAATTGAACAAGCTAGCCCCTCCCTCTCAATGTTTTAAGATTTCAGGCTCCCGACCTAAATTTCATGATCCAAATGTCCCGTGGCAAAACTTAATCTAAAGACCTTCTGAAATTCGTCTGCCGACCAACCGCCATCCAACTGTCGAAGAGGTGAAGCAATGGAGGGAGAATGAGCTGATGAGATATTTTGTTAAACTCATCAGGGAATCCGCCATCTTCAAAAGTTATAAGACATTAGCGGAGGCTGCAGACAAATTCACAAAGATGTTAGAAGGAAAGCTCCCTCTCCAGCTAGATATGAAATCCAAGCATAAAAGAGGAGATCGGATCACCCATCCAGAAGACTCTTGCCTTTGACAAATCCTATGAAGGTAGAGAAATATACCTAGATCGAGGCAGCGATTCCCTACAGAACTGGTGGCGTGGAACCGAGAATGATCCAGGGAAAAAGCCATGGAGACATGCGGACTATAGGAGCTGAAATCCTTGTAATATTGTTTCTTTTTGTAATTTTTCCTTCAAAACAGCAAACCATGTACTCTAATTTTTGCAATATCAATAAAAGTGTTTGTTTGTCGTGAAAGATTACAACTCGTAATCTACTGTGTTGATATATGATTACATAACTTAAATTGTTGAGATAACAATCACAAGTATAGAAACTTGTTTGAAAATTAAGCTGTACGAACTTGTCTACGAACAGTTCATAATTTCAGTTGTATGCTTAGAATACATTGTAGGATTGTGCCTGCGCGCCAACCATAAGCTTACGTTGTAAAAATTCTTAGTTGTATCGAACTCGCCTGCGAGCAGTTCATAAATTAGACTAAGTTGCTGAAAGACAGACCATTTGACAGAAGACCAAGAAATCTTCCAGAAGTCATCAAAGAAGATTATTTCATGAAGAAGGTTTTGGCATCATCAAGAAGACTTGAAAGTTTTAAAGTCTTGGCAAATTGTCAAAAAGGGGGAAATTGTTGGGAAAACATAAACCCTGTATCGAAACAGCTAGGATATTCAATCCTTGTATCGAATAGTGTTGATAAGAGGTTTTGACATATATGCCAATCCTCAATACAGTAAGGAAACTGTATCGAAGAGTTGAAGTGTCAACCTGTATCGAAGACCTGTCTCGAATCCAGCATATAGTGGAACCTTTCAGTACAACGAAGAAGTCTTATAAAGACCAAGTATGGAAACTGTCTCGAATCACCAATACAGTGATCTTCCATATAGCTCTCAACAGGACAAAGAAGGAATATTCAGAAGTCAAGTCCCGTTGATAAAGAAGTATTTAAATACTAAAGGATAAAGTATTTAAATACTGTCAGTCAACAGATCTTTAAATCCCGCTAAATCCGGATCATGCTTTTCATCCCATTGGAACGGAATCTTGCTCAACGGATTTATCCCAACGGATATATTTTCCAGAAGACTATATATATATATATCTCATCAAGGCGTTGAAGATCGGTTACCCATTATCAAGCTATCAAAGTTATTATCAGAGCAAAACATATCTCTAAAGCTTACTGCAACTCAGATCTAAGAGATATACAGTGCTCATCATCTTGAACAACACTTCATCAGCTAGAAGCTCTTAAAGTCAAAGCTGTTGTTCATACCCAATTCTATACTGTGAACAAACCCAGATCAGCACTGTGTGGACTGAGTAATCCTTGCTACTCCAGAATTGTGTGTGAAGGATTTGCATCGAAGAAGACGAAGCTTCATAACTGTGTGTGAAGAAGCAAGTCAAAGCATTAGCTCAAACCAATCTGTGTGAACGGTTGAAGCTAAGATCTTTATATCAATCTGTGTGAACGATATATTGATTGTGTGTTGTTATAATTACGTAGTTGTGTACGTAGTAATTATAATAAACTTTTTACCCCTGTGTGGAGGACCAGTGGACGTAGAGGGGTTTACCTCGAACCACTTTAATTATTGTGTTATTTACCTTCTGCCTTACCTGTTTTAATTACTGTGATTATTTAAGTATGCACTTCACATCGAGTTGTTGTATCCACAGCAACTTACTGTATTTAAGACTTCCGCTACGCACTCAGATTTAAAATCAGTACAGCTTGTTGTTTAAACTACTTCCCAAGCTGTATCCAGTATACTTAGTGGCCAACACGCGGCCCAGTGCTGTTCTTTCCTATATTTTAGGAAATAATTCCTACAAAACTCCCCCTTTCCGAATATAGGAAAGAATTCGCCATCCCGGCGATCGAACAACACACTTCACATTCTCTCTACTCAACGCCATGGTTAACATATCGGAACCGTTATCATCGGTATGAATTTTATCAAGTTCAAACAAACCATCCTCCAAAGCATCTCAGATCCAATAGTATCTCACATCGATATGTTTCGTTCTCTTGTGATAAGTCGCATTCTTAGCCAAATGAATTGCACTTTGACTATCACAGAGAACCACGTGATGTCGTTGTCGGAAGCCTAGCTCTCGTAAAAACATTTTCAACCATAAGAGCTCTTTACACGCTTCCACCGCCGCAATATACTCGGCCTCCGTTGTAGATAAGGCAACGCACTTTTGCAATCTTGATTGCAATGACACGGCGCCCCCTGCAAATGTCATCAAATAACCGGAAGTGGATTTTCGGTTATCTTCATTACCGGCCATATCCGAATTAGAATAACCAACAAGCATTGCTTTCCCATTTCACAACGTAATCCCCAATTTGGAAGTACCCTGTAGATATCTAAATATCCATTTTACGGCTTCCCAATGCTTCTTTCCCAGATTCGATAGAAACCGGCTCACTACTCCCACGGCATGAGCAATGTCGGGCCTAGTACATACCATAGCGTACATCAAACTCCCGACCGCCGAGGCATAAGGAATTTTATCCATATCCTCAATCTCCTCCTTCGTCTTAGGGCAATCTTGGCTCGTCAATTTAAAATTGTTAGTAAGAGGTGAACTAACAACTTTAGCCTTGTCCATGTTGAAGCGTTTAAGCACCTTCTCGATGTATTGCTCTTGCGACATGTGTAATTTCCGGGCTGCTCTATCCCGTGTAATTCTTATCCCAAGAATTTTTTTAGCCGCCCCCAAGTCTTTTATGGCAAAAGACTTATCAATTCTTTCTTCAAGTTGGCAATCCTCTCGGTATTCTTGCCAACGATCAACATGTCGTCTACATAAAGCAATAAGATGATAAAATCATCATCTCCAAATTTCTTGAAAAATACGCAGTGGTGGAGAGTCGTCTTCCGGTAGCCTTGCTCCCCCATAACCGACTCAAAATTCTTGTACCATTGCCGTGGTGCTTGCTTCAACCCGTATAAACTCTTCCGAAGTTTACACACATAATCCTCTTTTCCTTCGATCTCAAATCCTTCCGGTTGCTTCATATAAATTTCTTTGTCAAGGTCTCCATGAATAAAAGCCGTCTTGACATCCATTTGCTCAACCTCAAGATCAAGGCTAGCCGCAATACCAAGGACCAAACAAATCGATCCTATCTTTATAACCGGAGAAAAAATCTCGTCAAAATCAATGCCCTTCTTTTGACTAAATCCTTTCACTACGAGTCTAGCTTTGTATCGGGGTAATGAGGTATGCTCCTCCGACTTCGCCCGATACACCCATTTGTTTCTCAAAGCCCTCTTGCCTTTCGACAACTTCACCAACTCGTAAGTATTATTATCATGCAAGGAACTCATCTCGTCTTGCATGGCAACGTGTTGTGGAGGAACGGGGTCCAAATCAATAAGATCATAGTCGTGTTGTGGAGCCGACTCTTCATTCTCAACATCTTTCATCGTTTGATCTTCTACAAAAACAACGTCTCTCGACCGAACAAGCCTCTTTGTCACCGGGTCATATAATCTATACCCGAACTCATCAAGCCCATAGCCAATAAAAATACATGGCTTCCTCTTGGAATCAAGCTTTGATCTCTCATCATTCGGAATGTGAACAAAAGCTTTACATCCGAAAACCCTTAAGTGGCGGTATGAGATGTCTTTACCGCTCCACACCTTATCCGGGACATAAAACTACAAAGGAACACACGACGTCAAATTAATAACATGAACCGCCGTGTTCAAAGCTTCTCCCCAAAACGACTTTGGCAATCCAGCATGTGAGAGCAAACAACGAGCTCTCTCGACCAAAGTCCGGTTCATTCTCTCCGCCAAGCCATTGAGTTACGGAGTCTTCGGGGGCGTCTTTTGATGTCGGATCCCTTGTTCTCGGCAATATTCATCAAAGGGCCCGGTGTACTCTCCACCATTATCCGTCCGGATACACTTTAGCTTCTTCCCGATCTCTCTTTCCACCGAGGCACGAAATTGTTTGAAAGATTCTAACACTTGATCTTTGGTCTTCAAGGCACGAAATTGTTTGAAATTGTTTGCCCACACCTTCCTAGAGTGATCGTCGATGAATGTGACAAAATATCGGCAACCACTGAGCATCCTAGTCTTCATAGGACCACAAACATCGGAATGAACAAGATCAAGCACGTTTTCCTTCCGTGAATGAGTATGACTCTTAAAAGTAACTTTCCTTTGCTTCCCGGCTAGACAATGAGAGCATCTTTTAAGGTGTACCTGATGAACCCCGGACAACGCCTCCTTCTTCGACAATAGTGTCATTCCTTTTTCACTCATGTGATCGAGCCTCTTATGCCATAGCTCAGCCATGTCATTATTGTCGATTGTGTTCACGGAATTAGTCGTGACCTTCGGAAGTGTCACGTACAATTTTCCTTCCTTTTGTCCTCTCCCGACAATCAATGAACCTCTAGTGAGTTTCCACAACCCCTTGCCAAAACCGCTATGATAACCGTCATCATCGAGCAAACCAACGGACATAACATTAAGCCTCATGTCCGTAACATGTTTTACATTCCGTAAAACAAGTTCCATACCGATGTCGAATCTCAAATGAACATCTCTCACTCTAACAATTTTGGATAACCCATCGTTACCCATCTTGACTATACCAAAGTCACCCGGAGTATAAGAGGAATAAAAATCTCTACGTGATGTAACATGACACGTAGTTCCACTATCGACCACCCAACTCGAATCATCTCTCGCAAGATTCACCATATCATAGTCACAACAAACAAAGAATTCTTCGGTGGTAGTATTTACTTCGGCTTTATCATTACTACCGCTTTCCTTCTTTTGTGAATTCTCTCGGTCTTGGCGATTCTCCTTCTTCAATTGTCGGCAAAATTTCTTAGTATGCCCCTTCTTACCACAATGGTAACATTCGATATTGGCATACTTCCCCCGGGAATTACTCCTTTGTGGCCCTCTATTACTCGGACCTCTACTTTGACCTCTCCCCCGTCTTTCGGTAACTAGAACATCCGACTGTGACGAAGATCCTTGTGCTTCTCTTCGGACCTCCTCATTCAACATGTTCCCTTTAGCCAATTCCATGGAAATGACTCCATCGGGGGCGGAGTTAGACAACGACGTTCGAAACGTCTCCCAAGAATCCGGCAATGTGCCTAACAACCACAAAGCTTGCACCTCCTCTTCGAATTTAATTCCCATACCGGCAAGTTGATTAATTATGCCTTGGAATGCATCCAAGTGATCCGATAGAGGAGTCCCATCTCGATACTTCAAATTCATCATTTGTTTAATGAGGAATAACTTATTATTCCCCGTCTTCAGAGCATACAATTGCTCGAGCTTGTGCCATAACTCTCGAGCATCTTTCTCTCCACTAATATGGTTCAAAACGTTGTCATCAACCCATTGTCGAATATATCCGCAAACTTGGCGATGTAAAATAGTCCACTCCGCATCGGACTTCCCTTCCGGTTTATCTTTGCTAAAAACTGGCAAATAATAATCATTCACGTATAGAAGGTCTTCCATCTTCCCCTTCCATACGTGGTAATTCGAACCATTCAAGTTAACCATTCTACTCGTGTTGGCTTCTATCTTACAATTGAGATACTAAACAACCATGAAACAACAAATCCTGTGGCTCCGATACCACTTTGTTGGGAAAAACACGACTAACGTCACGTCACAACGAATAATGCGGAACCTCGTTTGACAAATTCCCACTCTTCAATTGTAACTTTATGGTTACCGACGAGTAGAGCAACAATTACAACTCGACAAAAATAATACAACTGATATACTAAAAGCGATAAATAACAAGACACAATTTTAGCGTAGAAAACCCCTCAAGACGAGAGTAAAAACCACGGGACCGAAGCCGCTTAAATCCACTATCACCAACACACACAATACACAATCGTCCCTAATACAAACTAGGGGTATGCACCAATCGTCAAATACTTGGTAATAAATGTTCTTCAAGTATTTGGAATACACAATAACAACAAGGTCGAGAAAAGAAAACATCGTAAATAGCTTACACAAAAAGCTAACGAAATACCCGAACTTCCGGACTCAAAATCTCGATCTCCGGTGAAACGATTTGCCCAATAACTACCAAGCTCTTGCCAAAAGATCACGACAATCCAACCGAAAAATCTCTGGGAAATTGAAGAAATGTATTTCTCTCTCTTGTTTCTCTCTCTATCTCTCTCTTACTACTCTCAAAATGATGTAGGTGAAGTGTTGAAGAATCCCACAGGAAACAGGCTGAAAAAGAAGAAATCCAGCCCTGTTGACTTCGGGGGCCGTGGCCCAGCCACAGTGTGCCGCGGCCCGACCGAGATGTGCCGCGGCCCTCACCCAAAAGTCTGCCCAGGTATATTGGCAGGGGCCGCGGCCCGGCAGGAGAGCGTCGCGGCCCAGAGTACAGTTGGGTCGGCAGGTGCCGCTCGGCAGGGGGGATATGCAGGGGCGATCGGCAGGGCGTGATCAGCAAGGGCGATCGGCAGAGGTCGCTCGGCAGGGGGGTGTGATCGGCAGGGGGCCACGGCCCAGAAGGCAGGGGCTGCGGACCATAGTACAGTTGGTTTGGCCTTCCAGCCATTTCGACGGGGGCCGCGGCTCGGCAGGGATGTGTCGCGGCCCAGTGATGTTCTTTCCTATATTTTAGGAAATAATTCCTACAATCTTACCGCTCCACCTACCGGCTGAACTGGATTTTGATAATCCTATAAATAAAATAAGGAATCAAACATATTTCACATACATAGAGCAACACTTAAGTGGGAAAAAAAGTAAAGTGTATACCACAAACGGAAAGTTGCTCCCAACTCCTATATATGGCTCAAATGCAAGGCTTTATGCTGCTCCCGAATTCAGAGCTCCTATTTATGGAGTAAATTGAGGTATATTTGGTCGCAAGAGTGCCGCATTCCCTTGTCTGTCATGCCTCTTAAATGAAACCAAATTATAATTATCAGAAGTTTTTCAAATAAAATGATTCATAGTATACAAATAAAAAATATTAACAAACCTGTGCACGTGTCGAAGTTGAAGTTCTTTTATTTTTTGAACCCGAATTTTTCTTTGTTGCTTTCTCAACATTACCGACTAGCCTTTTGGTTGGAGGCCGCCCCTTACTACGAGTAACAAATGGATCATAGCCGTGCTCTCTCTTGTTGGTATAATATTTGAAAACACATTACCTTATCCACGACTTTCGGCCTTTTCTTTTAAAGTCGCTTCATTGCAAAAATATGTGATATTACATCATCACTCCAATCTTGATAACTCGATGCAACCTCAGCAACCTCAAAAAATTCATTGCACATTTTATCATGACGATGCGCTTCAGGGCTTGCCCGACCAATTGTAATAACTAATCTGAATTTTTGAGTGCCTTCTTTTGACATTCTTACTCCACCTTTTCAGTATATACTTGGCAAGTAATTCATCATAAATTTCTCCTTGATTATAGACCATAAGTTGATGCTTGCACATTATTCCTCTATACACGAACAATCGGCAATCACAATCAACTTTCTTTGTATCTTCATTAAAAATCACATTGAATGTTACAGATCGATATCCAAAATCTCCAATTTTAACACGTTCAGGTACTTGATATTAAAAAATTCCAGCATTTTCATTAATCATACTCACATTACAACATAACCTCCCAGTCGTTTCATCCTGAAACTCTTTAAATTTTTCTCGCGTGTAAGCAGTTTGAAATTGCTTCTCAATCAGAAAAAGAGTTAACGTTGGGTAATTGGAGTTGTATGAATTGAAATCTTCCTGCTTCTCACTTTCTACCCTTTTGGACAATGCATTCTCATATTGTTCAACAAACTGTTTCAAAGTGGTCTTCGAGTTGATGTACCCGTCAAAGAAAGAATTGATACTTTCACTTCGCTGGGTGGTTGACATTCCTGCCCAAAAAGCATCCTTCACAAAAGCAGGCACCCAATGAGATTTCTCCTTATACAATACAAGTAACCATTCATTATTTTGTAGGTGAAACCTATCAATGAACTCTTCCCATGCATCTTCAAATTCACGTATTGATAATGAATTATAAACTGCATTTTTCATAGCAGATTTCAATGCTTTATATTCATTGTACCCATTCAATTTTTCAGACAACTTCTTCATAATATGCCATAAGCACCATCTATGTCGTGCATTAGGAAAAACAACCTCCACTGCTTTTTTCATGGCTCTATCTTGATCTGTGATTATTGCACTTGGCGGACATCTAGACATACATATAAGCCATGACTGAAATAACCAAGTGAAGGTATCAGTGTCTTCACTGAAGACCAGTCCACACCCTAGCAATACTAACTGTCCATGATGGTTAACCCCTACAAAGGTGCAAACGGCATATCATATTTGTTCACTAAATATGTTGTATCAAAAGTAACAACATCACCAAATTCTTTGAATGCTGCCCTACTCCTTGCATCTGCCCAAAAAACATTCTTTAATCGACCGTCCTCATCTAAATCCATCATGTAGAAGTCATATTGCATTTTCAAGAAATAATTGTGCATCGCAGTAGCATCACCTTCAGCAAGCTGTAAGCTTGTTCACATAATTTCTCTCATCCCGCTGTGTAAATGGTACATTCTCATAACCTCCCCCACCAATCACTACTGAATTATAACTCTGATTCATTGAAATTCCAGCTTTATCATCCCAAAGAAGTTTCTTTCTCACACTTGATTGAATGTACCTATTGCATTTGTAAAATCGGGATTTACTTGGACTCATTTCATGGTTATGAATATGTTCAACTATTTGACATACCATATTGCATCAGAGTTGTAAAATTCCGTAAGCTTAGCTTTGCAATCCATTTTTGATGTTGGGCGCATCGCAAGCGGATTGCGTGATTTGGACTTGTGCTTCGCTCCACTAGTACACTGAATAATCACATATGATAAAATAACATCCACTTTTTTTGAGGATCTTTTGGATACGGCAAAACCTTTTTTCCAAGCATAAGTGGCGTAAAAAGTCATGAGATCCTCCAAAGAATGAAATCCCATTCCCGGCACAGGTTCAATAATCCCAGTTCCCGTCTTTGCGCCTTCAAGGATCACACTCTCCTCTTCGTCCACTTCAGCATCAATCATGTTACTGTTCCCCTCCTCCATAGAACCACTTGATACTTCATCTTCCATTATCAAGCAACACCCTCGCCGGATAAATAGAGCCTCACACGATTAAGGACAGACGCCGATCGAGAGCCTCGCAAATGGTTGGCAGCCGTCAGATTTCGCTGAAAATGGAGGGATGAATGTAGATCGGGTTTAAGTTTAGGTGAGAAGTGTTGGGAATTTTGGCTAGAATGAAAGAAAAGACTTGAAGTGTTTGTCCCACATCGGTTGAAGAATGGAAGGTGAAGGGGACTTCAATCCTATAAAAGGGAGTCCAAGTCTTTAATTTTAATGCACCCCATAAAATACATATTAAGTATTTTATTCTTTCTTTCTTGGTCTCTTGTTTTAGAGAGTATAAAGATGTGAGTTAAATCTTTGAGAGTGTGGGTGTAATTGGGGGTTGGCTTGAGAGATTAGTCTATGTGATTGTAACAATTTGTCATATAGTGGAGTTTTCTCTTTGGAGGCCCGTGGTTTTTCTCCGGTTTTGGAGTTTCCACGTATATTCTTGTGTTATTTATTTTTCTCAATTTTCGTTCTTTGGGAGGGTTGTTGGGGATCTTTGAGGCCGTTTTTCCAACAAGAAGGGGGAGGAGGAGGAGGAGGAGGAAGAAAAGAAAAAAAAGAAAGGTGGATAAAAAAATGGAGAGAAGAAAAATATTAAAGTGGGCTAAAATAATACTGAGTCCCACATTTGTCTAAAATCTTATATACTAAAAGCTTAAGTTGTCTTATAAATGCAAAGTGCTCACAATAAATGTTTCATGAATTGAAAGTGAAATGTGAAAGCTTCATGTGTTAGTACATTGATTTAATAGTCATGCATAAGGGTAAGTACATAGGAATCGTACACATTAAACACAAAGAATACAAACCAAAAATGCCATGAATGCATAAATTAAACACACCAATTAGTGGTTAGTCTTTTTACCTTCCCGTCCATGAGTTACAAATATTTTATCAACTATATAATGTGTCAAAAATCACACACAACAAACCACAACTTCCTCCACACCGCGTGCACATTGGGCTACAACTTATTATGGTGGTAAAGTAGGCATCATATCGTCTTACTTATTTAGCATATTGATTTATACTATTTTATGTAAATTTCACGTGTGTTTTTTGTGTGTAACAATGTAGGACATAAAGATGGTGGCTTAGAAGATTTGGTAGTAACATCATCTTTTCTAATGGTTTAAGAGATCCTACACATCGTTGTCTTATCAATTAAGTGGAACATGCACGAATATTTTTACTTTGATCGAAAATGCAATATATTGATTAACTGTATTTAAGTTACTAACGATCAATTATATCTATTTTTTTTGTAGCGCATCAAGAAGCATTAAAGAAAGAGATCGAGAAGTTACAAAAATTATGTCAAGAACAAAACATGCAAAAGGCCAATGAACAACAACGACAAAGACAACAACAACAAAAACAACAACAACAACAACAAGATCAACGCCGTGGCCACCGGTGGGATGAATACTTAGTATTCGTATTAATAGTACGTTACAAATTAAACATGCAATATTTTACTTCATGTAATACCGATAAACGGGCTAATACTATTGATTCGTTAGCAAGTAAGTTTATTGAAAATGATGTGACGAGCATTCAATTTTTAGTCAATAATTATTACTACACTTTGTTGGTGCATTTTAATATTTTTGCTCTTAATATAGTTTTTTGTCTTGCGTTGTGTTAATGTCACTTTTTTAATTAAACGTCTTGGAATATTGTGTGACTTTGATATTTGATATGACTGTGTAAATTATGTCGATGTTACATATTGCAAATAGTAGTATATGATAAAAATATAATAAAAATATCTTCACACTATCATCATAACAATGAGAATCTTTTAAATCGAAGAAGTATATAAAGGAGAAGAAAATTGTATTTCAAATGTTATCCACATATCACGAGGTAAGCATTATTCATTTGAGTTTGAGATCATGTGATTCATGTCGTCATACTGTAAATACTTAGAATGAGTTACTAATGAATGCTCCAAATTCGATATTATAGTTTATGGAAAAATGTTGTAATAATGCATTAATCAAAAAATAATTTATGTAAGTTACTCACATTAAAAGATTACATATGAAAAGCCTCATTTAAATATAACATTTTGCAAAAAAACTCTTCACATTAAAGAAAGAGATTGACAAGTCACGAAAATTGTATCAAGAACAAAACATGCAAAATGCCAATGAACAACAACGACAAAGACAACAAGAAGAAGAACAACAACAAGAACAACGCCACGGCCACCGGTGTCAATATAGATGAATACCTGGCATTCATATTAATAGTACGTTACAAATTAAACATGCAATATTTTACTATACGAATTATAATTTATTATACGAATTATAATTTATACTCTTGAATATACTAATCACTTTAATGTTTTATGTTTTTATAGTTTTGTTAAAAAGGAAATTTGTTTTATAGTTCGCTTTTAATAATGTAATTTATTTGAACAACGAAGTCCGTCTTTCACAAAAAAATGAGAGTTTCAAACATGAACCGAAAATTAGTCCCGAACATTACGAAAAAACAATTAGATCCAACCCGAGTGCATCGCATGGGTCCCGAGGCGCCCAAACTCGTGTGCATTGCACGTGGATGAATATAAAAGGTCTCCAACATTAATGTCATCGCTTCATATTTAAAATAATTTATGTAACCTATACATATTAAAAAATTACATGTGAATAGACTCTTTTCAATGTAACATCTTGAAAAAAATCTCTTCACATATACTCTTTTAATGTCAATAAACTATTTTAAATGTGTGTCATGCTTAGAAATGTGATACCATCACAGCTAGATATATAATGACGAAAATAAGTTCTGAAGATTACGATATAAAAACTTATATACAGCCCATGTGCAACTCAATAAAGTATTCTAAGTACGTATAAAGCTTAGCAAATGTGTGACACCATGAAAACTTAAATATAAAATGACGAAAATAAATGTCGAATATTACGCTATGAAAACTTCTATATAGCCCATGTGCATCGCACGTATTTTAAATCTATGAAAACTTCTATACAGCACATGTGCATCGCACGAGCATCATTGACTATCATAAGAAATAGTTATAACTTAGCCCAATGTATTAATATTAGTTAGTTCCAATTAAAAATGATAGAGTCAATACCAAAATAAATAGACAAAAAATATTACGTAAAAAATACATCTTAAAAGATTACATGTCAATAAATTATTTTAAATGCGTATCATGCTACAAAATGTATGCTACCATGACAACGTATATATACAATGACAAAAATACGTCCCGAATATAAAATGACGAAAATAAATGACGGATCCATGATCCAAAAGACGAAATTTGTGCTGAACAATAACAATTTAAATATATAATACCATCATATACAGTCTGGGGCATCGTCCGGGTCTGAATGAGTCGTTTGTTTAAATGAGTCTGTTGTGTCAAGATTTAACACCTTCCGACCGGCGATCGCCTCCGAGGCCGAGCGACCGACTTACAGGCCGAGCGACCGACTTACTGCCGAGCGACCAAGGCAAGCCTGCCGATCGGCGACCAGGCGACCGAGCCTTAACCCAGCGGGCATGCTAGATCAGCCAACCGTAGGCCCAGACAAGTCCCAGTGCCGAGCGATCGACATCAAGACGATCGCCTCTCGGTACTCGGACGACCGACCCTTGGCGATCGACCGTCTCTCGGCACTGGCGACCTACCCTTGGCGACCACCCTTGGCGACCTCCATCCACCGGCGGATGTCGACCTCAAGACCATCCAGTCGATCACCACCGATGGCCACCCGGGCGAAGGCCGAGCACCAGGATCGGCACCATGTGCAAAGGCGGGACAAGATCCGCGAATCCGGGCCATTGACCACAATCGGCAGATTCCCTCCACTACCTGACAGCCGCCAAAGCTTGTCGGTAGGGCCACATGTTGGATCGACTCGGACACGTGATGGCTCCTTATTGGACCGCCCAGCCTGCCGACCTCTTTCTTGGACTTTAGCCCGACAAAGATCTTCCTTGGACTTTAGCTTTGGCACCCGAGGATCGCCCCATTAAAGTATTGGCCGGCAGGCGATCGGCAGAATATTAAAATGGCCGGCAGGCGATCGGCCACTACAGGACAGGACCCGGCTGCCCCTATATAAACAAGGCACCCTGCACTTGGACACTTCTTCAGCTTCCCTCGCATTTCATACCATACAGAAGCAAATTACCCAGCACTTGGCTAACATCCAACTCTTGGCAACAGCTTTCTTTCGGTCTTACTTCTCCCGGCCTTTTCTCCTCGAGCAGATTACCGGCGGGACGAAGAACACCTAGCTTCGCTCAAGAGCCGGATCAACAGAGTCTTTTTACACTCATTGTATTTAGATTTCTCTCATTAATACTTGTATCCACGAATATTCGTATTAATAACATCTCGCGAGAGCATTCAAGCCCGGGCCTAACAAACCCGGCAAATCTTGTTTTATTTATCTACTCTCGGAAGTGCTCCCGCAATTGTTGTTTGTTGTCCGTCTTCCAGCAGTATTAATCTTCGGATAAATATTTTGGGCAACAACAATTGGCGCTAGAGGAAGGGGATCCAACCCTCGATTTTTTACACCTACCGTCCCGAAGAACACTCACTGTTCTCGGGGTAGATATTTGAAGTGACACTCACAGCACTCCAAAAGAAAACCTACAGAAAACATGTCTTCCGCCTCCGCGTCGAAGAAAGCCGGCCCGGCTGCACTTCGCTCCGTCCCAGTCCGAGCCGCAGCCGGTGGTGGAAGGCAGCCGCCGCGGTCAGAGGCGCTCGACCACGTCCCGGGAAGGCGGCCCGAGCCTCTCGCTCGATCGGTTCCGAACCAAGGAACAGATCGAAGGGGCCCTAGCCGTCCTTCAGGAGCGACGGAGTGCTCTCGACGCGCCTCCTGCTGCCGCCCCCCCGGTCTCTCGCCGGAAGATCAAGCGGAAGCTTAAGGCACTACTGGCCGAGCAAGCGCCAGGAGGCTCTCGCCCGCAAGAAGAGGCGCTCGGCAGCCGGGGCACGTCTGTCTTCGATCGCCTGGGCAGCGACCCGACCTGGCGACCGGGGCAGTCCGGCCCCAGCTACGAGACGACGGAGTTGGTGTCCGTCACCAGGAGCTCGGCCTACCCGGCTCCCACAAGGCGATCCAGCCGCCTGGCTCCCGCTCGCAAAATTCCCGAGGTCGGCAGCAGCGGGGTCCGGAGATCGGTACACGATCGCCTCGGCCCCCGCTCCCAAAGCCGATCCGCAAGCAGCCGAGCCGCGGCGATCGCCGCAATGCAACGTCAGATTGACGACATGAAGGCGCTCCTGCAATCCGGGGCAGGCGCCGTGAGGACGATCGCCCCGCCGAGCGAGCCGCTCGCGATCGACATCGAGCTCGCCCCGGTGCAGCACACGATCGCCCCTCCTAAGACACCCGTGTACCAGGGGCGATCGGACCCCCAAGCTCACCTGCACAAGTTCAACATCTACATGACCGGGTGTGGGGCATCGGACGCGACCCGCTGCCGAATGTTCCCTCTGACACTAGATGACCTCGCCCACCGGTGGTACACCTCGTTGCCACCTCGGTCCATCGGCTCCTTTAACGAGCTGGCACATGTCTTCACGGAGCACTTCGCCACCAGGGCCGCCCGGCCAGAAGGTCGCCATCGCATGATGCAAATCAGACAAGGAGAACAGGAGTCCGACTCGGACTACATCGACCGGGTTGACATGATCATCCTCAACGGCGAGCCCGTAGCGATGAGACCGCCCTCTACGCCGTCTAGGAGGTTTTGTGGTTTTCGCCTATGTTCAGCATCTCACGAAGACCTGCCGACGACCTACGCAGCCTTCCGGCTAGAGCCGCAGATTTCTGTCTGTGCAAAGGCTTCTTCTCGGCTAGGAGTAGATCGGTCGGCGCCGTCACGACGACCTCCGCCTTCCACGGCCCGTCGCTACTACCCACAGAGCCGGAGGACTCGATCACCGCCACATCCATTCTAACATGAGTGACTAGCCGCCGCCCGATCGCCAATTTCGACCTACGAATAAAGCGATCGGCCGCCGAGCGACGATCGCCGCCTTCCGGCCAGATCGCAACATCATCAAGAACCCGGTGGACACGATCGCCATCTACTGATCCAAAGATATAACATGACGGACTAAGGCATAAGATCGCCTCCACCGCGCATCATAAAGCCATGGCCCCTGGCAATCGATGGAACGGCGCCCGGCCATGCAAGGTCCCTTTCGGCCGAGATCGCCCGCCTTCGTTTAAATACGAGGCCGGCGTAGTCGGAGGGCCCTCCAACATTAATCAGTGGACTCATTCCACAACCCCGTCTTAACGTACACCGTCGAGGTCGGCCATCTCCATGGCCGGCCGAGGTGGAAGCAGAGCTAACAAGCCGCGGCGTGGAGTTGATTCATCCGACGGCCCCGCGCAAGGACTCCTCTAGGCGAGACCGCACGCCTTTCGTTTAAAAACAAGGCGAGCGCGGCTAACAGAGGACCCTCATAATAAAGTGAGTCACGAGGCACTCATTGTCTTTGTGCACCAAGACACGGTCATGGGGTCGGTCCATCGATCTCCGCGATCGTGCACGATTCCTCAAATAAAGCGAAACCACCAAGTTTCCATGGGGATCGGCCAATGTTGTTTTTGCAGTACAAGACCGAAAGATAGCTAAGCCAATCGACCATGATTAAGCCCAAGTCCGAGTCCTAAGTCACTCGGATCGCCCGTCCTCATCCGTACACGATCACCAAGAAGAACCACCTCGCCCCATGTCTTCAACATAGGAGCAAGTCGGGGCAATTGTTGTGTCAAGATTTAACACCTTCCGACCGCGATCGCCTCCGAGGCCGAGCGACCGACTTACGTGCCGAGCGACCGACTTCTCGCTGAGCGACCAAGGCAAGCCCTGCCGATCGGCGACTGTGCGACCGAGCCTTAACCCACGGGCATGCTAGATCAAGCAACCGTAGGGCCCAGGACAAGTCCCGGTGCCGAGCGATCGACATCAAGACGATCGCCTCTCGGTACTCGACGACCGACCCTTGGCGATCGACCGTCTCTCGGCACCTGGCGACCTACCCTTGGCGACCGACCCTTGGCGACCTCCATCCACTGGCAGATGTCGACCTCCGAAGACCATCCAGGTCGATCACCACCGATGGCCACCCAATCGGCGAAGGCCGAGCACCAGGACTGGCACCATGTGCAAAGGCCGGGACAAGATCCGCGAATCCCGGGCCATTGACCACAATCGGCGAGATTCTCCACCACCCGACAGGCCGAAAGCTTGTCGGTAGGGCCACATGTTGGACCGACTCCGACACGTGATGGCTCCTTATCGACCGCCTGCCGTGCGCCTCTTTCTTGGACTTTAGCCCGACAACAAGATCTTCCTTGGACTTTAGCCTCGTGACCTGTGGATCGCCCCATTAAAGTATTGGCCGGCAGCGATCGAA
This sequence comes from Orobanche coerulescens, assembly GCA_033398695.1. Taxonomy (NCBI): domain Eukaryota; kingdom Viridiplantae; phylum Streptophyta; class Magnoliopsida; order Lamiales; family Orobanchaceae; genus Orobanche; species Orobanche coerulescens. Next base: position 14,101,460 of record CM065801.1, read on the forward strand.
TATTAAAATGGCCGTGAGCGATCGGCCACTACAGACAGACCCATTGCCCTATATAAACAAGGCACCACCGCACTTGGACACTTCTTGACTTCCTCGCATTTCATACCATACGAAGCAAATTACCCAAAGACTTGCTAACATCCAACTCTTGGCAATGCTTTCTTTCGGTCTTACTTCTCCCGGCCTTTTCTCCTCGAGCATTACCGGGACGAAGAACACCTAGCTTCGCTCAAGAGCCGGATCAACAGAGTCTTTTTACACTCATTGTATTTAGATTTCTCTCATTAATACTTGTATCCACGAATATTCGTATTAATAACATCTCGCGAGAGCATTCAAGCCCGGGCCTAACAAACCCGGCAAATCTTGTTTTATTTATCTACTCTCGGAAGTGCTCCCGCAATTGTTGTTTGTTGTCCGTCTTCCAGCAGTATTAATCTTCGGATAAATATTTTGGGCAACAACAGAGTCTAATGTGGATGGGGTGTCATTTAAGACGTGTGGTGGCCGTATCATTTCTCATACTCGAGCCTATGTATTTTCTTGGTAAGATCCAAATTCTCCAATTAACTAATCATTTACTGCCCAGCACGAAACTACATTTCCACGGCCCCACACCCATCTCTCTCTCGCGCGCGCGCGCGGAGACATTCATTCACTAGTCACTTACTCACTTCTGAAATCTCTATTCGTCTACCCACTTACGTAATTTGAACATTATACAAGCTATGGTTTCCAGAACATATTGTCGTGAAGCAGTTTCTGCTGCAAGAAGTCGCATTTTCGGACCTTCGGAGAGAGGTGGGCTTTCCACAATCATGGTACACCCGAGCAGTTCTGCTCCTTCAAAGTCTACAACCCAACCCCAAGGCCCACTGCGAAAATATGCGAAAGAGGACGGAAAAGTTAACGCAAAGGATGCGCTAAAGGTGTTCGATGATATGCTTCAGCTGCAACCCCAACCAACAATTTCATCATTCAACCCGCTGCTAGGAACTGTTGCCAAAGCCAAGATGTACGATGACTTGATTTCGATGTTCAATCGAATGGCAGAAGTTAACTTGTTGCCTGATTATACTGGTATGAATATTTTGCTTAATTGTTGTTGTGATTTGAAAAGCGTTGGTCTTGGTTTTGCTGTCATGGGTGGGATTTTGAAGAGGGGTTATAATCCAAACATTGTTACGTATACTGCATTGATTAAAGGGTTGTGCATGGAAGATAAAATAGGTGATGCGGTAAGGTTGTTGAAGAAAATAATTGGAATGGGTTTTCATCCCAACGTGAAAACATGGGGGACTCTGGTTAATTGTTTATGCAGGACTGGAAATTCTGAGATGGCTCTTCGGATGCATGAGGAAATGAAAAATGGGAATGTGGGGTCCGATCTTAGATTTAATCCCAACTTGATTTACTACAGTTGTCTTATTGACGGCCTCTGTAAAGAGGGATTTGCGGAAAAGGGTAAAGAACTATTCTTGGAAATGGAGGCGAGGGGTATCTCGGCAGATGTTGTTGCATATGGCGCAATAATTCATGGTTTATGTAGTAATGGTGATTGGGAGGCGGCAAAGGAGTTATTTCTCCAAATGATAGATCGAGGAATTCGTCCCAATGTGGTGACATTTAACATAATGATGGATGCACTTTGTAAAGAGGGTAAAACCAATGAAGCAAGTGAGATGTTGGAGTTGATGATTCGAAGAGGTGAAAAGCCTGATTCTATTACATTCAACACATTGATGGATGGGTACTGTCTCGAGGGTAGAATTGATGACGCAAAAGAGTTGTTTGTTTCAATGGCTGCTAGGGGCCATGAAAGAGACACTGAGACCTACAACGTGTTGATTAATGGGTATTGCAAGTGTCGTAAGTTGAAATATGCGATGGGCCTTTTCAGTGAAATGCTTTCCAAGGAATACAAACCCACTGTGGTTACTTTCAACATTTTATTAAAAGCCCTGTTTCACGAAGGTAAAGTTGAGGAAGCACGGGACCTTTATTCTACTATGAAGAAAGATCGGGGTCTGATACCTGGTTCTGCTACCTATAGTATATTATTGGATGGTTTTTGCAAGAATGGTTGCCTGGAGGAGGCAATGGAGTTGTTTCAAAGTCTTGAAAAGTCTGGCTATAAGCCGAACAGTCTAAATTGTAACTGTGTACTTGATGGGTTATGCAAGGCGGGAAAGCTTGATCTCGCTAATGAGCTTTTTGAGCGATTTCCCGAAATGGCTTTGGCCCCAACAACTTTTACCTACTCAATTATGATCAATGGGTTTTGCAAGAAGGGACTGTTGGAAAAGGCGAATAATCTGTTTCTACAGATGGAGAGCAAAGGTTGTTCTCCAGATGTGGCCACCTTCAATACACTTATGCGAGGGTACTGCGATAATGATGACGCACCAAAAGTCGTTGAGCTTCTTCAGAAAATGGCGGATATAAACTTTGTACCAGATTCATATACAGCAGCTATAGTTGTGGACTTACTGTCGAAAGATGAAAGTTATTCGAAATATCTCAAATTGATCCCGAGATTTTCTGATGAGGCCTAAGAAGTATATGGAGTGCAGAAAATGCGATAGCACATCTACACTGGATCAAGTGGAATGTGAGGAATGTATTGGTTATGTTTTAATTTTATACTTAGAACGAGCAATCACTTAAAGTTGGCAAATATAGTTATTATTGTTTATTTTTTGAACATTGTTTAGGCCAAGTAGAAATTGAGCATGTCTATTGTAATCAGGGGACAATCATTTCATTGAATGGTCGGTACTGAATAGACAAGGTTAATTTATCACTGCTTTGGCGACAGCAATTGGTTAGGACTCTCAGAGGGACATGCTTATGTACTGGTATTTGCTTCTGATCTTCTAAACCTAGTTATCATCGAGTTTGGAGCGAATTTTCAGATATGAGACTATTTCTAACTCTCCAGTACTGCATGTAAATTGTGATACGAACTGTTTGTGTTTGTAACACAATGTCACCATATCTTCTAAAGCTTTTGTTCTTTTTGCTGGTCATGCAGGATACTGTGTGATTTGAGATGCATCAGTTAGATGTGTCAGTATCAATATATCAGCATGTAAGTTTTTTCTTTTGTGACTCTACTGGGTACATTATCTTTTGTACAATAAACTTTTGAACATTATCCCTTCTGCTTAAAACAATGCCATTTTTAGCTTTGAAGTTCTATTTACTATTTCAAATTTGTCAGTAGTTAAACAGCGAGGTTCTGTCTACGACTCGAGGAAATGACGCATCTGGGTCCGAATTACCTTGTGCTGCATTGCATTGCATGAAACTGGAAATCCATTGATCATGTTTAGCACTTCTTTTCAACGGAAAGACAAGTTATTGTGATTCGGGATAAATTTGTGACTAATCGCTCTACGATAGTCACCACTTCTCTATAGTTTACATTATAATATTCATATCGCCGACCCCAACCTAGTTTGGGATTAAAGTGCCATTGCGGCTGCTGGTGGTTGTGGTGGCGGTGGCGGCGGCCCGTTATCCCAATTTACTTTTGCTTCTCAAATGGTTGGTGGTAATAACTAATAATGATAGGACTATTTATCATGCACTACTAAAATCGATGCTTGATGATTCTGAAGAGCATGCTCAACTTCCAATCATTAAAGCGGAACTAAACCTTCTCGAAGAAGCTCAACAAACTAGAAATTACGACGTTGTCAATGAGGGGTTACACAACGAGAATGTGAATTGGATCAAACCATTCTTATCAGAGATTATTTTTTGCAGAACCAGTGTATCGCCATTTCATGGTGAAGATTTTAGAGGCCACGTCATTTATTCGTACAAATGTGGAGGCTGTTGAAAACCAGTAGAATACTTCAACGCCTCGACAGTACATGAAGCTCGATTTTACAACACTACAAAATGCACCACAACTATACGTCAATTAGCATATGGTTCCCCGCTGGCCAGTGCAGCAAATACATTCGTTTGTCTGAAATAGTGGCAAACAAAATATCTCCTCAACTTCTATTGTGTTTTTCGTCAAGTATTTACGCCCGAATACTTATGCAAGCCTACTACCACCAACATACAACAATTGCCTGCATTACATTGGGAAAAACACGATCCTCGTGGTATGCTCTGGAGCATAATTGCATGAACTGGATTGAAAAAAAATTGTCCAGTCACATAGCATGGTTCATACACTCGGGTGACAAGGGGTACCCATAATAATGCTCCAAGAAGTGGCCTGACACGACCTGTGGATATGGCATGCATTCTCTGGAAATTTGGTTCGAAAAATGACATGATTCTGCTCAACAATCCATTTTTCAATGACGTCTTGTATGGACATGTATTTGAGGTTATATAAACGACATCTACTACAAAATAGGGTACTATTTAAGTGATGATATCTATCTAGAATTGGCAACATTAGTCAAAACTTTCCAGTGCCCTGAGGATGAGAAGAGAAAGAAGTTCAAACAAAGATAAAAAGGATAAAAGAAACGATGTCATATAAATACTATCATAAAAATCTAAAGAAATTAATAAATAAGATATCTATATACTACTTAAAAGCTTGAGTGGCTTAATTGAATGTAGAAGAGGATTTGTGCACAAAGGGAAGTACGGTACAACATCATTCAAGCATACTCTCAATTGTGTGTAAACTACATTCGTGGGTTGAAATCATTCAATTCGTACAATTGAATGTTGTGAAGGATGATGTTACGGAAGATCAATAGGCTGCAAGAGTTAAACCACATGACATACAAACCATATGGTGGTTACAACAGCCATAAATCGTCTTAATGAAGACTTTTGGCTTCCGCCTTCCACCAGGAGCCTATAAATGACAACCACATAAACCTCGGTTTACACATCATCGGTCGAAACCAAAACCCATCACTCCTCAACTCTCATCTACATCCTAACACCGCAAGACACATACAAGAACAAAAGCAAAGATCTCAGATTTGTTTGAGTCATATCAAAACCTTATCATCATCGATCTATAGAAGCAAATAGCTTCTTTTAATATCCGAATATTTTAAAGAAAAGAACAAAACCAAACGATTTTCATTCTTACTTTCATTCGGTTAAAGGAAAAAAAAGAATCAAAACAAAAACTTTCACCCATCTTAGATTCGTTTGAGTTATCATCATCGATTTATAGAAGCAAATAACTTCTTTTAATATCCGAATATTTTCAATAAAAGAACAAAACCAAAGGGTTTCCATCCTTACTTTAATTCGGTTTAAACAACAAACACGATTAAAAAAAACCTTCCCCTACCCGAGACCCTCTAAAGGACCTTGAAGCCATTAAAAGGCTTTCTTGACTTGGATTTGCGCATAACATAAAGAGATAGGTTGGGTGCGGTTTGTGTTTGTATGGTGATTCGAAAGGCTTATTATTTGATTGATTATGATTGATGAAGGAGATTATTCTTTATCATTTATTTGGGTTTGGAGTGACGTTTTGTAGGTGCATGTAATTAGTCAATACATTGTTCTATATTGTGTTTGTATTCACAATCAACAATTAGATACAATCAGTGCAACGCACGAGTTTGTAAAACCTCGTAAATATAAATATTTACTGAAATATATAAGTACAAAAGTAACCGAAGATGGGGTACAAACATGTGAGACATTTAAGAAAGTATCTCTCAACGATTCGTTGATTTAAGGTTATGCTTATAGAAATGAATTTATATTTTGATGGTGTGGTATATTTAAAAATTTAAAATGAAATTTTTATAGTATAGTTGATAAAAATGCTCTTATGTAGTGTTTTTTCGCTGTGTCATGGACTATTATAGTTTGATTAACTCGATGCTAACTATATCGAGAATTACAAACTACTAAAATCTCGCTCGTAAGAAAACTGTGTCGATTTGTAGTAGTGGTAGCAATCTCAAGTCGAATTCTCAAAGAGGTTCAAAAGGAGGCAAAATGGATAAAAATGCGAATAAAATGAATATCATTGCAAAAAGCCTAAATCCTAATACAATGAGATTTGGAATTATCACTGAAGCAACTTGACAAACAACCAAAGTGCAAAAATGACGAAAGAGTATAAACTATGTAGTTAAAAGTCTAGGGGTAGGGAAATCGCCCAATTTCGTTTGGAATTAAGCCCAAATCGTCAATTGAACCTTAATTGAATGATATTCTCTCGAAATATAGCCAACCTTAATTTGGATATTTTTGGGAAAGAGAAAATTATTAAATTGGTCTCGTATGTGGGATTAATTGGCCAAAAAAATCCATCTGTCTTCGGCGGATCAAAAAATCCCACATTTCCCCCTACTTTAGCCAATTTAGTCCTCTGTCGCTGGTCGGAGCATTTTCCGGCCACCGGAGCTGACATGGACGACACATGACAAAAAAATATATAAAAACCTAAATAATATAAAAAATCTAAAAAAATTAAAAAAAGTTTAAAAAAATTTAAAAAATTTAAAATCTAAAAAAATTTAAAAAAATATATAAAAACCTAAATAATATAAAAAATCTAAAAAAGATTATATTTCAGAATTAAAAAGATTAAAAAGATTTTTTTTTCAAAATTATAAAATTAATCTTTTGAAATAAAAAGATTTTTTTCTGAAAAAAAAATCTTTTCAGAATTATAAAATTAAAAATAAAATAAAAAATTCTAATATATTTATATTAATATTTTAGAATTAAAAATAATTACCTAAGGTTCTAATTTTTTTTAAATTTTTTTACGATTTTTCAGATTCTTTAAAATTTTTTAGATTTTTTAAATTTTTTTAAAATTTTTTATATTATTTAGGTTTTTATATTTTTTTTAAATTCTTTTTAGATTTTAAATTTTTTAATTTTTTTTAAAAATTTTCAAATTTAGGTTTTTTAATATTCCAGATTTTTTATTTTTTTTTAGATTTTTTTTATATTATTTAGGTTTTTATATTTTTTTTTGGCCACGTGTCGTCCATGTCAGCTCCGGTGGCCGAAAAATACTCCAGCCGGCGACGGATGATTAAATTGGCTAAAGTAGGGGGGAGATGTAGGGTTTTTTGGTCCGCCGGAGACAGATGGGGTTTTTTGGCCAATTGGTCCCACATACGGGACAATTTGATAATTTTCTCTTTTGGGAAAATTCAACATTTCGGTCAATTTTCTAAAATTGGGATTGATCAATGCAACTCTCACAAATTAGGTCGATTCAATTGCTAATCCCCATTAATTGAACTGGATCAACTTACTCCGAATTCCTGAACTAGGGTTTCTACTCATAATGTAGGAAATCAAATCAAAAAGTAAAATGCACAAAAGTAAACAAGTTATATGGATAACGGGGGAGCGAGAGAGTAGATCTAACACTTGACAAAAATTGAAGTACAAAGAGAGTAACTTACTTGTATATAATATAATTGAAGACAAAAAGTAGAAAATAGACCTTGCAATAAGCTTGAATCCATAGAGGAAGTAGCAGTACAAATTAATTGAAGAAATAAATTGAAATTGATAAGTAAAAATGAAAACCCTAATTAAATGACAAGTAAGAAAACATAATGTTGTTGCCCAAAATATTTATCCGAAGATTAATACTGCTGGAAGACGGACAACAAACAAATGCGGGAGCACTTCCGAGAGAAGATAAATAAAACAAGATTTGCCGGGTTTGTTAGGCCCGGCTGAATGCCTCGCGAGATGTTATTAATACGAATATTCGTGGATACAAGTATTAATGAGAGAAATCTAAATACAATGAGTGTAAAAGACTCATTGATCCGGCTCTTGAGCGAAGCTAGGTGTTCTTCGTCCCGGGTGATCTCGCTCGAGGAGAAAAGTAGGAGAAGTAAGGCGAAAGAAAGGCATTGCCAAGAGTTGGATGTTAGCCAAGTCCTTAATGTTTGCTTCGTATGGTGTGAAATGCGAAGGAAGGCTGCGAAGTGTCAGTGCGGTGTCCTCTTTATATAGAAATGAGGGCCTGTCCCTCATGGGCGATCGCCTTTCGGCATTTAATGTAATGGGGCGATCGTCCTAAAGGGCACATGGGCCTGCCAAAAGTCCAAAGCTACGGTGGTGGTCGGCCGTGCGGTCAATGAGGATCCAAAGACGCGTCCTAAGCACTTATCACGGGAGGTCCCACTTTGCTACTTTCGGCGGACTTTGTTAGGGTAGGTGACAGTCAGTAGTCACATGTCTTGTCCGCCAACTCCTTTCGCAGTCCGGGCCATCTGGTAGGTGAGGTAGGAGACGGGTTTGTCGGCGCCTTTTGTGGAGTGCACGTGGGGTCGGTTTGAGACTTGGTCTTTGCATTTGGATGGCCATCGGTGGAGATCGTCATGATGCGGTCGCCTCTAGCCGGACACCGAGGATCGTTCTCGGCCACCATCAAGGTCGGCAATGGTCGGTCACCAAGGGTCGATCGGCAGATGCCCAGAGAGGATCGTCCGCTAGTCGATCGCCAGAGTCGGTCGCCGAGTGCCGAGTGATGATCGTATCGAGGTCGATCGCTCGATCTGGGACTTGTCCTGGGACCTTCCTTTGGCCGATTTAGGTGGTCCATTTGGGTTGAGGCTTGGTCGCACAGTCATTGCTCAGCGGTCTGCCTTGGCGCTCGCGATAAGTCGGTCGCTCGGCCTCGGAGGCGATCGCCGGTCGGAAGGTGTTAAATCTTGACACAACAATTGCCCCCGACTTGCTCCTATGTTGAAGACATGGGGCGAGGTGGCTCTTCTTGGTGATCGCGTTCGGATGAGGGCCAGGCGTCCGAGCCGGCTTAGGACTCGGACTTGGGCTAACATAGTCGATTGGCTTAGCTATCTTTCGGTCTTGTACACGCAAAAACAACATTGGCCGATCCCCACGGAAACTTGGTGGTTTCGCTTGCTTGAGGAATCGTGCACGATCGCGGAGATCGATGGACCGACCCCATGACCGTGTCTTGGTGCGCGAAGACAATGAGTGCCTCGTGACTCACTTTATTATGAGGGTCCTCTGTTAGCCGCGCCTCGCCTTGTTTTTAAACGAAAGGCGTGCGGTCTCGGTCTAGAGGAGTCCTTGCGCGGGGCGGCGTCGGATGAATCAACTCCACGCCCGCGGCTTGTTAGCTCTGCTTCTACCTCGGCCACCATGGAGATGGCCGACCTCGGCGGTGTACGTTGAGACGGGGTTGCGGCACGTCGCATTGTCCGGGTTCACCATGTCAGATGATGAACCTTTGAGGGCGCGCGATCGTGTCCACTGATTAATGTTGGAGAGCCCTCCGACTACGCCGGCCTCGTATTTAAACGAAGGGCGGGCGATCTCGGCCGAAAGGGACCTTGCATGGCCGGGCGGCCGGTTCTATCGACCGACAGGGCCATGGCTTTATGATGTGCGGTGGAGGCGATCTTATGCCTTAGTCCGTCATGTTATATCTTTGGGTGTAGATGGCGATCGTGTCCTCGGATCGCGGATGATGTAAGCGTGATGATCGGCGATCGGGTGGAAGACTGCCGATCGTCGCTCATTGCCGATCGCTTTATTCGTAGGTCGATATTGGCGATCGGGCGGGAGATCGTCGTCGGGTGCCGATCGCTCACGAGCTAAGAAGAAACCTTTGCACGGCCGGAAAATCTGCGGCTCTTGCCGGAAGGCTGCGTGGAGTCGTAGGTTGGGTCTTCGTAAGATGCCCGAACATAGGCGTAAAACCACGAAAACCTCCAGGACCGCGTAGAGGGCGGTCTCATCGCTTATGGGCTCGCCATTGAGGATGATTACGTCCACCCGGTCGATGTAGTCCGAGTCGGACTCTTCTTCTCCCTGCTTGATTTGCATCATGCGAAGGGGACCTTCGGGCCGGACGACCCTGGTGGCAAAGTACTCAGTGAAGCCGTGCGCCAGCTCGTTAAAGGAGCCAATGGACCGAGGTGGCAATGAAGTGTACCACCGGTGGGCGAGGTCGTCCAGCGTCAGAGGGAACATTCGGCATCTGGTCGCGTCAGATGCCCCACACCCGGTCATGTAAATGTTAAACTTCCTCAGGTGCACTTGGGGGTCCGATCGCCCCACGTACACGGGTGTTTGCGGGGGAGCGATCCTGTGCTGTACGGGGGCGAGCTCGATGTCGATCGCGAGCGGCTCGCTTGGCCCGGCGATCGTCTTCTTGGCGCTCGCCACAGATTCCGGAGCGCCTTCATGTCGTTGATTGTGGCTGCGCCGCAGCCATCGCCGTGGCTTGGTCGCTTGCCGATCGGCTTTGGGAGCGAGCCTGGCGATCATGTACCGATCTCGGGCTCCGCTACCGCCGACCTCGGCAATTTGGCGAGGGGGAGCCAGGCGGCTAAGGCCGCCGGGAGTCGGGTAGGCCGAGCTCCCGGTGACGGACTCAAACTCCGTCGTCTCGTAGGCCGGGCCGGATCGCCCGGTGCTTGTCGGGTCACCGCCCGTGCGATCGAAGACAGACGTGCCCCGGGCGAGCGCCTCTTCTGCGGACGGAGCCTCACAGCGATTGCTCGGCCGAGTGCCTTGAGCTTCCGCTTGATCTCCCGGCGAGAGGCGGGGCGGTAGGCCGGAGGCGCGTCGAGAGCACTCCGTCGCTCTGTAGACGGCGGGGCCCCTTCGATCATTCCTTGGTTCGAACCGTCGAGCGAGAGGCCGCCGTCGAGGACGAGATCGGCGTCTCGATCGCGGCGGCTACCTTCCACCATCGTGGCTCGGGCCGGGACGGAACAAGGGTGCAGCCGGGCGGCCAGCGGCTTTCTTCGACGCGGAGGCGGAAGACATGATTTCTGAAGGATTTCTTTTGAAGTGCAGTGAGTGTCACTTCAAGTATCTGCCCCGAGAACAGTGAGTGTTCTTCGGGACGGTAGGTGTATAAAATCGAGGGTTGGATGCCCTCCTTCTAGCGCCAATTGTTGTTGCCCAAAATATTTATCCGAAGATTAATACTGCTGGAAGACGGACAACAAACAAATGCGGGAGCACTTCCGAGAGAAGATAAATAAAACAAGATTTGCCGGGTTTGTTAGGCCCGGGCTTGAATGCTCTCGCGAGATGTTATTAATACGAATATTCGTGGATACAAGTATTAATGAGAGAAATCTAAATACAATGAGTGTAAAAAGACTCTGTTGATCCGGCTCTTGAGCGAAGCTAGGTGTTCTTCGTCCCGCCGGTGATCTGCTCGAGGAGAAAAGGCCGGGAGAAGTAAGACCGAAAGAAAGCTGTTGCCAAGAGTTGGATGTTAGCCAAGTCCTTAATGTTTGCTTCTGTATGGTGTGAAATGCGAAGGAAGCTGCAGAAGTGTCCAAGTGCAGGCTGTCCTCTTTATATAGGGGCTGAGGGGCCCTGTCCCCTCATGGGCGATCGCCTTTCGGCATTTAATGTAATGGGGCGATCGTCCTAAAGGGCACATGGGCTGCCTGCCAAAAGTCCAAAGCTACAGCTGGTGGTCAGCCGTGCGGTCCAATGAGGATCCAGCACGCGTCCGGAAGCACTGTCACAGGAGGTCCCACTTTGCTACTTTCGGCGGACTTTGTCAGGGTAGGTGACAGGCTGTAGTCACATGTCTTGTCCGCCAACTCCTTTCGCAGGTCTGGGCCATGCTGGTAGGTGAGGTAGGAGACAGGTTTGTCAGCGCCTTTTGTGGGTCTGCACGTGGGGTCAGTTTTGAGACTTGGTCTTTGCCGACTGGATGGCCATCGGTGGAGATCGTCATGATGCGGTCGCCTCTAGCTGGACACCGAGGATCGTTCTCGGCCAGCCACTGAAGGTCGGCAATGGTCGGTCACCAAGGGTCGATCGGCAGATGCCCAGAGAGGATCGTCCGCTAGTCGATCGCCAGGAGTCGGTCGCCGAGTGCCGAGTGATGATCGTATCTGAGGTCGATCGCTCGATCTGGGACTTGTCTGGGACCTTCCTTTGGCCTATTTAGCCGTCCATTGGGTTGAGGCTTGGTCGCCTGGTCGCTGCTCGGCAGATCTGCCTTGGCCGCTCGGCAGTAAGTCGGTCGCTCGGCCTCGGAGGCGATCGCCGGTCGGAAGGTGTTAAATCTTGACACAACACATAACAATTCTCAAAGTTTCTATCTTTAAAATCTAGCAAATGAAAACATATTTTCAAAACAAGGAGGAAAACATCTAGTTATAGTTTTTGAGCAAAGTTGACAAAATAGGTAATATTCGCGTCCAGCGGCGGTCAAGGGGCTATCAAGGTGGCAATCACAGGGTGACTCGTTCTGGTGCCTGACAATTGCAGGTGCTCGACGACGGTCCAATGGCGGTCACGCGCGATGGTCACTAAGTGATTCGGTCATGCTTGGCAGTTCGTGTGCTGGAGTGACTCGACAGTATCAGTACTCGACGACTGTCGTGCGGGAGTGACTCGATCCGTGTACTGGATACTTCCGATTTTTTTGCCCATTGTTCCTGGATTCCACCGGTTGTATCGAAGTTCTAAGCCGATTTCGAGTTTTAACGGCCTATTTTTGCACATGACTTGCTCCTTATCCAAAAATTACAGAGAAGACAAAATTACAAAAATTCTAAAATGACCCCAAAACCTAAATGACTAATAAAACCTTCAAAATATCGGAAAAATAATACGAAAATGCCATATCACACGACCAACCAAACACAAAAGAGGCTAACAAGAACGATTAATACAACCCGCACACTTAACTTTTTGCTTGTCTCCAAGCAAAAAATCATGAGATAAAATTTAAAAAGAAAATAGTTGCCATATTTAAATTCATAGCAACCCGTTGCCTAAGCTACTTATCGACACCTTAAACTTGGACCTCAGGAAAATAAAGATAACATAAAATTAACTAGGTGGAACGATAGACTAAAATATATTTCCCTATATGCAAGTGCTCGATCCGTACCTCAAAGCCGCACCTCACGCTCAACTAAGATAGTGTTATTATTTTGTACACCACTGCACTATTGTACCTTATGACGGGCCCAACAGAAAAAAGAGAGCAGCAACGGCTCTTTTCTGGATATAGCCGTTGGAAGCTTTCCCCCCCACCCCAAACCTTCCCAATAGTCCCCCCTTTCCCCTACCATCCCCACTATAAATACTACATGTTTCTAACTCAAAATTCACTAAGAATCACACTCTAATTCTCTCTCAAATTTCAATATCTACTCTCTCGACTCTCTACACTCCATGTCTACCTCAAAGAGCAACAACAACAAGGGCAAGGGCAAGGCCATTGAACTAGGCCAACGAAGTGGAGGAGGAAACTTTCAAACTCAAAGGCCTAGAAAGGCCGAATTGGCGGAGGAAATTTCTAGACAAGTCACCGAACGAATTCAAGCCGAAGAAGATGCCCGATTTGAAGAGATGGTTCATACGATGGACAACACGGGATACGAATTTCGTGGCTCTACAAATGATGATGAAGAGGACGAAGAGCACGAAGAAGATGAACAAAACCAACCTCCTCCTCCGCCAACAAGTAAGCCTAAGCCTCTCAAGTCCGAAATCTTCGTTAAACATTTTAAAAGAGAATTGGCTCCTATCAACGAAGGAGAACCTCCTCTATCTGATGGTCGAAGGAGATCCATTGCTTATTGCAACTATTGCACAAAGCACTACAAATGGATCGATAAGGGGGGCTATGGAACACTACAAAGGCACATGGAGGGGTTTCATCCATTCGAGTATGGAATATCTACTTCTCAAATGCAAATTTGAGGTACTAGTTCAACTTCGGCGACGGGTATGTCTTCTTCCGCTTTATTTAAATTTGAAAAAAGTCGATATGAAGATGCTTGTGCTAGATATTGTGCCATGAAAAAACAACCTTTTAATTATGCGGATAGAATAACGTATGAAGCTTCTTATAAAGATGGTTTACGGCCCAATGTTAGCAAGGTAGCTAGAACTCAAATGCTTATGTGAATTAGGAGACAATGCTTTGACAAAAAACAAGATTTGATGAAATATTTAGTTCGTTTGTCTCAAAAAGTTTCTATTTGTGCCGATGTTTGGACCGATGCTTATAATAAAAATAGTTACATGGAAATTACTTGTCATTTAATTGGTGCGAAATGGATTATGCAAAAATGTTTGATTGCCTTTAGGGAGTTTGAAGAGCCTCACACGGCTCAAAATATTGCTTTAATTATTATTACGGTTTTGAATGAGTATTGTTTGGTTAACAAGGTATTTTCCGTTGGTTTTGATAATGCATCGGCGAACACCGCTAGTATTCCGGAACTTATTGAATCATGTGCACCATCATTTGAAAGAAAATATTTTCATTCTAGATGAATTTGTCATATTTTAAATTTATGTGTTCAAGATGCGCTTAGTATTTTTCAAGATTCCGTTGTTCCTATTAAAAATGCCGTTAAATATTTGCACAAATCAAAAACTTTGGGTAAAAAATAGCAAAAATACTGTCGTGCAAAGGGTATTGTTTATACTTGTTTCAAATTAGATGTATCTCATCGTTGCAACTCTACTTATGAGATAATTAATAGTACACTAGAGTATAAGAGTTATTTATGCGATTTTTTTAGAAAAGAGTTCTCAAGCATGCAATTAGTTCTTAATGAGAGTCATTGAGATTCATGTATGGATTTATATCATTTGTTAAAGGTTTTTCATAATGCTACTAAACAATTATCGGGTGTTTATTATTGTACTTCTGTTAAAAGTGTTGAAACGTTGCATGTATATTGCCTTGTCTTTTAAGAGTTGTTTTAGTAGGCCAAACATGCAAGGTGTGATTTATTTTATGGTTCAAAAATGGCTCAAGTATTTTAGGGAGATTCCTATGATTTTCTTGCTTGCTAAGTGTTTAGATCCTAAATGGAAGTATGATGGTGTTTGTCAAATGCTTGGTATTTATTATGATGCTTTGCTCAAATGGACTTGAGTGATGTTGTAATTGATGGTGAAAGGGTCTTCTTTGATCTTCCTTCCGTGCCACAAATCAAAAATGATCTAGATAGGAGTTTGAGATCTCTTTTTCTAGAATATAGATTAAAACATGGTAGTGATTTTCCTTCTTCTACAATGCCTTCTTCTATGATGCCTTCATGTGATTTTCCTTTTCAGATGAATGAAAGTGATCCTTTAGTTCAACAATTGCATGGAATGATGCAAAATAGAAGCAATGAACTTCCAATGGGGCAAGGTAATAGTGAATTAGATATGTTCTTGCAAACTCGTTTTGTATTTGGTGTTGAAGATGGTGGTTCGTCGATCGATGTGTTGAAGTGGTCGAAGAGAGAGGAGTACCCAATACTCTCCATCATTGCAAATGAGTTATTTGTCATCCCGGCATCCACCGTTTGTGTCGAACAAGCCTTTAGCATCGGAGGACTTATGCTAGATCAAAGAAGATCAAGGATGAAGCCGGCGAACATTGAAGCTACCATGCTGCTTGATGATTGGTGTAGGGCCGACCTTAGAGCTCAAGAACCGGAATGGGACGATGCAAATGAGAGCGAAGATGAAGCCTTCACCGAGAAGGATCGATCAGATGCGGAGTAAAGAGCTCAAGTCCTTTATTATTATTATTATTATTATTATTATTATTATTTTTTCATTTCAAGAATTCAAGTGTAAAACTCCTAAAATTGTGCTTAACTTATTTGTTGTAATTTTCCTCATTCTTAATGCAAAATTGCAAAGTCCTTCTCCTTATTCATTTTTCAACAATTTAATGAGTTTTTAAATATTTAAAAAAAATCAAAACAAAATCGAAACATTAAGAATTATCATTTTTTATTCATAAAGGTAATAAATATACAAGAATAAAATAAAAAAAAAAATTAAAAAGTTAAAAAATAAAATAAAATATGCAAAATTGGGCAGCCCCTGTTTTCGTCATGTCACTTATCAAATCAAGCGGCGGTTTTAGCCCTGTAGACACTGCAAGCAGGCGGGCTCGGCCCAAATGGGCCGGGCAAAAAACGGGCGGACCTTTTTTGGGCCGGGCCAAAAAGGCCCGTTTTTTTCTGGGCCAATATTATTAGGCTCGTGGCCCGCCCCGGGCGGGCTCGGCCCGGCCCGCGGGCCTCAACTTTTTTTTTTTGAAATATTAATTCTGAAATAAATATACAAATATTTTCCGATCATTAATTATTATATTATTCACTATACTATCACAATCAGATAAATAAATATACAATTATTTTTATTTGATAACTACATTATTTACTACACTCCACAATCAAAAGAAAAATACACAAATATTTTTATTTGATCATCATATCATTTATCACTACCACTTTCTTATAAAATCATAAAATAATATTATTATTGATATGAGATACTACAAAGTAATTACAAAGTCCCGTAAAAAATAAAATTACATCAATAATTAACATATAGATGTATTATAATCTAACAAACAAGGAAAAAAATATAATATTATAATTACACAGAACATAAATTTAAAAAACAAAGAAAAGAAAAAAAGAAAAAAAAAACTGGGCCGGGCGGGCCGCCCGCGGGCCGGGCCTCCACGGGCGGGCCAAATCTGGGCCGGGCAAAAAAGTCCGATTTTTTTTGGGCTAATAATATGCAGCCCAATGCCCGCCCAAAAATGGGTGGGCTGGCCCGGCCCGCGGGCCTGGGCCTATTTTGCCGGGTCTACCGGCCTGGGACCATAGGGCTTCTAGCCCGGCACGGGTGGTCGGGCTCGTCTCCGGTCCGGGCTCGGTTCTGTGTTTTGGGGACCGAGGACCGCCGGTTCGAGGCCCGAAACCGGCGGTTTCGGCCCGGCGGCACGTCTACCCACACCAGGCTCCGATATATATTCTTATAATAGCCCTCTTTTACTTTTTATTTTACTTACGTTTTGTTATCTACTTCTATTTGTTTTATAATATACAAACCAAAATATATATATATATATATTCTTTTCTAGTATATATTTATAATGGGCCCTTCAACTTTTTTACTTTTTATTTTAATTTTCCTTCTATTTTGTCATCTTCTTTATTTGTTTTGTAATATACATTATTTGCAAAAATATATATTCTTTTCTAGTTGTTATGCATTCAATAGTAAAAAAAAAAATGTTATTTTTGTTGTACTTTAAAATAATTGAACAAGTAAGGAAAATCACATCATTCGTTATATTTATTTTTAACAATAAATACAGAAACAATGTAGGAATCATTTTTTTGGGTTGGTTATAATGAGTTAAATATATTTGTTATTAAATTAGATACTTTTCAATAAAAAAATTTCAAAAAAGCAAATAATATAAGTTATAATTAATGAAACTCAAAGAGCTAAAAAAAATTATTTTTTCAAGTGTTAACTTAGTTTTAATTTTCATAGTCTATCATTTTTGCGTTGCTTTTGTATATTTTCTCAATTTTGAGGGCCTATTTTAAATTTCTGCCTAGGGCACCGTCAGGTACAGGATCGGCCCTGTCGAAGGGTGACTTTCGTAGTAGTGACGGTGACTGCGGCTGTCACTAAGTGACTCTCGGGACGTGACCGCCGATCGAGCAGGCCCAAGTGGTCCAAAGCTCGGAAGTCGAGGTATGGACCCCGTCGGCCAGTGGGTGACTCGACTGTCGGTCATGTTCGGCGAGTCTGAGCCAATTTTCCAAAATGTCCATTTTCGCCCGTTTTCATGTTGTGACTCGAATTTCACCTACAACCAATAAAAATAAAAATAAAAATAAAAATAGGATTAGATGCAAGAAAGGCCAAAACTTACGAGAAAAATATGTGGAAAATAAAAAAAAGCATGAAAATGATAAAAAAAAGCTAGAAATAGTTGTTGAACAAATGAAGTTTTGATGATGATTTCAAGCACACTTAGTAAAATATAACGCACGCTAAATCATTTATTAGTGCACGTAAAATAACTTGAACAGGTAACTGAAAGGAATGTTATCAAGCTTAACGCATGCAGTCAATGTGATTAAAGCACGCTATCGAGTTACTCCAGAGAAGTCCAGAGTGCAAACTGAAGACATTAACGCACGCTACGTGTAGGAATAACGCATGTTGTTGAGCTATTCCAGAGACCAAAAGTGAAGACATTAATGCATGCTACAATGAAGTTAATGCACGCTAAATTCAAAATATGACCGTTAACCTATATGAACGTTGGAATTATGATCGTTACTTCAAGAACACGTGTATCCGTATTTTCAGAGTTGACCATTAGTCTATACACGCTATTCATATGGGTAACGCACGCTAATGGATATTTGTGACTGTTAGAGCCAAAAAGAAGACAGTTCCTTTTTTGATTGGTCAAACTTGCTTTTACGATAATGCACATTAATGCATATATTAACGCACGCTAATGAAGACGTATTTCAGATCAAGTTGATTGGATCAAGACTATAAATACCCATTCATTGAGGACTTCAAAGACACACAACAACACGTAACTATACTCAGCACTCCTCGTCTATATACAACTCAAAGTAGCAAATACTCACTCAAAGCTCTGAAAAATCTTATCCATTCTCTTATATTATCTTGTGTTGTGTCAAAAAAGATACAAACTTTGTTCTTACATTTTATTTCACATTGTATATTTTTGAAAGTGGAGATAGGTTTTCTAGTTCCCATAGAATACTAGAAAAATATGCTTATTCTGTAAACGGCTGTTTTGGACCGATAGAAGACAAATTATTACGGTTGTCTTGGACTGATAAAAGACAAGATCTGTAACGATTTGTCTTGGACTGATAGAAGACAAGAAAAGTGTTTGGATGCTCCTAAGCCAATAGAAAAGGAATGAAGAGAGGACGTAGGTCACGTTTTGGACCGAACCTTTATAAATCTTGGTGTCGTCTATTTTTTTGCAAGTTATTATTTTTCAATTTACTTAAATATTTTTTATCCACTATTGAACCCCCCCTTCTAGTGGATATTTTACTCCATCAATTGGTATTGGAGAGGATCACCTCTTATATCGGTTTAACCACCGGAGGAAAAAGTTCTGCAATGGCACTTATGGCTCAAACCGAAGGTAATGCTCTCAATCGTCCACTTTTCTTCGATGGTTTTAACTTTATGACCTGGAAGAAAAAGATGGCTATCTTTGTCCAAGCCTATAATATCGAGATTGGGAAAGTAATCGTGCTTGGTTCCAGGATTGCCAAAAAGGAAGATGGATCGTTGAAGAAATTCGACGAGTATAATGATGAAGATTGAAAAAACACGCATATTAATTTACATGCTACTCAACTCCTATGTTGTGCTATAAATCTCGAAGAACTCAATCGAATTTCTACATATGAAAACGCTAAATAAATATGAGAGATTCTTGAAGTTACTCATGAGGGAACGAGTCAAGTCAAAGAAACTAAAATCATTATGCTCCTCCACGACTATGAACTCTTCTCCATGAAGGATGATGAAATAATCACCAACATGTTGGATCTCTTCTCAGCAATTGTAACACCCCCAGAGCCATCCAGGAATATTACAGCGCCATGGGCCCCGAGACGGAACCCACAAGGCTGAAAGAAATTTTCACAACCATTTACAAACGCCTAATAGGCGAACGATGGTATTATCTTTTAAAAACATTCGAAGACTTAACAAATTCGTTTTCTCAAAACCGTCGTAAAATCTCATTTGAAATCACAAGGCCCGAAATGCCAAAACTCAACGGTTTAAAAACATACGTTACACTATCGTTTACACGTACCGACAAAATAGTTTAGAAAACGATTGCCAAAGTAACCTAAGTTACCAGATACCAAAAGGCCATTTAACTCACGCAGCGGAAAAAGACAAATAATTAAAATACTCTAGCAGCGGGATACAGCAACAGATCAGGAAACTTGATACACAAATACATGCCCTAGCCAGTATCCTACGGGAAGCTCATCTCTCTACGACCGCTACAAGCTGGATAATCCAAGAACCTAAAAAGAAAACCCACGACGGGGTCATCCATAATACCCAACAATGATAACCATCACAGCACGTCAATAATTACATACCAATGGAAATACTAAGTAAGAATACGACCAATGTAATCTTACCATCGTAACTTTATTTACTCGAATAATTCTCATCAGAATAACCATTATCACAATGCACATCTTGTAATCTTGATTAATCAATTAACTCAAATATAACGTCCATACGGTACCTCAAGCAATACCCAAGATTCTAAAAACATCATCATAACTCACAATACGGAAATATACCAACTCTGGCCAATTCGATCCATCGAAAATAAACATCATCAAATCTCAACATGACAATCGATTGTCCATCCCAGGACAAGAACCAAGAAGGAAAATACGGAACATATCTCAGGATACGCAATGCCACGGCGAATCACGTCAATCTAATCCAATATCAGATCAACACAGCATACGGACACGGTCCTAACACAAGACCTACAAATACATACTCATATGACAACGTCAATGTGCTCACATCAATAACAACAATGTATACTTATGGCAAACCCATAATATACATATGCACAATAACAACACATGGTAATCCGATGATCCACCGTTCACTACCTAGATCCCACGATGATGCCGTCAGACCAACCGTGGTGGAAAAACCTATCCGATGATCCAGCGCATGTTAGCATAAATCCCAAGATGATCCCGTCGGACCAACCCTGGTGGACATATGACAACAATGCACAAATATATATAACAATGATACACAATGCATGACAACAACGATACACAAAGGTATCACAACAAGATCGACACAAATGATAAAAATGATTAGAGTACTTGCCCCGAGTCTTTCGAGAGCAATCTCGATGTCTAAACCATCACGAACCATTATCCTCAATACTCGACGGTCCAAAATATCACGGATTGCAGATAATTCATATCTTCATCTTTATCATAATGTATCCTCGATACCCAAGTATACCAATAATAAAATGTAAATCATATACATTATGATTTATCTTCCAGAAATTAGAAGACCACATAAAATCCAAATCTCCAGAGTTCACAATTATAATCATCGCTATACGAATTATAAACGAATGAAATTGAAACCATTCATTAAATATTATAAACTGTACAAGTAATAACTTACCTCGATACCGATAAAGCCATTACCAATCCGATTACCTTCGTCTACGAACTCCTCAGCCCTGACCAAAGCAATCTACGAACATTCTTGAATACGACCGCAAAACATGGTTCTAATCACCGATCAATAATCTCGACCTATTACAATAATTGATAAACAACAAGTTCGATAACAATCAACAATCGATATAACCAATTCACAAACCCAACTGCTCAACAATATCTCGATTAACCATAAGTCTGATCAAACCAACTTAAACGATCACGAATTCATAACCGAAACAGGATATGCTACACTGCCTGTCCACTTAGCGCACGTTAAACACTTAACGTAGCGTGCGCTAAGTCGCTTCAATTAGCGTGCGCTAGCCAGTAAGCTTAGCGTGCACTAATGCTGTACAGTTGCATGCCTTACAAGTATCGATCAACATATGGCGATTACCAAGAACACTAAGTGATTCAAAACCATGTTCATAGCTATCAAAACAACAAAATCGAATATCCTTTAACATATAGGTAATCATCCAACTTATAATCCAATTCATATATTCA
Organism: Orobanche coerulescens; assembly: GCA_033398695.1. Classification (NCBI taxonomy): domain Eukaryota; kingdom Viridiplantae; phylum Streptophyta; class Magnoliopsida; order Lamiales; family Orobanchaceae; genus Orobanche; species Orobanche coerulescens. The sequence continues at coordinate 14,122,996 of CM065801.1, forward strand.
CATATCATCTTCTTCCTCAAATATCAACATCATGAACACCAAGAACCATAACAACACTTCCATAATATTATTACAGAGAGTAATCATCAACAATAATATCAACATCCGAAATTGAGGAGAAGGATTAACCAACTTATCTCAAGAAGACGAACAACACAATTCAAACCACAAGAATCGTGTCAATATCCATATATCAACAACAATATCATCATAATCCGGTAATCCATCTCATATTCATGCTCATCATCTTGTTTATATGATAATCATCAACTCAAGAACATCAACACTCAATCCAAAATAAAATCTAAATGAGAAGAGTAATTACCTTTTTGAAGGAATGGATTGATTTCCAAGGTTGAATCCATTCTCAATCACTTCCAAGCTTCAAATGTTGTTACGAATGATTAACTCCACCATAATCCAGTGTTTGGAACTTCAAACATCTCTCTAAGAACTCTCTCTATCAGTTCGCATGAAGAAATGGACGGAAATGACGAACAATGTCCAACTGCACATGTATATACTGTACATTATTAGCATGCGCTAACTTACTTTGTTAGCGTGCGCTATCGAGGTCCACAGGCTACTGACTTACTTCGTACAATATGCAATGCCCATGCAATAGCGTACGTAATTGCCTCTATTTAGCGTACGCTAGTGTCCGATCATAGCGTGCGCTACTCATAGTTGACTCGTTTGTCTGTATGCTCCGAAGACGGGTCCACACACCGAAAGCTCTAACAAGGATAAGATTCCCTTTGGACCGATCTGATGTTAGCGTGCGCTAACAATATGCATTAGCGTGCGCTAATCCTTCACAACATATATCCGTTGACCTTGTCGGCACATGCGCCAAAAGTAGCCGGGTCCATACATAGATTCCTTCTGATCTGGTTTGTACTAGCATCCGCTATCCTTTACCTTTAGCGTGCGCTAAACCTGCACGATAGCGTGCGCTAAGCTTGAATATTAGTGTGCGCTAATAAGGCTATACTTAGTCATTTTCAGCTATTCTTTTCAAACGTCTCAACATACAGAACACGAACATACGACAACCGAATACATATACTCCTTCCAACAATATTCTCATATGTTACGCCCGACACACCATATCTTTAAATACAACTGTCAACCAAATGCAGTAATTATACCAATACATATGTCTCAGTCCGTCAATTGTTTTATCCATACTGCACAGATTCCACGCTGTACAACATAACTTGGATAAAATAACATTAAACAATAGTAGTAGAAATTCCGGATATTACATACTACACCACTTAAAATAAGTTTCGTCCTCGAAACTTGCAATCCATCATAGAAAAACAAACAAACCGTTCAACCAAAATATTCCGAAACCATCACGACAACGATCAATCATAATTATTATCGAATAACCAAAATAGCATACTTGGAAATGCGCAAAGTCGACGATCTCCTGAGATACTAGCAAGTGACTTCACTGTAAAGCCTCAACATGCTTACGATTACAATTCCATGAGTCTTAACAAAATATATCATCTTCGGATGAATTAATCTATCACTGTCAAATCCTGTCTGTCTGATTACACAATCAAGTCCCAATTCTGATAAAACAAATAATACACGATACGTCTGTGAAGCAACTTCCCAACACAATGGCAACAATTCCCGAAACATCGACACAAGTCTGAATGCTCAAATGATCACTAGCAATGATCAACCAATAAATTAACCGAGAATATCATCGACATGATAAACTCTAATATAACCAACGAACGATCAACGATAATCAAGAATACCCTCACACGGTAAACTCCAACACGATCAACACAGAACCACAGAAACCGATATACAAATGGATAAAGTTCTCAAAACGACATACCAATCACATACAGTGAATCTCAATAAACATACCCGACTAGTGAACATACTCCTCGGCATACAAACAACCAATCACAAATCGACGAACATATCCAATCATACATGGAGTGGGAATGACCACTCAATATCCAAAACAACCAGCATGGGGTCACCATCCCCAAATCTACACTTACAAAGAAATCATTCAAAAATCACTATGGTAAAATTGCGCTATTACCACACCAATAGAGCCACATAGCACATATGCCCCGGTTTCACAAAACCCGACGTTCCAAAATCACACCCTGTACATGAACCTACAACCCGTAGCATATTTCTCTAATCCGATCAATCAATCGATCATCCCTGGATAACCAAACTACCATACTATAGTTCGAATCTCTTTTCAAGATTCCATACTGATGTCTTATCCAGTTCGTGAGTCACACTCATAACTTCACCATGATATGAACTATGCACTAAATACGTATGTATATCAATCACATTTTCAAAACCAGTTTGAAACCATATACTCTTGTCACGAAGATAAATTTTCGAAAGTTCTTTCAAAAAATTTCAAAACTCAAAACATAAATTTTGGTAAGACCACAAAATCAATTTTCGAAAAATTAAATCGGCTCGCTGGTGCCAAGTATTCGATAACAGTTTCTTTCGAATCCACACGATTTCGAAGTTTTAAAATGAAAACTATGCAAATGATTGACCACATCCATACTCATGTATACCAATTCGGTTCGTCACCAATTCCACTGACATTCCATCGGAAAACCACATAATAGAGTCCCAAAATCTTAATGTATAGACTCCGATAAAAACTCCTTCTTCCATATATGGCTCGCAACGTCGACCATTATCCCATCCTGGATCACAACAACTATGTTATGACAAAACATTGAAACAAATCAACACATCAAAAGACTTCCTGAGAAGTTTTATTTGAATAGGTAAACCAAAACCGCGAAAGGCAGTAATAAAATAGACAAACGATTGGTAAAGTGTTTTACAAATCTCGGGAGTTTTGGGAAACAGAAAAGCCTTTTGAAATATTAGGGTATCAGCCTGTATCTCGTTCCGCATTACGAGAAGTTTAAAAAGTAGAAAAACCCTTTTCGGACCTCAAGTCCTGAGTTACAAAACAATTTCAAAATCGATTGGGTCTCGGCCCAAAAATCATTTTCCGTAAAACATCCGTGAAATATTCATTTTAAAAAGTATCATTATCAAATGCCCAAAAACAGTTCATATATCTCAAAATGTATTAACATGACTACATGTTCTTCTCAACCATCCATAACATTTCCCTAAATACATAACTCCGTTTTCCCAGTTTCACCGACATATCGATTTTCCAAAATCTCAGTTTCTCAAGATCATTGGTTCTGTCCCAACTACTATGTTCTGCTATCTCATAACGTAACACATAATATTTTTCTGAACCTCAAAGCATATCAACTTAGAACGGCAATAAATCTCAATGCAATTTAAAAATCCAAATACTTACAGATCGTGAAGCCGACGATTCCCCGTGATACTGGCACATGTCTCAACTCTAGCAAATACTCGACATAGACATTTACAAAACACATATTTTGCAAACTCAGTTCAACTCGAGAACACAACACAACTCTATCTGAAGAAACACGTTAACACCATTTGGAATAGTTCACAACAACCCCAGTACCTCACTGGTAAATCACATAACACACAAGCCCAAGTGAACAACAAAATCTAGGGCTCTAAAATTCGTCAATCGACAACTCGAATGACGCGACAAAAACACGACTCGACTCGACCCAACTGCCTAGGTTTTCTCAACCTAAGCTCTGATACCATATTCTGTAACACCCCCAGAGCCATCCAGGAATATTACAGCGTCGTGGGACCCGAGACGGGACCCACAAGGCTGAAAGAAATTTTCACAACCATTTACAAATGCCTAAGAGGCGAACGACGGTATTATCTTTTAAAAACATTCGAAGACTTAATAAATCCGTTTTATCAAAACCGTCGTAAAATTTCATTTGAAATCATAATGCCCGAAATGCCAAAACTCAATGGTTTAAAAACATATGTTACGCTATCATTTACATGTACCGACAAAAGAGTTTAGAAAACGATTGCCAAATTAACCTAAGTTACCAGATACCAGAAGGCCATTTAACTCACGCAGCGGAAAAAGACAAATAATTAAAATACTCTAGGAGTGGAATACAGCAACAGATCAGGAAACTCGATACATAAATACATGCCCTACCTAGTATCCTCTGGGAAGCTCATCTCTCCACGACCGCTACAAGCTGGATAATCCAAGAACCTAAAAAGAAAGCCCACGACGGGGTCAGCCATAATACCCAACAATGATAACCATCACAGCACGTCAATAATTACATACCAATGGAAATACTAAGTAAGAATACGACCAATGTAATCTTACCATCGTAACTTTACTTACTCGAATAATTCTCATCAGAATAACCATTATCACAATGCACATCTCGTAATCTCGATTAATCAATTAACTCAAATATAACGTCCATACGGTACCTCAAGCAATACCAAAGATTCTCAAAACATCATCATAACTCGCAATATGGAAATATACTAACTCTGACCAATTCGATCCATCGGAAATAAACATCATCAAATCTCAACATGACAATCGATTGTTCATCCCAGGACAAGAACCAAGAAGGAAAATACGGAACATACCTCAGGATATGCAATGCCACGGCGAATCATGTCATTCTAATTTAATATCAGATCAACACAACATACGTACACGGTCCTAACACAAGACCTACAAATGCATACTCATATGACAACGTCAATATGCTCACATCAATAACAACAATGTATACTTATGGTAAACCCATAATATACATATGCACAACAACAACAGATGGTAATCCGATGATCCAGCGTTCACTGCCTAGATCCCACGAAGATCCCGTAAGACCAACCGTGGTAGAAAAACCTGTCCGATGATCCAGCGCACGCTAGCATAGATCCGAAGATGATCCCGTCGGACCAACCCTGGTGGACATATGACAACAATGCACAAATGCATATAATAATGATACACAATGCATGACAACAACGATACACGAAGGTATCACAACATGATCGACACAAATGATAAAAATGATTAGAGTACTTGCCCCGAGTCCTTCGAGAGCACTCTCGATGTCTAAACCATCACGAACCATTATCCTCAATACTCGACGGTTCAAAATATCACGGATTACAGATATTTCATATCTTCATCTTTATCACAATGTATCCTTGATACCCAAGTATACCAATAATAAAATGTAAATCATATACATTATGATTTTAACTCCCAAAAATCGGAAGACCAAATAAAATGCAAATCTCCAGATTTCACAATTATAATCATCACTATACGAATTATAAACGAATGAAATTGAAACCATTCATTAAATATTATAGACTGTACAAGTAATAACTTGCCTCGATATCGATGAAGCCATTACTAATCCCATTACCTTCGTCTACGAACTCCTCAGCCCTGACCAAAGCAATCTACGAACATTCTCGAATAGGACCGCAAAGCATGGTTCTAATCACCGATCAATAATTTCAACCTATTACAATAGTTGATAAACAACAAGTTCGATAACAATCAATAATCGATATAACCAATTCACAAACCCAACGGCTCAACAATATCTCGATTAACTACAAGTATGATCAAACCAACTTAAACGATCACGAATTCATAACCGAAACAGGATATACTACACTGTCTGTCCACTTAGCGCACGTTAATCACTTAACGTAGCGTGCGCTAAGTCGCTTCAATTTGCGTGTGCTAGCTAGTAAGCTTAGCGTGCGCTAATGTTGTACAGTTGCATGCCTTATAAGTATCGATCAACATATGGCGATTAACAAGAACACTAAGTGATTCGAAACCATGTTCATAGCTATCAAAACAACGAAATCCAATATCCTTTAACATATAGGTAATCATCCAACTTATAATCCAATTCATATATTCACATATCATCTTCTTCCTCAAATATCAACATCATGAACACCAATAACCATAACAACACTTCCATTATCTATCATTACAGAGAGTAATCATCAACAATAACATCAACATCCGAAATTAAGGAGAAGGATTAACCAACTTATCTCAACAAGACGAAGAACACAATTCAAACCACAAGAATCATGTCAATATCCATATATCAACAACAATATCATCATAATCCGATAATCCATCTCATAATCATGCTCATCCTCTTGTTTATATGATAATCATGAACTCAAGAACATCAACACTCAATCCAAAACGAAATCCCAATGAGAAGAGTAATTACCTCTTTGAAGGAATGGATTGATTTCCAAGGTTGAATCTATTCTCAATCACTTCCAAGCTTCAAATGTTGTTATGAATGATTAACTCCACCATAATCCAGTGTTTGGAACTTAAAACATCTCTCTAAGAACTCTCTCTATCGGTTCGCACGAAGAAATGGACGAAAATGACGAATAATGCCCAACTGCACATATATATACTGTACATTATTAACGTGCGCTAACTTACTTTGTTAGCGTGCGCTATCGAGGTCCAGAGGCTACTGACTTAATTCGTACAATGATTTATGTATGCAAATCCCATGCAATAGCGTACATAATTGCCTCTATTTAGCGTAAGCTAGTGTCCGATCATAGCGTGCGCTACTCATAGTTGACTCGTTTGTCTATATGCTCTGAAAACGGGTCCACACGCCGAAAGCTCTGACAAGGATAAGATTCCCTTTTGGACCGATTTGATGTTAGCGTGCGCTAACAATATGCATTAGCGTGCGCTAATCCTTCACAACAAACATCTGTTGACCTTGCCGGCACATGCACCGAAAGTAGCCGGGTCCACACATAGATTCCTTCTGATTTGGTCTGTACTAGCGTGCGCTATCCTTTACCTTTAGCGTGCGCTAAACCTGCACGATAGCGTGCGCTAAGCTTGAATATTGGCGTGCACTAATAAGGCTATACTTAGCCATTTTCAGTTATTCTTGTCCAACGTCTCAACATACAGAACACGAACATACAGCAACCGAATACATATACTCCTTCCAACAATATTCTCATATGTTACGCCCGACACACAATATCTTCAAATACAACTTTCAACCAAATGCAGTAATTATACCAATACAGATGTCTCAGTCCTTTAATTGTTTTATCCATACTGTGCAGATTCCATGATGTACAACATAACTTAGATAAAATAACATTAAACAATAGTAGTATAAATTATGGATATTACAGCAATAGTCAATGATCTTGCGTCATTTGGGAAGCCTATATCAAGCAACGAAAATGCGAAGAAGATCATCCGGTCTCTTCCTTATGAATGGGATGCCACGATGACGACAATCCTGGAATCAAATGATCTCAACAAGCTTGAGTTCAGCGCCCTCATAGGATCGCTTATAAACTATGAAATTATGCTAAAATCAAGAAGCTCCAAACCTAAGCCTCATGAGAAAGTTGTCGCACTCAAAGTCGATAGCGACGATGATGATGAGGTTCTGGAAAATGAGGATGATGAAGAAATTGCTCTTTACATCAAGAATATGAAAATATATAAAAATCTAATCCAAAAAGTACTCTTGATCAAGATTTCTGAACCGACCAAAGGAAAAATTATTTTGTTCCTATGAAAAAATCTGACAATAATTGTCGAAGGTGTAGCCAATCTGGGCACTATGCCAAGGATTGTCGTGTAACGAATCTCAAGGGTCAAACTGGACGGTACAAAAAGAAGGAAGTTCTAATTGCCTCTTGAAGCAATGACGAGGATGAAATTGAAGGAATCGAGGAATCTAATCTCGCCCTTATGGCTCTTGAATCAAAAGAATCCATCAATGAGGTTAGTTCTATTTATGACGATGATCTTTTAGATTTATGTGAATCTAATAAGGATGATGAACTTTTAAACACCTTTGAATCATTGAACAACGAATACGATGAGATTGTTAAAATAAACATGTCTTTGAAAAGAAAAATTAAATCTCTTGTGCTAGAAAATCCATGTTTACGAAATAAAGGCAAATATGTTGAATTAGATCACACCTTGTGCCGTAATAAGAAGAATAATTTGAAAATTTAGTTGTCTAAAACTCAAAAGGAATTAAAATATATAATGAACAAATTCACACTTGGTAACGAAAAGTTCGAAAAACTATTATCCATTCAAACATCTCATTTGTTAAAACACAGCGTTGGTTTTGATCCATTAAAAAGAGAACAGTCACTTATAAATCCTAACAAAATTAATCAAAATCGCCTACAAAGAGAGTCTAATGAAGAAAATGAAAATAAAGTCCGTTCATAATTAAGAATAATAAAAGTCAGACAAACTTGGGTTCCTAAAGGGACGATAATTCCAAATGCCATTAGCATTATTAATTTTGGAGGACCCAAAAGGGCTTGGGTACCAAAACAAGCCATTTTTTCAGGTACCTCGTTCGAAGAAAAGCAAATGGTACATTGACAGTGGTTGATCAAGACACATGTGTGGTACTAAAGAGTTGTTCGAAGATTTTGAATATCAAGAACAAGGATACGTGACCTTTGGTGACAACAAAAGGGGAATATTATGGGCACCGATAAGGTTGGTAAGGAATCTTCTCCTTCTATTAATAAAGTCTTATTTATTGAAGAATTACATCATAATTTACTTAGTGTATCTCAACTGTGTGATGAAGGTTTTAAAATTCTTTTTGAAGAAACTCATTGTACCGCCTTCAAAAATAACAAGGTTGCATTTATTGATTTAAGATGTGGAAATATTTATATCGTTGATCTTTCTGATGAAAACTTTTTCAGCGAAAAATGCCTTACGACTTTAGATGAAAAAATATTTTTTATGGCATCGTAAATTAGGACATACGTCCTTACCCATTATTTCAAAACTTTATAGACATGATCTAGTTCGTGGTCTACCAAAATTGATCGAAAACACTTATGTGAGCCGTGCATCAAAGGAAACCATACAAAAGGATCTTTTAAACCCAGACTTGAAATTTCTAGTTGATGCATTCTTGAATTGATTCATATGGACTTGATTGGTCCATCTAGATGTGCAAGTCTTAATGGTAAATTTTATACTCTCGTAATCGTTGATGACTTTTCTCGATTCACATGGGTGAGATTTCTTGCACACAAAGTCGAAGCGCTTAATGAGTTTTACAAACGGCGTCGTCTGGTTCAAAATAAGAAAAATCTTACCATAATTTATATTTGAACCGATCACGGTGGAGAGTTCGATTGTTCTCCTTTTGAAACCCTTTGTGATAAGTATGAAATTGATCATAATTTTCAGCTCCTAGAACTCCACAACAAAACGGAGTTGTTGAAAGAAAAAATTGAACCTTGGAGAAAATGTCTAGAACAATGCTAAATGAATATTCTTTTCCTCGATATTTTTGGGCCAAAGCAATAAACACGGCATATTCTACAATAAACCATGTTTATCTTCGAAGAGATCAACTTAAAACTCCATATGAAATTTGGAAGGGTAAAAAGCCTAATATTTCATACTTTCACCCTTTCGGTTGGAAAGTTTTCGTGTCAAATAACGGAAAGGAAAATCTAGAAAAATTTGATTCAAAATCCGATATCGGTATCTTCTTGGGATACTTATTAAATAGCAAAGCCTTCGATGTGTATAACCTTAGAACAAATAAAGTTGAAGAAACTATTCATGTAAAATTTAATGAGGCAATTTCACCGCCGAAAAAGATAGATTTTATTGATGATGCAGGCCCACTCCCAGAAATACAACTCTCAAGAGAACCAGAGAAACCGCATGAAATTCTTGAAAACTCACTTGACAAATTGCCAAAAGATTGGAGGCATGTCTGAGATCATCCTAAGGACTTGGTGGTGATTGGGAATATTGAGGATGAGATTCAAACTCAAAGAAGAACACTTGACTTTCAAAATAACTATGCATTTGTGTCCGAAATTAAACCCACGAATGCCAATGAAGCACTTGATGACGAAAGCTAGGTAATGGCAATGCAGGAAGAGCTTGTGCAATTCGACCGCAATAAAGTTTGGGAATTGGTTCCAACTCCTACGGATAAATCTATCATCGGAACTAAATGGGTGCATAAAATAAAGCGTGACGGAGACATACATTCAGTCAGAAATAAATCGCGTCTCGTTGCCCAAGGATATAGTCAAGAGGAAGGTATTGACTATGAAGAAAGCTTTGCCGCCGTCGCACGTCTTGAAGCCATCCGACTTCTGTGTGCATTTGCTTCACACAAAAAGATTAAACTTTTTCAAATGGATGTCAAGAGTGCGTTTCTCAACAGATTCATTCAAGAAGAAGTCTACGTGAAACAACCTCCTAGATTTGAAGATTATTAATTCCCCGAATATGTGTATAAACTCAACAAAGCGCTATATGGTTTGAAACAAGCTCCACGAGCATGGTATGATCGTTTGAGTAATTTCCTTATTTCACATAATTATAGGAGAGGTAAAGTTAATAATACTCTCTTTATAAAATTCTTTAATGATGATATGCTAATTTGCCTAATTTATGTGGATGATATCATTCTTGGAGCTACTAATATATCTCTCTATCAAGAAATTTCCAATCTTATGAAGGGTGAATTTGAAATGAGTATGATGAGCGAACTCACATATATTCTTGGTCTTCAAATTAAGCAAGAAGATGGTGGAATTTTATTCATCAAACAAAATACACCAAAAACTTGCTTAAGAAATTTAAGATGGGGAATTGCAAAGCTATATTTATTCCAATATCATCTTCATTAAAGCTTGACAAAGACGAGCAAGGCAAATCCATGGATCAAAAATTCTTTCGAGGTATGATTAGTTCATTACTTTATTTAACTGTTTCTAAACCGGTTATAATATTTGCTACTTGCTTATGTGCTAGATATCAATCTAATCCAAAAGAATCACAATTAAATGCATGTAAACGAATTATCCGTTATCTTAGTGGAACCATTGGCTCAGGCCTATGACATCCCTCTTGTCTCGACTTTAATCTTGTTGCATATAAAGACGCCGATTTCAGTGGATGCAATATATATAAAAAGAGTACAAGCAGTACATGTCATTTTCTTGGTTCATGCTTAATTTCTTGGGGAAATAAGAAACAAACGAGTGTAGCAATCTCCACAGCCAAAGCCGAATATGTGGCTGCTGGAAGTGTGTGTGGAAAAGTGCTTTGGATCAAAAATCAACTTCGAGATTATGGCATAAACTTTGAAAATACTCCGATTTTATGTGATAATACTAGCGCCATAAATATCAGCAAAAACCCTGTCTTGCATGATAGGACCAAACATATTGACATAAGGCATCATTTTTTGCGCGATCTTGTTCAAAAGAAAAACATTAGTTTACTTTTTCTTGGCACAAAAGATTAATTAGCCGATATTTTTACCAAGCCTTTACCCTTAGAATCTTTTGATTCAATTATATTACAACTTGGTAGGGGTCACCTGGACAATTTTTAGAAATTTATTTCATAAAGAAGTTATTAAATTAAACGGAGTCTGAACTGTTAGCGCACGCTATCGAATTTTATTTCTAGACAAAACTCTTGCTTTAAACTACTGTTTTAAGACCCTACTCCCCGATAGCGCATGCTATAACAAATAATATCGCACGCTATCGAACCCGTCCAGATTCTTATTTTAACCTAATAGTCAGTCAAACCCACTTTTATTTCTTCATCACCTTCATCAGCCGCTACCCCCTGTAAAACTCACCGCCTCTTCAGTTTCTCTCGATTTTCTCCCGATTATGGTTCCAAAATAAATCTATGAAAATCAAATCCTTCTTCACCGAATAGCTACGGCCAGTGGATCGAAAACTGAAATGAAAAAACAATACAAAAGCTCCAAACGATCGCGGACGAACGAACTCGACATCTCTAGGTTTCACTCTTCCGTCTGTCAAGAGGTATTATGCCTCAAGAGCATGTTACTGATTGCTATTACTTCAACTTTGCCAGTCTAGACAGAACGGGGTTAAAAATTTGGGAATTCTTTGATAAGTTGGGGATTTCTAAAATTTTTGAGATGAAAGGTCCGATTTATCCTGAGTTAATGGGTGAGTTTTATGCAAATTTACATGTCGGAACTCACTCCTCTTCAAAATCATCGATTTTGTTTTCAATGGTGTGTGGTACGAAGATGGTTGTTTCATATGAAATTCTGAAAGAAATATTCGACCTTAGTTGCGATGGATTCATATGTGATGGGTCGTCTCAAGATGATGAAGACGAGTCAAAGTTAAGTGAAAGTGATATTCGAGAATTTTTGAGTTCGAAAGCTGTGATTGATATCGCTGATTATGTTTTTTAGAATAGTGACTTTGGTATTTCTGTCTGCTCCTCGTTGCTCTTACAAAGTGCCTTATGCCTAAGGTCAACACACAATACAAGCTTGTTGGTGTTGATAAACAAGTTGTTCATCATATCTTGAAAGAACAAGTGAATTTTTCCGCAATAATATTTAACTGGATGATGGCTAAAGGAGATTTATTCCATTGGAAAAAATATGCTTCTCGGACGAGAAAAACCAGAATGTCTTTTGGATGCATTCTCACAGAAATTTTTAAGTTCCATAAAGTAAACTTGCAAGTTGAAGTGTCCATTCCAGTATCTAAAGGTCACGAGATCTCCAACTCCACGCTAAAGGCGATGCACTATGCTCAAACTCTTAATCGAGCATGGATCCTGTTTTCTTACCTTCTGTTGTTACCCAAAATATTATTTGGAATGGTTTGCTGGATATGGCTATGGGTGAGTAACAAACAAAATGCGAGAGCACGCACAAGGAGTGTAAATAACACAAGATTTGCCAGGGTTGTTAGTCCCGGGCTTGAATGCTCTCGCGAGATATTATTAATAAGAATTCCGCTTGGGGAGTATAGATATTAATGTAAGAATACAATTACAATGAGTGTAATAACCCTAGCTATCTAGCTCTTGAGTGCTGATGATTGTCGAAAGAATCAGAGTCGATGCTCTGAGAGTTCTTGAATTGTAAGGAGTTCTCATTTCTGCCGACCGTCTTTCGGTTAAGAGATTCTGAGAGAGAGAGAGAGAGAGAGAGAGAGAGAGAGATCCCAGAAAAAGCAGAAGCCAGGGAAGCCTCTTTCCAAATGCTGGAAGTCTCCTACTTATAGAAGAGGAGGTAGTTGGGATGTCTTAATCCCAAACGGGCGATCGCCTTTTCTGTATTATAATAAACGGGTGATCGTCTCAGCACATGGGTTGGTTTCCTTAAAGTCCGCAGCTGCTACTGGCAGCCAGATGTGCGAACCAATGGGCAGACAACACGCGTCTCATGTCGCTATCTCGGGAGGTCCCACCTTAGACCCTTTCGGCGGGTCTGTCGGTAGGTGAGGCTGTCCTTGTCGTCTACAGCTGGTGACGGGCTGGAGTCAAAAGCTTTATTCTGCAGCGCTATTTGCGGATCTGCACGTGGGCCTTCATCCCGATATTCGGTCTTTGTAGACTTTGACGGATGCTTAGCTTTACACGTGGCATAAGACGGTCGTCTTGGTCGGGTATTAGAGACGATCGCTATGTGCCAAGAGACGATCGCCCTGGATGTCGATCGCTCGGTACTTGATCTCGATCTGGAACCCTCGTTTGACAAGTCTGCCTTGGTCCATCTGACGCTGGCTTGGTCGCTCGGCCCTCGGGACGATCGCCGTTTGAGACGTATTAATCGCCGCAAAATACCTTCATGAAGACGACCAGGTGTCGAAGGGTACACGCCTTCCAACACATGAAAGAATCACTCGAAGAGGACCAGAAACTTTAAGGGAGATACAAACTGGAGGATTTCAATGCAAAGCTCAAGCCAGAGGAAAGAAGACAATTCCATAGGGAACGAGTGCGATCAAAGAGGAAGATGGCTTGGTCATCCGGATGCGTTGCTTAGAGACTGGTCAGTTTGAAATCAAGGAAGAACTTAAGGGTCTTCGTTCCGACCTATATGATCATCGGGAAGAAATGAAGTCGGTGAAAACACTTCTCGAAGCCTATATTCATTCCACTAATCCTAGCTTCCCATTTCCAATCTCGTCTTTCAATCCTTAAATTATCTCCGTTTTATTGTTAACTTGACTTATTTCTATGTTTACTTTTTGCTGGTTGTATTTTGAAACTTGGTATTTGAATTTGTTGTCATTTATTTTCAATGGCACTAGTGGTAATTTTGATTCATGTTATTTGAACTTGGTATTCATACTCTAGATACATGCCCTTTGATTGCATTAGTGAGGGGAAGGTAACCTTTTTACTTATGACAAAAAGCGGGAAAAAGTCGTCGTGAAAATTCCTTATCAACATATTGCGATATTTTCAACACTAACAAAAAACGAACAAAGTCAAAAACTTTGATTCGAAAATTTATTTACAATTTTTGCAGGATTTTTTACTAAGTATTTTCTCATCATCAAAAAGGGGGAGATTGTTGAATAAATATAGTTTTGATGGTGATTTCAAACACACTTAGCAAAATATAACGCACGTTAAATAACTTGAAGAGAGAACTGAAAGGAATGTTATCAAGCTTAACGCACGCAACGGTTGATGCACGCTATCGAGTTACTCCAGGGAAGTCCGGAGAGCAAAAGTGAAGACATTAACGCACGATACGTGTAGGAATAACGCAAGTTATTGAGCTATTCCAGAGAAGTCCAGAGACCAAAACTGTAGACATCAACGCACACTACAATGAAGGTTAACGCACACTAAATTAAAAATATGATCGTTAACCTATATGAACGTTGGAATTATGATCGTTACTTCAAGAACACGTGTATCCAGATTTCCAGGGTTGATTATCAGTTAAAGCACGCTATTCATATGGGTAATGCACGCTAATGAGTATTTGTGACCGTTACAACCGAAAATAAGACCGTTCCTTTTCTGATTGGTCAAAGTTACTTTTATGATAACGCATGCTAATGCTTATATTAGCACACACTAATGAAGGCATCTTTCAGATCAAGTTGATTGGATCAAGGCTATAAATACCCATTCATTGAGGACATCAAAGACACACAACAACACGTAATCATACTCAGCAATAGAGATATTAAACGGGCTCGGGCCCGCGCGGGCTGGACCGTTTAACCCGTCAAAAAATCGAGTTAGAGCCGATATTTCCTAGCCCGTTTAAATTCGGGCTTTTTTTACCCGGACCGTTTAGCCCGAAGCCCGTTAGGGCTAGCCCAAAGCCCGCTAGGGCTAGCCCAAAGCCCGCTAGGGCTAGCCCGAAGCCCGCTAGGGCTAGCCCGATATATATATATATATATATATATATATATATATATATATATATATATATATATATATATATATGGGGAAATTACAGCCAACTACCCTATTAGATGGCCTCTTTACACTTTAGTCCCTATTGTTTCATCAATTACAGCGAAGGACAAAAATATGAATTGGTGTTGACTTCTATTAAAAAGACGAAAATGCCCCTCTATTTACTTGAATAAAACATTTCTTTTAAAATACATTTCATATTAAACAAATAGCTTATAAGTTATTAAAGTGTTTGACTAATAAATTTCCTTTAAAAATATTTTTTCAGAAAATAATTTTTTTGAAATATATTTTTTTCCAAAAATATTTTTTTCATAAAAATATTTTATTTTATTTTTTTCAGAAAATAATTTTATTTTTTCGAAAAAATAATATTTTTCAAGAAAATAATTTTATTTCGAAAAATATTATTTTGCCAAAAAATATTTTTTCCTCCAGAAAATATTTTTTTAATTCTTTCGAAAAAATATTTTTTTATTTTTTTCCAGAAAATAATTTTAATTTTTCGAAAAAATAATATTTTTTTGAAAATAATTTAATTTCGAAAAAATATTATTTTCCAAAAAATACTTTTATCTCCAGAAAATATTTTTTTAATTTTTTCGAAAAAATATTTTTTTTAAT
The DNA here is from genome assembly GCA_033398695.1 of Orobanche coerulescens. Taxonomy (NCBI): domain Eukaryota; kingdom Viridiplantae; phylum Streptophyta; class Magnoliopsida; order Lamiales; family Orobanchaceae; genus Orobanche; species Orobanche coerulescens. The sequence goes on from CM065801.1 coordinate 14,138,864, forward strand.
TTTTCCCAGAAAATAGTTTTATTTTTTGGAAAAAATAATATTTTTTCCAGAAAATAATATTTTTTTTCCCGGAAAATATTTTTTAATTTTTCAAAAAAAAATAAAAATTCCATAAAATAATATTTTTTTCGAAAAGATAGTTTTTTTCCCAGAAAATATTTTTTTTTCGAAAAATAATATTTTTTTCCAGAAAATACTTTCTTTTTTCGAAAAAAAATATTTTTTTCTAGAAAGCTTGAAAATTTATTACACTGAAGTCCAAAAGTGTTATATATATTACAATGAGGTCCAGCATGTGCCACCCACGTGAGGCGAAAAATAAATGGGTAAATAAGAAAATGAAAAATAAAAGGGCAAATTCGGAATATCAGTACTCTCTCTCCAGTGACATCATCTGAAAATTTGACTTTTGTCCTTCGTTGTAAATATAGTTTCTGGACAGTGCAAAGTTTGTCCTTCATTGTAATATCTGAAACAATAGGGACCAACCTGTAATTAGACCATCTAAAAAGGTAGTCAGATGTAAATCGCCCATATATATATTGTTAATTTCAGGAATACTATATTTATATAACATATATTAATATTATATATGTAATATATACTAATATTTATATATAATATATATTATTACTGTATTTGTTAATATAGTGTGTATATATATATATAAGTGTATTTTTTGTTATATTTAATATAGTATAGTTGTTACTATATATAAAATATATTGTTACTGTTTTTTTTTGTTTATGACTTATAAAAAAATAAAAAATAGATTTTTTAAATATTTAGCCCGTTTAGCCCGAAGCCCGTTAGGGTTAGGGTTAGGGTCGATATTTCCTAGCTCGTTTAAATTCAGGCTTTTTTGGCCCGAACCGTTTAGCCCGAAGCCCACTAGGGCTAGCCCAGAACCACTAGGGCTAGCCGTTTAACATCTCTACTCAGCAACACTCGTCTATATACAACTCAAAGCAGCAAAAACTCATGCAAAGCTCTGAAAAATCTTATCCATTCTCTTATATTATCTTGTGTTGTGCCGAAAATGATACAAACTTTGTTCTTACATTTTATTTCATATTGTATCTTTTTGAAAGTTGAGAGACGTTTTCTAGTTTCTATAGAATACTAGAAAAAACCGCTTATTCTGTAAACAGCTGTCTTGGACCGATAGAAGATAAGATTGTAACGGTTGTCTTGGACCGATAGAAGACAAGAGCTGTAACGGTTTGTCTTGAACCGATAGAAGACAAGAAAAGTATTTGGTTGCTCCTAAACCAATAGAAAATGAACGAAGAGAGAAGGTAGGTCACATTTTGGACCGAACCTCTATAAATCTTGGTGTCATCTATTTTTCCGCAACGCAAGTTATTATTTTTCGATTTACTTAAATATTTTTTATCCATTATTCAACCTCCCTTCTAGTGGATATTTTACTCCATCAATAGCTTGGGTTGTCTCCCAAGAAGCATTTTTTACATCGCTAGCTCGATGATCTTAAATGAAATCAACGGGATCTAAAGATAGACGATGACCATGCCACCCTTCGTATTCTCCACATGTAGAAGTAAGCGTGAAAGCTGGTAAAGGAGGGCATAAAAACCAATCTGACTGAGCCTTTGATCGATGCGGTAGAGAGAAATGGTCCTCTTTTGATGCGGCATTTAACTCCTCAAAGTCGATGCGCATCTTTCAAATCGTCATAGGTCGCACCGATACTAGTTCACCCTTGTCATCCTCCAACACGATGATACCTCCCTTCTTTGCAACACCATGCTATTGGGTTTTGGAAACAACCTTGAATGGTGACTGATTTCATCAAGCCACAATATATAGAGTACAAATTATAACAAATAAGGAAGAGATATATACAAATCAAATCAAATAAAATCTTCCCTAGCCATATGCGATTTGGTGTATCTACTTGTTGCTTATCACTAACACCCCCCTCAAGCAAAGTAGAGGTGGTCCAACATGGAGCTTGGACCATAAGTGTTCAAAGATCGATCAAGGGAGACTCTTGGTGAAGATATCTGCAAGTTGAAGCTTCATTAGGAACATAATATGTGGATAAGCGACCATATGTGACAAGTTCTCGTATGAAGTGACAATCGATGTTAATATGTCGCCCGTGCGATATAAGATTTTAACTTAGAGAAACGACACTTCGATTATGACAAAGTAGCATGGGGTGTTTGGTAGGTAAGGGACGAAGTTCTCGAAGAACGTGCATGACTCATACGAGTTCTGCAGCCATGTTTGCCATGGCATGATATCCTGATTCACAACTTGAACCCGTGTAGGCTTCTTTTTGACACTCTATGAGATAATATTACCTTCAAGAAAGATCGAGCAGCCATATGTGGAGCGTCTAGTTTCTATGCATCGACCTCAATCCGCATCCGAGTAACCAATAAGAGAAGGAGAAGTGATATGTAGGAAATTAAATCCAAAAGAGGGAGTTTCTTTGACATAACGAATAATCCTGTTGACGGCTTGAAAGTGATCTAGCATAGGAGCATGCAAAATTGACTTACTTGGTTGACAACATAGGAGAGATCCGGTTTAGTGATTGTCAAATATTGAAGAGCACCCACTAGGCACCAATATAAAGTAGCAAGAGATGTAGCCATGGGTTTTGACTCAAGCAGCTCAGCACGGGCAAGGATACCATGAGCATATTTGGCTTGACTGAAAAAGATAATTAGGTGGCTCGAATATGTAACTCTGATGTACTTAGGTGGCTCAGCACAGTGTCAGTCTTGCTACAAATAAAACCGAGGCAAATGAGAAAATCGCTAAGTCGGCGACACGCTAACACGGGCTACAAAAGAACAGCTTCACGGAATCACGGCTAATGATAAAACCCACTGTAAAACCTCAATACATTTAGAGAAAATTTGTACAGTACCCATTAAATATAAGATAGTAATTCTTTTTCTACCAAAGTTTAACAACTATTTTCATATCCACATTGTGAGATTCGACCTTTACTCGTAGAAATTGAGTCACCTATTCGAGTAACACAGTTGAATCACCTATTCGATTAACACATTCAAATCACCTATTCGACTCACCTAAATACAGCAAAGTCACATATCCGAGCCACCTAATTACATCTGAGTCACTTATTCGAGTCACCTAATTAAATCCGAGCCACCTGAAATAGGTGACTCTTCGAGTAAAGATTATAACAGATAATTTGAGTATCAAAAAAGTTATTGTTAAACTTAGGACAAAAAAGAATATTCTTATATTTAAATGGGTATAAATGTATATCCCACCTCCATTCAGGTCAGATATTCCATCACACATTTCAATACCACCTAGCAAGATGATCATCTTGCTATATAAATATACACTTGATTTATTTATCCTATATTTTCAATATTTTTCATATATTACATTACTCTCAATATGACAACAGAAACACCTTGTTGGGTGTCTCACATAGCGTGTCATGAAATCTATCCCACGTCCATTATACTTGTCCTATTTTCTTAGATTTGATTAATTAGATGACAGCACAATTACTTTATAAGTCTCTTCTAATGAAAAAAAGAAAAAGAAAATTAGAAGAAACGTCGGTCTCATCATACTCCGGTCCTCGTTACATAGTCAAAAAATTATATTACTAAAATTCATATACATATATTTATGCACGTAATCAATCCCTATATTGTGGTTGGGCTTGGAAGACTTGCCTCCTGTTCAAACTACATCTTAATTTAGTTAAATCATATTCCATTGGCCAGTTTTATGGTCTAGGCCCCGTTGTTCACCCACGGGTTGTATATAGCGGTGTAAACGAGACGAGACAACTCGCGAGTTACTCGAGATTGACTCGATCAAAACTCGGGCAACACTCGACTCGAGTAGGCTCGACTCGAACTCGAGCTCGACTCGACATACTAACGAGTCGAGTCGAGCTACCCAATACTCGACTCGATAAGCTCGTGAGATACTCGAATTTTTTATATATAATTAGTTTTTATAATATACTTTGTAAAATATAATATCAAAAAATATTAATTGGCCAAAAAATAAAAATAATAATTAATAATATATTTCTATTTTAAATAAAAGAAATAACAATTTATTGGTCAAAAATTAAAATTACTAACTAGATAATAAAAAATCGAAATTATTCTATATTGATTAAGGATGTTTGAAGTGTTTACACAAGTTAAAAGCAAAATAGCTTCTCCCACATCGGTTGGGTGCTGTTTATTTTGGCACACAAGTGGGTAATAAATTTAAGCCAAATCCCTTTGTCCCACATCGCCCATGTAATTATGATTGTGACTCAAATGAGATTTTTAAAGGAGGTTGGAAGGCTCTCTTTTAATATATTTGGCTATGGGCCTCACTCAAGGGTACTATGTGGGTGTGTAAACGAGACGAAACAACTCGCGAGCTACTCGAGATCGACTCGGTCAAAACTCGGTCAACAATCGACTCGAGTAGGCTCGACTCGAACTCGAGCTCGACTCGACATACTAACGAGTCGAGTCGAGCTTGGATTTTAACTACTCGTGAGTTTTCGAGTTGAGTTCGAGCTTGAGAAGTGACTATCGAATTCGAGTCGAGTATACCAATACTCGAGCTCGACTCACATCATTTACACCCCTAGTTGTATATGTTGCAGATTGTAACTTGTGCAGAAATTTTCGTTTATACAAATCATATTAGATGTATAAGAGCTTACACCTAATTTGATATCGCTGTGATTTAAAAAAAATGTACAAATGTAATGTAAAAATAATCAATTGCGAATTTAAATATATCTATATTTAGTGAATATTATTTTTAAAGTGATTTTAAGATGTATAATATTAATTTACAGTATATTTTATGATATCAGCTTTTAAAAATAACCATAATGTTGCTTGTTGTCAGTGACCCGTAAATTCTACAAAATCTATTTTTTATCTATCAAACATTATCAATTTAAAAACTCATCAAAAAATGAATATTTTTAAAGTTAAGCAATACAAAACGGGACTTTAGACGACCATCTCCAACCTTAAATTAGTACAGAAAAAACACACTAAAATTGTGATTTTTTAACGCAAAAAAATATGCTTTTAATATCTTAATATAAATTAACAATTTTTTTGATTATTTTAATATCTTGTTAAATCATAACAGTAATAAAAATAATTATCACTTGATTAAAATAGTTTTAATTTTTATTATCTTAAAAAAAAATTACATACTGAACAACATTAAAACAAATTATACAAATATTTAATTATAATATTTTTAATTGGCTACTAAATATAATTAAAAAAAAATGTAATTAAGCGACAGTAATGCTGAATCGACCCCGAGTCCTGTTTTCATGTCAGGTCGTTACATGTATAATAACCTAATTTAGAAATATTAAGAGCTTGGGGTACCGTCGCGTTCTTCCCTTTCGTTGTTCTACCAGCCCAACCCCAAGAACGGCGCACTGTACCAAGGTTCGCGCCAAAGGAGGTGGCGCCGTAGCCACCAGCCAGCGCCAAGCTATTTTTTTTGTTTTGTTTTTTGTTTTAAAAAATTCGAATGTTGGGAAGAAATTGGGACGTTTGGCAACGGAATATATTACCGTTTGGACTCAATTTACACCAAAAAAAATCAAATTTTACCCTTAAAAACAAGTGGAAAAATCCCGAATCGACATTGGCAAGGCAAAATCGTCTTCGGGTTACGGACGAGGAACCCGAGCATTTTGTAGAAGACGCGTTGCCACGGCCAGACGGCATGTACCGAATTGCTAAGAGTCAATGTTCGTCAAACTCGACCTCTAGTTCCGATTCAAACCCGACAATGTTTCAAGAAATAATGCAACAACAATACGAGTTAGACCGCAAGGCAAAGATGGATGTTATCGAACGAGAGTCACTCGCGAGAGTTAATTTATACAATTCTCAAAAGATGGCCGAGGAATTGCGAGTGCTACAAATGGACACAAGCAAGATGGATCCGATCGATGCGGCTATCGTCAATGCCCAAAAAGCACGAATCCGAGCAAATTATCCAACCGAAGACTAGTTCACTTTATGTATTTTTTAATTTTAATGTCTTTTTTTAATGTCTTTTTCGTATTTTTTTTATTTCTATGTTTACGTACTATGTTTTTATTTTTATGTAACTTTTTTTTATTGATGTAATGTGTTTTTCTATTTAATGAAGTTTATTTTAGTTAATATTGTGTATGTTTTATTTTATGTAAATGAAAAAAAAGGGCCAACGACAACACATTTTTTGGTGCCAACGGTAACAGCACAAAATATGGTGCCAAAGTATTTCTGGTGCCATAGAGTGTTTTGCTGACGTGACACTATTTTTTATCAACGGCTTGACGATACCCAGTGCTCTAATTACATCATAAAATTCCTACTTCAACTCAAAATGATGATAATCATCTAGCCCCAAAAAATCACAAATGGTATACCGCACCCCCAGAATACCTAATAAAGTCCGAATTTGTATCCTATAATAAGCTAATTCAGAAATATTAATTACATCATCACATTCTTTAACACTAAATGGTGATACTCATCTAGCCTAAAAAAATCACGAATTGATACTGCACTCCAAGAATGCCTAACAAAGTCAGAATTTGCATCATACACTCCAAAAGTACTTAGTGATATGTTCACCTTGCTATATATACATATACTGTCATATTTACAATACACTTGTCATACTTATATTACATCTAAAATTTTATATATACTACATCGCTTTAAATATGGCAAGAAGAACATCTTGCTAGATGCTCCTGGAATGCAGGGTAATGTTTGTCTAGCAAGGTGCTCAGCTTATTATATAAATATACACTTACCATATTTATCATATATCTAAAACTTCTTATTTATGATGATAGCAAGTGTTCTTGGTTTACAACAATCATCTCCCAAAATACAACTACTCTCTTTCTTTGAATAATAGCATAAAAATTTGAAAGACTCTTGAATATAGAATGTTTCGAAATATTATTTTCAAACGCAAAGTATTTAATGCAAAAATAAGAAGGGATAATGCAACAAGGTGATTATTATATTCACTTTTTAGGCTCTGCTCTTTTGAGTTGAATTTTCTTTGAATCGAATTAAATTTTCTTGAATTAATTGACCAATTTGGCGAATTGTCTTTGAAGGTGAATCGAATCGAATCGAAAACAATAATAGTAATAATAATAATAATAATAACATTAATAATACAAAAATGATATATAATACTATTGATATATTGATATCAATAATAATAATAGTAATAAAATAATTAATAATTGTAAACATTGGTATTAATAATAATAATAAATTAGATAACCATATATACAACAATAATTATTTTTATTACAACAAAATAATATTAATATAATAATAATAACTTTATATAATTTTATTGATAATATTAATCAATATCAATAATGATACTCCAAGTTATTAATATTATTAGAAAATAATATATACAATAATTATTATTATTATTTATATTACAAGAATAAAAATAATTAATAATAATAATTAATAATAATAATAAATAAAAAATGGTAATAATAACTATTATATAAAATATTATTTACAATATAAATAATAATGAAATAAAACAATAATAATAATTATATATAATATTGTTTATGGTATAATAACAATAATAATAGTAATTAATAATATTGATTTTAAAAATTTAACCTGATCGAATCGAATCGATCAATGAATTGAATTGAATTGAGCAGTCTTTGAATCAATTGGACTTGATCAATTATCGAATCGAACTAAAATGTACTAAAATTAAGCCCAAAAAAACAGTGTATTCTTTAGATCATTGAATCTCAATCAAGAGATTATATATAGAAATTCAAAAAGTACGGAGAAAATGTACCAACTCTCTGTGAAGATATACCGTTGCTTTTACATGTTTTCTTCCATTTTTCCACTTTTATTTCAAGTTTTATATACAAAAGATTTTTATATATCACAGCTCTCATAAATGGTGAGATGGTCTGTGTTCAGTTCTTATTACTGAAAGATCACTGGTTCTAAAGAATCAAACATATAACCTTTTAGAAGGAGAGAATACGTTTTCCATTCCACCATAAATAAATCTTTAAATTTAGTTAACAACTTTATATATCTCAAGTATTAATTTTCATTCATTAAATCATGCCATTTGGAATTGAATAATTAATCACATGAAAACTCTATAATATTGACGTCTGATTTGGTCAACGTCACGTGTGCTGATCTGGACGAATGGATCGAAGAGACGTAGAAAATAATAAACAAGATGGAAGGTGTTTGATCACTAAATTTTATTAATGACCTTAATATAGAATAGAGCCGAGCAGGATATTTTATACCGGTCTATCTTGTTTGCTTGCTAATTACAAGTCTTATCTTTTTTCTCAGTCAATCTGAATTCTCTCTTTTTTCTCTCTATGTCATAAATGCTAAAAATTCAAAGATCTGCTTTCACTGTACATTTCTTCTATATATAGACAATCTGGGCCAGTGCAGAGATGACAACTGGCGAATGTTTGGGAAATATGCCCAAAACACTTGTCAGTCTGCATACATGCCTTGGGCACGTGGCGGCCTCTAGGAGTGCCTTGGGAAGGGGCGTGACTGCATGCGTTAATTGGCATGCGGGCCTGCCTCGCATGCTTCTGGCGGTGCTTATCCGCTGGGGTCGGTCCTCGGGTCTCCCGCCATTCAGGTCGGCCTTGTTGCAATCTAGATTCGGAGCATTTGATCTTCTCTCTGCTCGGCCCTCCCGGGTCGGATATCGGGTCGGCTCTGATATCTCTGCCCGGTCCGGTTCCAACGAACCCGGGAGAAAATCGGGTCTGTGTCCGGTCCGACTTAAGGATCTGCTCGACCGGTTCATCTGTCTGGAGGGCCTACGTGGATTCCAAGGTGGATGGGCTGCCAACAAGGGCCCCCGAGTCCAGGGCCGTGCCGGGTTGGCCGGGGCTGGGGTCGTTTCATGTTGAGGCCGATCCGGCTTGTGGGAGGATAAGATCTCTCGAAGGGACGCCTCTTCGAGAGTCGCGTCGATTCGATTGCAGGGCCATTAAGTGTCATTATGAGGGTGACGCGTGGCATAATTTGATTTGATGGCGTCTTCATGCACCTTCGAATTTCGCGACGGTTCAGTAGGAATCGCCGCTCCACGCGCCTGGCATTTAATGCCCTTTTTCTCTTATAAATACAGAGTGCCTTCTTCTTCATTGTTCCCTTCGCCATTTTTGTGTCTTGTTGCAGAGAGAAAGAACTTTTCTGGCGATTTCTTCCCGATTTTACCGAGACTTTCCCGGTAAGCTTGTTTTTCCTCCGCTTTTTTTCTTTTTTATTTAAGATGTCGGAGATAAGGGGCGAGACAGAGGCGGATTTGACCGTGTCGCCGGACCGTACGGGTGTGGCGGATCTGTCGATAGGCGGAGTTCCCGTTGAATGGAGCGTCGAGGAAGAAGAAGGTGAAGTCGCGAAGTCGCCGTGATCTGGGGAAGTGGAGATGGCGGCGCCGTTGACAACCGTCGGAGAGACTCAGGCGGAAGAAAGATTTGAGCCGGTGGTGGCTTGGACTCGCCCTCGGCCGTCCCCTTTCGTGGAGGCGGAGTGGGATTCAACCTCGATTCGGAGTACTGTTACAGAGGAACAATTAACGGCTTGGCGGCTGCGATTTAAGATTCCGGCGATGGTGCGGATGTTTGTTCCGAACCCCGAGGAGAGGCCCCACACTCCGCGTGTCGGTTGTACGGCGGTGTATTACCGCTCTCTACTGGCTGGGCTCATGTTTCCGTTCCCGTTAGCCTTCTCCCGGTGGCTAAGGTAGTGGGGCCTTCCTGTCCCCCAAATCCATCCGAATTCCTGGGCTCGGGTGGTGGGTCTTTTCATTCTTTTCAATCAGCACGGCTGGCCCGAGCCCAGTTTTGAGGAGTTCAACAGCCTCTTTCTATGGAGGTCGGTTGGTAGATCCGGCTCGGGCTGGTTTTACCTGACGGCCCGGCATGCCATGCACAAGGAATTAGTGGGTGTGCTTGAGACCATCCATAGCTGGAAGGAACAGTGGTTCTTCATAGGGGGACCGTGGAGGAGCTCGTTGGATGAGTGGGAGCCTGGTGTGATAAATGCCGAGCTTCGGGTCCCAGAGCACTTTACGGCCAAAATAAGTAAGTGTCTTATTTCGTATTCCTGTTCCTTTTTCGTCTAACGTTCATCATTTATTGCATGTGCAGAACGTATCCCGGCGCAAGAGACCTCTTCCGAGTTCGACGACCGGGTTGAACAGCTTTTGGATCTTCCTCTTGAGCAAAGGAAGTCGTATCTTTTGGTTACCGAGGAAAACCTTTGGGCGGCTGGACTTAGATCGACCGATCCGAGTATAATGTCTTCTTCAGGTAGCTTTTTTCTCTTTTTTTTTTTGACATGTCTTCTTTTTCCAGCTCCTAAGGCCAGGACTCCGTCCGGGCGGAAAGAGACGCCCGCGCAGAGTGTGGCGAGGCTGGCAGCTGAGGCCACCGAGCGGAGGGAGCGGGCTGGTAAGCGGAAGAGGGTGGAGACCGGGCCTGAGGACAGCGCGACCAAGGCTGAGGGTTCATCTGCTCCTGAAGTTGTCGTGTCCGCCCTGACTCCTGTCCGGACTGGTCGTGTGGCCAGTGAGGAGCCCGTAATTGATTTATGTAACACCCCCAATCCACTCAGGGATATTACACGCCGTAGACCCCTTTCCACAAGGAGCTACCAGGCGGGAGACTACAAATCAAAACCCACATGCGGTCAACTTGACCAAAACATAATACCGTAGACCGATTAGGTCTCTCAAAGCATAGCATAACCGTACATCTGATGAAACTAAATTACAACTCGATCACATAGTACATAAAATGTCCATCCCCTCAAGGATGACAAGAACTCAAACTGACATATCACCGGCAGACTGACGGACTACAAGCGTGACTAGTATCGCCGCATTGCATCATCCTCCGAGCCAATCCTGTGGTTGCTCACTCTCCATCGAACACCGGAATAAATAACAAAATCCCCAACGAGGGGTTAGCGATGGAATCGCTAGCAAGTAACCAAGCTATACAATTATACATCAAGAATACAACCGTTATGAAAATAACATTTCGACAAGGTAGTAACACGATCCCCGAGTCTAAAGTCTTTTGAAAATTTATTCCTTTAAAACAAACCATGGGGATTACTCCGAAATCATTGTAAGAGATTATTTAGAGACTTCGGGGGTCTCAGTGTAAAATCCTGAAATATGAATGTTTATCCTTTTCAAAAGGTTTTCTTTCAAAATCATACAAATGATTTTATTCTCAACTCAAACCTCAAGATCAAAACCATATTCACCAATATAATCGGGATTCAAGATTCAAAACATAAACAATTCGAGATATCAAATCAACAAATAAACGTCTCCGTGGCCCCGAAGGGTCCCACCCGGATTAGTCATCAAGAATAAACTCGAACACACCCATAAGTTATCTTGACATCGCACTCGCAAGTGACGATTCTCGGAGCCCTCTCCAGACCTACCCGATTAGATAACCTTATGGTCAAATCGTAACATCTGGCCGTACTCGCAAGCACGCGCCTCCGGAGGCCTCGACGGACCCTACCCGGATAACATCATTCAAATACACCCATAAGTTATCATGACATCGCACTCGCAAGTGTCGATTCTCGGAGCCCTCCCCAGACCTACCCGAATTGATAACCTTATGGTCACAACGTCGTGCGTGTACTCGCAAGCACGCGCCTCCGGAGGCCTCGTCGGGACCCTACCCGGACAACATCTCAATTCGCTAAGATACACAACAACAACAAAGGCACAATATTCACTTCAACCGAAACACGTAACATATAAGTTAATGTAACATAACTTCCACAAAGGCACAACATCCACAGAAACCATCATTCAGAAAAAGGCCAACGAGCAAATAATACAAGTATTACGCGATTCCACAATTCTTGATTAACTACTCATTTCTAGTATTTATTTTAATCACAAAATAACATGATGAGGTAGTTATCATTATTCTTGAAACTAAAGTTTACGTTGGTAATTACCTTCATAAAATCACATCTTCATTTAAAGTAAGTTACGGTTAAATATACCGTCACTAACGAGTCCACGTTAAATTCACGACACATCACATTCTCAAAGTATAAAGAATATAGACGAGATACTCGCCTCAAGTCCAACGCACGCGGAGCAACGGAAAGCTCGACTTAATGACCGCTCTGACACTCAGAAGAACACGATTCAACCGGAAGCTCGGACCCAAGAAGACAACGAGCGGGAGGGTTCCGACTCGAGTCCTTCACAAGAATTCGACCCTAACAATATATAATCAATAAATCATCGATCATACGAGGAAGAATAATCGAAGAACGCCCGAAAACCCCTATGACATTTCTGGACACCTTCAAGGCGTCGGTCAAGAACTCGACCCAAATAACGAATCGATACGATCCAACCATGGAATAACAAGGAAATGATATAATACATCTAAATAATCATCAATCCATCATAATCCTAAGATAAATCGGATTAATCGGACGAAAACAACCAAAATACCCAAATTCCCCAAAACTAGATTATCAAGAAATCTAACCTTGATTCGGTAGATCGGAGGAGGTTATGAGGTGATGGATTGATGTTAGAAACTCAAGAACTTCGTGGATTGATATATAAACAACATCTAATCACGTACTCCAAGCCCCAGCCACGGAAGGAAATGAGACGGATGAGAAAAATAGGTGTAAACCCGACTGCTCGAACATATATATACTCCCGGGATCCTGCCGACCACTTACGGCCGTAATCGGCCGACCTTACGGCCGTAATCGGCATTCGTCAAAATCCGCCCAGCGCATGCCGATCGCTTACGGCCGTAATCGACAGACCTTATGGCCGTAACTCGGGACTTACGGCCGTACACGGCAGTCCTTACGGCCGTAATCCGCATTCGTCCGGAAGTTGCACAGCACCGTCGGCCGTAACTCTCGACCCTTACGGCCGTAACCGCATTCGTCGGGCCAGCTGCCCGAACACTTACGGCCGTAGGCACCTTACGGCCGTAACTCGGCCTGAACCGATCCTGCTGCGGCCGTCTCGGTCGTGGCCACTCCGACGATCCGAACGACTCCGAAACCCGAACTGAATACGAATCGAACATACGGTTACGAAGTACTCGCAAATACGAATCCGAGCACTAAGAGAACACGATTCCGACCACCCCAAAGCTCGAAAATAGACAATGGAAACTAATTACCCCAAACTTTGGGAAATTACGAAAGCCCAAACGCGGAAATCACGATACGTGATCGAATAACCAAATCGAAGTTCACAACACGTCTAACAAAGTTAAACGGACTTGCGGGAAACTCGAAGCAGCGATTTCGGACGAGATTCGCAAGAATCGAACTCAAGTGCGGAAAACCGCTAAAAGCACGGAACTCAACAAAACGACACGAAACGAGCTCGGATGACAAAAAGTGCAGAATTAATCAATCTCGAAATGACGAAACGGTCATGATCGAGTCGTCAAAACGGACTTTCGCCGAAAAAAAAGAAATTACCGGAAATCGAAATTACGGGTATTACATTCTACCCCTCTAAAAAAAAGTTTCGTCCCGAAACTTAAACTAAAAAAAAAGTGAAGTCACAAACAACAAAGCACGGCCGACAAAATCTCAACGGTCCCGACAAACCGATCCCGATACCGATGCCGAAACACGATTCTGGGAAACCTCATGGAATAATTCACAATACTGAACTCTGTGGCCCTCGAGTCCACAATTATAACAAGTAATCCGTTGCGAAGGACAATTAGCTTGCACATGACCGACAACATTGCAGTTAAAGCACCTCCCAGTCTGACTAGGAGTCAAAGAAGACAACTTGGAACTCTTGGTTCCACCGAACGAAGAAATTGAAGGTTTCGCCGTACGGCTACGCGAAACTCGATGAGAAGAATTTCCATCTCTTGCACCGTCCGAAAAATCTCCAGACGTCCTCTGTCTCTTCGACTCATGCGAAGGCCCAGTAGATAACGATGCCATCTCGTACGCCATGGCTCGATTCTGATACTCTCTCAAAGTAGCACAAGTGAAACCCGACATGTCTTGTCGAATCTACGGTCTCATCCGCATATCAAAATGACGGATCTTGTCCTCCTCGGTCCTCACCGATTCTTCACAAAGGCGAGTATCGACTATAATCGACAATAGCTGCGACACGGTACATCCTGTGGCTCGGCTAGGTAAAAATCTCGGATCCTCTGCTCTCGAATCGGCCTCGGGCAAAATTCCGCTTCCATCAACTTCTTGAACTCTTCCCAAGTAACAGCATGATCTTGAGGCTCAACGGCCTCCCACCAGTTAGCGGCGTCATCAACGAGAAGGAATGGCGATAGGAATCCTCGCTCCTCGGGACAACCAATCGCCTTGAAAATCTTCTCCAATTGGATAAGCCAACCGTCCCACCCAAAGTATCACCCGCTCCTGCAAAGCGAGGGGGACGCATACGAACCACTTCTCTAAGCCACCGAGTCGATCCAACATCCTCATTCGCAGTATGGTTACGCTGAACCACCTGAGCTAAATGTGTCATCTGGTCTGCCACCTGTTGGAGCACAGTGGCAACACCAGTACTAATTCCATTACCGGTAGTACGATCCTGGTCGCGCGGAGGGTTACCACGACCTCGACCTCTCGGCATACTGAATGGGCAACCGATCAGAACAACAAAACAACCACCACATAATCAATATAAAGCAACCAACAATAACACAATAAAATACTCATTCCGAGTTGTAACACGAATACATGAACTATCACTGCAACGACAGGAATTCAAATTCATAAATCATTCACTTAGCCATGTTAACATAACGTACGACCTTTACCAAGTTTATCACGGTCAAAACCACAAACATATCATCAGGGTCAAATATGGGTAATATTTTAAAAACAATTTTTTTTTTTTTTTCAAGGTGCTCGTCGAATGATAGTATTTTAAAATTCTGAATTTGAAAAATTTCTTTGAAGCGAATTTTAGAAAAGAAAAGTTTGATCAAAACTACGAATCTATTATCATCTCTGTCTCGTTTTGAAAACAATGTACAAGACATTCTAAATTACCACATCCGGATAACGTCAAAGAAACTCACAATTATACCGAACTATGAAATCATCGTATCCGGGCGTACACCCATAACTTGCTAACAAGAATTGTGACAATATATAATACGTCAATAATATCCACACAGTGAAGCAACTAAGTGCAATCGATATCGCAGATTAGGGTTCACGATCGTCCTGAGACGGACCATATGATTAGGTCGATAGAGATTGAGCAATGAAAATGATCACCTATAGAATTGTAAGCAAAGTCTTGTAAAAATTTTCCGACGGCAAAACAACATAACAAACATATAACATAAATTTTTCAAAATTCTTTTGGTCTCAACCGAAGGTGACGGTAATATTTTGCGGTGCCCAAAATACATTAATATACATTTTTCCTCATACCGCTTTGATGGTGTCATTTGAAAATACAGATTAACTATGTCAAAACTCGACCGATTTCAAAATTCATACGGCTTTGTTTAATCGAACCATAAAAATATTTTCAAAATCAACTTTCACAAAAATGTTCACCCTTATGGCCCCTCAAAAATATATTCTCAAATCTACCCGCGGAATAATTACGATAGTCAAACAAAGCGATCGAACTAAAAACCACTGCTCAAACGACAAACAAAATCACAAATTCAACCAAACACATTTGGGCGCATCAAGTTAAAACATATATCCGGACTATCATTTGAGCTTTTCACCGAATTAACTGTCGGCACACTTTGAAACCCATCAAAGTTCACAAATTTCACAACATACGACCCCACACGGCGGTTCAAAGTCAAAACATCAATACGTCCATCATATTCGTATATCGTGCGTCACGAGCATCGAATACAACTCCCTTACACAACACCGTGTAAATAAGGACACACATCACATTTAATTCGCACACGTAAAAACATGAAATACAGTACCTCACATAAAGGAGGAGACTTACGTCCACGGGCCGCCGCACGGAGATAAAGGATGCAACACGATACTAATCACAACGAACCACAATTGAACACAACGCATCGCAAATAACTCGCTTGTTCACAATCGCTCACCGGGTGACACGACAAGACACGACTCCGACAAGACACGACTCGACAAGACCCAACTAGACCCAACCGCCTAGGTTTTCGCAAACCTAAGCTCCGATACCATTTATGTAACACCCCAATCCACTCGGGGATATTACACGCCGTAGACCCCTTTCCACAAGGAGCTACCAAAGGGAGACTACAAATCAAAACCCACATGCGGTCAACTTGACCAAAACATAATACCGTAGACCGATTAGGTCTCTCAAAGCATAGCATAACCGTACATCCGATGAAACTAAATTACAACTCGATCACATACTACAAAAAATGTCCATCCACACAAGGATGACAAGAACTCAAACCGACATATCACCGGCAGACGGCAGGACTACAACCGTGACTAGTATCGCCGCATTGCATCATCCTCCGAGCCAATCCCTGTGGTTGCTCACTCTCCGATCGAAACACGGAATAAATAACAAAATCCCCTTCTAGGGGTTAGCGATGGAATCGCTAGCAAGTAACCCAGCTATACAATTATACTTCAAGAATATAACCGTTATGATAATTAAATTTCGACAAGGTTGTTTAACGATCGCCGAGTCTAAATTCTTTTGAATATTTATTCCTTTAAAACAAACCATGGGGATTACTCCGTAAATCATTGTAAGAGATTATTTAGAGACTTCGGGGTCTCGGTGTAAAATCTGAAATATGAATGTTTATCCTTTTCAAAAGGTTTTCTTTCAAAATCATACAAATGATTTTATTGTCAACTCAAACCTCAAGTTCAAATCCATATTCACCAATATAATCGGGATTCAAGATTCAAAACATAAACAATTCAGAGATATCTAATCAACAATCAAACGTCTCCGTGGCCCCGAAGGGTCCCACCCGGATTAGTCATCAAGAATAAACTCGAACACACCCATAAGTTATCTTGACATCGCACTCGCAAGTGACGATTCTGAGCCCTCTCCAGACCTACCCGATTAGATAACCTTATGGTCAAATCGTAACATCTGGCCGTACTCGCAAGCACGCGCCTCCGGAGGCCTCGACGGACCCTACCCGGATAACATCATTCAAATACACCCATAAGTTATCATGACATCGCACTCGCAAGTGTCGATTCTCGGAGCCCTCCCCAGACCTACCCGAATTGATAACCTTATGGTCACAACGTACGTCTGGCCGTACTCGCAAGCACGCGCCTCCGGAGGCCTCGACGGACCCTACCGACAACATCTCAATTCGAGAAGATACACAACAACAACAAAGGCACAATATTCTAGACCAACGGAAACACGTAACATATAAGTTAATGTAACATAACTTCCACAAAGGCACAACATCCACAGCAAACCATCATTCAGGAAAAAGGCCAACGAGCAAATAATACAAGTATTACGCGATTCCACAATTCTTCAGTTAACTACTCATTTCTAGTATTTATTTTAATCACAAAATAACATGATGAGGTAGTTATCATTATTCTTGAAACTAAAGTTTACGTTGGTAATTACCTTCATAAAATCACATCTTCATTTAAAGTAAGTTACGGTTAAATATACCGTCACTAACGAGTCCACGTTAAATTCACGACACATCACATTCTCAAAGTATAAAGAATATAGACGAGATACTCGCCTCAAGTCCAACGCACGCGAGCAACGGAAAGCTCGACTTAATGACCGCTAGGACACTCCGAAGAACACGATTCAACCGGGAAGCTCGGACCCCGAAGAAGACAACGAACGGGAGGGTTCCGACTCGAGTCCTTCACAAGAATTCGACCCTAACAATATATAATCAATAAATCATCGATCATACGAGGAAGAATAATCGAAGAACGCCCGAAAACCCCTCTATGACATTTACCGGACACCTTCAAGGCGTCGGTCAAGAACTCGACCCAAATAACGAATCGATACGATCCAACCATGGAATAACAAGGGAAATGATATAATACATCTAAATAATCATCAATCCATCATAATCCTAAGATAAATCGGATTAATCGGACGAAAACAACCAAAATACCCAAATTCCCCAAAACTAGATTATCAAGAAATCTAACCTTGATTCGGTAGATCGGAGGAGGTTATGAGGTGATGGATTGATGTTAGAAACTCAAGAACTTCGTGGATTGATATATAAACAACATCTAATCACGTACTCCAAGCCCCAGCCACGGAAGGAAATGAGACGGATGAGAAAAATAGGTGTAAACCCGACTGCTCGAACATATATATACTCCCCAAAGATCCTGCCGACCACTTACGGCCAGAATCGCCGACCTTACGGCCGTAATCGCATTCGTCAAAATCCGCCCAGCGCATGCCGATCGCTTACGGCCAGAATCGACAGACCTTACGGCCGTAACTCGACTTACGGCCGACACGGCAGTCCTTACGGCCAGAATCGCATTCGTCCGGAAGTTGCACGCACCCGCACGGCCGTAACTCTCGACTTACGGCCAGTAACCGGCATTCGCCGTGCCAGGCTGCCGAACACTTACGGCCGTAACTGCACCTTACGGCCGTAACTCGGCCGCACCAAGACTGCGCGGCCGTCTCGGCCGTGGCCACTCCGACGATCCGAACGACCGAAACCCGAACTCCGAATACGAATCGAACATACGGTTACGAAGTACTCGCAAATACGAATCCGAGCACTAAGAGAACACACGATTCCGACCACCCGAAGGCTCGAAATTCGACAATGGAAAGTAATTACCCCAAACTTTGGGAAATTACGAAAACGGCCCAAAACGCCCGGAAATCACGATACGTGATCGAATAACCAAACCGAAGTTCACAACACATCTAACAAAGTTAAACGGACTTATGGAAACTCAAAATGTTAGCTTGACGAGATTCGCAAGAATCGAACTCAAGTGCGGAAAAACCGCTAAAAAGCACGGAACTCAACAAAACGACACCGAAACGAGCTCGGATGACAAAAAGTGCAGAATTAATCAATCTCGAAATGACGAAACGGTCATGATCGAGTTGTCAAAACGGACTTTCGCCGGAAAAAAAGAAATTACCGGAAATCGAAATTACGGGTATTACAATTTAGAGGGCCATTATCTCCCGGTTAACCAGGACCGGGTGGAACCGTGCGACCAGATGAAGGGGCGATGGCCGCGCTGGTTCCTTGACTACGTCCGGGCAGCTACCCCGACCGCTGAGATGCTCAACCGGGTTCCTCCTGTGGTGGCCGTCTCCAGTCATATTCCCATCAGGGGTTGGACGCCCAAGTTGGAGATGATGAATAATGACATGGATCCGGTTGAGCAGATTCAGTTTGGAAACGCTCTGTCGGTCGTGCCATGTGCACCTATGTGAAGGCCTCCAACGAGTTTTTGGCCTTGTCTGAGAAGCATAAGAAGGCAGAGGCCGACCTCAAAGCTTTGCAGGAGGAGCACCAGATGTGTCCTTCATTGATCAAGTCTCTGGAGGGGGAGATAACCTCCATGAGGGGTGATATGGAGCTCCTGGACAGTCGGGCCCTTCAGGCCGACATATGGAAGTTGAAGGCCGAAGAGATGACAGAGGCGGCCGAGCAGGCGCACAAGCAGTATTTGGATACCCGGGATGAGCACAAGGCTTACTTGAAGGAAACCATGGCCCAGGTTGAAAACCTGACCGAGCGTATTAGCACCTGCGTGGCTTCGAGCTATGCCAGGGGTCTTGCCGAAAGGGCGGAGGCCTTTAAGGAGACACCTGCGTTTGAGGAGCTGATCAATCTGAATTATGTCTCCACCTGTTACGAGATATTAGATCTCATGAAGGGGCGTAAGACCGTTCAAAAGATCGAGGCCTACATTGCATCTCAAGCGACCGATCTGCATGTTGACATCACTGGAGCCGATGAGCCAAAGGTCTCTGAGGTTGAGGATGCCGGTCTGGCTCCGCACGGCGAAGGTGAGGGGCAGTCCTTTCAGGCGGCCGGCCAGGAGGGTGGGGCCGAGTAGTTTCCTTGAGTTTTGCTTCTCGCGTGGCCTGCATGCCAGTCTTTGCCTTTCTTTTGTTTTATTCCCTGTACGGCCTGCGTGCCAATCTGCCTTGGTTTTCTGTTGTCACCCTTTGTACGTTGCAACAATGACTTGATCAAATAAAATCTTCCTTGTAACATTTGTTGTTCTTTTAGATGTTTGGGCCCAGTTGAATGGGTCGTTGCCTTTCTATCGTGTTCATCATTTGTAGATTGTGCCGAGACGAGCTCGGTCTTATAGTGCCGGATGAGCCGGTCTTATGAGGTGCCGAGACGAGCTCGGTCTTATAGTGTCGGATGAGCCGGTCTTATGAGGTGCCGAGACGAGCTCGGTCTTATAGTGCCGGATGAGCCGGTCTTATGAGGTGCCGAGACGAGCTCGGTCTTATAGTGCTGGATGAGCCGGTCTTATGAGGTGCCGAGACGAGCTCGGTCTTATAGTGCCGGATGAGCCGGTCTTATGAGGTGCCGAGACGAGCTCGGTCTTATAGTGCCGGATGAGCCGGTCTTATGAGGTGCCGAGACGAGCTCGGTCTTATAGTGTCGGATGAGCCGGTCTTATGAGGTGCCGAGACGAGCTTGGTCTTATAGTGCCGGATGAGCCGGTCTTATGAGGTGCACCAATATTAAAAAATGGAATAACGTCAAATTTTATTGATAATACCTCTTTAAATACATAGCATTCCACGTGTAAGTTAATCTTTGGCCGTTCAGATATTCCAGCCGGTAGGCTCCATTCTGAAGGACTTCACTAACTTTATATGGTCCTTCCCATTTGGGCTTGAGTGGTCCGGGATCCGGGCCCAATACCCTTTTAAGGACGAGGTCGCTGACCTGGAAGCTTCTAGGGTGAACCTTGGAGTTGTAATATTTTTCACTCCTTCTTTTGTAGACGGCATTTCGCATTTCTGTCTGAGCTCGTTTTTCGGCAAGGAGGTCCAGGTTCACTTGGAGGGCCAAGTCGTTATCCTGCTCTTCAAAATGGGCTACTCGGTATGTAGGTGCCCCGATTTCAACCTGGATAACGGGTTCAGAGCCGAAAGCCAAGGAGAAAGGCGTTTCTCCGGTGGCAGATCTATGCGTTGTTCTGTAAGCCCATAAGGTTCCGGGAAGTTCCTCGGGCCAGGAACCCTTGAGTTCCTCAAGGCGTATCTTGAGATGTTGTTTCAGGATCTTGTTGACCGCCTCGACCTGCCCGTTGGATTGTGGATAATAAGGTGTGGAAAAATTATTTCGTATTTGGAGGCCGTCGCAGAAATCTCGAAACTTCTTATTGTCAAATTGTTTTGCATTATCCGAGATAATAGATTGAGGGATCCCGAACCGGCATATGAGTGACTTCCATATAAAGTCAACTATCTTCTGTTCGGTTGTTCGTGCCATAGGCTCGGCCTCTGCCCATTTCGTAAAATAATCGACTGCGACGATGGCGTATTGCACTCCTCCCCGTCCCTTAGGTAGAGGGCCGATCAAGTCGATTCCCCACTTGGCGAATGGCCATGGGCAATATACGGAAGTGAGAGTTTCCGGAGGGGATCGGATCTGCGGGGCGAAGATTTGGCACCGGACGCACTTCCGTACGAGCGTGATGGCATCTTTTTTGAGATTGGGCCAATAATAGCCTTGCCGGATTAATTTATAGGCCAATGCCTGGCCGCCGGAATGATTACCGTATATACCCTCGTGCACCTCCCTGAGGGCATATTCTGCTTCTGATTCGGACAGGCATTTCAGCAGCGGAACCGAATATCCTCTTTTATATAAGGTTCCATCCACGATGGTGAACCGGGCAGACTGAGTTCGTAATGATCTCGCTTGGGCTCGGTCCTCGGGTAAAATGCCACGTTGAAGGTATTGCATTATAGGCTGCATCCACCCTTGCGGTTCTGACTGTTCAGCTGCCCGGACTTCGTCCATTTCTAGGGATGATGAGGCATGATACCCTATGCTGACCTCATCCATGTGTTCGGCTCCGGAGCTAGATGTGAGTTTGGCCAAAGAGTCGGCTTGGATGTTCTCAGTTCTGGGAATATGTTGTATTGTTCCCCGAAAATCTTGCAGCCGGGCCCGTGCCAGGTTGAGGTACTTAACCAGTTTGGGCTCTTTGGCTTCGTATTCGCTGTTAATCTGGTTTACCACTAATTGAGAATCACTCATGATGGTGAGGCGGGCAAGGCCGAGGGAGGTCACCATTTCTAGACCGGCCAAGAGAGCTTCATACTCTACCTCATTGTTGGTGGTCGGGAAATCTAAGCGAATAGCCGAGCAGAACAGACGTTGGTCAGGACTAACGAGGACTATTCCTGCACCTGATCGGTCGGAGGTTGAGGACCCATCTACATAGAGTGACCACTCTTCTAATCGGTCGTCCTCTTGTGCGATTGCTGGTGTGAACTCTACAATGAAGTCCGCCAGGGCTTGTCCTTTTATGGCAGTGCGTGATTCATAAGTTATGTCAAACTGTCCGAGTTCGACGGCCCATTTGACCATCCGGCCGGAAACGTCAGGTCGGTGCATGACTTGCTTCAAAGGGTAGTTTGTTAAGACGACTACCTGATGTTCCAAAAAGTAGGGTCTTAATTTCCGGGATGCCATTACGAGCGCGTAGCCCAGTTTTTCCATTGGGGCATATCTGAGCTCGGCATCGTGAAGGGCCTGACTCACATAATAGACCGGATGTTGCACTGCATTTTCCGTTCGAATCAGAGCGGTACTGATCGCCGAGTCGGAGACTGCGAGATATAAGCTGAGAAGTTCCCCTCGGGTCGGCCGCTGCAAAGTCGGGGCTTCTGCCAGGACTTTCTTGATAGCTTCGAAGGCTCTTTGGCAAGATTTTGTCCACTGAAAATCCTTGTTCTTTTTTATCGCCTCAAAGAAAGTTTTGCATTTATCCGTTGAGCGAGAGATAAAGCGACTTAATGCGGCTAGTCGGCCAGTTAGGCTTTGCACCTTTTTGACCGAATTTGGAGGAACAAGCTCGGTCACTACCGTAATTTTATCGGGGTTGGCTTCAATCCCTCTTTGGCTTACCATGTAGAGGAGGAATTTTCCAGAACCTACCCCAAATGAACATTTCTTCGGATTTAACTTCATCTTATACTCTCGCAAAATAGCAAACATTTCATTGAGGTCATGTACATGATCGGCCGAGCGTAAAGATTTTACTAACATGTCATCTACATATACCTCCATAGTATGGCCTATCAAGCTATTGAACATTTTATTTACCAGGCGTTGATATGTCGCGCCGGCATTTTTGAGCCCGAAAGGCATCATCCGGTAATAGTATAGGCCGCGGGCCGAGTAGAAGGAGGTGTTTCTTCATCAGCGGGATGCATTGGGATCTGGTTGTATCCGGAATACGCATCCATAAAGCTCATTAGTGTAACATCCCCAGATCGAACCGGGAATATTACACGCCGCAGACCCTCTCCGCGAGGATCCACCAGGCTAGACATCTAAGCAGCACATTACATTACATACCGACGAATCAAAATAACGAACCAATACACCGATTTGGTCTTTCGACACTGACTTACAAATAAAAATACATAAACTCATCCAGACTCATACCCACGCAAGGGTAAAATACTTGCAACAACGAACAATAGATAAATGAAAAGACAATACGATGGACTCCAACTAATCGAACCCAAAGCGGCCTTCTTGTGATTTGTATCATTCGTCTTTCATCATCCTCGTGCCGATCCCGTGTCTTGCTCCCGAAAACCCGCATGTACCGGACACAATACAGATATCCACCCCCGATTACTCGGGGTTAGCAAACTCCACTGTTTCGCTAGTGCAAGTATAAAATGCAAATACGAGCCATACACAACACATTCCGAGAATACAACGAAAGACTTCCCGAGGTATATTTAGTTAAAAATAGTTCAAGTCTTGAAAGTAGAAACGAAGTAAGTAAGCACTTTGAAAACATTTCCAAATCTCGGGAGTTTTAAAAACATTAGAAATTGAAAAGTTCTTAAATTCCTCGAAAATCATTTAGGGTCACAGCCCCAAAGTTCTTTTTCCAAAATGCAAATCCGTTAACAAAACGCAGGGTCCACGACCCGATCATCCACTTCAATTCACTTACGAGGGCACATTTCACATAACACATTATTCCTATGTCATTCTAGCCAAGCACCAAGACTCGATATATCATGTCTCTCGACCCCGAGCGCAAAGCATTGTGATACTCCGGACAATATCACAATTAATCATCAAAACATCAACATCAATATCACAGAAACCACACTTGGTAACCCGTGGCCGTACCCATTAGTATCGGCCCCCAGAGGCCCCGTCGGACCATCCCCAGGTGGGAAACCACTTCCGCGGCCGTACCCATTAGTATCGGCCCCCGCAGGTCCGTCGAACCGTCCCTGTGGAAGAACATCAACACACGCACCCAAGTTCACTTCCGTGGCCGTACCCATTAGTATCGGCCCCCATAGGCCACATGCCATCCCCAGGTGGAAGAACAACAACACACGCACCCAAGTCCACTTCCGTGGCCGTACCCATTAGTATCGGCCCCCAGAGGCCACACGCCATCCCTGTGGAAGAGTAACAACTCAGATTACAAAACCACGACTCTCAAAGGTCAAACACACAAAATATATATAGTCGAGGTACCTTGCTAGAATGGCCAAATTATCCAACACATACTCACGACCCAGAACTATATCAATTCACAAGGGAGCACAAGATCTCAACAAAGACCGAACGACACAACCAATATCACAAAAACTCAATATATTCATCCATAACCACGGGACTCCAAGCACATAATTTGACAAGAGAATTACGCTTTACATTTACCGACGCCATAATCATACATAATGACATCACACGAAAGTAAGGTGATCCTATACTCGAAACTAGCACACATAATCAACTAAGCATATTAATTCCCGACCCACACGGGTCACCTTTACGAAAACCATGATGGTAAATATACCGATTCTTTTGAAAAATGATTATAAATATTTATTTGGCACATATCGACATTTAGCAACCATTATATCCACAAAACACGTAATGTATGGGCAAGATACTTGCCTCGAATAAGAACAACGCGGAGAATCGACTGAAGTAGGTTGGCCCGAACCGACTACGAACCCGCCGACTCCACCGAACGCCAACTCACGTTCATAAACTACGAAGGACAATAATAACAATGAAATGAATTCCATAACACGACTCAAAGCCGTTGAATTCAAAGAACGAATGACGAAAGTTCAAGGATTTCCCCCAAAACGGCCAAGAACACGATTTGTTCCGTCAAATCACGAAAACGAAATTCCAAGTTGAAATATGGATATACAATCCATAGAATATGTTTAACAACATCATTTAACCATAATCGATCCATCGAAAACGGATGAAAAACGAGATCGGGGACAAATCCCCCGAAAAGTCAATTCGAAGGAAATCAAGAAATATACTTCTATTCGACGAAGAACAATGGATTAAATGATGTTAAACACGAGAATACTACCAAGATTAATCATACCCATCATGAATTAATCAACAACACGGAACGAATCGAACGAAAATGCAAAAACCCCCAAATTCACGAAATTAGGGTTCTAAGGAAGATTATCTTGATTCGCTGGATCAAAGGATGATAACGGATGATTGATTGATGTTATGAACTCAAGAACTTCATGGATTTGTTGTTAAACAACATGGCTTCGTCACCCATGAATCGCCAGCCGCGGACGGAGAAGGAAGGAAATGAAAAACGAAGGGAAAAGTGGCTGGTCTGTCATATATATACTGGGCCGGAACTAGCGTGCGCTAGCCTTCCCGGACTAGCGTGCGCTATCGGCCAGTACCGGCCGAGCACTCTCGGCCATGGCCCCCATGACCCGGCACCACCAACCAATTCTGCCGACCATGACTCGTCCACCCGACTCCCGCTAGCGTACGCTACGGCCGGAAGCCTGCGCGCGCTAGCCGACTGGCCCAAAGAGCCACCGGACTAACAAACTTACCTGTAACGTCGCTAGTCGGCCGGCGTGCGCTACCCCGGTTAGCGTGCGCTTCGACCGATGGCGTGCGCTACTGCCGATCCTGGCCGAGTCCGTAACCTCGATTCCTCTCGCCCGGGCCCGATAGCGTACGCTAGGCCACCCGATAGCGTGCGCTACACCTGCCGGTTAGCGCGCGCAGCCTTCCGGCAGTAGCGTGCGCTACGCCGGTTCCTGCCGCACCTGTCCGTCCGGTGCCCGCAATCGTCCGGCCAGTCCCGCAACCGTCCGGCCAGTACCCGACCACCAGGGCTCGACGACCCGATTTCCGAAAACGTACGGAACGAACACGACGAAAAGTTCGCGGACAACATCAACGGCCCGAAATGAAAACATAATACCATAATTAGTCATACGCGACCAATAAACGGTTCGAGACAACAATTACAGATACGGATACCTGTAACTTTCAAGAAATTACAAAATGGCCCAAAACGCCCGGAAATCACGATACTTGATCGAATAACCAAATCGAAGTTCACAACACGTCTAACAAAGTTAAACGGACTTACGGGAAACTCGAAACAGCAGTTTCAAACGAGATTCGCAAGAACCGAACTCAAGTGCGGAAAAGTCGTTAAAAAGCACGGAACTCAACAAAACGACTCCGAAACGAACCCGGATGTCAAAAAGTGTAGAATTAATCATTCTCAGAATGATGAAACGGTCATGAGCGAGTCGTCAAAACGGACTTCGGCCGAAAAAAGAAATTTACCGGAAATCGAAAATTGCGGATATTACATTCTACCCTCCTTAAAAGAAGTTTCGTCCCGAAACTTAAAATAAGTAGGGGGAAGAAATATTCCGCCAGGAAAAACTCAACAAGATACACAAGAATGCGTAACTAACGCCCAACGGCGAAATGTTACAAACAACGCAAAGGAATAAACGGCGTGAAAACACGCTCCACGGCGACCAACACAACGTCGCCGTTAGGGATATAATAAAACCAACAAATAACAAGCGTCATCAAACGGATAATATAGCCAAGTCAATTATCCGACAATCACAAAACACAACGAACGAAAATCAATATGATTGACCAACCCAACGGTACATCAATCAAAACGCGAGCCAACCGCTGAACAAATGCGGAATCCCACCGCCCAAGGGTTGGAAGATCGAAAAAGAGACTAATTTCCCGAACTTGGAAAGGTCACAACGATATATAGATCAATTTGGGACAATATCAGAACTCGCTCGAATGACAAAGGTGAGAAACGACACCAGGTCAGAAGCATCAACGAACACGGTCAGTCGATACGGTTGGACGAAACAGAAGAGAAAGAAAGAAAAAATGTGGGTATTACATCATATCACATAAGGTAACCAATAACAACTCGAAAAGAAAATCCACGAGGTATCCTTTTAAAGGAAATCTTTTGAAAATCCTTGGATTTGTATGCTATTTAAAATAAACTTTAAAAGTACTTTTGGTACCTCGGTTTGTTTCATCAAAACTTGTAATCAACATACTTTAACCGTCTCATTTGAAATCATTTGAAGTCATCATGCCTCTACGTATCATCATCGCCGTTAACAACTAACAAGTTAACCATGTAAAATCATCAAATCATTCTTACATACTCTAACATTTCCGAATCCGAGTTTGAACTTTACATCGAGTGAGATTTCTCATCTTTCACTATATATTTTTGAAAATAAAAATCGCATTGGTTTTTGAAATAAAATATTTTTATGGTGTGAAAGATTTTTGAAATCATTCACTCGAATTAGTTGAAAATGCAACAATACGTTAAAATTATTTTCGAAAATTCTCCCAACACTTCACAAACATCAACGACGGTAATATTTTACAAAATGTTCAAGGTACTTTAAAACAACTCTTTCAAATACCGTCGAGGTTTTATTTGAGAATCCTAGGCCGGCTCGAAAATTTCAAACAATTTCCAAAGTTCATACGAAGCCGCCGGCTAATCACACTTGCGCAAACTTATGAAAGTTGTAGAAAGGCGTGTTCGAACACACTCGCGGCAGACATAATTTATCCATTTGCCGAACTCAATCAATTATCACTTAGTGCAACGAAAAGAATCATAACGCACATTCATACCAAACAGTTGTCATTACTTGACAACACACATAGAATACAGTCCCGGGTGTTTGACTGCTAAGGTTAGGCCTAACGGCTAAAAGAAATGTAGTTCCCTAGCCTCTGTCCGGACTGACTAACGCGCGCTACAACACATATTTAGCGTGCGCTACCCATGCTGCATTAGCGCGCGCTAGCCTTACACTTAGCGTGCGCTAACGGTTCTATTTTAGCAACATGATTGCGAACATATACACGACATTACTGGAATCGAAGGTCACAAATAAACAACAACAATATTCGAATCTCGAAGCCATCGATTCACATAATTACAACACATCATGAGCAACCATCAAAAGGCGATTGTCATTCAAAACCGAAAAGTCAAAAACAAGGGTCACGTCTTGAGTATATTTTGTAGAACTCATTTGAGTTCAAAACTCGTGTCTTGAAAACTTATAGTACAGTGGAAAAGAATTATTAATAATTCGAGTTTTCAGAACTTTCAGCCTTGAGGTCAACATACGAAAATCAACTTTTTCCTCCCTTGGAGGACATTTTAAAAATTTTACGTGACTCCCCGAAAGGATTCGAAAACTTAAAATTCCAAGGTTTATACAAAGATACATTCAGCAATATCATTCTACATTTTAGCGCAAGACGGGAATCAACAAATATATGTCACTTACTCACGATGCACCTTCAAATACTAACTACATAACACAGAATCACACAGGCTCGTATAGCTCGTGGTACAACCTGTAGTAAGGAGACTTACATCCACAGATCGCACGAAGATGATGGCTGCACCCTGATACTAATCACGGCCGACATTCCAAACGACGCGTCGCGACACGACTCAGTCAGACAAAATCTGACAATACAAGACTCCACAACACATAACTCGACCCGACAGCCTAGGTTTCCTCAACCTAAGCTCCGATACCATAATTGTAACATCCCCAGATCGAACCGGGAATATTACACGCCGCAGACCCTCTCCGCGAGGATCCACCAGGCTAGACATCTAAGCAACACATTACATTACATACCGACGAATCAAAATAACGAACCAATACACCGATTTGGTCTTTCGACACTGACTTACAAATAAAAATACATAAACTCATCCAGACTCATACCCACGCAAGGGTAAAATACTTGCAACAACGAACAATAGGACAGCGGAAAAGACAATACGATGGACTCCAACTAACTGAACCCAAAACTGGCCTTCGTGTGATTAGTATCATTCGTCTTTCATCATCCCTCGTGCCGATCCTGTGTCTTGCTCCCGAAAACCTGCATGTACCTGGACACAATACAGATATCCACCCCCCGATTACTCGGGGCTTAGCAAAACTCCACTGTTTCGCTAGTGCAAGTATAAAATGCAAATGCGAGCCATACACAACACATTCCGAGAATACAACGAAAGACTTCCCGAGGTATATTTAGTTAAAAATAGTTCAATTCTTGAAAGTAGAAACGAAGTAAGTAAGCACTTTGAAAATATTTCCAAATCTCGGGAGTTTTAAAAACATTAGAAATTGAAAAGTTCTTAAATTCCTCGAAAATCATTTAGGGTCATAGCCCCAAAGTTCTTTTTCCAAAATGCAAATCCGTTAACAAAACGCGGGGTCCACGACCCGATCATCCAATTCAATTCACTTACGAGGGCACATTTCACATAACACATTATTCCTATGTCATTCTAGCCAAGCACCAAGACTCGATATATCATGTCTCTCGACCCCGAGCGCAAAGCATTGTGATACTCCGGACAATATCACAATTAATCATCAAAACATCAACATCAATATCACAGAAACCACACTTGGTAACCCGTGGCCGTACCCATTAGTATCGGCCCCCAGAGGCCCCGTCGGACCATCCCCAGGTGGGAAACCACTTCTGCGGACGTACCCATTAGTATCGGCCCCCAGAGGTCCCGTCGAACCGTCCCCAGGTGGAAGAACATCAACACACGCACCCAAGTTCACTTCCGTGGCCGTACCCATTAGTATCGGCCCCCAGAGGCCACATGCCATCCCCAGGTGGAAGAACAATAACACACGCACCCAAGTCCACTTCCGTGGCCGTACCCATTAGTATCGGCCCCAGAGGCCACACGTCATCCCCAGGTGGAAGAGTAACAACTCAGATTACAAAACCACGACTCTCAAAGGTCAAACACACAAAATATATATAGTCGAGGTACCTTGCTAGAATGGCCAAATTATCCAACACGTACTCACGACCCAGAACTATATCAATTCACAAGGGAGCACAAGATCTCAACAGCACCGAACGACACAACCAATATCACAAAAACTCAATATATTCATCCATAACCACGGGACTCCAAGCACATAATTTGACAAGAGAATTACGCTTTACATTTACCGACGCCATAATCATACATAATGACATCACACGAAAGTAAGGTGATCCTATACTCGAAACTAGCACACATAATCAACTAAGCATATTAATTCCCGACCCACACGGGTCACCTTTACGAAAACCATGATGGTAAATATACCGATTCTTTTGAAAAATGATTATAAATATTTATTTGGCACATATCGACATTTAGCAACCATTATATCCACAAAACACGTAATGTATGGGCAAGATACTTGCCTCGAATAAGAACAACGCGGAGAATCGACCGAAGTAGGTTGGCCCGAACCGACTACGAACCCGCCGACTCCACCGAACGCCAACTCACGTTCATAAACTACGAAGGAAAATAATAACAATGAAATGAATTCCATAACACGACTCAAAGCCGTTGAATTCAAAGAACGAATGACGAAAGTTCAAGGATTTCCCCCAAAACGGCCAAGAACACGATTCGTTCCGTCAAATCACGAAAACAGAATTCCAAGTTGAAATATGGATATACAATCCATAGAATATGTTTAACAACATCATTTAACCATAATCGATCCATCGAAAACGGATGAAAAACGAGATCGGGGACAAATCCCCCGAAAAGTCAATTCGAAGGAAATCAAGAAATATACTTCGATTCGACGAAGAACAATGGATTAAATGATGTTAAACACGAGAATACTACCAAGATTAATCATACTCATCATGAATTAATCAACAACACGGAACGAATCGGACGAAAATGCAAAAACCCCCAAATTCACGAAATTAGGGTTCTAAGGAAGATTACCTTGATTCGCTGGATCAAAGGATGATAACGGATGATTGATTGATGTTATGAACTCAAGAACTTCATGGATTTGTTGTTAAACAACATGGCTTTGTCACCCATGAATCGTCAGCCGCGGACGAAGAAGGAAGGAAATGAAAAACGAAGGGAAAAGTGGCTGGTCTGTCATATATATACTGGGCCGGAACTAGCGTGCGCTAGCCTTCCCGGACTAGCGTGCGCTATCGGCCAGTACCGGCCGAGCACTCTCGGCCATGGCCCGCATGACCCGGCACCACCGACCAATTCTGCCGACCATGACTCGTCCACCCGACTCCCGCTAGCGTGCGCTACGGCCGGAAGCCTGCGCGCGCTAGTAATTGGCCCCCAAAGAGCCACCGGACTAACAAACTTACCTGTGTAACGCACGCTAGTCGGCCGGCGCGGCGCTACCCCTACCGGTTAGCGTGCGCTTACGACCGACAGAGCGTGCGCTACTCCGCCGATCCCGACCGAGTCCGTAACCTCGTAATCCTCTGCCCGGGCCCGATAGCGTACGCTAGGCCACCCGATAGCGTCGCTACACTGCCCGGAAGGCGCAGCCTTCCGGCGATGGCGTGCGCTACGCCGGTTCGCGCACTGTCCCGGCCGGTGCCCGCAATCGTCCGGCGGCCCCCGCAACCGTCCGGCCATGCAGACCACTGTGGCTCGACGACCCGATTTCCGAAAACGTACGGAACGAACACGACGAAAAGTTCGCGGACAACATCAACGGCCCGAAATGAAAACATAATACCATAATTAGTCATACGCGACCAAGAAACGGGTCGAGACAACAATTACAGATACGGATACCCGTAACTTTCAAGAAATTACAAAATGGCCCAAAACGCCCGGAAATCACGATACGTGATCGAATAACCAAACCGAAGTTCACAACACGTCTAACAAAGTTAAACGGACTTACGGGAAACTCGAAACAGCAGTTTCGAACGAGATTCGCAAGAACCGAACTCAAGTGCGGAAAAGTCGTTAAAAAGCACGGAACTCAACAAAACGACTCCGAAACGAACCCGGA
The DNA here is from genome assembly GCA_033398695.1 of Orobanche coerulescens. Taxonomy (NCBI): domain Eukaryota; kingdom Viridiplantae; phylum Streptophyta; class Magnoliopsida; order Lamiales; family Orobanchaceae; genus Orobanche; species Orobanche coerulescens. The sequence goes on from CM065801.1 coordinate 14,171,387, forward strand.
TGTCAAAAAGTGTAGAATTAATCATTCTCAGAATGATGAAACGGTCATGAGCGAGTCGTCAAAACGGACTTCGGCCAAAAAAAGAAATTGACCGGAAATCGAAAATTGCGGATATTACAATTAGCTCGTGCCCGGTCGTCGTATCCACCATGTAGTCGATATGGGGTAGGGGGTAGCTATCTTTCGGGCAGGCTTTATTCAGGTTGGAGAAGTCAATGCAGAGCCTCCATAGCCCGGTCGGCTTTTTTACCAAGACCGGGTTGGCTACCCAAGTCGGGTATTGGGCTTCCCGAATAAACCCGTTATCGATTAGCTTTTCTACCTCCTCTTCCAGCCCCTTCTGTCGCTCCGGACCTATTTTCCTTCTTTTCTGAATAACAGGCTTTGAACTGGGGTCGATATTTATCCGGTGGCATGCAAGTTCCGGGTCAATCCCCGATATATCCGAATGGGTCCAAGCAAAGACATCCATATTTTGTCTCAGATGGAAGATTAGCTCGGAGCGGATCGGCTCTTGGAGGTTGTGGCCGATCTTTAGTCGTCGGGTTGGATTAGATGGGTCCATGTCGACCTGGTCCAACTCTTCTGTTGGCTCAGCGTGGCGAATTTTCCCCTTCGGATTTTGGTATCGCGGGTCGACGGGATCTTCTTCTAGGATCGGCTCCTTCCCGGGCCCACGGCCCTGGTTCGCTTCCTGTCCGGTTTCCATTTCGGGGGTTTGCGCGGCCCCGGGACCTTCGGACCCCTGTTCAAGTAGGGTGTTCCCCGCCGGGATGCCTTCTGCGGCGTTGATTTCGCGAGCCCGGATGCTGAAGTTGCATTCCCGGGCGGCCCTTTGATCCCCTCTATGTTTTCCGACGCCGTCCGGGGTGGGAAATTTCATGCACAGGTGACAGGTAGACTGAGTGGCCCTCCGCCTTGACATCACAGGTTGGCCTATGATGGCATTATATTCACTGTGCACATCGATGATCTTGAAGGTTGTGATCATCGTCCTTCTGATTGGCCCCTGACCAAATTCTAAGGCGAGGTCGATTTCCCCCAATGGGGAGATGCGGCAGTTGGCAAATACCCGAATATCCTCGTTGCAGGGCCGGACATAAGATTGGTCTACCTTCATCCTACGAAGGGTATGAAGGTAGATGATGCTAGCATAGGCGCCGGAGTCCATCAACACCCTGTGGACCGGGATCCCCATTATGGGCAGGGTGATGACAAGGGCCTCTGAATGGGGATGGTCCAAGCCGTATGCGTCGGACTCCTCAAAAGTAACTGCCAGCTGGGGGTTTTGGGGGGCTTCCTCGGCCACTGATAGGTGTAATATCCGCAAATTCGATTTCCTGTAATTTTTCTTTGTTGGCGAAAGTCCATTTTGACGACTTCCTTGGGACCGTTTCGTCATCCTGAGAATGATTAATTCTACACTTTTTGTCATCCGAGTTCGTTTCGGTATCGTTCTGTTGAATTCCGTGTTCTTTAGCGACTTTTCCACGTATGAGTTTGACTTTTTTAAATCACCATTAATTTTTGGAAACTCCAAAAATTCTGAATCTTTGCAATATTATAAAGCATCGAGTTAGCTTTCCAATGGTTCAAATGGTGAGTCAATCGGATTCCAGACGAGGGAGTTATGGTCGAAATAGCTAAGTCACTCTCATTTTCCAGATTCGGCCAAAACCGTCTGTACCCTGTGCCGCGGCACACTTTGGCTGAGCCGCGGCACACGATGCGCCAATCGTATAATTACGTTTTTTTCAGCAAAATCCGATCATTTCTCCATTTTCTTCAACCCACACGAGAGAGAGCTTGGGGAGAGAACTTTGCATCATCTACCTCTTGAGTATTGAATTTTTATCATTTTCATTTGGTGGGGAAGCTCGGATCATCAAGCTATCGCGTATTCTTCGAATCGTAGTGCTTGGATTTTCAAGAGGTAATTTCTTCAACATCTTGGATTTCGATTTTGTATTGGGTAATGATATTTTGGATGTTAAAATCATGGGGTATGAAGTGATATACGCATGATTATGGACATGTTTGAGTATTCATCGGATTATTGAAAGATTATTCAAGAACACTTTGAATTTTGTGTTGGATTTTGGGGGTTTTCGTAGATTCGTCCGATTTATCCGGTTTGAAGCTTGAGAACCTTGAGATTATGATATATCTATGCCGTATGTGTGTTTTTCTTACGATTTTACGGGTTGGGTTGTGCCGTTTTCGGACTTGTGGGAGTTTGGGCGATTTCTCAACCTTTAGTTGTTCACCCGTGTATTTTCTTGAATCGTAGACGAGTTCGGGAGTCTCTTCGTGTGATTTGAGTATAGATAATTAATTGTCATTTCCTTGCGAATCGTTTAGGTGCCGGAAGCGCGTTCTTGGACCTACCGAACTCATACCCTTCCTCCGTTCGATTTCTCGATGTCTCAAAGGCAAGTATACATTTATGATTGTACGTTCTCGACTTTGAAAGTAAGAGGTATTGATGGTATGATATGAACGAACCGTTTTTACGGCATTCATAGATATATTGATGGCATATTATGAACGAACCGTTTTTACGACATTCATATATGTATTGTTGGCATGTAATGAACGAACCGTTTTGACGGCATTCCTACATGTAACGGCGTATGATATGAACGAACCGTTTCTACGGCATTCACATACGTCATGAGATTTTAGTTATTCCGGAATACTAGTCTTGAATTGATGAATTGACGGCTACATTTACTTTATTGTCGAGGAGTATTGTGTTTCATACTTGTTATACTTGCACTAGCTATTCGACGGCTAACCCCTTTATGGGGAAATACTTTTATGTATTTCAGTTCCAGGAGATCGGACGAGTGTATCGGGTCGGCATGAAGATGATGGGCAAGTGTGATACCGTGTCTTGTCTCCGGTTATCTTTTGGATTCCTCCATTCGGTTGTTGTCTTGGAATGGATTTTAAATACTCGAGTATTGTATTTTCGCTTCCTTGATGTTAGGCCTGTGTTGCCGAGGTATTGATTTGTGTGGTGATGTATATGGTTTCATTGGTTATGGTTTTTAATACCATTTGTATTGTCCTTCATTCCATTGTATGTAGACCTTCTCGGTCAAGTTTCATAGTTCCGCGTATGTTTAGCCTTGTGGGTCCCACGGCGGGGTTCACGGCACTGTAATATACCCTGAATAACTTGGGGGTGTTACAATAAGAACCCCTCTGCTCGGCGTTCGGTCCGTTGATAGGAGGTGGTGGCTTCTCGGATGGATGCCTTTTTCTGGCGCTTTGACCGATGATCATCGACCTCGGCGGTGCCCATAATGGTTAGAATTTCCCGGGGGGATTTGGGGGCTGGAGGCACCCGATCATTCTTGGCTCTTGTCGGGTCGGCCCGATCCTGGCGATCCCAGGGCGGGTTCCGGGTAAATCGCCTCAAGCCTGTCTCGTCGCATACCGCGATCAAGGCGGCGACGAGGTCTCGGCACTGTTCAGTGTTGTGACCCGCTGATTCATGATATTTACAAAAGCGGGTCTGATCCATGTCCTTTTGATCTTTATAGATCGGCCGAGGAACTGGGAGCAGATTTTTGTCCTTTATTTGATCGAATATGGCCGCGGCTCCGACAGAATATATTTCAGTGAAATTAGCCATGAGCTCGGGCCTACGCTCCCGGAAACTCTGAGTTATTGGGACTGTCGAGGAAGAGGCGTGAGCCTTATTTTCCCGGCGGGATTCTGGACGGGCCTCTTTGTAGTCACGTCTATCCTTTTTCTTTTTATATGATCCTTTCTGATCGGAGGGCATGACTAACACTGGTGCCGGCATAGCTTCCTCGGCAGCTATGTGGGAGCTGGCGCGCTCCAAGAATTCCTGGTAGGTGTGGGGGACATTCTGGCACACTGTCCAGCGAAAAAAAGAATTTTTGAGAAGGCCGGCCTGGGCAATAATGGCCAGCGCATCGTCGGACATGGGTTCTGTCTCTAATATCCGTTTATTGAAACGGGATATATAATCTTTAAGGGACTCGTTCGGCCCCTGGACGACGGAAGCAATAGAGGAACGTGGGGCGACTCGCACAAGGGACCCCATGAAATGGGATCGGAACGTCGCCGAGAGCTGGGACCATGTTTGAACAGAATGGTGGGGCAGCGTCCGATACCATCTCTGGGCCCTCTCCCCCAGAGTCAGGGAGAACATTCGGCATCGGAAAGCGTCCTGAGACCCGTGCAGGTCCATCCAGGAATTATAATGTCCAAGATGGGCATTGGGGTCTGTCTCCCCGTTGTACGGCGGAATTTGAGGAATCTTGAACTTCTCCGGGAGGGGTTCCGCCAGAACACTGGGGGCCAGGGGACTCTCCTGACTGTTAAGCCATTCCGAACTTTGGGATGGCTGGAGTTGTTTATTTTCGAGCTCCGTAAGGCGCTTTTTAAGAAACTTGATCTCACTCGAGTTATCGCCCGGAGTTGGAGGTAATACTTGCGTTGGATTAAGGGACTGGTGGGGAGCTTTTTCTTCCTTACGGCTTTGACTCTGGACAGTAGGAGTCGGCGCTGCCTTTTCGATTTTCTTCCCCGCCCCAAGGCGATCAAAAACGGATGTGGGGCGCGAAAGCTTACTTTTTCGAGAGGGATATGAGCTTTCGCCGTGGCTTTCCGCCCTTTCTCCGGCTACCCCAGAGGCTGTCTTTTTTTTGTTTCGCCCCGAGGCAGCTGGGCGGGTCGTCTGAGATTCCACCTCGACATGGTCTTTGGGTTTTTGAAGGGTCCCGCCCCCTGTAACCCTTGCCATAAGGGCCGCCATGCCCTGGATGAAGGCTGGGTGTTTGAAGCACTCTACCACCTTACGGAGGTTTTCTTCCTCCGTCGCGGGCTGAGGGTTTTTTGAACTATCGTGAGACATCTCCGGTGAGCAGTATGTATCTTTTTTTATCGAAGGTGCCCTCCTTCTAGCGCCAATCTGTTGACGTCTGATTTGGTCAACGTCACGTGTGCTGATGACGAATGGATCGAAGACACGTAGAAAATAATAAACAAGATGGAAGGTGTTTGATCACTAAATTTTATTAATGACCTTAATATAGAATAGAGCCGAGCAAGATATTTTATACCGGTCTATCTTGTTTGCTTGCTAATTACAGGTCTTATCTTTTTTCTCAGTCAATCTGAATTCTCTCTTTTTTCTCTCTATGTCATAAATGCTAAAAATCCAAAGATCTGCTTTCACTATACATTTCTTCTATATATAGACAATCTGGGCCAGTGCAGAGATGACAACTGGCGAATGTTTGGGAAATATGCCCAAAACACCTGTCAGTCTGCATACATGCATTGGACACGTGGCGGCCTCTAGGAGTGCCTTGGGAAGGGGCGTGACTGCATGCGTTAATTGGCATGCGGACCTGCCTCGCATGCTTCTGGCGGTGCTTATCCGCTGGGGTCGGTCCTCGGGTCTCCCGCCATTCAGGTCGGCCTTGTTGCAATCTAGATTCGGAGCATTTGATCTTCTCTCTGCTCGGCCCTCCCGGGTCGGATATCGGGTCGGCTCTGATGTCTCTGCTCGGTCCGGTTTCAATTAACCCGGGAGAAAATCGAGTCTGTGTCCGGTCCGGCTTCAGGATCTGCTCGACCGGTTCATCTGTCTGGAGGGCCTATATAAATTTCAAGGTGGATGGACTGCCAACATATAATACAGACAAACAACAAAAATCACAGCTCTGGAAAGATGCAAACAAACGTATGACAATGTTAAAGCAATCCACCAAATAATAGAAAAAGAATTTATATCATTTTTTTCAATTTTTTATTATTAGAAATTTAGAGTTGAAATCGGATCGTTAAATTGAAATGATTCCGTAGTTTAGAAAGTTAATTATTTTTTTACAAAAATCAAATCGAACATATTCTATCCGAAGCCGAGTCACTCCACAAATTTTATGGATTCAAAACCCAAGCCCAGTAAAATATATTTATTTCTAGCGATTTGCATATATTATAGGGGTTTAAAACCAGAATTAGAGTGGACATTAGGTGGTTTTGAAATCAGAATGTAATCATATTAAAACCGAAAAAATGATTTTTAAACTGCATCAGATTAATAAGATTGATTTCAGTTTGAAAATTTTCCATCCATTTAATGTTATGTGGTTTCGGACCGAACCTGATCTGTTTGAACCCGATCCGCATCACTTAAGTCTAAATGTATATATACACGTGTGTGTAGGTATATATATTAAATTTTTAATCGTTAGAATGATAATTGGTCTTATGTCTTTTGATTTCAATAATGTGTAAGACCTAAGCTGTTATGAAAAATAGAGAATGTTTGAATTTTTTAATTTTAATTTTCTAAATACTTGATGTTTGAATTAGTCAATTTATAGGATATGTTGAACTTCATTCCAACTCAGAATGAATTCAACCCACATCGAAATGTAATTTAATCCGTCAATACAGTTTGAATCAAAATTAATCCATTTCATTGTGATGCAGCAAGCGGAAGCGTATACGTATTAATCCGTTGATTCTTAGAATATCCGGATGAATACACAAAGGTGATAAACGTTTAATTCCGTTGATTCGATATGAATACCGGAAGAACAACGATAAAAACACGAACAAAGGGATAAAACTCAATATATTTCTATTTCATCCAAAGCTCTTTTACAAATGATCCTAAGATGTCTATTTATAACATTAAACTAGGGTTTAAGGCGTGTAGGCCCTAAAAGCCCAACCCATTAACAACTAATTAAAACATAATTAAAACCCTAAACAATAGAATATAAATAATAATATAAATACAATCTAATCTCCGTCATTCTCTCCCTCTTTGAAAAGATTCGTCCTCGAATCTGAATGAATCTAATCTCCAGCAGTGTAATAGAGTCGACAACGCGTTCATCTCCAGGAAAAGCAAAATTAATTTACACTTCACGATATTTGACTTCAAACACATCAGCGGTACGTATTTGACCCAAAATCTTGAGACGATAAGCACGTGGAGTTCTCAAAGAAGTACCAAAATAACTATCATTTTTTATGAAAAAATAATAGTTATTAATCTCGAGCCTTAAAAATAAGTTGGCCCATTATTATGATCTGCCAAAATAATATCAGGCCCCTTTTCCTCAAAATATGCATGAAGCCCGGTTTGCTTCAAAATAATTAAAGGCCCAATCTGCAGATTATTAATATTGGTCGCCCGAACTCCTTCAAATGAATACGATGGGCCCAAGTGTGCATTCAACACCGAAAGGGGCACACTGTGTGCAGTCTCCATTTTAAAATATGGCCCAACTAGATGTAGGAGCCCATAACCTGGCGGTAGGGCTGCAGAACTCAATTCACCATTGTCTTCTACGGGGTGCCCGACGGCGCGACTGGAACATGGCAGCGTGCGATGGTTGAAGACGGCGAGAGGCGGCGACCTGATTAAGTTGACTTGGTTGTGATGCGCTGATGTCATCACAGCGGTGACGGGTGACCGGAGGGATACATGATTGACGGCGTTATTGTGGCCGTCGGCGGGTTCGCAGCAGGCGGTGTGGCTGAGCGGCCCTAATTGCTGAGGTGGTGTGTTGGTGTGAACCATGGTATGAGGACTTGCGATTGCAGTGGTGTATGACTGAATTCGCGCGGCTGGTGGGTTGCGGCAGATGGTGTCGCTGATTACGGCAAGGGATGTTGGAGTGGCGGCGATGTGAAACGCGACGACAGTGGGACGGTGGTGCTGGTTGATGGGGGTTGGCGGATCTGAATGTGGAGGTGTGACAAAGGGGATCGGATCTAGATCCGGTGGCGATCCTGTTGTGGCGGCAACCAGGGCTGCCAAGACTGGATTTGGTGGTGGCGACGGCACGAACATATCCAGTGTGTCTCGTTGACTGTAGCTGTCGAAAATCCCATCGACGGCGGCATCCAATTGAGACCCGAAAAAATCAAATTCCTCCTCTGTCATCGTCGATGAACCCACAGAATCATTATGGCTCCGATACCAACTGATGCAGCAAGCGGAAGCGTATACGTATTAATCCGTTGATTCTTAGAATATCCGGATGAATACACAAACGTGATAAACGTTTAATTCCGTTGATTCGATATGAATACCGGAAGAACAACGATAAAAACACGAACAAAGGGATAAAACCCAATATATTTCTATTTCATCCAAAGCTCTTTTACAAATGATCCTAAGACGCCTATTTATAACATTAAACTAGGGTTTAAGGCGTGTAGGCCCTAAAAGCCCAACCCATTAACAACTAATTAAAACATAATTAAAACCCTAAACAATAGAATATAAATAATAATATAAATACAATCTAATCTCCATCACATTGTTACCGAAAGCTCTGGGGAAGCCGGAATAGGAGAGCACTCATCTTGGGTGGGCTTACTACTTAGATGCTTTCAGTAGTTATTCGCTCCGCACTTGGCTACCCAACATTTACCGTGGGCACGATAACTGGTACACCAGAGGTGCGTCCTTCTCGGTCCTCTTGTACTAGGTAAAAATCCTCTCAATATTCTAATATCCACATCGGATATGAACCTAACTGTATCACAACATTCTGAACCCAGTTCGCATACCGCTTTATAATGGGAAATAATTTAAGTCATAAACCGTATGAAACGTACGCGCCCACTAATAGTTTAAATACTACTACGAGCATAAAACAAAACCAACCAAACCCCATATCATACGTTTGCAAATTGCAATCATCCGCACACGTGTGCCGGTCCCACGTGCAAACTCATTGTCTGCCTTACCGGTCTTGGATGAGTCACTTTCCCACACAAATTTTCTCATTTTTATTTCAGCCAAACACGACTTTCTCCCAAACTAATAAGTCAAAATTCCAATTTACTTATTTGGGGACCATCTCTCGGACTATGTTGACGGGTATTTACGCTTAGAATACTGGTGTGTCGGTTCATAATTTTAGACTGAATCGGAAAACTCAAGTTTAGAATACTGGTCTTTCTAGAACTCGAATTTCATCCCTCCAAAATTAGTACAAATATATTGCAAGTCTAGTAACCATCGCGTCCAATGGTTACCAGACTTGCAATGAATTCCTACTAATCCCAGAGGTACGTTGGTATGGTATTCGAGTCTTGAGTTTTCGAACAGCGTAAAATTATGAGTTGTAGGTATGGTCCTTGTACCCATGTTAAACAAAAAAAGTCTCTTTTTATTAAAGGATCTTCATGCTTAGAGCGCTGGCCTATCAGCTCATGATTTTACGATGAACTTGGAAACTTAGGTTTTTTGACCTTCTCAAAAAATTTGAAGTTCGTAACTTCAGGATTAATAGGAATTCATTACAAGTCTGGTAGCCATCAGACCCTTGAGCCCGATTCTTACTAGACCTAGAATAAATTCCTACTAATTATGGAGGTACAGTGTTCGTGTATTGAGAAGGGCGAAAAAACTTGAATTTCCAAGTTCATCGTAAAATTATGAGTTAATGGACCAGCGCTCTAAGCGTAATGACCCGTCAACATACCAGAATTCATAATTTTGGATATTCATAAGTACAACACATTATTTGGCCCGAACGACTTAATTTGCCCAATGGAATCATATACTTCATTCATCCACGATAAGTATACTAATTTTTAATTTTTCGGTCTTCCAAATATAATTTTGATCATTAATTATTTTAGTTATCTATAAATAAAAATTATACAAAAACTAATATTTCGAAAATATATATTAAGATACATTTACAAATACTTACATGATTATAATATTTTTATATACTATGATTACAAAAATAATATTTTAAAAATATATATTAAGATTACAACAAAGTGTCCCTTTAGAAGTGCAACTCATTAAATACTTCAAATCACATCAAACAATCGTCTTTTACTTTTTAATCTTCATCACACTCACCGTCAATACATTTTACCTTTTAATCTACACCACACACTCTCCATTAATACTTACAAAACTCACACATCAATCACATTCAATTATTCTCCTGAAATACAAAAATATTACTCCAAATATTGCACTTCGACCGGGACTGATGGAGAAATAGTTAAAATTTTAAGATCAAAATTTAGTAATTTTGAATGATTAAATATTTTTAAGGTTAAATTTTCGTTTGAGCTGTACTTTGTTCTTTTCTTTGTTTCCTTAAAGTTGAGTTGGTCTGTCAGTGTCACGTGTGCCCCCCTATCTGATGCTTTGCAAATATTAATAATATGGACAAAGTATGATTTTTAACTTATGGCAGAAAAAAATAATGGTACGCACAACACAATGCATCTGTTCATTTTCTTTTCAATTTCACTTATAATATACCAGAAATAGATTCTTCGTTCACTTATCGGGCTATGATCTCGTTTGGTAAAAAGTTTTTTTTGAGCCAAAATTAGATTTTTGAAATAAATTAGAGGTTAGACTTTATAAATCTCGAATTTTGATGTTTGATTGGGAGCTTTTTGAATTAGATGATCGGGCTCAATTCTCTAATTTTCAAAAAGTGTTGTAAACTAAAAGAGAGAAGAGAGAATAGAATAGAGAATGTAAATTCTTATGTATTACAACTGAGGGTGAGAGTCTCTATTTATAGAGTACAATAGCTTGGAGTCCAAGCAATATAATACCCAACTTAGGGTTACTATAATACATCAACGGGCCTGATTAAGTGGGCATCCACAACAGTTATGTTTATCCCTTGGATGTCCACTGTTTCTAAGTTGATTGCCTCATTAAAACCTTGCTAGGAAAACCCTATGAGACAAAACCATAGCTAAAGAAAAAGAGTACAATATGATGAACTTAGAACAATGTTGGACACGCATATGTTGCCTCGTTAAAACCTTGATAAGGAAAACCCAGTGAGATAAAACCTTATTGTAGTCCTGAGAAATTCTCCCCTCGAGTAAATGCTACCCGAAACATTACTCCCCCTCGAAGTAAGGACACAACTACTAATTGGTTTGATGATTGAGTCGCTGCATGTCTATCCTATATAGCAAATTTTGAAACGTTGACTTCGGCAGTGCTTTTGTGAACAAGTCTGCTAAATTTTCGCTTGATCTTACTTGTTTTACAGCTATCACCTTTCTTTGTTGAAGCTCGTGTGCGAGAACAATATTGGTGGCAGATGCTTGGTTCGATCACCTTTGATAAACCCTTCTTCTACTTGAGCAATGCAGGCAGCATTATCTTCATAAATAGTCGTTGGTTCATTTGTGGTTGGGGTTAACTCACAATATCCTCGGATATGTTGAATTATCGATCTCAACCACACACTTTCTCTTGTTGCTTCATGGAGTGCAATCAATTTTGCATGGTTAGAGAAGGTTGCAACAGTACTTTGCTTTGTTGAGCTCCATGATATAGCTGCATGGCTATTAATGAAAACATAACTTATCTGGGAGCATCCCTTATGGGGTCAGAAAGATAACCTGAGTCCGCATAACCAACTAGACGAGAGTCGTTAGTGGAATCACAAGAATAAAACAATCCCATGTCAGTTGTCCCACGAAGATATCTCAATATATGTTTAATGTCATTTCGATGTCTTCTTGTAGGTGCAGAACCATATCGAGACAATAAACTTAATGCAAATGCAATATCAGGTCTAGTGCATTGTGCAAGATAAAAGAGTGCTCCAATAGTACTTAAGTATGGGACTTCAGGACCAAATATCTTCATGTTCTTCCCTTGGTCGAAATGGATCTTTATCTAAATCCAAACTCCTTACAACCATAGGAGTGCTGAGCGGATGTGCTTTATCCATTCTAAACCGTTTCAAGACCCGTTCAGTATACCTAGATTGATGGAGTAAAATTACATTGTAATTTCGTTCCATTTGTAAACCGAGACAATGTTTTGTTTTGCCTAAGTCTTTAATCTCGAATTCTTTCTTCAAGTAGTTAGTAGTTTTGTCCAATTATTTGGAGTGCGCGATAAGATTAATATCATCTACATATACTGCTACTATAGCAAATCCATCTACAGATTTCTTCATGAAGACACAAGGGCAAGTTTGACTATTTTTATATCATTCCTTAGTCAAATATATACTAAGACTATTGTACCACATCCTTCCGAATTGTTTTAACCCATATAGTGCTCGTCTTAGTTTTATCAAACACATTTTTGACTTTGTCTCAGGCATTTTAAACCCTTCTGGGATTTTCATATAGATGTCAGTATCCAAGTCTCCATATAGATATGCAGTTACAACATCCATGAGCCTCATATCAAGGTTTTCAGAAACTGCAAGACTAGTTAGATATCTAAAAGTAATAACATCCATAACTGGGGAGTATGTCTCCTCATAATCAATCCCGGGTCTTAGAGAGAATCCTTGTGCTATAAGTCGGGTTTTGTATCTTTCAACTTCATTTCTCTCATTTTGTTTTCTTACGAAAACTCATTTGAACCCGACAGGATTTACACCTTTTGGCGTTTCCACATAGGTCCGAACACACGTTTCTCTAGAGAATTTAATTCTGTATGAATAGCATCTTCCCACATTGGCCAATATTTTCGTTGTTGACATTCATTTACACTACGTGGTTCATGTTAATCATCATCATTGTCCTTTGATATTTCAACAGCTACTGCATAGCTAAATATGTCATCGATGACAAATGCTTTTCTGTCCCATAATTCACCTGAACATGTATGAAAAATTGAGATCTCATCATTTTCAGGTACCTGTGCCTCCTCATCAGGGGCTATCATAGACATTTCAGTGTATTTGGGAACTTCTGCATTTTCATTATTTATTTCTGGAGCTCCAGCCTTTACCAGGCTTTTATCAGGATAAGATGTTGCATTGGATCTCTAGTTTCTAGGAGCACTATCCTTGGAACCTATAGGTCTACCACGCTTCTGGCGTGTAGTAGAGTCATTTGCCGTCGGCATTGGACCTTGTCCAACTGGAACATTTATTCTGGCTGACACATTCATAGCTGGCACATGTGATTTTGTTACCTTTGCCGCATCATTAAATGCATCAAACAATTTATTTGCAATTTCCTACAAATATATCATTTTCAGTATCTCATTTTCGCATTGTAGAGTTCTGGGATCTATATGAGCCAGGCTAGGTGTGTGCCATGTCAATTTACACCATTCACGCTGTTCTTTGGCAACTAGATTTTGTTGCTTATCTCCCCCTAACGACAGGAATACTGTCTCATCGAAGTGGCAATCTGAAAACCTTGCGGTGAATACATCCACTGTCATTGGCTCAAGATATTTTATTATAGATGAAGACAGAAAACCAATGTAAATACTAGACCTGGCAAAAGTGGCCCAGGCCCACGGGCCGGCCCAGCCCACCCATGAATAAATGGGCTTTGGGTTTTACTTTTTTAGCCCATAGAAACTTGGGCCTTTTTGGCCCGCCCAGATTTTGGCCCAGCCCAGGAAGGCCCAGCCCACGGGCGCCCAGAGGCCCATGAAAAATTTAATAACTAATAAATATTAATTAATTAGGCTAAGGTTAATGGGTATAACTTTACACCGTAACTTATTTCAATTTAAAGTTGATTTTGTTTAGATTTTTGTATTGATATTTTGCTATCGAATACAGATAATGGACCAAATGATGAGCTACTTTCCGTACCGCTGGTTGTAGTGCAAGAATCTAACGGTTTTAATAGTATTGAAATGGATGTTTGAACTTTTTAAAATAGTTGAAAATATATTTCTATCATATTATTGATACTTTTAATATATTCTGGTTAATTAAGTTGGAAGCAAGAAAAAATCTGTAGCCCATGGGTTGGGCTAGGCCCGCCCAGCATGGGCCACGAGCATCAATATTTAGGCCCAAAAAATCCTGGACCTTTTTGGCCCAAATTTCAAAATTTGACCCACCGTTGCATTGCAAATTGGCCGGCTCAATCCGTTGCTGTATAGTAAATACCTAAACGTATTTGGGGACCCATTTTTGTTCTCTTTGGATGCGGAATTGGAACATAAACCGCACACCCAAATTTTCTTATGTGTGATATGTTAGGTTGCCTACCACTAATAAGCTGTAGAAGTGAGAAACGATTTTAAGCAGAAGGTCAAAACCTAACTAGAGATGCGGCATGTAGGATGACATATCCCCAAAGAGTAAGTGGCAAACTAGATTGCATGAGTAATGGTCTAGCTATAAGTTGAATACATTTAATGAATGCCTCAGCTAGAGATGTACAATAACTATCGAATATTTGTGATGTAAATTCAGCCGCATTATCCAATCTAATTGATTTGATATGGTTATCTGGAAAGTAAGCTCTAAGCTTTATGATCTGAGCTAATATATTGGGAAAAGCTAAATTTCTAGTTGACGGTGAACAAACATGTGACCACCTAGATGATGCATCAATAATTACCATGAAATACTGAAATGGTCCACTAGTAGGATGAATAGGACCACATATATCATCTTGTATCCTTTGTAAGAAAGCTGGAGATTTATTCTCAACCTTTAAGAAAGACGGTCTAATTATTAGATTTCCTTGTGAACATGGGACACACAAATAATTCTTAGGTAAGTCGAGATGGTACTTCTCTAATGTATGTACACAAGAATTGCCAATGATCCTCTTGAACATAGTTTTCCCAGGGTGACCCAAACGGTCATGCCAAATTGTACACAAGGCAGGATCATGCTTCTTCTGTTTCACAACATTCGAGTGGGATTCAATTACACTGATCTTGGTGCAATACAGACCCACTAAAAAATAGGAGAACTCTTCTAATGTGAGCTTCTTGCTCCCAAAATTAGATATGATACACAGAGTCTCTTTTTTACCATTATTTCGAGTTTCAATATGGTACCCATTTATGCGCATATCTTTGAAACTTAGCAAATTTCTTCTTGAATTGCTTGAATATAACGCATTATGCACAATAATTTGGGTACCATTAGGTAACATGAGGTGTGCTTTTCCATAGCCCTCAATTATATGAGCCGGCCCATCTATAGTTGATATTTTATGTGTATCAAATATAATTTTAGAGAAAAAATTCTGACTCTTCAAAATTGTATGAGTCGTAGCACTATCCACCAAACACATATCTGTATCATTTTTCTCCATCTGTCCATCTATACACTTATCATAGAATAAGATTCCATTACCACAAAACATAAATAAATTCAAATAATTAACTAGAAAATTATTCATAAGCATGTTCAAATATTCATGACTTGCTAAAACAAAACCGACTCTCATGGCCTTCGATCGAGCGGCCACCTCCACCGCTCGTGGGCTTTTTCTAGCATTGTCTCGAACGGGATTTCGGTAAGCTGCTTAGATGGGTAGTCTTAGTGAGCGACGTACCGGTACGTGGGCGTTCGATAACCTATTAGGTCATCGGACGAGCATGGTGAGGCGGTCGCTTGTTGGGGCAAAACATCGTAGTGGAGTGCCATGTTTTGTGATTAGATGCATTTCTAGCAAATTGCTCGGTTGGTTCGGTAAAGCGATTCCCCTCACTTGTGGGCTTTTCCTAGTAATTATTCGACCAAGATTTCAATTAGCTGCTTCGATGGGTAGCCTGAGGGAGTGGCGTACCGGTACGTGAGTGTTCGATAACCTAGGTGGTCGGGCAATCACGGTGAGGTGGTCGTTTCTTTGGGCAGAACATTGTAGTGGAGAGCTATGTTCTTTGAGTTGATGCATTGCTAGTGAAATGCTCCGTCGGTTCGGTATTGCGGTCCTTTTTTGCTCGTGGGATTTTTGGCAATATTGCGAACAAGATTTCAGTGATCTACTTTGATGGGTAGCCTTTGCA
The DNA here is from genome assembly GCA_033398695.1 of Orobanche coerulescens. Lineage (NCBI taxonomy): Eukaryota > Viridiplantae > Streptophyta > Magnoliopsida > Lamiales > Orobanchaceae > Orobanche > Orobanche coerulescens. The sequence continues at coordinate 14,187,150 of CM065801.1, forward strand.
AATGATGTACCGGTACGTGGGCGTTCGATAACCTAATTGGTGGTCGGGCGATCGTGGTGAGGTGGTTGTTTGTTTGGGTTAGACATCGCAGTGGAGTACTATGTTCTTGAGTCGAAGCATTGCTCTTGAAGTGCTCGGTCGGTTCGGTTGATTGGTCCCATGATAATGACTCATGCAAACATAAACTTTGTAAGATTTAAAACATACTAAAAAAATTAAACTAAGATAGAGATAAAAAGAAATTATTCCAGTTCAGAGTATTCTTGAAGTTCCTTTCACGATATTGTTGTTGCAAAAGTATATTATTTGCGTGAAAGGTGGAGAGGGTCATCTCAATTAACTGGTGCTCAGTTACTTTTTCTCCACAAAGTCTCAAGCGAGAAACAATATTGAACAAGGCAGAATTGTACTCCTTTATAGTTTTGAAATCCTGATATCGCGGGTTTAACCAATCAATAGTAGCTTGGGGGTGTATGACCATAGTCTGGTCATTAAATCTGTCTCTTAACGATATCCACAGATTTAATGGATCTTCTTCACAAAGATATTCTGCCTTCAAATCATCATGGATATGGTGGCGCAGAAAAATTAGGGCTTTCGCCTTATCTTCAGAAGCTACTGTACTTTCTTCTTTGATAGCATGTGTTGGAATATTTTATTCCAAATATTCATTAATCGAGTTTTGATGATTAGTTGTTAAACAAAAAAACAACAAGGAAGCAAAACAGAATAACAAAGACAATCAAGCTGGGCAAAAAGTCACCTGATCAGACGAGAAGACAAAAACCTACCTAATCAGACGAGTGCAAAGTTACCTGAAGATAAAGTCACCTGATCAAGCTTAACGTACGTAACGGAGAACAGATAACGTACGTAATGTGAAAGCTACATGATGTCACCAAAGTTACCTGATGGAATTAATGTATGTTATATGCATAGAATAACGCACGCTATCGAAGGTACATAACATACGTAACGCAGAGGATTTAACGTACGTAATGAAGTGTTTCAAAATTCAAACAAGAAGCTGTTGAAGATGACGTCATGGCATAGGTCAGCATGCAACGGATAATTTGACTAAAGATAACGTACGTACTGGGGAGAAGCTTAACGTACGTAATGACAAAGACGAAAGCTACTAGACTGTTTTGTGAAGAGCTTAACGTACGTAACATGATGATGTTAACGTACGTAATGATGCTAACGTATGTAAAGGTTGGACAATAACGTATGTAATGGAGAGTGCAGAGCTAACGGCTAGTTGGAGAAAAATGGCTATAAATACCAAACTATTTGGTATCAAACAACACAACAACCTTGAGCAAATCATTCATACTTGAGATATCATTGTAATTATTCTAGTATGTCGTATGTTCGTATCCAGTATGTCGTATGTTCGTATCCAGTATGTCGAGACATCGGACCGGAATAGTTGGATTTTGGCTAAGTATAGAGCCCTTAACGTACGCTAAGTTTAAGGACTTACGTACACTAAATTATGCGCTTTCGTACGTTATGCATAAGGCATTACGTACGTAACAAGAGGAATCAGACAGGATCCAGATATGATCGACAGGTGGGCCCGGTGTCGGCGGCTTTCGGCGTGGATGTGGACAGGTGAGTCAACGGATGGATTTACGTACGCTATACAGGGTGTATTACGTATGTAATACGAGTATAATACTATAGCAAGTCAACGTACGTATTACGTACGCAACGGATTAAGTGTTACGTACGTTACGGGGCGGCTGGCCGAGAGGACCTGTAGTGGCCGAGCATGGTCGGCAGTGACTCGCTGGGCGCTAGGACTGGCCGATAACGGCCGTAAGGCTGTGGCCGGTTACGGCTGTAAGGGCCGATTGCGTACGCAAGGAAGCTGCTGGTTACGTATGTAAGGATGCCGACCAAACTGGGCATATTGTTTTCAAGGGCCGATTACGTACATAAGGAAACTGCCGGTTACGTACGTAAGGAACCGACAGGTCTCGGCCTATTTAAGGCCGGGACACGGATCACTTGGGCATTTTCACATTTTCTTCATTCCTTTCGCGATTTTTCATCAGAGATCGATGGTTTTGGTTGGAGACATCATAGAGCAACATGTTTTGGAAGTTGGATTCATGTCTAACATCATCTTTCGTCCGGATCGAAGGTAAGAACACCTAAACTCTTGGTTTTGGAAATTTTTGGAGTTTCTTGATGTTTTGGCCGATTTCCTTCGTTTCATTTCAGATTTTTGATAGAACTTAGTTGTATTCTCGGAATCATACATTACTCTTGAAGTTTTGTGGAATAAATTCGAGTATTTCTTCGTTAAACGATGGAATTAGACTATGCACCTTAAGTGTTCGATAAAATACCTCAATGAGTAGAACTTGGGAAATTCTACACGTTTTCGTATGAATGGTGATTGAATTGATATTGTTGTGATGATTCTTGGTAATTACGGGAATTTTGTTAAGGGAAGATAATGAATTGATGAACAAATGCCTTGATTATGTAGTTATGATTATGGAATCGTAGTATTCTCGATGTTCTTGGTGGTTTGTTGCGATTCATGATGTTATGAGAAGTATATGTTGAAGAACATGATTATATACACCTTTAATTATGAATGAAGATTGTTTAGATGTTATAACACATCGGATTATGTCATTTGAAGATTTTAAATGTGATTTCGGAATAAGTTGTGTTCTTAAGGAATTCTTGGATTATATGAATTGATGAACATGTTTAAGAGGTGTTGGTATTTTGGATATGAATATGGAATATTCATATCTAGAACTAAGTTATGTGTTTTGGTACAATATTCGTATAGGAATACGAATATGGTTCCGGGTTTGATAAGATTATGATTCACTTTTGAGTTTGAGAATTCATACGTATTAAACAAGTGTTCAATTCGGATAATGGAATTATTTGAAACCTTTGGAATATGGTTATCTATAATGTTGAATTAATCGTATCATCCGGATTGATGATGATAATCGGTAATTGGTTTTTATTATGAATGTACAAGGAGGAAATTTGTAATCGTATTTAAGATTGAATGTGGAATCGGTAATGCTTATACACTTGGTTAAATTGATTATTGATATGATCTTCGGATTGTGGAATCGTATTGTGGTTTTGAATTCATGTTTTATTGGTTTGGGTTGTTTGGAGTTGTATTTAATCGGAATATTGAAGAACCATTGTGTTTGTTGATCGGTTATTGATTGTCATTTGTGATCATCGAGTTACGGCTTGTATTGTGGATATGAGTTCGTATTTGTTGAGTTGGATTATTTGGTTTTGTGTATATGAGCGAGGTTTCGTTGAACCGTTGAGTTTGTTGGTTGGGTATGTCGGTTATTGATTTTTATCGAATGTGTGTTAATCGGTTATTGCAATAGGTTGTGATGTTTTGATCGTGGATTATGACTGTTGTGTTGCGGTTGAGGTTGAAGAGTTCGTAGATTGCTTTTGGTCGGGGCTGAGGAGCTCGTAGACGAATGCAATGGATTTTGGTAACGGCTTCGTGGTATCGGTATCGAGGCAAGTTATACTTGTTCAGTTATAATATTTAATGAATGATTTCGCTTTCATTTCATTTATAATTCATATAGCAATGATATTATAAATATAAATTGTCGGGATGATGTTTTGTACATTGTGCCTTGGTTTGGATTAAATCATAATGTATATGGTTTAAATGTGTTGGTGAATAGGGAGATGTGAGTTATATTTGGTCAGTGATATGGAATATCGGATATCGAGGATGGTTTATCGTGTCGACATTGATGTCGGGATGGTGGTTTATTGGTATAAATGGACTATACCTATTTCGGGATTATTCGTATAACTGTGTATTCGTTCAGGGATGTTGGTTCGTGGAAAGGATATTGTCTTCGGCTTTGAGGTAATTTAAGTATTGTTCAGTTGTGAGATAATTATTATGTTGAGTTGTTGTATATGTTGTACGATGATGTTTCGTATATTGGGATTCGTATGGATTATTTTGTTGAGGGATGATGATCCCAGGGCTGATTGTATTGAGATCGTTGATCGTGTTGATCATTTATCGGGGATGATGATTCCAGGATTATTGTTTTGGATATTGATTAGTCGTGTCGACTTTTCTTTGTCAGTTTGTCATTATTCACTTCGGTGAGTCTTTTGATCCTTATTGGATATGTGATTCTTTGAGTTTCGTTGTCATGTTGCATCGTGACATATCTGGAGTCATATCTGCGTGTCGATTGGTTATTGTGTAGGATTTTTAGCCAGGCACATGATGGTTATGCATGGATGTTTCCGCATTGAACCGTGCACACGAGACGTAGTTCGTGAGGCTAATTAGGTACATCGTCCCACGTATATTCTGGATTCAGTATACGGGGTGGACATGTGCACGGACACATTTCCGGATCGGGCGTACTGTGACGTCCATCTTTTGAGCCATATTGTTTGGTCGTTCATAGTCCATTTAAATGTTTGGATGTGTTCGACGTTTTGTGATTGATGTTCATATGCCCGATGGGTATGTTCGACAGTCAAAGTTATTTCTTTGAGATCCATTATTGTTGATCATTTGGAGTTTACCTTGTTGATGGTATTCTCGGTTATTGTTGGTCCTTTGTTGATCATTTGGAGTTTACCTTGTTGAGGGTATTCTCGGTTATTATTGATCTTTGATGATTGTGTTTAGAGTTTACCTTGTTAAGGGTATTCTCGGTTATCGTTGATCCTTTATTGATCGTATTGGAGTTATCATGTCGATGATATTCTCAGTGATGTATTGGTTGATCATTGTTATTGATCGTATGAGCATTCGGACTGTACGTCGATGTTTCGGGATTTGTTATCATTGTCTTGTGCATTATGGTCTACAGATATGTTGTGTATTACTGGTTTATCCAGGTTGAGATTTGATTGTGTAATCCGACGGACAGTATTTAGCACAGATTGGATTATTTCCGCACTTATGAGTTATGAGGACGATTTGAGGACACTTGGTATTGTTTGAATACAGTACAGATAATTGTTGTTGAGTTCATTTCGTCATTTGAGAATGCGAAATGTGAATTATGGTAAGCATTGATTTGTTATGGATTGCTATGGATTGGTAAGGTTCTGATGGTAAGATTACGTTGGTAGTATTCTTACACTATTATTACACTGGTATGTAATTATTTATGATGATGTGATCGATATCATTATTGAGTATTGTGGCTGAACCCGTCGTGGGCTTTATTTTTAGATACTCGGAGATCGAGCTAGTAGCGGTCGTGAAGGGTGAGCTTCCTGGGTGATACTGGCTGTGGCATGTTTTTGAGTATCGAGTATTCTTTTCTGATTGTTTTATTTCGCTGCAATTGTGTATTTTTGAACTGCATTTTATCCGTTGCGTGTGTATATTTCAAAATAGCTTTTCGGTATCTTTACCAACTCGTGTGCACTTTCAAAATGGCCTTTTGGCATTTTGCGAACTTGGGTTATTTCCTTAAACCTTTTCCTAAACTATTTTGTCGGTACGTTTAAGGGGTGACTTAACGTATATTTTGAACTGTCGAGATTTGGCATTTCGCCTTGTATTTTCAAATAGTATTTGACGACGGTATTTGAGAACTATGCTTTTGAAAATATTTGAGTATTTAAAATATTACCGTCATCGGCCTTTTGGCGTTTTTAAATATTTTTGAAATGGTTTTTAACCTGGTGGGTTCCGGCGCAGGATCCACGATGCTAATATTTCGGATGATTTTGGGGGTGTTACAGTTGTTGGGTATATGCATATAACACTAATGAACAGAGAAGAAGTTTGTGGGAATTCATTGATAAAATCTGTCAGCTGGGAAATGAACCTTTGATTATTAGTGGAGATTTCAATAATGTGCTTAAGGTGGAAGAAAGATTCCAAGGGAATCCAGTAGCTGAGGCTGAAATAAAAGATTTTGCATATTGTATTAGTGTAAATCTCACCCCCATCAGAATGGTTGGAAATGAATTTTCTTGGTGTAACAAACAGGAAGAGAGTGATAGAATTTACACACTTATTGATAGAAGCTATGGAAATCCAGCCTGGTTTCATGAGTATGGTACAGTTGTGGTGGAGTTGATGGATAGAGGGGTGTCTGACCACTATCCCCAGAGCATTAATCTGAACCAAATGGAGATGAAAAGATCTTCTCCATTTAGATTCATTAATGCTCTCACAGAACATATGGATTTTAGGAAAATTGTGGTTGATCACTAAGGAAATTCTTGGCATCCTAATAAAATCATGAATATCTGGATGAAATTGAAAAATCTGAAGGAACCTTTAAAGAAACTCAACAATGCACATTTCATTAAGATTCCTGAGAAGTTGAAGGATTTGAGAAACCAGCTCAGAATAACACAGAAGAAAATGGACCAAGATAGACTGAATTCTGAGTTAATCTCTTCTGAAAAGTCTCTGCTAACTGCAATTGAGAAATGGAATGGTATTGAAGAGATGATATGGCATCAAAAAGCCAGAGTTGATTGGATTAAATTAGGGGATGCTAATAATAAATTTTTCCATGCTTTTTCCAAAGCAAGACAGAGTGGAAAAGCTATTAAGCTCTTAATCAGAGATGATGGTTCAAGATGCAACAATCAACAGCATATCCTGGAGGAAGTTAAAAGTTTTTACATGAAGCTTATGGGAAGTTCTACAGATTCTATACCAATGGTGGATAAGAGAATTGTTGAGAAGGGAGCTATGCTATCAACTGTCCAACAACAAAAGTTGGTTGAGCAATTTACTTCCCAGGAAATCAAAGAAGCCTTGTTTAGTATGTATTCCTCCAAAGCCCCTGGGATTGATGGTTAAAATGTATTTTTCTATAAATATAATTGGGGACTGATAGGGGATGATGTGATAAAAGTAGTGCAAGAATTCTTCATAACAGGCTCTCTTCCTAGGCTAGTTAACATCACACTTATCACACTTCTTCCTAAAACTGGAAATGCCAGCTCTATGAAATAATACAGACCTATTTCCTGCTGCAATGTTCTTTACAAGATTATCTCAAATGTTCTTGCAAATAGGCTCCAAGGTTGTCTTAACAACTTGATCAGTGAGAGTCAATCAGCTTTTGTCAAGGGAAGAGTAATTTTTGACAATATTTTAATGAGCCATGAGCTGATTAAAGGCTACACCAGAAAAGGAATTTCACCAAGATGTATGCTTAAGATTGATATTCAAAAAGCATATGACTCGGTTGAATGGCCATTTTTGAAACATTTGATGCTTGATTTTGGTATTCCTTATCAATTTGTTTGCTGGATCATGACTTGCTTGTCTATACTGTCTTATTCTTTCAATGTTAATAGGGATTTGACTGAGCCATTCCAAGCTAAAAAAGGGTTAAGGCAAGGAGATCCAATTTCTCCTTACCTCTTTGTCCTCTGCATGGAGTACCTTCAGAGATGTTTACTGGAATTGAAAGACGATGAAGATTTCAAATATCACCCAAGATGCAGGAGATTTAATCTGATACGTATGTGCTTTGCTGATGATCTTTTGCTTTTTTCTAGAGGGGATCTCAAGTCTTTGCAGCAGCTCTTCAAGGCTTTTGGAAAATTCTCTGAAGCTTCAGGATTTAAGGCAAATCAACTGAAAAGTTGCATTTATTTTGGTGGGGTGAACATCAACACTCAAAATTCTATTATGTAGGAATTTGGAATGACAAAAGGAGACTTGCCATTCAGATATTTGGGAGTGCCATTTGTAATATCCGCAATTTCAATTTCCGGAAATTTTCTTTTTTTTCGGCAGGAGTCCGTTTTGACGGCTCGCTTCTGACCGTTTCGTCATTCTGAGAATGTTTAATTCTGCACTTTTCGACGACTGAGTTCGTTTCGGTATCGTTTTGTTGGGTTCCGTGCTTTTTAGCGGCTTTTCCGCACTTGAGTTTGATTCCTACGAATCAAGTCTGAAACTGTTGTTCTGAGTTCCCATAAGATCGTTTAACTTTGTTAGACGTGTTATGAACTTCGGTTTGGTTATTCGATCACGTATCATGATTTTCGGGTGTTTTGGGACATTTTTGTAATTTCCCATGGTTGTGGGTATCCGTATACGTAATTGTTGGCTCGACCCTTTTCATGGTCGCGTGTGATTAATTGTTGCATGGTATTTCATTTCGGATCGATGATGTTGTCCGCGAGCATTTCGTCGTGTTCGTTCCGTGCGTTTTCGAAAATCGAATCGTCGGGTCATGATGGTTGGGCACTGGCCGGACAGGTGCGGCAGGCACTCTCGGAAGTGTTGGACACTGGACGGACAGGTGCGGCAGGCACTGTCGAAAGTGCTGGGAAATAGACGGACATGCACGGCAGGAACTGACGTAGCGCGCGCTACTGCCGGACGGTTGCGCACGCTAGCTCGGCAGGAATAGCGCACGTTATTCGGCCGGCCAGCGCACGCTATCGGGCTGGGCAGAGAGGTTTATGGAGTTCTGGTCTCGGGGAGGATCGGCAGGTAGCGCACGCTGCTGTCGGTTGTGGCGCGCGCTAATCGGCATGTGTAGCGCACGCTGTCGGCCGACTAGCGCATGTTACCTGGCCGAGCAGTTTAGTCCAGAGGGTTCTGGACAGGTCGGCTAGCGCACGCTATCGGGGTCGGGCAGGCAGGTACCGATCGGCAGGTTGGGTCAACAGTGCCGGGTCGTGCGGGACCCGGCCGAGGGTTCTGGGCCGATACTGGCCGATAGCGCACGCTATTTCAGAAGGCTAGCGCACGCTAGGCCGCGCCAGTATAAATATGACCGAGCAGTCATATTTCCACCTAGTTATCATTTCCTTTCTTTTCTGTCCGCGGCTGGAGGTTCGGAGGAGGTGAAGGCATGATGTTAACCAACGAATCCACGGAGGTCTAGAGCTTATATCATTGATTAATCATCCTATAACATCCTTTGATCCAACGAATCAAGGTTAGATTTCCTAGAACCCTATTTTTGGGAAATTTTGGGGTTTTTGGGTTTTGTCCGATTCGTTCCGTATTGTTGATTAATACATGACTGGTATGATTAATCATAGTAGTATTCATGTATTTAACATCATTTAATCCATTGTTCTTCCCCAAATCAAGGTATATTTCTTTATTTTCCTTCAAGTTGACTTTTTGGGGGATTTGTTCTCGATTTCGTTTTCCATCCAATTTTGATAAACCGATTGTTGTTAAATGATGTTGTTAAATATCCTATGTATTGTATATCCATATTTCGGTTTGGAATTCCGTTTTCGTGTTTTAACGGGACGGATCGTGTTCTTGGCCGTTTTGAGGGAAACCCTTGAACTTCCGTCGTTTGTTCCTTGAATTCAACGACTTTAGGTCGTGCTATGGAATTCATTTTCATTGTTGTTATTGTTGTTCGTAGTTTATTGTCGCGGGTTAGCATTCGGCGGAGTCGGTGGGTTCATAGTCGGTTCGTGCCATCATACTTCTGTTGATTCTCCGCGCGTGTGTTGATTCAAGGCAAGTACCTTGTCCATACATTCTTGTTTTGTGGATATGATGATTGGTGATCGTCTTGGTATGTTTGTTTGTTTGTTTGAAATGAACTTTCAAAATATTTGGTTAGCCTCGTTAAAGGCTCTCTTTCAAAACCGTGTGTATTTTGTGATTGGTGTGCCTCATAAACGATTATGTGAATCCTATGGATATGGTTGGTGTTGATGTTGCGCTTGAAGATGCGTGTGTACGTATGTTGCCTCATTTCGATGCGTTGTGGTTTGATGTTGTGTGTTGCTAAGTGTTTGATGCCTCTAGGTGAATTGTTAGGATACATTTGTTGTTAATGTGCTTTGCTCACCTCGGGAGGGTCTGGCGAGGCCTCGAGGGAATCTATGACTTCACTCTGGATTCACGAGTTTGAGTATATGATTTGTGAATGTGCTTTGCTCTCCTCGGGAGGGTCTGGCGAGGGCTTGAGGGAATCTATAACTTCACTCTGGATTCACGAGTTTGAGTATATGATCTGTGAATGCGTTTTGCTCACCTCGAGAGGGTCCGATGAGGCCTCGAGGGAATCTGTGACTTCACTCTGGATTCACGAGTTGGTGTTGTATTTGAGTGACCAAGATTTGCGTACCTTGGGTGATTATGTTGTGTTGATTTTTATGTCCGTCGAGGACACGTGACGTGGGTTTTGACCCTGTGAATTATTGTTGGTTTTATTTGTGAAAACAAAACTTTTGGGCTATGACCCCTGTTGATTTTGGAAAGAGAAGGATTCGAAACTCCTGAATTATTTTCTATCAAAACTCCCGATGGCATTTTAAACCATTTTATAAATTGTTTCCCTTGGCTTGTGATCTTTCGATTTTGGAAAAGCTTTACCTAAACTCTTTCCTTGGGAAGTATTTTCGTTATGTTTGAATCTTTGAGGATCCCTGGTTATTATTATTCTTGAAATATGATTTGTATGACTCGTATTTGCACTTTGTACTTGCACTAGCAAAATAGTGGAATTTTGCTAACCCCCGAGGAATCGGGGGGTAGATGTCTGTGCTTGCATTCAGGTTTTGAGAGCATAACACAGGGTCAGCATGAAGGATGATGAAAGATGATCGATACTAATCACATGAGGACCCGTACATTGTTGTATTGGTTTGGTTGTATTTTATTCCGCTGCAGTATTCTTTCCCCGTTATATGGGAGTGTGTTGTATTCGGCCCCTGCGTGGGCATGTGTTGAGATTGAGTTGTACGTATTTATTGAAAGACCAAATCGGTCTACTGAGTCATTTTAGCCTTAAAGGTATTGTTGAGATGTTCGATGTTGTTACCAGCCTGGTAGATCCTTGAGGAAACAGCGTGTAATATCCCTGAGCGAATTGGGGGTGTTATATAAATGGTATCGGAGCTTTAGGTTGTGGAAACCTAGGCTGTCGGGTCGAGTTGTGTCTGTTGAGTTTTGTCTTGTCGGATTTTGTCTGACTGAGTCGTGTCGCGACGCGTCGTCTGAGTTTGTCGGTCGTGATTAGTATCATGGGGCGATCATCATCTTCGTGCGTCCTGTGGATGTAAGTCTCCCTTCTTTGTGTTGTGCCTCGTGTGACACGAGCTACTGGTATGATTATGTGTTAAGTGACTGAGTCTCTATGCAGATTCTTAGTTTCGTGATGCATTTATATGATTCTCATGTTTCGTGTATATGAGTAGTGTTGTCGTTATTTATGTCCTTTTGACTGTGATATTTGACTGTTTATTTTCCGGTAAAAGACATGGGTTGTCTTGATTTTGAGCGAGTTGATGTGTGTATTGTGATGTATGTAAGTGAATGTTGTACATATGAGTTTTTAGGCATTCTAGCCTAATAAATTTTCGAAAACCTTGAGTATCTTAGAAAATAAATTTCGAGACGTACTTTTAAAATGAATTATTTTCTCGCGGTACTTTCAAGGTGCCTTCTAGTGCCGCAATATGTTTCAAAATTATTCCAGTTGAGGACCAAAATATTTTTGAGATATTTTCAATTATTTAGAAATGCTTTGCTTAGACCCGAGGGTCGAATATTTTTGAAAGTTTTTCACTAAAAGAAAAGTGTCCTCATTTTTGTTCAAACGCAAGATGGTTTTCAAAGTCTCGATAATGGTGTTTGTACTACTTTTTGTAAGGTGATACTCAAGATCTACCGGTATTTCCAAATTGTTTTCAAAAAGGTGGTTTTCGTTTTTAAAACCTATCATTCCTGTTTGTGGTCCGGGAATGTATGTATGATGTTCGAACTTTCGTTAGGGTGTTAACACCCGAGTTGTGGTTAAATTGGTGGCGTGAGCGTTGAGTCGTTCCCCACGCATTTGTTGTGTTATTTCTCTGTGAGAGGTGTAATGTTGATCTTTAATGTTGTCGTTTCGTGGTGATTTGCGTGCTATCGCACCCGTGCGAGCGGTTAGAACTTGAGTTTGTATGATTGTGTACATACGTGGTTGCTTCGTGATGTTTAGTAATTATATGCTGGTTATCGTTCGGGCTGTTGTAATCGTCGAACGATGTCGTGGTTGTTGTGATTTTTGTATGTGTTGATATGTTATGCTGAGTTGGCATCTCCGGTATGTTGTTTTGCGGTGTTATGTTCCATTTTACCTAGCAGTTGTATTTTCGGTATGCCGAGGCGTTTCGACTGTAATATGCTGGGGCATGTATGTGCAAATTGTCCTTCCACGCCAGTACCAGATTACAAGTGTGGACTCGAGGGACACAGAATCCAGTTTTGCGAATTGGTTACCGAGACTTCCGGAGTCTGCGCTTCAGCACAGATATCAGGTTCGGCTCTGAGAGGCCCATGGGAGATGTTTCTGTCTGTTGCTTTTTGTGTTGTTACCTTGCTCCCGTTGTTGTGAGTTGCGGGGATGATATTTCTTTCATAAGAGGTCGAACGTAATGCCCGTATTATTTTTGACTTCTGCAGTTTATCTCTCTCAATTCTATCAACTCGCTCGTATTCGTTGAGACTTTTTGAACTTGTTTGGTATCTCGGTTTTCATCGTTCGAATGGGTTGTATCCTTGTTTCGGATCAGTATGATTATCGTTGTGACTTTTCCGAGTTCGGTTCGATTCTTGTGAATCTTGTTCGGAAGTAACATCTTTTAGTTTCTACTAGTTCTTTTGATGTCTTGAGTTGAAGTGTGAACTTCGGAGTCATTGTTCGACTGTTGTCATTCGATCATTGTTGTACGATCGTTGTAACTCGATCATTGTTTTTCGATCGTTGTTATTCGATCATTATTTTTCGATCATTGTTGTTCGATCATTATTGTTCGATCATTGTCGTTCGATCATTGTTGTCGATCGTGGTTGTCTGACTGTTGCTGTCTGATATCGTACCGCGAAGAATGGTCGTTCACCGTTAGTCAATTGTTTCGAGTGTGGCCAGGTGGGTCAGCGAGCTGTGCATCGCGAGACAGTAACTGAGATATTTGGGGATCGAGGTTGCGTCTCTGCTCCGAAATGACACAGAGATGCCTAGTGTGGTTTTTGAGGATTTCGGCGTAGTCCGAATTGTCTGTGATTGTCCTTGTGAATCGTTTGTGTTTATTTTATGTTTTCCCGACTGTGTGTTTTTTTGTAATAGGTGCTTTGTGCTTTGTGGTTGTTCGGATAATCGACTTGATTGTATTACTTGTTTGATGACACTTGTCACTTGTTGTTTTCTTTATGCCCTTGCTTGTGGCATTACGATGGTCGTCGTGGAACGTGTTTTCACGCCATATGTTCCCTTGCGTTTCTTATAACGTTTCGCCATTGGGCACGAGTTTTGGGTTTGTGTGTATCTCGTTGAGTATTTCCTGGCGGGATATTGCTTCTCCTTACTTGTTTTAAGTTTTGGGACGAAACTTCTTTTAAGGAGGGTAGTATGTAATATCCGCAATTTCAATTTTCGGTAATTTTCTTTTTTTCGGCGGGAGTCTATTTTGACGGCTCGCTTCTGACCTTTTCATCATTCTGAGAATGTTTAATTCTGCACTTTTCGACGACCGAGTTCGTATCGATGTCGTTTTGTTGGGTTCCGTACTTTTTAGCGACTTTTCCGCACTTGAGTTCGATTCGTACGAATGTCGTCTGAAACTGTTGTTCTGAGTTCCCGTAAGACCGTTTAACTTTGTTAGACGTGTTATGAACTTCGGTTTGGTTATTCGATCACGTATCGTGATTTTCGGGCATTTTGGGCCATTTTGTAATTTCCCATAGTTGTGGGTATCCGTATACGTAATTGTTGTCTCGACCCTTTTCATGGTCGCGTGTGATTAAGTTTTTTTTTTGGTAAGGGCCGCGTGTGATTAATTGTTGCATGGTATTTCATTTCGGATCGATGATGTTATCCGCGAGCATTTCTTCATGTTTGTTCCGTGCGTTTTCGAAAATCGAATCATCGGGTCATGACGGTGATCGCCGGACAGTGTGCAGCAATCGCCGGAATGCCGGGCACCGCCAGACAGTGCGGCAGTAATCGGAATCTTCAGTAAATAGCCGGGCAGGTGCGGCAGGAACCGGCGTAGCGCGCGCTACTGCCGGACGGCTGCGCACGCTAGCTCGGCAGGAATAGCGCACGTTAATCGGTCGGCCAGCGTACGCTATCGGTCTGGGCAGAGAGGTTTCTGGAGTTATGGACTCGGGGAGGATCGGAAGGTAGCACACGCTGCTGTCGGTCGTGGCGCGCGCTAATCGTCATGTGTAGCACACGCTGTCGTCCGACTAGCGCATGTTACCTGGCCGAGCAGTTTAGTCTAGAGGGTTCTGGAGAGGTCGGCTAGCGCGCGCTAACATCCGCGCAGCGCACGCTATCGGGGTCGGGCAGGCAGGTCCCGGTCGGCAGGTTGGGTCAACAGTGCCGGGTCGTGTAGGCCTGGACGAGGGTTCTGGGCCGATACTAGCCGATAGCGCACGCTAGTCCGGAAGGCTAGGGCACGCTAGGCCGCGCCAGTATAAATATGACTGAGTAGTCATATTTCCACCTAGTTATCATTTCCTTTCTTTTCTGTCCGCGGCTGGAGGTTCGGAGGAAGCGAAGGCATGTTGTTAAACAACGAATCCACGAAGTCTAGAACTTATATCATTGATTAATCATCCTATAACATCCTTTGATCCAGCGAATCAATGTTAGATTTCCTAGAACCCTATTTTTGGGAAATTTTTGGGTTTTTGGGTTCTGTCCGATTCGTTCCGTATTTTTGATTAATCCATGATGGGTATGATTAATCTTAGTAGTATTCATGTGTTTAACATCATTTAATCCCTTGTTCTTCTCCGAATCAAGGTATATTTCTTGATTTTCCTTCAAGTTGACTTTTTGGGGGATTTGTTCTCGATTTCGTTTTCCATCCAATTTTGATAAACCGATTGTTGTTAAATGATTTTGTTAAACATATCCTATGTATTATATATCCATATTTCAGTTTGGAATTCCGTTTTCATGTTTTGATGGGACGGATCGTGTTCTTGGCCGTTTTGAGGGAAACCCTTGAACTTTCGTCGTTTGTTCCTTGAATTCAACGACTTTAGGTCGTGCTATGGAATTCATTTTTATTGTTGTTCGTAGTTTATTGTCGTGGGTTAGCGTTTGGCGGAGTCGGTGGATTCATAGTCGGTTCATGCCATCATACTTCGGTTGATTCTCCGCGTGTGTGTTGATTCGAGGCAAGTACCTTGTCCATATATTCTTGTTTTGTGGATATGATGATTGGTGATCGTCTTGGTATGTTTGTTTGTTTGTTTGAAATGAACTTTCAAAATATTCGGTTAGCCTCGTTAAAGGCTCTCTTTTAAAACCGTGTGTATTTTGTGATTGGTGTGCCTCATAAACGATTATATGAATCCTACGGATATGGTTGGTGTTGATGTTGCGCTTGAAGATGCGTTTGTACGTATGTTGCCTCATTTCAGTGCGTTGTGGTTTGACGTTGTGTTTTGCTTAGTGTTTGATGCCTCTAGGTGAATTGTTTGGATACCTTTGTTGTGAACGTGCTTTGCTCACCTCGGGAGGGTCCGGCGAGGCCTCGAGGGAATCTATGATTTCACTCTGGATTCACGAGTTTGAGTATATGCTTTGTGAATGTGATTTGTTCACCTCGGGAGGGTCCAGCGAGGCCTCGAGGGAATCTATGACTTCACTCTGGATGCACGAGTTTGAGTATATGATCTGTGAATGAGCTCTGATCACCTCGGGAGGGTCCGATGAGGCCTCGAGGGAATCTGTGACTTCACTCTGGATTCACGAGTTGGTGTTGTATTTGAGTGACCAAGATTTGCGTACCTTGGGTGATTATGTTGTGTTGATTTTTATGTCCGTCGAGGACACGTGACGTGGGTTTTGACCCTGTGAATTATTGTTGGTTTTATTTGTGAAAACAAAACTTTTGGGCTATGACCCCTGTTGATTTTGGAAAGAGAAGGATTCGAAACTCCTGAATTATTTTCTATCAAAACTCCCGATGGCATTTTAAACCATTTTATAAATTGTTTCCCTTGGCTTGTGATCTTTCGATTTTGGAAAAGCTTTACCTAAACTCTTTCCTTGGGAAGTATTTTCGTTATGTTTGAATCTTTGAGGATCCCTGGTTATTATTATTCTTGAAATATGATTTGTATGACTCGTATTTGCACTTTGTACTTGCACTAGCAAAATAGTGGAATTTTGCTAACCCCCGAGGAATCGGGGGGTAGATGTCTGTGCTTGCATTCAGGTTTTGAGAGCATAACACAGGGTCAGCATGAAGGATGATGAAAGATGATCGATACTAATCACATGAGGACCCGTACATTGTTGTATTGGTTTGGTTGTATTTTATTCCGCTGCAGTATTCTTTCCCCGTTATACGGGAGTGTGTTGTATTCGGCCCCTGCGTGGGCATGTGTTGAGATTGAGTTGTACGTATTTATTGAAAGACCAAATCGGTCTACTGAGTCATTGTAGCCTTAAAGGTATTGTTGAGATGTTCGATGTTGTTACCAGCCTGGTAGATCCTTGAGGAAACATTCTACTGCGTGTAATATCCCTGAGCGGATTGGGGGTGTTATACCACTATCCTCAAAAAAAGCTTTCTATTATCCAGTGCCAGCCTATTATTAAGAAGATCATTGATCGAGTGGAATGCTGGTCTTCTAAAATGTTAACATATGGAGGCAGAATTCAACTTATCAAGTCTGTCCTTTCTAGTATTTAGATATACTGGAGTCAGATCTTTTTGATACCACAGAAAGTGTTGAAGGTCATTCAGAAAGCATGTAGAATATTCCTATGGAGTCGAGTAAGGCTGAGGCATCAAAGAGAGCTCTGGTTTCCTGGGAACAACTGTAACTTCCTAAAATTGCAGGCGGATGGAACTTTACCAATGCCAAGGAATGGAACAAAGCAGCTATTTACAAGTTGTTGTGGTGCTTAACTCATAAGCAAGATAAACTATGGGTAAGATGGATTCATAGCTATTATATAAAGAATCAGGACGTATTGCTTATGGATATTCCAGCTCAAGCTGCTTGGGTGATTAGGAAAATCTTTGGAGCCAGGGAATACATTGCTGGATTACCTAATGGAAATAGTATTCTGAGTGCTCAATCATGTTCCATTAGGAAGACCTATAATGCTTTGAGGGGAAATTTTCAGAGAATCTCTTGGCACAAGGTGGTTAGTCAGAATGTTGCTCCTATCAAGTGCATTTTTATTACTTGGATGGCTATTTTGAATAGACTATCTACTTGTGATAAATTGGCTACATATGGAATCCAATGTGATATGCAGTGTATTTTGTGCAAAAAGGAGGATGAATCACACCAGCACTTGTTCTTCAAATGTGAATGGTCTTCTCAAGTTTGGAAACAGCTGACTTCTTGGAGTGGAATCCAGAGCCTCAGTAGAGATTGGGACGAGGAAGTGGAGTTTATGAAGACACAATGCCACTCAAAAACTGGCAAACAGATGATGCATAGAGTTGTGCTAGCTGTAGCACTCTATTATGTTTGGAAAGAGAGAAATACTAGAAGATTTCAACAGAAAGAAGGAAGAATAGATGCAGTGTTTCAACAATGCAAGATTATAATAGCTATTAGATGTAGTAAGGAAGCCAAGTTGGCTAAATTGCTGAAAAATTAGGATCTTGAATTGTTATGTCTTGGAGTTTGTATGTTTCTGTTGACGTTGCATATGGTTAATAAAATTACTTTATTTACCCCAAAAAAAATTAGGTATTAGAAAAATTTTTATGTAATTTCTAGTCTAATTATATTTTGTTCAAAGAGAATGAGTTTTTTTTAGTCCACTAAACTTCCCAATTTTGAGTAATAATTTCATTTTAATGAAATATGTAATTAGATTTATCAATATTTTAAATTATTGTCTTATGTTATATAGATTAAATATGAGTTTATTAAAAATATTTTCTAAAATAAGTGAGAATATAGAAATCGACAAATTAATGAATTGGGAGATATGTCCTCGTTAGTCATTTTATAATATTAAGTAGCTATCAGAATTTTTCACTCCAAAACTCACGATTAAATCAAAAATTGTTTGACCTTTAACATCATCGTTCAAGCACAATCAACATATAGTACTATCTATCTATCTCTCTATATATATATATATAAAGAGAATCGATGCTTAAAATAATATGTCAAGATTTTAACGCCAAAATTTTAAGTTACTATTTATGGAATATTATAAATGTTGTTTCAAAAATTACTTTAGCCACTTTTTTAATAGAGTACACTTGAGTAATGCTTTCAAGTTGGAATTAATTAATGATTCTATAGTATGGTATATATGGTAATAATAATTTCTGGAATATGATATATATAATTTAATCTGGATAAAATCAGATTTAGATCAATACTAGTTTAAACTCAATTTATATATATATATATATATATATATACACACACACTTATTTTCAAGAAAAATGTAATGGATTGGTAAAATAAATACGTTATGTTAAAATTATAAAATAAATATCGTAGCAAATATTTTTATGATATATATATATATATTTAGATAATTATAAATTTATTTGAAATGCAATTATAAATATATGAAATTATTTTTAGAAAAACATAGTATCTATAGTAAACATTTACGGCATACGATATACATTATTATCATTTTTACCCACGTACGAGAGAGATCTAGCATGGTGCTCAGAATGCATAACGAAATTATCATGATAAATTGTAACAGATATTTTTATGATATGATATATTTTTATAAATATACAAACATATATAAATATATATATATATATATATATATATAGATATATAGATATAGAGAGAGAGAGTGAGAGATTTAGGATCATATGAGAATGCTTTTTATGTTGTGAATTGAGAATAAATTTGAATCATTGATCTGTGTGTGATGTACGGTCCAGATTGGCTTATGCATGCAATATATGCATTTCGTGCATCAAACTTGTAATGCATAAAAAATCTGCATTATATGCATCAAAATATTGGTGCACTAGAATATTACATTCTATGCATACATTTTTGTGAGAAAAAATCTAGGTCATCCATTTAATCAAGATATGTGGATCAAATTCATTCTTATTTATTAACTTACGTATCATTCTCACAAGAACATATATATATATATATATAATTACGAATTAATATATAGAAAAAATTATTGTAATACCCCCAATCCGCTCAGGGATATTACATGTCGTAGACCCTCTCCTCAAGGATCTACCAGACTGGTAACAATATCGAACATCTCAACAATGCCTTTAAGGCTAAAATGACTCAGTAGACCGATTTGGTCTTTCAATAAATACATACAACTCAAACATATTACATGCCCACGCAGGGGTCGAATACAACACATTCACGTACAACGGGAAAGAATACTGCAGCGGAAATAAAATACAACTAAACCCATGACATCATAAGGATCCTCGTGTGATTAGTATCGTTCATCTTTCATCATCCTTCGTGCCGACCCTGTGTTATGCTCCCAAACCTGAATGCAAAAACAGACATCCACCCCCCGAATACTCGGGGGTTAGCAAAACTCCATTGTTTTGCTAGTGTAAGAACAAAGTGCAAATACGAGCCATACAATACAAGTCCCAAGGACAATAATAACCAGGAATCCTCAAAGATCCAAACGTAACGAAAAGCACTTCTCGAGGCAAGAGTTTGGGTAAAACATTCTAAAATCGAAATATCACAAATCAAGGGAAACAATTTATAAAACAGTTTAAAATGCCATCGAGAGTTTTAATAGAAAACAATTTAGGATTACCGAATCCTTATATTTCCAAAATCAATAGGGGTCACAGCCCAAAGGTTTTGTTTTCACAATTGAAGCCAACAACAATACACAAGGTTAACACCCACGTCACGTGTCCTCGACGGACATAAAATACACACGCACCCGTGAAGTTTCACTCGTGAATCCAGGGCTATACCATTGGACTCCCTCTGTGGCCCCGTCGAACCCTCTCGAGGTGAGCAAACACATTCACAAAACATACACACGCACTCGCATCGCCTAGGACCAGGACGAAGCCACAAATCCCACTCGAGGCCCCGTCGGACCCTCCCGAGCTGGCTAGTGAAATAATCAAGCACCACACGTCACCTAGGACCGGGATGAAGCCACGAATCCCACTCGAGGCCCCGTTGGACCCTCCCGAGCTGGCCGCGAAATAATCAAGCACAAGTAACATATCACACCAAGGATATCCAAACAATTCGTCAAGAGGCATCAAACACTTAGCAAAATACCACGTCAAACCATAACGCACCGAAAAGAGATAATATATGTACACACGCATTACCAAGCGCAACATCAACACCAAACATATCCAAAGGATTCACGTAGTCACTTACAACCCACACAATTTATAAAACACATGCGTTTTGAAAGTGAGCCTTTAACGAGGCTAGCCGAATCTTTTGAAAACTCATTTCAAACAAACAAACAAACATACCAAGATGATCACCAATCATCATATCCACAAAACAAGAATAGTATGGACAATATACTTGCCTCGAATAAGAACAACGCGGAAAATCGATCGAAGTAGGTTGGCACGAACCGACTACGAACCCGCCGACTCCACCGAACGCCAACTCGCGATAATAATCTACGAAGGACAATAACAACGATGAAATAAATTCCATAGCACGATTTAAAGCCGTTGAATTCAAAGAACAAATGACGAAAATTCAAGTGTTTCCCCCAAAACGGCCAAGAACACGAATCGGCCCGACAAAACATGAAAATGGAATTCCAAATTGAAATATGGATATACAATCCATAGGATATGTTTAACAACATCATTTAACAACAATCGATCCATCAAAAACGGATGGAAAACGAGATCAAGAACGAAATCCCCTAAAAAGTCGATTCGAAAGAAATCAAGAAATATACTTTGATTCGATGAAGAACAATGGATTAAATAATGTTAAACACAAGAATACTACTAATATTAATCATACCCATCATGGATTAATTAATAATACAGAACGAATCGGACAAAAACGCAAAAACCCCAAAATTTCTCAAAATAGGGTTCTAGGAAATCTCACCTTGATTCGCTGGATCAAAGGATGATATCGGTTGATCAATCAATGATATGAAGTCAAGAACTTCGTGGATTTGTTTTTCAACAACATGGCTTCAAGATCCCCAAGTCCCCAGCCGCGGAAGAGAAAGAGAGAAATGGGAAAAATGTTCCAAACTGGACTGCTCTGCCACATTTATACTGGTGCAGCCTAGCGCGCGCTAGGCTGCCGAGCTAGCGTGCGCTAGGCTGCCGAGCTAGCGTGCGCTATCGGCCCGGGCCACAATCCGGAACCCCACTGCCCTACTGACTCAGCCAGGTAGCGTGCGCAGCCTTCCGGCCGTAGCGTGCGCAATGCCCGACAGTAGCGTGCGCTACCTGCCGATCCATCCCGAGTCCAGTACTCGAGTAACCCCTCTGCCCAGCCCGACAGCGTACGCTGAGCCGGCCGGTTAGCGCGCGCAGCCTTCCGGCCATAGCGTGCGCTACGCCGGTTCCTGCCGTGCCTGCCCGGCCAGTGCCCAGCACCTTCGACCGTGCCTGCCGCACCTGTCCGGCCAGTGCTCAGCCGTCATAATCCGACGACTTGATTTCCGAAAACGCACGGAACGAACACGACGAAACGCTCGCGGACAACATCATCGATCTGAAATGATATATCATGCAACAATTAATCGCACATGACCAAGAAAAAGGGTCAAGACAACAATTACGAATGCGGATACCCATAACTTTGGGTAAATTATAAAATGGCCCAAAACGCCCGAAAATCACGATACGTGATCGAATAACCAAACTGAAGTTCACAACACGTCTAACAAAGTTAAATGGACTTACGGGAAACTCGAAACAGCAGTTTCGAACGAGATTCGCAAGAATCGAACTCAAGCGTGGAAAAGTCGCTAAAAATCACGGAACTCAACAAAATGACACCGAAACGAACTCGGATGTCAAAAAGTGTAGAATTAATCATTTTCATAATGATGAAACGGTCATGAGCGAGTCGTCAAAATGGACTTTCGGCGAAATAAAAAGAATTTACCGGAAATCGAAATTACGGGTATTACAGTCTACCCTCCTTAAAAGAAGTTTCATCCCGAAACTTAAAACAAATAGGGAGAAGCGATATCCCGCTAGGAAGACTCAACGAGATACACAAGAAACACGTAACTTACGCCCAACGGCGAAACGTTACAAACAACGCAAAGGAATATGCGGTGTGAAAACACGCTCCACGACGACCAACACAATGTCGCCGTTAGGGATATAATAAAACCAACATGTGACAAGTGTCATCAAATAGATAATGCAACCAAGTCGATTATCCAAACAATCACAAAACACAAAGCACCCATTGTTGTTACCCAAATTATTATCCGGAGATGATATTGCTGGAATGATCGAGTAACAAACAAATGCGAGAACACTTCCGTGGGAAAGTAAATAACACAAGATTTACCGGGGTTGTTAGTCCCGGGCTTGAATGCTCTCGTGAGATGTTATGAAAACAAATACTTTGGAGTACAAATATTAATGTTAGAATACTATTACAATTAGTGTAAAGATTTTAGTTATCTTAGCTATAGAGCGTGAAGATTGCCGGAAGAACTAGATATGAAGCTCTGTGAGTTCTTGCTTTTTGGTGTTCTGTATATGTGTATGAGTTTTTCCAGTAAGTCCACTGTTTTCAGAATGTATTTTTTTTCTCTCTTAGGCCACTGTTGGAGGCCTACTACTTATAGTAGAAGAGGTTGCTAGGTCCTCCCCAGCGATCGCGGGCGACCGCCGTATTCTATATTAGAATAATGTGGGCGATCGTCCCATCACGTGGGACTATTTCCTTAAAGTCCGAGGCTGCAGCTGGCAGCCAGATGTGCGGGACAATGAGGAGTCTGCACGCGTCCTGAGTCGCTGTCAGGGGAGGACCCACTATGTACCTTTCGGCGGGCCTGTCGGTAGATGTGAAGGTGGTGACAGGCTGGGGTCAAAGCCTTATCTTGTGGCGCCTTTTGCGGATCTGTACGTGGGTCTACGTCTGAGATTCGGTCTTCGAAGACTTTGACGGGTGTTGGTTTCATACGCGGTACGGGACGATCGTCTATGGTCGGACATCATAGGCAATTTCCAGATACCAATAGACAATCGCCTTGGGTGCCGACTGCTAGGTGTTTGCCCAACATCTGTCTTCTATGGTTGGCTCTTGACCATTACGCCGATCGTCATCGAGGCGTATAAATCGTTGCACAACAATTGCCCCCCAGCTCGCTCCGGTGTTGAAAACATGGGGTGAGGTGGCACTGTTGGCGATCGCCTGTTTTAGACGATTGGCTCGTCTGCTTATGACAAGGATGATCATCGCCTAGATGATCTGATTTCGAATCCGGACGATCTCCTTATGTGCTGGAAATAGCGGGAAATGGAGGCGGGCTCTTGAAACGTTGCAGGGACACGTGTCGCGCTATTGTTGGGGGAGTCCGATGGTTTTGTCAGACTTGTCGTCTGGCGTGCCCTCGAAATGACGTGTATGCGGGTTTCGAGGGCTGCATTTAATGTGTCCCCCTCCCGACGGTTGCACTTCAGCCCTCGGGATTATGCCTATTTGCATAGAGGTCCCTGCACTCGCCTATAAAAGGGCTAGGGCCACTTCAGTTCAACCCTTTATGCGCCCTTGAGTTTCAGACGAGACTTTGCCAAATTTCTTCGAAGATTCTTGTGCCGACCGACTTTCCTTCTAGGTAAGAATGAAAATTTTCTCTCCCCCTTTATTCTTAAGAACATGTCTGGAGGAGGATCTAAAACATACGAGGCTGGTAGCTCTTCCGCCGCCGCGGCTTCGCCTGACCGGGAAGAAACCCCCGTGGCTCTTTATATGGAAACCGCCGTCGAGGCCATTCGTGCGGGGATTGCACCCGCGGAGATTGAAGAGCTTTTCAATGAAGCTGACGTGGCGAGGTCGGCGGCGGTGGGGCAGAGGGGCTCGCCGGTGGATGAGGATGAGGCGGTGAGGCTGTACTGGGAGCAGAACAGCGTGTTCGGCCCTGCCTTTTTGGATTTTGCCAAGCTCATGGAGAGGATTGCCGGACCATGTCCCCAGTTTGACTTCGGAGCCTATTCTGCCGCCCAAACCTATGATCCCGTGAAACGGACGGAGTTTCGGGCCGCGGACCGCTCCCTATGGACCCTCAGTCAGATCCGGAGTTCGGCGACCAGGAAAGACTTGAGTCGCTGGAGGGCGAAATTCCACATCCCTTCTGATGTCTCGTTGCATGTGCCTTCAGAGAATGAACGTGCCGACCAACCCCCCGATGGTATGGTCGCCGTTAACGAACTGATCATGGAGGCCGGTCTACGGTTGCCATTGCCGTTTGCCGTGTCGTACCTGCTGACCGCCTGGAATGTGGCACCGCTCCAATTGACGCCGAACGCCTGGCTGCAGGTTATTAGTACCTTGACACTTTTTGGCAGTCATCGGTTGTTCCGTCTACCTTCTGCGTTGGAAATGAACTACCTCTTCAAACTGACTGCGCAGAAGGGATCGGTCGGCGGCTACCACATTCAGGGTCGCATGGGTAGAGTGGTCCTCAGGGTGCCGAACAAGACCTGGGGCGACCTGACGAAATGGTTTTGGGTCGGAGGAGTGTGGAGGTCGGCGTCGAGTGATAAGCCGGAGGATGAGTTGGCTATCCCCACCAGTTTTCGGGAGAGGAATCCGAGTAAGGGTTTTAACTCTCCCTTTGATCGGATACCCATTGGACTGATCTAATTTGGTTTCCTTTTTGCAGGCTTCCTTGTTCCAACGATCGGCGATCTCCCTTTCGACTTCTTGATCGTCTGGGAGTGGATTCGCGGCCTGCCGGACTCCTATATCGACGTTCGCACAGTCAACTACGAACCTCATTGGTTGGGTGCCCGATTGTTTTTCTTCCCTCGCCATCTGAAGGTTCCAGGTATAAGTTTTTATTTCCTCTTTCCTGCTTGGCGATCGTCTGTTCGAAAGAGATGTCTAACTTGTCTGAATTTCTTCTTTGACAGAGATCCATTTTCCCCGTTATTTCGAGCCCCCGAAAGAGATCTCAATGTCGAACCCCAGTCTTTTGGGTCGTCTTCACCAGGGAAAGAAGACGGGTCGTGCCCGAGCAACGA
This sequence comes from Orobanche coerulescens, assembly GCA_033398695.1. Lineage (NCBI taxonomy): Eukaryota > Viridiplantae > Streptophyta > Magnoliopsida > Lamiales > Orobanchaceae > Orobanche > Orobanche coerulescens. The sequence continues at coordinate 14,212,311 of CM065801.1, forward strand.
CATCCCGTCCTGTCCCTGCGGTGAGACCTACTATGGTGCCGGTCGTCGAGCCGGAAGCTCGGGAGGAAGAACAGCTCCAGCGCAACCACAAGAGGCAGAGGCCGCAGGAGTCCCTGTCGACTGTTGACGCGGAGGTATCCATTTTGGAGCCGCCGGTTGCCGCGCCACCTATCTCTGCTGTTCCGATGGCAGAGGGGTCCAGGCCATCAGCTGCCTTCCTAAAGACCGCGGTGATCGCCGAAGCCAAAACTCCTCGGGGCAAGCGCTTTTTCGGCCGCGACCCCGAGTTGGTCACCAGGTAAGACCGGTCTGATCTTTCTGAGTTAGGCTATTTGTGTAGGATGTATACTAACTCCTTTGTTTCTTTTTGTTTGTGTTGCAGGGTCCGTCTTGCCGATCCGGACGTCTCGCCGATGGTGCTGGATTTCTTGGCGAGCAAGTCTCCGCGCCAATACCTCGACGTCCCTTCTTACGTCTCCCGGGCCATCACCTCTCTTCCCAAGGCCTGGACGACCGACGTCGACGCGATTGCTCGTGGGCGGTGTGTAGATGCCATGCAGGCAACGCTCGCCCTGACTCTCCAAGCGGCGACGATGGCCGCCCAAGCCGTTAAGGATACGAGGGGCGACCCTCTAATGCTCGCGTCTATCAAGATCTCGAGGTTGCCCGGAACCAGAATGCCGAGTTCGCTAACCGGATCGTGTCCATGGAGAAGGAACATATTGAGACGGCCAAACGGGCCAAACAAGACCTCGACCGGATGAAGCAAGAGCTTGGCCGGTCCAGGGAAGTGGCCGATCGATTCCGCGACCAGATGACGGATGCTCGTCGGTTGCACGCGGCCTCGCAGGAAGAGGTGGCTGGGCTGAAGGTGACAGTGGATCGGCTCAACGGAGAGCTGGAGATGACGAAAGGGGAACTGGCCGCCAAGGTAGCCGAGCTCGCGGATGCTGATAAGACGACTGCGGGGCTGAAGGAGCAATTAAAGGCGATCGAGACCGATCCCTACCTTAATGTGGGGTACTTCGGCGAGTTCGCCTACTATGTGGCTTACACCGGCGCTATCCGTGCTGCCAAGAAGGTAGGGCTCGAGGTCGGCCCTATGATGGAAATCTTCAAAGCCTATGTTCTTGAGCATCCTTTGCAGCCGGACTTCTCCCTGCCGATCCCCGATCTCACCGAATTAGGGATTGATATGAGCTGGTATCCGTTTCCGGATAAACTTATTTATCCTGAAATCGGTGAGGAAGCGCGCGCCGATCCGCCTGCTGGAGGCAAAGGCCAGTCGGGGGTGGCCTGAGTGAGGCTGGAGTTTGTTTTGTTTTCCTTTGCGTTGTAATTTCTAGTTTTCTCTTGTATTGCCTTCGGGCTTGTAAGTACGATCGTTTTGAGTGGAATAAAATACTTCTTCTTCGCATGTGATTCTTTATATGTACGATCGTCTCTTCTGAATGTTTGCATATGAGTTGATACAAGTGTTTTCATAGTTGCACCTGATGCCTTGTTTGTATGAACGACTGTTTGAATGTTCCGCATCATTTCGACTTTGCACAATTGTCTGAATAGATCTGAATGTACTTGTAAATTTCTTGAATAAGACCGATCGTCATGTGTGCGATTGAACAAAGCCGATCGTATATGGTTCTTTTCTCCCGATCGCATGTAGGAATAGCTCCACTTTGCCCCTTGTTTTTGTTTACTTAGTGTAAGTAAGGGAACGAAAATAGTATGTTTGACGAGCTATCTTTATTTTTGCCGATTCTTTGAGGGAGGACGACTGTGTGCACGGTCGCTGAGTTCGATGGACCGACCTCCATAATCGTGTCTTTATGTGCGAGGGGCATTCCATCCGTAGGTCTGTACCGCGACTCACTTTATTGTTAGGGTCCTCCGTTAGGCTGCGCCCGCCTTATATTTAAACGAAAGACGAGCGGTCTTGGTCTGGAGGAGTCCTTGCATGGGGCATCGTCGATTTATTCGAATCCACGTCCGCGGCTTGTTAGCACTTTTCTACCTCGGGTCGGCATGTTAGATGGCGACCCTCGACGGTATACGTTGTGATGGGGTAGGGACGCGTCGCCTTGTCCGGGTACATCAAGTTAGATGATGTACTTTTGAGGGCGCGCGAGCGTGTCCACGAATTTAATTGGAGGGTCCTTCGGCTACGTTCGCCTCGTATTTAAACGAAGGGCGAACGATCGCAGCCCAAAGGAACCTTGCATGGACGAAGCTGTCGGTTCCATCGACCTCCAGGACCATGGCTGCACTTTTCTACCTCGGATCACCATGTTAGATGACGACCCTCGACGGTATACGTTGTGCTTGGAGGGGCGATCACTTGCATAGGTCTGTCAGGTTTAGACGATGACCTATTGTAGGGCGAGCGAGCTGTCCTCTTTTTAGTTGTTCGTTTTCGTCGAGGCGAATCATATAGATGGGATAGGAAAATCTCATTATACTCTTTGTACATTAGGTAACTGAAACTGAATACAAAGTTTTCACTGGTAGTATTTCTTCAAATGTACGGCGTTCCAGGGATATTGGTCCGGAGTGCCGTCAGGGTGTTCAAGTTCGTAGGCTCCCCTAGTTAGCCACTTAGATATCCTGAAGGGGCCTTCCCAATTCGGGCCAAAGACTCCTGTGTGAGTCTGGACTTTTTTGAGGACTAGGTCGCCCACTTGGAACCGTCTTTCCTTGACCTTCGAATTGAAGAACTTCTCGGATCTCCTTTTGTGGATTGTGTTCTTCATTTCCGAGGTCAGTCGCCGTTCTTCCAGCATGTCCAAGTCGATCCGCCGGGCCACATCATTGTCCGTCGTTATCTCTTGTTCAGTTCGGTGGCTGAGGACGGCCATCTCCGAAGGGATCACCGCTTCTATTCCGAAGGCGAGGGCGAATGGGGTTTCGCCAGTTGAGTTTCGGGTCTTCGTTCGGTAGGACCACAAAACATCTGGGAGCTCGCTCGCCCATCGTCCTTGTTTGGATTCAAGTCTTGCTTTGATCGTGTGTTTGAGGATCTTGTTTACAGCCTCTACCTGCCCGTTCGTCTGAGGGTGGTAAGGGGTCGAGAACAACTTTTTTATTCCCTACTTCCCGCAGAATTGCATGACTTCCAAGCCGTCGAACTGCTTTCCGTTGTCGGAGATGATAGCCTGGGGTAGACCGAACCGGCATATGATGTTCTTCCAAATGAACTTAATTACTTGTTCTTGGCCGATCTTGTTGAGTGCTTCGGCCTCAGCCCATTTCGTGAAATAATCGACCCCCACGATGGTGAATTTACAACCCCCTAGCGCCGTCGGCAAGGGACCGATGAGGTCGATGCCCCATTGGGCGAACGGCCATGCGTTGTACATAAAAGTGAGCTGTTCGGGGGAGAGCTTGATATTTGGGCCCATCACTTGACATCTGTGACACGATCGGGCGTAGGCGATCGCGTCTTTTTGTAGTGTAGGCCACAAAAAACCTTGCCTGGTCATTTTGTGGATGAGAGCTCACCCGCCAGCATGGTTTCCATAGATCCCATCATGGATCTCGGCTAAAACAAGCCGGCCTTCCTCCGGCGTGACGCACTTAAGGAGAGGAAGGCTGAAAGCTCGCTTGTAAAGCCGGTCGTCCAATAGGGTGTATCTGGTCGCACGGAGCTGAAGATGACGAGCTTTGATACGGTCGGCGGGGACCGTTCCGTCCTTCAAGTATTTAATGAACGGAGTCATCCAGTTCTCCTCGGCGATGACAACTGTGGTAATCAGGCTTCTGTCGATCGCCGGCTTTGCTGATTTTGTGATTTGGATGTTAGAGAAATCCGCTGCCCCATCTGATGATGCTAGTTTGGATAGGGCATCGGCCTGGGAGTTGTGCTCTCTGGGGACTTGTTCGATCAGAACTTCCTCAAACTTCGTGCACATTTCGGCGATCAGTTCTTGGTATTTGATCATTTGTTCGTCGCGCGCCTCATATTCTCCCTTGACTTGGTTCACGACCAAGAGGGAGTCCATGAAGATGTGGAGACGGCGAACATCCAGGGCGAGGGCTAGATCGAGTCCGCCTACCAAGGCTTCGTACTCGGCCTCATTGTTGGTCGCCCGAAACCCGAAACGTACAGCATTTGTGAAACTTTGGCCGTCGGAGCTGATGAGGACAATCCCTGCCCCTGCTCGCGAGTTGGTTGCCGAGCCATCCACGTACAACTTCCAAGCGGGGCGACCGATCTGGGTCGGACTGGGTGGGAATGTTAATTCCACCACGAAGTCCGCCAGAGCATGGCCTTTGATCTCCGTGCGAGGAGCGTACGTGATACTGTATTGGGCGATCTCCAGTGACCACTTGAGGAGTCGCCCGTTAGTGTCTGGTCGGTGCACGACTTGCCTTAAGGGGAGAGTCGTCAGAACCTCCACTTGATGTTCGAAGAAGTAGGCCCTTAGCTTGCGAACACTCATGACTAGAGCGTAGGTGATCTTCTCCAGAGGCGTGTATCGCGTTTCCGCATCATGGAGTGCTTGGCTAATGAAGTAGATCGGAAAGTGGACTTGCCCCTCTGCTTGCACTAAAACAGCACTCAGCGCGACCTCCGAGGCCGCCAGGTAAAGGAATAGCTTTTCACCGAGGATTGGCTTTGCCAAGATCTGGGGGTTAGACAGGTACTCCTTAATTTTGGCGAATGCTATTTGACTCTCCTTTGTCCATGCGAACTTCTTGTTCTTTATGGTCGTGAAGAATGGCTTGATTTTATCCCCGAGCCGAGATATGAAATGGTTGAGGGCATCTAGACAACCAGTGAGGCGTTGCACCTGTTTGATATTCCGTCGCTCCTGCATGTCGAGGATCGCCTGGATCTTGGTGGGGTTCGCCTCGATCCCCCTCTGACTCACGATGTGCCCCAAGAATTTTCCGGAGCTTACCCCAAAGTTACATTTCTTGGGGTTTAGCTTCATATTGAACTTCTCGAGGATGGCGAACGTCTCAGCAAGGTCATTGAGGTGATCTTCCTTTTTGAGGCTCTTGACTACTATATCGTCAATGTAAACCTCCATGGTTTTGCCGATCTGGTTGGCGAACATCTCGTTGACTAGTCGTTGGTAGGTCTCCTCTGCATTCTTCAGACCCAACGGCATTCGGACCCAAAAATATATGTCTTTTTACGTGTGGAACGATGTGTGTTTTATATCTTTCTCCGCCATGGGGATCTGATGGTACCCGGCGAAGGCATCCATGAACGACATCATTTCGCAGCCTTTCGTGCTATCGACCAAGTGGTCAATATGAGGCATCGGAAAGTGGTCTTTTGGACATGCCGCATTGAGGTCAGTGAAGTTGATGCATAACCTCCAGGAGTTGCTCGGCTTTTTGATGAGCACCGCGTTGGCTACCCACTGTGGCTCGTCTGTAGCTACTCCGATTAGTCTGTTGTCAAGTAGCTTTTTGACTTCTATGTCGAGCGCTGCGTATTTCTGAGGACCGAATTTTCTACGTTTCTGGTGAACAAGTTTCCTTGCCGGGTCGATCTTTAGATAGTGGCAAGCATGTTCAGGACTTATGCCGACCATATATTAATGCGACCAGGGAAAGACTCCGATGTTCTTACGTAGTAAGCTGATTAGATCATCCTTTAATTCGAGGTCGACACTCGTGCCGATCTGTACTTCCCGCTCCGGGCGAGCCGGATCTATTGTTATACTTTCTAACTCTTCAATGGGAATGGTCGCTTCTCGTTTGGAATGATTTCCGGACTCGATCCTTGGATCGATGTCGAGGCTTGGCTCGAAACCAATCCTTGGCTCGATGTCGTCCGTTAATCGATGCGAGATGCCGTCTTCTGAGTCGGGTTGGTACGATGTGCTTGGCTCGTCGATCTCCATCGGTTGATTGTTGATCGTCTCAATGTTGTAAATAGTATGGGAAGTGTTGAAAGAAATTACGACACAGAAGTAATTCAAATATTTCTTAGCCATTAGTTGGTCTCCTTTTACAGTACCGACCATCCCATCGGCAGTGGGGAATTTGATACAGTAAAAGAAAGAAGAGGCGAACGCCTCGAAGGTTTCTAAAAATGGACGACCTAGGAACCCATTATAGATGCTGGGCCTATCTATGATTACAAAATTTAGGTTCCTAGTAATCCTAACCTTAGGATCGTAAAAGCATATTAGCTCGACAGAGAGCTTGATCCTTCCATAGGCTTGGACTGTGCTGTCGCCGAACCCTTGAAGCACGGTGTCGAAGGGCTTGATGAACTTGGTCAGGTTGCCGAGCTGGTCAAGAGCGGATTTGAATATGATATTGCAGAAACTCCCATTGTCAATCAGCACGCGATCGACCATTTTCCCAAGGATACATGCAGAGATTACTAATGCATCCTCTTTGGGGAACTGCACTCCCTCTCTATCCTTGTTGGAGAAAGTGATGAGCGCGTCTTTGGAGATGGTCGGCTCTGGGGATACTACGACATGGACCCCGGCGAACGCCCTTAATTCGGCCTTCCTCTTTCTGTTCGACAGAGTGGAAAACGGGGAAAGGCCTCCGAGGTTTCCACCTCCCGCCTGAAGCATATTGATCCGGCCGCCAGGGTTGATCGGAGGGATAGATTCATCAGAGTACTCCGGCTCGTTCTGCTCGATCCTAGCGACCGGATTGGGAGGGATTCCATCGTTCTGTCGGTGTTCGCGCCCTCCGGTCCTCTATAATCGAGGTTCTGGCTTGGTAACCAAGTTATCCAATTTGCCTTCCTCAAACAGTCTACAGAGTTGTTTGAGGAGGTCGCGCCACTGACTGGTGTTGTGGCCGGGACTCTTGTGGTAGGCACAAAATTTACTGCGGTCTAGATGATCGTGGTCCCTCACCGGCTTCAGTTTGCTAAGCCATTCGCGCCCCTTGATGGCGTTGAAAATGTGGGCCGGAGATAGGTTGAGATTGCGGAGGAGGTGAACCTCCACATCCTCGAAAGCTTTGAATTCGCCGGGCGGCTTCGCGGTCGCCTTTCTAGGCTTGACGACCGCCTTTCTCGGGATGGAAGATGGCGCCTTCCCTTCCCCGGTAGATCCCTCACCTAAGCGGAGGGTGAGCATCCTTTGCCTAGCCAGGAAGTCGGAGGCCCTGACGCGGAAGATCGCGTAGGTCAGGGGGATGTCCTTCGTGAGGTGCCTGAACATGGGCGAGTGGCCATAGAATCCCCCTAGGACCGAGTAGAGAGCGAGCTCGTCGCTAATAGGCTCGATGGTGAGGACTATTTCATCCACCCGGTCGATGTAGTCTTCATCGAGCTCGTTCTTCCCCTGCCTGATTTTCATCATGCGGTGGGGGCCTTCTGGCCGGGCAATTTGGCGGCAAAATACGACGTGAAATCGTTCGCCAGCTTCTCAAAACAATTGATCTAGCGCGGTGGCAGTGAGATGTATTACCTATGAGCGAGATCGCCCAATGTCAATGGGAACATTCGGCACTTCATCGCGTCCGATGCTCCACATCCGGTCATGTAAATCCGAAATTTGCTCAAATGGGTCTCAGGATCCGATCTCCCCTCGTATAGAGGTGTTTGAGGGGGAGCGATCTTCGGTTGAACTGGGGCGAGCTCGATCTGGACCGCGAGTGGCTCTCTTGGTCCAGCGATCGATCTCTTGGCCCCTGCCCCAGTTTCTAGGAGCGCCTTCATTTCGTCGAGCTGACGCTGCATGGCGGCCATCGCCGTAGCCTGACTTCTCGCTGATTGGCTCTCGGAACGGGAGCCAAGGCGATCATGTACTGATCTCCTGGCCCCATGATAAGTGACGAGTTCTCCGCCTCCGAGCTCAATTCTTGGGCGAGGGGGAGCCCGTTGGCCGGCTTGTCTTCTGGGAGTCGGGTATGCCGAACTCCTGGTGACGGTTTCAGACTCCGATGTCTCCCGGCTGGGACCCGAATGCCCGGGTCGCCATGAGGGATCGCTCCCTAGGCGGCTGAAGATGGAGTCGTCCCGACTCACGAGCGCTTTTTCTTGCAGATCGGGGCTTTCTGACAATTTCTCGACATAGAGCCCCTTGATTTTCCCCTTGCCCGCACGGCGGATGGCGAAGGGAGTAATGGTAGGTGAGTCGCACGCCCTTCGTCGCTCCCTGAGATGGCCATAGCCTCCTCGATCTGTTCCGCAGTCTGGAACTGATCGAGTGAGAGGCTGAGACCGTCCCTCGGGGGCGGGAGTGAGAGCCTAGCGTCGCCGCGGTCGCCTTCCGCCGTAGGTTGGGATTTGGTCTGGGCCGGAATGAGAGGTCCGGCAGATCGCAGGGTGGCTCTTTTGGAGTTCGTGGCAGATGTCATGTTTCTAAAAGTTTTTCTTTGAAGAACAGTGAGTGTTTCTTCAAGTATATGCCCCGGAGAATAGTGACTGTTCTTCGAGATGGTCGGAATAAAAATGAAGGTTAAGATCTCCTCCTTCTAGCGCCAATTGTTGTTACCCAAAATATTATCCGGAGATGATATTGCTGGAATGATCGAGTAACAAACAAATGCGAGAACACTTCCGTGGGAAAGTAAATAACACAAGATTTGCCGGGGTTGTTAGTCCCGGGCTTGAATGCTCTCGCGAGATGTTATTAATACAAATACTTTGGAGTACAAATATTAATGTTAGAATACTATTACAATGAGTGTAAAGATTCTAGTTATCTTAGCTATAGAGCGTGAAGATTGCCGGAAGAACCAGATATGAAGCTCTGTGAGTTCTTGCTTTTTGGTGTTCTGTATATGTGTATGAGTTTTTCCAGTAAGTCCACTGTTTTCAGAATGTATTTTTTTCTCTCTTAGGCCACTGTTGGAGGCCTACTACTTATAGTAGAAGAGGTTGCTAAGTCATCCCCGGCGATCGCGGGCGACCGCCGTATTCTATATTAGAATAATGTGGGCGATCGTCCCATCACGTGGGACTATTTCCTTAAAGTCCGAGGCTGCAGCTGGCAGCCAGATGTGCGGGCCAATGAGGAGTCCGCACGCATCCTGAGTTGCTGTCGGCGGGCCTGTCGGTAGGTGTCAATGTGGTGACAGGCTGGGGTCAAAAAGCCTTATCTTGTGGCGCCTTTTGCGGATCTGCACGTGGGTCTACGTCCGAGATTCGGTCTTCGAAGACTTTGACGGGTGTTAGTTTCATACGCGGCACGGGACGATCGTCTATGGTCGGACATCATAGGCGATCGCCAGATACCAATAGACGATCGCCTTGGGTGCCGACTGCTAGGCGTTTGCCCAGCATCTGTCTTCTATGGTCGGCTCTTGACCATTACGCCGATCGTCATCGAGGGGTATATATCGCCGCACAACACCCATTACAAGGAAACACGCACAATCAAGAAAACAGAAATAAACACACAAACGCTCCGCAAGGACAACCCCGATTGAACAATAACGATCGAAAAACGATCGAACAATGACTCCAAGGTCCACACTTGAAATGTGTTATTGACGAGAAGGACAATTGGTGCATGCATGCCCCCGGCACACCACGGTTGAAACACCTCGGCTCGGCGTATCGAATATACAAATGCTAGATACAATCGGGCATAACGTCGCAAAACAACATAGCGGAGATGCCAACTCAGCACAACAAAGAATCATAACACATATCATATACAAAGATTACCATCGTAAAGTAATACACACATTAACACTACAGCAACGACGGTATCGTTCGGCGACCTCAACGGCCTGAATGATAACCAGCATATAATTACAACCATCATGAAGCAATCACACATGTACACAAACGTACGAACCCAAGCTTCTACAGCTCACACTCGTGCGACAACACGTAAATCACCACGAGGCGATAAACAGTAAACACCAGTTCACACTTCTCACAGAGGGCTAGTACAACAAATGCGTGGCAACGCCTCGACGTTCATGCCACCAACTCGATCATACTCGGGAGCAAATATCATAACGACAACGCGAACATCATACATACATACCCAACCCTCAAACGGGAATGGATAGGTTTTAAAAACAAAAACCTCCTTTTGAAAATAATTTAGAAAAAACACCAGTTGATCTTGAGTATCACCTTACAAAAAGTAGTACAAACACCATTATCGAGACTTTGAAAACCATCTTGCGTTTAATAAAATGAGGACACTTCTTCTTAGTGAAAAACTTTCAGAATATTCGACCCTTGGTTCTAAGTAAAAGTGTTTCTAAAACATTGAAAATATCTCATAACATTTTGGTCCTCGAGGTAGAAGAATTTTGAAACATATTGTGGCACCTTGGATGTACCACGAGAAAATAATTCATTTTAAAAGTACTTCTCGAAATTTATTTTCTAAGATACTCAAGGTTTTCAAAGATAATTTAATGGGCTAGAATGCCCAAAAATTTCAGGTAGTTACACGGAACATTATAGTGCCATGGGTCCCGCGCCGGAACCCACCAAACTAAAACCATTTACAAAAATGCCAAAAAGGCCGATGACGGTAATATTTCAAAACTCACAAAAGCCATTTACAAAATGCTAAATACCGTCATAAGAATTTCGCCAAAACGATCAAGGCCATAATGCCAAAAACTCGGTTAAGGGAATTGGTTTTCGAAATAAAACTCAGTCGGTAAAATACCGAAAGCCATTACAAAAGAACTCACGCAACGGATAAAAGAAATACAGTCCAACATGCACAATCTAGCAACACTACTCCTCATATGAACGAAATATGAGAGTCAATTAACCACATATAACGAAATCAAAATCCATAAGAGGATTCCGTCAATTTACTCATAATCATACCTGTAACTCGCATCAGACGAGGCACAAACACAAAGAAGGGAGACTTACAGCCACAGGTCGCACGAAGATGATGATCGCCCCAAGATACTAATCACGACCAACAACTCAGACGACGCGTCGCGACACGACTCAGTCAGACAAATTCTGACGAGACAAAAACTCAACAGACACCACTAAACCGGACATCCTAGGTTTCCACAACATAAGCTCTGATACCATTTCTGTAACACCCCCAATCCGTTCAGAGATATTACATGCCATAGACCCTCTCCTCAAGGATCTACCAGGCTGGTAATAACATCGAACATCTCAACAATGCCTTTAAGGCTAAAATGACTCAGTAGACCGATTTGGTCTTTCAATAAATACATACAACTCAAACACATTACATGCCCACGCAGGGGTCGAATACAACACATTCCCGTACAACGGGAAATAATACTGCAGCGGAAATAAAATACAACTAAACCCATGACATCATTTTACAACAATCGATCCATCAAAAACGGATGGAAAATAAGATCAAGAACGAAATCCCCCAAAAAATTGATTCGAAGGAAATCAAGAAATATACTTTAATTCGACGAAGAACAATGGATTAAATGATGTTAAACACAAGAATACTACTAAGATTAATCATACCCATCATGGATTAATCAATAATACGGAACGAATCGGACAAAAACGCAAAAACCCCAAAATTTCTCAAAATAGGGTTCTAGGAAATCTCACCTTGATTCGCTGGAACAAAGGATGATATCGGTTGATCAATCAATGATATGAACTCAAGGACTTCGTGAATTTATTGTTCAACAACATGGCTTCAAGATCCCCAAGTCCCCAGTCGTGGAAGAGAAAGAGAGAAATGGGAAAAATATCTGAAACTAAACTGCTCTGCCACATTTATACTCGTGCAGCCTAGCGTGCGCTAGGCTGCCGAGCTAGCGTGCGCTATCGGCCCGGGCCGCAATCCAGAACCCCACTGCCCTGCTGTCTCGGCCAGGTAGCTTGCGCAGCCTTCCGGCCGTAGCGCGCGCTACCTGTCGGTCGTAGCGTGCGCAATGCCCGACAGTAGCATGCGCTAGCTGCCGATACATCCCGAGTCCAGTACTCAAGAACCCTCTCGCCCGGCCGACAACAGACTGGCCGGCCGATAAGCGGCGCTACACTCACGGTTAGCACGCATGACCTTTCGGCCGTGGCGTGCGCTTACGCCGGTTCTGCCGTGCTCGCCGGCCAAAGGCTCAAAGACTCCGACCGTGCTTGCCGCACCTGTCCGGCCAGTGCTCAGCCGTCATGATCCGACGACTCGATTTCCGAAAACGCACGGAACGAACACGACGAAACGCTCGCGGACAACATCATCGATCCGAAATGAAATATCATGCAACAATTAATCGCACGCGACCAAGAAAAAGGGTCAAGACAACAATTACGAATGCGGATATCCACAACTTTGGGTAAATTACAAAATGTCCGAAAATGCCCGAAAATCACGATACGTGATCGAATAACCAAACCGAAGTTCACAACACGTCTAACAAAGTTAAACGGACTTACGGGAAACTCGAAACAGCAGTTTCGAACGAGATTCGCAAGAATCGAACTCAAGTGCGGAAAAGTCGTTAAAAAGCACGGAACTCAACAAAACGACACCGAAACGAACTCGGATGTCAAAAAGTGTAGAATTAATCATTCTCATAATGACGAAACGATCATGAGCGAGTTGTCAAAACGGACTTTCGCCGAAAAAAAAGAATTTACCGGAAATCGAAATTACGGGTATTACAATTATCAAATTGGTCCCGTATGTGGGACAAATTGGCCAGAAAGCTCCGTCTGTCTCAGGCGGACACACTATTTTTGCCACGTGTCGTCCATGTCAGCTCTGATGGCCGAAAAATACTCCGGCCGGTGACGGGGGACCAAATTGGCGAAAACAGGGGGGAGATGTGGGGTTTTTTGTCCGCCGGAGACATATGGGGATTTTTGGCCAATTGGTCCCATATACGGGACCAATTTGATAGTTTTCTCTTAATATATATAGTAGATATTTATGGCATATGACATACATAATTATATTTCACTATTTGTGGCAAGATTGACATTTACAAATATTATTTTTGCTTTTATTTGGCAACTATTTAATGTATGATGAGCAATGATTTTAAATTGTAACCAATTAATGATTTTATAGAATGATATATATGGTAACAAATATTGATGGCATATAATATATATAGTTAATTATAATGAATATTTATTATAACATTATTAATTACTTCAGATAATTAATAATATGTTTGATATATATATATATAGGAAATATATTATATGAAAACTAATTATCTTGTGAAATCTAGAAACTTTTGTAGGCCATTGATATTAGTGATCTCACGGCTGTAGATGAGTAGGATTATATGCATTTATGTTTTTTTTATTGCATTATTGTTGCATATACTAGCGACCAGCTTGATGCAACAAATAACAATAAATATGCAATGAAATTGCTTAATAATGCAACATGTATAGATTGGTTTCTAGATTTCACCATTAAGGGGGTTTCCACCATAATCAATCCATAAATATATATATATATATATATATATATATATATATATATATATATATATATATTTCAGATCATTACATATTTACTTGAAATGCCATAATAATTATATATTTATGAAATTATTTTTAAACAATGCAATTAGTATAATAAACTTTGATGGCACATGATATATAGAATTATAATTTTTTTGAATTTAAATTAATTGTGACAATATTTTTATCAAAAGGAATATTGATGTTCCTATGGTAAAATTAGTTAAGAAACGAACGATTGGCAGTTGAAATTTACTGTTTGCAAAAAAGATATAAGGTTTGTCTGTATTTATGTCAATTTTTAGTTTTACGGTATGATTTAATTTGTAAAATTATTTTCTAAATTAATCAAATTTATTTAAAAGTGTATTCAATGCATCTACTAAACTGATTGATTAATACTATTGTTGGGTATCGGGTCGTGCAATTCGGCTAAAAACAGGATCGATAATACAAGCGGATAAACGAATATAACTATTATAAATTATATTCTATGGGACAGGATTTAAGGATTACAGGCCAACTAAATGAACTTTGTAATAATAACTTATATGATTAATCCAATAAACCCGAACAAACGCAGCTGGTATATATTCCAACATCCAAAACGAATCTGAAACCCAAATAGCCGATTCCAGGTTAACAACGATAATGATAATAACCAATCGATCGGAAGATGATAATCAGAACAAATCCGAAACAGTAGATAAACCGGTATATATTATATATGTATATATATATATATAAATATATATAACAAATATATATTAATTAATTGCACAAATTTACCAAGAACAACAATTAATCGAAGATAAAAATGGATTGAAAAACCCCATTTTTAGAAATGAGATGAATAGGCTCAGATCTACCAAAAACCCTAGCAATTGACACGAAGAAAATTATTTTCCACATAGGAGAAACGCCGAAACGCCGCCGACCGGCCACAAAGCCCGGTAGCACCTTCACCTAACCCAGAAAACTCAGAAAACCAAGCCTCAATCTCACTCATGGTTCTCATAATAGAGATTACTCTCGTTTTCACTCGGATTCTCAGAAGGTTCAAATCGGTTTTTCTCAGTGTTCAGCTTGGTGTATCTCAAACTTCGGTCCTCCAAACTCCAGCCCCTACCGAGCTTTTATACACACAAGGAGGGAACCGGACATGGAGAGTGTCACGGAATTCCATTGTTAGTCAAAAGCTCACAGGGGGAAGAAGGATGAAAGAATCGGGAGCAGGTTCCGAGTTTGGAGGAGTTGACCGAGAAGGGGAGAAATCACAGGGGAGATGAGTGAGACAGGAGAGATCGAGTGAGGGAGGCGGTGAGAAATGAGGGAGTGAGGGTAGGGTTAGGTAATATAAGGGAGTAATCGGACGGTCCAGATTAGGTGTAGATAATACATCTTGATCGGACGGCTCCCATTAATAAGGGCTGCCATGGGCTTTGGGCTGGGTTCGGGCAGGGATAATTAAAATGTTATAACGGACCGGGTTGGGCCAAAATATTATAACATTCTCCACCTTTTTGGACCAACCAGTCAAATTGCATTTTCGGGTTTTGGAGAAAACTCATCATTGCCTAGCTCTCGGGTTACCTAAGTAAATAAGGTAAAGTATTCACAAAGAAGACTAACTCACAAAGAGATCCCCTAAAAAACACAGAGTTTCAAAATTTATTTTACTAAATCGAAATTCACTCGTTTCAAACAGAATTTAAATTTTTCAACGGGCAGACACTTAGTACCTATCCGTACTCAAACACACAGTTATCCCAACAAATATTTTAGCAATAACACAAAAAAAGCTAAAACAGCACAAAGCACATAAATACCAAAATATTTCCAAAAGCACAAACGCATTAAGGGAAATGAACGATATAAGAAACACATAGATTTGAGGGGACACCACTCCACCTCAAACGCTAAGCACTAAGCATGTTGCTCCACCTGAAAAAGGAGCGGAGGTTTACACAAAACCGCCAACACATGAAAGCTGCAAAACACAAAAGGTTGGTCGACCGAACCACAACACCGCAGCCAGCATAGAAATGTCACAGAACATAAAGTTCAAGGAAAAATAATCATAGAGATTATACTGCCTACATCCACAAAGGATTAGAATCACGAATAATTCACATAAGTCACACAGATACATAAATCATACAAAGTCACAAAGACATCCACAAATCATACAAAGTCATAAAGACATCCACAACCCACTAAGGACTGAAAAACCACAAGGGTCAACTAATATACATCACAAAGATTGATATTAGACGTAGCCAGGTTAGCCTTATCATCAGGTTGATTTTTACCCTTTTTGTTCCTATTAGGACAATTACTAGCAATATGGTCTTTTTTACCACAACGAAAACAATTCCTTGAGTTCTGTCGAAAATTAGAATTTTGACCATCATTCTTAGTGAAATAGTCATAGCAATTTTCATTCCTAACCATGGAAACTGATTCGAAATTCAAATTATTACTCACATTATTTTTTTAAGTCTAATTCCTTACTCTTTAGACCGGACACAACAATATTTAAAGATATGTTATCTCCACCATACTTAATAGCAGATTTAACATCACCATAAAACTTAGGAATAGCATTCAAACGGACAATAACAGAGTAGTCATCAATATGTTTATCACCCGAATTTATTAATATCTTGAACTAACTTGGTAAACACATCAAGATTTTCATCAAGACCTTTATTCAAATCAAGTTTAAAACAGAAGAATTTTTCAAGCAAAAATAGCTTATTCGTCAAATAAGTTTCAACAAATAATTCTTCCAACTTTTCCCAAAGTTTCTTAGCCGAATTTTGTTTACCAACTTTTTTTATCACAGAGTCAGACAAGTTCAAGATAATAGACAAATAAGCAAACTCATCCACTTCATCCTTCTTGTCGGCCGAAGTATTAGCGGCAAAAATTTGATCAATGGCTTTAAAAACTTTTTGTTGAATTAAAATACCTTTCATTTTTTGCTGCCAAATTTGAAAATCCGATTTTCCATCAAACGGGGCCAAAAAAATGTAGAAGCCGTGCCCATTTTGAAAACACAACAGTTTAACCAAAACAGTAAAAGACACGGCATCAAGAAGCACACTACACTCAGATATATCCAATTCACACAAAGTAGAAAAAAGAAGTTAAATTTACACAAACGAGTCTGTAGATTACAATCCCAAGCCCCTACAAGATCCAAGGACGAAGATGGTCCAGACGGGAGGGTTTATAAACAAGGAGTTGAAAAACGTACAACACTCCATCCAGAAACAGCAATAGAACTCCTAAATGATATAAATTGAGTGCAGAAAACACACAGTGGAAACCAGAATAAGCAATGTGCCCAGATTAATCACACAGATTAATACACCGAGATTAATCACACAGATTAATACACCCTGATTAATCACACAGAAAAAGAATGCACAATAACCAACCGCGGCAAACGGTATCCACGAAAGCAGTAAAATAGTGGAGTTTAGCCAAAATACGAGAGCGAAAAACCCAGATGGGTTATTCCGTATCACCAAGATGCCACATGACCCGACACCCGACAAAACGGACCCCGATACCACTGTTGGGTATCGGGTCGTACAATTCGGCTAAAAACGGGATCAATAATACAAGTGGATAAACGAATATAACTATTACAAATTATATTCTACGGGACAGGGTTTAAGGATTACAGGCCAACTAAATGAACCTTGTAATAATAACTTATATGATTAATCCAATAAACCTGAACAAACGCAGCTGGTATATATTTCAACGTCCAGAACAAATCTGAAACACAAATAGCCGACTCCAGGTTAACAACGATAATGATAATAATCAATCGATCGGAAGATGATAATCAGAATAAATCCGAAACAGTAGATAAACTGGCATATATTATATATGTGTGTATATATATAAATAACTAATATATATAATATATCATATATATTACTGTACTGCAGGTGTATATATATATATATATATATATATATAACAAATATATTAATTAATTGCACAAATTCACAAAGAACAACAATTAATCGAAGATAAAAATGGATTGAAAAAACCCCTTTTTAGGAACGAGATGAATGCTCACATCTTCCGAAAACCCTAGCAATTGACACCAAGAAAATCGTTTTCCACAAAGGAGGAACGCCGAACCACCGCCGACCGGCCACAAAGCCCGGTAGCACCTTCACCTAACCCAGAAAACTCAGAAAACCAAGCCTCAATCTCACTCACGGTTCTCACAACAGAGATTACTCTCGTTTTCACTCGGATTCTCAAAAGGTTAAAATCGGTTTTTCTCAATGTTCAACTTGGTGTGTCTCAAACTTTGGTCCTCCAAACTCCAGCTCCTACCAAGCCTTTTATACACACAAGGAGGTAACCGGACATGGAGAATGTCACGGGATTCCATTGTTAGTCAAAAGCTCACGGGGGAAGAAGGATGAAAGAATCGGGAGCAGGTTCCGAGTTTGGAGGAGTTGACTGAGAAGGGGAGAAATCACGGGGGAGAGAGGTGAGAAAGGAGAGAACGAGTGAGGGAGGCGGTGAGAAATGAGGGAGTGAGGGTAGGGTTAGGTAATATAAGGGAGTAATCGGACGGTCCAAATTAGGTGTAGATAATACATCTTGATCGAACGGCTCCCATTAATAAGGGCTGCCATGGACTTTGGGCCGAGTCCGGGCTGGAATAATTAAAATGTTATAACGGGTCGGGTTGGGCCAAAATATTATAACAACTTTATTTCTATTATTAAATAAAGAAACTCATTGTTGGATATTAAAATTATTCTTTACTGCAATAAGGTGTTTTTCGAATTGTAATTAAATGTACCACTTAATTGGAATTGATGCTTTTAATGGAGTTTATTGTTGAGTAAAACTCCACATAATGGGGAAATAATGCAGCCACCATTCTTGAAAATGGAAGCAAACATATCATTTTTTTTTTAAAGAAGATGGCTGCACACCAAGGTGGAAAACGGCAGCACACCATGGTGGATAATAGGCAGCACACCAAAGTGACCAAGGTGGATTTGTGCAACTCTATCTCCTATAAATAGAGCTCAAGGTCTACCATTTGAAATTGAAGTGTGCAAGAGTTGTGGAATTAAGTTAAAAGCCAAACAAGTTTTCCTTCGTCCGTGAAGATTGAGAGAGAAATATTAGGAGAAAAATAGTCTTTGAGTGAAGAAAAGTTGAGAAAAATAGAGAGTATTTTCTATCTCCTCAAATGAGTGTTTCCTATTTTTCTTAGTCATTCCAAGTTCAATACTTGAGATATTTTTGTATTCCGAGAGATATCATCTTGAGAGATTGTGTATCCTCTAATTTATTTAGGGAGAATTCTGTAAGCCTACTATAGTCATAGTGGAAGTTTTTCGGACTAAGGTCCTCCCGTGCTTTTTCCTGATTGAGTTTTCCACGTAAAATTCTTGTGTCTTATTTATTTTTAAATATTTATCCTGATTCCGCTGTGAATGTATAACAGAATTATCATTTATGATACGATATATATATATATACATATATATATATATATAAGGGCTTTATTTTCAGAACTCTCTTAAGTGCGAGAACTGCGAGAACCACCTTTTGTACTCCTAATAATACATAATGTACATCATGTCAATGCATACAACCCCTACTATAATAGCCCCTACTGATGATAACCCTACTATATATATACGCCCACTATATATTAGGGGTTATGATCAGTAGGGGTTGTATGCATTGACATGACGTACATTATGTATTATTAGGAGTACAAAAGGTGATTATTGCAGTTCTCGCACTTAACAGGGTTCTGAAAATAAAGTTACATTATATATATATATATATATATATATATATATATATATATATATATATATATATATATATATTTGGAAAAGAGGAAAAAATGGGGCTATTTTGAGCAGCCCGCTTGAGAGGCAATTTTGAGTGTGCCCGACTTCGAGTTAATGTCGGGACTTGGTTGGAATACGTAGTACTCTGTAAGAGGTTTCCAAAATATGTAAGAACACTCAAAATGATTGAGTTATGAATGAGATATAATATTTCAAAGCGAGCTCTTTGGAAGTGAGTTTGTGATTCTATCCCACATTGGAAAAAAAGTAAAAACAATTGTGTGTATATAAGGTGATATGCACAGACACTTGTTCACAACAACAAGTGGGACATGAGTGGATGTGTGACTGGGGGCCCACGCGCGGGCTGCCGCCGTCCGTCCGTCTGCCCGGCTCGGATCGGCTCGGATTGGTTCTATTTGGGCGAAATGTCTCGGCGTCTCGAAGTTATCTTTTTACGGAAATTTTATTTGGCAAAAATTCATTTTGCTAAACCGCCTCAATCATAAAATTTAAATTTTTCGGATTGGGATAAATATCAAATTAGATTGATAATTATCGAATTAATATATTAGGATAGTTATGAAGTTATTTGGTAATTATTGGACTAATATATTAACATATTAGGATAAGTATCAAAGAGACCAATCCTAATCGAGTTATAGTTCCTCCAGCACATGACTCTCTCTCATCTTCACCGATAAATACAGATGCGAGGGGTTTCGATTTTTGGACATTAATTTTTGGTTTCGAGTGCTTTTTTCAGCAAAAATTTTCTCTTCATATTTTCAGTTGCATCGGTGATAGTTCAGATTTTATTATAGTTCGTTGAGGGTGCGATGATTAATTTATTAACGCATCGAGATGTTATTTTATCCTGGGAGGCAGACGCTTTACACTGCGGTGAGGGCGAATTTGCTTTAAGGAGATTGATTTTCTGGACTCAACATCGCCTATCTTCGGTTCCATTTCCTTTGATTACTTATATATATTTGTATATACATTATTTGCTGCTTGTTTCATTAACGAATATGTCTCTTAGTTTGATCTTCTCAGATTTGCACCTCATGTAGTAGATTCAAAGCATGGTATTTCCTAACAATCTTAAAACAAATTTATTACTTTTGTATTATTAATTTCGAAATCATAAAATATCGGATCTGTGCTTTATTTTTCAACTCCTGAAAAATTGGTTTTATATTGAAAATTAATTTTTAAAGATGTTTGGATCTGCTCAAGGTCTTCAATGCAGATTTATTGTTTTCGAAATTAATTTTTAAAAGATGTTTGGATCTACTTATGGACGTCAGAGATGTCGGAGATGATGCTCTACTGGGCGGACTCCACGATATGCGAGAGGCGAGGTTTGCAACTCCAAAATCCTAAGTTTGCTACGCTACCGTGAATCGTGAAAACCTTTTGGACTCGATGGACTTAGATTGCCGCGAGGAATCTAAGCAACAACCCCTTCTACCGTGATAAATGCCTATGTTAATTGTCCACCATGCATGATTGATGCTTATACTAATATATGCTATTAGTGATGCATGCTTTGAACAATGTGGCCTCTTTGGTCATTCTGCATACTCTTTGTATTGTCACATGCAACGTGTTATGCATGTGTTTTATGTTTGAAAAAAAATTAAGTATGTCATACTCGTAAATTTCAATGATATGACACTAGAGAGGCTTCTTCAAATCAGAAACGGGCAACGGAACGTCCGTGGACGAAGCAAGCCGTAAATGACGCCTCTGGGCGAAACAAGTCGAAAATGACATCCCATGAAGAAAACAGTCGAAAATGACGTCTCGTGGCAAAACGTGCCGAAAATGACGTCCCCGGACCAAACGGTTCGAAAATAATGTCCCAAAGAAAAGGATCGAAAATAACATCAGGAGGCAAAATGAGTCTAAAAAATGCCAAATGACGAAATTTGTCGAACATGTCGAGGCTAAACTGGATGAAAATGTGTCACGTGGTGAAACGAGTCGAAAATGACATATCGAGACGAAACAGGTCGAATATGACGTCTATGGACGAAAATAACGTCTGAGGGTAAAACTGATCGAAAATATCGTCTGAGGTCAAAACAGGACAAAAACGACATTCCTGGGCGAAATTGGTCGAAATAATGTTCTTGGGTGAAACGGATCGAGAATAATGTCTTGTGACGGAACTGGTCGAAATGATCTTTTCGTGACGAAATATGGTCGAGATGACACCCTGTAGAAACAGGTTGAAAATAATGTTGTGTGGCGAATTAGGTAAAAAATGATGCCTCGAGAGGAAAATAATCGACAATGACATTCTGAGGTGGAATGAGTAAAAGATAATGTCTCAGAATGAAAACAATCGGAAAATAACGTCACGTGCCGAAACGAGTTGAAAATAACGTCTCGATGCGAAACATGTCGAAAATAGCATCCAGTGACGAAACGGTCAAAAACATCTGAAGACAAAACGGGTCGAAAAAATATTCTGAGGTTAAAACCGTAAAAAAATAACCTCCCGAAACAGAACATGTTGAAAATAACATCCCGGGTTGAATGACCTCGAAATAACACCCCTGGTCGAAACGGGTCAAAAATGTTGTCTCGTGTCGAAGCGGGTCAAAATGGTAATAATATGATATTTTGTATGAGGTACAATAATTTGTGAAATATGAGTAATTTAGGTATAAAAATGAAAAATATCCAAATAAAAAATTTATTTTGAAAAATAAAAAAAAAAGTGAAATATCCCCAAGGAAGGAGTAGTTGCAGAGTCATTATTAAGGTCATTATTAAGGGGGCTTGAGAATGGGGCCTACATGTTGGTGCCTATGTGTGACACAAGAAGGTGATTATAAGTGATTAATGCTAATTCTATAAGTTAATTAATTTTTAATATTACTGCTATTGCTCGACAAGCTGTGAACTCCAACACTTAAAACAAGAGAATCAATGAAAATATTTGAATGGCCTTACTTTTAGTTATCCATGTTTGCTTTGCCCTATCAAGTGGTTCTATTCCAGTGTCACTATCTTTTGTTTCATTTGCTTCTTATATATTTGTATAACGTCCCCCATTTTTTTTTTTAATTTGCTTATTGTCTATCTATATTACTTCACCAAAACATTTGATCAGAAAATATTTCTATGAAACTGCAGAGGTCGGACAATTATACATATACCTTTCTTTATCTTATAAGGGAATTTTCCTCTGCACGAGGGATTCCGGGACCCTCTTTCGCCGCCCCTGCTCACGATCATTAGATATGAGAATTATGTTGAAAGTTGATAACTTGCTCGTCATAGGGTGATGTTTTCACCGCTTAGTTTTGAGAACAACTCCGTGTTAGCAAGAGAAGTCATCTATAGACAAATTGAGAGTTCCTTTGGGTTGTTGTTCAGCCCGTTCGGAAAATATATTTTTTATGGTACAACGTGTTCCAAGAAATTGTGTTTACATTCTTGTCGAGATGTGTCTTATACTAAGATTAATTTCGTTAGGTATCACAAATGATAATGGATTATATATTCTTTTAGAAGCTATTGGATCATACCTTGTAAGAAATCTTAAGTTAGGAAGGACTCTTTGTAATATCCATATAAATGCACTTCTATTAATTATATCAATATAATACAATACAAGGAATTCCTCTCCAACTTTTACATTCTTGTGATATACAATTTTTTCCTTCAACATGTTATTCACACGTCGCCATACAATCAAAATCTTCGAAAAAAATCAAAATTTTAGCAGAACACTAATCTGCCGAGTCGCGTCACCGCCACCCCATCGCTGCAGCATAGCCTAGACCCTCAGCTATCCCTTTACCCGTCCTAGACCCACCTGGACCGCCACAGATGAACCAGACAAGTCGACTCATGTCGCACCGCCCGAGTCGACAACCAGGACCTACTTGACCGTCCAGTACAACAAGCCCCACTCGACTGATAGCTGTCCAACTCCATCATCCCTGCCCTGATCCGCTTCGCCGCCTGTGCCACGTTGTCCACCCGCTGGCCGTGGTGTTGCATTCCGCTGCCGACCCAACGACATATATATATCTGATCGTCGCGCCGTGTTGAGCTCGGATCAAATCACGCACGATCCGACCGTGAGGCCACCCGACTATCCGGTTTCATGATCTGTTTAAGCAGTGGCGAAGCTAGAAAATCTTCAGTGGGGGTCGGGATCTAAAATTTTTTTTAACGCTATTTTTCGGGTAATACCGAAATTTTGGGGGGTCGAAACCGAATATACCGAAATTTTTCTACACGAAAACTATATACCCACTACATCGCAAAAAAAAATTCGGGGTCGCCTCCCCCGCCCCTATGTAGTTGCGCCCCTGGCTATGATCAGGGGCGAAGCTAGAAAATTTTCAGTGGGGGGTCGGGATCTAAAATTTTTTTTCCTAACGCTATTTTTCGGGTAATACCAAAATTTTATGGGGTCGAAACCGAATATACCGAAATTTTTCTACACGAAAACTATATATCCACTACATCGCAAAAAAAAATTGGGGGGGTCACCCCCCCCCCCCCCCCGCCCCTATGTAGCTGCGCCCCTGCGTTTAACTTCAAAAACTCGCCCAGTCTGTGTTCCGTTCGAACTTTTTCTATCTAACTCGGCCTAACTCGTTTCTGTCTGAGTCGGCCTTAAATCTCGGCCTGCCACGCGCCCGAGCAGGAGAGCATCCATTTTATAATTTTCAGTGTTCTCCCGACGCGATAAAATTGCGCCCCCAGTTTCACTATCGCCACCTGGAATACCAATCCATCGATCGGAGTTCACCAGTTGTTGCTTGCTTTATATCACGTACCTAATTTCATTACCGAGGTATTCTTTATTACTTGTCCATATCTCAATTTCTCTGTTTTAGCTCGGACTTGGGCATTTGAGTTCTTTATCTTCTATATTACTTTTCGGTGAATGAGTCCGTGATAGAAATCAGTTTCGACCTCCCGTTTTTGCGATGGTCCTCGAGAAGTTACTTTACAAAATTGTTGAAAATCAATAGTATAGGAAGTTACATGCACCACTGTCTCGGATGTGATATATACGTTAGCACAAAGCTTACAGATACTCTGATAAGGTATCCATTTACACTTGATGCAATGCAACAGGACGCACCCTAAATTTTTGCCTTCCAAAAAAAAAAAAAAAAAAAAAATTGGAATCTTAAACCATACCAGATTATATAATTTTGGACTGATGCTAAAAAGTAGCCTTTTATGAAACTTTAAAAAACAATCTGTAGCCCAGTAAGGGAACCACATATAATAAATAACTAGATATCTCCCGTGCGATGCACGGCGTAAAATATTAAATATTTTATTATATTAGTAATATATGATTGAATTTCAATAATATTGTATATTTATTAGAAAATATACGTGGACCAATATACACACACATACACATAAACTATTATTTGATTTGATTTAATTTATAAATCTAAGGGCACATAGGAAAACCATAATTTAATTAAGCATAGGCATTTATTTGTCATGTAGGACAATATGAGTCTTATATCTAATTTTATAAATAATAAATTAAGTTATATTTATTATTATCAACTTTCATTAAAAGTATCCAACCCATATTCTTATTAATATAAATTTCTTTTATATGATTTGGTATTATTATAATTATTTTATTATGTTACAATCAGAACAAAATAATTCTAAAAAATCAAATATCTGTTGAAGTAAAAAGTATGAAAATAAACTAAATATATATATATATATATATTTTCAATATTCTTATATTTTTATATGGTAATATTTTAATCATCTAATATATCATTATTATATTTAAATTATTTTATATGTATATAGTATGGATGTCAAATTAAAGAGTACAAAGTAAGAATTAATTTGATATTTTTTTTATCAAAAATAAAATTGATACGAAAAAGTTATAATTGTTTAAAGTATTGAGTTAAAAATAAAAGGAACAAATTAGAGAAAATTTTTAATTGGTAGATATTATATATGGAATAACCCTCTAACTTCCCTCCCAAACAAAATACCTATTTTTTTAAGATTTTTAGAAAAAGAATAATGTGGTGATGACACGTGTCGTTTAAATTTTCTTGCGACTCTCTTTTAATATTAAGTATGAATTATTGAATAAAAAAAAATAATCCACCTCTCTCGTCGTCTCTCAACCAGTGTGGTGCAGTGTGCAGGTGCTTATAAACACCCCCCCCCCCCCCCCCCCCTCTGCAGAAACGTTATAATGCCAGCACTAAACTGACAGGGTTATACTATTAATTATAAATCAAGAAAAATATATAAAATATAAATATAAAGAAAAGAAAAAAAAATGACAGGTTCAGGTTCTCCTTGTGGTGCGTGTAAATTCTTGAGGAGGAAATGTGCGAGGGGTTGTGTATTTGCACCTTATTTCTGCCATGAAGAAGGTGCAACTCATTTTGCAGCCATACACAAGGTTTTTGGGGCAAGCAATGTATCTAAACTACTTGCTCATCTTCCGGTGAGTGATCGATGCGAAGCAGCCGTCACGATCTCGTATGAAGCCCAGGCTAGGCTTCAAGATCCTATTTATGGCTGTGTTTCACATATTTTTGCCCTCCAACATCAGGTGATTTCCATTTTTTCTCTTTCTTTATTTTTACGTCCATTTGATATTGCTTAACTTCTAAAAATAATCAGTTTTTTTTTATGAACTGACGGATTGAATAGTGTTTGGTGGATGAAAATGAACAAATTTTTTGTTTGGATCTACTAGTCACTAGCAGCAGATTTTGGACGCAACATTATGGTTGATTTTAGAAGTTGTTGTCGTAAAAAATACTGGAAATTAATATTTTTCATCTTAAAAGCACTTTAAAAAAATAATATTACAAAACACAAATCTGTTTAAATTCATAGCCGGTTATTTTCACATAACAGCTGCAATATTTTCTTTTTAAGTCACAACAATATCAAACTAGGACTTAGTCTCGTGGATTTTTGGCCGTTTCACCATGCAATAACATTTCATTTAGGACCTTTTTTTATTAATAAATAAACGTTTTTATATGGTTTTTCTTATTGAATTGTTCGTTCCACAATTACTTTTATTTATTCGGTGCACTACATTTTCTGAATACATTTTCTTGTATTCAAAAAATGTGTTTCCGACCGCGTATTTCTCGGACTTAGGAGATCACTCTTGGTAGGGTTGTAAATTATTCCAAACGAATCGAACATTATATGTTTGCGTTTGATTTGATTAATAACCGAATCGAGATCATGGAAGCTTTAATCAGGCGGAAAACAAAGTGAGGTCGAGTAGTTTCATTTTTTATGTGCATTTTACAAAAAAAATTCAAAATCGAGTCAGAGTTTGAGCCGATCTAAATATTTTATCAAACAAAAAATTATGTTCAAACTTATAACAAGTCAAGCTCGAATGAGCTTCTCACCACTCGAGCTCGTATCGAATACTTTGATTTATTTTCCGCCCTACCCGTGGAATCCTAGTCCCTAGAAATAATTTATGAGTCGGCGAACTCAGTTAAGCAATCCTAGAAATGTTACTTTTAAACAGGGCCGGCCCTGAAGGTGGGCCAACAGATGCGACGGCCCAGGGCCCACCACCTCAGGGGCCCAAAATTCTTTAGGCCACACACACACACACATATATATATAGGGTGGGGTTATTCTAAAAAGGGTCTTATAATAAAAAGTGTAGGGAGGATTGTGGGAGTGACATGTGTCACCTTGCCACATCATCATGCCACATCATATGACATGTGGCACCCCCCACCCCCCCACGGAAAAAAAAAAATTTCCTGCCAAAAAAAAAAAAAAAAAAAGTTGCCGGCCAAATTTTTTTTTCCCGCCAAAAACTTATAAGTGTGATGCACCATTTTTTGGTGCATCATAGTTATAAGTTTTGGTGCATCACACTAATAAGTTTTATCGCATCACGCTTATAAGTTCTTGCATCATAGTTAATTGCTAAGTGCATCAACTATGATGCAAGAACTTATAACTTTAATGCACTAAATCATAATTGTGATGCATTAACTTTATAACCGTGATACGAATAATAAGTTTTACCGCATCTAGAGGTGGCCAAAAACCGAATCGAACCGAACCGTGAAACCGCATCAGATAGGGCGGTTCGAACCGAACCGAACCGTGTTAGATTTGCTCAACTCGAATCAAACCGTGTCCAGACGGTTCGGTTCCTGCCTCGAAAATGTAACCGCGGTTCCGCTCGGAATCAGAATCAACCGTGGAACCACGAACTGTCGGAATCACGGCTCACGATTCCGAATCGGGAACCGTTGAAATGGCCTGTGTTTGCGGAGCAGTTCTGCAATGAGAAGTTCATTGTGAATGTCATCAGGACCGGAGTGAGGGTAGGAGTTGAGGTGCCTGTCGTATTCGGAGAGGAAGAAAAAGTGGGAGTTCAGGTGAAGAGCGATGATATTAAAATGGTTATTGAGAAGTTGATGGATGGAGGAGGAGAGGGAGAGGAGAGGAGAGAGAGAGCTCGAAAGCTCGGAGAAATGGCGAAACGTGCGTCGGAGAAAGTGAAAAAAAAAAATAGGTTCGGACGGTTCGAACCGGGAACCGCCGGTTCGGAACAGGAACCGAATCACGGTTCGGTTGCTCAATCGAAACCGTAGCACTAAGTTACGGTTGTTCCGTTCCCATTTCGAACCGTGGAATCGGCGGTTCGGTTCCGGTCAACCGAACCGAACCGTGGCCACCTCTAATCGCATCGCAGCTTATAAGTTCTTGCATCATAGTTAACGCTAAGTGCATCAACTATGATGCAAGAACTTATAACCTTAATGCACTAAATCATAATTGTGATGCGGTAGCTTTATAATCATATGCAAGAACTTTATAAATGTGATGTACTTATAAATTTTGGCGGAATTTTTTGGCGGGAAAAAAATTTTTTTTTGCCCGAAAAAAAAAATATCAGGAAAAAAAAAAATTCGGGGGGTGGGGGGGTGGGGTGGGGGGTGGGGGTGGGGTGGGTGGGGTGGGTGGGGGGTGACACATGTCATATGATGTGGAATGGGGGATGACACATGTCACTCCCACAATCCTTCCTACACTTTTTATTATAAGACCCTTTTTAGAATAACCCAAACCTATATATATATATATATATATATATTGATTTGGGCCCTAATACTTGTTTTATTCTTATATTTCAATTTGGGCTTCTTTGATATTTAATATTTTTGACTTTTGGGCCCAAAAATATTATTATATATAACGAGGGTTAGAAAAGGCACCTTAAAAAATGAAAAAAAATCAGATTGTAGGCTACTGTTTTGCAGCGATTCTTTTGGATGTAATAAACACTACCAATGTTTATACTTTAGCCGACAGCAAAAAGTTGTCGGCTAAAGTCGAAAATCGTCGGCTAAAGTGGTCAGTTGTCGGCTAAAAGTCGGTCGGTCGGCTAAAGTTTAGCCGACGGTAAATAGGGAAGGTCGTCGGCTAAAGTTCGAGTTTAGCCGACGGCTCAACAGTCGTCGGCTAAAATAGTTCCAGGTTTAGCCGACGGATACATGATCGTCGGCTAAAGTTCTGCAGTTTTAGCTGACGGTTACAACGTCGTCGGCTAAAATGTATAGGTTTTAGCCGACGGATACATGATCGTCGGCTAAAGTGTTTTTTTTATTTTTTTAATAAATACTTTAGCCGACGGTTACATAGTCGTCGGCTAAAGTGTTTTATTTTATTTTTTTAGATTTCGAAATCACCAAACCTGTTCAGATAACCTGTTATTCCAAATGTACAATACACCATCATACATCACAATCAACATAAATCAATTACGAAAAGCATAATTTAAATACAAACCATATCAACATGCCATGTAGCAAAATCAACAAAATTACTATAAACACCAACGTTAACGAACACAAGTCTAAATAAAAAATATTTAGTAAAAGAACTACTACAATGACGACTAAAATCCTCAAAGATTCGTCAAATTTTTAAAGATAGAAGAAGGATTACTACCGTCTTGCATGTCGTCGTCCTGAGGCTGTGAAGAAGAGGGGGTGTTTGTGAATTGAAGAATTTAGGTGGTGGTACCGAAATTCCCAATTGACACACGGTCTGACTCAATGACATCATATACTGCATCATGGCCTGCTGCTGAGCTAACATCTCTTGTTGAACCTTCCTTTGTTCCTCTTGGAATTTTTAGAACTGGCCTTGAGACTTCCTTTGCTCCGTCAAACCCTTACGGTTAACAGTGTTGGTTGAACTGATCGCCTACACATAGAAACATGTAATTTTCATTTAACAAGGAGCAAAATTACCACAAGAAGTTTCATATATGTTACATATCTTTAAACAACAATAGCATTACACAATATTTAGAGCTCGATTACATACAATATAGTCCGGGTCGCTAAAATGTGCGCATAGCCACCTCCACTCGTACTCCCGATACTTGAACTCCTCGGGAGTAGCCTCGCGGGAATTACCCCAAGCTGACCAAAAGATGTGTAGCTCATTTTTTCAAGATTTGTACCTATAACAAACATTTATAAATTATAATCAAACATTAGTAAAATATATTTGTAAAGTATTTTTTAAATTTTATGTATTTATTTACTGTGATTTTGTGTTATTGTTTTATTCTTATTCATAATGTTATTTATTTATTATGTTATTCATAAATAATCTGTTGTGTGTATATAGTTGAATGTTAAGATTTAAGTTTAGTGATTAGGTTACATGTCATTTTATATTTGTTGTTTGTGTATGATTATATAATGTTAATGTGTTAGTTTTATTATTTTTATGTATAATTAATATTATAATGTTTTGTGTAATTCTAAAAGTGTATGTTATAATACTCATAGTTACAAATAAATTAGAATGTTTACCATGTTTAAATTTATCAATCAAATTACCTTCCATTTATACAAGTTGTGAATTTTAAATTACAAATTGATTTTGCCAAGAGTTTGAGAGGAAAGAACACATTAAGGGATAATGTTGCATTTCATATGAATTCCTCTTTACCAAGTGGAACATGCAGAAGCAAGGAACTAGATTTTAACTTAACCTCAGGAACCAGAACAGCGCACCAAAATATACTTCAGCTAAACACACCCATACAGAGTTGACTCCTTGCACTGTAGCCAATTAAAGAGGAAAATGAATGCACCTGATATCTTGTATTAATGCGGAAATGCAAAGCAGAAAGAAATATCCTCTTCATCAGAACATTCCGCAAATCACCATATGTACGGACCTTGTTGACAGGTACTTGAGAAGATAAAGAACTTTATGAAGAAAAAAAATGATAATAGGAAAAAAAATAACTTGATACGTCTTTTTAAGGAAATAGGAGCAATTCCGAAGGAATATCAAGTAAGCATAAGCCCAGATGCCACCAACTACACAGAGAAGAACCACTAGGTGCATGAAGACGTATAGTTTATTTTGAGAAGAATGAACAAAATAGACTAACGCATACCGAGAAGATGTGAAAGGGCAATGTGTAACTGAAATGTTATAAACATTTTTAAAAAATTCAACTCATAAGGACATTAAATCTTTCTCGGCCACAAGTCCACCATTTGTTAAAGAAAAGGTTATTCATACAAGCCAAAACATTACAGAAATTGTTGAAATGTTCCCAAACTACTCCTGCTGCCCACTTTTCAATTTGATCATACTATTTATATTCAATCAAGTTGTAAATAATCTGCACAAAATCATCGCCAATGTATTCGCATCAAAATGGCCCTTTCATGTCAACTTCATTAGCAGCCGGAATAAAAACTGAAACGGTATACAAAAAATCAATTCATATATATCCCAGCGGCTAACAAACTATTGGTATATGAGAAGACTAAAGCAAAAGTAAAAAATGATTCGATCAATACTCAATGTCGTAGACACTTTCAGAGTTTTAAGCTTTCTAATTCATTACCAGGCACCAATTATCAACTTTGCAGTCTTTATTAATATTCTAAGCAAATTACTAAAACGAAATTTGATTTCAACTACAGTAGCAGACGCATTTTATTCATTCTTCGCATTAACCTTGTCCGACTAGACAATAGCATGATGGTGAGTAGAGAAAGGATGCTTCCCAATTCTGTTTACAACTAGAATCCACACATACAAAAATATAAAGAATTAAGAAGAGAAAGAAATAAAAGAGAAGAAACTCTTTCTAGGGTAATTATAATAGAAAAGTCACATAGAAAAATCTCAATAATGCCATAAAAGTAAAAAAATATAAAGAAATGGGAGTAAAAAAATACTTGGAGCAAGCAATAACAACCTTGCAGAACATATTAATTGGGAAATTCTGAAGCAACTCATGCTGAAATATCTGGGGAGGCTTTGCGTTTGTGTAGCTTCCAGGATCAGGCGGATCATGGATTAACGAGGGTAACATAAACTGAAGCAAGAAAAAAATGTCCAGCGTTTTTTTTATATAATAATATAGATATAATACAAAATTAAGTTAATTCCTCATTTTTCTTGTGTCTCTTTTACAACAAATTTATCAAGAGCTCCTCGAGATTTAGTTAAATTCCTCATTTTTCTTCTTCCCACGTTTCTCATATCTAAATTCGTAATTTCTGGGAAGCATAATATGTAATAATGTAATTGAAATTAAAATGCAAAAAGGATTGAAACTACCTGGCCGATTTGAAGCATTGGTGGAGTGTGCTGTGCGTGCAGCGTGCAGGTGCGGTGGTCAGAGGTGTAGCCGTGGTCTGGTTCACTGACTGGGCTGCACAGTTTACCAGAGACGGAGTCGGAGGTAAGTAAGTTTTATCCTCAATATACAACTTCACAGAAACAGAGGGGACAGCAAACGGGAACGGGCGACTGCGAAGGTGAAGAAAGAAACACAGGAGGGGAAGGAGTAGGGTTATCCGGAAGAACGTCGCGTTTTTTTTTATAAGGGAACTTTAGCCGACGACAAAGGCCGTCGTCGGCTAAATTGTTAAGGACTTTAGCCGACGCCGACGCCGGCCAAAACACCAGCCCGATTTGACCATGTCGATCAACACGGTCGGGTTATCCGGCCAGAAACTTTTTTGAATGTAGATCACAACGACACGGGCAGTGTCAATTGACACGGGTAGTGTCACTTTAGCCGACGACAGCCGTCGGCTAAACTAAATACCGAAAAAAAATTATAAATAATATATTCTTTGAATTTAATTATAAATAATATATTTATATAGTTTTTATAAAATGATATTTATATATTTATACATTTTTTTATATAATAATATAGATATAATACAAAATTAAGATATTATATATTTAAATTTAATAATATTTTGGACTTTAGTAAGCCATCACTGTCATTAAACTAAACTAAATACCGAAAAAAAAATTATAAATAATATATTCTTTGAATTTAATTATAAATAATATATTTATACAGTTTTTATAAAATGATATTTATATATTTATACATTTTTTTATATAATAATATAGATATAATACAAAATTAAGATATTATATATTTAAATTTAATAAGATTTTTGGACTTTAGCCGACGGCTGTCGTCGACTAAACTAAATACCGAAAAAAATTATAAATAATATATTCTTTGAATTTAATTATAAATAATATATTTATACAGTTTTTATAAAATGATATTTATATATTTATACATTTTTTTATATAATAATATAGATATAATAGAAAATTAAGATATTATATATTTAAATTTAATAAGATTTTTGACTTTAGCCGAAGGCTGTCGTCGGCTAAGCTAAATACCGAAAAAAAATTATAAATAATATATTCGTCGAATTTAATTATAAATAATATATAGATATATTTAATACAAAATTAAGATATCTATATATTTAAATTTAATTGTAACTATATTTAATAAAAATTAAAAACAATACTTTAGCCGACGACAGTCGTCGGCTAAAGTTCTTGACCATCGCCGTCGGCTATTCTTAATTACAACAAAAAAAACATGACCCAGTGGCTGCCGGGGTTCGAACTCGGGCCATTTATGTAAGTAATATAGCATTTTGCCACTGGGTCATGTTTATCATTCAAACATTTTAACCCAGTTTTTATATTTATACATGTCTTTTATATAACATAATATTTTACATATTTGAATTTAATTATAAATATATGTGTATATATATATAATATGATGATATATTTATATAGTTTTTATATAATAATATTTTATATATTTAGACATGTTTTTATATAATAATATTTTATATATATACACACACACCAAGAAATATTCGAGAAAACGAACTAATTCTAAAACATTTTCATAATCATTCAAATAGATATATTATATGCGTAATATAATTATAACTGATATTAAAATTCAATAAACATACCTTCAATATGATTTCTTGAATGATCAAACCAGAGAAAATTACTGTTTTTCGTTTTCTTGTTCTGTAATTTCCGAATGTATTGTAAATGGTCTCTTCAAGTGTTAGATGGTGATATATTCTGCACAGAAAAACATGTTAGACTTTAGCCGACGGCATGTCGTCGGCTAAAGTATACTAGCCGTCGGCTAAACTTGACTTTAGCCGACGGTATGTCGTCGGCTAAAGTATACTAGTCGTTGGCTAAACTACAAAACTTTAACCGACGACTAACTTGACTTTAGCCGACGACCAATAGTAAAGTCGTCGGCTAAACTACTTTAGCCGACAACAAGTTAGCCGTCGGCTAAACTTACTGACTTTAGCCGACGACTTCGGCCGACCGTCGGCTGTTCTCCAGCTAGTCGTCGGCTAAAGTGTTATTTTTGGTAGTGAAAAGGCCCTTATTTTAGTAATAAAGGGCCTATTTTTTTATTTCGTCCCGGGCCTCATTTTTGTCAGGACCGACCCTACTTTTAAAGATATATGGCTGCCATATTTAAGTCAAAATCGTCAGAAAATATTTTATCTTAATGAAAACGTTCAAAAAATATTTTTGAAGGATAAATTATCATTTTGAGAGTTGATATATCTCACAACATAATGTACGATACAAGACACATATAAATTGTGATTAGTATAATCACGCTGGTGTACAATATAATTACAACTTGCTATAATATAATTAAATTGAAAATATAATGCAGACTACGATTAGTGGATACCATGCACGGTACATCATGTTGCACTATATAATTTTTCCATTTTGACCTGTAACCGTTTTTTTAATTCTAGCTTTTACATATGTTCTTAAGCAATAATTATTATATTTTGCTTTTTAAAAAAAAAAAAAAAAAAGTGGTTCTTGAATTTCAGGTTATGAATTTACAAGCACAATTGGCATCTCTCAAGGTACAAGCAGCTCAATGCATCAAAAACAGCCCAAACAATAATATTACTGCCAACCCCAATGATGATCATAACTGGCTCGAGAACAATAATCAGGGGATAAGGTTGCCCCATCTTGATGGAATTCACTTCGGCCGCAGCAACGACAACGACAACAATAACAACGGACCAAACACGCCCTATTATCCGAGTGGAACCATGGATCGTAATCTCGTGAACCTTTCGGCAAAGTATGAACACTCGTGTTTCCATGAAGAGAATGCCTCGTTTGGCAGCATGGATTTTTCACTTGAAATGCAATGTTCAAATGGACAAAGACAATGGCCTTTTCAAGATGATGCGGATGATCTTCAGTCAGTGGCATTCGGATACATTAATCATCATTCCTGAATGAATTTTTTTATTTAATTAGACATTTTTTTTATTAATCTTTTTATTTTTTGAGACGGAACTTTTATCATGAACAATTTTCTTATATTATGAAGAAGTATAAAAAATAATCTTATGAAATATTTTAAAAATAAATCCAATATTATAATTTTTAATCAATAATCCCAAGTAAAATTGCAGAATGTATTCACTAACTTTCACTCCCATGATTGACATCCATACTTTTATTTTGGTATTAATTTACATAAAATGGGCTGATGTGTCCATGGTTGTACTCTGCTGTCCAGTTTACCGGCCAAATCTATGTGTCACGTCGTAGAACTGCCTAGATGGCCGGTGGAAAATATCAAGTTTCTTAAATAAAAAAATTAAAAAAATATAACAGAAGACCAGAGTAAATGAAAAAAATGATTAACTGGTTTTTTATATGAATTAATTTCCGTACAACATTTTTTACATTATATAATTTTTTTAAAAAAGGATTCGAAATTTTGAATTTTCTGTTTTAAAAGAAAAATAGAAAATCATGAAAATTATTAAAAATAAAAAATCAAAAAATTAAAAAAAAAAATGATTTAAAACATATGAAATCATTTTTAAATCCTAGATTTTCATCTAAAATATATTTAAAGGAACTGAAAATTTTTATTTTGTAAAAAAATTAATTTTCATAAGAATTTAGAATTCTTTATATATTTTCAAATATTTTAAATTTATTTTCGATCAACACAAAATTTTAAATTTTCTAAATTTAAAGAAAATCCTACTTGTTTCATAATATTAGCTTTTCTTTAAAAAAAATTATTTTTTGACTTTTAAATAATTTCTATATTTTTATTAATTACTTTTGAAAAGGCAATGGCCTTTTCAAGATGATGCGGATGATCTTCAGTCAGTGGCATTCAGATACATTAATCATCATTCCTGAATGAATTTTTTTATTTAATTAGACATTTTTTTTATTAATCTTTTTATTTTTTGAGACGGAACTTTTATCATGAACAATTTTCTTATATTATGAAGAAGTATAAAAAATAATCTTATGAAATATTTTAAAAATAAATCCAATATTATAATTTTTAATCAATAATCTCAAGTAAAATTGCAAAATGTATCCAGTAACTTTACTCCCACCCACCCACCCCCCCACGGCATCCATACTTTTATTTTGGTATCAATTTACATACAATACACTTAAAGCGCGCTCATGTGTCTATGGTTGTACTTTGCTGATCAATTTACCTGCCAAATCGATGTGCCAAGTCGTAGAACTGTTTAGATGGCCAGTAACGTGGAAAATATCAAATTTCTTAACTAAAAAGGGAAAAAAAAAAAAAAAAAAAAAAAAGAGGAGCAGAAACGGGATAAAATATAAAAAAAAATAACTGATGCTTTTTATATAAATTAATTTTCATACAAATTGAAGAATTTACATTTTTTACGTTATTTAAACTTTTTTAAAAGGCATCAAAGTTTTGAATTTCCTGATTTTAGAAAAGAAAAATAGAAAATCATGAAAATTATTAAAAATAAAAAATTAAAAAAAATAATGATTTAATATGAAATTAATTTTAAATTCTAGATTTTCATCTAAAATATCATAAAATGAACTGAAAATTTTATTTTTTAAAAAAAAATTCATAAGAATTTATTTTTTTTTATATATTTTCAAATATTCTAAATTTATTTTAAAAGAATTAAAATAGTAAAATTTTCTAAATTTGAAGAAAAATCTACTTGTTTCAAAATATTAGCTATTCTTAAAAAAATTATTTTCTGACTTTTAAACAATTTCTATATTTTTATTAATTAGTTTAAATTCTTTAAAAGACAAACTATTAATTTGTTTTGGTAACTAGGATAGGAAGACCCTCTAGTCAAGAAGTGCTACAAAAGGATGCCTTCTCATCTCCGTACCACGTCAACAATTTCTTAAGATAACATAATTGCTATATGGCATATTATTTTTACCAAAACATAATTAAAATTCTAAATGGATGGGACGTAGTAATAGTAGGGAGTCAAAATCAAAGTTGGCACTATTTCTCTTATTAAGTTGGCTACATCAATGGACCCGGAGCAATATATAAAGTATCCGATAGAGAGATTAATCGGGGTATTTAAATAATTTATCCATTAAACATGAACTCGGATCGATGATATAACAGTCTGATTGCATCAAAAAGGGATGATCACATAGTATCTTGAAAAGTTCAACAAAACCCCACTTAAGATCTCCAGCAAACCCCAAAACAAGACCTAACCGATAATACATAATAAAATTCCCACTAAACGAAACACGAAAAGTCTGTGGCATATTATACTCAAAGAAATTCCTAGAGAACACACCCCGCCCCGAACGACATCATTTTGTTCTATACATTCTGTAGAAAGTAGAATCACTACTCTACGATAGACCGGCCGTCAGGGTATCACCTTTTGTGATGGAATTTCACCTTCAACAAGAACTGCATCTTCACCTGCATAAAAAAGATACTCCATCATATCAAATAACAATAATAATAATAATAATAATAACAATAATAATCCCTGAGTTTGATGTATTTACAGAAAAATCAATAGGTTTTTGAAAATTAGAAAACGAATACCTAAAGGTTTGATTTCCGTCTTAAACTGTAAGGTGGTGTGACTGTGACAGCTCTAATAATTTTACAAATATAAATAGGGGAGGGATTTCAAACTCTTATTGCTTAACATATATATAACTCAAAGCTAGGACTGAAACATGCTTACTTGAGCTGCATTATAGACGATATATTCGTTATACATAAGCTCCGATGCCTTGACCTTCGATGCCACTGGTTTTCCACAAGGCACAACTACTTCATCCTTCCATGTCACATATTCCGATTCCAGAGGGACTTTCTTGCCTAGGCCCTTCGTCGAGTGCTTCCCTCTCGGGGGCTTATCAATATACTGAATGAAAACACAAAACACACAAGATATAGTAAAATAAAAAATGATAGAAAGAATAAAGATAGTTATTATTACAAAAAGAACTAGAGTTGTTGGTGTATTTACAAAAAACCCCATAAAAGTTTTAAAATAACAAAAAAGACCCCATTAAGTTTGATTCTGTTTTAATTGGAAGAGGTAGTCCAGGAAGCACGGGGATGGGAGTAGATACGAGGACACAGCACGGATACAAATAGGACACTAAGTTAAAGTATTCGTGCTTCATATGGAGTAGTTGTAATATTTCTATAAATGCAAAGGTTTTTTTCCGAAAAAATAAATTCTTATGGAAGGGGAAAATGTAGGAAGGAGGGGTCAAAACTCAAGGGGGTTATTTGTAATTTCGAAACTCTTCTGGGTCTCTCTGTACCCCAAACCAGAGGTTTGGGTAGCTTTTGTAATTATCTACAATTGGTTAAGGTACAACTTTTCAAATTTTCTTCTTACTTTTTTCAATTTTTTTCAATAAAATGATAGTGTAGTACAAGGAAAAAATTAATTTTAAGGAACACTATAAATTTTAATTAGATGGTAACGTTTTATTCTGAGAATAACAAAATCATGTTTCAAAAGTAGACTCTTCAAGTGGGACGGAGAGTGAGTATAACATACCTGTGACTTTGTTAGCTCATAAACCTCGCCTAAGGCAACTTCGCTAAGAAGCATCAGTCCCACCGGATTCTTCTTATCCGTAAAACAGTATTGAGCACTTTTACTAACCAGGTCCGCAAAGTAAATTCCTTTCCCAAACTACACATCATAGAAAAAGGAAGCATACATACGGGAGATTCACGAATTAAAATTCCAGACAAATAAAAAATATATATAGCAATAGAAGAATAAACCATGTAGCCCGTTGCTGGAGCTTCTGGAGGAGCAATCCTTAACCCTTGGTTAAGAATACCGACAAAGTTGGTCAATCGTGATCCTGTATGGAACAAAACGACAGAGAGAATGTGATGTCAAATACACGATTTATCTCATGTATGCGAGTAAATAATTCATCATGTATAGATATTCATGGGTCACCATGCCACAGAAGCATCCTGTTCCTGAGTTTTGCTCGATAAGGGACATACTTGTCAGTTTCTCCTTCCCTGTCAAGAGAAAACACTTCTTCCAATTCAAGAGCCCATTCCTGCAAACAATATCCAGAATTATTTTATTTTATTTTTAAAAAGAGGAATTATACTTTTTATAAAAAAAGTTGAAGATAGGGAAATGAACTTACTGTATGGGTGGGCGCATGAGTAGCATGGAGATATTTCTCAACGAGTCGAAAGTCTTCACTGTCATGAGAAAGAGGAGAAATATGGCACCGTAACTTCTCATACTTCTCGTCGATAGAGTCGTTGCTTTCATCATCAAAACCTACTAATCTTGAAGCTATTTCGATATCCTGTAGTGCTTCCAGCATTTTCACCTAGAGACCAAAAAAAAAGGATTTGTGCTGTAATTCATCATACATACAGTTAGGCACACTCGTGTCAGACGGATCTCTACCCATCAAATGGTCCCCTTTAAATAATTTTAAAAATAAATAAATAAAACTAAAAAAACTAAAAACTGGGGAAAACTGATAAACCAAAAAAAATAAGAACCCTAAGAAAAACGAAAAGAACTAGAAAAACTGAAACCAACCCCCACAAAAAAAAAATGAAGAAAAAAACTGAGAAACTAAGGCTCTGTTCTGAGTTGAGCTGAAGTTTGCTCAACTACTGAATAATAATAATAATAATAATAATAATAATAATAATAATAATAATAATGGCGATTGGCGATTGGCGATTGGCGGCGACTGGCGATTACGGCCTGTGCTGGCTACTGGAGGCGACGGCGACTGGCGGCAACTCGGCAACAAAGGATGCGATGCGACTGAACAATCGAGGTTGGATGCGACTGGCGGCGACTTCGGTTAGGCTCTCCCTTGTGTTTTCTCTTCCTTCGGTCGTTTTTTTTAGGGTTTCTTTGTGTGGACTGTTTTGGATCGTGGTTCTCTTCTGGGATTTGGCTTCCGTATTCTTCGTGGAGATTTGTGTACTGCTTTGGATCGTGGGTCTCTCCTGGTATTTGGTTTCCATATTTCGTGGGGATTCACTACCTTTCCTGGTTCGTTTTTGGTTGTGGGGATTTCCTGGTTGGGCTCCTCTTCGCTACAGATTCTATCGTCAACATTCAGTTGAGTCCCGTTTATGCTGTGTTTGGTTCTGTCGTACATGGTGGTTTCATTGGTTCGGTTCTTGAGCAGATTATACGTTGGCTTTTGGTCCTGTTGCACCTGGTTCTGGTTTTTAGCAGTTTGCACGTTTTGGTATTGCCTAACCGTATTACTTTGGTGCTTTGTTGCTTGAGGTTTGGTTACAAGGGGTCGTGCTTTGTTCGTTTTGTTGCTATGCCTGTGGCAAAATTTCATTGTCCCTTCGTGGGCCTTAATGGATGTCGGGATGGTGGTGGAAACGGGCTAACTAAAACTTCTTTGATCACTCATCTTCGCGCACTTTAATGGTGAGGCTCTACTCATTACTAAGCATTCTCTTTTATCGGATTTGGTTATTTTCGTAAGGGCTGAGACTACCCTTAAGCGTATGGGGGTGTGATTGTGTGGTGTTTGTTTTAAAACGCATACCTTCCGGACTAAGTGTCGTCATGGTACGGGATCTGATTTTGTGTCTCCTCCGGATTGTGGTGACGGTGTTGTTCGGTTTGTGTTATATGATCTCACCAAACCACAGGTTCCCTCCCATGTAGCTGTTGTTGAGGATTTGGTTTTGGACGAGCTTGGTGGTTTCGATTTACCTCTTCTTGATTCTTTATTCTCTAAGGGGCTGCGTACTGTCAAATCCATCCCTCCTAAATGTCGTTTGGAGTTCTCTCGTGTTTTGAAAGGAGCCCTTGACAAGGTAATCTGCGCACCTGCTGACATTTCTTGTTGGGTTGGTTTGTTAGTCTTGCCTCTTTGTCTCCTTAAAACCTTTTGCCCGAGGAGTAATCAAGAGTGTAGGTCGGCCAATAAGCGCCAACGCCACGAAGAATATATTGTTAATGTTATTCGTGCATGGGGCATCCCTGGTGGTAGTATACAGATTGTGCGTGAGGTTTTAGCCGAACCCTCACCAGTTTGGTCTAATATTGATGATGATAGCTTGGACTTGGGTGACTGCAATGTCAAGCAATGTAAGAGGAAGATTTGTGATGGTCATTATACTGCTGCGGTCAGAGTCCTTTCGTCTTCTGGTATTGCACCTTATGATGTTTCTACTCTTGAGGACTTAAAAGCTAAGCACTCTTTCCAATCTGCTCCTCTTTTGCCTGATATACCTATTGATCATCATCACCTTACTGCATCTACTGCTACGGTTCTTGACATGATTAAGAGTTTCCCTCGTGGTACTTCTTGTGGGCGGGATGGTTTGCGCGCTCAACACCTTTTGGATTGTTTAAATGGTGCAGTTGTGGCTATTTCTGATGAATTGATCGCATCTATCACCCAAGTGGTGAACCTTTTCCTTGCTGGTAAATGCCCGAGGGAGTTGGGTGAGTACATTGCTAGTGCTCCTCTCACACCCTTAGTCAAACCAGGTGGGGGTATCCGTCCTATTGCTGTTGGGACTGTTTGGAGGCGGTTAGTTTCCAAGGTTTGTGCGTCCATGATTGGCCATTCTTCAGACGGTTATTTAGATGATTTACAATTTGGTGTTGGGGTATCGGGCGGAGGGGAGGCTATTCTTCATGCAGTGAATCGGTTGGTTGAGGATCGTGGGAGTGATGTTGGTCTTTCTATGTTGTTGGTTGATTTTAAAAACGCTTTCAACATGGTGGATCGGGCTGTTATGTTGCGTGAGGTTCGGCTTCATTTTCCGGCTATTTCACAGTGGGTGGAATTCTGTTACTCTAGCCCCGCCAGATTATATTATGATGAGCATACTCTTTGGTCTCATCAAGGTGTGCAACAAGGTGATCCGCTTGGGCCTCTTCTTTT
The DNA here is from genome assembly GCA_033398695.1 of Orobanche coerulescens. NCBI lineage: Eukaryota > Viridiplantae > Streptophyta > Magnoliopsida > Lamiales > Orobanchaceae > Orobanche > Orobanche coerulescens. The sequence continues at coordinate 14,254,161 of CM065801.1, forward strand.
TGCTTTAGTGTTGCATCCCCTGGCATGTAAGATTAGAGACTCTTTTAACCTTTCTTTTCAAGCATGGTATCTGGATGATGGTACTGTTATTGGAGATACTTTGGTTGTGGGTAAGGTTCTAGAGTTGATCATGATGGATGCACCTAGTCGTGGCTTACACCTCAACGTTGATAAAACTGAGGTCTTTTGGCCAAAGGAAGACCCCAGAAGCAGATATGCGGGTGTGTTCCCCCCCAATATTTCTCGCCCCTTGCATGGTGTTAAATTATTGGGTGGGCCTGTTAGCGTGGATTTTGAGTTTGGTAGTAAGCTTGTTTTGAAAAGGGTGGCTAAAACCATTGATCTTATAGATGTTGTTGCTAAACTTAACGACCCCCAATGTGAGTTGTTGCTACTCCGTGCATGTGCAGGTATTTCCAAGTTGTATTTTTCCATGCGCACATGTTCCCCAGGGTCTTTGAGTGTGCTCAGGTTTCTTTTGATGCGGCACTTCGTTCTTCATTGGAACGTATTGTCACTGCTTCTGGGCCTGGTTTTGGTGATTGGCAATGGAGACATGCCACCCTTCCCTTTGCCTTTGGGGGGCTTGGTGTATATTCTGCAGATGATGTCTTGAAATATGCTTTTCTTGCGTCTAGACTTCAATCTGCTAGCTTACAGACTAAGCTTCTTCTTAGTTCCGGTATTGTTACTGTTGGTCCCTCCTTTGATGATGCTTTATGTACTTTTAATATGGATATGGATATTGACCTTTTGAGTAACCCAAGCGAGGTCGCTGCCCCCAAACTCATGAAGAAATTGGCAGATATATATTTCGATCGGGTTACCCAAACTGTTGAATCTACCTTCCATCTATTTCCTCGACAGATGGCTTTATGGAGCTCACTAAAGGAGGATCATACTTCAGATTGGCTTAGGGTGGCTCCTATATCCTGATTGGGACAAACTATGAATGCCCGGACATACCGTTGTGTGTTGTGCTATCGGCTGGGTGTTCCTCTTTTCACTGTTCAGGTAGTTTTTACTGGAGATATTTATGGGGATCACGCGGTTTCTTGTGCGGGTATTGTTGGCATTAAACATCGGCATAACATTGTGCGTGATGTTCTTGTTGATATATGCTCTCGGTCCGGGATTTCAGCTCGTAAGGAGGTGGATATTGGGCTTTATGGTGACAGGGACAGATCCTTACGCCGTGCTGATATATTACTTTACTCTTGGGATGCTGGGCTTGATGTTTGTGTTGATCTTACAGGATCCTCGCCCTTGACGCAATCTGGTATGATTGATTTTATACCAGGTCGTGCGGTTATTGAAGCCGCACAATGTAAACGTGTCAAGTACGAGGCTAAATGCGTGGATATCGGATATGGGTTCCTCCCCTTTTCTTTCTCCTCTTTTGGAGAACTTGAGAAAGACGCAGTAACCCTTCTAAAGCGTATTTGACGTTTCTCTATGACTCAAGACATTGGAGCTCGAGTTGCGGTTCATATTTTTAATAAGATTAGTTTTGCTATTGCTAGAGGGGTGGGGGCCCAATTGGTTTCTCGGCTCCCCACTAATTTCTTGTAAAATCCTATTAATTTTTAATAATAATAATAATAATAATAATAAAAAAAAAATAATAATAATAATAATAATAATAATAATAATAATAATAATAATAAGAAAAGTGAAATGAAGTCACTGAATAATAATAATAATAATAATAATAATAATAATAATTAATAATAATAATAATCATATTAGATTCAACAACAATAATAATAACAATAATAATAAATAATAATAATAATAATAATACTCAAAATAATATTAATATCACATAACCATATATACAACACCAATAAAATTATTTATATTACAACACAACAAAAACAATAATAATACTTATTATTTTTATTATTATTGATAGGACTACAAATTATATATAATAATATTATTGATAATATTGATATGAATAATAATAAGAAGAAGAATAGTTAATAATCTTTATATATATTAAAAGAATATAGTCATTTGGAAGGAGATTTCCCGCCCAAATTTAGTAGGTATAATGACGGGTTTTTTTAATAAAACCGTTACAAAAAAAATTAAAGAAAAAATAGGTGTAATGGCGGGTTTTTTAATAAAACCGTTGCAAAAAATTAATAAAAGCAATAAATTTGAAGATAAAAATACGGGATTTCCCGTCCAAATTATAGTTAGTGTATAGTAGGTCTAATGGCGGTTTTATGAATAAAATCGTCGCAAAAAAATTAAATAAAAAAATTAATAAAAGCAATAAATTTGAAGATAAAAATATAGAACTTGATTACAATAAATCATCACAGCCACATTCTTCACTAGCAGGTTATTGTATAGTAGTTGCAATGACGGTTTATCAAAAAACTGCTCCATTAGAATTGGTGGTTTTTTTAGAATTGGCGGTTTTATTAAGAGTGGCGGTTTAACAAAAAACTGTTTATGTCTTCCTATCCACAACAACCATATTGTCAACTACTTTAGTCACTAACATAAAACTACCTTATAACTGGCATATTAAAATGAAAAACAGTAAAAAAGGAGCCCCCAACCAAGGAATATACATCAGCTCCATTCCATTCTTCCTATAGTTGCAGAAACGATCACCATAGAAATATATTAACAAAAGATAGCCAACATGCCGATTTGGAGCAGTATAAGAGATATGGAACCCAGAAATTTCGGATGGAGCATGAGATTGCGTCTGGTCAGATCATATGATGTGCTTGATTTTGCTGGGAGAGACATAAATAATGCATATTTCACGACGTAAACAGTAAGATTCTATTACATTGTGATTACGTTTTCCATATATAAAGATGTCTCTCATTTACTTGATGCAACACGGTGTAATTCTTTTTATTTATAGGGAGACAGATCCATGCTCAAATAAAAAAACCATGAATTTCGAAGCACAGGTCCATGCTGCAGGAAGGAAAACTATATAGAATGTCTAAATTTTTGGTTGCCTTAAATGATATGCCATATCCAACATCTGATGCACCCTTCATGATCAACATTTGTGGATGAACTCTCATATATGAAGATCCGAAAGAAGAATTTCCAAATTTGAGATTTGTGCTTAAAGCTTTGCAGATTTTTGAGACAAACACCAATATTGTCAAAGGGAAACTTTAAGTTACTACAATTTCTAAATTTCAGGATAACAATATTTTTTCTACATTCCTCATGATTTTTTGATACAAGACTTCGAAGATCCTATCCCATCAATTGTTGAGAGCACATATTCATCCTCTAGCATTTACACAGAAGATTCGTCTTACTTTAAAGAAAGTGCGATTTTGGCACCTACACTAGACGTCGTTGATGAAGTGAATCAGTACATGAACGCACAATTAGCTGGAGATGGACGCTTATATTTAAGTTCGAACGAACCATGTCATTCAAACAAGACAACTGATGTCATAAATGCACTTCACATAATTTTTGAATGAAATCAAATCTTTATGGGTTCCAAACCATGAACTTAATTTGAAAGTAGGTACTTCGGTGATGTTGCTACGAAATGTCGACCATTCAATTGGACTATGCAATGGTACAAGAATGGTCGTTACAAAGCTTGGGAACTATGTTACTGAAGCTGAGATTTTAACAGGAAGTAACGCAGGACATCGAGCACTAATTCCTAGAATGTCGTTGACACCTTCTGATCTCAGTCTACCAGTCAAATTCACAAGAAGGCAATATCCTTTGATTGTGTCATTTGCAATGACCATAAATAAGAGCCAAGGTCAATCTTTGACTCACACTGGACCATTTCTAAGGAAACTAGTTTTTTGTCACGGTCAACTATATGTGGCTTTGTCAAGGGTTACTCATCCAAAGGGTCTCAAAATCTTGATGGGCGACAAAGAGAACAACAAATCTACCACAACAAGAAATGTCTATAGAGAGGTCTTCCGCAATTTGTAAAAATCGTTATTTTCATTTATCTCGGACAATATTAAATATATCGCACTGTGTAATATTGATCTTAATATTTTTTCTCTTAATTATTTAAACTCTCTCAACGTGCAAATATCTCAACTATTTACATAATTTAAACTAGAGCCCGTGCATCGCACGACGGGTATTACCAGTAGAATTAGATAGAAATATATACAACAATAATAATTATTTTTCATATTACAACAACAAAAACAAAAATAGTAATAACAATAATAAGATTAATATTAAGTATAATAATTTTATATATTATTATTGAAAATATTAATGATACTCGTAATTAATAGTATTAGAAAACAATATATAGATATATATATATATAGCAATAAAAATTATTACTTATATTACAACAATAAAAACAATAAAAATAATAATAATAATAAGACTAAAATAATATAAATATTATCAATAACAATAATGAACTGAACTGAAAAAAGTTAGCTCAAAAGAACATAGCCTAAAATTTGGAGTCCGTCTGACGAGATGATGTCGGGCACAAGCTTTGGCCTAAAAAGTTCTCTCATATGTAATTATAATGGAAAATTTTTTACAAGGCTTTCTATATTCGATTTGGAAACCGAGAAGGAGCTACTTGCATGAAAAAAGCGAGATAAAACCAAAAACTGGCTTGTTACAAGATAGAAATTTACTAAATTGGAATCACCATATTACCTTTGCTTGAAAGTCATCCTCATCCTTGATAACATGTGGATGGATAGAGGGAATAACCGTGAAAAATCGGTTGCTAGCATCGATTATAAGAGTCTCTTTGAGAGCAGGAGCATGATTAGTACTACCATTCAACAGATCCTGTATCTGTGTTAAAGCCTCGAAACCTGAAAGGAAAAAAAAAAAGCATAACCATATTACCTAACCAATTATTACCTGATGAAATTAAACAAAACATAATTCATTGACCAACATTAAGTCCGAGTCATAAACGATACGACTAAATAGACGCACCTTTCTGGATATTACTTCTGCTAAGTTTTCCTAGGGGCATTTCAGACAAATTGATCTCAAATTCCATCATAGCAGCCCTGCAGTACTAAATCCATTACAAACCAACATAAATCAGAAGACTTCCTTAAAATTGAAAAAGAAAAAAGAGTCTCGAACCTGTATGTCTCCACGTTAAAGAGCATATTCATTAATTCCACCAACTGAGGCGCAAGTTTGCTGGTGTTGAAATTAAGTTGTTTCTTTGTGGACAAATCTTTCACTCCATAATCCTACACATTGAAAGTTCTAAGATCAAAATGAAAGCATTTGAATGATTTTGATTTGCATTCATTATTAAAAAAAAATTGGAAAAATTTAACATACAATGTCCAATGGATAGAATCTACCAGGTTGCTTGTGAAAATCCTTTTTATTTTCCCATGCCTCCCATGAGTTTCCAGTCTTCTCTAGAAACAACCGTTTGAATTCATGTATCGCATCGGATTTAGACATTTCTTCCAACTTGTTTCCGGTAATCTTCTCATTTCCAACTCGACCCCATTTTCGAAACACGTGACAATCGGAGCCTTTGTCGTCTTGAATGATTTGAAGAATATAATAACTTCACAGAGAGAACAAGAAATAGAAAAGGAGGATATTTCATAAAATAAGTGAAAGAAAGAATCACGAGTGAAACCATAGTTCTCGTTTTATCAAAATGAGTCCTCATAGCAAAACCTTTAAGAAAGATCCAACACGGGAAAAAAAAATACCTATTGACCCCAGTTGACAAATCAGACATATTCAAAGTAGTATTATAAATACTTTTCCCATCCACAAGAATGTGTCCCGAATCTTGTAGGCCAGAAGCCTCATGCACAGCACTTTGACCTTTCACTTTGACTGTCGCCACGGCCACGCCATGTCTCTTTGCCGTGAATTCTACTCGATACAAATCAAAAGGAATTTTTTTCTGTCGTTTAAAGCAATCGACTAAATAATCTTCCCTCACAATTGGTATCTTCATCCTCCTGTCAATATGGAATCCTCCTGTCAATATGGAATACTTGAACGAAAGGAAAAAAAAAAAAAAAAAACTAATGATAAATGGGAATTTGTTTTACACTTTGCACTTTGACAGAATTACCTCGCTTTTTTAATGTCAGCAGCATTCTCATCCAACCCACTGGTTGCAACTAAGCAATTGGTTTCTGTGGTGTATATATATGTATAAATGTCAGCAACAATTTTATTTAAAAAAAAAGTATAAAGGAAAATAGATAAATCCCTTGATTTCAGTTTAAGCACAATGAGATTAACCCTTTTTGATCTTCGGATGAACTTGTCCACCTGCTTCCTCAACTTTTTTCTTCCATTCCTCCTGAAAAAATAAAAAACACTTTCAAAAGACCAACTGAACCAAGTTGTTATCTGTATGATAAATGATGGGTACAACCACAAACCACTGCCTCAATAGGTACTCCAGCAAAGGCAACTTTTAAGTCTCCGATATTTTCAAGCTTCGATGAATGACTTGGCGCATCAGAACCTTGATTACCGGACGGCCCACAAGGCGAATTCGGAGGAAGCACTCTTTCTTCCTTTTTAACCTTTTGTGACTTAAACCACTGCGAACATCAATTTCAACAACAACAAAAAAATTCAAGCCTAAACATAACAAGAGAGTAAGTTATCCCAAAAAAAGAGTAAATGTATTTTGCTTCGTTAGTCATATTACCTTGAGAAGATAGTCGTTGCTTGTTTCTTCAGGGATTTTCCATTTTCCCTTAACACGATGAGGTTCGGCTGTCGAATACGAACACTTGGACCACTCTGATATAAACCCACAGCATCTGTACATGCCTGAGGAATAACGGAGCCATCCGGAGCACATGGGGCATTTTGCAAGTGCTCCAAAGAACATCCCATCAACACTGAACCCCAAAAAAAAGGATGAGCGAGAAAACAAGAAAACACAAATGCGTACAATTGATTAAAATTAGTATACTCTTTAAATTAATCTAATTGCAATGATAAAACTGAGACTAGATAATGCATAACCAAATAGAGCGAAAAAAGCCAGCATTTAATAAAATAACTCAAACCTAGCACTGAAAATGAATATACTTGCATATTATGTTATCGAACAAACTATAACACCAAACACCTGAAATAATTCACTTCTATTTGCAATAATGGCACATCAAATGATTCAAAAGTCGTTCACACAACTCGGATATTAATTATCAAAAATCTGAAACATTACCAGCGTTCTCGAAGATCAATTTCCGACCCCCTGGACTCTTGTTCATTAGCTTCAAGCATCTCTCTTAACTCTGAGGTACTAACATACTTTTTGAGATCATCTTTAAGGGCCCACAGAGCTCTCGACTGCTTTTCCAGTTGGCTTTCCACATCAGGTGCAGCTTTTGATTGTTCATCTTCTAAGTTTTTAGCATTCACACTAGCTTTAGCAATTTTCGATTTTGATACACTTTCGAGGTCTCTTTTCCTCTTGCCACCGTCTTTAGGTACCGATTCTTCTGTGCCTATAACAAAAATGCGTGTGATACAGACGAAGTCACGAAGCAATCCAATTTAGTCAAACTAAGTCAAAAGCCAACCTTTTGATGTTGAAGAGTTCTTTTTCAGGAATAAAAGTAGTGTGGCACGATCAGAGTCTGAAAGAGAGTCCCATCCAGAAAATTTCTCGACCGAGGAAGCTGGTGATGTTTCCATGTAACACTTTGCATGGTTCCATGACAGTGACCTGGCACCTTGACCTTCGGGTTTGGTTGATATGCGAATCTAAACAACGAAAGTACGTCATATAACATAAGCGCACTCGCCTATCGTCCAAGTTTCAATCTCAACATCACTTTATCAAATTAAGTTGTAAAAACACTACCTCTCCCTTCGTAATTTTTTGGTTACAACACCGACAAGTCGCACGAGATGTTTGTGAAACTTCAACGCCACATTCTACATCAGTGGGAGCAGAAGAATTTGACGACACGGCATTATCAACATACTTCCTTATCTTCTGCTGATCTTCCCAACGAAGCACTTCTAACCCTTCCACATCATCAGCCCTGTATTTGACAATACCTTACATGAATAAAAAAATGAACCAAAAAAAGCACTCTTCACCTATTTGCTCAGTAAATATACAGATCATTTTACATTGAAAGACATACGATTTTATCTGCTTCGCTTTCCTTAGGATGCATGCTGCATGGTTCCACATCTGGTTCAAATAACAAACTTAAGTCAGGTGGCGTGAAAAAAACAAGTTATACTTTCGTAAAAAAAAAAGTAACTACAGATAACTTTGAAATAGTACATCAAATAGCCCGTCAAAGAATTGAGAGCACGATAGTTAACAATACATCAAGAAAAACCTCAAGGGCATTAGAAACTACCCACAATGGTGAGCCGATGACAATACGAATATGCACAATTTTCTTACAACATACGCATAATTTTCTTAAACATAGTCATCAAAACGGGGTGAGACAGATATGTATAATGAACAGAACACAACTAATAATTTATAATGATTCAACATAAACTACAAATGTAAGAAGAAAAATGACATTGTCATCAGAAGAAAAATACTATATACATCGAGGTCCCAAACGGATTAACTTATTCGATGAAAAGGCTATACATATAAAGGATTCAGATCTTTGTAAGTAACATCAAGAACACAACCAACTATCATCATATTAAAGTTACATCAAGAAACCTGAAATGGTGTTGGACAGTTGGCACCATTTCCTTACCAAGAACAAAATAAACAGTGTCAGCCCAGGAAACACGAACAGAAAAGGTGCATATATCAAACAAGAAATCTAAGAAAAAAATCAAGAGCCCACTCCCACCCCCACCCCCCAACCCCCACACACACACCACCACCACCACCACCAAACAAAAAAAAAAAAGACACGAAAATGGAAAAATGATGTAGGGCTTTGTAAATAAACACCAAGAACCCGCTAATAACAATCATATCAGACTGGGTAAGGGTGAGAAAGAACAATGAAGAATTACAGGCATGAAACCGTCAAATTGGGTGGCCTGGACCATCTTGCCAAGCCTAAGAGTCTCCTTCTCAATCGAATTCTTGCAAGTCTTGCATGAAGATCTTGATGACTTTGCATATTCTACTTTCCATGGCTTTGGAGGGTTCGCCATTCGCTTTTCCGTCCGCCCTTTCGGAAAGAAGTCTTTTCTCTACGCAGTGATTGGAACGGTACAGTGTGTGCTGTAACCGATGTAGTGGTTTGTAATACAGTATATTCGATATTAGAGATAATTCATGTCATCATAACAGGTGCGTTTAATTCCCGAGTTTAACTTAACGTGAGAAAAGAAAGAAATGGATGAAAATAAGAAAAAATAAAAAATATTTGATATTCCTGAATTTTCAATGAAAAGAAATCGAAAGAAATGAAAGAAAAACTTTCTCTCTTAACTTTCCTTTCGATTTAGAAGGATTTGAAGAGAAAAGAACAAAATGGTTAATTTTACTTTCACTTCCTTCCAACTCGAGAACATAAAATACAATTTTCTTTCATTTTTCTTTCTCTTCTTTTATCTCCTAACTTTCTCTCTCTTTTTTTTTATTTCCTTTACTAAAACTCTACGTTAGTTCAATAATTAAATTAAAATAATTAAATTATCAAATTATTTTGTTATAAAAAATAAATTGGCCCTCGAATGCTGCTGACGGTGGCTATGCCAATGCACATATTGACGGGCGAACGCATACCAAAAAAATGACTGTCATTGGAGATTTATCGCGGGGGTGAGTTCATTGTGCAAATTCATGCATTGAGGCTCACAAAAAAAACAATGAAGTTGAATTAATGAACGAAAAGAAAAATAATACAACTAAATTGGAGCTCAAAAGGTAAGAAAAGAAGGCTAGGAAAATGAATGTTACCATGTTAAATATATTGTTGGGCATAAGATGAAGAGATGAAATGTCGTTTAATTGCCTTGTATTCGAATTGATTGTAGTTTATTTCACTGAACTTAAGTTTATTTACTGTTGGTCCCAAAAGTTTAAGGGCGGATAGTTCTGACATCTTGTATGCACTCTAAAGATATTGCACACAGCAAATCGATTTAAGTGTTGTAGCTTAAACGCTTACAGGAACAACATATAGTTTACCAAACTACAGCTCACAAGAGTTTTTTTAAAGCATTGTTGTACTGTGGAAAAAATGTATGTAATAAGAGACGAATGCAAGATAAGATTTAAAGTGGTTCGAATGTGAGGTAATCTTTTCTACGTCCACTCTGCTCCACATAGGAGGAATTCACTATCGAATAGATAGCACACAACAGCCCTAAATTTCTACGAATACACATAAATTATACAGTTTATATAGATTGATATACTTCCGGATTATACAGTTAATACCATTCACATAGGTTGGTGGTCAAACTAGATGATTTCACGCTCTCGCACAGGTAAGTGTTCAGCTCCCAAAAGTCAACGCTCTTCCACACATGTTGGTGTTCCGCTAGCTTCACGACCTGCACAAGATCAGACCCTAGGCAATACTTGATAATACAATATTGATTGTCATCAAACAGCTCTCTAAATGATTAAGCTATGTTTCTGGAGTGGGCCTCTTTTGAGCTTGAGATATGGCATTTAAGCTCGATCGTGTTGTCTTTGTTGCTCCCTCTCTCTTCTCCTTTTCCAAGTAAGGTTCTTCATATTTATAGATGTATGAAAGGAGTCGTCACAAATATGACCTTTGATTGTTGGTGAGATATCTGAGATTTCCTGAAATCACGGCTTTATAGATATTTGAAATGGAAACTTTTCCTTTATATCAGCTTTTCATTAAATAGGTTTTCTTTCTTAGCTGTCGGATTCTGATTTTTTTTTAGCGTAATTTAATGCATATCAAATCCACATTGGATGCTTTTATGCGTGTCCTAATACTTTGTAAATAAAGTATTCCTTTAGTCTAAGAGATCTTTATTGTAACATTTGATGAAGGTGCTTTACTATAATATCTATTCATTGTACGTTGTATTTTTTTCACTATACTGAACTGTTGTATGTTTATTGAAGCTCTGCGCTGTATTTTCATTGAGGCTCTTGTTTTTTATCGAACTTTGAGCCGTACATTGCCGTTTTGTCATAGGACTTCGAAGTTCTTTTGTTGTGGTTTTGCATTATCAAAATCTTAGGATTTATTGCTAACATGTATTGTAGTTAGGCTTGTTATCGGTCCGGATCTTGACATACCCGGTATCCAACCGATAAGCTTATCGAGTAACCGGGAACCGATCCGATAAGCTTATCGGATTCGACATTATTCTTGGGAACCGATCCGGTAAGCTTATCGGGTAACCGGACCAATCCGATAAGCTTATCGGATACCTTTTTCATCCAATACTGACCCAATTTTGGGAACCAATAAGCTTATCGGGTAACTGGACCGATCCGATAAGCTTATCGGATACCCGTTTCATCCAATACTGACTCGATTCCGAGAACCAATAACCCAAAATCATTCTTTTCACTACCAAAAACAAGGAAAAATTATCCAAGGCACAATTCCTAATGAATAACTACTTTCATGCATTCCTAATGAACCTATTTTTATATAGTACTTATATTATCGGGTTATCGGTCCGAGTCTTATCGGATATCGGATCTCGATATGGTATCCATTCCCGGACCGGTAAGCTTATCGGTCCGAATTTTTCAGATCGAATCTCGGTCCGGATCTCAGATCAATCCGCCCGGTAACAGCCCTAATTGTAGCTTATCATGAAATTTAAGTTTATGTCATTTTAGTTATATCTTAACATGAGACTTTTAATTCATGTAACTTAGTTGTTATCACGGAGTTCTAGTTAGTAAATAATGTGTAATATGTTATAATATAACACGAAAGTGACGTTTCAATTACCCATTTGTTTTTATATAGTGTGAATGACTATTATGCCCCTGATGTAATTATGAAATTACGATTGTGCCATCTGAAGTTTTCCTATAAATAGGGCTTCAGTTATTAATGAAAAATATACCTGAGAATCATTCTCTAATTTCTCTCTCTATTCTCTCTCTATAATATTTCGATTTTATAACACGTTATCAGCACGACTCTAACCATTTGAGTAATATGATGAAAGTATGCTCTACAGTTGCATCCCCTGGATGAACCTCTGTATCAGAAATCGAATTATTACAAAGGATCTCAAGATCTCTCTATAAAGAAAACTTCCTATTTTTTTTCATCTTAACTAATATCATCTTGCAATTTCCGAAAACAAACTAGCTATCATTTTAAAACCTCTTCCACTAAAATATTAAAACAAACTAGTAAAAAGTCATTACCAATATTTCTCCAATTTTTGAAAAAGAAAAAAAAATTGCGGCACATGCAACGATTACTGTAGTCCAGGCTGTCAGTCGGGGCGATGCACTGTGTCCCCTATTAACGGTGGCTCCATGGTGGATATTATGACTGGCCCGTTCTTCAACGGGATTGCGGATCAGGCTGCCGGAAGTTGTGCCGGGAAGGGATTCTATGCTCGCTCCGCCTTTCTTGAGGCGGTCAAATCGTATCCCCAGTTCGGCACCGTCGGATCAGCTGAAAATTCAAGGCGGGAGATTGCTACGTTCTTTGCGCATGTCACGCACGAGACTGGACGCAAACCAGATATGACTGTTGGGTTTGGCGGCAAAAGACTCGATTGTAGGTACCATAATATGAACCAGATAAGGACGCAAATATGAATCAGATTTTGCTTCAGGATCAAACAGAAGAGATGCAAATAAGATTCCGTTTCAAGGAGGTGCCATAATTGGATTCTTCACTCGACATGAAAAAAAAAAGGGAAACCGCCATCGAACTATCGCGGCATCCGGATCGGAGATGAAAGGTTTACAGTCGGGGAGGACGACGTGTTGTTGAAGTATCTGTCGGCTGCATCATCACCATATGAGGAGGAAAGGATGATTAATGAAGAATCTGGTAAGTTTCTAAATTGTAATTTTTTTAATCTGGAGATTTCAATTCCTAAACAGATCAATGAATCTGTGAAGAAAAAGAAAATGGCAGGGAACGGAGAAGACGAAGCCTAGTAAGAATAAATAGAAGAGACAAGACAAAAAATTAAAAAAAAGGGGAAAACAGCCTGTTTGCTGTCCCCATTAAAATTAAGTCACAAATATAATTGAAATTTGAAACCAAATAAATAATAAAATATAAAAGAATAAAATATTATTTTTATTCATTAAATTTCAAATTCGGTTTTTCTTAAATATAAGATACATGTGATATCAGAATTGATTTTTCTTGATACCATCGTGACCCATTTCACGAGAGCTTCAATTTGACATTAATATTGATATGGGTATTAAATCTTTTCATATATGTCATTATTAAATTTATTACAACGTACGAATTAATATCCAACCCCGGAAACCACAAAGATTTATGAATATATACCATTACACTTGCTATTAACGGCAATCGATATTTCGACTTATACCTTAACGATGACTATTTCGCGGAATTGACTGGACGATCCTGCTCTGGTAGAAGCAGTTAATTATTTTACAGTTTAAATTATGTCTCTTACTTATCTCAAAGTGGTGATTTAAAATCACATATTTATTGCGTTTATTTTATATAATCATAATACCTCCCATGTGATGAGTTCAATTATCACAAGACGGATGGTTTTACATGTACGCAATTTATATATTATATATCACCTGTTGGGATTCGGTGCCTAAAACGAAGGCCCAGCGGAAGCGGTAAAACAAAAATTAATTCGATCTGAATCCCTACGAGGATCGATCGAGCTACGTATATACGAATATCAAAAAACGAAATACAAGAGATACAAGAAACATACCCTCGTAGTCCGTTGATTAAATGGATAACCTTCTCTTGAGCTATTCCCCAAGCTTTGCTTGATCTCTACGAATCTATTCCGCTTCAAGCCCTTGAACGATCCAACGCCGAAAGCACCGCGTCTCTATTTGCCACGCGCCGGAAAACGAACGGAATGACAACACCTTGCTATCCTCTGAGGATACGGCTAGAGCTAGGTGATGAAGCTTGTTATAGATATTAATATCACTCTAAGTGTATGAATGTCTATCTCTGTCAATATTTCCTCACAAAATTTCTCTAAGAAGTTATGAAGAAGATGAATGAAGAAGATGAATAAAGAAGATGATGAAGAAGACTTCTATCTCTCTCTCCTCTTCAACCTCACGTTGGAAATGGAATCAAGTGTGTTGGGAGAGTTTGTCAAAGACATCATCTTATATTATTTCCACCCTCATGTGTACAACCTATGTAACATGAAGTCTTGTCCCACCAAGTCATTATCATCATTTAATAAATGGAAGAAAAGACAATGGGAAAGTGGGTGGAAGCATAATGGGGCGGCTATCATGAAAAACGAATGAGTTCGGTTCGTTTGACTCGTGAGTCAAACAGATAAACTCCGATTCTTTTAGATGTATTTGTGTCGATTAATTAATCCAATTAATTAAACATATCAAACACAAAATAACATAATTAATTTCTCCAAGAAATAATTATATTCATGAATTAAATTAATCACCCAGTGATATATTTAATCCATTAAGCCGTAAATCAATTTATCCGATAAATCGATTTAAACATCTAATGTCCCAAATTTAGATATCCAATATCCAATATTCATAATGAGAGAATTAGCTCGATTCATTCCGTCGTCAATCCTAATGCGCGACTCGGTAGGTCCGTCTCAGTCAGCAATGGGAGGAACCAAAGAGTAGTAGCACCACCTAGCCACCTGGTGGCCTGCACTCGATCGAGAACGAATGATTGGGATCATTCAAGAACTATTCTCCGTGAATACCGATACGTATAAACCCTTCTTTCAAATGTCCCGATCAAGTTATAGGGTCACGGTCGACCAAACCCTATATGTACTTGACGCTATGCATGCGTTAATGCAAATCGAGATCATCGAGTGTCGTGTATCTAATACAACTAGCTCAATGCTTTGGCAAAGACTTATGATCTCATCCGCAATAACCGCATAGGACATATAACCCGCTCACTAACGGGAGAAAGAATTCTATCTTGGTATTCGATGGGACCTGCTACTTGCCGTCAAGATGCACGTCGAGGTTGACCCCGCCTTAGGTTCTGAGGTCGAACTACTCTAATGAAAATCTTGATGTCACAAGCACATCCCTACTAAATCCTCAAGTCGAAGGTTCACGGATACCTATCACAACCTTTCGATTCCGTCATTGACTGTCGCGGAGTGAAATCCATGTGACGAATCGAGGGTGAGTCGGTTCGAGTATACTAATCCAATTAGCATACCTATAACGTGTGCTCCCACTAACCATTAGTGTTCGACAGGCACTCTCCATGTCAAAGAACACGTCATACAAGTCTTCACATAAACTTAACGCCGATCAAGTTTCATCGACTTGCGAACGATTAAGTATTTGAGCTATAACCTTTCAAAGGCCGACCCCTTATCCAATAAGGAGTGGAACATTTTGCTCTCAAATACACGGACTAGTTTCTATATGTTTATTTACGAGTTAGGAATGCCAAGAACTACCGGTAAATAAAGAAACATTCATTTGCCTTATATAAATGGTTTACATAATTACAAGTACAATGCCCCCACTCAACAACCTCTGAGTGGCATTCGAGGCATACTCTAACAATCTCCCACTTGCACTCAATGCCACACACTACGGTATCTAATACCCATGTTCTCCGGATGACGCTCCAAGCTAGTCCGAGAAAGTGGCTTGAGTCAGTGGATCGGCGACGTTGTCGGCCGAGTCTACTCAGGCGACAATGTATCCCTTGCGAACAAATTCTCTTACGAGATGATACTTCCTCTCAATATGTTTGGTCTTTGTTGTGAAAACTCGACTCCTTGGCCTCCGCTACGACTCCGTCGTTGTCGCAGACATCTAACAGTGACAAAGACATGGTATCATTTGAAGTTCTCCCGAAACTTCTTAATCCGTAACCCTTCCTTGGAAGCCTCCAAGGCGCTTGATACTCGGCTGACAGGTGGAATCGGCGGTCGCGCTTTGCTTGGCACTACGCCAAGATACTGCTCCTCCATTAAGAGTAAATATGTAGCCAGAAGTGGACATCGAGTCGTCCTTCAGTCCTTGGAAGTCCGAATCAGTGAATCCCACCACATCCAATTCTCCACCGCCATACATAAGAACCATATCTCTAGTTCTTCTCAAGTACTTGAGAACGTTCTTTACAGCACTCCAATGTTCCCTACCTGGGTTTGCCTGAAACCTACTCACCACGCTTACAGCATGCGCGATGTCAGGTCTTGTACACAACATAGCATACATAAGGCTACCCACGGCCGAAGCATATGGTATATTACTCATTTCCTTGCGTTGTTCCTCACTTTGAGGACACATCTTCAAGGTGAGTTTTATTCCATGTTACATCGGTAGGAACCCTCTTTTAGAATCATCCATCTTAAATCGCTTTAAGATCTTATCTATATAGAGGGCTTGGGAAATGCCTATTGTTCTCTTCGCTCTATCCCGGTAGAGCCGAATACCAAGAATATAGGTTGCTTCTCCCAAGTCTTTCATGGAGAAATTACTCGAAAGCCAAGCTTTCACAGAACTAAGCATTCCCACATCATTTCCTATTAGTAGAATGTCATCTACATATAGTACTAAGAATGCGATCTTGCTTCCACTAACCCTCTTGTATACACAAGGTTCCTCTTCATTTTGCATGAAATCAAACTCTTTGATTGCCTCGTCAAAACGAAGGTTCTAACTACGCGACGCTTGCTTCAGTCCATAAATGGAACGCTGAAGCTTGCACACTTTCTGAATATCGACTTCAGACACAAAGCCTTTAGGCTGCTCCATATAGATTTCCTCCTCGAGGAATCCATTAAGGAAAGCCGTCTTTACGTCCATTTGCCATATCTCATAATCGTGGTAGGCAGCTATAGCAAGCATCATGCGAATAGACTTGATCATGGCTACGGGCGAGAAGGTATCGTGGTAATCGATCCCTTCCTTCTGGGTATAACCCTTTGCCACAAGCCTGGCCTTATAGGCGTCAACCTTGCCATCACCATCAGTCTTTCTCTTGTAGATCCACTTGTTCCCAATAGGCACTATGCCCTTGGGGCGGTCTACTAGAGTCCAGACCTGATTGACATGCATCGAGTCTATCTCAGCTTCCATAGCTTCACGCCATTTCGCGGAGTCTACATCCACTATCGCTTGGTCATAGGTTGTTGGGTCGGTCTCTTGGCTATCACTTGGAACCTCATGGAGACCCAGCTCCTCCAAGTGCACAAGCCCATACCTCTCAGGTAAATGAGACACCCTACTAGACCTACGAGGTGGTTGTACTTGTGTTTCAGAAAGTTCGGTTCCAGTTTCTTGCACAGGTGTCTCTCGAGGAGTTTCATTGTATTCTTCTAAAGAAATACTTTTACCTGCTCCGCCTTCCTGAATGAACTCATCTTCCAGGAAGTGTGCTTATAAAGCAACAATGATCCTTCGATCTTCGGGCATGTAGAATAGATATCCCATCGTCCCAGACGGGAATCCAATGAAACGTCCCTTCGCAAACCTAGCTTCCAACTTTTCCACCTTAGTCTTCTTGTCATAAGCGGGACATCCCCAAATCCTAATATGATTAAGACTTGGTTTCCTTCCTTCCCACATCTCATGTGGAGTTTTAGGAACGGATTTGGAAGGACATCTGTTCAAGATATACGCGGCAGTCAGGAGTGCATACCCCCACAGGTAAATCGGCAAGTCAGTATAGCCCAGCATGGAACGGACCATGTTCAACAGGGTCCGGTTCCTTCTTTGTGACACACCATTTAACTGAGGAGTACCTGGAGGTGTTAGTTGTGAAACTATTCCATGTTCCTTAAGGAACTCGTCAAACTTCGTACTCATATACTCGCCATCTCGGTCCGACCGAAGTGCTTTGATATGATTACCAGTTTGTTTCTCGACTAGGGCCTTGAATTCCTGGAATTTCTCAAAGGCCTCGGATTTATGTTTCATTAAGTATACATAACCATATCTAGTATGATCATCTGTAAACGTAATGAAATATTGATATCCGTCACGTGCTGCTTCCAAAGCACCACATACGTCGGTATGGATTAATCCCAGTTTATCAGCGGCTCTTTGAAATGTCCCTGTGAAGGGGGACTTAGTCATTTTGCCTTTAAGGCAAGATTCACAAGTAGGAAAGGGATCTGATCCCAATGGACCCATAAGTCCATCTTTTTCCATCTTGTAAACCTTGGTCGACCAACATGACCAAGTCTAAGATGGCTTTTCAAAACTTGATTGGTTTCTTCCCTTCCACGTTTTCTAGTCATAGTATTCACAACTACTTTGTTGCCGAGATTTAGATGATACAATCCATTCAACAATGTAGCAAGACCCACTAGTTTATTTCTAAAATAAATTTTGCAGAACCATCACCAATGAAAAATGAAAAGCCTTTTCGGTCCATGACCGGAATGGATACAATGTTTTGTGCCCCTTGGGCAAAACAAGTACATCTTCTAAAGTCAAAACAAAGCCGGATTCTAAACCCTAAAGAAGTGATCCTATGTCGGTCGCCTCGACACTATGCCCGCTTCCGACCGCGATCATAACTTCTCCAGCTCCAAGCTTCCTACTTTGTTCCGCATCCCGATTCACGGTACAAATATGAGAACTAGCACCAAACCAAGATCCAGAAGTAGAAAATACGAGCGAGAACAATTTGTTTCCAAAACTAAAAGTTACAGACTAAGTGCTATGAAGAATCGGACAGTCTCTAGCCCAGTGGCCCACTCACCGCACTTGAGACAAGCATCCTTCTTCTTCTTGTTCTTCTAACCATCGAGGCCTTTCCCTTACCCTTAAGGTCCTTAGCTTGCGGTCCAGTCCGCTTCTTGGTCTTTTTCTTCTTATTCTTAGACTTAGAAGTCCGTAAGAAATCACAAGAGCAGACTCCTTCATCCGCGAGTCTTCATCTCGAGGCGAGCGATCACAAGTTTGTTTATTAGCCCACTAAATTACATGCAATCTCATTGCAGTTGAAGTTCATAATAAAGCTGTGAGAAGGAATCGGGGAGACTGTAGGATAAGGTCGGTTTGGAGAGAAGTATCCATTTTAAAATCAAGAGCCTCCAATCTCTCGATCATGGATATCATTTTGAGGACGTGTTCCCCAACCTTCTCACCTTCCTTCATCCTTGCACCGAACAGTTGCTTGGATATCTCATATCTAGCAGTTCTGCTATGCTCACCATAAAGCTCGGTTAAGTGAGATAAAATCTGCTTAGCAGAAGTCATTTTCTCATGAGCTCTCTGAAGCTCATTAGACATGGAAGCCATCATATAAGCACGGACTTTCACGTCATCCTTAACCCACTTTTCGTGGTTTTCAATCTCTTCCTCATTCGCTCGGGTCCGCACAGGAGGCGCCGGAATGTCCGTCTCCAAGACGTATCCCAGTGCCTCTATACTGAGGACAATCATCAGATTGCGGAGCCAATCCACAAAGTTAGGTCCCATTAAGGTGTTCTTTTCGAGTAGAATTGCGAGTGGATTCATTGTCATATTGAGATTTGTCTGCATTAAGTATAACAGATTAATTAGTGACTCATTCAATTATGTTCTGAGTATAGAATTTAAGGTCTTTTCTATTCTTGTTACCCAGCTCCCACTATTTTTATCGGAATAACACACTCCCATGTGATATCCGGAAGTATCATCGCTCTACTTCATAGTGGTGATCGAGCTCTTTATAAATCTTAATAGAGGGCAACCGAACAGGTTTCTAGTCTATTAATTTTCATAAAGTGGTGTCCAACACCAACCCATCTAATGGATGATTCGATCTTCCTTTTCCCCTTGTTCACTCCCCTCAACCTATACGATTTATATGGTTCGTGAACAAGTTAAGTTTATACCATCGACGCAAATCAGTTTCACAATTGAATCTTATCCGGCAACCTATCAGGTTTCTAGGGATAAAATTTGCTCCAACCGAAGGCATCCAATGCGCTTCTGGTAATTTATCCGTCCTCCCCGAACGACTACCCCGATAACTCGGAAGCATAGCACATCCGGTTTGGATTTCAATTTCCCGAAAACTCGATGGAGGGAAGGAAAACCTTGAAACCTTATAAACTTAAATATTTATTGTGGGATAATTTTCTCAATTAACGTTACACTTTTCACATTAATCATATTAGCGCGTTTGTGGCATTCATACAATATGAAACAACCATTCACAACCTAGTTGCTACCAACATGTGGTTCATGGACCGTTCCTAGAAAAGAAAAACTTCGTAATCTAATTACAAGTCTTCGTCTTGAATCTTCGTCTTCTCGAAATGGATCTTCCTCCGGTCTTCGTCATTACATATAAATTTTACATCGAAAATTGCATCCTAGATACAAACATTTCTAGTAAAATAAATAGGCTCAAAACGGCCTTTACAACCCAATTGAATAAAACGAACGATTCAAATCTAAGTCCACGAACCACATCCCCATTCAAAAAGCATTCATCCAATAAATACTATATAAATGGAAAGCGTAGAGATACATTGATCCAATCAACAATACGAACCGATCCAATCGATTCACACAATCGGTAATATGAAAACGCGTTGAAATAATTGATTGATTACAAGTATTCCAATTAATCAAATTTCCCTTATAAAATAAAGTACCATAAATCATTTTAATCATATTAAATCCAATTTAACATGCGGAGATTAATTTTCAAGAATACACGAAAAATCGAGCCGAGGCGAAAATGGCCCGCCTGGCCGAGTCACCATCGGCAGCTTTTCCACAGACAAATGGCATGGCCGAGTCACGCTCGGCACCGCCAGTGCACGACTCGTGTCCCCGACACGGTCGGGTCCCGCCTGGCAAGGCCTGGGATCGCCGACACGGCCCGTGTCACCGACACGGCCGAGTCATCCGGCAAAGAACTCGCCCTTTCTCCGAAAAATCGTCCGACGACGATTCGAGCTCGATTTTCGACCGGATATCAATATCAATATTTTTCAACATTCATATCTTCAATATAAATCATATTTCCCGAAATTTAAGATTTATATTTAGACATAAACTTTAAAAATACAATTATTACGAGCGAAAAACATATACCACGATTATGACTAAAATGATTCCAAATCATTCACCATCTAATCGAGCATTCCAAATGCCAATATCATATATACGATCGCAAGACCTACGCTCCGATACCATCATGGGATTCGGTGCCTAAAAGCGGGCCAGTGAGCGGTAAACAAAATTAATTCGATCGAATCCCTACGAGGATCGATCGAGCTACGTATATACGAATATCAAAAACGAAATACAAGAGATACAAGAAACATACCCTCGTAGTCCGTTGATTAAATGGATAACCTTCTCTTGAGCTATTCCCCAAGCTTTGCTTGATCTCTACGAATCTATTCCGCTTCAAGCCCTTGAACGATCCAACGCCGAAAGCACCGCGTCTCTATTTGCCACGCGCCGGAAAACGAATCAATGACAACACCTTGCTATCCTCTGAGGATACGGCTAGAGCTAGGTGATGAAGCTTGTTATAGATATTAATATCACTCTAAGTGTATGAATATCTATCTCTGTCAATATTTCCTCACAAAATTTCTCTAAGAAGTTATGAAGAAGATGAATGAAGAAGATGAATAAAGAAGATGATGAAGAAGACTTCTATCTCTCTCTCCTCTTCAACCTCACGTTGGAAATGGAATCAAGTGTGTTGGGAGAGTTTGTCAAAGACATCATCTTATATTATTTCCACCCTCTTGTGTACAACCCATGTAACATGAAGTCTTGTCCCACCAAGTCATTATCATCATTTAATAAATGGAAGAAAAGACAATGGGAAAGTGGGTGGAAGCATAATGGGGCGGCTATCATGAAAAATGAATGAGTTCGGTTCGTTTCGGACTCCCGTGAGTCCAAACAGATAAACTCCGATTCTGTTCCGATGTATTTGTGTCGATTAATTAATCCAATTAATTAAACATATCAAACACAAAATAACATAATTAATTTCTCCAAGAAATAATTATATTCATGAATTAAATTAATCACCCAGTGATATATTTAATCCATTAAGCCGTAAATCAATTTATCCGATAAATCGATTTAAACATCTAATGTCCCAAATTTAGATATCCAATATCCAATATTCATAATGAGAGAATTAGCTCGATTCATTCCGTCGTCAATCCTAATGCGCGACTCGGTAGGTACGTCTCAGTCAGCAATGGGAGGAACCAAAGAGTAGTAGCACCACCTAGCCAGCCTGGTGGCCTACACTGTACCCCGACTGAGAACGAATGATTGGGATCATTCAAGAACCATTCTGTCGTGAATACCAGTATACGTATAAACCCTTCTTTCAAATGTCCCGATCAAGTTATATGGTCACGGTCAAACCCTATCTCATGCTTGACGCTATGCATGTGTTAATGCAAATCGAGATCATCGAGTCCGTGTATCTAATACAACTAGCTCCAATGCTTTGGCCAAAGACTTATGATCTCATCTGCCAATAACCGCATAGGACATATAACCCGCTCACTAACGGGAGAAAGAATTCTATCTTGGTATTCAGTAGGACCTGCTACTTGCCCGTCAAGATGCACGTCGAGGTTGACCCCCGCCTTCCGGTTTACATGGTCGAACTACTCTAATGAAAATCTTGACGTCACAAGCACATCCCTACTAAATCCTCAAGTCGAAGGTTCACAGATACCTATCACAACCTTTCGATTCCGTCATTGGGCCCCGGAGTGAAATCCATGTGACGAATCGAGGGTGAGTCGGTTCGAGTATACTAATCCAATTAGCATACCTATAACGTGTGCTCCCACTAACCATTAGTGTTCGACAGGCACTCTTCATGTCAAAGAACACGTCATACAAGTCTTCACATAAACTTAACGCCCAGTCAAGTTTCATCGACTTGCGAACGATTAAGTATTTGAGCTATAACCTTTCAGTGCCGACCCCCTTATCCAATAAGGAGTGGAACGTTTTGCTCTCAAATACACGGACTAGTTTCTATATGTTTATTTACGAGTTAGGAATGCCAGTAACTACCAGTAAATAAAGAAACATTCATTTGCCTTATATAAATGGTTTACATAATTACAAGTACAATGCCCTCACTCAACAACCTCTGAGTGGCATTCGAGGGCATACTCCTAACATCACCATCGTGATTGGTTATACCACATGAATGGTTCATAAATCCTGCTCTCGAAGAAGAAGCAGTTGATAAAAATAAATCCTACTCTGGAGAAGTAGTTGATCGATTATCTAAATCTTCCTCTCGAAGAAGAAGCAGTTGATAAAAATAAATCCTACTCTGGAGAAGTAATTGATCGATTATCTAAATCCTGCTCTGAAGAAGCAGTTGAAAGAAATAAACCCTACTATGAAGAAGTAGTTGATCAATAATCCTGCTCTCGAAGAAGTAGTTGATGGGTATAATATCCGATCTCCATGATTAAACACGAACGGAGAAAATTGAGCAAGTGATACCATAAGCTATCATCGATTAATTAAAGAAAATCCCATGCAAACTGCATGATGGGATCATTTGACAAGTGATATGGAAAACTATCACTCGAAAATAATTGCTCAATAAATCCCATGTTGATTATATCACATGGTGGGATCATTGAAATCATATTGATTGACAATATTTATGGGGAAACATACATATTTGTGAAAATATTGTATTTGCATAGAAGCAAAAGATGGTCTTATTATTGCTGAAGAAGCACACAACAGTCGAAGTGAAAATATCGAAACTAGCTGAAAGGCAGTAAACACTCGACAATATGAAACACGAAAAGGAAAATACATATGAAACCCATAAAAAGAGAAGGGGTGCGTCTCGAGAGTATAAAACTCCATAACTCTGCCACCCCCTGGCATCAAGGTTTATAATGAAAGATCTAAAGGATCTAAACTTCTTTTCCGTTTGGCGCCAATAGCCTGTGGCTGATGAGTTTTGACTTCCAAATTCTTAACTGAAATATATGCCTGAAACTTTATAAGTAGATCAGCAACAGTGTCAGCACATATTATTATATCTCGTGATGGCTGAGATATAAACTTGTGATCTACTCATTGATCCAGAAAGGCAAGCAAATCGCTGAAGAAATTATTAATATTCAACAAACCTATAGGTTTGGTATGGAAGTCCCGCTCAGCCCATGACGTGATGTTGAATATCTCATTGAGTCTGCCATAGCCACCCGGAAGAACAATAAAGGCATCACTATTATTCACCACATACATCAAACTATCATGCACAGACTGTGTTTGAAGCATCAACCCAGTTGAACCCCCTATACTACTGGTTCTAACTGTGGGATAGTGTAAGACACTTATTACTCTTATTCTCCCATTTTGTGCAGCCTCTAAAAGATAACCCAAAAATCTATAATTACTCCCACCATACAATATATCGATTTTGTGTTTTCCTAATTCTTTTACGAATTGATATGCCATATCTATATGCTGGATATGACCTATCAATTTGGATCCACCTAAAATACATATAGTTTTAATTGGATGAGATCTATATGAGGATTCTGAGAACTCCATCTTTCTACACTACACTTTCAAAATACTTTTATGAGAGATACATTTTCTGATTTGTGGATCCCAAATTTAAAGAACAAACTTCTTTCTAAACGACAAATGACTTCACTATTTTCATTGAAAATGGAGCGGCATGTAAGTCATTACTTTTGACAAAATTGCAAAAGAAAATGAAAGATATGATATTATATTTTTCAATGAAAATGACGTTACCGATCGGCAGCTGAGAAATTTAAATATTGGAAAATAATATTCATCAACTTGCATTATTTTTCTATTACCTTATACCAACTTTGATAGAACGGACTTACAAACTGGATCTTTTGAGATTAATTTTTCATGACTATAACGTTCCCGTTCATCCTTAAATTGTATCCACAAAGCCATTAGTTCACGATGAACGTATCCACTAGGATGTGTATCAAGAATCTGTTGGATATCATGATCCATAAATTCCTTACTCAATCCATCCTTGATAAATGCTATTTTATCTTCTCGATTTTTGGATACAAACCCCACAAATTTGCATCGTGTGTCACATGTCCACCGAGCACATTTATAGCACCCACCTAATCTTTTTGCTCTGCGTTTCTTTGCAAAACTACTCTTACCTATACCTGGCATGTACTTAAATGAATTTGAAAATTCTCCAGATAGTCGAACTTGTGCTTCGATCAACCATCGAATATCTTCTGGGATGCCATTTCTCATTAGCACCCTTAATCTTTTGAGTCGACCTCGATAAATTCTTTTTATGATATTCATTGGAAGAGATGGATAATATTTACGAAGATTCGAAAGCATTGAATCCATTATGATATTCAGCCCCTCGGTATGGGTGAATTTTGTGAATACAATGATAATCTATTTATAGATTGGAATTACGCGTATGAGATTTGACTCCGCGTCCTGAAGCGTATGAACTACGGCTCTCTATGTTTGAATAATGAACATAATATGACATGTGGGATCAACGACTCCATGTTGATAATGATGTGCAAAATAGCACCGAAAGATGATGTGATGTGCCGGTAAAATATCTATATGGTGATATAGACACATCGTTTTCAAATATTTGTTCTCGATTAATATCACTACTAGCCAATATTGGGAATGAATCCCTAATAAATTTGGAATATATTAAGGGGGAGTATGGACCCACTTCCTCTACATGTGAACTACTAGATATTATGGATCCACTAGATAGTCACATGTTTATATGACTCGTAATCATAAATTTACGAGATTATTTGCTCACGGTTTGAGCATATATTCCATATCAAATTGAGTTAGTAATATATCCCAAATAAATTTGAATAGATCCGAGAAAGGATCAAGATATGCGCATACAAGTGGGATATCAATTGGCATACTATTTGAAGTCCTCCAGCCAATATCGAGAACATAATATATAAACTCCCATGACTGAAGATGAATACTGAGATACTGGCATATGGGTTTGGTGCTCAAGAAATCTCTCAGCATGAGGGGGAGTATTGGTAGTTGAAAATATGTGAAATGCATCACAATATATCCTCACAACTCAAATATGAAATTGAAGTTCAAAGATGCATGACAGATTATTAATCTTTGGTACCAACTACAATTGCTTTGATAAATATATAATAATTCCCCGAATATGAATCAAAGCAAATGATAAAAGGAGGCATATACTTTTGAGAAGTATATAGACATAACTATAAATGATTGATAATGAGATATCTCGGCAAGTTATGTTGCCATGGGGAAATAAATGTTGAAATGTGTCGACACAATATAACGCTATGAATGAAATGAGGATATCAATGATTGGAAAGAGAATATCAATAAAAGATATGAGGATATCCATGACTGTGAAATATGGATATTGGAAATAAGGATCTTGAAATCCATCGAAATTGAAATATATGACCTTAAAATAAAATGAAACATATGGGCTTACTGAAAGTGACTCGTAAGGAGATTTTGAACATATTATCGGTGCGTGCAGTCACTCAAAATAAAATGTTATGAACGAAAATTATATGATGTACTCTTTTCCTTGACTGAGGTTTTATCCCACTGGGTTTTCCCAGCAAGGTTTTTAACGAGGCAACCTAATCACAACAAATATGAAATTTCCAAAAGAAATTTGGAATATATCGCAAAGAATATGAGTTCGATATTACAAACTGCACTGAATATGATACTCATTCTAATCCCTAGAGGATCATTGAAATGCCTGGGGCATATTTATATAAAATACGCGTTGCACTATTTTTCCCTTGACTGAGGTTTTTTCCATTGGGTTTTCCTAGCAAGGTTTTTAACGAGGCAACTGGAATGGCGTATTAGTATGAATAATGTACTATTTTTCCTTCATTAGGATTTTTTCCCATTGGGTTTTTCCTAATAAGGTTTTAACGAGGCATATTCATGGCATAACGAGGAACACTACATAGATCTTGAAAATAAGAGTAGTTGTACTCTTTTTCCTTCGATCAAGTTTTTCTCACTGGGTTTTCTTGACAAGGTTTTAATGAG
Source organism: Orobanche coerulescens (assembly GCA_033398695.1). Classification (NCBI taxonomy): domain Eukaryota; kingdom Viridiplantae; phylum Streptophyta; class Magnoliopsida; order Lamiales; family Orobanchaceae; genus Orobanche; species Orobanche coerulescens. The sequence goes on from CM065801.1 coordinate 14,281,324, forward strand.
GCAACACATGGATACTCCCAACAACGAATGATATACATGACAGATTCACTCAGTTTTTGTCCCACGAGGTTTTACTGAGACGGCACAAGAATACTCATACAAGAATTATCAAGATAAGGGGGAGCAAATTTACGAGATTACAGATTGCTGAAGTTTTATCCAACAGAACTTTCCTACCAATATTATGATGCAACATGATATGATTGGCACAAGCTCCAATACAAACAGTTTGAAAGTTTTTCTCCCATTGGGTTTTTCTTCAAACTAGTTCAGCAGATATTTATGTAAATAGTCATTCAAAGGGGAGTGTTATAATATAACACGAAATTGACGTTTCAATTACCCCTTTATTTTTATATAGTGTGAATGACTATTATGCCCCTGATGTAATTATGTAATTACGATTGTGCCATATGAAGTTTTCTTATAAATAAGGTTTCAGTTATTAATGAAAAATATACCTGAGAATCATTCTTTAATTTCTCTCTCTATTCTCTCTCTATAATATTTCGATTTTATAACATAATAGACTTTCCTATTCGGTTTTGAAACTTTTTCAATTTTGACATGTTACTTTCATTATTGTCTTTTCTACTGATATGAATGTCCAATAGTGATTTGGAAGCTAGTTTGAGTTGCCCCATCAACCTTTTTACTAAAAATTCACATTGCAATGGTTTAATAATTAAATTTTTTGTGCTCATCAAAATTATTCTAAAGTCTATATCCTAGTTTTTGGTTCTTCTTAATTATTATTCATTCTCAAATAGTATTACAATCAACTTCGCAAATATCTTAAAATAAAAACTTATCCAAGATTCAAGTTCTATTTCTGATTCTTCCAATTCTATCGATATTGATGAATGGGAAGCACGAGTTGTTCAACAAATGATGAATATTCTGAACAAAAACGTGATGCTACATGTAGACAAGGCCTTTCGCCATTGCATAAATGTACTATATCCATGAAGGTGTTGGCTGATGCAGTTGATGAATATTTGCGAATAAGCCAAAATGTGACAAGGAGATCTCTTATGAGATTTCTAGAAGGCGTAATTTCACACTTTGGCAACCAGTATCTCAGGCTATGGGTGTTCAAAACCGAATATTTGAACTTTTCGATATTCGAATATCCGAAATTTCGGATATTAAATTTTGATATCCGATATCCGTATCCGAAATATTTAATATTTTTTCCTATTTAATTTTTTCAATAATTAAATATTAAGTTAAAACAACAAATTATCACAAGTAATGACAATTTAACATCCATTCAAAAGTTCAAACCATAAAAATAATACTTTTAATTTGAATATTGTCTAATCGAAATTCAAAACGTCTCCAATCCTCTATGATTAACTAAAGATAAAATATTTTTTAATTGGGTTAAGTATTTATGTGTTACTATTTTGAATTATGTATAAGAAAATAAAAAAATTGTTACTTTTTTTTTATATTTCGGATATCCGGATATCCGATTTTTTTTAAAAGTACTATCCGATATCCGAATCTGAAGTTCCGGATATCCGAATTTTGGATATCCGAATTTTCGGATATCTGAATTTTCGAATATCTGGAACTTCGGATTTTCGGATCGGATATCAGATATTTTTGAACATCCCTCACAAGATTTGACATTATTACTTTATGTTGGGGAACAACGTGGTTTTCCGAGCATGATGGGCAATATTGATTGCATGCACTGGGAATAGAAAAGTTTCCCTAAAGGTTAGGGTGGGCAATTTGCAGGAAGATGTGGAAACCTAAATTTCATTTCGGAAGTTAATTGCATCGATGACTTGTGAATATTGCATGAATTCTTTGGAACATCAGGTTCGAGCAATGATATCAATGTGCTTCACGGGTCTTCCATTTTTAATGATATTTTGGAAGATCAAGCACCGGAAAGTAGTTACGTCATGACTGATGGTGGAAGTAAATTCTGATATTATCTCAATGATGGCATATATCCAAAATCGGATGCATCCATGAAGTCAATCAATTCTCCTACAATCCAAAAGCACGAGGCATTTGCTCAACACGAAAAGACGTTGAGCGAGCATTTGGAGTTCTAAAGTCTTATTTCGTATTTATCAAATGCCTATGTCTTGTGCGAGATCGTCATTTTATCGAAAAAAATATGATGACTTGTATCATTATGCACAATATGATAGTAGAGGATGAACGAGACACATACCATAAATATTATGATCCCACATATTTCAAAAGATAGACCTATAAATTATTTAAAAAACAAGGAATATAAGAGTCGTAAAAGAAGATGACGACCAATATTTTCAATACTCTACTATGCGAGTTGCAAACTTGTCGGCATATTTGATTGAGCACATGTGGCAAAGTTCGGTAATGGTAGTCGAATATATAATTCTCGTCTTATGTATTTGTAATTTATTTTCGTCAATGTATTTGTAACAAGTGGTGTTTAATTTCAAATTTTAATTTAATTTCGTATGGAAATTTTTTCTCTTATATTGTAATTTTTTTTGTGTCTAATAATCACAAATTTAGTAGTATCAATTATTTTTATTAATTTATGACAAGCTTGAAAAATATGTATAAAATATTTTTATTAATTTATGACAAGGTTGAAAAAGATATTAAATTTTAAGTACTAATAATGTTTAAGAAATTAAATAAAGAAGAATAAGAGATCTTTAGGTTGGGTTGTAAATACTAAATGCAGTATGCAAAGAAAAAAATTGGGTCGTGGTTGCAGGTTGTGTGTGGAAGGGTAAGAAACATTTTATTGATAGGTTGAATTGGGTTGAATCGGATTGGATTGTAGATGAGGTAGTCTCATTATTTTTTGAGACAGAAAGGTGGAAAGCAAGGGCAGATGACAACGGTTGCAAAAGATCGCCTTGTTGTACACCTCAACACGACCATACTGTAATGTCGCTTTAATACAGTCTAGCGGGTTGAGAGTAACAGAATTGAGAAATATAAGAACATGTGCGCGTCTTACTTTTGGACATGGTTCATTTATCAATGAGGTTTTAAAACAAATTTTCAGGTCAATCATTCATAAGGACATACCATCAACCTCGTCTTTTTGCTCAATCATTCCGTTCACCGAATGTAGGTTAGCTTCCGCACCACTAGAAACACCAAATCTATTCACTAGTAATAGATTCACCACTCTAGTGATTGCCATGATCAACTGATCGGCAACAACAAAGGCAGCTCCCCCTAAGGCATCAGCAAGATCTAGTGCACGGAGGCCATCACATACAAAACCAATTTATAGTTGTTATAAAGGAAACAACCTAATCCTCCCTTTTCAGACCATCTTGGCCCAACAAAAGTAGTCCGTTGTATTAGCTGTCACATTAGTTGGTAATCGTTATACTAGCTGTCGGTTGTTAGATATTACTCACTCTGTCCCATAAGAGTGTGCTCACTTATAGACATGAGTTTTAATAAAAGTTCGGTAGTGATCGATTTGAGTGAAGAAAGGATCTCACTTTTTATTGTAAGGGTATGTTAATTATTATTGTTGGTTAATTAAAAGATAAAAGGTGTGACTAATCTTTGATATTGTTGTAAATAAAATAAAAAATCTGGAGTAAAAATATAGAGAGTATTTTTCAAAAATGAAATGAACTGTGAGCACACACTTGTGGCACGAACGAAAATGACAAATTGAACACACTCTTGTGGGACGGAAGGATAATTATCAGAGATTGACTGTCAAAACTGTCCAGTAAAAGTAGCTATTGGATTGGTAAAAGTACGAAATGTATTATTATAACTTCAAAACCTACCTCTAATCCAAAGGCTAGTTATTTCAATTTTCCTAGTGCACTATTTCAACCGATAAAACTATCTTAAACGTTACACCACCAAACACCACTTTTTACCTTGAGTCGAGTTTTAACTTGGTTAAACCTCTAAAAACTACTTAAAAAAGTATTGCCTAACGAACCTATTATATGATTGACCAGTTTTGAACCCATGATCTAAGCCATACAAAATGCCACAAAGTGACAATATAACATCACCTTTCAAAAGTAAAAACACACCATCAATCAATTTCGTTACACCAACAATGTAATAATCATAAGACTTGCATCAATAAAACACGAATCATATCTTTTTTTTCCCATGATTTCTACAGATACCCAAAATCATAGCTTGTTAAATCAATGATCTGGCTTGTGAGGTTGGCCCGGGCATCGGATTCAATTATCTATCCGGAAAAGAAGAAGAAAACGTCGGGGCCGCACACAAACGACGTCAGTTTTGCCAACAGCAAAATGGGGTGTCGAAGAGCAACAATCCAACTTGTTACGAAGCTTGCTGCTGCACTTGAGGCGTTTGCATGAACAGGTACTGCATAAAAATAAAGTCTCAGACACCCTCTCAGATGAGAATATATCCATAATAAAATGTCTAAATGTTTTTATTTTAATTTTCAATTACCTCAAATGATTTTCCTGATCTCTCAAACTCCAGCATGCTAAGAGCAACTTCACAGCTCTGTGACACGATAGGCTCACGGTCCTTGGCAAATTCCTCAAGCAAAGCAATACATTGATCGTCTAAGAGATGAAAATAGTCAATGTCGATCAAATACATACAAGGGATATCATCGTTTATTTTTTATTCATAATTCGAACCAGCAAAGCTATTATATGCCAGAGTGGTCAATCATGTCAACGAATATCATGGCGATGACCAAATCATGCTAAGTAGTTAACACCAATGATCCTAAAGTACGATTTCAATATTATTAAACACAACTTTTGATGATTTTTTTCTTAATTTTTTTTTTCTGATGGTGTAAAAATAAAGATTACAGCAGTTTAATCTCCTGTGAGAAATTATAGAACAAAAATTTCTTGATGGATCATGGATGAATAAGAATTTCATTTCGGGAAAATTACACAAGTTGACGACTTTTTTGAAGTATTTAAAAGAATCCTACAAGTATTTACAAAAATCCTACAAACTTGCTAAAAGAAATTCAAAAATCCTACATTTTCTTCTTACAAATGGTGTAAGATGGTGTGTAAAAGATTGCAAGCCGTGTGTAAGAAATTACAAAGCAGGATTTTTGTATATACTTTCAAAAAAGTATCCATGCTGCTTGGTTAAATTATAGACGAAAGATAGACCTGCAATAGAACCAAGAGCCTCAGCAGCTTCATGTCTAACCATAGGATGTTCCTTTACATCCCTAAGAACCTCGGAAAGTGCATCCGAAGTTTTCTTGTTCTGCAGTTGGCCCAAGACATACGCAACCTGAGCTCACTCAAATTCAAGAAGTTGCAAAAATATTATGAAAATGGACAAAGAAAAAATAAATTAAGAAAGATAAAAGTTACATAAGAATTTAAAAGTACCGACATATAGATGTGATGATTCATAAAGGCACAAAAGGAATCAAGAAATTAAGTCCGAGTTTCCACTTTAATACTCCCTCCATCCCTCTTCATTGAAGAGGGTACTTTATTTAAGGTACAACTTTTTTTCATTTCCTGTTATGTTCAATCGAAGAAAATTAGAATAAAAAATCAACGAAAAACAAAGAAGAAGAAAATCAAAACTCACTGAAAATCGGGCGTTTTAGGTACAACTCCATTTTAAACCATCATGTTCACTTATTTTTATTTTTATTTTTTTCAATCGACTAATAGTAAAATTTATATGACGAAAAACTTTATTGTAAGGAATATTATATAAATTTTAATTAGATATTAAGGTTTTATATTGAAAGCAGACTTTTCTATTGGGATCATGTTTTAAATGTCCCTCTTCAAGTAGGACGGAGGGAGTATCTGATTTTAATTTGCACAATTGAAATCAGAATCCATCACTTTCATTTGTGCTAAACAAAAAAAATACCTCATGCCGTAGCAAAGCACTATTTGCACCTAGGGATTCGACAATAGCAGAAATAGCTTCCTCTTCCCCAAGGTTTCTGAGAGCAAAAAGAGCAGCATAACGTTCATACATGCTCTTCTCCTCATCCAATAGAATCTCCCTGCAAATCAAATATAAAAACGTGGATCAAGCAATGACTCAAAGCTAATCATTTTGAGATTAATAATTAATCAAATATGTTAAAAATGGCCAACCTAAGTTCTCGTACAGAAGAACAAGTAGCAGGTGCAGCAGGATCAACAGACAAGAAAGGAGACGGTTTTGGGACGGACATATTCCTTACTTCCTCAATTCGACTCAGGGCTAGTTCACATGTTTCTCGAACTTCTTGAGCTGGATCTAAAGCCAGACTCTTCTTAAGAAGTGGGACACTATGTTCTAAGCCGATTGCCCCAAGAGCTTCTGCAGCCTGGTGAATCAAAAGTTGATTCACGTAAACAAGATAAAGCTTCAATTTTTTTAAAAAAAAAGGAAAAATCAATCGGCTAATATACCGACCTATTACAGATCAAGATTCGAAGATGTGTATACCTCGTGGCGAACAATGGGGTGTAGTGAAAGATCATTTAGAACAGTTTCTAAAGCAGGGATAGCTTCTTCATCTTGCATCTGACCCAAAGCAAATGCTGCCTCGTGTGCAAGCAGGTTCGAAGTATCTCTGGTCGCTGAAGTAGGATACACATGTTTTCGTTAGATCATTGTTGAGCCGCGTGGATAATTTGTTCTTTCTTTCTTTCATCTTTTCATTTTTCATTTGTCAATCACTACTAAAAACGAAAACTAAATGGAGATACTGTCAGATGGAAAGAATGGCTCCTCGGACTTAATTCTTGCCATCTTCTCTATTTCAGCTTAAAAAAGCAAAGTAGAAAAAAGCTATAGAAGGAACTCCTGATTAAAATATCCATACACCTAATTAATATACCTTGTATCAGGGCATTGCGGGGTGCGGCGCCGCGGATGTTGCGGAGAGAGAAGAGGGCTCTAAACCGCTCCGATATCGGCTGGTTCTGATCCAACAATCGCTCGCACAGAAACGTCTCGGTTTCAGGAGAGACTTGGAATGAATTTTCGCCATCGCTCGAGTCCATTGTGATGGAAAGAGAATTGAATCTCCAGTTGCAGAAGCCCCTATAGCTTCCCTCGGATTCTCGAAAATGAAATCTAGGGTTCAATGCGTGATTTTGCCGCGGAAAAGTCGTACCAAGGGTTAGAATTCGTTGTTACAATTGGATTCCTTAAGAACCGGGTGGGTCGGTTACCCGTTTTCTTTGAGAAAAAAAATAGGAAAGACGGTCTGCAACTGTTCCCAAAACCTAGGCACGCGTTCTTCACTACGGCAATTGTCAACTCCGACGACGGGACGACGGAACATTGTTGAAAAGGTTAGCGAATTTGAACAGATTTTTTTAATGAGTAATTCTCTCTCTCTCTCTCTCTCTCTCTCTCTCTCTCTCTCTCTCTCTCTCTCTCTCTCTCTCTCTCTCTCTCTTCGCCATGTTCTTGTTATGATCCGACCCTAGAGCATTACTTTCACACTCCATCATCAACCTTTAAACCAACACAATTCACTAACCCTCTTGTTTGCGCCGGTCAACCTAAACTTAAAACCCCTTAACTTTATTCATCTCTATTCCCCCCTCTCTCTCTAGACACCACCTATCCAAATTACTCAGATCTCGTTCACCTTTCCATGGCAGACGACGCCGTATAATGGTGCTATTTCTTTTACGTGCATGTGGACGGGAAAAACGGAGGCGGAGGCCGCAGAGAGGAGGCCGGCCCGCCGACGTCAAGACGGAAACCCCATTAAATTAGACACCCCTTTATGGGGCGTATTCAATTGGGACTTCAAATGAGTTTTAAAGACTTTTATAAAGTTTGATGGATTTGAAAAAGTTTGGGTGTATTTAATTGAGATTTTTAAAAGTCAATTGAATTTTTGTGGTATTCAATATAGAATTTAATGAAGTTCTTAAAAGTCCATTAAAGTCATGGGGTATTAAATGAAAACTTTTATAAATCTTACAAATTTATGAGGTATTCAAATTTATTTTTGATTTGAAGGATTTTAATGGAATCATCTAGGTACTCATTTTTAAGCACAAAGTACAAATATAATTTGTCTTTTAAAATCTTTCCTACACCCTTAAGATTTTGATGGATTTTTATTCGTCACCACCACCCACCACCACTGACGCAACCGCTCCACCACAACCGCCTCCCCACCACCATTGCCACTGTCCCGTCCCACCACCAACACCATTTCCGCTGTCAACCCGTTGCCACTACCACCATATAGGGTTGCCGAACGATTCGCTCGTTAACAGATCAATTTTCGCTAACCGAAACCATATAAGAACCGAAACCGATCGTATAAATTTTGATTAACTGGACCAATTATTTTCGGTTAGGTTCGATTAACTACAAAAATATTTTTTTATTTCAATTAAAAAAATCGAAATAATATAATATAATTATAAAATATAAAAATATAATTTCATAAATAAAATCTGCTTTCGGCTCGGTTTATAAAATATATTTATTAAATATTATTTTTTATTTTATAATTATATAATATAATTACATAAAATAGTCTAATTTCCAATTTTAATTTACAAAAATTAAAATAATATAATATAATTATAAAATCAAAATAATATTTAATAAATATATTTTATAAAATCGGTTTTCGGTTCGGAATCGAACGGTTATCGGTTAGACCGAAAACCGAACAAATGATACACAATGGAATCGAAAACCGGACCGATAATCGAAATTGCGATTCTCGGTTAACCGGAACCGCACGGTTCCGGTTCTAACCGAGAACCGCACGGTTCCAGTTCTAACTGAGAACCATTTAGACAGCCCTACCACCATATCCCGAAACAGTAAAGAAGTTCTTATAATATTTTTATCTTCTGTTCTTCAACTTTTTATGGAAAAAAAATAATTATTTACAAAAACTTGTAAAAAATTCAGTTTATAATTAAATATTTTATATCTGCTCATTACTTTAATAACTTGTATATATTTTAATATTTTTAATATGAGATAATTCTTTAGTTTTTCTCGTCAAATTATGTCTTGTTATAAAATTTCTATTTCTAATAGATATTTATTTTTAATTAAAAAATTTATTATACATAACAATTGATTGAAAATCACATATAGAACAACTATCTATTAAGATAGAACTCTAATAAATGAAATTCATGTGGTTACTATCTTTTAAGAAAAATAAAATCAATAGAAATTCATAAAAGTCCATAAAAATCCATAAAAGTCATGTAATTAACAGATGAAGTCATCAAATCAAAGAGAATTTATGAAAGTCTGTTGGATTCCATTAAAATCTATCAAATCCATCAAACTCTAAAATCTATCAAAGTCCATTAAAATTTTAATTAAATACACCCCCCTTAATGTTATTATTTGTGGAAAGTCCGAAATACCCCCACCCAATTGAATCCATTAGGGCTGGGGGCGGGGCGGGTTGGGGCGGGGCGAAGGTAAAACCGCATCCGCCCGCAATTTTGTGCGGCGGGTTTTGCGGGCGCATTTTGATATTGAAAACCGCACAAAATTATAGTTTTATGCGGGCGGGCAAATACAATATTTATATAAATATCTAAGTGTTTTCCCTTGTTATATGCGGGGCGGGACGGTTTTTTGCGGGGCGGTTGGGAAAAAAATAAAACCGCATTCGCCCCGCAATTTTGGTGCGGTGCGGGTTTTGTGCGGGGCGGGGCGAAATCAACATTTGAAACCGCCCCGCCTCGCTATTTTGCGGTGCGGTGCGGGGCGGACTTGTTTTGCCCAGCCCTAGAATCCATCATCGAATTGGGTTTTAATTAATTTTGAATTACAGAAGAACAGAGGGGGGTTCTTTAAATTGAAATACATATCCCCCATTTTGCCCCCCACCCCACCCCTCATCCTCCTCTCAATCTCATCACACAGGAAAACCATTCTTCATAGTTTGATAGAACTCAACTACTGCTACTGGGTTTTGTTATCGTCGTCGAATCGCTTCTTCTGAATTTGCCTCTACGTCTTCTTTATACAAAGGTTAGTATTGCTGGCTGGCTTTCTTAATGTCGTCTATATATCAATTAATCAATCCATCAATTTTCACCCGCGTTTATGATTTCGTATCAAATTTATCTAATTGTCCCTTTTCGTTAAGTTAATTTTTGAAAGAAAAAAAAAATTATAAGTAAACCGTTGACGGGTCAAAGTATTTAATATTTTCGTATCAAAGGTTAATCAATCCACAAGAGACTTGAATCTCCAGTTGCAGAAGCCCCTATAGCTTGAGCTTCCCTCGGATTCTCGAAAAATGAAATCTAGGGTTCAATGCGTGATTTTGCCGCGGAAAAGTCGGACTAAGGGTTAGAAATTCGTTGTTACAGTTGGATCCCGTAAGAACCGGGTGGGTCGGTTACCCGTTTTCTTTGAGAAAAAAAAATAGGAAAGACGGTCTGCAACTGTTCCCCAAACCTAGGCACGCGTTCTTCACTACGGCAATTGTCAACTCCGGCGACGGGATGACGGAACATTGTTGAAAAAAAAAGTTGACGAATCTGAACGGATTTTTTTAATGAGTTTGCAGTGTAATTTTTTATCTCTCTCTCTCTCTCTCTGCGCGTGTTTGTGTGTGTAACTCCATGTTCTTGTTATGATCGGACCCTAGAGCATTACTTTCACACTCCATTTCAAGAAATTGATAGAGGTAGAATTGGGGGAAAAGAGAAGAAAAGACCGACTGCGTACAGGAATCAAATTTTGATGGTTGCTGTTGACGGGTCTTCACGCTTAGATCTGGTCCGTCCGTTTATGATTAAGGGAAAAAAAATTAAGTTTCCAGGCTCGATGTAAAATCATGAGCTGACGGGCCAGCGCTCTAAGCGTGAAGACCCGTCAACGGTTGCCAAGTTTGGCATCCATTGGAGTTCGACTCATAATATTTTGTTTCTGGCAATTGATACCTTTACATTTTCTATGATTTGTTTTGTATTTATTTTATGTATATTACTAACTCATATTCAGCTGGTTTGCAGACTGTTCAGGATTCTAACATGGGTTTCAGCAAAACAGAAGTGAATTTGAGAAGGTTACTTGCAGCAGCTCCACAACAACAGAATCAAGCAAAGCTCGTGCATGTATGTCTCCCTCATTCATCTGATCTATAATCGATCATAGCCCAATACATATTCTGCTATAACATGATAATTCTTACACTATCATGTTCTCGACCTGCTTTTTTTTTTTTTTTTTTTTTTTGAGTTCTATAGATTGGGACTCGTCAAGATGTTCCGAAAGTTAGCATCTAAACTATCATACTTACATGTAGATTTTACAATATCAACAGGACCGACTATACTGGGAGGCCGCATAGGCAAATGCCTCGGGCCTTCCTTAGAGAGAGGGTAGCAAAAAAATGTAGGAGGTATATAATTGTTGGAAAAAAAAGTTAGGACTTTGAAAATTGAAATAAAATTAAAGTAAGAGAAAATTTAGTAGTCATTAGGTTATCACTTCTCCTCAACGAGGCACGATTGTACCAACGCCCATTGCTCCTCACTTCCGACAAGGTTAATTAGTTAACCACTCCTTAAATCTTGAGCTCTATTTTTTTTATAGTTATGTTATTTTGAACTTTTGAAAATGGTGGAGTATATCTTATGCATGTCAAAAAACTTGGGTGATAGGAATGCATTTCTTTGTCTTTTTCTTTTTTCAGTTTTTTAGCAGTATATTTTTAAAATTTTAAATCTGAGATATTCCAATATTTTTTTTTAAGTTTTTTATGATTTTTTAGTTTTTTAGAATTTATTTATTTTTTTAGTTCTTCTGTTTTTTATTTTTAAGTTTTACAGGTTTAATAATATATTAGTTACTTTAGTGTGTCCTTACATTTTTTAAATTTTTTTTTTATTTTTTTATTATGATTAGTTTTAGCCGATGGTGTTTTCTTGCATATCTTATTTTTGTTATATCTCTATATATTTTACATTTGTTTTTTCTCTTGGAGTATACCTACTAAAGTTAGTAGATATTTATTTTCAACATTGGTTTTGTATATAGAGAAAATATTGGTATAAAACCATTTTTTTTTATTTTATGTTTCTTCCAGTTCGCCAAAACCCTTGGAGCCGACCCTGAATATCAGTCACGTAACGTAATAGGACATGGTTATAACAATTACCTCCGCGGTCTGGTGATATTTCCCATGCAACTGAAAAAAACATACAATGATAACGGTTTTTGAATTTCACCATATTTTTCTTCTTATGAAGGTTGCGACAAGGTCATCCAACATAAAATTTTGCTACTTTGGTTTTTGTAGAATTTATATTTATCTAACTTTAGAGCATTGATTTACAATATAATCTTCATGCCACCGGCCCCAATATTATTTGGATTAAGGTGCAGTTGTTGATGATGATGATGGTGACTAGGAAATGAGTATTTGTCCGATTGTTTCTATTGTAACTTTACAGTATGTTGCCACTCTACGAGAGCAACTGGAGCAACTGGCTGAAGAGAGGGCTCCTGAAGGCCTGCCAAGGTTCCGATGTTTTTCTTTTCACACTTCCTATTGAGCTGTCACATACACAGAATTAATGGGTTTTCTTTTATTTTTAGTGTTAGTACAAATATTTTTTTTGGGTAATTATATATCATGTAATTTGATGTACATCCTATAAACTTTGTTTTGCCTGCATATATTCTCTGCTAGATAACTGCGGGCATGTGGTTTCTAAATATAACGGACTTCATAAAAAGTTGCGTCAATTTCATTTTGTTGATGATATGAATAAAGATGGGTAAAACTTTAAAAAATATTATTTATTTATTTGTTACTTTTACAGCGACTCATCTAAGGTTGATATTCTCATTGGTTTTATGAAGGGTGAAGACTTACGTGTTAGTGCATTAGTTGATTGGTGATAAGAATTTGATGGTGTCGTTTGCTTGATAAGAATGTTTAAAATAATATCATATCATATTGTACAATTGAGATCTGATGCAATCTCTTCATTGAAGTTATCTTTCTTTTGCCTGTCTTTTTTTGATTAATTGGTTGCTCTCAGAATGAACAAATCTATCAATTTTGTTAGTTGATGGCTATAAGAATGACTAGCAATTGTGTCTTGTAGTGTTATTTTAAGAGTTCATTCCCTCAGATCGATAAACTGAAAAAGTTAATCTTCAAAACCGTCCCGGTAGTGTCTTTTTGCTTTTCCGTTCGTATCCTAATCTTAAAATATATAATTGGATGTTGTTACATAACTCTTTGTACAGGGTTTCAAAAGCTCAGTTAAATGAATATTCCGAGAAAATCGAAGCTATAGCAGCCAAATTAGTTGCCACTGAGGTGCGCTTGTCGAATATTAGTTTTCTCCATTATTTTTAGTTGACATAGGCTGATTGTCCGTCCTGTGTAGCAGTTGATTTATGGACCTTTCTAGGAAAAGGGAATGTGCTTGCTCTATTTTTTTTGTTTGATTGGCAAAGAAATTTTTGTATTAATGGAGTTCAAGGGGGGGTACTCAAACCCAACATAATTTATAACTAATGTCAAAAACAAGAATCATCCACCATATGCTCCAATGGGTTCCTACACCACTCGCTCATATTATGGCTCATACAATCCGGCTTCCGTGCTTTGATCCAACTCCAAACCCTTGCTTTGATAAGATCAATAATATCTTCGAAGACAGAGAATTACTTCGGGGAGAAACAGAGTATTTCCTGTGATTCTTAGTACTAAATTTTCGTTACGAGAAAGAGAGCCTACTGGAGTATTATCTGTTATACTTCGGGATTGTACATCCATTATCATTTTCTTTTTCTCTTTGATCTATGCTATATTTTTCAACAATTAAATGGTGCTTAAATCAGACATGAATTCTTTCTCAGTCTCTATCTCTACGAAGAATGCGGAAGGGTTTCTGCCTATATCTGTGACATGAGTGGCTCATCAAGTCAAAGTGTCGAATATTAGAAGAAATCATCACAGTTTATCGTACTCTGATCATGTTTATTAAGTTTTGAAGTACTTCTAATACGGTAATAATAATTTCTAACCCCACCGTTTTTCCTCGGGAAATTCCAGTCCGGTACTCAGTTTTCTGAGGAGCCTTCTCTAGAGACTAGGGTCCTGGAGTCCCCCTCCGTACCAGCGGAAGAAAGTATTAGCTCTCCCAGAGGACTGAGGAGGAGACTTGTGTATGTGAAATGAAACGAGCTATCTTTCCGCGTTTTATGATATTAGAACAGAAATTCTATGGAGCCAGCGGCAGGCACGCCTTATGGCGCCCACGGCCAAAGATGTATTGGCACGTGTTCCAGATGTAATCATTACGGACACGTGTCAGCACATCATTCACAGTGGGCGCCTTAAGGCGTGCCTGCCACTGGCACCACAGCAGAACTGCAACTTTTAAAATTGACTTTGAGTTGGTACAGCCCCCCATCAAAAGAAAAGACCCCCGACACCGTTGAGGAAAACGATACTTCGAAATCCGTCAAATTGGATGCTGGGGCACAGGCTCATATTGAGAAACACAGGTATTTAGCATCTACTGTATTCAAGATGCTTTTATATTTCAGCAAGTTAAATGATAATTCTTTTTTTTTTTTTTCGAAAGACCTTACATTGAGATGAGAATACTTTGATCTAGAACCATATTTGTTATGGAGTTCGTGGCTAGTTACAATGGCAAAAATTGTCTCTCTCTAGAAGAAATGATACATAGATGAATAGTATTTTTGGGTTTATATATATGGCTAATAAAAATGTGGTTAGTGCTCTGATTTCATGAAAATGGTTGCCAGGTCAAATATTTGTGTATTATACTAGAAAGTTGTATATTTATGAATGTGGTCTCTTCAAGTGGGATGGAGGGAGTATTAAATATAAAAAATAAGAAACTATCAAATAACTAAAAAACTGAATAAGAACCCTAAAAAACTGAAAAACTTGAAAAAAAGAAAAAACTGAGAAAACTGAAACCCTCCTGAAAAACTTAAAAAGCTAAAGAAATTAAGAAAAACGAAAGAACCAAAGATATAAAAGAGATTGAAAACTAAAATTTGGGCTCCGTCTCACACAAGTTTTTGTCTTTTTACGTTGAACATCAGTTATAAAAACATCTTTATTTTTATTTTGTTTTATCTTTGGAGCTTCATGCTTATATTGTATGCAGAATATGATTATAGATATATATGTTGTTTTCCACAGAAAGCTACAAGAAGATTTGACAGACGAAATGGTTGGTTTGGCACGACAATTGAAGGAGAGTAGTCTTATGATGAATCAGTCCATCAAAAACACTGAGAAGGTATGTATTATGTTATTTGCCTTAAACTTTTAGCCATAAGATATATACTTTGGGATATATATTATATGATTAAACCCTTTTTCTTGTTGTGTCTATATATCTATATAACTTTTCTTTTCATTTTAGATCCTCGACTCGACTGAGAAAGCAGTCGAACACAGCCTGGCGAGCACCGGGCGTGCCAACACCCGGGCAATGGAGGTTTACTCGCAGAATATGAAGACGTCATGCTTCACTTGGCTATTGATCTTTGTCATGACGTGCATATTTGTAATGGTTGTACTACTTATACGTGTTACCTAATTCCTTTTTTTTTTTTTTTTTGGTGCAACATCTTGTATGTAGTACTTGGTTAACTACTTGATCAAGTACAGTTTGGTGCCAATCAAAGATTCTGTACATTGGTTAAAGACACAGACAACTGAGCTTTTATTACTTATTGGCTTCCTTTGTTGCCAGGAATAATGTGTTCATAAGATTAGACTGTCACCCATCTATATAGGCTAGTGTCATAAAAATTGCTCCTAGTCTGTGGCCTAGCACCTAGGCATCCCTAGGCCGAAGTGATTTTGTCCAAATGTGTCGAAAAAACCTTTTCCTCTGTAAATCGGGCTAGCTGCCACGCCTTACACGGCAGGAAATCGAGCCTAGGCAGCTCGATGAGGAAGTAGAAAATGAGGGTGACCAACAATTAGGAGAAAAGCCGGCCGAAGTTAAGAAATTGTTGAAAAACATGTTATTCTAGGTGCCCGACTGTTTCCAAGCAAGTGCCCTTCGATTTTCTGCAACCTTAATACAAATTACTTAAAATATAGTATAAATAAAAGATTATATTTTTGAAAAAGAAAAAAAAACTTATTCAAGATACTAATTTCCTTCACAAGGTAATTAACTTGATTCACTTCTTTTATTCAACATTTGATCCACGAAATGCATATATTGCATGCATAAGTCAATCTGTACCGTACATCACACAGATCAATGATTTATATTTATTCTCAATTCACAACATAAAAATCATTCTCATATGATCATATATATATATATGGTGGGGTTATTCTAAAAAGTCTCTTATAATAAAAAGTGTAGGAAGAATTGTGGGAGTGACATGTGTCACCTTGCCCCCCAAAAAATAATTTTTTGGCGGGAAAAAAATAAATTTTTTTGCCCCCCAAATTTTTTTTTTTTGGCGGGAATTTTTTTTTCGGGGGGGGGGGGGGGGTTGGGGGTGGGGGTGGTGGTGGTGGGGGTGGGTGACACATGTCATATGATGTGTCATATAATGTGGAATGGGGATGACACATGTCACTCCCACAATTCTTTCTACATTTTTTATTATAAGAGACTTTTTATTTTAACCTCTATATATATATATATATATATATATATATATATATATATATATATCTGTGTGTGTGTGTGTGTGTGTGTGTGTCTGTGTGTGTGGGTGTGTGTGGGTGTGGGTGGGGCTGGGGGAATTAATTTATTTTATTGTTAAATAATTGAGTTTTTTTATTTATTATTGTACATACTATCTAAAATGTGTATATAGTTCAGCAATACTACTATAATACTCTGACTATGAATAATTATCAGCTAACAAAATGTTGCATCAATTAATTGAAAAATGTTTCTATGGTATGGAAATTCCGTATTAATCGGATTATCTCGTATATATACAAAAATAACTACGACTAAAAAGTAATATTTCCGGTACTTTTTAGTATTGAGAGCCAATTTTTAGGACTTTCTTCTATATTACTATAAGTTTGATTGCACTTAATTCTCCCTTATAAGAGGAGACTTATAACTCAAATAAAAAACTGAGGTAAGATTTCTCATTATAAATAGCTGATCGCTTTAATATGCTGAAGCAATAAAACTGAATAATAATTTAACAAAATTATGGCACAACACGTTCATCTAAATTGTCCATTATGTTGGATCTTTGTTTAATTTACTATCTTTATTAAAAATAGTTTTCTCAACTATTTTATTGTGTGACAACTATAAAAAAGTTAAGAGTCAGCTTCTATCCAACTTTGAACCTTACTTGAAAAATTATATTTGAGCCATATTCAACTATATATAGAGGTGCCCAACCACGGGTCCGGGTCCGGGTCCGGGTCCGGGTCGGACCCGCCGGGTTGTCGGGTCGGCAGGACAGGACCTGGACCCCATCCGTACATATGAAATGTACGGGTTGGCGGGTCGACGGGTCGGCCACGGGTCCGGGTCCGACTACGGCCACGGTCGACCTGCCTATATATATATTTTTAAATGTATATAAAACTTTATTTGTTATCATTTTATACACGAAAAATAACTATAAGTGAAAAAGGAAATCATTTCAAAAATTAGCTTGTATTTAATTTTAAGTTTTACTTAAAATTAAATCGCCTACGTATCCCCTGAGGAATCAAAGCTCCACGTAGTTCTTTTACTTGAGAAGAGTTAAAAAATGAGCTTGTATTTAATTTTAAGTTTTCACTTAAAATTAAATCGCCTACGTATCCTCGTGAGGAATCAAAGCCCTACGTAGTTCTTTACTTACCCGACTTACCTTACTTACCTTTAGTCAATGTCGATGTCGTCTGCCTTGATCATCGGTTTGACTCATTTGACTAGACTCTCCTTCAGAGTGCCTTCTTGATAGGCATCTTGGTCCGCTAATAGGTCATCCCATTTATTTTCTTGATCTCGTAATCGGCTTTTGTTGCGTCTTTAAGTATCATTTGAGCCTCGAGATTTTTGGCGTCATTCGGATCTCCGCTCGTCCAAAGATATAGCCTCCTTCACTAAAAGCACTCTCAACGGATCATGGATGCGGCACTGCAAGAATTTCTTGTGCCATAATGGAAAGTATGGGAAATTTGCCTCTCTTTTTCCACCAATCCAACAGATCAAAGGTACTGCATTGTCATCCTCCCAAGACAAAACTAGTTGCATAATATCTACTAAGGTCATTTCTTTGACCGACGCATTACCACCCCTATTTCTTGCTATATTATAGAGTTGTTGTTGAAATGGGTTAGTGGGTTCTGTAATTCCATGTTAAATGTATTTGTAGTCTTAGTTCTTGTTTTTGAGTTTGAATCTTATCACCATATTTAGAAGAATATTCAAAAAACAGCTTTCTAAACTATTTTTCAAATCAATTTTTACTTGTTCAACGTCAGAATATTTTCAAATAAAGTTTGACTTTCAACACTATCCTCAATATTAGGAAAACCCAAATTTTTAAGAATATTATAATATATTTCAAGTAATTGTTCTACTTGAGCTAAATTCAAATCTGAGATAAACAAAGACTAATCAAGAAAACATCATGAATACGATTAAAGTATTTTAGCCATTTTAAACACATATTGTAAATAGCATTCGATAATCTTTCGGATTTACTACAAGCATCCATTTCAGATACAATAAAACAACAATGAAATAAAACTTTAGGAGACGTGGGATAATAACAACCACTTAAATCTTTAGTTGCATTTTCAAAAACCCTTAATAGTTTTATTAAATCTTTAGTTTCATCCCAATACGTTGGCAATAAATAAAATCCTTCTACGTGAAAATACGTATCAAAAAATTCACACAATAATTCTTTATATTCATTAGTTGAATTTAACATCTCATAAGTTGAGTTCCATCTATGTTTGACGTTTGGAGTAAAAAATTTGGGTTGCATTTGTTTTGACTTTAAAAATTTTACCCATTGTCTAGCTAACTTAATGCGATTATGTAAAAACAAGACACATTTTCTAATTGGTTCTATTGCATCATCTACAAATTTTAATGCATCTTGTACACATAAATTTAGAATATGACATATACATCTAGTATGAAATAATCGACCCGCTAAAACAGGATTGCAAGCTTGTATTAATGCTGGTACACTTGCAGTATTAGAACTAGCATTATCAAAACCAATTGTGAAAATTTTATCTTTTAAGCAATAAAAAGTTAAAATTTTAATAATTGCTCTAGCTATATTATCTGCACTATGTGTACAATTAAATTTTTTAAACGCAAGTAATCTTTTGTTTAAGTTCCAATTTTCATCAATCCAAAGGTATAGTTATTCCCACATAATCATTTTTTTGTTTAAAATCGCCAAGTATCTCAGCCTAAAGAAACTCTATGATTTATAGATCTAAAATAAGCTCGTAGTGCAAGTTTATGTTGTTTGGCTAAGTATACTACTTGTCTAGTCATTGTGGTACGTGGAATTCTTTTAATAGCAGGATTATAGGCATTTTGTATCCTGTATTCCCAACCCGTACTATCCGCAAAATTAAAAGGTAAAGATTCTTGTGCACATAATTTTGCCATTTGTTCTTTAGCAATTTTTTCATTATATTTATAAAGTTGAGATTCAGACATACCTTGATTGCCGTCGGCCTGGCTCCGAGAAGGTTGGAAGTTGAGTTGACTTTGTGACTTTTGTTCTCCGTGGACCGAGGCATGGTTATTCTCAAAATGCCTTTTAAAATTTCCATATCCATCCCCGCTTTATACGGATACTCTTTCGAGCAGAGTTGCAAGATACCTTCATCGAACCATCCGACATTTTTCCCTTGGTAAAGTGTTTTGAAAAAGTACGGATACTGGTCTCCTTTCGCAACAGGTGCTTGTTTCTTGCTTTAGTTTTCTTGCTTCCTCCGCCTTTCACATTTTCTTCCTCCTGACGATAACTCCTCAACATAAGGAGGTTCTTCTTCACTTGGCTTGCCGCATGACGCTCGACTTTGATTTTTGCGTGAGTTGGTACGCCATGAAGAGTGCGCCGAATGTTGCATATGTTTGATTTAACATAGCTTCATCGATTTCATGGTCCATTTCTTCGCCGATGTTTTGCGCTTGTTGACGATTCGACACGCCGAAATTCCTGAGATCAACTTCTTCTTCATGGTAGTTGTTGTACTACCGTAATAGATATTTTCATGTGTAGCATCATATTCGTGTTCTTGACTTTCATTTTCAAAACCGGTGGAGTTTGGTTTTGGGGCTCCCGAATAATTATTCCAGATGGTTTCTTCGATTTGCCCCAAAGACCCATTCGCTCGAACTTGGACATTTGGATTTTTGGGAGATGTAGCAATACCCTTTCCCTTGTCGAACTCGACATAATGATAAAATGCGAAAAAAAGAGAGAGATTAAGTAGTATAGCAATTAACAATGAGAGTTTGAGAGATAGATAGTATTGAAGGTGTGGAAAAATTGTGTTGGGGAGGGGGGTATTTATAGATAGGAATTTTTTTTTTTTTAAAAATCGGACTAGCCGCTAGACTCACGGGTCCAACGGCCATTTTTGATTTTTTTTTTTATTTTTATTTTTTTATTTCCGCCGGGTCGACGGGTCGGACCCGGCGGGTCGACGGGTTGGGAGAAGCTCGACCCGGACCCCACCCGTGTATACCATGGGTCCGGGTCGGCGGGTCGCACGGGTCGTCCGGGTCCGGGTCTTGCACGGGTCAGCCGGGTCCGGGTCGGCGGGTCGACCCGGCGGGTTGGGTCGTTTTGGGCACCTCTAACTATATATGGCAAAATCGTAAATGTTTTAAAATATTAATTGCAGGAATAACAGTGTGAAAAATCAATCAAATATTGCTTAGCAATATCCAAATAACGATATGTATTTATTTCACTTGTTGAAAATTTTGATTTGTATATTGGATGGGTAAAAATCCGTTAATCCAGTCCAAGCCCAATAAAGTTTTTCCAACCATCCCAACAAATCCAACAGACCAAACAGTCTATCCAAGATAAATCCGTTGGGCTCTTGGCTTGTTAAAATTCGTCAGCCAGACCGGATCCAGGGATTCGCCACATCAGCCACGTTTATCTGAACGGTCAGGTGGGGTGACTTTTGAGAACGTGTCAAAAGTCACGAGCTCCCTGAAAGTAGGAACAAACGGGTCAACATAACAGACGGATACGATTGAGGAGAGAAGCTCTAGAGACCCCAAGCCGTCATATATAAATACAAGACCACTGATCCAATGGGATCATGGAATTCCAAGTTATTCTCTACTCAACTTACGCTCTTGTATAACTCTCTCTAATTCTCCTGCGCTCTCAACCGCCGTCTTGCCTCCACCAATCACTGGACATACCTAAATGTCCAATATCACCGTCACGCCCGTTCAACATCTCTCATTCACCCCCTGACGCTTTTGACCGCCGCATCATCATGATCACTCGTCGGACGTGCCTGACCGTCCGCTATCATCGACATCACCAATTGCTCCATTGTTTATTATATTTAATTCATTTATTTCAATTTATTCAATACAAAATTATTTACTGACTTGAGCGTCGGAGCCTCTCCGGCTGACACCCCATCGGTGCTCCATAAGGGCTCTTACTTGTTTTGTGTCGAGAGGTTGCTAGTGCCCGATTCGACCGACGTGCCTGACGTCATCAACATTAATTGTAGAATTTACCCTCTACAATTGACACACACTGTGGGGTCCTAGCAATCGAACTAATCAACAATCATACCGTAGTCTTTTAATATCAGCCATGTCTGGCGGATCCACTTCAATGATGTTGTCCGACCCGACGAACCAGTTGGATCTCAGTGCCCAGATCGCTACTCTGACCGACCAGATGAACCAGGAGCGAGATAGTAGGCAAAGACTGGAGAAGGAAAATGCTGATCTGCTTGTCCGCCTCGAGGTAGCGGCATCCAAAAGCCAGACTGACCCGACTTCTCGCTTCAGAGTTCCGATCAACCCAATGATATGTCTTGATGATGACATCATAACTCCTCTCGGCGGAGGACCTGAGCAACATACGCCGAACCCGACCTCATCGGTAAAGAATTCTAACATTTCCATTGCACAATCTAACACAGGTCGTGTGACCTTCCTTGCAGGTGAACATATCACAAATTCCGAACAACTTAATACGACAAAACAGAAGGCTACTGGAGGGCAAATGGGCGATGCGATCCCCACTGCAACCGGCGCCAATAATGCCACAACTGGATATGTCCAAACAGGTATAAATTCGAGTGGGGCACCAAGGATCGAACTCGGGGCTTACTACGCCCGAAGCGAGAATCTTGAAATCACCTACGAGCCAACTCAACCTCCTATGTCAACTTCTTACACAATCAAGGAAGCATACCTGGCCCGTAAGTTGGCTGAGATGGAGGCCCTCATCCAGATAATTTCGGGTGTTCCAGCGCCGATGCACAAGAGCTCAGAGAACTGTTATGCCGACTCACCTTTTGTTGATGAGATAACATTAGTGGAGATGCCCAACAAGTTCAACTTCCCAACCATGCAGATGTTTGACGGAACAACTAACCCGAGCGACCATATTGCCCAATACAAATAGAGGATGTTCACTGCTGCCATTCCACGCGAATTATGGCAGGCTTGCATGTGTAAGGGGTTCGGTTATAGTCTGACAAGACCGACCCTCCAGTGGTACACAAATCTACCTAATTATTCTGTTTCCAATTTCACCCAACTAACATGTATTTTTGTCCAACAATATGCGAGCATCAGGAAACTGAAGAAGATTTCAGAAGACCTGTACGCCATAGTACAACGACGTGGAGAGTCCCTTCGGGACTATATCGGGCACTTCAACAGGGAGAAAATGTCCATAACTAATTGCAGTACCCAGACAACCGTCACTGCCTTCAGAAAAGGACTCCTCCCTGATTCGGACCTCTACAAGGACATTAACAAGTATCCTTGCCGAACTATGGAGGACGTCCTCACCAAGGCATGGGCGCAGATTAAATGGGAGGAAGACCAATACAATCATCATCAATTATTTCCCCAAAGGAGCTTCGAGAAGAGACACCCAAGTGGAACGAAGGACAAATGACAGGCGGGTTGAACCTTACCCACCTCCTCGGCGACAAGAATATCGAAGAAGGGAATCCGGAAAAATGCCAGAAACACGACCGTGTGAAAAACTAAGGTTCCAGATAACCTCTCCATCTCACCATCCGAAGCTGTGGTAGCTCTCAAAAGACTCGACGGTAAAGTCAAATGGCCAGAAAAAATGAGATCGCCAGCCAACCAAAGAGACAGCTCGAAGTGGTGCGAGTATCATGCCGACCATGGACATCGAACAGACGACTGCATTGCTCTGAAGTTGGAAGTATCCCACCTATTAAAATAGGCCTATCCGACATACCTCTTGACTGACAAAGGCAAGCAGACTTACCAGCAGAGCCAGGACAGACGCAATACCCACAGAGAGATCAGTCCACCTAGACCACCAACCTTGAGCGAACGGTAAATGTAGTCACATGTGGCTCTGAAGTTAGTGGAGTCACCCATTGAGCAGCCAAAAGACATACCAGAGAAGCCGGACGAGCCAGAACAAAATCAAGCAAGACTGAAAGAAGCACAGCCATCCAGCCGGCTCAAACCATCAGCTTCACCACATATGAATCGATGAGGCTTCTAAACCCTCATCATGATGCTTTAGTTATTTCCTTATTTCTTGCAAATTGTCTGACCAAACGTGTGTTGATTGACAACAGCAGTTCTGCCAATATCTTGTTTTTGTCTGCTCTCAGGTAAATGGCGATTGATGAAGCTAAGATCATCAAAAAGGCCACTGTCCTCATCGGATTTAGTGGAGAACAAAAAAGCACGGTTCGGGAAATGGAGTTGCCCGTCTATGCTGAAGGTGTCAACCTGTGCACTCGATTCCTGGTGGTGGATGTAATACCCGTACTTTTTATGAATTGTTAGCTTTGACATTCTTTCACTTTTGTCGCTCTTGTAAACACTTATTGAGATGTTGTTGTTGATTTTAGAGTTTCGTACCTTTCGGGACATGTTCGTACTGATTAGACTTTGCAGCATTGTGTTGAGTGAGGCAGATAGCGTACGCTAGGCGTCAGCTAACGCACGCTATTTCTGTTGAGTAGTGCGCGCTAGCTTCGCCTATAGCGCACGCTAATGGTCCGGGCTTGGCAGAGGCAGTAGCTGGGTTCTGCCCTCTGGACTAGCAGTTAGCGCATGCTAGGCATGAGCTAACGCACGCTATTCATGTCGAGTAGCATGTGCTAGCATCGCTTGTAGCGCACGCTAATGGTCTGAGTTTAGCAGGGGCAGTGGGGCGATTTCTGTTCTCTAGACTAACAGTTAACGCGCGCTAGGCATGACCTAATGCACGCTATAGGTATTGCGTAGCGCGCGCTAGTTCCGGATGTAGCGCATGCTAGCGAGATGGGTAGTGAGTTTGGAATTTTTGCATGGTAACAGTTAGCGCACGCTAAGGATGTGGTAGCGCACGCTAACGTCGGAGGTCAGAAGCTACTGGACTACCGGGTTGTAATATCCGCATTTTTCTTTTTTTTTTTTTTCTGGTATTTTTCATTTTTGTGTATTTTTTGTTTTTAGTGACTTGCTTGTAACCGTATGGATATTTTGAGAATATTTAGTACTACACTTTTTATCATCCGAGCTTGTTTAGGACTTGTTTTACCTAATTCCACGTTTATTGTCATTTCCGTCGCTATTTGGTTCGATTCTCGTGATCATTGTTCGAAACCGCTGTTTCGGGGTTGCCGTAAATCCGTATTATGTTATTATGCATGTTTTGAGCTTTTGTTTGGTGTTTCGATTATGTATCGTGTATTTCGGATGTTTTGGGCCATTTTGTAATTTCCCAAAATTATGGGATAATTACTATCGTTGTTGTTTTCGGAAAATTTGGGTTGTCGGAATCATGTTTTTTAGTGTTTTGGTTATGACTCGAACCCTTCGTGTGTGTGTCTTCTCCAGTCTGTTGTTTTGTGTCGGATGCGCGTTGTTTTCATCCGGGGAAGAATTCGCCGTTTTCCATCTTTGAGTGCTGTCTGTACTATTGTATGCACTCGTTAGCGCACGTTAATTTTGTTGTGTAGCGCACGCTAATTTCGTTGAATAGCGTGCGCTAACATAGCCAGTAACACGCGCTAATTATTCGAGTACAGTAGTGGCAATAGGTTGTTTCTGCTCTATGGACGAGCAGCTTAGCGCCCGCTATGTCTGTAGATTAGCGCACGCTAGGGTTGAGACTTAGCGCACGCTAGGTGTGGGGGTGTTCCAGTTAAGGCAGAATGTTTCTGAACTCTAGATGACGAACAGGTAGTGCACGCTATAGGTCGACAGCGCGCGCTAACGGGTGGCTTATAGCGCACGCTAATTATCGGGTAGCGCACGCTAACCATAAGCCGTTAACGCATGCTAAACCGTCTGATTTTATATACCCGAGAGTTGACGCCAGACACATCTATTTCTCACCTTTTCTTCCTTCCCCGCGGCTTGTGCGATCTAGATGCGATTTTGAGGCGTTTTCTTCTTCCAATCATCTCGGATATCATCTTTCTTGAATCCTTGGTGTAGATTAACAACATCTACTTGTGTTCTTCATCTTCGATCTAAGGTAATCTCTTAGAACCCTATTTTTGGGGAATTTGGGGGTTTTCAATTTAATGTCTAATTCGTTCCGTGTTGTTGATTAATACATGATGTATGTGATTAATCTTAGTGGTATTCATGTTTTCCCTACGAGTTCATGGTAAATTTCGTGGTACTTGTGAAATTGAGAGGGTTCGGTTGCGACCCGCCCTCATTGTTGTTTTTGTACGAATTTACATGTATCGTAGGTGGGTTTTCAGGTGTATTCCACTTCATACTCGTGTATAATTGGTTGTAACTGTATTCTTCGGATCATTAGGTTCGTGGTTTTCGGTTCCTAGCGAGCGTGGTTGATTGTTCCGTTCATTTCGTCATCAATTTCTCAAGGCAAGTATTCTTGTGAAACCCTTATGCTTAACATGAACTGATAATGTATATGTGTGTGTTTTGCTCACTCTGGGAGGGTCCGACGGGGCCTCGGAGGAATCTGTGATTTCGCTCCTGATTCGCGAGCTTGTTTGGATAGCCAGTCCGGGAGGGTCCATAGAGGCCTCGGATGGGACCAGTGGTTTAGCCTCGGTCCTAGGCGAGTCATGCGCGTGATTTCTAACTATGGCCAGTCCGGGAGGGTCCGTAGAGGCCTCGGATGGGACCAGTGGTTTAGCCCCGGTCATAGGCGATTTTGAACTGTGATTATTGACTGTTTGTTTTTCGGGAAAAGACATGTCTTGATTTGATTTTTGAAACGATTTGATGCATTATGAAATGTGTAAGCGTATGGTTTGCCTTGATTACTTGTACTAGCGTAACTGCTAACCCTTTTGGGGACCTGTTTTTGGGGAAATTTGTGTTATGAATTTCAGGTTTCGTTCAGCCGGTCGATCGAGTACTGGAACAGTACGAGGATGCTGGCGCCAGGGTTGTTGACGTGTGCAAATGAGTTCTTTTATTTTGGTTATCCATTTTAAACGTTTGTTTTCAAAACTTGTAAACTGATAGTTAGTACCGGGCATTTTAGTTAATTTTCATCTTGGTGATGTGTGTTTTCCTCACTGACCGTGATGGTTAGACGAGTGGTATTAATTATTTAGCCTGGTGGGTCACACGTAGGGGTCCATGGCGCTGTAATATACCATGAATATCTCGGGGGTGTTACACGGGTGATCCCGTTAGCGCACGCTAACCTTGAGATTTAGCGCGCGCTAATCAGACACAATATAAGGAGGGTCAGCCCTGTTCTTCGTCATTTTTCATCTCCTTTCTTTGTTTCCGATGAGAGAGCACGAGAGGGCAATCCGGAGGTGATTTGGGGGCAATCTTTCATCAGCTATCATCATCTTTGGTTGAATAACAAAGATTTTACAACATCTAATCCGTTCCTTCTCTCCGAATCAAGGTAAATTCCTTAGAACTTTAGTTTGGGGAAATTTTGGGGATTTTTCTTAGATCCGTTTGACTTATCCATTTTTAAGATTGAAATCCTTGATATTATGATGTATCTACCCCGTACCCACGTTTCCCTTACGATTATTCGAATGTTTTGTATATCGCTTGAAGTGGAGAGGGTTTGGATAATTTCTAACCTCTATGTGAATACTTTGAAGGGGAAAGGCGTGTACCGGGTCGGCACGAAGATGATGGGCAAGAGTGATGATGTGTCTTATTTCTGTCTGTGTTTTGTACCTTGTTCCATTTGGTATTGTTGTACTTGGAATGGTTTTGAATACTTGAGTAATGTTTCGGATGTTCATAATGTTGTGGCCTGTGTTGCCCTAGATTTTAAATTCCCAATGTATTGTATTCTGTAGAATTTATTATTACATTGGTGTCATCCTTATTGCCTTCTATTGGGATTATGTTTAGACCTTATCGGTCGAGGTTTATGGTTCCACGTAATTACAGCCTTGTGGGTCCCATGGAGGGGCTCACGGCACTGTAATATACCCTGAATAGCTTGGGGGTGTTACAGTGGATTCCCCATATGCCTATAACGTCATTTTGGGCCGACCATGGATACATGAAATGGAGACAGTCCCATACACCTACCACCAGGTACTCAAATTTCCGATCAAGTGGGGAGTGAAAGAGATAAGGAGAGACAAGAAGGATTTAAGGGCCTGCTACCAGACGATGATTAAGGCCAAGCAAGCTTATTTATATCAATTACAGGAAGAGGGATCGCCTAACCCTCGACCGAGCCCGCCGGTCCACGTAGACGAACCCGACATGGTGGAACTAGATGAAGTCTCAATTAATATAGAGTTTCCAGACCACAAAGCCCGGATCGGGGCACAACTAGACCCCGACCTCAGAGAGAAGCTTATTCAATTTTTTACTGACCATTATGATTGCTTTGCTTGGTCTCATGCAGACATGACGGGAATTAATCAAAATATTATTGTTCATATGTTGCAGGTTGACCCGGATTACCCTCCCGAAGACAAAAAATGAGGAAGTTCGTTCTCGAGAGAAATAAAGTGATCAATGAAGAAGTACAAAAACTTCTTGATAGCAGTCTGATCCGTGAGGTCCATTACCCAGAATGGCTAGCAACGTGGTGGTGATAAAGAAGAAGAACGGGAAATGGCGGGTCTGCATAGATTCACCGACTTAAACATGGCGTGCTTGAAGGACTCATTCCTATTGCCTCACATAGATATGCTAGTAGACGCAACTGCCGGTCATGAACTTCTCAGCTTCATGGACGCCTACTCTGGATGCATACTCTGGCTACAACCAGATCCTGATGCATCCAGACGATTAAGAGAAGACCGCCTTCATGACTAACCCGAGCATTTTATGTTATAAAGCAATGCACTTCGGGCTTAAGAATGCTGGGGCAACTTACCAACGCCTAGTCAATAGAATGTTCAACAACTTCATTGGAAAAAAAATCGAAGCCTACATTGACGACATCCTTGTCAAGTCACTGCATGCTAAAGACCATACCAACCACCTCAGACAATCTTTTGAGGTACTTGAAGAATATAACATGAAGTTAAACCCCTCTAAATGCTCTTTTGGTGTAACCGCAGGAAAATTCCTTGGATACTTGGTGACACAATGAGGAACCGAAGCCAACCCAGCACAAATTGAATCAATCCAGAGGATTACATCTCCAACTTGCGTCAAGGACGTACAGAAGCTGACCAATCGGATAGCCACCCTCAGTCGGTTCATCTCAAGGTCCTTAGCACGGTTCCAACCCTACTTCAACGCGCTGAGGAAGTCAAAAGCATTTGAATGGACAAACGAGTGCGAGGAAGCTCTGCAAAAACTCAAACAGTACCTGACTATCTCCCCGCTGTTGGCCAAACCTAAGGACAACAAAGTATTATTCGTTTATCTAGCCGTTGTAACACCCCCAAAACCATATAAGAATATTACATGCTGTAGATCCTTTTCACAAGGATCTACCAGGCTAAACATCCCAGAACGACCAAATGCTTGCCCGACCAGGGTCAAACAATATAACAATACAGACCATTAAGGTAAATTACAAGTAACTACACGGACCGATGAGGTCGCACAACTCAGTCAACAGAAACTAACTTTATACAACATTACCCACGCAGGGGTCGAAGTACAATACAGCGGAAGACTGATTACAACTCTGACAATATAATATAACTCTACCAAACTCTCAACTCTTGATTAGTATAGTAGCTCGTCACTTCCTGTGCCGATCCTGGAACTGCTCCCCAAGAACCTGCATGTACCAGGACGCAATACAAACATCCTCCCAATTACTCGGGGGTTAGTAAAACTCCACTGTTTTACTAGTGCAAGTATCTAATCATACGAAATGTAACAAGCAAACATCAACCATGGATTAGATATAATTACCAAGTACCAAATCATTCCCGAGAGGTTTTAACAATTTAGAAAACGAGCAAGGATTTATTTTCAAGTACAATTCTCATTGCGGGGATTTTAGAAATACAAAACCTTTAGGACCTTGAGTCCTGATTTGTATAACCTTTTCAAAAACCTTAAAATTATAACCCAAATATCGATTCGTATTTCGGTAATTTACAGTACGAAAATATTTCCATAAATCTCGTGGGGCTCGGCCCAACATTCTTTTCTTAAATCTTTCTTTCGAATCTAGGTTTTTCAAAATATAATCATGACTCCATGATCTCCTACCACGAGTCTCCATAGGTTCGACAACCCGCACAGAAGGAATCAAACACATCAATCATAACAACCAGTTTTGACCCCGTGAACCTGTGTCACGTGTCACCGTAGGTTCCGCCGAACCCGCACGGTTGGAATCAAGCACATCAATCACAACAACTAGTCCTGACCCCGTGAACCTGTGTCACGTGTCACCATAGGTTCCGCGGAACCCGCACGGTTGGAATCAAACACATCAATCACAACAACCAGTCCTGACCCCGTGAACCTGTGTCACGTGTCACCGTAAGGTTCCGCCGAACCCGCACGGTTGGACGTACTATGTACTGACCTCATGGACCTGTGCCATGTGTCATCGTAGGCCTCGTCAGACCCGCAGGATTGGACCTCAGCACCACAGACTAAGTTCTGATCCCATGGACCTGTGCCATGAATCCTCGTAGGCCCCGTCAAACCCACATGAATGAACTTAGCATTCCAGTACACAACATGCACATTCACATTACACCAACACGCTCATAATCAATCAACCATCTTGTCTATTACAACTTCACACAACTAGCACACATAGCACGAAGTCGACATTACAACCAATACGAGCTCTACACAACCAAACACACACAACACAATTTTGTCATCCAAATCACCGATGAAATCAATGCCACATAACTCACGATCAATACCTATAACACGATACACATCCAAGTTTACAATCGACCAACATATACATTTCCAAGTTACACATCCAAGATTATCACAACTAACCACAAATCATTCATTTCAACACGTATGTCATATTCACAAGGTACAAAACGTATAAGCGAGATACTTGCCTCGATAGTCGACACCCGAATATTCCTACGAACACGGCACAACCCGAAAAACCCCGTACATCTACAATCCTCCGAGAAATACAACGGAAACACGATTACTACGAGTATAACAATTGAAAACAACAGAAAACACGATCAAGAACCGAAGGGAACCCTCTGAGACATTTAATCGGACATTAAGTGTTCAAGGTTTCCTTAGAACACCAAAAATCCCGATTGGGTTCCAACGAACTCGAAATACGGATATACAATCCGTAGAACATGCTTACAATACTCAATAACATATTCCAAACCACCAAATCGAACGAATCATTGAAATCAAGAAGAAAATCTCGAAGGTCAACCCTAGGAGATTACAAAAAATTACCTTCGATCCGGACGAACGAATGGGAGGATGGTATTGCACATGAATTAAGCTTCCCAAATTTATGAAGATCGATTCCCCAAGCTCAAAAATCCTCCCTGACCCCAAAAATCGCGAAGAGAAACAAAAGGGGGAGAAAATGGAGTTCTGCCCCGAAAATGAGACTGCCACTGGTTTATATACGAGTGGCATGTTATGGCCGTAACAGGCATACCTTACGGCCGTAACCCTTCATCCTTATGACCGTAACACCCAGGACTTACGGCCGTAAGTACCCCTCTGGACTACTGCCCAAAATATGAATGTTCATTACGGCCGTAACACAGGACTAACTATGACCGTAATAAAAGATACTTACGGCCGTAACTAGCAAGACATACGGCCGTAACTCATAACTCTTATGGCCATAAAACCACTACTGAACACATTAGTGAATCTCAACGACTCAAACAGTCAGGTCGGGCACTCGACAATGTCCCGGATACTCAAATGCACCAAATCAATAACAAACTCGCTACGAGGCGTAACGTACAATACCTCAACACATACACAATCTAAAAGGCACAAATGATAACAAGTCATCCTCAACTAAAAAAAATCACCACACGATAGTAACACACAGAGTATCATGTTAGAAACCATTCCAATTTAACGCCAACAAGAAAAAAATATCCGGCGTGAAAACACAAACAATACAAGATAACGAAAAATGGAAATACCGGATACTACATTCTACCCCATTAAAAATTATTTTCTTCCCGAAACTTAAAACAAAACATCAGGGTAGAATACAAACAAAACCAAAAAAGGTCTCGCAACAAATATCAATCTCCACTCAAGATATAGTCCAAAGCACAACACACAACTACATTACTGGGCACCACTGGGCCCTCCACGAGTAGGGGCGGGATCTCGGCTCCCGAACATCTCAAAGACGGTCTCGCAGTGCACCACCTGGTGTCCCAAATGACCACATTTGAAATAGTTAACTTGCGGCGAGCGACAATTCTTCCGAGAATGGCCCACATGGCTACAGTTGAAACACATCTTCACACCGCTCGTCTTACTCGACTCTTGAGTAAGATTCTTATACTGATCAAATGAACGATGAGTGTTCCCAGAAGGACAATGCGAAGCAATAGGCTCACGAATCTCACTTCTCTAACCTCTTGAAAAGTTACCCGAGGTCTTCTGTCTCTTACCTCCTGAGCTAGCCTCTGCCATGGAAACAACCATCTCAATTACTAAAGCTCAGTCCTGATATTCTTTCAAGGTAGTACACATAAGCGGAGCCATACTCTCATGGATATAGGGTTTCAGATCTTGTCCGCTTCACTTCTCACCTGATCACTGTAACACCCCAAACTAGGCGGATATTACAGTGCCGTGAATCCCCGACTGGGACCCACCAGGCAAATGAAAATGATGAATTAAATAATATAATTGTAGTACCGAACCACATTATATTACCAATTACTCCGATGAGGAGTTTAAGTACCACACACCAGGACAATACCGAATACTAGTATATTTTATATGAAGATAAAATACACCACCCTGAATAAATAAATATCTCAAACGGAATTTGCAGCGGAAAATACAAATGACGGAATAATTAAAATGACTGAAGATGACTGAACAGACGGAATGACTGGGGCCCCCTACTAGTATCACTGGGACTCGTCGCCGTCAACATGCTCTTCCCGTGCCTTTGCCTTGCCGTGACCTGAAAACAAAATCCCCAACGGCCGGGATACGTAACAACAATCCTCAAGAGTTGAAATTACACAATCATGAATTAACTGAAGTTATGAAATATTTTTAATTATGAATTATGCTGAAGAGGAGTATCATAGTACGCCCGTAATGTTCTGTGCAAGTGTACAAGACGAATGACCGGACACACCCATCCTTGTACCTAATTAGTCTCACAGAGGTAAGCGTTACCGTGTGCACGGTCCGATGTATCGGTGAACCCAATACATGACCATCGTGTGCCCGACTAAAAATTCCACACAGCCACACCCGGCCACGCAATATGAACCCGGAAGGTCACATGAACGAGAATGACCATGATGAATATCAATGAATTAATATTAGACAAGGCCAATATGACTCACCGATATGAAAGTAATAGTGACGTGATTGATAACTTGATGAAATGATTTGGAACCGCTTCCTCGTGAATGAAATGATTATTCGACAATCACAAGTCTCAAAATGATTAATATTATGATGAATGAATTATGATTATGAGCAATCAACAACAAAAGGAATGAGTATCCTTTTAACCGAGTAAGAATTAACTTACACAACAACGATGAAGAATGTCCGTCCACGAACAACGTCTAACCAAGATACCGGTCGCTCGAACAACCTTGAATAACAATAATTACCAACAATCGTTCAATACACGTATCAAACAACAAAACACGACTAACCCAAAGGTCGAAACAACGATAATCAAACTCATAGGGCATTCCAACGAATACATAATCAACCACACAACTTCGAAATATCAATCCGAATATGTCGAAACCAACACCAAATTGAGTATTTCGAACCAACAAAACACTTCAATGATATCAATAATCCATTAGGAATCCATAATTCATGATTACAACAACATCAATCGGAAAATCCCCAATTAATCAAGTCAACCCCAAGGGTTCTTGAAATAATTCCGAAAATAACCATTAAATCCGTAGGAATATATTTATCCAAGGTAGATAATCCATATCTAACATATTCCAATGATAATCCAAGCTTACACGAAGAAATCGGAAGAAAAACCCAAAAAATCCGAAATTCTAGATCCAAGAAATAAATACCTTTGATTCGATGTTTTGGAGATGATGAAGTGATGATTAATCCAACTCAAAGACTTGAAGATGATGATTGATGATTACACCTTGAAGAATACTCTCTAAATCGCCCAAATCGCCAAGAACCGACGAGAGAATGAGAATTAGATGACAAATGACGAAGTCTGACTAAACTGTCCAATTTATAGTTAGTCCAGGTTAGCGTGCGCTAGCCCTTATGAATAGCGTGCGCTAACGAGTAATTTGGGTAGTCCAGTACCCACTGTCCGAACACGGTAGCGCGCTACGTACCTTTTGTAGCGTGCGCTACGACCATACTACTAGCGTACGTAAATGCTCATAGTTAGCGTGCGCTAACGAATAATTTGATGCCCGATTGGAATCCGAAACGCGACCTCCGATCGACCTCGATAGCGTGCGCTACAACCATTGTTTAGCGTGCGCTAATATATCGATTGCGTCGCTAACAACAACACATAGCGTGCGCTATGAATTAATCCATGCGATCCGGTAGCCACTAGACTCAACCTGATCATCGCCCAGCGCGTTACACCTAATATTAGCGTGCGCTACTTCAACCCACTAGCGCGCTACTTACCATTCGTAGCGTGCGCTACTTATAACTCACTGCGGTCAGTACCTTACGATGCAGGCATGTGGTAACCTTAGCGTGCGCTAAGGCCGAGTGGTAGCGTGCGCTACCTATACCCAATTAGCGTACGCTAAAAGGAGTATGTAGCGTGCGCTACTCCTCACGCACAGCTCGCAACGAAAATGACAATGATGATAAACACGGCACGAAACTCCAATCAGATTAGTGATGAATGACGATTGATACACGATACAATTACTCTGAATGATGAATACCATGACTGAATATGAGTGACAAATGATCAATAATGAGTGAAATTACTGAGTATCAATTACTGAATGATAAATACTGAATGATAATTACTGAATTACAACCGGGTATTACATACACCCCCCCTTAAAAGAGTTTCGTCCCCGAAACTAAGGGTCAAACAACTCGGGATAACTCTCCCGCATACTATCATCGGTTTCCCAAGTAGCCTCTTCGACTCCGTGTCTAGACCACTGAATTTTAACCAAAGGAATCGTCTTATTCCTCAACTGTTTGATTCGTCGTTCTAAAACTCGCATAGGACGCTCCTCATATGAATGATCGTCGACGATCTCGGTTTCGTCGAACTGAAGTATGTGACTCGGGTCGGCAACATACTTCCGCAGCTGAGAGACATGAAACACATTATGAATTCGGCTCAACACCGGAGGTAAAGCCAATCGATAAGCTAACTCGCCCACTCGATCCAAAATCTCAAATGGTCCAATGAATCTCGGACTCAACTTTCCCCTCTTCCCAAAACGGAAGATACCACGACTCGGGGATACCTTGACCAACACATGGTCACCAGCCTCGAACTCTAATGGTCGACGACGGTTATCTGCATATGATATTTGTCGACTCTGAGCTGTCAACAAACGACTCCTGATCAAAGCTACCTTCTCACGGGCGGCTATAAGCATGTCGGGCTCGGTGCCCAATGATTCTGATAAGTCATCCCAACACAACGGAGATCGACAACGACGACCATACAAGGCCTCGTAAGGTGCCATCTTGATCGAAGCATGCCAACTGTTATTATATGTGAACTCGATCAATGGGAGTTGGGCTTCCCAATCGTCTCTCCAATCGAGGACGCATGCCCTCAAAATGTCCTCTAATGTCTGAATGGTCCTCTCTGATTGTCCGTCGGACTGAGGATGAAAAGCGGTACTGAGATTAAGCTGGGTTCCCATAGCACGATGAACTGATTTCCAAAAATGAGACACAAATCGTCCGTCACGATCGGAAACGATACTTTTAGGAGTACGTGCGATCGACTATTTCTTTGATGAGCAGTTGAGCAAGTCTCTCGGGACCCCATGTCTCCTTGATCTCAAGGAAATGAGCCGATTTAGTTAGGCGGTCCACGATCACCGGATCGTATTCATGCCTGACGACTCGTCGGCAAACTCGTGATGAAATCCATAGAAATATCTTCCCACTTCCATTCGGGAATAGGAAGAGGTTTCACATACCGCCGCTGATGTTCAATCTTAACTTGTTGACAGGTTAAGCATCTCGAAACAAATTCGGCGACTTCTCGCTTCATATTACTCCACCAGTAATTCTGTTTCAAGTCCTTGTACATCTTGCTAGACCCCGGATGAACAGAATAAGGGGTAGCATGAGCTTCTTTCAAAATCGAGTTTTTCAACTCGTCATTCGCCGGTACGCACAACCGATTCTTAAACCGCAAAAGTCCATCCTCGTGGACCACAAATCCAGGGGCTTTCCCCTGAGCCACATCCTCTCGGATGCGCAACAAAGATGGGTCCGAACCCTGATTCTCTCGGATTGCCTCCTCGAGTGACGATGAAATCTCTAACATACAAAGCTGCCCCTGAACTCGCTGAAGCCAGACCTCGATCTCGGGTCTAAGGAATTCCTGCTGAAGCTCCTTCTGAACTGTTAAACGGGCAAGCATCTGCTCCTGAACGGACTTACGACTCAAGGCGTCGGCGACAATGTTCGCCTTGCCCGGGTGGTAGAGGATCTCAATATCATAATCTTTGATTAATTCCAACCACCGTCTCTGACGCATATTTAACTCCTGCTGAGTAAATATATACTTTAAACTCTTATGATCGGTGAATATCTGACAGGTAACGCCATAAAGATAATGACGCCAAATTTTCAAAGCGAACACCACGGCTGCTAGCTCCAGGTCGTGTGTCGGATAGTTAACCTCGTAAGGTCTCAATTGCCGTGAAGCATAGGCAATAACCTTCCCGTTCTGCATGAGCACACATCCGAGACCCTGTCCGGACGCATCACTATAGACCACAAATCCTTCCGTCCCCTGCGGCAAAGAAAGTACAGGTGCTGACATTAACCGGCTCTTGAGTTCCTCAAAACTCCGTTGACACGCGTCGGACCACGTGTATTTCTTATCCTTCCGCAAAAGGTTCGTTAAGGGTTGAGCGATTCTAGAAAATCCCTCTACAGATCGCCGATAATAACCCGCTAATCCGAGGAAACTTCGGATTTCCTTAACGTTCTTCGGAGGTAGCCAATCTCGAATAGCCTCCATCTTCTGAGGGTCGACACGAACTCCGTCTGATGAAATTACATGTCCGAGAAAAGTCACTTCGGACATCCAGAACTCACATTTGGAGAACTTCCCATAAAGTTGTTCTCGTCTCAACACGTCGAGCACTTGATGAAGGTGAAACTCGTGTTCCTCCCGGTCACGAGAATAAATCAAAATGTCATCGATGAAGACAACAACAAACTGATCCAAAAAGTCGATGAAAACCCGATTCATTAACTCCATGAATACCGCAGGTGCATTAGTCAATCCGAACGGCATAACCACAAACTCATAATGACCATAGCGTGTTCGAAACGCCGTCCTCGCGATGTCCGATTCTCGGATCCGCAACTGATGATATCCAGACCTTAAGTCGATCTTGGAAAATACTGAAGCTCCCTGAAGTTGATCTAAGAGATCATCAATACGGGGTAAAGGATACTTATTCTTGATTGTCACCCTGTTCAACTCCCGATAATCAATAAATAAGCGGAATGAACCATCCTTCTTCTTGACAAATAACACTGGTGCTCCCCACGGGGACGCACTCGGTCGGATATAACCTTTCTCGAACAACTCCTCAAGTTGTTTCTTTAATTCCTGCATTTCGGTCGGGGCCATCTGGTACGGTGCCTTCGATATCGGGGACGTACCAGGCTCCAACTCAATCGTGAATTCCACATCCCTCTGTGGAGGTAAACCAGGTAACTCGTCTGGAAAAACATCGGCATATTCCCTCACCACCGGGATATCCGTTAACATTACTGATGACTTTTCGGTTTTGGCCATATAGCACCAATAACCGACACATCCCTGATTGAGTAACCTCACTGCTTTCATCGAATTAATGACCTTACCAGAGCAGCCGGGATTACCTCCCTGAAACACACATTCAACCCCATCGTCTGAAATGATAGTGACCATACGCTTACGGACACTAATGATGGCATCATGACGATCCATCCAATCAATACCCAAGATGATGTCGTCCCTCGGAAAATCTACCACGATTAGGTCTGCTGGCCATACACGACCATGGCCAGATCGGACAGTTGAATCTCACGATTACCGATAATTTGTCTACCATCAGGTAGGCCAATGACATAAGGCTCACAACTAGTAGCACTACCCAGACGTAGTCTACTCAAACATGACTCGGAAATGAATGAATGCGATGCACCAGTATCGAAAAGGGTACACACAGGTTGAGATAGAATATCGAGTGTACCTGAGATCATTCGGGCCTCTGGATCATCGGTCTTCTTCATCTCATAAATCCGGGGCTTGCTAGTCCCGGCACCGAACGCTCCCGTATGCTGGCTGAAAGCTCCACCTTTAGTCGCTCCTGTCGTTTTAAACGACACCGATTGAGTGGCCTGATTCTGAATGGCTGACTGCTTAGGTGCCTGAGATGACGTCTGAGTAGGTTTGGAGTCCCTACGGCAAAAACGGGCCTTATGCCCAGCAATTCCACAATTATGACATGTGATAGTCTGCTTCGGACACTTGGTACTGAGGTGACCAAGTTCCCCGCAGTTATAACAGGTGATGGCCGAACTGGCCGCTCGAGACTGAGATTCCGCGGGTTTAGACGACACAGGAGGTCGCTCAGAAAAAGCGGAGCCCGCACGGGGTTTCTTGAAAGTTGTCTGACCGCCTTCAGACTGATTACGATTCTTCGATTTCTTGCTAGCAGACGAAGGTTGTTGCTTAGCAATTTCCTTAGCAGTAAGCTCGTAGGTGAGAGCTTTCTTAATGAATTCAGCCAACGTGGTGCAATTATGATTAAGTAACTGAAGTCTCATACGGGGTTTCAGCCTCTTGCTGAAATACTTGATCTTATCCGCCTCTGAATGAATGATAGATGAGGCGAACGGAAGAAGTTCCTGAAATTTCTCGGCAATGGCGAGAACATCCTCGTCTGATGAGGGGTCGGGGGTGAGCAATTCTGACAGCTTGGCCTCTCTGAGTGGGGCCGGATAATACCTCTCCATCATGAGAGTCTTGAACTGATCCCAAGTACATGACCCTTCGGTGGGCTTCAACGACAACCACCAAGAATGTGCGCTCTTACCCAGGTAGTAAGCCGCAACAGAAACTTTGTGTCCCTCGGGACACTCTACCATAGCAAACAGCTTCTCGAAATGCTCGAGCCAATGAATGATATCTGCCGGCTCAGACGAGCCCTCAAAAGTAGGTGGCCTCTGGCGAGAGATATCGCCGATGATATTACTCACATTCCTCTCTTGCCTCTGAGGTGGCGGCGGAGGAGCCTGCTGATTCTGATTGACGGAGTTATGCATCGTCTCCATCAACTGAGCCATCTGGGTCATTTGGGCCATCATGCCCTGCATAAAAGCGAGTGGGTCAACCCGGACACCCTCTGACTGAGCCGTGTCCCGGGTACGACTCCCCGATAGAGAATGATCGCGTCCAGGTGAATGAGTGGCAGCGTCGCTGCTCGATGAATTAGCATTATTCCTCGCGTTTGCACGAGTATTCACACGAGTTCTCGGGATTCGGCCCGCTCCACGGCCTCGTCCTCCACGTCCTCTGCCAGCCCTCTCCATACTGAAGTAGGAAAGTCACATGATGATTATATTCACCGCATGAAAATACGTTATGATTATGACATGAGATGATAAAAATGAGCATACGCGCTCTAACACAGTGATTACATGAATGATTAACTGAGGTGACATGATTATCTGATGAAATTATTGAAATGATTATCTTGAATGAGTTAACAAGATTAGTGATTCGATCTTCCTGATCAACAACTGAACAATGAAATGAATTGACTGATTAATGAGTTAACCTGACCGTCCTGGTCAAAATGACAATGATGATTGAGGATTGTTAACTGATGAATTATGAATGAATGATTATTGCGTAAATTATACCATGGCATTAGAAATCTTACAGTTCTTGGTCCGATTGGCTCGGCATTTGCACAGTCACACGTGTGCGAAAGTCCAATGATACTAGTCATGACGATGATTTCAAATGAGACATGACTTGGAGGGTAGTATTCAAAACCACGCTCCGATACCAACTCTGTAACACCCCAAACTAGGCGGATATTACGGTCACGTGAATCCCCAGTAGGACCCACCAGCAAATGAAAATGATGAATTAAATAATATAATTGTAGTACCGAACCACATTATATTACCAATTACTCCGATGAGGAGTTTAAGTACCACACACCAGACAATATCAATACTAGTATATTTTATATGAAGATAAAATACACCACCTGAATAAATAAACATCTCAAACGGAATTTGCAATGGAAAATACAAATGACGGAATAATTAAAATGATCAAGATGGTGAGCAGACGGAATGACTGGGGCCCCTACTAGTATCACAGGACTCGTCGCCGTCAACATGCTCTTCCGTGCCTTTGCCTTGCCGTGACACGAAAACAAAATCCCCAACGGGTCGATTCTACAACAACAATCCTCAAGAGTTGAAATTACACAATCATGAATTAACTGAAGTTATGAAATATTTCTAATTATGAATTACGCTGAAGAGGAGTATCATAGTACGCCCGTAATGTTCTGTGCAAGTGTACAAGACGAATGACCGGACACACCCGTCCTTGTACCTAATTAGTCTCACGGAGGTAAGCGTTACCGTGTGCACGGTCCGATGTATCGGTGAACCCAATACATGACCATCGTGTGCCCGACTAAAAATTCCACACAGCCACACCCGGCCACGCAATATGAACCCGGAAGGTCACATGAACGAGAATGACCATGATGAATATCAATGAATAATAATTAGACAAGGCCAAGATGACTCACCGATATGAAAGTAATAGTGACGTGATTGATAACCCAATGAAATGATTTGGAACCGTCGTTCCTCGTGAATGAAATGATTATTCGACAATCACAAGTCTCAAAATGATTAATATTATGATGAATGAATTATGATTATGAGCAATCAACAACAAAAGGAATGAGTATCCTTTTAACCGAGTAAGAATTAACTTACACAACAACGATGAAGAATGTCCGTCCACGAACAACGTCCTGACCAAGATACCTACGCTCGAACAACCTTGAATAACAATAATTACCAACAATCGCTCAATACACGTATCAAACAACAAAACGACTAACCCAAAGGTCGAAACAACGATAATCAAACTCATAGGGCATTCCAACGAATACATAATCAACCACACAACTTCTAAATATCCAATCCCGAATATGTCGAAACCAACACCAAATTGAGTATTTCGAACCAACAAAACACTTCAATGATATCAATAATCCATTAGGAATCCATAATTCATGATTACAACAACATCAATCGGAAAATCCCCGATTAACAAGTCAACCCCAAGGGTTCTTGAAATAATTCCGAAAATAACCATTAAATCCGTAGGAATATATTTATCCAAGGTAGATAATCCATATCTAACATATTCCAATGATAATCCAAGCTTACACGAAGAAATCGGAAGGAAAACCCAAAAAATCCGAAATTCTAGATCCAAGAAATAAATACCTTTGATTCGATGTTTTGGAGATGATGAAGTGATGATTAATCCAACTCAAAGACTTGAAGATGATGATTGATGATTACACCTTGAAGAATACTCTCTAAATCGCCCAAATCGCCAAGAACCGACGAGAGAATGAGAATTAGATGACAAATGACGAAGTCTGACTAAACTGTCCAATTTATAGTCAGTCCAGGTTAGCGTTCACTAGCCCTTATGAATAGCGTGCGCTAACGAGTAATTTGGGTAGTCCAGTACCCACTGTCCGAACACGGTAGCGCGCGCTACGTACCTTTTGTAGCGTGCGCTACGACCATACTACTAGCGTACGTAAATGCTCATAGTTAGCGTGCGCTAACGAATAATTTGATGCCTAGTATTGGAATCCAGAAACTGCCTGACCTCTGATCTGACCTCGATAGCGTGCGCTACAACCATTGTTTAGCGTGCGCTAATATATCGATTGCGTACGCTAACAACAACACATAGCGTGCGCTATGAATTAATCCAGTGCAGTCCAGTAGCCATTGGACTCAACCTGATCTGTTCTTAGCGCGCGCTACACCTAATATTAGCGTGCGCTACTTCAACCCACTAGCGCGCGCTACTTACCATTCGTAGTGTGCGCTGCCCGCACTCACTGCGGTCCGGTAACCTTAGCGTGCGCTAAAGCCGAGTGGTAGCGTGCGCTACCTATACCCAATTAGCGTACGCTAAAAGGAGTATGTAGCGTGCGCTACTCCTCACGCACACATCTAAAATGACAATGATGATAAACACAGCACGAAACTCCAATCAGATTAGTGATGAATGACGATTGATACACGATACAATTACTCTGAATGATGAATACCATGACTGAATATGAGTGACAAATGATCAATAATGAGTGAAATTACTGAGTATCAATTACTGAATGATAAATACTGAATGATAATTACTGAATTACAACCGGGTATTACAATCACGAACATAAGCCAGCTGCCGATTATAATCGACTATCGCCTTGGATATCGATACATCCTGGCCTAGCCGAGAAAAACTCAGCGATTCTACGCTCATGGACAGGCAACGGGCAATACTCTACCTCCATGGCAGTCTTAAACTCAGACCATGTAGGTGTACGATCTGCAGGCGCTACAGCCTGCCACCAGTCTGCAGCTTCTTTGCCGAGCAGGTACTGAGCAATGAGTACCCTCCTTTCATCCGGACAAGCCACATCATCAAATGTTCTGTCCAGCTGGAAGCCAGTTTTGCCAACCTAACGAGTCATAAGAACCTACAAAATGAGGTAGGTGCATTCTCATCACATCTCATAACCACTTACTAGCTCCATTATCCCCATCTGGGTTCTCATTCCGGTGTACGGTCTGATTCATCTGCCCCAACTGGTCAACCACCTGATGAAGGATGGTGGCGGCGCCAACATCATTATCACCTCTGACTGATTGCCACCGATCATGCGACTGGTCATACCGACCATCTGTACTGAGCTGATTGGCACTCGACAGCGAGCGAGTCGCCCTCTCATACTACTGATTACGACTATTACTATGACCACGTCCTCGACCTCGACCTTTCGGCATACTAAACGGACCACCGTTCAGAACAACAACACAAAAAATCATATAATCAACATAGGACAACAAATAGCAACACACTAAAATACCCACTCCAAGTCATTACACGAATACACGAATGATCACTGTAGCAATAGAACTTAATTTCATAAATAATTCACTTGGATACATCAAAAAAACGTACGACCTTTACCAATACGAACACGGTCCGAACCACATACATATCATTGTGGTCAAACATTTGCGACATTCTTTAAAAATAAATTTTTTTTCTGAGGTGTTCGTTTAAATGATAATATTTTTAAAATCCTTGAGTTTGAATGATTTTGCTGAAATGAGTTTTAAAAAAAATATTTTTAATACGGCCATTTAATCAA
This sequence comes from Orobanche coerulescens, assembly GCA_033398695.1. NCBI lineage: Eukaryota > Viridiplantae > Streptophyta > Magnoliopsida > Lamiales > Orobanchaceae > Orobanche > Orobanche coerulescens. The sequence goes on from CM065801.1 coordinate 14,324,771, forward strand.
AACCATGAACCCATTATCATAACTGTTTCGTTTTGAAATCATTTGCAAAACAACATTTTGAAATATCAGATCTACTCGTTAACCGATATAATTATAATGACCTTATCAATATATATCATCACACTAATCATTTCCACAGATCAACTATCATACCAGGATAACGTCATGGGATAATACAATTAAATCAGACTATGTGTCTACAGGAGACTAAGTGGGTTGGCGAGAAGGCAAGAGTGTTAGCTCCTTGGGGTTACAAGCTTTGGTACCCTGGAAAGGATAGAAGTAGAAATGGAGTGGGTATCATCATTGATAAAGAATTCATTGATGATTTGGTGGAAGTGTCAAGAAAGAGCGATAGAATAATGAGTATTAAGCTTGTGATAGGGGATGAGTTTCTAAATATCGTAAGTGCTTATGCACCACAAGTAGGATTGAATGCATCGATCAAACAAGAATTTTGGAAAGATTTGGAAGAGGTCGTCGAACGAATTCCTATGGGTGATAAATTGATCATTGGTAGTGACCTCAATGGGCATGTCGGTGTTAGCAGAGATGGTTTTGAGAGCATTCATGGTGGCTTTGGTTTTGGGGATAGGAATGAAGCAGGAAATGGTATATTGGATTTCGCATTAGCTCATGACTTGGGTATTATGAACACTTGGTTCGAGAAAAGGGACTCTCATTTGGTGACATATAGAAACGGAGGTAATGCAAGCGAGATTGATTTATTTTTAGTAAGAAATGTTTGGAGGAAAAGTTTTACTAATTGCAAGGTGATACCCGGTGAGAGTGCTGCAACACAGCGTAGGGTTGTGGTGCTTGACTTTCGAGGTAAGAGGCACTTAAGAAAGAGTAGACCACAAATTGACCCTCGAATTAAGTGGTGGAAGTTCCAAGGGGAGAGTCGACATACTTTTGTGGCTAAGATTGCTGATAGTGGTATTTGGTCTGATTGCACGGAGATGGATATAGATTCAATGTGGAACTTGTTGGAGCATAACATAAAGGAAGTTTCAAAAGAAGTCCTAGGAGAATCTAAAGGAAACAGACCATCAAGTAAGGACACATCTTGGTGGAATGATGAAGTTAAGCAAGCGATAAAGACCGAACGTGAATTTTATAAGGTACTGGGTAAATGCTCGAGCGATGAGAATTATGAGAAGTACAAGAAAGCTCGAACAGAAGCTAAACAGGCAGTGAGAAATGCCCGATCAAAGGTCAATCAAGAATTATATGCAAGATTAGATACAAAAGAAGGGGAAAAAGATATCTATAAACTTGCTCGAATGAGAGAGAAGAAGACGCGAGATATTGGAAAAGTTAAATATGTAAAAGATACTGACCAAAAAGTTTTGGTTCAAGATAAAGAGATAAAAGAGAGATGGAGGTCATACTTTGATACCCTATTCAATGTCCACCAAGAACAATATATTGGTAATTTAAACATCCCCTCATGTATGGTTAACCGAGAGTTTAAGAGGAGAATTCAAAAGGGTGAAGTGACAATTGCATTGAAGAAGATGGGGTCAAAGAAAGCAGAAGGACCAGATGGTATACCTATTGAAGTTTGGAGGTGTTTGGGGGAGAGAGGAATCGAATGGGTAACTATGCTTTTCAATAAGATTTGGAGAAGTAATAAGATGCCATCAGCATGGAGGAAAAGTATTCTCGTCCCTTTGTATAAGAACAAAGGTGATGTTCAAGATTGTTCTAATTATCGCGGAATTAAACTAATGAGTCATACCATGAAGTTGTGGGAACGAGTGATTGAACAAAGGATCAGGAAATGTGTGAAGATAACAGAAAATCAATTTTGATTTATGCCTGGAAGATCGACCATGGAAGCAATTTATCTTATCCGGCAGTTGATGGAACATTATCGAGATAAAAAGAAAGATCTACATATGGTTTTTATTGATTTAGAGAAGGCATATGATAAAGTACCAAGAGAAGTACTTTGGTGGGCGTTTGCAAAGAAGGGTGTATCGCGGAAATATATTGACATTATAAAGGACATGTATGAGGGAGCTAGTACAAGTGTACGTACTAATGTTGGGAGGACAAAAGAATTCCCTATTACGATTGGGGTGCATCAAGGATTTGCTCTTAGTACTTTTCTCTTTGCCATAGTCATGGACGAATTGACAAGAGAAATTCAGAATGACGTTCCGTGGTGTATGATGTTCGCAGATAATATTATGTTGATTGATGAAACGAAGGTTGGAGTGCAACAGAAATTGGAACTTTGGAGGGATACTTTGGAAGCTCGAGGCTTTAGGCTGAGCAGAAGTAAGACTGAATATATGGAGTGTAGGTTTAACGAAAATAGTGATAGAGAGGCGGGGATGATCACATTTGATGGGAAAGTTGTTCATGGATCCACTTTATTTCGGTATCTTGGATCTATTATCCAAAAGGATGGAGAGCTAGATGGAGATGTGGCTCACAGAATAAAGGTCGGGTGGTTGAAGTGTAAGAGTGCCACATGGGTTTTATGTGATCCTGACATGCCTCATAGATTAAAGGGTAAATTTTACCGCACAGCAATTAGGCCTGCGCTGTTATATGGCACCGAGTGTTGTGCTGTAAAACAGTGTCACGTTCAAAAGATGAATGTGGTGGAGATGCATATGCTACGATGGATGTGTGGTCATACAAAAAAGGATCAGCTCAGAAATGAGGTGATTAGAGAGAAGGTAAGAGTTGCGGCTATAGAAGACAAGATGATGGAGAATCGATTACGATGGTTTGGTCATGTGAGAAGAAGAGATGTTGATGCCCCAGTGAGGAGATTAGAAAGTTGGGGAACAAGTAATGTTGTGAAAGGTAGAGGAAGACCCAATAAAACTTGGATAAAGATGATTGAAAATGATATGCGGTTTCTTGGAATTGGAGAAAGTATGGCGATAGAGAGGCAAATGTGGCGGGAAAGAATATGGATGGTGGATGGAATCTGATTCCTTTTTTTTATCTGTATTTTATTCCTATTTTCTTTTATTCCATGTTATCTTTTAATTTATTTTTCAGGATTTTTCATTTTTTTTTTCTTTTTTTTACATTCATTCTCTATTTTTATTTGTTTTTTTCTCTACTTTTTTCCCTCTTTTTCTCCTTTTATGTTATTTATGTAACAATCATTGACGGTTTCAAAGTTTGATTCATGTTAGCCGACCCCAAATGATTTTGGGACTAAGGCTTAGATGTTTTTGTTGTTGTATGCCGTCACAACACTTAGGTGTACAATCAAATTTGCTAGCAAGAAAAGTAACAATCAACAACACGTCAATAATATACAAACAGGATAAACAACCGAGTGCAACATTACTGATACAATAGTTAAAGTTCACAATCGTCACTGGCGGACCACACGACTATATCCATAGGAATCAAACGATCGACAAGGAGCACGGATACCACTGTAACAACAAAATTACTGTCGTGACAGTCACAGGCTTAGGGCCATAATAACAGGCAGTTTACGACCGTAACAACTAGGAGCTTATGTCCGTAAGACCTAAGAGCTTACGGCCGTAATGGTAAACATCTTACGGCCATAATCACTAGCTGCAGGACAGCGGAATTGTCCCAGCATCCCGAACGGCTCCGAAAGTTAAGGATCGACTCCTAACAATATATCTTGACATTTAGAAACACTGCAAAATTCTCCGACGAGCATAACAACATAAAAAACTTGTCACAACGACTTAGTCCCAACACACAAACACATAACGTTTTAAATTCCGAAAATCAAAGTCGTTTTGCAAAATAAAATTTTTACAAATTTCGATCATATCTAAAAATGACGGTAACAATTTGCAATGTCCGAAGTACTTTAAAACACATTTTTCAAATGCCGTCTGAAGGTGTCATTTGAAAATACATGACCAACTCGTCAAAGTTCAACCGATTCCAAATCCATACAAAACCGTTGTTTAACCGCACCATCAAAATATTTTCATAAATCGATTTTTCTACAAAAATACTCAAGCCCATAAAATCTTTCAGAAAACTGTTTTCAAACCTACACGCAGTGGACACAATTATCCAAAAATAGTCGAACTTAAAACCACATGCCCAAACGGAAAACATGATCACCAAGTTTAAACATACGTCAAAACTATCCATCTAACTTTCTCGACAAACTCTACCATCGTTACATTTTCTGGAGTACATCAGGGTTCACAACTTTCACATTATATTGAACCACTCGGTGCCCAAACCATCATTACATTCTGCTCAATACACAAGCGGTGCACCACGAATATCAAACACATATTCCATTTCACAACACCAACGAACAATTATTATGCACCACAATTATCTCACATAAATGAAATCATGAAACACAGATACCTCACATAAAAGAGGATACTTAAGGCCGCACGGAGACGACGGTCGCCCACCATACTAATCTCATCCGACAACACATCCGACACGTTATGACTACGCACAACTCAACTTGTCACCCGACAAATCGAATGACACAACAACACACTACTCGACAAATTACGACTCGACTCAACCCAACAGCCTAGGTTTCCACAACCTAAGCTCCGATACCATAAATGTAACACCCCCAAAACCATATAGGAATATTACACGCCGTAAATCCTTTCCACAAGGATCTACTAGGCTAAACATCCCAGAACGACCAAATGCTTGCCCGACCAGGGTCAAATAATATAATAATATAGATTATTAAGGTCAATTACAAGTAACTACACGGACCGATGAGGTTGCACAACTCAGTCAACAGAAACTAACTTTATACAACATTACCCACGCAGGGGTCGAAGTACAATACAGCGGAAGACTGATTACAACTCTGACAATACAATATAACTCTACCAAACTCTCAACTCTTGATTAGTATAGTAGCTCATCACTTCCTGTGCCGATCCTGGAACTGCTCCTCAAGAACCTGCATGTACCTGGACGCAATACAGACATCCACCCCCTGATTACTCGGGGGTTAGTAAAACTCCACTGTTTTACTAGTGCAAGTATCTAATCATACGAAATGTAACAAGAAAACAACAACCATGGATTAGATACAATTACCAAGTACCAAATCATTCCCGAGAGGTTTTAATAATTTAGAAAACGATCAAGGGATTATTCGCAAGTAAAATTCTCATTGCGGGGATTTTAGAAATACAAAACCTTCAGGACCTCGAGTCCTGATTTGTAAAACCTTTTCGAAAACCTTAGGGTTCTACCCCAAATCTCGATTTGTATTTCGGCAATTTACAGTACGAAAACATTTCCATAAATATCGTGGGGATCGACCCAACATTCTTTTCTTAAAACTTTCTTTCGAATCTAGGTTTATCAAAATATAATCATGACTCCGTGATCTCCTATCATGAGTCTCCGTAGGTTTGCCAACCCGTACGAAAGGAATCAAACACATCAATCACAACAACCAGTCCTGACCCTATGAACCTGTGTCACGTGTCACCATAGGTTCCTCCAAACCCGCACGGTTGGAATCAAACACATCAATCACAACAACCAGTCCCGACGCCGTGAACCTGTGTCACGTGCCACCGTAGGTTCCGCCGAACCAGCACGGTTGGAATCAAACACATCAATCACAACAACCAGTCCTGACCCCGTGAACCTATGTCACGTGTCACCATAGATTCCGCCGAACCCGCACGGTTGGACGTACTGTGTCCTGACCTCATGGACCTGTGCCATGTGTCATCGTAGGCCTCCTCAAACCCGCATGATTGGACCTCAACACCACATACTAAGTTCTGATCCCATGGAACTGTGCCATGAATCCTCGTAGGCCTCGTCGAACCCACACGAGTGAACTTAGCATTCCAGCACACAACATTCACATTCACATCACACCAACACGCTCACAATCAATCAACCATTTTGTCTATTACAACTTCATAAAACTAGCACACATAGCACGAAGTCGACATTACAACCAATACGAGCTCTACATAACCAAACACACATAACACAATTTTGTCATCCAAATCACCGATGAAATCAATGCCACATAACTCATGATTAATACCTATAACACGATATACATCCAAGTGTACAATCGACCAACATATACATTTCCAAGTTACACATCCAAGAATATCACAACTAACTACAAATCATTCATTTCAACACGTAAGTCATGTTCACAAGGTACAAAACATATAAGCAAGATACGTGCCTCGATAGTCGACACCCGAATATTCCTACGAACACGGCACAACCCAAAAAACCCCGAGCACCTACAATCCTCCGAGAAATACAACAGAAACACGAATACTATGAGTATAACAATTGAAAACAATGGAAAACACAATCAAGAACCGAAGGGAACCCTCTGAGACATTTAATCGGACATTAAATGTTCAAGGTTTCCTTAGAACACTAAAAATCCCGATTGGGTTCCAACGAACTCGAAATACGGGTATACAATCCGTAGAACATGCTTACAATACTCAATAACATCATCCAAACCACTAAAATCAAACGAATCATTGAAATCAAGAATAAAATCTCGAAGGTCAACCCTAGGAGATTACAAAAAATTACCTTCGATCCGGACGAACGAATTGGGGGATGGTATTGGACACGAATTAAGCTTCCCAAATTGATGAAGATCAATTCCCCAAGCTCAAAAATCCTCCCTGACCCCAAAAATCGTGAAGAGAAATGAAAGGGGGAGAAAATGGAGTTCTGCCCCAAAAATGAGGCTGCCACTGGTTTATATACCAGTGGCATGTTACGGTCATAATAGTCACACCTTACGGCCGTAACTCTTCAACCTTATGGCCATAACACCCAGGACTTACGGCCGTAAGTACCCCTCTGGACTACTTCCCAAAATAAGAACGTTCATTAGAGCCGTAACAACAATCGGTTTACGGCCGTAACACAGGACTAACTACGACCGTAATAAAGATACTTATGGCCGTAACTCATAACTCTTACGGCCGTAACACCACTACTGAACACAGTAGTGAATCTCAATGACTCCGACAGTTCGGTCGGGCACTCGACAATGTCCCGAATACTCAAATACACCAAATCAATAACAAACACGCTACGAGGCGCAACGTACAATACCTCAACACATACACAATCGAAAAGGCACAAATGACAACAAGTCATCCTCAACTAAAAATCACTACACGATAGTAACACACATAGTATCACGTTAGAAATCATTCCAATTTAACGTCAACAAGAAAAAAAATATCCGGCGTGAAAACACAAATAATACAAGATAACAGAAAACGGAAATACCGGATATTACAGCCATCTCTGAGATAGTCGTCAGTGCAGTCCTAGTCCGGGAGGACCGAGGTAAACAAAATCCTATTTATTATGAAAGTAAGTCTCTTTTAGATGCAGAAACCAGGTACAGTCAGCTGGAAAAACTAGCATTGGCACTCGTTCACGCCGAAAGAAAGTTAAGGCCATACTTCCAGTGCCACCCAATAGTGGTGCTTGCTAAGGTTTTCTTACTTGCTTGGTCTTATGCCACATTTCCACTAAAAACCGTACTACACAAACCAGAGCTATTTGGAAGACTAGCCAAATGGCCAGTGGAATTGGGCGAATATGACATCACTTACAGGCCACGGACCTCGCTAAAATCTAAGGTATTGGCCAACTTTCTTATAGATTATATGCCTAACCTCCAAGTGCAGGCCTAAAAGGAATTGTGCTGCATGACTGAAGGAGAGGTAACTGGAACCTGGAAGCTAAGTGTAGACGGATCAAGCAACTCAAAAGGAAGTGGACTCGGACTTGTCCTGATTTCACCGCATGGGGTCACGATTGAATAAGCAGTCAGGTGTAGCTTCAAAGAAACCAACAGCGAGGCAGAATACGAGGCCATGGTAGCCGGACTTATCTTAGCCAAGGAGATAGGGATGAAATGGATCAATTTCTACAGTGACTCCCAGCTATTAGTCAACCAGATGCAAGGTAACAACCAAGCTCCGGACAACAAGATGATCACCTATCTCCAAAAAACCAAAGAGCTACAAGCACATTTCGAGGAGTTCTCCATCAACCAAGTACCGAGAGGAGAGAACAGACATGCAGATGCACTAGCTAACTTGGGGTCATCAATCCAGGCGACGGCACCAAAAACCCTATCATATACCTGCAATGCTCGGAAGTTTGGAAAGACGCGGAAGAACAAGTTTCAGACATATCAAGTAGTCTAACCTGGATGACCCCACTGATGGAGTACCTGGAGCAATATATACTCCCTGATGATAGTAACGAAGCACGCCGAAGTCAATCAGCCTGATTCTCTATCATCCGAGGTAAACTTTACAAACGTTCTTTTTCTGGTCCATACTTGAGATGTATTAACCCCACAGAAGCAAAATACATCTTGGCCAAGCTACACGAGGGGGAATATGGAAACCACTCCGGCAAAGTACTAAATTTTATGTATGATTTTCGATGATGTCTGGCTTACCGGTTGTACCAGGCATTTTAATTAATTTTCGTCTTGGTGATGTGTGTTTTCCTCACTGACCGTGATGGTTAGACGAGCGGTATTAATTATTCAGCCTGGTGGGTCACACGTAGGGGTCCACGGCACTGTAATATACCATGTATATCTCGGGAGTGTTACACGGGTGACCCCGTTAGCGCATGCTAACCTTGAGATTTAGCACGCGCTAATTAGACACAGTATATAAGGAGGGTCAACCCTGTTCCTCATCATTTTTCATCTCCTTTCTTTATTTCCGACGATAGAGCACGAGAGGGCGGCCCGGAGGTGATTTGGGGGCAATATTTCATCATCTATCATCATCTTTGGTTGAATAACAAGGATTTTACAACATCTAATCCATTCTTTCTCTCCGAATCAAGGTAATTTTTTTAGAACCCTACTTTGGGGAAATTTTGGGGATTTTTCTTAGATCCGTTCGATTTATCCATTTTGAAGCTTGAAATCCGTGAGATTATGATGTATCTACCTCGTACCCACATTTCCATTACGATTATTCAAATGTTTTGTGTATCAATTGAAGTGGAGAGGGTTTGGATGATTTCGAACCTCTATGTGAATACTTTGAAGGTTTATGAATCGTAAAAGGGGGTTTCGGGAGTCTTCTTTGAGAATAGAGTATTGATAATTGATTATCGTATTTCCATACAAATATTTTAGGCCCGGAAGTGCATTCTTGGACCTCTCGAGCTTGAACACCATTTTCACTCCGGTTCTAATGTCTCAAAGGCAAGTATATGTTTATGATTATATATTCCCAACTTTGAAAATGAGGTATATGAATTGTATAATTGTATATATTCACTCTGGGAGGGTCCGAAAGGGCCTCATAGGGTTCCGTGCCATTGGTGCAGTTCCATGGTTAATCACGTATGTATTGAAATGTGATGTTATGAGATTTAGTTATTCTGGAATACTAGTCTTGAGTTGGATGAAATGATGATTACATTTACTTTATTGTCGATAAGTATTGTGTTTCTTATTCGATATGCTTGTACTAGCTATTCGATGGCTAACCTCTTTTGGGGGAAATACCTTTCATGTATTTCAGGATACAAGAGAGAGGAAAGGCGTGTACCGGGTCGGCACGAAGATGATGGGCAAGAGTGATGATGTGTCTTATTCTGCCTGTGTTTTGTACCTTGTTCCATTCGCTATTGTTGTACTTGTAATGGTTTTGAATACTCAAGTAATATTTCAGATGTTTATGATGTTGTGGCCTGTGTTGCCCTAGATTTTAAATTCCCGATGTATTGTATTCTGTAGAATTGATTATTACATTGGTGTCATCCTTATTGCCTTGTATTGGGATTATGTTTAGACCTTATCGGTCGAGGTTTATGGTTCCACGTAATTACAGCCTTGTGGGTCCCACGGAGGGGCTCACGGCGCTGTAATATACCCTGAATAGCTTGGGGATGTTACAGAATATGGTATCAGAGCTTAGGTTTATGGACACTTAGTCTGTCGGTCTTTTTGGGTCGAAGTTGAGTTATCATTCGAATACAGTATCACTATATTTCCATCATCTCGGTGCGACCGGTACTAGTAAGTCCTATTACTCTTGTTGTATTTTTCCTAATCGCTTCATTGTTGATTTGGTATTCTTGGGAATCGGTCACGTCGATGATAGGGGTCGAGGACGAGGCCGTGGATGCGAACGAGGACGTGGAGCATCCACTTCCCTCAGTTCTGTTATGTCGGCTACACCCAATTTATCTAACTCAGTGCATTCTGATACCGAAAGTCAACACGACTAGTCGACCGATCAAGGGAATAATGTAGATGTTGGGGTTACGAATGTTCTTCAACAATTAGCAAATAAGATGATTGTCCTGGCCCAAGCTGTTCAACTAAATAATCCTAATCCAACAGTGGATGTTTTACTCCAGAATGTGGTCCATATGCATCCTCCGCAATTTAGCGGTGCTACCGACCTAGCGGGTTGGGAGAGTTGGCTTTTCGAATTGGATAAAGTGTTTGAAGAGGTTGACTGTCAGGAAATGAGGAATGTACTGATTGTTCAGTACTTCCTTATTAAGGAAGCTGTGACTTGGTGGAAAGCTATTAAGCCACAAGATCATGCTGCTACATGGGACAAATTTAAAGATCAACTGGAGGCTGAGTATTGTCCCTGGCCAGTGCAGGAAAGCAGGATCCGAGCCTTTTTCGAACCTAAGCTACAGAACATCCCAGTATCTCAGGCGATAGTAGAATACAACCAACAGCTGATTCATATGAAGAATCAGGTGCGTCATGAGCGTGGCAAGATTTTCCACTTCGACATGCAGATAAATATAGATTTACAATGTTATATGGTCAGGCTGGCTTGCACTACACTGAAAGAATACCAGGATAGGGCTTTGGCATATGTGATGTTGTGTCCCCACAATGACATTCCATAGGAGCCGAAGAAGCAAAGACCACTGGTAATTTTTCTGGTTCTAAGGGCGTCAACTTTCAGAGACCTCAGTCAGCTAACCATTCTGTCGGGCAGTCTTCACATTCTTTTAAGGGGAAGAAGAGTTTTCGTTCTGCTTTGGGCACCTCAACTCACCTGATAATCTATTTTAACTATGGTCATCCAGGCCACATCAGTCCGTAGTGCATTTTTCCACCTCTGAAATGTCACTCTTGTGGTCAGATGGGGCACAGGACAGTTTATTGCCCTGAACAAGATCAGACTTTGGATACTCGGGCTTCTGCCCAAGCGTTTAAGGATCAGAGTATGAATCAACGACAATCAGTTAGCCAGTCACAGTAGGGTTACGGCAGAGGTCGTGGACGGAGTCAGACCGCTAAAGAGGGAGATTCTAGCGTCGGTTCGGCACACCCATGAGTTTATGAGATGCGTCGAGCAGATGAACCTGATGCGGCGGTGACCTCAGGTACCATTCATATCCTATCTCATCCAGTTTGAGTACTTTTTGATTCTGGTGCTACGCATTCTTTCATCTCCTTGGATTGTGTACATCGTTTGAATATAAATTATATGACTGCTTGCGATCCTTTCATTGTGAAACTGCCTAGCGGGGATAGAATCATGGGGAATAGGGAGATTAGAGATTTTCTGGTGAGCGTAGCAGGTATTGATTGGTTATTGAATTTGATTGTGGTTGATATCGAGGGCAAGGATTTGATCCTCGGTGAGGACTGACTTGAGAGTCATCAAGCGATTATGAATTACCGCACTAAGGTTATCACTATGATGACTAAAGAGGGTTCCGAGTACTCATTCATGAGATGTAAATCGGGTCAACCTAAGTTGCTTATCAGCACCATGAATGTTGGAATATAAAACGAAGCGGAAGCAAGTTGGTGGAAAAATTTAAGAAAGGTTTTATAAACTAATCAACATAAAATCCGGATCTATTTAGGCTTGTCAATTAATTAACAAAACATATTAACAAACAATTAAATATACATATTTACGCATGGGGTCGGTAATTTATACTTTTGACGGGAAGTGGTAGGAAATCCCTTTTTGGTCGATTTATCTCCTCTTCGTACTCCTATCCGATCTTCTTGTATTTCTACCTCAAGATCTTCTAGAGTATATCCCGCCTATGTCCGGATGTCGTGTGGGCAATAATCTACCGGAGCAAACTTGGACAGCAAGGGGTCGGCCGAAATCTCTTCTCAAGAAACTCACGATTTTTGTTTTCTCTATTTTTCTTGAATATTTTTGGTATTTTAGAAAAATATTGTGTTAACTAAATTGTGGAATCCAAGACATAAGTCAAGATCCAAAATTAAACACACACACACACACAAAACATCAATTTTCTTGGGCAATAATGAGAGGAAAATCGGCCACCCATATGTCTTTATTTATAGGTGTTTTGAGCTACTCTAGGGACCTTAAGGAGGATATGGTAAGGACTCTTAATAGATGTCATCTTCCTATATTAGAACTCTTCCTAATATAATGACTCTATTAAATATCAACTTAGTCCACTAAAAGGTTGATATTGCACTTCCTACCAAAATCCCAAATTACGAAATTGGGCTCCTTTTTGAATTAATTATTTACCGTGTTTAAGATATTCCATGTCCATTAATTAATTTAAGCTACTGGCAGCTTGTAATTAATTAATATATTATACATAAGTATACCACTAGACCTTTATTATTATATCGGAAAATTAATTCCACCCCCAGGGTTTAATATAATAATCCTTTCGAGTGCCTCAAGGGACATGATCAACCCGACTGGTCGGAATACGATTTCTAGCTATAATATTAGTTATCATATAAATAATAATATTGCCCAAAATATCGAGCATATTAAGTCAATCATTGTAGCTCTCACCCATGATAAATCAAAGCAATAAATATTAAATATATATAATTAAATATTAATCATTAGAATTAAGAAATAATAATTATCCGAGATGTACGTTCTTCTTATAGTCAGTACAGAAGAATCTATCTCACCTTGATCCTGTTCAACGTATACCGAATACGCTAATATATGCTAATGGTCAAGATCAACCGATCTCAAGCATATACTACAACCTCTTACATAACGGTCTAATGTTATATAGGTTGTGAACTAAATATTACTATATAAGGAACCGATAATGTGATCTTCTGTGTGACACGACACACCACATTATCCACAATATAAAGTAATTTAGACTACATTTGCATAACCATAGTGTGAATAAATATGCAAAACATGTGATAAATAAATTAAATATTCTCATAGATAAAGACCGGGAAATTAGGTAATACAAGTATAAAGTATGTTTTAACGTATACAACCCTAAAAATCTCCCACTTATACTCAAAGCATGCTTTTGAAGTATACTATCTAGACTATGTTTATCTATCTCCCACTTATACTCAAAGGAATGCTGCCATACATCTCAACCCCATTCCTTCCACATGCCCTTCAAATGACTTTGAGGGCAACCCTTTCGTGAAAGGATCAGCTAGGTTGTCTTGAGATGCTATCTTGGAGACAATGATCTTTCTTCTCTTCACAAAATCTCGAATGATATGATAGTTGTGCTTGATATGTTTGCTTGCTTTGTGGGCCCGTGGTTCCTTCGAATTTGCAACAGCACCGGTTTATCACAATAAAGTGTAATACTCCTAGGCAAATCAGGAATCACACCCAAATCCTTTAGGAAGTACTTGAGCCATACCGCCTCTTTAGCTACCTCTGAGGCTACTACATACTCAGCTTCCATGGTAGAGTCCGCTATGCATTTCTGCTTCACACTCGTCCAACTGATGGCTCCACCTCCCAAAGTGAAAACATATTCGGAAGTTGATTTCGACTTTTCTTTGTCCGCACTGAAATTCGAGTCAGTGTAAGCCAAAAGACAAAGTGTATCTGATTGATATATAAGCATATGCTCCCTAGTCCTTCTCAGGTACTTGAGTATATGCTTGACAGCAATCCAATGTCCCGGTCCTGGGTTCGACTGATATCTCGCCACGATGCCTACAGCATGACAAATATCAGGCTTAGTGCAAAGCATAACATACATGAGGCTTCCCACTGCCGAAGCATAGGGGACCAGCTTCATGTCATCTATCTCATTCTGTGTCTTAGGACACATAGCCTTAGATAGCTGAATTCCATGTCTGTAAGGTACGAAACCTTTACCGTATCGATATAGGATGCCTGAGATAAGCACAACATCCTTTTCTTGCGATCTCGAAAGATCTTAATACCAAGGATGTGCCCGACTTCTCCCAAATCCTTCATATCGTACTGCTCAGACAACCATACCCTTACATCTGATAATACCTTCACATCGTTTCCAATTAGAAGTATATCATCTACGTACAGTACAAGAAACACCAGCATGTTTCCACCGCACTTTTTGTATACACAAACCTCACTACGACACTTTTTAAAACCATACGATTGAATGACTTCATCAAATCGCATGTTCCAACACCTTGATGCTTGCTTGAGACCATAAATTGCTCTTTTAAGTTTGCACACTAAGTGCTCCTCTCCTTCAGCAATGAATCCTTCAGGTTGGCACATGTATATTTCCTTATCAAGACTCCCGTTAAAGAATGCAGTCTTGACATCCATCTGCCAAATCTCCATATCCAAATGCATACCTATAGCCAAGAGAGTCCGGATCGATTTAAGCATGGCTACTGGTGAAAAGGTCTCATCGTAGTCGATGCCCTCCTTCTTTGTGCAACCTTTCGCAACAAGCCTTGATTTGAAGGTTTCAACCTTCCCTTTCGATCTTTTATTACGCTTGTAGACCCACTTACTTCCAATGGGTTTTACCCCATTGGGTAGCTCTACTAGCTCCCACACTTTATTAGAATCCATAGATCCCATTTCTGATTCCATTGCGGTTTTCCAGGATTCAGCATCCTTGTCTTGAACTGCCTGTTTGTACGTACATGGATCTGTTTCATCCTGGTCCGAGGAGTGGTCCGAAGACGCTCCCATGCCTATGAAATGTTCAAGTTGACGAACAACCCTCCTACTACGACGAGGCATGTCCTTGGTTTGCGTATCCACAATAGTGTAGATACGTGGTACACTAGGTGTTTGCACAATTGGTATTGTCGAAATCTCGCCCCTAAGTTCTTCTAGAATGACCTCACTCCTAGGCTTGTGGCTTATTACATAGTACTCCTCTAAGAACCGAGCATTGGTGCTAACAATGACCTTCTGGTCTTTAGGACTGTAGAGTAAGCCACCCTTCGTTCCCTTAGGATATCCCACAAACACTCGTACTTTTGTACGAGATGCGAACTTATCAGCTTCCTTATTCAGCACATGTGCTGGTGAACCCCAAATCCGAACATGTTCTAGACTGGGCTTTCGCCCATTCCACAGTTCTGTGGGTGTTTTTGGAACTGATTTCGAAGTGTTGGCCACTAAGTATATAGAATATAGTTTGGAAAATTTTTTAAACAACAAACTGTACAATATTCAAATCTGAGTGCGTAGCGGAAGTCTTGTTAAAATAAGTTGCTGTAAATACAGCAACTAGATATAAGGTGTATACTTAAAATAATTACAGATATTAAAACAGTAAATGCAGAAGGTAAATAACACAGTAATTAAAGTGGTTTGAGGTAAACCCCTCTACGTCCACTGGTCCTCCACACAGGAGTTAAACAGTTTATTATAAATACTACATACAAAACTATGTATTTATAATCAAATCTATCAATGTATCGTTCACACAGATTGATACAATGATCGAAGCTTTCAACCGTTCACACAGATTGGTTTAGGCTTTCACTTGACTAACTTCTTCACGCACAGTTCCAAAGCTTTGTCTCTTCAATGCAAGTCCGTCACACACAGTTTGGGAAAAGCAATGCTTTCTCAGTCCACACAGGGCTGAACGATTTGTTCAATGATAGAACGATTGTTTCAACAACATCTTGACTTTCTTGAGCTTGAGCTGATGATGTGTTGTTCAAGGTTGAGCACTTAGATATTTCTTCTCTCGGAATATGCAGTATACTTGAAGAAATATGTTTGCTCTGAATATTCATGTAAGTTCTTTGCATTGATGTTGGGTTAACTGGTAACTCTATTGTACATCTCTATTATTGATCTTCAAACTCTTGAGGATATATATAGCCTTCAGAATAGATCCGTTGAGAAATATCCATTGAGCAAAAGTCCGTTACAACTGGATGGTTGACTTGTATAGACCAAGATCCGGATTTTGCGTTGTTTGAAGATCTCTGTCGGTTTTAGTATTTAAGTACTTTATCCTTTCAGTATTTAAATACTTCTTATCAAACGGGACTTGACTTTAGCGAAGAACAAAGATTCCTTTTCCAAACGGTCTTCAGTCCTGTTTCGATATGAATGCTGTATCCAATTATGCTGTAGGCATACTAGAGTAGTCCGATACTGCATGGAAAGATGCTTTATTCAGGACAACTTCTATACTTGGCGTTTACTTAGACTTTGTTGCTGTATCTTGGAAACGCGAAGGCTCGTTGTATGCTGGCGCTATGAAAAAGACTTCGATACAGAGTCAACAACTTCGATCGACTTTTCGATACAGCTGCTTGCTATATGCTGGATTGGCACATTGTCAAAACACTCTATCAAAACTTTCGATACAGGGATTGTTATCCCAACAATTTCCCCTTTTTTGATAATTTGCCAAGTCTCCTTCAAATCCTTTCGATGTTTATCCAGAAATCCTTGATGATGCCAAAACCTTGACACTTAATAAAACATCTTCCAGGAGGGTAGACTTCTTGGTCTTCTTTCGAATGTTCTGGCCTTCAGCAATTAGCTTAACACTAAGAACTGCTCGCATGCGAGTTCAACTTTATCAAAAGAGTCTTACATCTTTGAACTTATGATTGGCGCGCAGGCACAATTTTACAGTGTTATCTAGATACATACAGCTGAATCTATGAATTGTTCGCAGACAAGTTCGTACAGCTTAATTTTTAAATAAGTTTTTATACTTATATTATTTCAGCAAATAGATTGAATTACATAATCATATTAGAACACAGTAGATTACGAGTTGTAATCTTTCAATAGAAAAATATTTTATTGATGTTGAACAAGGATTACAAGTTATCTCAAAAACAAATAAGAAAACAGGATAAGAATACATGAGGGAAACTAGCTCCTATAATCAGCATGCCTCCACGGCCTTTTAGGGTCATTCCTGGTACCCTTCCACCAATTTTGATGAGCATCCTTGTTTCGATTAAACTATATAGTTTGACCTTCATATGACTTATCGAAAGCTAGGATCTAGTCTTCTGGATGGGTAACCAAGTCACCTTGATTGTGCTTGGACTTCATTTTCTGCTGTAGCGGGAGTGTTCCATCGTCCAACCTCTTTTTAAACTCCTCTACGGCTTCATGCACTGTTCTGCAACTGTTGAATAAAGTAGATTCCCTGATAAGAGTAACAAAGTATTTTTGTAGTTTATTTTTTCTCCAGTTCTTGATCTCGTCTGCAGAAGGTTGTCGGTTGGCTGGGAGGTTTAATGCTTGCGGCTTTTGAACGAGGCTTTTCCAAGGAAGCTTAGGGTCCTGTAATTCTGGGCGATCTCCCTGTATCCTGATGGTGTGAGCCGGAGATGCTAAACGATTAATTTCAGCAGTAAAGCTGTCTTGGGCAGCTTCAAATTCTCTTTCTTGCTCCAGCCTTGTTCTCCTTGCGGCTTCACTAGCTTTCCCCCCCTTTTTGGCATCATCAAGGTAAGACACCTTTTCATCAAGATGTTCAAGGATCTTCAATGCATCATCTTGGTTCACCTCAAAACTTGCCATTTTATTAACAAGGGAGTCGAGCACCTGTGACATACCTTTAATATTTTTGTCATGGGCTCGTAGCTGGGAACCAGATTCAACGAGAGCGGAGGCAGTCTTGGCTTCAGAAACTCGAAGTTTGCTTTGTTCTTCCTTCAGGATTTGCTCCTGTCGCTGTTGTAGTTGGCTAAGTGCTTGTTTGAAGACGGTTGGCAAGATGCAGAAGGCTTCTTCCACTTTGGATACTTCATGCCTCAGACCGGTCATCTCTTCAGCAGCAGATTGATGCATCCAATCGAGTGCTTTTTGAACAGTGTGCAGGGCATTGACAGCATCTTGCAAGAAAATAGTTTGATAGCCAAGATCGTGCAGTTGCTCTTTCATTGAAGCGGTTCGGGGATAGTCAGGCTTGACAAAGTCTCCAGCTCCGTTCAGCTGTCTCAAGTTCCCATTAGACGAGATTCTAGTTGGATATCCTCAGGTATGATACTGTCGTCGGATTCCAAAACAGTTGAAGGGGCGAGAGCATCAGATGCGGGCTCGGAGACAGGGGGTGCAGCATCCTCCTGTGCTGGGATGGGTTCTGAAGACATGGATACAGGAGGGACTGATTCCTCCCGCTGTCTCTCAGCTTCCGCCTGCTCCGGCAGAGGGACTGATTCCTCGTGCGGGATGGCGCTGGTCTGGTCATCTGTAGCGATAGGCTCGGGTGCCTGTTTTATGGTTGGTTGTTCCTCAGCGACAGGCTCGGGTGCCTATTGCAAAACTGATTGTTCCACCGCGACATGAGGGACTGAATCCTCATTGTTGGGAATAATGTCTTGCTGATGCGAAGGGGATTGATGAAGACTTGATGTCCCTTCACCTTGTTGTTGAGGCTGGGAGAATTCTTTATCTCTAGCTTCATCACGACTCATTCTGATATATGCTTGAAAGGTGTCGTCGTCGTCGTCGTCTAAGTCATGGTTTGATTTTGGACTTTTGGGAGATTCCACGGACTTAGCTTTTCCTTTCTTTCGTGCTTCGGATTTTTCAAAAAGATGGCTCTTAATTAGCTCTCTACAGCATAGGTTGTCCCGTTGGATCAACGTCCGTCACTTCCAAAACAAATCTTTCTTCGTTGCTCCATTCGCTCCAGTTGTACAGGGTGTCGTATGAGCAAGCCTGTAATTTTTCCATTGAACAAACCGTTCAAATGCCTGTTTGATTTGCACAGAAAGTAGGGTTTTGTTAATAATTGTGTCCGGGGAGGGACTGCGCACACCGCCTGGGTCCGCTGTAGGCATGGGTTTCTCTACAGGTGTGGGATCCTGTATCGGAGAGGGATCTCTTACAGGGGTTGGGACCCTGATGGGAGATGGATCCTTAACGGGTGAGGAATCCCGAATAGGATAAGTAGCTTTTGGCTCCAAAGGGGCAGCCGACTCTCCAGAGTCTTGTAAGTTGGCAGATGTCTGAATACCCATCGTAGCCGCCAAAGGCTGGGGATCTACTGTTGCGACAGTAGCAATCATCTTCTCCGCAGGGGTTGCGCCCTGGGGTGTCGATACAGTGGGTTGGGCCGTTGAAGGAGCATCCTTGGATATTTCTGTAGCTTTAACTTTTGAAAGCCTCCTTAGCTTCCTTTTCGGCTTCTCAACAGCAATGGGAGTTTTGCTGTGAGATCTCTTTCTCTTCCTTAAAGTCTCCTCGCTCTGGGACTTCGAAGATACGTCTCTTGGATCGGCAGACAGAGGCAAGTTTCAGACAAAAGGTCTGTTAGCGATCAGGGTTCTTTAGTTGAAAACAGTAGGCCTGATGCTTCCCAAGTATATCCGAGAATTGATTTTCTTTGCCTCTTCGGAGTGCGGAACACTGCATTTCGTCAAAATATAGTTAATAAATAAGCCAAAGGATTTCTTTTGAGAGGCGGGTTTTTGATATTTCTTCCTGCAGCCTCTTAAGAACAATTTGGCACCAATTGACCTTTTCATAGGTCATAATTGCAACCATCATTCTGAATCTTAAATTCATGCACATTTCAAAGCACCTGTTCTATTCTCAATTACATGGCAACAAAAATCGTGTAAATAAAAAAAGGTAAACAAAAGAGTTTCTTATGGCAAGAAGTGTGAACCGTTTCAACTGATGCTGAACCGGTGAATAAGTCATAATATTTGGTCAAGAGTTCTTGGGACCCAAAGGTCTCAAGATCTTCCATGGTCAGGCCATCAGCAGGTAGCCTGTAGAGATTCTGAAGCAGCTCTTGGTCAACATGGATCTCTACTTCGCGAATGACAGTTGTGATGTCAGCAACATTTTCTCCCTGAGCCAGCGAAAGGAAACGAACAGCAGCATTGAGGTAGAATTCCCCAGCCAAATGAGCATCGAAACGCTCAGCGGTGTGACTTCCAAGGCGATAAAGGCCTTATTGACGAATCCTAGTAATGACGTATTCCATCGATTCGACGTCATCACCTTCAGTACGAACACGTTCAAGCACGACAGATCTAGAAAAGATTCGTCCATCGATGATGTTGGAGGTCTTCTTGAGAGAGAGAGAGAGAAAGTCTGAGAAAATGCCATTGACGATTCTCAAAGAAAAGTAAAAAGGATTCAAAGAGAAATGTAGTTAAGGCAATAAAAGCTTGTAGGCTGTATGCTCAAGGACTCGTTCAATATGCAGAAAGCATAAAGAGTATGAAGAGGCATTAACAGTCCTTTTATAATGGGAGGCGATGAAGGGTTTTCAGATAATGAATGGTCAGATTTAAGGGATGGGAACCGGTGTTTGAAATGGACGATCACGATGGACTGAGTGTAACTGGTACAACTTATCCATTTAATTTTAAAATAAGAGCGGGTCCCACTTTTGACTTATCAAAATACCCTTATTGCCCGAAACGGCGGTGAAAAATTAATAAAATAATTTGAAAGATCGTGGCTTTGAAGATACCAATGTCCAGATATCGTGTAAAGCATTTAATGTAAAAGACTTTTAATTATGACAGGGCACGTGGACACAAAGATCGTTTTTAAAAAATAAATACCATGATAATTGATTTCCCATAGTATGTGCTGTATCCGCGAAAATACAGCATCCCCCCTTAAAAGGTACATACAGGTTTCAATTCGATACAACAACTTTCGAATTAATGCTGTATTCATGGGCCATACTGTATTCCCCCTTAATTATTGCACACTTCAGCTGTAGGATAATTCATATTGCTTTGTTCCTACAGTGCTGTTCTGATGGTCTGAGTGTACAGATAACTAACGGTGGATACTGTATTCTTGGGTCTTACAACATTCCCCCTCAATTTGCTGAGTAAAAGCATAAAAAAAACTTACAGGGGGTCAGGCTGTAGCAATCCCAATTCATGTCGAAGCATGCAGAATCTTGCTGTGTCGAGAGGCTTGGTGAAGATGTCGGCTAACTGGATATCTGTATGGACCTTTTAAAGCCGGACATCCGTGTTCTCAACATGATTCCTAATGAAGTGATGCTTCATATTAATATGCTTAGTACGCGAGTGCAGTACAGGATTGTGCGTTATTGCAATTGCACTCGTGCTATCGCACATTATCGACATTTCTTTGGCTTCAATTCCATAATGTGACAGCTGTTGTTGCATCCAAAGGATCTGCATACAGCAACTACCAGCAGCATAGTATTCTGATTCAGCCGTGGAAAACGAGTTTGCCAATTGTTTCTTGCTAAACCAAGACACAAGTCTAGGTCCAAGAAAGTGACAAGTACCGCTTGTACTCTTCCTATCTAGCTGGCAACCTCCGAGATCCGAGTCGTTGTAGCCAACACTACACCAAAAACAGGATTTTTTGACATTGAAACTTGCTGGATTTGTGACTGCCAATGACAGTCACAACTTTGTGACTGTCAATAACAGTCACAAATACCAAATAGTGATAAATCCAAGTATTTGTGACTGTTAATGACTGTCACAAGAATTTTGACAGTCTTGAGCAGTCATAAACTTTTTCAGGTTAAAATATTAGCCCATTTTCCTCGTTTCCTTTCATTTCCCTTTCTCTCTCCACATCTGCACATCGATACTTGGCTTAGGGTTTACCACCCTTCGTCTCCTCCCCTCTCTCCCTCTCTTGGCTTCGATATCGACATAACCATGGTGACCTGATAAAATCTACGGTGACCACGCCAGAGCTGCGGCTGCGTTTATCGCGATTAAAGGACTCGGGTCGGATTTACTCAATTCCGATTCAAGCCCTGATGGAAGGAAGTGAAGTATTCTGGTCCGATGGAATTCACCGGCGATTCTATGAGCGCGGCTGAAGGGGTGTCAGAGTGGTGGAGGCTGAGGTTGGCGCGGCGGAGCACATTGCAGGTTTGATTATTTTCTCCCGATTTGAGTTTAAAATGGGTTTGGAATGGAGTTTACTCTTTACAAGTTGACTTGAATGGATGGTTTAGGTTTAGGCTTATGGTTGATGGTTTGATTCTTTAATGGTAATTGTTGGCTACTGCATATTCATCGCAGGAAGAAAAAAAAGGATGGAAACAACTAGAGAATATGACTGAAGGGAAAGGTTATACCTTTTCCTGAACTACTAGAAGATTTGAAGAAGAATTACGATGGAGGATTTGCAGGAAATGAAAAAAAGGAATTTGAGATGGAACTTTTGGTGTGTATAAGATTTCTGTGTATATCGTGTATTGCTTTCTACAGATATCGCGGGAGAGAGACGAGCGAAAAATGGGCCAGCAATCGTTGATCTACAGCTCCATGGCGCGTGGGTTTGTGATCCTGTCCGAGTACACTGAGTTCACCGGAAACTTCACTGTAATCGCCGCGCAGTGCCTTCAGAAACTTCCCGCCACGAACAACAAGTTCACCTACAACTGCGATGGCCACACCTTCAATTACCTTGTTGAGGATGGATTTAGTAAATCCCTGCCGTATTCGATCTGTTCGTTTCTTTATGTCGATTCGTAGTGTTCGATTTTGCACGTGTTTTTCCTTGATTGTCGGTGTTCCGAGATTCTAGAGGACTTTTTCTCTATCGTGTGGTTTTTCTTCGTCCTGTTAGGAGCTCCAGATCCTCGTTCACTGTGATATTTTATTTTTCTTGTTAACATTCTGAATATATTGGTGGCTGTTCTGGATCTGTTTCAAAATTTCTAAATGTAATTTTGTTTTACTTGATGAATCATATTTTTGATGCTTAGATGAGCTAGATCTCGAAAATTAGTGTATGAGTCAACTATCTTCTACATATAACATCATTTCAAATTTTGGGTAGGGATTAGACCTCGTTTATTTCACCAATATGTTTTCATCTAGATTTGTTCTGAGTTGCTTGCGTGTGTTGTTACTTTATCAGGAATGCTCGTTTACAAGAAAATGTCTGAGTATATTGTTTATGGCGCTGTTTATGTATACATTGTGCAGTGCCTAAGCGTTTCACGTTTTCGTTTTCATTTCTGTAGACTGATATTGGTGTTTTTAAATGATAGCATATTGTGTTGTGGCTGTTGAATCTGTTGGAAGACAGCTTCCGATTGCATTTATCCTGATCTAAAATCGCATAAGGAGCTGTATGTTTTTTATTATGTTTTTTGTGTGTATATGCGATTAGTGTATGTAAATGTCTAATAATGTAGTTGAAATTGTAATTCTGATTGATTCAGCAACAAAAAATTGTTATTCTGATTGATCTAAAATCACTTTTAAGTGCTCAAGGCCTCAAATTATTGCATTAGACCTTTTTTTGGTGTATATATATATATATATATATGCTATTATTGTACCTAATTGTGTAATTATGTAGTTAACATTTTATCGTTTTGATTCTGATCCGGAATCATTGTATTACCTCCATGAAACTCTAAATCCCTTATGTTGCATGTTTCTTAGAGTACATTTTCTATTTTGATTACCATTTTTTTGCAGTACATGAATAGTCTGACTTACCTAACCAGTGAGGCGTTCTCCACTATTCTGAGGGAGCTGGTTCCAGATTTGCAAAGAATGCTATCTGCAAATGAGGTTTCGAGGCCAATGACATTGTATTTTACAGGTTACCGTTGGTGCGTGTTTGTTATAGATTTTTTCCTATCTTGTTTGCAATCCTTAGATGTGTAATGTTTCTGTTATACATGTACGGTAAAATCACTACGATATGAAGAGTGAGAAGTTTAATTTTCATTTTCATTTTTTTCTTGTTTTGACTATTAATCTCAGTTGGCTACATGTCATTTCTTGGAGATTTTATCATTTTAATTTTGATAAAATGTGTGGTACAAGTCATTTCTTGGAGATTTTATCATTTCTTAGAGCATTGTGTGGATTCATTTCAAATATGGACTCTTTAATTTCCTGAGCAGTATAGGGAGCTATCAATCTTTGTTGCTGATTTAGATTTAGTATAGGGAGCAGTATAGATTTTGGCCTTGAGTGTGGCTTTTCATGTTTCGTTTTGCTGAAGATCCTTGTTTATGGCTTCGGCTTGCTAATATACAGTGTGAGAATATTCATATCATTGGTTCATGGATTTTGCTACTTCTTGTTTTGGTACTTCTTGTTATGGATAATTCTACCCTTGGTTCATGGATTTTGCTAGTTTTGCTCTTTTTGTGGTTATTTCATGCATTACTTTAGAGACGGATTTATTTAGGAATTGTTGCTCTTGCTTGACTTTGATGCACAGAGGTATGGCTGGTGACCTGTTTTTGTTTGTCCATATTGAGGAGAAAAAAGAAATTCGAAGGGAGATAAATTTTGCCTTGTTTTATCACGTTTGAAGTTAGTGATCTTTTCTTCCTCTTGATTGCCACAAAAATAATTCTGCTATCATGTGATTTTTACTGATTTATCGAGTTAAACTGTGTTATGAACTTACACTTCAACCAAGAATTTCTTCTTCTCATGCGTACCGCAGGTTAATACTGCTAAAGGTATGAAGGATCTACGGATCCCCCCAGGAACTCAGCCAAGAGATAAGTTAGGATTGCCATACATGGGTGTGCCAAACATAAATAACCCTTCTTCATGAGGCGATCATTATTTCATTGTGGATGTTCATATCCCAAAGCGTATTATTTAAGAATCAATATATATGTATGATTCTTTATGTAATATTATTGAATCTATTTTAGTTTTATAAAAGTTGATATTTGTGATGTTTATGTCTTGTAAAAATTAATTGGAGTGTCGTGGGAATACTTTGAGAAATATGTTTGGATTGTATTATGAGAAAAATAATTCGATTGCATTCACAGAAAAATTGGTTTTACTATTTTTTTTTGTATTTTTTTCCAATATTTGTGACACTTAAAAACAGTCACAAGACAGTCAAGAAAAATGATATTTGTGACTGTCCATGGAAGTCACGAAAGTTGAAATTCGTGACTGCTAATGACTGTCACAAAAGTGGAAATTCGTGACTGCCAATGACAGTCATAAATGGAATTTGTGACTGTCATGGAAAGTGCTATTGTAAAGTCATATAAATGAGGTTTTGTCACTGTTTTGTGACTGTTTTTGACAGTCACAAAAAAACTTGTGACTGGTGATTTTATTATAGTCATTTGTGACTGTTTTTACCATTTGTGACAGTTTTTGACAGTCACAAAATCGTGATTCTGGTGTAGTGCAACTAAATCGAATCCGCCTTCTTTAGGATACCATAGTCCTACATCGACTGTTCCTTTGATGTATTTCAGGATTCGTTTAGCTGTTGCGAAGTGTGATTCTTTAGGTGATACTTGATATCGCGCACACACTCCCATAGCAAACTGGATATCGGGCCTGCTAGCCGTTAGGTACAGGAGTGAGCCAATAAGCTTCCTGTAGAGTGATTGATCAACCGGCTTTCTAGCTTCATCAGCACTAATTTGCACGGAAGTGCTCATGGGGGTTGATGATGATTTGGAAGTATTCATTCCAAACTTGTTGAGAAGCTCTTTGATGTATTTTTCCTGGCTGATGAAAATCCCTGTAGGCAACTGCTTTACCTGCAAACCTAGGAAATAACTAAGTTCTCCCATCATACTCATTTCAAATTTACTTTGCATGAGATGAGACAACCTTTGACACAAAGCAAGGTTAGTTGAACCAAATATTATATCATCTACATAGATTTGAACCATCAGGAGCTCATCACCTTCCTGTATTTTGAACAAGGTCTTATCCACAACACCTTTCTCAAATCCATTATCGGTTAGATACTGGGACAGGGTCTCATACCATGCTCTAGGGTCTTGTTTAAGTCCATACAACGCTTTCCTTAGCCTATATACTAAGTCTCCGCCTTCTGTATTGACAAACCCGGGTGGTTGTTCAACATATACTTCTTCGGCAAGGTCTCCATTCAGGAATGCGCTCTTGACGTCCATTTGGTATACAATGAAGCTCTTATGGGCGGCAAAGGCTAAAAATATCCTAATGGCTTCTAGTCTATCTACAGGGGCAAATGTTTCATCGTAGTCTATGCCTTCTTCCTATCGGTAGCCTTGGGCGACTAGTCGGGATTTATTCCTGATAATGAGTCCATTTCTATCCTTCTTGTTTCTAAATACCCATTTGGTTCTAATTACGGATTGATGAGTGGGTCTAGGTAGAAGATACCATACGTTGTTTCTTTCGAAACCGTTAAGCTCTTCATCCATAGATGTAATCCAATGAGAATTGTTGAGAGCTTCTTTGGTAGAAACAGGTTCGGATTGAGCTAAGAATATAGCAATAGTGCACATGTTAAGTCTTCTAAGTTCAGATTGAGATTTCCATACAGGAAATGGAGATATCTCAGTATCGGGTTCTTCTTGCGCACATAGTACATTTCCTTATGTACTCTGTATTCTCCTACGGGTAGATACACCAGCATCGATATTTCCTATTATCAATTCCTATCGGTAATCTCTCAACCATCTTCTGTCGGGTTCTAATTTGGGGTCCCGTACTGTATCGTGAGTTGCTGTAGTTTCAAATTCAGCTTGTACAGCATCGGCTTCATCTACTTCAGTTCTTACAGCTGCGGGGTTGATTTCTAGGCCAACGACAGGCTCTATAGGAGTTGGTGTATCTATGATGGAAAGATGTTGGATGTTCTGAGTAATATCCTCTACTCCTGTAGTGTCATGGTGAGGTCCGTCGAACACTACCTGAACTGATTCCTCAATTGTTAGCTTCCGTTTATTAAAGATCCTGTAAGCTTTGCTAACAGAGGAATATCTTACAAATATCCCTTCATCCGATTTCTCATCGAAGGTTATAAGTTGATCCTTCCCGTTGTTCAACACATAACACCTGCATCCAAATATATGAAAGTATGAAACTAATGGAGTTTTGTTGTTCCATATCTCATATGCTGTTTTATTGTGGCGCTTGTTGATGATACATTGGTTTTGTGTGTAGCACGCTGTATTGGTGGCTTCGCCCCAGAAACGCTGTGGAAACTTGCTTGCGGAAATCATTGTCCTTGTTGCTTCCTTCAGCGTCCTGTTCTTTCGCTCGGCAACACCATTTTGTTGAGGTGTACGGGCAGCTGAGTATTCGTGGTGTATCCCATTTTCCGAACAGTATTGCTCTATAAAGCGGTTAGTGAATTCTATACCTCTGTCGGAACGAATGGACACAATACTCAACCCTTTTTCATTTTGAAGCTTTCTCAGGTGCTCGGGCAGCTTTGATGTTGTTTCCTTCTTCTTGCTTAGAAAGATTGTCCAAGCATACCTGGAAAAGTCATAAACAATAACGAGACAGTATTTCTTACCTCCCAAACTTACCGGGTCTACAGGACCATAGAGATCCATGTGTAGCATTTACAAAACTCTGTGGGTGGAAAGGTAGGATTTGCTTTTCAGGGTGGACTTGATTTGCTTGCCTTTTTGACAGGGTCCACATACGCTGTCTTTTTGGAATGAAACGTTTGGCAATCCTCTAACTATTCCCTATCTGGAGAGTTTGTTGATAGTCTTGAAGTTTACGTTTGACATCCTCTTGTGCCATAGCCAGCTTAGATCTGCAGTGCCTTTGGCAACAAAGCAAGGGATTGTGGAGCTCGTAGGCATCCAGTAAGTAATATACATATTACCTGATCTGCTTCCTGTGAGCACAACCTCTTTGGTCAGGATGTTCTTGACTCTACAGTGATCTATATAGAACTTCATCGAGAACGGTTTGTCACAGAACTGGCTAATACTAAGTAGATTGTACTGTAAGCCTTCAACATAAGCTACATCGGTGACTTTGAATTTTCCTAAGGGTTCCCTTCCCTCTTGTTCTTCCTTTAGATTTATCATCGAAGCGCGCTTTTAGACCGCGACCTTCTACGAAATCTGATAGCTTGCTTTTATCTCCTGTCATGTGCCGGGAACATCCGCTGTCGAAGTACCATATGCCCGTCTCCAAAATGTCCTGTATGCAAACAAATTAGGTAGATTTAGGTCCCCTTTGATTGTTGGGTCCATGGATGTTAGTGCCTTTAGGTACCCAGATTTTTCTGACAGTAATAGGTTTACTGCAGGATGGTTTAGGTCCATAGTTGCGATTTCTACATGGGGCATGTACGTAGTTGCTATAACCATGATAATTATTATACATGTAAAATTCAGGGTTATTATAAGTCCAGTACAAATGCCGTCTTGGAGGTGGAGCCATTTTCTTTGGCCTAACAGCTTGCCTTCTGGGTCTCTAGTTGGATTCCTAACGCTGTTGTTTATACTATGCGGAAACTTGCTGTCGCGAGGAATGACGGGGCTCCTGTATCCAATACCTAGGCGTGCTATACTGAAAGTACTATCGTGCGGGCCTTTGATATTTAGATACAACATTCCTTCTGAACGGCTGTTGGCGCTGTTGATATGCTCGGGGAGCATGCTTTTGGATGCGCTTTAGAGGTTTGAATGGCTGAGGATTCTACTGTCTGGAATATGACTGAGGAAGCGGAATGGAAGCCTTTGCTGCTCGCGGTGCAACGGGTTCCTTCACAGGACTCGGAACTTCTTCCGATACAGGAATGGGTTCCACACCCCTGACGAACACAGTTCTAGTTTTCCCTTTGTTGGAAAATGAGCTGTATACTAAGCCACTTTTATCACGAGCATTTTGCCCAGTGCTTAGAATTTCTTCCATTCTTTTAGATGATTTCTCGAAAGATTTCGGAATGGTCTCAAGTTCTCCTTCTCATTTTTCGAGAGTTTTTACTTTGGCTTGAAGCAGAACAAAATCATTTGTATTGCTTTCACTATGAGATTTAGTCTCACTTAGTTCATGAGCAAGTTGATGATTGCTCTCCATGAGTTTTTCATACCCGACTTTGCTGTTTCACAATCAACAGACATATTTTCTTAGTTTACTTTCAGCAAGTCGTTTTCTTCTTTCAGCTCTAAGTTAGAAATTTGGAGCTGCATATTTTCATTTTTCAATGTCTCATGGGCCATTTGAATGTTATTAAACTCATTCATCATGTTTGCAAAAGTATGAGATGCATTGGAAGGAATAGCTGAGGTTGAGCTTACCTCATCATCGCTATCTTCATCTTCCGGAATGTCCTTGGCCATAAAACACATATAGGCATTATCTTCGAAATCATCATCAGATGAATCACTGTTAGTGACTACCTGAAGACATTCCTCGGATTTAGATGGTGCGGGGGAGGCTTCTGATTCACCAATCAGGGCCTTGAGCTTGTTTTTCCAAGCACGTCTTCTTTCATCCTTTTCTTGTTGCTCGGCTTCCGGCAACCTTTGAACTTTGGGATGAGGACATTTATTTGCATAATGTCCTGGTTTCCTGCAATTATAACACATGTTAGAATCACCATAGGAAGTTTTAGTACTTACCTTGTGAACAGGCTTAGGCCTATAGGGAGTCTTTCCCGACTGCTTGATAAACTTCTTGAACTTATGCATGAGGAGCGCCATTTCGTCTTGCGACAGGATGTCATCGTCGCTGTCAGCATTCTTATGAATGGGCTTTGATGAGCTTGGCATGCTGTGTCTTCGGTTCAATACAACGGCTAAGGCTATAGTCCTGGAGGGAGATTCTTCAGCTTTTTCTCTCCTGTCTATATCGTACTCAAATGCTTTGAGGTCAGAAAAGAGATCAAATGTAGATATTTCATTAAGATTGCATGACACACGCATAACTGTGGTCTTAATGTCCCATCGGGCAGGGAGAGATCTGAAAATTTTTAGATTCTTCTCCTTTTGAGTATAAATTTTGCCCAAAACTTCAAGTTCACCAACAATACCAGTGAATCTGAGGTCAAGTTCCTCAAGTGTCTCAGTTGGTTTCATTTCAAAAGATTCAGATTGCTGAGCCAGTTTTGAAATTTTGTTTTCTTTTGAGAGTTCAGTTCCCTCACAAATTAACTTGAGTTTATCCCAGACATCCTTGGCTGATTTACAGCTCTTTACCTTCGAGAACGTGCCTTTGTTAAGAGTGACAAATAGCGCATTCTTTGCAACATTGTCGAGGTTGGCGCACTTTCTATCATCAGAAGTCCATTGTTCGCGCTCTTTATCGAGCATCTCTGTATGATCCTGGCCTTCAATCCTTGGGGCCGTATTTACCTTCATGATCTTTATGGGGCCATCCTGTATAACAAAAATCATCTCTTCGTGCATTGCTGCAAGATGAGCCTCCATCCTAATTCTCCAATCATCAAACTCGTTAATAGAGAACATAGGAACTTTATTGATCATTGATGTATCCATATGAGAATATATGAAAGAAAAGACTGTTTAATAAAAATAAGTGATTTTTGGATCTGATTCGGTTAAAAATACGACTGATTCTTTTTAGAATCAACCGTTCCGATACCACTTGTTGGACACTAAGTATACGGAATACAGTTTGGAAAATGTTTTAAACAACAAACTGTACAATATTCAAATCTGAGTGCATAGCGGAAGTCTTGTTAAAATAAGTTGCTGTAAATACAGCAACTAGATATGAGGTGTATACTTAAAATAATCACATATATTAAAACAGTTAATGCAGAAGGTAAATGACACAGTAATTAAAGTGGTTCGAGGTAAATCCCTCTACGTCCACTGGTCCTCCACATAGGAGTTAAACAGTTTATTATAAATACTACGTACACAACTACATATTTATAATCAAACCTATCAATGTATCGTTCACACAGATTGATGCAATGATCAAAGATTTCATCCGTTCACACAGATTGGTTTAGGCTTTCACTTAACTAACTTCTTCACACACAGTTCCGACGCTTTGTCTCTTCAATGCAAGTCCGTCACACACAGTTCGGGAAAAGCAATGCTTTCTCAGTCCACACAGGGCTAAAGGATTTGTTTAATGATAGAACGATTGTTTGAACAACAACTTGACTTTCTTGAGATTGAGCTGATGATGTGTTGTTCAAGGTTGAGCACTTAGATATTTCTTCTCTCGGAATATGCAGTATACTTGAAGAAATATGTTTGCTCTGAATATTCATGTAAGTTCTTTGCATTGATGTTGGGTTAACTGGTAACTCTATTGTACATCTCTATTATTGATCTTCAAACTCTTGAGGATATATATAGCCTTCAGAATAGATCCGTTGAGAAATATCCATTGAGCAAAAGTCCGTTACAACTGGATGGTTGACTTGTATAGACCAAGATCCGGATTTTGCGTTGTTTGAAGATCTCTGTCGGTTTTAGTATTTAAATACTTTATCCTTTCAGTATTTAAATACTACTTATAACGGGACTTGACTTTTAGCGAATAATAAAGATTCCTTTTCCAAACGGTCTTCAGTCCTATTTCGATATGAATGTTGTATCCAATTATGCTGTAGGCATATTGGAGTAGTCCGATACTGTATGGAAAGATGCTGTATTCAGGACAGCTTCCATACTTGGCGTTTACTTAGACTTTGTTGCTGTATCTTGGCAATGCGAATGCTCGCTGTATGCTGGCGCTATGAAAAAGACTTAGATACAGAGTCAACAAATCGACTTTTCGATACAGTTGCTTGCTGTATGCTGGATTGGCACATTGTCAAAACACTCTATCAAAACTTTCGATACAGGGATAGTTATCCCAACATGAAGCCACCAAGTTTAGAATGTACGTCGCTGTTTCCAAGGCGTATCCCCAAAAGGAAATAGGCAAATCAGAATAACTCATCATTGACCTAACCATCTCTAATAAAGTACGATTCCTTCATTCAACAACACCATTTTGTTGTGGTGTACCAGGCGCTGTAAGCTGGGAAGTAATCCCCTCATGTGCCAAGAAATCCAAAAACTCTCCACTAAGGTATTCGCCACCCCGATCAGATTGTAGTGACTTGATACTCTGCCCATGACGCTTCTCCGTTTCAGCCTTGAATTCTTTGAACTTATCAAAAGATTCAGACTTATGTCGCATCAAATAGATGTATTCATATCTCGAATAATCATCTATAAACGTGATGAAGTATTCGAAACCACCCTTAGCCTGGATGTTCATTGGACCACATACATCGGTGTGTACTAATTCCAATATATTATGTGCATGATTTCCTTTGCTTTGGAAAGCACTTTTAGTAATTTTACCTTTCAGACAGGATTCACAGGTTGGAAATGACTCAACTTGGAGCGAATCCAATGGGCCATTGCTCACCAATCTTTGAATCCTTCTAAGGTTAATATGACCCAATCGTAAATGCCACAAATATGTTGGATTTATGCTCGAAGGCTCTTTTCTTTTATTAGGATTAGTCAAAGAATTAAGTGATTTATAATTATGCAAGGGAGCTGGTGCAACATTAATGATATAAAGTTCTTCACTATAAGTACTCGCGCAAACATATTCACCGTTTCTTTTAATAATTGCATTATCTTCAAAAGAAACTGAATATCCATCACGACGCAATTCAGAAACTGAAATTAATTTCATTCTAAAATTGGGTACTAATAATACATTATTTAGAACTAAAATCCTATCATCAACTTTTAGCTGCACGGCTCCCACTGCAACAGCCTTCAGCCTGGAATAGTCGCCCCAGCTTATTGTAATCTCATCCGCACTAAGTACCTTGGATACTTGGAACCCCTGCGAGTCATAACAAACATGATCATTGGAGCCCGAATCCACTATCCACGAAGTGATAGAACAGGCAGCCAAACATGTTTTGACTACTAGTGAATGAGACATACCTTTCTTAGGCCAGTCACTCTTGAAATGCCCTTTCAGACCGCAGTTGAAGCACTTGCCCTTCGGCTTTTTGTTCGCCTCGGGCTGAGGAGCCTTGCCCTTAGCTTTGAAGGTTGCCACTTGCTTCTGGACAACCTACTTTTTCTTATTTCCCCATTTGGGTTTTGAAGAAGCAGCACCGGTTGCCGCAAGAATTTGATGATAACCTTGTTTGAAGAGACCTTCGGCAGACTGAAGCTCTGTCAGAAGTTCCGCCAATGTGTAAGTCCTACGATTCATGTTGTAGTTAAGGAGGAATTACTCAAAACTTCTTGGTAAACTGCCCAAGATAATATCGACCTGCGACTCCGCATCGATAGTGGCCCCCAGTATGCTCAGTTCGTTCAAATGAGACGTCATTTTAAGAACGTGATCCCTTACTGGGGTCCCTTCAGACATTTGGGTTGTCATCAAAAACCTCATCGCATTTTGCCTAACCGCCCGGTCCTGCTGACCAAACATCTTAGTGAGATTTTTCATCATTTCCGCGGTCGAGGCCATCGTCTGATGCTGATGTTGCAATACATTTGTCAGTGAAGCCAAAATGTAACAGCGAGCCATCTCATCAGACTTTTTCCATTTCCGGAATTCAGCCAACTCTTCAGGAGTGGCATCCGTTCTAGTTCCAAAGGGCTCTCCTCAGTTAAAGCAAATTTATGCCCCTCGGCAGTCAAGACAATATCAATATTTCTTTTCCAGTCGGCAAAGTTAGTGCCATCAAGTTTGTTTTCTTTGAGAATAACAGCTAGTGGATTGAAAGACATCTGAGAATAAAATTAAAAACACCATTCATCACATAATTCGATGCATAATATATTAAAAAACCTTGAAACACAATATATATGCAATCAACCAACACCTTGAAAAACCGTACATGCAAGACACAATAGTGTGGACGTTTACACGTACATTTTCAAGTAGATTTTAACGTCTTTAATTTTACTATCTAGCCAAGATGCGTTTTGACAAGTAAAATTAATAGTTGGTTCCTCTTGGCTATGTATTTAATTAACATAGACTCCGATGGGGAGCTTATTAATCAATACACCTAAGTGAACACCATAATTTAACAAACCTTATAATATCATTTAATGATAATAGTCCTACAGATGGAGATGTCCTATCATAAAAAATAATATTCACCTTTTTATTATCAAATTTGAAGTTTAAACCAGTGAGCCAATAATTAGCACATCCGATGTGGAGGAAGACTCTAATGTCAACGCGCATGCTAATTATTTCACAATTTAAACTAATTATGGAGGCCAATTTGATTTTGAAAAATCAATTTAAAATCACTTAGTTATTTTGAAAAATTAAGGTTTTTAATTTTCTCGTCCTAGCATGCAAGGAAACATATCGCGCATACATCCATACGTGCCATACATCAAAACAATAAAAACCAACAAATAATAAAAATTGGATAATTAAATCCAATTATCATGGCTTTTATTCCTCGTTTTGAATAATGAGAAAATCTTCGGCTCGTTTGCTCCCACTGCTTCAAGCATCTCGCGGAAAAACGAATCGGACGACCCGAACCGGACAACTTGACCCGCTGGCCACTGCCCGACCCGCTACCCGCTGCCCCACCCACTGCCCGAGCTGACCGAGCTGCCCTTGCCAGAGTGCCGGCTCCGAGGCCGACTTTGATCGCTATTTGGACTTCTTTCTCTTTCGTACTTTGTGTGTTCCAATTCGATTACAATTTCATTCGAAATAAAATACATCGAATTTACATCAAATTACAAGAAAAATGAATCCTATTCTACCCGTGGATTTTCTTACGGGAAAACTTATACATGCCTCAAAACCGAGCCAAATTACCAAAAACGCGTAATAAATAAAAACATCACATAGCCATGATAATTGGATCATATTCTCCTGCAAGACAAATTCTAGCAAAATATTCCAAAAATCATACTACATGATTATTTAACTGATAGAAAATTAATCACCAAATTAATTAAATTGAACAGAGCCTAAAGCCCGGCTCCGATACCAATTATTGGAATATAAAACGCAGCGGAAGCAAGTTGGCGGAAAAATTTAAGAAAGGTTTTATAAACTAACCAACATAAAAACCAGATCTATTTAGGCTTGTCAATTAATTAACTAAACAAATTAACAAACAATTAAATACACATATTTACGCATGGGGTCGGTAAATTATATCTTTGACGCGAAGTGGTAGGAAATCCCATTTTGGTCGATTTATCTCCTCTTCGTACTCCTCTCCGATCTTCTTATATTTCTACCTCAAGATCTTCTAGAGTATATCCCGCCTATGTACGGATGTCGTGTGGGCAACAATCTACCGGATTAAACATGGACAGCAAGGGGTCGGCCGAAATCTCTTCTCAAGAAACTCACGATTTTTGTTTTCTCTATTTTTCTTGAATATTTTCAGTATTTTAGAAAAATATTGTGTTAACTAAATTGTGGAATTCAAGACACAAGTCAAGATCCACAATTAAACACACATAAAAAAAATCGATTTTCTTGGGCAATAATGAGAGGAAAATCGGCCACCCCTATCTCTCTATTTATAGGTATTTTGGGCTACTCTAGGGACCGTAAGGAGGATATGGTAAGGACTCTTAATAGATGTCATCTTCCTATATTAGAACTCTTCCTAATATAATGACTCTATTAAATATCAACTTAGTCCACTAAAAAGTTGATATTGCACTTCCTATCAAAATCCCAAATTACGAAATTGGGCTCCCTTTTGAATCAATTATTTTTCGTGTTTAAGATATTCCATGTCCATTAATTAATTTAAGCTAATGACAACTTTTAATTAATATATTATACATGAGTATACCACTCGACCTTTATTATTATATCGGAAAATTAATTCCACCTGCAAGGTTTAATATAATAATCCTTTCGAGTGCCTCATGGGACATGATCAACCCGACCGGCCGGGACACGATTTCTAGCTATAATATTAATTATCATATAAATAATAATATTGCCCAAAATATCGAGCATATTGAGTCAATCATTATAGCTCTCACCCATGATAAATCAAAGCAATAAATATTAAATATATATAATTAAATGTTAATCACTAGAATTAAGAAATAATAATTGTCTGAGATGTACGCTCTTCTTATAGTCAGTACAGAAGAATCTATCTCACCTCGATCCTATTCAACGTATACTGAATACGCTAATATATGCTAATGGTCAAGACCAACCAATCTCAAGCATATACTACAACTCTTACATAACGGTCTAATGTTATATAGGTTGTGAACTAAATATTACTATATAACGAACCGATAATGTGATCTTCTGTGTGACACGCACACCATATTATCTACAATATAAAGTAATTTAGACTAAATTTGCATAACCATAGAGTGAATAAATATGCAAAACATGTGATAAATGAATTAAATATTCTCATAGATAAAGATCAGGAAATTAGGTAATACAAGCATAAAGTATGCTTTGACGTATACAACCCTAACAATGAAGACCGTAAAAATCTTGAATAAAGGTTGCACAACCTATTGGTATTATGCTTTGAAGTCGTAAGGGAATGGGGTCGACTTCTCTTCGATTCCAATTGTTAATGAGTATCCAGACGTTTTTCCAGATGATCTTCCGGGTTTACCGCCAGATCGAGAGATAGAATTTTCCTTTGATTTAGAGCCCGATGCGGCTCCGATTTCTAAGGCGTCTTATCGGATAGCACCTTCAAAGATGCAAGAATTGAAGTATCAGTTTGGAGAACTATTGGAGAAAGGATACATTAGACCGAGCGCTTTGCCTTGGGGCGCACCTGTTCTTTTTGTGAGAAAGAAGGATGGTTCACTACATTTATGCATCGACTACCGTGAGCTAAACAAAGTGACCATCAAGAACAAGTATCCATTACCTCGTATAGAAGATTTATTTGATCAGTTGCAGGGAGCCGCATTATTCTCAAAAATTTACTTGAGATCAGGGTACTACCAGCTCCGAGTGAAAGAGTCCGACATTTCGAAGACTACTTTTAGGACGAGATACGGACATTATGAGTTTGTGATCATGCCTTTTGGACTGACTAATGCACCGGCAGTATTCATGTAGCTGATGAACAAGATATTCATTGAGTACCTTAACAAATGTGTGGTCATCTTTATCGACGATATCTTGATCTATTCTCGAGACGAGGAGGAGCACGCCCAACACTTGCGTTTAATACTAGATATTTTGAGAGCCGAGCACCTTTATGCGAAATTCTCAAAATCTGAGTTCTGGCTGAAGGAAGTTATGTTTCTCGGCCATGTGATTTCGGCCGAAGGGGTTCGTGTAGACTCGCAGAAGATTGAGGCAGTGCTAGATTGGGAACCGCCAAATAATGTCAAGGAAGTTCGTAGCTTTTTGGGTCTTGATGGGTATTACCGTCGGTTTGTCGAGGGGTTCTCGAAACTCGCTCGGCCACTTATGAAATTACTTCAGAATGCAGAAAAGTTTGCTTGGACTGCTGAGAGACATCAGAGCTTCAATGAGCTGAAGAGGCATTTGACCTCAGCGCCGATTTTAGCTTTACCATAGGGTAGTGAAGGATTTACAATTTATAGTGATGCTTCAGGACAAGGGCTTGGATGTGTGCTTATGCAGCACGATAAAAAGATAGCATTTTCATCACGGTAGTTGAAGCCATATGAGATGAACTATCCTACTCATGATTTAGAATTGGCTGCAGTTGTTTTCGCACTTAAGATTTGGCGGCATTATTTGTATAGCTCTTCGTGCCGGATCTATACTGATCACAAGAGTTTGAAGTACATTTTCAGTCACAAAGAGTTGAATATGAGGCAGCGACGTTGGTTGGAGTTGATTAAGGATTATGATTTGGAAATTCTTTACCATTCGGGGATGGCCAATGTCGTCGCGGATGCTTTGAGCTGCAATCAGCATCACTTCGGATGCTCGAGGTTCTTACACCCAGGATGAAGATTCGTCAGGATTTTATAGAGCATGGTATAGAAGTTTGGCTCCAGAGAGTGCAGGGACAGTTGTGTACCCTTGAAATTACTTCATCCTTGGTTGATGACATCAAAGGGAAACAGTGGAGTGACCCGATGATTTCCCAACCGAAGGAAGATGTAATTAAGGGAAAAGCCCCTGGCTTTATGGTCCATGAAGACAGTATCTTGAGATTTCAAGGCAGGCTTTGTGTCCCGAATAATCTGGAGTTGAGACAGATAATTCTTCGAGAAGTCCACGCTACGCCTTACTCAATCCACCCTGGAACGAGTAAAATGTACAAGGACTTGAAGCGAAATTTTTGGTGGAATAATATGAAGAAAGATGTCATAGAGTTCGTATTGCAATGTTTGACGTGCCAAGTCAAGATCGAGCATCAACGACCAACAGGGTTGTTGAAGCCGCTTCCGATTCCCGAGTGGAAGTGGGAAGATATCTCCATGGATTTCATCATGGGGATACCGAGGTCTAGAGCTGGAATGAATATGATTTGGGTAATCGTTGATCGACTAGCCAAGTCTGCACATTTCCTTGGTATTAAGGATACTTGGGGACCTGAGAGATTGGCCCGAACCTTTATATCCTAGATTGTGAGATTGCATGGTGCCCCTAAAACTATTATTTCTAATCGAGATGGTCGTTTTGTGTAGCATTTTTGGAAAGCAGTCCATCAGGCTGAGCGGACGGTCCAGATGTTAGAGGACATGTTGCGGGCTTGTACCCTAGACTGGAGTAATGATTGAGAATTTCATTTGTCGTTGATCGAGTTTGCCTACAATAATAGTTGGCTTGCGTCGATCAAAATGGCACCATTTAGGCACTTTATGGTAGGCGGTGTAGATCACCATTATGTTGGGATGAGGCTTCGGAGTTAATCGGAACGGAACATGATATGTTGATGGAGACTAAGGAAAAGATTTCCATTATCCAAAACTGGTTGTTGACTGCCAAGAGCCACCAAAAATCTTATGCCGATACTCGTCGTCAACCATTGGAATTCAAAGTTGGAGACCATGTGCTACTCAAAGTGTCGCCGACAAAAGGAGTTTTCCACGTCGGGAAATAGGGGAAACTTAGTCCGAGGTATATCGGACCATTTGAAATTTTGGACAGGGTTGGAGATTTAGCTTATAGCTTGGCATTGCCTCCAGCTTTGAGTCATGTCCCTGGCGTTTTTAATGTTTCTCAGTTGAGAAAGTATGTGCTGGATCCAAGTCATATTATCGACTATAGTGAGACTGATGTAGCAGAGGATGTTACCTTTCCAGAGAGACCGGTGAAGATCCTTGAACGTTGCGAGAAACAGCTTCTGGCATAAAATGATTCCATTGGTTAAAGTGCAATGGTCGAGACATGGAGTCGAGGAGACGACTTGGGAGAGGGAAGAGAAGATGCGATCGGAATACTCCGAACTTTTTATTTCTTAAGTTTCTGGACGAAACTTCTTTTTAGAGGGGAGAATGTAGTACCCGTACTTCTTATTAATTGTTGGCTTTGACGCTCTTTCACTTTTGTCGCTCTTGTAAGCACTTATTGATATGTTGTTAATTTTAGAGTTTTGTACCATTCGGGACATGTTCGTACTGATTGGACATTGCAGCGATGTGTTGAGTGAGGCAGATAGCGTATGCTAGGTATAAGATAACGCACATTATTTCTGTTTGTAGCGCGCGCTAGCTTCGCCTGTAGTGCACGCTGATGGTCCGGGCTTGGCAGAGGCAGTAGCTGGATTCTGTTCTCTAGACTAACAATTAGTGCACGCTAGGCATGAGCTAACGCACGCTATTCGTGTCGAGTAGCGCGGGCTAGAATCGCCTGTAGCGCACACTAATGGGCTGAGTTTGGCAGGGGCAGTGGGGCGATTTCTGTTCTCTGTACTAATAATTAACGCGCGCTAGGCGTGAGCTAACGCACGTTACATGTATTGCGTAGCACGCGCTAGTGCCGGATGTAGCGCACGCTAGCGAGATGGGCAGTGATTTTGGAATTTTTGCATGGTAACAATTAGCGCACGCTAAGGATGTGGTAGCGCACGCTAACATTGTAGGTCAGAAGCTACTGGACTACCGGGTGACCCCGTTAGTGCACGCTAACCTTGAGATTTAGCACGCGCTAATCAGACACAGCATATAAGGAGGGTCAACCTTATTCTTCGTCATTTTTCATCTCCTGTTTTTATTTCCAACGAGAGAGCACAAGAGGGTGATCCGAAGGTGATTTGAGGGCAATCTTTCATCAGCTATCATCATCTTTGGTTGAATAACAAGAATTTTACAACAT
Source organism: Orobanche coerulescens (assembly GCA_033398695.1). Taxonomy (NCBI): domain Eukaryota; kingdom Viridiplantae; phylum Streptophyta; class Magnoliopsida; order Lamiales; family Orobanchaceae; genus Orobanche; species Orobanche coerulescens. The sequence continues at coordinate 14,364,933 of CM065801.1, forward strand.
CTAATCCGTTCCTTCTCTCCGAATCAAGGTAAATTCCTTAGAACTTTAGTTTGGGGAAATTTTGGGATTTTTCTTAGATCCATTTGATTTATCCATTTTGAAGCTTGAAATCCTTTAGATTATGATGTATCTACCCCGTACCCACGTTTCCCTTACAATTATTCGAATATTTTATGTATCACTTGAAGTGGAGAGGGTTTGGATGATTTCCAACCTCTATGCGAATACTTTGAAGATTTATGAATCGTAGAAGGGGGGGTTTCGGGAGTCTTCCTTGAGAATTGAGTATTGATGATTGATTACCGTATTTCCTTACGAATCGTTTAGGCCTGGAAGTGCGTTCTTGGACCTCTCGAGCTTGAACACCATTTTTACTTCGGTTCTAATGTCTCAAAGGCAAGTATAAATTTATGATTGTAGGTTCTCAACTTTGAAAGTGAGGTATATGAATTGTATGACTGTATATATTCACTCTGGAAGGGTCCAACGGGGCCTCAGAGGGTTCCGTTACCGTTGGTGCGGTTTCACAAATATTTTGGGGTTAACCACTCTGGGAGGGTCCAACGGGGCCTCAGAGGGTTCCGTTGCCGTTGATGCGGTTCCATGGTTAATCACGTATGTATTGAAGTGTGATGTTATGAGATTTAGTTATTCCGGAATACTAGTCTTGAGTTGGATGAAATGATGATTACATTTACTTTATTATCGAGAAGTATTGTTTTTCATATTCAATATGTCTGTACTAGCTATTCGATGGCTAACCCCTTTTGAGGGAAATACCCTTCATATATTTCAGGATCCAGGAGAGGGGAAAGGCGTGTACCGGGTCGGCACGAAGATGATGGGCAAGAGTGATGATGTGTCTTATTTCTGTCTGTGTTTTGTACCTTGTTTCATTCGGTATTGTTGTACATGGAATGGTTTTGAATACCCGAGTATTGTTTCAGATGTTCATGATGTTGTGGCCTGTGTTGCCCTGGGTTTTAAATTCCCGATGTATTGTATTCTGTCGAATTGATTATTACATTGGTGTTATTCTTATTGCCTTCTATTGGGATTATGTTTAGACCTTATCAGTCAAGGTTTATGGTTCCGCGTAATTATATCCTTGTGGGTCCCATGGAGGGGCTCACGGCGCTGTAATATACCCTGAATAGCTTGGGGGTGTTATAGTAGATTCCCGTATGCCTATAACGTCATTTTGGGCCGACCATGGATACATGAAATGGTGGCAGTCCCATCCACCTACCACCAAATAATCAAATTTCCGATCAAGTGGGGAGTGAAAGAGATAAGGGGAGACTAGAAGTGTAACACCCCCAGAGCCACACGGGAATATTACAGCATCGTGGGCCGAGAAACGGAACCCACAAGGCTGAAAGACATTTTTACAAACATTTCAAATATGCCTAAGCGGCGATGACGATAATATTTTTTTTAAATATTCAAAGACTCTATGAAATCTATTATCAATACCATCGAGAAACCTCATTTGAAAGTACAAGGCCAAAACGCCAAAACTCAACAGTTTCGAAAGTAAACATTAAGCCACCGCTTGCACGTATCGACGAAATAGTTTAGAAAATGACTTTCCAAAATAAATCCAAGTTCGTAAAATACTAACAACCCATTTTAAAACACGCTCGTAACGGATATAACAATTAACTAAAAATACTTTTGCAGTGGAAAATAACAACTAGTCAAAGTACTTGATTCACAAGCACATGCCATAGCCAGTATCCTCCGGGAAGCTCATATCTTCACGACCGCTACAAGCTCGATCTCCGAGTACCTAAAAATAGAGCCCGCGACGGGGTCAGCCATAATACTCAACAATGGTAACGATCACATCACGTCAATAATTACATATCAATGAAATTATAAAGTATGAATACTACCAATGTAATCTTACTGTCATAACTTTACCAACTCGTGATAATCCTCATCAAAATAACCTCGCCATATGCCACACTTCGTATTCCCAATAACACACTGAACTCGTACACAGACATTTGTACTGTATCCCAGACAATACCCAAGATTCTCAAAACATCATCATAACTCACTGTTACGAAATATACTAGCTCTGTCAAACCCAATTCATCGTATAATATCATCAAATCTCAACATGATAATCGATTGCCAATCAACAGACAAGTAACAAGAAGAAAATACAGAACGTACCTCAAGATACGCAATGCCACGATGAATCATGTCAGTCTAATCCGAGATCAGATCAATACAACATACGGATATGGTCCTAACAAATAAATGCATACTCATATGACAATGTCAATATGCTCATAGCAATAACAACAACGTATACTTATGGTAATTCAACGATCCAGCGCACACAGCATTGATCCAAAGATGATCCTGTTAGATCAACACGAGGTGGATAACCAGCAATATACATATGCATAACAACACATGGGTAACCCGATGATCCAACGTTCACTGCATTGATCCCAAGATGATCCCGTTGGACCAACACGAGGTGGAAAAACCTGTCTAATGATCCAGCGCACACTAGCATAGATCCTAAGATGATCCCGTCAGATCAACACGAGGTGGATATAAGACAACAGTGCACAAATGCATGATAACAACAATATATAAATGCATGACAACAACGATACACGAATGTATCACAACATGATCGAAACCAAATAACAAAAATGATTAGAGTACTTGCCCGAGTCCTACGAAAGCAATCTCGATGTCAAACCCATCACCAACAATTTCCTCAATATTCGACGATCTAAAATACCACAGACTATAGATAACTTATATCCTCATCTTTACCATAATGTATCCTCGATACCCAAGTATACCAATAACAAATGTAAATCATATTAATTATGATTTAATTCCCAAAATCACAAAACAGCATACAATCCCAAATCTCTAGAGTTCACAATTATAATCATTGCTATACAAATTATAAACGAATGAAACTGAAAATGTTCATTAAATATTATAAACTGAGCAAATAATAACTTGCCTCGATATCGATACGATGATAATGAAGCCGTTACCAATTCCTTGCCGTCGTCTACAAGCTCCTCGTCCCTAACCAAATCAATTCACGAACATCCTCGAACTCGACCGCAACATATTATTTTAATCAACGATCAATCCTCACAACCTATTGTAATAATCGATAAACAACAAGTTAGATAACAATCAACAATCGATATAACCAATCAACAAAGTCAATGGTTCCACAATATCTCACTTAAACACTAATCCGAAAAACTCAGTCAATCAATCACGAATCCATAACCACAATACGATTTGCATATGCTGTCTGTTGACCTAGCGTACATTAGTCACACTACATAGCATGCGCTAATAGTCACTGACTTGTATCTTATCCAGAACATAGTTTACGTACGTAATACCTCAATATTTACATATACTAAATATTCCAATTAGCGTGCGTTAGCCATTCAGCTAGCGTGCGTTAACATCATGTAGTTCCATGCATTACAGGTACCAATAAACACCTTGTGATTACGAATATGAATGTATAGGAAATCATACTCCAAGATCAATCATAACCTTTCCATTTTAACCTCATATCATGATCCAAATCTTATCAAGAACATACGAAATCGACCACTACAATCAACATAATATTAGTTCTAATCATCAAATCCAAGTTTATATCCAAAACCATTCATATCTTATCACATATTCCTCTATGATGTGATATGTACCAAGAACACCAAGAACACCATAATTCCATAATCATGTTCATAACAAAACAACATAATTCAAGATGTATATATATACATACATATCATCACATCATCTTCTTCCTCAACCCAAACTCCATGAAACACCAAGAACCATCACAACACTTCCATAATCTATCATCACAGGGAGTAATCATCAACAACAACATCAACACCCGAAAATGAGGAGAAGGATTAACCAATATATCTCAAGAAGACGAACAACATAATTCAAACCACAAAAATCATATCAATATCCATATATCAACAACAACATCAACATAATGCGGCAATCCATCTCATAATCATACTTATCAACTCGTTTATTTGATAATAAACTCAAGAACACCAATATTAAATTTAGAACGAAATCTAAAGTGATTATTAATTACCTCTTCGAAGAAATGGGTTGATTCTCAAGGTTGATTCTGTTTCCAATCACTCCTAAGTTCAATATTGTTAAAGACGATCAAGTCCATGATTCTCAAGTGTTTTGGAACCTCAAAACCTCCTTCAAAACTCTCTCTATCAGATGAAGAGAAGAAATGGCCGAAATGAATAATAATACCAACTCCACATATCTATAATGTACATTATTAGCGTGCGCTAACGATTACCTTTAGCGTGCGCTAAACCAGTCCGGCAGTAAGTTGAGTTTCTATCTAACAACTTTAGCGTGCGCTATTCTCACAAGATATCATGCGTTACTTAGCATAGCGTGCGCTAATTGACTTTGTTAGCGTGCGCTATTGTAGTCCAGAGGCTACTGCCTTACTTTGCACAATGATTTACATACGCAAAACCCATGCCGTAGCGTATGTAATATGGACGTTGACTTGCTACAGTAAAACACTCATCAACGTACGCTATTCTCCACAGGTAGCGTGCGCTACTCATTGTTGACTCGACAATCTGACCTACTCCGAAGATTCCTGGGTCCACACGCCGAAAGTAAATGACAAAGCCGGAATTCCCTTTTTGACTGATCTGCAATTAGCGAGCGATAACCTTAAGCTTTAGCGTGCGCTAGTCTTCGCCTTTAGCGTGCGCTAATCCTGCACATTAGCGTGCGCTATGTCCTTCAATTAGCATACATTAATCAGGATATACTTAGCCAATTCCAATTGTTCCTGTCCGTTGTCTCGACATACTAGATACGTATACATGACATGTTGAATACATATATTTATTCAAATAATATTCTCATGCAATACGCCTGACACACAATATCTTCAAATAAAATCATGGACCAAGTACGACAATTATACCAGTACAGATGTCTCAGTCCTTCAATTATTTTATCCCTACTGTATAGATTCCACACTATGCAGTATAACTCGGATAAAATTACATTAAACAACTATAGTAGAAATTCAGGATATTACATACTACACCACTTAAAATAAGTTTCGTCCTCGAAACTTGCAATCCGGTCACAATCATAAGTTACACCACAATATCCATAATCATCATAGAAACGATCAATCATCGTCATTAACGAATAACCAAAACAGTATACTTACAAATACGTGAAGTCGATGATCTCTTGCGATACTAGCAAATGACCCCACTACAAAGCCTCAATACGCTTACAATCACAATTTTACAAATTTCAACAAAATACATCGTTGTAACTTTATTATGGAATAATCCATCCGTGTCAAATCCTGTCTAACGGATCGCATAATCAAATCTCAATCCCGATAAAAACCAATAATCCATGATACATCTACGAAACAACTGCACAAAACAATGGCAACAAACCCCGTAACATCGACACAAGTCCGAACGCTCATACGATCAATAATAATGATCAACCAATACATTAACTGAGAATATCATCGACATGATAAACTCCAATACGACCAACGAAGGATCAACAATAACCGAGAATACCATCACATGGTAATCTCCAACACGATCAACACGGGACCACATGGATAGATATATGAAAGAATAAAATTCTCAATACTTTACACATATCACATACCGTGGATCTCAAAGAAACACACCCGACTATTGAACATACCCTTCGGGCATATGAACAACCAGTCACAAACCATCGAACATACTCAATCATACTCCAATCAGTATGGCTCAAAAGTCAGAAATCACTATAGCAAAATCACGCTACTACCACACCAATAGAGCCCTATAGCTATATGCCCCGATTTCACAAAACCCAAAGTTCCAAATTCATATTCTGTACTGAATCTACAACATGCAGCGTATTTCTCTTTATCTGATCAACCAACTGGTTATCCCTGAATACTCCAAGCTACCATGCTGAAATTCGAATCTCTTCTCATCGTACCATACTGATGTGTTATCCATCTCATGAGTCTTACTCAGAACTTCACTATGATATGCATTATGCCCTACGTTTATACGTATACCAATCACGTTTTCAAAACGGCCTTGAAATTATATAATCTTGTCAATAAAAACCAATTTTCGAAAGTTCTTTCAAGAATTTCAAAACTCAAAACATATATATATTTGTAAGACTACAAAAATCAATTTCCAAAAAGTTACACTAGCTCGCTTATGTTAAGTTCTCGATGACAATTCTTTTCGAATACACACGATTAAATAAATGAAATTATGCAAATGATTGACCACATCCATACTCCTGTATACCAATTCAGCTCGTCGCAAATTCCACTGACATTCGGTCGGAAAATCATACGATAGAATCCAAAATCTTATTGGATAGACTTTGATCAAATCTCTTTTTCCACAGATGACTCGCAATATCGACCATCATTCTATTCTGCAATACTTCAACTATGCCATGATGAAACATGTATTTAAAGACAACAATATTGTCTCTCAATATAAATTTAAGAAAATATATTTTCATGACAGCGAGCAAAATAGTTTATTCAAAATATATCATTTTGAAAAGTATCATTTCCAGATGTTCAAAAACAGTTTCATATATCTCAAAATGAACTAGCATGACTACATGTTCCTCTCAACAATCCACAACATTTCTCCCAAATACACAACTCCATTTCCCAAGTTTAACCGATATATTGATTTTCCATAATCATAGCTTCTCAAGATCATCGGTTCTGTCCTAACTATTATATTCTGCTACCTCATGCTGTAACATATAATATTCTTCTGGATCTCAAAGCAAATCAACTCATAACTGCAAATAACCTCAATGTACTTCCAAAAATCCAAATACTTACAGATCGTGAAGCCGATGATTTCCAGCGATACTGACACATGTCTCAACGCAAGAAAAATACTCGATACAGATATTTTCAAAACAAACATTTTGCAAAGTCAGTTTGACTCGAGAACACAACACGTCTCTCTCCAAAGAATCATGTTAATACCATTTGGATAAGTTTAAAACAACCACAGTACCACACTGGTAAACTACATAACACACAAGCCCGAGTGAACAACAAAAACCCAGGGCTCTAATACTTGCCAACCGACAACTCAAATGACGTGATAAAAATACGACTCGACTAGACCCGACAACCTAGGTTTTCACAACCTAAGCTCCGATACCATATTCTGTAACAACCCCAGAGCCACCCGGGGATATTACAGCGCCGTGGGCCCCGAAATGGAACCCACAAGGCTTAAAGACATTTTTACAAACATTTCAAATACGCTTAAGCGGCGATGATGGTAATATTTTTTTTAAATATTCAAAGACTCTATGAAATCTATTTATCAATACTGTCGAGAAACCTCATTTGAAAGTACAAGGCCAAAATGCCAAAACCCAACAGTTTCGAAGGTATACGTTAATCCACCGCTTGCACGTATCGATGAAATAGTTTAGAAAATGACTTTCCAAAATAAACCCAAGTACGTAAAATACTAGCAACCCATTTTAAAACACACTCGCAGCAGATATAACAATTAACTAAAAATACTTTTGCAGCGAAAAATAACAACTAGTCAAAGTACTCGATTCACAAACACACGTCATAGCCAGTATCCTCCGGGAAGCTCATCTCTTCACGACCGCTACAAGCTAGATCTCCGAGTACCTAAAAATAGAGCCCACGATGGGGTCAGCCATAATACTCAACAATGGTAACAATCACATCACGGCTATAATTACATATCAATGAAATTACAAAGTAAGAATACTACCAATGTAATCTTACCGTCATAACTTTACCAACTCGTGATAATCCTCATCAAAATAACCCTCACCATATGCCACATCTCGTATTCCCAATAACACACTGAACTCGTACACAGACATTTGTGCTGTATCCCATACAATACCCAAGATTCTCAAAACATCGTCATAACTCACTGTTACGAAATATACTAACTCTGTCCAACCCAATCCATCGGATAATATCATCAAATCTCAACATGATAGTCGATTGCCAATCAACAGACAAGTACCAAGAATAAAGTATGGAACATACCTCAAGATACGCAATGCCACGATAAATCATCTCAGTCTAATCCGATATCAGATCAATACAACATACGGATATGGTCCTAACACATAAATGCATACTCATATAACAATGTCAATATGCTCACAGCAATAACAACGACGTATACTTATGGTAATTCAACGATCCAGTGCACACAGCATAGATCCAAAGATAATCCTGTTAGATCAACATGAGGTGGATAACCAACAATATACATATGCACAACAACAACAACACATGGGTAACCCGATGATCCAGCGTTCATTGCATAGATCCCAAGATGATCCCGTTTGACCAACATGAGGTGGAAAAACCTGTCCAATGATCCAGCGCACACTAGCATAGATCCAAAGATGATCCCATCAGATCAACACGAGGTGGACATAAGACAACAATGCATAAATTCATGATAACAACAATATATAAATGCATGACAACAACGATACACGAATGTATCACAACATGATCGACACCAAATGACAAAAATGATTAACGTACTTGCCCGAGTCCTTCGAAAGCAATCTCGATGTCAAAACCATCACCAACAATTTCCTCAATATTCGACGATCTAAAATACCACGGACTATAGATAACTTATATCCTCGTCTTTACCATAATGTATCCTCGATACCCAAGTATACCAATAATAAATGTAAATCATATTCATTATGATTAAATTCCCAAAATCAGAAAACAACTTACAATCCCAAATCTCTAGAGTTCACAATTATAATCATTGCTATACAAATTATAAACGAATGAAACTGAAATCGTTCATTAAATATTATAAACTGAGCAAGTAATAACTTGCCTCGATATCGATACGATGATAATGAAGCCGTTACCAATTCCTTGCCGTCGTCTGCAAGCTCCTCGTCCCTAAACAAATCAATTCACGAACATCCTCGAACTCGACCGCAACATATTATTTTAATCAACGATCAATCCTCACAACCAATTGTAATAATCGATAAACAATAAGTTCGATAACAATCAACAATAGATATAACCAATCAACAAACTCAATGGTTCCATAATATCTCACTTAAACACTAATCCGAATAACTCAGTCAATCAATCACGAATCCATAACCACAATACGATTTACGTACGCTGTCTGTTGACCTAGCGTATAGCATGCGCTATTAGTCACTGATTTATATCTTATCCAGAACATAGTTTATGTACATAGTACCTCAATATTTACGTACACTAAATATTCCAATTAGCATGTGTTAGCCAGTCAGCTAGCGTGCGTTAACATCATGTAGTTCCATGCATTACATGTACCAATAAACACCTTGTGATTATGAATACGAATGTATAGGAAATCATACTCCAAGATCAATCATAACCTTTCCATTTTAACCTCATATCATGATCCATATCTTATCAAGAACATACGAAACCGACCACTACAATCAACATAATATTAGTTCTAATCATCAAATCCAAGTTTATATCCAAAACCATTCATATCTTATCACATATTACTCTATGATGTGATATGTATCAGGACCACCAAGAACACCATGTTTCCATAATCATGTTCATAACAAAACAACATAATTCAAGATGTGTATATATATACATATCATCACATCATCATCTTCCTCAATCCAAACTCCATGAAACACCTAAAACCATCAAAACACTTCAATGATCTATCATCGCTGGGAGTAATCATCAACAACATCAACACCCGAAAATGAGGAGAAGGATTAACCAATATATCTCAAGAAGACGAACAACATAATTCAAACCACAAAAATCATATCAAAATCCATATATCAACAACAACATCAACATAATTCGGCAATCCATCTCATAATCATACTTATCAACTCGTTTATTTGATAATCATCAACTCAAGAACACCAATATTCAATCCAAAACGAAATCCAAAGTTAATATTAATTACCTCTTTGAAGAAATGGGTTAATTCTCAAGATTGATTCTGTTTCCAATCACTCCCAAGTTCAATATTGTTCAAGACGATCAACTCCATGATTCTCAATTGTTTTGGAACCTCAAAACCTCCTTCAAAACTCTATATCAGATGAAGGGAAGAAATGGCCGAAATGAATAATAATACCCAGCTGCACATATATATACTGTACGTTATTAGCGTGCGCTAACGATTACCTTTAGCGTGCGCTAAACCAGTCCGACAGTAAGTTGAGTTTCTGCCCAACAACTTTAGTGTGTGCTATTCTCACAAGATAGCATGCGTTACTTACCATAGCATGCGCTAACTGACTTTGTTAGCGTGCGCTATCGTAGTCCAGATGCTACTGCCTTACTTCGCACAATGATTTACGTACGCAAAACCCATGCCGTAGTGTATGTAATATTGACGTTGATTTGCTACAGTAAAACACTCATTAGCGTATGCTATTCTCCACAGGTAGCGTGCGCTACTCATAGTTGACTCGACAATCTGCACCTACTCCGAAGATGCCTGGGTTGACACGCCGAAAGTAAATGACAAAGCCGGGATTCCATTTTTGATTGATCTGCAATTAGCGTGCGCTAACCTTAAGCTTTAGTGTGCGCTAGTCTTCGCCTTTAGCATGCGCTAAGCCTTTCACATTAGCATGCACTATGTCCTTCAATTAGCGTAAGTTAATCAGGATATACTTAGCTAATTCCAATTGTTCCAGTCCGTCGTCTCGACATACTAGATACGTATACATGACATGATGAATACATATATTTATTCCAATAATATTCTCATACAATACGCCTGGCACACAATATCTTCAAATAAAATCGTCGACCAAGTACGACAATTATACCAGTACAGATGTCTCAGTCCTTCAATTATTTTATCCCTACTGTACAAATTCCACACTCTACAGTATAACTCGGATAAAATTACATTAAACAACTATAGTAGAAATTCAGGATATTACAAGAAGAATTCGAGGGCCTACTACCAGACGATGATGAAGGCCAAGCAAGCTTATTTATAGAAATTACAGTAAGAGAGATCACCTAACCCTCGATCGAGCCCGCCGATCCACGTAGACGAACCCGACATGGTGGAACTAGACGAAGTCCCAATTAATATAGAATTTCCAGACCACAAAGCCTGGATCGGGGCGCAACTAGACCCCGACCTCAGAGAGAAGCTTATTCAATTTTTTACTGACCATTACGATTGCTTCGGTTGGTCTCATGCATACATGACTGGAATTAATCAAAATATTATTGTTCATAGGTTGTAGGTCGACCCGGATTACCCTCCCAGAAGACAAAAAATGAGGAAGTTTGCTCTCGGGAGAAATAAAGTGATCAATGAAGAAGTAAAAAAACTTCTTGATAGCAGTCTAATCCGTGAGGTACATTACCCAGAATGGCTAGAAAACGTGGTGGTGATAAAGAACGGGAAATGGCGGGTCTGCATAGAATTCACCAACTTAAACAAGGCGTGCCCGGAGGACTCATTCCTATTGCCTCACATAGATATGCTAGTAGACGCAACTCCCGGTCATGAACTTCTCAGCTTTATGGACGCCTACTCTCGATGCATACTCTGCCTACAACCAGATCCTGATGCATTCAGACGATCAAGAGAAGACCGCCTTCATGACTAACCTCGGCATTTTATGTTACAAAATGATGCCCTTCGGGCTTAAGAATGCTGGGGCACTTACCAACACCTAGTCAATAGAATGTTCCACAACTTCATTGTAAAAACAATGGAAGTCTACATTGACGACATGTTTGTCAAGTCACTACATGCTGAAGACCATACCAACCACCTTAGACAATCTTTTGAGGTACTTAAAGAATATAACATGAATTTAAGCCCCTCTAAATACTCTTTTGGTGTAACCGCAGGAAAATTCCTTGGATACTTGGTGACACTACGAGGAATCAAAGCCAACCCATCTCAAATTGAATCAATCCAGAGGATCACATCTCCAACTTGCGTCAAGGACATACAGAAGCTGACTAATCGGATAGCTGCCCTCAGTCGGTTCATCTCAAGGTCTCGACACGGTTCCAACCCTTCTTCAACGCACTGAGGAAGTAAAAAACATTTGAATGGACAAACGAGTGCGAGGAAGCTCTGCAACAACTCAAACAGTACCTGACTAGCTCCCCGCTGTTGGCCAAACGAAGGACAACGAAGAATTATTTATCTACCTAGCCGTCTCCTAGACAGCCGTCAATGCAGTCCTAGTCCGGGAGGACCGAGGTAAACAAAATCCTATTTATTATGTAAGTAAGTCTCTTTTAGATACAAAAACTAGGTACAGTCAGCTGGAAAAACTAGCATTGGCACTCGTTCACGCCGAAAGAAAGTTAAGGCCACACTTCCAGTGCCACCCAATAGTGGTGCTTGCTAAGGTTTTCTTGCTTGGTCTTATGCCACATTTCCGCTAAAAACCATACTGCACAAATGTAACACCCCAAACTAGGCGGATATTACAGTGCAGTGGACCCCCGACTGGGACCCACCAGGCGAATAAAAAATTAATGAATTAACTAATATAACTGTAGTACCAAACCACATTATATTATCAATTACTCTGATGAGGAGTTTCAAGTACAATACACCCAAGAATACATAATACATATATATTTCATATGAAGATGAAATACACAACACTGAACAAAATGAACATCCAAACGGAAACTGCAGCGGAAATACAATTGAAGAAACATAAATGACTGGGCCCCCCTACTAGTATCACTGGGACTCCTCGCCGTCAACGTTCTATTCCCGTGCTTTTGCCTTGCCATGACCTAAAAACAACATCCCCAACGGGGTCAGTTACACAGAACAACAATCCTCAAGAGTTGAACAAGCACAATCATTACATATCTTAGATGAAATCTAGCTGAAGAGGAGCATCATAGTACGCCCATAATGGGACGTGAAAGTGCACAAGAGTGAGTGTCCGAACACACCCGAACTTGTACCTAATTAGTCTCACGGAGGCACGTTACCATGTGCACAGTCCAGTGTGTCGGTGAACCCGCATCACATGACTATCGTGTACCTAACTATAAATTCCACACATAACCACCCGGCCACGCAATATGATCCCAGAAGATCACAACAAAAGTGACCATGATGAATATTAATGAATAATAATCCGACAAGGGTCAAGAATGACTCACCGAGATGAAATAATAATGAAATGAATGATAGCTCACTAAAATAATTGGAACTGTCGTTCCTCGTGAATTGAATGATTAGTTTGATAATTACAAGTCTCAACATGATTAATATACCATGAATGAATTATGAATATGAATGAACAACAACGAAAGGAATGAATATCCTTTTAACCGAGTAAGAATTAACTTACACAAATACCAGTGAAGAAAAGTCCTTCATCAAACAAACATCCGAAGTGGAAATATTGGTCGCTCGAACAACCTTGAATAACACAATTACCAACAATCCACTTAATATAAGAATCAAGCATGATCACAACCAACTCAAAAATCGATACAACAATATCCAAATTCATTGGGGCATTTTAACAAACACGTCGTAACCAATCTTCAATTATTTACAACCAATCTCAATTATATAGATACCAAACCTCCAAGGAGTGATTCAATCCAAAAAAACATCTTCAACACAATCAATAATCTAATACGAATACACAATTATAGATTTCAACAACATCTAATCGAAACCCCCAATTCCAAAATTCAACGTTCAAAGTGTTCTTGAATAATTCTCCAACAATCCAATGATAATTCGAAGAAACTCATAATCATATGTATATCTCTTTACATATCATGATTATAACATCCAAAACATCACATTCCATCATGATTAAACACGAACACACAAGTGTTTGATGATGAAAAACCTCTCCCAAAATATCTCTCTCGGAATCAAAATGAAGAAGTGATGAAATGAGCACAAAAATCCCGTTCGTGTCCTTAAATACTGCGCAGAGTTATGACCGTAACTTTGCCACCTTACGGCTGTAACTTCCCAAGTCAACGGCCTTATGGCCGTAATCTCCATTACATACGGCCGTAACAAAACTTCGTAGAAAAATAAGAATGCCCGCACTGTTCGAGTTACGATCGTACTAGAACTACCTTACGGCCGTAACAACAGTTCGTCGGAAAAATCTCCTGAACACCAACACCAACACTTACGGCCGTATCCTGCTATACTTACGGCCGTAAGTTGTCTTCGTTGACAACAACTCCTGAATCAACGAATGCATGATACGGCCGTAACCTTCAAGTCATACAGTCGTACTTACCTTCATACGGCCGTATCTTGTATGACTTGGCCGTACGACGTATTTGTCCAAAAAATCTCAAATCCCATGAATGCATGTTATAGCCGTAATGCATGTTAAGTTATGGCCATAACTCACTGCAGGTAATGATAACAATCCGACAACTCTGTCTTCTCGTTACAATGATGAATGATCCGACATACAATACTTACATGAATGTAGTTAAGTCCAATAACATGCAATAGATGATACTTCCAACACAAGACTACCGATCACGATTATTATGATAATATTCTCGTCTCGATTCTCAAACGGAGTTGAATGACGATCGGTAATTGATACACGGCTCAAAGAACACCAACGATGAATACAAATAAATGAACGTGAAGGATGAATGATCATTAATGAGTGAAAAATTATTGAGTGACGGTTTACTGAATGATAATGAATGAATTTACAATCGGGTATTACATATTCCACCCCTTAAAAGGAGTTTCGTCTCGAAACTAAGGGTCGAACATTCAGGATAGCTCTCCCGCATACTATCCTAGGTTTCCCAAGTAGCCTCTTCGACTCTGTGTCTAGACCACTGAATTTTAACCAAAGGAATCGTCTTGTTCCTCAACTTTTTGATATGTCGCTCTAAGACTCGTACAGGACACTCCTCGTACGAATGATCATCCGCGATCTCAATTTCATCGAACTGAAGTATGTGACTCGTGTCGGAAACATACTTCCGCAATTGAGAGATGTGAAACACATTATGAATTTGGCTCAACGCCGGAGGTAAAGACAATCGATAAGCCAGACTGCCTACTCGATCCAAAATCTCAAACGGTCCAATAAATCTCGGACTCAACTTTCCCCGCTTCCCGAAACGGAAGATACCTCGGCTCGGGGATACCTTGACCAAAATGTGGTCACCTTTCTCGAACTCTAATGGTCGACGATGATTATCTGCATATGATTTTTGTCAACTCTGAGCGGTCAACAAACGACTCCTGATCAAAGTTACCTTCTCGCGGGCGGCTTTAAGCATATCGGGTTCGGTGCCGATTGATTCTGATAAGTCATCCCAACACAAGGGAGATCGACAAAGACGACCGTATAAGGCCTCGTAAGGTGCCATCTTAATCAAAGCATGCCAACAGTTATTGTACGTGAACTCAGTCAACGGTAGCTAGGCTTCCCAATCGTCTTTCCAATCGAGAACACATGCTCTCAACATGTCCTCCAACGTCTGAATGGTTCGCTCTGATTGTCCGTCGGACTGAGGATGAAAAAATGTGCTGAAATTCAGATGAGTTCCCATGGCATGATGAACCGACTTCTAAAAATGCGACACGAATCGTCCATCATGATCAGAAACGATACTCTTAGGAGTACCATGCAATCTAACGATCTCTTTAATGAATAGCTGGGCAAGTCTCTCAGGACCACACATATCCTTAATCTCAAGGAAATGAGATGACTTAGTTAAACGGTCCATAATTACCCAAATTGCATTTATGCCACGACGACTCATCAACAAACTCGTGATGAAGTCCATTGAAATATCCTCCCACTTCCACTCTGAAATAGGGAGTGGTTTCAGCATACCCGACATTCGCTGATGTTCTATCTTGACTTGATGACAGGCTAAACATCTCAAAACAAATTCTGCGACTTCTCACTTCATATGACTCCACCAGTAATTTTGTTTCAAGTACTTGTACATCTTGCTAGACCTAGGATGGATAGAATCAGGGGTAGCATGGGCCTCTCTCAAAATCGAGTTTTTCAACTCGTCATCAGCCGGAATGCATAACCGGTTCTTAAATCGCAAAAGTCCATCCTCGTGGACCACGAATCCAGGGGCTTTCCCCTGAGCCACATCCTCTTGGATGCGCAACAAAAACGGGACTGAACCCTGATTCACTCTGATCGCCTCCTCAAGTGGCGAGGAAATCTCTAACATGCAAAGGTGTCCTTGCACTAGCTGTAACCAGACCTAGATCTCGGGTCTTAGGAATTCCTGTTGAAGCTCTTTCTGAACTGTTAAACGAGCAAGCATTTGCTCCTGAACGGACTTACGACTCAATGCGTCAGCGACAATGTTCGCCTTGCCCGGGTGGTACAGTATCTCAATATCATAATCTTTGATTAGTTACAACCACCGTATTTGTCGCATATTTAACTCCTTCTGAGTAAATATATACTTCAAACTCTTATGATCGGTGAAAATCTGACAGGTGACACCATAAAGATAATGACACCAAATCTTCAACGTGAACACCACGACTGCTAGCTTTAGGTCGTGGGTCAGATAATTGACCTCGTAAGGTCTCAGTTTCCGTGAAGCATAGGCAATAACTTTTCCATTCTGCATTAGTACACATCCGAGACAGTGTCTGGACGCGTCACTATAAACCACGAATCCTTCCGTCCCTTGTGGTAAAGAAAGGACAGGCGCTGAAATTAAACGGCTCTTGAGCTCTTCAAAACTCTATTGCCACACATCAGACCATGTGTATTTATTATCCTTCCGCAAAAGGTTCGTCATAGGTTGAGCGATTTTATAAAATCCTTCCACAAATCGCCAATAATAGCCTGCTAATCTGAGAAAGCTTCGGATTTCCTTAACATTCTTCGGAGGTTGCCAATCTAGGATAGCCTCCGTCTTCTGAGGGTCGATGCGTACTCCGTCTGATAAAATCACATGTCCAAGAAACATCACCTCGGACATCCAGAACTCACATTTGGAAAATTTTCCATAGAGTTGCTCTCGTCTCAACATGTCGAGAACCTGATGAAGGTGAACTTCGTGCTCCTCTCGGTCACGAGAATAAATCAAAATATTATCTATGAAAACAACCACGAACTGATCTAAATAGTCAATGAAAACTCGGTTCATAAACTCCATGAATACAGCATGTGCATTAGTTAACCCAAACGGCATCACTACAAACTCGTAGTGCCCATAGCGTGTTCGAAATGCTGTCCTTGCGATATCCGACTCTCGAATTCGCAACTAATGATACCCAGATCTTAAATCGATCTTGGAAAATACTGAATCTCCCTGAAGTTGATCTAAAAGATCATCAATACGGGGTAGGGGATATTTATTCTTGATCGTCACCCTGTTCAACTCTCGATAATCGATACACAAGCGAAATGAACCGTCTTTTTTCTTGACAAATAATACTGGTGCTCCCACAGGGACGCACCCGGTCGGATATAACCTTTCTCGGTCAATTCCTCTAATTGATTCTTCAATTTCTGCATCTCGTTCGGGTCCATCCGATACGGTGCCTTCGATAATGGGGACATACCAGGCTCCAACTCTATCGTGAATTCCACATATGTCTGTGGAGGAAAACCAGGTAACTCATTTGGAAATACATCGGCGTATTCTCTCACTAGAGGAATATCCGCCAACATCACTGATGATCTCTCGGTCTTGGTCATATAGCACCAATAACCAACATACCCCTGATTGAGTAACTTCACTGCCTTCATCATATTAATAACTTTTCGGGAACGACTAGGGTTACCCCCCCTGAAATACACACTCGACTCCATCGTCTGAAACAATAGTGACCATACGCCTATGGACACTAAGGATGGATCGTGACGATCCATCCAATCAATACCCAAAATGACGCCGTCTCTAGGTAAATCCACCACAATTAGGTCTGCCAGCCATACACGGCCATTAAGCTGAATCGGACAATTCTTAACTTCACGATACCCGATAATTCTTCTACCGTATGGTAGGCTGATGACATAAGGTTCACAATTAGTAGCACTATCCAGATGAAGTCTACTCAAGCATAACTCGGAAATGAATGAATGCGATGCGCCAGTATCAAAAAGGGTACACACAGGTTGAGATAAAATTTCGAGTGTACCTGAGATCATTCGGGCCTCCGGATCGTTGGTCCTCTTCATCTCATAAATTCGGGGCTTGCCGGCCCCTGAACCGGATGCTCCCGTCTGATAGCTATGGGCTCCGCCTTTGTTTGCTCCCGTCGTTTTAAACTACGCGGACTGAGTGGCCTGATTCTGAGCTGCTGACTGCTTCGGGGCCTAAGATGACGTCGGAGTAGGTTTGGGGTCTCTTCGGAAGAAACGGGCCTTATGCCCAACAATTCCACAATTATTACACGTGATAGTCTGCCTCGGACACTTAGTGTTGAAATGACCCTGCTCCCCACAGTTGAAAAGTTGATGGCTGAACTGGCCGCTCAGGACTAAGACTCCACAGGTTTAGGCGCCATAGGCGGTCACTCATAAAAGGTAGGGCCCATACGAGGCTTCTTGAAGGTTGCCTGACTGCCTTCGGACTGATTACGATTCTTTGATTCTTGCTAGCAGATGAAGGTTGTTGCTTAGCAATTTCCTTAGCAGTAAGCTCATAAGTAAGAGCTTTTTCGATGAATTCGGCCAGAGTGGCACAATGATGATTAAGCAACTGCATCCGCATATGAGGTTTCAACCTTTAACTGAAATACTTGATCTTATCCGCCTCAGAGTGGATAATGGATGAGGCGAAGGGAAGTAGCTCCTAAAACTTCTCGGCGATGGCAAGAACATCATCTTTCGCTAAGGGGTCGGGAATGAGTAATTCTGATAACTTGGACTCCCTGAGTGGGGCCAGATAATACCTTTACATCATGAGAGTCTTGAACTGGTCCCAAGTGTAAGATCCGTCAGTGGGCTTCAAAGATAGCCACCCTGAGTGAGCACTCTTACCCAGATAGTAAGCCGCGACTGAAACTCTGTGCCCTTAGAGACAATCCACCATAGCAAATAGTTTCTCAAAGTGTTCAATCCAGTGAACAATATCCACCAGCTTAGACGAGCCCTCAAAAGTAGGTGGTCTCTGGCGAGAGGTGTCGCCAGTAATACTGCTCACACCCCTCTCTTGCCTCTGAGGTGGTGGTGGAGGAGCCTGTTGATTCTGAGCGGTTGAGTTCTGCATCGTCTCCATCAGACGTGCCATCTGAGTCATTTGGGCCATCATGCCCTGCATAAAGGTGAGTGGATCAACCCGGACACCTTCCGATTGAGCTGTATCTCGGGTATGACTCCTTGACGGTGAATGATCACTCCAGGTGAATGAGTGGCAGCGTCGCTGCTTGTTGAATTAGCATTATTCCTCGAGTTCGCGCGTGTATTCACACGAGCTCTGGGGTTTCGGCCTACACCGCCGCCTCTTCCCCTGTGTCCTCTGACAACTCTCTCCATACTGAAGTAGGAAAGTCACATGATAATTATAGATCTCGCATGAGTACCGCATTATGATTACGTTATGAAGTGATAATAATGAGCATACGCGCTCTGATTACATGAAGGATCAACTGAGGTGACAAGATTATCTGATGAAATTCTTGAAATGATTATCTTGAACAAGTTAACAAGATTGATAATACGATCCACAAGATCAACAACTGAGCAATGAAATGAACTGAGTGATTAATGAGTTAACATAATCGACATGATCAAAAATGAAAAAAATTCTTTAAGCTAGCCCAAGGCCTAGCTCACGGCCAAGCCCACGGACAGGCCCAAAGACCAATTGCCAAGATCCAAGATCCAAGTCCAAGATCAAGATCAAGGCCAAGGCCAAGGTCCGCGGTCCACGGCACGCGGTTCGCGGCCGAGGCGAGGCGGGCGGGCGGCGGCGCGTGCGTGTGCGCGCGTGTGGGCTTTAATCCCATATACATGTGCCATTAATTATTGCATGCATAAAGGTAACTCCTTATATACTAGAATAATGATGGTTCATTATTTAATGTGGGATTCCATCCCTTATTAATTCATGATTAAGTGACAAACCCTAATTCACTATTTCTCACTCATCGGGAATCAGTTTAGAGAAAGTGAATATACCACGATCATCTACTCAGAACGTAGATCGATCCTATGTTATTTAATTTTACAAAATAAAATTAAAATCATTAACGATTCCAACAGAGACTTCCTGGGCAATTTTTTTGAAGTGTGCCACGGCACACACCATCCGGGCCGCGGCACACGGGGTCAACCCTACATTTGGGGGTCTATTTAGCAGCACTTTGCTGCGAGATTTCTTCATTCCAACCTACATAATTTTAAGAGACAATAGAGAAAACACACAAGAGAGAAAAGAGAGATAGATAAATACTTGTTCGATTTTTCGGAGGTGTATCGATCGGATCGTCGTGATTTTTGACAAGAGCTTGGTAGTTATTGGGCAAACCTTTTCACCAGAATAGATCGAGGGTTTGAGTCCGGAAGTTTGGGTATTTCTTCGTTAGATTTTTCTGTAAGCTATTTACGGTGTTTTTGTTTTCTCGATCTTGTTGTTGTTGTTGTTGTATTCCAAATACTTGAATATTGTTATTACCAAGTATTTGACGATTGTTGTTGTATACCTCTAGTTTGTACTAAGGGCGATTTTTGTATTGTGTATTGGTGATAGTGGATTTAAGCGGCTTCGGTCCCGTGGTTTTTACTCTCGTCTTGAGGGGTGTTTGTTGGGATCCGGTGCCTAAATCAAAGGCCCAGCAGAAGCGGTAAAAAGAAAATTAATTCGATCTGAATCCCTATGAGGATCGATCGAGCTACGTATATACGAATATTAAAGGAAACACAAGAGATATATAAACTCACCCTTGTAGTCTGTTGATTAAATAGATTCCTTCTCTTGAGCTATTCCCCATGCTTTAGATTGCTTTCCCTACGATCCAATACGCTCCAAGCTCTTGGATGATCCAATGCCGAAAATACCGCGTCTCTACTTTCCACGTGCCAGAGAAACGAACGGAATGACGATCACCTTTCTATCCTTCAAGGATACGGTTAGAGCTAGGATGATGAAGCTTTCTATGTGATTATGACACTCTAAGTGTATAACTCACAACTCTCGATCAATCTCTTGATATTCTCCAAGAACAACCAAGAACCAAAATGAAGAAAAGGAAGAAGAAGACTTGAGAATTATTTCTCTCTCTCTCTCTCTTGTTATTCAACCGTAGGAAATGAATGGGTTGTCTCAAGAGATTGAAGGTCTTCTTTCCCTTTATTCAACTCTCACCCACATGAAAACAACTCATCCACACATGAGATTCCCTACAATGTCTTTGTCATCCATTATTAAATCGACACAAAAGACCAAGAGGGGAGTAGGTGGAAAGTGGGGGGGGGGGGGCAATCTAGAAGGAGTCGGATGAATTCGGTTCGTTTCGGACTCTCGAGAGTCCAAACAGATAAAGTCCAATTCCGTTTCGATGTATTTATATCAATTAATTAATCCAATTAATTAATCATATCAAATAGATAGTAACATAATTAATTTCTACAAGAAATAATTATATTCATGAATTAAATTAATCACCCAGTAATTTATTTAATTCATTAGGCCGTAAATCAATTTATCCAATAAATCAATTTAGACATCCTATATCCCAATTAATTAGATACCCAATATCTAATATTCATAATGAGAGAATAATCTCGATTCATTCCGTCAATCCTATTACGCGACTCAGTAGGTCCATCTCAGTCAACAATGGGAGGAACCAAAGAGTTGTAGCACCACCTAGCCAGCCTGGCAGCCTACACTGTACCCCAACTGGGAACGAATGATTGGGATCATTCAAGAACCATTCTTTCGTGAATACTACTATACGTATAAACCCTTCTTCCAAATTTCCCGATCAAGTTATAGGGTCACGGTCAGTCAAACCCTATCTGTACTTGACGATATGCATGTGTTAATGCAAATCGAGATCATCGATCTCTCGTGTATCTAATACAGCTAGCTCCAATGCTTTGTCCAAAGACTTATGATCTCATCTGCCAATAACCGCATAGGACATATAACCCGCTCACTAACAGGAGAAAGAATTCTATCTTGGTATTCAGTAGGACCTGCTACTTTCCCGTCAAGATGCACATAGGTTGACCCCCGCCTTCCGGTTTACAGGGTCGAATTACTCTAATGAAAATCTTGACGTCACAAGCACATCCCTACTAAATCCTCAAGTCGAAGGTTCACGAATACCTATCACAACCTTTCGATTCCGTCATTGATTGTCCCGGAGTGAAATCTGTGTGATGAATCGAGGGTGAGTCGGTTCAAGTATAGTAATCCAATTATCATACCTATAATGTGTGCTTCCACTAACCATTAGTGTTCGACAGGCACTCTTCATGTCAAAGAACACGTCATACAAGTCTTCACATAAACTTAACGCCCAGTCAAGTTTCATCGACTTGCGAACAATTAAGTATTTGAGCTATAAACCTTTCCAGTGCCGACCCCCTTATCCAATAAGAAGTGGAACGTTTTGCTCTCAAATACACGGACTAGTTTCTATATGTATATTTATGAGTTAGGAATGTCAGTAACTACCAGTAAATAAAAAAACATCCATTGCCTTATATTAATGATATACATAATTACAAGTACAATGCCCTCACTCAACATCCTATGAGTGTCATTCGAGGGCATACTCCTAACAATCTCCCACTTGCACTCAATGCCACACATTATGGTATCTAATACCCATGTTTTCCAGATGATGCTCCAAGCTAATCTGAGAAAGTGGCTTGGTCAGTGGATCAGCAACGTAGTCGGCTGACTCTACTCTATGCAGCACAATGTATCTCTTTGTAAACAAATTCTCTTACGAGATGATACTCTCTCTCAATATGTTTTGTACTGTTGTGAAACCTCGGCTCCCAGGCCTGTGATACCGCCCTATTATTATCGTATAAAAACAAAAATAGGTAGTGCAGCACATGGTGTCATGTGAAGTTTACCCAGTAACTTCTTAACCCTTCCTTTGGAGGCCTCCGAGGCCGCTTTATACTCAGCCTAACATGTGGAACCAGCAGTCGCGCTATACTTGGCACTATGCCAAGATACTGCTCCTCCATTAAGAGTAAATGTAGCCAGAAGTAGATATAGAATCGTCTTTCTGTCCTTGGAAGTCCAATACAGCAAATCCCATCACATTCAGTTCTCCACCGCCATACATAAGAACCATATATCTAGTCCTTCTCAAGTACTTGAGAATGTTCTTTACGATAGTCCAATGTTCCCTAACTGGGTCAGCCCGAAACCTACTTAGCACGCTCCCATCATGCGCAATGTCAGGTCTCGTACACAATAAAGTATATATTAGGCTACCTATTTCCGAAGCATATGGTATATTACTCATTTTCTTTCATTGTTCCTCACTTTGAGGACACATCTTAGAGGAGAGTTTTATTCCATGTCGCATTGGAAGGAACCCTCTTTAAGATCTTATCTATATAGAGGGCTTGGGAAAAACTTATTGTTCTCTTTGCTCTATCCCGGTAGAGCCAAATACCAAGAATATAGGTAGCTTCTCCCAAGTCTTTCATGGAGAAATTACTCGAAAACCTAGCTTTCACATAACTGAGCATTCCCATATCATTTCCTATTAGTAGAATGTCATCTACATATAGTACTAAGAATGTGATCTTGCTCCCACCAACCCTCTTGTATACACAAGGTTCCTCTTCATTTTGCATGTAATCAATCTCTTTGACTGTCTCGTTAAAACGAAGGTCCCAACTACATGAAGACTGCTACAGTCCATTTCATGGAGTCTACATCCACCATTGCTAGGTCATTGGTTGCGGGTCGGTCTGTTGTTTATCACCTGGAACCTCGTGGAAACCCAGTTCCTCCAAGTGCATAAAACTATACCTCTTAGGTAATTGAGACACCATACTAGACCTACGAGGTGGTTGTACTTGTGTTACAGAAGGTTCGGTTCCAATTTTTTGCACAGGTGTCTCCTGAGGAGTTTCATTGTATTCTTCCAAAGAAATATTTCTACCTGCTCTGCCTTCCTGAATGAACTCATGTTCCAGGAAGTGTGCATGTAAAGCAACAACGATCTTTCAATCTTTGGGCATGTAGAATAGATAACCCATCGCCTCATATGGGAATCCAATGAAACGTCTCCTCACGGACCTCGCTTCATTTTGTCCACCTTAGTCTTCTTGACATAGGTGAGACATCCCCAAATCCTAATGTGATTAAGACTTGGTTTCCCGCCCTCCCACATCTCATGTGGAGTTTTATGAACGGATTTGGAAGGACATCTGTTCAAGATATATGCAGCAGTCAGGAGTGTATACCCCACATGTAAATCGATAAGTCAGTATAGCCCAGCATGGAACGGACCATGTCCAACAAGGTCTGGTTCCTTCTTTCTGACACACCATTTAACTGAGGAGTGCCTGGAGGTGTTAGTTGTGATACTATTCCATGTTCCTTCAGGAATTTTTCAAACTCCGTACTCATATCCTCGCCACCTCAGTCCAACCGAAGTGATTTGATATGATTTTCAGTTTGTTTCTCGACTAGGGCCTTAAATTCCTGTAATTTCTCAAAAGGCCTCGGATTTATGTTTCATTAAGTATACATAACCATACCTAGTATGATCATCTGTAAACGTAATGAAGTACTCATATCCGTCACGTGCTACTTCCAAAATACCACATACGTCGGTATGGATTAATCCTAGTTTATCAGCGGCTTTTTCAAAAGTCTCTGTGAAGGGGGACTTAGTCATTTTGCCTTTAAGGCAAGATTCACAAGTAGGAAAGGGATCCGATCCCAATGGACCCATGAGTCCATCTTTTTCATTCTGTAAACCTTGGTCTGACCAACATGACCAAGTCTAAGATGCCATTTCAAAACTTGATTAGTTTCATCCCTACCACGCTTCTTAGTGATATTATTCACAACGAATTTGTTAGTGAGGTTTAGATGATACAATCCATTTAACAATGTAGCAGTGCCCACGAGCTTATTTCTAAAATAAATGTTGCAGGAACCATCACCAATGAAATATGAAAAGCCTTTCCGATCTAAGACCGGAATGGATACAATGTTTTATGTCCCTTGGCAAAACAAGTACATCTTCTAGAGTCAGAACAAAAACCGGATTCTAAACCCAAAAGAAGTGATTCTATGTCAGTTGCTTCGACACTATGCCCACTTCCGACAGTGATCATTACTTCTCCAGCTCCAAGCTTTATACTTTATTCCAGATCCTGATTCACGGTACAAATATGAGAATTAGCACCAGAATCCAGTATCCAGGAAGTAGAAAATACAGTAGCAAAACAATTAGTTTCCAAAACTAAAAGTTCTGTACCTGAAGTGCCATGAAGAATTGGACAGTCTCTAACCCAGTGGCCCAGCTCACCGCACTTGAGACAAGCGTCCTTCTTATTGCTCTTCGGAACCATTGGGGCCTTGTCCTTTCCATTTAAGTCCTTGACTTGTGGGCTGTCTGCTTCTTGGTCTTTTTCTTCTTTCTCTTAGACCTTCGAGGTCCAGAAAAAATCACAAGGGCAGACTCCTTCATCCGCGGAGTCTTCATCTGAGACTGAGTGGTCACTAGTTTGTTTATTAGCCCAGCTAAGTTACACGCAATCTCATTACAGTTGAAATTCATAACAAACTGTGAGAAGGAATCAGGGAGAGACTGTAGGATAAGGTCGGTCTGAAGAGAAGTATCCATCTTAAAATCAAGAGCCTACAATCTCTCGATCATGGATATCATTTTGAGGACGTAGTCCCCAACCTTCTCACCTTCCTTCATCATTGTACCGAACAATTGCTTAGATATCTCATATCTAGCTGTTCGACTGTGCTCACCATAAAGTTCGGTTAAGTGAGATAGAATATGCCTAGCAGAAGTCATTTTCTCACGAGCTCTCTGAAGCTCATTAGACATGAAAGCCATCATATAAGCACGGACTTTCACGTTATCCTTAACCCACTTTTCGTGGTTTTCAATCTCTTCCTGATTGGCTCTTGTCCGCACTGGAGGCGCCGGAATATCCGTCTTCAAGACATATCCCAGTGCCTCAATACTGAGGACTATCATCAGATTGCGGAGCCAATCCACAAAGTTAGGTCCGATCAAGGTGTTCTTTTCGAGTAAAATTGCGAGTGGGTTCATTGTCATATTGAGAGTTATGTCTGCATTAAGTAAGACAGATTAATTAGTGACTTGTTCAATTATGATCTGAGTATAGAATTAAGGTCTTTTCTATTCTTGTTACCCAGCTCCCACTATTTTTATCGGAATAACACACTCCCATGTGAAATCCGGA
Source organism: Orobanche coerulescens (assembly GCA_033398695.1). Lineage (NCBI taxonomy): Eukaryota > Viridiplantae > Streptophyta > Magnoliopsida > Lamiales > Orobanchaceae > Orobanche > Orobanche coerulescens. The sequence continues at coordinate 14,391,468 of CM065801.1, forward strand.
AGTATCATTCGCTCTACTTCATAGTGGCGATCGAGTTCTTTATAAATCTTAATAGAGGGCAACCGAACAGGTTTCTAGTCTATTAATTTTCATAAAGTGGTGTCCAACACCAACCCATCTAATGGATGATTCCATCTTCTTTTTCCCCTTGTTCACTCCCCTCAACCTATATGATTTATATGGTTCGTAAACAAGTTAAGTTTATACCATCGACGCAAATCAGTTTCACAATTGAATCCTATCCGGCAACCTATCAGGTTTCTAGGGATAATATTTGCTCCAACCGAAGGCATCCAATGCGCTCCCGATAATCTATCCATCCTCCCCGAACGACTACCCCGATAACTCGGAAGCATAGCACATCTGATTTGGATTTCAATTTCCCGAAAGCTCGATGGAGGGAAGGAAAATATTGAAACCTTATAAACTTAATAATTTGTTGTGGGAGAATTTTCGCGATTAATGTTACACTTTGCACATTAATCCATTTAAGCGCGTTTGTGCATTCATTCAATATGAACAACCATTCACAACCTAGTTGCTACCAACATGTAGTTCATGGACCGTTCCTAGAATCAAAAACTTAGTAATCTAATTACAAGTCTTCGGTCTTGAATCTTCGTCTTCTCGAAATGGATCTTCCTCCGGTCTTCGTCATTAATATAAATTTTACGTTGAAAAATTGCATCCTAGATACAAATAATTCTAGTAAAATAAATAGGCTCAAAACGGCCTTTACAACCCAATTGAATAAACACCGAACGATTCAAAACCAAGTCTACGAACCACATCCCTATTCAAAAGCATTCATCCAATAAATACTATATAAATGGAAAGCGCAGAGATACATTGATCCAATCAACAATTCAAATCGATCCAATCGATTCACACAACCGATAATATAAAAAACGTACAAATAATCCGGTCACCTAAAATTATTCAAATTAATCAAATTTACCATATAAAATGAAATACCATAAATCATTTTAATCATATTAAATCCAATTTAACATGCGTGAGATTAATTTTATAGAATACACGAAAAAATCGAGCTGGGGAGAAACTGGCCTGCCACGGCCGAGTCACCATCGGCAGCATGCCGGCCAGACACGGCCCGTGCCGAATGGAACAGTCGCGTCGTGCCGGCAGTGTCCTAGGCCTTCCTGCCAGACTCGGCCTGTGTCGCCTGACACGGTCGGGTCGTCGACGACTGCCGAGAGGCCGGCCATTGCGGCCGTGTCGCGACACGGTCGTCTACTGGCGGCTCTCGCCCGTTGCGAAAAGTCGTCTGACGATTGAGCAGTTTTCTACCGAATATCCAATATCAATATTTTCCGACTTTCATATCTTCAATATAAATCATATTTCCCAGAAATTAAAGATTTATATTTAGACATAAACTTACGAAAAATACAACTATTACGAACGAAAAACATATACCACGATTATGACTATAAATGATTCCAAATCATTCACCATCTAATCAAGCATTCCAAATGCTAATATCGTATGTACGATCGCAAGACCTACGCTCCGATACCACTGTTGGGATTCGGTGCCTAAATCGAAGGCCCAGTGGAAGCGGTAAAACGAAAATTAATTCAATCCGAATCCCTATGAGGATCAGTCGAGCTACGTATATACGAATATTATATGAAACACAAGAGATATATAAACTCACTCTTGTAGTCCGTTGATTAAATGGATTCCTTCTCTTGAGCTATTCCCCAAGCTTTAGATTCCATTCCCTACGATCCAATCCGCTCCAAGCTCTTGGATGATCCAACGCTGAAAATACCGGGTCTCTACTTGCTACGTGCTGGAGAAATGAACGGAACGATGATCACCTTGCTATCCTCCAAGGATACGGCTAGAGCTAGGATGATGAAGCTTTCTATGTGATTATGACGCTCTAAGTGTATAACTCACAACTCTTGATCAATCTCTTGATATTCTCCAAGAACAACCAAGAAACAAAATGAAGAAAAGGAAGAAGAAGACTTGAGAATTATTTATCTCTCTCTCTCTCTCTTGATATTCAACCATAGGAAATGAATGGGTTGTCTCAAGAGATTGAAGTCTTCTTTCCCTTTATTCAACTCCCACCCACATGAAAACAACTCATCCACACATGAGATTCCCTACAATGTCTTTGTCATCCATTATTGCAAGAGGGGAGTAGGTGGAAAGTGGGGGGGGGGGGCAATCTACAAGGAGTCCGACGAATTCAGTTCGTTTCGGACTCTCGAGAGTCCAAACGGATAAAGTCCAATTCCGTTCTGATGTATTTATATCAATTAATTAATACAATTAATTAATCATATCAAATACATAATAACATAATTAATTTCTCCAAGAAATAATTATATTCATGAATTAAATTAATCACCCAGTAATTTATTTAATTCATTGGGCCGTAAATCAATGTATCCAATAAATCAATTTAGACATCCAATGTCCCAATTAATTAGATATCCAATATCTAATATTCATAATGAGAGAATAAGCTCGATTCATTCCGTTGTCAATCCTATTGCGTGATTCGGTAGGTCCGCCTCAGTCAGCAATGGGAGGAACCAAAGAGTAGTAGCACCACCTAGCCAGCCTGGCAGCCTACACTGTACCCCAACTGGGAACGAATAATTGGGATCATTCAATAACCATTCTATTGTGAAAACCAGTATACGTATAAACCCTTCTTTCAAATGTCCCGATCAAGTTATAGGGTCACGGTCAGTCAAACCCTATCTGTACTTGACGCTATGTATGCGTTAATGCTAATCGAGATCATCGAGCTCTCGTGTATCTAATACAGCTAGCTCCAATGCTTTGGCCAAAGACTTATGATCTCATCTGCCAATAATCGCATTGGACACATAACCCGCTCACTAATAGGAGAAAGAATTCTATCTTGGTATTCAGTCGGACCTGCTACTTGCCCGTCAAGATGCACGTCAAGGTTGACCCCCACCTTCCGGTGTATAGGGTCGAACTACTCTAATGAAAATCTTGACGTCACAAGCACATCCCTACTAAATCCTCAAGTCGAAGGTTCACGAATACCTATCACAGCCTTTCGATTCCGTCATTGACTGTCCCGGAGTGAAATCTGTGTGATGAATCGAGGGTGAGTCAGTTCAAGTATAGTAATCCAATTAGCATACCTATAATGTGTGATCCCACTAGCCATTAGTGCTCGACAGGCACTGTTCATGTCAAAGAACACGTCATACAAGTCTTCACATAAACTTAACGCCCAGTCAAGTTTCATCGACTTGCGAACGATTAAGTATTTGAGCTATAAACCTTTCCAGTGCCGACCCCCTTATCCAATAAGGAGTGGAACGTTTTGCTCTCAGATACACAGACTAGTTTCTATATGTATATTTACGAGTTAGGAATGCCAGTAACTACCAGTAAATAAAGAAACATCCATTGCCTTATATTAATGATATACATAATTACAAGTACAATGCCCTCACTCAACATCCTCTGAGTGGCATTCGAGGGCATACTCCTAACAGTTTTCCATGCTAAAAATCATGTCTCGTTGTTTGTCATTTTTGGATATCATTTGTATTATTTGTCGAGTTGTAATTGTTTGCTCTAATCGTCGGTAACCACGAAGTTACAATTGAAGATTGGGAAATTGTCAAACGAGGTTCCGCATTTTTTTGTTGTGACCTCATTATTGTGTAGTTTTTCCCAACAAAGCGGTATCGGAGCCACGGATTTTTAATTTCGTGGTTGTTTATTATCTCAATTGTAAGATGGAAGCCAACACGAGTAGAATGCTGAATTTGAATGGTTCGAACTACCACATATGGAAGGGGAAGATGGAAGACCTTCTATATGTGAAGGATTATTATCTAACGGTCTTTAGCAAAGACAAACCGGAAGGCAAGTCCGACGCCGAGTGGACTATTTTACATCGCCAAGTGTGTGGCTATATTCGACAATGGGTGGATGATAATGTGTTGAATCACATTAGTGGAGAAAAGGATGCTCGAGAATTGTGGCACAAGCTCAAGCAATTTAATGCTCGGAAGACGGGGAATAATAAGCTATTCCTCATTAAACAAATGATGAATTTAAGATATCGAGATGGGACTCCTTTGTCAGATCATTTGAATGCAGTCCAAGGCATCATTAATCAACTTGACGGAATGGGCATTAACTTCAAAGAGGAGGTTCAAGCTTTGTGATTGTTGGGCACATCGTCGGATACTTGGGAGATGTTTCGTACGTCTTTGTCTAACTCTGCCCCTGATGGTGTCATTTTGATGGAACTTGCTAAGGGGAACATGCTGAACAAGGAGTTCCGCAGAAAGGCACAGGAATTTTCGTCACATTCAGATGTTCTAGTTACCAAAAGACGGGGGAGAGGTCAAAGTAGAGGTCCGAGTAATAGACGGCCACAAAGAAGTAATTCCAGGGGGAAGTATGCCAATATTGAATGTTACCATTGTGGTAAGAAAGGGCATACGAAGAAATTTTGCCGACAATTAATGAAGGAAAATCGCCAAGGCCGAGAGAACTCTCAAAAGAAGGAAAGCGGTAGTAATGAAAAAGCCGAAGTAAATACCACTACCAAAGAATTCTTTGTTTGTTGCGATTATGACATGGTGAATCTTTCCAGAGATGATTCGAGTTGGGTGGTCGATAGTGGAGCTATGTGTCATGTTACATCACGTAGGGATTTTTATTCCTCTTATACTCCGCGTGACTATGGGATAGTCAAGATGGCTAACGATGGGTTATCCAAGATTGTTGGAGTGGGAGACGTTCACTTGAGGTTCGACACCGGTGTGGAACTTGTTTTACGTAATGTAAAACATGTTACGGGTATGAGGCTAAATGTGATTTCTGTTGGCTTACTCGACGATGATGGCTATCATAGCGGTTTTGGCAAGCGAGTGTGGAAACTCACTCGAGGTTCCTTGATTGTCAGAAGAGGAGAGAAGACAGGGAAACTGTACGTGACAAATTCAAAGGTCACGATTAATGCCGTGAACACAATTGACAATAATGACTTAATCGAGCTATGACATAAGAGGCTCATCCACATGAGCGAGAAAGGGATGGCGCTATTGTCAAAAAATGAGGTGCTCTCTGGGGTTCACGATGTACATCTTAAAAGGTGCTCTCACTGTCTAGACGGGAAGCAAAGGAGAGTCACTTTTAAGAGCCATACTCTTTCACGGAAGGAAAATGTTCTTGATCTTATTCATTCCGATGTTTGTGGTCCTATGAAGACTAGGAGACTTGGTGGTTGCCTATATTTTGTGATATTCATCGACGATCATTCGAGGAAGGTGTGGGCATACACCTTAAAGACCAAAGATCAAGTGTTGGATGTTTTTAAACAGTTTCATGCCTCGGTGGAGAGAGAGACCGGGAAGAAGTTGAAGTGTATTCGGACGGATAATGGTGGAGAATACATTGGGCCTTTTGATGAGTATTTCTGAGAGCAAGGGATCCGACATCAAAAGTCGCCACCGAAGACTCCGCAACTTAATGGCTTGGCGGAGAGGATTAATCGGACTTTGGTTGAGAGAGCTCGATGTATGCTCTCACATGCCGGATTGCCAAAGTCATTTTGGGGAGAAGCTTGAACACGGCGGTTCACGTGATTAATTTGATGCCGTGTGTTCCTTTGAAATTTGATGTCCCGGACAAAGTGTGGAGCGGTAAAGATATTTCATATCGCCACTTACGGGTTTTCGGATGTAAAGCATTTATACACATTCCGAAAGATGAGAGGTCGAAGCTTGATTCCAAGACGAAGCCATGTATTTTTATTGGTTACGGGCTTGATGAGTTCGGGTATAGATTGTATGACCCGGTGACTAAGAAGCTTATTCGTTCGAGAGATGTTTTTTTGTTGAAGATCAAATGATGAAGGATGTTCAGAATGGAGAGTCGGCTCCACAACATGATTATGATCTTATTGATTTGGACCCCATTCCTCCACAACATGTTGAGACACCCAGTGGAGATGACGACCAAAATAATGAACAACATGATGCCGGTGACAACAATGAGTTGAGACAAGAGTACACCGATGGAGCTCATCCCGAGCTACCCGTGACGAACATGCCATCTTTTGTTCCACTTAAACGGTTGACGAGGGACCGTCATCCCTTCGCTCGTTATTCGGCTGATGAGTATGTTTTACTCACCGACGAGGGAGAGCCCGAATATTTTGATGAGGCTATGGAGGATGAGAATAAAAAGGCGTAGATGGATGCAATGCAAGACTAGATGAGTTCTTTGCATGAGAATAATACATATGAGTTGGTGAAATTGCCGAAGGGCAAGAGAACTTTGAGAAACAAATGGGTGTATAGGGTGAAGTCGGAGGAGCATACTTCGTTGCCCCGATACAAAGCTAGACTCGTAGTCAAGGGATTTAGTCAAAAGAAGGGCATTGATTTTGACGAGATTTTTTCTCCGGTTGTGAAGATAGGATCGATTCGATTGGTCCTTGGTATAACGGCTAGTCTTGACCTTGAGACTGAGCAAATGGATGTCAAGACGGCATTTCTTCGTGGAGACATTGATAAGGAGATATATATGAAGCAAACAAAAGGGTTTGAGGTCAAAGGGAAATAGGATTATATTTGTAGACTCCGAAAGAGTCTATACGGTTTAAAGCAAGCACCACGACAATGGTATAAAAAGTTCGAGTCGGTTATGGGGGAGCAAGGCTACCGGAAGACGACCGTGGACCATTGCGTGTTTTTCAAGAAATTTGGAGATGATGATTTATCATCTTATTGCTTTATGTAGATGACATGTTGATCGTTGGCAAGAATGCCGAAAGAATTTCCAACTTGAAGAAAGAGTTGAATAAGTCTTTTGCCATGAAAGACTTGGGGGCCGCTAAACAGATTCTTGGGATAAGAATCACTCGGGATAGAGCAGCCCGGAAATTGCACATGTCACAAGAGCAATATATCGAGAAGGTGCTTAAACGCTTCAACATGGACAAAGCTAAAGTTGTTAGTTCGCCTCTTACTAACAATTTTAAATTGACGAGCAAGGATTGCCCTACTACGAAGGAAGAGATTGAGGAAATGGATAAAGTTCCTTATGCCTTGGCGGTCGGGAGTTTGAGGTATGCCATGGTATGTACTAGGCCCGACATTGCTCATGCCATGGGAGAGGTGAGACGTTTTCTATCAAATCTGGGAAAGAAGCATTGGGAAGCCGTAAAGTGGATATTTAGATATTTACGGGGTACTTCCAAATTGGGGATTACATTTGAAAATGGGAAAGCGATGCTTGTTGGATATTTCGATTCGGATATGGCCTGTAATGAAGATAACCGAAAATCCACTTTCGGTTATTTGATGATGTTTGCAGGGGGAGCCATGTCATGGCAATCAAGACTGCAAAAGTGTGTTGCCTTGTCAACAACAGAGGCCGAATATATTGCGGCGGTGGAAGCGTGTAAAGAGTTCTTATGGTTGAAAATATTTTTACGAGAGCTGGGCTTCCGACAACGAGGCTACGTGGTTCTTTGTGATGGTAAAAGTGTGATTCATTTGGCGAAGAATGCGACTTTTCATAAGAGAACAAAACATATCGATGTGAGGTATCATTGGATCCGAGATACATTGGAGGATGGTTTATTTGAGCTTGATAAAGTTCACACCGATGATAATGGTTCCGATATGTTAACCAAGGCGTTGAGTAGAGAGAAGCTTAAGGTGTGTTGTTCGATCGCCGGGATGGCAAACTCTTCCTATATTCCAAAAAGGGGGAGATTCGTAGGAGTTATTTCCGAAATATAGGCCTTCTAGGAGTCGACTAGACTCCGGGCCACGGCACGAGACATCTGGGCCGCGGCACACCATTTTTGGCTGAGGCTCCTCCATCTGCTGTACTCCGGGCTGCGGCCCCCTACCGTATGCTGCGCAAACACCTGCCACCCCTGTACTACGGGCCGCGGCCCCCTGTCCGCCGGGCCGCGGCCCCCTGTCCGCTGGGCCGCGGCCCCCTAAGACATCCTGGGCAGTATTTTTGAAGTGTGCCGCGGCACACACCATCCGGGCCGCGGCAAACGGGGTCAACCCTGCATTTGGGGGTCTTTTTAGCAGCACTTTGCTGCGGTATTTCTTCATTCCAACCTATACAATTTTGAGAGACAATAAAGAGAACAACAAGAGAGAAAAGAGAGAGAGAGAGATAAATACTTGTTCGATTTTCTGGAGGTATATCGATCGGATCGTCATGATTTTTGACAAGAGCTTGGTAGCTATTGGGCAAACCTTTTCACCAGAATAGATCGAGGGTTTGAGTCCGGAAGTTCGGGTATTTCTTCATTAGCTTTTTGTCTAAGCTATTTACGGTGTTTCTTTTTCTCGATCTTGTTGTTGTTGTTGTTGTATTCCAAATACTTGAAGATTGTTATTACCAAGTATTTGACGATTGTTGTTGTATACCTCTAGTTTGTACTAGGGACAATTTTTGTATTGTGTATTGGTGATAGTGGATTTAAGCGGCTTCGGTCCCGTAGTTTTTACTCTCGTCTTAAGGGGTTTTCCACGCTAAAAATTGTGTCTCGTTGTTTATCATTTTTGGATATCATTTGTATTATTTGTCGAGTTGTAATTGTTTGCTCTACTCGTCGGTAACCTCGAAGTTACAATTGAAGATTGGGAAATTGTCAAACGAGGTTCCGCATTTTTTGTTGTGATGACATTATTGTGTAGTTTTTCCCAACACTCCACAAGAGTATGTAACTTCCCGATAATCAGCTTCTCAGCAGCAGTGCACTTTTTTGGATCCCTTATATCATGCAGGTCGCAAATGGTAATATTTTTTATGTTTCCAGCTTCACCAAAAACACGACAAAGGTTCTCTACTGAATGATCATCAGGTAGATTCTTAGACAGTACATGTTGGGTTGTGGAGCCGGAAGTACTATATACCAAATCCCGATATCGCCGATCCAACTTTTGGGGAGGGGTATATAGGGAATTTACCTGTATTAGGGTTTCTTCTTTTTTGGATATAAATAAGCCATGGCAGTTAGTTGTAACATTATCAAAAATTGTAAGAGACGGATCGTTTCTCTCTTTCTCATACTTAGAAGGTAATTAACATAGTAATTAAAGTGGTTCGAGGTAAGCCCCTCTACGTCCACTGATCCTCCACATAGGAGTAAAAATGTTTAATATAAACACTACGTACACAACTATGTGTCTATAATCAAACCTATCAATGTATCATTCACACAGATTGATACAAAGATCGTAGCTTTCAACCGTTCACACAGATTGGTCAAGGCACACTTAACTGGCTTCTTCACACACAGTTCTGAAGCTTCGTCTCTACAATGCAAATCCGGCACACACAGTTCAGGAAAAGCAAGGCTTTCTCAGTCCACACAGGGCTGATGGTTTTCTTCAATGTAAGAACGTTAGTTGTACAATGTCTTGACTTTCTTGAGCTTAGAGCTGGTGATGTGTTGTTCAAGGATGAGTACTTGTATATTTCTTCTCTCGGGATTGGCAGTATGCTTGAAGAAATATTATTTCTCTTGATATACTGTTCTTTAGAGGATCTCGTGGAATCTCAGTATATCTCAGTTTGCTCAGTTTGAATGTTCTTCACATATGTATGATTGTGTGTTCGTGTGTATCTGTAAATATCTGTTTATGTCTTGAACTTCAAACTTCGGGGTGTATATAGCTTTTGGAATAGATCCGTTGAGAAAGATCCATTGAGCAAAAGTCCGTCCCACAAATGGATGGTTGACTTATATAGACCAAGATCCGGATTTTGCGCTATCTGAAGATCTATGTCGGATTTAGTATTTAAATACTTTATCCTTTTAGTACTAAAATACTTCTTTTCAAACGGGACTTGACTTTAGTGAATGAAGCAGATTCCGTTCTAACGGTTTTTAGTCCTATTTGGATAAGTATTGAGGAAATCAATACTTACAGCTTGTATGCTGTATCCAATTATGCTGTAGGCTATATAGAAGCTGTTGATGTATGGAGTGTTGATGTATGAAGGGACAACTTCCATACTTAGCGCTATATGACTCTGTTGTTGTATGATGGCAACATGAAGGCTTATTGTATGTTGGCTTTTGACATCTTGCTGTATGTTGGCAGTTTATCAAAATATCGAGCAGCGCTTATCCCAACAATTTCCCCCTTTTTGATAATTGCCACATCTTCTTTGAAACCTCTTGATATCGCCAAAAGTTCTTGATGATGCCAAAACCTTGATGTTGAAACCTTTTTGAAACATCTTACACGAGGGCAGTCTTCTTGGTCTTCTGTCGAATGTTCTGGCCTTCAGCAAATAGTCTAATATTATGAACTGCTCGTAGGCAAGTTCAACTCTGACAGGAAAGAGTATTACAGCTTAAACTTGTGATTGGCGCGCAGGCACAATCTTACAGTGTAATTTAGTTGAATACAACTTAACCTATGAACTATTCGCAGACAAGTTCTTATAGCTTATATTCTTAACAAGTTTTCATACTTGTTTTTAGCAAATGAATTTATTTCGTAATCATACAGGAACACAGTAGATTACGAGTTGTAATCTTTCAAGACAAAAATATATTTTATTCATATTTGAGCAAGGATTACAAGATTGGGCAAAAAGATACATAATTTTTGCTGTTTGAAAAAATAAAATACGGGAGGGATCCTACAGGCTAACTCCTATAGTCAGCATGTCTCCAAGGCCTATTTGGATCATTATTGGTTCCCTTCCACCAATTATGCAAGGTATCCCCATTTCGATTTAAGTAGATAGCTCTTCCTTCAGCTGATTTATCGAAAACGAGGATCCAGTCTTCCGGGTGGGTAACCAGATCTCCTTGCCTGTGTTTGGATTTCATCTTTTGCTGTAGGGGGAGCGATCCTTCGTCCAACCTCTTTTTGAATTCCTCGACAGCTTCCTACAGCGTCTTACAACTGTTGAATATGGAGGATTCCCTGATAAAAACTACAAAGTATCTTAACAGTTCATTCATCCTCCAATCCTTTATCTCGTTGGTTGTTGGCTGTCGGTTGGCTGGGAGATTTATTATTTACGGATTCTGCACGAGGTTGTTACAAGGAAATTTAGGGTCGTGAGATTCCGAACGAGCTCCCTGTATCCTAACAGTGTGAGCAGGAGATGATAATCGAGAAATTTCAGCAGTAATGTTGTCTCCAAATGCAGCTTCCATCTCCTTTTATTGTTCCAGCCTTAATCTCTTTGCAGCTTCCCTAGCCTCTTCCCCCTTTTTGGCCTCATCAAGGTAAGAGACCTTCTCATCTAGGCTTTCCAGGATTCTTATTGTGTTATCCTGTTTTGTCTTAAAACTTGACATTTTATCAACAAGGGAGTTGAGCACCTGCGACATATCTTAAATCTTTTTGTCATGTCCTTGGAGCTGGGAGCTAGTTTCATTAAGGGTTGATGCAGTCTTGGCCTCAGATATGCGAAGCTTGGCCTGTTCTTCCAAAAGGATTTGCTCCTGATGCTGTTGAATTATTGAGTGCCTGTTTGAAGACGGTGGGCAAGATACGGAAGGCTTCTTCCACTTTTGACACTTCGTGCCTGACACCGGTCATTTCTTCAACGGCAGATTGATGTAACCAATCAATTTCTTTTTCGACAGCATTCAGGGCATTAACAGCGTCCTGTAGGAAGACGGTTTGACGGCCTAAAGCATGCAGTTGCTCGTTCTTTTCAATAGTCCTGGGAGAGTCGGGCTTGGCAAAGTCTTCAGCTCCATTCAGCTATCTCAAAGCCACATGGGAGCGTGACTCGAGTTGGATATCCTCGGGTATGAGACAGTCATCCAAAATAGGTGAAGATGTGAGAGCATCAAATGTTGGAGCGGCAACAGGGGGACTGAATCCTCCTGTTCCGGAATAGATGTGGTAGACATAGGTACAGGAGGGACTGATTCCTCCTATTGTCTCTCAGCGTCCGCCTGCTCCGGCAGAGGGACTGATTCCTCTTGCGGGATGGCGCGGGTCTGGTCGCCGGGTTGGGTGGTGACAGGCTGCGGTGCCTGTTGAGAAACTGTTTGCTCTGCGGTGACAGGAGGGATCGATTCCTCTTGCTCTTGTGCAGCTTCTTGTTGATGGAGAGAAGATTGTTGCTGGTTGTATGTCCCTTGACCCTGTCGGTCGGATATTCTTGAGAATTCCTGGGCTTGAGCTTCCTCACGACTCATTCTCAGACCTGCCTGGAAGGCGTCGTCGTCGTCTGAGTCATGATCAGATTTTGGATTTTGTGGAGCTGAGTCAGTGGATTTTGATTTGCCCTTGAGTCGGGCCTTCTCCTTTGTCATAATACTGCTAGAAATAAGCTCATGACAGAACTTGTTGTCCCATTGAAGTAATAAGTGGATGTCCTAACAGTATGTGACTTCCAAAATGAAGGCTTCTTCGTCATTCCATTCGCTCCAATGGTACAAGGTGTCATATGGTGCAACTCTATATGACTTCCACTGAATGAAGCGTTCAAAACCTTGCTCAACCTGCAATTGAAACAAGGTGTCATTGATGAGTACTGTGGGGGAGGGACTCGGAACAACACTTGGTTTTACTGTCGGCATTGGGTCCTCAACAGGTATGGGATCCTGTGTTGGAGATGGATCCCGAGCAGGGGTTGGAACCCTGATGGGAGATGGATCCTGTACGGGTGTGAAATCCCATATAGGAGATGCAGTTTTCGGCTCAGTGAATACAGCCGATTCACCAGTTCCTTAAATTTTGGCAAGCAGTTGATCATCCGTCATAGCCGCCATAGGCTCAGGATCTACGCCGTGTGCAGTAACTATTTCTTCTGCAGGGGTTTCGCCGCAACGTCTTCGATGGGAGTGACCGATTGAGTCACTGTGACCTTTGATTTTGATTTTGAAGCTTTCTTCAGCTTCTTCTTTGCTGTGAGCAGTGACGCACTGTCAGACACGCTCCTTTTCCTTTTCTTGTGGAATTTTTCTTCATCATCAATCCTTCCTGTGATATCCCTCGGATTATCAGAGGTCGGAATGTAGTTGACATGGGGTCGGTTGGCTTGAAGAATATCCCTGTTGAAAACTGTGGGCTTGCTCCCACCAATAAACTTCCCGGAGCCGATTTTCTTAGCATCACGAGACTGTGGCACGCTAATTTTCGTGAGAAGAGAATTCAAAAAAAGCCCAAATGATTTCTTCTGAGAGACAGGCTTCGAAACTTCTTCATGCAGCCTCTTCAGAATAACTTAACACCAGTTGACTTTTTCGCCGGACATAATGGCGACCATCATTCTGAACCTCAAGTTGGTGCACATCTCGAACGCACCGGTCTTGTTTTCAACAACACATCAGTAAAAATCATGCAGATAAACATAAGGTAAACAGAAACGCTTCTTATGGCAAGAAGGATGCACATTTCTGTCTGAGGCATTGCTAGTAAACAATCCCCAATAAGTAGCCAGAAGATCCTATGACCTGAAGGTCTCAAGGTCTTCCATCTTCAGGCCATCGGATGGCAGCCTGAAAAGAGTTCCAAAAAGAGAGTGATCAACGCAGATTTGGACTCCGCGGACTGTGGCAGTGATGTCACAGAAATCACCTCCTTTCTTTAAAGAAAATAACTTCACAGATGCATCGAGATAAAATTCCTCAATGATGCGCTCGTCATATAGATCTGGGTGCTGGCTACCAATGCGGTATAATCCTTGCTGCTTAATCCTGGAGATGACATGTTCCATTCCATCGAGGTCTTCACCCTTAAATTTGATACGTTCCATGACGATAGATCGAACAAACAGATGTCTGTCGATGATGTTTTCCCTCTTTTTCATCGATTAAGAAGAAGTTTGAGATGATGCCATTGTTAGGGAGATAGGGGTTACAGAGAGTAAGTGCAGAAAATTTGCAAAAAGCAATATAGGCTGTATGCTCTAAGGCAGTTTAATTTTGTAGTAAGCGTAAAAAGTCGAAGGGAGCACGATACAGTCCTTATATATTTGTGGGCGGTGGAAGTTGTAGGGTTTTTGCAGACAATGAATGGTCAGATTTAAGGGATGGGAACCATTGTTTTAAATGAAGGAACAGGATGGACTGAGCGTAACAGGTACATCTTATCCATCATATTTTGAAATTATAGCGGGTCCCACATCTGACGTTTAGTCTTCCCTTATTGCCCGAAACGGCGGTGTGAAATTATAAAATAATTTGAAAAATCGCGGCGTTTGATAGAAAATAGTCCAGATGTCATGCAAACCATTTATTGCAAAGACGTTTGATATAATGATAGGGCACGTGGACTAAAAGTTGTTTTTAAAAGGAATAACAGATTATTATATTATGAATTGATTTCCCACAGTATGTGTTGTATCCGCGAAAATACAGCGTTCCCCCTTAAAAGGTACATACGGGATTCAATTTCATACAACAACCTTCAGATTAATACTGTATGCATGGGTCATACTGCATTCCCCCTTAATTAATGCACACGTCAGCTGTAGGAAAAGTGTCTTCGTTGTCCTACAATGCTGTCGGAATGTCTGAGTGTACTGGTAATTAATGGTGGATACTGTATTCGTGAGTCTTACAGTATTCCCCCTCAATTATTGAGTAAAAACATTAAAAACTTACAGGGAGTCAGGCTGTAGCAAACCCAATTCTTGTCGAAGCATACGGAATCTTGCTGTGCTGAGAGGTTTGGTAAAGATGTCGGCTAACTGAATATCTGTATGAACTTTCTTCAGCCGAACATCCTTGTTCTCAACATGATTTCTAATGAAGTGATGTTTCATATGGATATGCTTAGTACATGAATGCAATACAGGGTTGTGCGTTATTGCAATTGCACTCGTACTGTCACACATAATGGGTGTTCCCTTGGCTTCAATTCCATAGTCTGACAGTTGTTGTTGCATCTAAAGGATCTGCATACAGCAACTACCAGCAGCATAGTATTCTAATTCTGCTGTGGAAAGCGAGTTTGCCAATTGCTTCTTACTGAACCAAGATATAAGTCTAGGTCCAAGAAAGTGACAAGTTCCGGTTGTACTCTTCCTATCTAGCTTGCAGCCTCCGAGAGCCGAGTCGTTGTAGCCAACTAAATCGAATCCGCCTTCTTTAGGATACCACAGTCCTACATTGATTGTTCCTTTGATGTATTTCAGGATTCGTTTGGCTGTTGTGAAGTGTGATTCTTTAAGTGCTACTTGATATCGCGCACACACTCCTACAACAAACTGGATATCGGGCCTGCTAGCCATTAGGTACAGGAGTGAGCCAATAAACTTCCTGTAGAATGATTGATCAACCGGCTTTCCAGCTTCGTCAGCACTAATTTGCACGGAAGTGCTCATGGGGGTTGACGATGATTTGGAGCTATTCATTCCAAACTTGTTGAGAAGTTCCTTGCTGTATTTTTCTTGATTGATAAAAGTTCCTATAGGCAACTGCTTTACCTGCAAACCTAGGAAATAACTAAGTTCTCCCATCATACTCATTTCAAATTTACTTTACATGATACGAGAAAACCTTTGACATAAAGCAAGGTTAGTTGAACCAAATATAATATCATCTACATATATTTGAACCATCAGGAGATCATCACCTTCCTGTATTTTAAATAAATTCTTGTCCACAACACCTTTCTCGAATCTATTATCGGTTAGATATAGGGACAAGGTCTCATACCATGCTCTATGTGCTTGCTTAAGTCCATACAGCGCTTTTCTTAGCCTGTATACAAGGTCACCGCCTTCTGTGTTGATAAACCGTGGTCGTTGTTCAACATAGACTTCTTCGGCAAGTTCTCCATTCAGGAATGCACTCTTGACATCCATTTGGTAAATAATAAAGCTCTTATAGGCGGCAAAGGCTAAAAATATCCTAATGGATTCTAGTCTGGCAACAGGGGCAAAAGTTTCATCGTAGTCTATGCCTTCTTCCTGTCTGTAGCCTTGTGCAACTAGACGGGATTTGTTTATGATAATGAGTCCATTTCCATCCTTTTTGTTTCTAAATACCCATTTTGTTTTAATTACGGATTGATGCATTGGTCTGGGTACTAGATACCATATATTGTTTCTTTCAAAACCATTTAGCTCTTCTTCCATATATGTAATCCAATGAGAATTGTGTAGAGCTTCTTTGGTGGAAACAGGTTCAGATTGAGCTAAGAATACAGCGATCATGCACATGTTAAGTCTTCTAAGTTCAGATAGGGACTTCCATACAAGAAATGGAGATATCTCAGACTCGGGTTCTTCTTGCGCACATAGTACATTTCCTTGTGTACTCTGTATTCTCCTACGAGTAGATACACCAGCATCAATATTTCCTATGATCTATTCCTATGGGTGATCTCTTAACCATCTTCTGTTGGGTTCTAATTCGGCATCCCGTACTGTATCTTGAGTTGCTGTAGTTTCAGCTTCAGCTTGTACAGCATCGGCTTCATCTACATCTGTTCTTACAGCTGCGGGGTTGATTTCTAAGTGAACGACATGTTCTATAGGAGTTGTAGGGTTATCAATGGTGAGTTGTTGGATATTATGAGTGAGATCCTTTACTCCTGTAGGATCATGATGAGGTTCGTCGAAAACTACATGTACTAATTCCTCAATTGTCAGCTTCCTTTTATTAAAGATCCTGTAAGCTCTGCTGGCAGAGGAATATTCAACAAATATCCCTTCATCCGACTTCTCATCGATGGTTCTAAGTTGATCCTTCCCATTGTTCAAAACATAACATCAGCATCTAAAAATGTGAAAGTACGCAACTAAAAGAGTTTTGTTGTTCCATACCTCGTATGCTATTTTGTTGTGGTGTTTGTTGATGATACAACGGTTTTGTGTATAGCACACTGTATTGGTGGCTTCGACCCAGAAACGATGTGGCAACTTGCTTGCGGCAATCATGGTCCTTGTTGCTTCTTTTAGCATCCTGTTCTTTCGCTCGGTGACACCATTTTGTTGAGGCGTGCGGGCAGCTGAGTATTCGTGCTGTATCCCATTTACCCACCCGGAAGACTGGATCATCCTTTTCGATAAATCAGTTGAAGAAAGAGCTATCTACTTAAATTGAAATGGGGATGCCTTTCATAATTGGTGGAAGGGAACCAAGAATGATCCAAACAGGCCTTGGAGACATGCTGACTATAGGAGTTAGCCTGTAGGATCCCTCCCGTATTTTATTTTTTGAAACAGCAAAAATTATGTATCTTTTTGCCCAATCTTGTAATCCTTGCTCAAATATCAATAAAATGTATTTTTGTCTTGAAAGATTATAACTCGTAATCTACTGTGTTCCTGTATGATTAGGAAATAAATTCATTTTTTAAAAACAAGTATGAAAACTCGTTAAGAATATAAGCTGTAAGAACTTGTCTACGAACAGTTCATAGATTAAGTTGTATTCAACTAAATTACACTGTAAGATTGTGCATGCGCGCCAATCACAAGTTTAAGCTATAATACTCTTTCCTGTCAGAGTTGAACTCGCCTGCGAGTAGTTCATAATATTAGACTATTTGTTGAAGGCCAGAACATTCGACAGAAGACCAAAAGACTGCCCTCCTGTAAGATGTTTCAAAAAGGTTTCAACATCAAGGTTTTGGCATCATCAAGAACTTTTGGCAATATCAAGAGGTTTCAAAGGAGATGTGGCAATTATCAAAAAGGGGGAAATTATTGGGATAAACCCTGCTCGATGTTTTGATAAACTGCCAACATACAGCAAGATGTCAAAAGCCAACATACAGCAAGCCTTCGCGTTGCCATCACACAACAATAGAGTCATATAGCGCTAAGTATGGAAGCTGTCCCTTCATACAACACTCCATACAGCAGCAGCTTCTATATAGCCTACATCATAATTGGATAAGCATACACGCTGTAAGTATTGATTTCCTCAATACTTATCCAAACAAGACTAAAGACCGCTAGAACGGAATCTGCTTTATTCTCTAAAGTCAAGTCCCATTTGAAAAGAAGTATTTTAATACTGAAAGGATAAAGTATTTAAATACGAAATTCGATAGAGATCTTCAGACAGCACAAAATCTGGATCTTGGTCTATACAAGTCAACCATCCAGTTGTGGAACGGACTTTTGCTCAACGGATCTATTCCAAAAGCTATATATACCCCGAAGTTTAAAGTTCAAGACATAGACAGATATATACAGATACACACGAACACACAATCATACATCTGTGAAGAACATTCAAACTGTGCAAACTGAGATATACTGAGATTCCACGAGTTCTTCTAAAGAACAGTATATCAAGAGCAATAATATTTCTTCAAGCATACTGCCAATCCTGAGAGATGAAATATACAAGTGCTCATCCTTGAACAACACATCACCAGCTCTAAGCTCAAGAAAGTCAAGCTGTTGTGTTGTTACCCAAAATATTATCCGGAGATGATATTGCTGGAATGGTCGAGTAACAAACAAATGTGAGAGCACATCCGTAGGGAAAGTAAATAACACAAGATTTGCCGGGGTTATTAGTCCCGGGCTTGAATGCTCTCGCGAGATATTATTAGTACAAATATTTGGGAGTACAAATATTAATGTTAGAGTACAATTACAATGAGTGTAAAGACCCTAGTTATCTTAACTATCGAGCGTGAAGATTGCCGGAAGAGCCAGATATGATGCTCTGCGAGTTCTTATAACAACGATGGAGTGCTGTGACGATTGTGAGAAATCGACGGTCTCTCACAGTGTGTATTAGCTGAATGCCTGAGCTCCTGGACTTGTAAATCTCTTCAAACCTGAACTGTATGGAGTTTTTGCCTCTGCCGACCGTCTTTTGGTGAAGAGGTGCTGAGAGAGAAATCATAAATGGGTTCAAGAGAGAAAGCCCGAGAGGAGAGATCTTTTGTGAACGTATTGTCAATGCCTGAACGTTTTTCGGAACCTTTCTCCAGTTGCTGGAGGCTCTTTATTTATAGGATTGGGAGTCACTTGGCGATCGCCACTACTGTATTATAATAAGCGGGCGATCGTCTTTAGCACATGGGTTGGTCTCCTTGAAGTCCGCAGAAGTTGCTGGCTGCCAGAAATGCGAACTAATGAGAGGCCAACACGCGTTCATGTCGCTGTCCTGGGAGGCCCTACCTAGGACCTTTCGGCAGGCCTGTCGGTAGGTGAGGCCGTCCTTGTCACTGACAGCTACTGATGGGCTGGAGTCAACAATCCACGTTCTGCGGCGCCTTTCGCGGATCTGCACATGGGTCCTTCGCTTTGTGATCCAGTCTTCGTAGACTTTGACAGACGATGGCCTTGTTCGTGGCACAGGACGGTCGTCCTTGGTCGGGCACCAGAGTCGATCGCTAGGTGCCAAAAGGCGATCGCCTTGGGAGTCGATCGCTAGATACTCGAAGGTGGACTGTTAACTTCGTTTTGACAAGTTCGTCGTAGCTCCTTTGGTCGTGAACTCGGTCGCTCGGCCCTTATACCTATTGCCGTTGAGGCGTATAAATCGCCGCACAACAATTGCCCCCCAGCTCGCTCCGATGTTGGAAACGTGGGGTGAGGTGGTTCTACTGGCGATCGCTTAACTTTGACGAGTGACCTAGCATTTTACGGAACAGGTGATCATCTTGAGCGGATTGGTTTTGAATATGGACGACCAGGTCGGTTGCTGAAATGAGCGGGAAGTGATAGCAATCGTGGAAAGTCTCCGGGGCACATTTCGGGTTCCTGTTGGGGGAGACCGATGGTTAGTTATGACTCCTCGTCAGGCGTGTCCTTGAAAAGATGCGTATGCGGATTTCAAGGGAGGCATTAATTGCGATGGTTGCACTTTGGCCCCCGAGATTCTCCTTATTTGCACGGAAACCCCTGCCTTTTCCTATAAAAAGGGGTTCGGCTACAGTGTTAAGAACCTTATGCGATTTCATCGGAGAAGAAGAATATTGCCGAAGAATTTTCTGAAGCTTTGACTGCCGGTCGTCGATCGACTCAACCCTCGGTAAGAAACACTCATTTTCTCCTCTTCTTGTTTCGAGAATATCTGGAGTACCTCATCGTCTGGAAAGGACATCGCCTCTTCCGCCGGGACTTCGACTGTCCGGGGAGGATCCTCCGCGAAATTCCATTTGTAGACGGCTGCTGAGGCTATCCGCGCCGGTATTGATCATGCAGAGGTCGAGGCACTGTTCAACGAGGCCGACACTGCCAGGGAGGCGGAGACTGAGCAGGCTGGCGGAGAAAGATTTGGTAGTGAGGGCATATTGGGAGCAGCATAGTGCCTTTGGCCAAGCCTATTTGGCCTTCGCAGAAATCATGGAGAGGTTGGCCGGTCTGTGCCCCAAGTTTGATTATCGGGAGTACTCGATCGCCCATCCCTATCAGTCGGCAAAGTGGTCGCTGTTTCGGGCCGCGCAGTGCTCTCAGTGGTCCCTCGGCCAGATCAGGAGCTCGGCGACCAGGAAGGACCTGGCCGTCTGGAGGGCGAGGTACCATATCCCTTCAGATATGGATCTTTTCGCGCCAGCCGAGAACGAGCGAGCTGACCAACCCCCGGAGGGTATGGTCGCCGTGAATGAGGCGATAATGGAGGCCGGGCTGCGGTTCCCTCTGTCGTTTGCCGTCTCTCATTTGCTGGCCGTCTGGAATGTGGCGCCGCTTCAACTAACGCCGAACGCCTGGCTCCAGATCATCTATGCCCTCACCTTGTTCGGCGGTCACCGATTGTACCGCCATCCCTCGCCATTGGAGATGAACCACTTATTCAAGCTGACGGTTCAGAAGGGGTCTATTGGCGGCTATCATATCCAAGGCCGTTCCGGTCGGGTGATCCTTGGGGTTCCGAACAAGGTGCGGGGCGATCCGGCGAAATGGTTCTGGGACGGCGGTGCATGGAAGGCATCAGCGAGCGACAATCCCACGGGTGAGCTGGATATTCCCACTAGCTTTCGGGAGAGGAATCCGGGTAAAGGTTCTGACCCTCCCTTTGTTCGGATATGTTCTGAACTGATCTAATTTGGTCTTCCTTTTGCAGGTTTCCATATTCCGGTGGCTGACGAGCTACCTTTCGATTTCCTGGTTGTCTGGGAACAGATACGCAGTCTTCCGGACGACGATTTAGATGCTCGCCGGATTAACAAAGATAGCCATTGGCTGTCTGCTCGGCGGTTCCGCTTTCCGCGACACCTTTCGGTCCCAGGTATGAATTTACACGATCTCCTTTTGGTTGGCGATTGTCCGGTTTGAGGAATGTGTCTAACCGTTGTTTGATTGTTCCTTCTTGCAGAGGAACGCTTCCCTCGCTTCTTGGAGCCTCCGCCGGAGATTGCTATGTCGAACCCCGGAGTTTTGAGTCGCCTGCGCCAGAAGAAGTCGAGTAGAGTTCCTCCGGTGGCGCTACCTCTTGTTCCGGAGGTGAGGCCTCACGTGGATACGATCGCTGCAGGGGAGGAGGTTCGGGAGGAGGGACTCCGGTAGAACCGCAAGCGACAGAGGTCGGGGGATCCCCCAGTCTCTGCCCTTATTGGTGAGCCGCCGATCGCCACGCCTCCGCTCTCCGCGGTCCCCTTGGTGGATGAGCCTACACCTTCGTTGGCTTTCTTGCAAGCCATGGCGATTGCAGAGGCCGAGACCCCTCGCGGGAAACCGTACTTCGGTCGTGACCCGGAGAAAGCAGAGAGGTAATCTTTGTTTTGCTTTGCTGAGTTGTCACTTGCGTAGGAGATGTGCTAACTCTTCTGCTCTTGATGCAAGATCCGCAGCACTAACCCCGGATGCCCGCCGCTGGTATTGGATTTCCTCGCGAGCCGATCTCCTCGCGTGGCCCGTGATATCCCGCAATACGTCAACCGAGCTGTTTCTGCTTTGCCGAAGGCCTAGACGACCGACTTGGATGCGATCGCCCGCCAGCGATCGGGGGACACGATGCAGGCTGCTTTCGCTCTCACCCTCCAGGCGGCGACGATGGCTGCCCAGGCTGTGAAGGAATTCTAGGGGAGTCCTTCTACTTCCCGTCTTCAGGCGGACCTCGAGGCCGCTCGGAAATAGAACTATGAGTTTGCCGAGAGGATCGTGGCTATGGAGAAGGACTCCTTGGACGCGGCTAAGCAGGCAAGTCGTGATCTTGAGGTGGCGAGACAGGATTCTGAGCGAGCCCGAGCGACAGTTGACCGACTTCGGGATCAGATGACAGATGCCCGTCGGTCGCAGGCTGCTCAGAAGGAAGCGGATTAGCTGAAGGTAACTATCGCTCGGCTGACTAGCGAGCTTTCATCGTCGAGGGGAGAGACGGCTGCTAAGGAGTCCGAGCTTCAGGGTGCGCAACAGGCGGTTGCGGAGTTGAAAGGAAAGCTGGAGGCGACCGAGGCCGATCTGTTTCTCAACATGGAGTTCGTCAGCGAGTTTGCCTATTACATGGCGTTCGCTGACTCGCTTCGCGCCGCTAAGAAAGGAGGGCTGGAGGTCGGCCCTATGGCTGAAAACTTCAAGGCATACGCGTTGGAGCATCCTCTTCATCCTGCCTTCTCTGTGCCGATCTCGGACCTCTCGGAAATCAGCATAGACCTGAGATGGTACCCGAATCCCGAAAATCTTGTTCATCCAAATGCCCCGGAGGACGGGGAGGCAGCTCCGGAAGCCGGCGAGGGATCGCGGGCCGATCCAGTGGTCGAAGGTGAAGGCCAGACAGGGGCAGCCTGAGGTATCTCGTCTCTTTTGTTTTTGTTTTGTAATTTTGTAGCTTTGTTGTACTTAGGCCTATGGGCGACCGTGTATGTACTTTGATATTCCAAGTAAATGAAATGAAAGTTTGCTTCTTCGATGTATTACTCGAATGATTGCTTTTCTGAGTCTTTGCATGACTTTATATAGATGTGTGAGGAGATGTTGGCCACTAAGTATACTGGATACAGTTTGGAAAATAGTTTAAACAACAAACTGTATGGATTTTAAATCTGAGTGCGTAGCGGAAGTCTTGGATACAGTAGGTTGTTGTGGATACAACAACTGAGTGTATAGTGTATACTTAATTTATCACAGTAATTAAAACAGTAAAAGCTGAAGGTAAATAACACAGTAATTAAAGTGGTTCGAGGTAAACCCCTCTACGTCCACTGGTCCTCCACACAGGAGTAAAAAGTTTATTATAATTACTACGTACACAACTACGTAATTATAACAACACACACAATCAATATATCGTTCACACAGATTGATATAAAGATCTTAGCTTAAACCGTTCACCGCAGTTGGTTTTGAGCTAATGCTTTGACTTGCTTCTTCACACAGTTCTCAAGCTTCGTCTTCTTCAATGCAAATCCTTCACACACAGTTCCGGAGAAGCACAGATTGTTCGGTCCACACAGGGCTGATCTTGAGTTTGTTCAACGTATAAAGCAGATGGTGAACAACAACTTTGACTTTAAGAGCTTTCGGTGATGAAGTGTTGTTCGGGATGATGAGCACTATATATCTCTTTAGATCTTAATTGCGGTAAGCTTTGGAGATATGTTTTGCTCGATGATAACTTTTGATAGCTTGAGTGTTAGGTGGTAGTTCTTGATCTTCAATGCCTTCATAAGATATATATAGTCTCTGAAATATATATCCGTTGAGATGTATCCGTTTGAATGAGATTTCGTTCCAACGGGATTATGACACGATCCGGATTTCGCGGGATTCTGAAGATCTGAAGACTGGCAGTATTTAAATACTTCATCCTTGAGTATTTAAATACTTCTTTATTCAACGGGACTTGACTTCTGGATATTCCTTCTTTGTCCAGTTGTGAGCTGTATGGAAGATAACTGTATTTTGAGTTTCAAGACAGTTTCCATACTTTGTCTTTTACAAGACTTCTTGTTGTACTGAAGGGCTTCACTATATGCTGATTCGAGGCGGGTCTTCGATACAGGATAAAGCCTCAAAGCTTCGATACAGTTTCCTTTACTGTATTCGGATTGGCATATATGTCAAAACCTCTTTATTAAATATCATTCGATACAGGGATCGGATATCCCGGCTGTTTCGATACAGGGTCTTTGTTTTCCCAACAATTTCCCCC
Source organism: Orobanche coerulescens (assembly GCA_033398695.1). NCBI lineage: Eukaryota > Viridiplantae > Streptophyta > Magnoliopsida > Lamiales > Orobanchaceae > Orobanche > Orobanche coerulescens. The sequence goes on from CM065801.1 coordinate 14,415,490, forward strand.
TTTTTGACAATTTGCCAAGACTTGCTTTCTTAATTTTTCAAGTCTTCTTGATGACTCCAAAACCTTCTTCATGAAGTGATCTTCTTTGATGTCTTCTGGCAGATTTCTTGGTCTTTCGTCAAAAGGTCTGACTCAGCCTACAATAATGAACTGCTCGCAGGCGAGTTCAATACAGTTTAAGATTTATTACAACTTAAGCTTATGATTGGCGCGCAGGCACAATCTTACAATGTATTCTAAGCTTACAACTGAATTCATGAACTGTTCGTAGACTAGTTCGTACAGCTTAATTTTCAATCAAGTTATCTAACTTGAGATTGCTATCAAACAATTTAAGTAATCATACATCAACACAGTAGATTACGAGTTGTAATCTTTCAAGACAAACAAATGCTTTTATTGATATTCAAAATGAATTGAGTACAGAGTTTGCTATTTCGAATAGAAATTACAAAAAATAATATACAGAGATTTTAGCTCCTTATCTATAGTCCGCATGCCTCCATGGCTTTTTCCCTGGTTCATTCTTGGTACCACGCCACCAGTTCTAAAGAGAATCATTGCCTCGATCCTGGTATATAGCTCTTCCTTCATAGGATCGATCAAAGGCAAGTATCCAGTCTTCTGGATGGGTGATCTGATCTCCTCTTCTGTGTTTGGATTTCATCTCGATTTGGAGAGGGAGTTTCCCGCTTCTAGCATCTTCGTAAATTTGTCTGCGGCCTCCGCTAACGTTTTATAGTTCTTGAAGATGGCGGATTCCCTGATGAGTTTGACAAAGTATCTCATCAGTTCGTTCTTCCTCCAGTGCTTCACTTCGTCGGTAGTAGGATTGCGGTTGGTCGGCAGAAGAATTTCAGAAGGTCTCTGAATAAGAGTTTTCCAAGGGACATTGGGATCATGAAATTCAGTGGGAGCACAAATTTTAAAACTTTGGGAGGGAGGTGCTAGTTTGTTCAACTCAGCGGTAATCTTGTTTTGAGCGACCTCAAATTCCCTTTCTTGTTGCATCCTGATTCTCCTAGCAGCTTCTCGTGCCTCTTCCCCCTTTTTGGCTTCATCAAGACTTTTCAGGATTTCTAGAGCAGCATCCTGTTTTGTCTCGATGCTAGTCATTCTCTCTACAAGGGAGGAAAGAGTCTGCGACATTTCCTTAATGCATTTGTCGTGGCCTTGCGATTGAGAGAAGTTTTCAATCATAGCACAAGCGGTCTTGGCTTCAGCTATCCTCGTTTTTGTTGCTTCTTCCTTCAGCAGTTGCTCCTGCTTATCTTCCATGATTTTCAAAGCTTGTTTGAAAACTTCTGGCAAAATAATGAATGCGTCGACAACACGAGATACTTCATGTTGAAGAGTAGTCATTTATTCGACGGCAGAAGTATGCATCCAATTTAATGCTTTTTCAACGGAAGATAGAGCATTTCGCATCTGGATGAATACAGTTTGAAGGCCAAGTGCACGCAGGCGCTCTTTTCTTGCGGCAGAAATCGGAGAATCTGGTTGGTCAAGGTCTGCAGAGCTGTTCAACCTTCTTACATTCACGGATAGGCGTGAAGTAAGTTGGACATCCTCAGGTTCGATACCGTCCTCGGATTCCACGGTTGAAGGGGCGGGAGCAGCTTCCTGTGGTTCGCGACAGGGGGTTGAGAAGCTTCTGTTGCGAAGATTCTTCAGCATACATGGATACAGGAGGGACCGAATCCTCCTGTTGTCTTTCGAGAGCAGCTTCTTGGTCGCGGCAGCTCGGTGCTGTTCAAAATTTCTTCTACTTCCCAGATTCCTCTTCGTCGGGAATGTTCTCATCTTTGTGGCGAAGGGGATTGTTTTGAGTAGAAGGCCCTTCGTCGTCTGCAGGTGGAGAGGCGTCTCGAGCTTCATCCCCTTCACGACTCATCCTCAGACCTGCTTGTAAGGCATCGTCGTCGTCGTCTGAGTCATGATCTTCGTCGTCTTTTGGATTAGTGGGAGAATCCTCTGACTTTTTCTTTCCTTTCCTCCGAGCGTCAGATTTGTGCAGAAGATGGATTTCAATTAGATCTTTGCAGGAGGGATTGTCACATCGAAGCAGCGCCTCAATTTCTGTTGAGTCCGTCACTTCTGAGACGAATCTCTCTTCGTGGCTCCAATCGCTCCCGGTTATGCAGTGTATCGTGCGGAGCTAGCACTGTAGCCTTTCCATTGCAAAAATCTTTCGTAGGCGTGTTCAATTTGAACCGAAAGAAGGGTCGATTAATAATCGAGTCGGGAGGGGCTTCGTGCGGTGTGCAGACGGCGTAGCGAGGATTCTGTGCAGGTATGGGATCACATGCGGAAGAGGGACTTCTTACAGGGGATGGTGCCCTGAAGGAAGAAGGATCCTGTACGGGTGTGGGATCCCGCAGAGGAGAAGTAGCTTTTGGCTCCAAATGGGCAGCCGACTCGCTAAAGTCTTGATCGTTGGCAGATGTCTCAATATCCGTCCTAGCCGCCAAAGGCTCGGGATCTACTGTCGATACAGTAGGAGGCACCTCTTCCACAGGGGTTGGGCCCTGGGGTTCTTCGTCAGTGGGTTGAGCCACGGGGGAGACTTCCTTGGAGGGCTTGGCAGATTTGATTTTCGAAAGCCTCCGAAGTCTCTTCTTGGGCTTCTCACCAGCAGAGTGTTTCTTGCTGTGAGATCTCTTTCGCTTCTTTGAAGATTCCACTTCTTCGAACTTCAAGGATTCATCTCTTGGATTATCAGAAATTGGCATGTGCCTGGTTCTTGGGTGGTTGCAAGACAAGGTGCTCTGGTTATACTGTGATGCTTGACGCCTCCTAAGTATATCCTCGAGCTATTCTTCTTCGCATCGGCGGATTGCGTCGATCCGCACTTCGTCGGGATATAGTTCAACATTAAACCGAAAGATTTCTTAAGGTGGCGGTTTGCACACCTCCTCTTGTAGGCGCTTCAGGATTATTTGGCACCAATTGACCTTTTCACAGGTCAGAATAGCCACCATCATCCTGAACCTGAAGTTGGTACACATCTCGAACGCACCGGTTCGATTCTCAATAATCCTGGAGCAAAAATCATGAAGATACACATAAGGAAGACAAAAGTTTTTCTTGTGACAAGTAGTCGTCACCATGTCAACAACTTTGGACCCTGTGAACAGTCCATAAAATTTAGTAATGAGCTCTCGAGACCCGAATGTCTCAAGTTGATCCATGGTCAGGCCATCAGCGGGTAGCCTGTAGATGCTCTGGAGCAGATCGTTGTCGTCTGAGATCTCAACTCCCCTGGGTATGGCAGTGATGTCAGCAACATGACCTCCTTGGGCCAATGACAGAAAACGTACGGCGGCGTTGAGGTAGAATTCCTCAACCAGATGGGTGTCGAATTTGTCAGCAGTCTTGCTTCCAAGGCGATAGAGGCCTTGTTGTTGAAGACGAGTTATGATATATTCCATGGGTTATGCGTCGTTGGTTTACGAGAGAATACGCTCAATGATGAGTTTGGAGAAGATCCGCCATCAATGATGTTAGCAGATTTCTTGAGCAGGAGAAGAATATTGTCCACCATTGATGTTTTCTTAAGAAAAGGTGCAAGAAAATAATCGAAATATGCAGTAAAATGCGAGAAAAATATGTAGAGGCTTTTGCTTGAGAACTCTTGAATTTGCGAAAGCGTAAAGAGTCTCTAATGGCGATTCGGTCCTTTTTATAGGCAGGCGTGAAATAGGGTTTTGCAGTACGAATGGTCAGATTTTAAGGGATGGGAACCGGTTTTGAAATCAACGGTTAAGATGGACTGAGTGTAACTGGTACGCTAATCCATTGAAATGTTTAAAAATTGAGCGGGTCCCACTTCTGACATAGGTTGATACCCTAAATGCCTAAAACGACGGTTTAAAAATAATAAATAATTTAAAGACATCGCGGCTTTTGAGATTCAGTAGTCCAGATGTCGTGTAAGGCATTTAATGTACATGACGTTTGACATAAAAACAGGGCACGTGGACAAAAATTATTTTGAAAGGAAATAAAATTATATTATATACTGAATCAAAATCCTATAGCATGTCTTTGTTTCGCGTCGATCTGACGTTCCCCCTAAAAAGGTGCTTATAGGTTTTGAATTCCATACGGCAATATTTGTATTAATGCAGTATTCATGGGTCTCTGATATTCCCCCTTAATTATTGCACACACCAGCTGTAGGATTCATATGTCTTCGCTCGCTACAGTGCTGTATTAACGATTCTGAGTGTACAAATAATTAATGTTGGATACTGTATTCTTGTGTCTTACAACATTCCCCCTCAATTGTTGAGTAAAAAAAGTAAATTACTTACAGGGAGTCTGGCTGTAGCATTCCCAATTCTTGTATGAGCATGTTGAATCTTGTTGTGTCGAGCGGCTTGGTGAAGATGTCGGCTAGCTGAACGTCTGTATGAACCTTTTCCAGACGAACATCCTTGTTCTCGATGTGATTCCTTTAAAATGATGCTTCATGTTGATATGCTTAGTGCGCGAGTGCAGAACAGGATTTTGCGTGATTGCAATTGCACTCGTGCTATCACACATGATTGGAGTCTCTCTAGCATCGATTCCATAGTCTGACAGTTGTTGCTGCATCCAAAGGATCTGCATACAGCAGCTACCAGCAGCATAGTACTCTGATTCAGCCGTGAAAAGAGAGTTAGCCAATTGCTTCTTACTGAACCAAGAAACGAGTCTAGGTCCGAGAAAGTGACAAGTTCCACTTGTGCTCTTCCTATCTAGCTTGCAGCCTCCGATATCCGAGTCGCTGTATCCAACTAAATCGAATCCGCCTTCCTTAGGATACCATAGTCCTGCATCGACTGTTCCTTTAATGTACTTCAGGATTCGTTTAGCTGTATTGAAGTGTGATTCCTTAGGTGCAACTTGGTATCTCGCACACACTCCAACAGCAAACTGGATATCGGGCCTGCTAGCCGTTAGGTACAGGAGCGAACCAATGAGCTTCCTGTAGAGTGATTGGTCAAACGGCTTTCCGGCTTCATCAGCACTAATTTGCACGGAAGTGCTCATGGGGGTTGGCGAGGATTTGGAAGTGTTCATTCCAAATTTGTTGAGAAGCTCCTTGCTGTATTTCTCCTGGTTGATAAATATACCTGTAGGCAACTACTTTACCTGCAAACCTAGGAAATAACTAAGTTCTCCCATCATACTCATTTCAAATTTGCTTTGCATGAGATGAGAGAACCTTTGACATAAAGCAAGGTTAGTTGAACCAAAAATAATATCATCCACATAGATTTGCACCATAAGAAGGTCATCACCTTCTTGTATCTTGAACAAGGTTTTGTCCACAGCACCCTTCTCAAATCCGTTGTTGGTTAGATACTGCGACAGGGTTTCGTACCAGGCTCTAGGGGCTTGTTTAAGTCCATACAGTGCTTTCCTTAGCCTGTAAACTAGATCGATACCGTCTGTGTTGGCAAACCCTGGTGGTTGTTCAACATAGACTTCTTCTGCAAGATCTCCATTCAGGAAAGCACTTTTGACGTCCATTTGGTATACGATAAAACTCTTATGGGCGGCAAAGGCTAAAAATATCCTAATAGCTTCTAGTCTCGCTACAGGGGCGAAGGTTTCATCATAGTCGATTCCTTCTTCCTGACTATAGCCTTGTGCTACTAGTCTGGATTTGTTCCTTATGATAAGTCCATTTCGATCCTTTTTGTTTCGAAATACCCATTTGGTTCCTATAACCGATTGGTGTGTTGGTCTGGGTATAAGATACCATACATTGTTTCTTTCGAAACCGTTAAGCTCTTCTTCCATAGATGTTATCCAATGAGAATTGTTAAGAGCGTCTATGGTCGAAACAGGTTCGGACTGGGCTAAGAATACAGCGATAGTGCACATATTGAGTCTCCTAAGTTCGGATTGAGATTTCCATTCAGGAAACTGTGAAACTTCAGCATTAGATTCTTCTTGTGCACAAAGTACATTTCCTTGTGTACTCTGTATTCTCCTACGAGTAGAAACACCGGCATTAATGTTTCCAATGATCAGCTCTTGCGGGTGATCTCTCAACCATCTTCAGTCGGGTTCTAATTCAGGATCCCGTACTGTATCGAAAGATTCTGTGGATACAGCTTCAGCTTGTACAGCGTCGGCTTCATCCACATCGATTCTTACAGCTGCGGGGTTGATTTCTAAATCAACGACAGGTTCTATGGGTGTTGGTGGATCCAAGATAGATAGATGGTGAATGTTCTGAGTGATATCATCTACTCCTGTAGGGTCATGGTGTGGTTCGTCGAACACTACATGAACTGATTCCTCGATCGTCAGCTTCCTTTTATTGAAGATTCTGAAAGCTTTGCTGACGGAGGAGTATCCTACGAATATTCCTTCATCTGATTTTTCATCAAAGGTTCTAAGTTGGTCCTTCCCATTGTTCAATACATAACACCTGCATCCAAAAATGTGAAAATACGAAACTAATGGAGTTTTGTTATTCCATACCTCATATGCTGTTTTGTTGTGGTGCTTGTTGACGATACAGCGGTTTTGAGTGTAGCACGCTGTATTGGTTGCTTCACCCCAGAAACGCTCTGGCAATTTGCTTGCGGCAATCATTGTCCTTGTTGCTTCTTTCAACGTCCTATTCTTTCGCTCGGCAACACCATTTTGTTGAGGTGTACGGGCAGCTGAGTATTCGTGCTGTATTCCATTCTCCGAACAGTATTGCTCTATGAAGCGGTTAGTGAATTCTGTACCTCTGTCGGAACGAATGCACATGATACTCGATGCCTTTTCATTTTGCAACTTTCTCAGGAGCTCGGGCAGCTTTGATGTTGTTTCCTTCTTCTTGCTAAGAAAGATCGTCCAAGCATACCTGGAATAATCATCAAAAACAACCATGCAGTATTTCTTACCTCCCAAACTTACTGGGTCTACAGGACCGTAGAGATCCATGTGTATCATTTCCAACACTCTTTGGGTTCAAAGGTAGGATTTGCTTTTCAGGGTTGACTTGATTTGCTTGCCTTTCTGGCATGGTCCGCAGATGCTGTCCTTCTTGAATGACACATTTGGCAAACCTCTTACCATTCCCTGTCTTGAGAGCTTGTTGATCGTCTTGAAGTTAATGTGAGACATCCTCTTGTGTCATAGCCAGCTAAGATCTGCAGTGCCTTTGGCAACAAAGCATGGAATTGAGGAGCTCATAGGCTTCGATCGGCCAATGTACATATTACACGATGCTTCACCTGTAAGCACAACTTTCTTGGTTTGGGTGTTCTTGACTCTACTGATGATCTATGTAGAACTTCACCGAGAAGCTGTTTATCACAATCGCTAATACTAAGTAGATTATACTGTAAGCCTTCAACATATGCAACATCGGTGACCTTGAATTTCCCGACAAGTAGATTTCCTTTCCCTCTTGTTCTTCCTTTAGACTTATCACCGAAGCGAACTTTTGGACCGCGACCTTCTACAAAATCAGATAGCTTGCTCCTATCTCCGGTCATGTGACGAGAGCATCCACTATCAAAGTTCCAGGTATCCTCCTCTATAATGTCCTGTAACAAAGAAATTAGGTAGATTTAGGTCCCCTTTGATTTTTGGGTCCATGTATGTTAGTTCCTTTAGGTACCCAAGTTTTCCTGGCAGCAATTGGTTTACTGTAGGACATACTTGGTACAGTGTTGCGATATCTACGGGGGGCATATCCGTAGTCGTTATAATCATGATAATTATTATGCATGTAAAATTCAGGGTTATTATTATTATTCCAGTACGAGTGCCGTCTAGGAGGTGGAGCCATTTTCTTAGGCCTAACAGCTTGTCTTCTGGGTCTCCAGTTGGATTCCTAATGCTGTTGTTGATACTGAACTGGCATCTGCTGTCTTGAGGAATAACGGGGCTCCTGTATCCAATACATCGGCGTGCTGTACTGATAGTACTGCCGTGCGGGCCTTTGGTGGTTGGATACAGCCTTCCTTCTGAACGGCTATTGACGCTGTTGATATGCTCTGGGTGCATGCTGTTGAGTGCGCCTCACATGTTGGAATGGCTTATGATTCCGCTGTCTGGTATAGGATTGCGGGAATTGCAGCCTTCGGTTTTCTCGGTACAGCAGGTTCCTTCATGGGACTAGGGGTATCTTCCGATTCTGGAATGTGTTCCACACTCTTGACGAACACTGTACTAGTTTTCCCTTTGTTTGAACATGAGCTGTATCCTAAGCCACTTTTATCATGAGCATGTTGCCCAGTGCTCAGAATTTCTTCCATTCTTTTGGACGATTTTTCAAACGACTTCAGAATGGTCTCAAGTTCAGTTTCTCGCTTTTCGAGAGTTGTGATTTTGGTTTGTAGTAGAACCAAATCATTTGTCTTGCTCTCATTGTGGGTTTTAACCTCATTTAGTTCATGAGCAAGTTGATGATTCCTCTCCATGAGTTTTTCAAAATCGACCTTGCTGGTTTCACAATCAAGAGACATATTTTCATAATTTATTTTCAGCAAGTCATTTTCATCTTTCAGCTCTAAATTTGTTAATTGAAGATGTATATTTTCAGTTTTTAGAGTCTCATGGGCCTTTTGAATGTTTTTAAATTCATTCATCATATTTTCAAAAGTATGAGATGCATTTGACGGAATAGCTGAGGTTGAACTTACCTCATCGTTGCTGTCTTCACCTTCTGGAACATCTTTGGCCATAAAGCACATATATGCTTTATCATCGAACTCATCGTCAGATGAATCACTTTCAGTGACCACCTGAAGACATTCTGCTGATTTGGATGGTGTGGGGGAGGCTTCTGATTCTCCAATCAGGGCCTTGAGCTTGTCTTTCCAAGCACGTCTTCTTTCATCTCTCTCTTGTTGCTCGGCCTCAGGCAATCTTTAGACTTTGGGATGAGGACATTTATTTGCATAATGGCACAGTTTCTGCGGTTATAGCACGAGTTAGCATCACCGAGATGATGTTTCGGTACTTACCTTGTGGACGGGTTTGGGCTGTAGGAGTCTTTCAGTGTTTGATGAACTTTTTGAATTTATGCATGAGAAGCGCCATTTCATCTTGGGACGTGATGTCGTCCACTGTCGGCATTCTTTTGGCCCAGGCTTCGGAGCTAGGCATCTTTGTGTCGATGGTTCGTCTGACGGCGAGCTGTGACCTTTGAAGTAGATTCTTCAGCTTTCTCTCTTCTGTCAATATCATACTCGAAAGCTTTGAGGTCAGAGAAGAGATCAAAAGTAGATATTTCATTAAGATTACAGGATACACGCATAGCTGTGGTCTTAATGTCCCATCGGGCTGGGAGAGATCTGAAAATTTTTAAGTAATTCTCCTTTTGGGTTTAAATTTTGCCCAACGCTTCAAGTTCACCAACAATACCAGTGAATCTGAGGTCAAGTTCCTCAAGTGTTTCCGTTGGTTTCATTTCAAAAGATTCAAATTGCTGAGTTAGTTTTGAAATCTTATTTTCTTTTGAGAGCTCAGTTCCCTCACAAATCAACTTGAGTTTATCCCAGATTTCTTTGGCTGTTTTGCAGCTCTTTACCTTTGAGAACGTGCCTTTGTCAAGAGTGACAAATAATGCGTTCTTAACCACATTGTCGAGATTGGATCGCTTCCTTTCATCTGTTGTCCATTGCTCGCATTCCTTCTCGAGCATTTCAGCATGGGCTTGGCCCTCAATACTTGCGGCCGGATTTACCTTCATGATCTTGATAGGACCATCCTGTATAACAAAAATCATCTCTTCGTGCATTGCTGCAAGATGAGCTTCCATTCTAATTCTCCAGTCGTCAAATTCGTTAATAGAGAACATAGGGACTTTGTTAATCATAGAAGTATCCATACTGATAATATAGGAATGAAAGAGACTGTTTTGAAAATAAGTGATTTGAATCTGATTCGGTTAAAAAGAAATACGACTGATTCTTTTTAGAATCAACCTCTCCGATACCACTTGTTGGCCACTAAGTATACTGGATACAGTTTGCAAAATAGTTTAAACAACAAACTGTATGGATTTTAAATCTGAGTGCGTAGCGGAAGTCTTGGATACAGTAGGTTGCTGTGGATACAGCAACTAAGTGTATAGTGTATACTTAATTTATCACAGTAATTAAAACAGTAAAAGCTGAAGGTAAATAACACAGTAATTAAAGTGGTTCGAGGTAAATCCCTCTACGTCCACTGGTCCTCCACACAGGAGTAAAAAGTTTATTATAATTACTACGTAGACAACTACGTAATTATAACAACACACACAATCAATATATCGTTCACACAGATTGATATAAAGATCTTAGCTTAAACCGTTCACACAGATTGGTTTTGAGCTAATGCTTTGACTTGCTTCTTCACACACAGTTCTGAAGCTTCGTCTTCTTCAATGCAAATCCTTCACACACAGTTCCGGAGAAGCACAGATTGTTCAGTCCACACAGGGCTGATCTTGAGTTTGTTCAACGTATAGAACAGATGGTGAACAACAACTTTGACTTTAAGAGCTTTCAGCTGATGAAGTGTTGTTCAGGATGATGAGCACTATACACTAGTAGAAACAGCCCCTTCCTTGACCCTTTTTTTATGACCAACAGTCGAAGATGACTCGCAAATAGCTTAGTCACATAATCAGAGTCATAACGCGTAAAATTTCCATTAGCGATGACGCAAGTTTACATGTGTCAAAAAGTGGCAGTCATAATCTTTTAAAATTTATTGATATCGATGACCAGCATTTTTGTTCGTCGTAAAATGGAGTCATAAATGAAAAACACGGAGTACCCCCGTGTATGCGGGTCATCTCCAAAACGTCGCGTTATAATTTTTTTTTTCATTCCCCCTATATTCCCTCCTACTCCACTTATCAATTCATTCCCTCCTATTCCCGTCAACACAAGAAACACACTCAAACACACACACTTAACCCAAATCTCACAAATCTCTCACAAACATCAGTCGATTCATCACTCAAATCACTCAAATCTCTCAAACACACACACTTAGTCGATTCACCCCCAAATCTCACACACATCAGTTGATTTTTCCCCAAATCTCTCAAGCCCTAATTTCAGTCTATTTTGCCCTAATTTCAGTCGTTTTGTGGAAGTTGCAGTCGCGTAATCAAAAAGGTATGTTCATAAAACGTAATCAAAACTCTCATGGATAAATCTTGGATTCTGTCCGATAGATTATCAATCGCGTACGAGGAAGGTGTGAATGCATTTTTAGAGTTTGCACAATGTAATAATCCGAATTCGGACACCATTCCATGTCCTTGTGTAAACTGTATAAATTTGTGTCACACTTCAGTTTCCAACATGCGCTATCACCTGTTTAAACACGGGTTCGATGAGAAGTATAAGGTTTGGTCCTTCCACGGAGAGAGTTTATCTAAGTCTGAACCTAATGAGTCTAATCAGCCTAGACGTCCTCAGTTCGACTACGCGAAGGAGATGCTACATGATGCCTACACATATGCAGAGAATGAACCTAGTTCATTGAAGTCACTTCTTGAACAATGCGACAAGCCACTTTATGAAGGGTCTAACCATAATGTACTAAGTGGGTTGCTGAAATTCCAACATTTGAAGGGTCAATTTGGCTGGTCTGATACAAGCTTTGATGCTTTATTGGGCGAGCTAAATGATGTTTTGCCTCCAAATAATGCAATCCCTAAGTCGCTATACGAAGCCAAGAAGTTGCTAAAAGGCCTAACTATAGAATACATAAAGTATCATGCTTGTGCTAATGACTGTGTCTTATTCTGGAAAGAACATGAGGATGCTACTCAATGTCCAACATGTGGCACTTCTCGGTGGAAGGAGAATTCCAAGAACGTGCCGAGAAAAGTTGTTTGGTATTTTCCGCCAATTCCTAGATTTAGGAGAATGTTCGCGTCACCAGAAACCGCACGGGACCTGACTTCGCACGCGCAAGGTCGGGTCAGTGATGGAAAGCTGAGACATCCTACATTTCCTCATCTTGGAAACTTGTTGATGACAAGTGGAAAGACTTTGGAAACGAAGATAGGAATCTGAGGTTAGCCTTGTCCGCGGACGGTATAAATCCTCATAAGTCATTAAGTGCAAAGTATAGTTGTTGGCCGGTTACCCTAGCAACATACAATCTGCCTTCTAATTTGTGTATGTCAAGAAAGTTCTTGATGTTGACTCTATTGATATCAGGTCAAAGGCAACCTGGTAACGATATCGATGTCTACTTGGCACCACTAATTGCAGATCTAAAAGAGTTGTGGGAACCGGGCGTTAAGACATACGATGCTTATAGGAAACAGTTCTTCAATTTAAAAGCAGTCTTACTTTGGACTATAAATGACTTTCCCGCATATGGTGACCTGTCGGGGTGTGTTACCAAAGGTTACAAAGCGTGTCCAGTATGTTCCGAAGAGACCTACTCACAATGGCTAACAAATTCCAAAAAAGTATGCTTCCTCGGGCATAGAAGATTCCTCCCAGTAACACATCCGTTTCGCAAAAGAAAAAAGGATTTCAATAATCAACAAGAGAGCGGTCTGATTAGAAGACCGAAATCGGGTGAAGAAGTTTACGAGTATCTTGAGGGGTTTGAGACTAAATGGAGTAAGAAGATTAAGGCAAAGAAGGATATTTACACGTGGAAGAAGAAAATATCAAAGAAGAAGAAGAAAATGCCACGTTTGCAGAGATCGAAAAAGATAAAAGAAACTGTCGATGCGAGATCGAAACTTTTTCATAAAAAATCTATCTTTTTTGAACTAGAGTACTGGAAGCATTTGCTTGTTCGTCACCAGTTAGATGTGATGCATATAGAAAAAAATGTATGCGAGAGTATTTATGGGACGTTACTGAATTTGCAAGGCAATACGAAGGACGGTTTAAAGGCACGAAAAGATCTTAAAGAGTTGGGGATTAAGCCTGAGTTAATAAGTCAACCGAAAGGGTCTGGCCATTGTCTTCCACCAGCTGTCTACTCATTAAACAGCTCGGAGAAACTTATGTTTTATGACACGCTGTCTAACATAAAAGTGCCCGAAGGCTATTCCTCCAATTTTAAGAATCTGGTGTCCAACGATTCGAAGTTGAATGGATTGAAGTCCAACGATTGTCACGTACTAATGCAATAGATTCTTCCTTTTGCAATCAAAGGGGTGTTAGACGTGAAAGTTAGGAAAACTATTATATCGTTGTGTCACTTCTTCAACGAGCTGTGTAGTAAAGTTGTTGATGTTAGTAAGCTAGGCAAGCTGCAAAATGACATCATATTAACTTTGTGCTTATTAGAGAAGTATTTTCCGCCTTCGTTTTTTGATGTCATGATTCATTTGATGGTGCATTTAGTCAGAGAGGTTAGGTTATGTGGCCCAGTCCACTTTAGGTGGATGTATCCGTTTGAGAGGTACATGAAAACACTAAAGGGTTATGTACGAAACCATTATCGACCCGAGGGTTGCATGGCGTAATGTTATGTGGCGGAGGAAGCATTAGAGTTCTCCTTACTTAGAAAACATGAAGTCTATTGGAAATCGTAATGATCGAGTTGACGAAAGAATTCGCCGGTAAACCTTTATCGCCGCTACCATCCGTGTTGTGGATTCTAAGTTACTTGATCGTGCTCATCTCTATGTAATACGAAACACCGCCGACGTTGAACCGTACATAAATCAAAGATATGTTAGAACTTAAGGATCTTAACCCGCGTCGAAATAATATATGGTCAGCACTCCAACATAGTCGGACGTTTAGTGGCCGGTTTAAGAAGTTGGTTGAAAAGGGTTTGGCTAACGGGGAAAATATTTGTGAAACTGCGTTGGTTAGCAAAAGGCCCCGATTTTGCCGTTAGTGAATATACCTTATGACATAAATGAATATAAATTCCATACAAAATCTCGCGATGAATCTAAAACCACTCAAGGTAGTGGAGTATCTATAGTTGCAAATACTATGCAGATTGCTAGTGCAAAAGACTCCAATCCGGTGTGCAGCATTTACTACTTGGTCGCATATTGGAAATATGGGATCTTGATTATCGTACATTTACGGTTCCTGTTTTCATGTGTGAATGGGTAGATAGTCGTGGAGTAAGAAAAGATGATTTAGGGTTCACGTAGTTAACTTTGATAGGCTTGGTCAATCTGCAACCCTTCATATTAGCTAGTCAAGCAAGACAAGTTTTTTCGTTCCGGACCAACAAGATAGGAACCTGTTAGTTGTTGGCTTCACACCACATAGGATGCATAAATATGGAGATTTAAGTGAAAATGATGATGTGGGTGAATTTGATGTTACACAAGATATGAACCTGTCTTTAGTAGACCTAGACGATGATTTTAAGTGTACGCGCCCGGATGACGAGGGCATATTCGTCTTAGATCATTAGTTTTTGGTATGTTTATTTATTATTTAACTGTTTAGTTACTATTTAACTGTTTATTTATTATTTGTTAACTGTTTATTTTGTTAATTTTAAACAGGTTGCTTTTTGGTAATAAGATGGCCTCGGGTTCTGGTTCTGATTCGGACGGCGAAGATGTTTCTGGAACCGGTTCTGGTTCTGAGTCGGATCCCGAATTCGGTTCCAAGCAAAGAGGCCCAACAATAAAAGCAAAGGCGAAGAACAAAACAATAATTACTTATAATAAAAGAGGTGTGCCAGTTGGACCGGGGGCGAAGAAACTGTCAACTTTTGAGGGATTGGTTGCAAGATCTATGGTTCTCATAACCTATGATTCTTGGTTAGTTGTAGATGCTGAAACAAAGGAAGCTTGTTGGCAATATATTTTGGTAAGTATTGAAATATTTTATTCTAATTATGTTTTAGTTTTAGTAATTTATTCTAACTGTGTTTTGTTACGTTTCAGACACATTTTGTAGTTAGCCTAAAGAGTCGGAAGCAAGTTCTCCAGTCAATCGGGGTAAAGTGGAAAAACTTCAAGCATTATCTCTACAAGAAGTACATTAAGCCACTAAAGGATGATGAGTCCCAGGAGGCCAAGGAGCAGTTAAATACTCGTCCTGTATGTTATCCGTCCGTGAAAAAAAAAAGACTGGAAGTTGTTCGTATCACAAAGAACTAAGAAAGCTTTTGAGGTATTTGTATTTGTTTAAGTTTGTTAAATAGTTATAATTTGTATTTGTTTAAGTTTCTAACTATTTGTATTTGTAAAACAGGAAAGGAGTGCAAAGGCGTCAGCTATCCGGGCACGTAATAAGTACAACCATCGTTTGAGCCGAAAGGGATATGCTGGACTCATTTCTGAGATGGTATATGTAATTTAATTTAATTATATTCTTATGTTAATTAACTTTTATTTTGTTGACAACTTAGATGACAGAAACTGGCCTAGATGAAGAAGAAATTGATCGGGTAGAATGTTGGAAAAAAGCAAGAGAAAAGAAGAAAGGAGGTTTCGATCCAGCTGTCCAACAAGTTATCGATAAAATTGTAAGTTTCATATAGTCTCTTCTTTATTTTGGTATGTTATAAGTTTTTAAAAGTTTGACTTGTTGCTTGTTTGTTGTTAACTATTTTGGTATGTTTGACTTGTAATCTGGTTTGTGTATTCAGGAGGAGCTAAAGAAGGACAAAGATATCATAGAAGATCCAATGGGAGCACAAGATTTGTTAATGTAAGCCTGGGTACCGAAGAACAACGTGGGCGTGTTCGTGGGATGGGTCGTTATATAACACCGCATCGCATTTCTAATACCCAAAATGTCAAGCAGTACCTGAGACAACATGATAAGAAGATGAACCAACGGCTCAGAGATGTTGAAGATGAGTTAGCAAGAATGAAAAGATGTGGAAGTAATGCTTCTGAGGGTGCAAGTAATTACCATTTCTGGAGCGATCAAGACGAAGAACCAAATGAACCAAGTGAACCAAATGTAAGTCATTTATATATTCTGTTTGGATTTATAACTTAAACACTCAGGTTTACTAACATATAAATCTTGTGTAGGATAAATTATGCTATCTTGCGGTCGACGATCCTTCAAATATAGTCGCCAAAGGAACCATAGTGAATCCGTTTGTTGAAGGTATATATTTATATATATTTAAACTTTATATATATTCTTACTTATTTAATATTTATTTGTTCATATATTAGATGGGAACCTTGAAGTTACCGTTGATACATCTGTTCAAGGAGAAGCTAAGCTACCGAATCCAATTCCCGATGAGTTTGTTGAGACTGTTAAAGATGCCCTCGGGTACATACTAAGTTGGCCGACTCACCTAGTCATTCCATGTTCTGGTTTGGTATGTTTTTTATTATAAAACAGTTGACTTTTTTATGTTTAAGTTAGTTAATTAGTGTTAGTTATAGTTTGACTTGGTTATATTTGTGTAGAACAAGATAGCAGTGGTCAAAAAGATGGAGAAAAAGGATGCTGCCCAAGAAAAGGAGAAACGCAGAATCGAAGAAGCAAACAAGCGAAAAAAAGATGAAGAAGAAGCCAAAAGAAAAGAAGAAGAAGGAAAGAAGAATGGAGAGTTGGGAACTGTGACCCACCAGAAAAAAGAAAAGAAGAAGAAGCGCCAACGAGAAGCCAACAACGAAGAACCGACAGTTGACAAAAAACGACCCGAGGTAAACTGATCGATCTTTGTATTTAACATTTATTATTTTTTCAAGTTTTTCTATTTTTATTAACAAAATGACCAAAATGTCCTACTCAGGTTGACCAATTGCAGACAACATATCTGGATGATGGGAAAAAGTTACACTTGGTTGCAGGTATTTTTTCTAGTTTTTCTATTTTTCAAGTTTTCAAGTTTTTGTAGTTGATATGTTGATACAGATACATGTTAGATAGATGTAAGTTGATACAGATACATGTTAGATAATAACCAGCTTGATATGTTGTAGTTGAAGTGAAGGATAAAGGCCAAAGTCCGGAAACTCTCGCCACTGTTGTAAAAACTAAGAAAAAGGCTGGAAATCCGTTGAGAAAAATGACGACAAGAGGGCAGAAGAGAGTACGGAAGAGAATTAACGAAAGTCTTGGGTTGAAAATGACTGCAATGATGGTTTATGGACAAGTTGCGAAGGTCGATTCCATTAAAGTGCAGTGCGAGGATGATTTGTTTGGGTACGACAGTTTCACGTAAGTTAGTTAACTTATAATTTAGTTATTTTAGCTAGTTAATTTAATTACTTAGTTAATTTAGTTAACTTTATTTTAACAGGTACTTAAACTGGAATGACTTTGACAAGCTTTTTGCGATGGATGAATTAAGCGGTGCTGTCGTTGCATCTTATACCATGTAAGTTAGTTAATTTAGTTAGTTAATTTAGTTAACTTATTATTTAGTAGTTAATTTAGTTAATTAACTCTATTTTAACAGGTTCTTGTATGAGCAAATCAAGAATGGGTCACAACAAGATCATGGAGTTTGTTTCATGACCCCGACTGCAACCATGAGTTCTGAACGTAAAGCGAGGGCCCAGAATATCGAGGATGCAAGTCGAGTCATTGCAAAACGATTATCTTCAAGGAAGCAAAATGACATTGTCATACTGCCATACAATCCCGGGTTAGATTTTCGACAATCTTCAAATTAATTAGTAAATATTAACTGTTTTTAACAGAATTTGATTTTTGTTTTTTGTAGAAGACATTGGGTGTTGGGCGTCCTTAATATGAAGACAAGCACATGCTATTATCTAGATTCACTCACGACAAGCGATGTCAATTCTCAGTTTAAGCAAATAGTGGATGCGTAAGTAATACAAATTCTCAGTTTAACCATTATCTCTATGATGTAATACTTAACTGGGTTAATTCGGTGTAGGGCAATTGCAATGTATGATGTACAAGTTGGAAGCAGTAAGAGAACCAAACTTATCTGGGTTAATTCTAAGGTTAGTTAACTGATCTAAGGTTATTATATATATTTCTGTGATTATGCAGGGTCAGTAGTAATTAGTCTTGTGTTGTTTTAAGATATATAAAGTTAAGTTGTAGTAAAGTTAGTAATTAATTGTAACAATTAACTGTGTCTGTTGTGTAGTGTCCACGTCAGCCCGGATTCACCGAATGTGGGTACTTCATGCTGAAGTTTATGAAGGAGGTTGTTAAGCATGGAGTTCGGGTTCTCGAAAATGACAATGTAAGTTAATTACTTAAAGTAGCTATAAAGTTTACTTTTTTATTAGTTTATTTGAAGTAGGTATGATTCTGAGTATGAATGAAGTAGGTTAAAGTAGCTGGAATGGTTTGTCTTAACTGTTTTATGGTGTTTAGAGTCTGGTTTGATTTTGTTGATTTGTGTTGTTTTATGGTGTTTAGAGTCTGGTTTGAATCTCGGTTTGTGATCGTGAATTGGCGGTGATTTTAGAGTTTAGATGCCGCTTTCTCGGTTGTCCTCAAGTATTGGTTAGTTAACTTGTCTAATTATGCTTGTTTCTTGTTTCGTAACTTGTAAGTGAAGGTTGTTTTACCGCTTGGTAATTAAATCTCGCTTGTGTAGGTTATTGCCTAGTTAATTGATCATCTTGTTTTACTTGTAAGTGTAGGTTATTTGTTTTGTTAATATGAATTGGCAGCTGGTTTTAGTTGTAAGTGTAGGTTATTGCCGGCTCTCGGTTGTCCCTGTTATTGCCTAGTTTTGTGACTGTGAATTGAAGTTTTGTGACTGTGAATTGTGGCTGTTGGTGATAATGAGCAGTCTAGATTGTCTTGTAGTTGGTCTTAGTTGTCTTATTTAAACTGTGAATTGTGAATTGTGGCTGTTGGTCTTAGTTGTCTTATTTAAACTGTGAATTGAAGTTGTGACTGTGAATTGAAGTTGTCACTGTGAATTGTGACTGAATTGTGGTTTTGTGACTGGTCGGGTGTAATCCAAAAAAGGATTCATAAGTGGTTGTAAATAGAGTTGAAGTTACTGGTATCAATTTATGCCGAATTGCTAGTATTATGGGTCAAATTCCTGTTAGTAATAGGTTTATTATTATGTCTCTTTTATTATGGAGCATCAGAGACATACTATGTATAGTTTTCGAGCTTAGGCTTGGGGCAAGACATTATCTTCTCGAATGAAATTATTCTTTTTCCTTTTTTCAAGTCCTGCCATAAAACCGACTCCGCTATTTGAATGCCCCAGTGGTCAGTGATATCATTGGTTGTTGTATCTTATTTTTGTTATCTCTAATGAGTTTTACGAGCATTATCCATTTATTTTTTGCCTTATTCTATCAATTGAGCTTCTTAGTTTCACTGTGTACTATGCTTCTTGACGCTAGAATATGTTCAAATATTGTTTACATCTCTTCTTTTTGTCACATTTACAATTGCTACCAACCCATAAGCCTCTGTACGCTTATTGTGAGCTCTTTTACCGTTGTCAAGTCGTTATCGTGTAGATTATGATCTGTATTAACAGCTATCTCATTAAAGGACAATGTAGGTTATATACCGTAAAAGGTGTTTTCTCCTGCAAAGTTTTTCCTCTTTACCGTTGGATATAATTTTTTCCATAGACAAGATTTCTGATTTTCAAAGTTTATTTTGGACATTATTGCTCCTTGAAGATGTATTATCTATTTATTTAGTTCAGGTTTAATGCATATCTGACATTGATGGCCACATATATTTGGCTATTCCTTTTTTTGAATATAATGTTGTTGATGATCTATTAAATGGCATATAGGCTCGAACTTGGCAGTAATTGACTTCTGCATAGTGCATTATCCTATAGAACAATTCCTTAGGCAGCCTGACTCTTTATCTAAGTTTGTGATTTAATTCCAGGAGATTTGTTTATGCTTCTTATTCCCTTCTCCTTTTGTTGCTTTTTGTGGTAGGGATTTATAGAGGATTTCTTTGGTTTTTGCCCAACTATTTCAGTGGATGCTAGTTTTGGGTTTTTGTCTAGCTTAGTTAGTTCGCGGATCCTATTTAAACTGTTTTAACTTGTTGTTTTATTTGACTAGATTGGAGGTGAAAGCAACGACTACACTGATGCGGATTTCGACGACATTCGAGAAGAATGGTGTACTTATGTGTCGAATTTTATTTTTAGGGAGTAAAACTGTTTGTAGGAATAGGTACAGTTGGTAGAAATGGGTACAATTGGTAGTAATCGTAAACTAGATAATATTGATCCGATTTTGACATGATCGAGTTTAGTTGAGTCATGTAATGAATTGGTAACGCATGGTTTTGCGATATATATGAAATGCGTTAATTTTGTACAATCGATCAGCAGGTTTTGTAATGAATTGGGTACAATTGGTATATAATTGCAGGTTTAGCAGGTGGGTCATAAAAGCCAGAAAAAAAATAAAAAATTTTGAAGTTATAACACGCAAAAACTGAAATCAGAAAAAGGGGTCATAACTTTTATGACACGCATATATAGTTGTCAGAAAAGGGCGTCATAAAGTGGGTGTCATAAGTGCGTGTCATTGTACAATGACGAACAAATGCGAGTCATAATGAGTTATGACTGGTCCTTCTATGACCAGCATTTGCGCGTCATAAAGGCCCTTTATGACGCCAAATGCGCGTCAAGAAAGACTCTTTTTCTACTAGTGATATATCTCTTTAGATCTTAATTGCAGTAAGCTTTGGAGATATGTTTTGCTCTGATGATAACTTTTGATAGCTTGAGTGTTAGGTGACTGGTTACTGATCTTCAATGCCTTCATAAGATATATATAGTCTCTGAAATATATATCCGTTGAGATGTATCCGTTTGAATGAGATTTCGTTCCAACGGGATTATGACACGATCCGGATTTCGCGATTCAAGATCTCGAAGATCGCGGTATTTAAATACTTTATCATTGAGTATTTAAATACTTCTTTATTCAACGGGACTTGACTTCTGGATATTCCTTCTTTGTCCTGTTGTGAGCTGTATGGAAGATAATTGTATTTTGAGTTTCGAGACAGTTTCCATACTTTGTCTTTTACAAGACTTCTTGCTGTACTGAAGGGCTTCACTATATGCTGATTCGAGGCGGGTCTTCGATACAGGATAAAGCCTCAATGCTTCGATACAGTTTCCTTTACTGTATTCGGATTGGCATATATGTCAAAACCTCTTTATTAAATATCATTCGATACAGGGATCGTATATCCCGGCTGTTTCGATACAGGGTCTTTGTTTTCCCAACAGGAGAGATTGTTGCGTGTACAGCTTCAAGTGAATTGATAAACTCATATAGATAACTTTTACAACAAAATCGATCGCTGCACATAAATCTGAAAAATGCCGATCTCCGTATGTGATTGAGTAGGGACAATCGTCGTATATATAGCTCCGCCCTTCCCCCTTGTTTTTGTTCACTTAGTGAAAGTAAGGGGACAAAAATAAATCGTTGAGTGAGCGGTTTTCAATTTTGCAAATTCCTCGAGGAAGGCCGTCCATCTCGGTCTAGAGGAACCATGCACGATCGCGGAGTTCGATGGAACCGACCTCCATGACCATGTCTTGTGCGCGAGCGACATTCCGTCTGATGGCTAAGTTCTCGCGACTCACTTAATTGTGAGGGTCCTCCGTAGGCTGTGCCTCGCCTCGTATTTAAACGAAGGGCGTGCGGTCTTGGTCTGGAGGAGTCCTTGAGTGGGGCGGCATCGGATTAATCGACTCCACGTCCGCGGCTTATTAGCACTTTTCTACCTCGGACCGCCATTAAGATGGCAATCCTCGACGGTATATGTTGTGACGGGGGGAGGGACGCGTCGCATTGTCCGGGAAGGATCCACCATGTTAAGTGATGGACCTTTGAGGGCGGGCGAACGTGTCCACAGATCTGGTTTGGAGGGCCCTTCGACTACGCCCGCCTCGTATTTAAACGAAAGGCGAGCGATCGTGACCCAAAGGGACCTTTCACGGTCACAGAGAACGGTTCCATCATCCTCCACAACCATGTCGACACTCTTCTACCTCGGACCATCATGTCAGATGATGATCCTCGACGATATACGTTGTGTAAGGAGAGGCGATCGCTTGCCTAGGCTCTTCATGTTGATGATGAACTTTGGAGGGCGAACGAGTAATCCTATGATTTGTTTTGGAGGGTCCTTCGGCTACGCCCGCCTCGTATTTAAACGAAAGGTGAGCGATCGAAGTCCAAAGGAACCTTGCAGGGACGGATCGTCGGTTTCATCAATTTTTGCGACCATAGCGGCACTTTTCTACCTCGGATCATCATGTCAGATGACGATCCTCGACGGTATACGTTGTACTAGGGGAGGCGATCGCTGCCTAGGTCCATCATGTTGATGACGAACTTTAGAGGCCGAGCGAGTCATCTTGTTTTTCGAACCGTCTGCTCAGGCAGTAGCTTTTGGTTTGATGAGGCGGGAATCGGGGAGAGACTTCCGAAGTTCCCTTCTCTTGATTGAAGCATGTAGATCCGGTCGCCGAGGTTGATCGAGGGGTCGGCTCGTATGAGCTTTCCGACCTGTTCGCGTCCGACTCTGGCGACCATATCGGGAGATTGATGGGGCTCCGGCTAAGCCAACAAACTGTCCAACTTGACCTCCTCAAACAATCTCCAGAGTTGTCTGAGGAGGTCGCGACATCGGTTGGTGTTGTGACCGGGACTCTTGTGGTAAGCACAATATCGATTGTGGTCTAGATGATCGTTGTCCCTTATCGCCTTTGGCTTGTTTAGCGGTTCGCGCCTCTTGATGGCATAAAAAATGTGGGCCGGAGTTCGGCTGAACTTGTGGAGGGGATGGGCTTCCACATCCTCGAAGGCCTTGAGATCGCCGGGTGGCTTGGCGACTGCCTTTTTGGTTTTGGTGATCGCCGTCTTTCGGACAAGAGGCGGCGTTCCCTCGCCTAGGCGGAGGGTGAGCAGCCTCTGCTTAGCCAGAAAGTCGGCAGCCTTAGCGCGGAAGATCGCGTAGGTCGGGGGGATGTCCTTGGTGAGATGTCTAAACATGGGTGAATGACTGTAGAATTCCACCAGGACCGAGTAGAGAGCGAGCTCGTCGCTGATGGGCTCACCGGTGAGGACTATTTCATCCACCCAATCGATGTAATCTGATCGGATTCGACTTCCCCCTGCCTGATTTTCATCATGCGGTGGGGGCCTTCTGGTCTGGCGACCTTGGTGGCGAAGAATGACATGAAGTCACTCGCCAGTTTCTCAAAGGAGATGATCGATCGCGGTGGTAGTGAGACATACCACCTATGGGCCAGCTCGCCCAATGTTAACGGGAAGATTCGGCACTTGGTCGCGTCTGATGCCCCATACCCGGTCACGTAAATCCGGAACTTGCTTAGGTGGGTCTTGGGGTCCGATCTCCCTTCGTATAGAGGTGTTTTGGGAGGCGCGATCCTTGGTTGCACGGGGGTGAGCTCGATGTGGACCGCAAGTGGATCAGTCGGTCCGATGATCTTTCTACTGGCGCTTGCCCCAGTATCCAAGAGCGTTTTCACCTCGTCGAGTTGACGCTGCATAGCGGCCATTGCCACGACCTGGATGCTCGCGGCTAGGCGCTCGGAGCGAGAGCCGAGGCGATCAAGTACTCACCCCCTGGCTCCGCTGTCGATGATTTCCTTGCCGCGCGGCTCGATTCTTTGGCGGATGGGGGCCAGACGGCCGACCTGTAATTGGTTCGGAGTTGGGTAGGCCGAACTCCTGGTGACGGATTCGGATTCCGTCATCTCGTGGTTGGGGCCAGAATGTCCCGGTCGCCATGATGGATCGCTCCCTAAGTGGCTGAAGAAGGAACCGTCCTGCCTAGCGAAAGCCTTTTCTCGCGAATCGGGGCTTTCTGACGACCGCTCGCCCAATAACCCCTTGAACTTCCATTTGCCCACGTGGCGGATGGCCGAGGGAGTTATAGCGGGCACTGCGGATGCTCTCCGTCGCTCCCTTAGAATGGCCATAGCCTCCTCGATCTGTTCTGCGGTTTGGAACTGGTCGAGCGAAAGGCTGGGGCCGCCCCTCAGGTGCGGGATCGAGAGTCTCGCGTCGCTGTGGCTACCCTCTGCCGTCGGTTGGGGCTCGAATCGAGCCGGAATATGATGTCCGGCGGTTCGAAGAGCGGTTCTCTTCGCTGTGGTGGCAGATGTCATGACTCTGAAGGTTTTTTCTTGAAGAACAGTGAGTGTTTCTTCAAGTATATGCCCTGAGAACAGTGAGTGTTCTTCGGGACGGTAAAAATAAAAATGAAGGTTAAGACCCCCTTCTTCTAGCGCCAATTGTTGTTACCCAAAATATTATCCGGAGATGATATTGCTGGAATGGTCGAGTAACAAACAAATGCGAGAGCACGTCAGAGTACAATTACAATGAGTGTAAAAACCCTAGTTATCTTAGCTATCGAGCGTGAAGATTGCCGGAAGAACCAGATATGATGCTTTGTGAGTTCTTATAACAACGATGGAGTGCTGTGACGACTGTGAGAAATCGACGGTGTCTCACAGTGTGTATTAGCTGAATGCCTGAGCTCCTGGACTTGTAAATATCTTCAAACCTGAACAGTAGGGAGTTCTTGCCTCTGCCGACCATCTTTTGATGAAGAGGTGCTGAGAGAGAAATCCTAAATGGGTTCAAGAGAGAAAGCCCGAGAGGAGAGATCTTTTGTGAACATATTGTCAATGCCTGAACGTTTTTCGGAACCTTTCTCCAGTTGCTGGAGGCTCTTTATTTATAGGACTGGGAGTCGCTGGGCGATCGCCTCTGCTGTATTATAATAAGCGGGCGATCGTCTTTAGCACATGGGTTGGTCTCCTTGAAGTCCACAGAAGTTGCTGGCTGCCAGAAATGCGAACCAATGATAGGCCAACACGCGTTCATGTCGCTGTCCTGGGGGGCCCTACTTTGGACCTTTCGACGGGCCTGTCGGTAGGTGAGGCCATCCTTGTCACTGAAAGCTGTTGATGGGCTGGAGTCAACGATCCATGTTCTGCGGCGCCTTTCGCGGATCTGCACATGGGTCCTTCGCTTCGTGATCCAGTCTTCGTAGACTTTGACGGATGAGGGCCTTGTTCGGGGCACAGGATGGTCGTCCTTGGTCGGGCACCAGAGTCGATCGCTAGGTGCCAAAAGGCGATCGCCTTGGGAGTCGATCGCTAGATACTCGAAGGTGGACTGTTACCTTCGTTTTGACAAGTTCGCCGTAGCTCCTTTGGTCGCAAACTCAGTTGCTCGGCCCTCATACCGATTGCCGTCGAGGCGTATAAATCGCCGCACAACATGTTGTTCAACCAACGTTCTTACATTGAAGAAAACCTTGCTTTTCCTGAACTGTGTGTGACGGATCTGCATTGTAGAGAAGAAGCTTCGAAAATGTGTGTCAAGAAGCCAGTCAAGTGTTAGCCTTAACCAATCTGTGTGAACGGTTGAAAGCTACGATCTTTGTATCAATCTGAGTAAATGATACATTGATAGGTTTGATTATAGACACGTAGTTGTGTACGTAGTGTTTATAATAAACATTTTTACTCTTGTGTAGAGGACCAGTGGATGTAGAGGGGTTAACCTCGAACCACTTTAATTACTGTGTTAATTACCTTTTGCATTTACTGTTTTCATAACTATGATTATTTTAAGTATACACTGCATACCAAGTTGATGTATTTACAGGAACTTACTGTTACAAGACTTCCGCTACGCACTCTAATTAGAAAATCGTACAGCTTGTTTCTCAAACACTTTCCAAGCTGTATTCTGTATACTTAGTGGCCAACAATTGGCATCGGAGCAGGTCACGAGTGTGTATTCCCTCGAAGTATCCTATAGTGGAGGCTGCCAGAGTGTTGGAACTAAGAGGCGGGCATGAAGCAAATGTTGCCAGTTGGCCGGAACTAAGATGTTGGCGTGGTGGAGGTTGTCAGGTGCTGGAGGGCTATGTGATCAAATCTAGTATGCTGGAACTGAGATACTGGCGCAACAGAAGTAAATGGAGCTGGAACAGATGCTGATGTCAAGTGTTGGAGGACTGTGTGAATGAATCCAGCCGCTAGAGGGCTGTGTGATCAAATCTAGTTCGCGGAGGTTTTCAGACTATGGGGCTAAGATGCTGGCAGGTACTGGGAGGGGGATTGTTGGGATTCAGTCCAACATCCTGCCTGCATGGGCTTAAAAATGTGCGAGGCGTGGCTTGCGATTCGACCTGTGAGATCTGCATTAGAAAGTGATTAAATGAATTGATTTGGACTACTCATACCAACAAGATGCATCTTCTTTTATGGTATCCATCTCATAGAAACTCCAAAATTAAGCGTGCTTGGCCTGGAGTAGTTATGGGATGGGTGACCCCCTAGGAAGTTTCCCAGGTGCGCGTGAGTGAGGACAAAGCGAGCTAGAAAAGACATGTGTTGGTACAGTGAGGATAGTCTTCATCATTCTTGGGACCAACAAAAATACATGACCAACTTGTCAAAATTCAACCGATTTCAAAATCCATACAAACCGTTGTTTGACCGCACCATCAAAATATTTTCAAAAATCGTTCCACAAAAATGCTCAAACCCGTATGTTGTGCGGAGATTTATACGCCTCGACGATGATCGGTATGAGGGCCGAGCGACCGAGTTCGCGACCAAAGGAGCTACGGCGAACTTGTCAAAATGAAGGTAACAGTCCACCTTCGAGTATCTAGCGATCGACTCCCAAGGCGATCGCCTTTTAGCACCTAACGATCGACTCTGGTGCCCGACCAAGGACGACCGTCCTGTGCCACGAACAAGGCCATCGTCCGTCAAAGTCTACGAAGATTGGATCACGAAGCGAAAGACCCATGTGCAGATCCGCGAAAGGCGCCGCATAACATGGATCGTTGACTCCAGCCCATCAGCAGCTGTCAATGACAAGGACGGTCTCACCTACCGACAGGCCGGCCGAAAGGTCCTAACTAGGGCCTCCCAGGACAGCGACATGAACACGTATTGGCCTCTCATTGGTTCGCATTTCTGGCAGCCAGCAACTTCTGCGGACTTCAAGGAGACCAACCCATGTGCTAAAGACGATCGCCCGCTTATTATAATACAGCAGAAGCGATCGCCCAGCGACTCCCAGTCCTATAAATAAAGATCCTCCAGTAACTGGAGAAAGGTTCCGAAAAATGTTCAGGCATTGACAATACGTTCACAAAAGATCTCTCCTCTCGGGCTTTCTCTCTTGAACCCATTTAGGATTTCTATCTCAGCACCTCTTTACCAAAAGACGGTCGGCAGAGGCAAGAACTCCCTACTGTTCAGGTTTGAAGAGATTTACATGTCAAGGAGCTCAGGCATTCAGCTAATACACACTGTGAGAGACCGTCGATTTCTCACAGTCGTCACAGCACTCCATCGTTGTTATAAGAACTCACAGAGCATCATATCTGGTTCTTCCGGCAATCTTCACACTCGATAGCTAAGATAACTAGGGTCTTTACACTCATTGTAATTGTACTCTAACATTAATATTTGTACTCCCAAGTATTTGTATTAATAATATCTCGCGAGAGCATTCAAGCCCGGGCAAATCTTGTGTTATTTACTTTCCCCACAGACGTGCTCTCGCATTTGTTTGTTACTCGACCATTCCAGCAATATCATCTCCGGATAATATTTTGGGTAACAACACCGTAAAGTCCTTCAGAAAAACGTTCTCAAACCTACCCGCAGCGGGTATAATTACAACAATCCAAAAACAATCGAACTTAAAACCACATGCCCAAACGACAAATAGGATCGCCAATTCAATCAAATACACCTCATGGTCATCAAGTTTAAACAAAACCATTCATCGGAGTTTTTCACAAACTCTACCGTCGATACCCTTTTCGAAACCCATCAAGGTTCACAACTTTCACATCATACCACCCCACACAGTGGTTCAAAGGCAAAACATCAATACATCCAGTTCTATACACATACAGTGTGTCACAAGTATCGAATACAAACTCCATTACACAACACCGTACAAATAAAATTATGCACCACAAATATCGCACATAAATAAAATCATGAAACACAGATACTATGCATAAAAGAGGAGACTTACGTCCACAGGCCGCACGGAGATGACGGTCGCCCACGATACTAATCTCATCCGACAACATATCCGACATGTTGTGACTACGCACAACTCAACTTGTCACCCGACAACTCGAATGACAAGACAACACATTACTCGACAAATTACGACTCGACTTGACCCGACAGTCTAGGTTTCCGCAACCTAATGCTCCGATACCATAAATATAACACCCCCAAAACCGTATGGGAATATTACACGCCGTAGATACTTCCCACAAGGATCTACCAAGCTAAACATCACTAAACGACCAAGCGTTTGCCCGACCAGGGCAAACAATATAATGATACGGACCGTTAAGGTCAATTATAAACAACTACATGGACTGGTGAGGTCGTACGACTTACGTAAATAGAAAAATACAACTCTTTACAAAGAATGCCCACGCAGGGGTAAAGATACAAAATAGCTGAAGACAGAATATGACTCTGACGATAGAACACAACTCGACTAAACTCCCAACTCTCGATTAGTATCGTAGCCCGCCACTTCCTGTGCCGATCCTGTGATTGCTCCCCGAACCCGCGAGCACCTGGACACAAAACAGACATCCACCCCCCGATTACTTGGGGGTTAGCAAAATTCCACTATTTCGCTAGTGCAAGTATAATACGATACGAAATGCAACAAGTAAATAGCAACCACAAATTTGATACGGAAATTAACTATCAAAGTGTTCCCGAGAAGTTTTAGAAATTTCGAACTCAAGCAAGGAAGTATTTGAAAGAAACTCGTCATCTCGGGGATTTTTAAAATAGAAATTCTTTTGGACCTCGAGTCCCAGTTAACAAAACCTTTTTGAAAGCGTTAGGGCCTCAGCCCGATTTTCGTTTCAAAACACACTAGTTAAGATATAGGTCTGTGACCCAACTTTAAAACACTAGCCAATCAATCACTGTTACACGATCACTATTCGTACACATCATGTACCGAACTCCAGAGGCCTCAACGGACCCTACCCGGACCACACGCATTGTTCATACATATCATGTACCGAACTCCAGAGTCCTAGACGGACCCTATCCGGACCATACACGTTGTTCGTACACATCATGTACCGAACTCCAGAGGCCTCGACGGACCCTACCCGGACTACACATGTTGTTCGTACACATCATGTACCGAAATCCAGAGGCCTCGACAGACCCTACCTGGACTAGAGGTGGGCAAAAAAAACGAAACCAAAACTGAAACCGGAAAAAAACTGAAACCAAAACCGGTCAAAACCGATTTTTGACCAAAACCGGTTCGGGTTGTCTCAAAACCGGCGGTTTCTACCCGGTTTTGCATTTTCCCGTTAGAAACCGGTCCAAACCGGTTTTTAGGGTAACCGGTTTCGGAAACTGGGTTGAAAAAACCGGTTTGAAACCGGTTTTTGCATGTGTCCGTTAGCTAGCCGTTGGATTCAAAAATCTGACCGTTTTTTGCCCCTTTTTTTTTTTACCATTTTGCCATCCCTAATCAACTATAAATACCCTATTTGAGTTTTGGTTTAGTCACAATACTCAAACACTCTTCAAGTACTAAAAAAATTACAAAATTCTCGTTTCTCTCAATTCAAATGGCAACTCAATCTTCTTCCGCTTCCACGAATGCACCCGAGATTGTTGAAGTTATATAAACAACTCGAAACCAATAAATTTGGTGTAATTTCAACCTCGTGAAGTTGTCGGATGGGCAACTTAAGGCTCATTGTAAACATTGCGGTAAGTTTTTGAAATATGAATCCAACACGACGTTGAAGATGCATACCGACAAGTATTGCGAAGGAGTCAAATCCGTTCCGGAAGCCGGTCAAGCATCTATGTCACGAGAGGGGGGTCTTTTTACATACGAGGCGGAGCGGTGCCGACAAAAATTTGCAAGCTACGTGATTCAAGAAGGTTTGCCATTCAACCACTTTGATAACCCTCGATTGACTAAGGTGATTCAAAATACTCTTCAAGCGCGATATAAACAAGTAAGTCGTGCTACTCTTAGACATGATTGTATTAAATTATGGAAAAAGGCTAAAATAGAACTAGTAAACGGTTTTGCAAACTTAAATACAAATGTAAACTTAACAACCAATGTTTGGTCGGCACCTCATGGTTTGCCCGGTTCATACCTTTGTGTTACCGCACATTGGATTGATCCCGATACATGGCTAATGATGAAGCGTACGATTGCTTTTGAAAATTTTGAGTACCCTCACACGGGTCAAAATTTATTTCATATGTTACAAAATGTAATAAATAACTTTAACTTACAAGAAAAAGTTTTTTCGATCACATTTGATAACGCGTCTAATAATACAAATGCGGTAAAAAAATTAATATTAACATATAAACCGCCTTCGAAGGGTATTTTTTATCATAGTCGATGTGTTGCACACATTATAAACTTGGTTGTTCAAGACGGATTAGCGGTACCCGAAATAAGTTTGGTAAAAGACGCTTTTAAAAAAATATTACAAGATATATTTTGTTCAAGTGAATCTAGATATAAACAATATATGAAATTGTGTAAGGATACGAATTCTATTTTTTTAACCCCTAATTGGGGACGTTCCTACAAGATGAAATTCGACTTATAAAATGTTTTGTTGTGGTTTATGCCAACGTGATACTTTACAACTTTTTCATGATGAACTTGCGAATAGGACGAGTAGGGTTACAGCATTTACGTCGGAACAATGGGATATAGTTAGAAAAATAAGCGAATTGCTCAAAAATTTTAAAAACGCAACAACGTTATTATCGGGTGTTTATTATCCCACGAGTCATTTGATACTTAATCAAATTTATTTAATGTGTTCAAAATTAAGCGACTACGAATTAAGTGGTGATTTATATGAAAAAATGGTTTCGCCTATGAAAGAAAAACTAAGAAAATATTTTAAAGAAATGCCACCGGTAATTACTTGTTCCGCCGCCTTGAACCCATGTATGAATATTAGCGGGTGGAACTACTTATCGAAAAAATCTCTATTGATTTAGAGTTGCATAACGAAAACGTTTTCTATTCAAGAGATGCAAAAGCCATTTTTAACAAAAAATTCAAAGATTTATTCGGGGTTTATTTTAAAAAGTATGGTTCAAGAAATGATTCTTCAAGTTCGTTTTCATCATCATTTTCTACTTCTACTAGCGCGGATCGCATGCTTAACTTATATAATAGTTTAAGAGAAGAAAACACTAAACGGGCTAGGGGTGAGGGTGACCAATCATCGACTAGCGAACATGGGAGATATATTGGAACCGATTTTTTATCGACTATGGGACCCCATGAATTCGCAAATTTTGATATTTTGGCTTGGTGGAAAGGAAGGGAAACTCAATTTCCCGTTCTAACCGCTATGGCCCGAGATTTACTAACCGTCCAAGCTTCTACGGTAGCTTCGGAATCCGCTTTTTCTCTTAGTGGTAGGGTATTATCTATACGAAGAACAACACCCACACCGGCATCATTGGAGATGTGTATTTGCTTGAAGAATCACCTGGACGCATCCGAGCGTATACAACACACTCAAAGTCTTGAAGGAGAACTAGACATTGAACAAGAAATACACGATATCGAGGTGGAAGAAGGTTTTGCAATCTCACTCTCCGATGAAGAAATTGCTCTCGATGAAGCTTCGCGCGAGGCTAGCTCCGAAGAAGATATCATTCTCGATGAATAAAAGTTTATGTTTTAAATTCTAAATGTTTGAATAAAAGTTGATGTTGTAATGAGTTTATTTAATAAAAGTTTATATTTTAAATTCTAAATGTTTGAATAATAGTTGATGTTGTAATGAGTTTATTTAATAAAAGTTTATGTTTTAAATTCTAAATGTTTGAATAAAAGTTGATGTTGTAATGAGTTTATTTAATAAAAGATTATGTTTTAAATTCTAAATGTTTGAATAAAAGTTGATGTTGTAATGAGTTTATTTAATAAAAGTTTATGTTTTAAATTCTAAATGTTTGAATAATAGTTGACGTTGTAATGTGTTTCAACTGTGAAGAACAGGGTCATTTCAGCACCAAATGTCCGAAGCAGACTGTCACGTGCCATAACTGTGGAATTGCTGGGCATCGGGCCCGTTTTTGCCGAAGGGACTCTAAACCCACTCCGACGTCATCTCAGGCCCCAGGACATTCAAAGATGCGTAATCAAAGCCACTCCGGGCGTGCTTAAGACGACAGGAGCTAGCAAGGGCGGAGCCAAGAGCTATCGATGGGAGCATCCGTTCGGGGCCGCAAGCCCCGAATTTACGAGATGAAGAAGACCGATGATCCGAGGCTGGATGATCTCGTGTACACTCGATATTTTATCTCAACCCGTGTGTACCCTTTTGACACCGGTGCATCGCATTCATTCATTTCCGAGTCATGTTTGCGTAGACTACGCCTAGGTAGTGCTACTAGTTGTGAGCCTTATGTCATCGGGTCTACCCGACGGTAGACGAATTATCGTAATCGTGAGATTGAATTGTCCGATCTGGGCCATGGTCGTGTATGGCCGCGGACCTAATCGTAGTAGATTTGCCGAGGGACGACGCCATCTTGGGTATTGACTGGATGGATCGTCATGATGCCATCATTAGTGTCCGTAAGCGTATGGTCACTATCATTTCGCATTTATGGGGTTGAATGTGTTTTTCAGGAAGTAATCCCTACTGCTCGTAAAGTCATTAATTTGATGAGAGCAAGATTTACTCATCGGGGATGTGTTGGTTATTGGTGCTATATGACCAAAACCGAGAAATCATCAAGATTGTTGTCGGATATTCGGTTGTGAGAGAATATGCCGATGTATTTCCAGACGAGTTACCTGGTTTGCCTCCATAGAGAGATGTGGAATTCACGATCGAGTTGGAGCCTGGTACGTCTCCAATATCGAAGGCACCGTACCGGATGGCCCCGACCGAAATGCAGGAGTTGAAGAATCAACTTGAAGAATTGTTCGAGAAAGGTTATATCCGACCGAAAAGTGCGCCCTCGTGGGGAGCACCGGCTATTTGTCAAGAAGAAGGATGGTTCGTTCCGTTTGTGTATTGATTACGGAATTGAACCGGTGACGATCAAGAATAAGTATCCTTTACCTCGCATTGATGATCTTTTAGATCAACTTTAGGAGCTTCAGATTTTCCAAGATCGACTTAAGATCCGGATATCACCAGCTGCGGATTCGAGAGTCGGATATCGCGAGGACGGCGCTTTGACACGCTATGGTCATTATGAGTTCGTAGTTATGCCGTTCGGGCTAACTAATGCACCTGCGGTATTCATGGAGTTAATGAATCGGGTTTTCATCGAATTTTTGGATCAGTTTGTTGTTGTCTTCATCGATGACATTTTGATTTATTCTCGTAACCGAGAGGAGCACGAGGTTCATCTTCATCAGGTTCTCGACGTGTTGAGACGAGAGCAACTTTATGGAAAGTTTTCCAAATGCGAGTTCTGGATGTCCGAGGTGACTTTTCTCGGACATGTAATTTCATCAGACGGAGTTCGTGTCGACCCTCAGAAGACGGAGGCTATCCGAGACTGGTTACCTCCGAAGAATGTTAAGGAAATCCGAAGTTTTCTCGGATTAGCGGGCTACTATCGGCGATTTGTGGAGGGATTTTCTAAAATCGCTCAACCCTTGACGAACCTTTTGCGGAAGGATAAGAAATACACGTGGTCCTACGCGTGTCAACGGAGTTTTGAGGAACTCAAGAGCCGGTTAATGTCAGCACCTGTACTTTCCTTGCCGCAGGGACGAGGGATTTGTAGTTTATAGTGATGCGTCCGCACGTGGTCTCGGATGTGTGCTCATGCAGAATGGAAAGGTTATTGCCTATGCTTCACGGCAATTGAGACCTTACGAGGTTAATTATCCGACTCACGATCCGGAGCTAGCAAACCGTGGTGTTCGCTTTGAAAATTTGGCGTCATTATCTTTATGGCGTTACTGGCCGATATTCACCGATCATAAGAGTTTAAAGTATATATTCACTCGTAGGAGTTAAATATGCGGCAGAGGCGGTGGTTAGAACTAATCAAAGATTATGATATCGAGATCCTTTACCACCCGGGCAAGGCGAACGTTGTCGCCGACGCCTTGAGTCGTAAGTCCGTGCAGGAGCAGATGCTTGCTCGCTTAACAGCTCGAAGAAGCTTCAATAGGAATTCCTTAGACCCGAGATCGAGGTCCGCTTCAGCCGAATTCAGTGGACAAACTTTGTATGTTAGAGATTTCATCATCTCTTGAGGATGCAATCGGGGAGAATCGTGGTTCGCACTCAGATTGTTGCGCATTCGTGAAGATGTGACTCGGGAAAGCCCTCGATTCGTGGTCCACGAGGATGGACTTTTGAGGTTTAAGAACCGGTTGTGCGTATCGCGAATGACGAGTTGAAAACTCTATTTTGAGAGAAGCTCATGCTACCCCTTATTCGCTCATCCGGTCCAAGAAGATGTACAAGGACTTGAAACAAAATTATGGTGGAGTAATATGAAGCGAGAAGTCGCAGAATTTGTTTCGAGATGCTTAACTCAACAAGTTAAGATTGAGCATCAGCCGATCAGTATGTCAAACCTCTTCCTATTCCCGAATGGAAGTGGGAAGAAATTTCTATGGATTTCATCACGAGCTTGCCGACGAGTCGTCGTGGCATGAATACGATCTGGGTGATTGTGGACCGCTTAACTAAATCAGCTCATTTTATTGAGATTAAGGATACTTGGGGTCCCGAGAGACTTGCCCAGTTATTCATCAAAGAGATAGTGACACTGCACGGTACTCCTAAAAGTAACGTTTCCGATCGTGACGGACGGTTTGTGTCACATTTTTGGAAATCAGTTCATCGTGCTATGGGAACTCAGCTTAATCTCAGTAATGCCTTTCATCCTCAGTCCGACGGACAATCAGAGAGGACTATTCAGACATTAGAGGACATGTTGAGAGCTTGCGTACTCGATTGGAAGGACGATTGGGAAGCCCAACTACCACTGATCGAGTTCACGTATAATAATAGTTGGCATGCCTCCATTAAGATGGCACCTTACGAGGCCTTGTACGGTCATCGTTGTCGATCTCCTTTGTGTTGGGATGACTTGTCAGAATCAATCGGCACCGAGCCCGATATGATTATAGCCACCCGGGAGAAGGTAGCTCTGATCAAGAGTCGTATGTTGACACTTTCAGTCGGTAAATCATATGCGTATAATCGCCGACCACTAGAGTTCGAGACGGGTGACCACGTTTTGGTCAAGGTATCCCCGAGTCGAGGTATTTTCCATTTCGGAAAACGGGGGAAGTTGAGTCCGAGATTCATTGGACCGTTTGAAATTTTGGATCGAGTAGGCGAGTTAGCTTATCGATTGGCTTTACCTCCGGCTTTGAGCCGAATTCATAATGTGTTTCATGTCTCTCAGTTGCGAAAGTATGTTGCCGACCCGAGTCACATACTGGAGTTCGACGAAATCGAGATCGCCGACGACCATTCATATGAGGAGCGTCCTATACGAGTCTTAGAGCGGCGAATCAAACAGTTGAGAAATAAGTCGATTCCTTTGGTCAAGATTCAGTGGTCCAGACATGGAGTGGAAGAGGCTACTTGGGAAACCGAGGATAGTATGCGTGAGAGTTATCCCGAGTTGTTTGACCCTTAGTTTCGGGGACGAAACTCTTTTAAGGGGGGTGTATGTAATACCCGGTTGTAATTCATTCATTTTCATTCAGTAATTATCAGTCTGTAATTTTCACTCAGTGTATTTTCACTCGATTATAATCATTCATCAATCATGTTCATTCACCGTGTTCACCGTTCGGAAAAACTTCGAGTTGTGTATCGTTATTGTTCATTGTTTCAACTTTCCTCATATGAGTTCGACTTTGTTAGATCACCATTAATTTTTGGTAACTCCAAAAATTCTAAATCTTTGCAATATTATAGAGCATCGAGTTAGCTTTCCAATGGTTATTGAGATTTGATTGTAAACAACCGGAGTTTGGCCACAGCGTATTCGATATAATGCCCCAATGAACTTAGTTTAATCGTATCGACGTTTT
Organism: Orobanche coerulescens; assembly: GCA_033398695.1. NCBI lineage: Eukaryota > Viridiplantae > Streptophyta > Magnoliopsida > Lamiales > Orobanchaceae > Orobanche > Orobanche coerulescens. The sequence continues at coordinate 14,451,500 of CM065801.1, forward strand.
GAGTTCGTTATATTCGTGTTTGATTCGTATATTGAACGAGTTGTTGGATATTGTATAATTCAAGGTTGTTCGAGCGACCGATATCTCAATTAGGACGTTGTTCGTGGAAGGATAATTGTCACCGGTATTGAGTAAGTTGATTCTTACTCAGTTATAAGGATATTCATTTCCTTTTGTTGTTGTTCATTCATAATCGTAACTCATTCATCATTGTGTTAACCGTATTAAAACTTGTCATTGTCAATTAATCACTTCAGTCACAAGGAACGACGGTTCCAATCATTTTGTTGAGCTATCATTCATTTCACTATCATTTTATCTCGGTGAGTCATTATTCGTTTCCGATGTCACTTTTGTTATATCGTGGCATTTCGGGTCATATCGCGTGCGGTTGGTATGTGTAGATTTTCATGTCGGGCACAATTATGTCGTGTGTTGGTTGTTGGCCTCACATCGACCGTGCACACGAGTCGATTGCTTCGTGAGATCGATTAGGCACAAGACCACGTGTGTATTCGATTGATACACGTTGGTGGCTTGTGCACGGACACATTTCCATCCCGGCGTAGTGTGGCGCCACCCTTTGAGCCGCATCAATTAGTTGATTCATACAAGATGTTTGATTGCGTATGTTTTCAACAAGATTGTTATAATCTAACCGCTTCATTTTAATCGAACTTGTGGTTTATACTATATATTTATATGATTGTGTTTATTCAACTCTGGAGGATTGTTGTTCTCAGATAATCGACCCGCTTTGGGGATATTTGTTTCTCGTGTCATGGCAAGGCAAAGGCACAGGGAGAGCACGTTGACGGCGAGGAGTCCCAATGATACTAGAAAGGGGCCCCAGTCTGTTCAGTCATTTATTCAGTCATTTATGTTTCCTTTATTTATTCCGCTGCAGACATTCCGTTTGAATACTCATTTCATTCAGTGTTGTGTATTTTATCGTCACATAAAATACACATGTATTCTATTTTATCCTGGGTGTGTTGTATGAAACTCCTAATCGGAGTAATTGATGTTGTAATGTGGTTCGGTACTACATTTACCCTGTGTAATTCATCCTTTTTCATTCGCCTGGTGGGTCCCAGTCGGGGGTCCACGGCACTGTAATATCCGCCTAGTTTGGGGTGTTACACACGGTTGAACGGCAAACGTCCCCAAGATACAACGGTTTTTCTATGAACTCGATACCTTGTACTAGGAATCGAATTTCGGGCGAACTACTGGATATTTGGGACTTGTAGTATGAACTTAGGCTAGTATGAGTGTATTATTATCTTGATTAATTCTCTGTGTACAATCATCATCCGCATGGGGCTTATTTATAGCCTGTAAAGCACCCTGTCCGAATCAATGTGTCTTTCTGACTGGATAGACACCTTGTGGTCCGTTGGGAAGGGCTGCATTGGTTCAGAATAGCTGAACCATTGTGCTGGTCCAGATTACATCGAATGGTCCAAACCATTGCACTGGTTTGGTCGTGAACCGCCACTCATGTTCCACTCCCGCCATGTCACTGTCACGTGTCATCCTAGTCACCCTCCACGTCATCCGAGGCACTATCTCAGTTGTCAAAATGAGAGGCTCCTCATAGCTCCTCGCTCCGAGCAAAGTGCAAAGTGCAAATTGCGCCTATGAAGCGCCCGTTGCGACAAGTGCGACGTGCACGTGCTTGGACTCGGACTCGGACTCGGAAGGTGCTTTGCACCTTCCTCGTAGGATTCGGATTTTAGCCTTAAAAATTAATTAAAGCCAACTAGGGTGCACCATAATGGAGCACACTTGATTGCTCCTTTATGATGGAAAGTCCTTTATAAATAGCTCAACTTTTCCTTACTTCTCCAATGTGGGATGGGATTCCACACCACATTCTCAACTATTAAATGGCTTAACTTTGTGCATTAATTACTCATTCATTTCTTAACGAAATTGAACAAGTAAATACACTAAATTAATCTACACAAAATGTAGATTCCAAATATACCATTTAATGTCATTAATTACCATAATTAATTATGGTATTAATTAAGCTATTTTTCCAACAATCCCCCACATGAATGATGATTAATGCAAATGCAACATGCACTAAGTCCCGACGACCTATTATTGCTTCAGGATAGGTGGTAGTTAGCCTTGAACCTTCCTTAGTGTAATGCTATCGGATTTACTCGTTGCTCGGTGAACGTGATGTCTTGAACCGGTCAACTTTTATGTAAACCAAGACAATAACATACACACAATAATAGATCTAATATCTTTCGTTCTCACGTTGTGTCCATTTTGGCCTTGGACCATTTCTTGGATTCATAAGCGTTACTAATTTTATGAAGCGGCCTTACTTCTTCACTTATATAGGTGACCTCCTATGAAGAGTATCCTACCATACTCCACCTATAAAAGGCTATAGGAATCATTAAAAGCTTTAAAAGCTTACCCTTTACCACAAACTGCAGGCTTGCACTTGAACAGCTACGAGAATGGATTTTCAAGTGCTTCAACTTGAACTTTCACAACTCAGTTGTCTCATTGAACCAAGTTCTTGGGATCTCCAATCATCCTGGTTGAGTTACCATTATGAAAATTCTCAATGCGTGGATTTCAATCCCATCCCCCTTGCTGCATTATATAATCGATCACGGTTAATACCTTTCGTAAACGGATCCGCTATATTGTCTTTTGACTTTACATAGTCAATGCACATTATTCATGTAGTGATCAATTGTCTAATGGTATTGTGTCTTCGACGAATATGTCGAGACTTACCATTATATATACTGTTCTTTGCCCTCCCTATGGCTGCCATGCTATCACAATGTATCATAACGGGAGGCAAAGGTTTTTCCCAACAGGGAATATCTTCTAAGAAGTTTCTTCACCATTCGGCTTCTTCGCCGGCTTTGTCTAAAGCAATAAACTCCGATTCCATTGTAGATCGGGCTATGCATGTTTGCTTAGAAGATTTCCATGATATTGCTCCTCCACCAATGGTAAATACATAACCGCTTGTGGATTTAGAGTCTTTAGTATCGGATATCCAGTTGGCATCACAATATCCTTCCAAAACAGCTGGATATCTCGAATAGTGTATACCATGATTGACAGTGTGTTTTAAGTATCTCAACACTCTTGTCAATGCGGTCCAATGATCCTTTCCGGGATTACTCCTAAACCGACTCAGTTTACTAATAGAATATGCTATGTGTGGCCTTGTACAATTTGCTAAGTACATTAGGCTTCCAATTATCCTAGCATATTCTGTTTGTGATATGGGTTCTCCTCGATTTTTGGCTAAGTGTAAACTTAAGTCAACAGGTGTCTTAGCCGGAGGTAGATCGTATGCCTTGAATTTCTTAAGCACATTCTCAACATAGTGAGATTGTGATAAGACTATTCCATCGGGTGTTCTGGAGATCTTGATTCCTAGAATCACATCGGCTAATCCCATATCCTTCATGTCGAAGTTCTTCTTTAACATTTCCTTAGTGCCTATGATGATTTTATTGTTGCTACCCATAATTAGCATATCATCAACGCATAGACACACAATGACAAAATTGTCAGATGTACCTTTGATGTACACACATTTATCACATTCATTGATCTTGAAACCATTTGACATCATTACTTGGTCAAATTTCTCATGCCATTGTTTGGGTGCCTGCTTAAGTCCATATAAAGACTTAACAAGTTTACAAACTTTGTTTTCTTGGCCGGGAATCACGAACCCTTCGGGTTGTTCCATATAAATTTCATCTTCTAAATCTCCATTTAGAAAGGCCGTTTTTACATCCATTTGGTGTATCTCAAGATTGTACAATGCTGCTATTGCAAGTAGCATTCTAATGGATGTAATCCGAGTAACTGGTGAGTATGTATCAAAGTAATCATACCCTTCCTTTTGTTTGTATCCTTTGGCTACCAAACGGGCCTTGTATTTGTCAATAGATTTATCACCTTTGTATTTCTTCTTGAGAATCCACTTGCAACCTAAAGGTTTATTTCCCGGAGGAAGATCAACAATGTGCCAAGTGTGATTGTTCAAGATTGACTCGATTTCACTATTAATAGCTTCTTGCCATAGATCGGCATCGGAACCAAACAATGCTTCCTTGATTGTCTTTGGTTCGTCTTCTAAAGAATAGACTACAAAATCCGGACCAAAGGTTTTTGCAGTTTTTATTCTTTTTCCTCGCCTTGGTTACGGTGTTGGTCCATTACTATTTGGCGAGAATTCATCATAAGTCCTCTTTTTCGGACTTATTTCATTCTTTTCTTTCTTAGGGAATATAGTTTCAAAAAATATGGCATTTCTTGATTTTATAATCATTCCCTCATTTATATCGGGTACTTCCGATTTGTGTACCAAAAATTGGTATGCACTACTATTATTTGCATATCCTATGAAAATGCAATCAACCGTTTTTTGTCCTATTTTTACTTGCTTGGGTTTCGGTACTTCAACTTTTGCTAAGCACCCCCACACTTTTAAGTATTTATAGGACGGCTTCCTTCCTTTCCATAATTCATATGGAGTTTTATCTTGCTTCTTTTTGGGTAATTTATTAAGAATTTTATTGGCTGAAAGAATAGCTTCTCCCCACATGTTAAGTGATAGGCCCGATCTTATCAACATAGCATTCATCATTTCCTTCAATGTTCTATTCTTTCGTTCGGCAACACCATTCGATTGGCGTGCATAAGGTGCAGTCGTTTGGTGAATAATGCCATTTTCACGACAATATTCTTCAAAAGGTGCAACATATTCACCACCTCGATCACTTCGAATCATTTTGATTTTGGTGTTGAGTTGATTTTCAACTTCTGTTTTGTATTTTTTGAAAGCTTCGAATGCTTCGTCTTTGCTTCTCAAAAGATACACATAACAAAATCTTGTGCAATCATCTATGAAAGTTATGAAATAATTCTTTCCACCTCTTGTTTGCACAAGTTTTAAATCGCACAGATCAGTGTGAATCAATTCAAGAGGTTTTGTTGATCTTTCCACTGAATGAAAAGGAGATTTTGCCATTTTTGCTTCAACACATATTTCACACCTTTTGTGTTGATCGAAAGTCATTTTTGGCAATAAATCTAAATGTACTAAACGACGTAGTATATTTAGATTTGCATGTCCTAATCTATCATGCCATAAATTAGGAGACTCAACCAAATAAACAACTTTATCGTTTATTTCATTTCCACCACGTACATTGATAGCATTCACTTGAAAAGGTCATATCTATATAGCCTTTTCCGATAAAGTTACCATTTTTAGTTATTACAACTTTATCCGCTTCAAACACTAGCCTAAATCCGGCTTTGCTCAATCCTGAGCCAGGCACAAGATTCTTACGGATGTCTGGAACATGTAGCACATTCTTGAGCATCAATTTCAATCCCGACGTCATCTTGAGTATAACTTCTCCAGTTCCGACAACATTTGAGGCAGCGGAGTTTCCCATGTACAACTTTCTTTCTTCGGTGACGGGCTCGTATAAGGAGGACATGGTTTTATCGGCACAAATATGTTTAGTAGCACCGGTGTCCACCCACCATCCGACTGGGATTCCAACCATATTGATTTCATCTACAACTGCACACAGATCAAGACTGGACAAATCGACGGGCACATACTTATTTTCGATAACATTTGCTTGATCTCTCTTCTTGTCCTTCTTTGGTTTGCGGCAATTTTTCGCCATATGCCCGAATTTACCGCAGTTGTAGCATTCTCCTTTGATCTTCTTTTGATTCTTCGAGTCTTGCTTCTTCCCGTTAAATTTCCGCTTTTTGTTGTTGCTTGACTAGATGAGATTAGCTTTTGCCTCCATAGATGACTTGTTCATCATAACATCGGTCTTCCGATTGTCCTCTTCGATCCTCAGTCGCACAATTAGATCTTCAAGCCCCATTTCCTTGCGTTTGTGCTTGAGGTAGTTTTTGAAGTCCTTCCACATCGGGGGCAATTTCTTGATTATGGCAGCAACTTGAAAGGATTCAGACAAGCTCATTCCTTCTGCCAAAATATCGTGCAGGATCAACTGTATTTCCTGCACTTGCTCGAGAACAGTTTTGATGTCCACCATTTTGAAGTCTAGAAAACGACCCACGATGAACTTCTTCAAACCGGCATCTTCTGTTTTATATTTTGTTTCCAACGAGTCCCACAACTCTTTGGACGTTTTGATTGTAGAATAAACACTGTAAAGTGTGTCATCCAGCCCATTCAAAATATAGTTCTGACATAAGAAGTCGTATGATGCCATGCATCCAATGCCGTGCGTTTCTGGGTGTTAGTTTCATCATCCCCCACAACAGGAGGAGATTTGGAAAGGAAGCAACAGAGGTTGAGAGTAGTAAGGTAGAACAGCATTTTTGATTGCCAACGTTTGAAATCAGCACCTCAGAACTTCTCTGGTTTTTCGGCATGGGCAGGAGCATGAACATTGTTGCTTGACGATGCCATCTTTTACAGAAAAATTTCGTCTTACGATTGTTGAATTTAATTGCTGTAGAAAATGACAAATGATGCAAAACCGAGGCAAGAGTTGGACTCTATCTCCGTAAGACGAAATTTCCCCGCACAGTACACACGGTTGAACGGCAAACGTCCCCAAGATACAACGGTTTTTCTATGAACTCGATACCTTGTACTAGGAATCGAATTTCGGGCGAACTACTGGATATTTGGGACTTGTAGTATGAACTTAGGCTAGTATGAGTGTATTATTATCTTGATTAATTCTCTGTGTACAATCATCATCCGCATGGGGCTTATTTATAGCCTGTAAAGCACCCTGTCCGAATCGGTGTGTCTTTCTGACTGGATAGACACCTTGTGGTCCGTTGGGAAGGGCTGCATTGGTTCAGAATAGCTGAACCATTGTGCTGGTCCAGATTACATCGAATGGTCCAAACCATTGTACTGGTTCGGTCGTGAACCACCACTCATGTTCCACTCCCACCATGTCACTGTCACGTGTCATCCTAGTCACCCTCCACGTCATCCGAGGCACTATCTCAGTTGTCAAAATGAGAGGCTCCTCATAGCTCCTCGCTCCGAGCGAAGTGCAAAGTGCAAACTGCGCCTATGAAGCGCCCGTTGCGACAAGTGCAACGTGCACGTGCTTGGACTCGGACTCGGACTCGGAAGGTGCTTTGCACCTTCCTCGTAGGATTCGGATTTTAGCCTTAAAAATTAATTAAAGCCAACTAGGGTGCACCATAATAGAGCACACTTGATTGCTCCTTTATGATGGAAAGTCCTTTATAAATAGCTCAACTTTTCCTTTCTTCTCCAATGTGGGATGGGATTCCACACCACATTCCCAACTATTAAATGGCTTAACTTTGTGCATTAATTACTCATTCATTTCTTAACGAAATTAAACAAGTAAATACACTAAATTAATCTACACAAAATGTAGATTCCAAATATACCATTTAATGTCATTAATTACCATAATTAATTATGGTATTAATTAAGCTATTTTTCCAACAATCCCCCACATGAATGATGATTAATGCAAATGCAACATGCACTAAGTCCCGACGACCTATTATTGCTTCAGGATAGGTGGTAGTTAACCTTGAACCTTCCTTAGTGTAATGCTATCGGATTTACTCGTTGCTCGGTGAACGTGATGTCTTGAACCGGTCAACTTTTATGTAAACCAAGACAATAACATACACACAATAATAGATCTAATATCTTTCGTTCTCACGTTGTGTCCATTTTGGCCTAGGACCATTTCTTGAATTCATAAGCGTTACTAATTTTATGAAGCGGCCTTACTTCTTCACTTATATAGGTGACCTCCTATGAAGAGTATCCTGCCATACTCCACCTATAAAAGGCTATAGGAATCATTAAAAGCTTTAAAAGCTTACCCTTTACCACAAACTGCAGGCTTGCACTTGAACAGCTACGAGAATGGATTTTCAAGTGCTTCAACTTGAACTTTCACAACTGAGTTGTCTCATTGAACCAAGTTCTTGGGATCTCCAATCATCCTGGTTGAGTTACCATTATGAAAATTCTCAATGCGTGGAATTCAATCCCATCCCCGTTGCTGCATTATATAATTGATCACGGTTAATACCTTTCGTAAACGGATCCGCTATATTGTCTTTTGACTTTACATAGTCAATGCACATTATTCCTGTAGTGATCAATTGTCTAATGGTATTGTGTCTTCGACGAATATGTCGAGACTTACCATTATATATACTGTTCTTTGCCCTCCCTATGGCTGCCATGCTATCACAATGTATCATAACGGGAGGCAAAGGTTTTTCCCAACAGGGAATATCTTCTAAGAAGTTTCTTAACCATTCGGCTTCTTCGCTGGCTTTGTCTAAAGCAATAAACTCCGATTCCATTGTAGATCAGGCTATGCATGTTTGCTTAGAAGATTTCCATGATATTGCTCCTCCACCAATGGTAAATACATAACCGCTTGTGGATTTAGAGTCTTTAGTATCGGATATCCAGTTGGCATCACAATATCCTTCCAAAACAGTTGGATATCTCGAATAGTGTATACCATGATTGACAGTGTGTTTTAAGTATCTCAACACTCTTGTCAATGCGGTCCAATGATCCTTTCCGGGATTACTCCTAAACCGACTCAGTTTACTAATAGAATATGCTATGTCTGGCCTTGTACAATTTTCTAAGTACATTAGGCTTCCAATTATCCTAGCATATTCTGTTTGTGATATGGGTTCTCCTCGATTTTTAGCTAAGTGTAAACTTAAGTCAACAGGTGTCTTAGCCGGAGGTAGATCGTATGCCTTGAATTTCTTAAGCACATTCTCAACATAGTGAGATTGTGATAAGACTATTCCATCGGGTGTTCTGGATATCTTGATTCCTAGAATCACATCGGCTAATCCCATATCCTTCATGTCGAAGTTCTTCTTTAACATTTCCTTAGTGCCTATGATGATTTTATTGTTGCTACCCATAATTAGCATATCATCAACGTATAGACACACAATGACAAAATTGTCAGATGTACCTTTGATGTACACACATTTATCACATTCATTGATCTTGAAACCATTTGACATCATTACTTGGTCAAATTTCTCATACCATTGTTTGGATGCTTGCTTAAGTCCATATAAAGACTTAACAAGTTTACAAACTTTGTCTTCTTGGCCGGGAATCACGAACCCTTTGGGTTGTTCCATATAAATTTCATCTTCTAAATCTCCATTTAGAAAGGCCGTTTTTATATCCATTTGGTGTATCTCAAGATTGTACAATGCTGCTATTGCAAGTAGCATTCTAATGGATGTAATCCGAGTAACTGGTGAGTATGTATCAAAGTAATCATACCCTTCCTTTTGTTTGTATCCTTTGGCTACCAAACGGGCCTTGTATTTGTCAATAGATTTATCACCTTTGTATTTCTTCTTGAGAATCCACTTGCAACCTAAAGGTTTATTTCCCGGAGGAAGATCAACAATGTGCCAAGTGTGATTGTTCAAGATTGACTCGATTTCACTATTAATAGCTTCTTGCCATAGATCGGCATCGGAACCAGACAATGCTTCCTTGATTGTCTTTGGTTCGTCTTCTAAAGTATAGACTACAAAATCCGGACCAAAGGTTTTTGTAATTTTTATTCTTTTTCCTCGCCTTGGTTCCGGTGTTGGTCCATTACTATTTGGCTAGATTTCATCATAAGTCCTCTTTTTCGGACTTATTTCATTCTTTTCTTTCTTAGGGAATATAGTTTCAAAAAATATGGCATTTCTTGATTCTATAATCATTCGCTCATTTATATCGGGTACTTCCGATTTGTGTACCAAAAATCGGTACGCACTACTATTATTTGCATATCCTATGAAAATGCAATCAACCGTTTTTGGTCCTATTTTTACTTGCTTGGGTTTCGGTATTTCAACTTTTGCTAAGCACCCCCACACTTTTAAGTATTTATAGGACGACTTCCTTCCTTTCCATAACTCATATGGAGTTTTATCTTGCTTCTTTTTGGGTAATTTATTCAGAATTTTATTGGTCGAAAGAATAGCTTCTCCCCACATGTTAAGTGATAGGCCCGAGCTTATCAACATAGCATTCATCATTTCCTTCAATGTTCTATTCTTTCGTTCGGCAACACCATTCGATTGGGGTGCATAAGGTACAGTCGTTTGGTAAATAATGCCATTTTCACGACAATATTCTTCAAAAGGTGCAACATATTCACCACCTCGATCACTTTGAATCATTTTGATTTTGGTGTTGAGTTGATTTTCTGTAATATCCGCAATTTCGGATTTCCGGTAATCCTCTTTTTCGGCGGAGGTCTGTTTTGATGACTCGCTTGGGACCGTTTCATCGTTCTGAGAATGACTAATTCTGCACTTTTTGTCACCCGAGTTCGTTTCGGTATTGTTTTGTGGAATCCCGTGTTTCTTAACGACTTTTCCGCACTCGAGTTTGATTCTTGTGAATCTCGTCCGAAATTACTGTTTCGAGTTTCCCGTAAGTCCGTTTAACCTTGTTAGACGTGTTGTGAACTTCGGTTTGGTTATTCGATCACGTATCGTGATTTTCGGACGTTTTGGGCCATTTTCGTAATTTCCCAAAGTTTGGGGTAATTACCTTCCGTTGTCGAATTTCGAGCCTTCGGGTGGTCGGGACCGGGTGTTCTCTTAGCTCTCAGGTTTGTCCTTGCGAGTACTTCGTGACCGTATCTTCGATTCGTATTCGGGTTCGGGTTTCGGTGTCGTTTTCTTGAGTTCAGTGATTTTAAACGACTTTTCCACGTATGAGTTTGACTTTGTTAAATCACCATTAATTTTTGGAAACTCCAAAAATTTGGAATCTTTTCAAAATTATAAATCATCGAGTTAGATTTCCAATGGTTCAAACGGTGAGTCAATTGGAGTCCGGACGAGGGAGTTATGGTCGAAATATCTAAGTCACTCACATGTTCCAGTTTTGGCCGAGCAGCCTGCCGGAAGGGCCGCGGCACACTTGGCCGAGCCGCGGCACGCATCGTGATTCAATCTTCGGCCGACCCGTCTGTACCTTGTGCCGCGGAACATTCCGGCAGGGCCGCGGCACACTGCCGAGTCACTGCCGGCAGATTTGGCCCTATGCCGCGGCACACTTCGGCTGGGCCGCGGCACACTGTGTCAGCCTATTTAAGGCCCTGCAGTCGTTTTTTTTCGCCATTTTCTCCTTCTTCTCCTTCTCTTACGCGGTTGGGGTTGTTCTTATCATGGAGAGATGTTGTTGGTCAATAAATCCATAAAGTCTTGGAGTTCATATCATCAATCATCCATCCTATAACATCCTTTGATCGAGCGAATCAGGTCAGATTTTCTAGAAATCTAATTTTGGGGATTTTGGGTATTTTGTTCGATTTCGTCCGTTTAATACGATTTAACTTAGGATTGTGATGGATTGATGATTATTTAGATGTATTGTATCATTTCCCTTGTTATTCCATGGTTGGATCGTATCGATTCGTTGTTTTGGTCGAGTTCTTGATCGACGCCTTGAAGGTGTCCGGTAAAATATCATAGAGGGGTTTTCGGGCGTTCTTCGATTATTCTTCCTCGTATGATCGATGATTTATTGATTATATGTTGTTAGGGTCGAATTCTAGTGAAGAACTTGAGTCGGAACCCTTCCGTTCGTTGTCTTCTTTGGGGTCCGAGCTTCCCGGTCGAACCGTGTTCTTCGGAGCGTTTGGTAGCGGTTATTAAGGCAAGTATCTTACTATACGACTTGTATATTGCGACTAGTAATCACGTATGAGATCTATGATGATTTGCTTGCCTTCGTAAACATGTTCCGTTTGAGTTGTTTGTATTTTCCGAAATTTGAAGGCTTTGTGGTAATAGTGTTATATTGGTATATGCGTTAGTTGCTGTGCAATGCATTGCGTACCGAACATGTGTTATGTTGGTTGTACGTCGTTGATTGATGATAGTTGTTGAGAGTGTTGAGATTGGGTTATGTGCGTGTGACGTACGATTTTGTGGTGATCAACGTGATTGACTAACCGTGCTCATTGTTGTATGTAATGTGAATGTGAATGTGATATGTTGGAATGCTAAGTTCACTCGTGCGGGTTCGACGGGGCCTACGAGGATTCATGGCACAGGTCTATGGGATCAGAACTTAGTGTGTGGTGCTGAGGTCCAATCGTGCTGGTCTGAAGAGGCCTACGATGATTCATGGCACAGGTCCATTGAATCAGGACATAGTACGTCCAACCGTGCGGGTTCGACGGAACCTATGGTGACACGTGACACAGGTTCACGGGGTCGGGACTGTTTGTTGTGATTGTTGTGTTTGCTCAATTTGTGTGGGTTGTTGAACCTACGGAGACTCGTGGCAAGCGATCACGGAGTCGGGAGCATGATTGATTGCTGTGATTGTTGTGTTTGCTCAATCCGTGTGGGTTGTTGAACCTACGGAGACTCGTGGCAAGCGATCACGGAGTCATGAGCATGATTGATTGTTGTGATTGTTGTGATTGGTTAAGTCTGTGCGGGTTGTTGAACCTACGTAGACACGTGACAGGGGATCACGGTGTCACGAATCATGTTTTGTAAATCAAACTTTTGTAAGAAAGTTTTAAGAAAAGAATGTTGGGCCGAGCCCCATGAGATTTATGGAAATATTTTCGTACTGTAAATTGTTGAAATACAATTTTGAGATTTGGGTTAAGACCCTAAGATTTTCGAAATGTTTTGAAATTCTAAAAATTCCCGAGGTGATAATCTTATTTTCGAATGCTTCATAGCTTATCTTTCCTTATGAAAACCTCCCGGGGATATTTTGATACTTGATTGTTATATTTGATTCACGATTATTACTTGCTTGTTATATTTCGTATGATTTGATACTTACACTAGTAAAACAGTGGAGTTTTACTAACCCCGGAGTAATCGGGGGGTGGATGTCTGTTTTGCGTCTAGGTACATGCAGATTCGGGGGAGCAGGATTGGCACAAGAGGATGACGAGCTGCGATACTAATCATGAGTTGAGAGTTGTTTGATTTTTTTTGTTGTGTTGTCAGAGTTGATTTCAGTCTTCCGCTGTATTGTATTTCGACCCCTGTGTGGGTAATGTCGTTTAAGTCAGTTTTGTTGATTGGGGTTGTGTGACCTCATCGGTTTGTGTATTCACGTGTAAGTGACCATAACGGTCTGTATTATTTTATTGTTTGACCCTGGTCGGGAAAGCATTTGGTTGTTTATGGATGTTTAGCCTGGTAGATCCTTGCGGTAAGGGTCTACGACGTGTAATATTTTCATATGGTTTTGGGAGTGTTATATTTATGGTATCGGAGATTAGGTTGCGTAAACCTAGGCCATCGGGTCGAGTCAAGTCGTGATTTGTCGAGTAATGTGTTATCTTGTCGTTCGAGTCGTCAGTGACAAATTGAGTTGTGCGTAGTCACAACATGTCGGTTATGTTGTCGGACGAGATTAGTATCGTGGGCGACTGTCACCTCTGTGCGACCTGTGGATGTAAGTCTCCTCCTTTATGCGTAATACCTGTGTATCTCGATTTTATCTTAGTGAGTTAATTGTGGTGCATGATTTGGTTTACACAGCATTGTGTGATGTAGTTATGTTTAATACTTGTGGTATATGGTATGAGTATAGCTGAGTGTATTGTTGTTTTACTTTTGAACCACCGTGTGGGGTGGTATGGTGTGAAAGTTGTAAACCTTGATGGGTTCTGTGAAGATATCAACGGTAGAGTTTGTGAGAAATTCCGATGAATGATCTTGCTGTGCGTTTAAACTTGATACCACGAGATGCATTTGATTGAATTGGCGACCGTGGTTGCCATTTGAGTATGTGGTTTTAAATTCGACTGTTTTTGGAATGTTGTAGTTTTTGTCCGCTATGGATAAGTTTAAGAATAATTTCTGAAGGACCTTACAGTTTGAGAATTTTTGTAGAAATCGATTCTTGGAAAATTTTTATTTTGCAGAATAATTTTTGGCTTTTGGAATTTTGAACTTCTTATGTCCACGTATTGGGGCAAGTGGTTGTGATAAGTTTGTGGTGTTGTTGTGCTCGCCGGAGAATGTTTCAGTGTTTTCTAAATGTTGAGGTACATGGTTTTGATTGGACGATCAGGGTATTAAAAGTGTTTTCAAAAAAAAAAATTTCATTTCACCAAATTTTTCAAACTTGAGAATTTTAAAATTTTATCATTTGAATAATACCCCGGAAATATTTTATTTTTGCTGCGATTGTTTGATCCCTACGATACGTGTGTGGTTTTGACTATGTTAGGTTGGGTAAAATCCAAACACCTCTGTTGATGTGACTGTGCAAATTATTTTTGAATGAAGTTCTTAAATTACAGTGTTAGTTCATGCACATGTGTGATGACTTGGAGTTGATGCTTTGTCGTGCTGCTATTATCGTCCTATGTTGACGTTGTGACGTTTGTATGGTTGCGTTATTCTGTTTGGTCGTCCGTTCAGTATGCCGAGAGGTCGTGGCCGAGGACGTGGTCGTAGTCGTGGTCATGATCAGGAGCGTGAGAGGGCGACTCCCTCCTTGCCGAGTACCGATCAGCTCAGTTCAGATTAGGGACATTCGACTAGCGTTAATGTTGACATTGGCGCCGCCACCATCCTTCGTCAGGTGGTTGATCAGTTAGTGCAGATGAATCAGGCCGTACATCGGAATGAGAACCCGGATGGGGATAATGGGGCTAGTAAGTGGTTACGAGATGTGATGAGGATGCAGCCGCCCCGTTTTGTGGGTTCATCTGACTCGTTAGGTTGGGAAGGCTGGCTCTTCCAGTTAGACAGAACATTTGATGTTGTAGCTTGTCCGGATGAGAAGAGGGTACGCATTGCTCAGTACTTGCTTGACAAAGAAGCTGCAGACTGGTGGCAGGCTGTAGTGCCTGCAGATCGTACACCTACATGGGCTGAGTTTAAGACCGCTATGGAGGCAAAGTATTGCCCGTTGCCTGTTCATGAACGCAGGATCGTTGAGTTTTTCTCAGCTGCGCCCCAGGATGTGTCGATATCCCAGGCCATAGTCGATTTTAATCGACAGCTGGCTTATGTTCGTGATCAAGTGAGAAGTGAAGCGGACAAGGTCCGATACTTCAATATGCGCATGAAACCCCATATCCGTGAGAGTATGACTCCGCTCATGTGTACCACCCTGAAGGAATATCAGGACCGAGCTTTAGCCATTGAGATGGCCGTTTCTGTATCGGAATCTGGTTCAGAGAGTAAGAGACAAAAGACCTCGAGTAACTTTTCAAGAGGCCAGAGAAGTGAGATCCGTGAGCCTGTTGCTTCATAGTTTCCTTATGGGAGCACTCCTCGTTCGGTTGACCAGTCTAAGAATCCTACTCACGAGCCGAGTAAGACAAGCGGCGTGAAGTTATGCTTCAATTGTAGCCGTGTGGGCCATACTCGTAAGAATTGTCGCTCGCCGCAAGTTAACTGTTTCAAATGTGGACATGTGGGACATCAAGCGGTACACTGCGAGACCGTCGTTGAGATGTTCGGGAGCCGAGATCCCGCCCCTATGCGTGGAGAGCTCAGTGGTGCCCAGTAGCATAGTTGCGTGTTGTATTTGTGTTGTAATTCGAGTAGAGATTGATATTTGTTGCGTGAACTTTTTGGTTTTGTTTGTAGTCTACCCTGATGTTTTATTTTAAGTTTCGGGACGAAACTTATTTTTTGTGAGATAGAATGTGATATTCGGTACCCTCGTTTTCCGTTATCTTGAATTGTTTGTGTTTTGTCGTCGGACATTTTCTTGTTGATGAGAATCGGAATGATTTCTATCGTAATACTCTATTTGTTTATATCGCATAGCCGTTTTAGTCGGGTGCAACTTGTTTTCGCGTACGTTTCTTTGACTAAATGTGTGCATATGATGTGGTATGTGATGCGTCGTTAATTGATCGTTATTGTTTTGAATCATTGCCGGTGGCGTTGTTATGATCGTCGTGGGGCGTGTTTTCACGCTGTATGTTCTTTCGTGTTGCTTGTAACGTTTCGCCGTTGGGCGCGATTTTTTTCGGTTCTGGTGTATCTCGTTGAGTTTTTCTGGTGGGATATTGCTTCTCCCTACTTGATTTAAGTTTCGGGACGAAACTTCTTTTAAGGAGGGTAGAATGTAATATCCGCAATTTCGGATTTCCGGTAATCCTGTTTTTCGGCAGAGGTCTGTTTTGATGACTCGCTTGGGACCGTTTCATCGTTCTGAGAATGATTAATTCTGCACTTTTTGTCACCCGAGTTCGTTTCGGTATTGTTTTGTGGAATCCCGTGTTTCTTAACGACTTTTCCGCACTCGAGTTTGATTCTTGTGAATCTCGTCCGAAATTACTGTTTCGAGTTTCCCATAAGTCCGTTTAACCTTGTTAGACGTGTTGTGAACTTCGGTTTGGTTATTCGATCACGTATCGTGATTTTCGGACGTTTTGGGCCATTTTCGTAATTTCCCAAAGTTTGGGGTAATTACCTTCCGTTGTCGAATTTCGAGCCTTCGGGTGGTCGGAAGCGGGTGTTCTCTTAGCTCTCAGGTTCGTCCTTGCGAGTACTTCGTGACCGTATCTTCGATTCGTATTCGGGTTCGGGTTTCGGTGTCGTTTTTTTGAGTTCAGTGATTTTAAACGACTTTTCCACGTATGAGTTCGACTTTGTTAAATCACCATTAATTTTTGGAAACTCCAAAAATTCTGAATCTTTGCAATATTATAAAGCATCGAGTTAGATTTCCAATGGTTCAAACGGTGATTCAATCGGACTCCGGACGAGGGAGTTATGGTCGAAATAGCTAAGTCACTCACATGTTCCAGTTTTGGCCGAGCAGCCTGCCGGAAGGGCCGCGGCACACTTGGCCGAGCCGCGGCACGCATCGTGATTCAATCTTCGGCTGACCCGTCTGTACCTTGTGCCGCGGCACATGCCGGCAGCGGCTGCTTACACCGGCGATTTGGCCCTATGCCGCGGCACACTTGGTGGGCCGCGGCACACCGTGTCGCTATTTAAGGCCTATGATCGTTTTTTCGCCATTTTCTCCTTCTTCTCCTTCTCTTCCGCGGCTGGGGTTGTTCTTATCATGGATAAATGTTGTTGGTCAATAATTCCATGAAGTCTTGGAGTTCATATCATCAATCATCCATCCTATAACATCCTTTGATCGAGCGAATCAGGTCAGATTTTCTAGAAATCTAATTTTGGGGATTTTGGGTATTTTGTTCGATTTCGTCCGTTTAATCCGATTTAACTTAGGATTGTGATGGATTGATGATTATTTAGATGTATTGTATCATTTCCCTTGTTATTCCATGGTTGGATCGTATCGATTCGTTGTTTTGGTCGAGTTCTTGATCGACGCCTTGAAGGTGTCCGGTAAAATGTCATAGAGGGGTTTTCGGGCGTTCTTCGATTATTCTTCCTCGTATGATCGATGATTTATTGATTATATATTGTTAGGGTCGAATTCTAGTGAAGAACTTGAGTCGGAACCATTTCGTTCATTGTCTTCTTCGGGGTCCGAGCTTCCCGGTCGAACCGTGTTCTTCGGAGCGTTTGGTAGCGGTTATTAAGGCAAGTATCTTACTATACGACTTGTATATTGCGACTAGTAATCACGTATGAGATCTATGATGATTTTGCTTGCCTTCGTAAACATGTTCCGTTTGAGTTGTTTGTATTTTCCGAAATTTGAAGGCTTTGTGGTAATAGTGTTATATTGGTATATGCGTTAGTTGCTGTGCAATGCATTGCGTACCGAACGTGTGTTATGTTGGTTGTACGTCGTTGATTGATGATAGTTGTTGAGAGTGTTGAGATTGAATTATGTGCGTGTGACGTACGATTTTGTGGTGATCAACGTGATTGACTAACCGTGCTCATTGTTGTATGTAATGTGAATGTGATTGTGATATGTTGGAACGCTAAGTTCACTCGTGCGGGTTCGACGGGGCCTACGAGGATTCATGGCATAGGTCCATGGGATCAGAACTTAGTGTGTGGTGCTGAGGTCCAATCGTGCGGGTCTGGCGAGGCCTACGATAATTCATGGCACAGGTCCATTGAATCAGTACACAGTACGTCCAACCGTGCGGGTTCGACAGAACCTACGGTGACACGTGACACAGGTTCACGGGGTCGGGACTGTTTGTTGTGATTGTTGTGTTTGCTCAATCCGTGTGGGTTGTTGAACCTACGGAGACTCGTGGCAAGCGATCACGGATTTGGGAGCATGATTGATTGTTGTGATTGTTGTGTTTGCTCAATCCGTGTGGGTTGTTGAACCTACGGAGACTCGTGGCAAGCGATCACGGAGTCATGAGCATGACTGATTGTTGTGATTGTTGTGATTGGTTAAGTCCGTGCGGGTTGTTGAACCTACGGAGACACGTGACAGGGGATCACGGTGTCACGAATCATGTTTTGTAAATCAAACTTTTGTAAGAAAGTTTTAAGAAAAGAATGTTGGGTCGAGCCCCATGAGATTTATGGAAATATTTTCGTACTGTAAATTGTTGAAATACAATTTTGAGATTTGGGTTAAGACCCTAAGATTTTCGAAAGGTTTTGAAATTCTAAAAATTCCCGAGGTGATAATCTTATTTTCGAATGCTTCATAGCTTATCTTTCCTTGTGAAAACCTCCCGGGGATATTTTGATACTTGATTGTTATATTTGATTCACGATTATAACGTGCTTGTTATATTTCGTATGATTTGATACTTGCACTAGTAAAACAGTGGAGTTTTACTAACCCCCGAGTAATTGGGGGTGGATGTCTGTTTTGCGTCCAGGTACATGCAGATTCGGGGGAGCAGTCACAGGATTGACACAAGAGGATGACGAGCTGCGACACTAATCATGAGTTGAGAGTTGTTTGATTTTTTTTGTTGTGTTGTCAGAGTTGATTTCAGTCTTCCGCTGTATTGTATTTCGACCCCTGTGTGGGTAATGTCGTTTAAGTCAGTTTTGTTGATTGGGGTTGTGTGACCTTATCGGTTTGTATATTCACGTGTAAGTGACCATAACGGTCTGTATTATTTTATTGTTTGATCCTGGTCGGGCAAGCATTTGGTTGTTTATAGATGTTTAGCCTGGTAGATCCTTGCGGGAAGGGTCTACGGCGTGTAATATTCCCATATGGTTTTGGGGGTGTTACATTTTCAACTTCTGTTTTGTATGTTTTGAAAGCTTCGAATGCTTCGTCTTTGCTTCTCAAAAGATACACATAACAAAATCTTGTGCAATTATCTATGAAAGTTATGAAATAATTCTTTCCACCTCTTGTTTGCACAAGTTTTAAATCGCACAGATCGGTGTGAATCAATTCAAGAGGTTTTGTCGATCTTTCCATTGAATGAAAAGGAGATTTTGCCATTTTTGCTTCAACACATATTTCACACCTTTTGTGTTGATCGAAAGTCATTTTTGGCAATAAATCTAAATGTACTAAACGACGTAGTATATTTAGATTTGCATGTCCTAATCTATCATGCCATAAATTAGGAGACTCAACCAAATAAACAACTTTATCGTTTATTTCATTTCCACCACGTACATTGATAGCATTCAGTTTGAAAAGGTTGTTATCTATATAGCCTTTTCCGATAAAGTTACCATTTTTAGTTATTACAACTTTATCCGCTTCAAACACTAGCCTAAATCCGGCTTTGCTCAATGCTGAGCCAGACACAAGATTCTTACGGATGTCTGGAACATGTAGCACATTCTTGAGCGTCAATTTCAATCCCGACGTCATCTTGAGTATAACTTCTTCAGTTCCGACAACATTTGAGGCAGCGGAGTTTCCCATGTACAACTTTCTTTCTTCGGTGACGGGCTCGTATGAGGAGAATATGGTTTTATCGGCACATATGTTTAGTAGCGCCGGTGTCCATCCACCATCCGACTGGGATTCCAACCATATTGATTTCATCTACAACTGCACACAGATCAAGACTGGATAAATCGACGGGCACATACTTATTTTCGATAACATTTGCTTGATCTCTCTTCTTGTCCTTCTTTGGTTTGCGGCAATTTTTCGCCATATGCCCGAATTTACCGCAGTTGTAGCATTCTCCTTTGATCTTCTTTTGATTCTTCGAGTCTTGCTTCTTCCCGTTAAATTTCCGCTTTTTGTTGTTGCTTGACTCGATGAGATTTGCTTTTGCCTCCATAGATGACTTGTTCATCTTGACATCGGTCTTCCGATTGTCCTCTTCGATCCTCAGTCGCACAATTAGATCTTCAAGGCCCATTTCCTTGCGTTTGTGCTTGAGGTAGTTTTTGAAGTCCTTCCACATCGGGGGCAACTTCTCGATTATGGCAGCAACTTGAAAGGATTCAGACAAGCTCATTCCTTCTGCCAAAATATCGTGCAGGATCAACTGTATTTCCTGCACTTGCTCGAGAACAGTTTTGGTGTCCACCATTTTGAAGTCTAGAAAACGACCCATGATGAACTTCTTCAAACCGGCATCTTCTGTTTTATATATTGTTTCCAACGAGTCCCACAACTCTTTGGACGTTTTGATTGTGGAATAAACACTGTAAAGTGTGTCATCCAGCCCATTCAAAATATAGTTCCGACATAAGAAGTCGCTATGATGCCATGCATCCAATGCCGTGCGTTTCTGGGTGTCAGTTTCATCATCCCCCACAACTGGAGGAGATTCGGAAAGGAAGCGACAGAGGTTGAGAGTAGTAAGGTAGAACAGCATTTTTGATTGCCAACGTTTGAAATCAGTACCTGAGAACTTCTCTGGTTTTTCGGCATGGGCAGGAGCATGAACATTGTTGCTTGACGATGCCATCTTTTACAGAAAAATTTCGTCTTACGATTGTTGAATTTAATTGCTGTAGAAAATGACAAATGATGCAAAACCGAGGCAAGAGTTGGACTCTCTCTCCGTAAGACGAAATTACCCCGCACAGTACACACGGTTGAACGGCAAACGTCCCCAAGATACAACGGTTTTTCTATGAACTCGATACCTTGTACTAGGAATCAAATTCCGGGCGAACTACTGGATATTTGGGACTTGTAGTATGAACTTAGGCTAGTATGAGTGTATTATTATCTTGATTAATTCTCTGTGTACAATCATCATCCGCAGGG
This sequence comes from Orobanche coerulescens, assembly GCA_033398695.1. NCBI lineage: Eukaryota > Viridiplantae > Streptophyta > Magnoliopsida > Lamiales > Orobanchaceae > Orobanche > Orobanche coerulescens. The sequence goes on from CM065801.1 coordinate 14,472,645, forward strand.
GCTTATTTATAGCCTGTAAAGCACCCTGTTCGAATCGGTGTGTCTTTCTGACTGGATAGTGCAAAGTACGCCTACAAAGCGCCCGTTGCGACAAGTGCGACGTGCTCGGACTCGGACTCAGAAGGTGCTTTGCACCTTCCTCGTAGGATTCGGATTTTAGCCTTAAAAATTAATTAAAGCCAACTAGGGTGCACCATAATGGAGCACACTTGATTGCTCCTTTATGATGGAAAGTCCTTTATAAATAGCTCAACTTTTCCTTACTTCTCCAATGTGGGATGAGATTCCACACCACATTTCCAACTATTAAATGGCTTAACTTTGTGCATTAATTACTCATTCATTTCTTAACGAAATTGAACAAGTAAATACACTAAATTAATCTACACAAAATGTAGATTCCAAATATACCATTTAATGTCATTAATTACCATAATTAATTATGGTATTAATTAAACTATTTTTCCAACATATCCATATAATATTTAGGTAACCAAATAACACATGATACGATCAATGATTTTGTACCTCAATATTTTCATTATCAAATATACAAAAAAAACTATGGCAAAAATAAATGGTATCCACATGCGATATTGGTTAACCAAACTATTAAAAATAATATTGTAAAAGTACTTTGATTAAAAATTAGAAACGGCGAAATAAGGAGAAAGAAAAGAAAGGGGAAAGAAGGAGAGAGTGAGAGAAATGGGAGAGATGGGAGAGGTATTACGGGGAGAAAAGAAAAAGAATAAAGACGGGCGTTTTTTTTTTTTTTGTTGTTAATTGATATGGAAGAATTTTGTTTTCCTAATGAAGCGGGGTAAGCGCCGCAAATTTAGCTAGAAGTTTTTTTATAAATTTTTATTAGTCGGTAAGTGTTATTGGTGTAATTATTTTATACTTGTGTTATTTATGTAAATAAAAGATTTTTGTTGTGTGTATATATATATATATATATGGGCGATTTACATCTGACTTCCTTTTTAGATGGTCTAATTACAGTTTGGTCCCTATTGTTTTAGATATTACAATGAAGTACAAACTTTGCACTGTCCGTAAACTATATTCTGACGAAGGACAAAGTCAAATTTTTAGATGATGTCATCGGAGAGAAATCGATATTCCGAATTTGCCCTTTTATTTTTCCTTTTCGTTTACCCATTTATTTTTCTCTCACGGGTGTCACATCTGACCTCATTGTAATATATATAACACTTTTGGACTTCATGTAATAAATTTTCAAGCTTTCTAGAAAAATATTTTTTCCAAAAAGAAAGTATTTTCTCGAAGAAAAAAATTATTTTTAAAAATAAAAAAATTATTTTCTGGGAAAAAAATTATCTTTTCGAAAAAAATATTATTTTATGGAATTAAAAAATTATCTTTTCGAAAAAAAATTATTTTCGAGGAAAAAAATTATCTTTTTCGAAAAATTAAAAAATATTTTCTAGAGAAAAAATTATTTTTGGGCAAAATAATATTTTTTCGAAATAAAATTATTTTCTGAAAAAAATATTATTTTCTGAAAAAAATATTATTTTTTCGAAAAAATAAAACTATTTTCTGAAAAATAAAAAAATATTTTTTCAAAAAAATTAAAAAAATAGTTTTTGGAGAAAAAGGTATTTTTTGGCAAAATAATATTTTTTCGAAATTAAATTATTTTCTGGAAAAAAAATATTTTTTCGAAAAAATAAAATTAATTTCTGGAAAAAAATAAAAAAATTATTTTTTTCGAAAATATTAAAAAAATCTAGATGAAAAATATTTTTGGCAAAATAATATTTTTCAAAATAAAATTATTTTCTTGAAAAAATATTATTTTTTCGAAAAAGTAAAATTGTTTTCTGAAAAAAAAATAAAATAAAATATTTTTGAAAAAAAAATATATTTTCTGGAAAAAAATTATATTTCGAAAAAAAAATTATTTTCTGAAAAAAGAGGGGTATTTTCGTCTTTCTGAAAAGAGAGGTTGTAATTTCCCCCACAACCAACTACCCTATTAGATGGCCTCTTTACACTTTAGTCCCTATTGTTTCATAAATTACAGCGAAGGACACAAATCTGAATTGGTGTTGACTTCTATTAAAAAGACGAAAATACCCCTCTATTTAATTGAATAGAGGGGTATTTTCGTCTTTCTGAAAAGAGAGGTTGTAATTTCCCCCACAACCAACTACCCTATTAGATGGCCTCTTTACACTTTAGTCCCTATTGTTTCATAAATTACAGCGAAGGGGGTATTTTCGTCTTTCTGAAAAGAGAGGTTGTAATTTCCCCCACAACCAACTACCCTATTAGATGGCCTCTTTACACTTTAGTCCCTATTGTTTCATAAATTACAGCGAAGGACACAAATCTGAATTGGTGTTGACTTCTATTAAAAAGACGAAAATACCCCTCTATTTAATTGAATAAAACATTTCTTTTAAAATACATTTCATATTAAACAAATAACTTATAAGTTATTAAAGTGTTTGGTTAATACATTTCTTTTAAAAAATATTCTTTTTTCAGAAAATAATTTTTTTTTCGAAATATAATTTTTTTCCAGAAAATATATTTTTTTTTCAAAAATATTTTATTTTATTTTTTTTTCAGAAAACAATTTTATTTTTTCGAAAAAATAATATTTTTCAAGAAAATAATTTTATTTTGAAAAATATTATTTTGCCAAAAATATTTTTCATCTAGATTTTTTTAATATTTTCGAAAAAATAATTTTTTATTTTTTTCCAGAAATTAATTTTATTTTTTCGAAAAAATATTTTTTCCAGAAAATAATTTAATTTCGAAAAATATTATTTTGCCAAAAATACCTTTTTCTCCAAAAACTATTTTTTTAATTTTTTGAAAAATATTTTTTTATTTTTTCCACAAAATAGTTTTAATATTTCCAAAAAAAAATAATTATTCCAGAAAATAATATTTTTTCATAAAATAACTTTATTTCGAAAAAATATTATTTTGCCCAAAAATAATTTTTTCTCCAAAAAATATTTTTTAATTTTTGAAAAGATAATTTTTCCTCGAAAATAATTTTTTTCGAAAAGATAATTTTTAATTCCATAAAATAATATTTTTTCGAAAAGATAATTTTTTTCCCAGAAAATAATTTTTTTTTTTTTTTAAAAATAATTTTTTTCTTCCGTAAAATACTTTCTTTTTGGAAAAATATTTTTTCTAGAAAGCTTGAAAATTTATTACATCGTCCAAAAGTGTTATATATATTACAATGAGGTCAAGATGCGACACCCACGCGTATAGAAAAATAAATGGGTAAACAGAAAAGGAAAAATAAAAGCGAAATTCGGAATATCGATTTCTCCAGGTGACATCATCTAAAAATTTGACTTTCATTCTTTGTAAATATAGTTTCTGACAAGAAAGTCAGATTTCATCAGAATATCTAAAACAATAGGGACCAAATTGTAATTAGACCATCTAAAAAGGTAGTCAGATGTAAATCGCCCATATATATATATATATATGTGTGTGTAAACTTAACTACCCATAAATTGCTACCGCTTGTCCTCCAGTCCATTTCTAAGACTGAGCCCAACCCAATTTTACTCGGTGGTCCAAATCATACCCCAACGTCGGTCCTGGAATCCTCGTAGTTCGGCAGCTGTTCCTCACCTATGTCCCGTCCCTCGGATTCTGTGGGGTCTACCGTCCACCAAAGGAAATGAATGGAAAGATCGGGCCGGTCAATAGAACGGGCCAACATTATACAGTTTTGAAATATTCTCGGGCTCTCCAATTCCACTTTTCTTAATTTGGGGCTTAAAATGAAAGAATAAAACCTGCTCTGCGTGGTGCCGCTGACATTTCATCCTCTCACTAATTTCAGGTTTCTTATCAAGAATTTTGAGGTATTATTACTGTCTTCTTTTTTGTTCTTGAACCTAATTTCTCTGTGTTTTTCTTGTTTAGCTTTTTACTCGCTTAATTTTCCAACCGCATCTGCGCGTTCGTTTCCTTAAGTAATTGGTATAGTTTTTTGCGATCTTGGCTTGTGGGTTTTGTCTTTTTTTTTTTGCCTTTTTTTTTTTTAAAAAAAAACTTCGTACTAAAATCAACACAGTTCATCATTTTTTTTGGCTCCTGAATTTGATGATTGCATTTTTTTTTTAAATTTTAAATACTTTGTAGACTGACTGTTTTGTTTTTCATATCAAATTCGTTCATAAATTGGGGTTTATGGACTGCTCATTGTCGTTTTGAATGAACTCAGTAACGAAAAGCCCGTTTCTTTTATTCTACTGATCTCGAACCTTGATTATTTTGCGGTGCTCTCAAATTGTTTCTACTTTTCCTGTTTTGCCGAATCCGGACTGTACTTAAAATTTTGGTTTTGTCGTTTTCCGTCCGTCTCCCATATCCGTCTTGGTGCTGCGTGCGTAGATTGTTGGTACTGAATTCCTAGTACATCATCGAAAAATTGCAGCATTATAAGCAGGTTAGTTATTCGATCATCGACTGATGTCGAGAATATATCTTATCTTTACCTCACGTCACTACGATATAGCCACCCATTTGTCGACTGTTGTTCGTGTTTGTTTATCCATTTTTGCAAATGTAGGTTACAAGTGTGCTAATATTTGGCTTTTTTCATGAGATCATCCATCTGAGACTCATTGAGAGTATTTGTATAATTTGGTTGCATGAGTTCAACAAGTTCCTTTACATATAAATTTATATAGTTCACCGCATTTGACAGAGGGAGAAAAAATTCAACATGCTAGCAACTGCTCACACTTGCCCCATCATTCACATCTCCGACAGGTTTTTTTCTTTTCCCCTTCTCACACAGTACAACCAACTTTCGACTCCTTTTTCTGTTAGTGTTATCTTATTGATCCATCTTTTCTATCTTTGTAAAAATTACAGAGGTTTTCGAGCAAAAACCAGATCTCTGCGCTTAGGGAACCTTGCTGCGAGAATCGATTTTTCCAAGAGCTCTAAAACTCAAAGGCTTTCCTCTCCTGTTAAAAGAACCAAGCTTCTCGTCGTTCTAAATACAGACAACGGCCATCCAAGTATCTCTGTATCTGAAGAAGAAGAAGAAGAAGAAGAAGAAGAACAAGAACCACAAGAGACTCCTTTGTTGAATCATAATTTAAACACACTCCTTCATAAATGGTCCCCTCCAAGATACTTATGGCGAGGACTATCCGTTCTTATCTTAACCGGTCAGGTCATCATAAGAACTCTCAATGGCAAAATCCACTGGAAAAACACCCTCCAACAATTAGAAAGAGTTGGGCCCAAATCTGTCGGTGTCTGTCTCCTGACATCCGCTTTTGTCGGTATGGCCTTCACTATCCAATTCGTCCGCGAATTTACCCGACTGGGACTGAATAGATCCGTCGGGGGCGTTCTAGCCCTAGCCTTCTCACGAGAGCTAAGCCCGGTCGTGACTGCGGTTGTGGTGGCGGGCCGTATCGGGAGCGCCTTCGCGGCGGAGTTAGGGACGATGCAAGTCTCCGAACAGACGGACACGTTGAGGGTTCTGGGTGCGGACCCCGTGGACTATTTAGTGACCCCGCGAGTCCTGGCCTCATGCGTCGCTCTCCCGATTTTGACCCTAGTGTGTTTTACGGTGGGGATGGCGTCGAGCGCGCTTCTAGCAGACGGGGTTTATGGGATTAATATTAATATAATATTGGATTCTGCTAAGAGGGCGTTGAGGCCGTGGGATATAATAAGTGCGATGATAAAGGCGAAGGTTTTCGGGGCGATTATATCGGCCGTGAGCTGCGCGTGGGGTGTGACGACTATGGGGGGCGCCAAGGGGGTCGGAGAATCGACTACTTCGGCTGTCGTGGTATCGCTCGTCGGGGTTTTTATTGCGGATTTTGCACTTTCGTGTTGCTTTTTTCAGGGAGCTGGAGATTCACTCAAGAACTGTATGTGATGAATCAAATTTTGGGACCATTTTTTTTTATTCAAAGTTTTCTTTTTCTTCCCCTTTTGGTGTGGATTTGGCTGTAATTGTATTTTACTATTCATGGTTTTTAGAGATCGTCAGTGATTATATATTATTACTGTCTAATTATAGGGGATTAGGAAATTAACTTCCGTAATTGGAAGTATGTGGCACATACCTATTTACTATTTAGTTCGGCTAATTTATTACTCCCTCCGTCCCATTTCAATTGGTCTCTTTCTTTTTGCACGTAGATTAAGAAAGTGCTTGTTTGGAGTATCTTGTTATCTAGTTCAAATGTACGACTTATTGAGAAAATTACATCTATAATTTTGATCATTAATATTATTAATTATATATTAGTAAAAATTACCAAACAGAATACTTTAAAAATATAAATGTAGACAAATCTAACCATATCTTTCACCCCAACATATATTTCGTGATGATAAGAAAAAAATATGGAGTACAAAATAATGAAGTGTCGCAAGTGAAAAGAAATAGATAAAAGTGTTGCGAAAGTCTATGAAAAGATTATAGGAATTTTAACAAAAGAAATACATACATCAAGGATATTATCATCTTTTCGGATTCGGACCCGAATAAAAATACATATAGCATTCAAATATATTATTTCTCGCATGTAAATGTTCAATATTTAACTGTAAATATTAAATAGTAGGGAAATCGTTCGAGTGAGGTTCCTTTTACAGGGCAACCAAAAATAATCACACAGTGATTTCTTCTTTTAACCCATCCATAACTTCAAGACTTGATCCTTCCCACCAGATGCTACTTTCTCACCATCTGGACTCCAATCAACTGCAAAAACCTATAAAGAACAAAAAAGGTCAAAAAAAAATATAGAATAATATATGAAAAAAGATGTATTCTCTCAGTTTGGGTTATAAAGCCTTTTTACTTCATCTGCATGCCCCGGTAGATCTTGCTTCAGCTTCTGCGTTCGGATATCCCACACCTTTAAGGTCGAGTCTTTGCTTCCACTCAAAAGCAGACGACTATCTGCTGACCAGCTGTAGCAAATAATACGGTTGTTTATTACCCTCTAAATGAATAAATAAAACATATATATATATATAGTATCTAACCTTATTTGATAAACGGGCCCAACATGACCGCGGAATGCAGCCACGAATTTCCCCGTGATTCCATTCCATAATTTAACCGATTTGTCAAAGGAGGCACTTGCGATCCAAAGCCCATCAGGAGAAAAGTAGACGTGGTTTACAAGCTACAGTACCAAATTCGAAGGAAAAAAAGAACTTTTTTTTAGGAACTTTCAAACATGCAAGGAATGGATAATACAATACCAAGTTGGAAGAATACCTGTTGATGACCAGTCATACGAGTTTTATGGTGCTTGCTGACAGACGGTTCCCACAGGAACATGGTAAAATCATCTGAACCTGAAACCAATCTTTCAGGGGCATTGCCCTTCATCTTATTGTACCTTTCTAAAGCTACCTGGTATAAATTATTGAAACAATGGTCGAATTAACAAAAGTGAGTTATCACAGTTTCAGTAGAAGAAAATCTCGGAAAGCTGAAATTTCAGAAAAAAAAAAATCTGGTGATTATTAATGTGATACAATAATAGTTGTTTCTAATGGGAAAAGCAAATAATGTTGAAAAAAAAAATATAAATCAATCACCTGCTTCATTTCATCCGGGGATGAATATTGTTTACCAGTGTGATCATATGCACCGGTTCGGAGGACATATTCAGTACTCAAGGCCAATGAATTTACCCAATGACCGTGGCCCTGCATATTATGAACAATCAATAAGTTGATTTTGAGCATGAGGAAGACAAAAAATCAAAGCAACAGCAAATTATACTCGACACCTTGCCCCATATCGAGAAAATAATATACCATATACAGAAAGCCTTTTAACAATGTTACTCGATGAAGGTTTGACATACACTCCAAATAATATGCGTAATAAATATCTAGCACAAATTTATTGTATATAATACACATGGTTCGAAAAGTAAAACGGCAACCAATTAACCCACCATAAGAAACCTTGATAATATTTAACCCCTTTTATCAACACAAATCATAGAGCCAAAAAAAAAAGGAACAAAAAAAAACAAACTACACCGCACAAGTGAAAGTGACGCACTCTAAAAAGATGGGGAGGCCGAGACCTAAACAACATAAAAAGTCCAACCATTAGAAGAATACCTTCAGCTCGCGTATTAACTTCCCCTGTGTAGTTTCCCACATTTTAATTGTACAATCCTGAGATCTGCAATAAAAATAAAGAGTATATTTTAACCAGATAGAAATTTATTTCACATGCAATAACAATTCATCCCCTACCCCTCCATGTACTCCAAGTCAGCAAAAAGTTAGACATAGATTTCCTCATTTACAAGAGCCACATAAGAGCAATTCCAAAAGTAAAACTCCTTTATGAGTTCTTAGAAGCTTGTTTTGGCAGTTTTCCACTTGTCATCATCATCATCATCATCAATATATATGCACCTTAATCTTGACTATGTTGGGTCGGTCGCATGAAGACTATATTGCAACTAATGGTCAAAATTAGTTAACACTGTAAAGTCATGCAAACAACAAACTAGCGAAATTTTACGATGGATGGCCTTCATGTCGTAACCTTCAAATGAAGGCGAAGGTAGTTTTACATGTCAAGAACTATATATTTGTTACCCTGATCTTGGCATATAAGATAGCCTGACAAGGTACATCTCAAATTTCAAAGCAAAAATAGAAGCTTCATATCAAGAACAGCAGAGAGACAAAGATCATTTTACTGTGAAACAGTAGAGCAGGTTTCAGTCCACAAGCAGTTTCTCCCGGAAAAAATTAAAATCATACCCAGTATATATCACTCCATCTCCACCCCACTTCACACAAGTTATGGCAAGTGTGTGTCCAGTAAGAACTATAACACATTTTCTCAATCTAACGTCCCATATTCTAGCATCTCCATCTTTACTTGCACTGACAAGGCGGCGGCATGGAGCATTAAGATGCAGCGGCTCCCATGAAATTCCAGTTACCCATTTCTTGTGACCCTGAGAATTGAATCATGTCATAAATGACAAACCCTCACGCTAAACATTTCAAGAGATGAGAGACATAAATTGATAAATATTTTCTCGCTAATATAACGATAAAAAAATCTTGATGATTAATCATTTTTTAAAAACTCATACAAAGAAGATAGGATTATCATCACTTACAAACTAATGTTGTTACCATTCATATATATGACATCCGAAGTGATCAAGTGAAAAGTTATAGTTTTACTATAATTTTGAACTAAAAGAAGTTTGCTTAGTTTGTCAATCTATGTACGAAAATCAAGGACATCGAAGATGAGGTAATGAGATGATTTTTTTTTATAATCTCTAAGTTAGGAACAGTAATGTTCTTATGTTTTAGCGGCGATTATGATTGAACATTTTATCAGTTGTATGATGTCTTTACTTCTGTTAAGGTTGGGTTCAGCGCAAGTATGCATGTTTTTTAGCAGGAAAAAGTTATTTTTTCGATTATAACCAGAAGTAAACATATTGTTTTTTTTTTTTAAAATGGTCATAATTTAAGGGAGGTTGATGCTAAGATTTCCCTTTTCATGTGTTTCTGAACATGCTTTAGTTTTTCCTGTTCTTAGTAATTAGGGGGTGAGCACAGGTTGGTCCGCTCCGTTTTTGCATAAGACCGAACAGAAACAGAAAAATGTTTTTTTGGTTATTAAAAACGCAACTGAAGTGAACAAAACGTTTTTAGTTTTTGGAGTTCCGGTTTCAAATCTGTTCGGTTTCGTTTTTTATGTTTTTTATTTTCTTAAAAGACAAACATGCATGACAACGGGAGATGCAAATCATACATGGAGAGAAAACTAACCTAGAGCATGCATGATTTTTCATACAAAGAAATTGACATTTTTTATGAAAATTTGAAAGTGAAAGTTACATTCAAATGTCAACACAGCATTTCTAGTTCTCTTTTGCTTTAAATCCTTCCAAGTAAGTATTTTAAACTGAACCTTGCGCATCCATATCAGTGCATAATTCAAAATTCTTGGCCTGTTGACATATTATAGAGTTAAGCTCTTGCTTAGCTTTCTGGTGTATTATTTTTTCCTTAAGCTTCTTCAAAATGAAAAACAAACCTAACTTGCAGAATTGTCTTACTAGAATATATTGATCCTAGCACAGTCAACTCCACTAATGTAATACTGTATAAAAGGTAACCCAGAGCCATAATCAGATCAGTAAGGAACTAAGTGTAATTTAAACATATTGCTTCCAAACTTACATTAAGTGGATCTCCTGATGGCTTGCCAGTCTGCGGATCCCAGCATATCAGTTCTCCAGCCTTGCTTCCACTAACAAGATGCTTACCATCTGGTGACCATGCGATACAAAGAACCCAGTTTCTGTGTCCTGAAAAGATAAGGAATTTGTGCCACTATAAGGCTCTATCATTATCAAACTATAGCAAATATTTTACAGAGAAAGTGAAGAAAGAAATGGCGCTCATGCACTCACACACGCAGGCACCGCGCATGTGCGCACACACACACACACATGCACACAAATGAATATAAAAATTAAAGGTAGAGCCAAATGAATGCAAAGATATATTGCAATGCTACTTTCTCCAATGAAATGATTTAGGAGCTTCTGTACATATTGTTAAATTTGAAGCGGTGAGCGTGAGAGAAAAGACGAACTGCTTCCATCAACTTTTCTTCATAATATCAGAACAATCTATATCCCACACAATACACATATAAACTTAGGCATAAATAATTCAGTAAACAAGACTATGTGCTATTTCTTGATGTCCTGACTCTTGCATGTGATATAAATCTTTACAACTCTAACCAACTTAGTCACAAAAATAAACTTCTAAAATGTCAAAAGTTTCATGGAGTACTTGGAAAGAGAAAGCGAGAATGCAGCTCTGACTTAGACACAAGGCTGGCTTCTAACCTTTACACGTGAACAACGGAGTCTGTGTATTTAAATCCCATAATCGTACAGTGGTGTCACCCGATCCACTAGCCAAATGACGTCCATCTGGACTAAAAGCTACTGAAAGTACAGCCTCAGCATGACCTGCAGTTACACAACCACATAGGGTTAAATAAAATATTGACAAGAGATTCTACTTTCCAACTCCAACATTAAAGTTATAGATGTATACCACCAAAAAAAAAAAAAACAAGATACTTCATAACTTTAGATCTTTAAGGCGCTTCAGAAGCCCTTTAGTAAACCATAGAGCTATTCATAGAAATGTAGGGAAGAACATAGAAATGGCTATAGTTTCACAGAGGACAATTCTGAACAATGAACAATTACGTTAATGGTTTGCATACCATGTTATTGACTGCCATGAACACATGAAGGACGTAAAATAAAAATTCCATACCAGCAATAGTTGAAGAACAGCGAGTTACTGGACGTATTCTAAATACTGCTTGAGGCTGGTAAACTATCGTGATGGCTTTCTCCACAGACACTGCGACAATAGTTCTGATAGTCTTAGCAACTCATTTGATATATGTAGTGCTACAGCATGTGATAAACAGAAATAGAATATTAGCAGGAAATCTCACCTTTATTCTTCTCAAGGTATGATCCAAGCTGCACCACAAGTTCATGGTCTGACACATAAAATGCATAAGGCAATTTTTCCTCCTGAAATAAATCGTATCAATTATCAAATTCAACCTAGAAACTAGATTAGGTATATACAGGTGTGAGTGTATAAATTGTTTTCATCTATTGCACCAACACATGCTCGACACTCCAGAAAACACAACATTTTTCCTTTTCATCAATTATCACTGTAGAAGTATTTAAGGTACTTTAGACAACTTGTAAGGCCTAGTTTGGTATTGGTGTGACTTAAAAAATAACTATTGCAGCTGTGATGTGAAAATAATCAGCTGTGAATTTAAGCAGACCTGTGTTTAGTAAATATTATCTTTTAAAGTATTTTTAAGATGTAAAATACTAATTTTTAGTGTTTTCTATGACAGCAACTTCTAAAAGCAACCCTAATGCTGTTTCCAAAATTTGCTGCCAGTGACCCGTAAATTCTTAAAAAACTGTTTTCTTCATCTACCAAACACTCATCATCAACAGCACCTTAATCCCAACTATGTTGGGGTCGGTGGCATGAAGATTATAGTGTCGTTTAATTGTCTAAAATTACTTAACACCATAACTCATGCAAATAACAAAGTGGCAAAGTTTTACGCCGGATGCCCTTCCTGTCGCAACCTTCATATGAAGGAGAAATAGAACGAAATTCCAAAACCGTCAACATCATAGGTTTTTCCATTTATATGGAAAATATCATGAGACGGCGATGAGTTTGAGATAATTGCTATTGTCATGTCACAATACGTGATTGATATTGTAAAATCAACACATACATCATGGAACATGACTCAAAATTAAAAGTTCATGAAAAAGCTGATTTTTTTTAAAGTCAAGCAATATCAAACGAGGCCTAAGGCCATCTCAAATGGTCCTCTCCACCTATTTGGATTTCTAGTATAAAAATGAAAAATATAAAATATCCTCTGCAATGAGAGCTTCCATATGCATTTCTATATGACATGGCAAGTGAATCATATTGGGAATATATACAAGCATTTCTACATGCATAAATGGTAATAGAAACTCCATATATGGTGTGGCATATTTTCATTGGCTAATATAAAACCCACTAATCTCTCTTTTATTAAATAAATAAGAAATTATTTAAGAAATGAAGAACCATTGAAGACCAAGCTTATCACTTTCTACCAATATAAAATACTCACCATAGATAAGAAATGATTTAAAATAATATTAACACATATGATAAATATGAGAAAAATAGAAATCATTATTGGAGATGGCCTAATACACATAGTTTGCTTTCATCCGCCCACATTGGAGGGGGAAAGCCTTACAAAACTCTATGTTCAACAACAATGTGCTTGGTTATAGGATGTCTATAAAAGAACAAGGAAAAAGTACATCAACTCAGTCATTCTGATTGATACATATATTGTCTAGCACGGTGACCCGCCTGTGATTCTACTTACAGCAGAGAGTGATCGAATTTCGGGAAGAGGTTGGGATTAGAAAGGAATATTCATACAAAACCCAATAAGAACGAGACAACATGTTATAAGAGTGAGCATAGAAGTCTTTCAATTGCTTCTTAATCATATTGACAATTTAATAACGAGATAACAACAAATCTAACAATGGATAATGCAATCTCAATTAATAAGAAGTGCCCTACCAGAGTTCATCGGATTTAAGCCGTTAGTTTGTAAAGCCTCGGTTGGTTTGCTTTTAGATTAACCAAAATTTGTTAAAGCAAATACTAAAATATATTCAAAATCTTAAGTTGACAAGAAAAAAGAAAAAGGCAAAGCACGATCACCATTAGCCCAAATGAACTCCAATTATGACGAAAATTTAATTGAAAGGGATTCGCGAAAGTTGTCACTAAAACGTTGAAACAATATTAAGAACTCGGCTTTACATCTCCAAAAATTGGCAACAAAAGATAAAATCTGCCGTCCCACCTTTTAAAAATTAACTAAAATTCAGAATACGATAATTCTTACATTGTTGAGGAGTTTATTGACCAATTGCTGAAGCTCCTTAGGGCCGGCGCTTTCCGGTAAGAAAATTGGCGATCCGAGAGGAGTGCCTTCTGAGTCCATAAATTGACATATTACGCGATTGGTCAGCTCTCTTTCTTCTTCCATAGCTGTTGCCGCTGTGACTGTTTCTACTTCCATCTTCTGTGATACTTTTCGCCAATTCACTTGATTTTTTGGGGGTTTCACGAACACAATATAATTCTGTTAAGAGGGCGGGCAATAGCGCTAGACGTTAGGGTTTATAGGGTTTTGACTTTTCACGTCGGAGTCCGAAATTGTAGGTGGGTCGGGGGTTTTTGTGTATCCAATTATACCGGTTCGAACATCCTCACGTAGTTGGATGCACTACATGTGGCGTGTATGTAGGGTGCAGATTGATGCACTAGGTGAAGAACCCCACGTATACCCCACGTGTCGTACATTCAGCAGAGAATGCACTACGTGGGATGCTACATTGACGGAGCCAATTATACCCGTATATAGAATCGAGTATGGATTGAATTCAAATATTTATGATCGGGTATGAGTATGATATGATAAAGAATATTATCTAATTATCCGACTCGCTTACCCTACATGCATACTTGGTTTGAATTATAAAAATATAGTATTTTACATATTACATATATATATATATTATATTATATAATATATTATTATATATTTTGTTACATAATATATACTAATATTTTAAATATCTATTATACTATATATATATATTGTTGGGTACCAAATCGGATATTTGCGCCGTTTTATGCGGAAGCGAAAATAAATTGCGGAAAATAAATCACACAAGGATTTATAGAGGTTCGGCTGTTAACGAAGCCTACGTCCTCTCTCGATGTATCTTTTTCCTTAGGCTTAAGATCAAAACCTCTACGCCTCTCTTCTATCGGTCGAGGGATTACCGTTACAAGCTCGTCTTCTATCGGTCCGAGTAAAACCGTTTTTCCTTTTCTATTGGATAAGGAATCAACCACTCTAGCTTTCTATGGGTACTAGATAAACCTCACTAAGATAGCGATTGTGATTCTAACAATGCCTGATCCTTGATCCTAATAACACCGAATCAAATCGTATCTTTTCTTTTTATCGCTCGTGTATGATCTTGTGTATAACACTCAATCACTCTTAATTAAGCTCAAGAACAACAACTATAATGTTTACAATGATATAACACGTATGTATGCTTTGCTCAATGTTGTTGTTTGGAATAATACCAACTCCTTGGTATTTATAGCCTTCTTCCTCCTTACTAGCCGTTCTTGCCGGTTGACTAGCTAGCGTGCGCTAGCCTTCCTTCTTAGCGTGCGCTATCGCACGTTTTTGCTCTAAGCGTCGTAAAGGCTTTCATGTAGCGTGCGTTAATCATTTTATATTTCACCAAAGAGCTACGCTCTTAACAGTTAGCGTGCGCTACCACTTCCTTTGTAGCGTGCGCTAATCCAATATATCCGTTGCATGGATTGTCAAAGTGACCGTTTGATATGCTGACTTTGACCTGCTTTTCCCAACGTTCGGATTGACTAGATTCAAACGTCTTAGCGTGCGCTAATCATCCTTTGTAGCGTGCGCTAATAATAGAGGGTAGCGTGCGCTAATGATAGAGTGTAGCGTGCGCTATCCATCTGCTGACTTCACTGCAGCTTACTTCGATACTAGGCTGGAATGCAGCTGACTCCTCGTTAGCGTGCGCTAACATATGTCCCTTAGCGTGCGCTAATGCAGTCCAGATTGCAACTTTTGCGTCTTCGTCTGCTTCGTCGTTTTGCTTCGCCTCGATGTTGTTTTGTAGTTTAGCAACTTTAATCATCAAAACATAAATTAAATAATGTGTGGAATAAATATTCCAACATATATATGGTAGGGTTATTCTAAAAAGTCTCTTATAATAAAAAGTGTAGGAAGGATTGTGGGAGTGACATGTGTCACCTTGCCACATCATCATGCCACATCATATGACATGTGGCACCCCCCCACCCCCTATCCCCCCCACCCCCCGAAAAAAAATTCTCGCCAAAAAATTTCCCGCCAAAAATTTATAAGTATGATGCACCATTTTTTTAGTGCATCACAGTTATAAGTTTTGGTGCATCACACTAATAAGTTTTACTGCATCACTGGTATAAGTTATTGCATCATAGTTAACAGTTCAGTGCATCAGGTATGATGCAGTAACTTATAACCTTAATGCAAATGCAGTAACTTTATAACTGTGATGCAGTAATATTTTTTTACGGGAAAATTTTTGGCCGGAAAAAAAAATTTCCCCCAAGGGGAAATTTTTTTTTCCGGGGGGGGATGGGGGGTGGGGGGGTGACACATGTCATATGATGTGGAATGGGATGACACATGTCACTCCCACAAACCTTCCTACACTTTTTATTATAAGAGACTTTTTATTTTAATATATATATATATATATATGTATAATTGGTACGTCCACCCCTAAAATGAACAAGTAATCAAATTGATATATTCGCTGCATTAGTACATTCACTATATAATAGTGATAAAAATCTCACGAATTGGGTCAACAAATCTGTTCTTTTTATTTTCACATTTTATAACACGTTATCAGCACGATATTATAACATTAGTTTTTTTTTTCCTTCTGATTTCCGAAATTCGAAAAAAAAAACAAAAAAAACGCGAGCAGATTTTCTGCACTGTGAGGCGCGCGAAAATTGTGTTTCTCGCTTCGTTAACCGTCGGATCAGCTTGAAATTTTGACAGCAATTGCCCAACATAAATATCTATATATTCAAAGGTGGAGATCAGATTCTGTGTAATATTACATACTGAATTTGTCGCTGAACAAAAGCAGATTTTTTACGAGGAAATTCGAAGATCCGGCCTCATCCAACACCGAGCTGCTGCACTGTAACACCCCCAGAATCAAACCGGGAATATCACACGCCGCAGACCCTCTATGTGAGGATCCACCAGGCTAGACATTGAAACAACACATTACATTACATACCGACGTGGCAAAATCACGAATCATTAGACCGGTTTGGTCTTTCATCACTGACTTACAAATCAAAATACATAAACCCATCCAGACTCATACCCACGCAAGGGTAAAATACTTTTAAAACAACAAACAATATGACAGCGGAAAAGACAACACAATGGACTCCGACTAACTGAACCCAAAACTGGCCTTCGTGTGATTAGTATCATTCGTCTTTCATCATCCTCGTACCGATCATGTGACTTGCTCCCCAAAACCTGCATGTACCTGGACACAATACAGATATCCACCCCCCGATTAATCGGGGGTTAGCAAAACTCCATTGTTTCGCTAGTGCAAGTATAAAGTGCAAATACGAGCCATACACAATGTAATATCCGTATTTTTCTTTCCCTTGTATTTTCGTTTTTGGTGTATTTCTTGATCGTAGTGACCCTCGTGTACTTTTCGGCGTGTCCTTTCTGTCAAACTGTTGAACTGTATCCTCGTTGTTGTTGTGCGGAACCGCCGTTTCGGGGTTGCCATGGATCCATTGCGTGTTGTTGGTCCCCAAATATTGATTCCTATCGTTTTATTCTCTTTCCGGATTATTTTTATCATTTTGGACCCAAGATGGGGTGTGGGCCGCGGCACAAGGTGCGTGCGCCGCGGCACACAAATTTCTCCAATGTTGGTCGGACAATCTGTACTGTGTGCCGCGGCACACCCATCCGGTGCCGCGGCACAGCGCCAGGCCAGTGCCGCGGCACACCTATCCGGTGCCGCGCACACTCGTGTGTCTTCCGCGACCAAAACCCAATCAGACCGTGTGCCGCGGCACACGCAGCCTTGCCGCTGCACAACGCGAAAACACAGGAGTATTTTCTTGGCACGTGCCGCGCACACTTTGCCGTGCCGCGGCACACGAAGCGGTCAGTATGCGATTCGTCTTTATTAGGCGAAATCGGCCATTTCCATCCCCATTTTTCATCTGCGTCGCGAGAGAGAGGGTATAGAGGGGGAGAGTTCTTCATCCAGAATCGATTTCCATCATTTCTTTTCGGTTGTGAAGCTCGAAATCAATCTAACGCGCGCGTTCTACGGATCTTAGTACTCGAATCTTCCAAGGTAATGCTCTAAAACCCTATTTCGATTAATTTGGGGTTTTGGGTTTTTCTTCCATTCGTTCCGTTTTGTTGGTGGATTCATGATGTATACGATTGATATTGTTAGTATCTTTAGTTTTCCTACGGATTCATGGATATTTTGTGGATTTGTACGGAATCGAAAGGGTTTGGTTGTGGTCCACCCTCGTTGTTATTTTGGTATGAATATACATGAATCGTAGGCGGGTTTTCGGGTGTATTCCATTTCCGTAATCGTTTAGAAGTGGTTGTGATTGTGCTATTCGAATCGTTAGGTTCATTCTCGTCGTTTCCTCGTGGTTGTGCTTGATCCTTCGTCTAGGAACCGTCGCTTTCCACCCGGACCGTTCGTAGTCGTGTTTCATCTCTGTTACTTCGAGAATGTCTCAAAGGCAAGTACTTTACATTTGTTTACATGTTCTAGTATTTGAATTATGGCTATATGTGGTTGTTGTGGAGAGATATGTGTATGTTCACCTAGGGACGGTCCGACGGGACCTCTAGGGATACGTATTGCCGTGTGTGTGCGTATCACGAACTGTGGTTAGCCACCCAGGGATGTCCGACGGGGCTCTGCGGGGTACGATGGCCGTGAGTCTCGTGCCAACGGTTAACTTTGAATTATGATTTGTTGGAGATAATGTGTTTGGTGTGTGCATCGTAAATATTCCGGAATATAAAATGGTTTCTAAAATGACTTTTTTTTTTGGCGCATATATTCATCTGATTAGAATGTAGTTCAAATGGATTGTACTTGCACTAGCAGTTGTCGCTAACCCCTTAAATGGGGGAAATACTTTTTGTATTTCAGGTATTGATCGCGGGGACAAGCGAGCACTCGAGCCGTATGAGGATGATGGGCAAGCATGATATTGTCCAGTAAATGAATTTCGGTGTCATGTCTGTCGGTTATTGTTATTGATGTCTGATTTTGGGATTTATGTATTATAAAAATTGGTTTAAGTACTCGAGTACTTCTTTTGTAAAATCGTCAATGTTGTGTTCCCGTTTTGGGAAATGGATTGTTGTTGGATCCTATTGGTCGGATTGTAGTCTTTTATTTTGAGTCGTCATTTTATTGATAATTTGTTGTCGTTGGCAAAGGTCTTATTGGTATGTTAGCCGGGTGGATTCCACAGTGTGGGGTCCACGGCGCTGTAATATGCCCTGAATGCCTTGGGGGTGTTACAGAATATGGTATCAGAGCTTAGGTTTATGGATACCTAGGCTGTCGGTTATTTGGGTCTAGTTAAGTGTCGTTTTTGGGACAGTATCACTGTTATGCCATCATCTCAGTACGCCGGTGCTCGTAAGTTTCCCTAACTTGACTCGTTTCACCGTTTTGTTCTATTTCTGTCTTAGTATCTTTTGCGTTTCGCGTTTGAATTGTACTTAACCGTTGCTTCTTGAATTCCCTCTTGGTAGAGGACGCGGGACGCGGTCGCGACGGTAGGGGACGTGGCGCCGCCGGTGGGGCGGCCATGTCCGATCACTCGGGAACCGATTCGGCGATGCCCTCTTTGTCGAGCAGTGTTCCCCTAGTTCGGAGGTCGCGGGACGATCTGCTAGCTCGTGAATGCTCATGAGAATGTTGGAGTGGCCAACATATTGCGGCAAATAGCGAACCGGATGACGCTGCGGCTCAGCCGTTACAGTCGGCCATGCTAATGCCAACCGGTTCCGCCCTCTGGATCCGGTAATGATAAACTACTTCGGGACGTGATTCGTATCGTCCTCCGCAGCTTGATGGTGCTTGACCCTTACGGTTGGGAGAATTGGGCATTCGAGATGGAGAAAGTGTTTGAGGTGCTAATTGCCCCGAGGAGAGGAAAGTACCCATTGCTCAAGATTTCCTCGCCAAGGAGGCGACGTGGTGGCGGGCGGTGAAACCGCGTGGCCAAGGCCTACGTGGGCGAGTTAGGATCTCGATGGAAGACGGAGTGCCCGTGGCGATGAAAGAGGAGGATCCGAGCCTTCTTTGAGGCTAAGCCCCAAGATGTACCTATATCTCAAGCCATCAAAGACTACAATCAGCAATTACATTACGTGAGGAACCAAGTCCGCGATGAGCTCGATAAGATCCGCCACTTTGACATGCGGATGAAACCGAGAGTGCGCCACTACATGTCTGGTCTGGGGTGCACGACTTTGAAGGAATATCAGAATAAAGCTATGGCTTATGAGATGTCGTTTTCTGCGACAGAGACGGCAACCGAAGGAAAGAAACAGAAAACCATCGGTCAGTTTTCGGGAGGCAAGTCAGGAGGGTATCCGAGGACTCAGTCTGGTTCGCGAGTCTTCGGGAGTCAGTCGCCATCAGTTTGTCGAGGAAACGGTTCTAGATCTGCTCCTGCTGGTTCCGTTCGTGGTCCTACGTGCTTCAACTGCAGTCGTCCGGGCCACATGATGAGTGAGTGTGATAGGCCTCCGATCCAGTGTCTTGCTTGTGGTCGTATGGGTCACCGTGCTAAGTTTTGTACGGATGCAGCTCGGGCTCCAGTTACTCAGATATCTGCTCAGTGCGGGAGAGCGAGTGTGAATCGAGGCAAGCAGGTTCCTCGGCCGCGACGAGTTTTGGTAGAGGTCGAGGTCGTGGTCGGCCTTCTAGAGGGGAGCGTCTAGTGCGAGTGCATTCCGCCCGTGTGTATGAGATGAGACGAGCGGGAGATCCTGACGCGACGGTGGCCACAGTGCCGTCCACATCCTTGATCATCCTGTTTCCGTATTGTTCGATTCTGGTGCTACGCATTCTTTTATATCTATGGATTGTGTGCGTCGCCTGCATGTTGATTGCCTTGTTACTTGTGAGCCTTTTGTTGTTAAACTTCCTAGTGGGGATAGCATCGTGGAGATCGTGAGGTTAGAGATTTTCCGGTGAGTATCGCGGGAGGGTTTGGCCTTCTAATCGATTGTGGTAGATATTAGAGATGAGGATTTGATTACGGGTGAGGATTGGTGGACCGTCATGGGGCGATCATGAATTATAGAACGAGGATGTTTCGATGTTAGCCTCGATGGTACCGAGCATTCTTTTGTGGGGCGTAAGCGGGGTAGCAGAGATTACCGATCGGCGCTTTGAGGGCGGTGAGACTTCTTCGAGGAGGTTGCACGGGTTATTGGTGTTACGCTTTGAGATCGAAAGAAGAGGGAGTCGAACTCGTCTATTCCGGTAGTATGTGAGTATCCCGACGTTTTCCGGATGAGTTGCCGGGTTTGCCACCGGACCGAGAGGTTGAATTTGCCGTCGATTTAGAGCGGGTGCGGCACCTATCTCTAAGACGCCATACCGGATGGCGCCTGCCGAGATGCTTGAGTTGAAGAAACAATTGGGAGAGTTGCTAGACATGGGATATATTCGACCGAGCGCTTCGCCTTGGGGCGCACCGGTCCTATTCGTAAAGAAGAAGGATGGGTCACTTTTGTGTATCGACTACCGAGAGTTAAACAAAGTGACCATCAAAAACAAATATCCGCTCCCGAGGATTGATGACTTGTTTGATCAGTTGCAAGGAGCGACCGTGTTTTCGAAGATTGATTTGAGATCGGGGTATTATCAGCTCCGAGTGAAGGATACCGATATTCCGAAGACGGCCTTTCGGACGAGATACGGTCACTACGAGTTTGTGGTTATGCCTTTTGGGCTAACTAACGCACTACCGTGTTCATGCGACTTATGAACAAAGTCTTTATCGAGTACCTCGATAAGTGTGTAGTCGTTTTTATCGACGACATCCCGATTTACTCGAGAAGCGAGGAGGAACACGCCGTCATTTGCATATTGTGTTAGATATTTTGAGAACTCGGCATCATTTGCGAAGTTCTCAAAGTGCGAGTTTTAGTTACGGGAAGTTATGTTTCTCGGTCATGTGGTCTCGGCCGAGGGTGTTCGGGTAGACCCACATAAGGTAGAGGCGATGTTGGATTGGGCGCCGCCCAAGAACGTGAAAGAGGTTCGCAGTTTTCGGGGTTAGCCGGGTATTACCGTAGGTTCGTCGAGGGGTTCTCTAAACTTGCTCGACCTCGGCTCGATTGTTACGAAGTCGAGAAATTTGTGTGGACCGATGAGAGGCGGAATAGTTTTGAGGAGTTGAAGAAGCGGTTGACGACCGCTCCTTTTCGCTTTACCGAGTGGTAATGATGGTTTCTCGGTTTATAGTGATGCTTCGGGCCAAGGGCTCGGATGCGTACTTATGCGGCACGGGAGGACGATTGCTTATGCTTCCCGTCGGTTGAAACCGTATGAATTGAATTACCTACGCACGATCTTGAGTTGGCTTGATTGTGTTTGCATTGAAAATCGCGTCATTACTTGTATGGCTCGTCGTGTCGATTTTCACCGATCACAAGAGCACAAGTACATTTTCACGCAAAAGAGCTTAATATGAGACAGAGGAGATGGTTGGAACCGATTAAGGATTACGATCTTGAGATCCTCTATCATCCGGCAAGGCTAATGTGGTAGCAGATGCCTAGAGCCGTAAATCGGTATCTCATCGTGCACTTCAGTTACTAACGGCCCGGTCGGGACTTCAGCGTGAGTTTACGAGGTTGAGCATTGAGGTTGTGCCGCCAGAGAGTTCCGGCGATGCGTACTCTTGAGATTTCTTCGTCTCTGGTCGAGGACATTAAATCGGGACAGTTGGAGGACCCGATGTTTATTCAGCTTCGGGAGAGTGTAGAGAAGGGGAAAGCCCCGGGATTCGTTATTCATGAGGACGGAGTGTTGAGATTCCGAGGTCGGTTGTGTGTTCCGAACGACTCGGAAATGAGACAGAGTATTATGCGAGAGGCTCATGCGTCACCTTACTCAGTCCATCCGGGCTCGAGTAAAATGTATATAGATCTGAGGAAAAATTTCTGGTGGAACGATATGAAGAAAGAGGTAGTTCAGTTTGTGGCTAAGTGTTTAACTTGTCAGCAAGTCAAGATCGAGCATCAGCGGCCAGCCGGATTATTGAAACCACTTCCCGTTCCGGAATGGAAGTGGGAGGACATCTCTATGGATTTTGTCACGAGCTTACCGAGAACGAAGACCGGTATGAATATGGTGTGGGTGATTGTCGATCGTCTGACCAAGTCGGCACATTTTCTGGGCATCAAGGACACTTGGGGCCCGGAGAAGTTGGCCCGTATATTTATCGCACAGGTTGTGAGACTTCACGGTACTCCGAAGTCTATCGTTTCGGATCGTGATGGCCGTTTCGTATCGCACTTTTGGCAGGCGGTGCATAAGGCGTTGGGTACCCGTTTACAATTGAGTACCTCTTTTCATCCCCAGTCAGATGGACAGTCGGAACGCACTATCCACACGTTCGAGGACTTGTTGCGTGCTTGTGCTCTCGACTGGAGTAGTGACTGGGAGGAACATTTGCCGCTGATCGAATTCACGTACAACAACAGTTGGCACGCGTCGATTCGGATGGCACCGTATGAGGCACTTTATGGGCGGCGATGTCGATCACCTATTTGTTGGAATGAGGCGTCCGATTTGGTCGGGACTGAGCCGGATGTCGTGTTAGAGACGAGACGGAAGATAGAATTAGTTCGAGAACGGATGTTGACCGCCCAGAGTCGACAGAAGTCGTATGCCGACGTCCGTCGTCGACCTTTGGAATTCGAGGTGGGAGACCACGTTTTGCTAAAGGTGTCGCCGACGAAGGGAGTTTTTCGTTTTGGGAAGAAAGGAAAGTTGAGTCCGAGATTTATCGGCCCCTTTGAGATCCTCGAGCGAGTAGGTGGGTTGGCGTACCGTTTGGCGTTACCTCCGGCTTTGAGTCATGTTCATAGCATTTTTCATGTTTCCCAGTTGAGGAAATATGTTCCGGATCCTAGTCACGTCATCGACTATGGCGAGATTGATATTGCTGAAGATGTTACTTTTGAGGAGCGCCCTTTGAAGATTTTGGAGCATCGTGAGAAACGATTGAGGCATAAGACCATACCTTTGGTCAAGGTGCAGTGGTCGAGACACGGCGTCGAGGAAGCAACTTGGGAAACCGAGGATAGCATGCGTGCTAGGTACCCGGAGTTGTTTGTTTCTTAAGTTTCGGACGAAACTTATTTTTAGAGGGGTAGAATGTAATATCCGTATTTTCTTTCCCTTGTATTTTCGTTTTGGTGTATTTCTTGATCGTAGTGACCCTCGTGTACTTTTCGGCGTGTCCTTTCACAAACCGTTGAATCTGTATCCTCGTTGTTGTTGTGCGGAACCGCCGTTTCGGGTTGCCATGGATCCATTGCGTGTTGTTGGTCCCCAAATATTGATTCCTATCGTTTTATTCTCTTTCCGGATTATTTTTATCATTTTGGACCCAAGATGGGGTGTGGGCCGCGGCACAAGGTGCGTGCGCCGCGGCACACAAATTTCTCCAATGTTGGTCGGACAATCTGTACTGTGTGCCGCGGCACACCCATCCGTGCCGCGCACGCCGTGCCGCGGGCGCACACCTATCCGGTGCCGCGGCACACTCGTGTGTCTTCCGCGACCAAAACCCAATCAGACTGTGCCGCGGCACACGCAGTCGTGCCGCGGCACAACGCGAAAACCTGGGAGTATTTTCTTGGCCTGTGCCGCGGCACACTCTGGCTGTGCCGCGGCACACGAAGCGGTCAACTGTGCAGTTCGTCTTTCTTAGACGAAATCGGCCATTTCCATCCCCATTTTTCATCTGCGAGAGAGAGGGTATAGAGGGAGAGTTCTTCATCCGGAATCGATTTCCATCATTTCTTTTCGGTTGTGAAGCTCGGAAATCAATCTAACGCGCGTTCTACGGATCTTAGTACTCGAATCTTCCAAGGTAATGCTATAAAACCCTATTTCGATTAATTTGGGTGTTTTGTGTTTTTCTTCCGATTCGTTCCGTTTAGTTGTTGGATTCATGATTTATACGATTGATATTGTTAGTATCTTTATTTTTCATACAGATTCATGGATATATTGTGGATTTGTACGGAATCGAAAGGGTTTGGTTGTGGTCCACCCTCGTTGTTATTTTGGTATGAATATACATGAATCGTAGGCGGGTTTTCGGGTGTATTCCATTTCCGTAATCGTTTAGAAGTGGTTGTGATTGTGCTATTCGAATCGTTAGGTTCATTCTCGCTGCTTTCCTCGTGGTTGTGCTTGATCCTTCGTCTAGGAACCGTCGCTTTCCACCCGGACCGTTCGTAGTCGTGTTTCATCTCTGTTACTTCGAGAATGTCTCAAAGGCAAGTACTTTACATTTGTTTACATGTTCTAGTATTTGAATTATGGCTATATGTGGTTGTTGTGGAGAGATATGTGTATGTTCACCTAGGGACGGTCCGACGGGACCTCTAGGGATACGTATTGCCGTGTGTGTGCGTATCACGAACTGTGGTTAGCCACCCAGGGATGTCCGACGGGGCTCTGCGGGGTACGATGGCCGTGAGTCTCGTGCCAACGGTTAACTTTGAATTATGATTTGTTGGAGATAATGTGTTTTGTGTGTGCATCGTAAATATTCCGGAATATAAAATGGTTTCTAAAATGACTTTTTTTTTGGCGCATATATTCATCTGATTAGAATGTAGTTCAAATGGATTGTACTTGCACTAGCAGTTGTCGCTAACCCCTTAAATGGGGGAAATACTTTTTGTATTTCAGGTATTGATCGCGGGGACAAGCGAGCACTCGAGCCGTATGAGGATGATGGGCAAGCATGATATTGTCCAGTAAATGAATTTCGGTGTCATGTCTGTCGGTTATTGTTATTGATGTCTGATTTTGGGATTTATGTATTATAAAAATTGGTTTAAGTACTCGAGTACTTCTTTTGTAAAATCGTCAATGTTGTGTTCCCGTTTTGGGAAATGGATTGTTGTTGGATCCTATTGGTCGGATTGTAGTCTTTTATTTTGAGTCGTCATTTTATTGATAATTTGTTGTCGTTGGCAAAGGTCTTATTGGTATGTTAGCCGGGTGGATTCCACAGTGTGGGGTCCACGGCGCTGTAATATGCCCTGAATGCCTTGGGGGTGTTACACACAACACATTCCGAGAATACGATAATTGAAATAATCTGCAACTCAACCAAGACAAAAGACTTCCCGAGATTTCTCATTTAAATAAATTAGTTCAAACCGTAAACGTATAAATGAAACGAGTGGTTATTTTAAAAATCAATTCAAGATCTCGGGAGTTTTGCAAAACATTAGAAATTGAATAATTCTCAACTTATCGAAAACCACTTAGGGTCATAGTCCATAGCTTATTTTCCAAAATGCAAATTCGATAACAAAACACAGGGTCCACGACCCAACCGGCTCGTTTCAAATCATTACCACAGACTATTACACACCACACATTACACTTATGCCATTCTAGCCAAACACCAAGACTCGATATATAATGTATCTCGACTCCGAGCACACAGCATTGTGATACTCCGGACAGTATCACAATTAATCATCAAAACAGTACATTAACAAGTCTCAACACCACAACTATCCGCACTTGGTAACCCACGGCCGTACCCATTAGTATCGACCCCCAGAGGCCCCGTCGGACCATCCCCGAGTGGAAAACCACTTCCGCGGTCGTACCCATTAGTATCGACCCCCAAAGGTCCCGTCGAACCGTCCCCGGGTGGAAGAACAACAACACACACACCCAAGTCCACTCTCATGGCCGTACCCATTAGTATCGGGCCCCAGAGGCCACACATGCCATCCCCGGGTGGAAGAAAACAACACACACCCAAGTCCACTCCCATGGCCGTACCCATTAGTATCGGCCCCCAGAGGCCACACATGCCATCCCCGGGTGGAAGAACAACAACACATCCACACAATAACACAATTCACAGTTGCAAACCACAAGCCTCGAAAGTCAATCACAGTGTATATATATATATATATATATATATATATATATATATATATATATATATATATATAGTCGAGGTATCTTACTAGAATGGCCAGTTTATCCAACACATATTCACAACCCAGAACTATCACAATCTACACGGAAGCACAATATCTCAACAGCACCGAACGACACAACCAATACCACACAAACTCATATATTCGTCGATAACCATGTGACTCCACGCACACCTTTTAACAAAAGATGTGAACTTTTACATTTACCGACGACATAATCATACATAATAACATCATACGAAAGTAAGGCGATCCTATACTCAACACTAGCACACATATTCAATTATGCATATTAATTCCCGAAACACACGAGTCACCTTTAAGAAAACCATGATGGTAAATATACCGAGTCCTTTGAAAAATGGTTATAAATATTTATTTAGCACATATCGACGATTAACAACCATTATATCCACAAAAAACGTAATGTATGAGCAAGATACTTGCCTCGATAGTCGATGTCGGACACTCCGACGAACATGGCTCAACCGGAAAACTTCGAACGCCCACAACTCTCCGGCGAAAATGACGGTAACACAACCGATCGGGAAACGGCGAACGGAAGGGTTCCGACTCAAGTTCTTCGCAAGGAACCTGACCCTAACATCATACCATGAATAAATTGACGATCGTACGAGGAAGAATAATCGTAGAATGCCCGAATCCCCCTTTGTGACATTTTATCGAACACTTACAAAGCGTCGCTTAGAAACTCAATAAAACGACGAATCCTCGGCAACCCAACCGTGGAAAAACAAGGGATTCGATATAATACAACTTAATAATCACCAATCCATCACTATTCTAAGTTATTACGGATCAAACGGGCGAAATCAAGCAAAACCCCCAATTTCTCAAAAACTAAGGTTTTAGGAAAACTAACCTTGATTCGCTGGATTAAAGGATGTTATGTGATGATAAATTGATGATATGAACTCCAGAATTTCATGGATTGATTGACAAACATCATGGCTCCAAGATCCCCAAGGCTCCAGCAGCGAAAGAGAAAGAGAGAAATGGAAAAAATGACTGACACTGGACTGCTCGGCCATATTTATACTGGTGCAGCCTAACGTGCGCTAGGCTGCCAAGCTAGCGTGCGCTAACGGGCGGTCATGGTCGAGAATGTTCGGCTGGGGCCCGCCATCATGCGCTGAACACGTGCGCTGTCGGCCCGGGCCGAAATCCAGAGACTTCCTGGACTAGACTGCTCGGCCAGGTAGCGTGCGCAGTCTTCCGGCCGTAGCGTGCGCTACCTGCCGGTCGTAGCATGCGTAGTGTCCGCCAGTGGCGTGCGCTACCCGATGCCCACCCGAAGTCCAGAACCCCTCTGCCCCTGCTGTCTCGGCCGACTAGCGCGCGCAGCTAACCGGCCGTAGCGTGCGTTGCCTCCCGGCCGTAGCGTGCGCTACCTTTCGGCCGTAGCGTGCGCTACGCCGGTTCCTGCCGCACCCGTCCGGCCAGTGCCCGCAACCTTCCGGCCATTGCCCGCAACCGTCCGTCCAGTGCCCGCAACTATCCGGCCAGTGCCCGACCACCATGAGTCGACGACTCGATTATCCGAAATCGCACGGAACGAACACGACAAAACGCTCGTGGGAAACATCATTGATCCGAAATGAAAACAACATACAACAAAACACCACATACGGCCATAAACTCCAAAATCAATTGTCGAGAAAATAATTTCGGCGCTCGGCAACCGGGAAATATCCGAAAAAATCCAAAATAACCGGAACGAAAATCGTGGGTATTACATGCACCGCCGCACCCGAATCCTTTTTCAGATAATTATCGAGCCCAGTAGACCCTTTTCCGGGCGTTTCTCAACTCTCCATCTTTTTCCAATTAATGATTCATTTATCCATTGATTTGTACACTTATGAATCTAACCATATTTATGTTTTACGTGCATATAGGAAAAATATGTTACCCATGATAATGTACATACTATGGAGAGAAGTCAATTTAGTATCTCGTTCAAGTATCAAAGATCTGGAATTATTATGGAGTAAGTAAGCATACCAAATTATTTAATTTTATATATTGAAATCGATTCCTAGCATATTTTAATTTGTGAATATTCTTTGATTTTGTGAATTATAAAAAATATATTTTATTGGTAGATGTATTTCATGTATCATGTTGTATTGAAGTAATAATCGTATTTGTTACGATTTATGATATAATATTTATGATTATATACCATTGCTCCCGAAGTAGCGGGATTGATATATGGTTGCGATTGATGATAATCATAAAGATTACATATCATTGCTCCTGAAGTAGCACGATTGATATTCCTTAGGAATATATCATGCTCTTAAGAGCAAATTAAGTCTATGAAAAATATATTGATATTTATCCATGATCTTTTGTGCAAAATGGCGCAAATGATAGATAAAAGTGAAAATTGAGTTCACTATGTGATAGTTCTCACGAGAACTATATTATTATCATCATGATATAATAAACGTAATTTCAAGTTGAAACTCTCAAATAATATTAAGAATTATTTCACGTAGTTGCTCCTGAATGAGCAATTGACATTCTTGATGAATATTAAAGATTATTATTTATCATTGCTCATGAGTAGCACATTTAATGTTTATGAAGCATATTTTAAACGTTCTTTAATTTGAAAATGTTGTTGCTCCTAATGTAGCACAATTTGATATTCTTGATGGATATTACATGCTCTGGAAAGAGCGATTCATATTTTCAATAATATATAAAATAATGTCGAAAGTTATCGATTATTCACGCAGATGAAATTAAAGTTCAAGAAATATTACTGCTAAACGAGTGATTTTTCATATACCTGTTGTATATGCACCACAAGAGAATTAGAGTTCTTTGTGAATTAAATGAATTAAGTGATGACCCTTTACGCTAAAGCGAATAGGGGTGTGCAAAAAAAAACGATTAAACTGAAAAACCGCACCGCACCGTAAAAACCGTACCGAAAAAACCGTTAAACCGCTTAAACCAACATATATGGTTTTTATTTTTTATAAAACTGAAACTTTGGTAACGGTACGGTATTTTACTTAAATACCGAACAAAAAACCGTATCGTACCATTAATCATATTAAATATTTTTATGATAATATATTATATATATATATATATATATAGTAGTTACAGACTTACATGAATATAGAAGTATAACAAATTTATTGAAGTTCAAGACACTTGTTTGTCTTTTTTTTTTTTATCCTCCAAAATAGTTGGATGAAAACTTGAACATTAAATTAATTACTATCCTAAGCTTACTGGATTTTTCTGGTTTAGCTATTATTTTGGATCAGCTATTTATGATACCTTGTTGAACTAATTTATTCAAGTATTTTTGTCTTATTAATGCTATCAAGTATCAAGTAAAAAACTGAAAAAAATACTGTACCGATGTAAACCAAACCGAAATACCGCACTACCAAACCGAAAAAAACTGTATGTTTATGGTCTTAAATCATAATAAACCAAATATAATTGGTACGGTATCGGTTTTACTCTAAAACCATACCATACCGTACGATGCACACCCCTAAAAGCGAGGGAGACTTGTTGGTGATAAAGATCCAAATTCGCGGAATACAAATAAATGGATCACATCACTCTGATAATCGTCCTGAAGACGAGAATCCCAATACACTTGTATGTGCACAAATGATTATAATATTGGGATTACATAACCATCAAATTACTGCTTGATTGAAATTGCCATAAATCATGTAAACACATAAGCAAAATGCAAAAGAAAATATCATGAATGTCGACAATATTTTCTTACCTCAATAATTGCTTGATTAATATTATCAATAATATGGATCCAGAACCAGTGCCAGAAGCACTAGGTAAATAAAAAAAAGTAATTTAGGTAGAGCTTCTTGCGTTGCTTTGTAATACACATGTCAAAGGTGTTGTCCCTATTGGATGCATGATGATTGTTTGTATTAAGAGAAATGAAATTGTGAGACACAATGCGAGATTAATAGCTCAAAGGTTTATGATAAACCTTAAATTAATTCTTCTGTTATGGCATTACGTTCCGTTATTTAATATATTAGGCGGTAATAGATATTATGACTAGAAATTTATTGGGTCAGTAAGCGTGAATTTCTATATGAAACTCTCTAATACACTCAAAACTTCTAATGAAGATAAATAGATTCACAACAAGTGTGAATATATCCTCAAGTAAGGATATATGATAATGACATATGTATGTCATTAAAAGGGGTCTTTGAATGACTTTTATTTATATTGGTGAAAAAGTCAACTCGTGCATAATTGCAAAGTTTAAAATGAAATGCTTAAGTGAACTTAAGTAAATCTCGACTTGAAAGATTGAGTATCGCCCTGATGGAGCGTATTATTTTTACACCAGTCAGCCTACTTGAGAATAGGTTGTAGATGGATTTGTTTTGAATAAACTACATCCAGTTAGACCCAATAATTATCTCTTCACATAATGTGAATATAGACTAAACATAAAAAAATAACGATTAAATTTAAGGACCCGGAGTTCCTTATTTGAGTGTTTAAGAGCATTATGCTCTATCAGGCCTCATATTACATTTAAAGTTAACTTGCTAGCAAGAATTAATGTTCTCATGATGAAGATATGGAAATGATATTGAGCATATCATATGTTATCTTAAAGGATAATAATTAGTCTATTCCAAATAAATTGAAATTGACTTTGGTGGTCACTGGAATATTGATTGTCTCACCCATTATATAAGATCCAAAACTGGTATTGTGATATGTAATATACCATAGATTGTTCTCTATGAGAATAATATAAATTGTGTTGCATAAATGAGTTCCCGAAGAACTATGACATAAAATTGTGCTAGTGTTAAATTTGCATGTTTCTACTCATAATCTATACATGGAATATAGATTTACACTATTAAATGATCTGAAGATGGTTATCTTCAGGGGGAGTAAGAATGGTTGTACTCTTTTCCTTACTAAGCTTTTTAACGATGGATTTTTCTTAGTGAAGGTTTTTTACGAGACAACTAATGCAACACATATTTATAAGTGTATATCGTGCACTCTTTTCCTCTATCGAATTTTTTCCCACAAGGGTTTTTCCGGAGAGGTTTTAACGAGGCATGAACATCTCAAAGATGAAGAACAACAATATTCAGAAAGTTGGTACACAAGATCGGTATGCGTCGACTCGAAGATCTACAATGATAAAATTGTAATAGAGCTGTTACTTTTATCCACATTTCTTTACATTTTTGGAAAGCGCATTGAAATGCATTTCAAAATTGGCATTGATTGACTTAGCTCGCTAAGCATGAACTCCAAAAGAGTCATAATATTATCATGCAAAAGGCATGTCCTAGTGACAATCTGATAGATTTGTTTACTGAATCACTTTTTACATTCGAAAAATGTGTTCATGGTATTAAAATTCATATACCTGGAAGACTATTGTCTTCAGGTGGAGTGTCACCATCGAAAGAATCTTGTAGATTGAATCTTGAAGATCAATGATGGTACTCTTTTTTCCTTTGACTAAGTTTATCGCTCTAGATTTTTCTATCGAGGTTTTCGTTCAGCATGAACATTAAAGCGTAATATCCAAGGGGGAGTGTTGTAAATATATTATTTTATGGACATTACTTGCAGGATAGAACACTTAATGGGCTAAGATGCCTAGTGGGCTTTTAGGGTTACATCCCTATTTATTATTATAAATATATCTCTTTTGATTGTATTCTTGTACTGAGAAACACACAAATTATAGTGAATACTCTCCTGGCTTGGTATGCCCCCAGATGTAGTCATTATTGACGAACTGGGTCAACAAATCTGTTCTTTTTATTTTTATATTTTATAACAACATTGTTATTATCATACAAATATTTACTTCTTATTGTCCATGCAGTATTTTTTTTTCTGAAAATAACCCTAATTGTTATTTTATATTTTCATATATGTAATATATATTGTAAATTGTAGATCACGAAAATACGATTAATTTGATATATTTTTTCATCACATAAGATAATAAGCGAGTAAGGCTCTGTTCTTTTAAATGAATGAATCAATGAATCAATCGAAGTGAATCGGCCCAGATGGATCTGAATCGAATCGAATCGAATCAATGAATGGACTGGAATCAATCGAATCAAATATATATTAAGGGCAAATAATAATAATAATAATGGTAAATAATAATAATAATAGTAATCAACAACAGCAACAATAATAGTAATATTATTAGTAATAATAACAATAATAATAATAATAATTAAGATTAATAATAATAATAATAAGAAGAAGAAGAATCGAATCGAAAGTGATCGAATCAATCGAATCGAATCGAATCAAAATCAAAAATAAGTTCAAAAGAACATGGCCTAATTATCTTATTTTGAATGAAGATAATTTTTTCGTGAGATTACATTCATTTTCTTCAACGTCAAAAGGTAACCAAAAACGAACATCACACGTGCCTTTTTTGTTTGAAGTTCTCACACATTGGATTTCAACCATTTAAAGGGTCTTAATTGGTTTTATATTCGCATACTAGAATATAGGGATGTTAGTGGTTCGAGTAAATTCGAGACTCTTCTCAAAAACTGGATAGAAATATCCAGAATCGAAACTCACCCAAAAACTAACAAGTCTGGATACGAGTATTAAAATTTGGCTCGAAATCGATAGGATCGGACTGGTGAACCGGAAAAATACCCGATAATTCTTCACTCTCTATCTCCACTATCCATCTACAATCTTTCATCTTATTTCTTAAACAAATTAAACTAGGGGTGAAAGGAAGGATGAATCTTTCAATGAGAATCCCACATCGGTGAAGAGACAAAAACATAAGAAAGGGGGATGGTGATAAAAAGAGAGTTTTTGTTGGTAACCTGTCCAAAAATATAAAAAGCAAGGAAGGGGAGTAGAATAAATAAAGGGGAACCTAAGTTTCACTTATACGAGTCAGTCCGGCCCGTGCGATGCACACGGGCTCGTTCTAATTGTTCGTAGCGTGTTGCTCAGCACTAATTTTCGTTATTTTGTTGGTGAATAGGTTCATCAATTGTGATTTTCTTATCACAAATACTCAAAATGATTTTATAAGTCGGATATTGTACATCATTACATTGATCATTTATTCAGTTATCTAAGTGTTCATAGCATAATTTGTGTGATGCACACGGGCTCGATCTAAATGTTCACAGCGTATTGTTTGGCACTAATTTTCGTCATTTTGATCATGGATATGAAAATTGTTGGTGGCTTTACTTCGTCACTTTTAATTGAGGTCTAGTCAAAAACTCAAAATGATATTCAGACCCGTGCGATGCACACGGGCTGTATCTAAGTGTTCATAGCGTAATGTTTGGCACTAATTTTGGTCATATATAACTTGGGCTGACTCAGGACCCGATGCAACTATTTTGTTGAGTTTACAGCTTAGTTCTTCTTGTTATGTTTCTTTATTTTTTTATATGTTTCTAGTCTAAGTTTTAGACAATGAGCTTATAGTATAATGGGTTTAGACTCTATTGAACTCTTGCTTATGCCTTACATTTAACTTTTGTTATTATAATTTACAAATGGGTTCGAGCCCGTTTAACCCGTGCCCATTTAAGCACTGCCTATTCGAGGCTGAGCCCGTTTAGACCGTGGTCCGTGCCTGCCTGGCCCGACCGTTTTGCCACGTCTATGTATTATGTACGTGTTTAAATAGCCGTATAAATATTAAATACACAATATCAAAAAGATTATGAGCGCTGACGTCACGGTCATAACAGTGTGAAACATATAGATGCTAATTTAACATATTCAAACATACACAAAACTACATATCTTTTTTGCACAATAAGTATCCAAGTTAATACTCCGTACTATTTTACCCGTGAAATGTCACTTCAATTCTAAATAAGCAAATGGTGGAATTACCTCATCAAGTAAACACATAGTATAACACTTTTGTCTTTACCATGTAGAAAAGTAAGTTATTTTACTATAACTATCATGATTTTCACAATATGGAGCAATATTTATTAAACACTTCTTTATTGATATTTATTTTTATTACGATTGTTATAGGTTAGTGATAAAACATTTTTATCGAAAAGTATTATAACTTCCACATCGTGAAAATTTGAATAAACAAAATACCACTCATTATACCAAATATTATCAAATTATGTATCCAAAAAATAAATATCGGATAACAACATTTGATAGTCCAATTATTGCTACCCCAATCTATAACATTTTCGGATATAACTTGCAAGTCCAAAAAAAATTGCCAGCCAAATATTAACATAGCCATTACAAATTGAATAATAATATCAATAATAGAACAAATACTATTACTTTTTATGCAACTATCAATGTTATGTGGTCTTTAAACAGATGCATACTCGTATAATATCTATATTATATTTTTGCCTACACCAAAAAGATAATCCACAACCTCTTTTTACACGTATTATATTTTTGCCGTTCGAAGGAAAAGGGCTCTACTCCTCCGCACTGTCGTCTTCTTGCTTTCCTTTGCCTGCAAGAAACACATATAGTAATATGTAAGAATTAACAAAAAATAAAAACCTTTTGTAGATTTGTGTTTTGTTTTCAAATTGATATTTTTAAATTTTTCCACACTTGCAAATTTAACACCTCGTTAATTATTGTTAACTAATAAGTGCGGAAACAACCTTTATCGGATTAATCTGCATGTAAACTAACTGACCTTTCATATTTTTGTATTTGGAACTTGAAGTCATTCCCTCCACACATCAACCAAAATAGTAAATCATTATGGAGAGTATCTTGCATACCAAGTACTATTAATATATGCAAACGATGAAAGCTTAAAGAAAAAGAAGGAAGATGATAAAACCTAAAAGCTATTTACGCTTGTCTATATTGAAGCTCCTTTTAGATTGACATTCTATTATTTATTTCTAAGTTGTAACTTATGGAAGCTAAAGATACGTAACTTTAACTCCGTGATGGTTTGTATTCGCATGAACACTTCATATTCACCGTGATCGTTAATCTCCCTTGCTTTAATACTCTCACCTTGCAATGAATTTCGTGCATTAGGTAGCTTGTACTCTATGCAATCTTGAAGCCTAAACATTAATAAGAGTACTCAATCTTATATTAGGATAGATGTGGTTAATAGCATACTTATTTGGTGTGGTGTAGTCTGCCCATTGTAGCAACCAATTAATTTTGGATACCCGTGCACCTTGGATAAACTGATTTATTTTGATTCGGATACTCATAGTATCAAAAAAAAAAAATTGTTCCGGTTTTGGTTATTGGATTTTGGGTTCCGGATTCGGTCTGGGTTCCCACCCGGTAGGATTCGATCTGGTCCCGGGTCTAAAAATTGACCCGACAGACTTACCACTCCGGTTCGGGTTTATCCGTTAAGTTATCTGGCCGATCCCAGTTCTATCAAAATCCAGTCCAAACCGGTCCTATAACAGCTCAACTGGTTATAGTTCACCCTTGATCTACACATTATATATATATATATATAAAGACTGTGTCCTTAAATTTAATGTGGAGTCTTAATGACTTCAATTTTTATGTATTTTTATGTATAAAGTTAAATGATGGAAATGTGAAAGATGTAGTCTCTTCATATCTACAAAAATTATACCAAAAATTATACTACTAAAAACTCTAATTACATGGTGTAGTTTCGTATATCTGAGAAAAAGGCCGAACGAGCATTTACTCTGTTTAATTAAAATTTTGCATGTTTGATTAAAATTTTGAATGTTTGTATTAAAAAGGCGTGGGTTGATTGAAACCACCAGGCCCACTTCGACCACCCAATTAATAAATGATACGCCGAAGATGGTGCAGCCCGTGCGGTATTGGCGTGATCCGGAGCAGCTTGGTTCTATGGGGTTGATAGTTACGGATGAATGGATAATTAGTAAGAGTTTTGAGTTGCTAACGGGAGCGAAGAAGGCTGAGATAGAGGAAAAGTGGAAGGAGCTTAAGGTGCAAGAACTCGAGCATTTCGTGCGGAAAGCTGAGCTTTTGAAAGAGCCAGCGGATGTTGTGTTGGATGCGGTAATAAGGTTTGGTGCTAATTAAGGTATATTCTGTTTATGGGTTGTATGTGAGTTTAGGAGTTATGGAAGTGAAAAAAGTTTAGACTTTATTATAATGGGTATTGTATCTTTGTTTTGTTTGTTGGTAAATTGGACTTTTGACTTTCGCCGTATATATTTTGTTTTCTAATTGAGAGAAACAAATTCATTGAGATCATATAACAGCAAATGAGATGTAGTTGTTTGTTAATAGAGCTTGATAGTTTATAGCTACAAGATCTTGATTGTGATGTCTTCCATATGTTCTTGATGTTTATTAATTGATAATAAATATAAATCGCAAGGGTGCTACTACAATTACACACTAGAGGCAAAATGTTGGAGCTAAAAAAGGGTTTATTGGTTTGAGTATTATATTTTAATTTGTCTACTGTTACAACACGTGACATGAGGAATCATTATCTTTGCGTGCTTTGATCGAACATGTTTAATGGTCATATTATGAATATTAGTTTTTTGCAATAGCAAAATGAAGTGAAGCAAGTAGCACTGGTTCTACATCTTCCAACAATTATGTTGTGCAAACTATTATTTTGATTATTGAAAGCAAGTTTTTAGCAAATGTTGACCGGGTGAATGTAAAACCCGTAATTTCGATTTCTGGTAATTTCTTTTTTTTCGGCGGAAGTCCATTTTGATGACTCGCTTATGACCGTTTCATTATTATGAGAATGATTAATTCTACACTTTTTGACATCCGAGTTCGTTTCGGTGTTGTTTTGTTGAGTTCCGTGCTTTTTAGCGACTTTTCCGCACTTGAGTTCGATTCTTGCGAATCTCGGTCAGCTATTTGAGTTTCCCGTAAGTTCGTTTAACTTTGTTATACGTGTTGTGAACTTCGGTTTGGTTATTCGATCACGTATCGTGATTTTCGGGCGTTTTGGGCCATTTTGTAATTTACCCAAAGTTATGGGTATCCGTATCTGTATTTGTTGTCTCGACCCTTTTCTTGGTCGCGTATGATTATTATTGCATTATGTTTTTTGTCGAGTCGTTGATGTTGTCCTCGAGCTTGTCGTTGTGTTCGTTCCGTACGTTTTCGGAAATCGGGTCGTCGGGCCATGTCGGCTGAGCAGCTGGCCGGACGGTGGCGGGTCCTGGCCGGACGGTTGCGGGCACTGGTTATCGTTGTGACTTTTTCGAGTTCGGTTCGATTCTTGTGATCTTGTTCGGAAGCGACATCATTTGGTTCTATTAGTTCTTTTATTCGAAGTGGATCGGATTTGGAACTCCTGTGTTTTCGACTCTGTCGACTCGTTTATGCTCGTTAACATTTTCTGAACTTTTCCTGTCCCTTGCTTTTGTTGATCGAACGAGGGTGGTATTGTTCCGGAATAACTCATTTGTCGTTGTAACTTTTCAAATCGCTATTCCCTTTCATGTGGATCTTATGTGAATGCATACGTTGTTGTTTTCACCGGATCATATATTGTCTCGAGTCGAGATGTGAACCTTGGAGTTGTTGTTTGAATTTTATTGTTCTTCGTGATTCGAACATGATTGTTCGCTTTTTGTTGTCTCGACTGTTGTGGTTCGGTCGTTTGTTTGTTCGGTTTTTGTCCTCGTTTCGTGATCGTTGAGCATTCAGGCTCCTTCCTAATTCCCTTAAGTTTGGGAAATTAGTCTCGTTTTCGATCTTCCAACCCTTGGGCGGTGGAATTCCGTATTTGTTCAGCGATTGGCTCGCGTTTTGATTGATGTACCGTTGGGTTGGTCAATCATACTGACTTTCGTTCGTTGTGTTTTGTGATTGTCGGATAATTGACTTGGCTATATTATTCGTTTGATGACGCTTGTCATTTGTTGGTTTTATTATATCCCTAATGGCGACGTTGTGTTGGTCGTCGTGGAGCGTGTTTTCACGCCGTATGTCTCTTTGCGTTTCTTGCAGCGTTTCGCCGTTGGGCGCGAGTTTTCTATTTTTGTGTATCTCGTCGAGTCTTCCTGGCGGGTATATTGCTCCCCCTACTTGTTTTAAGTTTCGGGACGAAACTTCTTTTAAGGAGGGTAGAATGTAATATCGCAATTTGAATTCGGTAATTTTCTTTTTTCGGAGGAAGTTCGTTTTGACAACTCTATCATGACCGTTTCGTCATTCCGAGAATGATTAATTCTGCACTTTTTGTCATCCGAGTTCGTTTGTGTCGTTTTGTTGAGTTAGTGTCCTTAATCGACTTTTTCACGTGGGAGTTCGACTTTGTAAAGTCACCATTAATTCTTGAAAACTCCAAAATTCTGAATCTTTGCAACATTATAGAGAATCAAGTTAGCTTTCCAATGGTTCAAACGGTGAGTCAATCGGAGTCCAGACGAAGGAGTTATGGTCGAAATAGCGAAGACCGCATGGTGTGCCTTTTTGGTGTTGAAGGGGGCTGTACCGTGTTCCGCCGCACACTCAGTGTCTGCGGCACTAAGCTGATTCCTGGGCGTTTTGGTGGCCCAGGCGCGGCACACTTGTCTGTGCCGCGGCACACGGCTTTTCTGCGTTTTTAGCAGTTGCGAGAGAAAAACTTCATTTTCTCCTCTCTTCTTCCTCCTTCATCTTAGGCGATTGTGGGCGATTCTTGGGCGATTTGAGTGCTCCAAAACTTGTAGAGATCATCTACCTCAAGTCTTGTTGTAGATTTTCGACCTCTACTTGAATCCTTCATCCAAATCAAGGTATATTTCTTGATTATCCTTCAAGTTGACTTTTTGGAGAAATTGTTCTTGATTTCGTTTCTAATCCGATTTTGATACATCGATTGGTGTAGTATGATGTTATTAATCATGTTCTATGGGTTGTATATCCATATATCAAGTTTGTTTAACTCGATCGACGATTCGAGTGTTCTTGGGAATTATTGAACATTTAGTGTTCGATTAAATGTCCCAATGAGTTTCCCTTCGATAGTTTGTTGGGATTTCCGTTGTTTTGGCCTTGATTCTCGTCGTAACCATGTGTTATTGTTACTTAGGAGGTTTATAGGTGTCAGATGTTTGCGATGTTGTATTAAGTTTGGTGTTTTATGATTCGTGTGGTGTTATTCTCGTAATACTCGTGGTCTTTATCGCGTTCTTGATATTGTTCGGGGTTCGGGCTATTCGACCGCGTCTATCCGTCGTCTCGTTGCGATTGTGATTTGAGGCAAGTACCTTGCCCATACTTTTCTTATTTTGTGGATATGATGATCGGTGATCGTATTAGTGTGTTTGTTTGGTTGTTTGAAACGAAGTTTCAAAGATTCGGTTTGGCCTCGTTAAAGGCTTTCTTTCAAATGCGTGTGTGTTTTGTGAACGGTGTGTTTTGGGAATTGATTATGATTTGATTATTTTGAACGTTGAAGGATTTGATGATGATACTCCTCTTGTTTAAAGTTATGGAATCGTGTATTCCGTATTTAATCTTGTTATTGTGTTTTGATAAGTTTGATAATGGTGTCGAGTTAATGGCCATCTTTAGTGAGTATTCTTAATGAACTTACATTCTTAGCATGTTAGTATTGCATGAGTAACGTGTGTGTGTGTATGCTCACTGCGGGTTAGATCCGACGGGGTCTCGGTAGGGCTCCACGAAGGCGTGGAAGCTGAGCTTGCTTTTAACCAACCGTGGGTTAGATCCGACGGGGTCTCGGCGAGGATCCAAGGCCGTGGGTCCGCGGTTAATTGTGGTGCATTTTACAAATGTGGTTTGATCATTGGCATTTAGGAAATGAGTGCTTTTGAGCGGTTTTCATGATTGCATGCATTGACTAAGTGTGTAAGAGGTAAGTTGTTCGTTTGGCCTACTTGGCTAGGATGGCTCTAGAGTATTTTGTTGTTTGTTTTAAATCCTTTATTTGTGGATTTTGATGTTGGGAGACGAACCTTGTGGTCGTTCTTGTGTGCTGTGAGTTGATGAGATTTGGGGCTAAAATCCCAGTGGTTTTGTAAAAGTCATTTTACGGATTTGGGGCTAAAATCCCAACGGTTTGGTAAAGGTGATTTTACGGAAAGTAAACTTTTGGGGCGGTGACCCCTTTTGTCTTGTGGATTTTGAAAAGTAGGATTTGATAATCCTAAATGGTTTTCTATTAAAACTCTCGATGGCATTCTAAACCGTCTTATAAATTATTTCCATTGGTTTATGGTATTTCGATTTTGAAATGTTTTCTCAAACCCTTGCCTCGAGAAGTACTTTTCGTTTTGTTTGGATCTTTGAGGATTTCTGGTTATTGTTATTCGTGGAATGTGAATTGTATGGCTCGTATTTGCACTTTGTATTTGCACTAGCAAAACAGTGGAGTTTGCTAACCCCCGAGTATTCGGGGTGGATGTCTATTTTTGCATTCGGGTTTTGGAGCATAACACGGGGTCGGCCACGAAGGATGATGAAAGATGAACGATACTAATCACATGAGGATCCGTTGATGTCGTATTGGTCTAGTTGTATTTTCTTTTCATTGCAAGATCTTTTCCCCGTTGTACGGGAGTTTATTGTACTTTGACCCCTGCGTGGGTATATGTTGTAATTGAGTTGTATATTTTATTGAAAGACCAAATCGGTCTACTGAGTCATTTAGCCTTGAAGGCATTGTCGAGATGTTAAATGTTGTTACCAGCCTGGTAGATCTTCGAGGAGAGGGTCTACGGCGTGTAATATCCCTGAGTGGATTGGGGGTGTTACATAAATGGTATCAGAGCTTAGGTTGTGAAAACCTAGGCTGTCGGGTCAGTGGTGTCTATTGAGTTTTGTCTCGTCGGATTTAGTCTGACTGAGTCGTGTCGCGACGCGTCGTTTGAGTTTGTTGGTCGTGATTAGTATCGTGGGGCGATCATCATCTTCGTGCGACCTGTGGAAGTAAGTCTCCCTTCTTTGTGTTGTGCCTCGTGTGACACGAGCTATTTTTATGATTATTTGTTAAGTGATGGAATCCTTATGTGGATTTTGATTTCACGATATGTATTTAATCGACTCTCGTATTTGATTTATACGAGGAGTGTCGTCGCTTGTGATGTTTTTTTTATTGTTGTTTTTGTCCGTTGCTGATGATTTTCGAATCGATTTGCACGTTTTACAAGTTCTCTTGTGGAAGCTTTGTGCTTATACACGTTCGACTTGTTCACTAGCCAGTGCGGTAGGGTCTTTAGAGGCCTCGAATGGGGCCAGTGGTTTTGTTCTGAATGTGGTTATTTGACTCTAATAGTTTATTCTTATGAGGAGTAGTGTTGCTGGATTGTGCATGTTGAACTGTATTTCTTTTATCCGCTGCGTGAGTTCTTTTGTAATGACTTTCGGTATTTTACCGACCGAGTTTTATTTCGATAACCGCTTCCCTTAACCGAGTTTTTGGCATTATGGCCTTGATCGCGTTGGCGGAATTCTTTTGACGGTATTTAGTATTTTGTAAATGGCTTTCGTGAGTTTTTGAAATGTTACCGTCATCGACTTTTTGGCATTTTTGTAAATGGTTTTTAGCACAGGGTTACGCAGGACCCATGACGCTATGATGTTCCGTGTGATTACACAGAAATTTTTGGGCATTCTAGCCTTTTTGGCATCGTCCTTTTTGGCATTGAATTATTTTGAAAACTTGAGTATCTTAGAAATAAATTTGAGACGTACTTTGAAATGAATCATTTTCTCGTGGTACATCCAAGATGCCACAATATGTTTCAAAATTCTTCTACGCGAGGACCCAAAATGTTTTGAGATATTTTCAATGTTTTATAAACACTTTTACTTAGACCCGAGGGTCGAATATTCTAAAGCTTTTCACTAAAAGAAAGTGTCCTCATTTTTACCAAATGTGAAATGGTTCTCCAAAGTCTCAATAACAATGTTTCACGTTTGTACTTTTTGAAGGGTGATACTCAAGATCAACGGTGTTCTTCTAAATTATTTTCAAAATGAGGTTTTGGTTTTTTTAAAAACCTACCCATTCCGTTTGAGGGCTGGGTATGTATGTATGATGTTCGCGTTGTCATTATGATGTTTACTTGAGTATGATCGAATTGGCGGTGTGAGCGTTGAGTCGCTTTCCACACATTTGTTGTGCTAGCCCCTGTGAGAGGTGGGATGTTGGTGTTGAATGTTGTCGTCTCGTGGTGATTTATGTGTAGTCGCGCATGTGCGAGATGTTAGAGCTTGGGTTGGTATGGACGTGTGCATCGGTGATCGTTAGTTATGTGTCGGTTGTTTAATGTCTTGTTACCTTGCTCTGTTTTTGTGAATTTCGTGGATGAGGTCGGGGTAATACCCGTATTGTTTTTACTTCGTATTTTCTCTCTCTCAATTCTATAGACTCGCTCGTGTTCGTTGATACTTTCAGACTTGTTACGTATTCCGGTTTCATCGTTCGAGCAGTGTGATCTTGTTGTGGGCGATCTGGTTATCGTTGTGACTTTTCGAGTTCGGTCCGATTCTTGTGAACCTTGTTCGGAAGTGACATCATTTGGTTCTATTAGTTCTTTTATTCGAAGTGGATCGGATTTGGAACTCCTGTGTTTTCGACTCTGTCGACTCGTTTATGCTCGTTAACATTTTCTGAACTTTCCCTGTCCCTTGCTTTTGTTGATCGAACGAGGGTGGTATTGTTCCGGAATAACTCGTTTGTCGTTGTAACTTTTCAAATCGTTATTCCCTTTCATGTGGATCTTATGTGAATGCATACGTTGTTGTTTTCACCGGATCATATATTGTCTCGAGTCGAGATGTGAACCTTGGAGTTGTTGTTTGAATTTTATTGTTCTTCGTGATTCGAACATGATTGTTCGTTTTTTGTTGTCTCGACCGTTGTGGTTCGGTCGTTTGTTTGTTCGGTTTTTGTCCTCGTTTCGTGATCGTTGAGCATTCAGGCTCCTTCCTAATTCCCTTAAGTTTGGGAAATTAGTCTCGTTTTCGATCTTCCAACCCTTGGGCGGCGGAATTCCGTATTTGTTCAGCGATTGGCTCGCGTTTTGATTGATGTACCGTTGGGTTGGTCAATCATACTGACTTTCGTTCGTTGTGTTTTGTGATTGTCGGATAATTGACTTGGCTATATTATTCGTTTGATGACGCTTGCCATTTGTTGGTTTTATTATATCCCTAACGGCGACGTTGTGTTGGTCGTCGTGGAGCGTGTTTTCACGCCGTATGTCTCTTTGCGTTTCTTGCAGCGTTTCGCCGTTGGGCGCGAGTTTTCTATTTTTGTGTATCTCTTCGAGTCTTCCTGGCGGGTATATTGCTCCCCCTACTTGTTTTAAGTTTCGGGACGAAACTTCTTTTAAGGAGGGTAGAATGTAATATCCGCAATTTCGAATTTCGTTAATTTTCTTTTTTTCGGAGTAAGTTCGTTTTGACAACTCTATCATGACCGTTTCGTCATTCCGAGAATGATTAATTCTGCACTTTTTGTCATCCGAGTTCGTTTCGGTGTCGTTTTGTTGAGTTCCGTGTCCTTAATCGACTTTTTCACGTGGGAGTTCGACTTTGTAAAGTCACCATTAATTCTTGGAAACTCCAAAAATTCTGAATCTTTGCAACATTATAGAGAATCAAGTTAGCTTTCCAATGGTTCAAACGGTGAGTCAATCGGAGTCCAGACGAAGGAGTTATGGTCGAAATAGCGAAGACTGCACGGTGTGCCTTTTTGGTGTTGAAGGGGGTGCCGTGTGCGCGGCACACTCGGTGTGCCGCGGCACTAAGCTGATTCCTGGGCGTTTTTGGTGGCCACGGGCGCGGCACACTTGTCTGTGCCGCGGCACACGGGCTTTTCTGCGTTTTTAGCAGTTGCGAGGAGAAAAACTTCATTTTTTCTCCTCTCTTCTTCCTCCTTCATCTTAGGCGATTGTGGGCGATTCTTGGGCGATTTGAGTGCTCCAAAACTTGTAGAGATCATCTACCTCAAGTCTTGTTGTAGATTTTCGACCTCTACTTGAATCCTTCATCCAAATCAAGGTATATTTCTTGATTATCCTTCAAGTTGACTTTTTGGAGAAATTGTTCTTGATTTCGTTTCTAATCCGATTTTGATACATCGATTGGTGTAGTATGATGTTATTAATCATGTTCTATGGGTTGTATATCCATATATCAAGTTTGTTTAACTCGATCGACGATTCGAGTGTTCTTGGGAATTATTGAACATTTAG
The DNA here is from genome assembly GCA_033398695.1 of Orobanche coerulescens. Classification (NCBI taxonomy): domain Eukaryota; kingdom Viridiplantae; phylum Streptophyta; class Magnoliopsida; order Lamiales; family Orobanchaceae; genus Orobanche; species Orobanche coerulescens. Next base: position 14,517,489 of record CM065801.1, read on the forward strand.
TGTTCGATTAAATGTCCCAATGAGTTTCCCTTCGATAGTTTGTTGGGATTTCCGTTGTTTTGGCCTTGATTCTCGTCGTAACCATGTGTTATTGTTACTTCGGAGGTTTATAGGTGTCGAGGATTCCGATGTTGAATTCCGTTTGGTGATTGATGATTCGTGTGGTGTTATTCTCGTAATACTCGTGGTCTATCGCGTTCTTGATATTGTTCGGGGTTCGGGGCTATTCGACCGCGTCTATCCGTCGTCTCGTTGCGATTGTGATTTCGAGGCAAGTACCTTGCCCATACTTTTCTTATTTTGTGGATATGATGATCGGTGATCGTATTAGTGTGTTTGTTTGGTTGTTTGAAACGAAGTTTCAAAAGATTTCGGTTTGGCCTCGTTAAAGGCTTTCTTTCAAATGCGTGTGTGTTTTGTGAACGGTGTGTTTTGGGAATTGATTATGATTTGATTATTTTGAACGTTGAAGGATTTGATGATGATACTCCTCTTGTTTAAAGTTATGGAATCGTGTATTCCGTATTTAATCTTGTTATTGTGTTTTGATAAGTTTGATAATGGTGTCGAGTTAATGGCCATCTTTAGTGAGTATTCTTAATGAACTTACATTCTTAGCATGTTAGTATTGCATGAGTAACGTGTGTGTGTGTGTATGCTCACTGCGGGTTAGATCCGACGGGGTCTCGGTAGGGCTCCACGAAGCTGTGGAACTGCGAGCTTGCTTTTAACCACTGTGGGTTAGATCCGACGGGGTCTCGGCAGGGATCCACGAAGCTGTGGGTCCGCGGTTAATTGTGGTGCATTTTACAAATGTGGTTTGATCATTGGCATTTCCGGAAATGAGTGCTTTTGAACGGTTTTCATGATTGCATGCATTGACTAAGTGTGTAAGAGGTAAGTTGTTCGTTTGGCCTACTTGGCTAGGATGGCTCTAGAGTATTTTGTTGTTGTTTTAAATCCTTTATTTGTGGATTTTGATGTTGGGAGACGAACCTTGTGGTCGTTCTTGTGTACTGTGAGTTGATGAGATTTGGGGCTAAAATCCCAATGGTTTTGTAAAAGTCATTTTACGGATTTGGGGCTAAAATCCCAACGGTTTGGTAAAGGTGATTTTACGGAAAGTAAACTTTTGGGGCGGTGACCCCTTTTGTCTTGTGGATTTTGAAAAGTAGGATTTGATAATCCTAAATGGTTTTCTATTAAAACTCTCGATGGCATTCTAAACCGTCTTATAAATTATTTCCATTGGTTTATGGTATTTCGATTTTGAAATGTTTTCTCAAACCCTTGCCTCGAGAAGTACTTTTCGATTTGTTTGGATCTTTGAGGATTCACAGTTATTGTTATTCGTAGAATGTGAATTGTATGGCTCGTATTTGCACTTTGTATTTGCACTAGCAAAAGCAGTGGAGTTTGCTAACCCCGAGTATTCGGGGTGGATGTCTATTTTGCATTCGGGTTTTGGAGCATAACACGGGGTCGGCACGAAGGATGATGAAAGATGAACGATACTAATCACATGAGGATCCGTTGATGTCGTATTGGTCTAGTTGTATTTTCTTTTCATTGCGAAGATCTTTTCCCCGTTGTGCGGGAGTTTATTGTACTTTGACCCTGGCATTGGGTATATGTTGTAATTGAGTTGTATATTTTATTGAAAGACCAAATCGGTCTCTCGAGTCATTTAGCCTTGAAGGCATTGTCGAGATGTTAAATGTTGTTACCACTGGTAGATCTTCGAGGAGAGGGTCTACGGCGTGTAATATCCACAGTGGATTGGGGTGTTACATAAATGGTATCGAGCTTAGGTTGTGAAAACCTGGGTGTCGGGTCGATGGTGTCTATTGAGTTTTGTCTCGTCGGATTTAGTCCACCGAGTCGTGTCATGACGCGTCGTTTGAGTTTGTTGGTCGTGATTAGTATCGTGGGCGATCATCATCTTCGTGCGACCTATGGAAGTAAGTCTCCCTTCTTTGTGTTGTGCCTCGTGTGACGAGCTATTTTTATGATTATTTGTTAAGTGATGGAATCCTTATGTGGATTTTGATTTCACGATATGTATTTAATCGAATCTCGTATTTGATTTATACGAGGAGTGTCGTCGCTTGTGATGTTTTTTTATTGTTGTTTTTGTCCGTTCTTGATGATTTTCGAATCGATTTGCACGTTTTACAAGTTCTCTTGTGGAAGCTTTGTGCTTATACACGTTCGACTTGTTCACTAGCTTGATCGGTAGGGTCTTTAGAGGCCTCGAATGGGGCCAGTGGTTTTGTTCTGAATGTGGTTATTTGACTCTAATAGTTTATTCTTATGAGGAGTAGTGTTGCTGGATTGTGCATGTTGAACTGTATTTCTTTTATCCGCTGCGTGAGTTCTTTTGTAATGACTTTCGGTATTTTACCGACCGAGTTTTATTTCGATAACCGCTTCCCTTAACCGAGTTTTTGGCATTATGGCCTTGATCGCGTTGGCGGAATTCTTTTGACGGTATTTAGTATTTTGTAAATGGCTTTCGTGAGTTTTTGAAATGTTACCGTCATCAGCTTTTTTGGCATTTTTGTAAATGGTTTTTAGCCTGGGGTTCCGACGCGGGACCCGCAGCGCTATGATGTTCCGTGTGATTACCTGAAATTTTTGGGCATTCTAGCCTTTTTGGCATCGTCCTTTTTGGCATTGAATTATTTTCGAAAACTTGAGTATCTTAGAAATAAATTTCGAGACGTACTTTCGAAATGAATCATTTTCTCGTGGTACATCCAAGATGCCACAATATGTTTCAAAATTCTTCTACCGCGAGGACCCAAAATGTTTTGAGATATTTTCAATGTTTTATAAACACTTTTACTTAGACCCGAGGGTCGAATATTCTGAAAGCTTTTCACTAAAAGAAAGTGTCCTCATTTTTACCAAATGTGAAATGGTTCTCCAAAGTCTCAATAACAATGTTTCACGTTTGTACTTTTTGAAGGGTGATACTCAAGATCAACCGGTGTTCTTCTAAATTATTTTCAAAATGAGGTTTTGGTTTTTTTTAAAAACCTACCCATTCCCGTTTGAGGGCTGGGTATGTATGTATGATGTTCGCGTTGTCATTATGATGTTTACTTCCGAGTATGATCGAATTGGCGGTGTGAGCGTTGAGTCGCTTTCCACACATTTGTTGTGCTAGCCCCTGTGAGAGGTGGGATGTTGGTGTTGAATGTTGTCGTCTCGTGGTGATTTCTGTGTTGTCGCGCATGTGCGAGATGTTAGAGCTTGGGTTGGTATGGCCGTGTGCATCGGTGATCGTTCCGTTATGTGTCGGTTGTTTAATGTCTTGTTACCTTGCTCCTGTTTTTGTGAATTTCGTGGATGAGGTCGGGGGTAATACCCGTATTGTTTTTGGCTTCTGTATTTTCTCTCTCTCAATTCTATAGACTCGCTCGTGTTCGTTGATACTTTCTGAACTTGTTCGTATTCCGGTTTCATCGTTCGAACGAGCTGTGATCTTGTTGTGGGCCGATCTGGTTATCGTTGTGACTTTTTCGAGTTCGGTTCGATTCTTGTGAACCTTGTTCGGAAGTGACATCATTTGGTTCTATTAGTTCTTTTATTCGAAGTGGATCGGATTTGGAACTCCTGTGTTTTCGACTCTGTCGACTCGTTTATGCTCGTTAACATTTTCTGAACTTTCCCTGTCCCTTGCTTTTGTTGATCGAACGAGGGTGGTATTGTTCCTAATAACTCGTTTGTCGTTGTAACTTTTCAAATCGTTATTCCCTTTCATGTGGATCTTATGTGAATGCATACGTTGTTGTTTTCACCGGATCATATATTGTCTCGAGTCGAGATGTGAACCTTGGAGTTGTTGTTTGAATTTTATTGTTCTTCGTGATTCGAACATGATTGTTCGTTTTTTGTTGTCTCGACCGTTGTGGTTCGGTCGTTTGTTTGTTCGGTTTTTGTCCTCGTTTCGTGATCGTTGAGCATTCAGGCTCCATCCTAAATCCCTTAAGTTTGGGCAATTAGTCTCGTTTTCGATCTTCCAACCCTTGGGCGGTGGAATTCCGTATTTGTTCAGCGATTGGCTCGCGTTTTGATTGATGTACCGTTGGGTTGGTCAATCATACTGACTTTCGTTCGTTGTGTTTTGTGATTGTCGGATAATTGACTTGGCTATATTATTCGTTTGATGACGCTTGCCATTTGTTGGTTTTATTATATCCCTAACGGCGACGTTGTGTTGGTCGTCGTGGAGCGTGTTTTCACGCCGTATGTCTCTTTGCGTTTCTTGCAGCGTTTCGCCGTTGGGCGCGAGTTTTCTATTTTTGTGTATCTCTTCGAGTCTTCCTGGCGGGTATATTGCTCCCCCTACTTGTTTTAAGTTTCGGGACGAAACTTCTTTTAAGGAGGGTAGAATGTAATATCCGCAATTTCGAATTTCGGTAATTTTCTTTTTCCGGAGGAAGTTCGTTTTGACAACTCTATCATGACCGTTTCGTCATTCCGAGAATGATTAATTCTGCACTTTTTGTCATCCGAGTTCGTTTCGGTGTCGTTTTGTTGAGTTCCGTGTCCTTAATCGACTTTTTCACGTGGGAGTTCGACTTTGTAAAGTCACCATTAATTCTTGGAAACTCCAAAAATTCTGAATCTTTGCAACATTATAGAGAATCAAGTTAGCTTTCCAATGGTTCAAACGGTGAGTCAATCGGAGTCCAGACGAAGGAGTTATGGTCGAAATAGCGAAGACTGCACGGTGTGCCTTTTTGGTGTTGATGGGGGCTGTCCGGTGTGCCGCGGCACACTCTGGCTGGGCCGCGGCACTAAGCTGATTCCTGGGCGTTTTTGGTGGCCCTGGGCCGCGGCACACTTGTCCTGTGCCGCGGCACACGGGCTTTTTCTGCGTTTTTAGCGGTTGCGAGAGAAAAACTTCATTTTTCTCCTCTCTTCTTCCTCCTTCATCTTAGGCGATTGTGGGCGATTCTTGGGCGATTTGAGTGCTCCAAAACTTGTAGAGATCATCTACCTCAAGTCTTGTTGTAGATTTTCGACCTCTACTTGAATCCTTCATCCAAATCAAGGTATATTTCTTGATTATCCTTCAAGTTGACTTTTTGGAGAAATTGTTCTTGATTTCGTTTCTAATCCGATTTTGATACATCGATTGGTGTAGTATGATGTTATTAATCATGTTCTATGGGTTGTATATCCATATATCAAGTTTGTTTAACTCGATCGACGATTCGAGTGTTCTTGGGAATTATTGAACATTTAGTGTTCGATTAAATGTCCCAATGAGTTTCCCTTCGATAGTTTGTTGGGATTTCCGTTGTTTTGGCCTTGATTCTCGTAACCATATGTTATTGTTACTTCCGAGGTTTATAGGTGTCCGAGGATTCCGATGTTGAATTCCGTTTGGTGATTGATGATTCGTGTGGTGTTATTCTCGTAATACTCGTGGTGCTATCGCGTTCTTGATATTGTTCGGGGTTCGGGCTATTCGACCGCGTCTATCCGTCGTCTCGTTGCGATTGTGATTTCGAGGCAAGTACCTTGCCCATACTTTTCTTATTTTGTGGATATGATGATCGGTGATCGTATTAGTGTGTTTGTTTGGTTGTTTGAAACGAAGTTTCAAAAGATTTCGGTTTGGCCTCGTTAAAGGCTTTCTTTCAAATGCGTGTGTGTTTTGTGAACGGTGTGTTTTGGGAATTGATTATGATTTGATTATTTTGAACGTTGAAGGATTTGATGATGATACTCCTCTTGTTTAAAGTTATGGAATCGTGTATTCCGTATTTAATCTTGTTATTGTGTTTTGAAGAGTTTGATAATGGTGTCGAGTTAATGGCCATCTCTAGTGAGTATTCTTAATGAACTTACATTCTTAGCATGTTAGTATTGCATGAGTAACGTGTGTGTGTGTGTGTATGCTCACTGCGGGTTAGATCCGACGGGGTCTCGGTAGGGCTCCACGAAGCTGTGGAACCGCGAGCTTGCTTTTAACCACTGTGGGTTAGATCCGACCGGGTCTCGGCGAGGATCCACGAAGGCGTGGGTCCGCGGTTAATTGTGGTGCATTTTACAAATGTGGTTTGATCATTGGCATTTCCGGAAATGAGTGCTTTTGAACGGTTTTCATGATTGCATGCATTGACTAAGTGTGTAAGAGGTAAGTTGTTCGTTTGGCCTACTTGGCTAGGATGGCTCTAGAGTATTTTGTTGTTTGTTTTAAATCCTTTATTTGTGGATTTTGATGTTGGGAGACGAACCTTGTGGTCGTTCTTGTGTGCTGTGAGTTGATGAGATTTGGGGCTAAAATCCCAGTGGTTTTGTAAAAGTCATTTTACGGATTTGGGGCTAAAATCCCAACGGTTTGGTAAAGGTGATTTTACGGAAAGTAAACTTTTGGGCGGTGACCCCTTTTGTCTTGTGGATTTTGAAAAGTAGGATTTGATAATCCTAAATGGTTTTCTATTAAAACTCTCGATGGCATTCTAAACCGTCTTATAAATTATTTCCATTGGTTTATGGTATTTCGATTTTGAAATGTTTTCTCAAACCCTTGCCTCGAGAAGTACTTTTCGTTTTGTTTGGATCTTTGAGGATTCCTGGTTATTGTTATTCGTGGAATGTGAATTGTATGGCTCGTATTTGCACTTTGTATTTGCACTAGCAAAACAGTGGAGTTTTGCTAACCCCCGAGTATTCGGGGGGTGGATGTCTATTTTTGCATTCAGGTTTTGGAGCATAACACAGGGTCGGCACGAAGGATGATGAAAGATGAACGATACTAATCACATGAGGATCCGTTGATTTCGTATTGGTCTAGTTGTATTTTCTTTTCCGCTGCAGTATCTTTTCCCCGTTGTACGGGAGTTTATTGTACTTTGACCCCTGCGTGGGTATATGTTGTAATTGAGTTGTATATTTTATTGAAAGACCAAATCGGTCTACTGAGTCATTTAGCCTTCAAGGCATTGTCGAGATGTTAAATGTTGTTACCAGCCTGGTAGATCTTCTAGGAGAGGGTCTACGGCGTGTAATATCCCTGAGTGGATTGGGGGTGTTACAGGCAGGTAGCGCACGCTACTGTCGGTCGTAGCGCACGCTAACCGGCAGGGGTAGCGCACGCTGTCGGCCGACTAGCGTACGTTACCTGGGCGAGCTTTTTAGTCCAGAGGTTACTGGACAGGTCGGCTAGCGCGCGCAGGCTTCCGGCCGTAGCGCACGCTAGCGGGGGTCGGGCGGACAGGTCACGGTCGGCAGGATTGGTCGGTGGTGCCGGGTCGTGCGGGCCCTGGCCGAGGGTACTGGGCCGATACTGGCCGATAGCGCACGCTAGTCCGGGAAGGCTAGCGCACGCTAGTTCCGGCCCAGTATAAATGTGACAGAGCAGTCACATTTTCATTCATTTTTCACTTCCTTCCTCTTCTATCCGCGACTGGCGATTCGAGGGTGGCGAAGCCATGTTGTTTGACAACAAATCCACGAAGTTCTTGAGTTCATAACATCAATCAATCATCCTATATCATCCTTTGATCCAGCGAATCAAGGTAATGTTTCTTAGAACCCTAGTTTCTTGAATTTTGGGGTTTTTGCGTTTTTGTCCGATTCGTTCCGTGTCGTTGATTAATTCATGATGGGTATGATTAATCTTGGTAGTATTCTTGTGTTTAACATCATTTAATCCATTGTTCTTCGTCGAATCGAAGTATATTCCTTGATTTCCTTTGTATCGACTTTTTGGTGGATTTGTTCTCGATCTCGTTTTCCATCCGTTTTTGATGGATCGATTGTGATTAAATGATGTTGTTAAACATATTCTATAGATTGTATATACATATTTCGACTTGGAATTCCGTTTTCGTATTTTGTCAGGACGAATCGTGTTCTTGGCCGTTTTGGGGGAAACACTTGAACTTTCGTCATTCGTTCTTTGAATTCAACGGCTTTAAGTCGTGCTATGGAATTCATTTTCATTGTTGTTATTGTCCTTCATAGTTTATTATCGCGAGTTAGTATTCGGTGGAGTTGGCGGGTTCGTAGTCGGTTCGTGCCAACCTACTTCGGTCGATTCTCCGCGTTGTTCTTATTCGAGGCAAGTACCTTGTCCATACTATTCTTGTTTTGTGGATATGATGATTGGTGATCGTCTTGGTGTGTGTGTTTGTTTGTTTGAAATGAGTTTTCAAAAGATTTGGTTAGCCTTGTTAAAGGCCCTCTTTCAAAACCGCGTGTGTTTTGTGATTGGTGTGTTTCATGAACGAGTATGTGACTCTTGTGGATGTGTTTGGTGTTGATGATGCACTTGGTGTTGCGTGTGGATGTATATTGTTTGATTTCGGTGCATTGTGGTTTGACGTGGTGTTTTGCTAAGTGTTTGATGCCTCTGGGTGAATTGTTTGGATATCCTTGGTGTGATATGTTATTTGTGCATGATTGAGTATTTCTCTAGCCAGCTCGGGAGGGTCCGAAGGGATCACGGAGTGGGATTTGTGGCTTCGTCCCGGTCCTAGGCGATGCGAGTACATGTTTTGTGAATGTGTTTGCTCACCTCGGGAGGGTTCGACGGGACCACGGAGGGAATTCCAATGGCTTCGACCTGGGTTCACGAGTGAAACTTCACCGCTACGTGTGTATATTTTGTGATTGTTTTCGCTCACCTCGGGAGGGTCCGATGGGATCACGGAGGGAGTCCAATGGTATAACCCTGGATTCACGAGTGCGGTTGCTTATGTTTTGTGAATGTGTTTGCTCACCTCGGGAGGGTTCGACGGGACCACGGAGGGAATTCCAATGGCTTCGACCTGGATTCTCGAGTAAAACTTCACGAGTTGGTATTGATTTTATGTCCGTCGAGGACGCGTGACGTGGGTTTTTAACCCTGTGTATTGTTGTCGGTTTTCTATTTGCGAAAACAAAACCTTTGGGCTGTGACCCTGTTGATTTTTGGAAAGTTAAGGATTCGATAATCCTAAATTGTTTTCTATTAAAACTCTCGATGGCATCTTTAAAACAGTTTTATAAATTGTTTCCCTTTATTTGTGATCTTTCGGTTTTGTAAATGTTTACCAAACTCTCGCCTCGGGAAGTACTTTTTGTTACGTTTGGATCTTTGAGGATTCCTGGTTATTGTTATTCGTGGAATGTGAATTGTATGACTCGTATTTTTGCACTTGTACTTGCACTAGCAAAACAGTGGAGTTTTGCTAACCCCCGAATATTCGGGGGGTGGATGTCTATTTTTGCATTTAGGTTTTGGAGCATGACACAGGGTCGGCACAAAGGATGATGAAAGATGATCGATACTAATCACATGAGGAACCGTGCATTGTTTATAGGTTCAGTTGTACTTTATTTTCCGCTGCTATATTTTTTCCCGTTGTACGGGTGTGGTTGTGTTTTGACCCCTGCGTGGGCATGAGTTGTATTTGAGTTGTATGTATTTATTGAAAGACCAAATCGGTCTACTGAGTCATTTTAGCCTTAAAGGCATGGTTGAGTTGTTATATGTTGTTACCAGCCTGGTAGATCCTTGAGGAAAGGTTCTACGGTGTGTAATGTCCCTGAGCGGATTGGGGGTGTTACATAAATGGTATCAGAGCTTAGGTTGTGGAAACCTAGGCTGTCGGGTCAGTGGTGTCTGTTGAGTTTTGTCTTGTCGGATTTTGTCTGACTAAGTCGTGTCGCGACGCGTCGTCCGAGTTTGTTGGTCGTGATTAGTATTATGGGGCGATCATCATCTTCGTGCGACCTGTGGATGTAAGTCTCCCTTCTTTGTGTTTGTGCCTCGTCTGATACGAGTTACTTGTATGATTACCCGTTAAGTGATGGAATCCTCTTATGGATTTTGATTTCGTGATATGTGGTTATTTGACTCTCATATTTCGTTCATTTGAGGAGTAGCGTTGCTGGATTGTGCATGTTCGAACTGTATTTTATCCGCTGCGTGAGTCCTTTCAAAATGACTTTCCGTATTTTGCAAATTGAGTTCTAATTTGTAAAACCGATTCCTTAAATCGAGTTTTGGCACTTTGGACTTGAATGTTTTATGACGGTTTGATAAAGGATTTTGTGAGTTTTGGGCATTCTGGCCTACTGAGTTTTTGAAAACCTTGAGTATCTTAGAAAATTAAATTTCAGGACGTACTTTTAAAACGAATTATTTTCTTGCGGCGTTTTCAAGATGCTTTCTAGTGCCGCAATATATTTCAAATTTTTTTCCAGTTGAGGACCAAAAATATTTTGAGATATTTTCAATTATTTAGAAACACTTTTACTTAGACCCGAGGGTCGGATATTTCCGAAAGTTCTCACTAAAAGGAAAGTGTCTTCGTTTTATCAAACGCAAGATGGTTTTCAAAGTCTCGACAATGATGTTTGTTCAACTTTTTGTAAAGTGATACTCAAGATCAACTGGTGTTTCCAAACTGTTTTCAAAAGGTGGTTTTCGTTTTTAAAACCCATCATTTCCTGCTTGTGGACGGAGAAGGTGTGTATGATGTTGGTATTGTCGTTAGGGTGTTAGCCCTCCGAATTGTGATTGAATTAGTGGTGTGAACGTTGAGTCGTTCGCCACGCAAATGTTTTGTTAGCCCTTTTGGGAGGTGTGATGACGATCTTTAATGTTGTCGTTTCATGGTGGCTTGCGTGTTATCGCACCTGTGCGAGCTGTTAGAGCTTGGGTTTTTGTGATTGTGTACATCTGTGATTGTTTCATGATGTTTGTAATTATGTGCTGGTTATCGTTGGGCCGTTGAGGTCGCCGAGCGATACCGTCATTGCTGTAGTGTTTGTGTGTGTATTACTTTACAATAGTAATCGTTGTATATGATTTGTCTTATGATTTTCTGTTGTGCTAAGTTGGCATCTCTGCTATGTTGTCTTGCGACGTTATTCCCCATTGTATCTAGCATTTGTATATTCGGTATGCCGAGCCGAGGTGTTTCAACCGTGGTGTGCCGGGGGCACGCACGTACCAATTGTCCTTCTCGTCAGTAACGCATTTCAAGTGCGGACCCGAGAGGCACAGGATCCAGTTTTGCGAGTTGGGTCCCGAGTCTTTCGGGGCACGAACTTCAGTACAGATATCGGCTCTGAGGAGCCCATGAGAGATGTTTCTGTCGGCTGCTTTTTGTGTTGTTACCTTGCTTCAGTTGTTGTGAGTTGCGGGGACGACCTTTCTTTTATAAGAGGTCGAATGTAATACCCGTATTGTTTTTGACTTCTGCATTTTCTCTTTCTCAATTCTATCGACTCGCTCGTGTTCGTTGATACTTTCTGAACTTGTTCTGTATTTCGGTTTCATCGTTTGGACGAGCTGTGATCTTGTTTTGAGTCGATCTGGTTATCGCTGTGACTTTTCCGAGTTCGGTTCGATTCTTGTGAACCTTGAAATTGTTGTTTGAATTTTATTGTTCTTCGTGATTCGAACATAATTGTTCGCTTTTTGTTGTCTCGACCGTGGTGGTTCGATCGTTTGATTGTTCGGTTTTTGTTGATCTCGTCTCGTGATTGTTGAGCGTTCAGACTCCTTCAGAAAATTAGTCTCGTTTCGATCTTCCAACCCTTGGGCGGTGGAATTCCGTAATTGTTCAGCGTTTGGCTCGCGTTTTGATTGATGAACCGTTGGGTTGGTCAATCGTATTGATTTTCGTTCGTGGTGTTTTGTGATTGTTGACTCAAAATGTATTTTGATGATTATTACATTCAAAACATTTAATTAGATCAATCTCGGCTCGATAATATTTTGAAGGAGCTAAATCAAGCTAACGCACGCTACTCATCATATAGTAGCGCACGCTATCAGGATATTCATATACAGCCCAGACAAGTCAGCTGTAGCCAAGTGAAGTCGCCTGATCGATAGCGCACGCAAGCTATTCAATGTTAGCGCACGCTAAGCAACTACAGTTAGCGCACGCTATACAGTAAAAATAACGCACGTTATCGTATTATTCCAAGAGGACAGTGAAGACTGGAAGGAAATCAAAAATGGATGTTGCGCACGCTACACATATCATTTTACGTACGCTAAAGCAAAGATATAGCGCACGTTACTGATCATCTCTAGCGCACGCTACCAATATTTCGGTCAGTAGTCCAGTAGCTACTGGACTCAATTCGTCAAGGCCTTTACGTACGCTACACAAGGTAACGTACGTTAATGAAAGAAATCAGTAGCGCACGCTAAGGTATAGGCATTAGCGCACGCTAAAAGGAGTCAGCATTTTACTGTTTGAATTTCTACCGTTGGAAGGCAAGAGTCAATGCAGATCCGGAAAATCTGGAAAAGTTGGATTTAATTAATGCTAGCGCACGCTATGCATACTTGCTAGCGCACGCTAATCGTAAATCTAGCCGTTGTATAAAGAGTCGTTGGAGAAACAATCGGACATTGTCAAAGTCAAGATCGAAGACCAGTTGACCAGACGTTAACGCACGCTACCAGTACATTACTAGCGCACGCTAGACATGGTATTTTACCGTTGCAATAGTCTTTGTGACCGTTCAGAGATTTCAAGTCAAAAACCGATAGCGCACGCTACAAGGCACTATTAGCGCACGCTAATAGTATGTTTTTCAGCATTTGAAGGATGGATCTCACCTATAAATACCCGAAGGACTTGGGTATCAAATACACAACTTCAAGCATTCAAGCATACAAGCATACAAGCAATCAAAGCATACTTGAGCTCAGTTTTATATCTTTTATTGCGTTTCAAGTTGTGAGAAAAGAAAGATACAAGAGTGATTTTCATTGTAATATCTACTATCCTTTGTATTCTTTCATTTGATTGTAAGTGTTGCATCACTTACACTTGAGCGTAAAAGAAACGAATCAAGAGTCACTAATCCGGTGTTATTAGGATCTTTGATCCGGCATTGTTAGTATTATACTCCCATATTCGTATAGTGAGGATTATCTAGTTCCTATAGAACACTAGATAAACAAACATTTATATTGAGGGAAAGGTTGAGCTTGGACCGATAGAAGACAAGCGATTGTAACGGTTGTGAACTCGGACCGATAGAAGACGAGTTAAGATTGTGGTTTTTCTTAAGCCAATAGAAAAAGAAAGTCGGAGAGAGGACGTAGGCAAGTTGCCGAACCTCTATAAATTCTTGAGTCTTTAAATTCCACACTATTTTCTATTTTCTCGCAAGAAATTTCGGTATTCCGCATCACCAATATTCAACCCCCCTTCTAGTGGTGAATTTATCTCTTCAGTTGGTATCGGAGCGGGTCTCTTTTTAAAGGTTTAACCACCTAAGAGAAAAAGATCCGCAAATGGCACTTCTTGGCCAAATTGAAGGAAATGCTCTCAACCGTCCTCCCTTCTTCGACGGTTCCAATTTCATGACGTGGAAAAAGAAGATGGCGATCTTCGTTCAAGCCTACGATATTGAAATCTGGAAAGTTATTGCTCTTGGTCCTAAACTTGCTAAGAAAGAGGATGGATCGTTGAAAAAGATCGAAGAATTCAACGATGAGGATTGGAGAAACACGCATGTCAACTCACGAGCTACTCAACTTCTCTATTGCGCTCTTAATCCCGAAGAACTCAATAGGATATCGTCCTATGAAAGTGCAAAAGAAATTTGGGAAATTCTCGAAGTCACTCATGAGGGAACCACCCAAGTCAAGGAGACCAAAATTAATATGTTACTCCATGACTACGAATTATTTTCCATGAAAGACGAGGAAACGATCACAAATATGTTGGATCGATTTTCGTCTATAACAAATGGTCTTGCATCTTTTGGAAAGCCTATATCAAGCAGCGACAAAGCTAAGAAAATCCTTCGATCGTTGCCACGAGAATGGGATGCCACGGTCATCGCGATCATGGAGTCCAAAGATCTCAACAAGCTCGAATTTAGTGCCCTCATCGGGTCACTCATCAACTATGAGATCGTTCTCAAATCTAGAGGCACAAAACCAAAGCCTCGGGAAAGAGTAGTCGCATTCAATGTTGATAGCGACGTTGAGGAAGATGTTCCCGAAGATGAAGACGACGAGGAACTCGCTCTCTATGCCAAAAATTTTAGAAGGTATAAAACCCTAATTCAAAAGAGGCGAAGTTTTCTTGGTCGGGATGGCAAACCGGAGAAAAAGAAGAGTGGCTACACTCCTATCAAGAAGTTCGACAATAATTGTCGGAAATGTGGTCAAGCCGGTCATTATGCCAAAGAATGCCGAGGATCCTCTTCAAAACCTCAAATGGAAAGATTCAAAAAGAAGGAGGTTCTAATCGCTTCTTGGAGTGATGACGAGGAGGAGATTGAAAGATCTCTAGACGCAAATCTTGCATTCATGGCCCTCGACTCCGAAAGTAATATCGAGGTAAGCTCTAAACTCAATGATGACGAATATGACTCTTTTGATTTTTGTGATTCACAAGAAGTTCATCAAGATGATGAGTTGTTGAGTGCGTTTGAATCATTAAATACGGAGTATGACGAGATGGTTAAATTAAACATATCTTTAAAGAGAAAAATAAAATCTCTAGAACTCGAAAATTCCTCTCTTCAAAACAAGGGCAAAACTATTGAGATCGACCATACATCATGCCTTGAAAAAGAAAATGTTTTGAAAATCGAGTTAACAAAAACTCAAAAGGAGCTAAAATATATTTTGAACAAATTTACTCTCGGAAACGAGAAATTCGAAAGGCTCCTATCTATTCAAAAATCGCCCTTGCTCAAACACGGTCTTGGTTTCGATCCTTTTAAACGGGAACAATCCCTTATCAATCTTGACAAAATAAAGAAAACCGAAACCGAGAACTCAAAAGATCCGTTCAAACGAGTTCACAATGTTAATATTCATTCAAAGTTAAGAACTATCAAAGTTAAGCAAATATGGGTTCCTAAAGGGACAATTGTTCCGAATCCTATAAGCATAGTTAACTTTGGAGGACCCAAACGGGCTTGGGTACCGAAACAACCGAGAAATTCTACTTTTGTAGGTACCGGCACCAAGGAAAAACAAGTGGTACATTGATAGCGGATGCTCAAGGCACATGTGCAGCTCCGAGGACTTATTTGAAGACCTCGAATATCAAGATCAAGGACATGTGACCTTTGGAGATAATCAAAAGGGAAAAATCAAAGGAATCGGAAAAGTCGGTAAGGAACCTTCTCCCTCTATCAACAAAGTACTATTTGTTGAAGGTTTGCATCATAATCTCCTTAGCGTTTCGCAACTTTGTGATGAAGGCTTTAAAATTCTATTTGAGCAAACGCATTGCACGACATTTAGAAATAATAAAATCGCATTCATTGGTTTGAGATGTGGAAACATCTATATTGTTGATCTTAATGATAAGAGTTCATTCAATGAAAAATGTCTTATTACCTTGGATGACAATGCATATTTATGGCATCGAAAATTGGGGCATACTTCTTTACCTATTATTTCTATTTTATCTAGACACGACCTTGTTCGTGGATTGCCCAAACTCAAGTTTGATAGAAAACATTTGTGTGAATCATGCATAAAAGGGAAACATACTCGAGAATCGTTTAAACCAAAATTCGAGGTTTCCACTAGTCGAGTTCTTGAACTCGTGCATATGGATTTGATTGGACCATCTAGATATGTTAGTTTAAATGGTAAAGTTTACACTTTGGTTATTGTTGATGATTTCTCTCGATTTACTTGGGTTAGATTTTTAGCACATAAAGATGATCCATTTTCCGAGTTTTCTAAATGGTGTCGTTTGGTATCAAATGAGAAAAATCTCTCCATAATTTCTATTCGCACCGATCACGGAGGTGAATTTGATTGCACCCCGTTTGAACTTTTATGCGATAAATACGGTATTAATCACAATTTTTCGGCTCCTAGAACGCCTCAACAAAATGGAGTTGTTGAAAGGAAAAACTGATCTTTGGAAGAAATGTCGAGGACAATGCTTAATGAATACTCTCTTCCACGATACTTTTGGGCCGAAGCAATTTTTACGGCATGCTATGTGATTAACCGAGTTCACGTCCGTAGAACTCATCTTAAAACCCCGTATGAATTATGGAAGGGCAAAAAGCCCAATATTGCTTATTTTCATCCTTTTGGTTGCAATGTATTTATTTTGAACAATGGCAAGGATAACTTGGGTAAGTTTGATGCCAAATCCGACTCCGGAATATTTCTTGGCTATTGTACTAATAGTAAAGCATATCGTGTTTATAATATTAGAACGAATAAAGTTGAAGAGTCCATACATGTTAAATTCAATGATATGATCTCACCCCCGAGAAAGGTAGAATATTTTGATGATGCAGGTACCTTTCCGGATCTCTCACCCGAAGTGAAGAAAATTTCGGAAATCGAAACGAACACAATCATTGATTTACCGAAAGATTGGAGGCACATCAAAGACCATCCGAATGATCTCGTTATCGGAAACATTGAAGACGGTGTTCAAACCCGAAGGAGAACCACCGAATTTATGGCTCATTGTGCTTTTGTATCCGAAATAGTTCCCAAAAATATATCCGAAGCTCTCGATGATGAAAGTTGGGTGATGGCAATGCAAGAGGAGCTTGTGCAATTCAAGCACAATAATGTATGGAATTTAGTTCCCGCGCCTAAAGATAAAACAATTATCGGAACTAAATGGGTGCATAAAATCAAGAGTGACGAAGACGGCTATCCTATTCGAAATAAATCTCGTTTGGTCGCTCAAGGATATAATCAAGAAGAAGGTCTTGATTACGAAGAAAGTTTTGCTCCCGTGGCTCGACTCGAAGCCATTCGCTTGCTTTGTGCATTTGCCGCTCATAAGAAGATTAAACTATTTCAAATGGATGTGAAAAGTGCATTCTTGAATGGTTTCATTCAAGAAGAAGTCTACGTCAAACAACCTCCCGGTTTTGAAGACCATCATTTTCCGGATCATGTCTACAAGCTCAACAAGGCACTATACGGGTTGAAGCAAGCACCCCGAGCATGGTATGATCGTTTAAGTCAATTTTTAATTGCAAATGACTATAAAAGAGGCAAATTCGATAATACCTTGTTTGTTAAAATACTAAATGATGATATACTTGTTTGCCAAATTTACGTTGATGATATTGTATTTGGAGCTACTAATGAATCCTTGTGCCAAGATTTTTCTAATCTTATGAAAGGAGAATTCGAAATGAGTATGATGGGAGAATTAACGTTCTTCCTCGGGCTTCAAATCAAACAATGCGAAGATGGAATTTTTATCCATCAAACGAAGTACTCAAACGATCTCCTCAAGAAATTCAATATGGAAAATAGCAAGGTGATATCTACGCCAATGTCGTCATCATTAAAGCTTGAGAAAGATGAAAATGGCAAATCCGTAGATCAAAAATTATATCGAGGTATGATCGGATCTTTGCCAAGCTAATCCCAAGGAATCACATTTAATTGCTTGTAAACGCATTTTTCGCTACTTGAAAGGAACTATTGGACTAGGTCTATGGTATCCCTCTTGCTTGGATTTTAATTTAATTGCCTATAGTGACGCCGATTTCGGCGGATGCAAAATTGACAAAAAGAGTACTAGCGGCACATGTCATTTTGTTGGATCTTGTTTAATATCTTGGGGCAGTAAAAAGCAAACCAGCGTAGCATTGTCTACAGCTGAGGCCGAATATGTCGCTGCAGGGAGCGCCTGTGCTCAAGTGCTATGGATTAAAAATCAACTCCGCGACTATGGCATACACTTTGAAAATACCCCTATCCTATGTGATAACACTAGTGCAATTAATTTGAGCAAAAATCCAGTGTTGCACGGTAGAACCAAACATATAGATATTAGACATCACTTTTTATGTGATCATGTTCAGAAAAAAGACATCTGTTTAATATTTGTCGGGACGAAGGACCAACTTGCTGACATCTTTACAAAACCTCTTCCCGAAGAATCATTTAACTCCATTCGTTTACAACTTGGCATGGGACATGTAGACAACTTTTGAAATAAGCTTACTACTCGAAACATCAAAATCCTTGATTCGGATCACTCGCTAGCGCGCACTAGCTTCATTTTCTTAACGCGCGCTAAACACTTCCTTCGATAGTGTACGCTAAACCTTACTTTCTTGCGTACGCTAATTAAAATTTTTCGAATTCCATTCTAGCTACTGGACAGTCCAGTAAGCCTTTCACTTCTTACCTAACGTACGCTAATTCTACAATCCTAGCGTACGCTAACTAAAAGTTCGCTGACTATATATATTTCCGTACGACCCTAAAACACATCACACTTCTAACGTACGCAATCGACAGAAAATTCTCATCTTGCCAAAAACCCTAGCCGCTAATCGGATTACTCAAACTTCATCAAACTTCAACTCCTTCTCCGATTAATGTCGAGCAAGAACCGAACAGCCATGGCAAAACAATACAACAACCTCAAACGACCTCTCAACGCCCAATTTGATGCGAATCGTTTCATCTCCTCCACCGCCTCGAGGGTTTTCTTTGACATTCTTCCACAAGAACACATCACCGACGGTTACTTCTTCAATCTCTCAAGTCTAGAACGGGTAAATGTCGATATTTCCAATTTCTTCTCCTCGCTTGGTATTGCCCGTTTTGTCGAATGCAAAAACCCCATCTTCCCTGAACTCGTCCGAGAGTTTTATGCCAATCTCCATGTGGCCGAAAGTGAAGGGTCTTCATCCCTTGTGTTAGGAAGTCTTGTCGGAGGAACTCGGGTGAAAATTTCTTCAGATGTTTTGTATCAGATTTTTGGTTTACCCTGTGATGGTTTTGTTTGTACTGGAAAATCTTTGGCCGATGATAATGAAGTCGGGGAAATAGATGTGAAAGAGTTTCTTAGCTCAAAGGCCGTTATTGACATAACGGACGACTTTTTCGAAAACAACGATTTTGGGGTCAATATTCGCCTGCTTCTGGTAGCCCTCACGAAATGCTTAATGCCGAAGGTGAATTCCCAGCACAAACTAGTGGGAGTGGACAAGCAAGTGGTGTATCGAGTTCTCAATGACGATAAAGTTAATTTTTCCGATATCATCATCAGTTGGATGAAGGTGAAGGGCGACTTGTTTCGGTCGAAAAACTACGCCTCTCGTTCTCACAAGGCTGGAATGCCTTATGGCTCAATTCTCTCGGCCATTTTCAGTTTTCACCAAGTCGACTTGTCGAAGGACAAGGCAGTCCCCGTCTCCCTCGGTCATGAGATCTCGGACGCTTCGCTTAAAGCTATGCACTATGTCCGGACGTCCAACAGAGGCTGGATCCTTTTTCCGTACCTATGCGACGACGACCAAGTAGAGAAAGGGTCACGGATGCCTACTGCAGAAGAAAAAATCACTCGTCAGGGACCTCATACTCTTCGCGAAATGCAAACCGGGGAGTTTGTGAGGAAGCCTACTTCGAAAGGAAAGCGCCCTATGAGAGAGGTTGTCACGGAAGAAGAGGAAAGCGACCTTTGTGCTCGGATGCGGGGCATCGAGACCTCTCAGGCTGAGATTCGAGAGGATTTTCGGGCCCTACGTTCGGAAGTCCGGAAAGTGCGCGGGTTGATATCCGAGTTCATCCGTTTCACACACCCTTCATTCCCTTTCCCCTCGTCTTTTTCCGACCCTTAGATTTGAGGATTTTTGATGTTTGGATGTAGAATCTTGTTGTTCGAACAATCTATATGTTTCATGTCATGAAAACTCGTTGTATTACTTGCATTTTATCTTAATGAAATTCGCATTTCACTTCATTTGGCGTTTGTTGTTTACAAGTATTGTTGTTTACACTTTGAATAATGGCATTTTCGTTGATATTTGTTATAATGCAACAATTCAGGGGGAGTTCCTTTTTTGTTTATGTCAAAAAGGGGGAGAATACTCCAAAAACCAAAATATACTAATATATCGAACAAGTTTACCTTGATTCGAATCATTTAAAAATGTTTTTGCAGGTATTAATTAAATTTTTTGACATCATCAAAAAGGGGGAGATTGTTGACTCAAAATGTATTTTGATGATTATTACATTCAAAACATTTAATTAGATCAATCTCGGCTCGATAATATTTTGAAGGAGATAAATCAAGCTAGCGCACGCTACTCATCATATAGTATCGCACGCTATCGGGATATTCATATACAGCCCAGACAAGCCAGCTGCAGCCAAGTGAAGTCGCCTGATCGATAGCGCACGCAAGCTATTCAATGTTAGCGCACGCTAAGCAACTACAGTTAGCGCACGCTATACAGTAAAAATAACGCACGCTATCGTATTATTCCAAGAGGACAGTAAAGACTGGAAGGAAATCAAAAATGGATGTTGCGCACGCTACACATATCATTTTACGTACGCTAAAGCAAAGATATAGCGCACATTACTGATCATCTCTAGCGCACGCTACCAATATTTCGGTCAGTAGTCCAGTAGCTACTGGACTCAATTCGTCAAGGCCTTTACGTACGCTACACAAGGTAACGTACGTTAATGAAAGAAATCAGTAGCGCACGCTAAGGTATAGGCATTAGCGCACGCTAAAAGGAGTCAGCATTTTACCGTTTGAATTTCTACCGTTGGAAGGCAAGAGTCAATGCAGATCCGGAAAATCTGGAAAAGTTGGATTTAATTAATGCTAGCGCACGTTATGCATACTTGCTAGCGCACGCTAATCGTAAATCTAGCCGTTGGATAAAGAGTCGTTGGAGAAACAATCAGACATTGTCAAAGTCAAGATCGAAGACCAGTTGACCAGACGTTAACGCACGCTACCAGTACATTACTAGCGCACGCTAGACATGGTATTTAACCGTTGCAACAGTCTTTGTGACCGTTCAGAGATTCCAAGTCAAAAACCGATAGCGCACGCTACAAGGCACTATTAGCGCACGCTAATAGTATGTTTTTCAGCATTTGAAGGATGGATCTCACCTATAAATACCCGAAGGACTTGGGTATCAAATACACAACTTCAAGCATTCAAGCATACAAGCATACAAGCAATCAAAGCATACTTGAGCTCAGTTTTATATCTTTTATTGCGTTTCAAGTTGTGAGAAAAGAAAGATACAAGAGTGATTTTCATTGTAATATCTACTATCCTTTGTATTCTTTCATTTGATTGTAAGTGTTGCATCACTTACACTTGAGCGTAAAAGAAACAAATCAAGAGTCACTAATCCGGTGTTATTAGGATCTTTGATCCGGCATTGTTAGGATTATACTCCCATATTCGTATAGTGAGGATTATCTAGTTCCTATAGAACACTAGATAAACAAACATTTATATTGAGGGAAAGGTTGAGCTTGGACCGATAGAAGACAAGCGATTGTAACGGTTGTGAACTCGGACCGATAGAAGACGAGTTAAGATTGTGGTTTTTCTTAAGCCAATAGAAAAAGAAAGTAGGAGAGAGGACGTAGGCAAGTTGCCGAACCTCTATAAATTCTTGAGTCTTTAAATTCCACACTATTTTCTATTCTCTCGCAAGAAATTTCGGTATTCCGCATCACCACTATTCAACCCCCCTTCTAGTGGTGAATTTATCTCTTCAGTTGGTATCGGATAATCGACTCGATTGTATTGTCTGTTTGATGACGCTTGTCACTTGTTGATTTTGTTATGCCTCTATCGGTGGCGTTGTGTTAGTCGCCGTGGAGCGGATTTTCACGTCGTATGTCACTTTGCGTTTCTTGCAGCGTTTCGCCGTCGGGTGCAAGTTTTCGGTTTTTGTGTATCTCGTCGAGTTTTCCTGACAGGGGATATTGCTTCTCCCTACTTATTTTAAGTTTCGGGACGAAACTTCTTTTAAGGAGGGTAGAATGTAAAACCCGTAATTTCGATTTCCGGTAATTTCTTTTTTTTCGGCGGAAGTCCGTTTTGATGACTCGCTCATGACCGTTTCATTATTATGAGAATGATTAATTCTACACTTTTTGACATCCGAGTTCGTTTCGGTGTCGTTTTGTTGAGTTCCGTGCTTTTTAGCGACTTTTCCCCACTTGAGTTCGATTCTTGCGAATCTCGGTCGAAACTCATTGCTTGAGTTTCCCGTAAGTTCGTTTAACTTTGTTATACGTGTTGTGAACTTCGGTTTGGTTATTCGATCACGTATCGTGATTTTCGGGCGTTTTGGGTCATTTTGTAATTTACCCAAAGTTATGGGTATCAGTATCTGTATTTGTTGTCTCGACCCTTTTCTTGGTCGCGTATGATTAATTATTGCATTATGTTTTCATGTCGGGTCGTTGATGTTGTCCGCGAGCTTGTCGTTGTGTTCGTTCCTTACGTTTTCGGAAATCGGGTCGTCGGGCCATGTCGGCTGAGCAGCTGGCCGGACGGTGGCGGGTCCTGGCCGGACGGTTGCGGGCACTGGCCGGGCTGATGTGGCAGGAACCGGCGTAGCGTACGCTATGGCCGGAAGGCTGCGCGCGCTAACCGGCAGGTGTAGCGCACGCAGTCGAGTGGCCCAGCCATCTGTGCTCGGGCAAGCGATGGGATTACGAGGTTCGGACTCGGTTAGGATCGGCGGGTGGCGCCGCGCTCTTTGGCCGTAGCGCACGCTAACCGGCAGGGGTAGCGCACGCTGTCGTCCGACTAGCGTACGTTACCTGGGCGAGCTTTTTAGTCCAGAGGTTACTGGAGAGGTCGGCTAGCGCGCGCAGGCTTCCGGCCGTAGCGCACGCTAGCGGGAGTCGGGGGGACAGGTCACAGTCGGCAGGATTGGTCGGTGGTGCCGGGTCATGCGGGCCCTGGCCGAGGGTACTCGGCCGATACCGGCCGATAGCGCACGCTAGTCCGGGAAGGCTAGCGCACGCTAGTTCCGACCCAGTATAAATGTGACAGAGCAGTCACATTTTCATTCATTTTTCACTTCCTTCCTCTTCTATCCGCGGCTGGCGATTCGAGGGTGCGAAGCCATGTTGTTTGACAACAAATCCACGAAGTTCTTGAGTTCATAACATCAATCAATCATCCTATATCATCCTTTGATCCAGCGAATCAAGGTAATGTTTCTTAGAACCCTAGTTTCTTGGATTTTGGGGTTTTTGCGTTTTTGTCTGATTCGTTCCGTGTCGTTGATTAATTCATGATGGGTATGATTAATCTTGGTAGTATTCTTGTGTTTAACATCATTTAATCCATTGTTCTTCGTCGAATCGAAGTATATTCCTTGATTTTCTTCGAATCGACTTTTTGGGAGATTTGTTCTCGATCTCGTTTTCCATCCCTTTTTGATGGATCGATTGTGATTAAATGATGTTGTTAAACATATTCTATGGATTGTATATCCATATTTCGACTTGGAATTCCGTTTTCATTTTTTGTCGGGACGAATCGTGTTCTTGGCCATTTTGGGGGAAACACTTGAACTTTCGTCATTCCATCTTTGAATTCAACGGTTTTAAGTCGTGCTATGGAATTCATTTTCATTGTTGTTATTGTCCTTCGTAGTTTATTATCGCGAGTTAGCGTTCGGTGGAGTCGGCGGGTTCGTAGTTGGTTCGTGCCAACCTACTTCGGTCGATTCTCCGCGTTGTTCTTATTCGAGGCAAGTACCTTGTCCATACTATTCTTGTTTTGTGGATATGATGATTGGTGATCGTCTTGGTGTGTGTGTTTGTTTGTTTGAAATGAGTTTTCAAAAGATTTGGTTAGCCTTGTTAAAGGCCCTCTTTCAAAACCGCGTGTGTTTTGTGATTGGTGTGTTTCATGAACGAGTATGTGACTCCTGTGGATGTGTTTGGTGTTGATGATGCACTTGGTGTTGCGTGTGGATGTATATTGTTTCATTTCGGTGCATTGTGGTTTGACGTGGTGTTTTGCTAAGTGTTTGATGCCTCTGGGTGAATTGTTTGGATATTCTTGGTGTGATATGTTATTTGTGAATGATTGAGTATTTCTCTAGCCAGCTCGGGAGGGTCCGACGGGATCACGGAGTGGGATTTGTGGCTTCGTCCCGGTCTTAGGCGATGCGAGTACATGTTTTGTGAATGTGTTTGCTCACCTCGGGAGGGTTCGACGGGACCACGGAGGGAATTCCAATGGCTTCGACCTGGGTTCACGAGTGAAACTTCACCGCTACGTGTGTATATTTTGTGATTGTTTTCGCTCACCTCGGGAGGGTCCGATGGGATCACGGAGGGAGTCCAATGGTATAACCCTGGATTCACGAGTGCGGTTGCTTATGTTTTGTGAATGTGTTTGCTCACCTCGGGAGGGTTCGACGGGACCACGGAGGGAATTCCAATGGCTTCGACCTGGATTCTCGAGTAAAACTTCACGAGTTGGTATTGATTTTATGTTCGTCGAGGACGCGTGACGTGGGTTTTTAACCCTGTGTATTGTTGTCGGTTTTCTATTTGCGAAAACAAAACCTTTGGGCTGTGACCCTGTTGATTTTTGGAAAGTTAAGGATTCGATAATCCTAAATTGTTTTCTATTAAAACTCTCGATGGCATCTTTAAAACAGTTTTATAAATTGTTTCCCTTTATTTGTGATCTTTCGGTTTTGTAAATGTTTACCAAACTCTCGCCTCGGGAAGTACTTTTTGTTACGTTTGGATCTTTGAGGATTCCTGGTTATTGTTATTCGTGGAATGTGAATTGTATGACTCGTATTTTTGCACTTGTACTTGCACTAGCAAAACAGTGGAGTTTTGCTAACCCCCGAATATTCGGGGGGTGGATGTCTATTTTTGCATTTAGGTTTTGGAGCATGACACAGGGTCGGCACAAAGGATGATGAAAGATGATCGATACTAATCACATGAGGAACCGTGCATTGTTTATAGGTTCAGTTGTACTTTATTTTCCGCTGCTATATTTTTTCCCGTTGTACGGGTGTGGTTGTGTTTTGACCCCTGCGTGGGCATGAGTTGTATTTGAGTTGTATGTATTTATTGAAAGACCAAATCGGT
This sequence comes from Orobanche coerulescens, assembly GCA_033398695.1. NCBI lineage: Eukaryota > Viridiplantae > Streptophyta > Magnoliopsida > Lamiales > Orobanchaceae > Orobanche > Orobanche coerulescens. The sequence continues at coordinate 14,542,360 of CM065801.1, forward strand.
CAACTTAGTCATTTTAGCCTTAAAGGCATGGTTGAGTTGTTATATGTTGTTACCAGCCTGGTAGATCCTTGAGGAAAGGTTCTACAGCGTGTAATGTCCCTGAGCGGATTGGGGGTGTTAAAGTGAACACCCGTATTGTAACCCGTTTTCATGATTTCTACCAGGGAATGCCTTTAGTGAAATTGCGTTTGTAGGTTCGAAGGTCGAGATTGAGTCCAAGTAATTAATGTTAAGTGTTAATGATTAGCGTAAATTTTTATAAGTTTTGTTGTTAAAACTATAACAATAAATTAATTTTCTAAAAGATTCTACACACATCTGCATTCAAGCATCAAAATATCAAACGGTTGCAAATTTATTTGGACACATACATTAAGTATCTTTCTTAATTAGTAGATTTATGATCAAAACTAAGTAATTAGAAGAGACCATTCATATTCTTATAGAGGGTTCATTCTACATATTATTAGTACAAATAGTTCTGTTTACATGTCAAACGATATATTAATCCAAACGAAAACAAGATAAAAACTCATACCACTTGAACATGGTCGCAAACCGAATATGAAGAGAAACCATTCATCAGCTAAGCTACAAGCAATGACGGACAAGAAGATTATGACGAAACCATGTTCTCAAGTAGTACAATATTTAATGTGACTTATTCGAAATGAGTCGAGTATTATTTGTAGATTATATGAATTTAGTATGTTAGTTTTTATATAACAATCAAATAAGTGTTGTCGGCTTAACTTGACGCCCCAATTTTACCTATGAGGAGCTATTATCTCTTTTAACAAGTGAACAAAACCGACTCACATGTTTAGTAGATTGATCTTTACAATGCTCATCAATGGACAAGATAATCAATTTTTGTTTAAAAAAACATAAGCAAAAAAATAAGAGTTGTGCATCGCACGGGTCTGAATGTCTCGTATATATATATATATATATATATATATATATATATATATATATATATATATATAAAAAAAATGAGATCCATTCTTTACTTTCCCGCTCAAAATAAGTGGACTTTGCAATTGCATCTTGCAACTCGGGAAATTATACCGCACAACATGATGCACTGCGTATGGTCAGTGGCGAAGCTAGAAAATTTTCAGTGGTGGGTCGGGAGCTAATTTTTTTTTTCCTAACGCTATTTTTTGGGTAATATGTTCGGGTCGTTGATTCGATTCGGGTCGGGTCAAAAATTAAATACTATTATTATAAAAAAAATTTCAATCACTAAAAAACTAAAAATTTGTCCAAGACAATTAAACATTCGGGTCGGGTAATATGTTCGGGTCGGTGATTCGATTCGGGTCGGTTATTTTTTTTAATAGGCTAAGTAATGGATTTTAGTTTGGGATTTGGTTTGTTAATGGATTTTAGTTTGGGTAGATGGACTTATGTAAAATGTAATGGATCAATTTTATTGCTTAATGTATAAAAAAAAATTCACAATTAAAATGGGGGGTCGAAACCGAATATACCGAAATTTTTCTACACGAAAACTATATACCCCCTACATCGAAAAAAAAAAATTCGGGGGGTCACCCCCCCCCCCCCGCCCATATATAGCTGCGCCGTTGCGTATGGTACATCAGTTGTGATTGTGTTATATATTAATTATGATTACGTTGTTGCGGCATATTTTTACTGTGATTATATTATGAACAGTTGTGATTATATTATATATTAGTTGTGATTATGAATGAGATATATCAACTCAAAACTCGCGCCAAATTCTGACCAAATTTGCTGCCCCCCTCAGGAATTGTAAGGAGCTCACTTGGAGCTCGTAATGGAGCTCCGATTCTTATGTGGCATGCCCATGATGTGACTACGTGGGCTTTGTTTGTTTTTCTAAATTATGTATAAGAAAATGCTTTACGGACATAGTCAATGGAGCTCCATTAGGAGCTCCAAGTGAGCTACTCCCCCCCCCCCCCCCAACCCGGTTCTTCTTCTACAATCTTTCAGTTTCGTTTTTCTTCTGATGTAAATCAATCTCTTCTCTCTCCTTACAAAAGATCTTCTCCGAGGCCTTTTCTGATTTTCCTCTTTCACTGTTGCTTCAATCAATACCTTCCCAAATTTCTCTGACTTCCCCCGACTCTTCTCCTTCCCGTCTTTGAATCTGCATTTGCTCTCAAATCATTTTCATGAAAAAAAGATAATTTGATTTCTCCTCTTAATGCGGGTCATTTTAGGGTTATTTTATTCTTTTTTTTTCAAACAATTCTCCCTCATATCTTTAAAAGACCATAACTTACTTGTTTGTTATTTATTTTTACATAGAAAAAAAATTTATCAAACTAATCACTTCTATGACCTACTGTTTAAGATATACTTCATCGTTCTACTATTATTGCAACGTGTTGACTATTACACTATTCACATACTCTCTTTTGACCATTTTTTGTGATTTATACATATGAAAAAATATAATCATGCGAGATCTTGTTAGATTCATCTCGAAATATACTTTCAAAATATCAACTTCTTATAATTTTTAAAAAATAAAGAATTGAAGATATTAATAATCGAAGTTGTTCGTTGGTAAGCGTGAAAGTCCAGATGTTGCAGTTATAAGAGAACGGATGTAGTATATTGAATGCCTAAAGTAACACATATTTGGTTAAAAATATCGAAAGTGACCGATAGTGTATCAAATAGTAAAGTGAATTTTTGAGTCCGCTTTATTGATCCCACGAGGAATTACGATCATAATGAGATTCTTACACTATTTTTTCTTATTTTAAGAAAAAGGGTAAATACAAACACACTATTCAAAGATTGGATTGATAATTGTAAAAATTGCAATTATAGTACAAGAAAAATGAACATTAAATGATTACATAAATAAAAGAACTAAAAGATGTAAAATAGAATAGCTCGGATTACAAAATCAATTTGATCATTAGTTATATAAGATGCATACGAGTTCTCAAGATGCATTATTTATTATGTTGTGTAGATCCAATTTTCCTTAGTAAGACGATTCCTCTTTCGAATGTCAAGACACCCCTTATATATTGATTCAATCTACTATATTTCTATATCGATTGGAACCCCTTGTATATTGATTCAATCTACTATATTTCTATATCGAATGGAATTAAGACACATCATTAGTTTTTTATGAAAATAATTCAAGGAATCATCTATGGTCTAGAGATATATTTCTATCATCTAGAAGAACTTAGAGTGAAAAACATTTGATTAAATCAACATATCTTCTTCAGAAATATATGAAAACCATAAATATTATCATTTATTGACCAAATAAATAAAGATTGTAAAATAATAAAAATCACACACAATAATAAGCAATCCAAAATGAATTTTTATACAAACTTAAACAACATGATACAAATCTTATTTATAATCCCAACTAGGAGAACTAGCCCATAAAGGCTTTATTCAACAAATTACATGAAATGGTAAACATAATTAGTTTATAAAGGGAAATAATTGGTATTAACTCTCTAGATTAAGGAGAAAGAAGCAATAAACTTCAACACACTTACATAAACTTCTCAAGAACACACTTGAGAACCACAAGTATGTTCTTCACATAAAATAAAAATTACAATATGGAATATTACTCTAAAAAATGAAAGATGATTAAAGATGTTGATCGATATGGCTATTTATACACACAAGGTCACCTGAAGACACCAAAAAACACCAGCATAAACACATCAAACCGGATCAAGACAAGCCACTTACTCCATATAAGTCCAAAAGTGGAGAGATAGGATAAGATCTTTACATTATGTCATAAAGTACGGCCGTAACAGTAAGAATACACGGCCATAAGCTTTAAAAGTACAGTTGTACCAGGATGGTAGATGGACGAATATGCTCGAACACTTGGCCATACTTTGTTTTTATATACCAGTATATTGCCTTCCGGGCATGCATTTATGTTTTGCTATTATATAGTCGTACAAGTGTATGTACGGTATAAATAATTCTTGGTCTTCAATTCTAGCCTGAAATTCAATGACTTTTTGCATTACGACCCCAAGGAAGATAACTTTTGATATATAACTCTAATTTTGAATTCGGAAAGTATGCCAGATTCGTCCTTGTGAGATTTACAACACAAATACATAAAACTTCATAAAGATAAATTTTATAAAAAATGTCTTTTCTTGAGTAAGTAAATAAATTTATTTGTTCATAGCTTAATTTACATCCTCTTCCGATAAAAACAAAATTATCTAAAAATAATTAAACAGAGCCAAAAAGTGATAGACTTAATTATAATTATGGGTGAAATATACCAATATAAACATGAATAAGTGTATAAAGCTAACACTTATGAAAAATATATATAAAAATAAAGTTCATTATTAGTTTCAAAAATCCGGACAAAAGTAGTATTTTAAATGTTCAATACATAGATCTCTTGTAACACAAGAGGTGCCCAAATCCTGGTCTAGGTCCGGACCATCGGGGCATGGATCAGCCAGACCTAGACCCGAACCCAGTCCGGATGGAATATGGGTCCATGTCTATGTTGGACCCGCGGGTCACGGGTCAACCCCTGCTTTTTTTTTAATATATTTGTTTTTAGATTTTATGTAATTATCTTTGTTGCTGGATAAAATTCCTGCTTTAATCAGTGTTAGACTAGGTGTTAAGGTTGTATACTGCAAAGCTTACTTTATGCTTGTATTATCTTATTTTCTTGTAACTACCCATGAGGATATAAATTACATTTAATCACATGGTTTGCGTATTTATTCATATTATGGTTATGCAAATGTCTTGTCTATTTATTTATATTGTAGATGATATGGTATGTTGGTGTCACACGGATGATCATATTATCGGTGCCTTATAAAATAATATAATAGTTCACAACATATATAATTACTAGACAAATTGTATGAAAGTTTGTAATGTATGCTTGAGATTAGTTGGTCTTGACTATTAGCATGCATTAGCATATTTGCATACGTTGAACTGGATCGCAGTGCGATAGTGCTTTCTGCACTGACTGTAAGAAGAACGTAAATCTCAGATAATTATTATTTATTAATTCTAAATATATTATATTTAATTGTGTATTTATAATATTCATTGATTCGATTCACCGTGGGTGAGAGTCACAGTGATTGACTCAATAAGCTTCGTATCTTGGGTAATAATATTATTTAGATGATAACTATAACTAAAAATCGTGTCCTGCCTCGTGCGGGTTGATGATGTCCCCTTGAGGAGCTCGATAATGATTATTATATTAAATCCTGCAGGTAGATTTAATTCCAATATAATAATAAGGTTCGAGTGGTACTACTTTTGGATAAAAATTAATTAATTAAAGTTGTCAGTGACTTAAATTAATTAATAGGCACTTGATATCTTAAATACGAGAAATAATATATTTAAATAAGGAGCCCGATTTTGTAAATTGAGATTTGGGTTGGAAGTGCAATATTAATTCTTTAGTAGATTGAATTGATATTAGTGAACTCAACCATATTAGAAGGAGCTTAAAATGGAAAGTTGGGTTGCACTAGGGGTCCTAACCCTGATCCTCCTTAAGATCCCTAAAGTAGTCTAAAAGCCTATAAATAGGACACGTGGAGGGGGGTTCGGCCGCACAACTTCATCTTACACAAGAGTTTTGATTTTTTTTTCTTCCAAGTGTTTTATTGTGGATCTTGACTTGTGTCTTTGATTCCACATTGAGATAACACTTTAATTTTTGCTATCAATCGGAATTACTTGATGAAAAAGAAAAATAGAGAGTTGTGAGGAATATAGGTTCGGCCGATCTATCTCCATAACCAAACAAGATTCGGTAGCTCGTTGCCCACACGTCCGGATTAAGGCGGGATCATACTTTAGAAGACTTTGAGGAAGAAATCAAGGTAGCAACCACTACGCTTCAAAAGGTAAATGTCCTATGATTCTTTGATCTAGATTAGGATATTGAATTTACCAACAATATTATTTAATAAAAAATAAATAGTGTTTAAATTGCTTAATAATCTTAGTAGTTAATTAATTAGCATGTCTAAATTGGTTTGGTGCTCGTGGATGTGTAAAACACTTTATTCAACTTTTCCCAACTTCGCTTCCGCTGCGTTTTATTTCCAACAATTGGTATGAGCGACAGAATTTAGGCTTTTGCTATTTTAATTAATTTTGGTGATTAATGATAGCAGTTTAAATATTCATGTAATTTGATGTTGGAATATTTTGCTGGATGTTGTTCTTGCAGGGTATATGATCTTGTTATCATGGTTAATGGTTATATGAATGCTTATTTTTTATTATCTATGCAATTATTGATTTGACCCGGTTTTGAGGCATGTAATGATTTTTCCTGTGAAATCCGATGTAATTTTATTTATTTTCGTGTAATTTTGCTCGAATTCGATGTATTTTTTTTTATGAAATTATAATCGAATTCTGCGAAGACGAAATTGCGAAGAAATAGATCAGAACCGGGACACCCAGACTGCTAGGCAATGCGGCCAGGCGGCAAAGAAGAAGATGTGGCGCTAGGCCGGTCTGAGCCGCCACAGGGGCCACGGCGGCTGTTCACGATTCGGCTTGGTCGGGTTGTCCAACTTTTGATACAGTCAATTTCACCGCCGTTCGTTGCGTCTACTGGAGAGTCAGGATTTTAAAATTGAATGTTTTTATGTAATTAATTTTGCATAAAAGTAAAAATTTTAAATTTGGAAATCCACGGCCCGGTCAATGAGGAGTGACGAGATGCTTTATCCAGTGGGAGATATCGAGAAGATTTTCTCGGATTCAATTCAGGGATGAAGACCATAATAATTGGATAATTTTATTATCCATGCATTTATTTTTGGTTTTTACCGTTTGTATGGCATGTATGTATTATGCGTGATATGTTTCTTGCATGCTAAGACGAGAAAATTAAAAACCTTAAGGCTAATGTAACTAAGTGGTTAAATTGGTTTATTCGTTTCAAATTAAAATTAAATCGCCCTCCATAATTAATTTAAATTGTGAAGTAATTAACATGCGCGTTGACATTAAGGTATTCCTCCATATCGGATGTGCTAATTATAGGTTCACTGGTTTTAAATTTCAAATGATAAAAAAAATAAATATAATATTTTATGATAGGACCTCTCCATCTGTAAGACTATTATTTAAAAGATAATATTTTAGGTTGTTAAATTATGGTATTCGCTTATGTGTATTAATTAATAAGCTCACCATTAGAGTCTATGTCAATTAATACATGGCCGAGAGGAACCAACTATTAATTTTACTTGTCGTAACGTAAATTGACTAAATAGTAAAATTAAAGACGTAAAACTCTACTTGAAAAATATGTGTGCAAATGTCCACACCATCATGGCTTGCATATGTGGATTTTTTGAGGTGTTGGTTGCTAATATATATATTGTGTTTTGAGATTCTTAAATATATTTTGCTATGCATTGTGTGATGAATGTTTTAGTTTTATCTCACTTGTCTTTCAATCCATTTACTGTAATTCTCAAAGAAAACAGACTTGATGGCACTAACTTTGCTGATTGGAAACGTAATCTTAATATTGTCCTGACTGCTGAAGAACACAAGTTTGTTCTAATTGAGGAATGCCATTAGAGCCAGATGCGGATTCGACACCTGATGAGGTGAAAGAATACCGCAAATGGAAGAAATCTGATGAAATGGCTCGCTGTTACATCTTGGCTTCTTTAGCAAAGGCATTGAAGCATCAGCATCATAGTATGGGCACGGTCGAAGAAATGATGAAAATTTCGGCGAGATATTTGGTCATCAAAACCGGGCGGCTAGTCAAAATGCCATGAGGGTCTTGATGACGACCCAAATGCCTGAAAGAACCCCGGTAAAGGATCATGTTCTAAATATAATTTCTCATCTGAACGAATTTTATATCTTAGGGGCTACAACTGATGCGGAAACGCAAGTTGATATCATTTTAGGCAGCTTACCTAGAAGCTTTGAGCAGTTCAACTTAAACTACAATATGAATCATAGGAAATATATTTTGGCGGAATTGCTGACAGAGCTTCAAGCTGTAGAAGGACTCTTCAGACAAGGGTATCAAGTTCTTGAAGCAACTGGTGTTTCAACTTCAAAACCCAAATGGGGGAAGAAGAAGAAACAAGTGGGCCAGAAGCAAGTGGCAACTCTCAATGCAAGGAGCAAGTCTCCTCATCCTGAGGCGAACAAAATGCCAAAGGGAAGTGCTACAAGTACGGTTAGAAAGGACATTTCAAAGCGTACTGTCCTGCTCTTAAGAAAGGTATCTCTGCACTAGTAGTCAAAACATGTGTAGCAGCTTGTTCGACCACTTCGTGGATAGTAGATTCAGGCTCCACTGATCATGTTTGCTTTGACTCGCATGGTCTTGAGGTAGCCAAGCAACTTAGTGTGGGTGAGATCACCATCAACTCGGGCGAGATCAGCACGGTCTGAGACAGATAATAATGATATAGTCAGAATAGTGATATAGTTAGTAGTTATAATAATGATATAGTTAGTAGTCAATTTCATGATGTACTAAGACGTTTAGTATCGAAAATTAGCTAAAAAATTTGCCCCAGACAAAAATTATCCACTAAAGGGTGTCACCCCATAGTAAACATCTTTTCAGTCATTAGGGTTACAAGCTATAAATGATTCCATACTTTGATTATATGCCCTTATTTCATGCAACTCATTTTCACTCTAATACTGTAATATTTTCAAATTGATCCATTTTGTGCCTATTTTATCACTCTTGTCCTTAACAAAAAATACACCCCTTAACAGAAAGCCTCATTTGGAGATTTTAATCCATAGAACGAAAATACAAATAGTTGTTTGAATTATTTTTTAGATGAAAACTTGATAACCATAAACCTTCATCTTAGGCCTATTTTCAGTTTTGGTTTTATTTACCTATGTATCCTCGTGAGGAATCAAAGCCCTACATAGTTCTTTTACTTACCAGACTTACCTTATTTACCTTTAATCGAAGTCGATGTCGTCGTTGTCTTGATCGTCGGCTTCACTCATTTGACTAGACTCCCCTTCAGTGGTGCCTTCTTGATAGGCGTCTTGGTCCACTAATAGATCATCCCACTGTAACACCCCCAAAACCATATGGGAATATTACACGCCGTAGACCTTTTCCACAAGGATCTACCAGGCTAAACATCCATAAACAACCAAATGCTTGCCCGGCCAGGGTCAAACAATAAAATAATACAGACCGTTATGGTCACTTACACGTGAATACACAGACCGATGAGATCACACAACCCAATTAACAAAACTGACTTAAATGACATTACCCACGCAGGGGTTGAAATACAATACAGCGGAAGACTGAAATCAACTCTGACAACACCACAAAAATTGAACGACTCTCGACTCATGATTAGTATCGCAGCTCGTCATCCTCTCGTGCCAATCCTGTGACTGCTCCCCTGAACCTGCATGTACCTGGACGCAAAACAGACATCCATCCCCCGATTACTCGGGGGTTAGTAAAACTCCACTGTTTTACTAGTGCAAGTATAATACGATACGAAAAGCAACAAGTAAATAGCAACTACGAATTTAATATGGAAATCAATTATCAAAATATTCCCGATAAGTTTTAGAATTTCGAACTCAAGCAAGAGATATTTGAAAAGGAACACATCATCTCGGGGATTTTTAAAACAGAAATTCTTTTGGACCTCGAGTCCCAATTTACAAAGCCTTTTCATAAACATTAGGGCCTTAGCCTGATTCTCGTTTCAAAATACACTGGATAAGATATCATTATGAGTCCGAGACCCATATTTAAAATGTTATCAAACAATCACTGCTATACAATCGTTGTTCGTACACATCATGTACCGGACTCCGGAGGCCTCAACGGACCTTACCCGGACCACACACACTGTTCGTACACATCATGTACCGAACTCCGGAGGCCTCGACGGACCTTACCCGGCTGTAACACCCCAAACTAGGCGGATATTACAGTGCCGTGAATCCCCGACTGGGACCCACCAGGCGAATGAAAATGATGAATTAAATAATATAATTGTAGTACCGAACCACATTATATTACCAAATACTCCGATGAGGAGTTTAAGTATAACACACCAGGACAATACCGAATACTAGTATATTTTATATGAAGATAAAATACACGACACTGAATGAAACGGAGTATCCAAATGAAAGTCTGCAGCGGAAAATAAAGGACAATAATATGAATAACTGAAAGATCGGGGCCCCCTACTAGTATCACTGGGACTCCTCGACGTCAGCGTGTTCTCCCCGTGCTTTTGCCTTGCCAAGACCTGAAAAACAAAATCCCCAAACGGGGTCAGTTACAAAGAACAACAATCCTCAAGGGTTGAAAATACACAATCATGATTATATCTGAAGTTATGAAATATCCTATCGAAACATACGCAATCAAACATGCTATATGAATCAACTAACATTACGGCTCAAAGGGTGGTGCCACACTACGCCCGGGATGGAAATGTGTCCGTGCACAAGCCACCAACGAGTATCGATCGAATACACGTGTGGTCTTGTACCTAATCAGTCTCACGAGGCAATATGACTCGTGTGCACAGTCCAATGTGAGGCCAACAACCAACACACGACTTAAACGTGCCCGACATGAAAATCCAACACATACCAATCGGCATGCCAGTATGACCCGGAATGCCACGATATAACAAAAGTGACATCGAAAATGAATAATGACTCACCGAGGTAGAATGGTAATGAAATAAATGACAAATCAATGAAAAGATTGGAACCGCTGCTCCTTATGGTGAAGTGATTAATTGACAATAACAAGTTTGATACGGTTAATACAATTGATGAATGAGTTATGATTATGAATGAACAACAACAAAAGGGATGAATATCCTTTTAACCGAGTAAGAATTAACTTACACAACACCGTGACAATTATCCTTCCACGAATGGCGTCTAATTGAGATATCGGTCGCTCGAACAACCTTGAATAATACAATTACCAACAATCCGTTCAATATACGAATCAAACACGAATATAACGAACTCAAAACGTCGTCTGACTAAACCAAGTCCATTGAGGCATTAAATCAAACACGTTGCGGCCAAACTCCGATCGTTTACAATCAAACCTCAATATACCAATATCAAATCCCCCAAGAAGTGTTTCAAACCAACAAACATCTTCCAAATGATCAATAATCCAAAATGAATATCCGAAAACGTGATTATAACGATAATTAATCGAAAACCCCCAATTTCAACTCGATATTCAAAGTGTTCTTGAATAATCCCTCAATAATCCAATGAATCCTTATACAAACTCATAATCATATACATATCCCTTCATATAACATGATTATAACGTCCAAAACATCATATCTCAACATAGAATCGAAATCCAAGGTGTTGAAGAAATTACCTCTTGAAGATCCAATCACTTCGATCCGATGAACACGAGTTAAAACGAGTATCGAAGCTTCCCAAATGAATGAGGATGATGAAAATCTAACACTCAAGTGATTGAGGATGGAAAAAATCCCTCTCTCAAGTCTCTCTCTCGGAACAAAATGAAGAAAGAATGAAAATGATGAAAAATGTCCCTACGAGTCCTTAACATCACCGGAGTTACGGCCGTAACTCGGCCCTCTTATGGCCGTAACATTCCAAGTCAATGGCCTTACGGCCGTAACCGGCCAACTCGTACGGCCGTAACTCAGCTTCATCCGAAAGCCTGCCGACAGACTTACGGCCGTAACCGCTCCCGAGTTACGGGCGTAACCCGCCTTCGTCAAAACATCCGCCGACATCCTTACGGCCGTACCCGCACAACTTACGGCCGTAACTCGGATGATACGGCCGTATTCGGCCAAATTTACGGGCGTAAGCCCTCTTCGTCGAAAATGACCAGGCACCTTGTCTGCAGCATACGGCCGTATCCGGCCAAGCCTTACGGCCGTACCTTCCTCGACTTACGGCCGTATGCCGCAACCCTTACGGCCGTAAGTCACCCTTGGTCGACAACACCTGAAACTTACGAACACCACTTACGGCCGTATCCAACCCTCCTTACGGCCGTAACTCGCCTTCGGCCAAAATGCCTGGGCAGCCTGCTGGACCACGTACGGCCGTAACCGGCCAGCCTTACGGCCGTACCCGCTGAACTTACGGCCGTATCCTAGAACCTTACGGCCGTAACTCAATGTTGGCCACGGTTAATAAATCCGATAACTCCGATTCCTCGCTACGACTGATGAATGATCCGACATACCATACGAATGTGAAAGCGAAAAAGTCCAACACATGTCATAAATGATACTTCCAGCACAAGACTACCAATCACGATGATAATGATAATATTCCCGCTCTGACACTCAAACGGAGATGAAATGACGATCGGTAACTGATACACGGTTACAACATACCAAATGAACGCAAATGAATGAATCATGAATGATGAGCGATCATTAATGAGTGAAAATTACTGAGTGATAATTACAGACTGATAATTACTGAATGGTAAAGAATGAATTACAACCGGGTATTACATACTCCCCCCTTAAAAACAGTTTCGTCCCCGAAACTAAGGGTCAAACAACTCGGGATAACTCCCCCGCATACTCTCCTCGGTTTCCCAAGTGGCCTCTTCGACTCCGTGTCTAGACCACCGAAACTTAACCAAAGGAATCGCCTTATTCCTCAACTGTTTGATTTGCCACTCTAACACTCGTATGGGACGCTCCTCATACGAATGATCATCTGCGATCTCGATTTCGTCGAACTGAAGTATGTGACTCGGGTCGGCAACATATTTCCGTAGCTGAGAGACGTGAAACACACTACGAATTCGGCTCAACGCTAGAGGTAAAGCCACTCGATAAGTTAACTCGCCTATTCGATCCAGAATCTCAAACGGTCCAATGAATCTCGGACTCAACTTTCCCCTCTTCCCAAAACGAAAGATATTACGACTCGGGATTACCTTGACCAAAACATGGTCACCCGTCTCGATCTCTAATGGTCGACGACGATTACCTGCATATGATTCCTATCGACTCCGAGTGGTCAACAACGACCCCTAATCAAAGCTACCTTCTCACGGGCGGCTAATAAGCATATCGGGCTCGGTGCCGATTGATTCTGATGGGTCGTCCCAACACAAGGGAGATCGACAACGACGACCGTACCAGGCCTCGTAAGGTGCTACCTGAAACGAAGAGTGCCAACTATTATTGTACGTGAATTCGATCAACGGTAGTTGGGCTTCCCAATTGTCTTCTAAATCGAGGACGCATGCCCTCAACATGTCCTCCGATGTCTGAATAGTCCTCTCTGATTGTCCGTCGGACTGAGGATGAAAAATGGTAATGAGATTAAGCTGAGTTCCCATAGCACGATGAACTGATTTCCAACATGAGACACGAATCGTCCGTCACGATCAGAAACGATACTCTTAGGGGTACCGTGAAGTCTCACTATCTCCTTGATGAACAACTGGGCCAGTCTCTCGGGACCCCACATATCCTTGATTTCAAGGAAATGAGCTAATTTAGTAAAGCAGTCCGCGATCGCTCAGATCGTATTCATGCCACGACGACTCGTCGGCAACTCGTGATGAATTCCATAGAAATGTCTTCCCACTTCCATTCTGGAATAGGGAGCGGTATCAGCATACTCGCCGGTCGCTGATGTTCCATCTTGACTTGCTGATAGGCTAAACATCTCGAAACAAATTCCGCGACTTCTCGCTTCATATTACTCCACCAGAAATTTCGTTTCAAGTCCTTGTACATCTTGCTAGACCCCGGATGAACCGGATAAGGGGTAGCATGAGCTTCTCTCAAGATCGAGTTTTTCAACTCATCATTCTCCGGGACGCACAACCAATTCTTAAATCTCAAGAGTCCATCCTTGTGGACCACAAATCCAGGGGCTTTTCCCTGTGCCTCATTCTCGCGGATGAGCAACAAAATGAATCTGAACCCTGATTCTCCCTGATTTCCTTCTCAAGTGATGATGAAATCTCTAACATACAAAGTTGTCTCTGAACTCGCTGAAACCGGATCTCGATCTCGGGTCTAAGGAATTCCTGCTGAAGCTCCTTCTGAACTGTTAAACGAGCAAGAATCTGCTCTTGAACGGACTTACGACTCAAGGCGTCGGCGACAACGTTCGCCTTGCCCGGGTGGTAAAAGATCTCGATATCAAAATCTTTGATTAGTTCCAACCACCGCCTCTGTCGCATATTTAACTCCTTGTGAGTAAATATATACTTCAACTCTTGTGATTGGTGTAGATCTGACAGGTGATGCCATAAAGGTAACGACGCCAAATTTCCAATGCGAAAACCACGGTTGCTAGCTCCGGCCGTGGGTTGGATAATTAACCAGCTAATCCGAGGAAACATCGGATTTACTTAATATCTTTCGGAGGTTGCCAATCTCGGATAGTCTCCGTCTTCTGAGGGACGACACGAACTCTGTCAGATGAAATTACATGCCCGAGAAAGTCACTTCGGACATCCAGAACTCACATTTGGAAAACTTTCCATAAAGTTGCTCTCGTCTCAACACGTCGAGAACCTGATGAAGATGAACCTCGTGTTCCTCTCGGCTACGAGAATAAATCAAAATGTCGTCGATGAAGACAACAACAAACTGATCCAAAAAGTCAATGAAAACCCGATTCATTAACTCCATGAATACCGTAGGTGCAATAGTTATCCCGAACGGCATAACTACGAACTCATAATGACCATAGCGTGTACGAAACGATGTCCTCGCGATATCCGACTCTCGAATCCGCAACTGGTGATATCCAGATCTTAAGTCGATCCTGGAAAATACTGAGGCTCCCTGAAGTTGATCTAAAAGATCATCAATACGGGGTAAGGGATACTACTCTTGATCATCACCCTGTTCAACTCCTGGTAATTAATACACACACGAGACGAGCCATCCTTCTCCTTGACAGATCACACTGGTGCTCCTCACGGGGACGCAATCGGTCGGAGATAACCTTTCTCGAACTACTCCTCAAGTTGAATCTTCAACTCCTGCATTCTGGTCGGGGCCATCCGATACGGTGCCTTCGATAAAGGGGACGTACCGGCTCCAACTCACTCCTGAATTCCCCTACTCTATGTGAAGGCAACCAGATAACTCGTCTGGAAATACATCATCAATCGATGACAATGATACCACGAATGATTGAACATTTCGATTGCCCTAGAATGGTCAATCGATAAAAAGAGATACCAATAATGATTGAACAACTCGATTGCCTTAGAAAGGCCAATCGATGAAAATGATACAATGAATGTTTGAATAACTCGATTGCCTTTGAAAGGCCAATCGATGAAAATGATACAATGAATGATTGAATGACTCGATTGTCTTAGAGAGGCCAATCGATGGAAATGATGCAATGAATGATTGAATAACTCGATTGCCCTCTAAAGGCCAATCGATGAAAATGATATAATGAATGATTGAATAACTCGATTGCCTTAGAAAGGCCAATCGATGAAAATGATACAATGAATGATTGAATGACTCGATTGTCTTAGAAAGGCCAATCGATGAAAATGATACAATGAATGATTGAATAACTCGATTGCCTTAGAAAGGCCAATCGATGAAAATGATATAATGAATGATTGAATGACTCGATTGTCTTAGAAAAGCCAATCGATGGAAATGATGTAATGAATGATTGAATAGCTCGATTGCGGAATTTCTCTGCTTTCGTCATAATAATACTTCTTCTGGAACAACGGGGATTACTTCCCTGAAGCACACATTCGACAACCAACGACGGAAAGATAGCGACCAAACGCTAACAAACACTGAGGATAGTATCAATACGATCAAACCAACTAATACCGAAAATTACATCGTCCTAAGATAAATTCACCACGATTAGATCCATCAACCAATCGCGGTCATTAAGCTTAATTCGGTATGATTTCCGAAAAAAATCTTCCATCGTCAGGTAGACCGATGGTATTAGGTCCACAAGCAATAGGACTATCCCAAAATAAGTCTATTCAAACATGATTCGAAAATGAATGAATGCGGTGCACCAGTATCCAAAAAGGTACACACAGGTTGAAATAAAATTACGAGTTTACCTGAGGTCATTCGGGCCACCGGATCGTCGATCCTCCTCATCACATGAATCTGGGACTTGCCGGCCCCCGAACCGGACGCTCCCGTCTGATAAATATGAGCCCCAACTCTATTTGCTTCCATTGTCTTAAGCGACGTTGACAAAGCAGTCTGATTTTAAAACGCTGATTGCTTTGGGGCCTGAGATGCCGCCGGAGCCGACTTGGAGTCCTTTCGGCAAAAACGGGCCTTATGCCCAAAATTCCCACAATTATAGCACGTGATAGACGGTTTCAGACACTCAGTGCTGAAATGACCCGGCGTTCCACAATTGAAACAGGTGATGGCCGAACTGGCCGCTCGGGACTGAGATCCCGCACGATTATGCGCCGTAGGAGGTCGCTCAGAAACGATAGGACTCACATGAGGCTTCTTGAAGGTTGACTGACCGCCTTCAGGTTGATTACGCTTCGTTGATTTCTTGTTGACAGATGAAGGTTGTTGTTCAGCACTTTCCTTAGCAGCCGGCTCATACGGGAGAGTTCTCTCGATTAATCCGGCCAGAGTGGCGCAATGATGATTGAGCAACTGCACATGGGTCATCATGGCCTGCATAAAAGTGAGTGGATCAACCCGAACATCTTCTGATCGAGCCGAGTCCTGGGCACGATTTCCCGACAGTGAGTGATTATTTCCCGGGTTTCGGCCCGCACCGCGGCCTCTCACTGTGCATCCCCTGACAGCTCTCCCCATACTGAAGTGGGAAGGTCGCATAAAGATTATATTTCCCGCATGATTATCACGTTATGATTATATCATGAGATGATGAAAATGAGTATACATGCTCTACTTAGTGATTATATGAATGATTTACTGGAGTGACATGATTATCTGATGAAATTCTTGAAATGATTATCTTGAATAACTTAACAAGATTAATAATATGATCATCCAGATCGACAACTGAGTAATGAAATGAATTGAGTAATTAATGAATTAACATGATCGTCCTGATCATTAACTGAGTAGTGAAATGAATTAAGTGATTAATAAGTTAACATGATCGTCCTAATCACAATAAATGATGATGTTTGAGGATTGCTAATTGATGAATGATGAATGAATGACTATTGCCAGAAATTATACCATGGCGTTAGAAATCTTACGGTTCTTTCGGTCTGATTGGCTCGGCATTTGCACAGGTCACACGTGACGCGAAAGTCCAATGATACTAGTCTGATGACGATGATTTCAAATGAGACATGACTCGGAAGGTAGTATTCAAAACCACGTTCCGATACCAACTCTGTAACACCCCAAACTAGGTGGATATTACAGTGCCGTGAATCCCCGACTGGGACCCACCAGGCGAATGAAAATGATGAATTAAATAATATAATTGTAGTACCGAACCACATTATATTACCAAATACTCCGATGAGGAGTTTAAGTATAACACACCAGGACAATACCGAATACTAGTATATTTTATATGAAGATAAAATACACGACACTGAATGAAACGGAGTATCCAAATGAAAGTCTGCAGCCGAAAATAAAGGACAATAATATGAATAACTGAAAGATCGGGGCCCCCTACTAGTATCACCGGGACTCTCGACGTCGGCGTGTTCTCCCGTGCTTTTGCCTTGCCAAGACACGAAACAAAATCCCCAAACGGGGTCAGTTACAAAGAACAACAATCCTCAAGGGTTGAAAATACACAATCATGATTATATCTGAAGTTATGAAATATCCTGTCGAAACATACGCAATCAAACATGCTATATGAATCAACTAACATTACGGCTCAAAGGGTGGTGCCACACTACGCCCGGGATGGAAATGTGTCCGTGCACAAGCCACCAACGAGTATCGATCGAATACACGTGTGGTCTTGTACCTAATCAGTCTCACGAGGCAATATGACTCGTGTGCACAGTCCAATGTGAGGCCAACAACCAACACACGACTTAAACGTGCCCGACATGAAAATCCAACACATACCAACCGGCATGCCAGTATGACCCGGAATGCCACGATATAACAAAAGTGACATCGAAAATGAATAATGACTCACCGAGGTAGAATGGTAATGAAATAAATGACAGCTCAATGAAAAGATTGGAACCGTCGTTCCTTATGACTGAAGTGATTAATTGACAATAACAAGTTTGATACGGTTAATACACTGATGAATGAGTTATGATTATGAATGAACAACAACAAAAGGGATGAATATCCTTTTAATCGAGTAAGAATTAACTTACACAACACCGGTGACAATTATCCTCCCACGAACAGCGTCCTAATTGAGATATCGGTCGCTCGAACAACCTTGAATAATACAATTACCAACAATCCGTTCAATATACGAATCAAACACGAATATAACGAACTCAAAACGTCGATACGACTAAACCAAGTCCATTGAGGCATTAAATCAAACACGTTGCGGCCAAACTCCGATCGTTTACAATCAAACCTCAATATACCAATATCAAATCCCCCAAGAAGTGTTTCAAACCAACAAACATCTTCCAAATGATCAATAATCCAAAATGAATATCCGAAAACGTGATTATAACGATAATTAATCGAAAACCCCCAATTTCAACTCGATATTCAAAGTGTTCTTGAATAATCCCTCAATAATCCAATGAATCCTTATACAAACTCATAATCATATACATATCCCTTCATATAACATGATTATAACGTCCAAAACATCATATCTCAACATAGAATCGAAATCCAAGGTGTTGAAGAAATTACCTCTTGAAGATCCAATCACTTCGATCCGATGAACACGAGTTAAAACGAGTATTCAAGCTTCCCAAATGAATGAGGATGATGAAAGTCTAACACTCCAGTGATTGAGGATGGAAAAAATCCCTCTCTCAAGTCTCTCTCTCGGAACAAAATGAAGAAAGAATGAAAATGATGAAAAATGTCCCGGCCAAGTCCTTAAATACTGCCGGAAGTTACGGCCGTAACTCGGCCCTCTTACGGCCGTAACATTCCAAGTCAACTGCCTTACGGCCGTAACCGGCCAACTCGTACGGCCCTAACTCAGCTTCGTCCGAAAGCCTGCCGACAGACTTACGGCCGTAACCGCTCCCGAGTTACGGGCGTAACCCGCCTTCGTCAAAACATCCGCCGACATCCTTACGGCCGTACCCGCACAACTTACGGCCGTAACTCGGATGATACGGCCGTATCCGGCCAAATTTACGGGCGTAAGCCCTCTTCGTCGAAAATGACCAGGCACCTTGCCTGCAGCGTACGGCCGTATCCGGCCAAGCCTTACGGCCGTACCTTCCTCGACTTACCGCCGTATGCCGCAACCCTTACGGCCGTAAGTCACCCTTGGTCGACAACACCTGAAGCTTACGAACACCACTTACGGCCGTATCCAACCCTCCTTACGGCCGTAACTCGCCTTCGGCCAAAATGCCTGCGGCACATTGACCACGTACGGCCAGAATCGCCACTTACGGCCGTACCCGCTGAACTTACGGCCGTATCCCAGAACCTTACGGCCGTAACTCAATGTTGGCCACAGTTAATAAATCCGATAACTCCGATTCCTCGCTACGACTGATGAATAATCCGACATACCATACGAATGTGAAAGCGAACAAGTCCAACACATGTCAGAAATGATACTTCCAGCACAAGACTACCAATCACGATGATAATGATAATATTCCCGCTCTGACACTCAAACGGAGATGAAATGAAGATCGGTAACCAATACACGGTTACAACATACCAAATGAACGCAAATGAATGAATCATGAATGATGAGCGATCATTAATGAGTGAAAATTACTGAGTGATAATTACAGACTGATAATTACTGAATGGTAAAGAATGAATTACAACCGGGTATTACACCGGCCACATACATCGCTCGTACACATCATGTACCGAACTCCAGAGGCCTCGTCAGACCCTACCTGGATCACACACCTTGTTCGTACACATCATGTACCGAACTCCAGAGGCCTCGTCAGACCCTACCTGGAACACACACACACACATCGACACGACACAATTCATAACCATCAAATGTCAAGCCATTCCACATTACACCGAAATGCATAATCAAATATGTAAACCAAAACAACACAAATATCATAATCATCACAACAACTCGACAATGAACAATCACACCTGGCACAAACTTAGATGGTTTGCACATCCAACACAATTCCACGATGTTAACTAAGTGATGGTATTATCGTTACCATAAATCGTTCATAATAATCAATTCATCATAACCATAACACGACGTCCCTATTCACAAGACACAATTCGTATAGTAAAATACTTGCCTCGAAACCACGATTGAAGCGAGATGATGAATGAGATACGGTCGGGCAGCCCCGAACTCCTGAACGTAATCAAGCACATGATAGCACCACAAAACAACTACGAGGATAACGACGCACGAATTACCAACGCAAAATGACGATCGACTCGGAATCCTCGAGCACCTATAATCCTCCGGGAGAACAACAAAACAAAATCACAATGAGTACCGAGACCAACAACACTAGGAATTACTTCAAGACATTGAAATAAACTCATTGAAACATTTAATCGAACATTAAACGTTCAATGATTCCCAAGAACATTCAAATCGTCAATCGAGTTAAACCGACTCGAAATATGGATATACAATCCATAGAATACGATTAATAACATCATTGGACAACAATCGGTTTATCAAAACCGAAAGGAAAACGAGATCGAGAATAAAACTCCTAAAAAGTCAACTTGAAGGAAAATCAAGAAAATACCTTGATTCGGCGAAGAACAACGGATTAAATGATGTTAAACACTAGAGTACTACTAAGATTAATCATATCCATCATGTATTAATCATCAATACGGAACGAATCGGACAAAAACGCAAAAACCCCAAAATCTCCCAAAATAGGGTTCTAGGAATTCTCACCTTGATTCGCTGGATCAAAGGAGGTTATGTAGGGATTAATCGATGATATGAACTCCCAATCTTCGTGGTTGCTTGACAATATGTCTCCCGGATCGCCAAGTCTCCACTCGCGAAGAGGAAAAGATGGAAATGAAAAACGGGTGAAAATATGACTACTCTGTCATATTTATACAGGCACGGCCTAGCGTGCGTTACACCTTCCGGACTAGCGCGCGCTAACGGGCAGCCTCCGCCGAGAACCTTCGGCCGGGGCCCGCATGGCCTTGATCAAGACTCAATCGCGGCCGGATCTCGCTGCCCGATTGCGATAGCGCTGCTGACGCGCTAGCGTCGCTTAGCCGATCTATCTAGAACCCTCTGATCGCCCGGCCAGTAACGTCGTTAGCGGCCGGCGGCGGCGCTTCGCTGCCGACTAGCGCGCGCTACGCTCGGCGTAGCGTGCGCTACCTGTCGATCCTTCCCGAGTCCAGAACCCCAGAAACCCCACTGCCGAGTCCGATAGCATGCGTTGGTCAGCCGAGATAGCGTGCGCTATACCTGCCTAGCTAGCGCGCGCAGACTTCCGGCCGTAGCGTGCGCTACGCCGGTTTCTGCCACGCCTGTCCGGCCAGTGCCCAGCACTTCCAGCGATGCTGCCGCACTGTCCGGCGGCTGCCCGCCACGACCCGACGACTCGATTACCGAAAACGCACGAAACGAACACGACGAAATGCTCTCGGACAACAACATCGATCCGAAAAGAAATACCAAGAAACAATTAATCACATGCGACCATAAAAAGGATCGAGACAACAGATACGTATACGGATACCCACAACTTTGGAAAATTACAAAATGGCCCAAAATGCCCGAAAATCACGATACGTGATCGAATAACCAAACCAAAGTTCACAACACATCTAACAAGGTTAAACGGACTTACGGGGAACACGAAACAACAGTTTCGAACGAGATTCGCAAGAATCGTTCTTAAGTGCGGAAAAGTCGCTAAAAAGCACGGAACTCAACAAAATGATACCGAAACGAACTCGGATGTCGAAAAGTGCAGAATTAATCATTCTCAAAATGATGAAACGGTCCCAAGCGAGTCGTCAAAACGGACTCTTGCCAAAAAATAAAATTACCGAAATCTGAAATTGCGGATATTACATTATACCCTCCTTAAAAGAAGTTTCGTCCCGAAACTTAAAACAAGTAGGGAGAAGCGGTATCCCTCCAGGAAGACTCAACGAGATACACAAGAAACGCGTAACTTACGCCCAACGGCGAAACGTTACAAGCAACACAAAGGAATATACGGCGTGAAAACACGCTCCACGACGACCAACACAACGTCGCTGTTAGGGATATAATAAAACCAACAAATGACAAGCGTCATCAAACGGATAATATAGTCAAGTCAATTATCCGAACAATCACAAAACACAACGAACGAAAATCAACATGATTGACCAATCCAACGGTACATCAATCAAAACACGAGCCAATCGCTGAACAAATACGGAATCCCACCGCCCAAGGGTTGGAAGATCGAAAACGAGACTAATTTCCCGAACTTAAGGGAATTATGAAGGAACCTGAACGTTCAACAATCACGAAACGAGATCAACAAAAACCAAACAATCAAACGTTTGAGACAACGAAAATCAAACTATCGTGTTCGAATCACGAAGAACAATAAAATTCAAACAACAACTCCAAGGTTCACATCTCAACTCGAGACAATATATGATCCGGTGAAAACAACAAGATGTGCATCCACATAGGATTCACAGGAAATGGAATAGTAATTGAAAAGTCACAACGACAAATGATTTATTCCGAAACAATACCACACTCGTTTGATCAACAAAAGCAAGGGGCACGACAAGCTCGGAAAATGTCAACGAACATAAACGAGTCGACAGAGTCGAAAATCCAGAAGTTCAAAATCCGATCCACTTCGAAGAAAATAACTAGTAGAACCAAATGATGTTATTCCGAACAAGGTTCATAAGAATCGAACCGAACTCGGAAAAGTCACAGCGATAACCAGATTGACCCAAAACAAGATCACGGCTCGTTCAAACGATGAAACCGAAATAAAGAACAAGTTCAGAAAGTATCAACGAACACGAGCGAATCGATAGACTTGAGAAAGAGGAAATGCAGAAGTCCAAAAATAATACGGGTATTACATTCGACCTCTTATAAAAGAAATGTCGTCCTTGTAACTCACAACAACGGAAACAAGGTAACAACACAAAAAGCAAACGACAGGAACATCTCCCATGGGCCTCTCAAAGGCGATCTGCATATCTGTACTGAAGTTCGCGCCCCGAAAGACTCGGAACCCAACTCACAAAACTGGATCCTGTGTCTCTTGGGTCCACACTTGAAAAGCGTTACTGACGAGAAGGACAATTTGCACGTACATGCCCCCGGCACAATACGTTTGAAACACCTCGGCTCGGCACACCGAAAATACAACTGCTAGGTAAAATGGAATATATATATATATATAACATCGCAAAACAACAAACCGAAGATGCCAACTCAGCACAACAGAAAATCATAACACGCAACACATACGATGACTATTATCACAAGGCAACGCACATATCATCATCACAGCATCGACGGCACCGTTCGGCGATCTCAACGGCCCGAACGATAACTAGCACATAATCACAAAACATCATGAACAATCACACGTTTACACAAACGTACAAACCCAAGCTTTAACAGCTCGCACATGTGCGATAGCACCCAAATCACCACGAAATGACAGCGTTACAGGTCAACATCACACCTCTCATCGAGGGCTAATACAACAATTGCGTGGCGAGTGATTCAGCGCTCACACCACCAATTCAACCACAACTCGGGGTTAACACCCTAACGAAAGTGCGAACATTATACGTACATCCCCAGACCGTAAACAGGAACGATAGATTTTGAAAACGAAAACCACCTTTGAAAAAAAATGATTTTGGAAACACTAGTTGATCTTGAGTATCACCTTTCAAAAAGTTGAACAAACATCATTGTCGAGACTTTGAAAACTATCACGTGTTTGGTAAAAATGAGGACATTTTCTTTTAGTGAAAGACTTTCAGAAATATTCGACCCTCGGGTCTAAGCAAAGCATTTCCAAAATTAATGGAATAATAAAAAAAATATATTTTGGTCATCAAGATAGAAGAATTTGAAACAGATAGTTGCGCTAGTAGGCGCCTCGAAAATACAATCCGTTTAAGAGTATGTCTCGAATTTTACTTTCTAAGATACTCAAGGTTTTCGAAAATCTATTAGGCTAGAATGCCTAAAAACTCACACGTATCGACCTTCACTTACATACATCACAGTACACGCACCAACTCGTTCAAAACCAAGACAACACCTGTCTTTAAATACAATGTCCGAAGTACTTCAAACATATATTCCATATACCGTCTGATGGTGTCATTTGAAAATACACGACCAATTTGTCAAAAATTTAACCGATTTTAAAATCCATATAAACCGTGGTTTTAACCGCACCATCAGAATATTTTAAACAATAGCAACCGATTCCCACAAAAATGTTCAAACTCGTAAAGTCCTTCAGGAAGAACATTCTAAAACCTACCCGTAACGGCATAAACATAACAATCTAAAAACAATCAAACTAAAAATCACATTTCTAAACGGCAAACAGGATCGCCGATCCAATCGAATACATCTCACAGTATCAAGTTTAAACATACAACAAAACCATTCCTCGGAGTTTCTCACGAACTCAATCGTCGATACCTTATTCGAAACCCACCAAGGTTCTCAATTTTCACACCATACCACCTCTCATAGTGGTTCAAAGGTAAAACAACAATAGGCCTAGTTATATACATATACTATGTGCCACAAGTATTAAACACAACTATATTACACAATACTGTGTAAATAAAATTATGCACCGCAATTAACTCCCTAAGATAAAATCGAGATACACAGGTCTTACGCATAAAGAAGGAGACTTACATCCACAGGTCGCACGGAGGTGACGGTCGCCCACGATACTAATCTCATCCGACAACATAACCGACACATTGTGACTACGCACAACTCAACTTGCCACCTGACGACTCGAATGACAAGACAACACATTACTCAACAAATCACGACTCGACTCGACCCGACAGCCTAGGTTTCCACAACCTAAGCTCCGATACCATAAATGTAACACCCCCAAAACCATATGAGAATATTACACGCCGTAGACCCTTTCCACAAGGATCTACCAGGCTAAACATCCATAAACAACCAAATGCTTGCCCATCCAGGGTCAAACAATAAAATAATACAGACCGTTATGGTCACTTACACGTGAATACACAGACCGATGAGGTCACACAACCCAATTAACAAAACTGACTTAAATGACATTACCCACGCAGGGGTTGAAATACAATACAGCGGAAGACTGAAATCAACTCTGACAACACCACAAAAATTGAACGACTCTCGACTCATGATTAGTATCATAGCTCGTCATCCTCTCGTGCCAATCCTGTGACTGCTCCCCTGAACCTGCATGTACCTGGACGCAAAACATACATCCACCCCCCAATTACTCGGGGGTTAGTAAAACTCCACTGTTTTACTAGTGCAAGTATAATACGATACGAAAAGCAACAAGTAAATAGCAACTACGAATTTAATATGTAAATCAATTATCAAAATGTTCCCGAGAAGTTTTAGAATTTCGAACTCAAGCAAGAGATATTTGAAAAGGAACACATCATCTCGGGGATTTTTAAAACAGAAATTCTTTTGGACCTCGAGTCCCAATTTACAAAGCTTTTTCGTAAACATTAGGGCCTTAGCCCGATTCTCGTTTCAAAATACACTGGATAAGATATCATTATGAGTCCGAGACCCATATTTAAAATGTTATCCAAACAATCACTGCTATACAATCGTTGTTCGTACACATCATGTACCGAACTCCGGAGGCCTCAACAGACCTTACCCGGACCACACACACTGTTCGTACACATCATGTACCGAACTCCGGAGGCCTCGACGGACCTTACCCGGCCACATACATCGCTCGTACACATCATATACCGAACTCCAGAGGCCTCGTCAGACCCTACCTGGAACACACACACACACATCGACACAACACAATTCATAATCATCAAATGTCAAGCCATTCCACATTACACCGAAATGCATAATCAAATATGTAAACCAAAACAACACAAATATCATAATCATCACAACAACTCGACAATGAACAATCACGCCTGGCACAAACTTAGATGGTTTGCACATCCAACACAATTCCACGATGTTAACTAAGTGATGGTATTATCGTTACCATAAATCGTTCATAATAATCAATTCATCATAACCATAACACGACGTCCCTATTCACAAGACACAATTCGTATAGTAAAATACTTGCCTCGAAACCACAATTGAAGCGAGATGATGAATGAGATACGGTCGGGCAGCCCCGAACTCCTGAACGTAATCAAGCACATGATAGCACCGCAAAACAACTACGAGGATAACGACGCACGAATTACCAACGCAAAATGACGATCGACTCGGAATCCTCGAGCACCTGGAATCCTCCGGGAGAACAACAAAACAAAATCACAACGAGTACCGAGACCAACAACACTAGGAATTACTTCAAGACATTGAAATAAACTCATTGAAACATTTAATCGAACATTAAACGTTCAATGATTCCCAAGAACATTCAATCGTCAATCGAGCTAAACCGACTCGAAATATGGATATACAATCCATAGAATACGATTAATAACATCATTGGACAACAATCGGTTTATCAAAACTGAAAGGAAAACGAGATCGAGAATAAAACTCCCAAAAAGTCAACTTGAAGGAAAATCAAGAAAATACCTTGATTCGGCGAAGAACAACGGATTAAATTATGTTAAACACAAGAGTACTACTAAGATTAATCATATCCATCATGTATTAATCATCAATACGGAACGAATCGGACAAAAACGCAAAAACCCCAAAATCTCCCAAAATAGGGTTCTAGGAAATCTCACCTTGATTCGCTGGATCAAAGGAGGTTATGTAGGGATTAATCGATGATATGAACTCCCAATCTTCGTGGTTGCTTGACAATATGTCTCCCGGATCGCCAAGTCTCCACCCGCGAAGAGGAAAAGATGGAAATGAAAAATGGGTGAAAATATGACTACTCTGTCATATTTATACAGGCACGGCCTAGCGTGCGTTATACCTTCCGGACTAGCGCGCGCTAACGGGCAGCCTCGGCCGAGAACCTTCGGCCGGGGCCCGCATGGCCTGTACTGAAGACTCAATCTGCCGGCCGGATCTCGCTGCCGCCGCGATAAGCAAGGCTGCTGGGACGCTAGCGTGCGCTAGCTGATCTGTCCAGAACCCTCTGGACTCAACTGCCCGGCCAGGTAACGTACGCTAGCCGGCCGACAGCGTGCGCTACGCCTGCCGATCCTTCCCGAGTCCAGAACCCCAGAAACTCCACTGCCGAGTCCGATAGCGTGCGTTGGTCGGCCGAGCTAGCGTGCGCTATACCTGCCGAGCTAGCGCGCGCAGACTTCCGGCCGTAGCGCACGCTACGCCGGTTTCTGCCGCGCCTGTCCGGCCAGTGCCTGCCGCACCTGTCCGGCCACTGCCCAGCCGCCACGACCCGACGACTCGATTACCGAAAATGCACGAAACGAACACGACGAAATGCTCTCGGACAACAACATCGATCCGAAAAGAAATACCAAGAAATAATTAATCACATGCGACCATAAAAAAGGTCGAGACAACAGATACGTATACGGATACCCACAACTTTAGAAAATTACAAAATGGCCCAAAATGCCCGAAAATCACGATACGTGATCGAATAACCAAACCAAAGTTCACAACACATCTAACAAGGTTAAACGGACTTACGGGGAACACGAAACAACAGTTTCGAACGAGATTCGCAAGAATCGTACTTAAGTGCGGAAAAATCGCTAAAAAGCACGGAACTCAACAAAACGACACCGAAACGAACTCGGATGTCGAAAAGTGCAGAATTAATCATTCTCATAATGATGAAACTGTCCCAAGCGAGTCGTCAAAACGGACTCTTGCCAAAAAAAAAGAAAATTACCGAAATCCAAAATTGCGGATATTACACACACTTATTTTCTTGATCTCGTAACTCGGCTTTTGTTGCGTCTTTAAGCATCATTTGCCCCAAAGAGCCATTCGTTCAAACTTGGACATTTTGGATTTTTGGGGAGACTTAGCAATACTCTATTCCTTGTCACAGCTCGGCATAATGATAAAATGATAGTAAAAGAGAGAGAGATTAGATTATAGAAATAATAATTGAGAGATAGATAGATTAGAATGAGTGTGAAAATGAGAGAGAGATAATTTTTTTGATTTTTTGAAAAATTTTGAAAAATTTTCCGTTGGACCCGTCGAGTCCCGGGTCCGACCCACCTCATCCATTTTTTTTAAATTCCCAGTCGGGTCGGCGGTTCGGACCCGCTGCTCGACGGGTCACAAAATGTAGGACCCAATTTTAAATATTAATATTCCAAATTTTTTATTTTTTTTATTTTTATTTTAATATTTTTTATTTTGTATATTAGTATTAAAATGTAGTCCCAAGATCCTGATTTTATTTTCAAACTTTAAATAAAAATATCCGATTTTAAATATTAATATTCTGGATTTTTTTTTAAAAAAAAATAAAGTTTCAAATTTTTCTAAAAAAAAAAATACGGACTTTTTTATCTTTTATAATTTTAAGACTTTATATTTTTTATTATTTTATTATTATTACAAAAATATGGAAATTTTTATTATTATTATATTATTACCGACCAATAAAATGCTGATACGTAACACTTAACGGCCATGTCAGCAATCTGTTAAAACTTAACGGATCAAAAATAACGGAGACCCTAAAGTATATAACAAAATAAAATTGAGTCTCTACTTTGATACACTTTAAAAGTTTAGTCTCTTAAGTGATAAAAACTGCCAAACTTCAGTCCCAAAATTAAAAAAAAAACGAGACCTTTGGCTAAATACCATTGTTGGAGTTGCCCTTAGAGCTATTTTGCGTTACCTAAAATATACCAAATATACACCATCTGTGAAGCTTTAAGCGGGACAGAGGGAGTACCGCTATTTGAGATACAACCCGACCCAAGGATGTCAATGGATCCGGTAGGGTACGTGTAGCTCTCCCTCATACCTACCCTACTCGATTCGGATCGAATTATGATACTATGTATTGGGTAATTGGATACTCTGTGAGTATTTGGGTACCCACATACCCTATATTTAAGATTATTGATACATTCAAATATATATATATATATATATATATATTAGTGTAACTTTATTTTCAGAACCCTGTTAAGTGCGAGAACTGCGAGAACCGCATTTTGTACTCTTAATAATACATAATGTACATCATGTCAATGCATACAACCCTTACTGATCATAACCCCTACTATATAGTAGGGGTCATCATCAGTAGGGGCTATTATAGTAGGGGTTATCATCAGTAGGGGTTATCTCCCGTAATAAAAATTGTATTTTACTATAATACCCTTTTGAATTAATAATATTTTTTAATATTTAAAAAAATCTCATTGATTTAGAGGAGTTCTCGCAGTTCTCGCAGTTAAGAGAGTTCTGAAAATAAAGTTCATATATATATATATATATATATATATATATATATAGAGAGAGAGAGAGAGATTAAAATAAAAAGTCTCTTATAATAAAAAGTGTAGGAAGGATTGTGGGAGTGACATGTGTCACCCACCCCCACCCCCCACCCCGAACAAAAATTTTCTCGCCAAAAAAAAAAAATTGGGGGGGGGGGGGAAATTTTTATTTCCCGCCAAAAATTATTACTGCATCACAATTATAAAGTTACTGCATCACAATTATGATTTAGTGCATTAAGGTTATAAGTTACTGCATCATACTTGATGCACTTAACTGTTAACTATGATGCAATAACTTATAACAGTGATGCAGTAAAACTTATTAATGTGATGCACCAAAACTTATAACTGTGATGCACCAAAAAAATGGTGCATCATACTTATAAATTTTTGGCGGGAAAAAAATTTGCCCTCTCCCCAAATTTTTTTTTATGAAAAAATTGTGGGGAGTAGGGGTGGGTGCCACATGTCATATGATGTGGCAATGTGACACTTGTCACTCCCACAATCCTTCCTACACTTTTTATTACTATAAGAGACTTTTTAGAATAACCCCATTATATATATAGGGATTGACTATGGTGGAAACTCCCTTAATGGTGAAATCTAGAAACCAATTGCATTATTAAGCAATTTCATTGCATATTTGTTATTGTTTGTTGCATCCTGCTGGTCGCTAGTATATGCAATAATAATGTAATAAAAAAAATACATAAATGCATATATTCCTACTCATCTACAGCCGTTAGATCACTAATATCAATGGCCTACAAAAGTTTCTATATTTCACAAGGTATTTAGTTTTCATATGATCTATTTCCTATATATATGATCAAATGAGAATGGTTCTTATTCTACGAATTGCGAATATGCATGAATTTTGTATTAATTATGCATGATATATATGAATTTCGTACATCAAAATTGCAATGCATTAAAATATGCATTATATGTATCAAAATATCGATGCATTAAAATATTGCATTATATGCATTAAATTTTTGTGAGAATAAATCTAGGTCATCCATTTACCAAGATCTATGGATGAAATTCATTCTTATTTCTTAGCTTAAATTGTATTCTCACCTGAACATATATATATATATACAAAGAGTAATTGGAAAGCCTATATAAAGGCCCCTCTATCAATATTATCAATACAATAATTTACATCTTTTGTTTTATACTACTTTCTTCACTATTTTTCCTCAAATAAGTATATATTTGTTATAGTATACTTATTACTATATAGATATATATATATAATATATATTGTTACTGTTTTTTTTTGTTTATGGCTTATAAAAAAAGTAAAAAATAATTTTTTTAAATATTTAGCCCGATTAGCCCGAAGCTCGATAGGTTTAGTGTTAGGGCCGATATTTCCTAACCCGTTTAAATCCGAGTTTTTTTGGCCCGTATCATTTAACCCGAAACTCGCTAGGACTAGCTCGAAAGTGCTAGGGCTAACCCGTCTATTCATTACTATGAGATTGCTTCGAATAATAAAGGACCACTAAGGTCAAGAACACAAGTCATCTTTTTACTATAGTTGATTTCTTTGTTTAAGATTTGGGTGAAATAATGTGCTACTATTGAACATGATCTCAATTTGAAGTGGGACACCAGTCATTATGCTGCCCGAAACAATTGACTTCAGAGGGCATATGCACATATCCGACAATTTAGTCACGTCAAGATATGACATATTAGGATATGAAATGTTAGGATATAGCAAATTCGATAAAATAGGAATGATAGTTTGGTGTTTGGTAGAAAAAATGTACTATTTAAATTAAATTGTAAAATTACATTTTTATCCTTGTTATATTTATATACTATATACATTTATAAGTTTATATAAATATATGATAATTTAATATATATATATATGTATTAAAAAATCGAAACTTTGTTTTTTTTAAAATCTGGAATACTAATACTAATCTTTAATCTGTTTTCTCGATTTTTAGATTTTTTTGAAAAATAAAATAGTTTTTTTTATGAAAAGTAAATAAAATAGATTTTTAGTTTTTTTTTTATATTTTATTTTCGAACTTTTTTTATTTTTTATTTTTGAACTAATTTTTAATTTTTATTTTCGAACTTTAAATAAAAATTTTTGATTTTTATTTTTTATGTTCGAACTAATTTTTATTTGTTATTTTCGAACTTTAAATAAAAATTTTCGATTTTTATTTTCGAACTAAATTTTATTTTTTATTTTCGAACTTTAAATAAAAATTTTTGATTTTTAATATTAATATTCCGAATGTTTTAAAAAAAATAAAGGATAATTTTGGGATTATTAGGTTAAAATGAGCATTGTTCAATCAAGTTATTTAAACCCACCATTTTGTTGAGTTTCGTAACCAAGCTTGAACAGTGGAATAGTGAAGGGCTTGAGCTTAAAGCCGCGCCAAGAAGTTAAAGAAACATGACTACCAAACGTTAGTTTCGAGAGGTTAATTTATCCTAACCTGTTGAAACATGGCTACCAAACGAGCCGGTAGAGTGTAGACTAACAAAGCTTACAGTTCCTGATAGCATAATGCTAATGCCTAGTGAAAAGCTAAGCTGAGCTATTTACTCAAGGAATTAGGATGATTGTTACAAGATACTAAAACTAAAAATAAAATTATAAGTAAACCCTCTATAGATATCAAGTTGTATCATGGATCCGAAGTGATGACGTAACAACCCAAAATCAAATACACAAATGGTGTGTGAGATAATTTGATCTGAATATTGATACTGTTTAGCAACCGTTAAATGATTAGTTGGTTTGATTAACTGATAATATTAACTAGTTTGAAATAGCGTAGTTTGACTAGCGTAACCACTGGGGATAGTCTAATGGTCAGAGGTTCTCTCCACCAGGGATTACACTCGGGTTCGAATCCCCCACTCCTATTTTCCTTGTATCAAGTCGAATTTAAAAAAAAAGGTTGTAGGTCATAACCTAAAGCAATAAAAATACCTAAAAAAAGTTGGTTTGACTAACGTTTTGTATTAACTGTTTGTACAAAAATATTTGATAAATAATGAATATCTGATAGTTATTTAATTGTGTTAAACGACCAGACATTCATCCAACTCATTATTTTGAACATGAGACAATAATTTATAACTAATGTGTTGGAACATTTTGTTCCATACATAAATTAAAAGTGTTTTGATGATTAATGTTGACAAACAAAACAAAACAGCGAAGAGACGAAGCTAGCATCGAAGGAAAACGAAGTACAAAAAGCTGGAAAAACACAAAGCTAACGTACGTAATATGTGATCATTAACGTACGTAATGTATGGCAATTAACGTACGTAATAGTATGTAGTTAACGTACGTAAACAAGTTCAAACCAGATGAACGTTGGAGGAGTCAAAGTCAGAAAAGCATCCAACGGATATATGACGTCAGCAGTGACGTAATGTTAACGTACGTAACAAAGGAAAGGCTAACGTACGTAACTCAAATGACGAAACTCATTGGTCTATTTTGTGAAGATGGTAACGTACGTAACCAGGCAGGTTTAACGTACGTAAAGGACCTTACGTACGTAATGGAGAGCATATAGCGTACGTAATGAGCAGTCTGGCAGCTAACGGCTAGTTTGATGATGGAACCTATAAATACCATTCCTATGGTATTGTTTGAGTACAACAACCTTGAGCAAATAGTCTAATCTTGTGATATTATTACAATCATTCTTGTTGTTGATATTGAGCTTAATTGTAAGTGTTTGAGTGAGAGTTCACGAAAACATACACGAGTGGTAAAAGAAAAGATACGATTGGATTCGGTGTTATTAGGATCAAGGATCCGGCATTGTTAGAATCGCAATTGCTATTTAAGTGAGGTTTATCTAGTACCCATAGAAAGCTAGAGCGGTTGATTCCTTGTCCGATAGAAAAGGAAAACGGTTTAACTTGGACCGACACAAAGGCAAGTACGAGAGGTTTATCACGGACCGATAGAAGACGTGATTGTAACGGTTATACCTCGACCGATAGAAGAGAGGCGTAGAGGTTTTTATCTTGATCCTATTGAAAAAGATATCGAGAGGACGTAGGCTCGTTTATAGCCGAACCTCTATAAATCTTCGTGTCATTTAATTTCCGCATTTATACTTACGCTTCCGCAAACGGCGCAAATATCCGACCCCATACCCAACAATTGGTATCAGAGCGGTACTCCAATACGCGGCTTAACATCCGAGGAGAAAAAGATCCAATGGCGTTTCAATTTGCTCCAGTCGAAGGCCTTGCTCTCAACCGACCACCATTCTTTGATGGCTCAAATTATTTGACGTGGAAGAAGATGTCGATATTCATCCGAGCATACGACATCGATATTTGGAAGATTATTTGCCTTGGCCCGAAAGTTCCAATCAAATCCGACGGTACGCTCAAATCTTTCGAAGAATACGACGATGCCGATTGGAAAAATGACCATCTAAATTGTAAGGCTACTCAACTCTTATTTTGTGCCTTAAATACAGAAGAGGTCAATCGAATCTCATCGTGTGAGAGTGCGAAAGAAATATGGAAAATTCTAGAAATCACACACGAAGGGACGACTCAAGTCAAGGAGACGAAAATCAATATGCTTCTCCATGACTACGAGTTATTCATGATGAAAGGTGACGAGTCCATCACCAATATGCTCGACCGATTCTCGGTCATCACAAATGGACTTGCGTCATTCGGAAAACCATTATCTAGTAGTGAAAAAGTTAAGAAAATTTTACGATCACTACCTAGCGAGTGGGACGGCACCGTGACCGCAATTATGGAATCCAAAGATCTCAACATGTAATACCCGTGTATTTTGTGAGTGTTATTTTGGATGTATTTTGTGGTATTGTGGTTATTTGGACCGTATATATTGATGATTGACCTTGGCATATTGATGGCTGATTATTGTTGGGTTCCGTGATTCTCGGATTGTGCTCGTTTTAGCCGGACTTCTTGCGAATTTAAATTTGGAAAATAGCAGTTAGCGCACGCTAAGATCGTATGTCTAGCGCACGCTAACGAGGTTGAGTAGCGCACGCTACTCTTGTGCAATAGCGTCGTTAGGCCCATTGGGACGGTAAGCTTTACGGACTCGAATGAGGCGTTAGCGTACGCTATGGACGGACTAACGTCGCTATTTCGATGTACTAGCGCACGTTACTTGTATGATAGCGTGCGCTAGGATGTCGAGTCGGTGAGGACGAAACGTTTCGAATGCGGTACTTGCGGGTAGCGCACGCTCAGTATGGAGTTAGCGCGCGCTAGTATCAATCGGTAGCGCGCTAACGAGATAGTTCAAATGCGCTAGAGCTGGCGAAAGTTACGGGCGCCTTTTTCTTCAACAGTGCACCGCCCTCAGCTCGTTAGCGCACGCTAAGCCTGTAGCCGTAGCGTGCGCTAATACCTCCCAGTATATATATGGGGGGTAGGTTCCAGAAACGTCATTTTTCACCTCTTCCTTTTCCCTTCGGCGGCTGGGCGATTTGGAGTGTAGTTAGACGTGGTTTTTCGACCAGTTTTCACCATCCAACAACATTTTCGTGTTCCTAAGCTCAATCTAACAAGATTTCATCCAGTGTATCATCCAAATCAAGGTAAGATTGTTCAATCCCTAGTTTTTGGAATTTTGAGGGTTTTGTTTAGATCTCGTCATTCTAGTCCGTTTTAAACCTTGAATTGGGTCAGATTATGATTGTGAAACCATAATCCCTTGTTTTTCTTGAAGTCTACGGATTTCGTTTGGAGTTCCCACCTATTGATTTGAGTATGAACAACTCCGCCTTAGTAGTGTTTAATAGTTTGTCCCTAAGAGTAGAGTTTGAAGGGAATCCCTTCCATTTCCGTGGTGTTGTGTTTTGATTCCATATTTCGATGTGTTAGGATCGAATCGTTGAAGGAAGTTCGAACCGTACATTCATCCGTTCGCCGCTTCTTGTGTCGTTCAAATTGAGGCAAGTACTTTGATTGTGTTTACTGTACTTCGTGTGAATATGTAAAAATGGAATTTGTGCCAATTGTTGATCGAGTGTGTGTGAGCCGAGTAAAACCAGTGAGGGTCCCACAGGGTCCGTGAGGCTGCGTATCCCTACGGATCACTCGGTTAGGCTATACACCGGGAGGGCTGACGAGGTGTCTCTGGGGTGTGTATCTTCTTTGAGAGGTACAGGCCGGTATAGCTCGGGAGGTTGTTTTGTGATGATGACTGTGATGTGGTATTAGGAATATACGTGATGGCACTATGATTTTCTGTGGTTTTTGTTGATTATTCACTTGTTGTACATATTCTAGAATCATTGTACTTGCAAGCTTCTTGCGGCCCTTTTGGGGTGGATATACTTTGTGTATTCGTACAGTCCAGTGGGAGGACTAGCACGGGACGGACACGAGCTTGGTGGGCGGCATTGATATCGTGCATTATTTTGAGTTGATGGTCATATGGTCATGGTCAAAGTCGTGTTTTGGTTTTGTACTCGCGGAGTCTTGTCCGTGTTGTATGCCATGTCATTATTAATGGTTAATGATGTTGTTGTATTCCCGTGGTGAACGGTCATATTGGTTATGATTCCTCGGGATGATATGTTGTTTGATATTGTGATGTATGTTATGTTGAAATTGAAGTTGGTTTTGAATGTATGAACATTTATGTTTGTCGTATATAATGTGTTTTATTTGGGTCTAAGCACAGTAGGTCCTCCAAAAAGGATCTACGGCTGTAATATCTCCGTAAATCATGGGGTGTTACGAATATGGTATCGAGCCTAGGTTTATGGATACCTAGGCTGTCGGTGTTTTGGGTCTATTAAATTGAGTCAGTTGTTATCTACGATATCATTGGCATGCTACCACCTCGTGTTGCCTGTGTTGGAAGACTCTTCGGATGTTGGTTGTTTCTTTCCTTCGGAAATAATTACCTTAATATTGTGCAATCTATTATTGTAATCATTTCCTTGTTGAATCATTCTTACTCTTCGGTATGCCGAGAGGTAGAGCTATCCGTCAACGTGGTCGTGGTAGAGGCCGTGGCGAGTGGTAGTGTGCGAGTCCGAGAGGTCCGTTTGAATCGGCATCTCGCTGCGACTAGGTCGGACCCGATTCCTTCGGGAGGTTCGAATGGAGGCTCGGAGGCCGAGGTGCCTAACGTTCTTCAACAAGTTGTAACACAAGTGCACCAACCGGCACAAGTGGTGCGTAATATTAATCTTGGCGGGACGGTTGAGGATCGATGGCTTCAAGAAGTTATGAAGATGAACCCTCCTGCATTCGATGGTTCGGTGATGCGAACAATTGGGATCATTGGTTAGTTGAGTGGAGAAGATCTTTGACGGTATTGGTTGTCCTGAAGCCAAGAGAGTCCCGATTGCTCAATATCGTCGATTGATGACGCTTGACCGGTGGCGAGCTGTTAAGCCCAAGGACCGTGATGTCACTTGGGAAGAATTTAAAGAATTGATGGAAGCTCGGTATTGTCCAGCGCGGTTTAGCTAGCAAGAGTCGGTGAGTTCTTGAGCTCAACCCGAAGATGTTCCTATTTCTGAAGCAATCAAGACATACAACAAGCAGTTAGTGTATGTCCAAGATCGAGTTAAGGATGAGATAGACAAGATACTTCATTTCGATGCAAGGATGAAACCGGAGGTCCGAAAGTATATGGCGGGCCTTGGGTGTACTACTTTGAGAGAATATCGGGATAGAGCACTTGCTTATGAGATGGTGTCGATTCGGTTCCAGCGATTTCGAGCTCGAAGAAACCAAAATTTTACGGTAGTTTAGGGCGGTGGATCGCGTAGGCCTCAATCTTCTATGCAATCTTCTGCCGGTTCCCCTCGGCTAGTGGAGGAATGCCGAGGGTTTGTTTTAATTGTGGAAATCCGGGACATGTCGGTTCTCGCCGCACTTCTCGCCCCATTGATTGTTTTAAGTGTGGGAAGCGGGGTCATCGCGCGTTATATTGTGAGTCGGTGGGCGAATATTTTCTAAACAGTCTCCTACCCCGGCCGGCACGATTACGGGTCAGCCAACTCCGAGTGTCGGACGCGGCAGTGGCAGAGGTAAAACCGAGCATAAGGATGCATCTAGCATTGGATCAGCCCCACCCCGATTGTATGAGATGAGGCGGACTGATGACGTAGGGACTGCCACTACGTAAGGTATTGTTTATATTTCGATGCACCCGGTAGATGTATTGTTTGATTCTGGAGCTACTCATTCTTTTATATCATTATCTTGTGTGAATCGTTTGGGCCTAGACGGTCTCTCTACATGTGAACCTTTTATTGTTGGGTTGCCAAGTGGGGAAAGGATAGTTGGGGATCAAGAGATCGCCAATTGTCCTGTAACCATTGGCAGTAGAGATTGGTCATCCGATTTGATTGTGATCGATATGATGGGAGAGGATTTAATCCTCGGTGATGATTGGTTAAATCGGCATGGAGCGATAGTAGATTATCGTCGGAAGATAATTTCGATAGTCGCGCCGGATGGTGCGAACACGTTTTGAAGGGCAAAAACACGGTATACGGGAAGTTTATTCGAGCCATGAAAGCGATGAAATTATTGCGACAAGGTTGTACGATTATTGGTGTTACGCATTAAAGTCGGAAGTTGGCGAGTACGCTTATCCTCTGTTCCGATTGTGAATGGATTTCGGATGTATTTCGGATGATTTGCGGGATTGCCACCACATCGTGAAGTAGAGTTCGTCATCGAACTAGAGCCCAATGCGGCGCCAATATCCAAGGCACCGTCTGAGAATGGCCCCATCGGAAATGTTAGAATTGAAGAAACAATTGGGTGAATTGTTGGACAAAGGTTATATTCGGCCTAGTGTGTCTCCATGGGGTGCACCGGTATTGTTTGTACGAAAGAAAGATGGGTCCTTACGGCTATGTATTGACTATCGTGAGTTGAATAAACTCACTATTAAGAACAAGTATCCGTTGCCAAGAATCGATGATCTATTTGATCAATTACAAGGGGCTACGGTTTTCTCCAAGATTGATTTGAGGTCAGGATATTACCAACTCCGAATTCGAGATTCGGATATTCCAGTCGGCATTTCGGACGAGGTATGGGCATTACGAATTCGTAGTTATGCCATTCGGTTTAACAAATGCTCCGGCGGCCTTCATGCAACTTATGAACAAAACTTTTATCGAATATCTCGATAAATTTGTAGTGGTGTTTATCGACGATATATTAATCTATTCCAAAAGTGAGACGGAGCATGCCGAACACTTGAGAATCACGTTGAGTATTTTGAGGGTGATAAGCTTTATGCTAAATTTTCTAAGTGCGAGTTAGGCTTAAAGAAGTTTCTTTTAAGGACACATCATCTCAGTAGATGGTATTCGTGTAGACCCTCAAAAGGTTGAAGCAGTCTTAGCTTGGGAGCCTCACGGAATGTTAAGGAAGTTCGGAGTTTTCTAGGATTAGCGGGCTATTATCGTCGATTTGTTGAAGGATTCTCGAAAATTGCTCGACCGCTCACCCTATTATTGCAGAAGACACAGAAATTTGAGTGGAGTGATGAGTGTCAGAAGAGTTTTGATGAATTGAAAAAGCGGTTGACTACGTCTCCGATCCTATCCTTACCACAAGGAACAGAAGGTTTCGTTATTTATAGTGATGCTTCTAAACTAGGATTAGGATGTGTATTGATGCAAAATGAGAGAGTAGTGGCTTATGCGTCTCGACAATTAAAGCCATACGAGATGAATTATCCTACTCATGATCTTGAGTTAGCCGCTGTGGTGTTTGCGTTGAAAATTTGAAGGCATTAATTGTATGGTTCTTCTTGTCGAGTGTATACGGATCATAAGAGCTTGAAGTACATATTTACGCAGAAGGAACTAAATATGCGTCAGCGGCGATGGTTGGAACTGCTTAAAGATTATGATCTTGACATTCTTTACCATCCAGGTAAAGCAAACGTCGTTGCCGATGCGTTAAGCCGCAAGTCAGTCGTGTTGCAAAAGTTGGAACTACTTACCATTCAACCGAAGCTTAGACGAGAGTTGATTGATATGGAAATTGAAGCTTGGCCTCACAGAACTCAAGGACAGTTGTGTTTCCTTGAGATTACATCCTCCGTAATGGAAGATATTAAGTCCAAGCAGTTAGATGATCTCTCAATTGTGCAGCTTCGGGAAGACAGTGTTAGAGGAAAAGCTCCTGGATTCTTAATCGATGAAGACGGAGTTCTTCGATTTCGAGGCAGAACTTGTGTACCTAATCGGGATGATCTCAAACAGGTAATTTTGAATGAAGCACATTCTACTCCGTACTCGATTCATCCGGGTATGAGTAAAATGTATAAGGACTTGAAGAAAAACTTTTGGTGGCCGAACATGAAGAAAGATGTAACAGAGTTCGTGATGAAATGCTTGACTTGTCACGGGTTAAAGCGGAACATCAGAGACCCGCCGGTAAATTGCAACCGCTACCAATTCCGGAATGGAAGTGGGAAGATATAGCGATGGATTTTATTGTGGGAATGCCAAAGACGCGAACTGGAGTGAATATGATTTGGGTAATTGTTGATCGGCTAACCAAATCCGCACACTTTCTGGGAATTAGAGATATTTGGGGACCGGAGAGGTTAGCTCGGTTATTCATTGCGGAGATTGTGAGACTCCATGGTACCCCAAAGAGTATAGTGTCTGATCGCGATGGGCGTTTTGTGTCGCATTTCTGGCAAGCAGTACATCGAGCACTCGGTACCAAATTGAATTTCAGCACCGCTTATCATCCCCAGACGGACGGACAGTCAGAGAGGACGATCCAAACGCTAGAAGACATGTTGAGGGCTTGCGCGTTGGATTGGAAAGAAGATTGGGAGACTCATTTACCATTGATTGAATTTGCGTACAATAACAGTTGGCATAGTTCGATTGGGATGGCTCCGTTTGAAGCATTATACGGAAGACGGTGTAGATCGCCAATCTGTTGGGACGAGCCATACGAGTTACTTGGAGTAGAACCGGACTTGGTGGTTCAAACACGGGAAAAAGTCGCAATTATTCGGCAAAGGTTGTTGGATCGCTCGAGTCGACAAAGTCATATGCGGCGTTAAATCGTAAATCGGCGTTAGAGTTCCAAAGTGAGACCATGTGTTGTTGAAAGTATCGCCGACTCGTGGAGTTCTTCGGTTTGGTAAGAAGGGGAAGCTTAGTCCTCGTTATATTGGCCCCCTCGAGATCCTGGACAAGGTAGGCGATGTATCTTATCGACTAGCATTACCTCCGACGCTTAGTCATGTTCATAATGTGTTTCATGTCTCACAACTGCGTAAGTATGTTCCCGATCCCAGCCATGTTATTGATTATCAAGAGATTGAGATTAGTGATGATGTTACGTATGAAGAACAACCGGTAACCATACTAGAGAGACGAGTGAAACAATTGCGACGGAAAGTGATTCCGTTAGTAAAGGTCCAATGGTCTAAGCATGGAATTGAGGAGGCCACGTGGGAGACCGAGGAGAGTATGCGTGCCCGATACCCCGAACTTTTTGTATCTTAAGTTTCGGGACGAAACTTCTTTTTAGGGGGTAAGGGTGTAATACCCGTGTATTTTGTGAGTGTTATTTTGGATGTATTTTGTGGTATTGTGGTTATTTGGACCATATATATTGATGATTGACCTTGGCATATTGATGGCTGATTATTGTTGGGTTCCGTGATTCTCGGATTGTGCTCGTTTTAGCCGGACTTCTTGCGAATTTAAATTTGGAAAATAGCAGTTAGTGCACGCTAAGACTGTATGTCTAGCGCACGCTAACCAGGTTCGAGTAGCGCACGCTACTCTTGTGCAATAGCGTGCGTTAGGTCCGCTGGACAGTAAGCTTTCTGGACTCTGGAATGAGGCGTTAGCGTACGCTATGGATGGACTAACGTACGCTATTTCGATGTACTAGCGCACGTTACTTGTATGATAGCGTGCGCTAGGATGTCAGTCGATGAGGCGAAGCGTTTACGGGTGCAGTACTTGCGAGTAGCGCCGCGCTCAGTATGGAGTTAGCGCGCTAGTATCAATCGGTAGCGCGCTAACAGATAGTTCGGCGTACGCTACGAACTGGCGAAAGTTCTGGCGCCTTTTTCTTCAACGTGCACCGCCCTCGGCTCGTTAGCGCACGCTAAGCTTCGTAGCCGTAGCGTGCGCTAATACCTCCCAGTATATATATGGGGGTAGGTTCCAAACGTCATTTTCACCTCTTCCTTTTCCCTTAGCGGTGGGCGATTTGGAGTGTAGTTAGACGTGGTTTTTCGACCCGATTTTCACCATCCAACAACATTTTCGTGTTCCTAAGCTCAATCTAACAAGATTTCATCCAAGTGTATCATCCAAATCAAGGTAAGATTGTTCAATCCCTAGTTTTGGAATTTTGAGGGTTTTGTTTAGATCTCGTCATTCTAGTCCGTTTTAAACCTTGAATTGGGTCGATTATGATTGTGAAACCATAATCCCTTGTTTTTCTTGAAGTCTACGGATTTCGTTTGGAGTTCCCACCTATTGATTTGAGTATGAACAACTCCGCCTTAGTAGTGTTTGATAGTTTGTCCCTAAGAGTAGAGTTTGAAGGGAATCCCTTCCATTTCCGTGGTGTTGTGTTTTGATTCCATATTTCGATGTGTTAGGATCGAATCGTTGAAGGAAGTTCGAACCGTACATTCATCCGTTCGCCGCTTCTTGTGTCGTTCAAATTGAGGCAAGTACTTTGATTGTGTTTACTGTACTTCGTGTGAATATGTAAAAATGGAATTTGTGCCAATTGTTGATCGAGTGTGTGTGAGCCGAGTAAAACCAGTGAGGGTCCCCAGGTCGGTGAGGCTGCGTATCCCTACGGATCACTCGGTTGGGCTATACACCGGGAAGGCCGACGAGGTGTCTCAGGATGTGTATCTTCTTTGAGAGTACGGGGCAGTATAGCTCGGGAGGTTGTTTTGTGATGATGTGATGTGGTATTAGGAATATACGTGATGGCACTATGATTTTACGTGGTTTTTGTTGATTATTCACTTGTTGTACATATTCTAGAATCATTGTACTTGCACGGCTTCTTCGACCCCTTTTGGGGTGGATATACTTTGTGTATTCAGTGCAGGTCAGTGGGAGGACTAGCACGGGACGGACACGAGCTTGGTGGCGGCATTGATATCGTGCATTATTTTGAGTTGATGGTCATATGGTCATGGTCAAAGTCGTGTTTTGGTTTTGTACTCGCGCGGGTACTGTCCGGTGTTGTATGTCATGTCATTATTAATGGTTAATGATGTTGTTGTATTCCCGTGG
This sequence comes from Orobanche coerulescens, assembly GCA_033398695.1. Classification (NCBI taxonomy): domain Eukaryota; kingdom Viridiplantae; phylum Streptophyta; class Magnoliopsida; order Lamiales; family Orobanchaceae; genus Orobanche; species Orobanche coerulescens. The sequence goes on from CM065801.1 coordinate 14,585,486, forward strand.
TGAACGGTCATATTGGTTATGATTCCTCGGGATGATATGTTGTTTGATATTGTGATGTATGTTATGTTGAAATTGAAGTTGGTTTTGAATGTATGAACATTTATGTTTGTCGTATATAATGTGTTTTATTTGGGTCTAAGCCTGGTAGGTCCTCCAAAAAGGATCTACGGCGCTGTAATATCTCCGTAAATCATGGGGGTGTTACACAACACTCTCGATTTTAGCGCCCTTGTTGGTTCGCTAATTAATTATGAGATCGTGTTAAAATCACGAAGTGTCAAGCCGAAGCCGAAGGAACTATCGTTAGCCATGAAGGCTAAGATGTCGAAAAAGAAAGAAGAAATCCCGGTGGAGGAAAGCGATGAAGAAGCGGAATATTATGCCAAGAATATTAATAAATTCCAAACTTTATTAAACCGGAGGAAGAAGGATATCTCGAGCGAAACGAAGAAATTCGACAACTCTTGTCGACTATGTGGAAAACCAGGCCATTTCGCTAAGCATTGCCGTGCCAAACCCAAGAAGGAGGTTCTTGTGGCAACATGGAGCGATGAAGACGAAGACGATGATTTCATCAATCAAAATAATCCCGCTCTCATGGCCCGGAGTTCGTTCGACGACAGCGACGTCGAAAGCCAAGTAAGTACATCCTCCCGTGACGAAATTTTTTATGCATTTGAGTTATTACATACGGATTTCCAAAATACTTTATCGGAAATTAAATCCCTTAAGTCTAAAATTAAATCTTTGGAAATTGAAAATTCCAAAATTATCGAGAAGGGAAAATTTGTCGAAATCGATCATTCGAAATGCATTGAAAATGAGAATATTTTGAAGAATGATCTTTTAAAAGTTCAAGATGAACTAAAATCTGTGACAAGAAAATTCTCGTGCGGCAACGATAAATTTGAACAAATGCTATGTGTTCAAAAATATACTTTAAATAAAGAGGGGTTAGGATTCAAACCACGTTCGAAAAACGAATCCGTTAATTTTAAAATACCCCATTGCGAAAAGTGTTTGAAAATCGGGCATCACATTTCAAGCTGCAAAAGTCCGAGACGGACGATAAAAATTAAGAAAATTTGGGTTCCTAAAGGAACAATCGTTTCAAATATCGTCTACGTTTCTAAACAAAAACCAACTATAGGTTGGATCCCCAAACATTATTTTTTGTATTTTACTCAAGGGGAGTAATTTTTTTTAAAAATAAATGGATAATATTTTCAGGGGGAGTTAATACCCTTATATTTATTTTTGCATATTTCAATATTTATTGAATTTTTTTCTGGTATTTTATTGCATTTTTTTTGATGAATACAAAAAGGGGGAGAGATAGGAGAATGGAGAAATAAGTCGAAAATGTGATTAACCGTGAAAGGGGGAGAAACGAAGGAGTTGAACAAAAATGCGGAGACGTCGAAAAAGACGATGAAAAATTAAAAAGGAGAAAGAAAAGAAGGAGTCGAAAAACAAATGGGAGAAAATTCTAACGAAACGGACAAAGTCGAAAACTTTGGTCTGTAAAGATATACATATATTTGTATTTTTGCAGGTAAATCCCATTGACGAAGGGTTGTTTTGTAATCATCAAAAAGGGGGAGATTGTTGGAACATTTTGTTCCATACATAAATTAAAAGTGTTTTGATGATTAATGTTGACAAACAAAACAAAACAACGAAGAGACGAAGCTAGCATCGAAGGAAAACGAAGTGAAAAAAGCTGGAAAAACACAAAGCTAACGTACGTAATATGTGATCATTAACGTACGTAATGTATGGCAATTAACGTACGTAATAGTATGTAGTTAACGTACGTAAACAAGTTCAAATCAGATGAACGTTGGAGGAGTCAAAGTCAGAAAAGCATCCAACGGATATATGACGTCAGCAGTGACGTAATGTTAACGTACGTAACAAAGGAAAGGCTAACGTACGTAACTCAAATGACGAAACTCACTGGTCTATTTTGTGAAGATGCTAACGTACGTAACCAGACAGGTTTAACGTACGTAAAGGACCTTACGTACGTAATGGAGAGCATATAGCGTACGTAATGAGCAGTCTGGCAGCTAACGGCTAGTTTGATGATGGAGCCTATAAATACCATTCCTATGGTATTGTTTGAGTACAACAACCTTGAGCAAATAGTCTATTCTTGTGATATTATTACAATCATTCTTGTTGTTGATATTGAGCTTAATTGTAAGTGTTTGAGTGAGAGTTCACGAAAACATACACGAGTGGTAAAAGAAAAGATACGATTGGATTCAGTGTTATTAGGATCAAGGATCCGGCATTGTTAGAATCGCAATTGCTATCTAAGTGAGGTTTATCTAGTACCCATAGAAAGCTAGAGCGGTTGATTCCTTGTTCGATAGAAAAGGAAAACGGTTTAACTTGGACCGACACAAAGACAAGTACAAGAGGTTTATCACGGACCGATAGAAGACGTGATTGTAACGGTTATACCTCGACCGATAGAAGAGAGGCGTAGAGGTTTTTATCTTGATCTTATTGAAAAAGATACCGAGAGGACGTAGGCTCGTTTATAGCCGAACCTCTATAAATCCTCGTGTCATTTAATTTCCGCATTTATACTTACGCTTCCGCAAACGGCGCAAATATCCGACCCCATACCCAACATAATGTATAAATTTCATTACATATTTCATCGACATAAAATTATTTCTTACAATTGGAAACTTAAGTGAAATAGAATAGAAAATCATTCATCTTGAACAAAATATAATTAAACTAGGAAAATTTAAATTTTATTTTTATTTTTATAGTGATATATAATTTTCCCTAATATCTAATTTTATATGTAATAAGAATAAAGTATTAAATAGTTTATTGAGATGGAAATATTGCCCCCATCATATAATCATATTCGTGTTTTATTAGTTTAATAATTAAAATTTTGGTTTGAGTTTATGATTAAGAAAAATAATATACTTTTATAAAATAACAGGGATAAATATGTCTTTTTAAATTATTAATCAATGAACTAATTGAAAAAACTCATAAAATTGAAAATTAGAGAATTGAGCACATTCATCTAATTTAAAAATCTTCCAACCAAAATTAGAGGTTTCTAAAGTCGAACCTTTAATTTGTTTCAAACTTCTAATTTTAACTTAAAAAGCTGTTTACCAAATGAGGTCACTATATTTACTGGATTACTAAACACCGCCTTAAATTACTAGTCACCGCCCTTAAAAATTACATTTTTGCCCTTCATTACTATTGAACCTCTCTCTCTCTTCTCTCTCACTATTTTTCTCTCACTATTGTATCTCACTTTTCTCTACCTGCCATTATCACCGCCACACCGCCGCCGTGCAGTCGCACCACCACCGCCGTGCCGTCGCATCGCCACACTACTCACTTCGGTGAAATTGGCCGCAGCGTCTGGAATTTCACTGCACCATGGTACGGGCGTCATTGTAGAGCCGCACCATGGTGTAGACGTCTATTCCGAGCCCGCACCATGGTGGAGGCATCTAGAGTTTCACTTTGCACCATGGTGTGGCGTGCAGGATAGACGCTTATACCATGGTCCAGCGTGCAGGATAAACGCTGTACCATGGTGCGAGCATCTACTGATAGATCTGCACCATGGTACAGACGTCTATCCCGCCACGACCATGGTATAGCGTCGATCAGGCACGCGCACCATGGTGCGAGCTTACGAGTTTCCGCCTCCACCATGGCGCAGGCGTCTGGAATATACGCCTACACCATGGTGCAGGCGTCTACAATAGACGCCTGTCATGGTACAGGCGGAAATTCCAGACGTTTGCGTCAATTTCACCGAAGTGAGAGTAGTGTGGCGGTGCTATGGCACGGCGGCGGTGGTGCGGCAACACGGCGGCGGTGGTGCGGCGACACGACAGCGGCGGTGCGGCGATGGCGGGTAGAGAGAAGTGAGAGATAGTAGTGAGAGAGGTTCAATAGTAATGAAGGGCAAAAATGTAATTTTTAAGGGCGGTGACTAGTAATTTAGGATGGTATTTAGTAATACCCTATATTTATCACGATCCATAATGCATTATGAGCCGGAATACATAATACTATAAATTGCCATATATATATCAGTTTTAGTCTTGATACTTTTGGTTAAAAAAAGAGAGAGATATTTGTTGATGCTTATGATTAAAAGTAGAAAAGATGTTCCACTTTAAATATAAATGCAAATAATTGGGTCTTTTATTGATTAAAATAATATATTAAAAATACACAGACAGAGTTACATAATCGTTGCTTCGTGAAGTGAAGTATATGATAATCAGGATGAGAATACATAATAATGAATTTACTCAATAGCCACTTGAGGATGTTATCTTTTATCTCCTAACGCTGTAAAGGGGAAAATGTGTTGGTGAAATAATTGTTCTTTGTCTCTTTCATGATATGGTAGTAACTTATTTCATATCTATCTATACTATATAAAATTTATCCCCCTTAATTTAATGTGGAAGGAGAATTTATGTCACTTATTCATGTTAAAGGATTACATATGAAGAGACTATTTTAATTGTAACTTTTAATGTAAATAAACTAATTTAAATACAAAAGTTATGATAAACATCACAATACAAATGCACCTTCTAATACACAAGGTGATTAAAATGAACTTTTAAATGATAGTATAAATTACAAGATAGTTAAATTTTAGCTATGAAATCTTAGATACAATCGGTGCATCGCACGGGTTGAATAAACCAAAAACAACCCCGGAGCAACATACGGGTTAGTAAAGCCTCATTTCATATAACTAATTACATAGATTAAAATAAAAGGACAATAACAATAAAAAAAACATATAAACTTTCATTTAAATTCTGCCATCTGCTCATTCAACCGTCTGCCCCAACATTACGTATAAAACACGTGAATATTCAATTAAAGACTGTGCATCGCACGGGTTGGATAATGCCTCGTAGTATTTATATTTATGCATATGCCATATTTATACTTACCTAGATAATTACACAAGAAATCGCCAGGTGTAGTAGAGAAATTTGTTTGGGATGCTTTATATATATTGGATTAAATAAATCTAGTTAGAAAAAAATATGTTATAATCTAATATTTTAATACATCGATATTTTGATGCATATATTGCATATTTTAATGCATTGAAATTTTGATGCACGAAATGCATATATTTCATGCATAATTAGTACAAAACTCATGCATAAATTAGTCAGTAAATCGCATCTAATATTGAGTCGCATAGAACGCACCACTATATATATATATATATATATATATATATAAATATATATATATATATATATATATATATCTATACTATATAAAATTTATCCCCCTTAATTTAATGTGGAAGGAGAATTTATGTCACTTATTCATGTTAAAGGATTACATATGAAGAGACTATTTTAATTGTAACTTTTAATGTAAATAAACTAATTTAAATACAAAAGTTATGATAAACATCACAATACAAATGCACCTTCTAATACACAAGGTGATTAAAATGAACTTTTAAATGATAGTATAAATTACAAGATAGTTAAATTTTAGCTATGAAATCTTAGATACAATCGGTGCATCGCACGGGTTGAATAAACCAAAAACAACCTCGGAGCAACATACGGGTTAGTAAAGCCTCATTTCATATAACTAATTACATAGACTAAAATAAAAGGACAATAACAATAAAAAAAACATATAAACTTTCATTTAAATTCTGCCATCTGCTCATTCAACCGTCTGCCCCAACATTACGTATAAAACACGTGAATATTCAATCAAAGACCGTGCATCGCACGGGTTGGATAATGCCTCGTAGTATTTATATTTATGCATATGCCATATTTATACTTACCTAGATAATTACACAAGAAATCGCCAGGTGTAGTAGAGAAATTTGTTTGGGATGCTTTATATATATTGGATTAAATAAATCTAGTTAGAAAAAAATATGTTAGTTCCCCAAAATATATTTGATGCATATAATCTAATATTTTAATACATCGATATTTTGATGCATATATTGCATATTTTAATGTATTGAAATTTTGATGCACGAAATGCATATATTTCATGCATAATTAGTACAAAACTCATGCATAAATTAGTACTGTAAAGTACTGCATCTAATATTGGTACTGCATAGAACGCACCACTATATATATATATATATATATAAATATATATATATATATATATGCCGTTTCATAATGGTACAGTGGAGGAATCATAATTGGATTGAAAACTATCAAATTATCAGATTGTCTTGTTAAAAAAAATTTGGCTGCCGGAGATAAAAAAATTATCGGCCACCGAAGGTCCGCCGATGGCCAGCATGCGACCCGCCGGAGAATAGGTCACTAGGAAGCCGCAAAAAAAATGGCTGATCATTGGAGGTCCGGTGGCCGACAGGCCGCCACAAAAGAAAGTTAGATTGTCAAAGACTCGTCGGGCAACTGTTAGGGGATCTGCGGGAGAACATGTCAGCAGGAGGCCGAAAAAAAAATGACCGATTGTTGAAGGTCCGCCAAGACCAGCAGGCGGCCGCAGAAAGAAATATCCATTCGTTGGAAGTCTGTTGGTAGCTGTCAGGTGCCCCCCCTAAGGAACATGTTGAGAGGTTGGGGCAGAAAAAGAAAATACTTGGTCGCTTGAGGTATACCGGCAGCCGTCAGGCCCCGCATGAAAACAGATCGGTAGGGGACCGAAAAGACAAAAAAAAACAACTCATCGGAGAACACGTCGGCAGTTACCCCTTCCCTCCCCCAAAAAAAAAAAAGAATTGCCATGTGGCTTGTGGTTCGTCGGTCGTCATAGAACAAGTCGGCAGACGGCTGCAAAAGAACTACCCAGTCGCTGGAGGTCCGGCGGCAAGTAGGGATGTCATTTATTCGTACCCTACCTTACACGCCGGGTAACTATAAACCCGTAATAAGGTGGGGTATCAACCTGATCCAAACTTGTGGTCGAGTACGAGTAAGGTATGAGGTATAGGATATTACCCGACCTCTATACCCATTTAAATTATACAAATATATAATTATCTTATATTGTAGTGCAGGGTATGGGATATCCAAATACCCACTGAGTATTCGATTACTTGACGTCAATATCCAAATTTAATCCAAATTAAATAGAGTAGGATATGAGAGAAATACTTGTATCCTACCCGACTCATTGACATGCCTAGCAACCGCAGTCGTGCCGGAGGACTGAAAAAAATTGCTCTATCGCCGGAGGTCTATCGACGGCAGTCGCCGCCCGTCGAAGAATAGGACGATAGACGATATAAAAAAAAACGTCCGCCGACAGCCGGTTGCCGGAGTCTACCCTTTTTAACACCGATTATATAGAAGTCTACCATCATTATATTCCCAAATGCCAAGAAAAACAAGAGACAGCTAGCCTCCAAGGGGTGTAGGTGTCATAACTTGCTGACAGTAAAAATGATTGTTGAAAAGGAATTTGGAGGGGTAATTTGATGACTAGAAAAGAAAAGGGAAGAATTGATAGATGATGGGAACATAGGCATCATTTTGTTTGCCATGGTTATATAGTGGACTTTCAAAACTCATTTTAATCATGGAGTCACATAAAACAATACTACTATATGATGTTGATCATTACCTTGATCTCACTATTTGAATTAAAAAAATTGATTTATTGAACTTTCTTTTTCATATTATAAAAGTGAAAGATGTTCTAATAGTTCAATATATATATATATATATATATATATAGTGTGTGTTTTAATGGTACATTATAATTCACGCATTGTAATCTATGTTTAGTTCAATAATTTCATTTAGGATAATGATATTTGAAACATCATAAAAAATTAATATAAACATAAAATAAATATATAAAAAAATTAATACCAGACTCATGCATTTTAAGTTTTAGAAAAGAGTAGTTCATGAATTATGAAATTTTAGAAGTTTTATTGAGTATACGATTATTTATTTATTATTATTGGTAGAAACTGAAATACTAGTTATTAGTTAATAAGTTAGGGAATTTCAAAAGTTTAATTTAGTATAATACTAACTCCGTTCTCTTATAACTGCAACATCCGCACTTTCACGTTTGCCAATTCACAACTTTGATTATTAATATCTTCAATTCTTTACTTTTAAAAATTATAAGAAGTTGATATTTTGAAAGTATATTTCGAGATGAATCTAACAAGATCCACATGACTATATTTTTTTCATATGTATAAATCATAAAAGATGGTCAAAAGAGAGTATGTGAACAATTTAATAGTCAACATGTTGCAATAATAAAAGAATGGAGGAAGTATTAAGATTTCCTTGATTATTATTCTTACGAGACTTTACGAACCCGTGCGTTGCACCGGCTGTGATTTTAGTTGAATATGTACGTGGTTTGGACGTGATGTTGGTGCAGATGGTTGAATACTTGTTATCAAGATTGCGTCAGATTTTGTTTGTTGCTTTTTGAGCAGATCATAGCCTTTTTTTAATGTTTGTAATATAAGTTTTATATAATTAGTTATATGTAATGTATTGGGATTATTTTAGTTGATATGTGCTTGATATTTCATAATAGAGTATTGGTCTTAGATGGCCCATATTCAATACAAAGTAATTGGGTTTTGTTATGTGATGTGGCCCATTGTCCATTTATTTCTCCCAAGTTTTTGTATATCAATTGTGTTAGTTTATATATTTTAACGAGATCTTGTAGTTATAATTTCGACCAATATTAAGATCGATCAATATAGCACTTATGTATAATATTTCTGTCTTAATATGCATTTCATATATCATAAATGATACAAAACTGCACTCTCCATAACTCATTAATAACTTGTAACATGGTGCAAATGCTTAGAATCTTTTAAAAGTAGGAAAGGGAGAAAATCATGTGCGAGGTCATAAATGTACATTGAGATAGTCATACTCCTCTCTCATAACACCTTTACGATCCCTCATAGCACGGATGACACGTGACTAATCACATCCACACATAATACAGGTTTGTAAAACCATGTCTTGGGTGAATTCTCCAAATGCTTTGCTACGTTCTAGCTTTGACCATTCGAACAGTTTGTACTTTTTGCTCTTCAAATGGTGTTATTTATAGTATCAAATGATGGTGGTTGAAGGATTTGTGCATTTATTTGAAGGCAAATGAAAGGAGCAAATGATTAAATGAAGGAGACTTGAGAAGAATTTGATAACTTTAGGCAATTAATATTTGCCTCACTAAATTTGATACAATATGAAAGGAATTAACAATACATACGGTTGCAATTCTTGTAAAAGTTATTTGATATGAATGAGTTTTCACTTTAAAATTGAAGTCATTAATACTTCGATCAATTAGTGCTTCAATGTAATATCCGGGGGTAATTTTTTTTTTTTCGTGTTACTGTTGATTTGTACGTATTCATTTGGAATTGTACAAGTGTTGTTGTTTTGGACCGATACAATGTACATTGTATTGGAATATTTCGGGATCGGAATATTTATACTTGTCGTCGGGTTGGTTTCGTCATTTGAATGTTGGTTGGAGAGTTTGGATTTTTGGCTAAGTACACTAGCCTTAACGTACGCTATATGGGTAGACTTACGTACGTTATGGGCTGAGTATTACGTACGTTATGCCTGTAAGGTTACGTACGTAATGCTTGGTAGGTGGCAGGAACCTTCCTCGTAGTCGCTTTCGGCCGGTGGGTCCCGAGCATCTTCCGATCGGATCTCACTATTGCAGTCAACGGACCCTTACGTACGTTAAGAGGTGAGCTCTACGTACGTAAAGTAGGTCTTATTAACGTACGTAATAAGTTCTTGTTTACGTACGTTAAGGCCTTCGTATTTTAGTCCAGTTAGTTCTGGATTTTTCATTACGTACGTTAATGTCTTAGTATAGCGTACGTAATGCCTCTTACATACGTTAACCATAAGTGTATAACGTACGTAACGAATTGGTCAGTCTATTTATCTTGGTTTCGTCTTTCATTTCCTCACGAACCAAAACACATTTCCTATCCCTGCAATCGTCCATTTAGACTTGTTATTGATGTTTAGCCTCTTCCAACTCGATCTCAATCATCCTAGCTTGGATTGAAGCTTGAAGTTGGAAGCTTGTTGGTGCTCCTTTGGTGTTGGAGGCTTCTTCTTGTTCTTCTTTGGTAAGTTCCCTCAATCTCTTGTTCTTCAAGTGATTTTCGAGTTGTTGTTGTTTTCTTCGGGTATTGTTTGATTCATGGAGTATATCATGATTCTTCATGGTTTTGATAAACCTTTGATGAAGAACATGATGGTATTGCTTGAGTTGGATTATGTTCTTGATGTTTTAGATTGGTTGGAGGTTTTAATCATGTCTAGGAAAGATTATGTTAAGATTGTTATATGATTAACATAGTCTTGAGATGATTATTGTTGTTGGTAGTGTTCTTGTAAGATTTTAACCATTTTAGTAAGGATTTATGATAATTCAAGAAGTGATTATCATAATTTGAAAATGGTTGAGTGAATCTTGTGGTTTAATCCGAATTCATGATGCATTGATGAAGGATTTTGTTTCAGACATCATGATTTTTGGGTTGATTATGTTCTTGGGGTGATAATGATAATAGTGATAATATTATCATTGTAGGAGGATCAATTTGATGATATTGGTGATATTATCACTTTGAGATGTTTGTTTTGATGATTGTTCTTAAATGAATCTTGTTGAATGGATTTCACAAGTGTTAAGAACGTGATGATCATGTTAATTGATCATCGAGGTGTTGGAGAATGTTAGAATTCATAGTTGAGGACTATGATATTCGTTCGTGCGGTGTGATCGATTCGTGTTTGAATCGGGCTTTGTCCTTGTCGTTGTTTTCTATTGATTTTGTGTTTTTGAATGAATCGTTTTCATTCAAGGTTGTTCGAGTATTGTGATCGTCGGGAGGCGCCGTTCGTCGTTTCGTGCCAGGACGTTGATCGTGGAAGGACTTTCTCGCCTTCGGTTTGAGGCAAGTTTTATACTTGTACTGGTCAATGAGATTAATGTTATCATATATGTGTATGAATGTGTTGTATCATTTCGAGACATAGTCTCTTCGTGATTTATTGATATTTGGGGATTGTTTGATACAATACCCTTCGGTGATTTTACCAGTTGTGATTGTTATTCGTTAACGGCCGGTTTAAGGCATTGAGATTCTTGTTGTCGATAGCCGGTTCGCGGTATCGATGTATCGATTATTATTGTTGACGCTAATGTCGTTCTGAGGCATCGTTGAATCGTTATTATCGAATTGGAACTATTACTATGAGGTTGCATTAGCCGAATGAAGGCGTTTGATATATTCGTTATCATATCTGTTTTGGTGGTCGGTTTAGAACGCCGGGATATCTATTCTACCGTATCATTGGTTATCGATTAACCGTTTTAAGGTAATCGATGTATTTAATTGGGATTATCGAAGATAATTCCCATCCGTTGTATCATTGGTTATCGATTAACCGTTCTAAGGTAATCGATGTATTTAATTGGGATTATCGAAGATAATTCCCATCCGTTGTATCATTGGTTATCGATTAACCGTTCTAAGGTAATCGATGTATTTAATTGGGATTATCGAAGATAATTCCCATCTGTTGTATCATTGGTTATCGGTTGACCGTTCTAAGGGAATCGATGTATTTATTTGGGATTATCGAAGATAATTCCCATCCGTTGTATTATTGGTTATCGGTTGACCGTTCTAAGGCAATCGAAATGTTTAATTGGGATTATCGAAGATGATTCCCATCCGTTGTGTCATCGTTATCGATTGACCGTCCTAAAGGTAATCGATGTATTGAATTGGGACCGTCAAGGATAGTTTCCATCCGTCGAGTTGTTGTGATCGATTGGTCATTCCAAGGCAATCGAGGTATTTGAATTGGGACTGCCGTGGACGGAGCCCATCCGTGAGTTATTGTTGTCGTGTTGGCCGACTCAAGGCAGCATGCTATTATTCTTGTGAGTTTGGTAATCTTGGGATTGTTACTGTTGTGATTAAATTTGTTTTGGAGGCTAGTCTCGGCTAGTGCTCGATGGGTAAGTCTAGGGCTTTAACCTTCGCGGTTGGTTTCCCAGCACCTGCAATTCAGCAGGTCACGGTCATTGGATGACCTCATTGTGATACGGCTTCGTGCCGTGGCTTCGGCCCTCATTGTGATACGGCCGTGCGTGGCCGGCCCTCATTGTGATACGGCCGTGCCGTGGCCCGGCCCTCATTGTGATACGGCCGTGCGTGGCCGGCCCTCATTGTGATACGGCTTCGTCGTGGCTTCGGCCCTCATTGATGACTTAATTGTGGCTTCGGGCCATTGTGGTGATTGACAGTTTCGGCCGAGTGACATTCAGGGTATTATGATGATAAACAGCTTCGGGCTGTTCGGCTGTTAAGGCCAATGTGATGTATCGGTATTCCTGTCGGAGCCTTCGGGCGTTGTGATTCGTATCTATTTCAGTGTTTGGCTTGGGTTACCTTTGGGTGATGTATTGTTGAGTTCTGTATTGATGATTCGCCGTTGGGCACTTATGTTCTAACCTGTTGAGCAGGTATTGATCGGATGCCGTGGGCATAGTATTCCACGAATGCTCGATTCTTACTTTGGTTTGTGAGCATCTCGTATTACCATTACTATACTATTCATTCTGCCCTTTTGATGCATATCATGTTGTACATGTATTTGATAATCATTATCTGGATGGCCCGGGTGGCGGAACATGTTTTCATGTTTTAGGTGTTTGCGAGGAGAGAGTTGAGACACAGGGGCATGACGGTGGCGACGAGGCATTCAAGCGATACTAGTCCGAGATGTTTTGGTGTTCATGTCGGTCAGGCAGTTGGAGTACTCCAGTTTTGTCAGTTATTGTCATTTTGTATTATCCGAGCAAGGCTCGTGGATGTCGTTGTATTTTATCTGGGCCATGTAGGCCCACTGTTGTCATTGAAATTCCATATCGGAATATTATGTTGGATGTCAGTGTAGGGATTGTGATTCCCCTTTTGGTCAGTTAGTTGTATTTTTGGTCGTGTTAGCCTGGTGGATCTCCTGGTGTGGGGTCCACGGCACTGTAATAACCCAATAGGATTTGGGGGTGTTACAGAAGATGGTATCAGAGAATTGGGTTGTGAGAAACCCTGATATGTGAGTTATGCGGTTCTACCGACGCGGTAGTAGTGAACTGTCAGGTTATGACAATCTGGACAGTCGGGTTTTGTGAGTCGTGGTAGTTGGACGACTGTATGAGTCATTCTTTCATCGAGTCGTCATCAGTGAAGACTAGTATCGCAAGACCTCGAAGCTTCGTATGACCTGTGTAAGGACTCGATTCCCTTGTATGCTCATACATTCATTATGCCATTGATTATACATGTTTTGTTGAAACCTGTATGTAACATTATGTTATGACCTATTCATGATTAATTGCTTTGGAGCGTTTTGGCTCAGTATTGGCCATAATAAACATATTTGAAGCGATTGTCTATTTGCTGAGTATATATACTCGTGTTTGGCTATTGACATAGCATTGTGGATTAGCCGTTGAGGCATATATTGAGCTTTGTTCATGATCGAGCGTTATTCTTTCAGTATGGAAAGAAGAAACCGAGGATGTGGCAGAGGGGGTAAAGGCTGCAGAGCAGGCCGAAACCCAGAACCTCATGTTTATGCGCGTGCGGAAGCCGAGAGGGATCAGAATTCAGCCGGAGATGTGACTTATGCGATCGGTTCCCCTTCGGAACGTCATACTCGAGGAGTCGACCAGACTGAGAGTGACCACATCGACCCTTACTTGCTCATGAGGGGCATGATGACCCAGATGACTCAGATGACACAGATAATGGAAACCATACAGACCTCAGTGGTACGTGGTCCACCACATGAGGATCCCAGTGCCGTTTATGGGCAGTCCAGAGAGTGAGTCGGATTATCGGCGACATCTCTCGTCGGAGGCCGCCTATTTTGAGGTTCGTCGGAACCGGTGATATTGTTCATTGGCTTGAACATTTTGATAAACTCTTCAACATGGTTCGGTGTCCTAAGAGAGTAAGGTGGCGATGGCGGCTTACTATTTGAGTAAAGGCGCTTATTCTTGGTGGCTTTACGTGAAACCCACCGATCGTGATTGCTTGGAGCGAGTTTCGGACTCTCATGTTAGAGAGATATTATCCGGCTCCACCCGTGAAGCCAAGTGTCGAGGTTTTGAACCCCGAATCCGTCGAGGACGAGGGTGTTATTGTTATGCGGAGAAGTTTCGTGGACTCCTTCGGATTTGCTTCATCCATTATCCGTCGAGGTGGATAAGATCAAGTATTTTAGCAAGAGGCTGAACCCGCAGTTGAGGATGCACTGTTCAACCATAATTGCAATTCACTTGGTGAATTCATCGAGAAGGCTCTTGGAGCAGAGCTTTTGATCAAGGAGCTTGCTCGGAAGAACCCTTGATTTCTTAGGTGAGAGGACTAGGATGCCGGTTCGTTCAGAAGGACATCGGGCTCCGACGTCCAAGAGGTCGTCTTCTAGTCGTCTTCGTGCTGGGAAATCATCTTCTTCTCCGGCGACGAGTTCGACTGTTGTTTGCTTTAATTGTGATTCAGCGGGGCACGTTAGCACCCGTTGTACTGTGCCAGCTATTGTTTGTTTTCTGTGTGGGAAGCCGGGACACCTTCAGAAATACTGCAGGGGTTCTAATGCCAGAAGATCTCAAGGAAGCTCACGGGCCTCGAGAGATTTTGTTGTTTCAGTCCGTACTCCATCCAAGGGGTCGTATCGGGCTTCGGGAGCCAGAAGTATGGACACCCGAGGAGGAGCGGCGAGCTCATATTTGGACCTTACTCGAGTCGATCAGATCGAGGAGTTCGATGACCCGGAGGATGTTGATTTTGGATACATTTGAGATGTAGCCTTAATTTCTTTCTTTATTTTTCGGATTGATGTTTGACTCGGTCTATACTTTAGTACTGTGGTTGCGAACCATTTATGGTTGATCCATCTTGTAATGATTGTATCTGAGAATCTTGAGATTTGAGGTCGTGTGATGTGTTTTTCCTTCCTTTTGGTGTTGTACCCGAGATTTTTTATATAATCTGGGTAATTGTTCATTTCAATCCGAGACGCCGAGTCGTGAGGACTTGGGTGTGCAGTTGATATGGTCTCGAGGACCACATGTGCGTTGTTATTTTCCTTTTTGTGGCATGAGTCAGTGTTTGCTTGAGCGTTTAGTGCTGACGAGAACGGGAGAGTGTACACCGATGATTATAGACATGTACAATGGGCGGCACCCGCGGGGTGTGTACGCCGGTGTTACTAGTCATGCAATTGGTACGACTTCCTGGCTGATCTCTAGCGGGAGAGTTATGTTTTGGCTGATCTCGTAGTTGGTTGAGTGTTTTTATCCCTTGTTTTACGCCGTGTTCGGGCAGAGGAGACGCGGGAACCCATGGGGTTGGCCCGATTACTCAGGCGAAGCGGTTCGCAGTGAGGAGTATTCCTGGAGATGTTGTTTTCTTATCCTGATGGATAGTTCGTGCCCCGTGTTTTTGCACCCTGAGTTTCGGGGACGAAACTCTTTTTAAGAGGGGGGGTATGTAATATCCGGGGGTAATTTTTTTTTTTTCGTGTTACTGTTGATTTGTACGTATTCATTTGGAATTGTACAAGTGTTGTTGTTTTGGACCGATACAATGTACATTGTATTGGAATATTTCGGGATCGGAATATTTATACTTGTCGTCGGATTGGTTTCGTCATTTGAATGTTGGTTGGAGAGTTTGGATTTTTGGCTAAGTACACTAGCCTTAACGTACGCTATATGGGTAGACTTACGTACGTTATGGGCTGAGTATTACGTACGTTATGCCTGTAAGGTTACGTACGTAATGCTTGGTAGGTGGCAGGAACCTTCCTCGTAGTCGCTTTTAGTAGGTGGGTCGAGCATCTTCCGATCGGATCTCACTATTGCGATCAGCGGACCACGTACGTTAAGAGGTGAGCTCTACGTACGTAAAGTAGGTCTTATTAACGTACGTAATAAGTTCTTGTTTACGTACGTTAAGGCCTTCGTATTTTAGTCCAGTTAGTTCTGGATTTTTCATTACGTACGTTAATGTCTTAGTATAGCGTACGTAATGCCTCTTACATACGTTAACCATAAGTGTATAACGTACGTAACGAATTGGTCAGTCTATTTATCTTGGTTTCGTCTTTCATTTCCTCACGAACCAAAACACATTTCCTCTCCCTACAATCGTCCATTTAGACTTGTTATTGATGTTTAGCCTCTTCCAACTCGATCTCAATCATCCTAGCTTGGATTGAAGCTTGAAGTTGGAAGCTTGTTGGTGCTCCTTTGGTGTTGGAGTCTTCTTCTTGTTCTTCTTTGGTAAGTTCCCTCAATCTCTTGTTCTTCAAGTGATTTTCGAGTTGTTGTTGTTGTTTTCTTCGGGTATTGTTTGATTCATGGAGTATATCATGATTCTTCATGGTTTTGATAAACCTTTGATGAAGAACATGATGGTATTGCTTGAGTTGGATTATGTTCTTGATGTTTTAGATTGGTTGGAGGTTTTAATCATGTCTAGGAAAGATTATGTTAAGATTGTTATATGATTAACATAGTCTTGAGATGATTATTGTTGTTGGTAGTGTTCTTGTAAGATTTTAACCATTTTAGTAAGGATTTATGATAATTCAAGAAGTGATTATCATAATTTGAAAATGGTTGAGTGAATCTTGTGGTTTAATCCGAATTCATGATGCATTGATGAAGGATTTTGTTTCAGACATCATGATTTTTGGGTTGATGATGTTCTTGGGGTGATAATGATAATAGTGATAATATTATCATTGTAGGAGGATCAATTTGATGATATTGGTGATATTATCACTTTGAGATGTTTGTTTTGATGATTGTTCTTAAATGAATCTTGTTGAATGGATTTCACAAGTGTTAAGAACGTGATGATCATGTTAATTGATCATCGAGGTGTTGGAGAATGTTAGAATTCATAGTTGAGGACTATGATATTCGTTCGTGCGGTGTGATCGATTCGTGTTTGAATCGGGCTTTGTCCTTGTCGTTGTTTTCTATTGATTTTGTGTTTTTGAATGAATCGTTTTCATTCAAGGTTGTTCGAGTATTGTGATCGTCGAGAGGCGCCGTTCGTCGTTTCGTGCCAGGACGTTGATCGTGGAAGGACTTTCTCGCCTTCGGTTTGAGGCAAGTTTTATACTTGTACTGGTCAATGAGATTAATGTTATCATATATGTGTATGAATGTGTTGTATCATTTCGAGACATAGTCTCTTCGTGATTTATTGATATTTGGGGATTGTTTGATACAATACCCTTCGGTGATTTTACCAGTTGTGATTGTTATTCGTTAACGGCCGGTTTAAGGCATTGAGATTCTTGTTGTCGATAGCCGGTTCGCGGTATCGATGTATCGATTATTATTGTTGACGCTAATGTCGTTCTGAGGCATCGTTGAATCGTTATTATCGAATTGGAACTATTACTATGAGGTTGCATTAGCCGAATGAAGGCGTTTGATATATTCGTTATCATATCTGTTTTGGTGGTCGGTTTAGAACGCCGGGATATCTATTCTACCGTATCATTGGTTATCGATTAACCGTTTTAAGGTAATCGATGTATTTAATTGGGATTATCGAAGATAATTCCCATCCGTTGTATCATTGGTTATCGATTAACCGTTCTAAGGTAATCGATGTATTTAATTGGGATTATCGAAGATAATTCCCATCCGTTGTATCATTGGTTATCGATTAACCGTTCTAAGGTAATCGATGTATTTAATTGAAATTATCGAAGATAATTCCCATCCGTTGTATCATTGGTTATCGGTTGACCGTTCTAAGGCAATCGATGTATTTATTTGGGATTATCGAAGATAATTCCCATCCGTTGTATTATTGGTTATCGGTTGACCGTTCTAAGGCAATCGAAATGTTTAATTGGGATTATCGAAGATGATTCCCATCCGTTGTGTCATCGTTATCGATTGACCGTCCTAAAGGTAATCGATGTATTGACTTGGGACTGTCAAGGATAGTTTCCATCCGTCGAGTTGTTGTGATCGATTGGTCATTCCAAGGCAATCGAGGTATTTGAATTGGGACTGCCGTGGACGGAGCCCATCCGTGAGTTATTGTTGTCGTGTTGGCCGACTCAAGGCAGCATGCTATTATTCTTGTGAGTTTGGTAATCTTGGGATTGTTACTGTTGTGATTAAATTTGTTTTGGAGGCTAGTCTCGGCTAGTGCTCGATGGGTAAGTCTGGGGCTTGAACCTTCGCGGTTGGTTTCCAGACTGCAATCGGAGTCACGGTCATTGGATGACCTCATTGTGATACGGCCGTGCCGTGGCTTCGCCCTCATTGTGATACGGCTTCGTGCGTGGCCCGGCCCTCATTGTGATACGGCCCGTGCGTGGCCGGCCCTCATTGTGATACGGCCGTGCGTGGCTTCGCCCTCATTGTGATACGGCCGTGCGGTGGCTTCGCCCTCATTGATACGGACTTGGTCGTTTGGCTTCGGGCCATTGTGGTGATTAATGATTTGGTGAGTGACATTCGTGGTATTATGATGATAAATGACTTTGGTACATTGTTTATTAAGGCCAATGTGATGTATCGGTATTCCTGTCGGAGCCTTCGGGCGTTGTGATTCGTATCTATTTCAGTGTTTGGCTTGGGTTACCTTCGGGTGATGTATTGTTGAGTTCTGTATTGATGATTCGCCGTTGGGCACTTATGTTCTAACCTGTTGAGCAGGTGTTGATCGGATGCCGTGGGTATAGTATTCCACGAATGCTCGATTCTTACTTTGGTTTGTGAGCATCTCGTATTACCATTACTATACTATTCATTCTGCCCTTTTGATGCATATCATGTTGTACATGTATTTGATAATCATTATCTGGATGGCCCGACCAGTGGGCGGAACATGTTTTCATGTTTTAGGTGTTTGCGAGGAGAGAGTTGAGACACAGGGGCATGACGGTGGCGACGAGGCATTCAAGCGATACTAGTCCGAGATGTTTTGGTGTTCATGTCGGTCAGGCAGTTGGAGTACTCCAGTTTTGTCAGTTATTGTCATTTTGTATTATCCGAGCAAGGCTCGTGGATGTCGTTGTATTTTATCTGGGCCATGTAGGCCCACTGTTGTCATTGAAATTCCATATCGGAATATTATGTTGGATGTCAGTGTAGGGATTGTGATTCCCCTTTTGGTCAGTTAGTTGTATTTTTGGTCGTGTTAGCCTGGTGGATCTCCTGGTGTGGGGTCCACGACACTGTAATAACCCAATAGGATTTGGGGGTGTTACATTCAATGACTTAATTTTTTTTGGTAAACTATTGATGCTACTCTTCATTAATCTCCATATATTTTCACTTTAAAAATGGTGTTATTAATACTCCACAATCAATTTTTAGGACCTAATCTTTCAATATATATGATTGTCATCTTTTAATGTTTGTTCCTTTATTCTTTTGATTGACCAACAAACCATTAAAATTATAAATGTACTCCCTCTGTCTCGACGAATTTGAGAAGTTTGATTTTTTCCGGTCAAATTTTTTAATTTGACGATAAATTTATGAAAAGATATATTTAATTACGATGTGACATTAATATAAACAGATTTATCATGGAATGTATTTCCTAAAATATTATAACTTTATAATTTTTTTAATTGTAAAATTATAAATAATCACGGTCAAAGCTTGTTCGTTTGACCAAAAAAGTCAAAATGTCTCAAGTTCGTTGGGACGGTGGGATATCATTTAATATGATTATGTTATACAAAAATGGTATGATAAGAAACTATTCTAATTACAAAATCCGTTCCAGTCGAAGTGCGATATTTTGAGTAAAAATGATATATTTAGGAGAAATATCGGATGTTAGATATTTAAGTTTTAAGTATTGATTATGATTGTGTAGTGTAAATTAAAAGGTAAATTTATTGATTATGAGTGTGTGGCGGAGATTAAAAAATAAAACATAATTATTAAATGTAATTTAAAGTATTTAATGAAATATCGCACTTTCAAATAAATATTTTTTGGAGCAAATATTACACTTCGACTAAAGAAAAGAGTACATATTATGGATGTATAAGAAGATTGATGTAAATCACCTAGAAACACTCAAACATGATGAAAACGTCACAAAATTCGCAATAAGCAAGTAAGCAACCATCCAACTCATTTGTGGGTAAAATTATAGGGTTGGGATCCTCTGCAGCACAATACCGTGCTGTGCTGCATCCCAACCATCCGATTACACATACTCGCACATGTGTGTGTGCGTGTTTCATTTGACGCACAGCAGTGTACAGTCGGTACTGTGCACTGGAGGGGACCCTCACCCAAAATTATATCATATTCCCTTTAATAATGCTCTATAGGTGGTAGACACTCGACCCTTAAATTACATGAGACTTTTTGAATTTTATAATTGAGAATTTTGAACATTACTCCTAACTTATTTTCCATCCATTTGCAACTAACAATATTAGTTCGATCTTAATTAAATCTTAGGGCCTGTTCTCTTCGGCATAAAACAATTGAACTAAACTGAACTGAACCGAACCGAACTGAACTGAAAGTAAGCTAGGGATATGATGCAGCGAAAATTACAAGAAATATTTGAAAAATAATATTTTAAAAATTTATTATTAAAATTAATTAAATAAAAATATTAATTTCAATATTATTTTTAAAATATTTATGATGTTATAATTTTACTTTTTAAGTTTTAATATTTTCTTACAGGTAAAATATATCAAATTTAGATTTGTAAAAAAAAAAATCAGCATATATATAATATATATATAAAACAAATTTTCCTACAAGTGTGTTCACTCAACATGCTGGTTACTATGTAGTCGATTCAGTGTTTCTTAATACACTCGGGAACTTGAGCCCATATCTAGGATCTGGGCAGAGGTACCATTTGCCTGACTTCAGAAGAGGGACTCCACCACAAGGAATGTATGAGCAATTCAATTACCGACATTCTTCTTGTCGAAATGTAATTCAATTATCGTCGCTTGTTTTACTCTACACAATTTTATTCGTTTACATGATCTAGGAGTTCATTTCACGCACTAAATTGAAGTCATGGAACCAATAGCTCATCATAGTATGTACGATGATAACAGAAAAAAAGTTATGGATATTGTAAGATGGAAAATAATTGAAGAAATATGGGAGTCAGTGCATAATAATCCCGAGGTGATGGAGCAAGTTTATGGACGAGAAGAAGACGAAGAATTAACCTATTATGAAGACTAGTTAATATTCAATAGTACTATTATCAAAACGTGCATTACAAAATATGATCATTTCACCAATGACAAGTATTATTGTGGTTATTATTATTAGTATTATTGTTGTCATCTATTAAAAAGTATGTACTTTGGACAATGACAAATATTATTGAAATGTGTACTTCTTATAGAAAAAAGAAATTGGCAAAATAATATTTAGCAATATTAACATAATAATAATAATAATATTAATATTAATAGTAAAATCAGTAGTAATTGTAATAATAATAATAATAATTATCATTGTTTTATTACCAGATAAATAAATTAGGAACAAAATTGAACTGAACTAAACTGAACTACTTAGAACTGAACTGGACTGAACTGAATGAACTGAATTGAACTGAATTGAAAATAAGCCGGGGAGAAGAGGCCCTTAATTACCCCTCATTAACCACAACTTGAGCAATTAAATTTAAAAAATAACACAAATATAAAAAATATGTAAAGTTACTAATAATAAGACATAAAACCCAAAAATATAAACAGTTTAAAATAATCATATGCCTTTTTTTTTAAAAGGCAAAAATTTAATATAAAAAATTAAAAAAATGAAATGTCAAAAAAATATTAAAATAATAAATAATATGACATAAAACCAGAAAATATATAAAAAAGTCAAAAGGGCTTAAAATGATTATATGCAATTGAAAGAAAAGGCAAAATCTTTTATAAGAAAAATTATTTTTTATTTTTTTTTTTATTTTTTTTTCTTCCTTCGTGTTTGAAATTTTTATTTATTATTTCAGAATTCTTTTATTTTTATTTATGTGGTAAAATAGTTTGTTGGAGAATATATATGTAACTGAAGATTTAATTGAACTTCTATATGCATTTTTTGTAGCAACTCTCATATGTAGAGATTGTATTACACACTTGTACTGTTTTTTACGGTAAGGAGTCTTGTGCAACCATCCTAAAAAATCCAGAAAATTTCCTACAATTTAAGAGATTGAGGAGGTCTGACCTCCGTATAACATAATTGGAAGATGTATGACGCAATTTTCCTCGCGTTTGTATGATGCATTACTATGGGTGAAGTAGGCATTTTGAAATGAAATTAATAGGCATGCATATCTTGTTTAATATTTCATCGATTTCTACATATTTGCTAGATTCATTCTCTCATACTATTCATATGCTAACAATATCTTTTCCTAATATAAAAACAAATATTAGTATTATAAGTTTTTCCTCGATTTTTCATAATGTATATTTTCAAAATATATTTTTTTACAACTTTTTTATTCACATATAATAAAAATATCAATATAGTCAAATTTATACTCCCGATTTTTCCCTGTTGTATCTATTTCAAACGAAGTATATGTCAAATTCTAAGGGAAATTTCGTGTATAGTCAAAGAAACCAAAGTGTCGTACTAAATAAACTGTCGTTGTTGCTGCTCTCCAAATTATATGCGTTGCTACATTAACACATCAATTAAATTACTTCACCCGTCACATTCAAATTTTACGTTTATCCTTTTTTTTGTCCTTTCAGAAGCTTTACGTTTATAATCCTGGCACACTCACATAAAACAATCACAATCACGTTACCTAAGCTCTGTTTGTCAATGTCAATCCGCTAACTTATAGCGAATGGCTTATCGCGTATAAACTATTAATAAGTGTTGGACAATAGTAGCTTATAACGTTTTCCAGTAGCTTTTAGCGTGTTTTTGAAATGCTACTTAAAGTAGCATTTGAGCTTATAGCTTATAGCGTTTCATTCTTATTCTCAATTTTACCTTCATTACTTTAATTAAATTCCTCATTTATCCTCCATTAAATGAATTTCTTTCTCATTTTAAGCATTAATTACAAATGTTTGTTTATGTAATTTTATTTTATAAATTAATCTAATCTCTAATTTTACCAAACACTTTAAATTTACTCGGATAACTTATCCATTATCCGCTATCTTATCTGCTATAAGTTCTTTTATCTGGTATAAGCTGATTTATCCGCTATATGCTACTTTTTGACAAACAGAAACTTAATCTCCACTATAGATTTATTATAATTACTTATTTATCGTATTTCATTATTCGCTGAAAAAATCAAAATTACACCGACCGTCGAACGTACTGTACAACTAGTAAAAAAGAAAAAGCATCAACGAAGAGGACAATTTAAGGGGTATAAAGGACATTTGAGACCAGCATTCGACAGAAGGCCGTCTTTTTTTTTTAGTATAAAAGTTAGCCTTTCTTTTGAGTTTGAAGAAAAATGAAGAAAACCCACTCATAACCATATTTCATCTTTCAGCAGAAAGGCGCTGTTTTTTTGGGGCGGACTGTTTTTCCTTTATTTCTGATTTCAAATTCTTTTTAGGATTTCTGAAAAGTCAAATGGCGGCAAATTTGGTTCTTGTTCAGAGCTTCTTTACGGAGCGGCGAAGGTACTCTTCTGAAGCTGTTTACTGTTAGAAAAATCCAGAACAACCCTTTTTTTTTTTTATCTTAGTTTCTTGTCTTGGCTTGAATTCCTTCAAGAGTCATATATACGCCCAGAAGGAGCTGTATATGGAGTCCTCAATGTCGTTTGATGTACGATGATATCTTTTTTTGTCGGCGTCGTTTGATGTACGATGATTCTTTTTGTCGGCTTTCTTGATAGAATTGGGTAAAAAGGGTTTGTTGGAATTTCTCTTGTAGTTGAAGTGTTTGGCGGGTGTGGTTAGTTTGTTGTTAAATCTTTTGTGTGTAGGATTTTGATAATGTTTGCTGTCTGTTAGATTATTTAACAGTGGAAGGGAATAGTATGGTGAATCTGGAGAATTAGTTGAAGGGGTGGGCATAGGTTTATTTAAGGATTTTTTTTTTCAGTTTGATTGGTGAATTAGGGTTTATTTAATTTTAGTGAGTGGAGGGAGGATGGGGACAGATGATCGAATGTTGCTTCCGACGGTGGGACCTCCTATAAAGAGAAAATTGAGAAGGAAACAAGCTGGAAGGGGATCATACAGGGGGAGTTAGGATTAGGATTTACATTTCCGAAAGTGCGGGTGGATTTAGGGATTTCGTTGGGTTTATATTTCCAAATTGCGGTTGGGTGTTGGTGTTAGAACTTTGCTCAATCGGGGAAGAATTGAAGATGGGGAGTCGATTGCAGCAAGTGCTGAGGAGCCTTTGTTTCAACACTGGTTGGAAATATGCAGTTTTTTGGAAGCTCAAGCATCAAACAAGGATGTGAGTCGCTTTATTTTTTTCTCACCCATCTGAATGATTCTTTATTTTATAATTTCTTAGTTAGATTTGGCATAGACAGTTAGATGGAGATACCGAAAATAGTAGGGATTTTCTGTCATCCAAAGTGCTTGTATAAATTTTAAAAATTTGAAACGCAATAAGAAAACCCTGTTGTGCTTCAATAGGGTTATGCCGAACTTCTTCAAGCCACCGTGTAAGTTTTAAGTGATTTTTGGAAGTTCAAAACTCTTACTCCAAGCTAGTTTGCTTCCTGTGATCAAAACTGCATGATTCATGAGTTCTGGTTGACTCAATTACTCCCTCGTGTCCTTGTTATCCCATCTTAAAAGGTCGAAGGAGTAAAAATATAAGTCCATTTGTCTAGTTCTCTGCAATTGTTCAAGAGCATTTATAAAAATACCTTTCATTTTAACTTAAAAAAAGAATATGATGGTTCAAATTCCAGTACATACCTTTAGTATTTCTCTCTCCATGAATACTCTCTCTATATTTGTATTTATGAGCAAAGTAGGAAATCAATTTTTGAAAATATTTTTTCACACATTTAACTAACTTATCTTGGTACCAATGAGTTAGTTAGAAGAGACTTGTAATAAGGACCGGAGGGAGTAATTTTGAAGGGAAGTCTTATAGCACTGGCAATTTCACATTAGCTGCTTCCTTCCCAATGCCTCTTTTCGCTAACATGTTAATAGTAGTACATCAATATAGAATATGGTTAAACTATAACCCCTTTACCGACATGTTAGTTAGAAGAGACTTGTAATAAGGACCGGAGGGAGTAATTTTGAATGGAAGCCTTATAGCACTGGCAATTTCACATTAGCTGCTTCCTTCTCAATGCCTCTTTTCGCTAACATGTTAATAATAGTACATCAATATAGAATATGGTTAAACTATAACCCCTTTACCGACATAATGGTCGTGCAAAAGGATTTTCCTGTGTGGCAATCTTATGAAGTTGGTGAAAAGTTTTAGTAGAAAATTATTCTAGCTGTTTTCCTTGGTACAAATTTGATGCAGGATGTTCACTTGGGAGGATGCTTATTTTGATGGAAATCAACATCCTGAAAAGAAGTCGTTCAGTCAAAGAGCAGGCAGCTTGATTGAAGGTCCTTATTCACACGATTTGTTGGGGTTAGCTTTGGCAAAGATGTCTTATCAAGTATATTCTCTTGGGGAAGGGTATGAAACTTACCACCATTCAAGTTAGGCATGCTCCGTAATCATGTGTTATTACCCATATCTTTGATTTTCTGGTTAAATAAATTCATATGTCTAATTAAATATTAAGATTACACACATGAAGTAATGGCTGTGACTGACAATATTAAAATTTTTTCACAATTTTTTACAGGGGAATATTTTGGAAGTAGTGGTTACTATTATTTCACTCTTTTATACATGTTTATGTGAATATATATGAGTGCCTGATAAATAAATATCCTATTTTTGGCCGGACAGGATTGTTGGACAGGTGGCAGTTTCTGGGAAGCATTCATGGATAATTTTGGACGAACATGTTATTGATTCCTCCTCCTCGTCTGAGGTACATTAGCGCAGTCTCGCCTTTTCGAGAATTAAAGGATAATAATTCTTATACGCTTTTTGCGACATTTATTTCCCTTGTTAGTTGCGCCATCAAGTACAAGAACGGGAGGTTTTTTGAAAGATTAAAATCGGAGGATAATAAATCAGATATGTCAAATGGGTTTACAGTCATTTATTGCCTAAGAATGATTATCCTTTTAGTTGTTAGGTACCGATATGTGTCGTGGGTTTTATCGGCTATGCTGAGTGCTTCCATCATAAATAACCGGAACAAGAAGAGGTCGCACATATGAAATGCTTATTTGAGTTTCTAGATTTTCTGCTAGATTGAGGATGAGTAAACCATGTGGAGGTTCGTATTGGTGTTTGACTGTCTATTACTTGAAATGGATATGGCATTAGAAGTGGTGTCTAGTACTTACGACATTTTGTTTAATAGTCTTACGCATTAGTTCTGATTGCATTATTATTATTATAATTCAATTCGGATTAAGTTTGTTCTAATTGAAAAACTTTGCGTTATCCAGTATTCTGGTGGCTGGCAAACTCAGTTTTCAGCTGGCATTAAGGTGAACTTCTGGTCCTAATTGTTTTTATCTCTATTTGATTTTGGCTTTTACAGTTATGAAATGATTAAATATCTCTAAATTCTAATAGGAGATTTTCTTGTCTTGCAGACTATTGCAGTTGTGGCTGTCACTCCACATGGAGTTGTACAGTTAGGCTCTCTGCATAAAGTATGTTCGCCATTTACTTTCTTTCCCCTCTGCATTTCTTTGTGGTCGTACACTCGCATTTTCATTATTTCGTCTTTGGTGGATCAGATTGCTGAGGATTTGAAGCTGATAGACCATATCAGAAACTTTTTCACTGAGATGCAAGATTCATTAGTTGGTTGTGTTCCCAATTCAATAAAAAGCAACGGAGCAAAATCTTGTCTGGTACCTCCCTCCTCCCTCCCTCCCTCCCTCCCTCCGCGTGTTATATATGAATTGATGAAATATTTTCTACTCATCTCTTATAGAATTGCATTCTTTCTCAGTCAGATGTGTGCACACAAATTTCTGATTCATGTGGTCACTACTCCCTACCCAAATTGCAAGGGTCTCTTCCCGAGGATGACGTGAATTTGTGGTCGCAGTTATATCCAGCTCTTGGGGAATCTGTTAATCAAACTCATACTTTCCCTTCAACTGAGGGCTTCTCAAACAAAACTCTCAAAGACAACACACACGGAAGAGCCGACTCCTCAAGGCATGGGAATGAAATCTCACTTCGATCAAGTTCTGGAAATATTCTCACAGGTCATCTACAACAAGACGAGATGGAATCTCTTAACAGCAGAAAATGCGATGGAGAAACAAACGAATTCTGGGATTTAGAAAAACGACCAGAAATTACGAGTGCGCCATCTATCAAGAACTTCGGGATTGACAACAAATCCACTCTGCCGACCAATGGTGCTCAAATGATCACATCCGATCTTCCTTTTGAGACTCATATTTCACCTTTCGGATTTAGTGGTGGATACGAACTGTATGAAGCATTAGGGCCTTCTTTCCACAGACAGAATAATTCCTTTAGGGAGACCCAAAAAACTAGTTCCGATATGGCGGTCGATATTTCCAAGGGAATAGACAGTTGTAGTCTGCTAATGGAGAACTCTGATATACACCTCCTAGAAGCCGTTGTGGCCAAAATCAGTGATCATAAAACTTACGACTTGGAAAGTGAGAAATCATGCCGTGAATCCCTTTTGACTGCTGAGAGAACACCCTGCAATAGTATATGTACTTTTAGTTCGTTGACCTCGTTCGTCCAAGACACATCGGGTAGCTTGAACTCCGTGACATGTGGTGTTGAGTCTTGGAAAGGGTTTTCGTCGGCCAGTTCAAGCAGAGGGAGTGAACATTCCCGAGTACCGGTTAAAATGAATAAAAAGAGAGGTAGACCTGGTGAGAGCTGTAGGCCAAGGCCAAGGGACAGGCAGTTGATTCAAGACCGAATAAAGGAACTAAGAGAGCTTGTGCCTAATGGGTCGAAGGTGATGTTTATTATTGTATTGTCCGCCTTCTGACATTTTGAATAACAAAAGAACAAAATACTGAAATCTTTGTGAATGATACACAGTGCAGTATTGATTCACTTCTTGACTGGACTATTAAGCACATGATGTTTTTGCAAAGTGTTACCAAGCATGCAGAAAAGCTACATAAATGCTCCGCTTCAAAGGTAACAATTTTGATATTTTACTCAATCATACATCAAATTTTTTGCAATGACTTCATCTCGGTTAAGTTAACTCGTTTTTGGAAGAGGTGAACGAGGAAAAAGAAAAAAAGCAAAGAAAAAAAGCAAAGCAAAGAAAATACAGAAAAGAAAAGAAGAGCGGTCTTATTTTGAATTACCTGGTGAAATAATCAGTTTACTGTGACATGTTCCACACGCTTGATTCAGACTGAAAAAAGAATCAGTATCGTTTATGCCTTGGTTTG
Organism: Orobanche coerulescens; assembly: GCA_033398695.1. Taxonomy (NCBI): domain Eukaryota; kingdom Viridiplantae; phylum Streptophyta; class Magnoliopsida; order Lamiales; family Orobanchaceae; genus Orobanche; species Orobanche coerulescens. The sequence goes on from CM065801.1 coordinate 14,614,126, forward strand.
AATTTTCAGTTGCTTGACAAGGACAGGGGTATTCGGAGATTTTCCTGTCGCGAGCAGGGTTCGAGCTGGGCTGTGGAAGTAGGGAATAACCAAAACAAAATTTGCCCCATAATAGTGGAAAATATAAATATGAATGGGCAAATGTTGGTGGAGGTAATGGTTTTTTATTTTTTTTTTTTATTTTTTTTTTCAGAAATGTCGGGTGTGTCCGGGACATAAAATAATAATCTATTATGTTGGTTGGTGTAGATGTTGAGCAAAGAGTGCGGACAGTTTCTTGAAATAGCTAAAACCATCAGAAGCTTGGGTCTAACAATTCTGAAAGGCGTGTCGGAAGCCTATGGGTATCAGACATGGATGTGCTTTGTGGTTGAGGTACACATCTATATGACAAAATTGGGATTTATATATATAAATTGCTGTGTCATGTATCTGATGTATTTATTGGGTGTGGTAGGGGCAGAATAACCAAATCGTGCACCGGATGGATGTCTTATGGTCGCTATGCAGCTTTTGCGACCTTAATGACCAGATTATTTATGACTCGGACGAGCACTGAAGATGCTGAGTGTGTGTGTGTGTCTGTGTGCGCGGGTGTACTATATTTTCTCTCAGAATTTGGATGAGTGTGGTTTTTGTTATTCTAGTTTCCTTTCTTGTTTGTATACCGTGTGTGATACTGGTAATCTTGGTTTGACATTTTTTTTTTATTTTCAAAGATTTTCGAAATGTATGTCGATTGTCTTCGGTGGCAATATGTTTACGCTATACTATTGAAAACTCATCCTCACCTCGATGGGGGTCTTCTAATTTGCTACTAGGACGAGAGCTGTTCTTCGCATCTGGAGCCGTGCTCCGAACAACTCATGGTCTTATTCATGTGTAATTTTAGGTCTCAATACCCTCCCCAACATTCGAACTCCATACATTTATTTAGGTTAAGTTGGTGGTCGTTGCAAGTTTTTGGTATTATCATAAAAAATCTCGGACTAGGCCAAACGTCCTGGTACCGTGAAATTCCAGGACTGGGGCATACTTGCGTCATGAATCTATTCATGAAAAACCGTCAAGAATAGCCACATTGTTTTTGTAAGAAAATATTTATCAGTTTTCATTTAAAGACTCGCATATTATGCTTGGAAATTAAGATGGTAGATAATAATAATATGACAGTTATTGGGTAGGCTATAAGAATAAGATGGAACCATAGGGGGCTAAAGAAAATTTCTATGTATTATTATTTTATAGGCCGTCCAATAAATGGGCATAAAAAATTTTAATGACTTATCTTGACCTGATAAGGTTCCAACACATGCTCCTTTTAAAAAAATAGAGAAAAATATTATATATAATCTACTATCAATATTATAATTAAAAAAGGTTTTCTATAATTCTAAGACGAACATCTATTTGACATAATCATACTACTATGCTCATCAAAATCACAAGATTTTCAATCACTAACTCGAACTCTTTGTGAGATAATCACACTACTCAATTTGTCAAAGTAACAAGGTCTAGAACAACATAAAATTCGAGTTCGTTCTAGGCTAAAATTATATGAACATGTACAACACTAATGATATGCTTATCCTAAGCAATAATTTAGTTAAAATTATGTACATATCACAATCCTCAATAAAATAACTAGTCATAATCCAAGAAATAATAATCAATCCTCAAATCATGATATAGGTTTTAAGAACTTCTTTAAAAATATGAATTAATCCATAAAAACGTTCAATAATCGTCATCATATTCATAATCAGCATCATCAACTGTTAGTCAATTTGAAAGAACAAGAAGTTAGCCATAGCTATTGTTGAAGAATAATAATCACAATTCTCGGCAAGAAAACCCTTCCTAGTCTTTCTCCAAGCCACAATATGATGATCCAAGATGAATATCTCAAGTCCTCAAATCTCCAAGACGGCTGGAAATACAATATGGAGAAAAATTTAAGTGTGAGTCTGACAAAATGAAAGGGGTGAGCTGAATTATACAAATGGTAAAGTCACTTACGTATGTTACTATCACTAATTACGTACATAAGGCGCTTTACGTATGTAACACTGGCTCACTAGCGTAAATAATGGAATCCCCATAGCCTAAGTCTAAAGTTTAACACCCAAAGATATTCGAATCATATTACAGCATTATGAAACTATTTCTAGGATTCACCAGGTTAATAATACTCATTCATAATATTACACACATAATCACTTTCATTAGTACAGATTACACGAGAGTTCATATACAATCTCCAACCAACGACAATTACAATAATAAGAGTTCAACAGATCTAGGAACACAACAACGAAAAATAAGAGAACAAAATAACGATAACAAAAACAACTCGTGACTATTACTTAAGTAGCCCGTCATCTTCATCCTGGCCTTGTGTTGCTCTCTGATATTTCAGTATCTGACTCTCTGATCAATATCTAAACATATGAAACATGTAGGGATTAGCTACTAGAATTTGCTAGTGCAAGTATGTTAATCGAATGAATTTATAAACTCTGCATTTTAACAAGTTCCAATAACATTTCCAAGAGTTTTCAATAATATTATGGAATATTATAATCATATCAAAACATCAAGAACAATAAATAAATACACTCAGCTACTTTTCGTGACTGAGCGCACGTGGCACAAGTTCTCAAGAGCTCCGTAGGACTCTCCCAAGGAGGAAGACCCCCTCGCCTGTGATCCAGAACACATAATACAAATCTTAAGACCCATCGAATCCTCTCCATGTTGTTGGAATATTTTGTTCCATACAAATATATAAAAGTATTTCGATGATGTGTTAATCACCAAGAAAAACAACAACTCACTACGCCATAAGTGCTCATATGCAACGCATATTTCCAGTGTTGCAAGGAAAAGTATTGCAATAGCCCTCAGATCTTTGGTCTTTTGCAATACTACTCAACTAGTATAACACCCGTGTAATTACACGGGAACACAAAAAATATTTTTTATGTAAATATATAATATATAAATCGTTCATTATAAATTTCATAATACTTATTTATAAACTACACTATTTGTTCTGTTTATGATTACACCATTCTTATCGCAAGAAAAGATTTCTAGTCTTTCCTGATCTTCACTCTTGATATGGCTACATAAAGCTAACCATGACCGAATACGGGTCGATATGAGAAAGCGTTTGACCTTGACTCTTAAATATAGTCATGGTAAAGCTCATAATAAGTGGGAACTGGCGTATTTGAAATTTAAATGGTAATCTGATATTTAAGGGGCTTAATATCAATTGTGGAATAAATACTTTACTCTCAGAATTATTCCCCGAATTTTTTTGTTCAATAATATGGTTACATGTTTGGATAATTATTAATGATGTGATATTGCATAATTATGATGATTGATCCATATTTTGAATTAGCATAATTGAAACTCTAACTTACGATTTTAATATGTGATTTGGAATTCGAGAACACTTGATACTATTCAAAAAAATTCATTGAATATACTTGATTTTGACTTTTAGAGGGTAGAAATTTTTCATATACTATCAGAAGTGCGATATATCCGCTTGTCTTTTGAAATTATAGACATCACGTAATCGTTTACTATCTCCACAACGTGATATGTCTGCTTGTCTTTTGAAATTATAGACATCACGTAATCGTTTACTATCTCCACAATGTCGTTTGTTGGCGCCATGGTTGCTCTTTCTTCAAAAAATTACTTTATGAAAAGTTACTTTTAAGTGAATAATAGTGCTTTCAACAATGGTTGCAATATGATCTTCGGCATTCCGGATTAGTAAATATCAAGAATATCAATCAAGATTTCTCTATCGACTTCTTCACTCTGCTCACCATTTACAATTTCGAGGATTCATTCGGAGAAGTTCTTAATTTCTTGTAGATGATGATATGACATTATTTGTGTAATATCCGCAATTTCGGATTTCCAGTAATTTTCATTTTTCGGCGGAGGTCCGTTTCGACGACTCACTTTTGACCGTTTCGTCATTCTGAGAATATTTAATTCTACACTTTTTGTCATCCGAGTTCGTTTCGGTATCGTTTTGTTGAGTTTCGTGTTCTTAAATGACTTTTCCGCACTTGAGTTCGATTCTCGCGAATCTCGTCCGAAAATGTTGTTTCGAGTTTCTCGGAAGTCCATTTAATGTTATTATTCATGTTGTAAGCTTCGGTTTGGTGTTTCGATCGTGTATCGTGTATTTCGGACGTTTTGGGCCATTTTCGTAATTTCCCAAAGTTTGGGGTAATTACTTTCATTGTCGAATTTCGAGCCCTCGGGTGGTCGGAATCGGGTGTTCTCTTAGTATTCGGATTCGTCTTTGCGAGTACTTCATAATCGTGTTTTCGGTTTACGTTGGTCGGAGTTTGGGATTTTGGACCGTCGGATCGAGGCTGGCCGGCGAGCTGGCCGAGCTTGGCCGTAATGGCGGCGATATGGCCGTAATGTGCGATTCGTGCGTATGCGACCTTCGATTACGTCGTAACATGTCCGAGAATCGTCCGAGAGTTCGGCCTTGGCGATTCGTCGTAGGCCTTGGCGATTACGTGCGTGGCCGGCCAGTCGGCTATTTATAGGCACGGACCGAGTCATCCGCCATTTCTCATCTTTTCTTCATTCCTTCCGCGATTTTTCACCCTAGATCGATGGTTTTGAGTAGAATCAACTTATATAAACATGTTTTGGAAGTTGGGATCATGGATTAACATCATCTTCCACCGGATCGAAGGTAAGAACACCTAAACTTTTGGTTTTGGATGTTCTTGAGGTTTCTTGGTGTTTTGGCCGATTTGCTTCGTTTTGATTCATATTATTGTTAGAACTTGATTGTAAACTCGTAATCATTCAATACCCTTGAAGTTTTGTGGACCGGATTTGAGTATTTCTTTGAATAATCGATTAAATTGGACTACGCCCTCAAAGTGTCCGATAAAATGCTTCAATGGGTAGAACTTGGGAAGTTCCATACGTTTTCGTAGAATTGTGATTGAATTGATATCGTTGTGACTTAGGAGCGAATTCTTGTGAAGAACTCGAGTCGGAACCCTTCCGTTCGTTGCCTTCTTTGGGGTCCGAGCTTCCCGGTCGAACCGTGTTCTTGGAGAGCGTTCGGTAGCGGTTATTAAGGCAAGTATCTTACTATACGACTTGTATCTTGCGACTAGTAATTACGTATGAGATGTATGATGACTTTGCTTGCCTTCGTAATTATGTTCCGTTTGAGTTGGTTGTGTTTTCCGTAATTTGAAGGCTTTGTGATAATAGTGTTATATCAGTATACGTGTTAGGCGTTGTGCCATTTGTGCAGGAATGCGACGTACATATGGGATGGTTGTACACTTGGTGGTGCAATGTATTGTGTACCGAATGTGTGTTATATTGGTTAAATGTCGTTGATTGATGATAGTTGTTGCGAGTGTCGAGGTTGTGTTATGTGCGTGCAATGTACGATTTTGTGGTGATCAAGGTGATTGATTAATTGTACTCATTGTTGTATGTAATGTGGATGTGAATATGTGTATGACCGCTAAGTTCACTCGTGTTGGTTCGACGGGACCTACGAGGATTCGTGGCAGTGGACTACGGGATCAGAACTTAGTGAGTGCGAGGTCAATCGTCTTTGATGCAGCGAGGCCTACGATAACGCATGGCAGTGGACCATGAGTTTCGGACACAGTGCGTCCAACCGGGTGAGCTCGACGGGGCTTACGGTGACACGTGGCAGTGGACTACGGTGTCAGGACTGTGTGTGTGATTGTGGTGATTGATATAGTCCGTGCGGGTTGTTATGCCTACGGAGACACGTGACAGTGGATCACGGTGTCGGAATTGGGTATGTTTGGTTAATAGTCCGTGTGGGTTGTTGAACCTACGGAGACACGTGACAGTGGATCACGATGTCGGAATTGATTATGTTTGTTTAATTGTGCGTGATGTAGTCCGTGCGGGTTGTTGAACCTACGGAGACACGTGACAGTGGATCACGGTGTCATGAGCATGATACTTTTCAAATCAAAGTTTTTAAAGGAAAAGTTTTAAGAAAGAATGTTGGGCCGAGTCCCACGAGATTTATGGAAATGTTTCCCGTATTGTAAACTGTTGAATTATGAAACAAGTTTTGGGTTAAGGCCCTTAAGTTTTTCGAAAGGTTTGTGAATCAGGACTTGAGGTCTTAAGGTTTTGAAATTTTAAAAATTCCCGAGATGATAATCTTATTTTCGAATGCTTCATATCTAATCTTCACTTGAGAAAACCTCCACGGAATATTTGATACTTGATTATTATATTTGATCTCGATTATTAATTGCTTGTTAAATTTCGTATGATTTGATACTTGCACTAGTAAAACAGTGGAGTTTACTAACCCCAGAAATCGGGGGTGGATGTCTGTTTGCGTCGGTACATGCCGATTCGAGGCGATCACAGGATTGGCACAAGAGGATGACGAGCTACGATACTAATCATGAGTCGAGAGTTATTTTGATTTTGTTGTGTTGTCGAGTTGATTTCGAGTCTTCCATGTATTGTATTTCACTGTGTGGGTAATGTTAATTAAGTTAGTTTTATCGATTGGGTTGTGTGACCTCATCGGTCTGTGTATTCACGTGTAAGTGACCATATCGGTCTGTATCATTTTATTGTTTGACCCTGGTCGGGCAAGCATTTGGTTGCAATGATGAATGAGTTACGATTATAAATGAACAACAACAAAAGGAAATGAATATCCTTATAACTGAGTAAGAATCAACTTACTCAATACCGGTGACAATTATCCTTCCACGAACAACGTCCTAATTGAGATATCGGTCGCTCGAACAACCTTGAATTATACAATATCCAACAACTCGTTCAATATACGAATCAAACACGAATATAACGAACTCAAAACGTCGATACGATTAAACTAAGTTCATTGGGGCATTATATCGAATACGCTGTGGCCAAAGTCCGGTTGTTTACAATCAAATCTCAATAAGCCACTATTAATTCCCCCAAGAAGTGTTAATCGATCCATCGAAAACGGATGAAAAACGAGATCGGGGACAAATCCCCCGAAAAGTCAATTCGAAGGAAATCAAGAAATATACTTCGATTCGACGAAGAACAATGGATAAAATGATGTTAAACACGAGAATACTACCAAGATTAATCATACCCATCATGAATTAATCAACAACACGGAACGAATCGGACGAAAATGCAAAAAACCCCAAATTCACGAAATTAGGGTTCTAAGGAAGATTACCTTGATTCGCTGGATCAAAGGATGATAACGGATGATTGATTGATGTTATGAACTCAAGAACTTCATGGATTTGTTGTTAAACAACATGGCAGATCCTTGTGGAAAGGGTCTACGGCGTGTAATATTCCCATATGGTTTTGGGGATGTTACAATTATGGTATCGGAGCTTAGGTTGCGGAAACCTAGGCTGTCGGGTCGAGTCAAGTCGTGAATTGTCGAGTAATGTGTTGTCTTGTCGTTCGAGTCGTCAGTGACAAATTGAGTTGTGCGTAGTCACGACGTGTCAGTTATGTTGTCGAGTGAGATTAGTATCGTGGGCGACTGTCACCTCCGTGCGACCTGTGGATGTAAGTCTCCTCCTTTATGCGTAATACCTGTGTATTTCGATTTTATCATAGTGAGTTAATTGCGGTGCATGATTTTGTTTACACAGTATTGTGTGATGTAGTTGTGTTTAATACTTGTGGTACATGGTATGAGTATAGCTGGGCGTATTGTTGTTTTACTTTTGAACCACCGTGTGGGGTGGTATGGTGTGAAAGATGTAAACCTTGATGGGTTCTGTGAAGATATCAACGGTAGAGTTTGTGAGAAACTCCGATGAATGATTTTGCTGTGTGTTTAGACTTGATACCACGAGATGCATTTGATTGAATTGGCGACCCTGGTTGCCATTTGAGTATGTGGTTTTAAATTTGACTGTTTTTGGAATGTTGTAATTTTTGTCCGCTATGGGTAACTTTAAGAATATTTTCTGAAGGACTTTACAGTTTGAGAATTTTTGTAGAAATCGATTTTTAGAAAATATTTTGGTGGTTCGGTCAAACCACGGTTTATATAGATTTTTAAAATTTGTAAATTTTGACAAATGGCCGTGTATTTTCAAATGACACCATCAGACGGTATTTGAAAAATGTGTTTTGAAGTACTTCGGACATTGTAAAATATTACCGTCGTTTTGTTTATGAACTAAAGGATTTCGGGAAATCTTTATTTTGCAGAACGATTTTTGGTTTTTGGGATTTTGAACTTCTTATGTCCATGTGTTGGGGCTAGGTGGTTGTGATAAGTTTGTAGTGTTGTTGTGCTCGCCGGAGATTGTTTTAGTGTTTTCTAAATGTTGAGATACATGGTTTTGATTAAATGACCAAGGTATTAAACAAAGTGCTCTCAAAATTTCACCCCAGCAAAATCTTTCGAACTCGCGAATTTTTTTTATATTATCATTCGAACAAATACCTCGATAAACTTGTTTTTTTTAAAAATATTACCGGTGTTGGACCACAATGGTATGCTTAATGTTTTAACCATGTATGCTGAGGTATAGGTCGTTCATCCTTGTCAATGTGAACGTGTGAATATTGCATTGTGCTGCTGATTGTGGGCTTATGTCGATTATGTGAGGTTTGTTTTATCTTGTTATTCTGATTGGTTGTCCGTTCAGTATGCTAAGGGGTCGAGGTCGAGGCCGAGGCCGTGGCCGTGGTCGTGGTCGTGGTCGTAATCGGGAGCAGGAGAGGGCGACTCCCTCCTTGCCGAGTACCAATCAGCTCAGTACAGATCAGGGACATTCGACTAGCATTAATGTTGACGTTGGCGCCGCCACCATCCTTCGTCAGGTGGTTGACCAGTTAGTGCAGATGAATCAGGCCGTACGTCGGGATGAGAACCCAAATAGGGATAACGGAACTAGTAAGTGGTTACGAGATGTGATGAAGATGCAACCGCCCCGTTTTGTGGGTTCGTCTGACTTGTTAGGTTGGGAAAACTGGCTCTTCCAGTTGGATGTAATATTTGATGCCGTAGCTTGTCCGGATGATAGGAGGGTACCCATTGCTCAAGACCTACTCGACAAAGAAGCTGCAGACGGTGGCACGCCGTAGTGCTGCAGATCGTACACCTACATGGGCCGAGTTTAAGACCGCCATGGAGGCGCAGTATTGCCGTTACTGTTCGTGAACGCAGGATTGTTGAGTTTTCTCGGCCACGCCCAGATGTGTCGATATCCCGGCGATAGTCGATTATAACCGATTGGCTTATGTTCGTGATCAAGTGAGAAGCGGACAAGGTCCGATACTTCAATATGCGCATGAAACCCCATATCCGTGAGAGTATGGCTCCGCTCATGTGTACCACCACGAAGGAATATCAGGACCGAGCTTTAGCCATTGAGATGGCCGTTTCTGTGACGGAATCTGGTTCAGAGAGTAAGAGACAGAAGACCTCGAGAAATTTTTCAAGAGGCCTGAGGAGTGAGATCCGTGAGCCTGTTGCTTCGCAGTTTCCTTCTGGGAGCACTCCTCGTTCGGTTGACCAGTCTAATAACCTTACCCCAGAGGCGAGTAAGACGATCAGTGTGAAGACCTGCTTTAACTGCAGTCGTGTAGGCCATGCGAGACAGAATTGTCGTTCGCCACCGGTTAATTGTTTTAAGTGCGGCCAACTGGGGCACCAAGCGGTGCATTGTGAGACCGTTGCCAGGATGTTCGGGAATCGGGTTTTCGTTCCTACTCGGGGAGGGACCGGTGGTGTACTTTGTTGTAGTTGTGTATCGTACTTTGTGCTGTAATTCGTGTAGAGATTGATATTTGTTGCGTGAACCTTTTGGTTTTGTTTCTATTCTATCATGATGTTTTATTTTAAGTTTCGGGACGAAACTTAATTTTAATAGGATAGAATGTAATATCCGGTATTCTCGTTTTCCGTTATCTTGAATTGTTTGTGTTTTGACGTCAGACATTTTCTTGTTGATGAGAATCGGAATGATTTCTATCGTAATACTCTATTTGTTTCTATCGCATAGCCGTTTTAGTCGGGTGCGACTTGTTGTCGCGTACATTTATTTGATCAAATGTGTGCATATGATGTGGTATGTGATGCGTCGTTAATTGATCGTTATTGTTTTGAATCATTGCCGATGGCGTTGTTATGATAAATCGTGAGGCGTGTTTTCACGCTGTATATTCTTTCGCAATGCTTGTAACGTTTCGCCAATGGGCGAAAGTTATGCGTTTCTTGTGTATCTCGTTGAGGTTTCCTGTTGGGATATTGCTTCTCCCTACTTATTTTAAGTTTCGGGACGAAACTTCTTTTAAGGAGGGTAGAATGTAATATCCGCAATTTGATTTCAGAATTTTCATTTTTCGGCGGAGGTCCGTTTCGACGACTCACTTTTGACCGTTTCGTCATTCTGAGAATATTTAATTCTACACTTTTTGTCATCCGAGTTCGTTTCGGTATTGTTTTGTTGAGTTTCGTGTTCTTAAATGACTTTTCCGCACTTGAGTTCGATTCTCGCGAATCTCGTCCGAAAATGTTGTTTCGAGTTTCTCGGAAGTCCATTTAATGTTATTATTCATGTTGTAAGCTTCGGTTTGGTGTTTCGATCGTGTATCGTGTATTTCGGACGTTTTGGGCCATTTTCGTAATTTCCCAAAGTTTCGGGTAATTACTTTCATTGTCGAATTTCGAGCCCTCGGGTGGTCGGAATCGGGTGTTCTCTTAGTATTCGGATTCGTCTTTGCGAGTACTTCATAATCGTGTTTTCGGTTTACGTTCAGGTCGGAGTTTCGGGATTTTTCGGACCGTCGGATCGACCGAGGCTGTTGGCGAACTGGCGAGTAACGGCGTAATGGCGGCGATGCGGCCGTAATGCGATTACGTCGTAACAGCCTTCGATTCGTCGTAACATGTCGGCGAATCGTCGCAGAGTTCGGCCTTGGCGATTCGTGCGTAGGCCTTGGCGATTACGTGCGTGGCGGCCAGGTCGGCTATTTATAGGCCTGGACCGAGTCATCCGGCCAATTCTCATCTTTTCTTCATACCTTCCGCGATTTTTCACCCAAGAACGAAGGATTTGAGTAGAATCAACTTATATAAACATGTTTTGGAAGTTGGGATCATGGATTAACATCAACTTCCAACCGGATCGAAGGTAAGAACACCTAAACTATTGGTTTTTGGATGTTCTTGAGGTTTCTTGGTGTTTTGGCCGATTTGCTTCGTTTTGATTCATATTATTGTTAGAACTTGATTGTAAACTCGTAATCATTCAATACCCTTGAAGTTTTGTGGAACGGATTTGAGTATTTCTTTGAATAATCGATTAAATTGGACTACGCCCTCAAAGTGTCCGATAAAATGCTTCAATGGGTAGAACTTGGGAAGTTCCATACGTTTTCGTAGAATTGTGATTGAATTGATATCGTTGTGACTTAGGAGCGAATTCTTGTGAAGAACTCGAGTCGGAACCCTTACATTCGTTGCCTTCTTTGGGGTCCGAGCTTCCCGGTCGAACCGTGTTCTTCGGAGCGTTCGGTAGCGGTTATTAAGGCAAGTATCTTACTATACGACTTGTATCTTGCGACTAGTAATTACGTATGAGATGTATGATGACTTTGCTTGCCTTCGTAATTATGTTCCGTTTGAGTTGGTTGTGTTTTCCGTAATTTGAAGGCTTTGTGATAATAGTGTTATATCAGTATACGTGTTAGGCGTTGTGCCATTTGTGCGGGAATGCGACGTACATATGGGATGGTTGTACACTTGGTGGTGCAATGTATTGTGTACCGAATGTGTGTTATGTTGGTTAAATGTCGTTGATTGATGATAGTTGTTGCGAGTGTCGAGGTTGTGTTATGTGCGTGCAATGTACGATTTTGTGGTGATCAAGGTGATTGATTAATTGTACTCATTGTTGTATGTAATGTGGATGTGAATATGTGTATGACCGCTAAGTTCACTCGTGTTGGTTCGACGGGACCTACGAGGATTCGTGGCAGTGGACTACGGGATCGAACTTAGTGAGTGCGAGGTCAATCGTGCTTTGATGCAGCGAGGCCTACGATAACGCATGGCGGTGGACCATGAGTTTCGGACACGGTCGTCAACCGGGTGAGCTCGACGGGGCTTACGGTGACACGTGGCGGTGGACTACGGTGTCGGACTGTGTGTGTGATTGTGGTGATTGATATAGTCCGTGCGGGTTGTTATGCCTACGGAGACACGTGACAGTGGATCACGGTGTCGGAATTGGGTATGTTTGGTTAATAGTCCGTGTGGGTTGTTGAACCTACGGAGACACGTGACAGTGGATCACGATGTCGGAATTGATTATGTTTGTTTAATTGTGCGTGATGTAGTCCGTGCGGGTTGTTGAACCTACGGAGACACGTGACGGTGGATCACGGTGTCATGAGCATGATACTTTTCAAATCAAAGTTTTTAAAGGAAAAGTTTTAAGAAAGAATGTTGGGCGAGTCCCACGAGATTTATGGAAATGTTTCCGTATTGTAAAGCTGTTGAATTATGAAACAAGTTTTGGGTTAAGGCCCTTAAGTTTTTCGAAAGGTTTGTGAATCGGGACTTGAGGTCTTAAGGTTTTGAAATTTTAAAAATTCAGATGATAATCTTATTTTCGAATGCTTCATAGCTTATCTTCCCTTGTGAAAACCTCCCGGGAATATTTGATACTTGATTATTATATTTGATCTCGATTATTAATTGCTTGTTACATTTCGTATGATTTGATACTTGCACTAGTAAAACAGTGGAGTTTACTAACCCCAGTGTCGGGGGTGGATGTCTGCTTTGCGTCAGTACATGCTGATTCAGGGGAGCAGTCACAGGATTGGCACAAGAGGATGACGAGCTACGATACTAATCATGAGTCGAGAGTTATTTTGATTTTTGTTGTGTTGTCAGAGTTGATTTCAGTCTTCCGCTGTATTGTATTTCGACCCCTGTGTGGGTAATGTTAATTAAGTTAGTTTTATCGATTGGGTTGTGTGACCTCATCGGTCTGTGTATTCACGTGTAAGTGACCATATCGGTCTGTATCATTTTATTGTTTGACCCTGGTCGGGCAAGCATTTGGTTGATTATGGATGTTTAGCCTGGTAGATCCTTGTGGAAAGGGTCTACGGCGTGTAATATTCCCATATGGTTTTGGGGATGTTACAATTTGTCCAACAATTAATCTCATAATTATGAGTTTGCAATGATGCTCAAATGAAGAAGAGCTTATACTTGAATAACCAATATATGCATTGTCCTTTGTTACAACTTCATATGTACAATTATACTAAATAATTATGGCAAGGATAATTCTAGTAATATTTAAAATAAAAAAAGCTTTTAGAAATGCATAAGAGATTTTGACTTATAACTTAAAATTAAGCACTTCTCAAATTACAATAAAAAAATATAATAGTAGTATATATAATTTAATTACTTGTATGACCTATTATAAATATACCTGTTAATTTAGAAAACTACATCCAAGTCATAGCCTTAAAATTATCCAGAAATTTAACAATTATAATATAAGAATAGCTTGAATAAGTTAAAAATATACATCAGAATTTTGTCCTAATTAAAAACGACCTTAAAATTTTAAAAAATTACAAAATAAAAAACTCAATTGATTTGATTGAAGTGAAACGGCATATTTATGCTTATATGATATTTTTTCAAACATTTAGCTTTATATTTAAGAGTATTAAAGTATACCCATTTTACATTAAAAAATAGAAAAAGAGTTGAAGTACTTTTATTAATTTCTGAAACTTGTAATACAAAAAATCTCGTTTGGTTGAAGTGAAACTATATGTATATTCATTTTAAAATAGATTTTGGAATTACAAAGTAAGGAGATTATGACTTATAACTTAAAATTAAGTACATCCCAATTTGCCAAAAAAACAAAAAAGAAGCAGCATCATCATAGTATATATATATATAAGTGAATTACTTGTATGGCTTATTGTAAATATACTAATCGCGGGGTTAACTAAGAAAACTACATCCATATCATAGTCTAATTAAAATTATCCCCATTTTTTAAAAGTAAAAAAATGCTCAATTTTGTTTTGTAATATAAAATGAGCCGGAAAAAGTTATAGGGTACTTTTCAGGCATTGAACTTCATAATTAAGAGTATTAAATTCAAGAAATTTAAATTCAAAAGAAGAGAAAAATAATTAGAGTATTTTTAGATTTGTGAAACTTGTATTACAAAAAACCTAAGTGACATTTGGTTCACTTGAAACTTTATATCATTTTTATATGATATTATTTTCAAACATTTAACCTAATATATAGAAGTATTAAAGTTGGCACAATTTATATTCAAGAGAAGCACTTTTAATAATTTCGGAAACTCGTATTAGAAAAAACCTCAATTCATATCTGATTGTGTTAACTGTATTTGATGAAATTTTAGTTCCACATTTTTCTTGGTCCTTTTTTTTTGCCAAAATAATCTAAATCGTTAAGTATTTAACGGTTTCTGTATATGGCCAAAAAAGAGATAATTTAATCCTTATATTTGAAAAAAATTATATAAATTATTTGGAATTTAAAATACAAAATCAAATCCAAAACTTTCAAAAATATATAGTTGATTTTAAAAGTGGATAAATTTAAAAAAAAATTAAAAAAGCAATTAAAACGATCAATTTTTATTTTTTAAAATTCTCTTTGTACAAAGATCTACGAATTAGTATACTATTAAATTTAATTTCTTATATATTTTGAAATATCTCTTTAAAAATTCTTAAAATCAGTAATTGTATAATTTATTAAATATAAGTTTTTTCATTTATTTTGTTATTTTATATTAATTAAATAAAATTTAAAAATAAAATAGATTAATTGATTTATTCCATAGTTTCTTTGATTTATTTATAAATAATAATTAAAATCATTGTTTCTACAATTTCAATAATATTTTTTAATAAGATTATTTCGATTTATTTAATTGATTAGGACTTCAAGTACCTTTTAAATTATATATATTCAACACTTCTTTTGCAATACTCCCAAACATCTTTCATTTCAGTTGATAATTTTTATTAATATACCTAATTATAGTGACTAACTAATATAAACTAATTAATTAGTGGAATATATAATATTTCCGCGAGATTTTAGGTTTAAGTTTTTAATATATATTGCACACTACTATATTAAATTTCTCTTTGTTTGGGATTTATATTTTTAATTAATGAAAATATGAAATATTTTTGTAAATATAATGAATTCTTATTTATTCATAATTTATATTCCTTAATTCGTAAAAATTAATAAGGTAGGTAGGAGTTATTTGAGGTATAATTATAATGTAATTAATGCAATGATGATTATGCCAGTAATTGATTATGTGTCAGCTGAAGCATGAGAAGTTGACACATAAGCACCCGAAGCACCAGCAAAAGACATGTGGCAGCCGAAGCATGAGAAGCTGCCACTTAGACTCAGCGTATTCTGCATTAGTATATAGGGGAGATCAGTGTTGCACTATGTAATATCCGCAATTTCGGATTTCCGGTAATTTTCATTTTTCGGCGGAGGTCCGTTTCGACGACTCGCTTTCGACCGTTTCGTCATTCTGAGAATATTTAATTCTACACTTTTTGTCATCCGAGTTCGTTTCGGTATCGTTTTGTTGAGTTTCGTGTTCTTAAATGACTTTTCCGCACTTGAGTTCGATTCTCGCAAATCTCGTCAAAGCTGTTGTTTCGAGTTTCTCGGAAGTTCATTTAATGTTATTATTCATGTTGTAAGTTTCGGTTTGGTGTTTCGATCGTGTATCAGGTATTTCGGACGTTTTGGGCCATTTTCGTAATTTCCCAAAGTTTGGGGTAATTACTTTCGTTGTCGAATTTCGAGCCCTCGGGTGGTCGGAATCGGGTGTTCTCTTAGTATTCGGATTCGTCTTTGCGAGTACTTCATAATCGTGTTTTCGGTTTACGTTGGTCGGAGTTTGGGATTTTTCGACCGTCGGATCAACCGAGGCTGGCCGCCAGCTGGCCGAGTAACGGCCGTAATGGCAGCGATGCGGCCGTAATGCCGATTCGTGCGTAATGACCTTCCGATTCGTACATAACATGTCCGGCAGAATCGATCCAGGAGTTCGGCCTTGGCGATTACGTGCGTAGGCATTGGCGATTACGTGCGTGGCGGCCGGCCAGGTTCGGCTATTTATAGGCCTGGACCGAGTCATCCGGCCATTTCTCATCTTTTCTTCATTCCTTCCGCGATTTTTCACCCTA
The DNA here is from genome assembly GCA_033398695.1 of Orobanche coerulescens. Classification (NCBI taxonomy): domain Eukaryota; kingdom Viridiplantae; phylum Streptophyta; class Magnoliopsida; order Lamiales; family Orobanchaceae; genus Orobanche; species Orobanche coerulescens. The sequence continues at coordinate 14,630,446 of CM065801.1, forward strand.
GATCGATGGTTTTGAGTAGAATCAACTTATATAAACATGTTTTGGAAGTTGAGATCATGGATTAACATCATCTTCCACCCGGATCGAAGGTAAGAACACCTAAGCTTTTGGTTTTTGGATGTTCTTGAGGTTTCTTGGTGTTTTGGCCGATTTGCTTCGTTTTGATTCATATTATTGTTAGAACTTGATTGTAAACTCGTAATCATTCAATACCCTTGAAGTTTTGTGGAACGGATTTGAGTATTTCTTTGAATAATCGATTAAATTGGACTACGCCCTCAAAGTGTCCGATAAAATGCTTCAATGGGTAGAACTTGCGAAGTTCCATACGTTTTCGTAGAATTGTGATTGAATTGATATCGTTGTGACTTAGGAGCGAATTCTTGTGAAGAACTCGAGTCGGAACCCTTCCGTTCGTTGCCTTCTTTGGGGTCCGAGCTTCCCGGTCGAACCGTGTTCTTCGGAGCGTTCGGTAGCGGTTATTAAGGCAAGTATCTTACTATACGACTTGTATCTTGCGACTAGTAATTACGTATGAGATGTATGATGACTTTGCTTGCCTTCGTAAATATATTCCGTTTGAGTTGGTTGTGTTTTCCGCAATTTGAAGGCTTTGTGATAATAGTGTTATATCAGTATACGTGTTAGACGTTGTGCCATTTGTGCAGGAATGCGACGTACATATGGGATGGTTGTACACTTGGTTGTACAATGTATTGTGTACCGAATGTGTGTTATGTTGGTTAAATGTCATTGATTGATGATAGTTGTTGCGAGTGTCGAGGTTGTGTTATGTGCGTGCAATGTACGATTTTGTGGTGATCAAGGTGATTGATTAATTGTGCTCATTGTTGTATGTAATGTGAATGTGAATATGTGTGTGACCGCTAAGTTCACTCGTGTTGGTTCGACGGAACCTACGAGGATTCGTGGCGGTGGACTACGGGATCGTAACTTAGTGAGGTGCGAGGTCCAATCGTCTTTGATCCGACAAGGCCTACGATAACGCATGGCGATGGACCATGAGTTTCGGACACGGTGCGTCAATCGGGTGAGCTCGACGGGGCTTACGGTGACACGTGGCGGTGGACTACGGTGTCGGGTGTGTGTGATTGTTGTGATTGATATAGTCCGTGCGGGTTGTTATGCCTACGGAGACACGTGATGATGGATCACGGTGTCGGAATTGGTTATGTTTGGTTAATAGTCCGTGTGGGTTGTTGAACCTACGGAGACACGTGACAATGGATCACGGTGTCGGAATTGATTATGTTTGTTTAATTGTGCGTGATGTAGTCCGTGCGGGTTGTTGAACCTACGGAGACACGTGACAGTGGATCACGGTGTCATGAGCATGATACTTTTCAAATCAAAGTTTTTAAAGGAAAAGTTTTAAGAAAGAATGTTGGGCCGAGCCCCACGAGATTTATGGAAATGTTTCCGGTATTGTAAACTGTTGAATTATGAAACAAGTTTTGGGTTAAGGCCCTTAAGTTTTTCGAAAGGTTTTGTGAATCAGGACTTGAGGTCTTAAGGTTTTGAAATTCTAAAAATTCCCGAGATGATAATCCTATTTTCGAATGCTTCATATCTTATCTTCTCTTGTGAAAACCTCCCGGGAATATTCGATACTTGATTATTATATTTGATCACGATTATTAATTGCTTGTTACATTTCGTATGATTTGATACTTGCACTAGTAAAACAGTGGAGTTTTACTAACCCTCGAGTAATCGGGGGGTGGATGTCTGTTTTGCGTCCAGGTACATGCAGATTCGGGGAGCAATCACAGGATTGGCACAAGAGGATGACGAGTGCGATACTAATCATGAGTCGAGAGTTATTTTGATTTTTGTTGTGTTGTCGAGTTGATTTGATCTTCCGTCAGATTGTATTTCACCCCGTGTGGGTAATGTTATTTAAGTCGGTTTTATCGATTGGGTTGTGTGACCTCATGGTGTGTATTCACGTGTAGGTGATCATATCGGTCCGTATCATTTTATTGTTTGACCACAGTCGGGCAAGCATTTGGTTGTTTATGGATGTTTAGCCTGGTAGATCCTTGTGGAAAGGGTCTACGGCGTGTAATATTCCCATATGGTTTTGGGGATGTTACAATTATGGTATCGGAGCTTAGGTTGCGGAAACCTAGGCTGTCGGGTCGAGTTAAGTCGTGATTTGTCGAGTAATGTGTTGTCTTGTCGTTCGAGTCGTCAGTGACAAATTGAGTTGCGCGTAGTCACAACGTGTCAGTTATGTTTTCGGACGAGATTAGTATCGTGGGCGACTGTCACCTCCGTGCGACCTGTGGATGTAAGTCTCCTTCTTTATGCGTAATACCTGTGTATCTCGATTTTATCTTAGTGAGTTAATTGCGGTGCATGATCTTGTTTACACAGTATTGTGTGATGTAGTTGTGTTTAATACTTGTGGTACATGGTATGAGTATAGCTGGGCGTATTGTTGTTTTACTTTTGAACCACCGTGTGGGGTGGTATGGTGTGAAAGATGTAAACCTTGATGGGTTCTGTGAAGATATCAACGGTAGAGTTTGTGAGAAACTCCGATGAATGATTTTGCTGTGTGTTTAAACTTGATACCACGAGATGCATTTGATTGAATTCGCGACCCTGGTTGCCATTTGAGTATGTGGTTTTAAATTCGACTGTTTTTGGGATGTTGTAATTTTGTCCGCTATGGGTAACTTTAAGAATATTTTCTGAAGGACTTTACTGATTTGAGAATTTTTGTAGAAATCGATTTTTGGAAAATATTTTGGTGGTTCGGTCAAACCACGATTTATATGGATTTTTAAAATTTGTAAATTTTGACAAATGGGCCGTGTATTTTCAAATGACACCATCAGTCGGTATTTGAAAAATGTGTTTTGAAGTACTTCGGACATTGTAAAATATTACCGCTGCTTTGTTTATGAACTAAAGGATTTTGGGAAAACTTTATTTTGCGAAGCGATTTTGGTTTTCGAATTTTGAACTTCTTATGTCCATGTGTTGGGGCTAAGTGGTTGTGATAAGTTTGTAGTGTTGTTGTGCTCACGGAGAATGTTTTTGTGTTTTCTAATTGTTGTGATACATGTTTTTTATTAAACGATCGAGGTATTAAAAATGTCTTCAAAATTTCATTTCACCAAATTTTTCAAACTTGAAAATTTTAAAATTTTATCATTTGAATAATACCTAAATATTTTATTTTTGTTGCGAGTGTTTGATCCCTACGATACGTGTGTGGTTTTGACCGTGTTTGGTTTGGTAAAATCCAAACACCTCTCGTTGATGTGACTGTGTGAATTATTTTTGAATGAAGTTCTTAAATTACGGTGTTGGTTCATGCCCTTGTGTGATGACTTGGAGTTGATGCTTTATCGTCCGCTATTATCGTCCTATGTTGACGTTGTGACGTTTGTTTGGTTGCGTTATTCTCGCTTGGTCGTCTGCTCGTAATGCCGAGAGGTCGTGGCCGAGGACGTGGTCGTAGTCGTGGTCGTGATCGGGAGCATGAGAGGGCGACTCCTCCTTGCCGGTACCGATCACCAAGATGCATCGGGGACATTCGACTAGCGTTAATGTTGACGTTGGCGCTGCCACCATCCTTCGTCAGGTGGTTGATCAGATAGTGCAGATGAATCAGGCCGTACATCGGGATGAGAACCCAGATGGGGATAACGGGGCTAGTAAGTGGTTACGAGATGTGATGAAGATGCAGCCGCTGTAATACCCGGTTGTAATTCATTCATTTTCATTCAGTAATTATCAGTCTGTAATTGTCACTCAGTGTATTTTCACTCAATTATAATCATTCATCAATCATGTTCATTCACCGTGTTCACCGTTCGTATAAACTTCGAGTTGAGTATCGTTATTGTTCATCGTTTCAACTTTCCTCATATGAGTTCGACTTTGTTAGATCACCATTAATTTTTGGTAACTCCAAAAATTCTAAATCTTTGCAATATTATAGAGCATCGAGTTAGCTTTCCATTGGTTCAAACGGTGAGTCAATCGAGTCCGACGAGAGAGTTATGGTCGCTTTAGCTCAACCGCTCATTGCCGATCACGCCGAACGCACTCGGCCGTGTCGTCCGACACGGCCGTGCCGTGCACTCGTCCGGAAAGTGCCGAAGCACGCCTCGGGACCCGACCGTGTCGTGCACGGCCGAGTCGAACCCTTCCGGATAAGCCGGAATCGATCGCCGAGCACGCCCGACCGTGTCGCTGGCACGGCCGAGTCATGCCGAGTCATTTGTCGGACGGTCATCGCCGGAGGCCCTCCGCGCGCGACCGTGTCAAGCGTGACACGGTCGAGTCATCACGGCCGGTGTCGGCCACGGTGCGACACGACCGTGCCGATCGGCACGGCCGTGTCCGGCAGCATCAACCCCTATAAATTCATTTTTTCATCATTTCACCATTTTCTGCATTTTCTTCACCTTCAACCGAGAGATAAGGCTTGAGGGAGGGTTTTTCCTTCACAAATCATTTGGGTGTTTAATTTTCTTCATCTCCTTTCGATCGTGAAGCCCGGATAATCAATCTAACGCATATTCTTCGGATTGAAGCACTTGGATCATCAAGAGGTAATTCCTTCAACACTTTGGACTTCGATTTTGTGTTGAAATAGGATGTTTTGGACGTTATAATCATGATATATGAAGGGATATGTATATGATTATGAGTTTGTATAAGGATTCATTGGATTATTGAGGGATTATTCAAGAACACTTTGGAAATCGAATTGGAATTGGGGATTTTCGACTAATTGTTGTTATGATCACGTTTTCGGATAATCATAACGGATTATTGATCGTATTGGAGATGTTTTGTTGATTTGAAACACTTCTTGGGGATTTGAAGTTGATATTATTGAGGTTTAGTTGTATACAATCAAAGTTGGCCTCAAAGTGTTCGATATAAGGCCCCGATGAACTTGGTTTAATCGTATCGACGTCTTGAGTTCGTTTTATTCGTGTTTAATTCGTTATTAATCGGATTGTTGGTAATTGTAATGAATTAAGGTTGTTCGAGCGACCGGTATCTTGGTTAAGACGTTGTTCGTGGACGGACATTCTTCATTGTTGTTGTGTAAGTTAATTCTTACTCGGTTAAAAGGATATTCATCCCTTTTGTTGTTGTTCATTCATAATCATAACTCATTCATCATTATATTAACCGTATCAAAACTTGTTGTTATCAATTAATCATTTCAGTCATAAGGAACGACGGTTCCAATCTTTTCATTGAGCTGTCATTTATTTCATTACCATTCTATCTCGGTGAGTCATTATTCATTTTCGATGTCACTTTTGTTATAGCGTGGCATTCCGGGTCATCTTGGCGTGCGGTTGGTATGTGTTGGATTTTCATGTCGGGCACATTATAGTCGTGTGTTGGTTGGTGACCTCACATTGGACCGTGCACACGATTCATATTGTCTCGTGAGATCGACAGGTACAAGACCACACGTGTATTCGATCGATACTCGTTGGTGGCTTGTGCACGGACACATTTCCATCCGGGCGTAGTGTGGTGCCATTTCCTTTGAGCCGCATCGTTAGTTGGTTCATATAGCATGTTTGATTGCGTATGTTTCGGCTGTGATATTTCATAACTTCGGATATAATCATGATTGTGTATTTTCAACTCTTGAGGATTGTTGTTCTTTGTAATCGACCCGTTTGGGGATTTTGTTTTTCGTGTCATGGCAAGGCAAACGCACGGGAATAGCATGTTGATGTCGAGGAGTCCTAGTGATACTAGTAGGGGCCCCGATCTTCAGCTTATTCATGTTATTATCCTTTATTTTCCGCTGCAGACTTTCATTTGAATACTCCGTTTCATTCGGTGTTGTGTATTTTATCTTCATATAAAATACACTAGTATTCGATATTATCCTGGTGTGTTGTAATTAAACTCCTCATCGGAGTAATTACCGTTGTAATGTGGTTCGGTACTACATTTATCTTGTGTAATTCATCCTTTTCATTCGCCTGGTGGGTCCCGGGGGGATTCACGGACCTTGTAATATCCGCCTAGTTTGGGGTGTTACAGAGTTGGTATCGGAGCGTGGTTTTGAATACTACCTTCCGAGTCATGTCTTATTTGAAATCATCGTCATCAGACTAGTATCATTGGACTTTCGCGTCACGTGTGACCTGTGCAAATGCCGAGCCAATCAGACCGGAAGAACTGTAAGATTTCTAACGCCATGGTATAATTTCTGGCAATTATCATTCATTCATAATTCATCAATTAACAATCCTCAAACATCATCATTCATTGTGATTAAGACGATCATGTTAACTCATTAATCGCTTAATCCATTTCATTACTAAGTTAATAATCAGGACGATCACGTTAACTCATTAATTACTCAATTCATTTCATTACTCAGTTGTCAATCTGGAAGATCATATTATCAATCTTGTTAAGTTATTCAAGATAATCATTTTAAGAATTTCATCATATAATCATGTAACTTCAGTAAATCATTCATATAATCACTAAGTTAGAGCATATATACTCATTTTCATCATCTCATGATATAATCATAACGTGTTAATCATGCGGGAAATATAATCATTATGCGACCTTCCTACTTCAGTATGGAGAGAGTCGAGGATGCACGGGGAGAGAATGCAGTGGACCGAAACCCGAGTAATAATCACTCGCCGGGAAATCGTGCCTGTGACTCGCTCAATCAGAAGATATTCGGGTTGATCCACTCACTTTTATGCAGGCCATGATGACCCATGTGCAGTTGCTCAATCATCATTGCGCCACTCTGACCGGATTAATCGAGAGAACTCTCCCGTATGAGCCAGCTGCTAAAGAAAGTGATGAACAACAACCTTCATCTGTCAGCAAGAAATCAACGAAGCGTAATCAATCCGAAGGCGGTCAGTCAACCTTCAAGAAGCCTCGTGTGAGTCCTATCGTTTCTGAGCGACCTCCTACGGCGCATAATCGTGCGGGATCTCAGTCACGAGCGGCCAATTCAGCCATCACCTGTTATAACTGTGGGGATCTTGGTCATGTCAGCACCAAGTGTCCGAGACAGTCTGTCACGTGCTATAATTGTGGGAATTTTGGACATAAGGCCCGTTTTTGCCGAAAGGACTCCAAGTCAGCTCCAGTGGCATCTCAGGCCCCGAAGCAACCAGCTTTAATCGATCGCTTTGTCATCGTCGTTTAAGGCAATGGAAGCAAATAGAGTTGGAGCTCGTATTTATCGACGGAGCGTCCGGTTGGGACCAAAGAAGTTCGATTCATATGATGAGGAGGATCGACGATCCGGTGGTCCGAACGATTTCAGGTATACTCGTAATTTTATTTCAACTTGTGTGTACCTTTTGATGCTGGTACACCGCATTCATTCATTTTCGAATCATGCTTGAATAGACTTATTTCGGGATAGTCCTATTGCTTGTGGACATCATACCATCGGTCTACCCGACGATGGAAGAATTTTCGAATCATACCTAAGTAAGCTTAGTAACCGCGATTGGTTGGTGGACCTAATCGTGGTGAATTTATCTTAGACGATGTAATTTCGGTATTAGCCGGTTTAACCGTCTTAATACTATCCTCGGTGTCTGTTAGCGTTTGGTCGCTATCTTTCCGTCGTTAGTTGTCGAATGTGTGCTTCAGGAAGTAATCCCGTTGTTCCAATAGAAATTCTATTATGGCGGCGAAGAAATTCCACAATCGAACTATTCAATCATTCTTTGTATCATTTTCATCGATTGGCCTTTCTAAGACAATCGAGTTATTCAATCATTCATTGTCATTTTCATCGATTGGCCTTTCTAAGGCAATCGAGTTATTCAATCATTCCTTGTATCATTTTCATCGATTGTCCTTTCTAAGACAATCGAGTTATTCAATCATTCATCGTCATTTTCATCGATTGGCCTTTCTAAGGCAATCGAGTTATTCAATCATTCTTTGTATCATTCTCATCGATTGGCCTTTCTAGACAATCGAGTTATTCAAACATTCATTGTATCATCTTCATCGATTGACCTTTCTAAGGCAATCGAGTTGTTCAATCATTATTGGTATCTCTTTTTATCGATTGACCATTCTAGGCAATCGAAATGTTCAATCATTCGTGGTATCATTGTCATCGATTGACGATGTATTTCCAGATGAGTTATCCGTTGCCTTCACATAGAGTAAGGGAATTCAGAGTGAGTTGGAGCCGCACGTCCCCTTTATCAAAGGCACCGTATCGGATGGCCCCGACTAGAATGCATGAGTTGAAGATTCAACTTGAGGAGTAGTTCGAGAAAGGTTATCTCCGACCGATTGCGTTCCGTGAGGAGCACCGGTGTGATCTGTCAAGGAGAAGGGTGGCTCGTCTCATGTGTGTATTAATTACTGTGAGTTGATCGGGGTGATGATCAAGAGTAGTATTCCTTACCCCGTATTGATGATCTTTTAGATCAACTTCAGGAGCTTCAGTATTTTCAAGATCGACTTAAGATCCGGATATCACCGATTGCGGATTCGAGTCGGATATCGCGAGGACAGCTGCTTCGTACACGCTATGGTCATTATGAGTTCGTAGTTATGCCGTTCGGGCTAACTATTGCACTGCGGTATTCGGGGAGTTAATGAATCGGGTTTTCATCGACTTTTGGGATCGGTTGTTGTTGTCTTCATCGAAGACATTTTGATTTATTCTCTTAGCCGAGAGGAACACGAGGTTCATCTTCTTCGTGTCCTCGACGTGTTGAGACGTGAGCAATTTTTATGGAAGTTTTCCAAATGTGAGTTCGAGGTCCAAGTGACTTTCTGCATGTAATTTCATCTGACAGAGTTCGTGTTGATCCTCAGAAGACGGAGACTATCCGAGATTGGCAACCTCCGAAAGTTATTAAGTAAATCCGATGTTCACTCGGAATAGTTGGTCAATTATCCAACCCACGACCAAGCTAGCGTAGTGGTTTTCGCGTTGGGATTTGGCGTCGTTACCTTTATGGCGTCACCTTTCAGTTATTCACCAATCACAAGAGTTGAAGGATATATTTACTCACAAGGAGTTAAATATGCGACAGAGGCGGTGGTTGGAAATAATCAAAGATTTTGATATCGAGATCCTTTACCACCTGGGCAAGGCGAACGTTGTCGCCGACGCCTTGAGTCGTAAGTCCGTGCAGGAGCAGATGCTTGCTCGTTTAACAATTCAGAAGGAGCTCCAACAGGAATTCCTTAGACCCGAGATCGAGGTCTGGCTTCAGCGAGTTCAGGGACAGCTTTGTATGTTAGAGATTTCATCATCTCTTGAGGATGCAATCGGGAGAATCGGGGTTCGACTCGGCATTGTTGCGCATTCGTGAGGATGTGGCCTGTGGAAAGCCCTCGATTCGTGGTCCACAGGATGGACTTTTGAGGTTTAAGAACCGGTTGTGCGTACTGCGAATGACGAGTTGAAAAATTCTATTTTGAGAGAAGCTCATGCTACCCTTATTCTCGTCATCCGGGTCCAAAGAAGATGTACAAGAACTTGAAACAAAATTTCGGTGGAGTAATATGAAGCGAGAAGTCGCAAAATTTGTTTCGAGATGCTTAACTTGCCAACAAGTCAAGATTGAACATCGGCCGGCCGTGGGTATGCTGAAACCTCTCCCTATTCCAGAGTGGAAGTGGGGAGACATTTCTATGGATTACATCACGAGTTTGCCGATGAGTCGTCGTGGCATGAATACAATCTGGGTGATTGTGGACCGCTTAACTAAATCAACTCATTTTCTTGAGATCAAGGATACGTGGGGTCCCGAGAGACTGGCCCAGTTATTCATCAAGGAGATAGTAAGACTGCATGGTACTCCTAAGAGTATCGTTTCCGATCGTGACGGACGATTTGTATCTCATTTTTGGAAATCAGTTCACCGTGCTATGGGAACTCAGCTCAATCTCGCATCGCCTTTCATCCTCAGTCCGACGGACAATCAGAGAGGACTATACAGACATTAGAGGACATGTTGAGGGCATGCGTCCTCGATTGGAAGGACGATTGGGAAGCCCAACTACCATTGATCGAGTTCACGTATAATAATAGTTGGCATGCTTCCATTAAGATGGCACCTTACGAGGCCTTGTACGGTCGTCGTTGTCGATCTCCCTTGTGTTGGGATGACTTGTCAGAATCAATCGGCACCGAACCCGATATGCTTATAGCCGCCCGGTAGAAGGTAGCTTTGATCAAGAGTCGTATGTTGACAGCTCATAGTCGACGAAATCATATGCGTATAATCGTCGTCGACCACTAGAGTTCGAGACGGTGACCACGTCTTGGTCAAGGTATCCCAGTCGAGGTATTTTCCGTTTCGGAAAACGGGGGAAGTTGAGTCCGAGATTCATTGGACCGTTTGAAATTTTGGATCGAGTAGGTGAGTTAGCTTACCGATTGGCTTTACCTCCGGCCCTGAGCCGAATTCATAATGTGTTTCATGTCTCTCAGTTGCGAAAGTATGTTGCCGACCCGAGTCACATACTGCGGTTCGACGAAATCGAGATCGCCGACGATCAATCATATGAGGAGCGTCCTATACGAGTTTTAGAGCGGCGAATCAAACAGTTGAGAAATAAGTCGATTCCTTTGGTCAAGATTCAGTGGTCCAGACATGGAGTCGAAGAGGCCACTTGGGAAACCGAGGAGATTATGCGGGAGAGTTATCCCGAGTTGTTTGACCCTTAGTTTCGGGGACGAAACTCTTTTTAAGGGGGGAGTATGTAATACCCGGTTGTAATTCATTCATTTTCATTCAAGAATTATCATCTGTAATTGTCACTCGGTGTATTTTCACTCAATTATAATCATTCATCAATCATGTTCATTCACCGTGTTCACCGCTCGTATAAACTTCGAGTTGAGTATCGTTATTGTTCATCGTTTCAACTTTCCTCATATGAGTTCGACTTTGTTAGATCACCATTAATTTTTGGTAACTCCAAAAATTCTAAATCTTGCAATATTATAGAGCATCTAGTTAGCTTTCCATTGGTTCAAACGGTGAGTCAATCGAGTCCGGACGAGAGAGTTATGGTCGTTTTAGCTCAACCGCTCATTGGCGATCAACGCGAACGCACTCGGCCGTGTCGTCCGACACGGCCCGTGCCGTACTCGTCGGAAAGTGCCGAAGTGTACGCCTCGAGGACCCGACCGTGTCGCTGCAGCACGGCCGAGTCGAACCCCTTCCGGATAAGCTGAATCGTGCCGAGCACGCCGACCGTGTCGCACAGCACGGCCGAGTCATGCCGAAGTCATTGTCGGACGGGTCCATCGGGAGGCCCTCGCGCCGCGACCGTGTCAAGCGAGGACACGGTCGAGTCACTGTCGGCGGTGTCGGCCGGGCAGCGACACGACCCGTGCCGATCGGCCGGCCGTGTCGGCAGCGATCAACCCCTATAAATTCATTTTTTCATCATTTCACCCATTTTACGCATTTTCTTCACCTTCAACCGAGAGATAAGGCTTGAGGGAGGGTTTTCCTTCACAAATCATTTGGGTGTTTAATTTTCTTCATCTCCTTTCGATCGTGAAGCTTGGATAATCAATCTAACGCATATTCTTGGATTGAAGCACTTGGATCATCAAGAGGTAATTCCTTCAACACTTTGGACTTCGATTTTGTGTTGAAATAGGATGTTTTGGACGTTATAATCATGATATATGAAGGGATATGTATATGATTATGAGTTTGTATAAGGATTCATTGGATTATTGAGGGATTATTCAAGAACACTTTGGAAATCGAATTGGAATTGGGGATTTTCGACTAATTGTTGTTATGATCACGTTTTCGGATAATCATAACGGATTATTGATCGTATTGGAGATGTTTTGTTGATTTGAAACACTTCTTGGGGATTTGAAGTTGATATTATTGAGGTTTAGTTGTATACAATCAAAGTTGGCCTCAAAGTGTTCGATATAAGGCCCCGATGAACTTGGTTTAATCGTATCGACGTCTTGAGTTCGTTTTATTCGTGTTTAATTCGTTATTAATCGGATTGTTGGTAATTGTAATGAATTAAGGTTGTTCGAGCGACCGGTATCTTGGTTAGGACGTTGTTCGTGGACGGACATTCTTCATTGTTGTTGTGTAAGTTAATTCTTACTCGGTTAAAAGGATATTCATCCCTTTTGTTGTTGTTCATTCATAATCATAACTCATTCATCATTATATTAACCGTATCAAAACTTGTTGTTATCAATTAATCATTTCATCATAAGGAGCAGCGGTTCCAATCTTTTCATTGATTTGTCATTTATTTCATTACCATTCTATCTCGGTGAGTCATTATTCATTTTCGATGTCACTTTTGTTATAGCGTGGCATTCCGGTCATCTTGGCGTGCGGTTGGTATGTGTTGGATTTTCATGTCGGGCACATTATAGTCGTGTGTTGGTTGGTGACCTCACATTGGGTATGCACACGATTCATATTGTCTCGTGAGACTGATTAGGTACAAGACCACACGTGTATTCGATCGATACTCGTTGGTGGCTTGTGCACGGACACATTTCCATCCCGGGCGTAGTGTGGTGCCATTTCCTTTGAGCCGTACTGTTAGTTGGTTCATATAGCATGTTTGATTGCGTATGTTTCGGCAGGATATTTCATAACTTCGTATATAATCATGATTGTGTATTTTCAACTCTTGAGGATTGTTGTTCTTTGTAACGACCCGTTTGGGGATTTTGTTTTTCAGGTCATGGCAAGGCAAACGCACGGGAATAGCATGTTGATGTCGAGGAGTCCTAGTGATACTAGTAGGGGGGCCCCGATCTTTCAGTTATTCATGTTATTATCCTTTATTTTCCGCTGCAGACTTTCATTTGAATACTCCGTTTCATTCAGTGTTGTGTATTTTATCTTCATATAAAATACACTAGTATTCGGTATTATCCTGGTGTGTTGTAATTAAACTCCTCATCGGAGTAATTACTGTTGTAATGTGGTTCGGTACTACATTTATCTTGTGTAATTCATCCTTTTCATTCGCCTGGTGGGTCCCAGTCGGGGATTCACGGCACTGTAATATCCGCCTAGTTTGGGGTGTTACAGCCGCCCCGTTTTGTGGGTTCATCTGACTCGTTAGGTTGGGTAGGCTGGCTCTTCCAGTTGGACAGAACATTTGATGCCGTAGCTTGTCCGGATGAGAAGAGGGTACCCATTGCTCAGTACTTGCTTGACAAAGAAGCTGCAGACTGGTGGCGGTCAGAGTGCTGCAGATCGTACACCTACATGGGCTGAGTTTAAGACCGCCATGGAGGCAGAGTATTGCCCGTTGCCTGTTCGTGAACGCAGGATTGTTGAGTTTTTCTCGGCCACGCCCCAGGATGTGTCGATATCCCAGGCGATAGTCGATTATAATCGACAGTTGGCTTATGTTCGTGATCAAGTGAGAAGTGAAGCGGACAAGGTCCGATACTTCAATATGCGCATGAAACCCCATATCCGTGAGAGGATGGCTCCGCTCATGTGTACCACCCTGAAGGAATATCGGGACCGAGCTTTAGCCATTGAGATGGCCGTTTCGTGACGGAATCGTTCGAGAGTAAGAGACAGAAGACCTCGAGAAATTTTTCAAGAGGCCAGAGGAGTGAGATCCGTGAGCCTGTTGCTTCGCAGTTTCCTTCTGGGAGCACTCCTCGTTCGGTTGACCAGTCTAAGAACCTTACCCCAGAGGCGAGTAAGACGATCAGTGTGTGTAACACCCCCAGATTTAACCGGAAATATTACAGCGCCGTGGGCCCCGAGATGGAACCCACAAGGCTAAAAGAAATTTTCACAAACATTTACAAATGCCCGAGAGGCCAACGACGGTACTATCTTTAAAAATTCACAAAGACTTATAAAATCCATTTATCAAAAACCGTCGTAAAACTCATTTGAAATCGCAAGGCCAAACGGCCGATACTCAAAAGTTTAGAAAACGATTTCCAAAGTAACCTCAGTTACCAGATACCAAAAGTGCGTCTCAAAATACTCACGCAGCGGAAAAAGACCAAAAAAAACAATACTCTAGAAGCGGAAAACAATAACCAAAAAATAAACTCAATTTACATAAGATTTCATAGCCAGTATCATCAGGTAATCTCTTCTCTTCACGACCTCTACAATCTCGTTTCTCCGAGAACCTAAAAGAAATCCCACGACGGGGTCACCATAATATCCAACAATGATAACCGTCACATCACATTAATAATAACATACCAATGAGAATACAACATAAGAATACGACCAACGTAATCTTTACTTACTCAAGAAATTCTCATCAGAATAACCATTATCACATTTCACATCCTGTACTCGATTAACCAATAAACTCGAACATAATATCCGTATTGTACCTCAAACAATACTCAAGATCCTCAAACTATCAGAACCAACTCACGATACGGAAATCTACCATATCTGACCAATACGATCCATCGAATAATATCAACAAATCCCAAGACGGTAACCGATTGTCCACCAAAGACAAGACCAAAGAAAATATGGAACATACCTCGAGATATGATGTGCCACGATAATCATATCGGTCTAATCCGAGATCAGATCAATGCAATACGGACACGGTCCTAACACAAGACCTACAAATGCATACTCATATGACCACGTCAATATGATCACAGCAATAACAATCATGTACACTCAATGGAAATCCGACGATCCAGCGCCCTCAGCATAGATCCCTTTGTTGATCCTATCAGATCAACATAAGGTGGATAACTAACAATACACATGTGAACAACAACACATGATAAAATCAATGATGCGAATTCACAAGATTCCATCAACACAATACTGGTAATCCAACGATCCAGCGCCCTCAGCATAGATCCCCATGATGATCCCGTCGAACCAACGCATGGTGGAAAACCTGTCCAACGATCCAGCGCCCTCAGCATAGATCCCCATGATGATCCCGTCGAACCAACGCATGGTGGACATCCGATCCAGCGCCCTCAGCATAGATCCTCATAATCCCATCGGATTATTTACACAACATAACAACATAATAAGCATACACATATGCAAATCAACACGTTCATCAACATGAACAACATAACATGCGCGACAACATGACAATTTACTAGGACGACTTCATGTTCAACAACATGAAAGAAAATGTGCGAGACCAAAATAAATAACATTAAACCGTATTCAATATGGAATACTTGCCCCGAATCCTTCGGGAGCAACCTCGATGTCCAATCATCACCGACGATTATCCCCAATGCTCGGCGATCCAAACGTACAACGAACTATAGATACTCATATCCTCGTCCTTACCATAATGTAACCTCGATACTCGAACATACCAATAACTGAGATAAAGCATATTCATTATGATTTACCTCCCAGAATCGAAAGAACGATATGCGATCCGGATACCCAGAGTTCACAATAATAATCATCGCTATATGCATTAAAAACGAAATGAAACTGAAACCATTCATTAAATATTATAACTGAGCAAGTAATAACTTGCCTCGATACCGATACCACGAAGCTGCTGCCGAACACATCGCCTTTGTCTATGAGCTCCTCAGCCCCGATCAAAAACAATACGATGGACATACTCGAACACGACCGCAATATCCAGTTATAATCACCGATCAATAATCTCAACCTATCGAAGAAATCAAATAACACATATCCGATAACAATTAACAACCTATAAAACCAACCAATCGAACTCAACGGTTCAACACAACCTCGAATAAACATAGTCAGAACCAACCAAGTCAAACCATCACGAATTCCTAATCAAAACACAAAAATACTGCACTGTCTGCCTACTTAGCGCACGTTAATCACCTAACGTAGCGTGCGCTAAGTTGCTCCCGTTAGCGCGCGCTAGGCAGTAAACGTAGCGTGCGCTAATGCTGTGCAGTGGCATGCATTTCAAGCATCGTCTAACACTTCCATCATGACAATGATCAACTCATCTCGAGATTAAGGATTTCCTAACAATCATGACATATAATTTAATAGCTCTTCAAGAACACGAATTATCCAAATTCACGTTCATGATCCATAAAATGATAAAATCCGGTGTGTTCTAACATCTAAAAATCCTTATTCATCATGTTCTTCGACATACGATTCATATAACTTCAAGAATCACAGTAGCATCACCATAATCGTTACCATATGAAGTAACCAACGACAAAACATCAAAAATCCGAATTGAAGAAGGGAATTACATCAACATATATCTTGAATTCCATCCAAAACCATACGAAACATATCAATACTCATATATTGATACAACACTAACTTAGTACGGTAATCCAACTCGTTGTCATGCTCATCAACTTGTTTATATGATAATCATCAACTCAAGAACATCATATACAATCCAAAACGAAATCTCAAAGTGAAGAGTAATTACCTTTTTGAAGGAAAGGATTGATTTCAAGAATCACCAATGATTTCAAGAACAAAGCTTTACTCCATGATTTCCATCTTTAATCTTGTTAAAGAGGATCCTCCCTCGGTGTTTAGGAACTCCAAATGTTCTCACAAGGTTGTCTCTATCGGGTGAAAGGAAAGAAATGGACGAAATGTTTCATGACACCCGTTTGTCCCTTTATATAGAATGCACCACTAGCGTGCGCTAAACCCTTATGTTTAGCGTGCGCTAGCCTTAGCGTGCGCTAACTGACTTTGTTAGCGTGCGCTATCGCGATCCACGAGCTCTGTCTTGCTTCGTAAACTACCTTACGTACGTAATGCCCATGCATTAACGTACGTAAATCATCATGCTTAGCGTACGCAAGTCATTTATCTTAGCGTGCGCTATCCGAAGTTGACTTGCTACAGCGTTCACCTACCACTCGCCCCCACCTTCCGACAGCATCTAGCAAGGATAAGATTCATTGTTGACTAATACATAGTTAGCGTGCGCTAAGCCTAATCTTTTAGCGTGCGCTAATACTTCAGGACAACAACCGTTGACTTACCAGAACGTGCGCTGAAAGCAGCCGGGTCCACACGCAGATTCCTTCCGATCTGTCTGCACTAGCGTACGCTAACCTATAAACGTAGCGTGCGCTAATCCTGCACGATAGCGTGCGTTATGCATGAATATCAGCGTGCGCTAATAAGGCTATACTTAGCCATTTTCCGCAGTTCTTGTCCAACGTCTCGACATACCAAAAGCGAACATAAGACACACTGAACACAAACACTGATTCCAATAATATCATCATACGATATACCCAATATCAAAAGTACGACAACCTGATACACAATATCCTCAAATGTAATTGTCGACCAAATACGACAATTATACCGATACTGATATCTCAGTCCTTTATTTATTTTATCTCTACGCATGCATTCAACGCTGTACAATATAACTCGGATAAAATAATATTAAACAACAATAGTAGAAATTCCGGATATTACATTCTACACCCCTTAAAATAAGTTTCGTCCTCGAAACTTGCGATCCATCATAAAACGAACAAACATACCGTTCAACTCAAAATATCCCAAAACCATCACGACAACGATTAATCATCATCATTACCGAATATCCAAAAGAGCATACTTCGAAATACGCAGGTCGACGATCTCCGGAGATACTAGCCAGCGTTCTCACGGTACAGTCTCAATACGCTTACGATCACAATTCCCTGATTCCCAACAAAATATATCATCTTCGGATCAAACAATCTGCCCGAATCAAATCCTGTCTGCCTGATTACATAATCAAGTCTCAATTCTGATAAAACGAATAATATCCGATGTATCTGTGAAACAACTGCTCAATATAATGGCAACGCATCCCGAAACATCGATAGACAATCTGAACGCTCAGATGATCACCAACAATGATCAACAATCAACCGAATTTATCATCAACATGATAAATTCCAATCTGACCAACCAGAGGTCAAAACACAATCGAGAATATCATCAACGTGATAAACCCCAATACAACCAACGAACGATCAACGGAAATCGAGAATACCTTCACACGGTAAACTCCAACACTATCAACACAGAACCACAGAAACAGATATACGAAAAAGCAAAATTCTCAAAACGACACACCGATCACCTACAGTGGATCTCAACGAAACACAACCGACTGGTGAACTTTCCCCTCGGCATACGAACAACGAATCGCAAATCGACGAAGATACCAATTCATACAAGGAGTGGGAACGACCACTCAATATCCAAAACAACTAGCATGGGGTCACCATCCCCAAATTTGCACTTACAAGGAAATCATTCCAGAATCACTGTGGTAAAATCGCGCTACTACCGTACTAATGGAATCACATAGCACATATGTCCCGGTTTCACAAAATCCCCAGTTTCCAAAATAATATTATGTGCATGAATCTACAACACGCAACATATTTCTCTTATCCGATAAATCAACCGATCATCCGTGGATAACCAAACTACCATACTAACGTTCGAATCTCTTTCATCGTACCATACTGATGTACCATCCAGTTCGTGAGTCTCATTCAGAACTTCACCACGATATGCATTATGCACTAAATGCGTATGTACCTCGATCACATTTTCAAAACCAGTTTGAAATCATATATTCTTGTCAAAAGACAAATTTTCGAAAATTCTTTCAAGAGTTTGAAAACTCAAAATATAAATTTTGGTAAGACCACAAAATCAATTTTCGAAAAATTAACTTGGCTTGATGGTGCCAAGTATTTGATCACAGTTTCCTTCGAATCCACACGATTTCGAAGTTTTAAAATGAAAAGTATGCAAATGCTCGACTATATACATACTCCTGTATACCAATTCGGTTCGTCGCCAATATCCACTGATATTCCATCGGAAAACCACACGATCGAGTTCCAAAATCTCAATATATAAATTCCGACTAAACTCCTTTTCCACACATGACTTGCAACGTCAGTCATTAACCCATCCTGGATCACCTTAAATATGATATGACAAAATATTGAAACAAATCCACACAGCGAAAGACTTCCCGAGAAGTTTCTTTTGAACAAGTAATCCAGAACCCCGAAAGGCAGGAGTGACATAGATAAACGATTGATAAAGTATTTTACAAGTCTCGGGAGTTTTAAGAAAATAGAAAAGCCGTTTGAAACATTAGGGTCTCAGCCCGTAACTCGTTCCGCATTACAAAAAGTTTAAAAAGTAGAAAACCCCTTTTCGGACTTCAAGTCCTGAGTCACAAAACCATTTCGAAATCGATTTGGGTCTCGGCCCAAAATCATTTTCCGTAAAACATCTGTGAAATATTCATTTTGAAAAGTGTCATTTTCAAATGCTCAAAACAGTTCATATATATCACAAAATGAACTAACATGACTACATGTTCTCCTCAACAATTCATAGTCCTTCTACCGATTACACAATTCCGTTCCAAAACTTAACCGACATATTGATTTCCAAAACAATAACTTCTCAAGATCATCAATCCTGTCCCAAATCTGTCACCTTATACCGTAACGCATGATATCTGCTGAATCTCAAACATATCAACTTAGAACGGCAATAAATCTCAAAAAAAATCCAAATACTTACAGATCGTGAAGCCGACGATTCCCCGTGATACTGTAACATGTCTAGACTCAAGAAAATACTCGACACAGGTATTTTCAAAACACACGTTTTGCAAACTCAGTGCAACTCAAGAACACAATATATCACGTAAACACCATTTGGAAAAGTTATAACAAGCCCAGTACGATACTGGCAAATCCGATAATGCACAAGCCTGAGTGAACAACAAAGACTCACGGCTCTAGTATTTTTCAATCGACAACTCGAATGACGCAACAAAAACACGACCTAAATCGACCCAAATGCCTAGGTTTTCTCAACCTAAGCTCCGATACCATATTCTGTAACACCCCGCATTTAACCGAATATTACAGCCGTGGCCCCGAGATGGAACCCACAAGGCTAAAAGAAATTTTCACAAACATTTACAAATGCCCGAGAGGCCAACGACGGTACTATCTTTAAAAATTCACAAAGACTTATAAAATCCATTTATCAAAAACCGTCAAAACTCATTTGAAATCGCAAGGCCAAACAAATGATACTCAAAAGTTTAGAAAACGATTTCCAAAGTAACCTCGTTACTGATACCAAAAGTGCGTCTCAAAATACTCACGCAATGGAAAAGACCAACCAAAACAATACTCTAGCAATGAAAACAAGAACCAAACAATAAACTCAATGTACGAACATGTCCTAGCCAAGATCCTCCGGAAGCTCATCTCTTCACGACCGCTACAAGCTCGATACTCCGAGAACCTAAAAGAAATCCCACGACGGTCACCATAATATCCAACAATGATAACCGTCACATCACATTAATAATAACATACCAATGAGAATACAACATAAGAATACGACCAACGTAATCTTTACTTACTCAAGAAATTCTCATCAGAATAACCATTATCACATTTCACATCCTGTACTCGATTAACCAATAAACTCGAACATAATATCTGTATTGTACCTCAAACAATACTCAAGATCCTCAAACTATCGTAACCAACTCACGATACGGAAATCTACCATATCTGACCAATACGATCCATCGAATAATATCAACAAATCCCAAGACGGTAACCGATTGTCCACCAAAGACAAGACCAAAGAAAATATGGAACATACCTCGAGATATGATGTGCCACGATAATCATATCGGTCTAATCCGAGATCAGATCAATGCAATACGGACACGGTCCTAACACAAGACCTACAAATGCATACTCATATGACCACGTCAATATGATCACAACAATAACAATCATGTACACTCAATGGAAATCCGACGATCCAGGCGCCTCGGCATAGATCCCTTTGTTGATCCTATCACTCAACATAAGGTGGATAACTAACAATACACATGTGAACAACAACACATGATAAAATCAATGATGCGAATTCACAAGATTCCATCAACACAATCTGGTAATCCAACGATCCAGCCTCAAGATAGATCCCCATGATGATCCCGTCGAACCAACGCATGGTGGAAAACTCCGTCCAACGATCCGGCGCCCTCAAGATAGATCCCCATGATGATCCCCGAACCAACGCATGGTGGACATCCGATCCAGCGCCCTCGGCATAGATCCTCATAATCCCATCGGATTATTTACACAACATAACAACATAATAAGCATACACATATGCAAATCAACACGTTCATCAACATGAACAACATAACATGCGCGACAACATGACAATTTACTAGGGCGACTTCATGTTCAACAACATGAAAGAAAATGTGCGAGACCAAAATAAATAACATTAAACCGTATTCAATATGGAATACTTGCCCCGAATCCTTCGAGCAACCTCGATGTCCAATCATCACCGACGATTATCCCCAATGCTCGGCGATCCAAACGCATGACGAACTATAGATACTCATATCCTCGTCCTTACCATAATGTAACCTCGATACTCGAACATACCAATAATCGAGATAAAGCATATTCATTATGATTTACCTCCCGGAATCGAAAGAACGATATGCGATCCGGATACCCAGAGTTCACAATAATAATCATCGCTATATGCATTAAAAACGAAATGAAATCGAAACCATTCATTAAATATTATAACCGAGCAAGTAATAACTTGCCTCGATACCGATACCACGAAGGCCGCCGAACACATCGCCTTTGTCTACGAGCTCCTCAAACCGATCAAAAACAATACGATGGACATACTCGAACACGACCGCAATATCCGGTTATAATCACCGATCAATAATCTCAACCTATCGAAGAAATCAAATAACACATATCCGATAACAATTAACAACCTATAAAACCAACCAATCGAACTCAACGGTTCAACACAACCTCGAATAAACATAGTCAGAACCAACCAAGTCAAACCATCACGAATTCCTAATCAAAACACAAAAATACTGCACTGTCTGCCTACTTAGCGCACGTTAATCACCTAACGTAGCGTGCGCTAAGTTGCTCCCGTTAGCGCGCTAGGCAAGAACGTGGCGTGCGCTAATGTCAGCGTGGCATGCATTTCAAGCATCGTCTAACACTTCCATCATGACAATGATCAACTCATCTCGAGATTAAGGATTTCCTAACAATCATGACATATAATTTAATAGCTCTTCAAGAACACGAATTATCCAAATTCACGTTCATGATCCATAAAATGATAAAATCCGGTGTGTTCTAACATCTAAAAATCCTTATTCATCATGTTCTTCGACATACGATTCATATAACTTCAAGAATCACAGTAGCATCACCATAATCGTTACCATATGAAGTAACCAACGACAAAACATCAAAAATCCGAATTGAAGAAGGGAATTACATCAACATATATCTTGAATTCCATCCAAAACATACGAAACATATCAATACTCATATATTGATACAACACTAACTTAGTACGGTAATCCAACTCGTTGTCATGCTCATCAACTTGTTTATATGATAATCATCAACTCAAGAACATCATATACAATCCAAAACGAAATCTCAAAGTGAAGAGTAATTACCTTTTTTGAAGGAAAGGATTGATTTCCAAGAATCACCAATGATTTCAAGAACAAAGCTTTACTCCATGATTTCCATCTTTAATCTTGTTAAAGAGGATCATCCCTCAGTGTTTAGGAACTCCAAATGTTCTCACAAGGTTGTCTCTATCGGGTGAAAGGAAAGAAATGGACGAAATGTTTCATGACACCCGTTTGTCCCTTTATATAGAATGCACCACTAGCGTGCGCTAAACCCTTATGTTTAGCGTGCGCTAGCCTTAGCGTGCGCTAATCGACTTTGTTAGCGTGCGCTATCGCATCGCAGGCTACCGTCTTGCTTCGTAAACTACCTTACGTACGTAATGCCCATGCATTAACGTACGTAAATCATCATGCTTAGCGTCGCAAGTCATTTATCTTAGCGTGCGCTATCCGAAGTTGACTTGCTACAGCGTTCACCTACCACTCGCCCCCACCTTCCGACAGCATCTAGCAAGGATAAGATTCATTGTTGACTAATACATAGTTAGCGTGCGCTAAGCCTAATCTTTTAGCGTGCGCTAATACTTCAGGACAACAACCGTTGACTTACCAGAACGTGCGCTGAAGCACCGGGTCCACACGCAGATTCCTTCCGACCGCATGCGCACTAGCGTACGCTAACCTATAAACGTAGCGTGCGCTAATCCTGCACGATAGCGTGCGTTATGCATGAATATCAGCGTGCGCTAATAAGGCTATACTTAGCCATTTTCCGCAGTTCTTGTCCAACGTCTCGACATACCAAAAGCGAACATAAGACACACTGAACACAAACACTGATTCCAATAATATCATCATACGATATACCCAATATCAAAAGTACGACAACCTGATACACAATATCCTCAAATGTAATTGTCGACCAAATACGACAATTATACCGATACTGATATCTCAGTCCTTTATTTATTTTATCTCTACTGTACAGATTCAACGCTGTACAATATAACTCGGATAAAATAATATTAAACAACAATAGTAGAAATTCCGGATATTACAGTGTGAAGACCTGCTTTAACTGCAGTCGTGTAGGCCATGCGAGATAGAATTGTCGTTCGCCACCGGTTAATTGTTTTAAGTGCGGCCAACTGGGGCACCAAGCGGTGCATTGTGAGACCGTTGCCAGGATGTTCGGGAATCGGGTTTTCGTTCCTACTCGGGGAGGGCCCGGTGGTGTCCAGTGATGTAGTTGTGTATCGTACTTTGTGCTGTAATTCGTGTAGAGATTGATATTTGCTGCGTGAACTTTTTGGTTTTGTTTCCATTCTATCATGATGTTTTAGTTTAAGTTTCGGGACAAAACTTAATTTTAATCGGATAGAATGTAATATCCGGTATTCTCGTTTTCCGTTATCTTGAATTGTTTGTGTTTTGACGTCAGACATTTTCTTGTTGATGAGAATCGGAATGATTTCTATCGTAATACTCTATTTGTTTCTGTCGCATAGCCGTTTTAGTCGGGTGCGACTTATTGTCGTGTACGTTTCTTTGATTAAATGTGTGCATATGATGTGGTATGTGATGCGTCGTTATTTGATCGTTATTGGTTGAATCATTGCCGGTGGCGTTGTTATGGTCGTCGTGTGGCGTGTTGTCACGCTGTATATTCTTTCGCGTTGCTTGTAACGTTCCGCCAATGGATGAAAGTTACGCGTTTCTTGTGTATCTTGTTGAGTTTTCCTGTCAGGGTATTGCTTCTCCCTACTTGTTTTAAGTTTCGGGACGAAACTTCTTTTAAGGAGGGTAGAATGTAATATCCGCAATTTCGGATTTCCGGTAATTTTCATTTTTCGGCGGA
Organism: Orobanche coerulescens; assembly: GCA_033398695.1. NCBI lineage: Eukaryota > Viridiplantae > Streptophyta > Magnoliopsida > Lamiales > Orobanchaceae > Orobanche > Orobanche coerulescens. Next base: position 14,654,834 of record CM065801.1, read on the forward strand.
GGTCCGTTTCGACGACTCGCTTTCGACCGTTTCGTCATTCTGAGAATATTTAATTCTACACTTTTTGTCATCCGAGTTCGTTTCGGTATCGTTTTGTTGAGTTTCGTGTTCTTAAATGACTTTTCCGCACTTGAGTTCGATTCTCGCAAATCTCGTCCGAAACTGTTGTTTCGAGTTTCTCGGAAGTTCATTTAATGTTATTATTCATGTTGTAAGTTTAGGTTTGGTGTTTCGATCGTGTATCAGGTATTTCGGACGTTTTGGGCTATTTTCGTAATTTCCCAAAGTTTGGGGTAATTACTTTCGTTGTCGAATTTCGAGCCCTCGGGTGGTCGGAATCGGGTGTTCTCTTAGTATTCGGATTCGTCTTTGCGAGTACTTCATAATCGTGTTTTCGGTTTACGTTCAGGTCGGAGTTTCGGGATTTTTCGGACCGTCGGATCAACCGAGGCCTGGCTGGCCAGGCCTGGCCGAGTAACGGCCGTAATGGCCCGGCGAACGGCCGTAATGCCGATACGTCGTAATGACCTTCCTTACGTCGTAACATGTCCGGCAGATCGATCCCAGGAGTTCGGCCTTGGCCGACGTGCGTAGGCATTGGCCGATTACGTGCGTAGCGGCCGCCGTGGTCGGCTATTTATAGGCTGGACCGAGTCATCCGCCATTTCTCATCTTTTCTTCATTCCTTCCGCGATTTTTCACCCTAGATCGATGGTTTTGAGTAGAATCAACTTATATAAACATGTTTTGGAAGTTGGGATCATGGATTAACATCATCTTCCACCCGGATCGAAGGTAAGAACACCTAAACTTTTGGTTTTGGATGTTCTTGAGGTTTCTTGGTGTTTTGGCCGATTTGCTTCGTTTTGATTCATATTATTGTTAGAACTTGATTGTAAACTCGTAATCATTCAATACCCTTGAAGTTTTGTGGAACGGATTTGAGTATTTCTTTGAATAATCGATTAAATTGGACTACGCCCTCAAAGTGTCCGATAAAATGCTTCAATGGGTAGAACTTGGGAAGTTCCATACATTTTCGTAGAATTGTGATTGAATTGATATCGTTGTGACTTAGGAGCGAATTCTTGTGAAGAACTCGAGTCGGAACCCTTCCGTTCGTTGCCTTCTTTGGGGTCCGAGCTTCCCGGTCGAACCGTGTTCTTCGGAGCGTTCGGTAGCGGTTATTAAGGCAAGTATCTTACTATACGACTTGTATCTTGCGACTAGTAATTACGTATGAGATGTATGATGACTTTGCTTGCCTTCGTAAATATGTTCCGTTTGAGTTGGTTGTGTTTTCCACAATTTGAAGGCTTTGTGATAATAGTGTTATATCAGTATACGTGTTAGACGTTGTGCCATTTGTGCAGGAATGCGACGTACATATGGGATGGTTGTACACTTGGTTGTACAATGTATTGTGTACCGAATGTGTGTTATGTTGGTTAAATGTCGTTGATTGATGATAGTTGTTGCGAGTGTCGAGGTTGTGTTATGTGCGTGCAATGTACGATTTTGTGGTGATCAAGGTGATTGATTAATTGTGCTCATTGTTGTATGTAATGTGAATGTGAATATGTGTGTGACCGCTAAGTTCACTCGTGTTGGTTCGACGGAACCTACGAGGATTCGTGGCAGTGGACTACGGGATCAGAACTTAGTGAGGTACTGAGGTCCAATCGTGCTGGTCTGACGGGGCCTACGATAACGCATGGCAGTGGACCATGAGTTTCGGACACAGTGCGTCCAATCTGGTGAGCTCGACGGGGCTTACGGTGACACGTGGCAGTGGACTACGGTGTCAGGACTGTGTGTGTGATTGTTGTGATTGATATAGTCCGTGCGGGTTGTTATGCCTACGGAGACACGTGACAGTGGATCACGGTGTCGGAATTGGTTATGTTTGGTCAATAGTCCGTGTGGGTTGTTGAACCTACGGAGACACGTGACAGTGGATCACGGTGTCGGAATTGATTATGTTTTTTTAATTGTGCGTGATGTAGTCCGTGCGGGTTGTTGAACCTACGGAGACACGTGACAGTGGATCACGGTGTCATGAGCATGATACTTTTCAAATCAAAGTTTTTAAAGGAAAAGTTTTAAGAAAGAATGTTGGGCCGAGCCCCACGAGATTTATGGAAATGTTTCCGATATTGTAAACTGTTGAATTATGAAACAAGTTTTGGGTTAAGGCCCTTAAGTTTTTCAAAGGTTTTGTGAATCGGGACTTGAGGTCTTAAGGTTTTGAAATTCTAAAATTCGAGATGATAATCCTATTTTCGAATGCTTCATAGCTTATCTTCTCTTGTGAAAACCTCCCGGAATATTCGATACTTGATTATTATATTTGATCACGATTATTAATTGCTTGTTACATTTCGTATGATTTGATACTTGCACTAGTAAAGCGGTGGAGTTTACTAACCCCGAGTAATCGGGGGTGGATGTCTGTTTGCGTCAGTACATGCAGATTCGGGGAGCATCACAGGATTGGCACAAGAGGATGACGAGCTGCGATACTAATCATGAGTCGAGAGTTATTTTGATTTTTGTTGTGTTGTCAGAGTTGATTTCAGTCTTCCGCTGTATTGTATTTCGACCCCTGTGTGGGTAATGTTATTTAAGTCAGTTTTATCGATTGGGTTGTGTGACCTCATCGGTCTGTGTATTCACGTGTAGGTGATCATATCGGTCCGTATCATTTTATTGTTTGACCCTGGTCGGGCAAGCATTTGGTTTTTTATGGATGTTTAGCCTGGTAGATCCTTGTGGAAAGGGTCTACGGCGTGTAATATTCCCATATGGTTTTGGGGATGTTACACACTAGACCTGAATGCACTGTTGCAAAAGACATTAATGCAACACCAACTTAAAGTATTGGATTATACATGAACTTAAAAGCGTTGCAATAGACTAAATCATCTTAATAATTGCGAAAAATAATTTAAATATTTTCAAAAAAAATATCGTCAAATTTAAACTTTTACGCTAAAACAAAATAAATTATTTAATTTCATAACTGATTTTTTATAAGAGCACATATAGTTTTTTACTCAAAAAATTTTCAGATTAAAACTAATAAATTTATATGAATATATATATTTTTATTTTGAAATTATAATTTAAAATCAAAATAAATAATTGAATTTATACATTCAACTCTTTAAAATATAATAAGAAATGTAAATTAAAATTTATTTATATTAATATTATAAAAAATTGAAAAATAATAATACATTTTCCTACTTATATATCTATCCTATTTCCTATCCTATCCTACTATTCTAAAAGAGTGAATGTCCTTTGATCGAAAACGGATTACTCTACAAGCACGCTTTTTATTTTCTACTGACTTCGGTGGCCCTTCTCCTCAACATGTTTGCTTCCCATGTCTGCTTCAGAAACGTGTCAATTGCTCGTCAATCCAGTTCATCATTGTCATCACATTTCCTTGTTTTTCCCTTTTTAGTTTTTACTATGCCTCTTTCTTATTCCCTTCTTCCTCTATTCTGATTTTATGGATGCCTCTCAGTTCTCCCTCTTATCGCTCAGTGCTGCCACCATCCGCCGCCACCAACCACCATCGGAAGCTCCACGAATTACCTATACATCCATATTACAGGTGTTCCTCGATCCATTATTATGGTGTTCTTTTTCGTATTATATTTGGAGCTCGGTTTCTTCATCTCTGTTATTTATTTCTGCCTCTGTATTGTGAGTTTCTTCTATGTTTTAGGTTCTAGGGTTTTACCATTTACTATTTTTCATATACGTTTTTCAACTTCTGGGATTTGAGCTTAGGTTTTATTGTTTCATTATTCACTTTTAATTTTTTTACTTTCTCCTCTGATCACTGGATCGCGACCTGGGCCGATAGCGCACGCTAGCTCGGCAGCCTAGCTCGCGCTAGTCCGGCCCAGTATAAATGTGGCTGAGCAGTCACATTTCATTCCGTTTTTCACTTCCTTCCTTCTCCGTCCGCGACTGGCGATTCATAGGTGACGAAGCCATGTTGTTTAACAACAAATCCACGAAGTTCTTGAGTTCATAACATCAATCAATCATCCGTTATCATCCTTTGATCCAGCGAATCAAGGTAATCTTACCTTAGAACCCTAATTTCGTGAATTTGGGGGTTTTTGCATTTTCGTCCGATTCGTTCCGTGTTGTTGATTAATTCATGATGGGTATGATTAATCTTGGTAGTATTCTTGTGTTTAACATCATTTAATCCATTGTTCTTCGCCGAATCGAAGTATATTTCTTGATTTCCTTCGAATTGACTCTTTGGGGGAATTGTCCTCGATCTCGTTTTTCATCCGTTTTTGATGGATCGATTATGGTTAAATGATGTTGTTAAACATATTCTATGGATTGTATATCCATATTTCAACTTGGAATTCCATTTTCGGGTTTTGACGGGACGAATCATGTTCTTGGCCGTTTTGGGGAAAATCCTTGAACTTTCGTCATTTGTTCTTTGAATTCAGCGGCTTTGGGTGGAGTCGGCGAGTTCGTAGTCGGTTCGTGCCAACCTACTTCGGCCGATTCTCCGCGTTGTGGTTATTCGAGGCAAGTACCTTGCCCATACTTTTCTCGTTTTATGGATATGATGATCGGTGGTCGTCTTGATGTGTTTGTTTGGTTATTTGAAATGAAGTTTCAAAAGATTTCGGTTTGGCCTCGTTAAAGGCTCTCTTTCAAAACGCGTGTGTTTTGTGAACAGTGTGTTTTGAGAATTGATTATGATTTGATTATTTTGAACGTTGAAGTCTTTGATGATGATACTCCCGTGTTTAAAGTTATGGGATCGTGTATTCCGTATTTAATCTTGTTATGGTGTTTTTGAAGAGTTTGATAACGACGTCGAGTAAGTGGCCATCTCTAGTGAGTATTCTTAATGAACTTACATTCTTAGCATATTAGTATTGCATGAGTAACGTGTGTGTATGTATGCTCACTACGGGTTAGATCCGACGGGGTCTCGGTAGGGGTCTACAAGAGACGTGGATCGACGAGCTTGCTTTTAACCACTACGGGTTAGATCCGACGGGGTCTCGGTAGGGGTCCACAGAGACGTGGATCGACGGTTAATTGTGGTGCATTTTGCAACTGTGATTTGGATTATTGGCGTTTCCGGAAACGAGTATTTTGAACGGTTTTCATTTGCATGCATTGACTAAGTGTGTAAGAGGTAAGTTGTTCGTTTGGCCTACTTGGCTAGGATGGCACTAGAGTATTTTGTTGTTTGTGTTAAATCCTTTATTTGTGGATTTTGATGTTGGGAGACGAACCTTGTTGTCGTTCTTGCGTACTGTGAGTTGATGAGATTTGGGGCTAAAATCCCAATGGTTTTGTAAAAGTTATTTTACGGATTTGGGGCTAAAATCCCAACGGTTTGGTAAAGGTTATTTTTCGGAAAGTAAACCTTTGGGGCGGTGACCCCTTTTGTCTTTTAGATTTTGAAAAGTAGGATTTGATAATCCTAAATTATTTTCTATTAAAACTCTCGATGGCATTATAAACCGTTTTATAAATTACTTCCATTGATTTATGATATTTCGATTTTGAAATGTTTTCTCAAACTCTTGCCTCGGGAAGTACTTTTCGTTTCGTTTGGATCTTTGAGGATCCTTGGTTATTGTTATTCGTGGAATGTGAATGGTATGGCTCGTATTTGCACTTTGTTCTTGCACTAGCAAAACAGTGGAGTTTTGCTAACCCCCGAGTATTCGAGGGGTGGATGTCTATTTTTGCATTCAGGTTTTGGAGCATAACACAGGGTCGGCACGAAGGATGATGAAAGATGATCGATACTAATCACATGAGGAACCGTACTTTGTTTATTGGTTCAGTTGTACTCTATTTTTCATTGCTATATTTTCCGTTAGACGGGTGTGGTTGTATTTTGACCCCTGCGTGGGCATGAGTTGTATTTGAGTTGTATGTATTTGTTGAAAGACCAAATCGGTCTACTGAGTCATTTTAGCCTTAAAGGCATGGTTGAGTTGTTATATGTCGTTACCAGCCTGGTAGATCCTTGAGGAAAGGTTCTACGGCATGTAATATCCCTGAGCGGATTGGGGGTGTTACATAAATGGTATCGGAGCTTAGGTTGTGGAAACCTAGGCTGTCGGGTCAAGTCGTGTTGTTTGAGTCTTGTTTCGTCGGATTTTATCTGACTGAGTCGTGTCGCGACGCGTCGTTTGAGTTTGTTGGTCGTGATTAGTATCGTGGGGCGATCATCATCTTCGTGCGACTTGTGGAAGTAAGTCTCCCTTCTTTGAGTTGTGCCTCGTATGACACGAGCTATTTTTATGATTATTTGTTAAGTGGTGGAATCCTTATGTGGATTTTGATTTCACGATATGTATTTAGTCGACTCTCGTATTTGATTTATACGAGGAGTGTCGTCACTTGTGATGTCTTTTTATTGTTGTTTTTGTCCGTTGCTGATGATTTTTGAATCGAACGTTTTACAAATTCTCTTGTGGAGGCTTTGTGCTTATACGCGTTCGACTTGTTCACTAGCCAGTGCGGGAGGGTCCTTAGAGGCCTCGAATGGGTTCAGTGGTTTTGTTCTGAATCCCAGGCGGTCTTCGACTGTGGTATTTTATCGTTTATTTCTGTTTAAAGAAATGTATTGTCTTGATTTTAAACGTTTTGATGCGTGTACTAGGAGTTGTTTTAGTGAACGTCGATATGTGTGAGTTTTGGGCATTCTGGACTATTGAATTTTTGAAAACCTTGAGTATCTTAGAAAAGTAAATTTCAAGACATACTTTTCAAATGAGTTATTTTCTTGTGGTACATCCAAGGTGCCACAATATATTTCAATTTTTTTTTTTTACCTCGAGGACCAAAATATTTTGAGATATTTTCAATGTTTTATTTAGACCCGAGGGTCGAATATTCTGAAAGTTTTCACTAAGAGAAAGTGTCCTCATTTTTATCAAATGCGAAATGGTTCTCCAATGTCTCGATAACGATGTTTCACGTTTGTACTTTTTGAAAGGTGATACTCAAGATCAACCGGTGTTCTTCTAAATTATTTTTAAAATGAGGTTTTCGTTTTTTTTAAAAAACCTATCCATTCCCGTTTGAGGGCTGGGTATGTATGTATGATGTTCACATTGTCATTTTGATATTTGCTCCCGAGTATGATCGAATTGGCGGTGTGAGCGTTGAGTCGTTTTCCACACATTTGTTGTGTTAGCCCCCTGTGAGAGGCGGGATGTTGGTGTTAAATGTTGTCGCCTCGTGGTGATTACTACGTTGTCGCGCATGTGCGAGCTGTTAGAGCTTGGTTTGGTATGACCGTGTGCATCGGTGATGGTTCCGTTATGTGTCAGTTGTTTAATATCTTGTTACTTTGCTCCCGTTTTTGCGAATTTCGTGGACGAGGTCGGGGGTAATGCCCGTACTATTTTGACTTCTGTATTTTCTCTTTCTCCAGTTTATCGATTCGCCCATGTTCGTTGATACTTTATGAATTTTGTTCTGTATTTCGGTTTCATCGTCCGAACGAGCTGTGATCTTGTTGTGGGTCGATCTGGTTATCGCTGTGACTTTTTTCAAGTTCGGTTCGATTCTTGTGAACCTTGTTCGGAGGTAACATCATTTGGTTCTACTAGTTCTTTTATTCGAAGTGGATCGGATTTTGAACTTCTGTATATTCTACTTTGTCGACTCATTTATGTTCGTTGACATTTCTGAGCTTGTCCTGCCCCTTGTTTTTGTTTATCGAACGAGTGTGGTATCGTTTCGGAATAACTCGTTTGTCGTTGTGACTTTTCAATCGCTATTCCCTTTCCTGTGGATCTTATGGGAATGCATGTCTTGTAGTTCTCACCAGATCATCCTGGGAGTTATTGTTTGAATTTTATTATCCTTCGTGTTTCAAACATGATTGTTCGATTTTTGTTGTCTCGATCGTTTGTTTGTTCGGTTTTTGTTCTCGTTTCGTGATTGTTGAGCATTCAGGATCCTTCCTAATTCCCTTAAGTTCGGGAAAGTAGTCTCGTTTTCGACCTTCCAACCCTTGGGCGGTGGAATTCCGTATTTGTTCAGCGATTGGCTCGCGTTTTGATTGATGTACCGTTGGGTTGGTCAATCGTATTGATTTTAGTTCGTTGTGCTTAGTGATTGTTCGGATAATTGACTTGATTGTATTATCCATTTGATGGAGCTTGTCACTTGTTGGTTTTATTATATCCCTAACGGCGACGTTGTGTTGGTCGTCGTGGAACGTGTTTTCACACCGTATATTCCGTTGCGTTGTTTGTAACGTTTCGCCGTTGGGTGTTAGTTACGCGTTTCTTGCGTATCTCGTTGAGTTTTCCTGGCGGGATATTGCTTCTCCCTACTTGTTTTAAGTTTCGGGACGAAACTTCTTTTAAGGAGGGTAGAATGTAATATCCGCAATTTTCGATTTCCGGTAAAATTTTTTTTCGGCGGAAGTCCGTTTTGATGACTCGCTCATGACCGTTTCGTCATTTTGAGAATGATTAATTCTACACTTTTTGACATCCGAGTTCGTTTCGGTGTCGTTTTGTTGAGTTCCGTGCTTTTTAGCGACTTTTCCGCACTTGAGTTCGATTCTTGCGAATCTCGTTCGAAAATGCTGTTTGGAGTTTCCCGTAAGTCCGTTTAACTTTGTTAGACGTGTTGTGAACTTCGGTTTGGTTATTCGATCACGTATCGTGATTTCCGGGCGTTTTGGGCCATTTTGTAATTTCTTGAAAGTTACGGGTATCCGTATCTGTAATTGTTGTCTCGACCCGTTTCTTGGTCGCGTATGATTAATTATGGTATTATGTTTTCATTTCGGGTCGTTGATGTTGTCCGCGAACTTTTCGTCGTGTTCGTTCCGTACGTTTTCAGAAATCGAGTCGTCGAGCCCTGTTGTTCGAGCACTGGCCGGACGGTTGCGGGACTGGCCGGACGATTGCGGGCACCGGACGGACGGGTGCGGCAGGAACCGGCGTAGCGCATGCTACATCCGGAAGGCTGCGCGCGCTAACCGGTAGGTGTAGCGCACGCTATCGGCTGGCCTAACGCACGCTATCGGGTCTGGACAGTGGAGTCATGGGGGTTCTGGAATCGGTCAGGCTCGGCAGGTAGCGCACGCTCATCGCCGAGCAGCTGCGACGCCACGGCCGGAAGGTCGCGACGCTACCTGCCGAGCGATCTAGTCCGTAAGGCCATGGATCGCGGCACAGGCCGATAGCGCACGCTAGCTCGGCACTTAGCGCGCTAGTCCGGCCCAGTATAAATGTGGCTGAGCAGTCACATTTCATTTCGTTTTTCACTTCCTTCCTTCTCCGTCCGCGACTGGCGATTCATAGGTGACGAAGCCATGTTGGTTAACAACAAATCCACGAAGTTCTTGAGTTCATAACATCAATCAATCATCCGTTATCATCCTTTGATCCAGCGAATCAAGGTAATCTTACCTTAGAACCCTAATTTCGTGAATTTGGGGGTTTTTGCATTTTCGTCCGATTCGTTCCGTGTTGTTGATTAATTCATGATGGGTATGATTAATCTTGGTAGTATTCTTGTGTTTAACATCATTTAATCCATTGTTCTTCGTCGAATCGAAGTATATTTCTTGATTTCCTTCGAATTGACTTTTTGGGAGAATTGTCCTCGATCTCGTTTTTCATCCATTTTTGATGGATCGATTATGGTTAAATGATGTTGTTAAACATATTCTATGTATTGTATATCCATATTTCAACTTGGAATTCCATTTTCGGGTTTTGATGGGACGAATCGTGTTCTTGGCCGTTTTGGGGAAAATCCTTGAACTTTCGTCATTTGTTCTTTGAATTCAGCGGCTTTGGGTCGTACTTTGGAATTCATTTTCGTTGTTATTGTTTTCGTTCGTAGTTCATTGTTGTGGATTGTCGTTCGGTGGAGTCGGAGAGTTCGTAGTCGGTTCGTGCCAACCTACTTCGGCCGATTCTCCGCGTTGTGGTTATTCGAGGCAAGTACCTTGCCCATACTTTTCTCGTTTTATGGATATGATGATCGGTGGTCGTCTTGATGTGTTTGTTTGGTTATTTGAAATGAAGTTTCAAAAGATTTCGGTTTGGCCTCGTTAAAGGCTCTCTTTCAAAACGCGTGTATTTTGTGAACGGTGTGTTTTGAGAATTGATTATGATTTGATTATTTTGAACGCTGAAGTCTTTGATGATGATACTCCTGTGTTTAAAGTTATGGGATCATGTATTCCGTATTTAATCTTGTTATGGTGTTTTTGAAGAGTTTGATAACGACGTCGAGTAAGTGGCCATCTCTAGTGAGTATTCTTAATGAACTTACATTCTTAGCATATTAGTATTGCATGAGTAACGTGTGTGTGTGTATGCTCACTACGGGTTAGATCCGACGGGGTCTCGGTAGGGGTCCACAAGAGACGTGGATCGACGAGCTTGCTTTTAACCACTACGGGTTAGATCCGACGGGGTCTCGGTAGGGGTCCACAGAGACGTGGATCGACAGTTAATTGTGGTGCATTTTGCAACTTTGATTTGGATTATTGGCGTTTCCGGAAATGAGTATTTTGAACGGTTTTCATTTGCATGCATTGACTAAGTGTGTAAGAGGTAAGTTGTTCGTTTGGCCTACTTGGCTAGGATGGCACTAGAGTATTTTGTTGTTTGTGTTAAATCCTTTATTTGTGGATTTTGATGTTGGGAGACGAACCTTGTGGTCGTTCTTGTGTACTGTGAGTTGATGAGATTTGGGGCTAAAATCCCAATGGTTTTGTAAAAGTCATTTTACGGATTTGGGGCTAAAATCCCAACGGTTTGGTAAAGGTTATTTTTCGGAAAGTAAACCTTTGGGGCGGTGACCCCTTTTGTCTTTTAGATTTTGAAAAGTAGGACTTGATAATCCTAAATTGTTTTCTATTAAAACTCTCGATGGCATTATAAACCGTTTTATAAATTACTTCCATTGATTTATGATATTTCGATTTTGAAATGTTTTCTCAAACTCTTGCCTCGGGAAGTACTTTTCGTTTCGTTTGGATCTTTGAGGATCCTTGGTTATTGTTATTTGTGGAATGTGAATGGTATGGCTCGTATTTGCACTTTGTTCTTGCACTAGCAAAACAGTGGAGTTTTGCTAACCCCCGAGTATTCGGGGGGTGGATGTCTATTTTTGCCTTCAGGTTTTGGAGCATAACACAGGGTCGTCACGAAGGATGATGAAAGATGATCGATACTAATCACATGAGGAACCGTACTTTGTTTATTGGTTCAGTTGTACTCTATTTTTCCGCTGCTATATTTTCCCGTTGTACGGGTGTGGTTGTATTTTGACCCCTGCGTGGGCATGAGTTGTATTTGAGTTGTATGTATTTGTTGAAAGACCAAATCGGTCTACTGAGTCATTTTACCCTTAAAGGCATGGTTGAGTTGTTATATGTCGTTACCAGCCTGGTAGATCCTTGAGGAAAGGTTCTACGGCGTGTAATATCCCTGAGCGGATTGGGGGTGTTACAGAAAGTGTAGTGCGCCTGGTGCAAATGGATTTCTTTTTTCATGATATACCAATCAGAATGGAGGCTCTGAAATTACACTTTTGCTTTTAGTTTTTGGAATTATTAGATAATAGCAATCTTAAATTTTATAGGCTTGCAGGCAAGTGAAGAGATACCGTGGGAACTGTTTGTGCAAGCAGGACATGTTGGTACGTTTAAAATATTTGGCATTGCACATAATTCTGGGCCCTTTTTTTCTCCTTCTATTTTTTCCCCATTTGTCTTTGTAAAATGTAATTCTAGAAGATTTGCGCTCCAGTTTGTGTCTTCTTGTCCATAGATTTTAACTGATCTTTTGAATCTGGTTTCACGAAAGCTCAAGAAACCACTACATTTGAGGAAAAAGAATTAACCTGTCACATTACACTAACGCAGAACAACTTCATGACTGACTATGCAATTACACTAACCAGTATGTGAGGGCGAGTTTCTAATATTGTCGACAAATTTTACTTCTCAATGCATATTGGTGAAAGGGCTTAATCGATCGAAAATTTTGCTTGCATGTCATGCATCGTTACAACGTTTTTGATCTATGACTAGAGTGTATCTCATAGAGATGAAATATGTGAATGCATAAATTTCTTTGAAGTTGTTAATGAGTTCTTAGTATGACGCTTTAATTTAACTGACATGTCAGTTGAGCGTGGGTTTCTAATATGGAGTTGTATGAGACGTGTTAGCGTTTCCTTCAGGCTGGAGTTTTAACTCCTTAGGTTTTTATTCATCTCTGCAGAGTTTTATGTCAGGCATTGGTAATTGGATGGCCGATGAAGTGCTATATCAAGTTAGTAATATGTATTTATCCATCTACTATTTTCTCTGCCTAAAATAAAAATATAATACTGTTTTAAAATATTCCAAATTTTTCAGATTCAAAAGTGTTTGTGGCAGTGCCCCTGACGAACCAAAACACATCATGGTTTTGCATTTGCTCATTGGTGCTAAAGTTATCAATTTGTTGCCATTCAGAACTTCTATTTGTACCTACCTGTTTCACACCCGAGTTTCACACGCACACTAGAATTCGGTGTCTTCAAGATAAAGGTCAAACAATCGTTATATATAATTCAATGTAGCAATTATGTTGTGATTTTACAGGCAAGAATCCATTCGCTGCAAATTGCTTCCAGCGTGTCCAAGGAAAGATGTGCAACCTTGCTCAGGTGCATTAATGAGGTGATAATTATGTATGGATGTTGTTTACTAGCTTCAGTCTTTGGGTTCATTATGCTTGCAAATTGTAATCCATATGGCTGTTACTGGAGATGGTACTTTTAGGTTATAAACATTGCTGTTAGAGTTGATGCGGACAACCTCCAGTTTCCTGTTGAATGGTTGTTTCATTTCCCTGGGCAAAAAATAGGACGAGTTAATTGTAAGATGTTCTTTTGATCTATATAATTAATTTATAATGGTTTATTTTTTACCGGTAATTGAAAAGGCGATGGAAGTTGGGGCTGACAGTAGCCAGTTCCCTAATAATTGGCTTCTCATTCTCGGGAATGGAATAAGAATAAGAATGGCAAGGCTTTTATTGATGGTTTTGCTCTTGACCCTCCAGCACTCCTTTATGTGTTGCTTTTGTTCCATTTATCAGCTATTATTTTCAATTCAAAGGCTTTCTGAATACTGATATATTCATGTTCGCCCATGACTTTCTGTTTCCAAATTTGCGGAGAAATATGACATTTCGGAACTATTGATTCATCTCTTAAAGGTTCCACACGATTACAGAAGAATTTTGATCGCCTGATTCATTTTTTTAAGATTCGAGAAGGACACACCGATTAGATTGGCGATGGCAAAGCCAGGAGCGGAGGTATTAGGATTTTTTCTTTTTCTTTTCCTTTCCTTTTCTTTTTCTATTTTTCCTTTAGTTTTCTATCTTAATCATCCAATTTCCTGCTCGTTTCTGAAAACACTAAATTTTATTTCTACACATTTTTGGTTGTGGCGTTTATTTTTCGTTTATTTCTTTCTCTCATTTACAGCTTGAATGGTAGTTTTTCAGATTTCAAACATCGCTCTCATCGTCGTGCACCCGCAGAACAATATACATTTCGATTCTCTTTATACTGTCCGCACATTGAAAGAGGTAGTGTAACCTACATCTTTTATGGTTAGTCTTGATGTCTACCAAGAGCTGGTAGAGTATCATAGGTTGGGTGACATGCCTTCCGTTGCTAATTATTGTTCTACATTTTTTTCTTCTTTCTACGGTGTTTAGATTCTTGGCAGCGTTTAATATCATGTTCACTGCCATTTTCATTTGTTTTTTGGACTTGCAGAACCTATACTATGTTGCTCTTGAATATGAAGCTGGATTGTCTAAAGATATAGAAGCATCTTTTGCAGTCCCATCGGACACTTGGTTTTCACTTTCAAACGAATGGTTTCAGAGAGGGGAGATATTGTTCCAGCCCCGCATGGCGGGAGTGTATGTACTCATTTCACTTTAGTGGATATTTTTAATACTTCGTGAGACCATATTCCGAGATGCCCATTTTCAGGCATATGTGGAATGACCTTTAGTTTTTCACTGTAAATCTATATTAAAAGTTTTGTGGGAATGCCCTTCACGGTTTATTCTGGATAAGTGCTTGAAGGGATAAAATATAAATAGATGGAACCCATAGGGATTGAAATGATAGTTTGTCCGGTCATTATCTTTCTTTCTTTCTTTTTTTCTTTTTTTTTTCTTTCTATAAATAGATGGAATCCATAGGGATTGAAATGATAGTTTGTCCAGTCATTATCTTTCTTTCTTTCTTTCTTTCTTTCTTTCTTTCTTTCTTTATTTTAATGGCTAATTTGTGACGTATGTGATATTTTGACAGGCAGGCGATGGGCCTGCATCTGACACAAGGTGGCACTTCTACGTAGAAATCGAGATATTTAATTATGTCTAGTAATTAGAACTTTGGTCACTTGGTACTCTTGAATTAGACTGGGTAATTTGGTCTTAAATTAGACTCTAGTTATGGTGTTGCGTGTCGAATTGTTAGTATAAGACTTGTTGGATAGTAGTTGGAGTTGGTATTTTGCGTCAACTGTTTGTTGGGATGTTGGTATTTAGTACCGACTGTTTGTTGGGATGATGGTATTTGATACTGAATGACAGGGTGTGAATTTTGCACGGTATTTTATTTATATGGAATGATGTACGTATGAAATGGTTATTACGAAATTTTTATTTAAAATGTTGCATTTATCTTTCAGTTATTGTTGCATTTATCTTTAGTAGTTTTGCATATTTTCAAATTAGTGTTGCATATAATAACCATGTTACTGTTGGATATAAGAATGGAAGTGTTGCATTATGTCTGGTGGAACCCACTGCTGATGTGGCAAAAGAGCCCACTACTGACGTGGGACCCATTGATGACATGGTAAAAGGACCCACTGATGACATGGATGAAAGTGGGACCCATTGATGACGTGGATGAAGTGGGACACACTGGTGACGTGGCCAAAGGGCCCACTGATGACGTGTCGGTTGTGGGGCCCACTTTTCTGAACTGTATTCTCCTCTAAGCCAACACTGTTTTCTGTTGCATATATTTTGTTTTGTGTTGCACTATGTAGATAATGCAGTACTTTCCCTCTGTTGCATTAGAAAGGAAAAGTGTTGTATTAAAGGTCAAATGCCACGCGATCAGATGCAACACCCATAAAGTGTTGGATATACAATTTCTGGCCTAAGGCAACAGAAAATGGGGCATAATGCAACAATATGAATCATTGCATATGAGCACTTATGGCGTAATGACTAGACAGCACCAATCGAAGACTCAAGAGTCGGACATAAATTCAAAAGAAAAAGAAAAAGAGTAATCATGAATATAGTGAAATAACTAAAGCAAAAGAGGAAGAAAATCGGTAAAGCAAAAGTTGATGGAATGATTATTTTTTTTTACAAAGAATGATTATTTCAAATGGACACTTTTGACCGTAATAACAAACTCTACGGAGGATTCGCAATGAACCAGAAGTAATTAAAGCAGGAGAATAAAACAAGGATAACATACGCTATAAAGTAGACTAACGTACGCAAAGAGTAAAACAGAAGAAGACTGGAGGATGACATTCAAGCATACTAACGTACGCAAGGAAGGACACACAACGTACGCAATATGCACATGTTAATGTACTCTACAGGCATAAGATTATGGCCGCAACAAAGTTCAAAATATAAATTCAAATATCAGCTCGTTGGCGGTTTCTAAAAGGTCAAAGTTAGCACTCTCAACGTTCATATGCCCGTTCTACTTAACGTACGCAATGCATATGATCTAACATACGCAATGGAAGGAAACGTAGCTACTGCACCACACTAAACAAATGCTAATGTACGTAACCATGCAATATTAACGTACGATAAAAGGCTAATGTACGCTACGGGTGCAACATAGCGTATGCTATAAAGCAGAAGTCAACAGCGGCTAGTTAGGATCTGAACCCTATAAATACCACTTCATTTGATATTCAAGACACAACAATTTCAAACATATTATACATTCATCTAGGATATTCCTACACACTATTTGTTGTTGTAAACGAGTTTAATTGATAAGAGTTTTGTAACACCCCCAAAGCCATCCAGGGATATTACAGTGCCATGGGCCCCGCTCAGGAAACCACAAGGCTAAATTTTTTTTTTTCACAATCGTTTCAAACACGCCAATAAACCAAAGACGATATTATATTTCAGATACTCAAATAGTCTCCAAAAATCTATTTTTCAAATACCATCATAAAAATCCCATTTAAAACTTCAAGGCCAAAATGCAAAACTCGACAATTTCAAAATGTTCGTTAAACCACCACTTACATATACCAACAAACTATTTTAGGGAATCAATTTTACGAAATAAACCCAAGTTTGCAAAATACCAAAAGGCCATTTTAAACTTACACACGCAGCGGATATAAACATAGTAAAAAAGAAATACATTTGCAACGGAATATAATTGACAGTCAAAGTACACGATTCCCAAATAGATGTCATAGCTAATATCATCCGGGATCTGTAACACCCCAAATTAGGCGGATATTACAGTGCCGTGGACCCCCAACTGGAACCCACCAGGCGAATGAAAATTTATGAATTAAATAATATAATTGTAGTACCAAACCACATTATATCATCAATTACTCCGATGAGGAGTTCTAAGTACAACACACCCAGGAAATATAGAATACTTGCATATTTTATATGAAGATAAAATATACAACACTAAATAAAATGAACATTCGAACGGAAATTTGCAGCGGAAATAAAAATGAAGAAGATATGAAAGACTGAAAGGACTGGGGCCCCCTACTAGTATCACTGGGACTCCTCGCCGTCAACATTCTCTTCCCGTGCCTTTGCCTTTCCATGACCTGAAAACAACATCCCCCAACGGGGTCAGTTACATAGAACAACAATCCTCAAGAGTTGAACAAGCACAATCATTAAATATATAAGTCATGAAATCAAGCTGAAGAGGGGCATCATAGTACGCCCGTAATGGGATGTGCAAGTGCACAAGATGAGTGTCCGGACACACCCGTCCTTGTACCTAATTAGTCTCACGGAGGCACGTTACCGTGTGCACAGTCCATTATGTCGGTGAACCCTTCACATGACTATCGTGTGCCCGACTAAAAATTCCACACATAACCACCCGGCCACGCAATATGAACCCAGAAGGTCACAAGAACAAAAGTGACCATGATGAATATCAATGAATAACAAATCGACAAGGGTCAAGAATGACTCACCGAGATGAAATGATAATGAAATGAATGATAGCTCACTGAAATGATTGGAACCGTCGTTCCTCGTGAATTGAATGATTAGTTTGATAATTACAAGTCTCGACATGAATAATATATCATGAATGAATTATGAATATGAATGAACAACAACGAAATGAATGAATATCCTTTTAACCGAGTAAGAATTAACTTACACAAGTACCGGTGATGAAATGTCCTTCCTCGAACAAACGTCCTAAGTGGAAAATACCGGTCGCTCGAACAACCTTGAATAATATAATTACCAACAAATGCTCAATATACGTATCAAGTACGATTATAGCCAACTCAAAAAACGATACAACAATAACCAAACTCATTGGGGCATTCTAACGAATACGTTGCAAACATTCTTCCTTTGATTACAACCAACCCCAAAACATCGAAACCAACCTCCAAAAGTATAGTTCAACTCCAACAAAGCATCATCAAAACAATCAAATAATTAAATAGGAATACTCTATTCGTGATTACGACAACATCTAGTTGAAACCCCAAAAATCCCAAAGTCAACCCTTAGGGTGTTCTTGAATAATTCCTCAAATATTCATCAAATCCGAAATATACACTAATAAATCCATATGAATACATATATCCAAGGTAGATAATCCATATCTAACATATTCCAACATAATAGCAAGCTAACACGAAGAGATCGGAAGGAAAAACACTCAAATCCCAAAATTCTAGATTCAAGAAATGTTTACCTTGATTTGGTGTGTTGGAGAGGATTAGATGATGAATAATCCAAACTAGAAGCTTGAAAATGATGATAGTTGAATGCAGCTCGAAGAACACTTCACGAAAGGCCCAAACTCGCCCAAAACCGACGGGAGGAGGAAGAGATATGATGAAATGACGAAATGGGGCTAAACTGTCCAATATATAGTAAACCCAGTTTAGCGCGCGCTAGCTTCTATGCTTAGTGGGCGCTAGCAGGTTTACCAGGTAGTCCAGTACCCGCTGCCTGCATCGATAGCGTGCGGTACGTGCCTTGGTAGCGTGCACTAATCGTCTCTTATTAGCGTGCGTTAACCTTGTGTTAGCGCGCGCTACCTGATGGTTGATGTCCAGAATACTGGAGTCCAGAACCTACTGTCCTCTGGTCTGATTGAGCCTTAGCGCGCGCTACCCGATGCTTAGCGTACGCTACCAAACTAGCCCTTGCGTACGCTATACACACTTTTAGCGTGCGCCACGAATTATTCCATCTCAGTCCAGTACCCACTGGACTGTCTGCTCCAATACGCTAGCACGCGCTGATGGATACCGATAGCGTGCGCTACAAACACCATTACGTACGTTATACTCCAATCATAGCGTGCGTTATAAATTTCACTAATCCAGTCCAGTGCCTTCTGTACTGTTTGCCTGAACCGCACTAGCGTGCGCTAATGCTAAGAGGTAGCGTGCGCTACCCGTACTCAATTAGCGCGCGCTAAAGAGAGTACATTGCGTGCGCTACTGCTCATACACAACCCACTACAAAGATGATATTCATGGCCCGATCCTCCAACCAGGTTGAATGACGAATAATAACTGATCCACGATACAAATTACTCCGAAGGGTGAGTACAATGAATGAATATGAATGATGAATGACTATTACTGAGTGAAAATTACTGAGTGACAATATACTGAATGACAATTAATGAATTTACAAACGGGTATTACATACACCCCCTTAAAAGAGTTTCGTCCCCGAAGCTAAGGGTCAAATAATTCGGGATAACTCTCCCGCATACTGTCTTCGGTTTCCCAAGTAGCCTCTTCGACTTCGTGTCTAGACCACTAGATCTTAACTAAAGGAATTGTCTTGTTCCTCAACTATTTGATTCGCCGCTCTAAGACTCATACAGGACGCTCCTCGTACGTATGATCATCCGCGATCTCGATTTCATCGAACTGAAGTATGTGACTCAGATCGGCAACATACTTCCGCAACTGAGAGACGCGAAACACATTATGAATTCAGCTCAACGCCGGAGGTAAGGACAATCGATAAGCCAGCTCGCCTACTCGATCCAAAATCTCAAATGGTCCAATGAACCTCGGACTCAACAACCTCGGACTAAACTTCCCCCGTTTCCCAAAATGGAAGATACCTCGACTCGGGGATACCTTGACCAAAACGTGGTCACCTGCCTCAAACTCTAATGGACGACGACGATTATCTGCATATGATTTTTGTCGAATCTGAGCAGTCGACAAATGATTCCTGATCAAAGCTACCTTCTCGCGGGTGGCTATAAGTATATCGGGCTCGATGCCGATTGATTCTGATAAGTCATCTCAACATAAAGGATATCGACAACGATGACCGTACAAGGCCTCGTAGGGTGCCATCTTAATCGAAGCATACCAACTATTATTGTACGTGAACTCGATCAACGGTAGTTGGGCTTCCCAATCATCCTTCCAATCGAGAACACATGCCCTCAACATGTCCTCCAACATCTGAATAGTCCTCTCTGATTGTCCGTCGGACTGAGGGTGAAAAGCTATACTGAAATTAAGCTGAGTTCCCATGACACGATGAACTGATTTCCAAAAATGTGACACGAATCACCCGTCACGATCAGAAACGATACTCTTAGGAGTACCGTGCAATCTCACTATCTCCTTGATGAACAACTGGGCAAGTTTCTTATCCTTCCGCAAAAGGTTCGTCATGGGTTGAGCGATTTTAGAAAATCCTTCCACAAATCGCCGATAATAACCAGCTAATCCGAGAAAGCTTCGGATTTTCTTAATATTCTTCGGAGGTTGCCAATCTCGGATAGCCTCCGTCTTTTGAGGGTCGACGCGTACTCCGTCTGATAAAATCACATATCCGAGAAATGTCACTTCGGACATCCAGAACTTACATTTGGAAAACTTTCCATAAAGTTGCTCTCGTCTCAACACTTCGAGAACCTGAAGAAGGTGAAATTCGTGCTCCTCTCGGTCACGAGAATAAATCAAAATGTCGTCTATGAAAACAACCACAAACTGATCTAAATAGTCGATGAAAACTCGGTTCATCAACTCCATGAATACAGCAGGTGCGTTAGTTAACCCAAACGGCTTTACCACAAACTCATAATGATCATAGTGTGTTCGAAACGCCGTCCTAGCAATATCCGACTCTCGAATTCGCAACTGATGATACCCAGATCTTAAATCGATCTTGGAAAATACTGAAGCTCCCTGAAGTTGATCCAAAAGATCATCGATGCGGGGCAGGGGATATTTATTCTTGATCGTCACTCTATTTAATTCCCGGTAATTAATGCACAAGCGAAAAGAACCGTCCTTCTTCTTGATAAATAACACAGGTGCTCCCCATGGGGACGCACTCGGTCGGATATAACCTTTCTCGGACAATTCTTCCAGCTGATTCTCCAATTCCTGCATTTCGGTCGGGGCCATACGATACGGTGCTTTCGATATTGGAGACGTACCAGGCTCCAACTCAATCGTGAATTCCACATCTCTTTGTAGAGGCAAACCAGGTAACTCGTTTGGAAAAACATCAGTGTATTCTCTCACTACCGGAATATCCGCCAACATTATTGATGATTTCTCGGTCTTGGTCATATAGCACAAATAACCAACACACTCCTGATTGAGTAATTTCACTGCTTTTATCACATTAATGACTCTTCCGGAACAGCTGGGATTACCTCCCTAAAATACACATTCGACCCCATCATCTGAAATGATAGTGACCATACGCTTACGGACATTCAGGGTGGCATCGTGACGATCCATCCAATCAATACCCAAGATGACGTCGTCTCTAGGTAAGTCTACCACAATCAGGTTCGCCAACCAAACACAGCCATGAAGCTGAATCGGATAATTCTTAATCTCACGATCTCCGGTAATTCTTCTACCGTCAGGTAGACCAATGATATAAGGTTCACAACTAGTAGCACTATCCAGATAAAGTCTACTCAAGCATGACTCGGAAATGAATGAATGCGATGCACTAGTATCAAAAAGGGTACACACAGGTTGAGATAAAATTTCGAGTGTACCTGAGATCATTCGGGCCTTCGGATCATCGGCTCTCTTCATCTCAGAAATTCAGGGCTTGCCAGCCCCGGAACCGGATGCTCCTGTCTGATAGCTGTGGGCTCCACCTTTATTCGCTCCCGTCGTCTTGAATGACGCGGACTGAGTGTCCTAATTTGGAACCGCTGACTGTTTCGGGGCCTGAGATGTTGCCGGAGTAGGTTTGGGATCTCTTCGGCAAAAACGGGCCTTATGCCCAGCAATCCCACAATTATTGCACGTGATAGTGTGCCTCGGGCACTTAGTGCTGAAATGACCATGTTCTCCACAGTTGAAACAGGTGATGGCCGAACTAGCCGCTCGGGACTGAGATTCCACAGGTTTCGGCGCCATAGGAGGTCGCTCAGAAAAAGTAGGGCCTACACGAGGCTTCTTGAAGGTTGCCTGACTGTGTTCGGACTGATTACGATTCTTCTATTTCTTGCCAGAAGATGAAGTTTGTTGCTTAGCAATTTGCTTCGCAGTAAGCTCATAAGTAAGAGATTTCTCGATGAATTCGGCCAGGCTGGCGCAAGTATGATTAAGCAGCTGCATCCGCATACGAGGTTTAAACCTCTTACTGAAATACTTGATCTTATCCGCCTCAGAGTGGATAATAGATGAGGCGAATGGAAGTAGCTCCTGAAACTTCTCGGCAATGGCGAGAACATCATTTTCCGTTGAGGGATCGGGACTGAGTAACTCCGACAACTTGACCTCTCTGAGTGGGGCCGGATAATACCTCTCCATCATGAGGGTCTTAAACTGATCCCAAGTACAAGATCTGTCGGTGGACTTCAAAGATAACCACCATGAGTGAGCGCTCTTACCCAGATAGTAAGCCCGACTAAAACTTTATGCCCTTCGGGGCAATCCGCCATAGCAAATAGCTTCTCAAAATGTTCAAGCCAGTGAATAATATCCACCGGCTCAGATGATCCCTCGAAAGTAGGTGGTATCTGGCGAGAGATGTCGCCAATGATACTGCTCACACTCCTCTCTTTCCTCTGAGGTGGCGGCGGAGGAGTTTGCTGATTTTGAGCGGTTGAGTTCTGCATCGTCTCCATGAGGCATGCCGTCTGTGTCATCTGGGCCATCATGCCCTGCATAAAAGCGAGTGGATCAACCCGAACACCTTCTGATTGAGCTGTGTCCCGAGTACGACTACCTAACAGTGAATGATTATTTCCGGGTGAATGAGTGGCAGCGCGGCTGCTGTAACACCCCCGAGATATTCAGAGTATATTACAGCGCTGTGGACCCCTGCATGGGACCCACCAGGCCACAACAAGAAAATCCCACTCGACTAACCATCTCGGTTCGCGAGGACACACATTTTAATAATACAACAAATAAAGATACGCCCGGAGCAACTGGCGAATTAAGCATCAACCAACAATGTAGCAATATAAGGTAATACAAACGGAATTCGAAATGAAAAGCCTAAGTACTCGCGAGTACAATATATAAGTTTATAAATGTGGGAACAACCATATCGAAATGGACAAAAGAAATAAGAAGACCCAAATGCACATGTCAACGACCCTGGCCAACATCCTCGTACTGTCCCAGTGCTCGCTCGTCCGGATAATCATAACCTGAAATCCATAACAAGAATTTCCCCACAACGGGTCCCCAAAGGGGTTAGCAATTACGTTAGTACAAGTAATCAAGGAAAACCAATCGCTTACACATTTCATAGTACATGCACCAATATCATTTCAAAAACCAAAACCAGACATGTCTTTTCCGAAAACAAACAGTCACAATCAATTTGCCTAGGACCGGGACGAAGCCACGAATCCCACTCGAGGCCTCTAAGGACCCTCCCGAGCTGGCCACATTCATAAAACAAATCAAGCACCACACGTCACCTAGGACCGGGACGAAGCCACGAATCCCACTCGAGGCCTCTAAGGACCCTCCCGAGCTGGCTAGCGAAACAAACTCATGAATCCAGGACGAAGCCATAGATTCCCTCCGTGATCCCGTCAGACCCTCCCGAGGTGAGCAAATCACACACAATATACATTACCATTTCACGTTAAGCATAAAGGTTTCCAAAAATACTTGTCTTGAATAATTGACGACGCAACGAACGGAAGGAAAGACGCCGACGAATGATAGGGACCGACAATTACAGACCTAGCAATTTGAAGAACACAATCACCACCAATCCTAATGAATACGGAATTTGAATATACCCGAAAACCCACCTACGATTCATGTGTATTCGTATAAAAACAACAACGAGGGCGGACCACAACCAAACCCTCTCTATCATAAAAATATTACGAAATATACCATTAATCCGTAGGAGAACCAACAATACCAACAAGATTAATCATATTCATTATGAATTAATCTATCATACGGAACGAATCGGACGAAAACATGAAAACCCCCAAATTTACCTAAAAGAAGATTTTTGGAGTTTACCTCGAATTAAAGACGAAGAACACGATTAGATGTTGATAAAATACTCCAAAAACTCGAAGAAGATGATGGATCGGAGTTGCTAAGCTTCAAATCGTCGGAAAATACCAAGAAAATCGCCCACAAGTCGGGGGAGAAGAGAAAGATGTAAAATGACCGAAATCGGTCAACTCCTGGGTTTAAAAACCCAGGCCTCGTTACGTACGTTAGCCACCACATGCTAACGTACGTAAGTTGTATTACGTACGTAAGCCGTAAGGGCCTTACGTACGTAACCAAAAAGGCAGAAATCCCTGTACGGATTTACATTAGGACGTTACGTACGTAACCAAAAGGGTGTTACGTACGTAACATTCCTTTCTGGGGAGTACAGGCCAAAAATAGATAAGGAAGGTACCGAAAAAGAATCGAAATACAACGGTGAACAATTCACGATGGTACGAGCGTAAAGGACTCGAAACGACGAACTTAAGTGTTGAAGGAAAACATATTCCCGACTACTCAAAGGTTCAGAAAAACAACAACCAACGTAATTTTCCCAAAAGTTTGGGAAATTTACAAAACAGCCCAAAACATCCGAAATGTACGATACATGGTCGAAACACCAAACAAAAGTTCACAACACGCATAATAACATGAGATGGATCCTTGGCAACCCCGAAACGGCAGTTCCGAACGACGATTTACGAGAATACCCGAAATAGCGACGAAAACAACATGAAACACCGAATCGACGAAAACCACATGAAACACCGAATCGGGTAAAACGAGTCCGAAACAAGCTCGAACGACAAAAGTCCATTATTAAATATCCTCAAAATGTCAATACGGTTACAAGCGAGTTGCCAAAAACAAAAATACACCAAAATGAGAATATTAAGAGAAAGGAAAAATGCGGATATTACATTCTACCCCTCTAAAAACAAGTTTCGTCCCGAAACTTAAGAAATAAACAACTCGGGGTACTTAGCACGCATGTTATCCTCGGTTTCCCAAGTTGCCTCCTCGACACCATGTCTCGACCACTGCACTTTGACCAAAGGAATGGTCTTATGCCTCAGTCGCTTCTCACGATGCTCCAAAATCTTCTAGGGACGCTCCTCGAAGGTAATGTCCTCGGCATTATCGATCTCGCCAAAGTCGATGATATGACTAGGATCCGGAACATATTTCCTCAGTTGCGAAACATGGAAAACGCTATGAACGTGACTCAAGGCCGAAGGTAGCACCAAACGGTATGCCAACTCACCGACTCGCTTGAGAATCTCAAATGGTCCAATAAATCTCGGACTCAACTTTCCCTTCTTCCCGAAGCGAAAAACTGCCTTCGTCGGCGACACCTTTAGCCAAACATGGTCCCCCACCTCGAATTGCAAAGGTCGACGAGACGTCGGCATACGACTTCTGTCGAATCTGAGCGGTCAACATCCTTTCTCGAATCAAATCCACCTTCCGCCTCATCTCTAAAACAATATCCGGTTCGGTCCCGACCAAATCGGATGCTTCGTTCCAACAAATCGGCGATCGACAACGCCGCCCATAAAGTGCCTCATACGGTGCTATCCGAATCGATGCGTGCCAACTATTGTTGTACATGAATTCGATCAATGGCAAATGCTCCTCCCAGTCGCTACTCCAGTCGAGAGCACAAGCACGCAACATATCCTCAAACGTCTGGATAGTGCGTTCCGACAGTCCATCTGAATGAGGATAAAATGAGGTACTCAAACGCAAACGAGTACCCAACGCCTTATGCACCGCCTGCCAAAAGTACAATACAAAATAGTCATCACGATCCGAAATAATAGACTTCGGAGTACCGTGAAGCCTCACAATCTGCGCGATAAACACACGAGCTAACTTCTCCGGGCCCCAAGTGTCCTTGATGCCCAGAAAATGTGCCGACTTGGTCAGACGATCAACAATCACCCATACCATATTCATGCCCAATCTCGATCTCGGCAAACTCATAATGAAGTCCATAGATATGTCTTCCCATTTCCATTCCGGGATGTGAAGTGACTGCAATAACCCGGCTGGTCGCTGATGCTCGATTTTGACCTGCTGGCAAGTCAAACATCTCGCTACAAACTGTGCGACCTCCTCCTTCATATCATTCCACCAGAAATCCCTCCTTAGGTCCTTGTACATCTTACTCGAACCAGGATGAATGGAGTGAGGCGTAGCATGGGCCTCACATAAAATACTCTGTCTCAAATCCAAGTCGTTCGGTACACACAGCCGACTCTGGAATCTCAACACACCATCTTCATGAATCACAAACCCAGGGGACTTTCCCTTAAGAACATTCTCTCGGATTTGCACAATCATCAGATCCTCCAGCTGTTTCAATTTAATTTCGTCGATCAGAGACGACGAAATCTCTAAAGCACAAAGTCGCCGGACAATTCCAGGCAACATAACCTCAACATCTAATTCGATCAAAACTCTCCGAAGCTCAGACTGAGATGTAAGGATCTCAAGCATTCGCAGCGCAACCGGTTTCCTACTCAAGGCGTCGGCCACGACGTCCGCCTTGCCCGGATGATAAAGGATTTTGAGGTCATAATCCTTAATCAACTCTAACCACCTCCTCTGCCTCATATTCAACTCCCGCTGAGTAAATATGTATTTCAGACTTTTATGATCGGTAAAAATCTGACATGCAGAGCCGAAAAGATAGTGTCGCCAAATCTTGAGCGCAAAAATAACTGCCGCTAACTCCAAATCGTGAGTAGGGTAGTTAAGCTCATACGACCTCAACTGTCTCGACGCATATGCAATGGTCTTGCCGTGCTGCATCAATACACACCCAAGGCCCTGACCCGAAGCATCACTGTAAACAACAAAACCCTCGTTGCCACACGGCAACGCTAAAACCAAGTCTGAAGTCAAACGCCTCTTCAGCTCCTCGAAACTCGACTGTCTCTCGTCATTCCAGACGAACTTCTCAGACTTCTGGAGCAACTGTGTAAGCGGCCGAGCCAATTTCGAGAAACCCTCGACGAACCTACGGTAGTAGCCGGCCAGACCCAAGAAACTACGGATCTCCTTCACATTCTTGGGCGGCGCCCAATCCAACACTGCCTCAATATTCAGCGGATCCACTCGGACTCCCTCGGCTGAAATCACGTGACCTAAAGAAATCACTTCCTTCAGCCAGAACTCACATTTCGAGAACTTCACATAAAGTTGCTCGGTCCTCAAAATGTCTAACACTATCCACAAATGATGGGCATGCTCTCCCTCATTCCTCGAATAGATAAGGATATCGTCAATGAAGACGACGACGCACTTATCCAAATACTCAATAAAGACTTTGTTCATCAACTGCATGAACACCGCCGGCGCATTAGTTAACCCGAAAGGTATAACTACGAACTCATAATGTCCGTATCTCATCCGAAAACCTGTTCTCGGAACGTCTGACTCCTTCACCCGAAGCTGATAGTACCCCGATCTCAAGTCGATCTTCGAGAATACCGCAGCTCCCTACAACTGATTGAACAAGTCATCAATCCTCGGCAGGGGATACTTGTTCTTGATGGTCACCTTGTTTAGTTCGCGGTAGTCGATACACAAACGTAGTGAACCATCCTTCTTCCGAACAAACAAAACCGGTGCGCCTCAAGGCGAAGCGCTCGGTCAAATATAACCCGACTCAAGAAGCTCACTCAACTGCTTCTTCAGCTCGGCCATCTCTGAAGGTGCCATGCGATACGGCGCCTTCGAAATCGGAGCCGCACCCAACTCTAACTCTATAGCAAACTAAACCTCATGATCCGGTGGCAATCCCGGTAACTCGTCAGGAAATACATCAGGAAACTCACTAACGACTGGAATCGATGAAAGCTCGACTCCACCATCCTACGCCTTCAAGGCATAGCACCAATAACCAGTACACCCTTTTCGTAGGGGTCTCATCGCCTTCAAGGCATTAATAACGAACTTCTGGTTTCCCCTCTTTCGTCCTGCGAAAGAGTGCTCGGTGCCATCTTCGGCTAACATAGTGATGATTCTCGTGCGGTAGTTCATGATTGCGCCATGCCGCTTGAGCCAATCATCCCCGAGAATCAAATCCTCACCCTCGATACCCACGACAATAAGATTAGAGAGCCAAGCCCTCTCACAAATAAACACAGACCAGTCCCGGACCTCTCGATCACCGACAATTCTATCACGGCTAGGAAGTTTAACGATGAAAGGATCGCAAGGTGACAAGCAGTCGAGATTCAAATGGCGTACACACTCTAGAGAAATGAATGAATGCGTAGCACCGAATCAAAAAGCACACTGACAGGATGGGAATGGATATGAACGGTACCTGTTGCCACAGTAGCTGCTGGATCATCGTCCCTCCTCATCTCATAGATACGCGGCTGGGCAGAGTCGACACTGGAAGCTCCTCCTCTAGCGGGCTGACCCCGACCCCTACCTCGGCCGGCACTCAGCGGAGGCGGCAGATCAAATGAGCCCTGATTCACACTCGGCTCCATAGGTGCTGGGTGAGAAGAACGGGCGCCGCAAAACTGTCTGAGCTGTTCATAAAAAGAAGCCTTGTGGCCCGACTGACCACAAGTATGACAAGTCAAAGGCGAATGAGGACACTCCCGGTTCACATGGCCTGGCTTGCCACAGTTAAATCATCTGGGGTCCCGGACGAAGGTTCCGGCGGCACCTCGAAAACTCCCAGAGAAACGAGCCGAACCACCCGTAGAAATATTTGCAGGTTGAGATTTCTGCTAACTTCCACTCTTGTAACCCGAGAAATTCCCAGCGGATTTCTGCTTCTTACTCTCTCGGACTGCCGCACTGGCCATCACCG
The DNA here is from genome assembly GCA_033398695.1 of Orobanche coerulescens. Lineage (NCBI taxonomy): Eukaryota > Viridiplantae > Streptophyta > Magnoliopsida > Lamiales > Orobanchaceae > Orobanche > Orobanche coerulescens. The sequence continues at coordinate 14,683,495 of CM065801.1, forward strand.
ACATATCATAGGCAAGAGCTCGACTCTGATAATCCTTCAAAGTAGTACAGACGAGCCCAGACATATAGTCCCGAATGGATAATTTCATCCTCCTGGAAAAATGGAAAATTTTGTCACTTTCCTCGACAACTTGGGTCTTTACATAGTCCAACTCTTTGTTAAAATCAGCAATATCTTGAGATACGGGGATATCCCGTGGTTGAGCATCATAGAAAGTATGCACTCGAGCCTGTCTGACCGGCCACGGGCAATATTCGGTCTCCGTCAATTCCTGAAATTCGGCCAACGAAGAAACATGGTCTTTGGGCCCAACGGCCTCCCACCAATCCGTAGCATCCCCAGTGAGAAAGTACTGGGCAATAGGGACCTTACGGTCCTCGGGACAGTTGGTGGCAACGAAGACTTTAGATATCTCCTTGATCCACCCCTCCCAGCCGATCGGGTCCGAAGCTCCCGAAAACTGAGGAGGATGCATCTTGATGACATACTGAAGCCAGCGATCCGCTCCGCCCCGATTAGCATGGGCCGGATCCGGATTCTGAACCACCTGAGCTATCGCCGCCATCTGGTTAACCATTTGCTGCATAACGGCCGCAATACCAAGATCGACGCGCTTCTGAGAAGAAGCATGACTGCGACGGTCACCGGTACTTCCGGCTCCTGAAGAATGCGACGTGGCTGCCCCACGTCCTCGGCCGCGTCTACGACCACGACCACGGTTTCCTCCGGCATCCATACTGGTGTTAAGAGGTAACAGAAGTACATCGATGATGAGTAAGGGAGGAAAAAGCAACTACGATTCAAGAAGTGAAAATACAATGCAAGAAACAGGAGGGCCGAATAAGAAAACTTACGAGCACTGGAAGTACCGAGATGCTGGCAGCGGTGTGACAATATGCAAAACAAAACACGACTAGACCCAAATAACCAACAAGACTAGGTATCCATAAACCTAGTGCTCCAATACAATTTTCTGTAACACCCCCGAGATATTCAGAGTATATTACAGCGCCGTGGACCCCTACATGGGACCCACCAGGCTACAACAAGAAAACCCCACTCGACTAACCATCTCGGTTCGCGAGGACACACATTTTAATAATACAACAAATAAAGATACGCCCGGAGCAACCGGCGAATTAAGCATCAACCAACAATGTAGCAATATAAGGTAATACAAACGGAGTTCGAAATGAAAAGCCTAAGTACTCGCGAGTACAATCTATAAGTTTATAAATGTGGGAACAACCATATCGAAATGGACAAAAGAAATAAGAAGACCCAAATGCACATGTCAACGACCCTGGACAACATCCTCGTACTGTCCCAGTGCTCGCTCGTTCGGATGATCATAACCTGAAATCCATAACAAGAATTTCCCCACAACCGGTCCCCAAAGGGGTTAGCAATTACGCTAGTACAAGTAATCAAGGCAAACCAATCGCTTACACATTTCATAGTACATGCACCAATATCATTTCAAAAACCAAAACCAGACATGTCTTTTCCGGAAACAAACAGTCACAATCAATTTGCCTAGGACCGGGACGAAGCCATGAATCCCACTCGAGGCCTCTAAGGACCCTCCCGAGCTGGCCACATTCATAAAACAAATCAAGAACCACACGTCACCTAGGACCGGGACGAAGCCACGAATCCCACTCGAGGCCTTTAAGGACCCTCCCGAGCTGGCTAGCGAAACAAACTCATGAATCCAGGACGAAGCCATAGATTCCCTCCGTGATCCCGTCGGACCCTCCCGAGGTGAGTAAATCACACACAATATACATTACCATTTCACGTTAAGCATAAAGGTTTCCAAAAATACTTGCCTTGAATAATTGACGACGCAACGAACGGAAGGAAAGACGCCGACGAATGCTAGGGACCGACAATTACAAACCTAGCAATTCGAAGAACACAATCACCACAAATCCTAACGAATACGGAATTTGAATATACCCGAAAACCCGCCTATGATTCATGTATATTCGTATAAAAACAACAATGAGGGCGGACCACAACCAAACCCTCTCGATCACAAAAATATCACGAAATATACCATGAATCCGTAGGAGAACCAACAATACCAACAATATTAATCATATTCATTATGAATTAATCTATCATACGGAACGAATCGGACGAAAACATGAAAACCCCCAAATTTACCTAAAAGAAGATTTTAGGAGTTTACCTCGAATTAAAGACGAAGAACACGATTAGATGTTGATAAAATACTCCAAAAACTCGAAGAAGATGATGGCTCGGAGTTGCTAAGCTTCAAATCGTCGGAAAACACCAAGAAAATCGCCCACAAGTCGGAGGAGAAGAGAAAGATGGAAAATGACCGAAATCGGTCAACTCCTGGGTTTAAAAACCCAGGCCTCGTTACGTACGTTAGCCACCACATGCTAACGTACGTAAGTTGTATTACGTACGTAAGCCGTAAGGGCCTTACGTACGTAACCAAAAAGGCATAAATCCCTGTACCGATTTACACTAGGACGTTACGTACGTAACCAAAAGGGTGTTACGTAACATTCCTTTCTGGGGAGTACAGGCCAGAAATAGATAAGGAAGGTACTGAAAAAGAATCGAAATACAACGGTGAACATTTCACGATGGTACGAGCGTAAAGGACTCGAAACGACGAACTTAAGTGTTGAAGGAAAACATATTCCCGACTACTCAAAGGTTCAGAAAAACAACAACAAACGTAATTTTCCCAAAAGTTTGGGAAATTTACAAAACGGCCCAAAACATCCGAAATGTATGATACATGGTCGAAACACCAAACAAAAGTTCACAACACACATAATAATATGAGATGGATCCTTGGCAACCCCGAAACGGCAGTTCCGAACGACGATTTATGAGAATACCCGAAATAGCGACGAAAACAACATGAAACACCGAATCGGGTAAAACGAGTCCGAAACAAGCTCGAACGACAAAAAGTCTAACATTAAATATCCTCAAAATGTCAATACGGTTACAAGCAAGTTGCCAAAAACGAAAATACACCAAAATGAGAATATTAAGGGAAAGGAAAAATGCGGATATTACAGCTGCTCGATGAATTAGCATTATTCCTTGCGTTTGTGCGTTTATTCACATGATCTCCAGAGTTTCGGCCCGCATCGTGGCCTCTTACCCTGCGCCTTCTGACATCTCTATCCATACTGAAGTAGGAAAGTCACATGATAATTATAGATCTCGCATGAGTACCGCATTATGATTACGTTATGAAATGATAATAATGAGCATATGCGCTCTAACACAATGATTACATGAATGATCAACTGAGGTGACATGATTATATGATGAAATTCTTGAAATGATTATCTTGAACAAGTTAACAAGATCAAAGATACGATCTACAAGGCCAACAACTGAGCAATGAAGTGAAATGAGTGATTAATGAGTTAACATGATCGACAAGATCAAAAATGAAGATGATGATTGAGGATTGTTGACTGATGAATGATGAATGAGTGATTCTTATTGCCAGAAATTATACCATGACGTCAGAAATCTTACCGTTTCCTTGGTCTGAGGGGCTTGGCGTTTGCACGGGTCACATGTGACGCGAAAGTCCAATGATACTAGTCTGATGAACGATGATTTCAAATGAGACTTGACTCAGAAGGTAGTATTCGAAATCACGCTCTGATACAAACTTTGTAACACCCCAAATTAGGCGGATATTACAGTGCCATGGACCCCCAACTGGGACCCACCAGGTGAATGAAATTTTATGAATTAAATAATATAATTATAGTACCGAACCACATTATATCATCAATTACTCCGATGAGGAGTTTTAAGTACAACACCCCCAGGAAATATAGAATACTTGCATATTTTATATGAAGATAAAATATACAACACTGAATAAAATGAACATTCGAACGGAAATTCGCAGCGAAAATAAAAATGAAGAAGACATGAAAGACTGAAAGGACTGGGCCCCCCTACTAGGATCACTGGGACTCCTCGCCGTCAACGTTATCTTCCCGTGCCTTTTTCTTGCCATGACCTGAAAACAACATCCCCCAACGGGGTCAGTTACACAGAACAATAATCCTCAAGAGTTGAACAAGCACAATCATTAAATATATAAGTCATGAAATCAAGCTGAAGAGGGGCATCATAGTATGCCCATAATGGGACGTGCAAGTGCACAAGACGAGTGTCCGGACACACCCGTCCTTGTACCTAATTAGTCTCACGGAGGGATGTTACCGTGTGCACATTCCATTGTATCGGTGAACCCTTCACATGACTATCATGTGCCCGACTAAAAATTCCACACATAACCACCCGGCCACGCAATATGAACCCAGAAGGTCACAAGAATAAAAATGACCATGATGAATATCAATGAATAACAAATCGACAAGGGTCAAGAATGACTCACCGAGATGAAATGATAATGAAATGAATGATAGCTCACTGAAATGATTGGAACCGTCGTTCCTCATGGGTTGAATGACTAGTTTGATAATTACAAGTCTCGACATGAATAATATATCATGGATGAATTATGAATATGAATGAACAACAACGAAAGGAATGAATATCCTTTCAACCGAGTAAGAATTAACTTACACAAATACCGGTGATGAAATGTCCTTCCTCGAACAAATGTCCTAAGTGGAAAATATCGGTTGCTCGAACAACCTTGAATAACATAATTACCAACAAACACTCAATATACATTTGAAGTACGATTATAGCCAACTCAAAAGTCGATACAACAATAACCAAACTCATTGGGGAATTCTAACGAATACGTTGCAAACATTATTCCTTTGATTACAACCAACCCCAAAACATCGAAACCAACCTCCAAAAGTATAGTTCAACTCCAACAAAGCATCATCAAAACAATCAAATAATTCAATAGGAATACTCTATTCGTGATTATGACAACATCTAGTCGAAACCCCAAAAATCCCAAAGTCAACCCTTAGGATGTTCTTGAATAATTCCTCAAATATTCATCAAATCCAAAATATACACCAATAAATCTGTAGGAATACATGTATCCGAGGTAGATAATCCATATCTAACATATTCCAACATAATACAAGCTAACACGAAGAGATCGGAAGGAAAAACACTCAAATCCCAAAATTCTAGCTTCAAGAAATGTTTACCTTGATTGGTGTGTTGGAGAGGATTAAATGATGAATAATCCGAACTAGAAGCTTGAAAATGATAATAGTTGAATGCAGCTCGAAGAACACTTCACGACAAGCACAAAATCGCCCAAAACCTCCGGGAGGAGGAAGAGAAATGATGAAATGATGAAATAGGGCTAAATTGTCCAATATATAGGAAACCCAGTTTAGCGCGCGCTAGCTCCTGTGCTTAGCGTGCGCTAGCTCTTGTGCTTAGCGTGCACTAGCGGGTTTACCGGGTCATCCAGTACCCGCTGCCTGCATCGATAGCGTGCGCTAATCGTCTCTTATTAGCATGCATTAACCTTGTGTTAGCGCGCGCTACCTGATGATTGATGTCCAGAATACTGGAGTGCAGAACCTACTGTCCTCTGGTCTGATTGAGCCTTAGCGCGCGCTACCCGATGCTTAGCGTGTGTAATATCTGGGGATAATTTTTTTTTCGTGTTACTGTTGAGTTGTACGTATTCATTTGGAATTGTACAAGTGTTGTTGTTTTGGACTGATACAATGTATATTGTATTGGAATATTTTGGGATCGAAATATTATACTTGTCGTCGGGTGGGTTTCGTCGTTTGAATGTTAGTTGGAGAGTTTGGATTTTTGGCTAAGCACACTAGCCTTAACGTATGCTACATGTGTAGACTTACGTACGTTATAGGCTGAGTATTACGTACATTATGCCTGTAAGGTTACGTACGTAATACTTGGTAGGTGGCAGGAACCTTCCTCGTAGTCACTTTCGGCCGGTGGGTCCCGAGCATCTTCCGATCGGATCTCACTATTGCAGTCAACGGACCCTTACGTACGTTAAGAGGTGAACTCTACGTACGTAATGCAGGACTTGTTAACGTACGTAATATGTTTTTGTTTACGTACGTTAAGGCCTTCGTATTTTAGTCCAGTTAGTTCTGGATTTACATTATGTACGTTAAAGTCTTAACATAGCGTACGTAATGCCTCTTACGTACGTTAACCATAATGTATAACGTACGTAATGAATTGGTCAGTCGATTTATCTTGGTTTCGTCTTTCATTTCCTCACGAACCAAAACACAATTTCTCTCCCTAGAATCGTCCGTTTGGACTTGTTATTGATGTTTAGCACCTTCCAACTCGATCTTGATCATCCTAGCTTGGATTGAAGCTTGAAGTTGGAAGCTTGTTGGTGCTCCTTTGGTGTTTGGAGGCTTCTTCTTGTTCTTCTTTGGTTGTTCGAGTGTTGTGATCGTCGGGAGGCGCCGTTCGTCGTTTCGTGCCAGGACGTTGATCGTGGAAGAACTTTCTCGCCTTCGGTTTGAGGCAAGTTTTATACTTGTACTGGTCAATGAGATTAATGTTATCATATATGTGTATGAATGTATTGTATCATTTCGAGACTTAGTCTCTTCGTGATTTGTTGATATTCGGGAATTGTTTGATGCAATACCCTTCGGTGATTATGCCAGATGTGATTGCTATTCGTTAACGGCCAGTTTAAGGCATTGAGATTCTTGTCGTCGATAGCCGGTTCGCGGCATCGATGTATCGATTATTATTGTTGACATTAATATCGTTCTGAGGCATCGTTGAATCGTTATTATCAAATTAGAACTGTTGCTATGATGTTGCATTGGCCGATTGAAGGCATTTGATATATTTGTTTATCATATCTGTTTCGGTGGTCGGTTTAAGACGCCGGGACATCTATTCTACCGTATCATTGGTTATCGATTAACCGTTCTAAGGTAATCGATGTATTTAATTGGGATTATCGAAGATAATTCCCATCCGTTGTATCATTGGTTATCGATTGACCGTTCTAAGGTAATCGATGTACTTAATTGGGATTACCGAAGATAATTCCCATCCGTTGTATCATTGGTTATCGATTAACCGTTCTAAGGTAATTGATGTATTTAATTGGGATTATCGAAGATAATTCCCATCCGTTGTATCATTGGTTATCGATTGACCGCTCTAAGGTAATCGATGTATTTAATTGGGATTACCGAAGATAATTCCCATCCGTTGTATCATTGGTTATTGATTAACCGTTCTAAGGTAATCGATGTATTTAATTGGGATTATAGAAGTTAATTCCCATCCGTTGTGTCATCATTATCGATTAACCGTTCTAAGGTAATCGATGTATTGAATTGGGACTGTCAAGGATAGTTTCCATCCGTTAAGTTGTTGTGATCGATTGGCTATTCCAAGGCAGTCGAGGTATTTGAATTGGGACCGCCGTGGACGGTGCCCATCCATGAGTTGTTATTGTCGTGTTGGCCGACTCAAGGCAGCACGCTATTATTCTTATGAATTTGGTAATTTTGGGATTGTTACTGTTGTGATTAATTATGTTTTGGAGGCTAGTCTCGGCTAGTGCTCGATGGGTAAGCTTGGGGCTTGAACCTTCGCGGTTGGTTTCCCAACACCTACGATTCGATGGAGTCACGATCATGTTAATGATCTCATTATGGGTAAGCTTGGGGCTTGAACCTTCGCTGTTGGTTTCCCAACACCTACAGTTCAGTAGGTCACGGTCATGTTAATGATCTCATTATGTGTAAGCTTGGGGCTTGAACCTTCGCGGTTGGTTTCCCAACACCTACAGTTCAGTAGGTCACGGTCACTGGGTGATCTCATTATGGGTAAGTCTGGGGCTTGAACCCTCGCGGTTCGTTTCCCAGCACCTGCAATTCAGCAGGTCACGATCATTGGATGACCTCATTGTGATACGGCTTCGTGCCGTGGCTTCGGCCTTCATTGTGATACGGCTTCGTGCCGTGGCTTCAGCCCTCATTGATACAGCTTCGGGCTGTTTTGGCTTCGGGCCATTGTGGTGATTAACAGCTTCGGCTGAGTGACATTCAGGGTATTATGATGATAAACAACTTCAGGCTGTTCGGCTGTTAGGCCATTGTGATGTATCGGTATTCCTGGTGGAGCCTTCGGGCATTGTGATTCGTATCTATTTCAGTGTTTGGCTTGGGTTACCTTCAGGTGATGTATTATTGTGTTCTATATTGATGATTCGCCATTGGGCACTTGTGTTCTAACCTGTTGAGCAGGTATTGATCGTATGCCGTGGGCAGAGTATTCCACGAATGATCGATTCTTACTTTGGTTTGTGAGCATCTCGTATTACCATTACCATGCTATTCATTCTGCCCTTTGGATGCATATCATGTTGTACATGTATTTGATAATCATTATCTGGATGACTGACCCCGTGGGTGCGGTTTTAGGTGTTTGTGAGGAGAGAGTTGAGACACAGGGGCATGACGTGGCGACGAGGCATTCGAGCGATACTAGTCCGAGATATTTTGGTGTTCATGTCAGTCAGACAGTTGGAGTACTCCAGTTTTGGTTCACTCGTTGTCATTTTGTATTATCCGAGCTAGGCTCGTGGATGTCATTGTATTTTATTTAGGCCATGTAGGCCCACTGTTGTCATTGAAATTCCATATCGGAATATTCTGTTGGATGTCAGTGTAGGAATTGTGATTCCCCTTTTTGTCAGTTTGTTGTATCTTAGTCATGTTCGCCTGGTGGATCTCCTGGTGTGGGGTCCACGACACTGTAATGACCCAATGAGATTTGGGGGTGTTACAGAAGATGGTATCAGAGAATTGGGTTGTGAGATACCCTGATATGTGAGTTATGTGGCTCTACCGACGCGGTAGTAGTGGGGCTGTCAGGTTATGACAATCTGGACAGTCAGGTTTTGTGAGTCGTGATAGTTGAGCGACTGTATGAGTCGTTCTTTCATCGAGTCGTCGTCAGTGAAGACTAGTATCGCAAGACCTCGAAGCTTCGTATGACCTGTGTAAGGACTCGATTCTCTTGTATGCTCATACATTCATTATGCCATTGATTATACATGTTTTGTTGAAACCTGTATGTAACATTGTGTTACGACCCATTCATGATTATTTGCTATGGGGCGTGTTGGCTCAGTATTGACTCTAATTAGCATGTTTGAAGTAATTGTTTATTTGTTGAGTATGTATACTCGTGTTTGGCTATTGACTTAGCATTGTGGATTGGCCGTTGAGGCATAATTGAGCCTTGTTCATGATCGAGCGTTATTCTTTCAGTATGGAAAGAGGAAACCGAGGACATGGCAGAGGGGGTAAAGGCTGCAGAACAGACCGACACCCATAACCTCATGTTTATACGCGTACGGATGCCGAGATGGATCAGGATTCGGCCAGATATGTGACTTATGCGACCAATTTCCCTTCAGAACGTCATACTCGAGGAGTCGATCAGACTGAGAGTGGACCCGTCGACCCTTTCTTGCTTATGATGGGCATGATGGCCCAGATGACTCAAATGACGCAGATGATGGAGGCCATGCAGACCTCAGTGGTTCGTGGTCCACCGCAGCAGGGATCCCAGGTGCCGTTTTATGGACAGTCCAGAAGAGTGAGTCAGATTATCGACGACATCTCTCGTCAGAGGCCGCCTATTTTTGAGGGTTCGTCGGAACCAGCTGATATTGTTCATTGGCTCGAACATTTTGATAAACTCTTCGACATGGTTCAGTGTCCGGAAGAGAGTAAGGTGACAGTAGCGGCTTACTATTTGAGTAAAGGCGCTTATTCTTGGTGGCTTTCCGTGAAACCCACCAATCGTGATTGTGCTTGGAGTGAGTTTAAGACTCTCATGTTAGAGAGGTATTATCCGGATCCACTTCGTGAAGCCAAGCTGTCAGAGGTTTTGAACCCCGAATCCGTCGAGGACGAGGGTGTTATTGTTATTGCGGAGAAGTTCCAGGGACTCCTTCTGTTTGCTTCATCTGTTATCCGTACTGAGGCGGATAAGATCAAGTATTTTAGCAAGAGGCTGAACCCGCAGTTGAGAATGCAGTTGTTCAACCATAATTGCAATTCACTTGGTGAATTCATCGAGAAGGCTCTTGGAGCAGAGCTTTTGATCAAGGAGCTTGCTCGGAAGAACCCTTCAGTTTCTTCCGGTGAGAGGACTAGGATGCCAGTTCGTTCAGAGGGACATCGGGCTCCGACGTCCAAGAGGTCATCTTCTAGTCGTCTTCGTGCTGGGAAAGCATCTTCTTCTCAGGCGACGGGTTCGACCGTTGTTTGCTTTAACTGTGATACAATAGGACATCGCAGTACTCGGTGCTCGATGCGGTCTATTGTTTGTTTTCTGTGTGGGAGGCAGGGACACCTTCAGAAATATTGCAGGAGTTCTAGTACCAGTAGGTCTCGAGAGAGCTCACGGGCCTCGAGAGATTTTGTTACTTCAGTCCGTACTTCATCCAAGGGGTCCTATCGGGCTTCGAGAGCCAGAGGTATGGACACCCGAGGAGGAGCGGCGAACTCAGATTTGAGTCTTCCTCGAGTCGATGAGATCGAGGAGTTCGATAACCTGGAGGATGTTGATTTCGGATACATTTGAGATGTAGTCTCGATTTGTATTTTCCTTATTTTTCGAATTGATATTTGACTCAGTCTGTATTGTAATATTGTGGTTGTGAACCATTTATTATTGATCTATATTGTTATGATAACTTTTGAGAATCTTGAGATTTGACGTCATCTGATGCGTTATTTTCTTCTCTTTCGGTATTGTACCTGAGATTTTTGTGGTAATCTGGGTAATTGTTCATTGCAATTCGGGATGCCGAGTCATGAGGACTTGGGCGTGCGGTTGATATGGTCCTGAGGACTATGTTTGTGTTGTCATTATTTTTGCGTGGCGTGAGTCAGTGTTTTCATGGACGTTCGATGCTGATGAGAACGGGGAAGTGTACACCGATGATTGTAGACATGTATAATGGGCGGCACCTACGGGGTGTGTACGCCGGTGCTACTAGTCATGCGGTGGGTACGACTTCCTGGCTGGTCTCTAGCGGGAGAGTTATGATTCGGCTGATCTCGCAGTTGGTTGAGTGTTTTTATTCCCTGTTTTTCGCTGTGATCGGATAGGAGACGCGGGAACCCGTGGGGTTGGCCCGATTACTCAGGCGAAGTGGTTCGCAGTGAGGAGTGTTCCTGGAGATGTTGTTTTCTTATCCTGATGGATAGTTCGTACCCCGTGTTTTTGCACCCTGAGTTTCGGGGACGAAACTCTTTTTAAGGGGGGGAGTATGTAATATCCAGGGATAATTTTTTTTTCGTGTTACTGTTGAGTTGTACGTATTCATTTGGAATTGTACAAGTGTTGTTGTTTTGGACTGATACAATGTATATTGTATTGGAATATTTCGGGATCGAAATATTATACTTGTCGTCGGGTGGGTTTCGTCGTTTGAATGTTGGTTGTAGAGTTTGGATTTTTGGCTAAGCACACTAGTCTTAACGTACGCTACATGTGTAGACATACGTACGTTATAGGCTGAGTATTACGTACGTTATGCCTGTAAGGTTACGTACGTAATACTTGGTAGGTGGCAGGAACCTTCCTCGTAGTCACTTTCGGCCGGTGGGTCCCGAGCATCTTCCGATCGTATCTCACTATTGCAGTCAACGGACCCTTACGTACGTTAAGAGGTGAACTCTATGTACGTAATGCAGGACTTGTTAACGTACGTAATATGTTTTTGTTTACGTACGTTAAGGCCTTCGTATTTTAGTCCAGTTAGTTCTGGATTTACATTACGTACGTTAAAGTCTTAACATAGCGTACGTAATGCCTCTTACGTACGTTAACCATAATGTATAACGTACGTAATGAATTGGTCAGTCTATTTATCTTGGTTTCGTCTTTCATTTCCTCACGAACCAAAACACAATTTCTCTCCCTAGAATCGTCCGTTTGGACTTGTTATTGATGTTTAGCACCTTCCAACTCGATCTTGATCATCCTAGCTTGGATTGAAGCTTGAAGTTGGAAGCTTGTTGGTGCTCCTTTGGTGTTTGGAGGCTTCTTCTTGTTCTTCTTTGGTTGTTCGAGTGTTGTGATCGTCGGGAGGCGCCATTCGTCGTTTCGTGCCAGGACGTTGATCGTGGAAGAACTTTCTCGCCTTCGGTTTGAGGCAAGTTTTATACTTGTACTGGTCAATGAGACTAATGTTATCATATATGTGTATGAATGTATTGTATCATTTCGAGACTTAGTCTCTTCGTGATTTGTTGATATTCAGGAATTGTTTGATGCAATACCGTTCGGTGAATATGCCAGATGTGATTGCTATTCGTTAACGGCCGGTTTAGGGCATTGAGATTCTTGTCGTCGATAGCCGGTTCGCGGCATCGATGTATCGATTATTATTGTTGACGTTAATATCGTTCTGAGGCATCGTTGAATCGTTATTATCAAATTGGAACTGTTGCTATGATGTTGCATTGGCCGATTGAAGGCATTTGATATATTCGTTTATCATATCTGTTTCGATGGTCGGTTTAAGACGCCGGGACATCTATTCTACCGTATCATTGGTTATCGATTAACCGTTCTAAGGTAATCGATGTATTTAATTGGGATTATCGAAGATAATTCCCATCCGTTGTATCATTGGTTATCGATTGACCGTTCTAAGGTAATCGATGTATTTAATTGGGATTACCGAAGATAATTCCCATCCGTTGTATCATTGGTTATCGATTAACCGTTCTAAGGTAATCGATGTATTTAATTGGGATTATCGAAGATAATTCCCATCCGTTGTATCATTGGTTATCTATTGACCGTTCTAAGGTAATCGATGCATTTAATTGGGATTACCGAAGATAATTCCCATCCGTTGTATCATTGGTTATCGATTAACCGTTCTAAGGTAATCGATGTATTTAATTGGGATTATCGAAGTTAATTCCCATCCGTTGTGTCATCGTTATCGATTAACCGTTCTAAGGTAATCGATGTATTGAATTGGGACTGTCAAGGATAGTTTCCATGCGTTAAGTTGTTGTGATCGATTGGCCATTCCAAGGCAGTCGAGGTATTTGAATTGGGACCGCCGTGGACGGTGCCCATCCATGAGTTGTTATTGTCGTGTTGGCCGACTCAAGGCAGCACGCTATTATTCTTGTGAATTTGGTAATTTTGGGATTGTTACTGTTGTGATTAATTATGTTTTGGAGGCTAGTCTCGGCTAGTGCTCGATGGGTAAGCTTGGGGCTTGAACCTTCACGGTTGGTTTCCCAACACCTACAGTTCAGTAGGTCACGATCATGTTAATGATCTCATTATGGGTAAGCTTGGGGCTTGAACCTTCGCGGTTGGTTTCCCAACACCTACAGTTCAGTAGGTCACGGTCATGTTAATGATCTCATTATGGGTAAGCTTGGGGCTTGAACCTTCGCGGTTGGTTTCCCAACACCTACAGTTTAGTAGGTCACGGTCACTGGGTGATCTCATTATGGGTAAGTCTGGGGCTTGAACCCTCGCGGTTGGTTTCCCAGCACCTGCAATTCAGCAGGTCACGGTGACCTCATTGTGATACGGCTTCGTGCTGTGGCTTCGGCCCTCATTGTGATACGGCTCCGTGCCGTGGCTTCGGCCCTTATTGATACAGCTTCGGGCTGTTTTGGCTTCGGGCCATTGTGGTGATTGACAGCTTCGGCTGAGGGACATTCAGGGTATTATGATGATAAACAGCTTCAGGCTGTTCGGCTGTTAGGCCATTTTGATGTATCGGTATTCCTGGTGGAGCCTTCAGGCATTGTGATTCGTATCTATTTCAGTGTTTGGCTTGGGTTACCTTCGGGTGATGTATTGTTGTGTTCTGTATTGATGATTCGCCGTTGGGCACTTGTGTTCTAACCTGTTGAGCAGGTATTGATCGTATGCCGTGGGCATAGTATTCCACGAATGCTCGATTCTTACTCTGGTTTGTGAGCATCTCGTATTACCATTACCATGCTATTCATTCTGCCCTTTGGATGCATATCATGTTGTACATGTATTTGATAATCATTATTTGGATGACTGACCCCGTGGGGGCGGAACATGTTTTCATGTTTTAGGTGTTTGCGAGGAGAGAGTTGAGACACAGGGGCATGACGTGGCGACGAGGCATTCGAGCGATACTAGTCTGAGATATTTTGGTGTTCATGTCAGTCAGACAGTTGGAGTACTCCAGTTTTGGTTCAGTCGTTTGTCATTTTGTATTATCCGAGCTAGGCTCGTGGATGTCATTGTATTTTATTTAGGCCATGTAGGCCCACTGTTTTTATTGAAATTCCATATCGGAATATTCTGTTGGATGTCAGTGTAGGAATTGTGATTCCTCTTTTTGTCAGTTTGTTGTATCTTAGTCATGTTCGCCTGGTGGATCTCCTGGTGTGGGGTCGACGGCACTGTAATGACCCAATGGGATTTGGGGGTGTTACAACGTGCGCTACCAAACTGATCCTTGCGTATGCTATACACACTCTTAGCGTGCGCCACGAATTATTCCATCTCAGTCCACTACCTAGGGGTGGGATAAAAAATCAAAATCCCGATCCCGTCCCGGTCCTGTCCCAAAATTACCCGGGATGGGACGAGATCCAAAATTAAAAACACTAGGCCCATCCCGTCCCGTCCCATTAGAGTAACTACGGGATGGGACACGTGACAAAAAATCTGAGGCCCGTAAGGCCCGTCCCGTCCCGCTAAGTTTTTAACCCTTTTAAAAACCATATATTTTTATTATTTGTAACCCTTTTGTAATTAATTTTTAATAATAAACTATTTTTATTTTTTACTATCTATATTTTATAATTATACACAAACCTAATTAACCGATATAAAGTTAGTAACTGATATTTTTTCAAAAAAAAAATAGATATGTTGTATTCAATGTTAATGATTGTTATTTTAAAAGTTTAATTTAGGCTATTAAATTAGTTTGTTGGATATATTTCCCGAATTTATATGTATAAAATTATAGATTTTCTTACTTTTTTCTAATTTATATTTTGAACTTTCTTATGCGGGATTAAACCCGTCCCGTCCCGTTTCGTCCCGTCCCAACCGGGATAAGGCCCCCAAAACCATTCGGGAAATATTACACGCCGTAAACCCTTCTCGCAAGATTTACCAGGCTAAACACAATTAGACCACTCAATGGTTGACCGACCGGGATCAATCTAATTACAAAGTAGACCGACAAGGTCATTAAACAATTCAGAGACTAATGAAATTCACATCTCAAAGACAATAATAAACTTGAACACAAAGACCAATGACAACTCCATTAAATAAATGAAAACTACACACGTGCAAGGGTGAATACTCAGCCAAATGAGAAATACCGACCAAGATGAAACAAGAAAAAAGACTCTGACTCTTGTGTGATTAGCATCGTCGTCTTCCATCTCCTTCCAAGCCAATCTCATGACTGCTCCCGAGTTGCCAAAACCTGAGCGCATAACAGGCACCCACCCCCCGAAAACTCGGGGGTTAGCAAATTGGAATTTTGCTAGTGCAAGTACAAATCATACAGGATATACGAAAAATATCAACACAAAACTCGACAGCCGCGAAGCCTTAACACAAATCACACATTCCAATAGTCAACACAGAATAACACTCGCGTATACAAGGTGAAAGATAGTCACATAGCCATATTCTCTTAACGGAGCATAACACCAATGAAACTTTAAACAAACCACTATAAGAATAAACGTCAAAGACTTCGGATAATATCTGAAGTAAAAATGTTATAATTACCGAAGTCTATGTTCGTGTAGTTAAAGGTATACTTTAGACTTCGCTTATTAGGCGAAGTCTAATATCGTAATAACCGAAGTCTATCTCGGTTTTTAGAACCCGAATATGGGGGTTTGCGAAGTAAAAAAGGTCCTTCCACTTCACTTATCTTATAATCGATGAAGTGTACATTTCGTATTCGCTTCAGTAAAATATATACAGATGAAGTGAAATAATGTTATCGACTTCGCTTGTTAATAGGCAACGAAGTTAAAGATACCACATTTACTTCACTTTTATTTGTTTAGCCGAAGCATTACACTCCTTTTTACTTCGCTTATTCTATTTTGTGTCGTTAATTATATATCACTGACTTCGTTTTTTATCCGAAGTAAATAACCACATTGCATATTTCTTTTCAGTTTGTAAATATAGAATCCTTGTTGTACAAAAACATGATCCATCCAATAAAAAACCTCAATTCACAAGATTGCAACAACACAACCTCAAATACATCAATCAACCTCATTAAAAATCCAACAAACTCAAATCACAAGATCCCAATTCAATAACATAAGATCATAAGCATTGATAATAGTAATAAACAACACTTTCATATATAAACGGCGGATTGTCGTACAAAAATGCCAAATATTCAGATTCGCGTGATTCACAAGTTTGCATTGGGAATAACTATAATATGCCAACATCAAATAAACTTCCACAATGTCTACGAGACACATGCAGGTCTATATAATGGACTGCACATCAACCAAACATTCACCATATTTCGCGGAAGTCAACACTGTCTTCTTAGTTTGTGGCGCTAATTCAAACACATTCTGCCAATTATAAAAAATTTGTTAATATTAGAACAAAACATAAACAAATATCCGATATCATATAAAACACATATATAACATTGCAACATTTAGTCGGATCCATAAAAACAGAAGACGGAAGACGGATCCATAAAAACGTTATCGAGTCTGGTGGTGATATTTTAAGTAAAACACAGTGCTACACAACGTACAAAATTGATGATGGTCCTTTTCACCAATATCAGAGCAACTAGTGGAATCATCAAAATCAAAATCGATATCTTCTTCGTTTCCAGTAGGAGGTTCTAACACGCTTAAAGCATTCCTTTGGAGCTTAACCTCAACCCCGTTCTTTAAAACCTGGCAGCATATCTTATGTTCGTTTACCAAAAAAACAACTGAAATTAGGAAGAACAACGAACTCAATGAGATGTAACAAAACTAAAAAGAGAACATAAGTGTCGGAACAACACATGCCAATAAAAAAACCCGACACATTTAAACAAAATCTGGGAAATTTTCTTCGAAAATTGACAATCTTCAAACCCCATTCCTTGGTTCTATCACTTTCAGTTGCATATGGAAAATCAAGAAATAATTTCCAAAATTTGAAGGGGTTCCAAGAATTTATTGATCAATAGACAAACTGGCCCCAAGAATACTCTCAATTAGGTGAACACATACTCCACTAAAATAGCGGAATTACAGGCCAAGAGATAAATGCGCAAAATTATCCAATATCATATCACCATAAGAAAAAGTAATGAGCAATCTGCGAGACATACTAATGTTATCTTTAATAATGAGGGTCACTAAATCACTAGAATATCCCCAATTTCCATCAACTCCATGATTGAGCGTGTTCTACATTCAGGAAGCACGGACACAGTGAAACTTATATATTAATCATTCTATCAGATTTTAACCGCATCCTATAATCTCTGGATTTATGTCTTATCTTTCCATAAACATCAAGGAGTAAGTGTATACCAGGCATTGTTGATGAGAAGATACAAACAGAAATGAGCAATATGTTTTCCTAGTAAATAGAAGACGTCCCACCAAAATGTCTAAAGTAGTGTGACATCTTATATGACTTACATTACTACAAAGTCATCAGTAACTCTATTTCCCCAAGAACGGCTGCTCAAAGTGCTTGGTTTTGGTACAAGACTTTTCCGACACTTGGGCTTCTTGAAATGACAGGGCTTCACGGAGAGCAAGAAAATTTAGTAGCACTAATTAGCATCACCTTCAGTATTTATTCTAGACGGAAGTAAAATGTTGAGAATTATGCCCTAACAGAAGAGCTCACGAGGGAATCCATATTTGCCCCTAAAATTATCTGAGTTCTCAGAATTGTCCTGGAGTAGCATGTGATAGAACCGTGTCATACTCGCAACACATTAACAGAAGTTCATGATTATAAAATTAGTTGTGGAATCATCAAAACCTTTTTAGTGCCACTTGTTTCCACCTTGCTGACCTGCTTTGGTGCTGGTAAAGATTTCCTTCTATAAACAAAACAGGCACGTCAATGCACAAACCATTCATTTACACATTAACAGATCAATAGAAAAAGAAAATGTTAACCCTCTAACCTTGTCAGATGGAGAGGAATTATGACGGGTTTTTTGGAACCAACAGAAAAGGAAAAAAAAATCATCAAATGAAATATACAGGAGAAAAATCTCAAGTCTGAAATCAGGTAAATAAGTGAAGCAGCATTAGGCACTTCAAAATTCTAGAGCATACCTTCCAATAGCAGCTGCTGCGCTACGACCTTCAAATTTGGTCCTTCGCTCATCAGATTTAGCCTTAATATTTTGGTTGACAGCTGTAACACCCCCAAACCACTTGGGAATATTACAGCGCCGCAGACCCTCTCCATGAGGATCTACCAGGCTAAATACGAAAACAATACATCACATTTAATGCCGATATGGCTAAATAATGAACCATTAGACCGATTTGGTCTTTTACCACTGACAACACAATAAACATACAAAACTCATACCCATACAGGGGTTGAATTACATCAATGTTCCCATAAATCGGGAAAATTACACAATGGAGAGCCAAACACTGAGACTCTAACAAAATACTCAACAACTGGTCTTCATGTGATTAGTATCGTCGTCTTCCATCATCCTTCATATCGATCCTATGATTTGTTCCCCAGCAACCTGCAAGTACCTGGACGCAATACAGACATCCACCCCCCAAATAATCGGGGGTTAGCAAAACTCCACTGTTTTGTTAGTGCAAGTATAAAAATTATGAATACAAGCCATACGTATCATACTCCAATATCCGATAATTGAAAACATACTCCCCGAGATAAATCATTTAATCAAAACTGCTCGAATCATGACAGGTGGGAATAAACCCAATATGCATTTTACAAGATATCAAAGATCTCGGGAGTTTTGAAAACATTTGGAATATACGAATCCTCAATTTAACAGAATCACATAGGGATACAGGCCAAGGATTTGTTTAAGTTCAAAAATACCAATCCGATCACAAAACACGGGGTCCACGACCCGATCATCCTCATCACATACTCGAGTGAAAGCCCAAAAGGTCACACCCGATAAACAACCAAATCACAATGTACGGAGACAATCACCAGGGCCCGCATCCTTATGCCAAAAACCTCACAATCAAGAAACGAATCATATACGACACTTATAATGATGTCATTCTATCCAAGTACCAAGACCTTACGTAAGACATATCTCACACCGAGAATGGAAGCGTTATGATATTCCGGACATATCATAATTATCAAAACAACAACGTGCCATAATCATCACAAAACAACCTCCCGAGCTATACTGGCCCTGTACCTCTCAGCAAGATACACACCCCAGAGACACCTCGTCAGGCCCTCCCTGGTGTATAGCCCAACCGAGTGATCCGTAGGGATACGCGACTCTAGGACCCCAGGGGACCCTCACTGGTTTTACTCGGCTCAAACAATCTCAAAAACCGCATGGCACAAATCACAATCATCAAAACCGCATTCTCCCGAAGTACATCAAACGTAATTCAAGGTACTTGTTGGAAATGGCCGATATATCCGACACATACTCACAACCAAAACTACACAACAACATATGCTCATCAATAGACCCGCACATCCACACACATATATTCTTATTTTAAGAAGACATAACCTTAAGTCCAGTTTTGACACAATCACGCACAACAGTACCACACGCAAGGAAGATATTTCCATGTACAAAACTAACACACATTTTCAAAACAACACATTCGTTCACAAATACACAAGTAGATTTAGAAGGAAACCTTTATCGAGAACATATCGATCCTTTTTAACATTCATTAAACATTCGTATTTCACATAAAATCATTTATCAACAATTGTGCTTACGAAGTACGAAACGTATGGGCAAGATACTTGCCTCAAATCCGCGAGTGAACAAATACGACGAATCACAAGGCCTCGATACCACGAACCACCGGACAACGAACGGATGAGGTTGGGCAGCCATCGAACTTCCAAAACCGACCAAGAACTCGAAAACTCCATGATAACTACGAAAATAACACTAACACGAATCAATAACACTAAACAGAATCCGAATCGATCCTAAAAACAACAAGGATCTAAGTGTGTCTCCAAGAAATCAAGAACTATGTTCCGAGTGATATAAAATCACGAATGAGTTCAAAAATCCGAAGATCATGGCCAAGACAACAAGAATTTCCCCATCGATTCATCATCCTCGGATTAAATCGAAGAACTAAGGAGAAACCCCCAAAATTCAAGAACTAGGGTTCTAAGAAGAGATTACCTTGATTTGGATCAAGAAGATGATTAGATGTTGTTAAACACCTACAAATCCGTTCCAAAATGAAGCTTGATGAAGAAGATCGCTGAAAATCACCTCTGGAGCTCACTCCCGTCGGAAAGGATGAAGAAGGGAGAGAAATGACGAAGTGAAGCTTCTGTCCAAAGATTTATCTTTGGGCGATTATTAAGCGTGCGCTAACAATACAGTATTAGCGCGCGCTAACGGGGTCAATGCCCAGAACTGTCCGCATGTAACACTGTTAGCGTGCGCTAGCCCCATGAGCTTAGCGTGCGCTAACGAGTCACGGATCTAGTCCAGTAGCTCCTGGACAGATCTGCACCTACCAGATAGCGTGCGCTAGAAAGAAGAAGTAGCGTGCGGTAATCAGTCGATAGCGTGCGCTAGCTACCAACCTTGGCGTGCGCTAACGAGACTCCAGTCCCAGTCCAGTGGCTCCTGGACTGTCTCTGGACTTCCAGCTAGCGTGCGCTACACATCCGGTAGCATGCGCTAACCACAACATAGTAGCGCACGCTACGCCACAAGCGTTAGCGTGCGCTACACCACAAAAACACAAAAACTCGCATAGTAATCCAAAACGCTTCCAAATACATGTTTCAACAAGGCACACATAAACATGGCACCAAATTCCAACGACGAGGATAATAACAATCCGATAAAACCCCAAAAACTCAACAAATCTGGAACAAGGATCTCGGGTATTACAACAGCTGTCATAAAGTGAAAGGAACACATAATGCAGAGAAAACTTAAACATCAATATCTAGTTATTGTAGGGATAGGAACAGCAAAACCTACACTTCTTGGAAGTTTGGCTGTCATCTGTAGCTTGAATCTTGTTTAGTCTCATGCTGTCCTGTTTTCATAGGCAAGCTCAGAGCCTGATAAAGAATTGGTAAAAAAAGAGAAACTAATATATTGGAAGTGTATGGCATCATCATTTTCACGGGACTTCGTTACACTATACGAGTAGATGGAGAAACTGGAAAGTACTTAGATGTGTGAAGTTAATACATATTTTCCTGATAATGGCCGAACCCGGTCCCCCCGCCAACTCACCCCCAAGTTGGATTGATGTCATCGTGGTCCAATGTAGAGTACTTCAGGCTCCACAACCCTAACACCCTTTACCATTTTGTAGATGTACCGAACCACACGTACCCTACTAAGATATAATACAGCAGGCCTCTACAAAGTAATATATGAATACAGAACGCGGAGCATATTAATAACTAATAAATATGTTTAAGCTTATTAAGTTGGATGAACTCAAGAAAGAACATTAAGAATATTAAGGTAACACTGATAAACCCAGTAATTTATAGGATTAGGTTAGTTCTTAAATTAGTTCTTAAAATGGAAAAAAGGATAAGTAGTTTGTGGACGGATGGAGTATATCAGAAGATCACATATAATAACCCCCTGGGAGTTTCTTAAAATTCTTTCCGCTTGAATTTGTCGCTCCTGCATTGATGCAGGGTAAATTTCTGTTCCATAAAAATATTTTCATGTCATTATGCAGACCAAAGAAAAATTGTCAACAGTATCACCTAGATCTGCTCTGACAACTAGTTCCAGGTGAGCTCCAAGAATCATTCAATGTAACTGAATCATGCATTAAACATAAAGAGTGCTTCAGAATTAGGACCCATTCGAGTTATTGAAACTCGAATTTCTCTTTGAAGTGAACTTTTATTGCTTCCATAACTAAAGGGGCATGTGGGGAAAAGCAACTCTCCACAGACAAAGTCAAGTAGGAAAACAAACTTTAATAAAGAAGGCAATGCAACCAAGATTTAAACAATTAAATCAAGGTAAACACTAAATAACTGGAAAATCGCATTCATAGTATCCTATCACCTGTTTCGTGGCCACAAATGCTTGAGCTTTCTATTCATGCCTTTTTTATGTCTTCTAGATTCATTATCGATCTTATTCCTAGCCAATGTTTAATTTACTTTCTTTCATAGCCCTCACAATGTCCCATTCCAACATGCTGCTCACCATCGTTTTTTTATAAGAAACAAGTACAAGGAGATAAGAAGTCCCAAAAAGGAAACAAAAAACTATTACAAAGCAATACTCCACATATAATTCTTATTTTATATAATGCATAGTTAAAAAAAATACCATCGAAGGTCGACATAACTCCTTAAGAAGATACCACAAACAACCCCTTGAGGTTAGCATTTTCTAAACAAACACCCCCCCCCCCCCCAAAAAAAAAAAATAAGGATGTAATGTTTTCGTTAAAAACAAATATCAAGGGGTACGAGTAATTTGGAAAGATAGCTAGGTTTTCTGTAATTAGACTAAACCCTCAAGCATATTTTTTGTAATTAACCCTTTAAATTATCAAAACTCTTAAGCTCAAAAACTCCCCATCTTCAGAATGCATGAACAAAAGCTATTTAAGAAGATTAAGCTCAGATCAACCGAAAGTTCTAACATCTACTATGTCAAAGAGTAATTTTATGTCAAAGAGTAATTTAGTCGACAATTTTGAACTATTCAAGAAAGTACACTTGAGCAAGCATGGCTTCAAATGGAGTAATTATAGGAGCTAAGAACTCCTTACTATCCAATAAATTTGTTTGCGGACAAGAGACATTAATAAAAACATCACACTGCAATGTCAAAAAATTAGAGATAAGCAATATGGACACAAGATAAAAACATATGCAACAATATTCATGTAGGTAATGACATTTACCTCAAGAAAATTGGCAAGCTTTGCAGGGTTTGGTCTTCCCATAACGAATGTATATGACTTTTTCCCAGCTTTTGTTATCAGTTCCCTCATCTTATGAATCATGTCAAGATAACCCACTGAAAGAACAATTTGCAAAGAAAAGCTTTATGCTTCTGGCGTGTATCATGCACAAGAAGAATCAAGACACAGGAAGAAAAAGGAAATGTAAAACAACATTATCATATGTTCATGATATTCTGAACAACGGGATCTATAGATACTTTAATGAGAATAGTATCTAACATGCCTGTACACTTACACAAGGCTAGAGTGTCTTATCATGGGCAAAAATTCAGTCACCATTTTCGACGGATTGGCCCCCATCTCTTGTAAAATCATTTTTGAAGCAAACGGAAGTGAAGCACTAGCTTCGTTCTAGCAAACGCCTTAAAAAGAAAACTACAAATATTAAGTCTAGAGAGCGACAGAGGTAGTATACAAAACTGGATCTGTATTGAGGTGTCTAAAAAGATTAAGAAGCCAATTATTTATAGTACTCTATAAGCCTAAACATTTGCTAAAGTTTCTCTGTGGAAGTTTTACAACCACATAGTACTATCTGGAACTAAATAGTGAATACTACTGAGAACAGATAAGAAAAATGAAAAATGAAAATGGCAATTGTACAGCTAGAAAATTATGTTGAGATGAGGGTTGAAGCCGAATCTTGTTATGGACTCAGAGTATTCCGCGCGAGCTTCACAACCATGTATAAGATTTCAACAGAATACATCATGCTTAAATATTTAAGGCTCAAGAGTAGGGATCTTTAAGAGTTTATTTGTTCTTCTTGAGTTTAGTTTTGTCAATCTTCTCCACAAGCTCAGGTTATAAAGCTTGCCGCAGGCATTACTCTGATACTACTAATCAAAGGGTATTCGACACCACACAGTCCCTAGTTTTCCAAATCAAAAGAATGAGCCTCGATCTACAATTATCCATGAAAGAGAAGAGCAAATCGGGGCAGTATCATACCTGGAAGAAGTTGGCGACTGGATGAGTCAAAATCAATATTGATGGATCGCTCCCATCAACTGGTCAATAGGATGGAATCGAACGAGTTGCACATGACTCCAATGGAGACTGTTATGGGGGTTGAGCCATCAAACTCCGGTAGCACCCATCAACCAAATCGAGCTTACAGCTCTAAAAACAACCCGCACTGCTGTGTGGGAAAGAAGAATTCCGAATTTAGAGGTGAAGGTCGATTCATTGATGAGCTTAAAGATGATCCAAAGAGATGTGGAAACCCTAGCTTACCTTGTAGATCTAGTTCGAGAGTCCATCTTATCAAGATGCCTTGGACGATCTGATTGAGATGGGTGCCTCGCGCTGCAAACCGCCTTGCAGATTTTCTCGCCGCATTTAGAACTGAAGAGGAAAGGAGTAAATCGCTTTCCCTTTTCTTCTCATGATTTCAGAGAACTACATATGATTTAGGTGATTAGAGGAGGAGTTTATGGGAGACCGGTCTCCATCTTTCTCCACAGAGAAGAAAGAAGAGAGAAACGAGAGCTGGGGAGAGATTGAGGGGGCGGTTCTAGTAGGGTTTGGGTAAAATCCCGATTAAGATATACGTTACTTCACTAATGGGGATATATTTTTAATCAAAAAAATTCATTGTGCTTTTTACTTCAGTAATTATCAAATTAGCGAAGTCTTTGTAACTTTAAATTTCTAACTAGCTCCTACTTTTTTGTTTGGTACCATTTACTGAAGTCTATGTGGATTTTTGACTTCAGTAAATTGAAAAGCGAAGTTGTTGTTTGTTTTTACTTTGCTAATATAGATTACCGAAGTGAGACGTACCAAAGTCTTTGATGTTTATTCTACTAGTGAACCCAATGAGTCAAAAGTTTTAGTTAGAAAGACTCTCGGAAAATATTCTGATAAGGTAGTTTGGAAACATTATTATTGACTCGGGTTGTTTCGGGGTTTTGAAATTCGAATGGAAATACATTTGGAAACTAAGTTCAAAAGCTCTCGGGTCCTTGACCAAACATGTGGAAAACAATTACAAGAAAACCATGTCAACATTATTCGGGGTCCTCGACCCAATTTATAAAACACTATCACAAGTGAATCATTACAACATATCAAGGGTTCCTCGACCCAAACCACAAAATATCGTCATAAGCACCATCAAAGACACAGCCTCTCGTCCGACCAATACTGCTCAAGACCCCTGATTAATTAACCCTCGGAAATCTTGTCAAATGTCCTTGGTTAATTAACCCTGATACCAACATTTAAAACAAGTTGAAACACACTTTCAGAAACACGAATCAAGGTCTATATCGAGACCAGCATTTTGAAAGGAGTTGAAAGAATTTGAAATACGAAAATTTGTTCGATAACGGGGTCTTAACTGTAATACCCGAGATTTCTGATGTGTAATCCTTGCGATATTGTATTTGTTGCATTTTGATCTGAGTATTATTCTCCGTATTTCATGATCCGGTGTTGTTGAGCGCATGATTGCATGAATGTGTTCTAAGTGGTGATTTTTGCACATGTAGCGCACGCTATCGACTTAGCGTAGCGTACGCTAAATTGGATTCGTAGCGCACGCTACTTATGCACCTTAACACACGCTATACGTAGTCAGCATGATTAAGACAGGGTGGTAGGTGAGATCAGCCGCGGATCTTGGTCGGATCATGTCGGGATGAACCTGGACGGCTTTCGGGAAAAGCCAAGTCAACGCGGTAGCGCACGCTAATGATATGAGGATAGCGCACGCTAAATGCTGAGTACAGTGAAGTCAGTAAGCTTCGTATGACCGTTAGCGCACGCTATGGATAGGGACTAGCGCGTGCTAATAACCCTTTTCTATATATAAGACAACTCACATTTTCATTTTTTCAGATCTTTTCACTTCCCTAATTCGAATTATTAGACTTAGAAAGTTACTTCCTCCATCCTCAACCTCTCATATCATCATCCTAGCACGATTTGGAAGATTGTAGATCATTGGAGATTGGTGTTCAAGCCTTCGGCGTTGGATTTCTTCAAGTTCCTCCTTGTTCTTCACTACTTTGAGGTAGGTGATTCTTCACCAATATTAAGTAATGTTCTGAAGGACGTTTTGATCATGATTTGGGATTATCTAGTCAGTTAAATTTGTAAGTAGTCAAACATCATGTGTTAGAAGGATATTTTCGATGCTTCGGTACTTATTCATCGTATAATCCATTGAACCTATTAGTGTTTGAACTACTATCATATTCATGAAGCTTCAAAACCGATTATGACCAGTATATGGAGATTACCAAGTTCTTATGTATTTACATAAAGGAATCATACGTTTTGGGACATGGAATGGATTGAACTTAGGATATTTTCTTGAAGATCAAAGATGAATTATGGTGTTGTGGTGATTATACGTATCCTTGTATCTTGTAGTCGTTTAATCCGTAAAGATATTTCACAAACCGTATGAGCATGATATGCATAGAGATGACATGTATTAACACTGTAGATTTCATGAGTTTCATCACCATTAGATCAAGTTTTCTGCCCAGTAGTAAACTGCCATGCACGGTTAGCGCACGCTAAGATATGTATATTAACGTGCGCTATCGGGAATGAGTTAACGTACGCTACGTTTGGTACGTAATGTACGTTATGTCATCAGTCGATTCAATCAGATGATTAGAGAGAATTGTCAGTACATAGCTAGCGTACTCTAGACTTGGTCATTTGCGTACGTTAGCAGGCAGACTTAGCGCATGTTATGTAGAGTACGTAGCGTACGCTAAGTAGTTCAGGCAGATTACATATTTAGAGTTTTCGGCCGTACACGGGATTGTTAGACATTCGTACGACGTGAGATGAATCCTTTATTATCTCTTTTGTTAAGGTTCGAGCTTGCTACGTTGATCGAAGGAGTTGGCCTTCGAGGGTGTCGAGATCATTGGAGTGATTGGTTCTTGCCATCTTTGAGGCAAGTATCGTAATTTGTTAATATTGGTATTTTAAGCATACATGTGGTTTATTCATGTTGTTGAACATGAGATTTATTTCGTTGAATTGCCATGATATTCGTTATCTAGTGTTTGTATGTTCATGTTGATGGACATAGCGATTTTGCATGAGTTGTGTTTGTGTATGTTGTACGATCTATGCTGAGGGCGCTGGATCGGATGTCCACCTCGTGTTGGTCCGACGGGATCATCTTGGCATCTAGGCTGAGGGCGCTGGATTATTGGACGGGTTTTTCCACCTCGTGTTGGTCCTACGGGATCATTTTGGGATCTATGCTGAGGGCGCTGGATCATTGGAATACCCATGCTGTGTTAATGGAATCGTGTGGATTCGCATTTTCGGATTCCGGTAGCGGAAGTCCGTATGGTGTATCTTGTTATGTATTGTTGATGCATATTCTATTTGTTTAATACGATACTTGTACTAGCATCGTTTTGCTAATTTGATGTTCAGGTAGCCGAGGAGCGGGGAAACAGCCAAAGTACCGACGTGACGACGAAGGGACTCAGTGATGTTTGTTGTTTTTGTGATTTGTTTTCTTGATTCATTTTCAGTACTCGAGTACGCGTGTCTTATTAATATCATTTCGATATGGTTGTATTAATTAACTCTTTGGATCAGTTGGAACCGGTTTGTAACTTGAATTTCTGTGGTATTGTTGGATTATATTCACATTTCTTTTAATTAGCCTTGTAAATCCTTACTTAAAGGGTTTACGGCACTGTAATTATTCCGAATATCTCGGGGTGTTACAGAATATGGTATCGGAGCTAAGATTCATGGATATCTTGGCAGTCGGGTTTTAGTTGGGTCTGTTTACGTTATTTGATTTACGGGTCGTTCGTAACATCACTGTTCAGCTAAAGTCGTCATGTGGATCGTGGTTGTAAGTCTCCTAATCTCTTATACTACTGTTTTACTTGATTTCTGTTTTGTGAGTATTTGACGGGCTTTATTTTGAAAATTTTATCCTGGATATTGAGGAATTGTGTTTACAGTATGTTGAGAGGAGGACGTGGATGCGGACGCGGTCGTGGACGCGGACGTGGTAACATGAGACAAGAGGATTCTGCAACTACCCCAGAATTATCGGCTAGTCGAACCGATTCCCATTCTGGAGGGCAGCAGGGATCAACGAATGACGACGCGAATCCTAACATGCCGGGAGTGCTTCAATAGGTGGTGGCTCAGATAAACCAGTTCGCTCAGGTAGTTGACCGCATGCAGACGACGATGGGACAGCAGCACCACGAGGATAACCGGGGAGACAGATGGCTTGCTGAGGTGGTCAAATTGCACCCGCCAAAATTTGACGGATCTGCTGAGGCACTTACTTGGGATCATTGGCTAAAGGAGTTAGAGAAGATATTCGCGGGTATTAACTGTCCCGAGGACCGAAAAGTTCCTATTGCCCAGTATTTTCTGACTGGGGAGGCTTTTGACTGGTGGGAAGCTATTCGACCTGAGAATCATAATGCTGACTGGACGGAATTCAAACAAATGATGGAAGCACAATATTGTCCTCGTCCAATTAGAGAGGCAAAAATCCGAGAGTTTTTCTCACCACAGAGTTCGGAAGCATCTGTGACAGACTTAATCAAAACTTTTAATCATCAGCTGACTTGTGTGCGACACTTGGTCAGAACGGAGGCAGAAAAGATTTTTCATTTCGATATGCGGATGAAGCCGGAGATTCAGCAGCACATGTCTAGATTCGAGTGTACTACGTTGCGACATTATCAAGACAAAGCGCTGGCCTACGACATGAAAGAGGCGGCGGTGGAGAAATCAATGGAGGCGAAGAAGCAGAAAGTGACCGGCAACTTCTCAGAAAACAAGAGTGGTGGGCCCCGCAAGGTCCAGTCTTCTTTTTATTCATCTAGGAAACCTCCACATCCTTCTCGAGGTGCAAAGAAGTTCTAGACAACATCAGTAGTTTCGGACGCATCAAAGAAGTGCTATAATTGTGGTCGAGCAGGGCATATTAGACGTGATTGCCCCGCATCTTCTGTGACTTGTTTCGATTGTGGACAAGAGGGGCACCGTGCGGCTTTCTGTGGAGTGGCGATTAGATCATTTGGCACTCGCACTCCAGCACCAGTTCCGAAGAGTGGATTTCAGCAGCAGAATGTTGGGAAGAGAGAGACATCCAGTGATGGGTCCGTTCCTCCGCGCCTGTACGAGATGAGAAAATCTGACGATCAGAACACTGCTGTTGCATCAGGTACGATTCAGATCCTTTTGCAACCAGTTAGTGTCTTATTCGATTCCGGAGCTACACATTCTTTCATATCATTGAACTGTGTTAATCGTTTGAAAATCTCGTGTTTATTTGATTGCGAACCATATGTTGTGGGTTTGCCGAGTGGAGAGAGAATTGTGGGAACCCTAGAAACTAGAGATTTTCCAGTGACAATAGGAGGGAGAGATTGGCCATCGAATCTTATTGTAGTTGACATTCATGGTGACGATTTAATTCTCGGAGACGATTGGCTCAACCGTTATGGAGCTATTCTGAATTACCGAAAGAGAGTCATTTCTATCATTGCTGATGACGGATCTGAACACTTATTCAGAGGGTGGAGACCGGGAAGATCGGGAAAATTGATCAAAGCGATGAAAGCTATGAAATTACTGAAGCAGGGATGTCATGGATTTTGGTGCTATTCCATGAGGAAAGAAGAAGAAGAAGTAGAGCTCTCGTCTATTCCAGTTGTGAATGAATTCTCAGATGTATTCCCTGACGAACTACCTGGGTTACCTCCGCAGAGAGAAGTGGAGTTCACTATCGAATTAGAGCCTAGAGCCGCTCCTATTTCCAGAGCACCATACCGCATGGCGCCAACCGAGATGTATGAACTAAAGAAGCAACTGGAGGAATTATTGCAGAAGGGTTACATTCAACCTAGCGTTTCTCCTTGGGGAGCACCCGTTCTCTTTGTCTGAAAGAAAGATAGATCCCTTCGATTATGTATTGATTACAGGGAGCTAAACAAGGTGAAAAATCAGGAACAAGTATCCTATACCTCGGATCGATGACTTGTTTGATCAACTGCAAGGGGCAAGGGTATTCTCGAAGATTGACTTGTGATCAGGATATCATCAGTTGAGAATTAAGGAATTGGATATACCGAAATCTGCTTTCAGATCCCGATACGGGCACTATGAATTCGTGGTGATGCCATTAGGACTTACCAATGCTCCTGTGGTATTTATGCAATTGATGAATCGGGTATTCTTAGAATACCTAGACAAGTTTGTGGTCGTTTTCATTGATGACATCTTGATCTATTCGAAAGACACAGAGGAGCATGCCGAGCATTTGCGTGTGGTTTTGAGCACCTTGAGGAATGAACAGCTTTATGCGAAGCTTTCCAAATGCGAGTTCTGGCTTAGGGAAGTAACCTTCCTTGGGCATGTCATATCAGCTGACGGAGTTCAGGTTGACCCGAAGAAAGTCGAAGCAATCTTGGAATGGGAAGCTCCTAATAACGTGAAAGAAGTCCGAAGGTTCTTAGGACTTGCTGGATATTATCGCCGTTTTGTAGAGGGATTTTCCAAAATTGCTCGTCCACTCACTCAGCTGTTACAGAAAACTAAAAAGTTCACGTGGGATGAGAAATGCCAGGCTGGTTTTGATGAACTTAAGAAGAGACGGCGGACACCTATATTAGCATTACCGGATGGAACCGATGGATTCATGGTATACATCGGCCTTCAAATCGAGTGCAGGATGTGTGTTGATGCAAAAGGATAAGGTGATTGCCTATGCTTCTCGGCGGTTGAAACCGTACGAAGTTAATTACCCGACTCATGATCCGGAGTTAGCAATTGTGGTCTTTGCCTTGAAAATTTGGCGACATTATTTATACGGCACTCATTGTCGATCTTTAGATCATAAAAGTCTCAAGTACATTTTCATCGAAAGAATTAAACATGAGGCGTAGAAGGTGGTGGAATCTATGTTGCACAAAGTGCGGGGCGGAGTGCGGGTGCGGGCGGATACGGTACGGGATACGGTTTTTGAAAATGTTAGGGTGCGATACGGCAAGGATACGTCATTTATTTTATATTTTATTATATATAACACTTGTTAAATATAAAAACAACAATTCAAATATCACCATAAAATTAATTCAAATACATAAAACAAGTCATACAAAAACAATTCAAAATGGCTTTGAGCGTGGAGCTTTCTAATGTTGTCCGTGAATCTTGCTAAAGGTAAAAGTAATTACTTATTAAATGATTTACTTTTTGTATTTTAATTTATTTGATTTACTTTTTAAAAATTATAAAAAATCTAAAAAAGAAAAAAATTCGGACTCGCGTATCACATGCACAGATACGCGTATCTGTGCCAGGATACGCGAGTCCGAATTTTTTTGTTTTTTTTTTTGCACGGATTCACCACGTGGCGAATCCCGTGTGAATCCCACGCGAATCGCACCCGCACCCGCACCCATGCAGTATCCGATACTGCATACTGCCCAATTTTGAAGAATCCGTGCATTATAGGCTGGAATTGATCAAGGATTACGACTTGGAAATTCTCTATCATCCGGGTAAAGCAAATGTAGTAGCTGATGCATTGAGCCGTAAACCTGTTTCTCTTCGAGTGCTGGAAGCACTTACGTCCCAAACCAGCATTCAACGAGAACTGATCCGCGAAGGGATTAAAGTATGGTCACCAGGAATCCAAGGGCAACTATATGTGATGGAACTAACTTCGTTACTAGTCGTGGAAATCAAATCTAAGCAGTTGAACGATTCTCTGATCCTTCGGTTATGTGACGAAGTAAAGAAAAGAAAGGCCCCAGGATTCGTGATACAAGATGATGGAGTCCTGAGATTTTAGAGTCGACTTTGCGTTCCCGATGATGATGATTTGAGGCGGACAATTCTGAAGGAAGCTCACAGTGCGCCCTATTCTATTCACCCGGGCAGCAGTAAGATGTATAAGAATCTAAAACAAAACTTCTGGTGGGGAAATATGAAGAAGGACGTAGCAGAGTACGTTTCGAAGTGTTTGACGTGTCAGCAGGTTAAGATTGAACATCAGCGACCTGTCGGAATGTTAAAGCCGCTTCCGATCCCTGAGTGGAAGTGGGAGGATATCTCGATGGATTTCATCACCAATATGCCAAGGACCAAAACGGGGATGAACATGATTTGGGTTATAATTGATCGACTAACCAAGTCGGCTCATTTCCTAGGAATTAAGGACACATGGGGACCCGAGAAATTGGCATGAGTATTTATTGCAGAGATAGTCAGATTGCATGGGACGCCGAAGACCATTATTTCAGATCGAGATGGTCGCTTCGTATCGCACTTCTGGAAGGCAGTTCACAGGGCTTTGGGGACCGAGCTGAACTTTAGCACGGCTTATCATCCTCAAACGGACGGTCAATCCGAAAGGACGATACAAACAGTAGAATACATGCTTAGAGCTTATGCCTTGGATTGGTCAACTGATTGGGAAGTTCATTTGCCTTTGATTGAATTCACCTACAACAATAGTTGGCATGCTTCTATTAAGATGGCACCATTTGAAGCTTTGTACGGGAGAAGATGCCAATCAACCCTGTGCTGGGATGATTCTTCGGACTTGATCGGGACAGAACTGGAATTGATAGTTCAGACTCAAGAGAAGATAGCTTTGATTCGGGAAAGACTGTTGACTGCCCAGAGTCGACAGAAGTCTTATGCAGACGTGCGTCGTCGCCCGCTAGAGTTCGACATTAGGGACCACGTACTATTGAAGGTGTCTCCTACACGAGGAATTTTCCATTTTGGGAGGAAAGGTAATCTAAGTCCGAGATATATCGGACCATGTGAGATCCTCGAGAGAGTTGGGGATTTAGCATACAGGTTGGCCTTACCGCCATCACTGAGTCACGTTCACAATGTGTTTCACGTATCCCAATTGCGGAAGTATGTACCAGATCCCAGTCATATCATTAAGTTCGATGAGATCGAGATAGCTAATGACGGCACCTTCGAAGAGAGACCAATCAAGATACTTGAAAGTCGGATCAAACAATTGAGGAATAAACCAATACCCTTGGTTAAAGTACAATGGTCATGACACGGAGTTGAAGAGGCCACTTGGGAAACGGAGGACAATATGAAGACTAGATATCCGGAGTTGTTTTCATCTTAAGTTTCGGGACGAAACTTCGTTTTAGGGAGAGAGGATGTAATACCCGAGATTTCTGATGTGTAATTGAACCTTGTGATATTGTATTTATTGCATTTTGATCTGAGTATTATTCTCCGTATTTTATGATCCGGTGTTGTTGAGCGCATGATTGCATGAATGTGTTCTAAGTGGTGATTTTTGCACATGTAGCGCACGCTATCGACTTAGCGTAGCGTACGCTAAATTGGATTCGTAGCGCACGCTACTTATGCACCTTAACGCACGCTATACGTAGTCAGCATGATTAAGACAGGGTGGTAGGTGAGATCAGCCGTGGATCTTGGTCGGATCATGTCGGGATGAACCTGGACGGCTTTCGGGAAAAGCCAAGTCAACACAGTAGCGCACGCTAATGATATGAGGATAGTGCATGCTAAATGCTGAGTATAGTGAAGTCAGTAAGCTTCGTATGACCGTTAGCGCCCGCTATAGATAGGGACTAGCGCGTGCTAATAACCCTTTTCTATATATAAGACAGCTCACTTTTTTATTTTTTCAGATCTTTTCACTTCCCTAATCCGAATTATTAGACTTAGAAAGTTACTTCCTCCATCCTCAACCTCTCATATCATCATCCTAGCCCGAGTTGGAAGATTTTAGATCATTGGAGATTGGTGTTCAAGCCTTCGGTGTTGGATTTCTTCAAGTTCCTCCTTGTTGTTCACTACTTTGAGGTAGGTGATTCTTCACCAATATTAAGTAATGTTCTGAAGGACGTTTTGATCATGATTTGGGATTATCTAGTCAGTTAAATTCGTAAGTAGTCGAACATCATGTGTTAGAAGGATATTTTCGATGCTTCGGTACTTATTCATCGTATAATCCATTAAACCTATTAGTGTTTGAACTACTAGCATATTCATGAAGCTTCAAAACCGATTATGACCAGTATATGGAGATTACCAAGTTCTTATATCTTTACATAAAGGAATCATACATTTTGGGACATGGAATGGATTGAACTTAGGATATTTTCTTGAAGATCAAAGATGAATTATGGTGTTGTGGTGATTATACTTATCATTGTATCTCATAGTCGTTTAATCCGTAAAGATCTTTCACAAACCGTATGAGCATGATATGCACAGAGATGACATGTATTAACACTGTAGATTTCATGAGTTTCATCACCATTAGATCAAGTTTTACGCTTGAGAGTAAGCGCCATGCCGCAGTTAGCGCACGGTAAGATATGTATATTAACGTGCGCTATCGGGAATGAGTTAACGTACGCTACGTTTGGTACGTAACATACGTTATGTCATCAGTCGAGTCAGTCGGCTGATTAGAGAGAAATGTCAGTACATATCTAGCATACGCTAGACTTGGTCATTTGCATACGTTAGCAGGTAGACTTAGCGCACGTTAGAGTACGTAGCGTACGCTAAGTAGTTCAGGCAGATTACATTTTTAGAGTTTTCGGCCGTAGACCGGATTGTTAGACATTCGTACGACGTGAGATGAATCCTTTATTATATCTTTTGTTAAGGTTCGAGCTTGCTACGTTGATCGAAGGAGACGGCCTTCGAGGGTGTCGAGATCATTGGAGTGATTAGTTCTTGCCATCTTTGAGGCAAGTATCGTAATTTGTTAATATTGCTATTTTAAGCATACATGTGGTTTATTCATGTTGTTGAACATGGGATTTATTTCGTTGAATTGTCATGATATTCGTTATCTAGTGTTTGTATATTCATGTTGATGGACATAGCGATTTTGCATGAGTTGTGTTTGTGTATGTTGTACGATCTATGCTGAGGGCGCTGGATCGGATGTCCACCTCGTGTTGGTCCGACGGGATCATCTTGGGATGTAGGCTGAGGGCGCTGGATCATTGGACGAGTTTTTCCACCTCGTGTTGGTCCGACGGGATCATCTTGGGATCTATGCTGAGGGCACTGGATCATTGGAATACCCATGCTGTGTTAATGGAATCGTGTGGATTCGCATTTTCGGATTTCGGTAGCGGAAGTCTGTGTGGTGTATCTTGTTATGTATTGTTGATGCATATTCGATTTGTTTAATACGATACTTGTACTAGCATCGTTTTGCTAACCCCTTCGGGGGTGGATATTTGTTTTGATGTTCAGGTAGCCGAGGAGCGGGGAAACAGCCACAGTACCGACGTGACGACGAAGGGGCTCAGTGATGTTTGTTGTTTTTGTGATTTGTTTTCTTGATTCATTTTCAGTACTCGAGTACGCGTGTCTTATTAATATCATTTCGATATGGTTGTATTAATTAACTCTTTGGATCAGTTGGAACCGGTTTGTAACTTGAATTTCTGTGGTATTTTTGGATTATATTCACATTTCTTTTAATTAGCCTTGTAAATCCTTACTTAAAGGGTTTACGGCGCTGTAATTATTCCAAATATCTCGGGGTGTTACATTAACTATCACTCAACTATCCGTTACGAATAAGCCTGCCAGGCACCTCCATTGAATCACCTGTGCACCGGCGTTCACTCCACTATGTTGGCCGCCCCTTGTACATATCACCGCGCCGGCGTCACTCCCGCAAGAGCCGCCCCTTGAACACGCATCAGGTTAAACACCGGCGTTCACCAACCATATGGAGCAGCACATTGCAGCGTACACCAGGCCGGAGTACACACTCTGCCCTCAGAGGCTCCCGGATATGATGTCTCTCACAACAAGTATTCACATTGTTTCAAAACATCAAGCACACAGTCAATCCTTGCAACAATTATTAAATCAATACACCCACTCACATAACTTATCCGTCAGTCCATGAGCACACAAATAAACAACAATCACACGCACGTTATTAATCAAGACTCAACACAATAAGCCTTCGGCAAAACCCACAAACGCTACGCATATACTCTGATATCGCAATTCAACCGAATATATATATATATAATATTACTATGTTAAATCTATAAGTATGGTTCATCCATCAATCCAAGTTGAGTACGTCAACTAGTGTTAGCATTCATCTCTCGACATTCACCGACATAGACATATATATCAATATACGTATATACATACATATATTTAACATATAAGTATATATATATATATATACCTACATCCGTATAAATTCATACACTTCGACAACAATGATTTCACATAGTAACAATTCGTATATCAAGGTACTTGCCTCAAATCCAACGCACGTGAAGCAACGGAAAAGCTTGACCGGCAACCCTCGAATCTTCCAACTAGGTCGAAAACACAAGAACAATATAATTACTATGAAGTAGATCACAACAAGGATGGATAAATATACGAAATTCCCGACAAGAATTCGTAGAAACAAAAGATCGAACACTTGGGGTTCAATACTTCCCCAAGAACATCAAGAACATTAACCGGACCCGAATATCGTAAGAAATACGAATCAAATCATAGGGAGAGAATCAATACAACCGATTGATGATATACAACAACACGATTCAAGAAGAACAACCCGAAACTCGAAGATTCATGAAATATAGAGGAAGGATTTACAAGATGATTACCTCGAATCGAAGACGAAGAACACGGATTGATGATGTTAAACAACACCAAGAACTCAAGGAAGATGTAAACTTGGAGTTACAAGACTCCAAAATCGCTCCTAGATCGCCAACAATCGCCTCAGCCGCGGAAGAAGGAAGAAGGGTGAAAAAATGATGAACACGGTCAACCCTCCAATATAAATACCTGCGCATGAGTTACGTACGTAACCAAGAAGGAAAACGTACGCTACCTCTATTACGTACGTAATGTAGGAAAAGATTATGTACATAATAGATGGCCAGACCCCCCTGTCCAAAATAGCGAAGACCCTTACCACCTCTTGGTAATCCAACGGCAATTCGATTCTCGCCAATATATCGAATATTATCTCAACATCACATCACTACGGTACAATACTCAAATACTCATACTTCCTCATACATGATATCCATGTACAATTACTGTTGAAACGTACCTCGATCCAAAGTCCATACTCAAGCAATCAATACGATAATCCAAAATACCTTATTATTTCAAATGCCATTCTAGCCAAGTACCTTTGAAAAAATATGTATTATATTCCAAACATTATAGACAGTCAAACATTGTGATTCAGGACATATGACCAACTTACAAAAGTGCTCATGATTAACTCTGGACCCGACCATGCGCGAATCCCTCCGAGGCCCCGTCGACCTTCTCAAAGTGGTTAAGCCCAATGTTCGCGGACCCAACCATGCGTGGATCCCTACGAGGCCCCGTCGGACGCTCCCGGAATGAACGTATACACTCTCACTCAAAAGAATGCAAGACTTCCAATGTAAGGAGCTATAAAACATATGATCAAAGTACTTTCTAGATTTAGCCTCCTCAATCAACACATACCAACTCCATATCATCACGATTTTATAACTATTAGTTCTATAAATCCATACCCAAATTGTAATATCCGCCTGAACTCTCGTCTTTACCGTTGTATTTTTTTCGGGATAATTCAAGTATTGTCGTACCATGTCCGTATTTATTGTATTGAGTATATTGTTGAGATATGCTAAATCGAATTTTATGTTTGTCGCTCACACTATAGTTGATTGTTAGATGTTGTTTTGAGAATTTCATTTTTTTGACTATGTGTTGCTCTTAGCGTACGCTACAATGTTAACCATACGCACGCTATGTGTGTAACATTACGTACGTAACACTCATATGTTAAAGTATGTAATGTGGTGTATCAGACAACATCTCGCCTTTCGGCGGGTACGGTCAGACGTGGACAGGGGTTGGTTATCCGATCGTGACAGCCTAGTCAACGGCCATTACGTACGTAATGGCTATGTGTTAGCATACGTAATATACGTGAGCCTTACGTACATTAATCTGGCAACATACATAATAGTATATGTGATTTGAGGTAGTAGCCTCTGGGGATTCATTGCGTACGTAATGTTCGTAGAGTAACGTACGTAATGTGCTTAACGTACGTTAAGCTTTGGCGATAGCGTACATAATGCTAAATGCAGATTATAAAGGCATGGCTTGCCTTTTATTTCTGCACGACCCTATCTCAGTCTCTCTCTCAGAACCGATCCCACTACAAAAAAATAGTTTTTACCGACGTCATTTACCGACACCCGTACCCGCCGTTGTTAAACTTATAATTTACCGACGCCATTACTGATGCCCGTTATTTAATTGATTTACCGACGCCATTACCGACGATCGGTTCACAGACTTATTTTTTTCTTTTTTTCACTATTAACGACGCCGTTTACCGACGCCATTTACCGACGCCCTTACCGACGCCATTTTGGCATTGGTAATTTTTTTTCTTTTTTTTCTTCTTTTTTTCACAATTAACGACGCCGTTTACTGATGTCAGTATTTACTGTTGCCATTATCGATGCCGAAATGGTGTCGGTAAATTCTTTACACTATCCCACATCGGAAAAACAGTAGTGTATTGTGTTGTTTATATACCAAAATCTTTCTTAGCCATTTGAAATTGAATGGAGCCCGGACCTGACCCGCCCGGACTCGGACCTGACCCGCCCGACCCGCCTGAGCCCGGACGTGGACCTGACCCGCCCGACCCGCCTGAGCCTGGACCTAACCCGCCTGAGCCCCGTCTGAGCCCGGACGTGACCCGCCTGAGTCCTGACCTGACTTTTTTAGATTTTTTTATTTTTAATTTAACAACGCCAAAAATTGCGTCGGTAAATAGTGGCGTCGGTAAAAAATTACCGACGAGCGTTTTTCCAACGGCGGATTGCCGTCGGTAATGGAGTCGGTAAATTTTTTACCGACGCCATTTTCTGTTTTACCAACGGCGTTGGGCGTCGGTAAAAACTGTTTTTTTTTGTAGTGTCCCCTACCCTGCTAAATCACATTTTACCCCTCCAATCTTGTGTTAGAGCTCCGTCACTTGGATTATAGCCTGATAACTAGAAGCTTGGAGTGTGTTTTTGGAGTTTTTGGTGCTGATCTTCATTCCTTGTTGAGGTTGGTTATCGAAACTCATGATTTTTCATATCATTGATGATGTTAGTAAGGAAGTAATTCTTGCAGTGTTAGATTAATCAAGTTCAACATGATAATTTTTTGATTTATGAATAAACTAAGTATGGAACATGATTTTGGTTCTTAGGGTTTTCATCGATTTTGATTGAACCTTGAATATATCCATCATAAGGTTATAGCTTCAGAGATATTTAGCGTACCTTGATGATGATTTCGTGATATTATTGTGATGAATGACTTGATTACATTATAACCTAAGCTAGGTGAATTCATAGATGATGATCATAGTTGATTCTCCAAGTTAGTAAGGGGTTGTAAGGATAGTGTTAAATATGAGATAATCTTCATGATTATGATATAGTCTTGTAACTAAATGAATTTAGAATAACCTTATTGTAGTTTAATATTTTCAATATAAATTTGATGTAATGATGAAACAAGGTTGTTTAGATAATCACTTTCAAACATTGGTGATGTTCTTGGAAAGTTTAAACGATATAAGATGATATTAACGAACATAAATGATTATTTAACAATGTTTTTGATAAATTCTTATTCATAGAACCATGCGAGTATTTGAGAACATCTTGTAAACCGATCATAAGAAAGAATTGAGGTTAATAGAGTTCTTGGAATAGAATTTTGATATCTTGAGATAGTTGAACTATTCAAATTGAATTTAGGGTGTCGTCTCATTGAATTCGATATGGATGATTATATGGATGTATTATTGAGCGAAATGTATTTCATTCAAGGTCGATTGTTCGAGTAACTGATATTAGTCGAGGATCGTCCGTTCGTTCGTCAAGGGAGGATTATTCTCGTCTCCGTATTGAGGCAAATTATCTTGCTTGGTTATATTGATGGTTGAATTCTTACGAATATTATGCGTTTCGTGTATAAATAATGCTCTATGAATATATGATTCATGATATGGTGGTGTTTTGATCATATTACCATTTTGTGGTGGGATTGTATTCCCAAATTTATCCCCTTTGATACCGTTGGTCTCGTTGATCCTTGTGGTCACTTCGGTGAGTCGTTCGATTCTTGGATAAATGTGTAATTTGTTGAGTTTCGTTGTCATGTTGCATCGTGACATCTATGGAGTCATATCTGCGTGCTGATTGGTTATGTGTAGAATTTTTAGCCGGACACTTGATGGTCATGCGCGGATGTTTCCACATTGGACTGTGCACACGAGACGTAGTTCGTGAGGCTAATTAGGTACATCGTCACACGTATATTCTGGATTTCGTATACAGGGTGGACATGTGCATGGACACATTTTCGGATCGGGCGTACTGTAACGTCCGTCTTGAGCCTTATTGTTTGGTTGTTCATATTCCGTGTATGATTGGATATGTTCGACAGTTTGGGACTGACTTGTTATATGCCCGAGGGGTATGTTCAGTAGTCGGTTGTTTCTTTGAGATCCATATGTATATGAATTGTATAATGCCATGAGGATTATTATCATGTATAGCTGACCCTGTGGTTTGGGCAAAAATACTTGTATTTCAGGGCGAGGAAAGGGCATGGCGCAGGAGGAGCACGGTGGCGACGAGGGGTTTTAAAGGTGCTAGTTCAGGGGCCCCAGTTTTTTTTGTCAGTAATGTATAACCTCTGTAATTTATTGTCTTTTTTTTATTTATAAATTGGACGAATGTATTACCTTGAGTTAGGTATACTCCATCTCCATATGGTTTATACCGGATATGGATCTCGTGTACTGTTGTGTAAGTTGATATATATATATATGGTGTTAGCTCCTGTTCGCGGCTATGACTTATATTGTGGTTCGGTATCACAATTATGGGGTGGTTAAATTATGTTTTGATATCGCTTGGTGGGTCCCGGTGGGGGTCCATGGTACTGTAATAGCTGCCATTTCGGGGTGTTACAGAAGATGGTATCGGAGAGTCTTTTTTGAGTCATTGTGAATTGAACTAGTATCAAGAAATCTTTGTGCCACGTATGACATGTGCAAGCGCCTGATCCGCCGAACACGGTATGTCCCTCATGAGCCATGATTTAATTACTGGCATGATATTGATGACGGAATCAATCTCTTTGTTGATCTTGGTTTTTTGAGAATCTGTGGGGGGATTAATCTATTTGATTATGTGATTGAAATTGTTTCGAACTGATACTGATGTGATATTATATGTGGCACTCGCGGTGCCGATAATTTATTATGAACTGTTTTCTTGATGACGTAGTTTCATTGTTGCTATTAACTCAGCATAATTTGTAATTTGGCCGTAAAGGCGTATACTGAACTGTGCTTACGATTATTGTTTGATCCTTTCAGTATGGAAAGAAATTTGAGGGGCCGTGGTAGAGGGGTCGAGGCTGAGGAATGGGCTGGATCCCGAGGCCACGCACTAATACGCGTTCGAGTGTGGGACAAAGCTAGGCGGGGAGTGATTCACCCAATAGAAGCCAGTCCCACCATGCCGAACGACATGAGGGTGCCCATGTCGACCCTTATGTGATTATGCAGGGCATGATGGCCTAGATGAACCAAATAGGTAAGGTGATGGAAGTTATGCAGAGGGCTGCTACTACTGGCCAACAACAGGGACAACTGCCTCCGCCTCCAGTGCACGACGGAATCATGAGCCGGATCATTAGCGACATATCACGATAGCAACCTCCGACCTTTGAAGGCTCTTCTGAGCCTGCTGATATTGTACACTGTATAGAGCATTTCGAGAAACTGTTCGAGATGGTGGAATGCCCAGAAGAGAACCGAGTTGCTGTGGCGACTTACTACCTTAGTAAGAGCGTCCATACTTGGTGGCTTTCTGTGAGACCTGCTGACGGCGTGAGTACTTGGGAAGACTTCAAGAATCTCATGTTGGATCGTTACTATCCCGCACCACTCCGTGAGGCCAAATTGTCAGAATTGTTGAACCCCGATCCATCTGAGGACGAGGATGTGTTAGCTATTGCCGAGAAATTCCAGGCACTTCTTTCGTTTGCTACGTCAGTTGTCCATACGGAAGCTGATAAGATCAAATATTTTCTTAAGAGGCTTAAACCCCGGATGATGATGCAGTTGCTTAACCACCACTGTACGACCCTACCAGAGTTTATCGAGAAATCTCAGGAATACGAACTTACTGCGAAGGAGATTTCCAAGAAGCAACCTCAGTCCTCCAACAAGAGATCGAGGAACCAGACCCAGACAGACAGTAACCGGGGGACATTCAGGAAGCCCCAGTATGTGCCGAATCCTTCTAAGCGACCACCTATGGCGTCGAAGCCGACCGAATCGCACTCTCGAGTGATCAGCTCATCTATTGTATGCTATAACTGTGGGGACCAGGGACACATCAGCTCCAAATACCCGAAGCCGGCCGTCGCGTGCCATACTTGTGGAAAGAATGGTCATCGTGCTCGTTATTGTAGGGGTGGACCCGGGCGTGCTCCAGTAGCATCTCTTGCTCCAGTGCAGTCTTCTGTTCAGGACCGTGTACCTCCGTCCGCTTCTTATTAGACTACCGGGCCAAACAAAGGGATGGGCCGTGGAAATCAAGCTGGTACACCTGGTACCGGAATTGAAAAACCCAGAGTCTACGAGATGAAGAAGGCCTACGATCCCGAAGCCAGCATGATTGCAGGTACTCTCGAGATCCACTCTCAGCCCGTTTGTGTCAGTTTTGATATGGTGCTTCACACTCCTTTTTATCTGCTTCTTGTTTGAGTCGTTTGCAATTAGATCATGTTACCGATTGTGAACCTTATGTGATTGGTCTACCTGATGGTAGAAGAATTGTTGGGAATCGTGAAGTGCAGAACTGTTCGATTCGCATGAGCGACTGTGAGTGATTGTCAGACTTAATTGTGGTCGATTTACCTAAAGATGATGTGATCTTGGGTACCGATTGGATGGATCGCCATGATGCCATACTTAGCGTCCGCAAGCAGATAGTGACCGTCACATCTGATTATGGTGTTGAGTGTATTTTTCAGAGTGATAATCCGAGTCATTCGGAGAGTCATCAGCGCAATGA
Source organism: Orobanche coerulescens (assembly GCA_033398695.1). Lineage (NCBI taxonomy): Eukaryota > Viridiplantae > Streptophyta > Magnoliopsida > Lamiales > Orobanchaceae > Orobanche > Orobanche coerulescens. Next base: position 14,726,888 of record CM065801.1, read on the forward strand.
AAGCAGTGAAACTGCTTAATCAAGGGTGTGTTGGTTATTGGTGCTACATGACCAAGACAACCGATCGACTAGTTGAGTTGGCCGATATTCCGGTAGTTCGAGACTACCCAGATGTATTTGCAGATGAGTTGCCAGGCTTACCCCCACATCGGGAGGTAGAGTTCACCATTGAGTTGGAGCCAGGGACGTCCTCGCTTTCGAAAGCACCGTATCATATGGAACCGATCGAGTTGCAGGGGTTGAAGAGCCAGCTTGAGGAGTTGACTGAAAAGGGCTATATTCGACCTAGTGCGTCCCTTTGGGGAGCGCCGGTGTTATTTGTACGGAAGAAAGACGGATCTCTGCATTTGTGTATCGATTACCATGAACTGAACAGGGTAACAATCAAGAACAAATATCCGTTGCCCCGTATTTATGACTTGCTGGATCAACTCCAAGGCGCCGCTGTATTTTCCAAGATCAACTTAAAATCCGAATATCATTAGTTGAGGATTCGAGAGTCTGACATTCCGAAGACATCTTTCCATACTCGTTATGGGCATTATGAGTTCGTAGTGATGCCATTCGGACTGACTAATGCACTGGCGGTATTTATGGAGTTGATGAATCGAGTTTTTATTAATTATCTGGATCGTTTTGTAGTCGTTTTTATTGACGACATCCTGATTTACTCTTGTGACCATGAAGAGCGGGAGTATCACCTCCGTCAGGTTCTTGATGCGTTGAGGCGGGAACAACTCTATAGAAAATTTTACAAATGAGAATTCTGGATGCCTGAGGTTATTTTTCTTGGACATGTGATATCGGCCGATGGGGTAAGAGTAGACCCACAGAAGACAGAAGCTATCCGAGACTGGGTACCTCCGAAGAACGTGAAGGAAGTTCGTGTTAGGAGTATGCCCTCGAATGCCACTCAGGGGATGTATGAGTGAGGGCATTGTACTTGTTATTATGTAATTCATTATCATAAGGCAAATTGATGTTTCTTTATTTACTGGTAGTTACTGGAATTCCTAACTCGTAAATATATATATATATATATATAGAAAATAGTCCGTGTATTTGAGAGCAAAACCTTCCACTCCTTATTGGATAAGGGGGTCGGCACTGGAAAGGTTTATAGCTCAAATACTTAATCGTTCGCAAGTCGATGAAACTTGACTGGGCGTTAAGTTTATGTGAAGACTTGTATAACATGTTTTTTGACATGGAGAGTGCCTGTCGAACACTAATGGTTAGTGGGAGCACACATTATAGGTATGCTAATTAGATTAGTATACTCGAACCGACTCACCCTCGATTCGTCACACGGATTTCACTCCAGGACAGTCAATGACGGAATCGAAAGGTTGTGATAGGTATTCGTGAACCTTCGACTTGAGGATTTAGTAGGGATGTGCTTGTGACGTTAATATTTTCATTAGAGTAGTTCGACCCAGAAAATCGGAAGGTGGGGGTCAACCTCGACGTGCGTCTTAACAGGCAAGTAGTAGGTTCTACTGAATACCAAGATAGAATTCTTTCTCCTGTTAGCGAACGTGTTATATGTCCTATGTGGTTATTGGCAGATGAGATCATAAGTCTTTGACCAAAGCATTGGAGCTAGTTGTATTGGATACATGAGAGCTCGATGATCTCGATTTGCAATAACTCATGCATAGAGTCAAGTACAGACAGGGTTTGATTGACCGTGACCCCATAACTTGATCGGGACATTTGAAAGAAGGGTTTATACGTATATTGGTATTCACGACAAAATGGTTTTTGAATTATCCCTATCATTCGTTCTCAGTTGGGGTACAAAGTAGGCCGCGAGGCTGGCTAGGTGGTGCTATTACTCTTTGGTTCCTCCCATTGCTAACTGAGACGAACCTACTGAGTCGCGCAATAGGATTGACGACGGAATGAATCAAGCTTATTCTCTCATTATGAATATTACATATTGGATATCTAATTTATTGGACATTGGATGTCTAATTAATTTTGGGACATTGGATGTCTAAATTAATTTATTGGATAAATTAATTTACGGCCTAATGAATTAAATAAATTACTGGATGATTAATTTAATTCATGAATATAATTATTTCTTGGGGAACTTAATTATATTATTTTGTATTTGATATGATTACTTAATTGGATTAGTTAGTTGATATAAATACATCGGAACGGAGTTGGAGTTTATCTGTTTGGACTCACGGGAGTTCGAAACGAACCGAACTCGTCCGATTCCTTCTAGAGCCCCCCCCCCCCACCTTACCCATTCCCTCATGGTCTTGGTCTTATCCTTGGTAGGTTGAAGACTAAAGACTTTAGAGATATCATATCGCTTTTTACAAGTAAGGGTGAATGACTTTTGGTGGTAGAATAAGAATAAATGTTGAAGACATGAAAAACTCTCAGAATCTTGATATCTCACGGTTCTAAGCAAGAGAAAGAGAGAGAGAATCCTTTTCTTAGTCTTCATCATCTTCTTCTTCTTCTTGAGTTTTTTCTAGGAGAAAATTCATAAGATAATTAAGAGATTATAGATTAAACACTTAGAGTGTTGTAATCTTGATTAGAAAGCTTCCATCACTTGCTTTAGCCGTATCCTTGGAGGATAGCAAGGCGCTGTCATTCCGATCGTTTCTCAGGCGCGTGGCAAGTAGAGACGCGGTGCTTTCGGCATTTTGGATCATCCAAGTGCTTGGAACGGATTGGAATCATAGGGAGATCGCCTAAATCTTGGGGAATCGCTCAAGAGAAGAACACCATTTAATCAACGGACTACGAGGGTATGTTTCTCGTATCTTCTTGTACTTCATTTTATATCCGTATATACGTAGCTCGATTGATCCTCGTAGGGATTCAGATCGAATTAATTTTCATTTTACTGCTTCCGTTGGGCCTTCGATTTAGGCACCGAATCTCAACAGTGGTATCGGAGCGTAGGTCTTGCGATCGTATATACGATATTTAACATTTGGAATGCTTGATTGGATGGTTTATGATTTGGAATCATAGTCGTATTAATCGTTGATTTTCAATTATTCATCTAAAATTATTTTTTCATGATTTATGTTACAATATAAATCTATTTTTCTTTTGAAAAACTCATTTAATTGTGTAATATAAAAATTAAAAAAAAAATTATTTTTGGATTCGGGAAGAAAAGACGAGCCGGAAAAATGGCCGGACCCGGCATCTCGAGCTGCCGAAATGCCGAGATTGCCGGCGACAAGCTAAGTTTGAGGCCCATTTGGGGCGGCTAAATTTGGCGAAGTGCTGCGGGTCGCGGGCTTGGCCCGAGCCTTGTGTTTTCGGCTCCGTTTTTTATATTTGGTTCGAAAAATTAAGTTCTCTCAAATTAAATTGGATTTAATTTGACTAAAATATTATTATGGTAATTTTATTTTAAGGGAATTAATTTAATGAAATATTTATTTTGTCCGGAACAAATTAAAATTAATGGTTGTTTGAATTAATTGGATTAATTCGTGTAGATGGATTAATTTATATTGATTGAATCAATATTTAGATTAATTATGAATGTCATTTATTTAATGTGTTTGATGCATTATTTTTTGAATGGTGATGTGGTTCATGGACCTAGTTTTGAAGCGTTCGGTTTTATTCGATTGGGTTGTAAAGGCCGTTTTGAGCCTATTTATTTTACTAGAAATATTTGTATCTAGAATGCAATTTTCAATGTAAAATTTATATGTAATGACGAAGACCGGAGGAAGATCCGTTCGAGAAAACGAAAATTCAAGACCGAAGACTTGTAATTAGACTACAGAGTTTTTGATTCTAGGAACGGTCCATGAACTACATGTTGGTAGCAACTAGGTTGTGAATGTTTATTCATATTGTATGAATGCACAAACGCGCTTAAATGAATTAATGTGCAAAGTGTAACATTAATCGCGAAAATTCTCCCACGACAAATTATTAAGTTTAAAAGGTTTCAAGGTTTCCCTTCCCTCCATCGAGCTTTCGGAAAATTAAAATCCAAACCGGATGTGCTATGCTTCCGAGTTATCGGGGTAGTCATTCGGGGAGGATGGATAAATTACCGGGAGCGCATTGGATGCCTTCGGTTGGAGCAAATTTTATCCCTAGAAACCTGTTCGGTTGCCGGATAAGATTCAATTGTGAAACTGATTTGCGTCGATGGTATAAACTTAACTTGTTCACGAACTATAGAAACCGTATAGGTTTAGGGGAGTGAACAAGGGGAAAAAGAAGATCGAATCATCCATTAGATGGGTTGGTGTTGGACACCACTTTATGAAAATTAATAGACTCGAAACCTGTTCGATTGCCCTCTATTAAGATTTATAAAGAACTCGATCACCACTATGAAGTGGAGCGGATGATACTTCCGGATTTCACATGGGAGTGTGTTATTCCGATAAAAATTGTGGGAGCTGGGTAATAAGAATAGAAAAGACCTTAATTCTATACTCAGATCATAATTGAACGAGTCACTAATTAATCTGTCATACTTAATGCAGACATAACTCTCAATATGACAATGAACCCACTCGCAATTATACTCGAAAAGAACACCTTGATCGGACCTAACTTGGTGGATTGGCTCCGCAATCTGATGATAGTCCTCAGTATAGAGGCTTTGAGATACGTCTTGGAGACGGACATTCTGGCGCCTCCTGTGCGGACAAGAGCCAATCAGAAAGAGATTGAAAACCACGAAAAGTGGGTTAAGGATGACATAAAAGTCCGTGCATACATGATGGCTTATATGTCTAAGGAGATTCAAAGAGCTCATGAGAAAATGACTTCTACTAGGCAGATTCTATCTCACTTAACCGAGCTTTATGGTTAGCATAGTCGAACTGCTAGATATGAGATATCCAAGTAACTGTTCGGTGCAAGGATGAAGGAAGGTGAGAACATTGGGACCACGTCCTCAAAATGATATCTATGATCGAGGGATTGGAGGCTCTTGATTTTAAGATGGATACTTCTCCTCAAACCGACCTTATCCTACAATCTCTCCCTGATTCCTTCTCACAGTTTGTTATGAACTTCAACTACAATGAGATTGCGTGCAACTTAGCTTGGCTAATGAACAAACTAGTGACTGCTCAGTCTCAGATGAAGACTCCGCGGATGAAGGAGTCTGATCTTGTGATTTCTTCTGGATCTCAGAGGTCTAAGAATAAGAATAAGAAGAAAAGACCAAGAAGCAGGCGGGACCACAAGTAAAGGACTTCAAGGGCAAGGGCAAGGGCCGATGGTTCTAAATAGTGATGAGTCGATTTTTGATCGTCTCATTCTGTTCTATCGAGTCGCACTTTCATTTGTTTTCGAGTGTTTTTGCTCGTTTTACGCGTGGTGTGTTGTGTTTTTGTTTTGTAGATATCCAGATGAATATTGTGGTGAAATATGCGTTTTCATAGCTAATATTGGTGTTTATGACGATCTAGAGCTAGAACGGGGCCTAAAACGATAAAAGATTGAAGCAATATCGGTCGTATCTTCTAAATTACAGAATCACCACTCCGAATTAGGATGTGTTCTCCTTTGATATAAACTCCTCGTGAAATTAGCTTCGAAACGGTATATCATATGCTAAATTCCGAGGTGTATTGATACAAGAACGAAGGATCAAGCCGAAGAAGACCAAAAACCGAACTCGGCCGCACCAGGCAACTCGGCCGTGTCACATGACACGGCCGGGTCTCATTCCAGCGAGAAATACATTTTGCAGAAGAGTACAACACGGCCGTGTCATGGGACACGGCCAAGTCACGATCCAGCCGGTTTTGCAATTCTAGCATAGTACCACACGGCCGTGTCATGGGACACGGCCGGGTCAGTGGATAGATTACCATTTCGTTTATCCAGCTAGCATAGTACGACACGGCCGTGTCCCAGGACACGAGCCGTGTCACTTTTCGGTGCATATCACGTTCCTTGACATTTTTGCACAACTTTAAGCCTTTGTCTTGATCTTTTGGCTACAAAACAAATTGTAGAGACCCTAGGTGAGATATGCTTATCTTGTTGAAGATATTCTTGGGTGAAAAACACAAGATTGAGGGAGAAAACACCAAAAAGTGAGGAGAAAGTGAGATTATTTCATCATCTTCTTTGTATGTTCTTGGAGTGAAAAAAACATTTGTGAGATATAATAATTCCTTGTCTTATTTTGTTGTGAATTCTTGAAAGAAGATCATCAAACCTTCATCGGGAGTTCGATTTCGGCATTTCAAGGGAAGTTTCTACCATGTTTTGTTCTTCAATTTCCATTATTTTCGTTGTAATAATCATGTGTAGCTAATCATTTCATATGGGTTTTTAGATATATCCACACATATGTTTTTGATTGTTAGTTCCTTTTGATTTTCCGGGTAAAAGTTTGGGATAGTTCCTCCTGTTCGTTCTTCGTTTAAGAACTTTTGAATTAGATCATCAAACCTTTTTCATTGTTGTTATTATTATTCAAATCGAGGGTTTTTGTCGGTGTTCGCCATCAAACGACCCGAAAGAAACGATTGTGAATGTTCTCGAGTTTTTTCGCGCGATCTTTTAACGATTTACCTCATCAAAAGTAGTCGGTTAATTGATTGTTAGCTAGGGATTCATCCCCATCAAAAGAGTATCTCTTAATTTTCGTTGAGAACAATCGTGATTTTTAGAATAACCGCCATCAAACGGATTTCTTTTAATCGTGAGCAATCGATAATTCCAAACCTTATTTATTTGAGTATCAGAACTAATAATTGATTACGTGTGTGTCGGTGACTCTAAATTCCCATATCAATCTCATTATTGTTATCTCTCATTTATCCGACGATCAAATTGGTGTTGTTATCACTTAGTTTATTTTAATTTTATGCGTTAGTATTATAATCCAATCGAACCAATGATGTATTTTAATTTATTTTACTTTTGTTCATTCGACTATTTGCCGAACATTATCGAATTTTAAACCATTTCCAATTCCTCGAGAGATCGACCTCGGAGTTACTTGCCGCTTCCTACAAAAGCGATTCGTACACTTGCGAGTATTCAATTTGAACCATCAAGTTTTTGGCGCCGTTGCTGGGGAATTGGCATTTAAATTTTAATCTTGTTTTAATAATAGTTGAATTGTTATTCTTGATAAATTTTACTTCGATAAAATTCGCTCTTACTTCCTTTGTTTATGCTTGGTTGGAGATCGTTGGGTAACCCGATTCTTCCGCCCATAGACGAAGTTCAAAGGATTAGAGCACCAAAAATAATGGCCACATCATCAATGGCAAATGACGAGGTGAATCCGGACCTTGAAGAGCGACTTTTGATCCAAGAAGAAAACACTCGTCAATCGAGGGTTGAAAATGTTGCACAAAATATAGATGAGGAAGAAATTCGTCAACCAAGGTTTCCGAGATATGATAATGTTGGGCGCAATCAAGGGATACCCGAAGCTCAACAAGGGAGATACTTCTATCCGAGACAACCACCCGTTGGAGTGCAATATGGAGCAAATTATTATCCCGGACCTCAATATGGGATGGAAGCAAACTACAACATTCCGCAACAACCTCCGATCAAACATCTAATGCGGGACTATGCAAAGCCCGTGGTGAACACCGCCATTTCATGCATCCAATTAGCACCGGCCGCAAGGAACTACCACATAAGCGGATTTCACATCGAGCAATTGCCCTCATTTCACGGATTAGCACGTGAGGATCCATTATCATTCATCCGAGACTTCTATGTGGCGATTGACAACTTCCCATTAAATGGGTTGAGCGAGGATCAACTACGGATGAAGTGCTTCCCTTATACACTCAAGGATGGGGCGAAACAATGGTTGATGACTTTGGCGCCCGGCCCACTAAGAACATGGGATGAAGTTTACGATAAATTCATTACCAAGTACTTCTCTCATTCAAAGACTACGCAATTGAGAACTCAAATCTCAACTTTCGGACAACAAGATGAAGAGGCATTTCACGAAGCATGGGATCGATTCAAAATGCTACTTATTCAATGCCCACACCATCACTATCCGCTTCAACTACTTAATCAATTCTTCTATGACGGATTGACCTAATATTGCCAAGGAGCGGTAGATAATGCAGCCGGTGGTTTGTTTTGGGGTTTGACGGAGAGACAAGCATATGATGTGTATGAAATATTGGGAGCTAATTCTCAACAAAAAAGTGTGCGTGTTCGTAGGGGAGTTGTGAACCAAGTAAGCGAGAAGGACGAGATGCAATCTAAAATTGATGAGTTAACGAAGGAACTAAGACAACTCAAGACTCAAAATAAATCTTCGAGCTCACGACTTTGCGAAAATTGTTGGGGACCCGGACATCATGCTAATTCTTGCCCACATATTTTTCCAAAAAAACAAACCGAACAAGTGAATTGGGCTATGGGACAAAGCACGGGAAGGCCCGAGTGGGAGGAGAGGAGAAATAATTATGGTGGAAATGCAAGAAATGTTCCTCTCCCGAACACTTATCATCCTGGGCTAAGAAACCATCCGATTTTTTCATGGAGAAACAACAACCCGATGCCGTGCGACACAAGCGCCCAAGCTCAATACAATGGAGGAAACCGAGCCCAACAAACAACACAAAGTGAACCACCTCCACAACAAAGGAACTCTCTTGAGGAGAGTATTGTGGCATTCATTAAGGAGAGTAGGGAAAACCGAGTGGAGAACAATAAAAGGTTCGAATCTTTAGAAGTTTCGATGAAGAAAATGGAGATTCAAATTGGGCAACTTGCTACCGAGGCATGCAAACAAGAAAGGGGTAAATTACCAAGTCAACCCGAGCAAGTTCAAGCTATTACCACCATCCGAAGTGGTAAAGTGATAAATAAAGAGACAATTTCCGAAGCGAAAGAGAGGGGCGGTGAGAAAGAAGAATTGCCGAGTCAATCGGAGAAATCTATGGTGATTGAAGAGGATGAGTCAAACGATGAAGAAATCCGAGTAACTGCTACCCAATCTTGCGAGACTCGAATTCCTTGGGAGAAATCTAAAGATCCAATCGAGAAGCCAATTGAAGAGAATAAGAGCGAACCGGTCAAATCAATGCATCGAAAGGAGGACCTAGAAAGCTTTGACATGGAAGTTCTTTTCGTTGAGAAAGAAGTTCCCACTGTGAACTTAGGAGCGAGTATTAATTTAATACAAAAATCAATATACTCGCCACTAGGTTTGGGGGAGGTGATAGCCCCGATGGATTTCGTGATACCAAACATAGAAGAAACATCACCAACAAAAATCACGTCACTTATTCTTCAAGGAAGACATTTCAGGATGAGAGTCATAATGAAAATTGAAATGGTGACAAAGCACTCACAACGGAAATCCATAGATCCACTATCCATATCCTTACGATGGAAAATGAGCGAAAAATAACGAGCTATGTGGATGGACATGGCACATTTCCATTTAATCCCGGATAGAAGAAACCGAAGAAGTCGAGCTAATGACTATAAAAAAGCGCTGTTTGGGAGGCAACCCAAGGGAGTTTTTTTTTTTATCGCTTTTATTATTATTATTGCATTAATTTTGTTTTTTTTGGCGTGTGTAGGTAATCTAAAAAGGAGGTATTCATCGGAGGAAGAAGCCTAGCCTATTGAAAGTTGAGACCCGATCACAAAAGCATGGTGCCCCGCGATTAAAAACCACACTTCTTAATCCGGTATTTTTATTTTCTTTCTTTTTAATTTGCGTTTTTGTATTTTTCCTGACTTAAACTTTTTGCTTGGGGACAAGCAAAGGTTTAGGTTTGGGGGGGTGCAACTTCTTCGATTTTTATTTGTTTTTAGTTTCCGTGATGTTTGTTTCCTTTCTTTAATTTTTTTTCTTGCATAATGTCGTAGTTGGATTGCAATAACCTTGTTAACTGTGTAGGTCACAAGTCATCCAGGAACAAGTCTAGAGGGGGAGGGGGGTGAATAGACTTGTTGGAACTCTTAAACTCTTTTTCTCAAAGAGTGAGTTTCTTCAGCTGATAGGTAAACAAATGACTTGGAGTCGTTTGTTCTTTAATATGTGCGGAAGTCAGCTGATGACGAATATAAAGCAACTAATGAAACACTTAACAATGAATGCAGCAGTTAAAATATGATGCTTTAAAACAGTAAAGAACGCAGGCAATTATAGTGGTCTCAGAGGTGGGGTAATCCTCTACTAATCCACTTTTCTCCAAACCAGTTGGAGATGAATTCACTATAATTCTCAACCAGTGATAAATATTACAGTGATTCAAACAAACTACAACAGCTTCCAACCAGTGGAAATCCGTGCCGTTGCAACACACTTGACTGCCTTGCACCTCTTGATCCTCGATCCTCGGATGCCTTTACTATCTCTAAACTTCAACCAGTGAAGTACCCCGAACTCAGGATTATAGACAAGAGTTTTTGTCATCTCCAACTAAGAGCTTCTTTAAGTATGAACTTTTTAGAACCGCTCTTTTCACGATGCTGTATTTCGCTTTTTGATAGCTTGAATGCTTTGATCGCTTGAAAGTAGTTGCTCTCAACTTCAAATCTTAGGATATATATAGGTGTTGATCCATGAGAATTCCTTCATAGCCGTTGCAAATCTGTAACAAATCAGTCCGTTGGAGGGAGACTTCTTTGTTTATTCTTTTCTGAACGTTGCAAGGCTGCATTCCCATATTTTAATCTATCTTCCGACCGTTGTGAAGACTTCTGCATGTGATGCGCCGAATCTTTTGAATATAAAACGATTAAAGTCTTCAAGGTGGGTCTGGATAGCTTATTTAATTCATATCTTTTGCGGGAATCACTCCAATTTGTCTCTTCACGTTGCATGTGACTTTCCATAATACTTGACTTTTCAACGCATGCTGACGTGGACTTGGAGTACTTGGCTGATCTCGACTAGGCTGATGAGCAGTTAACTTCTCTGCAGTCTGGACCTCTCTGATGTTCCCAGTTTAGGACTTGTCTGATCAGGTGACTAGTCTGAGGTACCTTGGCTGCAGTCTGGTCAAACATCCCTGATAATTTTTGTTGACCAGAACTACTCTGACTTGACTCGGCTGATCCTCTCTGATGGACTTAGCTGTACTTTAGTACTTAGCCGATTTTTAGCCTAACTTATTTTTGGCCTATAGAAGATACTCATTTGGTTCTTCTTTACATTTTGCCAAGTTTTAAACTTAACATATTTGGCCTATGGAAGATACTCATTTGGTTCTTCCTTACATTTTTGCCAAGTATTAAATATTTGAATTTATACTGATGACATCATCAAAATCTAACAAGTATTCCTAACAAATTCCCCCTATTTTGATGATGGCAAAACATTAAACAAGTAATCAAATGATCAAGTCTGCACTTGAGTGTAAGACACAAAATGAAAATCAGTCTTGTTTTTGAGACAACTAGACATTGTCATTCAAAAGACTGTATATATTAATTTTCTGTTGATTACAAGTACATGGCTTGAATAGAATAAGTGCAGAAAATTAATCAATTACAAAAATTATAATTACATCCAAAAACTATCTGCCCCTTCCTCTGCGAACCGTTTGCTTGGGAGGTATAAATAGTTTTGCACCGATTGGTCTATTTTGGATGGGTGCAAGACCATATTTCCTCCTTATGACTAGGGCAGCAAAGTCTTGGTCTTCTTTTGAAGAGAACTTGTGCTCTTCACATAGTTTTCTAATTTCTCCTTGAAGCTCTAGCTCGTCAAGCTCATTATCCAAATGGGTCGGCGCTTCTACTGCTCTGAATGGAGGAATCATTGGATAAGCATCCCATTTGGCTGCATATTTAAGCAAGATCTTCCACAGAGTAGGCCATCTAGCTTCCATGTAGTTGATGAATGACTGCTGGGGCGAGCATTCTTTATCTTGGAGAATCTCCAAGAGGTAGAACTGTTCTGAGAATTGTTTCTTGGCATTCGCCCAATTGTTCATGAATTCTGGTGGTAAGAATTCTTCAACATGCCACAACTGTTTGCCTTCCCATTCGAATCTTTGTTCATCTTTCTCTCTTGTTCTTCTCTTCTTCTCCATGAGGCCTTTTCTCTGATGCTCTTGGAGTTAGGTCAGGCAGATATCTCCTTTCTTTTCAGACTTGATGGTCCTCCTTCAATTTGGAGAATATCTTGCCTCTTCTTTGATCGTAGATCTTTCCTTATTTCTCCTTGAGTACTTCCTTCCCCTTGTATTCTATCTTCTTCCTTTTTGCCAGCATCAACTAAAGTAGTCAACTGCTGCTATATTCTGCTCATCCAGTCAGACATGCCAAATGGCATTCTGTTGTTGGTAGGGGGAGGAGGCTGAGGTACTTCTCTCTGCAGCAAAGTGTCAATCTTTGCATTGATGGTTTGGAGGTCAGGAGTGACCTGAGATGCCAGCAGCTCTCCAATGGTATCTTTCACTATCTGCCTGATCAGCTCAGTCACTGCATGTGAGAACTGAGCTGGTGGAGAGTGCTCGCCTGAGCCTTCTGCAATTGAACCACCAGACTGCAGGCTGCTATCTGCAGCTGGTACTCCAGATGGGGTATTTTCTGGGGTCCCTGATCTGGAGTCCTGAGCCAATTCTACATCTAGGCTGGTGTACCGGGCAAGCGCCCCAGTCCTATCTGCAGCCTCTTGTATTGGCTCTTGCTCCTGCTCTCCTTCTTCCTTCTCTTGCTCTTTCTCCTGCTTTTCCTCCTTTTCTTCTTCAATATTTTCTTTTTCTTTTTCTTCATCTTTTTCTTTCTCTTTTTCAGCTCCTTGGTCTCCTCCTTCATCTTTATCATCATCCTCATCATCATTATTGTCATCATCCTTTTTTTCATCTTTTCCATCTTCTCCTTCATCATTTTCACCTTCACCATCATTATCCTTCTCTCCTTCATCATCTTCCTGTTCTACTTCTTCCCCTTCTTCTTCTTCATCAATCAACTCTTCTGTTTTCCCAACTTCCTCAGAATGTTTTTCAACTAAAATCTTTTCTTCTTCTTCTTCTTCGTCAACTAAAACAATAACTTCTTCTTCTCCATCTATCTCTTCAATCCTAATTTCTCTCTCTTCTTCCTCCTCATCCTCTTGTTCAAATGAACCATCAAAAATACTAAACATAATGGAATGGATGAATTGGTCCATGTTGGTTTTAAAATGAGACATGAACCAATTATCCTGGAGGATTAAAACTAATTCTGATTCTTTACAAAACTGAATCAGTACATCCTCTGTGGCTTGGGGATATCCTCAACCACTAGTTTCAATATAAGGCTGAAGATCTGTAAATGATAGAGATTTGAAAAACTTCCACTCTTCAAAAATATTGACAAAAGAGTGTTTTAATGCTTGTGGTTTAACAAGCTGTAATTGTTCAAAGGACAGATTGAAAACTTTATTTTCCAGCAGGTTAAATGTGTAATTGGCTTCAGGGATTGAGATGATCAGACCTGCTTCTTCTTCCTCTGGAATGTAAGATGGGGTGAGGACAGCCACAATCTGAGTTTCAGTGCTGAGGCGGCTGGTCTTCCAGGTGAGTAGATGACCTGGCTGTAGGACTGGCATGATGATCTGACTGCTCTTCCTCACTAAACTGCAGTCGCCTGGGCCTCTTGGGAGAGGGTTCTGGGGATGACTGCATGATGGAAGGTCCTTCAGGGGCTGGTCCCCTTCTCTTGAATCGGACAGCTATTGGAGTGTTATCTGACTCGGAGTCTGACTCGACTGCAGTTGGGTCGTCGGCTGCAGGTCGGTCCGACTCGCCTGATGAATGATATCTCGGGTAGGTCCTTGCGTCAGGCAGCTCCTTCAACATCTGGGCTGCTCTCCTGTTGTTCCCTAACCTCCTCAAAGTTTCTTGGTCCAGATGACCAAGTCTCTTGTTGGTATGGAAGGGGTCAATACTTCCCTTCGCCATACCTGTCTTTTCCAGAATCTAACGCAGCTGCGTTCCAAACGCCAACTTCGATTTAAATCTTTTTTTCATCAGAAAGCCATTCAGCTTTGTTGACTTCTCGAACAAGCTGCCTAAAGATATAGTCAGCCCAATCAATTTCCTCATCTTGAATTAGTGCTCCCAGCACCATGAACTTCGCCGACGACAGTTGATCATAACTGCCGGCCATTCCCATAATGATCTTGTTGGTTATATCCAACGCAAAACGATAGACCTTTTTAATCTCACTCCTTTTAGCAGTGAGTTTCAGTTTTTCCGCCAGATTCTCCACCTTGATCTTCTTCCAGGTTTCGGCGGCTGACTGTTTGAGAGCTTCGACAGCTATGCCGCGGTGTTTCATACCAAAAACTGTACGAATCGACTAACGCGATATGTCGACTTGTCTTACGCCAACTGTGCTCCGAATTCCATCCTGAATTAAATAGGCTTCGCGGTAGAACGTGATAACATCTTCTTTGTACAAATGTTGGGGGTTGATGTCCAGGAATGGGTAGATCCCATTTAGCTTCATCGTGCGGATTAGGTCAAGCACGTCGTAATTCTCCAGATTTGCTTCCAATAAGCCTTCGAAATCAACGACCAGGGAGAAGATAATCTGGTCCTTGACTGCCTTCAGGTTGACGCCTTCGAAGTACGATTCCATTTCTGCAAACAACGGATTTTTAGTGAATTTGGAGTTCGGTAATTTTTGCTCTGTAGATCTAGGGTAAGAGTAAAAGGTAAGGTGAAGAGGTTCTTTCCTTATAAAGAAGATGAAAAGACGTATGGATTAAATTATTATATATATGAAATGGTGGTACGCTTTTTGAGATTCTTTTAAATTTCAAATTTGAATCGATGGTCCATTTTAAAATTTGACGGTTGGTTTTAATTGGCCACCGTGGAGGTCGATTTATCAAGTGATCGCCACGTGTATTTAAAATGCCACTTGTGAATCGAAATTAATATAATATTATTATACATATGGCAGATAATAATTAAATATTCAGAGGTCGGTTGAGCTTAGAAAACTTAGCTGGTTTGACTGTTGAGTGTTGACCATTCTGCATCAGGTGAGTTGACTTCATGGACTTCTCGCCTGAGATTCTGATCAGCTAGGTTCCTTCGTCCGTCCTTCGTCCTCTTGTCTATATCAGCTAGGATCTGATTTCTTTAGTCAGCTGGGTCTGCCCTTCCTCTGAAATGCTTCAGCTTGCTTCTGTACTAGATTCCCAATCTAGTAATCCAAGATCTCTACTCAGCTCCAAAAACCTTTCTTCTGGCAAAGGTTTGGTAAAGATGTCAGCTATTTGGTAGTCTGTGCTGACTCTTTCAACTCTAACTCTTTTGTTAAGCACATGGTCTCTGATGAAGTGGTGCTTAACATCAATGTGCTTCGTCCTTGAATGCAAAACCGGATTATTGGTTATTGCAATAGCACTATTGTTGTCACACCAGATAGGAACTTCATTGGCAATGATATTATAATCCCTCAGTTGTTGTCTGATCCATAAGATCTGGGCACAACAGCTACCTGCAGCTAGGTATTCTGACTCTGTGGTGGAGATAGAGTTAGAAACCTGCTTCTTGCTAAACCAGGATATCAGTCTGGTTCCTAGGAATTGGCACGTTCCACTAGTGCTTTTCCTATTGATTTTGCATCCTGTGAAATTTGCATCTGAATATCCTGACAGCTCGAAGTTGTCATCCTTGGGATACCATAGTCCAACATTGACTGTAGACTTTACGTATTTTATTATCCTCTTGGCTGCATCTGGGTGTGATTGCTTCGGCTTGGACTGGAATCGTGCACAAACTCCTACGGCATAGGATATGTCTGGTCTGCTTGCAGTGAGGTGCAGAAGTGATCCAATAAGTCCTCTGTAGTGGGTTGAGTCCACTGATATGCCTGCCTCGTCTGCATCCAGGTGAGTACTTGTGCTCATAGGAATTCTTGCTGGCTTGGCTGATTCCATTCCAAATCTCTTGATTAGATCTTTGGTATACTTAGCTTGGTTGATGAAAATTCCTTTTTCCATCTGCTTAACTTGTAGTCCGAGAAAGAAGTTAAGCTTTCCCATCATACTCATCTCAAATTCTCCTTGCATGAGGTTGGAGAATTTCTCACATAGCTCTGGATTGGTTGAGCCAAATATGATGTCATCCACATATATCTGGACTATTAGTATGTGGCCTTCGTGCTCCACTCTGAATAGGGTCTTGTCCACCTTCCCTTTGCAAAAACCATTCTTCTCAAGAAACACTGACAGTGTTTCATACCACGCTCTTGGTGCTTGTTTAAGTCTATAGAGAGCCTTCAACAGCTTGTAGACTTTGTCTCCTTTGACAAAACCTGGGGGTTGCTCTACATAGACTTCTTCTTCTAATATGCCATTTAGAAAAGCACTCTTTATGTCCATCTGATATACTTCAAAATACTTGAATGCAGCATATGCGAGGAATAGTGTGATGGCCTCTAATCTTGCAACGGGTGCATAGGTTTCATCAAAATCTATTCCTTCACAATGTGCATAACCTTTTGCTACAAGTCTGGCCTTATTCCTAACAACAGCTCCATCTTCATCACTCTTATTTTTGTACATCCATTTGGTGCCAATAACCTTCTTGTGATCAGGTCTGTCTGTTAGTTCCCAAACTTTGTTTCTTTCCATCTGCTCCAGTTCTTCTTGCATGGCATTTATCCAAGAATAATCTTCTAAGGCTTGTTCTGTTGTTTTAGGTTCTATATGTGATATAAAGCATGAGAACATAGCCATTCCTGCGGGTAGAGTTGACTGTCTTGTCTTAACTCCATCAGTCAGCTTCCCGATAATTTTCTGGATTGGGTGATCTTTGAGCCATTTGGGGATATCGTCTTCTTCTGGGTCTGTTCCCCCTGTTGGATTGCTCGTGGTTTCGCATCAATTTGGATTCAGGTCTGCAACTGGATCAGCTACCGTCTTGTCATCTGCAGCTTGGGTCTGATCTGCAGATGAGTCTTTATCAGCTACAGCTGGGTCTTCATCAGCGGCAACTGGATCAGATAGGTTGGTGATCCTATCTGATCTGCAGTTGGGTCTTCAGCAGCTACAGTTGAATCTTCAGGCTGGTCTGCAAGTGAGTCCACCATTCCAGTGTCATGTACAATGACTTCTTCAAGGGTTGCTGTTTTGAGCTTGTTCTCAATTAACTCAACTTGCTTCCTGTACTCAACAATAGATTCATCAAAAAAAACATGAGGTGTTTCCTCCACAACTAAGGTTCTTTTGTTGAATACTCTATATGCCTTGCTTCTTTGTGAGTATCCCATAAAGAGACCGTCATCAGTTTTAGCATCAAAGGCATTTAGTTGTGTTTTACCGTTGTTGTGAATGAAACACTTACAACCAAAAACATGAAAATAAGCAACAGTAGGAGTTCTATTATTCCAAACCTCATAGGAGTTTTGCCATGCCTCCCTACTATCATACTCCTGTTCTGAGTGTGGCAAGCTGTGTTGATAGCTTCAGCCCAGAACCTCTTGGCGAGTCATCGCAATCATGGACCTTCTTTGTTTCCTTGAGTTCTGTTCCTTCTTTCGGCAATACCATTCTGGGGAAGTCACAGGCTGCAGAGAGCTCATCTTTGGATCCCATTCGATCATGTCGGTGATCGCCTTGTTGAGAAACTCTCCCCCTCTATCCGATCCGATCTTGATGATGGATAGGGATTTCTCATTCTGGATCCTTCTCGGCTCGGGTAGCTTGGTCAAGGTTTCACTTTTCTTATACAAGAAGATAATCCAAGTGTACCTTGAATAATCATCTACTATAACAAGTGCATGCTTTCGGCCGCTCAGAGTCCTTGGCTTGATAGGACCAAATAGATCCATGTGGAGTAGATCTAATATCCTTGTTGTGAGAGTTGTAGGCTGGACTGGCTTGAATGATGCTCTGGTCTGCTTTCCTTTCTGACATGCATCACAGAGTGCTTCCTTCTTGAATGTTTCATCTGGAATTCCTCTGACCAGCTTCTGAGAACTAATCTTGTTGATGGCTTTGAAGTTCAGGTGACATAGTCTTTTGTGCCATGACCATCCATTCTCAGCTACTGTCTTGGATAGAAAACAGGAGTTAGGTGTTCCTGTGTTCCAATCTATCATGTAGACCTCTCCTTCTGAAACCTTGTAGCTTCACTTCTCCAGACAGGATATCTATCACCATACATTTCCAGATGGTGAAGACTACTAGGTTCTTCTCGTCGCAAAATTGGCTTATGCTCAGGAGGTTGTACTTGAGTCCTTTGACATAATGAACTTTGGATATTACAATATTTCCTCGGTGCAGCTCTCCAAAGCTTTTTGTTTGTCCTCTAGAGCTATCTCCAAAGGTTACATCAGGACCTCTTTCTTTGGTGTATTTGGACAACATCTTCTTGTTCCCGGTCATGTGCCTCGAGCATCCAGAATCTACAAACCATTCTTCACCTCCAAAGTTTGAATTTGTGGAGATGTGATTGTAGTCCTTCGACCTTTTTTGCAATCAGACAAGGAGATATTTAGGTACCCAAATCTGTGTGGGTCCTTTGGGGTTAGCTGGTTTCCTGGAGAATTGATTTCTCCTGTGATTGTGAAAGTTGTTATTATTATAACCCTCATAAGGTGTGTAAGGTCGAGGTCTGAATCTCCTGTTGGGATTGTATATTGGATATTCCTCAAAATATTGATAGTGTGGTCCATTTCTAAATCTTGGCTGAGACCATTTATTAAATCTTTGAGGTCTCCACACTTGTTCATTAGGATAACCTTGAGGTTTCCATCTGCCCCTCCCATTTTGAAATTTGTTTTTAGGGAGTTGTTGATAATAGTAGGCATGTTGTCTGGGCTGCTGCTTTTGCCTGGGCCATTGCCTAGTCGCTTGTCTAGGTGGCTGCCTTGTGTAACACTTTGCCGACTAGACATGTGACTCGTTTGTTACTGTTTTTAAATATCGGTTTATATGTAGGCTCAGCAGTCGAGACAATTGTTTCTCCCTTGATAGACTTTCTTTTAGAACTAGAGGGAGTGTGAGGATCATATCCAAGGCCTGATTTGGAATATAGTGACCTTTTATTGGTACACAATTCTTCCAGAGTTGAAGACGCCTTCAGGGAGGTTATTTCCTGCGCCTGAGTCTTATTTACAAGTCGGCTTAGTAAATTCGGCTTTGATATGAGCAAGTGCGGTGATTTTCTTTAAGTAAAGCAGTTAATCGATTTATCTCATTTGTATTAACATCGGCTGGTTTTTAAAGTCATTGCGATTATCTCAACCTTATTCGTTCTAGGTGAGTTTTGAAATCATTTTTCATTGCCTATTCTCATCTTGCGGTGAGTCTTCTCATTGTCTGACTTGGTGTGCGAGATTTGAGTGTTTCAAAATCTTTAAATAGCTGATTTCTGATTCGTGCGAGATCCATATCTTGTGACATGGTGAACTATTATTTGAGCGGAGGGTTTAGATGTTACCTCTTCATCGGCTAGGTTGGCCATCAGCGATCATACTCTTCATCATCATCGAGAAAAGAATCCATTGCTTGATTCTACATGCTCTGGTCTTCTCCGATGAGGGCCTTTCTTCTATCTTCTTTTACGCCCACCTCCTTCTTGCTCGTCCTTCTTGAGATCGGGACAGTCAATTTGGATATGTCTGTCTTGTGACAATTGTAGCACTCCACCTTCCGACTTCCGACTTTACGGTTCCTTCTTGGATTCTCCTTATAATTTTTCTTGTATTTGGAGTAGTTCTTTCTAAAGTTCTTTGAACCTTTGCATTATAAACGCCATTTCTTCCTCAAAATCTAATGGATTTGGAGGCTTTACATCAGATAGGCTCTTGGCGGGGGACTCGGCTGCAAATGCTATTCCCTTCTCTGTAGGCTCAGTTGAGGATGAACTTGGAAGCTCGAACTCATAAGCCTTCATATCAGAGAACAGCTCTTGTATTTTTATTTTATTCAGGTCCTTGGACTCTCTCATGGCCACGGCTTTCATGCTCCATTCAGGGTTGAGAGATCTGAGAACCTTCAGTGCCATTTCCCTGTTGCCATAGGTTTCGCCGAGGGAGTTGATCTCATTAATAATCTCAGTGAACCTTGTGTCCACTTGGTCTATGGATTCGCCATTCTTCATTTTGAAGTTGTCAAATTTTTGAATAGCAATTGACAACTTGTTTTCCTTGATCAGCTCCGTTCCTTCACACATTAAGGCTAATGTGTCCCAGATTTCTTTGGCATTCTTGCAGTTCTTGATCTTGACCATGGTGGATTTGTCAAGAGTTTGATATAACACATCTCTGGCCCGGTTATCAAGATTGGCCAGCTTTCTTTCTTCAGGAGTCAGCTCTGTCCTCTTCTTTGGGATCTTCTCTGGCTTCCCTGCTGCGATTTCCTCTGCAGTGTTGTCCTTCGAAGATGAATGGACCATCCTCTATGATGCACCACATGTCATCATGGATTGAAGATAAGTGTGCCTGCATCCTTATCTTCCAAAGATAATACTCGTCAACTGAAAACACAGGGAGTCTAGAATGCATGTGTTCCATTATAAACTGAGAGTAAAGATATATCTCTGATATAGATCTGGTTCGTGAAATAAATGAACCAACCTGGTTCCGATACCACTTGTAGGTCACAAGTCATCCAGGAACAAGTCTAGAGGGGGGGTGAATAGACTTGTTGAAACTCTTAAACTCTTTTTCTCAAAGAGTGAGTTTCTTCAGCTGATAGGTAAACAAATGACTTGGAGTCGTTTGTTCTTTAATATGTGCGGAAGTCAGCTGATGACGAATATAAAGCAACTAATGAAACACTTAACAATGAATGTAGCAGTTAAAATATGATGCTTTAAAACAGTAAAGAACGCAGGCAATTATAGTGGTCTCAGAGGTTGGGTAATCCTCTACTAATCCACTTTTCTCCAAACCAGTTGGAGATGAATTCACTATAATTCTCAACCAGTGATAAATATTACAGTGATTCAAACAAACTACAACAGCTTCCAACCAGTGGAAATCCGTGCCGTTGCAACACACTTGACTGCCTTGCACCTCTTGATCCTCGATCCTCGGATGCCTTTACAGTCTCTAAACTTCAACCAGTGAAGTACCCCGGACTCAGGATTATAGACAAGAGTTTTTTTCTTCTCCAACTAAGAGCTTCTTTAAGTATGAACTTTTTAGAACCGCTCTTTTCACGATGCTGTATTTCGCTTTTTGATAGCTTGAATGCTTTGATCGCTTAAAAGTATGTTCGCACCGGTAGTTGCTCAACTTCAAATCTTCGGATATATATAGGTGTTGATCCATGAGCATTCCTTTATAGTCGTTGCAAATCTGTAACAAATCAGTCCGTTGGAGGGAGACTTCTTTGTTTATTCTTTTCTGAACGTTGCAAGGCTGGATTCCCATATTTTAATCTATCTTCCGACCGTTGTGAAGACTTCTGCATGTGATGCGCCGAATCTTTTGAATATAAAACGATTAAAGTCTTCAAGGTGGATCTGGATAGCTTATTTAATTCAGATCTTTTGCGGGAATCACTCCAATTTGTCTCTTCACGTTGCATGTGACTTTCCGTAATACTTGACTTTTCAACGCATGCTGACGTGGACTTGGAGTACTTGGCTGATCTCGACTAGGCTGATGAGCAGTTAACTTCTCTGCAGTCTGGACCTCTCTGATGTTCCCAGTTTAGGACTTGTCTGATCAGGTGACTTGTCTGAGGTACCTTGGCTGCAGTCTGGTCAAACATCCCTGATAACTTTTGTTGACCAGAACTATTCTGACTTGACTCGGCTGATCCTCTCTGATGGACTTAGCTGTACTTTAGTACTTAGCCGATTTTTAGCCTAACTTATTTTTGGCCTATAGAAGATACTCATTTGGTTCTTCTTTACATTTTGCCAAGTTTTAAACTGAACATATTTGGCCTATGGAAGATACTCATTTGGTTCTTCCTTACATTTTTGCCAAGTATTAAACATTTGAATTTATACTAATGACATCGTCAAAATCTAACAAGTATTCCTAACAAACTGTTGGGTATATGGATGATTAATCGTGTTTGTACTTGGCTCATAGAGTTTTATAAATCTAATTAATTTTTTGACCTTGTGTGTGAATGTATCGTTTTTGGTTACTTGATTTGACGTGTAAGGAATGAGTATGGTAGTCCAAAAGCCGTGAGTCCTTGTGCCTAATTGAACCGTTCACTTTTAGCAGTGAAATTCTTTCATGAGTGATTTCTCTTCTTATGGTTTGTATTCTTTAGAACTTGCATGATTCTGTCGGATGATGTGTTGATATGTACATACACGAGGAATGATTAGGGCTGCCCATTTTTTTTTGTCTTGAACCAACTTATCTAAGAATATCCACCATTTCATATCAATATCCTTTGCTAGTATATATATATATACGGGAGAATTGAAGTAGAATGATCGATCTTGTTGAATGTTTATTTCATATATGTGAGGATCGTATATGCTCTACTTGGACTGAACTTGTAACTACTAGCCAAATTTTCCCAACCTGAGCCACAGCCCCATTACAACCCAAAGTAAGACCCTATGACTCGTGTTTTGTGAATATTGATGCGTTTGATGAAGAAAAGAAGTGCAAGCATATAGTAGAACTTTCCATTTGAATCGAGTTGAGCGTATTGACCTATCTAAACACTTGAGAGATGAGTGAATCGATATAATTCAGTGAGGGACTATTAAGACTTGTTTTCTTGCATGTTCGATCAAGTGCCATTGCTTTCCATTCATTTGTGAGTTTAGGCTTCCATGATGAATTACGAGACTGTACGATACTTTTACATTCTCGGTTGATTGTATGTATACCCGATGATTAACTTGATTATTCAATCCTTCTCGTTTATTTGTCGCGTGTTTTATTTCTTTTTGCTTGAGGGCAAGCATAGTTTAGGTTTGGGGGGATTTGATGAGTCGATTTTTGATCGTCTCATTCTGTTCTATCGAGTCGCACTTTCATTTGTTTTCGAGTGTTTTTGCTCTTTTTACGCGTGGTATGTTGTGTTTTTGTTTTGTAGGTATCCGGACGAAGATTGTGGTGAAATATGCGTTTTCATAGCTAATATTGGTGTTTATGACGATCAAGAGCTAGAACGGGGCCTAAAACGATAAAAGATTGAAGCAATATCGGTCGTATCTTCTAAATTCCAGAATCACCACTCTGAATTAGGATGTTTTCTCCTTTGATATAAATTCCTCGTGAAATTAGCTTCGAAACGGTATATCATATGCTAAATTCCGAGGTGTATTGATACAAGAACGAAGGATCAAGCCGAAGAAGACCAAAAACCGAACTCGGCCGCACCAGGCAACTCGGCCGTGTCACATGACACGTCCAGGTCTCATTCCAGCGAGAAATACATTTTGCAGAAGAGCACAACACGGCCGTTTCATGGGACACGGCCGAGTCACGATCCAGCCGGTTTTTCAATTCTAGCATAGTACCACACGGCCGTGTCATGGGACACGGCCGGGTCAGTGGACAGATTACCTTTTCGTTTATCCAGCATAGTACAACACGGCCGTGTCCCAGGACACGGGCCATGTCACTTTTCGGTGCATATCACTTTCCTTGACATTTTTGCACAACTTTAAGCCTTTGTCTTGATCTTTTGGCTATAAAACAAAGTGTAGAGACCCTAGGTGAGATATGCTTATCTTGTTGAAGATATTCTTGGGTGAAAAACACAAGATTGAGGGAGAAAACACCAAAAAGTGAGGAGAATGTGAGATTATTTCATCATCTTCTTTGTATGTTCTTGGAGTGAAAAAAACATTTGTGAGATATAATAATTCCTTGTATCATTTTGTTGTGAATTCTTGAAAGAAGATCATCAAACCTTCATCGGGAGTTCGATTTCGGCATTTACAAGGGAAGTTTCTCCCATGTTTTGTTCTTCAATTTCCATTATTGTCGTTGTAATAATCATGTGTAGCTAATCATTTCATATGGGTTTTTAGATATAGCCACACACATGTTTTTGATTGTTATTTCTGTTTGATTTTCCGGGTAAAAGTTTGGGATTGTTCCCCCTGTTCGTTCTTCGTTTAAGAACTTTTGAATTAGATCATCAAACCTTTTTCATTATTGTTGTTATTATTCAAATCGAGGGTTTTGTCGGTGTTCACCATCAAACGACCCGAAAGAAACAATTGTGAATGTTCTCAAGCTTTTTCGCGCGATCTTTTAACGATTTACCTCATCAAAAGTAGTCAGTTAATTGATTGTTAGCTAGGGATTCATCCCCATCAAAAGAGTATCTCTTAATTTTCGTTGAGAACAATCGTGATTTTTAGAATAACCGCCATCAAACGGATTTCTTTTAATCATGAGAAATCGATAATTCCAAACCTTATTTATTTGAGTATCGGAACTAATAATTGATTACGTGTGTGTCGGTGACTCTAAATTCCCATATCAATCTCATTATTGTTATCTCTCATTTATCCAACGATCAAATTTGTGTTGTTATCACTTAGTTTATTTTAATTTTATGCGTTAGTATTATAATCCAATCGAACCAATGATGTATTTTAATTTATTTTACTTTTGTTCATTCGACTATTTGCCGAACATTATCGAATTTTAAACCGTTTCCAATTCCTCGAGAGATCGACCTCGGAGTTACTTGCCGCTTCCTACAAAAGCGATTCGTACACTTGCGAGTATTCAATTTGAACCATCAAATAGCAAGAAGGAAGCTTGTCTCAAGTGCAGTGAGCTGGGCCACTGGGCTAGAGACTGTCCAATTCTTCATGGCACTTCAGGTACAGAACTTTTAGTTTTGGAAATAAATTGTTCTGCTACTGTATTTTCTACTTCATGGATACTGGATTCTGGTGCTAGTTCTCATATTTGTACCGTGAATCAGGATCTGGAGCAAAGTAGGAAGCTTGGAGCTGGGGAAGTGATGATTACTGTCGGGAGCGGGCATAGTGTCGAGGCAACCGACATAGGATCACTTCTTTGGGGTTTAGAATCCGGTTTTGTTCTGACTTTAGAAGATGTACTTATTTTGCCCAAGGGGCATAAAAACATTGTATCCATTCTGGTCATGGATCGGAAAGGCTTTTCATTTTTCATTAGTGATGGTTCCTGCAAAATTTGTTTTAGAAATAAACTAGTGGGCACTGCTACGTTGTTAAATGGACTGTATCATCTAAACCTTAGTAACAAAGTCGTTGTGAATACTATGACTAGGAAGCGTGGTAGAGATGAAACTAATCAAGTTTTGAAATGGCATCTTAGACTTGGTCATGTTAGTCAGACCAAGGTTTACAAAATGGAAAAGGATGGACTTATGGGTCCATTAGGATCAGATCCCTTTCCTACTTGTGAATCTTGCCTTAAAGGCAAAATGACTAAGTCCCCCTTCACAGGGACTTTTGAAAAAGCCACTGATAAACTTGGATTAGTCCATACTGACGTATGTAGTGCTTTAGAAGCAGCACGTGATGGATATCAATATTTCATTACGTTTACAGATGATCATACTAGGTATGGTTATGTATACTTAATGAAACATAAATCCGAGGCCTTTGAGAAATTCCAGGAATTTAAGCCCCTAGTCGAAAAACAAATTGGTAATCATATCAAAGCACTTAGTTCGGACCGAGGTGGCGAGTATATGAGTGCGGAGTTTGACGAGTTCCTAAAGGAACATGGAATAGTATCACAACTTACACCTCCAGGTACTCCTCAGTTAAATGGTGTGTAAAAAAGAAGGAACCACACCTTGTTGAACATGGTCCGTTCTATGCTAGGCTATACTGACTTATCGATTTACCTGTGGGTGTATGCACTCCTGACTGCTACTTATATCTTGAACAGATGTCCTTCCAAATCCATTCCTAAAACTCCATATGAGATGTGGGAGGGCAGGAAACCAAGTCTTAATCACATTAGGATTTGGGGATGTCCCGCCTATGTGAAGATGACTAAGGTGGAAAAGTTGGAAGCAAGGTCCACGTAGGGACGTTTCATTGGATTCCCATATGGGATGATGGTGTAAAACCCCTGAGATATTCAAGGTATATTACAGTACCGTGGACCCCTACATGGGACCCACCAGGCTAAACACGAATTACAATAGTAAAATCACATATCATCCAGATGAAAATCAAATAACACGCTTGGTACAACCGGCGGAATAATCAACATCGACAACCATAAATAACTTCAATGAATACGAATCACAATTCGAAGAGAAAAGCCTAAGTACTCGCGAGTACAATCTATAAGTTAGAAAGTAGGCAACAACCATATCGAATGGAACAACGGAATAAAAGGACTCAAATGCACGTCAACGACCCTGGCCAGCATCCTCGTACTGTCCCAGCGCCCGCTCGTCCGGCTGATCATAACGTGAAATCCATAACAAGAATTTCCCCAAAACGGGTCCCCAGAGGGGTTAGCAATTATACTAGTACAAGTAATCAAGGCAAACTATTCGCTTACACATTTCATAGTACAATGCACCAAATTCATTTTAAAACCAAAAACCAGACATGTCTTTTCCGGAAACAAACAGTCAATCAATTTGCCTAGGACCGGGGTGAAGCCACTGATCCCACTCGAGGCCTCTAAGGACCCTCCCGAGCTGTCCATATCATAAAACAAATCACGCACAGGCGTCACCTAGGACCGGGGTGAAGCCACTGATCCCACTCGAGGCCTCTAAGGACCCTCCCGAGCTGGCTAGCGAAACAAACTCGTGAATCTAGAGTGAAGTCATAGATTCCCTCGAGGCCCCGTCGGACCCTCCCGAGGTGAGCAAAGCACACACAACATACATTACCATTTCATGTTAAGCATAAAGGTTTCCAAAAATACTTGGCTTGAATAATTGACGACCCAACGAACGGAAAGGAAAATCACTGACGAATGCTAGGAACCAACGGAACCGAACCTAACGATTCGAAGAATACAATCACAACCATTTCCAAATGAATACGAAAAAGGAATACACCCGAAAACTTGCCTACGATTCATGTATATTCGTACAAGAACAACAACGATGGCGGACCACAACCAAACCCTCTCGATTACGAAAATACCACGAAATATACCATGAATCCGTAGGAAAACCAAGAATACCAATAAGATTAATCATATTCATCATGAATTAATCAACAATACGGAACGAATCGAATAATAAAACCGAAACCCCCCAATTTACCCAAAAGTAGGGTTCTTAGAAGATTTACCTTGATTCGGATGGAGGAAGACGATTACGATGATGATAAACTACACTAGGAACACAATACTTGATTCCACAAGGATTTCCACGGGCAAAACTTGAATAATCGCTCAAAACCTCACTTGGATCGCAGCTCTCGGTCGGAGGAGAAGAAATGAAGAAAGTGCTGAAGTAAAGGTCAACTCCCGATTTATAAAACTTGGGCTTCCGTTACGTACGTTACATGAGCTGGTTAACGTACGTAATGATCATTACGTACGTTAACACTCAAGTATTAGCGTACGTAATGGCTGGGCAGAACAGTCTGCCCCAAAACACTGAGGTCGCTAGCGTACGCTACATCAGACGGCTAGCATACGCTACAAGAGGCTTACGTACGTAACATCAATGCCTTTACGTACGTAAGGGTCTGGGCAAAACTGGGCAGACTTACTGTCCAACAACGCTGGGTTCGATAGCGTATGCTACGCCGGATAGTTTAGCGTATGCTACCATGGACTTTACGTACGTAACAGAAAGAGTTAACGTACGTAATGGTTCGGACAGAACAATATGTCCAATCTGCTGAAGGCCATAACGTATGTTAGCGATGAGCCATAACGTACGTTATGAAGGTGCCGATAGCGCACGCAAGAAAGCATGCATAACGCACGTTATGCATGCAGCAGTTCAACACTGCTGAACGAAGTTAGCTGCATCGGGCGATCCAATAACGAGACGCAACCCAAGGACAGATTCCAACGCGTAGATAAGAAATATTCACAATGACGAAGCTGAAAGTTGTAGGAGAATACAATTCCGACTACCGAGGAACCCGAGAAACAATAAGGAAAGTAAAATTCCCTAAACTTATAAGAAATTACAAAATGGCCCAAACGTTCGAAAATCATGATACGATGTCGGATCAATAAACCGAAACTCACAACACGAACAACTCAACCATACGAACTCGTGCAACCAAAGAAATTACAAAATCGAACGGGTTCTACGAGAATCGAACGTCCATGCAACAATACATGACATAAGACAGAATAATATCAAAACACCTCCGAAACTCGTCCAAATGGAGAAACTCCAAGAATAAAATAGATTCAAAATATCAAAACAGTTACAAGCGAGTTTCTAAAAATGAAAAATACACCAAAAATGAGAATATCGGGAAAAGAAAAATGCGGATATTACAGATGGGTTATCTATTCTACATGCCCGAAGATCGAAAGATCGTTGTTTCTTTGCAAGCACACTTTCTGGAAGATGAGTTCATTCAGAAAGGCGGAGCAGGTAGAAGTATTTATTTGGAATAATGCAATGAAACTCCTCAGGAGACACCTGTCTAAGAAATTGGAACCGAACCTTCTGAAACACAAGTACAACCACCTCGTAGGTCTAGTAGGGTGTCTCATTTACCTGAGAGGTATGGCCTTGTGCACCTGGAGGAGCTGGTTCTCCATGAGGTTACAAGTGATAGCCAAGAGACCGACCCAATGACCTATGACCAAGCGATGGTGGATGTAGACTCCGCGAAATGGCGTGAAGCTATGGAAGCTGAGATAGACTCGATGCATGTCAATTAGGTTTGGACTCTAGTAGACCACCCCGAAGGCATAGTGCCTATTGCGAACAAGTGGATCTACAAGAGAAAGACTGATGGAGATGGAAAGGTTGACGCCTATAAGGCCAGGCTTGTGTCAAAGGGTTATACCCATAAAGAAGGGATCGATTACCACGATACCTTCTCGCCCGTAGCTATGATCAAGTCTATTCTCATGATGCTTGCTATAGCTGCCTACCACGATTATGAGATATGGCAAATAGATGTAAAGACGGCTTTCCTTAATAGATTCCTCGAGGAGGAAATCTATATGGAGCAGCCTAAAGGCTTTGTGTCCGAGGTCGATATTCAGAAAGTGTGTAAGATTCAGCGTTCCATTTATGGACTGAAGTAAGCGTCGCGTAGTTGGAACCTTCGTTTTGACGAGGCAGTCAAAGAGTTTGACTTCGTGCAAAATGAAGAGGAACCTTGTGTATACAAGAGGGTTAGTTGGAGGAAGATTGTATTCTTATTACTATATGTAGATGACATTCTACTAATAGGAAATGATGTGGGAATGCTCAGTTCTGTGAAAGCTTGGCTTTCGAGTAATTTCTCCATGAAAGACTTGGGAGAAGCAACCTATATTCTTGGTATTCGGCTCTACCGGGATAGAGCGAAGAGAATGATAGGTCTTTCCCAAGCCCTCTATATAGATAAGATCTTAAAGCGATTTAAGATAGATGATTCTAAAAGAGGGTTCCTTCCGATGCGACATGGAATAAAACTCTCCTCGAAGATGTGTCCTCAAAGTGAGGAACAATGAAAGGAAATGAGTAATATACCATATTCATCGGTTGTGGGTAGCCTTATGTATGTTATGTTGTGTACAAGACCTGACATTGCACATGCTGTGAGCGTGGTTAGTAGGTTTCAGGCAAACCCAGGTAGGGAACATTGGACTGCCGTAAAGAATGTTCTCAAGTACTTGAGAAGGACTAGAGATATGGTTCTTATGTATGTTGGTGGAGAATTGGATGTGATGGGATTCACTGATTCGGACTTCCAAGGACAGAAGGACGATTTGATGTCTACTTCTGGCTACATATTTACTCTTAATGGAGGAGTAGTATCTTGGCATAGCGCCAAGCAAAGGGCGACTACTGATTCCACCTGTCAGGCTGAGTATCAAGCAACCTCGGAGGCTTTTAAGGAAGGGTTCTGGATTAAGAAGTTTCTGGGAGAGATTCAACTGATACCATGTGCTGAGATTCCTGTTCCGTTGTACTGCGACAACTACGGAGCTATAGCGCAGGCCAAGGAGCTGAGGTTTCACAATAGTACCAAACACATTGAGAGAAAGTATCATCTCGTAAGAGAATTTGTTCGCAAGGGATACATTGTGCTGCATAGAGTAGACTCAGCCAACAACATCGCTGATCCACTTGCCAAGCCAATTCCTCAGATTAGCTTGGAGCGTCATCTAGATAACATGGGTATTAGATACCATAGTGTGTGGCATTGAGTGCAAGTGGGATATTGTTAGGAGTATGCCATCGAATGCCACTCAGGGGATGTATGAGTGAGGGCATTGTACTTGTTATTATGTAATTCATTATCATAAGGCAAATGGATGTTTCTTTATTTACTGGTAGTTACTGGCATTCCTAACTCGTAAATATATATATAGAAACTAGTCTGTGTATTTGAGAGCAAAACATTCCACTTCTTATTGGATAAGGGGGTCGGCACTGGAAAGGTTTATAGCTCAAATACTTAATCGTTTGCAAGTCGATGAAACTTGACAGGGCGTTAAGTTTATGTGAAGACTTGTATAACATGTTCTTTGACATGGAGAGTGCCTGTCGAACACTAATGGTTAGTGGGAGCACACGTTATAGGTATGCTAATTGGATTAGTATACTTGAACCAACTCACCCTCGATTCGTCACATGGATTTCACTCTGGGACAGTCAATGACGGAATCGAAAGGTTGTGATAGGTATTCGTGAACCTTCGACTTGAGGATTTAGTAGGAATGTGCTTGTGACGTTAATATTTTTATTAGAGTAGTTCAACCCAGAAAACTGGAAGGTGTGGGTCAACCTCGACGTGCGTCTTAACGGGCAAGTAGCAGGTTCTATTGAATACCAAGATAGAATTATTTGTCCTGTTAGTGAACGGGTTATATGTCCTATGCGGTTATTGGCACATGAGATCATAAGTCTTTGGCCAAAGCATTGGAGCTAGTTGTATTGGATACACGAGAGCTCGATGATCTCGATTTGCATTAACTCATGCATAGAGTCAAGTACAGATATGGTTTGACTGATCGTGACCCTATAACTTGATCGGGATATTTGAAAGAAGGGTTTATATGTATACTGGTATTCACGACAGAATGGCTTTTGAATCATCCATATCATTCGAGCTGATCGGTCACAAAGAACCGGGTTAATCTTAGGAGTTTAGCTAAGAAAACCCAAAATGTATGAAGTATTGTATTTCTCTCTCTCTCTCTAAAGTATGCTTTAATCTCAGAATGTGAATGCCGAATGAAAATCCCCCCCTCTCCCTTTTATAGAAGGGAGGTGCCTTATTCTCTAAGATCTTCCCTGATTTTTAGAGAAGATCCCAGATATTCAGGGATTCAGGCTGCGATTTCCCATCCCTGGATTTCTGGGATTGCAAGGTATGGCCTCTCAATCCCTGGATCTTAGGGATTCTGTCAGGTGAGTCAGGATCTCCTTTTCTGAGAGTTCGACCTTCATGAGCTCGGAGGCCTTAGGTCGGCTCATATTATAAAAGATCACTTAGGAATGGTCATTCCTATTCAAATCCGTAGGTCGGGAGACCTTTGAGGTCGGCAACCTTCTAACAGATGTCACAGGTCAGTGGAGCCTCCGAGGTCGGCGCCCTTTTATCTGAGGTTTATAGATCGGAGGACTTTGAGGACGGCATCCTCTTTTCTAAGAACCTAGGTCGGACTTTATTACTCTAAGAAAACCTTTCTTTACTAAGAGTTCGGTACTCCGGCTTATATTGGTCCATATTTTAAACCGGGTTTTCAAGGAGCGTACATTCGGCGTCCTATCAACCAGTCCCCCCTACTCTAGTCGAGCTGTAAGACCGAGTAGAGTAAGATTTGTTTACAATCTGACGACCTTGACACAATAGTCCTTGGGATTCCCGTTCCCAGATAACGAGGTTCCTCGGACTCTGTGCGCTTTAATATCCCCGTCTTTTCCTTTCCCCGCCTCCCAAACGTCGCGTCTATGGTCAAGTCCAGGTGTCAACCTGCTATAGGTCGGATGAGGCGGTGCTAGATCCCAACCATTCTTTTACAGGAGGCATCGGACGCTCCAGATCACCCGTTATCTTCTTGATTTTCGCCCTCATTCTCTATAAGTAGGAATCCTACCCCCTTCAGCCATTTCTGCTTTTCTTCCTGCGACATACTAGTGTGAGGGTATTCCGGCGACACTTGCGACCTTGGTTTCCTGCCTTCGGTGGTGCTTCCACTACCTTTCTCCGGCGATCTTCCACCCAATCCCATGGGTATGTTCATCTAAACACCTCTTTAGTTTTTCTTTTGGTTTGTTACCGATATTTTCCTCTTCTTCTTCCTCCCTTTTCTTCCTTTTATTATGTCGTCTGCTTCGGATTCTCAGAATTTTTCCGGCGAATCGGCCGTGGACTCCTTTTTAGAAGGTCTTTCCTCTTCTGATGGGGACTCGGGGGGTAGGTCGGGGCGAGCTACTGGTTCCTCCCTCTGTCTTAGGGATGAGCCCCTAGGTGATGTAGATTGGTCCGAGCTAGGTGACATCCCTTCTAGCCTTCCCTCTGGCATCCCCTAATCATTGTAGATCCCCCTTCCCCTCCTCCTATGGATGAAGTAACTGTGACCGGCCTCTTAGCCGATCTATATCAGACGATCATAGGAGCGACTCGAGTTCTCCCTCCTCATCCTCTATCTAGGACTAGCCCAGTCGCGCTGGCTAGTTTTATAAAATTTCTTAGACTTCTCCCGGGGTGGGAATTTGTCACGCCTCAGGCTAGTGACACCCCTGATCAGCCTCCCCCGGGGCATATTACCTGGTTCGTGGATCAGGTGAGCAGTGGTCTTCGCTTTCCACTCCATCCCTTCCTTGTCTCTCTCTCCGTTAAATACAATCTTTCCCTCAACCAGTTTTCTCCCAACTCTTTTCGTTATATGGTTGGTTTTCTCGTGCTGTGTCATTACAGACACGAGGAACCCGGCCTGGGTTTTTTCTAATTTTGTTTTGGGCTAAAGAGTTTTAAAGGCTCCTTTTACTTGACTTCCCAAAACAACGCCCATTTCTTTACCCACCTCCCTTCCAATGTGAAGGACTGGAGGTCCCGTTTCTTTTTCCTCCGGCCCCCTACAGCTGATTCTTGGGGTTTTCCCTTGGAATGGACGCAGGCTACTCCGAGCCAGGATCCTATTCCTAGGCGCAGTTCCATCCGGGCTGCGTGGGTCGAGAAAGTTCAGGAATGGAATGCCATTCCCTACAATGCTTTCCAGCTGACGCAATTCCATGATCTTCTGTTCCATTGTGGGCTGAGCTCGAATCCTTACCAGCTATCCCTGATATTGGTAGGCTTTATCGGTTCTTTCCATAGTATGATCTTTGTTATTTTGTTTTTTAGCTATTTCCCTGACCGTTTGTATTGTTTTTTGTAGATCGGTTTATGCGGACCTGCCAGTCGGATGCCTCCAATCCGGCTGAACCAACGAAAGAGAAGGTCCCCAAGTCGACGAATCCCCCCAAGGAGAGGGCATAGGGCTTATCAAAAATTAAACGGAAGCTCCCTTCTTGCCCCAAGTCTGGGGTGACTCTCCCCTCCGACCTGGCTCCTACATTGACCACCGGACGAAGCCCTGCGAGCATGTCTTGGCAGCTTCAGGTCAGTCAGAGGGCCCCTTCTCCTAGCTCCCCCACTTCCAAACGGCCGAAGACCGCGGGTCCCCCAGGCCCGGCTATGGAGACTCTTCTCCGTTGCAAGGAGTTTGAGAAATTTCTTCCATATTTCAGCTCCATGGTCCCGGCTAGGGATAAGCTGGGATTACGAGATGCCGCGGAGGACCCTCGCTTCGATGCTATGATGATGTATTTTGGGAAGGTATTCCCCCTTTTTGCCTTCCTCCCCTTTTTGACTATTTTCATATTTATTATTACCCTTTGCCGTCCTGATGTGACTTTCTTTCTTGTGCAGTTCTTCGCCACCTTTGTGACCTTCGCAGAGGATCATAAGATCGGCGCTTCGTCTTCCTCCCAGCTCACCCAGATGTCAGCCGATCTGGCGGCTGCCCTGTCAGCTAATTCTGATCTCTTGGCTCAGCTTCAGGAGAGGGAATATCGCTTAGATGTTGCCCTTAAGAAAAGCTCTGAGTGGGAGGTGGTTTTGGAACGGGCTCAGATGGCCAACATTCAGCTGAACCAAGAGATGAAATTCTGGAAGACCCTATCTCAAGCTGAATTAGAGAAGGTGGGCCAGCTCGAGGCTCAGTTGTCGGAAGCTAGGGCCGAATTCGAGAGGATTGCCCAACTTGGGGCCCGGGCTAAGGCTGAGTTGGAGAAGGTCGCCCAACTCGAAGCTCAGGCTAGAGCAGAATCAGAAAGGGTAGCCCAGCTGGAAGCTCAACTAGCCGAGGCTAGATCCGAGGGATCATCTTATGAGCGTGGGGTGACGGATGGCCGACGTCGATTTCTGACCAGTGACGTTGGTCACTCTTTCCTGGGGGCCTACCGTTCCGCCCTCCTAGCCCGGTATCACAATTCTACCGCTTTCCTGGTTAAGTTAGCCCCTGCCGCGACATAATATTTCGATTTTTCTCTAACTCGTGCTCGTGAGCAACTAGCTTCTTTGGGTTTTACGGGCGAGCTGGATCGGGATGCTGCATTGAACATGGCTCCTGTTCCTTCGGGTTGGTCCGGGGACGTGGAAGAATCTCCGGAGGCAGCCTGGTGGGAGGACGCCCTTGAGGAGTCTATAAAGAAATCTGGCATGGATTTGGAGCTGCCTTCTACTCCTCCTAACTCACCTGTTAAGGCCGACACTCCTAATCCCGAGGTGACCGGGACTGACCTTGATGCTTCTCCTTCGTTGCCTCCTCCATCTTCCGAGCCCGTAGTTTAGTCTTTTTAAGTTTTGTGTAGACATGTATATGTGTTTTTTTTCTATCTTGTTCATTGTACTGGCACAACTATTTTTAATGAAAAGCTTTTGAGTTGAATACACTTTGGATTTGTACGATAGTGATGTGCTTTGTATCATGGATTATCTCTGCCATTTCCATGCTAATGTAGTTCGGCGTCGATTGTAACCTCGATGTATCTGAGCCTGTTTGAATTGATACGATCACTTCCCAATATAACTCGGCCTTTTCCTAGTATAGCCCCGACTATTTTAAATTTCGCAATATCTTAAATGTAACCCGACCACTTCTACCTTTACGAGTTGTAATGGTTTGGTGTTTTTTAGGTTAATTTAACCTAACCTTTTCACCGATCTTTAGTATAGGTTGGGTATTTCCCTTAGTCATAGCTTCACAGGGCGGTTCACCCTTATTTAGATCCAAAGGCATTTCACCTGATCGGATGTCATAGGGCGGTTCACCCTTACTCCGATCTGAAGGCGTTTCACCTGATCAGATGTCACAGGGCGGTTCACCCTTACTCGGATCTGAAGGCGTTTCACCTGATCAGATGTCACAGGGCGGTTCATCCTTACTCGGATATGAAGGCGTTTCACCTGATCAGATGTCACAGGGTGGTTCACCCTTACTCGGATCTGAAGGCGTTTCACCTGATCAGATGTCACAGGGCGGTTCACCCTTACTCGGACCTGAAGGCGTTTCACCTGATCAGATGTCACAGGGCAGTTCACCCTTACTCGGATCTGAAGGCGTTTCAACTGATCAGATGTCACAGGGCGGTTCACCCTTACTCGGATCTGGAGGCGTTTCACCTGATCAGATGTTATTTCTAGTTTTACTTGATCAACACATTCAGAGAGATTTTTTTTGTAATAGACTTTTATTAAAACAACACAAGCTTTTTTCCACACCTCTTCATATAAAATACTTTTTTAAGTGACATATGTTCCAAGGTCTTTTGATGGGGTGCCCTTCCATATCCTCGAGCTCATAAGCTCCCCCTGCATAAATTCGGATTACCTTGTAAGGGCCCTCCCAGTTCGGCTCCAGCTTTCCTGTTTTTCTGAGGGCATCAGCTCGCCTAAGCACCAAATCACCGACCTGGAACTGTCTCTTCCTGACTCTTTTGTCGTGAGCTGCTTTTGTCAGGCTTTTGTATCTTTCAGTTCGTGCTGCGGCCGCATCCCTTCTTTCTTCTATAGTATCTAACGCCTCCTTCATTATTTCCTCGTTTCCACCTCGTTGAACCATTGAACCCGATGAGACATTTCTACGACTTCTGCTGGGATGACGGCTTTGGACCTGTATACCATACTGAAGGGTGTTTCCCCCGTTGACGATCTAGGTGTGGTCCTGTATGACCATAGTACCGAGCTGAGCTCATCCACCCATCCTCCTCCAAGTTTGTCTAAGCGGGTTTTGATCCCTTGCAAGATTGTTCTGTTAGTTACCTCCACTTGCCCATTAGCCTGCGGGTGAGCAACCGCAGCGAACCATTGCCTGATATGCATACCCTCGCACCAGGACTGGGTTCTTTTCCCATTGAATTGAGTTCCATTATCTGAGATAAGTATCTGGGGCGCTCCGTACCTGCAGAAAATGTTGTTAAACAGAAAACTTATGATTCTTTGCTCGGTTATGGTGGCCACGGGCTCGGCCTCTACCCACTTGCTGAAGTAGTCTATGGCTACTACTAAGAACTTTCTTCCTCCCGATCCAGGTGTAAACTGCCCCATGATATCAATTCCCCATTTAGCGAAGGGACAGGGTGCTCCCATGGTAATCATATCTTCGGCTGGGATGTGAATTAAGGGTGCGTGCACTTGACATTTTTGGCATCGCTTAACCATCTCTACTGCTTTCTTGCTCATGGTCGGCCAGAAAAAACTAGCCCTTAGTGTTTTGCTAATTAGCGCTCTTCCTTTGGTATGATCTCCGCAGCACCCTTCATGGATTTCTTCCAATATACCCCATCCTTCTTCTTCCGAAACGCACCGTAGGTATGGACCGAGGTAGGATCTCTTGTATAGTTCATCGTTAATGCAACAGAACCTCGATGCTCTTCGCACAATCTTCATTCTTTCTTGCCTTTCCTTGGGTAGTTCTGCCCTTCTTAGGTATGCCAACAAAGGAGTTCGCTAATCTGCTATCTCGTTCACCTCCATCACCTGTTTCATGATGCTACTCCGGGCTGCATCCAAAATCATTACTGTTCATGAGCGGCAATCCACTAAAGAGCTTCCCATTCCCCTAGTTTCTTGGCAGCCTCTCTCACTTCCTCAACATACTTCTTCATCCGATCCTCATTTATCTCAAATTTTCCTTCTACCTGTTGTGTGACCAGTTGGGAATCAGAGTAAGCAATGAGTCATCGTGCGCCCAAGTCTATCCCCAGCTGCATTCCCTTAACCAGGGCTTCATATTCGGCCTCGTTGTTAGATGCTCTGAAATCGAATTTTATGGCATACTCTAATTGTTCACCCTTCGGGGTAGTAAGGACTATACCTGCCCCAGAACCACTGGTTGTT
Organism: Orobanche coerulescens; assembly: GCA_033398695.1. Classification (NCBI taxonomy): domain Eukaryota; kingdom Viridiplantae; phylum Streptophyta; class Magnoliopsida; order Lamiales; family Orobanchaceae; genus Orobanche; species Orobanche coerulescens. Next base: position 14,764,273 of record CM065801.1, read on the forward strand.
GCCGATCCATCCACATGTAATAGCCACTGTCCCTCTGGTGGCGATGGCATGGCCCCCTCTTGGATGAAGTCCGCTAGGGCCTGAGCTTTAATTGTCGTTCTCGGCTCATATTCTATGTCGTATTCCCCCATTTCTACCGCCCACTTCACCAGGCGACCTGACGCGTTAGGTCGCCCTAATATTTCTCTTAAGGGAAAGTTGGTTCGCAGTTTTATCCAGTGGGCTTGGAAATAGGGCCTCAATCACCTGGCTGTAACTACTAACGCCAGTGCCCCTTTTTCTAGCTCGGAGTAATTCCGTTCTGCTCCTTGCAAAATTCGGCTTGTATAATAAATGGGTTTTTGCTTACTCATTTCTTCTCTTAGCAAGACCGAGCTAACCGCCCCCTCTCCAATGGATAAGTAGAGTACGAGATCTTCTCCTGGTATTGGTTTGGTGAGCAGAGGCAGCTCGGCCAAATACTCTTTTAATTTTCCGAATGCTGTTTGCGCTTCTGGGATCCATTCGAACTTGTTCCCTTTTTTTAAGAGTTTAAAAAATGGGAATCCCTTCTCGGCCGAGCGTGATATGAACCGGCTCATCCCTGCTATTCTTCCTATTAGTATCTGGATATCCTTGATATTTTTTGGAGGATTCATTTGTAGCACTGCCTTGACCTTCTCCGGGTTGACCTTGATTCCTTGTTCTGTGACTACATATCCTAGGAATTTTCCCGATTTGACTCTAAAAGAACATTTTGATGGGTTGAGCTTCATTCCGTACGTGTGCAGGTTTTCGAACGTCTCTTATAGGTCTCTGATATGCTCTCCTGTCTTTACGCTTTTTACTAGCATGTCATCCACGTACACTTCCATGTTTCTACCGATTTGGGATCTAAAGATTCTGTCAACCATCCTTTGATATGTAGCTCCTGCATTTTTTAACCCAAAAGGCATGCGTACATAACAAAAAGTTCCTTTTGATACCACAAAACTAACCCTCTTTCTGTCCTCGGGCGCGAGAGGAATCTGATGATATCCCTGAGAAGCATCCATCATACTGAGTAACTCGCACCCCGAGGTTGAATCCACTAGCTGATCTATGCCGGGTAACGGGTAGTGATCCTTTGGACATGCTTTATTTAGGTCCCGGAAGTCCATGCACATCCTCCAATTCCCCTGGCCTTTCCCCACCATCACAGCTTTGGATAGCCACTCCGGAAACTGGATCTCCATTATGTGTCCAGCTCGGAGGAGCTTGTCAACTTCTTCCCCAATGACCCCATCCATCTCCGGCCCAAAATGCCTCCTCTTCTGCTTCACTGGTCTTATGGTTGGGTCGATGTTCAACCTGTGCTCGGCAACTATTGGGCTGATTCCCACCAGATCCTCAGCTGCGAATGCGAAAATGTCCACAAATCTCCTTAACAGGCTGATAAGGCTTTCCTTTTTTCCATCGTCCAACTGACTTCCCATGCGAGTTTTTGTTTCCGGCTTTCCTGGAACCAATTCTATTTCTAGCAACTCCTCATTGGGCTTGACGCCTTCTTCCTCAACTTCCTCGGGCACCTTTTATTGTTTATTCTTCTTAGACTCTGGATCCGGACCCCCTAGCTCGGATGTCCTCTTTCCGCGCTGCACTCCCTGCTTTATCGTTGTCTGGTAACAAGATCGAGCTACAAACTGATCCCCGGCTACTTCCCCTACCTCACCTCCTACGGGGAATTTTACTTTCATGTGTGCGGTAGAGGCCACTGCTTCGAACTTGTTGAGTCCCAGTCGTCCTAGAATGGCGTTATAGGCCGATTTGGTGTCCACCACTAAAAACCTGAGCGTCTTGACCTTTCGATGGGGCATCCAACCTAGTGCTACCATAAGCACCACTTCTCCAACCGGTTGCACCTCGGTCATGCAGAACCCATAGAGCGCGATATCTACCTTCTTCAATTCCACCTCTAGGTTCATCTGTTTGAAACAGTCATAGAATAAGATGTCTACCGAGCTTCTCGTATCGATAAATACCCTTTGCACATCGTAACTGGCGATCTCCGCGGTGATGACCAGCGCGTCATTATGGGGCGCATGTATCCCGTTATAATCCGTGGGGCTGAACTGAATGATAGGCCCGCTGCCTACAGAGGCGACCTCCTTGAGCTGATTGTAACACCCCCAGATCAAACCGGGAATATTACACGCCGCAGACCCTCTCCGTGAGGATCCACCAGGCTAGACATCAAAACAACACATTACATTACATCCGACGAATCAAAATAACGGACCAATAGACCGATTTGGTCTTTCGTCACAGACTTACAAATCAAAATACATAAATTCATCCAGACTTATACCCACGCAAGGGTAAGATAATTATCACCACAAACAATAAGACAGCGGAAAAGACAATACAATGGACTCCGACTAACTGAACCCAAAACTGGCCTTCGTGTGATTAGTATCATTAGTCTTTCATCATCCCTCGTGCCGATCCTGTGTCTTGCTCCCGAAAACCTGCATGTACCTGGACACAATACAGATATCCACCCCCCGATTACTCGGGGGTTAGCAAACTCCACTGTTTCGCTAGTGCAAGTATAAAGTGCAAATACGAGCCATACACAACACATTCCGAGAATACAACGAAAGACTTCCCGAGGTATATTTAGTTAAAAATAGTTCAAGTCTTGAAAGTAGAAACGAAGTAAGTAAGCACTTTGAAAACACTTCCAAATCTCGGGAGTTTTGAAAACATCAAAATTAAAAATGTTCTTAATTCCTCGAAGCCATTTAGTGGTCACACCCCAAAGTTCATTTTTCAAAATACAAATCCGTTTAACAAAACACGGGTCCACGACCCAACCATTCCGGTCACAAAACACAGGTCCACGACCCGATCATCCACTTCAATTCACTAACAAGGACACATTACACATAACACATTATTCCTATGCCATTCTAGCCAAGCACCAAGACTCGATATATAATGTCTCGACCCCAAGCACAAAGCATTGTGATACTCCTGACAATATCACAATTAACGAAAACATCAACGTCATCCTCAAGATGAAAACCACAATCGTAACCCGGCCGTACCCCTTAGTATCGACCCCGGACATCCCGTCGGACACTCGGGTGGAAACCACTTCCGCGGCCGTACCCCTTAGTATCGACCCCGCACATCCCGTCGGACACTCCGGTGGAAGTTCATCCACACACGCACCCAAGTCCACTTCCGTGGCCGTACCCCTTAATGCTCGACCCCGCACATCCCGTCGGACACTCGGGTGGAAGGAACAACACACACACACACGTTTCAAAATCACGTTGCAAACCACAAGCCTCGAAGGTCAATCACAGATATATAGTCGAGGTACCTTACTAGAATGGCGATTCATCCAACATATACTCACGACCAAGTAGTGATACGATTCACAAGGAAGCACAAGATTTCAACAGCACCGAACGACACAACTAATATCACACAAACTCACATATTCATACACAAAAACGTGACTCCAAGCACATAATTTGACAAAAGAATTACACTTTACATTTACCAACGATATAATCATACGCAATGACATCACAAGAAAGTAAGGTGATTCTATACTCGACACTAGCACATATATTCAACTAAGCACATTAATTCCCGACACACACGGGTCACCTTTACAAAAAGCATGATGGTAAATATTCCGATTCTTTTGAAAAATGGTTATTAATATTTATTTAGCAAATATCGACGATTAACAACCATAATATCCACAAAACACGTAATGTATGGGCAAGATACTTGCATCGATAATCGATGTCGGACACTCCCACAATCACGGATCAGTCGGGACACCTCGAACACCTACGATTCTCCGGCGAAGACAACGAATACACCCACGATCGAAAAGCTTGAAGAAAACAACGAACGGAAGGGTTCCGACTCGAATTCTTTGCGAGAAATCTGACCCTAACATCATACCATCAATAAATTAACGAACGAACGAGGAAGAATAATCGTAGAGCGCTCGAATCCTCTTTGCGACATTTTATCGAACACCTTCAAGGCGTCGATAAGATACTCAATAAAACGACGAATCCTCGGAGATTCAACCGAGGAACATCAAGGAATTCGACATAATAATGTTTAACAATCATAAATACATCACTATTCTGAGTTAAAACGAATTAAACGGACAAATCGAGCAAAATCCCCAAAACTAGATTTTAAGAAAACTTGCCTTGATTCATTTGGATCAAGGATGTTACGTGATGATCAATTGATGTTATGAACCTCAAAACTTCATGGATTCATTGTATAACAACATGCCTCCTTGATTGAGCAAGTTCCAGCCGCGGAAGGGAAGAAAACGAGTGAAAAATTGGTGAAGAACCCGTCTGTTCTGCCATATTTATAGGCCTGCCAGACACGGCGCAGCAAACGGCCCAGACAGCGCCGTGTGTCTCGGCCGTGTCTCGGCAGGCTGCCAGTCCTGGCCGACCCGGTGCAGGACACGGCGCACTGGCAGTCCGTTTGGGCCGTGTTGCACAGCACTGGCAGCCCCTCCCGACGGCCGAAAATTACGTCCGAACGACCCCGAAACCCAACTCGAATACGAATCGGGTTACGGTTAAGTACTCGCAAAGACGAATCTAAGAGCTAACAGACACACGATTCCGACCACCCGAAGGCTCGGAATTCGACAACTAAGTAATTACCCAAAACTTTGGGAAATTACGAAAATGGCCCAAAACGTCCGAAACTCACGATACGCGATCGAAACACCAAACCAAAGCTCGCAACATGAATAATATCATTAAATGAACTTACGAGAAACTCGAAACAACAGATTTGACGAGATTCGCAAGAATCGAACTCAAGTGCGGAAAAGTCGCTAAAAAGCTCGGAATTCAACAAAACGATACCAAACGAACTCGGATGACAAAAAGTGCAGAATTAATCATTCTCGAAATGACGAAACGGTCATGAGCGAGTCGTCAAAATGGACTCCGGCCGAAAAAGAAATTTCCCGAAAATCAAAAATTGCGGATATTACATTCTACCCTCCTTAAAAGAAGTTTCGTCCCGAAACTTAAAACAAGTAGGGAGAAGCAATATCCTGCCAGAAAAACTCAACGAGATACGCAAGAAATGCGTAACTAACGCCCAACGACGAAATGTTACAAACAACGCAACGGAATATGCGGTGTGAAAACACGCTCCACGACGACCAACACAACGTCGCCGTAAGAAATATAATAAAACCAACAAGTGACAAGCGTCATCAACTGGATAATACAATCAAGTCAATTATCCGAACAAACACAAAACACAACGGACGAAAATCAATACGATTGACCAACCCCACGGTACATCAATCAAAACGCGAGCCAATCGCTGAACAAATACGGAATTCCACCGCCCAAGGGTTGGAAGACCGAAAACGAGACTAATTTTCCGAACTTGAAAAGGTCACAACGATATATAGCTCAATTTGGGACAATATCAGAACTCGCTCGAATGACAAAGGTGAGAAACAACACCATGTCAGAAGCATCAACGAACACAGTCGAGTCGATACGATTGGACGAAACAGAAGAGAAAGAAAGAAAAATGCGGGTATTACATCATATCACCTTTAAAAGAGGTTTCGTCCCGAAACCTAAACAACGAGAACGAAGTGCTGGAATAGCAACCTTACCGACCATATCATCTTGGTCCACATCCGATCTTCATGGCCATTAGTATCGTGGTCACGACTGCATCCTCTATCCCTCGGCATACTAAGCGGATTCTCACTCGATACGATGCCACAACTTCGCAAAAATAACATGCTAAAGTATCAACTCAGCACGACAATATCACATAAGGTAACTACTAACAACTCGATAAGAAAATCCACGAGGTATTCTTTTAAATGATATCATTTGAAAATCCTTGGATTTGTGTGCTCTTCAAAGTAAAACTTTAAAGTATTTTTTGTACCTCAGGTTGCTTCATCAAAACTTTTAAACAACAGACTTTAACCGTCTCATTTTGAAATCATTGGCTAAATAATATTTTACGTACAACCGCATTGTCAAAATCACCACGCCACTACACACCAAAGATTACGATAATAACAACAAGGTAGCCACGCAAGGTCATCAAACCATTCGTACATACTTTAATCAATACAGAAACTTTCTCAAATTCGAGTTTGAAGTTTACATCGAGTGAGATTTTTTTATCTTTCAATATATATTTTTGAATATAAAAATCGTATTGGTTTTTGAAATAAAATATTTTTATGATGTGAAAGATTTTTGAAAATCATGTACTCGAATTATCTGAAAATACAACAATACGTTAAAAATCATTTTGGAAAATCCCCCCCAACACTACATGAAAATCAACGATGGTAACATTTTACAAAATATCTACATGTACTTTAAAACAACTCTTTCAAATACCATCGAGGTTTTATTTGAGAATCTAAGGCCGGCTCGCCAATTCCAAATAATTTTCAAAGTATACATGGGGCCGCCGATTAATCCAACCGTCAAAACTTGTGAAGTTTCCAGGAAAGTGTTTTTGAACACACACACAGCAGACATAATTTATCAATTCATCAAACACAATCAAATATCACCTAGCAATACGAAAAGTCTTAACACACATTCACGCACAACAGTTATTATCACTAGACACCACGTAGAGAATACAACTACAGGTGATTGGCCGCAAAAGTTAGACCTAACGGCTATAATGCGGTTCCATAGCCTCTGCCAGCATCGACTAACGCTGCTACAACACATATTTAGCGTGCGCTACCCATGCTGCATTAGCGCGCGCTAGCCTTACACTTAGCGTGCGCTAACGGTTCTATTTTAGTAACATGATTACGAACATATATACGACATTACTGGAATCGAAGGTCACAATTAAACAACAACAATATTCGAATCCCAAAGCCATCGATTCACATAATTACAACACATCATGAGCAACCATCAAAAGGCAATTGTCATTCAAAACCGAAAAGTTAAAAGCAAGGATCACGTCTTGAGTATATTTTGTAGAACTCATTTGAGTTCAAAACTCGTGTTTTGAAAACTTATAGTACACAGTGGAAAAGAATTATCAATAATTCGAGTTTTCAGAACTTTCAGCCTTGTGGTCAACATACGAAAATCAACTTTTTCCTCCCTTGGAGGGCATTTTAAAAATTTTACGTGACTCCCCGAAAGGATTCGAAAACTTAAAATTCCAAGGTTTATACTCTTGCAAGAAAAAGGATTTATACAAGGATACATTCAACAATATCATTCTACATTTTAGCGCAAGACGTGAAACAACAAATAAAAGTCACTTACTCACGATGCACCATCAAAAATTAACTACATAACACAAAATAACACAGCTCGTATAGCTCGTGGTACAACCTGTAGTAGGGAGACTTACATCCACAGATCGCACGAAGATGATGGCCGCACTGATACTAATCACGGCCGACATTCCAAACGACGCGTCGCGACACGACATCGATCGACTCAATCGACAAGACAAGACCCAACAATACACGATCGACCCGATGCTAGGTTTCCGCAACCTAAGCTCCGATACCATAAATGTAACACCCCGCATCAAACCGGGAATATTACACGCGCAGACCCTCTCCGTGAGGATCCACCAGCTAGACATCAAAACAACACATTACATTACATCCGATTTAATCAAAATAACGGACGATAGACCGATATGGTCTTTCGTCACGCACTTACAAATCAAAATACATAAATTCATCCAGACTCATACCCACGCAAGGGTAAGATAATTATCACCACAAACAATAAGACAATGGAAAAGACAATACAATGGACTCACTAATCAACCCAAAGCGGCCTTCGTGTGATTAGTATCATTAGTCTTTCATCATCCCTCGTGCCGATCCCGTGTCTTGCTCCCAAAACTCGCATGTACTGACACAATACAGATATCCACCCCGATTACTCGGGGTTAGCAAAACTCCACTGTTTCGCTAGTGCAAGTATAAAGTGCAAATACGAGCCATACAACACATTCCGAGAATACAACGAAAGACTTCGAGGTATATTTAGTTAAAAATAGTTCAAGTCTTGAAAGTAGAAACGAAGTAAGTAAGCACTTTGAAAACACTTCCAAATCTCGGGAGTTTTGAAAACATCAAAAACTAAAAATGTTCTTAATTCCTCGAAAGCCATTTAGTGGTCACATTCAAAGTTCATTTTTCAAAATACAAATCCGTTTAACAAAACACGGGGTCCACGACCCAACCATTCCGGTCACAAAACACAGGGTCCACGACCCGATCATCCACTTCAATTCACTAACAAGGACACATTACACATAACACATTATTCCTATGCCATTCTAGCCAAGCACCAAGACTCGATATATAATGTCTCTCGACCCCAAGCACAAAGCATTGTGATACTCCGGACAATATCACAATTAACGAAAACATCAACGTCATCCTCAAGATGAAAACCACAACTGGTAACCCGCGGCCGTAACCCTTAGTATCGACCCCCAGACATCCCGTCGGACACTCCGGGTGGGAAACCACTTCCGCGGCCGTACCCCTTAGTATCGACCCCCAGACATCCCGTCGAACACTCCGGGTGGAAGTTCATCCACACACGCACCCAAGTCCACTTCCATGGCCGTACCCCTTAGTATCGACCCCCAGACATCCCGTCGGACACTCCGGGTGGAAGGAACAACATACCATCAATAAATTAACCAACGAACGAGGAAGAATAATTGTAGAGCGCTCGAATCCTCTTTGCGACATTTTATCGAACACCTTCAAGGCGTCGATAAGATACTCAATAAAACGACGAATCCTCGGCGATTCAACCGAGGAACATCAAGGAATTCGACATAATAATGTTTAACAATCATAAATACATCACTATTCTGAGTTAAAACGAATTAAACGGACAAATCGAGCAAAATCCCCAAAACTAGATTTTAAGAAAACTTGCCTTGATTCGCTGGATTGAAGGATGTTACGTGATGATCAATTGATGTTATGAACCTCAAAACTTCATGGCTATGCCCGCCTCGTATTTAAATGAAGGGCGAGCGATCGTGGCCCAAAGGGACCTTGCACGGGCACAGAGAACGGTTCCATCGTCCTCCACAGCCATGTCGACACTCTTCTACCTCGGACCATCATGTCAGATGACGATCCTCGACGGTATACGTTGTGTAAGGGGAGGTGATCGCTTGCCTAGGTTCTTCATGTTGATGATGAACTTTAGAGGGCGAGCGAGTCATCCTCTGATATGTTTTAGAGGGTCCTTCGGCTACGCCCGCCTCGTATTTAAACGAAGGGCGAGCGATCGCAGCTCAAAGGAACCTTGTATGGACGGATCGTCGGTTTCATCGACCTTCGCGACCATGGCGACACTTTTCTACCTCGGACCGTCATGTCAGATGACGATCCTCGATGGTATACGTTGTGCTGGGGAGGCGATCGCTGCCTAGTTCCATCATGTTGAATGACGAACTTTTAGAGGGCGAGCGAGTCATCCTCTTTTTCGAAGCGTTTGCTCAGGCAGTAGCCTTTGGTTTTGGTGAGGCGGGAATCGGGGAGAGACTTCTGAAGTTTCCTCCTCTTAATTGAAGCATATGGATCTGGTCGCTGAGGTTGATCGAGGGGTCGACTCGTATGAGCCTTCCGGCCAGCTCACGTTCGACTCTGGCGACCGTATCGGGAGATCGATGGGGCTCCGGCTAAGCCAATAAACTATCCAACTTGCCCTCCTCGAACAATCTCCAGAGTTGTCTAAGGAGGTCGCGGCATTGGTTGGTGTTGTGACCGGGACTCTTGTGGTAAGCACAATATTGATTGTGGTCCAGATGACCATTGTCCCTTATTGCCTTTGGCTTGTTTAGCGGTTCGCGCCCCTTGATGGCGTAAAAAATGTGGGCCGTAGTTCGATTGAACTTGTGGAGGAGATGGGCTTCCACATCCTCGAAGGCCTTGAGATCGCCGGGTGGCTTGACGACCGCCTTTTTGGTTTTGATGATCACCGTCTTTCGGACGGGAGGCGACGTCCCCTCGCCTAGGCGGAGGGTGAGCATCCAGTGCCTGTCTAGAAAGTCGGCAGCCTTAGCGCGGAAGATCGCATAGGTCGGGGGGATGTCCTTTGTGAGGTGTCTAAACATGGGTGAATGACCATAGAATCCCCCCAGGACCGAGCAAAGAGCGAGCTCGTCGCTGATGGGCTCACCGGTGAGAACTATTTCATCCACCCGGTCGATGTAATCTGCATCGGATTCGTCTTCCCCCTGCCTGATTTTCATCATGCGGTGGGGACCATCTGGTTTGGCGACCTTGGCGGTGAAGTATGACGTGAAGTCACTCGCTAGTTTCTCAAAGGAGATGATCGATCGCGGTGGTAGTGAGACGTACCACCTATGGGCCAGCTAGCCCAATGTTAACGGGAATACTCGGCACTTGGTCGCGTCTGATGCCCCACATCTAGTCATGTAGATCCGGAACTTTCTTAAGTGGGTCTCGGGGTCCGATCTCCCTTCATATAGAGGTATCTTGGGAGGCACGATCCTTGGTTGCACGGGGGCAAGCTCGATGTGGATCGCGAGTGGCTCAGTCGGTCCGATGATCTTTCTACTGGCGTTTGCCCCAGTATCCAAGAGCGCTTCGATCTCGTCGAGCTGGCGCTGCATAGCGGCCATCGCCGCAGCCTGGCTGCTCGTGGCTAGGCGCTCGGAGCGGGTGCCGAGGCGATAAAGTACTGAACCCCTCGATCCGCTGTCGATGGTTCCCTTGCCGCGTGGCTCGATTCTTTGGTGGATGGGGGCCTGATGGCTGACCTGTAATTGGTTCGGAGTTGGGTAGGCCGAACTCCTGGTAACGGACTCGGATTCCGTCGTCTCGTGGTCGGGGCCAGAATGCCCCGGTCGCCTTGTTGGATCGCTTCCCAAGTGGCTGAAGATAGATCCGTCCCGCCTTGCGAGAGTCTTTTCTCGCGAATTGGGGCTTTCTGACGATTGCTCGACCAGTAACCCCTTGAACTTCCGTTTGCCCGCGCGGCGGATGGCCGAGGGAGTTATAGCGAGCGCCACGTATGCTCTCCGTCACTCCCTTAGGATGGCCATACCCTCCTCGATCTGTTCCGCGGCTACCTTCTACAATAGGTCGGGGCTAGGATCGAGCCGGAATAAGGCTTCCGGTGGATCGGAGAGTGGCTCTCTTCAATGTAGTGGCAGATGTCATGATTCTGAAGGCTTTTCACTGAATAACAGTGAGTGTTTCTTCAGGTATATGCTCCGGAGAACAGTGAGTGTTCTTCGAAACGGTCGGAATAAAAAATGAAGGTAGACCCCTTCTTCTAGCGCCAATTGTTGTTACTCAAAATATTATCCGGAGATGATATTGCTGGAATGGTCGAGTAACAAACAAATGCGAGAGCACGTCCGTGGAGAAAGTAAATAACACAAGATTTGTCGGGGTTGTTAGTCCCGGGATTGAATGCTCTCGCAAGATATTATTAATATAAATACTTGGGAGTACAAATATTAATGTTAGAGTACAATTACAATGAGTGTAAAGACCCTAGTTATCTTAGCTATTGAGCATGAATATTGCCGGAAGAACCAGATATGATGCTCTGTGAGTTCTTGTAACAACGATGGAGTGATGTGACGACTGTGATAAATCGACGGTCTCTCACAGTGTGTATTAGCTGAATGTCTGAGCTCCAGGACTTGTGAATCTCTTCAAACCTGAACTGTAGGGAGTTCTTGCCTCTGTCGACCGTATTTTGGTGAAGAGGTGCTGAGAGAGAAATCCTAAATGGGTTCAAGAGAGAAAGCCCGAGAGGAGAGAGTTGTAAACTTTCGTGAACGTATTTGCCAAACTTTCTCCAGTTGCTGCAGGCTCTTTATTTATAGGACTGGGAATCGCTGGGCGATCACCTCTGCTGTATTATAATAAGCGAGCGATCGTCTTTAGCACATAGGTTGGTCTCCTTAAAATCCACAGAAGTTGCTGGCTGCCAGAAGCGCGAACCAATGAGAGGCCAACACGCGTCTGTGTCGCTGTCATGAAAGGCCCTACTTAGGACCTTTCGGCGGGTCTGTCGGTGGGTGAGGCCGTCCTTGTCACTAACAGCTGCTGATGGGCTGGAGTCAACGATCCATGTTCTGCGGCGCCTTTTGCGGATCTGCACATGGGTCCTTTGCTTCGTGATCCAGTCTTCGTAGACTTTGACGGACGATGGCCTTGTTCGAGGCACAGGACGGTCGTTCTTGGTCGGGCACCAGAGTCGATCGATAGGTGCCAAAAGGCGATCGCCTTGGGAGTCGATCGCTAGATATTCGAAGGTGTACTTTTACCTTCATTTTGACAAGTTCGTCGTAGCTCATTTGGTCGTGAACTCGGTCGTTCGGCCCTTACACCGATTGTCGTCGAGGTGTATAAATCGCCACACAACAATTCTAAGACTTTCTTTTGTTTTACTCGACAGTTCTTAGCAAAGTGGACTAGTTTACCACATAATCGACAGGTGTTGTCGAATTTCTTAGATTCACCCGCTTGGATGTCCTTTCTCCGGTTTAATAAGTGTTGGAACTTATTAATATTCTTGGCATAATATGCCGATTCTTCGTCGCTTTCGTCCATCGGGATTTCTTCTTTCTTTCTCGACATCTTAGCCTTCATGGCTATAGATCTTTCCTTCGGTTTCGGTTTGGCATTCCAAGAGTTTAGAACAATCTCGTAGTTGATAAGAGAACCAACGAGAGCACTAAAATCAAGATTGTTTAAATCTTTAGATTCCATTATTGCCGTAACCGTACCGTCCCATTCTCGAGGTAGTGATCGGAGAATTTTCTTTACTTTCTCACTACTCGAAAGTGGTTTTCCAAAACATGCAAATCCATTAGTGATGACCAAAAATCGGTCGAGCATAATCGAGATGGATTCGTCGTCCTTCATTTGAAATAATTCATAATCGTGAAGGATCATGTTTATCTTCGTCTCTTTGACTTGAGACGTACCTTCATGTGTTACCTCAAGCATTTTCTAGATTTCTTTGGCACTATCACACGATGATATCCGGTTGTGTTCTTCCGGATTTAGAGCACAGTATAATAATTGCGTGGTTTTGCAATTATAATGGTCATTTTTCCAATTCGCATCATCATACTCTTCAAAGGTTTTGAGAGTTCCGTTTGAGTTCGGCGGAATTTTGGGACCAAGGCATATCACCTTCCATAATTCGATATCGTAAGCTGAGATGAAAATAGACATTTTCTTCTTTCAAGTCATGAAATTCGATCCATCAAAAAATGGTGGTTGGTTGAGAGCAAGGCCTTCGACTGGATCCATTTGAAATGCCATTTTGGATCTTCTCCTCGGATGTTAAGCCGCGTATTGGAGTAACCACTCCGATACCAATTGTTGGTATAAAATCGGATATTTGTGCCGTTTGTGCGGAAGCATAAATAAATTGCGGAAAATAAATCACACAAGGATTTATAGAGGTTCGTCTATTAACGAAGCCTACGTCCTCTCTCGATGTATCTTTTTTTTTAGGATTAAGATCAAAACCTCTATGCCTCTCTTCTATCGGTCGATGGATTACCGTTACAAGCTCGTCTTCTATCGGTCCGAGTAAAACCGTTTTTTCCTTTTCTATTGGATAAGGAATCAACCACTCCAGCTTTCTATTGGTACTAGATAAACCTCACCAAGATAGCGATTGTGATTCTAACAATGCCGGGTACTTGATTCTAATAACAATGAATCCAATCGTATCTTTTCTTTTACCTCTCGTGTATAATGTTGAATGTATAAACACTCAAACTAACAATATAAGCTCAATATCACAATAACAATGTAAGTATATGAATATAAGATCAATGTCTTGATTGCTTGGAGTTGTTGTATGGAATAATACCAAAGATGTGGTATTTATAGCCTTCATCCACCAAGCTAGCCGTTAGTCTGTTTTGACTAAGTAGCGTGCGCTAGGCTTTCTCTTTAGCGTGCGCTAGTCTGTTCCAGTTTCAGTCCAGTAGCTTCGTTTCTCCTCTTACGTACGTTGTGCCTTCTTTGTTACGTATGTTATTTGACTCACTTAGCGTACGTTAACCATGATTGAGTAGCGTGCGTTAACGTAATATATCTGTTGGCTTCACTTGTCAAACTATCCGTTTGATACTTGACTTTCCGCCGAATCTTTCCAACGTTCTGATTGACTTGATTCAAACTAATATTTAGCGTGCGCTAAATATCATCCCTTGCGTGCGCTAATAATGACTTTATTGCATGTGTCATTCTGTGTTTGAATATCTTCACAATGGTAATATTGGCTCGATAGCGCGCGTTAATGACTATGTGTAGCGTGCGCTACCTCATCAACTAACTTCACTTCAGGTAACTTCGAACTTGGCTGATATGCAGATGACTTCCCGTTAGCGTGCTCTAACCTATGATGATGTTTTGCGTGCGCTAATGCAGTCCAGATTGCAACTTTTTGCGTCTTCTTCTGCTTCGTCGTTTTGCTTCGCCTTTATGTTGTTTTGTTTTGTTTAGCAACTTAATCATCAAAACATAATTTATTAATATGTGAAATAAATATTCCAACAATCTCCCCCTTTTTGATGATTACAAAACAACTCTTGAATTGGATAAAACCTGAAAGGTAAAAATATATCTATATGTATATTTATACGAATCAAAGTTTTCGGCTTTGATCGTTTCGTTAGTTTCTCCAATCCTTTTCTTTTTCTGTCATTTTCGACTACTTCGCATTTCATTTTTCAATTTTTCAACTCCTTCGTTTCTCCCCCTTTTTGTATGCTTTCTTTTTTTTTTTGACTTCTTCGATTTTTATTTTTCTCCTCCTTCTATTTTGCAGGTTTTTCTCGTCATATCTTTCATGACGCTTTTATCCGATTCAACTTCTTCTCCCCTTTTTTGTATTCAGCAAAAAGTGTAAGACAAATATAAAGGATACCAATTTGAATATATAAAGAAAATATGCATGAATAAAGAATATGCAATAATAAGGGTATAAAACCCCCCCTGAAATTAATATCTCCTCTTTAATAATATTACTCCCCCTAAGTATAATATCAATTGTTAAAAATTAGTTTTTGGGGATCCAACCAAAAGTTGGTTTTTCTTTTGAAATGTAGACGATATTTGAAACAATTGTTCCTTTAGGAACCCAAATTTTCTTAACTTTTATCTTCCGTCTTGGGCTTTTGCAATTTGAAATGTGATGCTCGATTTTCAAACATTTTTCACACCGGGGTATTTTGAAATTTACGGATTCTATTTTAAAACGTGGTTTGAATCCTAACCCCTCTTTATTTAACATGTATTTTTGAACCGAGAGCATCTCGTTTCCGAGAGAAAATTTCTTCGTTAAATTTTTTAGCTCGGTTTGAACTTTAACAAGATCATTCTTTAAAATATTCTCGTATTCAACGCATTTTGAATGATCGATCTCGACAAATTTTCCCTTTTCAAGAATTTTGGAATTTTCAATTTCCAAAAATTTATATTTAGTTTGAAGGGATTTAATTTCTTTTAAAGCATTTTGATAATCGGTATGTAATAACTCGAATGCTTCAAAAAGTTCGTCGTAAGAGTTACTTAATTGGCTTTCGACGTCGTTGTCTTCGAATGAACTCCGGGCCATGAGTGCGAGTTTATTTTGATTCATGAAATCATCATCAGGATCTTCGTCACTCCATGTTGCAACTAAGACTTCCTTTTGTTTTACTCAACAGTTCTTAGCAAAGTGGCCTGGTTTACCACATAATCGACAGGTGTTGTCGAATTTCTTAGATTCGCCCGCTTGGATGTCCTTCTTTCTCCGGTTTAATAAGTGTTGGAACTTATTAATATTCTTGGCATAACATGCCGATTCTTCGTCGCTTTCGTCCACCGGGATATCTTCTTTGTTTCTCGACATCTTAGCCTTCATGGCTATTGATCTTTCCTTCGGTTTCCGTTTGGCATTCCGAGATTTTAGAACAATCTTGTAGTTGATAAGAGAACCAACGATAGCACTAAAATCAAGATTATTTAAATCTTTAGATTCCATTATTGCCGTAACCGTACCGTCCCATTCTCGAGGTAGTGATCGGAGAATTTTCTTTACTTTCTCACTACTCGAAAGTGGTTTTCCGAAACATGCTAATCCATTAGTGATGACCGAAAATCGGTCGAGCATAATCGAGATGGATTCGTCGTCCTTCATTTGAAATAATTCATAATCGTGAAGGAGCATGTTTATCTTCGTCTCTTTGACTTGAGACGTACCTTTGTGTGTTACCTCAAGCATTTTCCAGATTTCTTTGGCACTATCACACGATGATATCCGGTTGTGTTCTTCCGGATTTAGAGTGCAGTATAATAATTGCGTGGCTTTGCAATTATAATAGTCGTTTTCCAATCCGCATCATCATACTCTTCAAATGTTTTGAGAGTTCCGTTTGAGTTCGTTGGAATTTTGGGACCAAGGTATATCACCTTCCATAATTCGATATCGTAAGCTCGGATGAAAATAGTCATTTTTTTCTTCCAAGTCATGAAATTCGATCCATCAAAAAATGGTGGTCGGTTGAGAGCAAGGCCTTCGACTGGAGATATTTGAAACGTCATTTTGGATCTTCTCCTCGGATGTTAAGCTGCGTATTGGAGTAACCGCTCCGATACTAATTGTTGGTATAAAATCGGATATTTGCGCCGTTTGTGCTGAAGCGTAAATAAATTGCGGAAAATAAATTACACAAGGATTTATAGAGGTTCGGTTATTAACAAAGCCTACGTCCTCTCTCGATGTATCTTTTTCTTTAAGATTAAGATCAAAACCTCTACGCCTCTCTTCTATCTGTCGAGGGATTACCGTTACAAGCTCGTCTTCTATCGGTCCGAGTAAAACCATTTTTCCTTTTCTATTGGATAAGGAATCAACCACTCTAGCTTTCTATTGGTACTAGATAAACCTCACTAAGATAGCGATTGTGATTCTAACAACGCCGGATACTTGATCCTAATAACACCGAATCCAATCGTATCTTTTTTTACCTCTCGTGTATAATGTTGAATGTATAAACACTCAAACTAACAATATAAGCTCAATATCACAACAACAATGTAAGTATATGAATATAAGATCAATGTCTTTATTGCTTGGAGTTGTTGTATGGGATAATACCAAAGATGTGGTATTTATAGCCTTCATCCACCAAGCTAGCCGTTAGTCTGTTTTGACTAAGTAGCGTGCGCTAGGCATTCTCTTTAGCGTGCACTAGTCTGTTCCAGTTTCAGTCCAGTAGCTTTGTTTCTCCTCTTACGTACGTTATGCCTTCTTTGTTACGTATGTTATCTGACTCACTTAGCGTACGTTAACCATGATTGAGTAGCATCCGTTAACGTAATATATCCGTTGGCTTCACTTGTCAAACTATCCGTTTGATACTTGACTTTCCGCCGAATCTTTCCAACGTTCTGATTGACTTGATTCAAACTGATATTTAGCGTGCGCTAAATATCATTCCTTGCATGCGCTAATACTGACTTCATTGCATGCGTCATTCTGTGTTTGAATATCTTCACAACGGTAATATTGGATCGATAGCGCGCGTTAATGACTATGTGTAGCGTGCGCTACCTCATCAACTAACTTCACTTCAGGTAACTTCGAACTTGGCTGATATGCAGATGACTTCCCGTTAGCGTGCGCTAACCTATGATGTTTTGCGTGCGCTAATACAGTCCAGATTGCAACTTTTTACGTCTTCGTCTGCTTCGTCGTTTTGCTTCGCCTGTATGTTGTTTTGTTTTGTTTAGCAACTTAATCATTAAAACATAATTTATTAATATGTGAAATAAATATTCCAACACTTATGCATCACTTGTATCGGCTATGTGAAAAGAAAAAATATTCATGAGTCAATATGGTCTGGCTTGCATCGGTTTTTGTAACCAGAATATGTATTGGGACATTGATACATTTAGGCTTTAATAGTCTGTAGTTTGGACAGTTTGATGATCCATATACCACGGTATTGCCATGGACATCATTTTTTCGTTGAACAAAGAAGCTAGCTGGATCAAAGACACCAAAGTACGTTGGTGGAGTCATGAGCAGGGCTCATGACCGATGATGATATTTATGTCATCCGCGTCTTGTTTTCATAAACATGTGTGACGCCAAAGACCCCCAATGATCCTTCTTAGCCATGTTCATTGATTTAAGCTTATTCTTTGGCACGATTAGGAGATGACACCGTCCTATGCTAAAGAGAATAATATAGCGACTCGCATAAGCATGATGTTGAGTCCTTCCTTTTCACTGAGTCCTTATACATGCATGATCACAAGTATTAGCCTGGGTGGCTTATGATGCTATGATGGTGTTCACAAGTGGTCGTACTCAAGTAATAACATTTAATGTTATGTGGTTCCTTTGACAATGATTGATAAGTTGATGAAACCTGAGTTTTATGGTTGTCCAACTTGTTGACCAATCATTGTAAAGGTCGGTTCACCCACTTTTAGACCAAGTCTTAAAGTGAAATTTTAACGAATTACTTCCTAACATCCAAGGATACTTCTCACAAATTTTGGTTCCATTTGGAGACTTGAAAGGAGGTGAACCACTTAAATGAAGTTTTCACATACCACCAGCCGTCCCAACAACCAGTTCGATGTCATTTCAACCGATTTATGACCACAAGGTTGATGGTTTTGGAATCCTAAACATCCGTTTATACATGATCATGAAATTTTGTGGTGTTTGGGGCAGGTGAAGGGAGTGAAATCTTCAAGAAAGCACTATAGGTTCGATAAAACTAATGGCCTATCATCGGTTCAATCATTTCTTTATGTTTGATCCCGGTGGTGCATGGTGGCGGTTTTGTTGGATTCTCAAGACCAGTAGCTATGGTTATGTAGCATAGGTCAACATGTCATATTCACCTATTCCTATCATCATTCAAATGCTTAGTTACGATTGTAACAGTATGCATTTTGTTAACCGGATTGTGTTAACAATGAAAAACCTTTATCGTCCACATGTTCATGTGCCAAAGTGCATCACCACAACGCATTATGATGGGTTATAAATGATGAATATTGTAATACCCACGATTTTCGTTCGGGTTATTTTGGATTTTTTTTCGGATATTTCCCGGTTGACGAGTTCCGGTATTATTTTCTCGACAACTGATTTTGGCGTTTAAGACCGTAGGTGATGATTTATTATCAGTTGTTTTCTTTTCGGACCGATGATGTTGTCCCCGAGTATTTTGTCGTGTTCGTTCCATGCGATTTCGGAAAATTGAGTCGTCGAATCATGGTGGTCGGGCACTGGCCGGACGGTTGGGGACGGTGGCCGGATGGCTGCAGGCACTGGCCGGACGGGTGCAAGCACCGGCCGGGCGGGTGCGCGAGAACCGCGTAGCGCACGCTATGGCGAAAGGTAGCGCACGCTTCTGGCCGGGAGCGCGCACGCTACGACCGGTTGGCTGCCAGCGCTAGTCGGTCGAGGCGATAGCGAGAAGGTTACGGGTGGGAGGATCGGCGGGTAGCGCACGCTCTTGTCGGACATCAAGACGCCTTCTGGCCGGCGAGTAGCGCACGCTTCGGCTTTGAGTGCGCCGCTACTGGCGAGCCAGAAGTCTCTGGAATGTGGCTGGACCGACAGCGCACGTGTTCAGCGCATGATGGCGGGCCCGGCCGAACATTCTCGACCATGACCGCCCGCTAGCGCACGCTAGCTCGGCAGTCTAGCGCACGCTAAGCGCACGATATAAATATTACAAAGCGATCCTGTTTGCACTCATTTTTCATTTTCTCCCTTTCTCTTCCGCGGCTGGGTTCTTGGAGGTGACGAAGACATGTTATTATACAACTAATCCTCGAAGTTTTGGAGCTCATATCATCGATTAATCACTCCAAAACATCCTTCAATCCAGCGAATCAAGGTTAGTTTTCTTAAAATCCTAGTTTTGAGGAAATTTGGGGTTTTGGTTGTTTTCGCCCGTTTGATCCGTGAGAACTTATATTTGTGATGGATTGATGATTATTAAGTCATATTATACCAATTTCCTTTGTCGATCCATGGTTCGATTGTTAAAGATTCTTCGTTTTGTTGAGTTCCTAATCGGTGCCTTGAAGGTATCCGGTGAAAATCCTTAGAGGGGGGTTTTGTAATACCCACATTTTTTTTCTTTCTTTCTCTTCTGTTTCGTCCAACCGTATCGACTCGACTGTGTTCGTTAATGCTTCTGACCTGGAGTTGTTTCCCACCTTTGTCATTCGAACGAGTTCTGATATTGTCCCAAATTGATCTATATATCGTTGTGACCTTTCCAAGTTAGGAAAATTAGTCTCGTTTTCGATCTTCCAACCCTTGGGTGGTGGAATTCCGTATTTGTTCAGCGATTGGCTTGCGTTTTGATTGATGTACCGTTGGGTTGGTCAATCATATTGATTTTCGTCCGTTGTGTTTTGTGATTGTTCGGATAATTGACTTAATTGTATTATCCATTTGATGACGCTTGTCACTTGTTGGTTTCGTTATATCCCTAACGGCGACGTCGTGTTGGTCGTCGTGGAGCGTGTTTTCACGCCGTATATTCCTTTGCGTTGCTTGTAACGTTTCGCCGATGGGCGTAAGTTACGCGTTTCCTTGCGTAGCTCGTTGATTTTTCCTGGCGGGATATTGCTTCTCCCTACTTGTTTTAAGTTTCGGGACGAAACTTCTTTTAAGGAGGGTAGAATGTAATATCCGCAATTTCGATTTTCGGTAAATTTCTTTTTCAGTAGAGTCCGTTTTGGACGACTCGCTCATGACCGCTTTCGTCATTTCGAGAATGATTAATTACGGACTTTTTGTCATCCGTGTAATACCGGTTGTAATTCATTCGTTTTCATTCGGTAATTATCGATCTGTAATTGTCACTCGTGTATTTTCACTCAATTATAATCATTCATCAATCATGTTCATTCACCGTGTTCACCGTTCGGAAAAACTTGAGTTGTGTATCATTATTGTTCATTGTTTCAACTTTCCTCTTATGAGTTCGACTTTGTTAGATCACCATTAATTTTTGGTAACTCCAAAAATTCTAAATCCTTACAATATTATAGAGCATCGAATTAGCTTTCCAATGGTTCAAGCGGTGAGTCAATCGGAGTCGGACGAGAGAGTTATGGTCGTTTTAGCTCACCCGCTCATTTGGCGATCACGCCGGCCGGACTCGGCCGTGTCGCAACGCGGCCGTGCCGTACTCGTCTGGATAAGCGGTAGCGTCGCCCGAGGCCCGACCGTGTTCGAGGACACGGTCGAGTCAATGCCGGCGCCCCTTCGCGACACGACCGTGTCATGCGGGACACGGTCGAGTCCTGCCCGGCCAATGCGCGCCACGGCCGTGTCATGTCGGACACGGTCGAGTCTGTCGACTATTTAAGGCACAGCGGCGTATTTTCGCTTGATTTCTCATTCCTTTTCTTCCGTTCGCATTTGTGGGTGTATACATCATGGAGACATGATGTTGTTCTTTCAATCCATGAAGTTTTGAGGCTCATATCATCAATCATCCGTCTATAACATCCTCCGATCTACTGAATCGTGTCGATTTCCTAGAAATCTAATTTTGGGGATTTTGGGTATTTTGGTTGTTTTCGTCCGATTAATCCGATTTAACTTGGTATTATGATAGATTGATGATTATTAAGATGTATTACATCTTTTTCCTTAATATTCCATGGTTGGATCGTATCGATTCGTTGTTTTGGTCGAGTTCTTGATCGACGCCTTGAAGGTGTCCGGTAAAATGTCGTAGAGGGTTTTCGGGCGTTCTACGATTATTCTTCCTCGTATGATCGATGATTTATTGATTATATGTTGTTAGGGTCGAATTCTTGCGAAGAACTCGAGTCGGAACCCTTCCGTTCGTCGTTTTCTTCAAGCTTTTCGATCGTGGGCGTATTCTTTGTCTTCGCCGGAGAATTGTAGGTGTTCGAGGTGTCCCGACTGAGCCGTGTTCGTAGGAGTGTCCGGTGTCGATTATCGAGGCAAGTATCTTGCCCATACATTACGTGTTTTGTGGATATAATGGTTGTTAATCGTCGATATGTGCTAAATAAATATTCATAACCATCTTTCTCAAAAGTATCGGTATATTTACCAACAAGGTTTTCTTAAAGACGACTTGTGTGTTCCGAGAATTAATATGCTTAATTGAATACGTGTATTAATGTTGAGTATAAGATCTTAATACTTTCGTGTGACGCCATTGTGTGTGATTACGTTGTCGGTAAGTTTTGAAGTTTAGTCCTTTGTTAAAGGCATGCGTGGAGACATGTGGTTATCGATGAATTATGTGAATTTATGTGATATTGGTTGTGCCGTTCGGTCTTTGTTGGAATAGTGTGCTTTCTTGTTGATAGTATTAGTTACGGGTTATGAGTATATGTTGGATGAATCGCCATTCTAGTAAAGTACCTCGACTATATATCTTGTGATTGACCTTCGAGGCTTGTGGTTTGCAACCGTGATTTTGGAACGTGTGTGTGTGTTGTTCCTTCCACCGGAGTGTCCGACGGGATGTCCGGGGTCGATACTAAAGTGCGGCCACGGAAGTGGACTTGGGTGCGTGTGTGGATGAACTTCCACCCGGGTGTCCGACGGGATGTCCGGGGTCGATCTTGAAGTACGGCCGCGAGTGGTTTCCCACCGGAGTGTCCGACGGGATGTCCGGGGTCGATACTAAGGGTACGGCCGCGGGTTACCGATTGTGGTTTTCATCTTGAGGATGACGATGTTATCGTTAATTGTGATATTGTCCGGAGTATCACAATGCTTTGTGCTCGGGGTTGAGAGACATTGTATATCGAGTCTTGGTGCTTGGCTAGAATGGCATAGGATTAATGTGTTATGTGTAATGTGTCCTTGTAAGTGATTTGAAGTGGATGATCGGGTCGTGGACCCTGTGTTTTGTGACCGGAATGGTTGGGTCGTGGACCCGTGTTTTGTTAAACGGATTTGTATTTTGAAAAATGAACTTTGGAAATGTGACCACTAAATGGCTTCGAGGAACTTTAGAATTTTTCAATTTCTAACGTTTTTAAAACTCCCGAGATTTGGAAATGTTTTCAAAGTGCTTACTTACTTCGTTTCTACTTTCAAGACTTGAACTATTTTTAACTAAATATACCTCGGGAGGTATTTCGTTGTATTCTCGGAATGTGTTGTGTATGGCTCGTATTTGCACTTTATACTTGCACTAGCGAAAGCAGTGGAGTTTGCTAACCCCAGTAATCGGGGTGGATATCTGTATTGTGTCCGGTAAATGCGGGTTGTCGGGAGCAAGACACGGGATCGGCACGAGGATGATGAAAGACGAATGATACTAATCACACGAAGACCGGTTTTGACTTGATTTGTCGAGTCCATTGTATTGTCTTTTCATTTGTCTTATTGTTCGTCGTTGCAAGTATTTTACCCTTGCATGTGTATGAGTCTGGATGAGTTTATGTATTTTGATTTGTAAGTCAGTGACGGAAGACCAAATCGGTCTATTGATTCGTTATTTTGATTCATCAGTATGTAATGTAATGTGTTGTGTTGATGTCTAGCCGGGTGGATCCTCACGGAGAGGGTGCCGGCGTGTAATATTCCGGTTTGATGCGGGGTGTTACATTTATGGTATCGGAGCTTAGGTTGCGGAAACCTAGGCTGTCGGGTCCAGTCGTGTATTGTTGGGTCTTGTCTTGTCAGATTGAGTCTGACTGATGTCGTGTCGCGACGCGTCGTTTGGAATGTCGGCCGTGATTAGTATCAGGATGCAGCCATCATCTTCGTGCGATCTGTGGATGTAAGTCTCCCTACTACATGTTGTACCACGAGCTATACGAGCCTGTGTGATTTTGTGTTATGTAGTTAATATTTGAAGATGCATCGTGAGTAAGTGACATATATTTATTGATTCCCGTCTTGCGCTAAAATGTAGAATGATATTGCTGAATGTATCCTTGTATAAATCATTTTTCTTACAAGAGTATAAACCTTGGAATTTTAAGTTTTCAAATCCTTTCGGGGAGTCACGTAAAATTTTTAAAATGCCCTCGAGGAGGAAAAAGTTGATTTTCGTATGTTGACCACAAGGTGAAAGTTCAAAACTCGAATTATTGATAATTCTTTTGCTCTGTGTACTATACGTTTTCAATACTCGAGTTTTTATCTCATATTTGGTCTTCAATATATAATCAAGTCGTGACTCTCGTTTGTATCTTTTCGGTGTGATGAATGTTGGTCAAAAGATGCTTATTGATGATGCTCGTTGTTGAGCGGTGGTGCGATTTTAAAATTCAAATAGTAACGTGAATGTTGAGTCCATCGGTATGTATGTGTTGAGATAGTCCTCTATATTGAGAAGTAAAATTTTCATTTTTGTAGGATGATTTTCTTTTGATGGTTGCTTGTGAGTTGTTATAATTATGTGAGTCGATGACATTTAGACTTGTATGTTGTTGCTTACTTGTAACCTTCGAGTCTAGTATTACCTCATATATGTTTGCAATCGTGTTGGTGATTAGAGCAGTTAGCACTTGCTTAGTTCGTGCCTAGCGAGCGCTTACGTGGCGTGTTTAGCGCACGTTAACCTTTGTTGTAACGCGCGATAATCAACACAGGCGGAGGCTATGGAACCGCATTATAGCCGTCGAGTCTAACTTTTCTTGCCAATCACTTGTAGTTGTATTCTCTACGTGGTGTCTAGTGATAACAAGCATGTGCGTGAATGCGTGTTAAGACTTTTCGTATTGCTAGGTGATATTTGATTGTGGTTGACGAATTGATATATTTTGTCTGCTGTGTGTGTTCAAAAACACTTTCTGGAAACTTCACAAAGTTTTGACGGTTCGATTAATCGGCTCCGTGTATACTTTGAAAATTATTTGGAATTGTCAAGCCGGCCTTGGATTCTCAAATAAAACCTCGATGGTATTTGAAAGAGTTGTTTTAAAGTACATGTAGACATTTTGTAAAATATTACCGTCGTTGATGTTTGTGAAGTGTTGGGAAAATTTTCGAAAATGATTTTTAACGTATTATTGTATTTTCAAATAATTCGAGTGAATGATTTTCAAAAATCTTTCACACCATAAAAATATTTTATTTCAAAACCAATGCGATTTTTATTTTCAAAAATATATAGTGAAAGATGAAAAATCTCACTCGATGTAAAGTTCAAACTCGGATTTGGAAATGTTAGAGTATGTAAGAATGATTTGATGATCTTGCATGGTTAACTTGTTAGTTATTAACGGTGATGATGATACGTAGAGGCTTGATGACTTCAAATGATTTCAAATGAGACGGTTAAAATATGTTGTTTACAAGTTTTGATGGAACAACCCGAGGTACCAAAAGTATTTTTAAAGTTTATTTTAAATAGCATACAAATCTAAGGATTTTCAAAAGATTTCCTTTAAAAGGATACCTCGTGGATTTTCTTTTCGAGTTGTTATTGGTTACCTTATGTGATATGTCGTTTGAGTTGGTACTTTAGCTTAATATTTTGCGAAGTTGTGCAATCGTATTGAGTGGGAATCGCTTAGTATGCCGATGGGCGAGAGGACACACGATCGTGACCACAATACTAATGGCCTTGAAGATCGGATGTGGACCAAGAGGGTATAGTCGGAAGGTTGCTATTCCAAAGACTTCGTTCGTTGTTTAGGTTTGGGACGAAACCTCTTTTAAAGGTGATATGATGTAATACCCACATTTTTTTCTTTCTTTCTCTTGTTTCGTCAACCGTATCGACTCATTTGTGTTCGTTAATGCTTGACACAGTGTTGTTTCCCACCTTTGTCATTCGAACGAGTTCGATATTGTCCCAAATTGATCTATATATCGTTGTGACCTTTCCAAGTTAGGAAAATTAGTCTCGTTTTCGATCTTCCAACCCTTAGGCGGTGGAATTCCGTATTTGTTCAGCGATTGGCTTGCGTTTTGATTGATGTACCGTTGGGTTGGTCAATCATATTGATTTTCGTCCGTTGTGTTTTGTGATTGTTCGGATAATTGACTTAATTGTATTATCCATTTGATGACGCTTGTCACTTGTTGGTTTTGTTATATCCCTAACGGCGACGTCGTGTTGGTCGTCGTGGAGCGTGTTTTCACGCCGTATATTCCTTTGCGTTGCTTGTAACGTTTCGCCGATGGGCGTAAGTTACGCGTTTCCTTGCGTAGCTCGTTGAGTTTTCTGGCGGGATATTGCTTCTCCCTACTTGTTTTAAGTTTGGACGAAACTTCTTTTAAGGAGGGTAGAATGTAATATCCGCAATTTTGATTTTCGGTAAATTTCTTTTTCAATGAGTCCGTTTTGACGACTCGCTCATGACCGCTTCGTCATTTCGAGAATGATTAATTGGACTTTTTATCATCCGTGTAATACCCGGTTGTAATTCATTCGTTTTCATTCGGTAATTATCATCTGTAATTGTCACTCGGTGTATTTTCACTCAATTATAATCATTCATCAATCATGTTCATTCACCGTGTTCACCGTTCGGAAAAACTTCGAGTTGTGTATCATTATTGTTCATTGTTTCAACTTTCCTCTTATGAGTTCGACTTTGTTAGATCACCATTAATTTTTTGGTAACTCCAAAAATTCTAAATCCTTAAAATATTATAGAGCATCGAATTAGCTTTCCAATGGTTCAAACGGTGAGTCAATCGGAGTCCGGACGAGAGAGTTATGGTCGTTTTAGCTCACCCGCTCATTTGGCGATCCGCCGACCGGACTCGGCCATGTCGCTGGCGGCCGTGCCGTACTCGTCTGGATAAGCCAGGTGGCGTCGCCCGAGAGGCCCGACCGTGTTCGAGGACACGGTCGAGTCAATGCCGGCGCCCCTTCGCGACACGACCGTGTCATGCGGGACACGGTCGAGTCCTGCCGGCAATGCGCGCCACGACCGTGTCATGTCGGACACGGTCGAGTCTGTCGGCTATTTAAGGCACAGCGGCGTATTTTCCTTGATTTCTCATTCCTTTTCTTCCGTTCGCGGATGTGGGTGTATACATCATGGAGACATGATGTTGTTCTTTCAATCCATGAAGTTTTGAGGCTCATATCATCAATCATCCGTCTATAACATTCTCCGATCTACTGATCGAATCGATTTCCTAGAAATCTAATTTTGGGGATTTTGGGTATTTTGGTTGTTTTCGTCCGATTAATCCGATTTAACTTGGTATTATGATATATTGATGATTATTAAGATGTATTACATCTTTTCCCTTAATATTCCATGGTTGGATCGTATCGATTCGTTGTTTTGGTCGAGTTCTTGATCGACGCCTTGAAGGTGTCCGATAAAATGTCGTAGAGGGGTTTTCGGGCGTTCTACGATTATTCTTCCTCGTATGATCGATGATTTATTGATTATATGTTGTTAGGGTCGAATTCTTGCGAAGAACTCGAGTCGGAACCCTTCCGTTCGTCGTTTTCTTCAAGCTTTTCGATCGTGGGCGTATTCTTTGTCTTCGCCGGAGAATTGTAGGTGTTCGAGGTGTCCCGACTGAGCCGTGTTCGTAGGAGTGTCCGGTGTCGATTATCGAGGCAAGTATCTTGCCCATACATTACGTGTTTTGTGGATATAATGGTAATCGTCGATATGTGCTAAATAAATATTCATAACCATCTTTCTCAAAAGTATCGGTATATTTACCAACAAGGTTTTCTTAAAGACGACTTGTGTGTTCCGAGAATTAATATGCTTAATTGAATACGTGTATTAATGTTGAGTATAAGATCTTAATACTTTCGTGTGACGCCATTGTGTGTGATTACGTTGTCGGTAAGTTTTGAAGTTTAGTCCTTTGTTAAAGCTGTACGTGGAGACATGTGGTTATCGATGAATTATGTGAATTTATGTGATATTGGTTGTGCCGTTCGGTCTTTGTTGGAATAGTGTGCTTTCTTGTTGATAGTATTAGTTAGGTTATGAGTATATGTTGGATGAACTGCCATTCTAGTAAAGTACCTCGACTATATATCTTGTGATTGACCTTCGAGGCTTGTGGTTTGCAAGCGTGATTTTGGAACGTGTGTGTGTGTTGTTCCTTCCACCGGAGTGTCCGACGGGATGTGCGGGGGTCGATACTAAGGGGTACGGCCACGGAAGTGGACTTGGGTGCGTGTGTGGATGAACTTCCACCGGAGTGTCGACGGGATGTCCGGGAGTCGATCTTAAGGGTACGGCCGCGGAAGTGGTTTCCACCGGAGTGTCGACGGGATGTCCGGGGTCGATACTAAGGGGTACGGCCGCGGGTTACCGATTGTGGTTTTCATCTTGAGGATGACGATGTTATCGTTAATTGTGATATTGTCAGGAGTATCACAATGCTTTGTGCTCGGGGTTGAGAGACATTGTATATCGAGTCTTGGTGCTTGGCTAGAATGGCATAGGATTAATGTGTTATGTGTAATGTGTCCTTGTAAGTGATTTGAAGTGGATGATCGGGTCGTGGACCTGTGTTTTGTGATAGGAATGGTTGGGTCGTGGACCCGTGTTTTGTTAAACGGATTTGTATTTTGAAAAATGAACTTTGGTGTGACCCTAAATGGCTTCGAGGAACTTTAGAATTTTCAATTTCTAACGTTTTTAAAACTCCCGAGATTTGGAAATGTTTTCAAAGTGCTTACTTACTTCGTTTCTACTTTCAAGACTTGAACTATTTTTAACTAAATATACCTCGGGAGGTATTTCGTTGTATTCTCGGAATGTGTTGTGTATGGCTCGTATTTGCACTTTATACTTGCACTAGCGAAACAGTGGAGTTTGCTAACCCCGAGTCGGGGGTGGATATCTGTATTGTGTCCAGTACATGCAGGTTTTCGGGAGCAAGACACGGGATCGGCACGAGGGATGATGAAAGACGAATGATACTAATCACACGAAGACCAGTTTTGACTTGATTAGTCGGAGTCCATTGTATTGTCTTTTCCATTGTCTTATTGTTAAATCGTTGCAAGTAATTTACCCTTGCATGTGTATGAGTCTGGATGAGTTTATGTATTTTGATTTGTAAGTCAGTGACGGAAGACCAAATCGGTCTATTGATTCGTTATTTTGATTCATCAGTATGTAATGTAATGTGTTGTGTTGATGTCTAGCCGGGTGGATCCTCACGGAGAGGGTCTGCGGCGTGTAATATTCCCGGTTTGATCTGGGGGTGTTACATTTATGGTATTGGAGCTTAGGTTGCGGAAACCTAGGCTGTCGGGTCCAGTCGTGTATTGTTGGGTCTTGTCTTGTCAGTTGAGTCGGCGATGTCGTGTCGCGACGCGTCGTTTGGAATGTCGGCCGTGATTAGTATCGGGATGCGGCCATCATCTTCGTGCGATCTGTGGATGTAAGTCTCCCTACTACGGGTTGTACCACGAGCTATACGAGCTGTGTGATTTTGTGTTATGTAGTTAATATTTGAAGATGCATCGTGAGTAAGTGACATATATTTGTTGATTCCGTCTTGCGCTAAAATGTAGAATGATATTCTTGAATGTATCCTTGTATAAATCATTTTTCTTACAAGAGTATAAACCTTGGAATTTTAAGTTTTGAATCCTTTCGGAGTCACGTAAAATTTTTAAAATGCCCTCGAGGAGGAAAAAGTTGATTTTCGTATGTTGACCACAAGGTGAAAGTTAAAACTCGAATTATTGATAATTCTTTTCCACGTGTACTATAAGTTTTCAAAACTCGAGTTTTTAACTCAAATAAGGTCTTCAAAATATACTCAAGACGTGACTCTCGTTTGTAACTTTTCGGTTTCATGAATATTGGTCAAAAGATGCGTATTGATGATGCTCGTTGTTGAGCGGTGGTGCAGTTTAAAATTCAAATAGTAACGTGAATGTTGAGTCCATCGGTATGTATGTGTTGAGATAGTCCTCTATATTGAGAAGTAAAATTTTCATTTTTGTAGGATGATTTTCTTTTGATGGTTGCTTGTGAGTTGTTATAATTATGTGAGTCGATGACATTTAGACTTGTATGTTGTTGCTTACTTGTAACCTTGAGTCTAGTATTACCTCATATATGTTTGCAATCGTGTTGGTGATTAGAGCGATTAGCACGGGCTTAATGCGAGCCTAGCGCGCGCTAACGTGGCGTGTTTAGCGCACGTTAACCTTTGTTATGTAACGCACGCTAATCAACTTTGGCGGAGGCTATGGAACCGCATTATAGCCGTCGAGTCTAACTTTCTTTGCCAATCACTTGTAGTTGTATTCTCTACGTGGTGTCTAGTGATAACAAGCTGTTGTGCGTGAATGCGTGTTAAGACTTTTCGTATTGCTAGGTGATATTTGATTGTGGTTGATGAATTGATAAATTATGTCTGCATTGTGTGTTCAAAAACACTTTCCTGGAAACTTCACAAAGTTTTGACGGTTCGATTAATCGGCGGCTCCGTGTATACTTTGAAAATTATTTGGAATTGTCAAGCCGGCCTTGGATTCTCAAATAAAACCTCGATGGTATTTGAAAGAGTTGTTTTAAAGTACATGTAGACATTTTGTAAAATATTACCGTCGTTGATGTTTGTGAAGTGTTGGGAAAATTTTCGAAAATGATTTTTAACGTATTATTGTATTTTCAAATAATTCGAGTGAATGATTTTCAAAAAATCTTTCACACCATAAAAATATTTTATTTCAAAAACCAATGCGATTTTTATTTTCAAAAATATATAGTGAAAGATGAAAAATCTCACTCGATGTAAAGTTCAAACTCGGATTTGGAAATGTTAGAGTATGTAAGAATGATTTGATGATCTTGCATGGTTAACTTGTTAGTTATTAACGGTGATGATGATACGTAGAGGCTTGATGACTTCAAATGATTTCAAATGAGACGGTTAAAATATGTTGTTTACAAGTTTTGATGGAACAACCCGAGGTACCAAAAGTATTTTTAAAGTTTATTTTAAATAGCATACAAATCTAAGGATTTTCAAAAGATTTCCTTTAAAAGGATACCTCGTGGATTTTCTTTTCGAGTTGTTATTGGTTACCTTATGTGATATGTCGTCTTTGAGTTGGTACTTTAGCTTAATATTTTGCGAAGTTGTGCAATCGTATTGAGTGGGAATCGCTTAGTATGCCGATGGGCGAGAGGACACGATCATGACCACAATACTAATGGCCTTGAAGATCGGATGTGGACCAAGAGGGTATAGTCGGAAGGTTGCTATTCGGACTTCGTTCTCGTTGTTTAGGTTTGGGACGAAACCTCTTTTAAAGTGATATGATGTAATACCCACATTTTTTTCTTTCTTTCTCTTGTTTCGTCAACCGTATCGACTCATTGTGTTCGTTAATGCTTGACACAGTGTTGTTTCCCACCTTTGTCATTCGAGCGAGTTCGATATTGTCCCAAATTGATCTATATATCGTTGTGACCTTTCCAAGTTAGGAAAATTAGTCTCGTTTCGATCTTCCAACCCTTGGGCGGTGGAATTCCGTATTTGTTCGGCGATTGGCTTGCGTTTTGATTGATGTACCGTTGGGTTGGTCAATCATATTGATTTTCGTCCGTTGTGTTTTGTGATTGTTCGGATAATTGACTTAATTGTATTATCCATTTGATGACGCTTGTCACTTGTTGGTTTTGTTATATCCCTAACGGCGACGTCGTGTTGGTCGTCGTGGAGCGTGTTTTCACGCCGTATATTCCTTTGCGTTGCTTGTAAGCGTTTCGCGATGGGCGTAAGTTACGCGTTTCCTTGCGTAGCTCGTTGAGTTTTCTGGCGGGATATTGCTTCTCCTACTTGTTTTAAGTTTGGAATGAAACTTCTTTTAGAAAGGGTAGAATGTAATATCCGCAATTTTCGATTTTCGGTAAATTTCTTTTTCAAGGAGTCCGTTTTGACGACTCGCTCATGACCGTTCGTCATTTCGAGAATGATTAATTACGGACTTTTTGTCATCCGTGTAATACCGGTTGTAATTCATTCGTTTTCATTCGGTAATTATCGATCTGTAATTGTCACTCGGTGTATTTTCACTCAATTATAATCATTCATCAATCATGTTCATTCACCGTGTTCACCGTTCGGAAAAACTTGAGTTGTGTATCATTATTGTTCATTGTTTCAACTTTCCTCTTATGAGTTCGATTTTGTTAGATCACCATTAATTTTTGGTAACTCCAAAATTCTAAATCCTTACAATATTATAGAGCATCGAATTAGCTTTCCAATGGTTCAAACGGTGAGTCAATGAGTCCGGACGAGAGAGTTATGGTCGTTTTAGCTCACCCGCTCATTTGGCGATCCTTGCGGCCGGACTCGGCCGTGTCGCTAACGCGGCCGTGCGTACTCGTCTGGATAAGCGATGGCGTCGCCCGGAGGCCCGACCGTGTTCGAGGACACGGTCGAGTCAATGCCGGCGCCCCTTCGCGACACGGCCGTGTCATGCGGGACACGGTCGAGTCCTGCCGGCCAATCGGCGCCACGGCCGTGTCATGTCGGACACGGTCGAGTCATCGGCTATTTAAGGCACAGCGTATTTTCCTTGATTTCTCATTCCTTTTCTTCCGTTCGCATTTGTGGGTGTATACATCATGGAGACATGATGTTGTTCTTTCAATCCATGAAGTTTTGAGGCTCATATCATCAATCATCCGTCTATAACATCCTCCGATCTACTGGATCGAATTGATTTCCTAGAAATCTAATTTTGGGGATTTTGGGTATTTTGGTTGTTTTCGTCCGATTAATCCGATTTAACTTGGTATTATGATAGATTGATGATTATTAAGATGTATTACATCTTTTCCTTAATATTCCATGGTTGGATCGTATCGATTCGTTGTTTTGGTCGAGTTCTTGATCGACGCCTTGAAGGTGTCCTAAAATGTCGTAGAGAGGGTTTTCGGGCGTTCTACGATTATTCTTCCTCGTATGATCGATGATTTATTGATTATATGTTGTTAGGTCGAATTCTTGCGAAGAACTCGAGTCGGAACCCTTAGTTCGTCGTTTTCTTCAAGCTTTTCGATCGTGGCGTATTCTTTGTCTTGGCCAGGAGAATTGTAGGTGTTCGAGGTGTCCCTGAGCCGTGTTCGTAGGAGTGTCCGGTGTCGATTATCGAGGCAAGTATCTTGCCCATACATTACGTGTTTTGTGGATATAATGGTTGTTAATCGTCGATATGTGCTAAATAAATATTCATAACCATCTTTCTCAAAAGTATCGGTATATTTACCAACAAGGTTTTCTTAAAGACGACTTGTGTGTTCCGAGAATTAATATGCTTAATTGAATACGTGTATTAATGTTGAGTATAAGATCTTAATACTTTCGTGTGACGCCATTGTG
This sequence comes from Orobanche coerulescens, assembly GCA_033398695.1. Lineage (NCBI taxonomy): Eukaryota > Viridiplantae > Streptophyta > Magnoliopsida > Lamiales > Orobanchaceae > Orobanche > Orobanche coerulescens. The sequence goes on from CM065801.1 coordinate 14,797,665, forward strand.
TGTGATTACGTTGTCGGTAAGTTTTGAAGTTTAGTCCTTTGTTAAAGGCATGCGTGGAGACATGTGGTTATCGATGAATTATGTGAATTTATGTGATATTGGTTGTGCCGTTCGGTCTTTGTTGGAATAGTGTGCTTTCTTGTTGATAGTATTAGTTAGGTTATGAGTATATGTTGGATGAATCGCCATTCTAGTAAAGTACCTCGACTATATATCTGTGATTGACCTTCGAGGCTTGTGGTTTGCAAGCGTGATTTTGGAACGTGTGTGTGTGTTGTTCCTTCCACCGGAGTGTCCGACGGGATGTCCGGGTCGATACTAAGGGGTACGGCCACGGAAGTGGACTTGGGTGCGTGTGTGGATGAACTTCCACCGGAGTGTCCGACGGGATGTCGGGAGTCAATACTTGGGTACGGCCGCGGAAGTGGTTTCCCACCGGAGTGTCGACGGGATGTCCGGGGTCGATACTAAGAGTACGGCCGCGGGTTACCGGATTGTGGTTTTCATCTTGAGGATGACGATGTTATCGTTAATTGTGATATTGTCAGGAGTATCACAATGCTTTGTGCTCGGGGTTGAGAGACATTGTATATCGAGTCTTGGTGCTTGGCTAGAATGGCATAGGATTAATGTGTTATGTGTAATGTGTCCTTGTAAGTGATTTGAAGTGGATGATCGGGTCGTGGACCTGTGTTTTGTGACCGGAATGGTTGGGTCGTGGACCCCGTGTTTTGTTAAACGGATTTGTATTTTGAAAAATGAACTTTGGGTGTGACCACTAAATGGCTTCGAGGAACTTTAGAATTTTTCAATTTCTAACGATTTTAAAACTCTCGAGATTTGGAAATGTTTTCAAAGTGCTTACTTACTTCGTTTCTACTTTCAAGACTTGAACTATTTTTCACTAAATATACCTCGGGAGGTATTTCGTTGTATTCTCGGAATGTGTTGTGTATGGCTCGTATTTGCACTTTATACTTGCACTAGCGAAACAGTGGAGTTTGCTAACCCCCGAGTAATCGGGGTGGATATCTGTTGTGTCGGTACATGCGAGGTTGTCGGGAGCAAGACACGGGATCGGCACGAGGGATGATGAAAGACGAATGATACTAATCACACGAAGACCGGTTTTGACTTGATTAGTCGGAGTCCATTGTATTGTCTTTTCCATTTGTCTTATTGTTAAATGCGTTGCAAGTATTTTACCCTTGCATGTGTATGAGTCTGGATGAGTTTATGAATTTTGATTTGTAAGTCAGTGACGGAAGACCAAATCGGTCTATTGATTCGTTATTTTGATTCATCAGTATGTAATGTAATGTGTTGTGTTGATGTCTAGCCGGGTGGATCCTCACGGAGAGGGTCTGCGGCGTGTAATATTCCCGGTTTGATCTGGGGGTGTTACAGGTTTTGGGCGTTCTACGATTATTCTTCCTCGTACGATCGTTGATTATTGACGATATGGTGTTAGGGTCAGGTTCCTTGCGAAGAACTTGAGTCGGAACCCTTCCGTTCGCCGTTTACCGATCGGTTATGTTACCGTCGTTTCCGCCGGAGGGTTGTGGGCATTCGAGGTTTCCTGGTTGAGCCATGTTCGTCGGAGTGTCCGGTATCGACTATCGAGGCAAGTATCTTGCCCATACATTACGTGTTTTGTGAATATGATGGTTGAAAGTTGACGAGACGTGCTAAACAAATTGTTTACAACCATTTTTCTAAAGAATCGTTATAACTATAATCAAGGTTTTATTTAAAGAGGATTCTTGTGTTCGGGAATTAATGTGCTTAATTGACTATGCGTATTGGTGTCGAGTATAGGATCACATTATTTTCGAGTGATGCCATTATGTGTGATTTTGTTGTTGGTAAGTGAAAGTTCAATCATTTTGTTAAGATTTTGTGGGGAGTCATGCGGATGTGTGTGAATGTGTGGACTTGTGTGGTATTGGTTGTGTGGATTGGTGCTGTTTAGATGGTGTGTTTCTTTGTGGATAGTATAAATTTTGGGTCGTGAGTATGTGTTGGATAATATGGCCATTTTAGCAAAATACCTCGACTATATATATTGTGATTGACTCTTGAGGATTGCGGTTTTGGAAATGTGAATTGATGAGAGTTGTAAGGTTTTTCTCGGGTACTCTCACTCGGGGATTGACTCGACGGGGTCACACGGGGACACAGTGGCTTAGCGGAGTGGACCGGGTCGCGAGAGTTACCAGTGGGCATTCTCACACAGGGATTGCTCGGCCAGGGCACACAGGACTTGGTGGCCTTACGGCGGGACCGGAGGAGGCTGGGCCAAGGTCGCGAGAATTGCCAGAGTGTTTGTAGTGTTGATTAATTGTGATATGTCCGGAGTATCACAATGCTTGTTGCTCGGAGTCGAGAGACATTATATATCGAGTCTTGGTGTTTGGCTAAAATGGCATAAACATAATGTGTTATGTGTAATGTATTTTTGAAAGTGAATTGAAGTGAATGAACGGGTCGCGCACCCTGTATTGATGATCGAAAGGGTTGGGTCGTGGACCCTGTGTTTTGTGACTGGAGTGAATTGGGTTGTGAACCCCGTGTTTTGTTAATCGGATTTGCATTTTTGGAAAATGAATATTGGGGCGGTGACCCTAAGTGGCTTTTGGAGAATTAAGAACTTTACTATCGAAAATGTTTTCGAAAACTCCCGAGATTTGAAAATGTTTTCAAAGTGTTTTCTTGTTTTGGTTTCTACATTCAAGACTTGAACAATTTTAATTATCAAATATCTCGGGAAGACTTTTGTTGTATTCTCGGAATGTGTTTTGTATGGCTCGTATTTGCACTTTATACTTGTACTAGCAAAACAGTGGAGTTTTGCTAACCCCCGAGTATTCGGGGGTGGATGTCTGTTTTTGCATCCAGGTACATGCAGGTTTGGGAGCAAAACACAGGATCGGCGCGAAGGATAATGGAAGGCGAATGATACTAATCACACGAAGGCCAGTGTTGGATACAGTCGGTCCGAGTTTGTGTATGGTCTTTCTTCTGTCGTACTTTTGGTTTGTGAGTATATTTTACCCTTGTACGGGTATGAGTCGAGATGGAAATGTGTATTTTTGACTTGTATGTTAGTGACGAAAGACCAAGTTGGTCTACGGATTTTGTATTTTATCATGTCGGTATGTAATTTATTATGTAGTTTTGATGTCTAGCCTGGTGGATCCTCACGGAGAGGGTCTGCGGCGTGTAATATTCCCGGTTTGATTCTGGGGGTGTTACATTTATGGTATCGGAGCTTAGGTTGCGGAAACCTAGGCTGTCGGGTTCAGTCGGGTATTGTCGTGTCTTGTCCTGTCAGATTGTGTTTGTCTAAGTCGTGTCGCGACGCGTCGTCTGTGATGTCGGCCGTGATTAGTATCGAGGTGCAGCCATCATCTTCGTGCGACCTGTGGATGTAAGTCTTCCTACTATATTGTGCCTTGTGATATACGAGCTTGTATGATTTTTTGTTATGATGTGGAGTTAAAGGTGATTTGTGAGTATGTGTTTGATTTTCGTATGATGATCTCAAGGTCAAAATTTTTGGAGAAATCCAACTACCGACATTTTATTTTCATTTTATATTATAAGTTTTCAAAACACGATTTTTGAACCCAAGTGAAGTTTACAAAATGTAGACAAGACGTGACTCTCGTTTTCAACTTATCGGTTTTATGGCTGTTAGTCAAGAAATACGTGATGATGTTCTTGTTGTTCGGACAGTGTTGCCAGTTTAGATTAAAACAGTGATGTGAATGCTAAGTCGTTCGGTATGAGTTAAGACAGCTCTCTTTGTTAATAGACGAGATTTCGATTTTGGATGACAGGTGTCCTTTGATGGTTGCTCACGAAGTGTTGTAAGCATGTGAATCGATGGCATTTAGATTCATATGCTGTCGTTGTTCATTTGTAACTATCGGTTTTAGTAATGTCGTATATATATATATATATTCGATATCACGTGCTGAATTTGAGCTGTTAACGCACGCTAAGTACAAGGCTAGCGCGCGCTAATGTGGCATGAGTAGCGCACGCTAATGTTGTTGTAACGCGCGCTAATGCAGCATGAATAGCGCACGCTAAATAATGGTTGTAGCGTGCGTTAGTTAGCTGGGACAGAGGATGTGGAACCGCATTTTTGCCATTAGGTCTAACTTTCTGCGATCAAATGCGTCAGGATCAGTATTCTATGTGCGTTGTCTAGTGATGACAACCGTTTTGTGTGAACGTGTGTTGTGACCTTTCATTCGCGCTAAGTGATAATTGATTTTGTTCGGTGAGTTGATAAATTATGTCTGTTGTATGTGTGTGTTCGAAAATGTTTTCCTGAAACTTTCATAAGTTGTGCAAGTTGTGGAAATCAATTTTTTTTTTAAACTAATTTGATGTTTCGATTAATTCGGCGGCTTCGTATGAACTTTGGAAAGTGTTTGAAATTTGCGAGCCGGCCTAGGATTCTCAAATAAAACCTCGACGGTATTGAAAGAGTTGTTTTAAAATACCTTGAACATTTTGTAAAATGTTACCGTCGTTGATTCTTGTGTAGTGTTGGGAGAATTTTCAGAAATGACTTTAACATACTATTGTATTTTTGAATAATTCGAGTACATGATTTTCAAAAATCTTTCACATCATAAATTTTTTTTTTTTCAAAAACCAATACGATTTTTTTTCAAAAATATATAGTGAAAGATGAAAAATCTCACTCGATGTAAAGTTCAAACTCGGATTTGGAAATGTTAGAGTATGTAGGAATGGTTTGATGTTCTTGCATGGTTAACTTGTTGATTGTTAACGGTGATGGTGATGAGTAAAGGCATGACGATTTTGATAACGCCGGTTACAAGGAATTATTATTTTGGCAAATGATTTCAAATGAGGCGGTTAGAGTATGTTGATTACAAGTTTTGATGAAATAACCTGAGGTACCAAAAGTACTTTTAAAGTTTATTTTGAATAACATACAAATCCAATGATTTTCAAAATATTTTCTTTAAAGGGATACCTCGTGGATTTTCTTTGCGAGTTATTATTGGTTACCTTATGTGATATGTTATGCTAAGTTGGTACTTTAGCATATTTGTTTTTGCGAAGTGGTGCAATCGTATTGAGTGAGAATCCGCTTAGTATGCCGAGGGACAGCGGGCGCGACCGTGACCGCGGTACAGTTGGTTATGGAGATTAGATGCAGGACCAAGAGGATATGACCGGGAAGGTTGATATTCAAACACTTCGTTTCGTTGTTTAGGTTTCGGGGACGAAACCTCTTTTAAAGGTGATATGATGTAATGCCCGCATTTTTCTTCTTCTCGTTTCCGTTTTGTTCGACCGTATTGAGGCGATTGTGTTCGTTAATGCTTCTGACCTTGTGTTGTTTCTCTCATTTGTCATTCGAGCGAGTTCTGATATTGATCCAAATTGATGTGCATATCGTTGTGATCTTTCCATGTTCGGATCGATTTCTTGTGAACCGTGTTCGAAACTAACACCTCATGCTTCCTACAAGTTATTGATGTCTTGATTTGAGGTATGAACTTCAAAGGTTATCGTTGTTGTTTGATCATTGCTATTCGTTCGTCGTTGTCCAATCATTATCGTTTGACCCCAAAATCGTGATTATTGTACATCTGGGCCATTTTGCGATTTCCATAAGTGTTGGGAAATTTTCTTCATATTTGATCTTCCAAATCTGTGAGTTACTGGAATTTCATACCTTTCAGCGTTGGAATCGTGACTTAATTTTTGTATTGCTCGGTTTTATCAACCGCAACGATTCATGCTCGTTGCTTTTCGTAAGCATTCTTGCGTATTGAATCGGATCGTAGTGGCTTTATACTGCATGGAGTTCTGGTGTGTTGTCGAGAGTCGCCTTGCTTTTGTTTTAAGTTTCGGGACAAAACTTATTTTTTGGAGGGTAGAATGTAATACCCACGATTTTCGTTCCGGTTATTTTGGATTTTTTTTTCGGATATTTCCCGGTTAACGAGTTCCGGTATTATTTTCTCGACAACTGATTTTGGCGTTTAAGACCGTAGGTGATGATTATCAGTTGTTTTCTTTTCGGACCGATGATGTTGTCCCCGAGTATTTTGTCGTGTTCGTTCCGTGCGATTTCGGAAAATCGAGTCGTCGAATCATGGTGGTCGGGCACTGGCCGGACGGTTGGGGACGGTGGCCGGATGGCTGCAGGCACTGGCCGGACGGGTGCAAGCACCGGCCGGGCGGGTGCGGCAGGAACCGGCGTAGCGCACGCTATGGCCGAAAGGTAGCGCACGCTACGGCCGGGAGGCAGCGCGCCTGCCTTCGACCGGTTAGGCTGCCTTGCGCTAGTCGGCCAGCGATAAGCGTAAAGGTTACGGGTGGGAGGATCGGCGGTAGCGCACGCCATCTTGTCGGACATCAAGACGCCTTCTGGCCGTGAGTAGCGCCGCCTTCGGCTGAGGTGCGCCACGCTACTGGCCGAGCCAGAAGTCTCGGAATGTGGTGGGCCGGCGGCGCACGTGTTCGGCGCATGATGGCGGGCCCGGCCGAACATTCTCGACCATGACCGCCGCTAGCGCGCACGCTAGCTCGGCGACTAGCGCCGCTAGACTGCTTGATATAAATATTACCGAGCAGTCCTGTTTGCACTCATTTTTCATTTTCTCCCTTTCTCTTCCGCGGCTGGGTTCTTGGAGGTGACGAAGACATGTTATTATACAAATAATCCACGAAGTTTTGGAGCTCATATCATCGATTAATCACTCCAAAACATCCTTCAATCCAGCGAATCAAGGTTAGTTTTCTTAAAATCCTAGTTTTGAGGAAATTGGGGGTTTTGGTTGTTTTCGCCCGTTTGATCCGTGATAACTTATATTTGTGATGGATTTATGATTATTAAGTCATATTATACCAATTTCCTTTGTCGATCCATGGTTCGATTGTTAAAGATTCTTCGTTTTGTTGAGTTCCTAATCGGTGCCTTGAAGGTATCCGGTGAAAATCCTTAGAGGGGGGTTTTGGGTGTTCTACGATTATTCTACCTCGTACGATCGTTGATTATTGACGATATGGTGTTAGGGTCAGGTTCCTTGCGAAGAACTTGAGTCGGAACCCTTCCGTTCGCCGTTTCCCGATCGGTTATGTTACCGTCGTTTCCGCCGGAGGGTTGTGGGCATTCGAGGTTTCCTGGTTGAGCCATGTTCGTCGGAGTGTCCGGTATTGACTATCGAGGCAAGTATCTTGCCCATACATTACGTGTTTTGTGAATATGATGGTTGAAAGTTGACGAGACGTGCTAAACAAATTGTTTACAACCATTTTTCTAAAGAATCGTTATAACTATAATCAAGGTTTTATTTAAAGAGGATTCTTGTGTTCGGGAATTAATGTGCTTAATTGACTATGCGTATTGGTGTCGAGTATAGGATCAAATTATTTTCGAGTGATGCCATTATGTGTGATTTTGTTGTTGGTAAGTGAAAGTTCAATCATTTTGTTAAGATTTTGTGGGGAGTCATGCGGATGTGTGTGAATGTGTGGACTTGTGTGGTATTGGTTGTGTGGATTGGTGCTGTTTAGATGGTGTGTTTCTTTGTGGATAGTATAAATTTTGGGTCGTGAGTATGTGTTGGATAATATGGCCATTTTAGCAAAATACCTCGACTATATATATTGTGATTGACTCTTGAGGATTGCGGTTTTGGAAATGTGAATTGATGAGAGTTGTAAGGTTTTTCTCGGGTACTCTCACTCGGGGATTGACTCGGCGGGTCACACGGGGACACAGTGGCTTAGCGGTGGACCGGGTCGCGAGAGTTACCAGTGGGCATTCTCACACAGGGATTGCTCGGCCAGGGCACACAGTTACTTGGTGGCCTTACGGCGGGACCGGAGGGCTGGGCCGGGTCGCGAATTGCAGTGTTTGTAGTGTTGATTAATTGTGATATGTCCGAGTATCACAATGCTTGTTGCTCGGAGTCGAGACATTATATATCGAGTCTTGGTGTTTGGCTAAAATGGCATAAACATAATGTGTTATGTGTAATGTATTTTGAAAGTGAATTGAAGTGAATGAGCAGGGTCGTGGACCTGTATTGATGATCGAAAGGGTTGGGTCGTGGACCACTGTGTTTTGTATTTGGAGTGAATTGGGTTGTGAACCCCGTGTTTTGTTAATCGGATTTGCATTTTTGGAAAATGAATATTGGGGCGGTGACCCTAAGTGGCTTTTGGAGAATTAAGAACTTTACTATCGAAAATGTTTTCGAAAACTCCCGAGATTTGAAAATGTTTTCAAAGTGTTTTCTTGTTTTGGTTTCTACATTCAAGACTTGAACTATTTTAATTATCAAATATCTCGGGAAGACTTTTGTTGTATTCTCGGAATGTGTTTTGTATGGCTCGTATTTGCACTTTATACTTGTACTAGCAAAACAGTGGAGTTTTGCTAACCCCCGAGTATTCGGGGGTGGATGTCTGTTTTTGCGTCCAGGTACATGCAGGTTTGGGAGCAAAACACAAGATCGGCGCGAAGGATAATGGAAGGCGAATGATACTAATCACACGAAGGCCAGTGTTGGATACAGTCAGTCCGAGTTTGTGTATGGTCTTTCTTCTGTCGTACTTTTGGTTTGTGAGTATATTTTACCCTTGTACGGGTATGAGTCGAGATGGAAATGTGTATTTTTGACTTGTATGTTAGTGACGAAAGACCAAGTTGGTCTACGGATTTTGTATTTTATCATGTCGGTATGTAATTTATTATGTAGTTTTGATGTCTAGCCTGGTGGATCCTCACGGAGAGGGTCTGCGGCGTGTAATATTCCCGGTTTGATTCTGGGGGTGTTACAAATATGACATGCGCTTTCACTCATAGTCCGCTTAAAATATACCTTTTCAGACGATCTCGTAAGTCACTTTGATGAGCCAGTCTTCCCGTCGTTAGGGGGAGATGCAAACGATCATGTTCGAGTTGAATGACTTGAAATTGTCGTAGTTTGTCCCTACTGTGTCTCACCAAGTTCCCTAAAGTGACGAGATTAAACACATGTTGCAACCATGTCTGCAAGGATTGTGTCTGGTCATGGACGTTCGTCACCTATGAATAGTGATATGGTAACACCACAAATTGTGGTAGATGGTGTTACTAGGCCGTGGATCTCATAGAGTATTGGGATATCACTTGGTTTGATAAATACTCTCGCTAAGAATGTATGCAAGTTTGGTACATGAAACTTGATCATCTGATCAAATGAACTCATCCATCTCATATGATTCTGGCACTACTACAAAAACAAGCAAAGAGATCCAGACTAAAAGACCCGTTGATAAAGATAACGGGTCTCTTTAATATAAGAGACCTGATATTATAAACAACAGGTCTCTTATATGTCAAATGGGCCTGCCATTTTTCTGTGAGAGACTTAAGAGACCCGTTGTTTTTATTGACGGGTCTCTAATGTGTAACACCCCCAGTTCGAACCGGGAATATTACACGCCGCAGACCCTCTCCTCGAGGATCCACCAGGCTAGACATCAAAACAACACATTACATTACATACCGACGAATCAAAATAACAAACCAATAGACCGATTTGGTCTTTCGTCACTGACCTACAAATAAAAATACATAAACTCATCCAGACTCATACCCACGCAAGGGTAAAATAATTACCACCACAAACAATAAGACAACGGAAAAGACAATACAATGGACTCCGACTAACTGAACCCAAAACTGGCCTTCGTGTGATTAGTATCATTCGTCTTTCATCATCCCTCGTACCGATCCTGTCTTGCTCCCGAAAACCTGCGTGTACCTGGACACAATACAGATATCCACCACCAGAATACTACGGCGTTAGCAAAACTCCACTGTTTCGCTAGTGCAAGTATAAAGTGCAAATACGAGCCATACACAACACATTCCGAGAATATAACGAAAGACTTCCCGAGATATATTTAGTTAAAAATAGTTCAAGTCTTGGAAGCAGAAACGAAGCAAGCAAGCATTTTGAAAACATTTCCAAATCTCGGGAGTTTTGAAAACATTAGAAATTGAAAAGTTCTTAATTCCTCGAAAGTCATTTAGGGTCACAGCCCCAAAGTTCATTTTCCGAAATGCAAATCCGTTTAACAAAACACGGGGTCCACGACCCAACCGTTCCGGTCACAAAACACAGGGTCCACAACCCGGTCATCCACTTCAATTCACTTACAAGGACACATTACACATAACACATTATTCTTATGCCATTCTAGCCAAGCACCAAGACTCGATATATAATGTCTCTCGACCCCGAGCACAAAGCATTGTGATACTCCCGACAATATCACAATTAACGAAAACATCAACGTCATTCTCAAGATGAAAACCACAACTGGTAACCCGCGGCCGTACCCCTTAGTATCGACCCCCAGACATCCCGTCGGACACTCCGGGTAGGAAACCACTTCCGCGGCCGTACCCCTTAGTATCGACCCCCAGACATCCCGTCGGACACTCCAGGTGGAAGTTCATCCACACACGCACCCAAGTCCACTTCCGTGGCCGTACCCCTTAGTATCGACCCCCAGACATCCCGTCGGACACTCCGGGTGGAAGGAACAACACACACACACGTTCCAAAATCACAGTTGCAAACCACAAGCCTCGAAGGTCAATCACAGTATATATAGTCGAGGTACCTTACTAGAATGGCCAGTTCATCCAACATATACTCACGACCCAGAACTATATCAATTCACAAGGGAGCACAAGATTTCAACAGCACTGAATGACACAACCAATATCACACCACTCACATATTCATCCATAACCACGTGACTCCAAGCACATAATTTCACAAGAGAATTACACTTTACATTTACCGACACCATAATCATACATAATGACATCACACGAAAGTAAGGTAATCCTATACTCGTCACTAGCACACATATCCAACTAAGCATATTAATTCCCGACACACACGGTTCACCTTTACGAAAACCATGATGGTAAATATACCGATTCTTTTAAAAAATGGTTATAGATATTTATTTAGCACATATCGACACTTAGCAACCATTATATCCACAAAACACGTAATGTATGGGCAAGATACTTGCCTCGAATAACCACAACGCAGAGAATCGGCCGAAGTAGGTTGGCACGAACCGACTACGAACTCACCGACTCCACCGAACGACAATCCGCAATAAAGAACTACGAACGAAAACAATAACAACGAAAATGAATTCCAAAGTACGACCCAAAGTCGCTGAATTCAAAGAACAAATGACGAAAGTTCAAGCGTTTCCCCCAAAACGGCCAAGAACACGATTCGTCCCGACAAAGCACGAAAACTGAATTCCAAGTTGAAATATGGATATACAATCCATAGAATATGTTTAACAACATCATTTAACCATAATCGATCCATCAAAAATGGATGAAAAACGAGATTGAGGACAAATCCCCCAAAAAGTCAATTCGAAGGAAATCAAGAAATATACTTCGATTCGACGAAGAACAATGGATTAAATGATGTTAAACACAAGAATACTACCAAGATTAATCATACCCATCATGAATTAATCAATAATACGGAACGAATCGGACAAAAACGCAAAACCCCCCCCCCAAATTCACAAAATTAGGGTTCTAAGGAAGATTACCTTGATTCGCTGGATCAAAGGATGATAACGGATGATTGATTGATGATATGAACTCAAGAACTTCATGGATTTGTTGTTAAACAACATGGCTCCATGGTAAGATCACCCTCAGTCGCGGAAGAGAAGGAGAAGAAGGAGAAAAATGGCCAAAAACTCGTGAGCAGGACCATAAATAAGTGCGCACAGGTGCATGCGCACGAGGCCAAAAATGGCTCCCGGTGGTGGCGGTGTGCGCGGCGGCCGGCGTGTGCGCGGCACCCGTCTGATCGGTTTGGCGAAAAATGCCACAGAGTGTGCCGCGGCCTGCCGGCATGTGCCGCGGCCCACAGTGCGGCTGCTCGGCCGTGAGCCGCCGAGTACTACCGGCCGTGACTCGGCGGAGCCGCCGAACACTACCGGCCGTGACTCGGCCGATCTGGCCTGAGCCCCGCCGGCCATGACTCGGCCGGCCAACTCCGACGGCCCGAACGACCCCGAAACCCGAACACGAATGCGAATCGATGGTACGGTTACGAAGTACTCGCAAAGACGAATCTAAGAGCTAAGAGAACACACAATTCCGACCACTCGAAGGCTCGAAATTGACAACTAAGTAATTACCCAAAACTTTGGGAAATTACGAAAATGGCCCAAAACGTCCGAAAATCATACGCGATCGAAACACCAAACCAAAGCTCGCAACATGAATAATAACATTAAATGAACTTACGAGAAACTCGAAACAACAGTTTCGGACGAGATTCGCAAGAATCGAACTCAATAGCGGAAAAGTCGCTAAAAAGCTCGGAACTCAACAAAACGATACCGAAACGAACTCGGATGACAAAAAGTGCAGAATTAATCATTCTCGAAATGACGAAACGGTCATGAGCGAGTCGTCAAAACAGACTCCGGCCGAAAAAGAAATTTACCGAAAATCGAAAATTGCGGATATTACATTCTACCCTCCTTAAAAGAAGTTTCGTCCCGAAACTTAAAACAGGTAGGGAGAAACAATATCCCGCCAGGAAAACTCAACAAGATACGCAAGGAAACACATAACTTACGCCCATCGGCGAACGTTACAAGCGACGCAAAGGAATATACGGCGTGAAAACACGCTCCACGACGACCAACACAACGCCGCCGTTAGGGATATAATAAAACCAACAAGTGACAAGCGTCATCAACTGGATAATACAATCAAGTCAATTATCCGAACAATCACAAAACACAACGGATGAAAATCAATACGATTGACCAACCCAACGGTACATCAATCAAAACGCGAGCCAATCGCTGAACAAATACGGAATTCCACCGCCCAAGGTTTGGAAGATCGAAAACGAGACTAATTTTCCGAACTTGGAAAGGTCACAACGATATATAGATCAATTTGGGACAATATCAGAACTCGTTCGAATGACAAAGGTGGGAAACAACACCAGGTCAGAAGCATCAACGAACACAGTCGAGTCGATACGGTTGGACGAAACAGAAGAGAAAGAAAGAAAAATGTGGGTATTACATCATATCACCTTTAAAAGAGGTTTCGTCCCGAAACCTAAACAACGAGAGCGAAGTGATGGAATAGAAACCTTCCCGACCATACCCTCTTGGTCCACATCCGATCTTCATGGCCATTAGTATCGTGGTCACGAAAATGTCCTCTGCCCATCGGCATACTAAGCGGATTCCCACTCAATACGATTGCACAACTTCGCAAAATATTATATTAAAGTACCAACTCAGCACGACATATCACATAAGGTAACCAATAATAACTCGAAAAGAAAATCCACGAGGTATCCTTTTAAAGGAAATCTTTTGAAAATCCTTGGATTTGTATGCTTTTTTAAAATAAACTTTAAAAGTACTTTTGGTACCTCGGGTTGTTTCATCAAAACTTGCAAACAACATACTTTAACCGTCTCATTTGAAATCATTTGAAGTCATCATGCCTCTACGTATCATCATCACCGTTAACAACTAACAAGTTAACCATGCATGATCATCAAATCATTCTTACATACTCTAACATTTCCAAATCCGAGTTTGAACTTTACATCGAGTGAGATTTTTCATCTTTCACTATATATTTTTGAAAATAAAAATCGCATTGGTTTTTGAAATAAAATATTTTTACGGTGTGAAAGATTTTTGAAAATCATTCACTCGAATTATTTGAAAATGCAACAATACGTTAAAATCATTTTCGAAAATTTCTCCCAACACTTCACAAACATCAACGACGGTAAAATTTTACAAAATGTTCAAGGTACTTTAAAACAACTCTTTCAAATACCGTCGAGGTTTTATTTTAGAATCCTAGGCCGCCTCGCAAATTTCAAACAATTTCCAAAGTTCATACGAAGCCGTCGGCTAATCGCACTTGCACAAACTTATGAAAGTTTTAGAAAAGCGTGTTCGAACACACTCGCAGCAGACATGATTTATCAATTTTCCGAACCCAATCAATTATCACTTAGCGCAACGAAAAAAAATCATAACGCACATTCATACAAAACAGTTGTCATTACTTGACAACACACATAGAATACAGTCCCGGGTGATTGACTGCTAAGGTTAGGCCTAACGGCTAAAATAAATGTAGTTCCCTAGCCTCTGTCCAGACTGACTAACGCGCGCTACAACACATATTTAGCGTGCGCTATCCATGCTGCATTAGCGCGCGCTAGCCTTACACTTAGCGTGCGCTAACGGTTCTATTTTAGCAACATGATTGCGAACATATATACGACATTATTGGAATCGAAGGTCACAAATAAACAACAACGATATTCGAATCTCAAAGCCATCGATTCACATAATTACCGCACATCATGAGCAACCATCAAAAGGCAATTGTCATTCAAACCCGAAAAGTTAAAAGCAAGGGTCACGTCTTGAGTATATTTTGTAGAACTCATTTGAGTTCAAAACTCGTGTTTTGAAAACTTATAGTACACAGTGGAAAAGAATTATCAATAATTCGAGTTTTCAGAACTTTCAGCCTTGAGGTCAACATACGAAAATCAACTTTTTCCTCCCTTGGAGGACATTTTAAAAATTTTACGTGACTCCCCGAAAGGATTCGAAAACTTAAAATTCCAAGGTTTATACTCTTGCAAGAAAAACGATTTATACAAAGGTACATTCAGCAATATCATTCTACATTTTAGCGCAAGACGGGAATCAACAAATATATGTCACTTACTCATGATGCACCTTCAAATACTAACTACATAACACAGAATCACACAGGCTCGTATAGCTCGTGGTACAACCTCTAGTAGGGAGACTTACATCCACAGATCGCACGAAGATGATGGCTGCACCCTGATACTAATCACGGCCGACATTCCAAACGATGCGTCGCGACACGACATCAGTCAGACTCAATCTGACAAGACAAGACCCAACAATACACGACTGGACCCGACAGCCTAGGTTTCCGCAACCTAAAGCTCCGATACCATAAATTTAACACCCCAGTTTGAACCGGGAATATTACACGCCGCAGACCCTCTCCTCGAGGATCCACCAGGCTAGACATCAAAACAAC
Source organism: Orobanche coerulescens (assembly GCA_033398695.1). Taxonomy (NCBI): domain Eukaryota; kingdom Viridiplantae; phylum Streptophyta; class Magnoliopsida; order Lamiales; family Orobanchaceae; genus Orobanche; species Orobanche coerulescens. The sequence continues at coordinate 14,812,864 of CM065801.1, forward strand.
ACATTACATTACATACCGACGAATCAAAATAACGAACCAATAGACCGATTTGGTCTTTCGACACTGACTTACAAATAAAAATACATAAACTCATCCAGACTCATACCCACGCAAGGGTAAAATAATTACCACCACAAACAATAAGACAACGGAAAAGACAATACAATGGACTCCGACTAACTGAACCCAAAACTGGCCTTCGTGTGATTAGTATCATTCGTCTTTCATCATCCCTCGTACCGATCTTGTCTTTCTCCCAAAAACCTGCGTGTACCTGGACACAATATAGATATCCACCCCCCGATTACTCGGGGGTTAGCAAAACTCCACTGTTTCGCTAGTGCAAGTATAAAGTGCAAATACGAGCCATACACAACACATTTCGAGAATATAACGAAAGACTTCCCGAGATATATTTAGTTAAAAATAGTTCAAGTCTGTTAGGAATACTTGTTAGATTTTGATGATGTCATTAATTTAAAATCAAATGTTTATTAATTGGCAAATTGTAAGGAAGAACCAAATGAGTATCTTTCATAGGCCAAAATACGTTAAGTATAAAACTTGGCAAATTGTAAAGAAGAACCAAATGAGTATCTTCTGTAGGCCAAAGTTAGTTAGGCTGAAAATCGGCTAAGTACTAAAATACAGTCTAGTCCATCAGAGAAGTACAGCCGACTTCAATCAGAGTAGCCCTGGTCAACTAAAATTTATCAGAGAAGTTTGACCAGACTGCAGCCGAGGTACCTCAGGGAAGTCACCTGATCGGACAAGTCTCAAACAGTGAACAGTGAGAAGACCTACTGCAGAGATGTAAGCCGCACATCACCTACTCAACTACTGACTAGTACTCTAAGTCCACGTCGGCATGCTTTGAAAAGTGAAATATTACGGAAAGCTCACATGCAACGTGAAGAGACAAATTGGAGTGATTCCCGCAAAGATATGATTTAATTAAATCATCCCGACCCACCGTGAAGACTTTAATCCTTTTATATTCAAAAGATTCGGCGCTCACATGCGTAAGTCCTCACAACGGTCGGAAGATAAAATTAAATAATGGGAATCCAGCCTTGCCACGTCGTAAAAGATTAAACAATGAAGTCTCCCTCCAACGGACGGATTTGTTGATTTGCAACGGCTACAAGGAAGAAGCTCGAGATCGTGATCTATATATATCCGAAGATTTGAAACCGAGCAACTACATGTGCGAACATATACTCTAGCGATCAAAGCAAACAAAGCAATCTCAAGCAATCAAATAGCATCGTGAAAAGAGCAGATCCAAAAAGTTCATATTCAAGGAAGCTCTTAAGTTGGAGAAGACAAACACTCTTGTCTATAAATCTTGAGTACGGGTACTTCTTTGGTTGAAGTAAGAGACGTAAGGGCATCCGAGGATCGAGGATCAAGAGGTGCAAGGCGATCAGTGTATATACAACGCACGGATTTCCACCGTTGGAAGCTGTTGTAGTGTGTTGTGAATCACTGTAATATTTATCACTGGTTGAAAATTATAGTGAATTCATCTCCAACTGGTTTGGAGAAAAGTGGATTAGTAGAGGATTACCCCACCTCTGAGACCACTATAACTGCCTGTGTTATTTACTGTTTTACTGCATCATACTCTATCTGCTGCATACATTGTTAAGTGTTTCATTAAGATTAATTTATATTCGTCATCAGCTGACTTCCGCACTTATCCAAAAAACAAACGACTCCAAGTCATTTGTTTGACTATCAGCTGAAGAAACTCACTCTTCGGAAAAAGAGTTCAAGAGTTTCAACAAGTCTATTCACCCCCCCCCCCCCCCTCTAGACTTGTTCCTGGACGACTTGTGACCTACAAGTGGTATCGGAGAGGTTGGTTCATTTTTTTCACGAACTAGATCTTTACTAGATATATATCTTATCTCTCACTTTATAATGGAACACATGCACTCTAGACTACCTGTCTTTTCAGTTGACGAGTATGATCTCTGGAAGATAAGAATGCAGGCACACTTATCTTCAATCCATGACGACATGTGGTGCATCATTGAAGACGGTCCATTCATTTTTGAGAAGGACAACACAAATAGGAGATCGCAGCTGGGAGGCCCGAAAAGATTCCCTTGATGAGAACGGATTTGTCCCCCGAAGAGAGAAAGCTGGCCAATCTTGACAACAGGGCCAGAGATGTGCTATACCAAACTCTTGACAAATCCACAATGGTCAAGATCAAAAATTGTAAGAATGCCAAAGAGATTTGGTACACATTAGCTCTAATGTGTGAAGGAACAGAGCTGATCAAGGAAAACAAGTTGTCAATAGCTATCCAAAAGTTTGACAACTTTAAAATGAAGAATGGTGAATCAATAGACCAAGTGGACACAAGGTTCACTGAAATCATCAATGAGATCAACTCCCTGGGCAAAACCTATGGCAACAGGGAAATGGCACTAAAGGTCCTCAGATCTCTAAATCCCGAATGGAGCATGAAGGCTGTAGCTATGAGAGAGTCCAAAGACTGAATAAGATAAAAATTCGGGAGGTTCTCGATCTAAAGGCTTATGAGTTCGAGCTTCCAAGCTCATCCTCAATCGAGCTCTGCAGAGAAGGGAATCGCATTTGCACTGAGTCCCCTGCTAAGAGCTTATCGATGTGAAACCTCCAAATCCACTAGATTTTGAGGAAGAAATGGCTTTCATAATGCAAAGGTTCAGCAATTTTGAAAGAACTACTCCAAGTATAACAAAAACTAAAAGGAGAATCATAGAAGGAACCAGAAGTAAGGAAGCTGGAAAGTTGAATGCTACAACTGTCACAAAATAGGACACATTCAAATGGATTGTCCCGAGCTCAAGAAGGACGAAACCAAGAAGGAGGTGGGCAGAAAGGAAGACAGAAGAAAAGCTCTCATCGGAGAAGACCAGGAGCATGTCGAATCAAGCGGCGGTTTCTTTTCTGATGAAGACGAGGAGTATGATTGCCTGATGGCAAACTTGGCTGATGAAGAGGTAACCTCTAAACCTACCGGTTCAAATAATAGCTCAGCCATGTCACAAGATATGGATTTACATGAATCGGTAAATCAATTATTCAAAGATTTTGAAACACTTAAATCTGCACACCAAGCTGTATCAGCAGAGAAGACTCAGCTGCAAGATGAGAATAGGCAGCTGAAAAATGATTTCGAAAAACTCAGCCTAGATTTAAATAAGGTTGAGACAACTACAGCTGACTTTAAAAACCAGGCAAGTGTCAATACAGCTGAGATAGACCGGCTAAATATTTTACTTAAAGAAAAGTCAGCTGCACTTGCTCATGCCAAAGCTGAGTTTACTAAGGCGCACGTATAAATAAAACTCGGGCGCGAAATAACCTCCTGAAGGCATCTTCAACTCAGGCGAATGTGTACCTATAAAAGGTCATTATATACCAAATCAGGCCTTGGATATGATTCTCACACTCCCTCTAGTTCAAACCAAGTTTATCAAGGAGAAACAATGGTCTCATCACTGAGCCTGTATAAACCGATTTTCAAAAGCAGTAATAGCGAGTCAAACGTCTGAGTCTGCAATGTTACACTGCATACCCACCTAGACAGCGACTAAGCGGTGGCAAAAGCAAGCGGCCGCACAACATGCCCATTATTACCAACAACTCCCCAAAAATAGATTTCATAATGGGAGGGGCAGATGGAAACCTCAAGGTTATCCAAATTATCAAAATGAACAAGTGTTGAGACCACAAAGGTTTAACAAATGGTCTCAGCCTAGATTTAGAAATGGCCCACGCTACTTTGAGGAATATCCGGTATACAATCCAACCAGGAGATTTAGACCTCGACCACAGGCACCTTATAAGGGTTATAATAATAATAATAACAATTTCCATAATCCAAGGAGAAATCAATTCTCCAGGAAACCAACTAACCCCAAAGGACCCACACAAATTTGGGTACCTAAATCTCTGCTTGTTTAATTGCAGAAAAGGTGGAAGGACTACAACCACATCTCCTCAAGCTCAAATTTTGGAGGTGAAGAATGGTTTGTAGACTCCGGATGCTCAAGGCATATGACCGGGAACAAGAAGATGCTGACCAAATATATCAAAGAAAGAGGTCCCGATGTAACCTTTGGAGATAGCTCTAGAGGACAGACAAAAGGCTTTGGAGAGCTGCACCGAGGAAACATTGTAATATCCAAAGTTCATTATGTCAAAGGGCTCAAGTACAACCTCCGAGCATAAGCCGATTCTGCGGAGAAGAATCTAGTAGTCTTCACCATCTTGAAGTGTATGGTGATAGACATCTTATCTGGAGAAATAAAGCTACAAGGATTCAAGAAGAGATGTATACATGATTGATTGGAACACAGAACACCTAACTCCTGCTTTCTATCCAAGACAGAGGCGAGAATGGATGGTTTGTGGCACAAAAGACTATGTCACTGAACTTCAAAGCCATCAACAAGATTAGCTCTCGGAAGGCTGGTCGGAGGACTTCCAAATGAAGTATTCAAGAAGGAAGCACTCGTGATGCATGTCGAAGGGAAAGCGAGACCAAGGCATCGTTCAAGCCGATTCGGCTACAACGCTCACAACAAGGATCTTAGATCTACTCCACATGGATCTATTTGGTCCTATCAAACCAAGGACTTTGAGCGGAGAAAGCATGCACTTATAATTGTAGATGATTATTCAAGGTACACTTGGATCATTTTTGCTCAAGAAAAGTGAAACCACGACCAAGTTACGAGAGGCCGAGAAGGATCCGAATGAGAAATCCCTCTCCATAATCAAGATCGGATCGGATAGAGGAGGAGAGTTTCTCAACAAGGCGATAACCGATTTCAATGATCGAATGGGATCCGGATGAGCTCTGCGGCAGTGACGCCCACAGAATGGTGTTCTTGAAAGAAGGAACAGAACCACTGAAGGCGGCAAGGTCCATGATTGCGAGCGGACCTTCCCAAGAGGTTACAGGCTGAAGCTGTAACACACTGCCACACCTGCAGGAGTATGATAGTAGGGAGACATGGCAAAACTCCTATGAGGTTTGGAATAATAGAACTCCTCTTGTTGCTACTTTCATGTTTTTGGTTGTAAGTGTTTCATCCACAACAACGGTAAAACAAACTAAATGCTTTTGATGCTAAAGCGATGATGGTCTATTCATGGGATATTCCCAAAGAAGCAAGGCATATAGAGTTTTTAACAAAAGAACCTTAGTTGTGGAAGAAACACCCCATGTTGTTTTTGATGAATCTCTTGTTGAGTACGAAACAACTTGAGCAAATTGAGAACAAGCTCAAGTCGGCAAACCTTGAAGAAGTCATTGTACATGACATGGAATGGTGGACTCACTGCAGATCGGCTGATGACCCAACTGCGGTGATGAAGACCCAATGCAGATCGACAGATCATCAAACCTATCGATCCAATTGCTGCGGAAAGACCCGGCCAGCAGACAAAGACTCATCTGCGATTCGAGAACCAAAGCTGCAGATGACAAGCGTGGCGATCCGATTGCGGGCACGAAATCCAGCAGATGCGAGATAACCACCAAAGCAATCCAACAGGGGAACAAACCCGAGAAGAGGACGAGATCCCCAAATGGCTTAAGGATCATCAATTCAGCAAATCATCGGAAAGTTGGTGATGGAGTCAAGACAAGACGATCAACTCTACCAGCAGGAATGGCGATGTTCTCATGTTTCATGTCACAAATTGAACCCAAGACTACAGAACAAGCCTTGGAAGATTATTCATGGATTAATGCCATGCAAGAGGAATTGGAGCAGATGGAGAGAAACAAAGTTTGGGAACTAACAGACAGACCTGATCACAAGAAAGTTATTGGCACCAAATGGGTGTATAAAAACAAGAGTGATGAAGACGGAACTGTTGTTAGGAATAAAGCCAGACTCGTAGCAAAAGGATATGCACAGTGTGAGGGGATAGATTTTGATGAAACTTATGCACCTGTTGCAAGATTAGAAGCCATCAGACTATTCCTCGCATATGCTGCATTCAAGGATTTTGAAGTTTACCAGATGGATGTGAAAAGTGCGTTTCTGAATGGAGTCCTAGAAGAAGAAGTCTATGTAGAACAACCCCCAGGTTTTGTCAAAGGAGACAAAGTCTATAAGCTATTTAAGGCTCTGTATGGACTCAAGCAAGCACCGAGAGCATGGTATGAAACACTGTCTGTGTTTCTTGAGAAAAATGGATTTTGCAAGGGAAAAGTGGACAAGACCCTATTCAGAGTGGAACACGAAGGCCACATATTAATAGTTCAGATTTATGTGGATGACATCATATTCGGATCAACCAATCCAGAGCTATGCGAGAAATTCTCCAACCTCATGCAAGGAGAATTTGAGATGAGTATGATGGGAAAGCTTAACTTCTTTCTCGGATTACAAGTTAAGCAGATGGAAAAAGGAATTTTCATCAACCAAGCAAAGTATACCAGGGATCTTATCAAGAGATATGGAATGGAATCAGCCAAGCCCGCAAGAATCCCAATGAGCACAAGTACTCACCTGGATGCGAGGCAGGCGGGCATATCGGTGGACTCAACCCACTACAGAGGACTCATCGGATCTCTTCGTACCTCACCGCAAGCGTGCGGACATATCATATGCGGTTGGAGTGTGTGCAAGATTCCATCAAGCCGAAGCAATCACACCTAGATGCGGCCAAGAGAATAATTAAATACCTAAAGTCTACAATTAATGTTGGGTGTGGTATCCAAAGGATGACAACTTGAGCTATCAGATACTCGGATGCGGATTTCGCAGATGCAAAATCAATAGGAAGAGCACTAGTGGAACGTGTCAATTCCTAGGAACCGGTGATATCTGGTTTAGCAAGAAGCGTGTTTCTAACTCTATCTCCACTCAGAGTCGAATACCTAGTGCAGTGGTAGTTGTGCACAAATTCTATGGATCAGACAACAGTTAAGGGACTACAATATTATTGCCAACGAAGTTCCAATATGGTGTGACAACAATAGTGCTATTGCAATAACCAACAATCCGGTTTTGCACTCAAGGACGAAGCACATTGACGTTAAGCACCATTTCATTCGAGACCATGTGCTTAACAAAAGGGTTAGAGTTGAAAGAGTCAGCACAGACTACCAAATAGCTGACATCTTCACCAAACCATTGCCAGAAGAAAGATTCCTAGAGCTTAGCAGAGACCTTGGATTACTAGATTGGGAATCTAGTTCTGAAGCAAGTTGAAGGAAGGACGGACCCTCAGAATCAGCCTAAGCTGATACATGCGAGAAGACGAAGGCCAGACGAAGCAACTTAGCTGTACAGAATACCAGGCGAGAAGTCAAACTCACCTGTTGCAGAGTGGTCAACAGTCAACGAAATCAGACCAGCTAAGTTCTCTAAACTGACCTCTAATTTTTAATTAATATCTGCCACATTTATAAATATTATTTTGGCTAAAATGGCATTTAAAATATACACCTTTATAAGCCAAGTGGCAATTTTAAATACACGCGTCTCACGCCTATTTAATTAACCTCTACGGTGGCCAATCAGAATCAACCGTCAAATTTTAAATGGGGCCACCGATTCAAATTTGAAATTCAAAAGAATATGAAAAGGCGTACCACCGTTTAAATTTATAATAAACTAATCCAAACGTCCTTTCATCTTCTTTATAAGGAAGAAAACCTTTCACTTTCCTCTTTACGCGTTCAAGAACCCTAGAATTTACAGAGCAAAATATACACTAAAAATCCAAAAATCTTTTTTGCAGAAATGGCATCTCTTGAAGGAGTAAACTTGAAGGCGATGAAGGACCAAGTCATCTTCTCCATGGTCGTCGACTTCGAAGGTTTATTGGAAGCGAATCTAGAGGACTTCGATATGCTCAACTTAATCCGGGCGATGAAGCTGAACGGAATCTACCCGTTTCTCGACATCAACCCACAACATTTGTTCAAGGAAGATGTCGTCGAACTTTATCGTAATGCCTCTCTGATTCAGCACGGGATTAACAGCTCAGTCGGCGGAGTTCCTATCACCATAGATCGAGAGAAGATCCGTTCCGTATTCGGGATGAAACATCGCGGATTAGCGGTCGAAGCTCTTAAACAATCACCCGCCGAAACCTGGAAGACGATCAAAATCGAAAATATCCCTGAGAAGTTGAAGTTCACAGCGAAGAGGAATGAGTTGAAAAGGATTTATCGAGTCGCTTTGGACATCACAAACAAGATAGTGATGGGGATGGCAGGAAGCTATGACCAACTGTCATCATCCAAATTCATGGTGTTGGTTGCGTTGATCCAAGAAGAAGAAGTTGATTGGGCGGACTATATTTTCAGGCAACTTGTTCGCGAGGTGAACAAAGTCGAATGGCTTGAAGGTGAGAAGAAATTCAAAACTAAGTTGGCGTTCGGAACGCATCTTAGTTGGTTGTTGGAGAAAATCGGAGTGGCTAAAGGAAATATTGACCCTTTCCACCCGAACAAGAGGCTAGGTCACATGGACCATGACAAGAAGAAGGTTGGAGTCACTGGGAGAGCAGCCCAGTTGTTGAAGGATTTGCCAGACTCAAGCTATTGTCCAAGATACGATTTATCAGACTCGGACCAACTGCGGTGAGATCGGACTGCAATCGAGTCGAGAATGAGTCGACGATACACCAATTGCCATCCGATTCAAGAGACGGGACCCGGCCCAAGGACCTTCCAACCTGCAGTCATCACCTGAACCCTCTCCAAAGAGGCCAAGGAAGTCTGCGATTCGGCGAGGAGAGCACTGAGCACCATACCACCATCACCCAGTCACGGTTCATCATCCGACTGCACTGCACTGATACCGAAACTCGAATTGTACCCGTTATTACACCTCCAGTGTACATAACCGAAGAAGAGGAAGCAGGTCTTGTTATCTCTATCCCTGAAGCAGATTACACTTTCAACCTTTTAGAAAATAATACTTTTAATCTCTCTATTGAGCAACTTCAGCTTGTCAAACCACAAGCAGAAAAACACTCTTTTGTAAATATTTTTAAAGAGTGGAAAACTCTCAAAACCATGTCTTTTACAAATTTTCAAACCTTTGTTGAAACTAGTGGTTGGGAATATCCCCAAGCCACTGAGGATGTTCTGACTAATTTTTGCAAAGAGTCAGATTTAGTTTTACTCCTCCAGGATAACTGGTTCATGTCACACTTTGAGACAAACATGGACCACTTTATCCACTCTATTATGTTAAGTATTTTTAATGGTGACTTTGGAGAGGAGGAAGAGGAGGAAGTAGAACAGGAGATTAGGATTGAAGAAATTAATGGAGACAATGAAGTTATCAATTTGGTTGAAGAGGATGAAGAAGAAAAAGAATCTGAAGAAAATATACCAGTTGAAAAACAAACAGAGGAGATTGAGAAAACAGAAGAAGTTGCTGATGAAGGAAATGAGGAAGAAGGAGAAGAAGTAGAGCAGGAAAAAGATGAAGAAGATAAGGAGGATGAAGATGATGAAGGAGAAAAGAAAGAGAAAGATGATGATAAAGATGATGATGATGATGATGATGATGATGATGATAATGATGATGGAGGTGAAGGAGGAGCAGAACAAGAAAAGGAAGAAGAAAAAGAAAAAGATGAGGAAAAACAGAAAGAAAAATCTGGAGAAGAAGAAAAAGAAAAATCTGGAGAAGAAGAAGGGAAAGAAGGAGAGAGAGAAGGAGCCAAAGAGCCAGAGCCAGAGGCAGCTCATGCAGCTGCAGATAGGATTGTTGTGCCTGCCAGGTACACCAGCCTAGATGCGTAGTGGCGAAGACTCAGTCGGGGACCCCGGAGAAAACCTAATCTGACCTACCTGCTGCAGCCAGGAGCCTGCAGTCTAGTGGCTCCCTTGCTGAAGGATCAGGAGAACACTCCCCATCAGCTCAGTTATCACCTACCATGACTGAGCTGATCAAGCAAATTGTCAAAGACACCATTGGGGAGCTGCTGTCAACTCAGGTCACTCCTGACCTTCAGACCATAAATGCCAAGATTGACACCCTACTTCAGAGAGATCCCTCGGCCTCCTCCTCCTACAAACAACGAATGCCTTTTGGCATGTCTGATTGGATGAGCCGCATGGAACAACAGTTGACAACCCTTATTGATCTTTGGCAAAAGGGAAGAGAGGATTCAGGAAGAGAGAGAAATCGAAGTAAGAAGAAGCAAGATGTCCCTCAGATTGAAGGACCCTCTAGCCTAAAGAGGAAGGAAGTCAGAGATCAAGAAGACCAGGCTGACCAGCCTGTAGGAAAAAGAACAAGGACCAGAAGCGGCATTGAACCTACTCTTGAATGGGAAGGGTTGGAGCTATGGTATGTTGAGGATTTATGCCCATTTGAAGCTCTTGAAATGTGGGGAGTCGCTAGGAAAAGGTTCATCGAGACTATTATGTCTGGGAACTACTTCAAGATGACAAACTCTCCCCACAGAGATTTTCATAAACTGGATGGAAGAAGTTCATCCTTAGCTTTGGGTCATTCTCAAGAAGCACGCTAAAGATCAAAAAGCTTTTCCCATGATCCCTCCATTCGTAGTGAAGAAGCACCAATCCGTATGGATGGTGAACTTGATGAGCTACAACTTGAAGGAAATCAAGCTAGTGTGCCTTGAGAACAAATTCAGATCTCGGCGGGAGCAGGATTTCGCGGACTCGTGGTGAAAAGAAAATATGGCCTTGCTCCGGTCAAGGTAAGACCTATCGGAGCCAAACCATTCAAGCACACAAGCGGCTATTCGAAGAGGCAGAGGAAGAGGCAGATGACCTTAGCTATTTTTCTTACTTGTAATTTATTTTCTGTACTTAAAACATTCTTGTAAAATTTCAATGAAGTCAGAAAATTTTATGAACAGTCTGTTGAATGACAATTTTCCAGTTGTCTCAATATTAGACTGATTTCAGTTTTTGTCTCGCACCTAAGTGCAGACTTGGCCATTTGATTTCTTACTTAGTTTTGCCATCATCAAAATAGGGGGAATTTGTTAGGAATACTTGTTAGATTTTGATGATGTCATTAATTTAAAATCAAATGTTTATTAATTGGCAAATTGTAAGGAAGAACCAAATGAGTATCTTCCATAGGCCAAAATACGTTAAGTATAAAACTTGGCAAATTGTAAAGAAGAACCAAATGAGTATCTTCTGTAGGCCAAAGTTAGTTAGGCTGGAAAAAAAAAAAAAAAAAAAGTTAGTTAGGCTGAAAATCGGCTAAGTACTAAAATACAGTCTAGTCCATCAGAGAAGTACAGCCGACTTCAATCAGAGTAGCCCTGGTCAACTAAAATTTATCAGAGAAGTTTGACCAGATGCGGTAAGGTACCTCGGGAAGTCACGATCGGACAAGTCTCAAACGGTGAGCAGTAGAGAAGACCTACCTGCAGAGATGTAAGCTGCACATCAGCCTACTCAACTACAGCCTAGTACTCCAAGTCCACGTCAGCATGCTTTGAAAAGTCAAATATTACGGAAAGCTCACATGCAACGTGAAGAGACAAATTGGAGTGATTCCATAAAAGATATGATTTAATTAAATCATCGACCCACCATGAAGACTTTAATCCTTTTATATTCAAAAGATTCGGCGCTCACATGCGAAGTCCTCACAACGGTCGGAAGATAAAATTAAATAATGGGAATCCACCTTGCAACGTTCAGAAAAGATTAAACAATGAAGTCTCCCTCCAACGGACGGATTTGTTCAGATTTGCAACGGCTACAAGGAAGAAGCTCGAGATCGTGATCTATATATATCGAAGATTTGAAACGAGCAACTAAGTGCGAACATATACTCTAGCGATCAAAGCAAACAAAGCAATCTCGAGCAATCAAATAGCATCGTGAAAAGAGCGAGATCCAAAAGTTCATATTCAAGGAAGCTCTTAAGTTGGAGAAGACAAACACTCTTGTCTATAAATCTTGAGTACGGGGTACTTCTTTGGTTGAAGTAAGAGGCGTAAGGGCATCAGGATCAAGGATCAAGAGGTGCAAGGCGATCAGTGTATATACAACGGCACGGATTTCCACCGGTTGGAAGTCATTGTAGTGTGTTGTGAATCAACTGTAATATTTATCACCGGTTGAAAATTATAGTGAATTCATCTCCAAGTAGTTTAGAGAAAAGTGGATTAGTAGAGGATTACCCCACCTCCGAGACCACTATAAGCCTGTGTTATTTCTTTGTTTCTTGCATCATACTCTATCTGCTGCATACATTGTTAAGTGTTTCATTAAGATTAATTTATATTCGTCATCAGCTGACTTCCGCACTTATCCAAAAAACAAACGACTCCAAGTCATTTGTTTGACTATCAGCTGAAGAAACTCACTCTTCGGAAAAAGAGTTCAAGAGTTTCAACAAGTCTATTCACCCCCCCCCCCCCCTCTAGACTTGTTCCTGGACGACTTGTGACCTACAAAGTCTTGGAAGCAGAAACGAAGCAAGCAAGCATTTTGAAAACATTTCCAAATCTTGGGAGTTTTGAAAACATTAGAAATTGAAAAGTTCTTAATTCCTCGAAAGTCATTTAGGGTCACAGCCCCAAAGTTCATTTTTCGAAATGCAAATCCGTTTAACAAAACACGGGGTCCACGACCCAAACGTTCCGGTCACAAAACACAGGGTCCACGACCCGGTCATCCACTTCAATTCACTTACAAGGACACATTACACATAACACATTATTCTTATGCCATTCTAGCCAAGCACCAAGACTCGATATATAATGTCTCTCGACCCCGAGCACAAAGCATTCTGATACTCCGGACAATATCACAATTAACGAAAACATCAACGTCATTCTCAAGATGAAAACCACAACTGGTAACCCGCGGCCGTACCCCTTAGTATCGACCCCCAGACATCCCGTCGGACACTCCGGGTGGGAAACCACTTCCGCGTCCGTACCCCTTAGTATCGACCCCCAGACATCCCGTCGGACACTCTGGGTGGAAGTTCATCCACACACGCACCCAAGTCCACTTCTGTGGCCGTACCCCTTAGTATCGACCCCCAGACATCCCGTCGAACACTCCGGGTGGAAGGAACAACACACACACACGTTCCAAAATCACAGTTGCAAACCACAAGCCTCGAAGGTCAATCACAGTATATATAGTCGAGGTACCTTACTAGAATGGCCAGTTCATCCAACATATACTCACGACCCAGAACTATATCAATTCACAAGGGAGCACAAGATTTCAACAGCACTGAATGACACAACCAATATCACACCACTCACATATTCATCCATAACCACGTGACTCCAAGCACATAATTTCACAAGAGAATTACACTTTACATTTACCGACACCATAATCATACATAATGACATCACACGAAAGTAAGGTGATCCTATACTCGTCACTAGCACACATATCCAACTAAGCATATTAATTCCCGACACACACGGTTCACCTTTACGAAAACCATGATGGTAAATATACCGATTCTTTTAAAAAATGGTTATAGATATTTATTTAGCACATATCGACACTTAGCAACCATTATATCCACAAAACACGTAATGTATGGGCAAGATACTTGCCTCGAATAACCACAACGCAGAGAATCGGACGAAGTAGGTTGGCACGAACCGACTACGAACTCACCGACTCCACCGAACGACAATCCACAATAAAGAACTACGAACGAAAACAATAACAACGAAAATGAATTCCAAAGTACGACCCAAAGTCGCTGAATTCAAAGAACAAATGACGAAAGTTCAAGCGTTTCCCCCAAAACGGCCAAGAACACGATTCGTCCCGACAAAGGACGAAAACGGAATTCCAAGTTGAAATATGGATATACAATCCATAGAATATGTTTAACAACATCATTTAACCATAATCGATCCATCCAAAATGGATGAAAAACGAGATCGAGGACAAATCCCCCAAAAAGTCAATTCGAAGGAAATCAAGAAATATACTTCGATTCGACGAAGAACAATGGATTAAATGATGTTAAACACAAGAATACTACCAATATTAATCATACCCATCATGAATTAATCAATAATACGGAACGAATCGGACAAAAACGCAAAAACCCCCCAAATTCACGAAATTAGGGTTCTAAGGAAGATTACCTTGATTCGCTGGATCAAAGGATGATAACGGATGATTGATTGATGATATGAACTCAAGAACTTCATGGATTTGTTGTTAAACAACATGGATCCATGGTAAGATCACCCTCGCGGAAGAGAAGGAGAAGAAGGAGAAAATGGCGAAAACCCGTGCAGGACCATAACAGCCGCACAGCATGCCGCTGCCTGGGAGTGTGCCGCGCACAGGCCAAAAATGGCTCCAAGTGGTCGGCAGGTGCCGCGGCCTGACGACGCAGCCGCGGCACCCGGCATCGGTTTGGCCAAAAATGCCACAGTGTGCCGCGGCCCTACGGCATGTGCCGCGGCCCACGCGGCTGCTCGGCCAGAGAGCCGAGTACTACCGGCCGTGACTCGCCGGAGCCGCCGAACACTACCGCCGTGACTCGCCAAGGCCGCCCGGGCCTGCATCGCCCGGCCATGACTCGGCCGGGTCCAACTCCGACGGCCCGAACGACCCCGAGACCCGAACCTGAATGCGAATCGATGGTACGGTTACGACGTACTCGCAAAGACGAATCTAAGAGCTAAGAGAACACACAATTCCGACCACTCGAGGGCTCGAAATTCGACAACAGAAGTAATTACCCAAAACTTTGGGAAATTACGAAAATGGCCCAAAACGTCCGAAAATCATACGCGATCGAAACACCAAACCAAAGCTCGCAACATGAATAATAACATTAAATGAACTTACGAGAAACTCGAAACAACAGTTTCGGACGAGATTCGCAAGAATCGAACTCAAGAGCGGAAAAGTCGCTAAAAAGCTCGGAACTCAACAAAACGATACCGAAACGAACTCGGATGACAAAAAGTGCAGAATTAATCATTCTCGAAATGACGAAACGGTCATGAGCGAGTCGTCAAAACGGACTCCGGCCGAAAAAGAAATTTACCGAAAATCGAAAATTGCGGATATTACATTCTACCCTCCTTAAAAGAAGTTTCGTCCCGAAACTTAAAACAAGTAGGGAGAAGCAATATCCCGCCAGGAAAACTCAACAAGATACGCAAGGAAATGCGTAACTTACGCCCATCGGCGAACGTTACAAGCGACGCAAAGGAATATACGGCGTGAAAACACGATCCACGACGACCAACACAACGCCGCCGTTAGGGATATAATAAAACCAACAAGTGACAAGCGTCATCAACTGGATAATACAATCAAGTCAATTATCCGAACAATCACAAAACACAACGGATGAAAATCAATACGATTGACCAACCCAATGGTACATCAATCAAAACGCGAGCCAATCGCTGAACAAATACGGAATTCCACCGCCCAAGGTTTGGAAGATCGAAAACGAGACTAATTTTCCGAACTTGGAAAAGTCATAACGATATATAGATCAATTTGGGACAATATCAGAACTCGTTCGAATGACAAAGGTGGGAACCAACACCAGGTCAGAAGCATCAACGAACACAGTCGAGTCGATACGGTTGGACGAAACAGAAGAGAAAGAAAGAAAAATGTGGGTATTACATCATATCACCTTTAAAAGAGGTTTCGTCTCGAAACCTAAACAACGAGAGCGAAGTGCTGGAATAGAAACCTTCCCGACCATACCCTCTTGGTCCACATCCGATCTTCATGGCCATTAGTATCGTGGTCACGTCAATGTCCTCTGCCCATCGGCATACTAAGCGGATTCCCACTCAATACGATTGCACAACTTCGCAAAATATTATATTAAAGTACCAACTCAGCACGACATATCACATAAGGTAACCAATAATAACTCGAAAAGAAAATCCACGAGGTATCCTTTTAAAGGAAATCTTTTGAAAATCCTTGGATTTGTATGCTTTTTTAAAATAAACTTTAAAAGTACTTTTGGTACCTCGGGTTGTTTCATCAAAACTTGCAAACAACATACTTTAACCATCTCATTTGAAATCATTTGAAGTCATCATGCCTCTACGTATCATCATCACCGTTAACAACTAACAAGTTAACCATGCATGATCATCAAATCATTCTTACATACTCTAACATTTCCAAATCCGAGTTTGAACTTTACATCGAGTGAGATTTTTCATCTTTCACTATATATTTTTGAAAATAAAAATCGCATTGGTTTTTGAAATAAAATATTTTTACGGTGTGAAAGATTTTTAAAAATCATTCACTCGAATTATTTGAAAATGCAACAATACGTTAAAATCATTTTCGAAAATTTCTCCCAACACTTCACAAACATCAACGACGGTAAAATTTTACAAAATGTTCAAGGTACTTTAAAACAACTCTTTCAAATACCGCCGAGGTTTTATTTTAGAATCCTAGGCCGGCTCGCAAATTTCAAACAATTTCCAAAGTTCATACGAAGCCGCCGGCTAATCGCACTTGCACAAACTTATGAAAGTTTTAGAAAAGCGTGTTCGAACACACTCGCAGCAGACATGATTTATCAATTTTCCGAACCCAATCAATTATCACTTAGCGCAACGAAAAAAATCATAACGCACATTCATACAAAACAGTTGTCATTACTTGACAACACACATAGAATACAGTCCCGGGTGATTGACTGCTAAGGTTAGGCCTAACGGCTAAAAGAAATGTAGTTCCCTAGCCTCTGTCCAGACTGACTAACGCGCGCTACAACACATATTTAGCGTGCGCTATCCATGCTGCATTAGCGCGCGCTAGCCTTACACTTAGCGTGCGCTAACGGTTCTATTTTAGCAACATGATTGCGAACATATATACGACATTATTGGAATCGAAGGTCACAAATAAACAACAACGATATTCGAATCTCAAAGCCATCGATTCACATAATTACCACACATCATGAGCAACCATCAAAAGGCAATTGTCATTCAAACCCGAAAAGTTAAAAGCAAGGGTCACGTCTTGAGTATATTTTGTAGAACTCATTTGAGTTCAAAACTCGTGTTTTGAAAACTTATAGTACACAAAGGGAAAAGAATTATCAATAATTCGAGTTTTCGAACTTTCAGCCTTGAGGTCAACATACGAAAATCAACTTTTTCCTCCCTTGGAGGACATTTTAAAAATTTTACGTGACTCCCCGAAAGGATTCGAAAACTTAAAATTCCAAGGTTTATACTCTTGCAAGAAAAACGATTTATACAAAGGTACATTCATCAATATCATTCTACATTTTAGCACAAGACGGGAATCAACAAATATATGTCACTTACTCACGATGCACCTTCAAATACTAACTACATAACACAGAATCACACAGGCTCGTATAGCTCGTGGTACAACCTGTAGTAGGGAGACTTACATCCACAGATCGCACGAAGATGATGGCTGCACCCTGATACTAATCACGGCCGACATTCCAAACGACGCGTCGCGACACGACATCAGTCAGACTCAATCTGACAAGACAAGACCCAACAATACACGACTGGACCCGACAGCCTAGGTTTTCACAACCTAAAGCTCTGATACCATAAATGTAACACCCCCAGTTTGAACCGGGAATATTACACGCCGCAGACCCTCTCCTCGAGGATCCACCAGGCTAGACATCAAAACAACACATTACATTACATACCGACGAATCAAAATAACGAACCAATAGACCGATTTGGTCTTTCGACACTGACTTACAAATAAAAATACATAAACTCATCCAGACTCATACCCACGCAAGGGTAAAATAATTACCACCACAAACAATAAGACAGCGGAAACGACAATACAATGGACTCCGACTAACTGAACCCAAAACTGGCCTTCGTGTGATTAGTATCATTCGTCTTTCATCATCCCTTGTATCGATCGTGTCTTGCTCCCGAAAACCTGCGTGTACCTGGACACAATACAGATATCCACCCCCCGATTACTCGGGGGTTAGCAAAACTCCACTGTTTCGCTAGTACAAGTATAAAGTGCAAATACGAGCCATACACAACACATTCCGAGAATATAACGAAAGACTTCCCGAGATATATTTAGTTAAAAATAGTTCAAGTCTTGGAAGCAGAAACGAAGCAAGCAAGCATTTTGAAAACATTTCCAAATCTCGGGAGTTTTGAAAACATTAGAAATTGAAAAGTTCTTAATTCCTCGAAAGTCATTTAGGGTCACAGCCCCAAAGTTCATTTTTCGAAATGCAAATCCGTTTAACAAAACACGGGGTCCACGACCTAACCGTTCCGGTCACAAAACACAGGGTCCAGGACCCGGTCATCCACTTCAATTCACTTACAAGGACACATTACACATAACACATTATTCTTATGCCATTCTAGCCAAGCACCAAGACTCGATATATAATGTCTCTCGACCCCGAGCACAAAGCATTGTGATACTCCGGACAATATCACAATTAACGAAAACATCAACGTCATTCTCAAGATGAAAACCACAACTGGTAACCCACGGCCGTACCCCTTAGTATCGACCCCCAGACATCCCGTCGGACACTCCGGGTGGGAAACCACTTCCGCGGCCGTACCCCTTAGTATCGACCCCCAGACATCCCGTCGGACACTCCGGGTGGAAGTTCATCCACACACTCACCCAAGTCCAATTCCGTGGCCGTACCCCTTAGTATCGACCCCCAGACATCCCGTCGGACACTCCGGGTGGAAGGAACAACACACACACACGTTCCAAAATCACAGTTGCAAACCACAAGCCTCGAAGGTCAATCACAGTATATATAGTCGAGGTACCTTACTAGAATGGCCAGTTCATCCAACATATACTCACGACCCAGAACTATATCAATTCACAAGGGAGCACAAGATTTCAACAACACTGAATGACACAACCAATATCACACCACTCACATATTCATCCATAACCACGTGACTCCAAGCACATAATTTCACAAGAGAATTACACTTTACATTTACCGACAACATAATCATACATAATGACATCACACGAAAGTAAGGTGATCCTATACTCATCACTAGCACACATATCCAACTAAGCATATTAATTCCCGACACACACGGTTCACCTTTACGAAAACCATGATGGTAAATATACCGACTCTTTTAAAAAATGGTTATAGATATTTATTTAGCACATATCGACACTTAGCAACCATTATATCCACAAAACACGTAATGTATGGGCAATATACTTGCCTCGAATAACCACAACGCAGAGAATCGGCCGAAGTAGGTTGGCACGAACCGACTACGAACTCACCGACTCCACCGAACGACAATCCGCAATAAAGAACTACGAACGAAAACAATAACAACGAAAATGAATTCCAAAGTACGACCCAAAGTCGCTAAATTCAAAGAACAAATGACGAAAGTTCAAGCGTTTCCCCCAAAACGGCCAAGAACACGATTCGTCCCGACAAAGCACGAAAACGGAATTCCAAGTTGAAATATGGATATACAATCCATAGAATATGTTTAACAACATCATTTAACCATAATCGATCCATCAAAAATGGATGAAAAATGAGATCGAGGACAAATCCCCCAAAAAGTCAATTCGAAGGAAATCAAGAAATATACTTCGATTCGACGAAGAACAATGGATTAAATGATGTTAAACACAAGAATACTACCAAGATTAATCATACCCATCATGAATTAATCAATAATACGGAACGAATCGGACAAAAACGCAAAAACCCCCCAAATTCACGAAATTAGGGTTCTAAGGAAGATTACCTTGATTAGCTGGATCAAAGGATGATAACGGATGATTGATTGATGATATGAACTCAAGAACTTCATGGATTTGTTGTTATAAAACATGGCTCCATGGTAAGATCACCCTCAGTCGCGGAAGAGAAGGAGAAGAATGAGAAAAATGGCAAAAAAACCCGTGTGCAGGACCATAAATAGGCTGCAGAGTGTGCCGCGGCCCAGCGGGAGTGTGCCGCGGCACAAGGCCAAAAATGGCTCTCAGTGGTCGGCAGTGTGCCGCGGCCCGGCCGACGTGTGCCGCGGCACCCGGTACAGTCGGTTTGGCCGAAAAATGCCACAGAGTGTGCCGCGGCCCTGCCGGCATGTGCCGCGGCCCACGGTGCGGCCTGCTCGGCCAGGAGCTGCCGAGTACTACCGGCCGTGACTCGGCCAGAAGCTGCCGAACACTACCGGCCGTGACTCGGCCAGTGCCGGCCTGGGCCCAGACTGCCCGGCCATGACTCGGCCGGGGCCAACTCCGACGGCCCGAACGACCCCGAAACCCGAACCTGAATGCGAATCGATGGTACGGTTATGACGTACTTGCAAAGACGAATCTAAGAGATAAGAGAACACACAATTCCGACTACTCGAAGGCTCGAAATTCGACAATGGAAGTAATTACCCAAAACTTTGGGAAATTACGAAAATGGCCCAAAACGTCCGAAAATCACGATACGCGATCGAAACACCAAACCAAAGCTCGCAACATGAATAATAACATTAAATGAACTTACGAGAAACTCGAAACAACAGTTTCGGACGAGATTCGCAAGAATCGAATTCAAGAGCGGAAAAGTCGCTAAAAAGCTCGGAACTCAACAAAACGATACCGAAACGAACTCGGATGACAAAAACTGCAGAATTAATCATTCTCGAAATGACGAAACGGTCATGAGCGAGTCGTCAAAACGGACTCCGGCCAAAAAAGAAATTTACCGAAAATCGAAAATTGCGGATATTACATAATGTGTAAGAAATAAGAGACCCGTTGATTTTGTTGACGGGTCTCTAAAAGTGTAAAAACTTAAGAGACCTGTTGTTTAACCCAACCGGTCTCTTCTTTTCTTCTTCAGATTAGGGCTAACACTTGCTAAATACACGATATCGCCGCGGTCTTCTTCCTTTAAGCGGCAGAAAGAAAACCCTTCTTCTGCAAGAGGTCGCTATTATCCCTAGTGCCTCCGCAATAATATCACCGGGTTCTCGACCCATTTGATGAAGCGTATACAAAGAGGACCCGTTCGAGGCATCTCCATCTTGCTCCTTCTTTCTACCCGATCTCCCACCTTCTTTCTCCCCTTCTTCGGCTTTTCCATCTTCGCCTGAGTTTCGCCGCGATTGCCATCTTCTGGAGCTTCGCCGCCGCCATCTTCTGGAGCTTCGCCGTCCCGGTATTTTTTTTTCCCTATTTTCATATTTGCTTCAGTTTCTTCATTATAATCTGACTGAAATAATTTATGTGATTGAATGAGTTAACAAGTTAACAATTCTCGTCCTATTTGTTCTCATATTTTTTTATTGAATGTGACCTAGGCTATAGTTCTCATATTTTTTGAGCAGCCTGCAGCCCCCATCTTGAATCATTCCGATTGAACGAATTTTGAATCATTAAAAGTTGAATCATTTTGAATCGTTCAACTACCATTAAAGGTTAAACGAATTTTCAACCTTTGTTGCTGAGGTCTATAGAATGATTTACCATGTTGATTTTAGTATTAATATGCAGAAAAGATCTTAAGGACGCTGTTGTCCAAAGAGAAAGTTGATGAACGATCAAAATTTATGGAGCTTGCGACAATGACGAAAGGATACAGTGGAAGTGATTTCAAGGTTTATTTATACTGCTTTTGGTTTTAATTAGAATTGATTGCTTTACATTATTTTTTAACAAAAAAAATCGGCAAGTAGAACTTGTACATAACTGCTGCTTATCGGCCAGGTCGAGTTAATACTGCAGAAGAGGCTAAAAGATAGAGTAAACACTATACTCATAATAACTAGCTAGTTTACGTATATTTGTTTATATTATTCTGACTTGTTCCTTTAACATGTTGTTTAAACTAGGAAAAGAAGCATATTACTGAGGTCGGAGACAATTCAGATAAGAAAGAAAGGGTAATCACCATCGGACCATTGAATACGGAATATTTTGAGGAAGCAAAAAATCTGTTAAAAAAGCTTGTTCTTTTTTCTTTTTCTGATTATGCAGCCATATACACATCTTCTCTGTCAAGACCACATTAAAATCTTATTCGTAAATTCAGTAAGTCGAGTTATGAACCATCTTGTAGCAAGATGAGCATGTTCCGTCATGCACTTTACTGTCTTAAAGTTGGTAAAGCGTGTGCGCGTTGTCTAAAGATACTTTGTCCACATGCCACAGGTTGCTGCTAGCTTCGCAGCTAAAGGGTCGGCAACGTCAGAGTTGAAACAATGGAATGATTCGTATGGCAAAGGAGGTTCAAGGAAGAAGGAACAACTATCTTGTTTCTTGTAAGATGCTGCCCAAGTGGAAGCATACATCAGACACTTGATTAATTGATTTGTTTCTTCAGTTTACTTGATATGGTCCATAATGTTGGGTTTTTTTTTGTTGGAATAGTCTAACTTTACTACCCTCCGTCTCAGTCGAAGTGCAACATTTAAAGTAAAATTTGTGTATTTTACATCATATTTTCAAATTGACATGATAAAATAATATTAATGTTAATATATGTTGATTTACCATGTTGATTTAAACGAATCTTCGTATATGTGGAACTTTCTGCTTATTTTGAATTTTCTTGTTGCAGTCTGAACTTGAAAATCTGGCATTTATGCACATAAATCCTCAAGATCATGCAAAAATCAAGAGAACAGTTCCAGAGCTTTATAGAGAAAATGAAAAAGACCTGAAAGAGGTAGTTTTGCTTGTTTGGTATACTAACTGGATCTACTAGTGTAAATGAAAAAGACCCGAATAGGATTGGTAATGATCGATTCTTGGACCTTATGAATGTGAAAACCGAAATTCGGCCCGTGTGCAAGGAACTTTACAAGTAATTTGTAGATTTTTCTTATACTTTATGTACCTTATACCGGGTATATATAGTTTTATGTTTTCATTTATTCTTTAGTTTCTAGCCTATTCTTTCCTTCACATAACATCATTCAGATGGAAGTTGTTCTAGTGTAGGCAATGCTAAGTCAATCTATTTTAACAATTTGAGATGACAAAGAATTTGATTTATGGTATCATCTTGTCTTTTCTATTATGAGGCCTAAGAGAAGTCTTTTATTATATATATAATATATATAGTAGATCATGCAAAGGAGAATGATTGCTATCCCTTGTTTTGGCCATTGTTTTACTAGTTCACACCTCTGTACCGGCAATGCTTGAATGGCATCATAGCTATTTGCTAAATGTATTTATGCTGGACGCTGGTAAAAGGCACTTGGTCTGTATTGAGACATCAAGAACTTGAATCTGAAGCCGACCATTCCGATGATGAATGCCTTGATAACTGCTTTGTGTAAGTTGTTGGAAATGGTTTAGTAATTAACCATTTATTAAGAATAAATATTGTTAATTAAATAATTATTATTTAATTAAAATATTTATTGAATGTTAATCTACGTCATGAGTAGATGAACGTGGTATATTTAATATTTCTAAACCGATTTCCGGTGAGTGAGATATTATATGTTAAAGTTGGATGTTGGAGTAGGAACTAACATGATGTTAGTTATCCCACATTGATTGTGGATGGATGTTTTGACTTGTATTTAAAGTCTTCGCCTTTATGGGCTTAATAACAAGTGGGTTGGTGTGTATGGGTGTCCTCGCGCACACACACACACGCGCGCGCCGCCGACCGACCGACCGACCGTCCGTCCGTCCGTCCGGGTCAGGTCGGGCACGGGCTCGGGATCGGGCTCGGGCTCGGGCTCAGTCCAGGCCCAGGACTTGGATCTTGGCAATTGGTTCTTATCTTTTTGGCCCAATTCCGTAAGTCCACTAGCCTTTTGGTATGGACAAGACTCTTGAGTTGGCTTGACTCTTAAGTTGGCAAGACTCTTCATCCGACCAGCCCTTTGGGCGTCTGAAACCGCCAGCCATCATGGCAGGAGTAATGGCTATGAGTCCCTTCACATGATCAAGGAGTGCTATATATATGTCATCATTCTGTTCATTGCAAACACACGAAAATCAGTGCATTTTAGCATATCATATACAGTTCAGTCTTCATTCGAGTCGATTCGCAGTGCTCTGGCCGATGCGGTGCCATCGCGAGACGTTCAGGTCATTTTAACCTTTGTGGACGAGCAGCTTCACCGTGAGCACTACCGGGGCGTATTCTCGTCTTGCGGGCAGAAGCTCTAGCTTTAAACGATCCTTTGTAGTTTATTAAAATTGTTTATTAGTTTCAACTGTAATATTTCCTTTTTGTTCTTTATTTTAGTTAAGTTCAGAATTCTATTTGTAATACACGTGCAAGTATCGAATTATTCCAACATTCGCAAGACGAGAATATTCGACCATACTTGTTCGTGTCATCCGAAAACTTTTTCTGGAGAAAAATGTCATTCAATGCAAGCACCGGCGCATCCACTAATCAATCCACCGGTTCTGGAACTATTGGATCTTCAAGCTCTTCAATGGCTCCCATTCACAATGCTGCTCGGCTAATGCCTATCGCCGAGAAACCTCTTGTTTTCTCGGGCTCCGACTTCAAACGTTGGTATCAAAAGATGTTGTTTTACATTACCACAATGGGGCTTGCGAGCTTCATGCGTGAAGAAAAGCCTCCTGTCCCTGCTGAGAACGAGGCGAATGTTCAAGTGCGTACCGACTATGATACCTGGGTTCATTCCGACTATCTGTGTCGGAATATGTTGCTGAACGGGCTTGATGATGGCCTGTTTAATGTGTTCAACATCAAGGAGACTGCCAAAGAAATTTGGGATGCTCTTGAGTTGAAATACCGTGTTAATCCTGCTAGCACGAAGAAGTTTGTTGTGACGAGGCTCTCCGAATTCCAAATGGTGGATTCTCGTCCAGTGATGCCCCAAGTACAAGAGTTCCAAACTCTTATACATGATGTTCATTCTGAGGGGATGCCTCTACCCGAGGCGTACACTGTGGCGCTCTTGGTCGACAAGTTGCCGCCTAGTTGGAAGGAGTTCAAGGGATACCTTAAGCATAAGCGAAAGGAAATGACTCTAGAAATTTTGGTTGCTAAGCTCCAAACTGAAGCTCAAGTCCGTGACCAAGACTTGAAAACCAAAGCTCCTATGGATGCTAAGGCTAATCTGACTGAAGGTAGGGGCGGACCTTCCAAAAAGCGTCCACTTCCTACCAAAGGCAAGGGAAAGGATGTGGCACCTCCGACGAAGTTTACCGGAACGTGCTACAACTGTGACAAGCCCGGCCATATGGCGAAAAACTGCCGAAAGCCGAAGAAGAACAAGGGAAAGGGAAAAGTCAACCATGTCGAGAAGGACTTTGACTCTTGGGACAAAGATGATCTTGCTGCCATGATCACTGAGGTAAATCATGTCTCGGAACCTAACCCAGTTACTTGGTTTCTTGATACAGGTGCGACTGTTCACATCTGTGTGAACCGAGACTTGTTTTTCACTTACAAGGAGATTCAAGACCGCTTCATCACAGAGGCAAGTGATCGTACCTCTCCAGTTCTTGGAATTGGAACTGTTGTGCTTCAATTCACCTCCGGTGTGGAGATAACTCTGAAGGATGTGCTGCATGCTCCGGCAATCCGCAAGAATTTGGTGTGTGGTGTCAAATTAGTTAGAGCTAAATTTGATGTAGACCTTCGTAGCGATTTTATGATAATACGCAAGTTTGGTAAGACTCTCGGGAAAGGTCATATTGTCGAGGATATGTTCAAACTTAGCGTTCGTACTTGTAAGCCTCCAAAGGCAGTTGCTAATAATAATGCTACTACTTCTGCTTATTTGCTTGAGTGCTCAAATTTATGGCATTGTAGATTAGGTCATGTGAATCTAAATGCTATAAAAAGATTAGTAAACTTAGATTTACTAAAATTAAATGAAATCAAAAATCAAAACAAATGCGAGATTTGTGTTGAGGCAAAAATGATGAAACTACCGTTTCATTCGGTAAAACGGGACATAAAACCCCTTGAATTAATTCACACAGACGTGTGTGATTTAAAATTTGTGCAAACTAGAGGTGGTAAGAAGTACTTTATCACTTTCATCGATGATTGCACAAGATATTGTTATCTTTATCTTTTGAGAAGTAAAGATGAGGCTATTGAAGCCTTTAAGAACTTCAAGAATGAAGCCGAGAATCAATTAGGCTGTCGTATTAAGATGGTTCGAAGTGATACAGGAGGTGAATATGTGGCTCCATTTGAGGAATTATGCAATGAAAGTGGTATAATTCATCAAACCACGGCTCCATATGCTCCACAATCTAATGGCGTTGCCGAACGTAAGAATCGAACACTTAAAGATATGATGAATGCGTTATTAATTAGTTCAGGGTTGCCCTGCAACATGTGGGGAAGCTGTCTTGACAACCAACTACATATTGAACAAAATTCCACGCAAAGGTAAGGATGTTACTCCTTATGAGTTGTGGAAAGGAAGAAAACCATCATACAAATATCTCAAAGTGTGGGGGTGTTTGGCGAAAGTTGAGGTGCCTCTACCTAAACAAGTTAAAATTGGTCCTAAGACGATCGATTGTATCTTTATTGGTTATGCACTTAATAAAGAACGCCTACAGGTTTGTTGTACACAAATCTGAGATACCCGACATTCATGTAAATACAACGATTGAATCAAGGAATGCTGTATTCTTTGAAAATATCTATCCTTATAAGAATAAGGTTGATCCTAACTCTAGCAAAGGAGTTGATGATGAAGCTACAAGTTCTAAACTTGTAGATGAGCCTATGTGTTATGAAACCATAGATGAAGCCTCTAGCTCGAATCCGGTGTTATCTGAACGACCGAACAGAAAGCGACCTAGGTCTACGCCAGTCAATGTAGAACCTAGACGAGGTACTAGAATACGGAAAGTAAAGATATACGGACCCGACTACGTCGTTTTGATGTTAGACGGTGAACCGGTATCTATAAAAGAAGATTTATCCGGTCCAGATGCGGCTTTCTGGAAAGAGGCAATAGATATTGAGATTGAGTCTATTATACTGAATCATATTTGGGTGTTAGTTGAACTACCACAGGGTTGTAAGGCTTTAGGATGCAAATGGATCCTAAAGAAGAAGTACAAGTCTGACGGTACTATTGACAAATATAAGGCCCGACTTGTAGTTCAAGGCTTTAGGCAAAAGGCTGGTTATGATTTCTTTGATACCTACTACTTGTGACAAGACTTACTTCTATTAGGTGCTACTCGCTATCACGCTTTACGCAATCTCGAGATTCATCAAATGGATGTTAAGACGCATTCTTGTATGGGGAGCTAGAAGATGAAATCTATATGAAACAACCTAAGGGTTTGCGACTGGGAAAGAGCACATGGTATGCAAACTACAACGGTCTTTATATGGTTTGAAACAAGCACCTCTGCGGTGGCATTTGAAATTTGACGAAGTGATGTTGTCAAATGGTTTCAATATCAATGAGAGTGACAAATGTGTCTATGTTAAGAAAACGGGTGACAATTACGTCATTGTTTGTCTATATGTAGATGACATTTTGATAATGGGTAGCAACTCTCGTGTGATTGGTGAAACGAAACGAATGCTAAGTAAGAATTTTAGCATGAAAGACATGGGTTTGTCTGATACTATTCTTGGAATTAAGATTCTGAAAACGCCTAACGGAATTGCTTTGACGCAATCTCATTATGTTGAGAAAGTGTTAAGGAAATTCAATGCTTTTGATAAACCTATTGCTAAGACTCCTTGGGAACCGAATGTTCATCTGAATTATCATAAGGGTGAACCTGTGGGTCAAGATGAATATGCTAAGATCATTGGGAGTTTGATGTATCTGTCAAATTATACCCGTCCTGATATAGCATGTTCGGTTCACAAGTTGAGTAGCTACACAGCTAATCCAAGTAAAGAACATTGGAGGGCTCTAGAACGAGTACTGAGTTATTTAAAATATACTCAGAACTTTGCGATTCATTATTCAAGAGAGCCTGTTGTACTTGAAGGGTATTGTGATGCTAATTGGATATCCGAATCGAAAGACTCCTTTTCTACGAGTGGATATGTGTTCACTATTAGAGGTGGTGCTGTATCTTGGAAGTCCAAGAAACAAACTTGTATTGCTAGGTCTACCATGGAATCTGAATTCATAGCTTTGGATAAAGCTGGTGAAGAAGCTGAATGGCTTAAAAATTTCCTCGAGAATATTCCATGTTGGACGAGACCTGTGCCGTCTGTGTTGATACACTGTGATAGCCAAGCTGCTATTGGACGGGCACAAAATATGTTTTATAACGGTAAGTCTCGACATATTCGTCGACGACATAATGCCGTGAGACATTTGATCTTGAGTGGGATTATCTTAATTGACTATGTAAGGTCAATAGATAATCATGGATCCATTGACGAAGAGTATTAATCGAGATCAAATGTATAAATTGTTAGAGGGAATGGGTGTTAAATCCACATCTTAAGGATGATTATAGCGGAAACCCAACCTTGTAGATTGGAGGATCCCAAGAGCTTGGTTCAATGGGATAACGAAGTTATAATAATCCGTGTGTTAAAACACTCAAACATACCTATTCTCTAAGAACAATGAGTGATTGTTTACCTACATGTGGTGAGGTTAAGTCTTATGATTTTTAATGATTCTTGATTACCTCGGAGAGGTCAAGTATAGTAGGATACTTGGGAATAAGAATCACCTATATAAGTGTGAAGTGAAGGCCGCTTCAGTTGATACACTTATGAATCCAAAAGGGTGTCCAAGGCCGAAACGGACACAAAATGTTAGAACGGAAGGAATT
The DNA here is from genome assembly GCA_033398695.1 of Orobanche coerulescens. Lineage (NCBI taxonomy): Eukaryota > Viridiplantae > Streptophyta > Magnoliopsida > Lamiales > Orobanchaceae > Orobanche > Orobanche coerulescens. Next base: position 14,841,632 of record CM065801.1, read on the forward strand.
GAGATGATATTGTGTCTATATTATTGTCTTAGTATACACCATGGAGGACTAGTTCAAGGTTTTCATGACCACTATGCCGCCAGTATACTCGATGATGTTTACAATGGATAGGTTCAAGGTCACAAGCCACCTAGCCAAATGCAATATTGTCTCTTGAGGACTGAACTATGCATTTGCATTCATTTTGCATTGGCATTCTCACTCATGTGGGGGATTGTTGGAAATGGTTTAGTAATTAACCATTTATTAAGAATAAATATTGTTAATTAAATAATTATTATTTAATTAAAATATTTATTGAATGTTAATCTACGTCATGAGTAGATAAACGTGGTATATTTAATATTTCTAAACCGATTTCCGGTGAGTGAGATATTATATGTTAAAGTTGGATGTTGGAGTAGGAACTAACATGATGTTAGTTATCCCACATTGATTGTGGATGGATGTTTTGACTTGTATTTAATTTCTTTGCCTTTATGGGCTTAATAACAAGTGGGTTGGTGTGTATGGGTGTCCTCGCGCACACACACACACACACACGCGCGCCGCCGCCGACGACCGACCGACCGACCGTCCGTCCGTCCGGGTCGGGCTCGGGCTCAATCCAGGCCCAGTCCAGGCCCAGGACTTGGATCTTGGCAATTGGTGCTTTGGGCTGGTGTTTGGGCTTATCTTTTTGGCCCAAATCCGTAAGTCCACTAGCCTTTTGGTATGGACAAGACTCTTGAGTTGGCTTGACTCTTGAGTTGGCAAGACTCTTCATCCGACCAGCCCTTTGGGCGTCTGAAACCGCCAGCCATCATGGCAGGAGTAATGGCTATGAGTCCCTTCACATGATCAAGGAGTGCTATATATATGTAATCATTCTGTTCATTGCAAACACACGAAAATCAGTGCATTTTAGCATATCATATACAGTTCAGTCTTCATTCCAGTCCAGTTCGCAGGTGCTCGGTCAGTTTGCGGTGCTGCTACTACCGAGACGTTCAGGTCGTTTTAACCTTTGGGGACGAGCCGCTTCACCGTGAGCACTACCGGGGCGTATTCTCGTCTTGCGGGCAGAAGCTCTAGCTTCAAACGATCCTTTGTAGTTTATTAAAATTGTTTGTTAGTTTCAACTGTAATATTTCTTTTCTGTTCTTTATTTTAGTTAAGTTCAGAATTCTATTTGTAATACACGTGCAAGTATCGAATTATTCCAACATAAGTTAATTCCCGCAGCCTCGCAACGGAACAAATTTACAGAACTGTAAACGTAACTTTAGTTTTTGCATCTATTTTTCGGAATTCATGGACTGCCATGAGGCACTCTTGCTCATTTAGATTCTCAACTTCATGGAATTTTGGTTAGAATACGCCCTCGGTTCCACATAAAGAGTCATGTTTTTAAATTTATTATTGTTAGTATGTAATTGGAATTTTGATAATATCCTTCAGGTTAATGTTATATGTTCCTTGCATTAAAATGATAATTCACTGGAACAAAAACATTCAAAAAATAATTAAGAATATATGGTTTGTAAAGACTTGTACATTCACTCACATGACTAAAATAACAAATATGTACCTTGTCCAAAGTGGAGTCCTTGTGTGGAACGGAGGGTTGTATCAAATATGAAAGCTAAAATTTGCTTTTGTTTTTTTACCGTTTGACTCAGATCCAAAAGTATAATACAAATATCCGAGTACAAAAGCTAATATTGTGTCGGCATCTGATTTTAAATTTTATTTTCCTTATCTACGTGATACCGTATGATGGAGTGTGAGAAACTATATATTCTCATTGCCCTGCAGGTGATGCGGATCAACTGCAAAAGGCCACGAAAACTTTATTTGAAATGAAAGGCATGGGTTTGTGCCCAAATACCATAACTTACTCTATTCTTGCCGTGGCTAGTGAAAAGTATTGCCTCTCATTGTACTGAATTAGTATGATTTTTCACCTTGCTTTTCAACTTGGAAGTGCGTGCTACTCACACTCTGTTGTTTCATCTTTTCCCAGAAAGGATGATCTAGAAGCTGGCCTCATGCTTATTTCTGAAGCAAAAAAGGATGGCGTAACTCCCAACCTTGTAATGTGCCGATGTCTCATAGGTGACATTAGTGGGGGGTCTTTATTTTTTGAAAAATGGTTATGCCAATGTAGTACATGATTCATATGATTAGCTGCTTTTATGGCGTTTTGTGGGAACACGAACTTTTTATTAATGCCATGTTTCAGTTATTGAGTTAACTGAAAATTTTCATTTCTGTGAGTGGCAGCCTGACTAAGTAACTGAATGTGATTTGATATTTCTACATCCATGTCTAACTTTTTTATCTTCTTCTTCGGCTGATATGCGAGTCAAAAGTGGATAAAATAGTATAGGAGTTGTGATTTTAAGAAGGTGATGAAAATGGAACAAATATGTTGTTTTAAAGTGCATGACACTGCCTAATACTAGGAGAGGAAAAGTAAACTATTCCGGTTTAATACTGGCATATTTTACTGGGAATACCTCTTTTTTCTCTTTGTGGATCGTAAACTGTGTGTCGACTCCATCATGTTACTCATTATTTTTGTTTTCTCAAGCTATGTGCTTCAGGAGATTCCAAACAGCTAGTGCATTTGGAGAGCCGATGCTGTCTTTCACCTCTGGGAGAGTTCAGATTAATAGTAAATGGTTTGCATTCTTACCATTCTGTAATTATCCATGTTGTTAATTATTGCTTCTAGAGGAGATGCTGTAATCACATTTTACAGTCATGCATTTTTATGTTTTATTTCTTTTGAAACTAAAATGAGGCTTGAGTAGAATCTTTCGGTGGATTTAATAAAAAAATGATTATGTAACTATCATCCTAATAATCATATACTATCAGTCAACGAATAAAAAACAAGATGTGCTTTTATGAAATGGCTTTATTTCTGCAGGCTCCAGAACCTAACAAAGTTGGCATGGCGACTACTATGTTCTCCTTCCTTTGAATACTGTCGTCGTTGAATTTGTTGGTTTATATTCTTAGCTATAATGACATCTTCATTGTTTTGAACGTTGAGGGACTCTTGACTCTGCAGAACCATCTGGGCAATGTTATGACTGATGTGAGATCTTGTGAACATTTTTTTTTTGATAGGGCAAATCTACATAATTATATGCCAGGATTTTATAATGCAGCAAATATGCATGGTCTTACGCTTATGATATGTGCACTAGATAAAGATAAAATAAAATAAATAGTATTAAAAAGAGAAAGAAGGTAAAGCGATAGAAGAGAAACAGTCTAAAGTTTTTTTTATCTTGTTTGGATACTATACCTACTTTTACAATGATTTTACCTTGATTTTTCATGTATTTTAGTTTGATGCTCGTCATCGTCGTCTATCTTGGCTATTCATTTTACACTTCTTTTTTCTGTAGGATGGTAATAATGGGCTATATACGGGTGATGGTTCTGTTGACACCAAGGGAAACCCCGTTTTGAAGAGCAACATCGGGAACTGCAGAGCATGTCCTTTTATTCTGGGTATTTATGGAATTTTACTCTTGTTTTCCCATATTCCTAATTTTCTGATTCTTTTTTTAATATTGATGGGAGGGACTGAATGCTGTGAGCGTTTGGCTTACTATGGAATCGCGACTAACCTTGTAAGTTACCTCACCAAAAAGTTACATGAAGGGAACGTGCCAGCTGCTAGAAACGTGACCACTTGTCAAGGCACCTGTTACCTAACTCCCCTTATTGGGGCAGTCTTAGCAGATGCTTACCGGGAAGATATTGGACTATTCGCCTTTTCCACTCTTTACTTCATTGTAATCTCCTAACTTCTTCCGTCATTTTATTTTTTTGGGGCTAAAAACTGGACTATTATTTTGTGTGGGAACTTGGTTTTGCGTCATTTTCTTCTCCATTATCCAAGTTTGAATATTTATGGTGGCCCAGGCTTTTTACTCATTTTTTTCTTTATAAATGAGAAATGTATTTGTGCTTTTGCTCAGTTCTTAAATTGCACTATGTCGAAAGTAGAATAGTCTAATGCTCGTCTGCTGTTTCTCCTTATTGGACCTAAATAGTGAAAAATGTCCATCTAACAAATTAAACTTCTATTTTATCCCTTAATATTTTAAACTCCAGTGCACCTCTTAAACTGCCATTACTGCATGCAAAGTAGACTGTATTTTTTGAATTCTATTGCAAGTTGAAATTGTTGAACTTTTGGGTTCAACTTGTAAATGTTTCATTCCAGGTGGTTTGTAGTTTGTGATACTTGTGGACAGGTATATGTACAATTGAGCAAGGAATTGAGTGAGTTATGTGTTTGATTGTAAATTATTATCGGAGGTTTTTATTAATGCCATGTTTCAGTTATTGAGTTAATTGGAAATTTTCATTTATGTAAGTGGCAGGCGTGTACAGGGCAACAATCGTAGCTGGCGTGTCACCTACAATGGATGAACTCTCGCTAGTCTTGGGTTGCCTACAACTCCCTCATGATGTACTTGTAAGAAATAGACTCATTGAGAATCTTGGGGTTAATATTGATACATCAACAAGCTCAGATCTCTTTTCCTTGACTCAGGGTTAATATTGTATCCACCTTCCCAGCATATCCACCTTCTCGGCATCTAGAGATTGCAATAGATGTAAAGATATCATTATAGTGTTGTTTTGTGTTGTTTTATGTTTTCAGGAACGAGTAGGTTTATGATGTTTTTATGTAATGGTGAGTGTTGTTTTGTGTTTTATATTTTTGGGTACGAGCAGGATTATTATGTTTTTTTTTTTTAAAAAAATATGATAAGAGACCTGTTAAACTTGAAATTGGGTCTCTTAGGTTATACAAAAAAAATATTTAAACAATCAAAGAGACCCGTTATGTATAAAAACCGGCCTCTCAGGTTTTAAAATAAAAATATTAAAAAAATCAAAGAGACCCGTTAGGTGTAAAATGGGCTCTCTTAGGTTAGACAAAAAAAAATATTAAAAAAATCAAAGAGACCCGTTAGGTGTAAAATGGGCTCTCTTAGGCTAGACAAAAAAATATTAAAAAAATCAAAGAGACTCGGTAGGTGTAAAATGAGCTCTCTTAGGCTAGACAAAAAAATATTAAAAAAAGCAAAGAGACCTCATATCTTAGATAACAGGTCTCTTACCCTTTTAAATTAGTTTCCTCTCACTTGCATAACAGACCTGATTTTTTAGATATCAGGTCTCTTATATCTCAAAAACAGACCTCCCCATGAGGCGGTCTCTTTATCAAAGAGACCGCGGAGATAGAGACCCGTCCAGAGGCGGTCTCTTAGGCTTATTTGGACGGGTCTTTTTGCTTATTTTTGTAGTAGTGTGGATTATAGTCATCATTGGGGGACGCTTAAATGAATGCCAATCCATTAAGAGTACTCTATGAATAAAGCCCGTACATGAGGACGTAGAATGTGATTTTAATCGAACCATACTTCGTTGAAAATCTACAACATTGTAGCCTTGGCCTGAAAATGGAAATATATGCGACTCCAGTATGAACAAAGTGATAGCCCTTTGTTGAAGTGGTACCGACACTCCAAAGATAAGATCTATCCATATACTTTGTTAAAGCGGGTGATATAAAGAGTTAAACTCACCTCATGGCGCGAGGTTTCTCATGAACGCACTGGAATCGACTATGATGACACGAAACTTAGTTGTGCTATCGTAATGGATGTTATAGCATCCACTATCTTTTCAGTTAGATAGTTTCCCAAAAACTGACGTGCAGCTTGTGGTTAAATCTTATCTTAGTGGGGAACTAAGTTAAGTGATAAAAGGATCTCGTGGTGGATCAGACTCAAATCAAGTGACTCCTGACCACGGAGCGCATCGACAAGTTATTGTCGGGAATACATACTAAGTATATACTTGATTTGGAAGAGATATGAAGCTTTTGAGTGTAAAACTAACGGTTTATAGTGATGTACTCTTGTAAGACTAAGAGATTCTGCTAAATCCAAAGTTAAGAATGAAAGGATCTTGGGGACACTTGATGATGTGTATTCATCAATCGGTTTAAGGCAATTTAAGGGACGGTTTCCCTAAGAGACGATAACGTAATGCCTATATGATTCCCAATGACTAGTCGAAGTCATAATAAGACTTGACTCACTTAAGTGATGATGCAGTCTTAAGAGAAAAGTACGGTAATATGTACTCATGTTTGACTCGATGTAGTCATTCGTAACAATCCGGTAAAGTCACTGTGATGATGTCCTAGGATGCGCTCACGCAGTATCTGTGAATGACAAGAAGCTTGAAGCACGCTCTATCTCGATAAAAGGACACTTGAAAATCGATACCTGATTTGCCCAGAATATATTGGTCTATCTCCCATATGACCTACAGGGCAGCTCACTTGTTGGAAAATGGTGAAATTGGTACCATTGGAAAGGTTTGTGTCTACTTTCCAAAGAAACCAACCATTTGATCACATCCATCATGTTGAGTGACATATGACTATTGTTGCAAAGTAGGACCGGATATGTCCGGTAATTTGCTGAGTCAACTTCGATAGAGCTTTGTGATCGGCTCAGGTCGATCTAGGTTACGTACTGTATGTGAATGAAAAGCTATTGGTGTCTAGTTTTCATAAGTTCTTACAGTTTCGTTGATACCTATTGAATCGAAGAAGTTATGACTGATCTAGTGCATGGAGGTCAAGACTTTAGAAAACTTGATTTTCGGATAAGTCTTTAGCGACTCTGCACTTTGGATATGTCGCGCTCTTTTTGTCCTTAGACCAAGGTTTATTTTTTCCCATTGGGTTTTCACTTGGTAAGGTTTTTAAGGCGACATATGAGAACATCCATACAAATGATGCGTTGTACTTCTGTTCAACTTAGACCAAGAGATATTTTTCCCACTGGTTTTTTCTTGGTATAGTTGTGAGGGCAACTTGGCATCCGACTCCTATGATTTGAGGTACTCATCAGGGGGAGTCGTTATGTATACATCAGGGGGAGTATACATGACATGTTATGTTGGTGCGTTGCAATCTTTTCCTCATCAAGCCTTTATTTTTCCCATGGGGTTTTGTTTTGGCTTGGAATAGGTTTTTACGAAGGCAACATCTTCTGCACCATTGTTGTATTAGTGCTCGACACAGGGGGAGTGTTCCGGGAATTATTATTCCCATGATGTATCTTACCTAATACTGATTGTAGATACATAGATGGAATGTTCTAGATCCTTCCAGAGGTAGTAAGATCCTATTAGATGTCTTACCTTATCTAGGAATCCTATGTATGGAAGGACTCTCATTGTAATGCCTATATAAAGGCCCCTCTATATTGATTGACTCATATTTACAGTCTTTTACTTTCTCCTAAAACATCCTTATATTTATAAAATTGTCGTCCATGTATTCTTTCAAATATTATATATATAAATCTAAAAATAAGAAATTAATAAATATTATTCATTAATAAAAATTAATAAATATAAAAAATATTTAAAATATTAATAATAGTTTTGACTGTGTTTGCATGTGAGAATTCAGATGCATGACAAACATATCCACCACCAACTTCAGCATGATTTAGTTGGAGATATCTTAAAAAAAAAAAAAAAAACAAGTTCCTCAGACTAGTGCCTTGATGAATTTATCTAGACGAATTTGAATTGCTTTCTAATATTTTAATTTCTGTATACTCGTAATATTTCAATGTCTAATAAAAATTCTATTTTTCTTCCCATTTTTATTTTATTTTTTTCTTTATTTCGTATAAAATATTACTTATTTCTTATAATATTTTTTATGTCTATTATCTTTAGGTCTACTATTTATAATATCTCCATACCTTTAATATTTTTCAGTTATCTATATATATATAAAAATTGAGTTCCATGTATTAATGTGAGCATTTATGTCAATTTATATATATATATATATATATATATATATATATATTAATGTGAGCATTTATGCCATAAGAGGCCATTCATATCAATGAAATATCTACTTCTAAAGCCTTTTTTAAAGCTTTAAAGAGCTTTACAAACCACAATAAAAATGCACGAATAAAAACGTATGCATACATGTTCATTGTCATAAGTTAAATTAATTCAACCAATTAAAACATGTCAAAGTCTCATTATTAAATTTTAAGAATTTCTATAGTCATACCACACAAAGCGTGTTTATTGTTTAACTCTTTCAACTTCTTCTTCGGCGATTATACTCCCTTATAAACAAACAAAAAAGTCACACAACTCACCCACAAAACAGTCACAACCATCACCTCCGAAAGCATTCTTCTGCCGCCACACCCACCGGAATCACGCTAACATCAATCGTCACGCCGACACCAATGAATATTAATTCAATAGGTGGTGTTTCGAGCTTGAGTGGTTTCATTGTTGTTTTAGTGCATCCGCTGCCGACATACCAAACTTGAAATCTCAAACAATTTTCTTATAAACAATTAAACAACTAAAACGTTTCTATTCAAAATAGCCTACAGATACCTACAAACCATGAGATATCCAAAACATTATAAAATCAAATTGTCAATTCCCACCAAATCTTTAAAAAATAAAGATGATATCGAGTTCTTTATAGCCAAAATAATGGATCGATTGTCAAGATGGGTTTTCAATATTTATGAGTATCAAGGGAATTGAGCTAAGGGTGTCCACATCGTTGGTTCTACCTTCTCGACCACCGAAACCCCACCACCATCGCCATAACCGCCGTCGGCCACTGAAATATCCAGATCTGAACACAAAACCAAAACCCGAGTTTGTAACTTACTTATAAACTCGAAACACATTCTAGAGGAGACTCGAGATTCCAGCGATGGAGGTTTGTTGGTGGTGGTTTGGCGACAAGGGTGTGGTTACGTGGTAGTTTTGGCCGGTGTTTGGTTGTTGATGGATGATGGTTTAGCGAGAGAAATGAAAGGGTCGTATATGTTTTGTGATGAGAAAAAAGAGTGTGTTTTTGGGTGGAGTATACAACTTACAAGTAGTTAATTTTGATAGATATAATAAAATTAAAGAAAACATTATGAAAGGACAAAAATACTCTCTTATTTAACAGTCAAACTAATGGAGTTATGAAATTCGGATCAAATCCGAAACGGATGTTTCACTTTTTTGGGGCAATTCTATATATACTCAACTTAAACATAATAATTTCATATTTTCTTAACAAATTCTTTAAAGGCATTGTACTTATGCACTAAAAATTTGTGTTTGGGAAATATGGTATTTTAATTTTGATTGGGTAAATATAGAATTATCCTTTCACTTTTGGACCAAACCTAAAACTTTTCAAAATTTGACTGAAAATAAAATACCCCGCAAACCACAAGGACTAAAAATGTAGTTAACTCTAATTTTAAAGGATAATAAATTCAAGTCTGTCAATTCAAAATGGAAGGCAATGCAAAGATGATAGATATTAAAAAAAATTTGATTATATTACAGGAAAATAAAGATGGTTTTAACTAATTTTGAAAATTTACAAATTTAAAAATTTGAGGTCATACAGTCTTGAGAACACACATACCACGAATTACATGCAAATGACGCAAAATAACATTATTTACATAAAAAAATACTCTATGAACAACTAAGAGTGTAATTTTTTACATCTAAAAAATATAAACAACTAAGAAGTAAGAGTGAAATATGTAATAAAAATCATAATATTTGCCATAAGGATTTTAAAGTATAAAAATGTGTTAGAAAAATTAATTCAAATACGTAGCATCGTAGGCATAATAAGTGTTTGATTAAATGACAACAAATCATTCATTTTAGATGATCGTACATGTTTGGTAACTTGACTATATAGATGTCAATTCGATATCTTAATATGTTATATATGAACCCATTGTTTGAAATCAAGCTCATATAGTACTCCACATATTGACGCTAGGATGCACCACCGAATAAGCTATATATGATAGTTTGATGCTACTAATTAAAAAATAGGTCGTATTGATTTCTGTAAACACGAACAAATGTTTTGCTTCAGTGATAAATAATTCATCTTAAGAAATGCACATGTAGTTTTTTTTTTTTTTTTGTTAGTATCATGTATAAATATATTGCACATTTTGAGTACAAGTCATTTAACATGTCAATTACCCAAATTTTCAGCCATACTTGATATTAAATACGTTAGATAAAAATACGATATTTTAACTTAGAATAATTTCACTCGAATAATAAAACGTGAATGCTCGGCTTTGAAATAATATGTAATATAAATATGATATTCGATATTAACGAATAAAGTATCACGCTAGAGTGAATAAAGCCCGTGCATCGCACGGGCCATGATGTCTAGTTATATATAATAAATTTCTGTCAATACTGAAACAACTTTATTAGCATCTTTATCAATAGGTTTAGAGGAGGTTTGTGTTTGTAGAATTTAAAAATTTACCGTGAAAAGGAAAAGTTTTGAGGTTTGAATTTGTAGATTGGGATTTGGAAGGTCATCGAAGCATAATTAAAAAAAAAAAAAAACAATGGAAATCAAGGTATATTTGAGAAATGTAATTGAATTGAATGAAACAAGACTCTGATTTATACAATTCCAAAAGAAAAAATAAATTCAAATTAACTGGACGAATTTTCCTTACATCAATAACAAAATAAAGTGATGAATATTTCATAATCAGTGGCAGAAGCAGAGCATTTATCCATAAGGATCTGGACGTATGGAGATTTCAATTGTCGGACAGCCATATATATATTTTCTCGTATTTCATAGGGGAATTTTTGTCGGGACCCCCTCCTTCCGCCCCCGCCCATGATCAGAAAGAAGATTGTGTCCTATCAACATCTTTTCACGGCTACAAAATCGGAAAGGGCGGACTGACCTTCTCGTACGTTAGTCATGTGATGTGTAACAAATTCTATGTAGCTTACTTGTCTGTAGAGAGCAGGATTATGTTCGGACAAGAGCTCTTTTATGGGTCCGTATGGCCTTACCATTTGTTGAGAACTCGGATAGAAAAAGCATGCGGTTGAGACACGATCTCCGATTGGCCTAGCCAATACTCGATGTTCCACGCTCTTGAATTTGTCATTTGTTATAAGCTATACATATATATCAAAAATTATTAGACTAGATCGGGGGGTAGGCCGAGTACGAAACCAAAGGTTTATTGCAGTAGAATGAAAAGTACAGTTGAGAATCATATATTAGTTTCATTTTTACAAATAGTATAATAACAACGTGCCACAATATGATGTGGCACGGTGTAAGTGGTCAGCCAGTGGAGCCCACTAGTTCGGTCAGTGGACTGACCCCACCGAGCTGATGGGTCCTATCGGATAGGCCAACAACACCATGCCACGTCATGTTGTTATCGATCAGTTTGGTAGGACCCACCGGCTCGGTCGCTGAGCTGATCCCACGAACTGTACGGTCACACTGGGTCGGCCAATTGATCATCAATTGATCCCACCGGCTCGGTCACCGAGCAGAACTCATCGTCTTTAATTTAATGATATATCCACACTACCTGCAAAAGATCTCCAATGTTGGCTATTAAAGCACCTGGAATTGGAGGTACATCAATCCACTCGTTGTCATAATGTATTTGAAGTCCACCACAGTTGTCTTGAACCAAAACCGTTAGGATGGTCGGATCAAAGTGGTTAACCGTGCCGCAAGTCCTGTCCGGTTCGGGGCTGGCTGGATAGTATAGGCACGACAGATATTCACTTTTCATGCACTCCATCTTCTCCAAGAAATCAGAGCTCAGCCCTAAAGCCTCCGATAGCAGTCCCGATAAAATGTCCCTCAGACGGATCATGTGTTTCATGTAATCGATAATTTCGTTCCTGAAAACATAAAGATGATTAAGTGGCATGATTTCGGTGGCATTTTCGCAAAAGCTAAAACAAAAAGTGATTGTCAGCTTATATGAAGTGTTTTCAAATGCCTACAACAGAACATTTCTGTATAAAATTGCTAGACAAATGCCACAAAACGTTAGCTAAGTACCTGCAAACAGGAGGAACAACCTCAGGATCGACGAAGTCATCCATAAACGTGCAAGAAAACGCATCCCTCCAACCGACCACGTCCGATTTTCTAAGATCTCCATTTATGGTATAGAATCTCACGCTTCGCCTACTATCCGACGAATAGAGGTCCATTTTCTTCTCTTTCGGTTGTTCATGAAATCTCCGCGTCCCGTCCAATATAGCGTCCATTACGCCTATTGGGACTCCATGGTTGACCATTTGGAAAAAACCCCAAGTTCGTGATGCCTCACGAATCTCGTCGACAATTTCCATCCTTCGAGCACCCCCTCGTTCGATTCCTTGAAAATCCACTACGGGGACTTTGACTCGAAGCCCATCTTTAGTGTTGGCTCTATTAGGCAGAATGAAGAACCTTGGAATCTTAGTGATTCCGGAATCTACTAGTCCTTTGACACCGGCTTTCGATTTTTCGAACTCCTCGACTTGTTTCTCCCACTCGTGATCAGAATCAACATCAGTTCCCATTTTTCTTTTTGATTCTTGACGTGATGCGATTGAACAGCAAAAGTGTTAGAATGGTAAGAAAAAGAAACACACAGCTATTATTTATTTGTTGAGGAATTTCAGGTCAGGCAGATGACATGTGGGGAACAGGATTTGATTCAAGTACTGCAATTCTTGATCATTGACAGCTTGCTATGCTAGTTGACTTAAGTACTTGGTTTTATAATATAATTTCAAGAAATCATGCCATTAATGCTCTCTCTCTCTCTCTCTCTCTCTCTCTCTCGTACTCTCTCACTCTCTCTAATACTCTCTCTATTGATCTCTCTAATACTCTCTCCAATACTCTCTCTCTCTAATACTCTCTCTCTCTCTCTCTCTCTCTCTCATACTCTCTATTGATCTCTCTAATACTCTCTCTCTCTCTAATACTCTCTCTCTCTCTCTCTCTCTAATACTCTCTCTCTCTCTCTCTCTCTCTCTAATACTCTCTCTCTCATGAACGACAAATCAGGGTTGAAACAATCATGAAAAATCATGCTAACTCCATATTTATTAACTCTCATAAAGGCATGCATTACAGAACTAAAAAAATTGCAAGAACTCAGAAAAAATACAACAATAACTAAGAGCATCACTTTGAAGGAAAACATTGACTCTTATGACAAACTATAATAAATACACACAATGTAGCAAGCAATGTGATAATATAACAATAAGCAATGTGATAATATAATAATAATTATTACTATTAAAATTATTCTCCAAAACAAGTAAGAGCATCATATATATATATAGGAAATAAGGTAACCAGAATGAATTTTTTTTTTAAAAAAATAAATAAGAAACCTCCCAGGCATTAAACAAACAGGGACACATGATGAAAGAATGAAGACATCCAAATAATTCATTAACAAAGTTAGCAAAAAATTAAAAATAAATAAATAATAGTAGTAAATGTTAGTACCTTATATTTCAAGAATGGAGATTTCAGTAGAGTTGGTGGTGGAAGCAAGTAGGGCCAAAAAGGGTGGTTTATTTATTTATTTATTTATTTATTTATTTTTTATATATATTGGTAAGAAATGGACTGTAGTTGATGGGACATGTCACAAGAAAAATATGGACACCTAGAATTAGTATCTTCAATACATTCAGACAAAAAACAAGAATGAAAGTTCATTATGGACAAAACATTAAATAGGCAAAACAGTTTGGGAATTGGGCTTTTCTGAGAAAGGAAGGAAACTTATGTCATCAATCATCTGCAATTTCATATCAATCACTTGATGATACACATTTCAATCATAGTGATGGGGCTCTCCATTAATGCTCTTCTGAAATGGATGTTAGATATGAAAATGGGAAGTTTGGAAATAAAAATGGGGAAATGATCTTGCAAGAATTAGATCGGATCGGTTTAGCCCTCGTAATCAATGGATAGATACGATAGGATCCACTTACCTTATACGAGTGCGGTAATTATATTAGAGGTCTTCTGTAATGTCGGTCCGGTAGGTCAGTCTGATGCACGTTCGACATGATGGGACCGAGTTAATGGCATGACTTGATGGGTTCATTTAGCTCAGTAGAGTCGAGGTGTCCTGGTAGAGTCATATCCCGAGATCCGAGCTACAGACTATAGATTTTCATTGTATTTGGCCAAATCTTTATAATTCGACCTAACCCAGTACCGTGGAAACCAGGTAGGCTATATTAGATCTCATATCATAGTTTTTTTTATATAGTTGAACTATGCACATTTTTCATCTATTAGATCTTGTTGGACGGATGGCTTTGATTAAAAAGATAATAAAAAATTATATAATTAATTATGAAACAGTTAATCAAGTTAGAAATGTATAATGTAAATCTAATTAAATAACTTAATATATTGTTTCCATTTAAAATACATTAATTTAATCATTTCTTATCTAGATTTTTATGAAAATTTATTAAATTAATTGTCTTTTCATGATCTACGATTTAAAATACATATTGCATACATCAAAATATTAAATAAAGAAGTAGCATTATGCATCATGCGCAGTAGCAGTATAATAAATTCAAAATAGTAGCATGTAAAGACATGAGAGCAATTTGATAAGTTCAACAAGCAGCATGTAGCACATAATAGCAGTGTACAAAGTTTAAAGTAGAATATACTAAACACAATATATCGGTGAAATTTGGAAAAAATCAAGCCAATATATAGGATATGGTTCCTACCGGAACGATGTACTGTGTGATACTTAATGTTGGTGTCACCATTTTCAGTTTCATTAATGATAATGCATTTTCTTACATTAATCTCTTGTGGTATGGAGCTAAAAGTTAGAAAATGGCATTGCTTGGGCATCACGGTTAGTTGTTAGCTAATTGTATTAATTGTTAACTGTGAGCTTATTATATTATTTGACTTTACCTTTGTTGTGAGAGGTTTTTGTAAAAAAAAATGGTAAAATTAATTGTTTACCTTAGCAGTTAGCACAATATTTGTAATTATGCACATTAAAAATGTGCATATTGAGCATTAGTATATTGTTGTAATATTTAATTATGATTATAAGACTCTTTCTTCATAATTTAAGTAGAAGGGTTTTTTTTCATTTATTAAGAATTGCAAGTTTAGAATTTAATTTTTCAATTTTATCTTTCAGTAGAGTCCAATTATGGATTCAGTTTTAGCGAACTAAACATTGTTACCGAATTCTCTTTCTTCTCCAAAAAAGGGTCGAAAATAACACTCTATAGGGAAATATGCACTACCAAAAATAACACTTTAGCCGACGACTCGCCGGAGAATGGCCGACGGCCGGCGGAAGTCGTCGGCTAAAGTCGGCAAGCCGGCTAACTTGTTGTCGGCTAAACTACTTTAGCCGACGACTTTACTATTGGTCGTCGGCTAAAGTCCGGCTAATCGTCGGCTAAAGTTTTGTAGTTTAGCCGACGACTTGTATACTTTAGACGACATGTATGTCGTCGGCTAAAGTAAAGTTTAGCCGACGGCTAGTATATTTTAATGACGACATGTCGTCGGCTAAAGTCTTTCATGTTTTTTTGTGCAAAATATATCACCATCTAACACTTGAAGAGACCATTTACAACACATTCGGAAATTACATAACAAGAAAACGAAAAAGAGTAATTTTCTCTGGTTTGATCATTCAAGAAATCATATTGAAGGTATGTACTTTATTGAATTTTTAATATCAGTTATAATTATATTACGCATATAATATATCTATTTGGATGATTATGAAAATGTTTTAGAATTATTAGTTCGTTTTCTCGAATATTTCTTGGTGTGTGTGTGTGTGTATATATATATATATATATATATATATATATTTATATATATATTTATATATATATATATATATATATATATATATGGATTTGAGACCTTGAATTCGTGATATATATATGATGATTTTAGTCATTATTTTTGTATGTTGTTGATATATTCGATGTTTAATATTGTTGTTATTTTTGTTATAGGATGGATAAAAGTTGGATTGGTGCAAAAATGGGATCGAGGGTCATAGATGGAATGCGAGGTTTATTCGATTTGTGAAGAAACATGATAGTGATAGTATGATTCATTACTGTCCTTGCAATAAATGTAAATGCCGCAGCGATATGTACCGTTTTACACTTGATGTCGTATGGGAGCACTTGAAAAAAAATGGATTTTGGGATAAATATACATGTTGGATTTACCACGGTGAAAGATCGAATTCAATTATTCCTCATGATCACGGACAGTACAGTGGTAGCACATCCAATGACCCCACAAGACGGTTGATTGACGACGTGTTTGGTTATTACGACAGGGACGTATCGGCTGAAGGTCAAGAATACCATATAGCTGATCAAGCAGTCATCCGAACGCCTACATTGATACCCGTTAACACAATTTCTCTTGATAGATACAACAAGCTAATCCAGCTCCAACAGACTCTTCTTTATCCTGGGTGTCACATGACGGTTCTTGATAGTGTCATAGAGACTATGAGAGTCAAGGTGGAGAACAAAACCTCGATTAAAGCTGTGGATGATTATTTGGAACTTACGGAAAATGCTCCTGCAAGGTCATCATCTTCCTAGTAATCACAAGAAATGAGACGTATCCTAAAAGGTCTTGGGCTATCGTACATCAAGATCCACGTATGCATATATGATTGTGCTTTATTTTGGGGAAAGCCTAATGAAGATCTAAATAGATGTCCGTATGTGACACGAGAGGTATAAGTTCACTCCTTCAGTAAAGAGAAAGCTATGAAGGTTCTTTGGTATTTCCCTCGAAGGATAGATTGGAGAGGCTTTTCATGTCTCCTCACACGGCCCAAGGCGATGAGATGGCACGCCGAGCCTCGGGTGGTGACGAGGATATTATGATACACCCTTCGATGGAGAGGCTTGGAAGCATATAGATAGGAGTTTCCAGGATTTGCATCGGATGTCCGAAATGTAAGACTCGGACTTGCATCTGATGGATTCAACCCTTTTGGCAACATAAGCCTTTCGTATAGTATATGGCAGGTGGTAATGGTTCCTTACAACCTTCCTCCATGGATGTGCATGAAGAAGGAGTATAATATGTTGACTCTCTTAGTACTGGACCCGGGTATCCAGAAAGTGTATTGATGTTTATTTGAGACCTTTGATAGAGGAGTGAAGTTGTTGTGGGAGCAAGGTCATCCGACGTACGACAGTTACTCACATGAGATGTTCTACTTACGTGCTATGTATGTGCGGTACCATCAGTGATTTTCCTGCGTACGGGATGTTGTCCGGATCTGTTATTAGTGGATATAGAGGATGTCCAGTGTGCTTGAATGCTGATTGCGCAAGGTATCATTGTCGGAAGGTTATCAGAATGCGTCACCGTATATGGCTTGAGAGGACGCATGTGCAGCGCCAGATCTTTGCAGCATTTGATGGGACTGAAGAGGTTGGTGATCCACCACGGGAGTGGACTGGTGAGGAAATTTTGGCCGTGCTGAATGAGTATGATTTTGGGCAGTTGAGCAACCATCCTGATATAGTAGCGGCAACTCCTGAAAGACCTGACAGGTATAAGTATTGGTCCCACAAAAGTATTTTCTGGGATCTACCTTACTGGAGTAAGTTGTCGATTAGGAACTACCTAGATGTGATGCACATAGAAAAAAATGTTTGTGAAAGTGTTGTCGGTACAGTGTTATGTTGGGAAGGGAAAACTAAAGACGGCCCTAAGGCACGCATTGGTTTAAAAGAAATGAACATTAGAAAACATTTGTGGTTGAAGGAAGGGAAGGGGAAACACAAAATGCCGAAAGCTGCTTACACTGTCACCCCTGAGCAAAAGGCTGAGATTTTTTCGTGGATGAAGGCTGCAAGGTATCCCACAGGATATGCTGGAAATATAGGGAGGTGTGTTAACTTCAAGGAGAACAAGTTAACTGGACTGAAGAGCCATGATTGTCATATCCTCTTACAACGTTTGTTTCCTGTGTTTATTCGACCATACTTGTCCAAACAGGTGGTCGAGCCTTGTGTATCGTTATCCAGGTTCTTTCAAAAGTTATGCACTAGGGAAGTAAGGAATTCAGATCTCCGGCTCATGCAAAAGGAGATCATTTATATCTTATGCAAATTTGAGAGGATCTTCCCACCGAATTTTTTTGATCTCATGCCTCACCTCATGATCCATCTCCCTCGCCAACTTTTACTAACAGGCCCGGTCCACTACTCGTGGATGTTTCCAATAAAAAGGCAACTTGGTGAGTACAAGGACTCTGTGACTAATAAGTCTGCACCAGAAGGATGTATCGCCGAAGCATATCTTGCATGGGAGTGTGTAACATATACCAAGTTCTATTTAGGCGCGGTGGATCCCACACCCGAGCCTATGTCAATAATTCCAGTGCAATTTAATCTCTCCATCATCACCATCGAAGTTGAAGTTCAAGGAAGATTACCTGACAGTCATTTACAACCTTACGAGCTACGAATTGCACATTGGTGGATATTACTTAACTGTCCAGAAGTTCAATATTGGAAATACATTCACCTTTCATGTGATGCTGTGAATGGAGACATTAGATTCCACAATGAAACATTTGCTGATTATTTCGGACAATGGGTAAGTGTTTAATTACTGTTTACTTATTTTGCTTACATAATTTACTTAATCACGACATTCACCTTAATTAATATCCAGATGACGCACATACAAAGCGATGGCCACCCAATGTGGTCACGTGAGTTGATGCTTCTTTCGATGAAGCCTGTTACATCTAGAGTTTATTCAATAGCGAAGGTAAATGGTGTGACATTTGTATGTATCGACAGAGATCAAAGAAGGAGGTGTCAAAATTCTGGGGTTATGATTGACGGTGGATATTACGGTGTTCTTCTCGAAGTAGTGGAACTAATTTATGGAGAAGGCTTGACAGTTTACTTGTTCAAGTGTAGGTGGTTTGATACAAATCCTCAAATCGAAAGGGAGGATAGTTATGGACTATTATCTGTTGATACTTCTACAAGTTGGTATGAAAGTGATCCTTTTGTTTTTGCAACATCTGCTAAACCAGTTTACTACCTCGATGACTTGGTAAAAAAAGGAGCATGGAAGATCGTAAATCATGTGGCTACGAGAAATATATATAGTGCGGCTACACTTGGACAAGCAGTCGATAAGGATTACAACGAGGTATATCAAGAGCCAGATACAACTAATATTCCACGATCCTCCACAATACTACTGAATAATGTTGTAGAAGGTCGAGTTGTTCGGCTACATGGCGAAGAACGTGGGTTCATAGATGTAGGTACAGATGAATTACGTGCAGACTCTGATGAAGATGATGAGGACGAGTTCAGACATATGCTACCCGTTATGAACTCCGACACAGAGACAGATTCAAGTGGTGATTCTGACTACGAACCTTAGAAGGACATATATCATATTATTTATAAAAGTTCCTTAAATATTGATTGTTGTTTGCCGCTCGAACGAATCAAAAGTGAAATTATTACTAATTTTTTTTTTATTTTTTATATATATAATTATTTATAATAAAACAAGTATAAATATATAAACTATTAATATTATATAAAAAACAAATATAAATATATATAAAATATAATTATATAAAAACTATATAAATTAATATACAGATATATATAATGATGTTATATATATATATAATTAAATTCAAATTTATATATATAAAATTTAATTTATAAATAAATAAATACTTTAGCCAAACGACATTTGTCATTAAAGTATATAAATAATATAAAATTTAGTTTAAATTCCAATTTAGTTTATATAATTTATTTTAATTATATAAATTTCAAATAATATATATAAATATATTATCTATAATTAAATTCCAAGAATATAAATTAGTTTAGCCATTTGGTCATGTTTTTTTTGGAAATTTAGTTTAGCCGAAGTCTGTCGTCGGCTAAAGTGTAGATATTTTTAATTAATGTTAAATATATATATATATAATTTAATTATATAAAAAAATGATAAATTGGGCTTTAAAGTGTAGATATTTTTAATTTTTAATATATATTTATAGTTAAATATATATATATATAATTTAATTATATAAAAAATGATAAAGTGGGCTTTAGCCGACGACAGCCGTCGGCTAAAGTTTAGATATTTTTAATTTTTATTATATATATTTATAGTTAAATATATATATATATATATATAATTTAATTATATAAAAAATGATAAATTGGGTTTTAGCCGACGACAGCCGTCGGCTAAAGTTTAGATATTTTTAATTTTTATTATATATATTTATAGTTAAATATATATATATAATTTAATTATATAAAAAATGATAAATTGGGCTTTAGCCAAATGATCGTCGGCTAAAGTGTAGATATTTTTAATTTTTATTATATATATTTATAGTTAAATATATATATATATAATTTAATTATATAAGGTTGTAGCCGACGGTTGTTGTCGGCTAAAGTGACACGGCCCGTGTCAATTGACACGGCCCGTGTCCTAGTGGTCTATATTTCCAAAAACATTCTTGACATGCAACCCGTTCGAGCCGTTGGACACGGCCCGTGTCATGGTGGCTCGTTTTTTATTTTAGCCGACTGTTGCCGTCGGCTAAAGCCTTCAAGTTTAGCCGTCGGCCAAACTACCCCTTATATAGAAAAAAAAAACGTGAACCCTTCTGCAACCGGTATAAAAAAAACGTGAACCCAAACTACAGCCTCGGTACCTTTTCCCCTTCGTCTTTTCTCTTTCGTCCCGTCGCTCCGTCTGCAACCGTCGTCCCGCCGCTCCGCCTGGAACCCTCGTCCCGCCGCTCCGCCTGGAACCGTCGTACCGCCGCCGCTCCGCCTCGTTTTTTGGAATTCAGAAGAAGGGTGGAGGTTTATACGGAAACCCTAATCTTGCACTTTGTTCAATTCGGGTTTTTCAGAATCTGTACTTTTTGTGTTTTCAAACTTGCTGCAATATATTGTTACTTAAGTGTTTTTTTTCCTTTATCCCATGTAGTTTTAAGCCATTTAACTCCAGGAGAGGTTCACTTCTTCCTAATGTTAGATAAGATTTGTTCCATAAATGCAAGGTTTCTACTCTTCTCTTCTACACTTGCACATAATAATTATTGGGGTATGATGAGAGAATCACGGATTGCAGCCATAATAATTACCTATTTTCCTTCATCAAATTATTTTCTTGAATTTACTTATGCGATCATTTTCTTCTCCCTTCGGGCACCTTAAGATCCGACTATAATTCTCCTGATTTTATTGCAGAAATAGCTTCTACTTTGAATGTTTTGGAGACTGTTTTTGTTCCACATGTTCCTTATATTTGTGCCCCGTATACTTTTCTCAAGATTAGTCGTAGTTGTTTGCAAAAATAGATGCATAATTAGCTTTAATATACAGCAAGCCTTAAAGTTATGGTCTTCTTACTTTTCCAGCTGCTTTGTTTTTAGTTTATCAAGCTAAAGTACTACTTTATATTTTTTTATTTCTTTTCTCCATAGGGAATTCATTAGCGTTTTTCCTAATCGACTCCTTCCATCTTTTCACATCTGATATCAGTAAAGTTTTGAGTACTTGATGCTGAAAAGTCATTATTATGCATTCAAGTATGTCATTCTCAGTAAAATTTTATGTTGTCTGAATATAGCATTATTGCTTCCGGAGTGCTTCCTCGAGTGCTCTCGGTCCTCTACTCGAAGAATGAATATCACTTTTGGTAAATGTTGTCAGACCGATATCCCAACTTGAATGAGCTCACAAATGTGCACCATGTTCTGTAATTATCTCAACATTCTTATGAGTACTGATGCATGAAACAAGTTCTTAAAGATTGTTTGTAGATATTTGCTGATTTAAATGTACATGAAACTCCACTCCTGGTAGCTTTTTTCCTGCTCCAATTGATATCACCTACCTTCCCAACGGTTCCAGTAAAAATTGCTGGTTATACAAGTCAAGGTATGTCTTAATCATACAATGTGATCAAGTTGTGCATTAAGCTATATTTGGCTTGGACGATGTATTAAACATATGTTAATACATAATACATATTAACAGTGGAGATCTATGATGACTTTACAACGGACAATGCAAGTTATCATGTACTCTTATCTATACAAAATTTGCGGAGTTGATGTCTAGGAATTGGTCACTTTTAGCATTATTGAATCATCACTCAGATAATTTGGTGCAGCTTTCATTTACTTGTCTAGTAACCTTATTCCTTGATTCTTCTGCAAGATCTCAACGATCGACTCAAAGCAATAGTTTTAGAATGTATATGTTCATCAGTTCAGCACATCTTGCTATATTTCACAACAAGTCTCAAAATTTTCAACTTAGTTGTATATTTTCTACTGAGCTATGAATTTATCTTGATTAATAAGTTGGGCTCTTTATGTTTGCTGGTCCTCTTGCTTACTTTTTATTATTGGTTGTGCTAGTTTGCGTTTGTTTGTGTTTCTTGTGAAGTGATATGTAGTTGCTCTGAGCTTGAATTGCATATGAGTTTCTATTTAGGGTTTATGTATAAAAATAATTAATTTATGTGGTTGAATTTGTACAGGTTAAATGGACAAAATTAAGAGACTAGCATGTGGTAAGAAAAAATCGAAGACTCCGGAGTCGGGGGATAGTTCCGCAGCTTCCAATCGTGCTGATCCTGTCGGTAAATATTTGGATGAAAGTAACAGTCGCATACGTGGGCTAATAGAGAATAGTGGACTGAAGTTTAAGGATGGGAACTTGTATCCGACGGATGAGGCACATACTATTGCGAGGCGCTTATCGTATCAGACTCCGACATCGCGGACGACTCCCACTACTGTCGAGACGACTCAGCCTCGTATGCCTCCTATACACCGCATTCCTTCTCCTCCTACTACATCTGGGAGCGGCCGATCTACACCGAGCACGTCATCTGAGGTGCCTTCCGGTCCTCCGTCGACTCTATTTATGCCCTCTATGGTACCGTCGATTCCAGGGGTCGATGAGAAAGGAGTCCGCCGGCCATATAGCTTGGTTAACCCGACGGAGGCGTATGTGTTCCAGGCGTGTCCTGAGAAAATGATTTGGCGAACATGTCGGATATCTAAGACGAAGTTGTACGCATCGCTTGCGGAGCTTGATAATGAGGGGGGTCGTACCGAAGACGAACCGAAAAAGAAGAAGAAGACTCGTGGCCCATCGAAGGGTCTAGCACTTGACGCATATGTTTCAAAAAATGGCCGTCACAAGATAGCAGTAGATGAAAAGTATCGACGACCCATTTTGGCTTCGGATGCTTGTACGGCATATTGTCGTAATGTTGGGTTTGTCATACGCGATAGAATTCCGGTACTGTGGGTTGAGTGGAAGGATGTGCCACAAAGTGTGAAGGATGCATTGAACAATGCTATGTCGGTAAGTTTTTCTCAATTCCGAAAGCTACTTTGTGTATTTAAATTCGAAAAAAATTTAGTAATATATATTATATGCTAATTGTAGGTTTGGTTTGAGATTCCTTCTTTCCTACTACATACTTGGTGTGATGAGGTGCAAACAACCAAGTAAGTAATTTTCACAATACGTAGTTGAGTAATTACTCGACTAATTTTTGCATCATTTTAGTTATTGTTAAAAATATGTATTTGTCAAATATTTTATAATTTATTTATTAATACATAATAATTTATAATTTAAAATTCACAACTTGTATAAATGGAAGGTAATTTGATTGATAAATTTAAACATGGTAAACATTCTAATTTACTTGTAATTATGAGTATTATAACATACACTTTTAGAATATACATAAAATATTATAATATTAATTATACATAAAAATAATAAAACTAACACATTAATATTATATAATCATACACAAACAATAAATATAAAATGACATGTAACATAATCACTAAACTTAAATCTTAACATTCAACTGCATAATAACAACTGTATACAAAATTTTCTCACACCTCGATCACCCCCACGTCTGGCCGTTCCAAGTGAATTACCGTTTCTTCTTTCCTAGCGATGCCTGGTTCAATTGCTGGTGTTTCTGTATATTATTATTATTATTATTATTATTACTATTATTATTATTATTATGATGATGATGATGATGATGATGATGATGATGATGATGTTTGTATTTTCGGGTGTTGATCGCCGTGAAGGGTCATTCATCTGGCTGGGCATATAACTACCCCTGCTTACCACATATTTCCTTCTGTTTTGTTAGTTCATGTTTTGCATTTCTGGCATGATGTATAATTTCTTATTTAAAAATGAGGTAATTTAAGCATTATATTTAGCTGCTTCGGTGGTAGGAATTGCTTATGTGATTTGGAGCTAGTAAGTTTAGGTTAGTAGATATGTGGATTTAACAGTTACTTTTTTTGGAAATGTGATTAGTGGAATTTACTTGGGTTACCCTTCAATTTTTAGGGGACTATTACCAAACAGTAAGGTCCAGTCTGCAAATTTTTTAGCTTTTTAGTTAAATAGATGCTATAAACTCTTTGAATAGATTGAGTCAATCTGCTTGTAGATTATACTTGGTTTTGGGAAAGGGTTGAGGGAATGGAGTATGTCCTAGAACTATTATGTGGCTGTTTAGTCAAATTTTGTTACAATTTACGATCCGGGTGTCAATACTATGGTATATGGTTTATCATCGGAATGAAATGAACTGACTGCACTTCTGAAAAATGAAAAAAGATGGTTAAACAAAATATATTGTTGATAAGTTTTGATTGCAACCATATTCCTTTATAGGTACAAATCTTGGAAAAATGAGCTACACATGTTTTGGTCAGCTTGGGGTAATTCCCGTGAGGCTACTCCAGAGGAGTTCAAGTATCGGGAGTACGAGTGGAGATGGCTATGCGCACATTTTAGCGACCCGGACTATATTGTATGTAATCGAGCTCTAAATATTTTCGTAATGCTATTGTTGTTTAAAGATATGTAACATATATGAAACTTACTTGTGGTAGTTTTTCGCCTTGTTAAATGAAAATTACATATTTCTATGTGTAGGCGAGCAGTTCAACCAACATTGTTAACCGTAAGGGTTTGACGGAGCACCACAGTTTAGGTTCGCGGTCGTTAGCGAGAGTTTCGCACGAGGCCACTTCTGATGAAAATGTGGCTAATGCCTTTGTCTACGTGACTCAGAAGGCATATCCTAACTATCCGGATAAACTTGTAAGTTGTAAATATATCCTAACCATTTTAATACTGCTATCAGTCTTTACCTCTGAACTTTATTAATATTCGGTTACTTTTTTTGTTCCCACTTAATTAGGAGAGAGTGACTGAGGAGTCTGAGAGGATGTTGATAGAGATGGCGAGGAGGAGCATCCGGATTTGGACGAGGCGGTCTCGAGTTAGCCGAGAGATCGATCAGCCGATCCCTACATTAGGGCAAGGGTGTGGGCTACCATTTACCCTCCTAAAGGGAGTCATCATGGGACGCCGATGATGGGAGGAGTGAAGGCACGGATTATTGAAGAATACTACGGGGTTTCAGTACAATCAAAGGCGACACTCAAAGGCCTATTTGGAAGAGCAATTGAGGATCGAGAGGGAGCTCGAGCCGAGGAGCAAAGGAAGTCTCAAGACCAGTTCCTGAAATTCCAAGAGGAACAAAGGAAGGTTCAACAAGAGATGTTAGCTCGGAAGAAGGCCATGATGCAGTATATGATGTCATTGAGTCAGACCGTGTGTCAATCGGGAATTTCGGTACCACCACCACCTCAATTCTTCAATTCACAAACACCCCCCTCTTCTTCACAGCCTCGGGACGACGACATGCAAGACGGTAGTAATCCTTCTTCTATTTTTTAAGAATTTGACGGATCTTTGAGGATTTTAGTTGTCATTGTAGTAGTTCTTTTGCTAAATGTTTTTTGTTTAGACTCGTGTTCGTTAATGTTGCTGTTTATTGATTTTTTTGATGTTGCTACATGTATGTTGATATGGTTTGTATTTAAATTATGCTTTTCGTAATTGATTTATGTTGATTGTGATGTATGGTGGTGTATTGTACATTTGGAATAACAGGTTATCTGAACAGGTTTGGTGATTTCGAAATCTGAATTTTTTTCATGGACTTTAGCCGGCATTTACAGATCGCGGCTAAAGTATGTAATTAAAAATAAAATAAAACTAAATCGTCGGCTAAAGTGAATAGTTTTAGCCGAATCCAACATTGCCTTCGGCTAAAATGTCGAGTTTTAGCAGACGGCAATATTGCCGTCGGCTAAAGTGTATAGGTTTTAGCCGACGACAGCATTTACCGTCGTCTAAAACTCGACATTTTAGCCGACGCCTATATGTCCGTCGGCTAAAACGGGTATTATTTTAGCCGACGACCGTGTAATCGTCGGCTAAAGTTCGCTTTTAGCCGACGACCTTCCCTAATAGCCGTCGGCTAAACTTTAGCCGACCGACCTCGGCCGACCGACTTTTAGCCGACAGCTGACCACTTTAGCCGACGACTTTCGACTTTAGCCGACGACTTTTTGCTATCGGCTAAAGTATAAACATTGGTAGTGATGTCGAAAATAGCAATAACATAATTTTTATGAGGTACAATAAATTATTGAAATAATAAATAATATTCAATTGAAAAACAATACAAACCGCAAACTTAAATTGAGGAGGGAGTAATAATACTTTGATGTTTTTTTGGCCAAATAGCCACAGTCGTCATCATAGTGATCCAGCAGCCAACACAACCAACCATCTAGAAACCACCATTTTAGAATTCAAACCATTCACACCATCCACTCAACAATTCAAAGTCAACATTCCATTCAAAGTCATCAATGTTGAAAGAACAACCATGCATGCACCTTCCTTAATATTTTAATTATTTTGTTAGCAAATGGTATTTGAATTTCTACCATGGTATTGCCCATTGTTTCTTCCTACTTGAAGGCCTTATGAACACTATAAATAGGTTCTTCAATTTATGTAAAAATCATCTTGAAGTTAAAGAAATAAATTGAGTGTGTTGTAGAGAAGAGTTCTCTCTTGTTTCTATACCATATTGGTACCGGAGCAAGTTCTTAGATCCCGGAGTTAAGTTTGAGTGAAAAAATCAACGGAAAGTTGAGTGTTTTTTGGTGAGAAAGAGAGTCGTCTACCAAAAACTCCACTTTGCGGCCATCTTTTCACAAAACTAACGCCGCCATCACGTCCGGAACGTCGAAAAACCTTGGGAAACCAAGTTTCGCGTCCAACGGAGCCTCCACTCGCCGCGACGAAGGTCACCGGAAAATTCGCCGGAAAATTTCTCGTAGCCGGAAAATCCGCCGGAAAAATTCCAGTCGCCAGAAAGTGCAGAGTTGCCGCCGGACAAAAACTGTCGGAAATTTGAGGTTGAAGACGACGCCACGTCACCGTCCACATCATAGTGCCACGTCACACTGTCAACCACTCTCTTCACGCCACGTGTCAAGAGAGCCACCTTACCACCACCTCACTGCCACGTCACCTCACTGCCACCTCACTGTGACATCATCAGTCGAAATTTGACCAGTCATAGTTAGAGTTGACCCGAAAAAAAAAATCAGAAACGTATTAAAGTGTTTTACAGATTTATTCATTTTGCAACATGCCTCCGCGAAGACAACCTCTACGAGACATTGAAATGGCGGACATGCGGAGACAAATTCAGGAACTCCAAAACATGTTGCAAGCCCAACAAGTCTTGTTAAACGAACGCCAAACCGAAGATGGAGAATATTCCAGTGATTCCTCAACACCTAGAAATCATCATCCCCAAAGACCACCAGTCAGACATGATGACATCAAAGTTGACATTCCTGACTTTGAGGGAAGACTTCAACCAGATGATTTCATCGATGGGCTTCAGACAGTCGAAAGTGTGTTTGAATACAAAGAGATTCCAGAAGAGAAAAAGGTGAAGATTATTGCTGTAAAATTAAAGAAACATGCTTCCATTTGGTGGGAAAATCTTAAGAAAAGACGAGACCGAGAAGGAAAAAGCAAGATCAAAACATGGGAAAAAATGCGAAAGGAATTAACCAGAATGTTCCTTCCTCCTCAATACTACCAAGACAAATTCATCCAACTGTAAAATCTTCGTCAGAATAATTTATCAGTCGAAGACTACACAAGAGAATTTGAGAAGCTGATGATGCAGTGCGATATACAAGAAAAAGAGGAGCAAACGATTGCGAGATATCTTGGAGGATTAAACAATGATATTTGTTGGTCCCCAAAATGATGAAGACTATCATCACTGTACCAACACGAGTCTTTTCTAGCACGCTTTGTCCTCACTCACGCGCACCCTGAGAAACTTCCCAGGGGGTCACCCATCCTATAACTACTCCAGGCCAAGCACGCTTAACTTTAGAGTTTCTATGAGATGGCTACTAGAAAAGAAGATG
This sequence comes from Orobanche coerulescens, assembly GCA_033398695.1. Taxonomy (NCBI): domain Eukaryota; kingdom Viridiplantae; phylum Streptophyta; class Magnoliopsida; order Lamiales; family Orobanchaceae; genus Orobanche; species Orobanche coerulescens. Next base: position 14,870,044 of record CM065801.1, read on the forward strand.
CATAGATTTGATCACATAGCCCTCCAGCACCTGACAACCTCCACTGTACCAGCATCTCAGTTCCGGCCAACAGGCAATATCTGCTGCATGCCCGCCTCTCAGTTCCAACACTCTGGCAGCCTCCATTGTAGGATACTTCGAGGGAATCCGCACCCGTGACATGCTCTGATACCAATTGTTGGTCCCAGAATGATGAAGACTATCCTCACTGTACCAACACGAGTCTTTTCTAGCACGCTTTGTCCTCACTCACGCGCACCCTGAGAAACTTCCCAGGGGGTCACCCATCCCATAACTACTCCAGGCCAAGCACGCTTAACTTTAGAGTTTCTATGAGATGGCTACCAGAAAAGAAGATGCATCTTGTTGGTATGAGTAGTCCAAATCAATTCATTTAACCACTTTCTAGTGCAGATCTCACAGGTCGAATCGCAAGCCGCGCCTCGCGCATTTTTAAGCTAATGCAGGTAGGATGCTGACTGAAGCCCAACAATATTGTTGATCGTGTTGAACTTCAACAATATTGGTCGTTAGAGGATGTTATTCGTCTTGCTACACGAGTAGAGAAGCAGTTACCCAAAAGATCTAGATATAAATTTTTTTCCCCAGCATATCAACCACCTTACACTCGAAAACCACCTACCAACCAACCAAGTTCTTCCAACCAACCCCCTTCCAAACCCATTTCTACATAAAACAAAACCAAGGCCAACAAATGCTTTAAATGCCAAGGTTTTGGTCACATTGCTTCCAATTGTCCAAACCGGAGAACTATTACAATTATCAAAGGAGAAGCCTATGAAGTATTTGAAGAAGATGAGACTCGAGAAGAATCTGAAGGAGAATATAATGCCGATCCAATTTATGATGAAGAAGTTACTATTGCTGACCACGGTGAATCTTTAGTAATCAGACGAAGCCTACATACAATGACCACAAACGAAGAACCCTGGTTGAGGCGCAATATTTTCCACACCCGCTGCACTTCCGCTAAAAAAATTTGTGATGTCATTATCGACAATGGAAGTTGCGAAAATGTCGTTTCGAGATACATGGTTGAAAAGTTGGATCTACCAACCCAGATTCATCCACACCCCTACAAGTTGCATTGGCTCAATAAAGGAAGTACAGTAAAAGTTGACGAACGATGCCTTGTGACATTTTCGATTGGTCAGAAGTACCAAGATCAAGTTTGGTGTGATGTTGTGCCTATGGATGCCTGTCATCTTCTCCTAGGCAGACCATGGCAGTATGATCGTCGAGTACTTTATGACGGTTATGCAAATACCTACTCTTTTGTCAAAGATGGATTAAAAATCAAGCTAGCTACTCTGCCGCCGAGTGAGCTTGATAAAAACAAGAATGAAGTCAAACCGTTGGTGTCCCTAGTCACCAAGGAACAACTGAAAGAGTCAAACAAGGAGACTACTATTCAAGTAGAAATTAAACAACTACTTGAGGAGTTTCCTGATGTGGTACCAAAAGAAATTCCATCTGGACTGCCACCAATGCGAGACATCCAGCACGCCATTGATATCATTCCACGAGCAGTGATTCCAAACAGACCAGTCTACAGAATGAGTCCTCAGGAGCATGCTGAAATTCAAAGTCAAGTGGAAGGACTATTGAAAAAAGGATTAATACATGAAAGTGTTAGTCCGTGTGCGGTTCGTGCCATTCTAGTCCCTAAGAAAGACGGAAGCTGGAGAATGTGTGTTGATAGTCGAGCTGTCAACAAAATTACCATCAAGTATAGATTTCCAATTCCTAGACTTGATGATTTGCTAGATCAGATACATGGTTCCACTATCTTTTCAAAGATTGATCTTCGGAGTGTATACCATCAGATAAGAATTCGACCCGGAGATGAATGGAAGACTGCATTTAAAACCAGAGATGGTCTTTATGAATGGACAGTTATACCTTTTGGGTTGTCCAATGCCCCGAGTACATTCATGCATCTCATGAATCAAGTCCTTCGACCCTTTATTGGTAAATTTGTCGTCGTTTATTTTGATGACATTCTGATCTTTAGCAAGGACAAAGAAGAACACTTGGAGCATATTCGGCAAGTGTTACAGACTTTTCGTGAACAGAAACTCTATGCCAATTTGAAGAAATGTTCTTTCTTAACCAATGAAGTTACTTTTCTTGGATATATCATCACATCCGAAGGCATACGAGTAGATCCTGAAAAAATAGAAGCAATCAATAGCTGGCCAGTTCCACGATCAATCCGTGAGGTGAGAAGTTTCCATGGATTAGCATCCTTTTACAGAAGATTCATCAAAAAACTTCAGCACAGTTGCCGCTCCGCTCACAGATTGTATCAAAGGAGACAAGTTTCAATGGACTGAAGCCGCGCAGAAAAGTTTTGACAAGATGAAGAAATGTTTGATCAAGCGCAGATTAGCCCTTCCCAATTTTGATCAAGTATTTGAAGTTAGCTGTGATGCTTCCCACACTGGAATTGGTGCTGTTCTAAGTCAAGAAGGTCATCCTATAGCCTTCTTCAGTGAAAAGCTCAACAATGCTAAATTTCGATATTCAACATACGACAAGGAGTTTTATGCAATTGTTCGTGCCTTGCACCATTGGAGTCATTACCTGTTGAATAAAGAATTCATTCTTTATTCTGATCATGAAGCTTTAAAACACTTGAACTCTCAACAGAAGATTAGCCGTCGACATGCTACTTGGAGTGAGTTTTTACAGTCTTATCCTTTTCTGATCAAGCACAATGCTGGAGTTCAAAATATTGTTGCGAATGCCCTCAGTAGGCGTCATACTCTGCTTTCTACCCTTCAAACAAAAGTAGTTGGTTTTGAAATGATCAAGGAGTTGTACCCGAATGATCCCGACTTTCAGAAAATCTGGGATGCTACTGAATTGCAATCCTCCAAAGATTACTATAGGCATGAAGGATTTGTATTCAAAGGGAAAACTTTGTGTAATCCTAAATATTCATTGCGAGAAGCCATTATCTGGGAATCCATGACGGAGGATTGGCGGGACACTTTGGCCGAGATAAAACTGTGGCCCTCGTGAAGGAGAATTTTTATTGGCCAAGAATGGAAAGAGATATTAATCGGCATATTCAAAAATGCAGAATTTGTCACTTGGCTAAATCTAAACGCCGAAACACTGGATTATATATGCCACTTCCAGTACCGGAATCGCCATGGGAAGATGTTAGTATGGATTTTATTTTAGGACTTCCACGAAGTCAACGTCAGAAAGATTCAATCATGGTCGTGGTAGATAGATTTTCAAAGATGGCCCACTTCATTCCTTGCCAAAAGACTAATGATGCTGTTCAAGTGGTTGATTTATATTTCAAAGAAATAGTTCGTCTTCATGGAATTCCAAAAACTATCACTTCTGATCGAGATGTGAAGTTCTTAAGCCACTTTTGGAGAACTTTATGGAAAAAGATGGGAACTAAACTTCAGTTCAGTAGTGCTAGTCATCCCCAGACTGATGGACAAACCGAAGCTGCCAATCATCTATTAGGAAATCTACTTCGAAGTTTTGTTGGTAAAAATTTGAAGCAGTGGGATCTTATTCTTCCTCATATTGAATTTGCTTACAACAATTCAACTAATCAAGCCACTAGGAAATGTCCTTTTGAAGTAGTATTTGGCACTCGTCCCCTGAGTCCACTTGATTTGACTCCGTCAACCGACAAATAACAATTCAGCTCCGATGCAGATAATCGAGCAAAGGAAATCAAGAAACTGCATGAACAAGTTAGAGAGCAGATCCGGAAACAAAATTCCAAATATAAAACTCAGCGTGACAAACATCGGAAGCAACAAATTTTTAAAGTAGGAGATTTGGTCTGGATTCATCTACGAAAGGAAAGATTTCCAAATCAACCAAATGCCAAGTTGTCACCTAGAGGTGATGGACCATTCAAAATTGTGCAGAAAATCAATGACAATGCTTACAAGGTCGAATTACCTGGAACATATGGTGTTTCCGCAACTTTCAACGTTGCTGATTTATCGCCTTATTTAGATGATGAAGCAGATTCAACTCGAGGGCGAGTTCTTTCCAACCCGGGGAGTATGATCCAGCAGCCAACACAACCAACCATCTAGAAACCACCATTTTATAATTCAAACCATTCACACCATCCACTCAACAATTCAAAGCCATCAATGTTGAAAGAACAACCATGCATGCACCTTCCTTAATCTTTTAATTATTTTGTTAGCAAATGGTATTTGAATTTCTACCATGGTATTGCCCATTGTTTCTACCTACTTGAAGGCCTTATGAACACTATAAATAGGTCCTTCAATTTATGTAAAAATCATCTTGAAGTTAAAGAAATAAATTGAGTGTGTTTTAGAGAAGAGTTCTCTCTTGTTTCTATACCACATAGACACTAATCACAACCAATGGCATCGAAGACACACATGTAATTAATATAAAAAAATTATATGATAAATATTTTTATAAGCATTTTTTCTCTAATACAAAGAGACGAGGTAAATTATAAGGATTTTTTTCTATTATAACGTAGTTTTAATCTAAAAAACAACAAAATACATTAAAATACAAAATACAAGATATAGTATCTTTTTCTGACCGGAAGCACCTCCGTCTACTTGTGTAGGTCCGCCACTGGTCCTGACTATGTTGGAGTTGGTGGCATGAAATTTATAACATTATTTAACAATAAAGAGCTAGTTAATACTATAAAATCATGCAAAAAAACAAAATATTTCACATCAGATGCATTTAACGTCGCATTGTAATACAGAGAAATTAAATGAAATTCCAAAACCGTCAAAATATTTCCACTTGCTAAAAATTTTGATCAAAAAGGGCCTTACACAAGCTTTTGTGTTGATAACAACAAGAGCTGCCCAATCAGCCAACCATCTTTCCAGAGTGTTGTAAATACCAGTACAAGAACACCCAAACCAACATGATTTTCAATCTTACTGTATTCTGGTGAATCTAAAAATTCTATCAGGACTATACTAAAGGAACAAATGCTATATCTAACTTTCTGCGTAAATTTCTTGATTTTTTCACCTAGTTATTTTTCCATTCGCTCGAGTGTGTAAAAAAAGTTGACCTTAACATACAAAATTTTTACTTGTCTAAATCAACACGCTCCGACCTGTTTGCTCTCTGCAGACTCGAGCTTGGGTAGCAATTCACAAACCACATTCTGCAAAAAAGCGTGCTGGAGCTGATTACATCCGTTCGGAACAACTTTTACAGTGAGTAGTGTTATCTCCTCGCCATCCGAATGTCCTTTTAGCAATTCCTCCCAAAATTTATCTTCATTGAGGTTCGAACCCTCCAAAAGGTCCGTGACTAGCTTCCGTGTTGCAACATTTCTACCGGCACCACAACCCATGGCAGTCGCAGCACCAACTGCATTTGCAATGGTTAGTGTATGGACGAGGGGAATTTTGTGTATGAACCCATATGCAATGGCTGCCACAAAACTGTCCCCACACCCAACGGTGTCCATGACATTCACCTGTTTTAAAAAAAAAATTGAATAAATAACCAGGCGAGTTTATGAGTCAGTTCCATGATGCAAGTGTTGATTTTACAATATCAATGATCACATGACTATAGCAATTATCTCAATGATGATATTTTCCATGTAATTGGAAAAACCCTATGATGTTGCTGGTTTGGGAATTTCATCTCATTTCTCCTTTGTATGAAAGTTGCGACAAGGACATCCGGCGTAAAACTTTGCCACTTAATTTTTTTGCATGAATTATTGTGTTAACTAATTTTAGACAATCAATTGGCACTATAATACTCACGTGACTTGCCCCAATATAGTTGGGATTAAAGTGCAGTTGATGTTGTTGATGATGATGATGAACCATGCGAGTTTATAAATAATAAGGACGAGTAAAAAGACTGATAAAACATTAAAAATAAAGAGACAAACATCAAATTAAACACCACATTTGCAATTTACAAGTTACTACCTTAAATGCAGGGGCACAAGATATACTTGAAGGGGTGATCAGAATAGAACCTTTTGGACCCATTTTAATGATCACCCACTTTGTGCGAATTCCCTTTCTGAGCAGCTCTTGTCCCGCTAATATAGGGTCCTCTGTGCCAGTCAAGGATTCAGCCTGTCATATAATCATTATCAGTCACAATCACCAATCCCTATAGAGTTTGCAACAAAATCTGAAAAAGAAAATGGAAAAAGCAAATAAGAAAGACCTCCAAAAAGCTTAAAACCATCTTTTTAAAGCTTCGAGAAGCTCACATTAAGATTCCTACGTACAACTAAAAATAAAAACCATGGCCAAAGTGCTATTTTAAACGTTCAGTCAGTAAAAACAGATCGGTGTAACACGCCAAGTAGGTATTCAAATTAATTTAAATTAGGGGAGAGAGAAAAAATCATGATCTCATCCCCATCTTGCATAATCACAAACACGGTATGATGCGCCATATCATATACAGCTGCTGGATGAAATCACTGCCTTGTGGGTGGAAGAGAAGGGAATCAGTGCAAGACAACGTATTTAAAGGGTCATAGTAACTCGTTGAGAAAATAAATTGGCAGCATCAGCATCATATAATAGCAGTTTAACTGAAAAAAGCTCAAAGGCTCTTCTTTGAACCAAAGCATGATGATAGTTTGCAAGATGAAAGAGGCAACTATTAACAACTTGATAGGCATATTCGATAAACTGTAGAATTAAGATAAATAAAATAAATAATTCACACCTCTTCAGAAGTTAATAGAAGAACATCACTCATCCTCAGGTACTTCTCAAGAGCCTTTCGTTCCTCAGGTGTTCCAGCAACAAGAGACTTCCCTCGTGGTCCAGGGTCAAAAAAGACCGATGTCCCAACTTCAACGGCATAATTCAAAGCGGACATGAGCAAATGAGGCGAGAGCTCGTCAAATCCGTAACCATTGCAGAAAATGATCTTAGACCTTTTTATAGCCATCTTAGCTTCGACTGAAAGTGTGCTCATCCAACTAAATGCAGGCTCCCGGCTGAAATCTGCACGGCTGTGAGGAAAAAGAGAAAGCTTTTTATACTACATACTCCAATATTTTCTATTAAAATCACCAAACAGAAAAATAGATCAGCATTTTAAACTGGTTGTAATACCTACAAAAACCATGCCTTTGCAGAGGGTCCACTAAAACCCAGCACAGAAGTGTTTCGTAAGCAGTGGATAAAGTATCGATTACATCATTTTGTTCCTTCATTTCAACCGTACCAATTCCTTCGTCATGAAGTACATCTAAGAGGAAACGACCATAGATTTCAGAACCAACATGACCAACTGTGACGACACGAAGTCCCAATCTAGCTGAAGCTATGGCCATATTGCAATTGCCACCAGCTTCCCAGTATTCCTATCAATAAAACTACATTTTCAATACCCATGAACCAATGTGTACTTCAGTAGGTAGAAGTTAGATGCAGAATGAAATTTCAAAGAGGACGACTAGATATTGGACACCATAAGGACACGAGGCAAAGCTGTGACTATTAGGTTGTCAAAGACAATATGTCGAATAAGGTAAGTACATAGTTGTTAATAGCGCCCATAGCGCTCGCTATAGCGAATAGCGACGCCAAGTATGTCTTTTTGGATAGCGAGCGCTGTCCTCGCTATAGCGCTGATCGCGATAGCAAGAATAGCAGCGCTATATCATACCTCATGCATTCAAGGTTTTTTTCTATTCTTTTAATTTTCTGGGACGTTTTTGTAAGTTGCGCTTTTCTATTTTAACAAGAAACATGTTTCTGGGCAAGATAAATCATAAAAAAAAAAAAACATAATCTGAAACGTGTTTTCAGGTACGATGAATTTTATATTATGTTTTTCTAGTATTAGAATTGATGTTTTGTGTTCTTTGAACTTATATTTATGTTATATTTCAATATATGCATGAAATTTTGAACTAAATTTGGTATATGCTATATGTTATGTATTTATATACTTGTGGAGCTTTACTTCCAAATAGCCTCACTATTCGCTATAGCCATAGGGGACCGTGTCGCTATGGGGCGCTATGCGCGATTGACAACTATGGGTAAGTATCAAAATATCTAAACGGATATGATGCAATTAAAGGATTAGTAAACTCATTAAAGATTCCCCCTAAAGGAAACACCACCGAGTTGACACGGTCAAATCAAGATTGAATTTTATTTCACCTCAATTAAGTCCTCAAAATGATATCAAAGAATTCAGCTTAAATGGTTAGGTTCATCTCCTCATAGTAAAATCTAATATTGTTGGCTCCATTGACAAAATTGAAACCAAATCTTCGTCCAACAAAATAAGCGTAACTACTCATTTAAGAGTGTGTCTAGGAATACGTCCATTTTGTTATCAATTAATGTTCTTTCCCTCTTCCTTTTCTGCCCGTCCAGGTTTCGATTATAATGCACCTTGCATTCCACTCTTCGCATAGCATGAAACTCTACTTGGGCTCTGTTCTTTTGGACTGAATTGAACTGAACTGAACTGAATGGAATTGAACTGAACTGAAATATATATTAAGGGTAAATAATAATAATGGTAAATAATAATAATAATAGTAATTAACAACAACAACGATAATAGTAATATTATTAGTAATAATAACAATAATAATAATTAAGATTAATAATAATAAGAAGAAGAATCGAGCCAATGAATGGACTCGAATCGAATCGAATGGACTGAATCAATCAATCAAAATCGAAAAATAAGTCCAAAAGAACAGGGCCTTGGTGCTATTGGTTAGCAGTAGTACCGCTAAGTTATAAGAGTCCAACTTGGAGTCATAAACAATGACGTGCCAATGACTGCTGTGCGGTACATATTAAAAGTGTAGTTTTATGTTCTCTTCTAACATAGGAAAAATGGAGAGGCCCACACGGTGAACTCAGTGAGGCTTCAAGAACTCCAATACACAAATTAGCACTATTAGGTATTCCTTTTTTCGCCTCCTCTCTACATTAATGTTTTTGAAGATGTCCTAAACTGCAAACATTAATGATTTTATACAAGTTTTCATGGTTTTCGGTTTAATGAAACATCATAGCACTATTAATAACTCAAGCAAAATTTGGAATTCAAACTTCCGTGCAATCATCAACAGATTTCCAATTAGATACAAGTACAACTAGCCAAAAAAAAATGCAGCAGAGGAATGAACTCAATTTCAAATACCAAAAGAGGAAAAAAAACGAAAAAAAAAAAATGAAAACTAATAAGAACATGATACAAACCTTATCTGGAGGCGACTTGGATAATTCTTCCATGTAGGCTTTACGTTCATCCAAGGGTTTCGGGGGCAATTCCGGAACGTTGAGCACAATATCAACACACAGATTTCCAATTGTAGCCACATCGATATCCTTAACCCCGACAGATTTTGACCTATCATCTTCCACTGAGCCATTGCTGAAGCTCAGAGAATTAAGACGCTGTTTGGGGACAGGAAATTCAATTCCTCTACATTTCAGAACCGAATAGAAATCCCCTTTCGCTGGCGGAGATAATCTAGGGTTCTGGCGGGTTTTTGTTGGATAGGGAGAAAATAGAGCAGAGCTTGAATCAAGGGATAAGGCAACCTGAATATGCATCCGGGAAAATGGATTAGCAGAGGCCAGTAAAAGAAAAATGCACTATAATTGTGAACGAAAAATACTGCAATTTTGCAGAGGTGGTCAACAGTTTGTTATTACGGAGAAGAATGAGAGAGAGAGATAGAGAGAGAGCAACAGCCTAACAGAAGCAGTTTTCAGTTTCTCATTGGATTTGACAGAAGTGGAGAATCAAGAATCCGAATCAAGAACCCGCTACCCCGCTATTGGCTCTCTTGTTACCCAAAATATTATCCGGAGATTATATTGTTGGAATTATCGAGTAACAAACAAAGTGCGAGAACACGTCCGTGGGAAATAAATAACACAAGGTTTGCCGGGGTTGTTAGTCCCGGGCTTGAATGCTCTCGCGAGATGTTATTAATATGAATACTAGTGAGTACAGATATTAATGTTAGAGTACAATTACAATAAGTGTAAAGACTCTAGTTATCTTAGCTATCGAGTGCTGAAGATTGCCGGAAGAACCAGAGTTGAAGCTTTGTGAGTTCTTATTACAAAGATGAAAAATTCTCTGTATTGTTTGCTTTTAGCGTTCTATGTTCACGTCGTAAACTGTCACTGTGTTAACGTTTTTTACTGTATGAATGTATTCCACTCTCTGTGTTCGTGAATGAATTTTTCCGTCCTTTGGCCACTGCTGGAGGCCTTCTATTTATAGGAGAAGAGGTTGTTAGGTCCTCCTTGTCCATCGCGGGCGACCGCCGTTTCCTATATTAAAATAAGGTGGGCGATCGTCCCATCACGTGGGACTGTTTCCTTAAAGTCCGCGGCTGCTGCTGGCAGCCAGATGTGCGAGCCAATGGGAAGTCTGCACGCGTCCTGAGTCGTTGTCTCGGGAGGACCCACTTTGCACCTTTCGGCGGGTCTGTCGGTAGGTGTGAAGGTGGTGACAGGCTGGGGTCAAAGGGCCTTATCCTGTGGCGCCTTTTGCGGATCTGCACGTGGGCCTTCATCCGAGATTCGGTCTTCGAAGACTTTGACGGGTGTCGGATTCATAGGGACGATCGTCTCCAGTCGGCCATTAGAGGTGATCGCGAGATGCCAATAGACGATCGCCTTGGACGTCGACCGCTAGGAGCTTGTCCATCGTCTGTCTTCTTTAGCTGGCTCCTGACCATTATGCCGATCGCCATCGAGGCGTATAAATCGCCGCACCACAATTGCCCCCCAGCTCGCTCCGATGTTGAAGACGTGGGGTGAGGTGGCACTGCTGGCGATCGCTTGTTTTAGACGAGCGACTCATCTACTTATGAAGCGGACGATCGTCGCCTGGACGAACTGGTTTCGAATTCGGACGATCTCCTTAGGCGCTGGAAATAACGGGAAGTGGAGGCGGGTTTTCGAAACGTCACAGGGACACGTGTCACGCTCCCGTTGCGGGAGTCCGATGGTTTTTGTCAGACTTGTCGTCTGGCGTGCCCTCAAAATGACGCGTATGCGGGTTTCGAGGGCTGCATTTAATGTGTCCCCCCCCCCCCCCCCGACGGTTGCACTTTAGCCCCCGGGATTCTGCCTATTTGCACAGAGGTCCCTGCTCTCGCCTATAAAAGGGCTAGGGCTACTGGAGTTTAGATCTTTATGCGCCCTTGCCTTTAGACGAAGACTCTACCGAAATTCTTTGAAGTTTCTTGCGCCGATCGGCATTTTCTCTAGGTAAGAAAAAATTCTCTTCCCCCTTTTCTCTTCGAATATGTCTGGAGGATGATCTAATGCGTATGAGGCTGGTAGCACTTCCGCCGCCGCAACTTCGCCTGCCCGAGATTAAACCTATGGAGACGGCCGTCGAGGCCATTCGTGCGGGAATTGCTCCCGCGGAGGTTGAAAAGTTTTTCAACGAGGCTGACGCGGCGAGGTCGGCGGGGCAAAAAGGCTCGCCGGTAGACGAGGATGAGGCGGTGAGGCTATATTGGGAGCAGAACAGTGTGTTCGGCCCTGCCTTTCTGGAATTCGCCGAACTTATGGAGAGGCTGGCCGGACCACGTCCTCAGTTTGACTTCGGTGCATACTTGGTCGCCCACCCCTATGAGCCCGTGAAGCGGACGTCATTCCGGGCCGCGGACCATTCCCCGTGGACCCTTGGTCAGATCCGGAGTTCGGCGACTAGGAAGGACTTGAGTCGCTGGAGGGCGAAATTCCATATCCCTTCTGATGTTTCATTGTATGTGCCCTTGGAGAACGAACGCGCCGACCAACCTCCTGAGGGTATGGTCGCTGTCAACGAACTGATCCTGGGGGTCGGCTTGCGGTTCCCATTGCCGTTCGCCGTGTCATACCTGCTGACTGCCTGGAATGTGGTGCCGCTCCAATTGACGCCGAACGCCTGGCTGCAGATTATTGGTACCTTGACACTTTTTGGCGGTCATCGGTTGTTCCGTCTACCTTCTGCGCTGGAAATGAACTACCTCTTCAAGCTGACTGTGCAGAAGGGTTCAATTGGCGGCTATCACATTCAGGGTCGCATGGGTAGGGTGGTACTCGGGGTGCCGAACAAAGTTCGGGGCGACCTGGCAAAATGGTGTTGTGTTGGCGGAGCGTGGAGGTCGGCGTCGAGCGACAAACCAGGGGATGAGTTGGATATCCCCACCAGTTTTCGGGAGAGGAATCCGAGTAAGGGTTTTAACTCTCCCTTTGTTCGGATACACCTTGAACTGATCTAATTTGGTTTCCTTTTTGTAGGCTCCCTTGTTCCAGCGATCGGCGACCTTCCTTTTGACTTCTTGATCGTCTGGGAGCGAATCCGGGGTCTGCCGGACAACTACCTCGACATTCGCACGGTCAACAACAAAGCTCATTGGTTGGGCGCTCGATTGTTTTGCTTCCCTCGCCACCTGAAGGTTTCCGGTATGAATTTTTACTTCCTCTTTTCTGCTTGACGATCGTCTGGTTGATCGAGATGTCTAACTTAGCTGAGTTTCTTCTTTGACAGAGATCCACTTTCCCCGCTACTCCGAGCCCCCGAGGGAGATTATAATGTCGAACCCTGGCCTTTTGAGTCGCCTCCGCCAAGGAAAGAAGGCGGGTCGTGCCCCTGCAACGACGTTCCGCCCTATCCCTGAGGAGAGACCTATTATAGCGCCGGTCGTCGAGCCGGAGGCTCGGGATGAGGAGCAGCTCCAGCGCAACCGCAAGAGGCGGAGGCCGGAGGAGCCCCTGCACACTGCTGCTGCGGAGGCATCTATTGTGGTGCCGCCGGTTGCCGCGCCTCCTATTTTCGCCGTTCCAATGGCGGAGGGGTCTACGCACTCAGTGGCCTTCCTAAAGTCTGCGGCGATCGCTGAAGCCGAGACTCCACGGGCCAAGCCCTATTTCGGCCGTGATCCCGAGTTGGTCGCGAGGTAAGACTGATTTGATCTTTCTGAGTTAAACTACTTGTGTAGGGTGCATACTAACTCCTTCATTTTTTTTTTGTTCCAAGGTCCGCCTTGCTGATCCGAACACCTCGCCGATGGTGCTGGATTTCCTGGCGAGCAAGTCTCAGCACGAGCCTATCGACGTCCCTTCCTACGTCTCCCGGGCCATCACCTCTCTTCTAAAGGCTTGGACGACCGACCTAGACGCGATTGCGCGCCGGCGGTCTGGAGATGCCATTCAGGCAACACTTGCCCTGCCCCTCCAAGCAGTGACGATGGCCGCTCAAGCTGTTAAAGATTATGAGGGGCGGCCCTCTACTGCTCGCCTCCATTCGGATCTTGAGGTTGCTCGGAACCAGAACGCCTAGTTTGCCAATAGGATCGTGGCCATGGAGAAAGAGTATGCTGAGACGGCCAAGCGAGCTAAACAAGATTTTGACCGGATGAGGCAGGAGCTCGACCGGTCTCGGGCGGTGGTTGATAGGATGCGTGACCAGATGACGGAGGCTCGGTTGCATGAGGCCTCGCATGAGGAGGTCACCGGACTGAAGGCGGTGGTGGATCGGCTAAACGGCGAGCTGGAGTCGTCGAAGGGAGAGATGGCTGCCAAGGTAGCCGAGCTCAAGGATGCGGACAAGACAGCCGCGGGGATGAATGAGAAGTTGGAGGCGATCGAGACCGATCCCTACCTCAGCGTGGAGTATGTCGACGAGTTCGCATATTACATGGCTTACGTCGATGCCATCCGTGCTGCCAAGAAGGTCGGGGTCGAGGTTGGCCCTCTGATCGAAAACTTCAAAGCCTACGTGCTCGAGCATCCTTTGCAGCCGGACTTCTCTCTGCCGATCCTTGACCTCACCGACCTTGGGATCGATCTGAGCTGGTACCCTTCGCCGGACAAACTTGTTTATCCTGAAGCCGGTGAGGAAGCGCGCGTCGATCCGTCTGCTGGAGGCGAAGGCCTGTCGAGGGTGGCCTGAGTGGGACCGCAGTCAATTTGTTTTTCTTTCCTTGTAATTCCCAGTTTTTCTTGTCTCGCCTTCGGGCGTGTATGTACAAACAATTTAAATGGAATAAAATATGTTTTTGCATCTGACTCTTTATTTGTATGATCGCCTATCTGAATGTTTGCATACGAATTTACACAAGTGTTTATACAATTGCACCTGATGCCTTGTTTGTATGATCGCCTTGTCTGAATGTTTTGCATCATTTCAACTTTGCACAATTGTCTGAATAGATCCGAATGCATTGGTACACTTAAAATTCTTACTTGCAAATTTTTTGAACAAAACCGATCGTTACGTGTGCGTTTGAACAAAGCCGATCATGTGTGGTTCCGTCCTCCTGATCGCATGTATGAATAGCTCGGCTTTGCCCCTTGTTTTTGTTTACTTAGCGAAAGTAAGGGAACAAAAATAATACGTTCGGTGATCTAACTTTAGTTTGTTTCTTGCGATCCTCGATTTTATTGATTCCTCGAGGGAGGCCGAATGTTTCGACCTTGAGGAACCGTGCACGGTCGTGGAGTTTGATGGACTGATCTCCATGACTGTGCCTTGTGCGCGAGGGACATTCCACCTGTAAGTCTGTCTCGCGACTCACTTTATTGTGAGGGTCCTCCGTTAGGCTGTGCCCGCCTCGTATTTAAACGAAGGGCGAGTGGTCTTGGTCCGGAGGAGTCCTTGCACAGGGCATCGTCGGATTAATCGACTCCACGTCTGTAACACCCCCAAGTTATTCAGGGATATTACAGCGCCGTAAGCCCCGCCGTGGGACCCACAAGGCTAAACATACGCGGAACCATAAATTTTGACCGATAAGGTCTACACACAATGGAATGAAAAACGATACAAAGGTATTCGAAATATAACCAATGTATTCACAAACATCACAACTCAATTCAATACTTCGGCAAACACAGGCCGGACATCAAGGAAAAAGGAGAACAATACTCGAGTATTCAATAGCCAATCCAGTACAACAACACTGAACGGGAAACTCCAAACATAACTGGAAAAAAGGACACAGTATCACGCTTGCCCACCATCTTTATGCCGACCCGATACCTGCCCGTCCGCTCTCCTGGAACCTGAAATACATGAAACGTATTTCCCCCATAAAGGGGTTAGCCGTCGAATAGCTAGTGCAAGTATAACAATATGAAACATAATACTCCTCTTCCCTTTATTAGAACGTGACGACTGTCCGGCAAAACGGTTAGTCGTCTGTGATTTCTGAAAGTTGCCACCCTTAGAGCCAGAAAAATTTCCCCCGACTTTCTGCTTCTTCGGTTCTTCAACGGTATCATTGTCGGGGCTCAACATATCATGGGCTAAAGCTCTGTCGTGATACTCTTTCAGTGTGGTACAAGCAAATCCGGCCATGTACCGCCGTAAGTCCAAATTCATCCGCATATCAAAATAACGGATCTTATCGCGCTCGTTACGTACTTGATCCTTCACATAGATTAATTGTTGGTTATACTCCACGATCGCCTGCGAAACGGGAATATCTTGTGGTTTAGCCTCGAAGAAGGCTCGGATTCGGCTCTCTCGTACCGGCCAAGGACAAAACTCGGCCTCCAAGAGCTCCTTAAATTCATCCCATGAGGAAATACGATCCTGTGGCTTGATGACCTTCCACCAGGTAGCGGCCTCCTTAGTGAGGAAATACTGGGCAATCGGTACTTTCCTCACCTCGGGGCAATCAACTGCCTCGAAAATCTTCTCCAGTCGCTAACCGATCCTCCCGGCTAACAGTGTGGCACCGCCAAACTGTGGAGGGTGCATACGGATTACATTCTGAAGCAGGGCATCCGTATTTGGGTTCGGGTTATTCAGCTGAACAGTTTGGGCCAAAATAGTCATCTGAGTAGCCAATTGTTGAAGTGCATTCGCCACTCCAACGTCTGCGTTGTTCCCCTGACCATCGGTCGTCGTCTTGACTCGGTGTCGGGATGCACCGAGTTCGACAAGCGGGGTTGGTCGACCCGCAATCGCCCGATGGAAACGGCCGCGCCACGACCTCTTCCTCGCCCACGGCCACGACCACGGCCACGGCACCTACCAGCTGACATACTGAAGAACACACAAGTCACGTAAGCACAATTCAACCACGCATCAACAAAGTGTCCGGTTCTCAAGAATACCGATAAAAAGGAAGCAAAACGAATAAGGAAACACCAGAAGAGTGAGAGGTCTTACAAGTACCGGTCGCACTGTGATGATGGCAGAGTAGTGATACTGTGGACAATTAACGACTCGATCGACCCAAAAGACCGACAGCCTAGGTATCCATAGACCTAAGCTCTGATACCATATTCGTAACACCCCAAGTTATTCAGTGGATATTACAATGCCTTAAGCCCCGCCGTGGGACCCACAAGGCTAAACATACGCGGAACCATAAATTTTGACCGATAAGGTCTACACACAATGGAATGAAAAACGATACAAAGGTATTCGAAATATAACCAATGTATTCACAAACATCACAACTCAATTCAATACTTCGGCAAACACAGTAGGACATCAAGGAAAAAGGAGAACAATACTCGAGTATTCAATAGCCAATCCAAGACAACAACACCGAACGGAAACTCCAAACATAATCGGAAAAAGGACACAGATCACGCTTGCCCACCATCTTTATGCCGACCCGATACACTGCCCGTCCGCTCTCCCGAACCTCGAAATACATGAAACGTATTCCCCATAAAGGGGTTAGCGTCGAATAGCTAGTGCAAGTATAACAATATGAAACATAATACTCCTCGACAATAAAGTAAATGTAATCCGTCAATTCATCAATATCCGTCAATTCATCAATTTAAGACTAGTATTCCGGAATAACTAAAATCTCATGACGTATGTGAATGCCGTAGAAACGGTTCGTTCATATCATACGCCGTTACATGTAGGAATGCCGTCAAAACGGTTCGTTCATTACATGCCAACATTATTTCATATGAATGCCGTAGAAACGGTTCGTTCATATCAACCATGGAATCGCACCAGAGGCTACGAAACCCTCAGAGGACCATAGGCCCGTCCCGGAGTGGCTAGAAATAATCATACCAACAATATTTCATACTTTCAAAGTCGAGAACGTACAGTCATAAATGTATACTTGCCTTTGAGACATCGAGGGACGAACGGAAAAAGGGGGTATGAGATTGGTAGGTCCAAGAACGCGCTTCCGGCACCTAAACGATTCGCAAGGAATATGATAATCAATTATCCATATTCAAATTACACGAAGAAACCCCCGAAACCCGTCTACGATTCATAAAGATATATGGATAATCAACTAGAGGTTGGAAAATCGTCCAAATCTCATAAGTCCAAAAATGACATAATTCAACCCGAAAAATCGAAAGAAAACACTCATACGGTATAGATATATCAAAATCTCAAGGTTCTCAAGCTTCATTCGGATAAAACGGACGAATCTACGAAAACCCCCAAAAACCAACACAAAATCAAAGTGTTCTTGAATAATCCTTCAATAATCCGATGAATACCCAATCATGTCCATAATCACGCATATATCACACCATACACCATGATTTAATCATCCAAAACGTCAATACCCACACAAAATCGAGAAGTCAAGATGTCGAAGAAATTACCTCTTGAATATTCAAGCGCTATGATCCAAGGAATACGCGATAGATCGACTATCCGGGCTTCCCAACCGAGTGAAAGTGGTAAATCTTCAACACACAAGTGATAGATATGAAAAGAGCTCCTCCCTCAAACTCTCTCTCTCGCGATGGAAGAAGAAATGGAGGAAAATGGCTGAAATCTCGCTTAAAAAGCCGAATTATGCAGTTGACCGCATTGTGTGCCGCGGCTCAGCATAGGTGTGCCGCGGCACAGGCCTAAAAATTGTTCCCAGGTTTCGGTAGTGTGCCGCGGCTCAGCTCAGGTATGCCGCGGCACCGGTCTGAGCGGGTTTTGGCCGAGGATGCAACACCGGTGTGCCGCGGCTCGGCATAGGTGTGCCGCGGCATTAACTCAGCGGTGTGCAGCGGCCTTTGCCGGCGTGTGCGCGGCACCGTGCTGATCCGCTCGGCGGAGTTTAGGAAATATGTGTGCCGCGGCGCACACTCCTTGTGCCGCGGCTCACACCCCCTTCGGGTCCTAAAATGATGAAAAATGACCCGGAAAGAGAATAAAAGCAATATGATTCAATGTCTGGGCAACAATAACACGAAATAGAAGTACGGGAACCCCAAAACGGTGGCTCCAAGCAATGATTACAAGGGTTCGCTCAACAAATCACGATTCGAAGAACAAGAAGAGGTTTGAAATGACATAACTTTCGACCGGGTATTACAACGTCCTTATCTTGTTAGCACTTTTCTATCTCGGATCGTCATGTTAGATGGCAATCCTTGACGGTATACATTGTGACGGGGGTAGGGACGCGTCGCCTTGTCCGGGTCCATCATGTTAGATGATGAACCTTTGAGGGCGAGCGAGCATGTCCACAGATTTGTTTGGAGGGTCCTTCGGCTACGCCCGCCTCGTATTTAAACGAAGGGCGAGCGATCGCAGCCCAAAGGAACCTTGTATGGACGAGGCTGTCGGTTCCATGGACCTCCAGGACCATGGCTGCACTTTTCTGCCTCGGACCGCCATGTTAAATGACGATCCTCGACGGTATATGTTGTGCTTGTAGGGGTGATCGCTTGCATAGGTCCGTCAGGTTAGATGACGACCTATTGTAGGGCGAGCGAGTCGTCCTCATTTTTATTTGTTTGTTTTGTCGAGGCGAATCATATAGATAGGATTGGAAATCTCATTAAACTCTTTGTACATTGGGCAATTGAATACAAAGTTTTTATTGGTAGTATTTCTTCAAATGTATGGCGTTCCAGGGATATTGGTCTGGAGTGCCGTCTGGGTGTTGGAGTTCGTAGGCTCCTCTGGTCAGCCATTTAGATATCCTGAATGGGCCTTACCAATTCGGGATAAATACTCCCGTGTGAGTCTGGACCTTTTTGAGGACTAGGTCGCCTACTTGGAATCGCCTTTCCTTGACCTTCGAATTGAAGAATTTCTCGAATCTCCTTTTGTGGATCGTGTTCTTCATTTCTGAGGTCAGCTGCCGTTCTTCGAGCATATCCAAGTCGATCCGCGGGGCTACATCATTGTCCGTCGTCATTTCCTGTTCAGTTCGGTGGCTGAGGACGGCGATCTCCGAAGGGATCACTGCTTCTGTTCCGAAGGCTGTAATATCCGTATTTTTCTTTCCCTTGTATTTTCGTTTTTGGTGTATTTCTTGATCGTAGTGACCCTCGTGTACTTTTCGGCGTGTCCTTTCTGTCAAACTGTTGAACTGTATCCTCGTTGTTGTTGTGCGGAACCGCCGTTTCGGGGTTGCCATGGATCCATTGCGTGTTGTTGGTCCCCAAATATTGATTCCTATCGTTTTATTCTCTTTCCGGATTATTTTTATCATTTTGGACCCAAGATGGGGTGTGGGCCGCGGCACAAGGTGCGTGCGCCGCGGCACACAAATTTCTCCAATGTTGGTCGGACACCAGACTGTGCCGCGGCACACCCATCCGGTGCCGCGCACAACAGCCAAAGGCTGCGCACACCTATCCGTGCCGCGGCACACTCGTGTGTCTTCCGCGACCAAAACCCAATCAGACCGTGCCGCTGCACACGCAGCCGTGCCGCGGCACAACGCGAAAACCTCGGGAGTATTTTTCGCCTCGTGCCGCGGCACACTTTGGCCAGGCCGCTGCACACGGCGGCCAATCAGGCGATTCGTCTTTATTAGGCGAAATCGCCATTTCCATCCCCATTTTTCATTCAAGGCTGCGAGAGAGAGGGTATAGAGGGGAGAGTTCTTCATCCGGAATCGATTTCCATCATTTCTTTTCGGTTGTGAAGCTCGAAATCAATCTAACGCGTTCTACGGATCTTAGTACTCGAATCTTCCAAGGTAATGCTCTAAAACCCTATTTCGATTAATTTGGGGTTTTGGGTTTTTCTTCCGATTCGCTCCGCTTTTGTTGGTGGATTCATGATGTATACGATTGATATTGTTAGTATCTTTAGTTTTCCTACGGATTCATGGATATTTTGTGGATTTGTACGGAATCGAAAGGGTTTGGTTGTGGTCCACCTCGTTGTTATTTTGGTATGAATATACATGAATCGTAGGCGGGTTTTCGGGTGTATTCCATTTCCGTAATCGCTTAGAAGTGGTTGTGATTGTGCTATTCGAATCGTTAGGTTCATTCTCGCTGCTTCCTCGTGGTTGTGCTTGATCCTTCGTCTAGAACCGCCGCTTTCCACCCGACCGCTCGTAGTCGTGTTTCATCTCTCATACTTCGAGAATGTCTCAAAGGCAAGTACTTTACATTTGTTTACATGTTCTAGTATTTGAATTATGGCTATATGTGGTTGTTGTGGAGAGATATGTGTATGTTCACCTAGGGACGGTCCGACGGACCTCTAGGGATACGTATTGCCGTGTGTGTGCGTATCACGAATCGTGGTTAGCCACCTGTGGATGTCCGACGGGGCTCATGGGGTACGATGGCCGTGAGTCTCGTACAACTGTTAACTTTGAATTATGATTTGTTGGAGATAATGTGTTTTGTGTGTGCATCGTAAATATTCCTAATATAAAATGGTTTCTAAAATGACTTTTTTTTTTGGCGCATATATTCATCCGATTAGAATGTAGTTCAAATGGATTGTACTTGCACTAGCGATTGTCGCTAACCCTTAAATGGGGAAATACTTTTGTATTTCGTATTGATCGCGGGACAAGCGAGCACTCGAGCCGTATGAGGATGATGGGCAAGCATGATATTGTCCAAGAAATGAATTTCGGTGTCATGTCCGGTTATTGTTATTGATGTCTCGATTTTGGGATTTATGTATTATAAAATTGGTTTAAGTACTCGAGTACTTCTTTTGTAAAATCGTCAATGTTGTGTTCCCGCTTTGGGAAATGGATTGTTGTTGGATCCTATTGGTCGGATTGTAGTCTTTTATTTTGAGTCGTCATTTTATTGATAATTTGTTGTCGTTGGCAAAGGTCTTATTGGTATGTTAGCCGGGTGGATTCCACAAAGGTGGGGTCCACGCACTGTAATATGCCCCGAATGCCTTGGGGTGTTACGAATATGGTATCGAGCTTAGGTTTATGGATACCTAGGTCCGGTTATTCGGGTCTAGTTAAGTGTCGCTTTTGGGACAAGATCACCGTTATGCCATCATCTCAAGACGCCGGTGCTCGTAAGTTTCCCTAACTTGACTCGTTTCACCGCTTTGTTCTATTTCGTCTTAGTATCTTTGCGTTTCGCGTTTGAATTGTACTTAACCGTTGCTTCTTCGTAATTCCTATCGGTAGAGGACGCGACGCGGCCGCGACGCGGTAGGGGACGTGGGCGCCACGGTGGGGCGGCTATGTCCGATCACTCGGGAACTGATTCGGCGATGCCCTCTTTGTCGAACAGTGTTCCCCCTAGTTCCGGAGGTCAGCAGGACCAGTCTGCTAGCTCCGGTAATGCTCATGAGAATGTTGGAGTGGCCAACAAATTGCAGCAAGTAGCGAACTGCATGACGCCATCGACTCAGCCGCTCGCCGGCCATGCTAATGCCAACCCGGTTCCGCCTACTGGATCCGGTAATGATAAACTACTTCAGGACGTGATTCGTATGCGTCCTCCGCAGTTTGATGGTGCTTCCGACCCTTCTGGTTGGGAGAATTGGCTGTTCGAGATGGAGAAAGTGTTTGAGGCTGCTAATTGCCCCGAGGAGAGGAAAGTACCCATTGCTCAGTACTTCCTCGCCAAGGAGGCAGCGACGTGGTGGCAGGCGGTGAAACCGCGTGACCGGGCAGCTACGTGGGCAGAGTTCCGGGATCTGATGGAAGACGAATTCTGCCCGTGGCCAGTGAAAGAGGGGAGGATCCGAGCCTTCTTTGAGGCTAAGCCCCAAGATGTACCTATATCTCAAGCCATCAAAGACTACAATCAGCAATTACATTACGTGAGGAACCAAGTCCGCGATGAGCTCGATAAGATCCGCCACTTTGACATGCGGATGAAACCGAGAGTGCGCCACTACATGTCTGGTCTGGGGTGCACGACTTTGAAGGAATATCAGAATAAAGCTATGGCTTATGAGATGTCGTTTTCTGCGACAGAGACGGCAACCGAAGGAAAGAAACAAAACCATCGGCCGATTTTCGGGAGGCAAGTCGAGGGTATCCGAGGACTCACTGCTCGCGAGTCTTGAGTCGCCGCCATCGATTGGTCGAGGAAACGGTTCTAGATCTGCTCCTGCTGGTTCCGTTCGTGGTCCTACGTGCTTCAACTGCAGCCGTCCGGCCACATGATGAGTGAGTGTGATAGGCCTCCGATCCAGTGTCTTGCTTGTGGTCGTATGGGTCACCGTGCTAAGTTTTGTACGGATGCGGCTCGGGCTCCAGTTACTCGATATCTGCTCCACTGCAGGAGAGCCGAGTGTGAATCAGCACCGACAGTTCCTCGGCCGCAGCAGAGTTTTGGTAGAGGTCGAGGTCGTGGTCACCTTCTAGAGGGGGAGCGTCTAGTGCGAGTCTGCTCCGCCCCGTGTGTATGAGATGAGACGAGCAGAGATCCTGCGACGGTGGCCACAGTACCGTCCACATCCTTGATCATCCTGTTTCCGTATTGTTCGATTCCGTGCTACGCATTCTTTTATATCTATGGATTGTGTGCGTCGCCCGCATGTTGATTGCCTTGTTACTTGTGAGCCTTTTGTTGTTAAACTTCCTAGTGGGGATAGCATCGTGGGGATCGTGAGGTTAGAGATTTTCCGGTGAGTATCGCGGGAGGGTTTGGCCTTCTAATCTGATTGTGGTAGATATTAGAGATGAGGATTTGATTCGGGTGAGGATTGGCCGGACCGTCATGGGGCGATCATGAATTATAGAACGAGGACTGCTTCGATGTTAGCCTCGATGGTACCGAGCATTCTTTTCAGGGGCGTAAGCGGGTAGCCAGAGATTACCGATCGCGCTTTGAGGGCGGTGAGACTTCTTCGAGGAGGTTGCACGGGTTATTGGTGTTACGCTTTGAGATCGAAAGAAGAGGGAGTCGAACTCTCGTCTATTCCGGTAGTATGTGAGTATCCCGACGTTTTCCGGATGAGTTGCCGTGTTTGCCACCGGACCGAGAGGTTGAATTTGCCGTCGATTTAGAGCCGGGTGCAAGACCTATCTCTAAGACGCCATACCGGATGGCGCCTGCCGAGATGCTTGAGTTGAAGAAACAATTGGGAGAGTTGCTAGACATGGGATATATTCGACCGAGCGCGCCTTGGGGCGCACCGGTCCTATTCGTAAAGAAGAAGGATGGGTCACTTCGTTTGTGTATCGACTACCGAGAGTTAAACAAAGTGACCATCAAAAACAAATATCCGCTCCCGAGGATTGATGACTTGTTTGATCGGTTGCAAGGAGCGACCGTGTTTTCAAGATTGATTTGAGATCGGGTATTATCACCCGAGTGAAGGATACCGATATTCAAGACGGCCTTTCGACGAGATACGGTCACTACGAGTTTGTGGTTATGCCTTTGGGCTAACTAACGCACTGCCCGTGTTCATGCAAATTATGAACAAAGTCTTTATCGAGTACCTCGATAAGTGTGTAGTCGCTTTTATCGACGACATCCCGATTTACTCGAGAAGCGAGGAGGAACACGCCCGTCATTTGCATATTGTGTTAGATATTTTGAGAACTCAAAGATCATTGCGAAGTTCTCAAAGTGCGAGTTTTGGTTACGGGAAGTTATGTTTCTCGGTCATGTGGTCTCGGCCGAGGTGTTCGGGTAGACCCACATAAGGTAGAGGCAGTGTTGGATTGGGCGCCGCCAAGAACGTGAAAGAGGTTCGCAGCTTACGGGTTAGCCGGTATTACCGTAGGTTCGTCGAGGGGTTCTCTAAACTTGCTCGACCTCCGACTCGATTGTTACAAGTCGAGAAATTTGTGTGGACCGATGAGAGGCGTAATAGTTTTGAGGAGTTGAAGAAGCGGTTGACGACCGCTCTGTTTCGCTTTACCGAGTGGTAATGATGGTTTCTCGGTTTATAGTGATGCTTCGGGCCAAGGGCTCGGATGCGTACTTATGCAAGACGGAGGACGATTGCTTATGCTTCCGTCGGTTGAAACCGTATGAATTGAATTACCCTACGCACGATCTTGAGTTGGCCGCATTGTGTTTGCGTTGAAAATCAAGGCCATTACTTGTATGGCTCGTCGTGTCGATTTTCACCGATCACAAGAGCCTCAAGTACATTTTCACGCAAAAGAGCTTAATATGAGAGAGGAGATGGTTGGAACCGATTAAGGATTACGATCTTGAGATCCTCTATCATCCGGCAAGGCTAATGTGGTAGCAGATGCCTTGAGCCGAAATCGGTATCGCATCGGGCACTTGAGTTACTCACGGCCCGGTCGGGACTTCAGCGTGAGTTTACGAGGTTGAGCATTGAGGTTGTCCGCCAGAGAGTTCCGGCAATTGCGTACTCTTGAGATTTCTTCGTCTCTGGTCGAGGACATTAAATCGGATACTGAGGACCCGATGTTTATTCAGCCGGGAGAGTGTAGAGAAGGGGAAAGCCCCGGGATTCGTTATTCATGAGGACGGAGTGTTGAGATTCCGAGGTCGGTTGTGTGTTCCGAACGACTCGGAAATGAGACAGAGTATTATGCGAGAGGCTCATGCGTCACCCTACTCAGTCCATCCGGGCTCGAGTAAAATGTATATAGATCTGAGGAAAAATTTCTGGTGGAACGATATGAAGAAAGAGGTAGTTCAGTTTGTGGCTAAGTGTTTAACTTGTCAGCAAGTCAAGATCGAGCATCGGCCAAATGATTATTGAAACCACTTCCCGTTCCGGAATGGAAGTGGGAGGACATCTCTATGGATTTTGTCACGAGCTTACCGAGAACGAAGACCGGTATGAATATGGTGTGGGTGATTGTCGATCGTCTGACCAAGTCGGCACATTTTCTGGGCATCAAGGACACTTGGGGCCCGGAGAAGTTGGCCCGTATATTTATCGCACAGGTTGTGAGACTTCACGGTACTCCGAAGTCTATCGTTTCGGATCGTGATGGCCGTTTCGTATCGCACTTTTGGCAGGCGGTGCATAAGGCGTTGGGTACCCGTTTACAATTGAGTACCTCTTTTCATCCCCAGTCAGATGGACAGTCGGAACGCACTATCCAGACGTTCGAGGACTTGTTGCGTGCTTGTGCTCTCGACTGGAGTAGTGACTGGGAGGAACATTTGCCGCTGATCGAATTCACGTACAACAACAGTTGGCACGCGTCGATTCGGATGGCACCGTATGAGGCACTTTATGGGCGGCGATGTCGATCACCTATTTGTTGGAATGAGGCGTCCGATTTGGTCGGGACTGAGCCGGATGTCGTGTTAGAGACGAGACGGAAGATAGAATTAGTTCGAGAACGGATGTTGACCGCCCAGAGTCGACAGAAGTCGTATGCCGACGTCCGTCGTCGACCTTTGGAATTCGAGGTGGGAGACCACGTTTTGCTAAAGGTGTCGCCGACGAAGGGAGTTTTTCGTTTTGGGAAGAAAGGAAAGTTGAGTCCGAGATTTATCGGCCCCTTTGAGATCCTCGAGCGAGTAGGTGGGTTGGCGTACCGTTTGGCGTTACCTCCGGCTTTGAGTCATGTTCATAGCATTTTTCATGTTTCCCAGTTGAGGAAATATGTTCCGGATCCTAGTCACGTCATCGACTATGGCGAGATTGATATTGCTGAAGATGTTACTTTTGAGGAGCGCCCTTTGAAGATTTTGGAGCATCGTGAGAAACGATTGAGGCATAAGACCATACCTTTGGTCAAGGTGCAGTGGTCGAGACACGGCGTCGAGGAAGCAACTTGGGAAACCGAGGATAGCATGCGTGCTAGGTACCCGGAGTTGTTTGTTTCTTAAGTTTCGGGACGAAACTTATTTTTAGAGGGGTAGAATGTAATATCCGTATTTTTCTTTCCCTTGTATTTTCGTTTTTGGTGTATTTCTTGATCGTAGTGACCCTCGTGTACTTTTCGGCGTGTCCTTTCACAAACCGTTGAACCGTATCCTCGTTGTTGTGCGGAACCGCCGTTTCGGGGTTGCCATGGATCCATTGCGTGTTGTTGGTCCCCAAATATTGATTCCTATCGTTTTATTCTCTTTCCGGATTATTTTTATCATTTTGGACCCAAGATGGGGTGTGGGCCGCGGCACAAGGTGCGTGCGCCGCGGCACACAAATTTCTCCAATGTTGGTCGGACACCAGACTGTGCCGCGCACACCCATCCGGCAAGCCGCGCACACAGCCGAGGCCGCGCACACCTATCCGGTGCCGCGGCACACTCGTGTGTCTTCCGCGACCAAAACCCAATCAGACCGTGTGCCGCGGCACACGCAGCCGTGCCGCGGCACAACGCGAAAACCTGGGAGTATTTTCTTGGCCTGTGCCGCGGCACACTTGGCCGTGCCGCTGCACACTGGCCAATCTGCAGCTTGCCTTTATTAGGCGAAATCGGCCATTTCCATCCCCATTTTTCATCTGCGTCGCGAGAGAGAGGGTATAGAGGGGGAGAGTTCTTCATCCGGGAATCGATTTCCATCATTTCTTTTCGGTTGTGAAGCTCGGGAAATCAATCTAACGCGCGTTCTACGGATCTTAGTACTCGAATCTTCCAAGGTAATGCTCTAAAACCCTATTTCGATTAATTTGGGGGTTTTGGGTTTTTCTTCCATTCGTTCCGCTTTTGTTGGTGGATTCATGATGTATACGATTGATATTGTTAGTATCTTTAGTTTTCCTACGGATTCATGGATATTTTGTGGATTTGTACGGAATCGAAAGGGTTTGGTTGTGGTCCACCCTCGTTGTTATTTTGGTATGAATATACATGAATCGTAGGCGGGTTTTCGGGTGTATTCCATTTCCGTAATCGTTTAGAAGTGGTTGTGATTGTGCTATTCGAATCGTTAGGTTCATTCTCGCTGCTTCTCGTGGTTGTGCTTGATCCTTCGTCTAGGAACCGTCGCTTTCCACCCGGACCGTTCGTAGTCGTGTTTCATCTCTGTTACTTCGAGAATGTCTCAAAGGCAAGTACTTTACATTTGTTTACATGTTCTAGTATTTGAATTATGGCTATATGTGGTTGTTGTGGAGAGATATGTGTATGTTCACCTAGGGACGGTCCGACGGGACCTCTAGGGATACGTATTGCCGTGTGTGTGCGTATCACGAATCGTGGTTAGCCACCCGGGGATGTCCGACGGGGCTCTGCGGGTACGATGGCCGTGAGTCTCGTGCCAACGGTTAAATTTGAATTATTATTTGTTGGATATAATGTGATTTTTTTGTGCATATTAATTTTTCCGTAATATAAAATGGTTTCTAAAATGACTTTTTTTTTTGGCGCATATATTCATCCGATTAGAATGTAGTTCAAATGGATTGTACTTGCACTAGCAGCTGTCGCTAACCCCTTAAATGGGGAAATACTTTTGTATTTCGTATTGATCGCGGGGACAAGCGAGCACTCGAGCCGTATGAGGATGATGGGCAAGCATGATATTGTCCAAGAAATGAATTTCGGTGTCATGTCCTGTTGTTATTGTTATTGATGTCTGATTTTGGGATTTATGTATTATAAAAATTGGTTTAAGTACTCGAGTACTTCTTTTGTAAAATCGTCAATGTTGTGTTCCCGTTTTGGGAAATGGATTGTTGTTGGATCCTATTGGTCGGATTGTAGTCTTTTATTTTGAGTCGTCATTTTATTGATAATTTGTTGTCGTTGGCAAAGGTCTTATTGGTATGTTAGCCGGGTGGATTCCACAGTGTGGGGTCCACGGCGCTGTAATATGCCCTGAATGCCTTGGGGGTGTTACAAAGGCGAGGGCGAACGGGGTTTCGCCGGTCGAGTTTTGGGTCGTCGTTCGGTAGGACCATAAAACATCCGGGAGCTCGCTCGCCCATCGTCCTTGTTTGGATTCGAGTCGTGCTTTGATCGTGTGTTTGAGGATCTTGTTTACAGCCTCTACCTGCCCGTTCGTCTGAGGGTGGTAAGGGGCCAAGAACAACTTTTCGATTCCCCATTTCTCGCAGAGTTGCATGATTTCCAAACCGTCGAACTACTTTCCATTGTTGGAGAAGATAGCATGGGGTAGACCGGACTGGCATATGATGTTCTTCCAAATGAACTTGATTACTTGTTCTTGGCTCATCTTGTTGAGTGGCTCGGCCTCAGCCCATTTCGTGAAGTAATTGACCCCCACGATGGCAAATTTACATCCCTCTGGCGCCGTCGGCAAAGGACCAATGAGGTCGATGCCCCATTGAGCGAACGGCCATGGACTGTACATAGAAGTGAGCTGTTCGGGGGAGAGCTTGATGTTCGGGCCCATCACCTGACACCTGTGACATGATCGGGCGTAGGCGATTGTATCTTTTTGCAGTGTAGGCCAGAAAAAACCTTGCCTGGTCGTCTTGTGGATGAGAGCTCGTCCTCCAGCGTGATTTCCACAGATCCCGTCATGGATCTCGGCTAGAACGAGTCAACCTTCCTCCGGCGTAATGCACTTGAGGAGAGGAAAGCTGAAAGCTCGTTTGTAAAGCCGGTCGTCCAATAGGGTGTATCTGGTTGCACGAAGCTGAAGCTGGCGAGCTTTGATACGATCGGCGGGGACCGTTCCGTCCTTCAAGTATTTGATGAACGGAGTTATCCAGTTCTCTTTGGCGATGGCTACTGCGGTGATCAGGCTCCTGTCGATCGCTGGCTTTGCCGACTTCGTGA
The DNA here is from genome assembly GCA_033398695.1 of Orobanche coerulescens. Lineage (NCBI taxonomy): Eukaryota > Viridiplantae > Streptophyta > Magnoliopsida > Lamiales > Orobanchaceae > Orobanche > Orobanche coerulescens. Next base: position 14,898,881 of record CM065801.1, read on the forward strand.
TTTGGATGTTAGAGAAGTCTGCCGCTCTATCTGACGATGCGAGTTTAGATAGGGCATCGGCCTAGGAGTTGTGCTCTATCGGGACTTGTTCGATCAGCACTTCTTCAAACTTTGTGCACATTTCGGCGACCAATTTCTGGTATTTGATCATTTGTTCATCGCGCGCCTCATATTCTTCCTTGACTTGGTTCATGACCTACAGGGAGTCTATGAAAATGTGGAGGCGACGAACGTCCAGGGCAAGTGCTAGATCAAGCCCACCCACCAAGGCTTCGTACTCGGCTTCATTGTTGGTCGCACGGAACCCGAAACGCACAGCATTTGTGATTCTTTAGCCATCGGAGCTGATGAGGACGATCCCTGCCCCTACTCGCGAGTTGGTTGTCGAGCCATCAACGTACAATTTCCAAGCAGGACGGCCGACCTGGGTCGGACTGGGTGGGAACGTTAATTCCACCACGAAGTCCGCCAGAGCTTGGCCTTTGATTTCCGTGCGAAGAGAGTACGTGATACCATATTGGGCGATCTCCAGTGACCACTTGAGGAGTCGCCCGTTGGTGTCTGGCCGATGCAGAACTTGCCTTAGAGGGAGAGTCGTCAGAACCTCCACTTGGTGTTCGAAGAAGTAGGCCCTCAGCTTGCGAACACTCATGACTAAAGCGCAGGGGATCTTCTCCAGAGGCGTGTAACGCATTTCCGTGTCGTGGAGCGCTTGACTAACGAAGTAGATCGACAAGTGGGTTTTCCCCTCTGCTCGCACTAAAACAGCACTCAGCGCGACCTCTGAGGCTGCCAGATAAAGGAATAGCTTTTCGCCGGGGATTGGCTTCGCCAAGATTTGGGGATTAGACAGATACTCCTTGATTTTGGCGAACGCTATTTGACTCTCCTTTGTCCATGCAAACTTCTTGTTCTTTATGGTCGCGAAGAATGGCTTGCTTTTATCTCCGAGCCGAGAAATGAAACGGTTAAGGGCAGCTAGACAACCTGTAAGGCGTTGCACCTGTTTGACATTCCGTGGCTCCTGCATGTCGAGGATCGCCTGGATCTTGGTTGGGTTCGCCTCGATCCCCCTCTGGCTCACGATGTGCCCCAGGAAATTTCCGGAGCTTACTCCGAAGTTGCATTTCTTGGGGTTCAGTTTCATGTTGAACTTCTCGAGGATGGTGAACGTCTCGGCCAGGTCATTGAGGTGATCTTCCTTTTTGAGTCTCTTGACCACGATGTCGTCAATGTAAACCTCCATGGTCCTGCCGATCTGGTTGGCGAACATCCCGTTGACTAGCTGTTGGTAGGTCGCCCCCGCATTCTTCAGGCCGAACAGCATTCGGACCCAAAAGTACACGTCTTTTTCCGTGTTGAACAACGTGTGTTTTATGTCTTTCTCCGCCATTGGGATCTGATGGTACCCGGCGAAGGCATCCATGAACGACATCATTTCGCAACCTACCGTGCTATCGACCAAGTGGTCAATATGAGGCATCAGAAAGTGGTCTTTTGGGCATGCCACGTTGAGGTCGGTGAAGTCGATGCATAATCTCCAGGAGTTGCTTGCCTTTTTGACGAGCACCGCGTTGGCTACCCACTGTGGCTCTTCGGTAGCTACTCCGATTAGTTTGTTGTCGAGTAGCTTTTTGACTTCTGTGTCGAGCGCAGCGTACTTCTTTGGACCAAATTTCCTACGTTTCTGGTGAACAGCCTTCCTTGTCGGGTCGATCTTTAGATAGTGGCAAGCGTGTTCAGGACTAATGCCGACCATATCTTGATACGACCAGGCAAAGACTCCGATGTTCTTACATAGTAAAATGATCAGATCGTACTTTAACTCGAGACCGACGCTTGTACCGATCTGCACTTCCCGCTCCGGGCGAGCCGGATCTATCGTTACACTTTCCAACTCTTCAATGGGGACGGTCGCTTCTCGTTTGGAATGATTTCCGGACTCGATCCTTGGATCGATGTCGAGGCTTGGCTCGAAATTAATCCTTGGCTCGATGTCGCCCATCAATCGATGTGAGATGCCATCCTCTGAGTCAGGATGGTACGAGGTGCTTGGCTCGTCAATCTCCATCGGTTGATTGTCGATCGTATCTATGTTATAAATAGTATGGGAAATGTTTAAGGAAGTTACGACACAGGAGTAATTCAAACATTTTTTTGCCATTAGCTGATCTCCTTTTACAGTACCGACTGTCCCATCGGCGGTGGGGAACTTGATACAGTAAAAGAAAGAAGAGGCGACTGCCTCGAAGGTTTCTAGAAATGGGCGCCCTAGGAACCCATTATAGATGCTGGGCCTATCTATGATTACAAAATTGAGGTTCCTAGTGATCCTAACCTTGGGATCGTAATAGCATGTTAGCTCGACAGAGAGCTTGATCCTTCCATAGGCTTGGACCGTGTTGTCGCCGAACCCTTGAAGCACGGTATCAAATGGATTGATGAATTTGGTCAGGTTGCCGAGCTGGTCGAGAGCAGATTTGAATATGATATTGCAAAAGCTTCCATTGTCAACCAGCATGCGATCGACCATTTTCCCAAGGATACATGCAGAGATTACCAATGCATCCTCTTTGAGGCACTGCACTCCCTCCCTATCCTTGTTAGAGAAAGTGATGAGCACGTCTCTGGAGATGGTCGGCTCTGGGGGCACCATGACATGGACCCCTGCGAACGCCCTCAGCTCGGCCTTCCGCTTTCTATTCGACATGGTGGAAACCGGGGAAAGGCCTCCGAGGTTTCCACCTCCCAACTGAAGCATATTGATCCGGCCGCTAGGGTTGATCGGAGGGATTGATTCGTCAGAGTACTTCGGCTCGTTTTGCTCGATCCTAGCGACCCGATTGGGAGAGATTCCTTCGTTATGACGGCGATCGCGTCCCTCGGCCCTTTCTGCTCGGGGTTCTGGCTTGGTCACCAAGTTGTCCAACTTACCTTCCTCAAACAGTCTCCAAAGTTTTCTGAGTAGGTTGCGGCACTGGCTGGTGTTGTGGCCGGGACTCTTGTGGTAGGCACAAAATTTGCTGCGGTCTAGATGACCGTTGTCCCTCATCGGCTTTGGTTTGCTAAGCCACTCGCGCCCCTTGATGGCGCTGAAAATGTGGGATGGAGATAGATTGAGGTTGCGGAGGAGGTGAACTTCCACATCTTCGAAGGCTTTGAATTCACCGGGCAGCTTTGCGACCGCCTTTCTGGGCTTGGCGACCGCCTTTCTCGGGATGGAAGATGGTGCCTTTCCTTCCCCGGTAGATCCCTCGCCTAAGCGAAGGCTGAGCATCCTCTGCCTAGCCAGAAAGTCAGCGGCCTTGACGCGGAAGATCGCGTAGGTCGGAGGGATGTCCTTCGTGAGGTGCCTGAACATGGGCGAATGGCCATAAAATACCCCTAGGACCGAGTAGAGAGCGAGCTCGTCGCTAATGGGCTCGCCAGTGAGGACTATTTCATCCACCCGGTCGATGTAGTCTTCGTCGGGCTAGTCTTTCCCCTGCTTGATCTTCATCATGCGGTGGGGGCCTTCTGGCCGAGCGACTTTGGCGGCGAAATACGACGTGAAGTCGTTCGCCAGTTTCTCAAAACAGTTGATTGAGCGTGGTGGCAATGAGAAGTACCACCTATGGGCAAGATCGCCCAATGTCAATGGGAACATTCGGCACTTTGTGGCGTCCGATGCCCCGCATCCGGTCATGTAGATCCGGAACTTGCTCAAATGGGTCTCAGGATCCGATCTCCCCTCATATAGAGGTGTTTGAGGAGGAGCGATCTTCGGTTGCACGGGGGCTCATTTGGTCCGACGATCGATCTCTTGGCGCCTACCCCAATTTCCAGGAGCGCCTTCATTTCGTCGAGCTGGCGCTGCATGGCGGCCATCGCCGTAGCCTGACTGCTCGCGGATTGGCTCTCAGAGCGGGAGCCGAGGCGATCGTGTACCGATCTTCTGGCCCCATGGTAGGTGGCGAGTTCTCCGCCACATAGCTCAATTCTTGGGCGAGTGGGAGCCCGTTGGCCGGCCTGTCTTCTGGGAGTCGGGTATGCCAAACTCCTGGTGACGGATTCGGACTCCTATGTCTCCCGGCTGGGTCCCGAATGCCCGTGTCGCCATGAGGGATCACTCCCTAGACGGCTGAAGACGGAATCATCCCGCCTTATGAGAGCCTTTTCCTGCGACTCGGGGCTTTCTGATGATTTCTTGACATATAGCCCCTTGAGCTTCCGCTTGCCTGCACGGCGGATGGCTTGGAGTAATGGTGGGCGAGTCGCATGCCCTCCGTCGCTCCCTAAGGATGGCCATAGCCTCCTCGATCTGTTCTGCGGTTTGGAACTGGTCGAGTGAGAGGTTGGGGCCGTCCCTCGGGGGCAGGAGTAAGAGCCTAGCGTAGCTGCGGTCGCCTTCCGCCGTAGGTTGGGATTCGGTCTGGGCCGGAATAAGATGTCCGGCAGATCGCAGGGTGGCTCTTTTTTAGGTCGTGGCAGACGTCATGATTCTGAAGGTTTTTCTTTGAAGAACAGTGAGTGTTTCTTCAAGTATATACCCCGGAGAACAGTGAGTGTTCTTCGAGACGGTCGGGATAAAAAATGAAGGTTAAGATGCCCTCCTTGTAGCGCCAATTGTTGTTACCCAAAATATTATCCGGAGATGATATTGCTGGAATTGTCGAGTAACAAACAAAGTGCGAGAGCACGTCCGTGGGGAAATAAATAACACAAGGTTTGTCGGGGTTGTTAGTCCCGGGCTTGAATGCTCTCGCGAGATGTTATTAATATGAATACTAGTGAGTACAGATATTAATGTTAGAGTACAATTACAATGAGTGTAAAGACTCTAGTTATCTTAGCTGTCGAGTGCTGAAGATTGCCGGAAGAACCAGAGTTGAAGCTCTGTGAGTTCTTATTACAAAGATGAGGAATTCTCTGTATTGTTTGCTTTTAGCGTTCTGTGTTCACGTCGTAAACTGTCACTGTGTTAACGTTTTTTACTGTATGAATGTATTCCACTCTCTGTGTTCGTGAATGAATTTTTCCGTCCTTTGGCCACTGCTGGAGGCCTTCTATTTATAGGAGAAGAGGTTGCTATTTATAGGCCTTCTATTTATAGGCCTATAAATAGGTTGCTATTTATAGGCCTTCTATTTATAGGCCTATAAATAGGTTGCTATTTATAGGCCTTCTATTTATAGGAGAAGAGGTTGATAGGTCCTCCCTCTCCATCGCCGGCGACCGCCGTTTCCTATATTAAAATAAGGTGGGCAATCGTCCCATCACGTGGGACTGCTTTTTTAAAGTCCGCGGCTGCTGCTGGCAGCCAGATGTGCGAGCCAATGGGAAGTCTGCACGTGTCCTGAGTCGCTGTCTCGGGAGGACCCACTTTGCACCTTTTGGCGGGTCTGTCGGTAGGTGTGAAGGTGGTGACAGGCTGGGGTCAACGGGCCTTATCCTGTGGCGCCTTTTGCGGATCTGCACGTCGGTCTTCATCCGAGATTCGGTCTTCGAAGACTTTGACGGGTGTCGGATTCATACGTGGCATGGGACGATCGTCTCCAGTCGGCCATTAGAGGCGATCGCCAGATGCCAATAGACGATCGCCTTGGACGTCGACCGCTAGGAGCTTGTCCATCGTCTGTCTTCTTTAGTTGGCTCCTGACCATTATGCCGATCGCCATCGAGGCGTATAAATCGCCACACAACAGGCTCGATGGCTCGGCTTGGATATCCGATTCGATGGATCGCTCGATTTTTTATTGCCCGACAAGCCATCTCAAACACTCGATTTTGTACCATCTCGATTCCTCAATGAATAAATTCCCGTCATAACATTGCTATCCCATATTTTTTGAGGGTCCGATCGATGCCCAACTTGATGCTATATCAAGTCGAATCGAGTATGGCGATACCTGAATCACCACATACATATTAACGGCATTACACCTCACTAGTGTAATTCTTGAGAAAATCGTCATATATAATTTTATTACTTTTAACTAGTCCTTACGTTGGTGCATTACACGAGAAAATAAGTCTAATACTTCATTCGTCCATCAAAAATATATCCATTTTAATTTTTACTCGTCAAAATTCATAAATTTTGATCATAAATTGCAACCAATATATAGAAAAATTATAATAATCAAAGTACTTGTTCGATTTGTCTCAATGTGTATTTTCTAAATATTATTTTCTATTAATTTTTCATATATAATTGATATTATTAATGATTAAAGGTGTATTTGGAGAGATGGGTCAAAATCAAAATGAGCATATTTGGTGAAAGGAAAAATATGTAATTTCTATGTATAAGTAGTAAAAATCAGTAATGCCGTTATTATCCAAATTGTACATGTTTCCATTTGTACAATATATTAATATCGACCATGTTGATACATTAATATCACCCCTTATGTACATTTTAACATAATAATATCGTACATATGTAGTGAATACTAAATAGTAATTTTATATATTCACTGTCTCAACACCAATGAACAACATATTTCGACATGGAAGCCTCTATATACACCTCACCTACCCTCTTAACACACTCCAGCCTACCACCTACCCTACAATAACTTATTTAAATGACAATAAAACAAAAGTGGGTGTTGTTATATACACGTGATGGCAGAAAGACAATGATGACACTGGCTGTTTTTTAATCTAGGGAAACAACATCACGTGGCCGCGAATTATTGATGGCACAAAGATATTTTTCTGGGGCAGTGGTGTTGTTATATAAACTTCCTCAATTGGTTCATAGTTTTGGTATCTGATATAGATTTGCCCTTTTCTCCTCCTGTCTGGTTTTGGATTTTCTTTGGGTGTTGTTATATAAAAAGCCCCTACCAGTATATATAAACCTCCGTCGATCGTCGTCGGATCTGTAAGTTTTTATGTATAATTTATGTATAATTTTAAATGTATGTGTAATTTTTGTATAATTAATTTATGAATAATTTTAAATATATGTGTAATTTTTTTATTAGAATTTGCAGGAAAAAAAATGGCGAATATTTCGGAATTTTCTACTGACCAAGTATAATGTTTAATCTTATTATTTACATGTGTGTAATGAATTGATGAATTTTTCGATTTTTTCAATTTTTAGGTGTTTAGATCTCGTGAAGATATAATGACTTGGGTGCAAAATGTGGCGCGTTCTCAAGGTTACGTTATCGTTACTAAACGAACAAAGGCAATAACTATTGGCTCTCTAAAATAATACTTGGTTGCGATCGTGGTGGTATATCCAGAAGTAAAGATGCGGAAACAAAAAAAATTAAATGTCCATTCGAATTGGTAGGAAAGTATTTGAAGACGCATAATATTTGGACATTAAGGGTGGTACGTGATGAACACAATCATGAACCATCAATGTTTATGGAGGGTCATCCGTTTGCAATGCGATTTTCGGATAAAGAATCTCGTTTGGTGCAAAATTTGACACAGCAGAATGTAAAACCGCGAGATATTTTGTCAACACTAAAGGAGCAAAATCAAAATAATGTGTCTTCACTGAGAACTATATACAATTTTCGCCATAAATTTGGAAGATCTCGCGAGAAGGTAGAACACCGGTACAGAATGTTATGCACATTTTGCAAACAAAAAGATACAATTTTGAGTATCGTTTAAACAAGATTACTAATGAGTTAGAAGAGTTATTTTTTATGCACCCAACATCATTACAGATGTGGCAAGCATTTCCATATGTAGTGTTGATTGATTCTACATATAAAACAAACAAGTATAATCTTCCTTTTTTGGAAATTGTTGGTGTCACTTCTACAAATAAGACGTTTTCCATAGCCTTCGCATTCATGCATAGTGAAAAAACAAGCAACTATAGTTGGGCGTTGACTTGTCTAAAATTGACTATTAACGATTCTTTTTGCCCTCGTGTTATCGTCACTGATAGAGATTTGGCGTTGACGAAAGCGTGCGAAGATTTTTTTCCACAAAGTAAAGATTTACTTTGTAAATGGCATATATTCAATGATATAATTGTAACACCCCCGTGATTTACAGCGTTATTACAGCGCTGTAGATTCTTTGTGGAGAACCTACAAGGCTGGACCAACATAAAAGACAATAATAGAAATGAGACATTCACACACTTAAAACCAACGTCAACTTTCACGACGACATACATCACCCAGACATACCAACACAAGATTCTGTTGGATCACAGCAAAAACAACAACTCACAACTGATCCAACACATCAACCATAACCAACATCAATACATTAAACCACAAGTATCCTCAGTCGAGAGGCTAGCCGAAGCAGCTCTCTTTGTCAGCGTGAAACCGGCATTCACTCCCTGCCAGAAGCCATCCCTTGAGCATGCCCACCGAGCACCCACGCCTGAATAGTGGAACCGGACGTGCACTTCCCGACAGAGGCCACACATTGCAGCGTAACACGGCCCGGCAACACTCCTGCCCTCATCGACTTCGGACACTATCACAAAAACACATATGACAGTACCTGTGCGAATACAAAACCAAAACACGACTCTGACCATGCCAAAACAGCCACCATCCTCAATAACACGTGATATCAGTGTTGCTCGTCATCCTCGTACCCTTCCTGCTCCAGCTTGCCACTAAGATCTGTACCTGAATACACAATAAGTATATCCACCCCGAAAGGGGTCAGCAAACAGCTGGTGCAAGTACAACGATTTATGAATATGTACAACAAATGAATAAATAACCAAATCACTCTGCCATCATGTATTCCGGAATACCATACCATAATCATCATCTCAAAATAATCTCCCGAGCTGTACTGGCCCTGTACCTCATGCGAGATACACACCCCAGAAAGTCCTCGTCAGGCACTCCCTGGTTGTACAACCCCACCGAGTGATCCGCAGAGCTCGCAGTCTAACGGATCTCAGTGGACCCACACTGGTTTTAACTCGGTTCACACACACTCAACCACATGGCACAAACCGCATTTTCTGAAATTACCACTTTCATAAAATCAGATTTTTCACATATTCACACGAAGTACATCAAACGCAATCAAAGTACTTGCCTCAATTACAATGGTACAGGGGACGGTGAATAAAAGGACCTGCTGCTCGAACTCTCCTCAAAGATTAGGTCCTAGCACAACACAGCACTATATCAAACATAGTACGATGACAACGGAAAGGTTTACTCTAAGTTCTGCCCTTAGGGACAATCAAACGGACACTATAGGGTCAGCTCGGATCATACATGTTTACGGAAAAAAACTCAAAACTCAATCCGTAAACTTCAACAAAAAGCAAAGGATTATAATTACAGCATCATAATCCAACATAACCACGGCTAGATCTGGACTTTAGAGCATAAAACTTCAAGAAAACCCTAAGGTATGAAGAACTCGGGTTTCGAAGGATTTACCTTGATTCGAACGATAAAAGCTGTTAAGATCTTGTCAACTTTGCTCCAGAGACTGTAAAACATTGTTGGGTAGTGAAAACTAGCCAAAACTCGCCCTTCCCCACGTCCGGGACACTCAGCCGCGGGAGGAGGATGAAGAAGGAAGGAAATGGCATAAATTAACGGCGCTGTCCTATTTATACCAGGCGCGATTAGCGTGCGCTACGGGTAAGGTATAGCGTACGCTATCAGGATATAAGACAACCCACCGCCTTTGAAAGGCGGTGCAGAACTCTCTGGACTGGCCGCGCTAGCGTGCGCTACCCATAAGGGTTAACGTGTGCTACCTATTATTTTTCCGAGTTAAGTCCAGAACCCTCTGCATGCACCGACCTACCATAATGGCGTGCGCTACCATGGCTAAGTAACGTGCCCTACCAATACATAATTAGCGCGCGCTAGCAACACAGTCTAGCGTACGCTAACTTTTGTTTCTCAATATCACCAATATGGAGTTGGTCAGAACGACCACATCCTGACAAGCACATAACTCGACAATCACTAACAACCAATACACCAATTCCAACCCCAATATACACATAGTTCCAGACACAAACAGTACGATATGGAACTTTCCCAAACTAACTCTCAACAGAATACGATCAATTATTAATCAAGCATACTTGTTGTGTATTCAGGTACAGATCTTAGTGGCAAGCTGGCGCAGGAAGGGTACGAGGATGACGAGCAACACTGATATCACTTGTTGTCGAGGATGGTGGCTGTTTTGGCATGGTCAGAGTCGTGTTTTGGTTTGGCACTCGCGCGGGTACTGTCATATGTGTTTTTGTGGTAGTGTCCGAAGTCGATGAGGGCAGGAGTGTTGTCAGGCCGTGTTACGCTGCAATGTGCGACCTCTGTCGGGAAGTGCGCGTCCGGTGTCACCATTCAGGCGTGGGTGCATGGTGGGCATGTTCAAGGGACGGCTTCTGGCAGGGAGTGAACGCCGGTTTCACGGTGACCAAGAGAGCTGCTTTGGCTAGCCTCTCGACTGAGGATACTTGTGGTTTAATCTATTGATGTTGGTTATGGTTGATGTGTTGGATCAGTTGTGGGTTGTTGTTTTTGCTGTGATCCAACAGAATCTTGTGTTGGTATGTCTGGGTGATGTATGTCATCGTGAAAGTTGACGTTGGTTTTAAGTGTGTGAATGTCTCATTTCTATTGATGGTTATTGTCTTTTATGTTGGTCCATCCTGGTAGGTTCTCTAAAAAGAATCTACGGCGCTGTAATACCTCTGTAAATCACGGGGGTGTTACAGAATTTGGTATCGGAGTCTGGGTTTATGGATACCTAGGTTGTTGTTTTGTGCATTATTTAAAAATGATTTCAAAATTGAAGTGTAAAATAAAATTTCCTCTTCTAAGATATTCACGAGTTTTGGGCAAAATGTGACTCGCCCCTATTTTCAAAAGATTATATCTCGGGCATGATATTGTTACTCCTGTCAGCAGACCGAAAGTTGATTTTTAAGTGTAATACGTATGTGTATGTATTCTCACCCTTGTATATAGTATACGTGCCTCCCAAAATCCGATGTTCTAGTGTTGCATACTCTGAGTACTCGGAGATGTTGATTGTGTTCGGTGGCGTTACTATACGAAAGAATATTACCAGTCTTGAGATATTGAATCTCGATGGAAGTGGATATGTTGGCGATTGTGGGAGCAATGATGCAATCCAAATGATAATGATTTATGCTGCGGTGGAGAAGTGCTAAGGTCGGACGATGCCCTACGAAGCCTCCTCAGCAACTGAGTCGACAAGCGGGGCAAGCAGACAGAAGACATATGGAATATTCTGGGCGATAGTGCTCAGAATTGCTTCTAAGGTGGTGGTATGAACATTTGTGTTAATGGCCTTTCGAAGATTCCTCGTGTGACGTCGTATACTTATAAATTGATGTGTTCGGATTTATACATTGTCGCTTATTAGTAACCTTCAATTCTGGTATTATTTGAGAGGTGTTCATGACTGTTTTGCTGAATCAAGACAGTTAGCGCGCGCTACCTTGTGGATAGCGCACGCTAACACGAGATATAGAAACTACCGCATTCAGCTGAGAATTCAGTAGCGCGCGCTATGCGGTTATGCAGCGCACGCTAAGGTGCAACAACGAGCGTACGTCACATAGAGAGTAACGCACGCTAACTAGTAGTTCGAGAGCGGTGCAAGGGCTATTGGATTGATACTGAAGGTCACTATAGCACACGCTAACGCTTGTAGTTGGCGCACGCTAATCTATCTGGCATATGAACTGGACAGCAATCGCGATTCCTCATTTCCGCTCTTTTCTTTTTCTCCGTGGGCGACATCAGGATGTGAATCGAAGGTGACTATGGTTCACGATCTTGACCGATTTTGTTTCGTTCAAAGATGTTTTGGGGTATAACATTTTCTAACCCAATATCCTTTGTCGGATTGAGGCAATTCCCTGATTTTCCTTTGAGTTGACATTTGTGAATTTTGTTCTTGATCTCACTTCCAACTCGATTTTGATGAATCAATTGATGTTAAATATTATTGTTGGTAGTGCCTTATGAATTGCATACCCATAATTCCGACTCTCTTAATTTGATTGATTCTGAGAAAACGTGAACAATTAATGCGGATCAAATATCTGTAAATTCTTGGTGAGCAAAACAAGTGATCAAGGGACATCTCTTATGCCAGATAATGGCAGGTGATGCTTTCTTAATACGTCCAAATTGTGAATGCTCCTGACAATTACGTTTTTCGTCATGTACTAGTTCCAAGATTTTGTAATATAGCCCCATTGTTGTTGAATATTGGACCAGATTTCCTTTGGTAACTCATGATGCTATCCGAGTAAACTGTATCTATTATGTTGTGCTTCAGTTTGATTTCAACCTGTGCCATTAACTGGATCGCGTCACTACTAAGAAATCCTCGCGATATTGGCAGTCATTTCACATTCTCGGGATGCCCAGAGATTTGGTCATCCGACCTTAAGAAATTGTCTGTTACGTGGATCATGGCACCCGAGTTTTGATTCCTTTTTCCACCCTAACTCGGTTATGTTCGATGATATCTTCTGAAATTGTTTTGTTCTTTGATTTTTGTCGTTCAAACGAGTTGTGACGTTGTTTCAGATTAATTCGTTCACAATTGTGACCTTTCTCAAGTTCAGTTCGATTCTTGTGAGTCCTGTGCGAAATGAATTGTAATTCTTACAAGTTCCTTTGACGTCGCGGATTGAGGTGTGAACTTTAGAGTTGTTTTTCGATTATTATCGTCCCGTTGTTATTGTTTAATCAATATTGTTTGATCGATGTGATTCAATTATTGTGGCTCGATCTTGCATTGTGATTATCGAGCATCTCATTTTTTTTAAGGTTCGAGTATCTATTCCAATATGTGACTTTCCAAACCTTTGAAGTTGTCGGAATTATACATTTGTTCAGCGTTAAACCCGCATTTTGATTGTTGTACTATTCGAATTATCAACCATAGTGATTCGCGATCATTATACTCTGTAGACATTCTTGCGTATTGGATTGGACTGCAGTAGGACATGGAGTTTCGTATCCGCTGTTGGCAACAGATAACGTGTGTTATCTAAAGTGCCTTGCCTTGATGGTTTCATAATTTAAGTTTTTGGAACGAAACTTATTTCGAAAGAAGTGCGGGTAATAATTTTATTTCCCCGTTAGTTCCTTTTCCTTCTGATCCAGTTTCGTTTTTTTCGGTTCGCTAGTCTCGACGACCGGCATCTGAGAGATGGTCATCATGCCTTGACATCAAGTGGGAATACCGAGAGTCCGTGATTGTATCTTTTAGTTGACCAATATTTCGGTTGTATTCATGTCATTGATAAACTCGATCGTTATCGGGAATCTTTGCAAGTTTATCGTCAAGATTTTCATCATTATTATTATTGTTTTGGGCGGCGAGGGATGACGGACACTAAATGATGGCACCGCCATAATATCGGCTACTGGAAACAACTGTAGCACCGCCAGGACCGCCGACTTAAAATCAGTTTGATGTATATAAGCCCCGAAAGGTATTTCCATTATAAACTCAGGACGTTGACCGAAGGGGACGGTTGAATAACCTTGTGAGTATGGATCCTACTAAGCATATTCGCTGCTTAGAACATATCCATTACCTAGAAGTCGTTGCGCTGCTTAGAACATATCGATTACCTAGAAGCCGTAGCGCAATTCCATCGGGACGCGAGTCGATGCGGGAGAGGTAGGCGCACGGGAGCGTGGCGTCTTTGCGCGATTAAGCCCGATTGGGCTGCGGACAATGTACTCTTCGAGAGAGAGAGGCCCAATACACTCAGGCAAGAGAGTCCCTCTATGATCAGGTGCAGCAAGAGAGAGCAATGATACGGGCCAACGCTGAGGAGATCCTCGCTATCCTCCCAGTGGCCCCAATCCCAGTAGTGGGACAAGAAGTCGCAGAAGACGAAGAAGATCTCGAGGAAGATCCCGAAGAGGACCCGGAAGAAGAGGTCGAAGATAACTCTGTTGTCATTGACCCATGAGTTGTGCTCAGTGGGGGCACGCTGTGTATTGATGTTTTACTAGTAAATATGTATTGGTATAATACTTACGGTTTGAGAATAAATTGCGTATGGATACGGTGAGTGATGTGGACATATATGCGGCGACCCCCTTTCCTGTTTCAAGTTTCGAGGACGAAACTTCTTTTAAGAGGGTAAGGGTGTAACATCTGCGTGCTTTATTAATAATATATTTTGTTAATGATCGTATTCTGTTGAGAGTTGGTTTGGGAAAGTTCCATATCGTACTGTTTGGTGTCTGGAACTGTGTTTATATTGGGGTTGGAATTGGTATGTTGGTTGTTAGTGATTGTCGAGTTATGTGCTTGTCAGGATGTGCTCGTTCTGACCAACTCCATAGTGCTGATATTGAGAACAGCAGTTAGCGCACGCTAGACTGTATTGCTGGCGCGCGCTAATTATCTATTGGTAGCGCACGTTACTTGGCCATGGTAGCGCATGCCATTATGGCATGTCGGTGCATGCAGAGGGTTCTGGACTTAACTCGGAAAAATAACAGGTAACGCACGCTAACCCTTACGGGTAGCGCACGCTAGCGCGGCCAGTCCAGAGAATTCTGCACCGCCTTTCAAAGGCGATGGGTTGTCTTATATCCCGATAGCGCACGCTATGCCTTACCCGCGCACGCTAATCGGCCTGGTATAAATAGGACAACACCGTTCATTTATGCAATTTCCTTCCTTCTTCTTCCTCCTCCCGCGACTGAGTGTCCCGTACGTGGGGAAGGGCGAGTTTTGGCCAAGTTTTCACTACCCAACAACATTGTAGAGTCCCTTGAGCAAATTTGACAAGATCTTAACAGCTTTTATCGTTCGAATCAAGGTAAATCCTTCGAAACCCGAGTTCTTCATACCTTAAGGTTTTCTTGTGGTTTTATGCTCTAAAGTCCAGATCTAGCCGTGGTTGTGTTGGATTATGATGCTCTAATTATAATCCTTTGCTTTTTGGTGAAGTTTACGGATTGAGTTTTGAGTTTTCTTCCGTAAACATGTATGATCCGAGCTGACCCTATAGTGTCCGTTTGATTGTCCCTAAGGGCAGAACTTAGAGTAAACCTTTCCGTTGTCGTCATACTATGTTTGATATATTGTTGTGTTATGCTAGGACCTAATCTTTGAGGAGAGTTCGAGCAGCAGGTCCTTTCATTCACCGTCCCATGTACCATTGTAATTGAGGCAAGTACTTTGATTGCATTTGATGTACTTCGTATGAATATGTGAAAAATGTGATTTTATGAAAAGTGGTAATTTCAAAAAATGTGATTTGTGCCATATGGTTACTGAGTATGTGTGAACCGAGTTAAAACCAGTGAGGGTCCCCTGGGATTCGTTAGGACGCGTTTCCTACGGATCACTCGGTGGGGTTATACAACCAGGGAGGGCCTGACGAGGACTTTCTGGGGTGTGTATCTCGGGCGAGGTACAGGGCCAGTACAGCTCGGGAGATTGTTTTGATATAATAATTATGGTATGGTATTCCGGAATACATGATGGCACAGTGACTTGGTTATTTATTCATTTGTTGTACATATTCATAAATCGTTGTACTTGCACCAGTTGTTTGCTGACCCCTTTCGGGGTGGATATACTTGTTGTGTATTCAGGTACAGATCTTAGTGGCAAGATGGAGCAGGAAGGGTACGAGGATGACGAGCAACACTGATATCACGTGTTATTGAGGATGGTGGCTGTTTTGGCATGGTCAGAGTCGTGTTTTGGTTTTGTACTCTCACGGGTACTGTCATATGTGTTTTTGTGGTAGTGTCCGAAGTAGATGAGGGCAGGAGTGTTGCCAGGCCGTGTTACGCTGCAATGTGTGGCCTCTGTCGGGAAGTGCACGTCCGGTGCCACCATTCAGGCGCGGGTGCGCAGTGGGCATGCTCAAGGGACGGCTTCTGGCAGGGAGTGAACGCCGGTTTCAAGATGACCAAGAGAGATGCTTCGGCTAGCCTCTCGACTGAGGATACATGTGGTTTAATGTATTGATGTGTTGGATCAGTTGTGAGTTGTTGTTTTTGCTGTGATCCAACAGAATCTTGTGTTGGTATGTCTGGGTGATGTATGTCGTCGTGAAAGTTGACATTGGTTTTAAGTGTGTGAATGTCTCATTTCTATTGATGGTTATTGTCTTTTATGTTGGTCCAGCCTGGTAGGTTCTCCAAAAAGAATCTACGGCGCTGTAATACCTCTGTAAATTACGGGGGTGTTACAATAACAAAGCATTGCAGGCCACGTATCAAATCACAAAAGACTTGGGATTCTCTTCAGCCAAAGTGGAAGAAATTAGTCGAATCTCCAACACCAAATGCATACATGCAAAATTATGTAGACCTTCATACATTATTGTTTAAACATCCAGGTATTATTCATATATATCTTGAAGTCTTAATTTGTTTAACAATTATTATTCATTCAATCATACTAATTTGATTTTGATTTTTCTTCACATTTTAGATGTTTTTTATTATCTTTATACTGTTTGGTTGGAGAAGTATGCCAAAAGATTTGTATCGTTGTGGACTGATAGGCATATCAATTTTGGAAATTCAACAACAAATAGAGTTGAGAGCCAACATGCCAAGCTTAAAAAACACTTAGAATCTGCGAAATGTGATTTGAACAAATTCATATATGTTATTGAAAAAGTTGTACAGTCACAAAACACCGCTATCAAAGAAAGTTTCACAAGATGCAAAATCATTCATAAGCTAAAATTTAAGGACTCGATATTCCAACTACTGCGGCGTTTTGTTTCAGAGCATGCTATGGATAAAATCTTAGAAGAGCTTCATCAGTCAAAAGGATTTGTACCAACTTCTGAGAACTGTGGATGCGATGAAGTACTTAATTCATTATCTTTCTTCACATCGCCAGCACCAACGGAACACTGGATGCTTATGCCTAAGACAGGCATCCTGATAGCCAACAGGTTTGGTGTGATCCTCCACTTTTTGACCAATGAAGACTCCATAACTTGTTTTCCTCTTTGGAGAGGTCCTAAAGAGTTGCAATACCATCATGTCCTTACAATTGCACTTGTATACACCAATCACTATGTCATGGTACAGTTAGAAGGAGAGTACCCGATGCCTCCCATTTCGGCATTATGGATTCGCAACAAAGCCCCGTCAGCAACTGAATGGAAAACTATGTATAAGTCGCGTCTAGAATTCTATAAGTAGCTCAAACCTACTAAAAAGTTTTTTATGACTATAGATGATTAGTTGTTGCTTATTTTTATCTCTGATTTTTGTTATGTTATATTTAAAATTAATAAAAAAGAAGATTGAAGAGGATTCTTTCGGAATATATTTTTTTTCTTATAATTATATTTATACAATTATCGTATGAAAAGTTTTTATATTATTTTGTCTTATTTATCTTATAAAATAAGTTTGGAAGAAAATTTAGATAATAATAAAGTTAGTAATATTTATGTAATGATTAAATAATAAAGTTAGTGAAATGATTATATTATTATTATTATTAATAAAGTCAGTGAAATGATGTAATTATTTTTTTTTATGACGGGGAACCCGCAGCCGCTACTTTTCGAGTGCGCACTGGATAAACCCTCGGGCTGGACGTAATAGCATGCAAACTACGCCAACCAGGTAAACCACACTAGGCATGTAACACCCCCAAGTTATTCAAGGATATTACAGCGCCGTAAGCCCCGCCGTGGGACCCACAAGGCTAAACATACGCGGAACCATAAATTTTGACCGATAAGGTCTACACACAATGGAATGAAAAACAATACAAAGGTATTCAAAACATAACCAATGTATTCACAACCATCACAACTCAAATCAATACTTCGGCAAACACAGGCCGGAACATCAAGGAAAATGAAAAACAATACTCGAGTACTCAATAACCAATCCAATACAACAACACTGAATGGGAAACTCCAAACATAACTGGAAGAAAGACACAGTATCACACTTGCCCACCATCTTCATGCCGACCCGATACCTGCCTGTCCGCTCTCCTGGAACCTGAAATACATAAAACGTATTTCCCCCAAGCCGTCGAATAACTAGTGCAAGAGTATCAAGTATGAAACACAATACTTCTCGACAATAAAGTAAAAGTATCCGTCAATTCATCAATTCAAGACTAGTATTCCGGAATAACTAAAATCTCATAAGATCACATAAAGACGTACATGAATGCCATAGAAACGGTTCGTTCATATCATCCGTCAATACATGTATGAATGCCGTAGAAACGGTTCGTTCATATCATCCGTCAATACATGTATGAATGCCGTAGAAACGGTTCGTTCATATCATGCCATCAATATATCTATGAATGCCGTAGAAACGGTTCGTTCATATCATACCATCAATATATCTATGAATGCCGTAGAAACGGTTCGTTCATATCATACCATCAATATTTCTTACTTTCAAAGTCGAGAACGTACAATCATAAATATATACTTGCCTTTGAGACATCGAGAAAACGAACGGAAAAAGGGGTATGAGATCGGTAGGTCCAAGAACGCGCTTCCGGCACCTAAACGATTCGCAAGGAATATGATAATCAATTATCCATATTCAAATTACACGAAGAAACCCCCGAAACCCGTCTACGATTCGTAAAGATATACGGATAATCAACTAGAGGTTGGAAAATCGTCCAAAATCTCACAAGTCCGAAAACGGCACAATCCAAACCATAAAATCGTAGGAAAAGCATGCATACGGTATAGATACATCATAATCTCAAGGTTCTCAAGCTTCCAAACGGATAAACCGGACGAATCTACGAAAAAACCCAAAATTCCCAAAAAGTAGGGTTCTAAGGATTTTTACCTTGATTCGGACGTTAGGAGGAATTAGATGTTGAGAAATCCTTGTTCTCCAACCAAATATGTTGATGTTAGAAGGAAGATCGCTTCCAATCGCCCAAGATCGTCTCTCCCGAGCGATTTCCGTCGAAAAGGAATGAAGAAGGTGAAAAATGACGAAATGGAAGTCAACTGTCATATTTATATCTGCCCAGTCTAGCGCACGCTACACCTCCTTCATTAGCGTGCGCTAGCGAAGTCACCGGATAGTCCAGTGGTTTACGGCTCGTTAGCGTGCGCTAATCGTCATCTTTAGCGTGCGCTAGTCAAAATGTGGCATTGATCGAGTCCGAACTTCTTGTCTTTGCCACCTTTCGAGAACTTAGCGTGCGCTAGCGCTATGATTTAGCGTGCGTTATGAAATAGCTTTAGCGTGCGCTAGCCGAAGCCTAGCGTACGCTATCTGATAGTCCAGAAAGCCTGGCAACCTCACTGCCTCTGCTGACCAGCCCGCTAGCGTGCGCTACGGACGGATGTTAGCGTGCGCTACTAACCACGAATAGCGCGCGCTAACAACTCCTAGCGTGCGTTAATCCGCCAGTCCAGAGAGCAGTCCGAAATACTGGTACTGACCTGACTGATCCTCTTAGCGCGCGCTACGGCTCAAAGCTAGCGTGCGCTAATCAAGCAGAATTAGCGTGCGTTAGCCTAGGCCTAGCGTGCGTTATATCTCTGGCCCAGAACATTTCCGCAAGGTCTAAACGACAAGATCAAAAACCAAACGAGATACGAAACTCAATAACAATATTAACAACATCTCCAAGCATTTACAGAGCGACAAAATAAGGAGAACGGCAAGGTCAAACAGTTAATAAAAGTACGGGTATTACATTCTACCCCTCTAAAAAGAAGTTTCGTCCCGAAACTTAAGAAATAAATAGTTCGGGGTATTCCCCTCGCATTTTCTCTTCCGTCTCCCAAGTTGCTTCCTCGACTCCATGTCTCGACCATTGCACTTTAACCAGTGGAATGGTTTTATGCCGGAGTTGTTTCTCGCGACGCTCAAGGATCCTCACAGGCTTCTCCGGAAAAGTAACATCCTCGGATACATCAATCTCACCGTAGTCGATAATGTGGCTCGGATCCAGTACGTACTTTCTCAACTGAGACACATGGAAAACACTGTGGACGTGACTTAATACTGGAGGCAACGCCAAGCGGTATGCTAAATCTCCAACTCTGTCCAAAATCTCGAAGGGCCCGATGTACCTCGGACTAAGTTTCCCCTTTTTCCCGAAGCGGAAGACTCCTCTGGTCGGCGACACCTTGAGTAAGACATGATCCCCCACTTCAAACTCCAAAGGTCGACGACGAGTATCAGCATAAGATTTCTGATGACTCTGGGCGGTTAGCAATCGATCTCGGATAATAGAAATCTTTTCCTTAGTCTCCATCAACATATCCGGCTCCGTTCCAACTAGCTCGGAAGCCTCGTCCCAACACAATGGAGACCTACATTGTCTACCGTAAAGTGCCTCGAAGGGTGCCATTTTGATCGATGCGTGCCAACTATTATTGTAAGCAAACTCGATCAATGGCAAATGAAGCTCCCAATCATTACTCCAGTCTAAGGCACAAGCCCGCAACATATCTTCCAACGTCTGAATCGTCCTCTCTGTCTGACCGTCCGACTGAGGATGAAAGGAAGTGCTCAATCTCAACTCAGTGCCCAAAGCCTGATGAACGGCCTTCCAAAAATGCGATACGAAACGGCCGTCTCGATCAGAAACAATGGTCTTGGGGGTTCCGTGTAACCTTACGATCTCAGCAATAAAGGTTCGAGCCAGTCTATCCGGTACCCAAGTATCCTTAATACCCAAGAAGTGTACTGACTTAGTCAACCGATCGACAATTACCCAAATCATATTCATTCCGGATCGAGTCCTCGGCATGCCAGTGATGAAATCCATAGAGATGTCTTCCCACTTCCACTCGGGAATGGGAAGCGGTTTCAACAACCCCGCTGGTCGTTGATGTTCGATCTTGACTTGTTGACACGTCAAGCACCGTAGTACAAACTCCGTAACATCCTTCTTCATATTATTCCACCAAAAATTGCGCTTTAAATCTTTGTACATCTTACTCGTCCCGGGGTGGATTGAGTAAGGCGTAGCATGAGCTTCTCGGAGAATTCTCTGCCTCAACTCTAAATCGTTCGGAACACAAAGCCTGCCCTGAAATCTCAGAATACTATCCTCGTGAACCATAAAGCCAGGAGCTTTTCCTTTAATTACATCTCCCTCCAGTTGAGAAATCATCGGGTCACTCCACTGCTTCCCTTTGATGTCATCAACTAAGGACGAAGTAATTTTGAGAGTACACAACTGTCCCTGTACTCGTTGAAGCCAAACTTCTATCCCTTGCTCAATTAAGTCCTGACGAATTTTTGTCTGAGATGTAAGAACCTCGAGCATTTGAAGAGATGCCGATTTGCGGCTCAAAGCATCCACAACGACATTGGCTTTTCTGGGGTGGTAAAGAATCTCCAAATCATAATCCTTTATCAATTCTAACCAACGTCTCTGCCTCATATTCAGCTCCTTCTGACTGAAAATATACTTCAGGCTCTTGTGATCGGTATAAATCCGACACGGTGAACCATATAAATAGTGCCGCCAAATCTTGAGCGCGAAGACAATTGCGGCTAACTCCAAATCGTGAGTAGGATAATTCATCTCATAAGGCTTCAATTGTCGTGATGCAAAAGCTATCGTCTTATCATGCTGCATAAGTACACAGCCCAGACCTTGACCCGAAGCGTCACTAAAAACTGCAAAGCCCTCACTACCATGTGGCAAAGTTAAAATCGGTGCTGAAGTCAAATGCCTCTTCAGTTCATCGAAGCTCTGTTGTCTCTCATCCGTCCAAACATACTTTTCGGTCTTCTGGAGTAATTTCGTAAGCGGCCGAGCGAGTTTCGAGAACCCCTCGACAAACCGACGGTAATACCCAGCAAGGCCCAAAAAGCTACGAACTTCCTTAACGTTTTTAGGCGGTGCCCAATCTAGCACTGCCTCAATCTTCTGCGGGTCTACACGGACCCCTTCGGCCGAAATCACATGGCCGAGAAACATAACTTCTTCCAACCAAAATTCGCATTTCGAGAATTTTGCATAGAGATGCTCGGCTCTCAAAATATCCAAAACCAAACGCAAGTGTCGGGCATGTTCCTCCTTATCTCGAGAATAGATCAAGATGTCATCAATAAAGACGACTACACACTGTCGAGTTACTCGATGAATATCTTATTCATTAACTGCATGAATATTGCCGGTGCATTAGTCAATCCAAAAGGCATAACTACAAATTCATAATGCCCGTATCTCGTTCGAAATGCCGTCTTCGGAACGTCGGACTCCCTCACCCTGAGTTGATAATACCTGGATCTTAAATCAATTTTC
Source organism: Orobanche coerulescens (assembly GCA_033398695.1). Taxonomy (NCBI): domain Eukaryota; kingdom Viridiplantae; phylum Streptophyta; class Magnoliopsida; order Lamiales; family Orobanchaceae; genus Orobanche; species Orobanche coerulescens. The sequence goes on from CM065801.1 coordinate 14,921,120, forward strand.
GAGAAAACCGCAGCCCCTTGCAGTTGGTCAAATAAATCGTCTATACGAGGCAAATGATATTTGTTCTTGATGGTTACTTTGTTCAGCTCACGGTAGTCGATGCACAAACGTAGTGAACCATCCTTCTTCCTCACGAAAAGAACAGGCGCGCCCCAAGGCGAAGCGCTCGGTCTGATGTACCCTTTTTCCAAAAGTTCTCCCAACTGAGTCTTCAATTCCTGCATCTCGGAAGGTGCCATCCGATAAGGTGCTTTAGAAATCGGAGCCGCATCTGGCTCTAAGTCCACGGTAAATTCTATCTCTCGATCTGGCGGTAATCCCGGGAGGTCATCCGGAAAAACATCAGGATACTCATTAACAACCGGAATCGAAGAGAGATCGACTTCGTTTCCTTCCGTTTTCAAGGCATAACACCAATAGCCCGTACAACCTTTATTCAAAAGTTTTACGGTCTTCATGGCACTGATAAGTAACTTGGATTGGCCTGACTTACGTCCCAAAAATGAGTACTCAGATCCGTCTTTAGTCATCATGGTGATAACCTTGATGCGATAGTTCACAATCGCTTGATGATTATCAAGCCAATCCTCGCCGAGGATCACATCCTCGCCTTCTATATCAACTACAATCAAATTCGATAACCATTCCATACCGGATATAATTACCGGAAAATCTCTAATCTCCCGATTCCCCACAATCCTATCCCCGCTGGGCAGTTTCACGATAAAGGGATCGCAAGCAGTTAAACAAGTTATATTCAAATGGCGTACACACTCCAAAGATATAAAAGAATGTGTAGCACCCGTATTAAAGAGTACACGGACTGGGTAAGATAAAATATGGATGGTACCTGAAGCCACCGCTGCGTCGGGTTCGTCTGTTCGACGCATCTCATAAACCCGAGGTTGTACCGAACCGACGCTAGAATTTCCTCCAAAGATTCGACCCCGTCCCCGGCCCCTGCCGAAATTCTGCTGAGGTTGACCAGCTGGGGCAGAAGCCCGAGTGTCCAAAGTCTGATTCGGCTCGGAGCAATAAGCCGCTCTATGTCCCATCTGTCCGCACGTGTGACACTTCAATGGTGGGAAGTTGCATTCCGAATTAAAGTGGCCTGGACGGCCACAATTATAGCAAGTCACCGTGCGATTTGTGGTACCCGGAGTGGGACGGTAACCCCTCTTTCCTTTATTAGAACGTGACGATCGTCGGCAAAGCGGCTAGTCGTCTGTGACTTCGAAAGTTGCCACCTTTAGAGCCGAAAAACTTCCCGCGACTTTCTCGCTTCTTCGGTTCTTCAACGGTATCATTGTCGGAGCTCAACATATCATGGGCTAAAGCTCACGTCCGATACTCTTCGAGGTGGTACAAGCAAATCCGGCCATATACCGCCGTAAGTCCAAATTCATCCGCATATCAAAATAACGGATCTTATCACGCTCGTTACGCACTTGATCCTTCACATGGATCAATTGTTGGTTGTACTCCACGATCGCCTGCGATACGGGAATATCTTTAGGTTTAGCCTCGAAAAAGGCTCGGATTCGGCTCTCTCGCACCGGCCAAGGACAAAACTCGGCCTCCAAGAGTTCCTTAAATTCATCCCACATGGCAATACGATCCTGTGGCTTGATGACCTTCCACCAAGTAGCGGCCTCCTTAGTGAGGAAATACTGTGCAATTGGTACTTTTCTCACCTCGGGGTAATCAACTGCCTCGAAAATCTTTTCCAATTCCGCTAGCCAGTCTTCCCATCCTAATGGGTCTGTGGTACCTCCAAATTGTGGAGGGTGCATACGAATTACATTCTGAAGCAAGGCATCCGTGTTCGGGTTCGGATTATTCAGCTGAACAATTTGGGCCAAAATAGTCATCTGAGTAGCCAATTGTTGAAGTGCATTCGCCACTCCAACGTCTGCGTTGTTCTCCTGACCGTCTGACTGGTCGTGCTGACTCTCGGTGTCGGGATGCACCGAGTTCGACAAACTGGGGTTGGTCGACCCCGCAACTGAACTGATGGAAACGGCCGCGCCACGACCTCTTCCTCGTCCACGGCCACGACCACGGCCACGGCCCCTACCAGCTGACATACTGAAGAACACACAAGGTACGTAAGCACAATTCAAACGCACGTCATTAAGGTGATCGATTCTCAAGGATACCAATAAAAGAATCATAATGAATAAGGAAACTTCAGAAGCGTAAGAGGTCTTACAAGTACCGGCCGCACTGTGATGATGGCAGAGTAGTGATACTGTGGACAATTGACAACTCATTCGACCCAAAAGACCGACAGCCTAGGTATCCATAGACCTAAGCTCTGATACCATATTCTGTAACATCCCCAAGTTATTCAAGGATATTACAGCGCCGTAAGCCCCGCCGTGGGACCCACAAGGCTAAACATACGCGGAACCATAAATTTTGACCGATAAGGTCTACACACAATGGAATGAAAAACAATACAAAGGTATTCAAAACATAACCAATGTATTCACAACCATCACAACTCAAATCAATACTTCGGCAAACACAGGCCGGAACATCAAGGAAAATGGAAAACAATACTCGAGTACTCAATAACCAATCCAATACAACAACACTGAATGGGAAACTCCAAACATAACTGGAAGAAAGACACAGTATCACACTTGCCCACCATCTTCATGCCGACCCGATACCTGCCTGTCCGCTCTCCTGGAACCTGAAATACATAAAACGTATTTCCCCCATAAAGGGGTTAGCCGTCGAATAACTAGTGTAAGAGTATCAAGTATGAAACACAATACTTTTCGACAATAAAGTAAAAGTATCCGTCAATTCATCAATTCAAGACTAGTATTCGGGAATAACTAAAATTTCATAAGATCACATAAAGGCGTACATGAATGCCATAGAAACGGTTCATTCATATCATCCGTCAATACATGTATGAATGCCGTAGAAACGGTTCGTTCATATCATCCGTCAATACATGTATGAATGCCGTAGAAATTGTTCGTTCATATCATGCCATCAATATATCTATGAATGCCGTAGAAACGGTTCGTTCATATCATACCATCAATATATCTATGAATGCTATAGAAACGGTTCGTTCATATCATACCATCAATATTTCTTACTTTCAAAGTCGAGAACGTACAATCATAAATATATACTTGCCTCTGAGACATCGAGAAAACGAACGGAAAAAGGGGTATGAGATCGGTAGGTCCAAGAACGCGCTTCCGGCACCTAAACGATTCGCAAGGAATATGATAATCAATTATCCATATTCAAATTACACGAAGAAACCCCCGAAACCCGTCTACGATTCGTAAAGATATACGGATAATCAACTAGAGGTTGGAAAATCGTCCAAAATCTCACAAGTCCGAAAACGGCACAATCTAAACCATAAAATCATAGGAAAAGCATGCATACGGTATAGATACATCATAATATCAAGGTTCTCAAGCTTCCAAACGGATAAACCGGACGAATCTACGAAAAACCCCAAAATTCCCAAAAAGTAGGGTTCTAAGGATTTTTACCTTGATTCGGACGTTAGGAGGAATTAGATGTTGAGAAATCCTTGTTCTCCAACCAAATATGTTGATGTTAGAAGGAAGATCGCTTCCAATCGCCCAAGATCGTCTCTCCCGAGCGATTTCCGTCGAAAAGGAATGAAAGAGGTGAAAAATGACGAAATGGAAGTCAACTGTCATATTTATATCTGCCCAGTCTAGCGCACGCTACACCTCCTTCATTAGCGTGCGCTAGCGAAGTCACCGGATAGTCCAGTGGTTTCTGCCGGCTCCGTTAGCGTGCGCTAATCGTCTGTCTTTAGCGTGCGCTAGTCCAAAATGTGACATTCAGTACTGGAGTCCAGAACTTACTGTCTCTGCCCTGCTCAGAACTTAGCGTGCGCTAGCGCTATGATTTAGCGTGCGTTATGAAATAGCTTTAGCGTGCGCTAGCCGAAGCCTAGCGTAAGCTATCTGATAGTCCAGAAAGCCTGGCAACCTCACTGCCTCTTCTGACCAGCCCGCTAGCGTGCGCTACAGACGGATGTTAGCGTGCTCTACTAACCACGAATAGCGCGCGCTAACAACTCCTAGCGTGCGTTAATCCGCCAGTCCAGAGAGCAGTCCGAAATACTGGTACTGACCTGATTGATCCTCTTAGCGCGCGCTACGGCTCAAAGCTAGCGTGCGCTAATCAAGCAGAATTAGCGTGCGTTAGCCTAGGCCTAGCGTGCGTTATATCTCTGGCCCAGAACATTTCCGCAAGGTCTAAACGACAAGATCAAAAACCAAACGAGATATGAAACTCAATAACAATATTAACAACATCTCCAAGCATTTACAGAGCGACAAAATAAGGAGAACGGCAAGGTCAAACAGTTAATAAAAGTACGGGTATTACAAGGCAAGCCCTGTGTGACAGGCTCAACCAAGAAAGTGTTGGTAGGGGGAATCGAACTCGTGATCTTTCAGTCACCTACTCCACCAACTTGACTACCCTTGCGGGTATGTAACTATTATTATTATTAATAAAGTTAGTGGTATAGTTAGGGTAGATTAGGGAGGGTAGACTAGGGTGTATATAACAACACCACCTAACTTACTAACCACATTCCACCCTATTTTGACCTAGTTTTACACCTAACCCATAGGGTGGAGTGTATAAAACAACACTCTTTAGATAATAATAAAGTTAGTAATATTTATGTAATGATTAAATAATAAAGTTAGTGAAATGATTATATTATTATTAATAATAAAGTTAGTGAAATGATGTAACTATTATTATTTTATTTTTATTTTTTGATACCGAGGTTCAAGCTTACACCTGACTAGTCCTCGGGATAACAGTCCCCGCCCCACAGTACTGCTACCAGTTAAATCGCGAGATGTGTATCTGGCTCGCAGGTTCTTAAATATCCTCAACTACCGCGCACAAGGAGTCGTCCCCCAAGTGATTGCTCCATGCTGGACCCCCCCAAATCCAACCGCAGGTTCCCACCGAGATCTGGCCTCCCACACTGCCGTTATTATTATTAATAAAGTTAATGGTAGAGTTAGGGTAGATTAAGGAGGGGTAGACTAGGGTGTATATAACAACACCACCTAACTTACTAAGCACACTCCACCCTATTTTGACCTAGTTTTACACCTAACCCATAGGGTGGAGTGTATATAACAACACCCAATAAATAATTATAAATACTTGGATAATGAATTTATAGTTTTTTTTTTCTTTTTTCTTTGAGGGAGAGACGAGAAACTCCCCCCACTTGTATCAGAGGTCTCTTGACCAGGCGGGTGTTAAATCGAGGGTTGTGCACTAATGGCAGCCCTGCAAGGAAGAGGTCCAACGAGACATGAACCCAACAACAAACCTTGTAATATTTCAGCAAAGTATTGTCACCACACAGATTCGAACCCGCGATGTCGGAGTATTTCCACCCCAACCACCTTGCAACTTACCATCAGTCTATGCCCTAGGGACATGAATTTATAGCTTCTTTACGCATCACATCGTTCATCAACATACCAACCTTTAACACATAAAGTTGACTGTATATAATATTTAGTACTCCCTCCGTCCCGACGATTTTAAAGCGTATTGACTTTTTGCGGGCAATAATTTTCAAGCTTGACTACGAATTAATCTCTATAATGGTAAATTTTTAATAAAATTATATTATGAACCTTCACAATAAAAGTTTCATAATAAAATTTTGTTGCACATTTTATTATTATAGTTTGAAATTAATTCGTGGTCAAGCTTGAAAATTATTGACCGCAAAAAGTCAATACGCCTCAAGATCGTCGGGACGGGGGGAGTATTATGTTTTGTGTATATGCAATCACAAAATAGCAATGAGAATAAACACTATGACTATGTACATTAAAAATGTGCCTTTCCCAAATTATAGATCCTTTGGAGATAAAAATATAACAGTTTGTATTGATACATGGTTAATAGTTTACTCCAAGATAAGAGTACAGTTAAACCTCGATAAATGAATGATCGATAAACGAATAACCTCGCCAAATGAATAATTTTCTCCGGTCCCAACTCTTTATAACATTTTTAAATTTTCTTTCGATAAATGAATTATCTCGCTAAATGAATATTTTTCTCCGATCCCGATCATATTCATTTACCAAGGTTTTACTGTACTTTTATTTGTAACAACATTTGCAGTGGTGTTTGTAGGATGTCTAGACACTTGATGTTCCAAATTACAGTCCGAGCACATTAATATTATTTTTTGATATTCTTTTGAAAGAAAAGAAGTAGCAAGATTTAGTTCTTATAGGAAATTCCAAACGTGACACCTTTATTCACATCGTTACTTTTCGTGTCGATACCTGCACGCCATCGCAGCTCGCGAAGAAACCTTAAGTTTTGTTTCCACATAGTTAAGATCGTGACATCTCTGTGGTTTTCCCGTCCAAACTCAACAACTAGATATCTCTTCATCTCTCGTGTTCTCGCCGCCTCCAGTACGCCATTATTTGTGTCTGCTCTGAGTCACGTAAAGTTTCCGTCTTCTTGGTTCTGTGATTTTCAATAATGTAATTACAAAAAAAATGTAATACAATAAAGTTACTGTTGAGTATCGGTCCGAATCGGGTGGCGAATTATTACAATAATTCTAACGAATATAACTATTACACAAATTAATTCGGGATAGGGATTAGGGATTACACAACTTCTAATTAAAAGCCAAGAATAAAAATGACTGAAAAATAAAACAGGAATAGAAAATGCAAACCAACGGGTCGGGTGATGACACTGATTGGAAAATCCAACCCGGCTCAGTCCTCTGTCTTAGTAACCCACGTTCAGGACACAAAAGAACCCGCGGCCAACACCAATAAAGGACCCAGAACCGGACCGGAAGCAAAACACCTAGAAGAACCGTAGCACACAGCTGGATTCAACCGAAGACCACCCAGAAACACCGATCCCAGATTAATCTCCCAAATCACCATCACAAAGCTCTCGATTTATTTCACAGAGAAAAGAATCCAAGGTAAGTAAACAAATTACTGGCTCTCAATTTTTGTTGTGTGTTTATCTCTCAGGGAAAGGATATATAGCAACAAGGGAGCAACGTCCAAAGAGAGAAAAAAGGAACAACAAATCGAAGGTCCATGGCGGAAGACCAGGAACAGCCAGGGGGGAGAGAGAGAAAATCGGGCAAAAGGTGATGGAGGCGGAAGGAAAAAATCTTAGGGTTAGGGTTTCTGGGATGGGGGGATGGTTTTATATATAAGGTCAAATATAAACCAACGACCGAGATTAAGAGAGCCAAATGAATGACCAGGATTAATCTGGTCAGATACAAAATGGGTAGCTTCCAGGGTTCCGGACTGGGCCATTTTTAATGGTGGGCTGCAGGGAAATATTATATTGGGCCATCATAATAAATTAATCATTTTGGCCCACATAACCCAACATTTCTCCACCTGGGCCAAATGAGTCATCGGGGCACACAATAGAGACAGATGTCATCATCGCCGTAGGACACCACCTGTACTCAAAAAATACAAAGTAAGTACAGGTAATCACAAAGAAAAAATAACATCAATCACTAAGACAGCATGACCATCATAAAGATAGCGAGGCAATCACTAAGAATGCAAGGCCATCACAAAGAAGGCAAAGACTAAGAGTTAGTCTTGAGTTCCCAAGTTTAGTATGTCGGTGCAGGACACGAACTTCTCCAATGGTAGGCATTTGGTGCCCATATCTGCAGGGTTAAATTGTGAAGGAATTTTTCCAAGCTCAATTTCACCTTTTTCAACAATATCACGAATAAAATGAAATTTAACATCAATATGTTTAGTGTGGTCGTGAAAGACAGGATTTGTGCATAACTGAATTCCAGATTGACTATCAGAAAATACCACGACTTTTTCTTTCAGGAAACCAATTTCAGATAAAAGACCCTTTAGCCATATGGCTTCTTTAAATGCCTCAGTTGTAGCAACATATTCAGATTCAGTCGTAGATAAGGCAACAACATTCTGTAACTGAGATTTCCAACTAATGCAAGAGCCACAAAGGGTAAACACATAAGAGGTGGTAGATTTTCGATTGTCACGATCATTTGCAAAGTTAGAATCGACATATCCAACAAGTTTAACCCCATCAGCAGATTTAGAAAACTTAATACCAACATCCACAGAGGATTTCAAATAACGAAGAAGCCATTTCAAGGCTTCCCAATGAGGGATACCAGGATCAGACATGTATCTACTCAAGCAACTAACAGAATAGGCTATGTCGGGCCTAGTGCTAACCATGAGATACATGACTGATCCTATAGCATTAGAATAGGGAATCTTTTCCGTTGATTTTTCTTCTTCACTAGTTTTAGGAGATTGATCTTTGCTTAACAGAAAATGAGCAGCAAGAGGCACAGAAGCAGGTTTTGCAGCAGTCATAGAAAATTTTTCAAGTATTTTCTCAATGTAGGATGACTGATTTAGAAATAAGGAACAGTTTTTTCTATCTCTAATAATGGTCATGCCTAATATTTTTTGAGCATCTCCTAGGTATTTCATGTCGAATTGTTCACTAATACACGATCTAACATGATCAATCAACTTCATGCACGGCTCACAAGTAACATGTCATCCACATAGATAAGCAAGAAGATATGAATAGTAGAGTTTTCTTTAAAATAAAGGCAAGGGTCATACGAACTACGTTTGAATTTTAAAGAAAGCATATAAGAGTCAAATTTCTTGTTCCATTGCCTTGGAGACTGTTTCAAACCATAAAGAGACTTTTTAAGAAGGCAAACATGTTCAGGTTTATTAGAGTCAACAAAACCTTCTGGCTGCCTCATATAAATTTTCTCATTCAATTCAACATGTAGAAAAGCTGTTTTAACATCCATTTGTTTTAATTCCCAATTAAAGTGAGCAACTAAAGCAAGCATGACAAGCACAGTGGTGAATTTCACAACAGGAGCAAATATTTCAGTATAATCAATTCCTTCCTTTTGAGTGAAATCTTTAGCAACCAACCTAGCTTTAAATCTGATATTTTCTACTTCATTCTTGACCTTGAATAACCACTTACAGTCCACAAGAGAACAACGATTAGGTTTTGGGACAAGAGTCCAAGTTTGGTTAACATGCAGAGAGTTCATTTCATCATTCATTGCATTTAACCAATCAGAAGCATTTACAGATTTTAAAGCATCTTTGTAGCTTTTAGGTTCATTATTATCCAATGGTTCAAACACATTGCAAGCATGAGACATCATATGAAAATCATTAAAGTGATGAGGCCTCCTAACATTCTCTCTTCTAGGCCTATCTCTAGTTAATTGATAGTCAGACAGATCAGCACTTTCATCGACATTCTCAATTATTTTATCACTTGAATTTTCAGACGGTATTTCAGAGGGATTTTCATTTTCAACATGCAAAATTTCATCATTTTCAGGCTCCACTTCGCTCAAAGTAGGGTAGTTAAAAACAGATTCTGGATTAGGTATGTGCGCGGGTGCGGGTGCAGGATGTTCAAGACAAGGAAATTCATTTTCATTAAATATAACATCCCTACTAATTAGCACCTTAAACCCTGGTTCGCCCTTAAGCCATAACCTAAATCCTTTAACTCCCTCCGGATAGCCTAAGAACACACATCTTATCGATCTAGGTTCTAGTTTATCATGTTTATGATGAACATATGCAGCACATCCAAATACACGAAGATTTGAGAAATCAATATTATTACCAGTCCACACAGATTCTGGATAGTTTCCATTCAAAGGGATAGATGGAGATCTGTTTAAAATATAGGCAGCCGTAGATAAAGCCTCACCCCAGAAACGTTTTGACAATCCGGAGCTTACGAGCATAGACCTTACCCTATCAAGGAGGGTTCGGTTCATGCACTCAACGATTCCGTTTTGTTGTGGGGTGTAGGGTGTTGTCCTATGCCTTTGAATACTACTTTCCGCACACAAAGTTTCAAACAAATTGTTGCAGAATTCCAAACCGTTAACAGTTCTCAATATTTTAATTTTCTTACCAATTTGATTTTCAATTAAAATTTTCCACGTTTTGAACGTGTCAAACACATCAGATTTATTCTTAAGAAGAAACACAGACTTTCCTGGAATAATCATCAATCAGAGACAGAAAATATCGATTCCCACCATGTGTAGGAACACCGGCAGGCCCCCACACATCAGCATGTAGATATTCAAACACATTTGAACTTCTAAGGGGGTTTGGGGAAGGTGTATGAGGAAAATTCGCACGATGTTGTTTACCATACACACTAGGGGTGTTCAAAAATATCCGACCCAACTACCCGATGACCCGAAACAAATATTCTGGGTATTTTTAAAAAATTTAAATTTTTTTCGGGTCGGGTCATGGGCCGACTTGTTGCGTAAATTCGGGTACCCGAAAACCCGAATAGTTATTTTTTTTATAAATTTAATTATTTAATTTGTAATTATATGAAACTTTATCTTTCAAATAATATGAATTATATTTGATATGAGAATTCATGTTAATTATATTTTCAGTAATGGTATTTATTCTCACTAGTTTGGAAATTTACAAGAAGATAAAATCTTTAAATAAAAAATAATATATTCTTTCATATATATAATTAAATATTGAATTAAGCATAATTATATAAAAAAATAATATATATAAAAAAATTTAGTCGGTTTTGAGATTTACTTATTGTATGGAAAATATTTATAAAGTATTTAGTACTGAGGGAATTAATTTATATAATAAATTTTAAAATAAATTTATATTAAAATTACAAATTATTTATAAAAATTTAAAATTAGTGGTATTAAATTTTGGGCCGGGTACCCTATGACCCGACCCGAAAAAATAGGGTACCCGCTTTTTCGAGTACCCGACTTTTCGGGTCGGGGCACGGGCCGAATTTTTCATTACCCGAAAAACCGGGTACCCGTAAATTCGGGTACCCAAAAAACCGGGTACCCAGTTATGAACACCCCTAATACACACAATTATCACAGAATGGCATGTCAGATATTTTATTATTCCCAAAACAACCATTTTTGCGCAGTATTTCAAGACCTTTACCACTGATGTGACCTAACCGTTTATGCCAGATTTCAGTTTTATCCCCTTGGACTGCATTTACGGAAATGTTACTAACAGTGGAGCAAATATATAAGTTCAGTTTACGAATGGCAACAAAAAATATTTTGGGACCTCTCGTAACTTTCATTGCACCCTTACCCCAAGTACCTTCAAAACCATCATCTTCAAGACAAGCACAAGACATTAAATTATGAGCTAAATGAGGAACGTGCCTAACATTTTCCGAAGTTATCGAATTTCCTGATTCAAATTTAAGGCACACCGTTCCTTTTCCAGCAACATCTCGTTTTACATGATCAGCCATAGACACATATCGGTTTTTCAAATTGCGATAACTAGAAAAAAGTTGTTTGTATGATGTCATGTGAAATGTGCACACAGAATCAACCAGTCAATCAATTTCACCAAGGTCAGCTAACACAGAGTTCACAGAAGCATGCATTGCCTCAGAATCATAAACACATCACCTAGATTTTCACTGACAGCTAAATTCGCCTGTTCAGATTGCTGGTTCTTCTTAGGTTTAGTGCAGTCCTGAATGTAGTGACCATATTCACCGCAATTGTAACATTTACGATTAGTTGGTCTAGGTTTAAACCGATTTTTTTCTTTGCCCCTTTTCTTGGTGGCTTGGTTATTTTTACTGTTGGAAGACTTGTTATTTTGAAAACGGTTTTGAGGTCTTCCTTTGACAAAATTAACTTCGACAAGATTTCTAAGAGCGACACCTTTATTGTTTTTCAAATCTAATTCTTTGCTTTTCAAACCGTTAACAACAATATCCAAAGTCACTTGATCTCTACCATACTTAATGGCAGATTTCACATCACTGTAGGAATCAGGAATAGCATTCAAAAGCACAATCGGAGTGTAATCATCGATGTTTTTATCTCCAGTTAACTTTATATCTTGAACCAGTTTTGTAAACACGTCTAAATTAGCATCGATGTCTTTGTTTAGATCGAGCTTGTAGCGGAAAAATTTTTCAAGAAGAAACAGTTTGTTGGGCAGTGAAGTTTCAGTATACATTTCTTCTAATTTTTCCCATAATTCTTTAGCCGAACCATGTTTACCTATTTTTCTAATCACAGAGTCAGATAGGTTCAAGATAATCGCAGAGTAAGCAAACTCATCAAATTCAGCTTTTTTATCCGCAGTCACATTAGAAGCGAAAAAGTTATCGATAGCTTTGAAATATTTTTGTTGAATGAGTATGCTTTTCATTTTATGTTGCCAAATGGCAAAATCACCTTTTCCATCAAATGAGGTCACAGAGAAGGCAGAGATAGTTCTCATTTTAATTTTCAAAATGAACAAAGTTTTTGAAAATTTATGAAAAACACAGATAAGAAGGAGACTGTTGGTTTTATCAAAACGCAGAAACACAAAGTAACTAACAAAATCACACAGATAAATAAAATTAAAGGAATCCGAAAAATTCAACACCAGGCCCCTACAAGATCCGAGGACGCTTAAGTGGTCCAGGCAGGAGGGTTTTAATGCCCGTTTATGAAAATTTCCAGATTCAAAATAAACACGAAGTAATATCGCAGTAATAAACACACATGATATCACCAATAATGCGTCAAACAACATACGCAGCAGGAACAACAACACCAGGACAGTATCACGAAGAACAGCACCGAGAATATCACGAAGAACAGTACCGAGAATATCACGAAGAACAAGAAAAAATGTCACGAAGAGCAGCAAGCAGAAAAACAGTAAAGAAGAGGGTAAAGCCGTTATACTTGAGCGATCCGGGTTGACCCGATTCAGACAGATCCGAACCAAGCTCCGGTACCAATGTTGAGTATCGGTCCGAATCGGGTGGCGAATTATTACAATAATTCTAACGAATATAACTATTACACAAATTAATTCGGGATAGGGATTAGGGATTACACAACTTCTAATTAAAATGCAAGAATAAAAATGACTGAAAAATAAAACAGGAATAGAAAATGCAAACCAACGGGTCGGGTGATGACACTGATTGGAAAATCCAACCCGGCTCAGTCCTCTGTCTCAGTAACCCACGTCCAGGACACAAAAGAACCTGCGGCCAACACCAATAAAGGACCCAGAACCGAACCGGAAGCAAAACACCAAGAAGAACCGTAGCACACAGCTGGATTCAACCGAAAACCACCCAGAAACACCGATCCCAGATTAATCTCCCAAATCACCGTCACAAAGCTCTCGATTTATTTCACAGAGAAAAGAATCGAAGGTAAGTAAACAAATTACTGGCTCTCAATTTTTGTTGTGTGTTTATCTCTCAGGGAAAGGATATATATAGCAACAAGGGAGCAACGATCGAAGAGAGAAAAAAGGAACAACAAATCGAAGGTCCATGGCGGAAGACCAGGAACAGCCAGGGGGAGAGAGAGAGAAAATCGGGCAGAAGGTGATGGAGGCGGAAGGAAAAAATCTGAGGGTTAGGGTTTCTGGGATGGGGGATGGTTTTATATATAAGGTCAAATATAAACCAACGACCGAGATTAAGAGAGCCAAATGAATGGCCAGGATTAATCTGGTCATATACAAAATGGGTAGCTTCCAGGGTTCCGGGTTGGGTCATTTTTAATGGTGGACTGCAGGGAAATATTATATTGGGCCATCATAATAAATTAATCATTTTGGCTCACATAACCCAACAATTACAAATAAAGGCCAACCTACTATAATTCTAATAAATAAAAATTGGACTGAAACATAAATTAGTAGAGGCGAGTAGAACTATTTTCTTAAGATTTGTCCTGTATAAGCGCAAACGGCTCAGGCAAGATGTCCCTAAGATACAACTGCTATGTTTCTGAGTTAGGTGCTCTGCAAAACTCAGAACTACGATGAACGTTTAAGTGCTGAAAATTAGGCACGAAAAGCAAGAAGAAATATATGCTGCAATATGTGGATATATGATCGTATTTCTGTATTCTGTTTGTGTGCAAATCAAGTGCAGAAGACTCCCTTTTATAGGTTCCAAGATTACTGCAGATTAAAGTGCCTTTAATTCTCTGTAACACTTCAGCTGAAATGTTATCCATAAATAGTCTCCTTTAATTCGGACGTTAAACTATGGAGTGCGAAGAATCATGTTCCAGAAGCTGGGTTAGATCATGTCTGGGTCAGCTCAGTATTACATGCAGCTCAGTAGTTGAGACAGTCACAGCCCCAAGCTCCCAAGCTCCAAGTCGCTCAAGTCCAGCCCAAAATCTAATTGTCAAGAACCAAGAACAAGGCCCATGACCAACGGCCATGCCCGAACCTGAGCTTGCGCACGTGCCGAACCGAGCCGAGCCGGCCGGCGGCTGCAGCGCGCGCACATATGTGGGTTTCGCATCACTCGTCCACTAATATAGACTACTATCTTGTTGAACTACCCATACACTTTATTATTAATAAGGCTCGGAGAGGATTAGGCTATTCCTTTGGAAAGCGGTGCATGCTATTCTTATGACAAATGCGGGAGAGAAGGCATATCACGGACTGTAGACTGTGTCGAATTTGTGGTGGCTACGACGAAACCCTCCTCCATGTTTTCAGAGACAGCAACAGAATCCAATTGCTATGGAGTTGTATTGTTTTCCCTAACAATTTACATATTTTCACAATTGATAATTGGAACAGGTGGTTAGAGATGAACTTAGCCAAGAATCAGAATCTTCAAGATCAACCCAGCTGGTCTCCTTCTTCTATGCCTCGGTGACGATAAACGTTGACGCCTCTGTGCGTAATTGTGGTTCAAAAGCTGGATGTGGTGGTGTTTCTCGCAACTGCGGTGGTGATTTTTTCGGTGCCTCCACTCTTCAGTTGCCGCCGTGCTATGTTTTGGAGGCGGAATTGAGGGCCATTTTTAGGGTTTGAAGGTCGCGAAGGATAAGGGTTGGAACAATGTTGGGGCTCGTTTCCTATGTTGTAAGATTGAGATTTTTTATACTTCCTCCGTCCGTCACTCATGTGCAATAATTTCCTTTTTTGTCCGTTCGTAATCTATGTGCATTGTTTATTTTTGGCAACAAATTTTACCACAAATGAGCCTTTACTCCACTCATAACACATCCTATCAACTAAGTCAATTGAAATATTAAAACATGTGTCGGTCAAAACAATGCACATGGTTGGTGGACGGAGGGAGTACAATATAAGAAATTAATATCATATTTAGTACGATGTATTAAATTCTCAACAAAATATAGATATCATGGTAGTTTATTGAATTTATTAGTTGTAGTATTATTTAATATCACCTAATACCACCTCTTAGCTGGGATACGTAATACCAAAAATCAGTATTATCAAGGACCCTATACTTTATACCAAATAAGATATAGAGTAAATTACATAAATAGTCCTTGTGGTTTATCGGGTTTCGCAGGTTTAGTCCCTATACTTTTTTTCAGCGGGTCATGTCCTTGTGGTTTTTGATCCGTTACGGGTTTAGTCCTTGTGGTTTGTCGGGTTTCACAGGTTTAGTCCTATACTTTTTTTTTTCAGCGGGTCATATCCTTATTATTTGAGTATGTTGCAAAAATCGTCCCTATGATTTGGTCAAATTGCAGATTTCGTCCTTCTGGTTGAAATTTTAGATTATTATTATTATTATTATTATTATTATTATTACATCACTTTATTAGAAATTTATAGGATTTACAAGAAATTAGTCGGAAGCCGAGATACTATCTGGGCCCCCACTCCTTTAGCTATAGCACAGTTAATCCTACTAAAGATATGAGTAGCAGCACGCACTGACCAATAGGGGTGGACTCGGTTCCATTCGGTTCGGTTTTTGACCGAAACCGAGAGTCGAACCAAATATTCGGTTTCGGTTTGGTTCGGTTCTTTTTGAAGTTCGGTTCGGTTAAGTTCGGTTTTATAAATATTCGGTTCGGTTTCGATTTGGTTTGATGTTTTTTCGGTTCTTCACAATATAAATTCAAATATTATATGCAATAGAATAAGTTATATATAACAACAAGCCAACAAGAATTATATATATATATATATGTTTAAGATAAAAGCTAGAGTTGCATAGCAATTTCCAAATATCTCAAAATATATAACAATCGTAAACCACAGTAGCTCATTCTCTCAACCTAAATTAATTGAATCACAAATTCATGAGCATATTATCGGTTCTTCTTGGACCCATGAGGGTCTTACAAAAGGAAAACGAATTATACTAAAATTCGAAACACACCAAAATCACAAAAACAAGGTCATTTTAGTATGTTGAAATTTGACTTCGGTCCATTTCGTCCGGTTCAGTTCTGCCCGACCCCGAACCAAGAACCGAACCAAATTAGTTCTGTTCGGTTCTGTTTTTTTGTTTTTCGGTTCGGTCTTCTTCGGTTTCGGTTTTTCGGTTATTTTTTCGGGTTTTTTCGGTTCGGTTTTGGATTTTCGGTTCCGAAATGCCACCCCTACTGACCAAGCACAAAATCAACCATACTAGTTTGTGTATTTTGTAACTCTTTATTTTATTATTATTAGTATTATTATAAATCTTTATTTTATTATTATCAGAGTATTTTGTAATTAACTATTTGTTTTATTTTGTTTTGTTTTTTTGTATTTTTATTACTTTATTTATCATTTTTTTAATTATTTTTATCTTTTTTTTTAGTTTCGGTTCTTTTTCATTTAATCCGTTTGATTTTGAATTCTTTTTTGGTTATTTTGAATTGTTAGATATTATGGTACTATTAATCGCACTGGAAAAATGTTGTTGGAAAAGATAATTTCTATATTTATTAAAATCAAAATAACTACGAAATACAAAAAAGTAGTAAAATATAGAGGAGTGGGGGCCCAGATAGTATCTCGGCTTCCGACTAATTTCTTGTAAATCCTATAAATTTCTAATAAAGTGATGTAATAATAATAATAATAATAATAATAAGTTGGTCCTGAAAAGGGTTGCTAAAACTATTGAACTTATGGAGGCAGTTGCCAAACTCAATGACCCTCAATGCGAGTTGTTGTTACTCCGTACATGTGCTGGTATTTCTAAGCTCTATTTTTCTATGCGCACATGTTCTCCTCGGGTCTTTGAGTGTGCTCGTGTTTCTTTCTTTTGATGCGGCACTTCGCTCTTCTTTGGAGCGTATTGTCACTTTCGGGCACGGTTTTGGCGACCGGCAGTGGAGACTCACCACCTTACCTTTTGCTTTTGGGGACTTGGTTTATATTCTGCAGGTGATGTCTTGAACTATGCCTTCCTTGCTTCTAGACTTCAATCAGCCGACCTACAGACTAAGCTTCTTTATGGTTCTGGTATTGTAACTGATGGTCCCTCTTTTGATGATGCTCTATGTACTTTCAATGCGAATATGGATATTGACCTTTTGAGTAACCCTACCGAGGTCGCTGCCCCCAAACTTATGAAGAAATTGGCAGATATATATTTCGGTCGGGTTTTCCAAACTGTTGAATCTACTTTCCATCTTTCCCCTCGACAGATGGCGTTATGAAGTTCTCTAAAGGAGGATCATACTTCGGATTGGCTTAGGGTGGCTCCGATATCTAGATTGGGACAAACTATGAATGCCAGGCTTATCGTTGTGTACTGTGTTATCGTCTGGGTGTTCCGCTTTTCACTGTTCAGGTACCGTGTTCTGCCTGCTCTAAGATTTTTCCTGGAGATATCTATGGGGACCACGCTGTTTCGTGTGCGGGTATTGTTGGCATTAAACATCGACATAACCTTGTGCGTGATGTTCTTGTTGACATATGCTCTCGATCGTGATTTCGCCGTAAGGAGGTGGATATTGGGCTTTTCGGAGATGGGGATGATCCTTACGACCTACCGACATATTACTCTACTCTTGGGACGGTGGACGTGACGTATGTGTTGATCTTACGGGTTCGTCGCCTTTGACGCAATCCGGGTTGATTGACTTTATACCGGGGCGTGCGATCAGTGATGCTGCACAGCGTAAACGTGTCAAGTACGATGCTAAATGTGCGGATATTGGATATGGGTTTCTCCCCTTCTCCTTTTCTTCTTTTGGAGAACTTGAGAAAGATGGGGTTACCTTACTTAAGCGCATTCGACGATTCTCTATGACTCAGGACATTGGTGCGCGTGCAGCAGTTCATATTTTTAATAGGATTGGTTTTGCCATTGCTAGAGGTGTGGGGGCTCAGTTAGTTTTGAGGCTTCCAACTAATTTTTTGTAATCCTATGAGTTTTTAATTAATAGTTATTATTAAAAATAATAATAATAATAATAATAATAATCTGAAATTTCAACCACAAGGACGAAATCTGCAATTCGACCAAATCATAGGGACGATTTTTGCAACATACTCAAATAATAAGGACATGACCCGCTGAAAAAAAAGTATAGGGACTAAACCTGTGAAACCCGACAAACTACAAGGACTAAACCCGTAACGGATCAAAAACCACAAGGACATGACCCGCTGAAAAAAAAGTATAGGGACTAAACTTGTGAAACCCGATAAACCACAAGGACTATTTATGTAATTTACTCTAAGATATAAAAGTGTATTAGATATATTATATACCTTAATCACACACAGCAAACAAGCCCTTGGTGTTCAAGCTAATTCACAATTAGCTATTAACCTGATATCTGATGGTTCTGTTACCTCCCACTGCTTCTCTCTCATCATTGATAAGCAAAAAACATTCAATTAAATATTTTTTTTAAAATCATCACGATCAATCTACTCCCATATCTTGGAACGTGATAATTTTGCCGGACATGATTATGGAAAAATATATAAACATATAATCCATATTAATGTTCAAGCAAATTAAAAAAAGAAAAAAGAAAGGATAAAACTCGGATTTGAAGAATCTCTAGATTCGTCGTGGGTCCTTATGTTGGATCTCTCTTGCCTTGGAACTCATTTGAACTCTTCCTTGATTTCCTTTTAGGTTAATGGGCTTATTTATCATAATTGTCGCACTTCAATGGTATATTAATAGCCTTCCAAAAAGGTCCCAAGACCTAAATCTCAAATTACCAAAACAATCTCGCTGACTGACACAATCATGTCAAAACAGGACATGATTGTGTTTAACCCCTCTAGAAAGTGAAATTCGGCTCTGAGAAATAACATGGTCGGTCACACCACCGTGTCAGTGAGTCAGCACGGCCGTGTCAATGTCGTGTTTGACCTGTTCAGACCATTTTTTTGCCTTTTTTTGCCCGTTTTTCATGTTCATTCACCGTTTCTTTTGTATTTGTGGGTCGAAGCATTTCACTTTGTGACTACTGGCCTTAAATGCCTTCTTTTGTATTTGTGGGTCGAAGCATCTCACTTTGTGACTAATGGCCTTAAAATGCCTTAGTATAGTCCTCAAATCACATAAAACACTAAGAGGTTGTTTACCAAATTTGTCTGTCTGGGTAAATTGTGTCTGTATGGATAAATTTGTCTATCTGGGTAAATGTGTCTGTCTGGATAAATTGATGTTGTTGTTTACTTTTTCATCTGAATAAACTATCTGAATAACAGAAATGACCGATTTACCCCTGAATATGAATTATAAGATGCTTTATAAATTGTTGTTTATTTTTTAAGCCATATAAATGATATAATCCAAAAATCAAAATTCTGTCCTAATTCTCTTGTGTTGGTGTGATTCCCGGATTGTTCCATACCTAAAAATCTATCCATTTTTAGGAGAAAATAAGCACATAAATCCCACAAATATTTTCCACACAAATTTGTCCCTTTTGAAGAAAAAACAAAGACTCGATCCCACAAAAATTCCTATCAAATTCTGTCCATTTTGAAGAAAAATGAAGCCACATAGATGAAGAAAACGAAGCCATATAGATGAAGAAAAAGCGAAGCAAAAAGGAAACCGAAATCACACAACACGACGATGACGATGATGTATGAGATCAAGTCTGGATAAGATCGCTTGTTCATTCCAGTTGAACCAAACTCACAACAAGTAAATTCAATGAATTTGGCGTCTAATATGGAATCACATGAAAAACATGAAACAAAGACAAAATACAGATTGAAGCCGCTTGAAAAAACATGAAAGAATCACACATCAAATGCATGTAATAATACAAAAATTGAAGTCTGTTTTTCTTCATCAAGATTTCCAGTTACAAGGTTTCAACAAACACATCCAAATTCATGAACACCTATGAACGAAACAATCCATCAATCAAAAAAATCAAAAATAAATTAAACATATCAGAGAAAGCTGGATTCTTCCAACTAATCAGAAACATAGATTTGAACAATGTCAAGCACAGGCGGGAACCAACACCGACGGACAAATTGGAAAAGGGGAAACCCGAGATGCTGGATATAGGAATAGAAAGCTATTGGAAAAGGGGATACCTGACCGCAGATGCAAACAAAGTCGGGAGCGGCTAGGGTTGATGTAATATCCGTGTTTTCTATTTGTGGTAATTTCTATTTTTGGTGTATGTTCATTTCGGACCACTTGCTCATCACTGTTTTGGAATTCTGAATCTATTTTGTTCTTGGAGTTTTTCCGTCTGGACGAGTTTCGAGGATGTTTTTTCATAATTTCATCTTGAATTATATCTTGTCGCATGTACGTTCGATTCTCGTAAAACTTGTTCGTTTTCATTGTTTCTTGATTTGCATAAGTTTGTATGGTTGAGTTGGTCGTGTTGAAACTTTCGGTTTGTTAATCCGACGTTGTATCGCGATTTTTCGGGCACTTGGGCCGTTTTTATAATTTTCATAAGTTTGGGGAATTTCGCTTTGTTTGATACATTTCGGACTCTCCAGTGATCGGGATTATATTCTCTTTCAACGCTCAGCTTTGTCATCATGATTATTACGTGTTTATGTTTCCGGATTCTGGTATTGCTTCGCATTTCGACACTTTTGTGTTGTTGGCAGTAGTGTACTGTGCTGTACTGAACTGCTGCCTGAGTAGCGCGCGCTACTCCGGACTTACTTGCGTGCACTATCACTGTGTGGTTAGCGTATGCTAACGTGGGGTTCGTAGCGTGCGCTAACGATTTCATGGCCAGACAGAGGTTCAAGATTTCGCATCGACCGTAAAGCGTACGCTAATTCAGCGTTAACGCACGTTAATTCCTAGTATTAGCGCACGCTAACCATGTTAGCTTGCGTACGCTAACTGGAGGATAGTAGGAAGACTGTTCTTCCACGCCCCGTTAGCGCACGCTACAAATAGGACAGCAGCAGTCAACTTCGTCATTTTTCCATCATTTCTTATCCTTCTCGGCTTTGAGCGATTCCAGACGAGGGTTAGGGCCGATTCCGACTGAAGTTTATCATTCACTACCACCGTGGATTCCTTGCGTGAATTCTTCAAGTTCCTAACACTTTCCACCATCCGAATCAAGGTAAGAATTCCCGAAACCCTTGTTTTGAGATTCTGGGGAAATTTTGGGGATTTCTTGGGATTTGACTCTTTTAGTCCGAATTATCATTGGGTTATCGCTAGACTTCGATCGTGTACTTATAATCCTTCGTTTTATTGATGATTTGTGGTTTTAAACTTCAAGTTTTCCCATGTTCGTCACTTATAGTCGACGATACCCAAGTCTTGACCGACAAATTGTTCCAGCGGGTAGAATTAGGATTAATTCTTACCTTTCCGCATTAATGA
Organism: Orobanche coerulescens; assembly: GCA_033398695.1. NCBI lineage: Eukaryota > Viridiplantae > Streptophyta > Magnoliopsida > Lamiales > Orobanchaceae > Orobanche > Orobanche coerulescens. The sequence goes on from CM065801.1 coordinate 14,942,855, forward strand.
GACTTGTTGTATACCGTTATTATGATTAGGAACGGATTTGGGAGGATTGTTCGGACCAAAACCTATTCCTTCGTCGTTTCCTTCGTTTCGTCTTATTCAAGGCAAGTATATGTATTACATTTCGTTATGTACGTTGTGTTTTCGAAATGATTGATGAATTATGGTTTTCGAGTGCGTGAGTTGTGTTCCTTCCACCCGGAGTGTCCGACGGGATGTCTGGGGGTCGATACTAAGGGGTACGGCCGCGGAAGTGGACTTGGGTGCGTGTGTGGTTGAACTTCCACCCGGAGTGTCCGACGGGATGTCTGGGGGTCGATACTAAGGGGTATGGCCGCGGAAGTGGTATCCCACCCGGAGTGTTCGACGGGATGTCTGGGGGTCGATACTAAGGGGTATGGCCACGGGATACCAGTTGTGATTTTGTGATATCGTGATGATTGAAACTGATTTGATTGCCAATGTAGTATTCCGGAATATTTATGGCAATGATTTCTGATTGAGATGATTGTGTAAGAAAAAACCGTATTTGTATATAATGTTGTGTAATTGTGTACTTGCACTAGCTATTCGAATGCTAACCCCTTAAATGGGGGAAATGCGTCTTATGCATTTCGTAACGGAGAGCCGAGAGCAGCACGGACATGCACGCAAAGGATGGGCTAGCTTGATGATGTGGCTCGAATCTGTATTTTTATGTTTTGCCATTGCATTTGTCGAGTACTGGAGTTAGACTGTTTACTTTTAAAACTTGGTTTAAGTCCCCTGCGTGGGCAATGAATTGGTATTTATCTTATGTTCATGTACTCCGTTAAAATGTTTTGGCCGAGGCCACGGCCTTACTTACTTTTTGAGTGCATCATTTGGGATTACATTGTGGTTTATGTGTCATGTGTTAGCCTGGTAGACCTCACGAGGGTTCTACTGCGTGTAATGTCCCATTTGTGAATTGGGGTGTTACATTTATGGTATCGGAGCCAGGTTTTGAATACTTAGGCTGTCGGTGAATTTTGGGTCTGTCAGTTGCGTCATTAGAGTCAGTCGTTGAGCCTAATATCATCATGCTACTGTCTTTTAAATTCGACCGTATTGTAAGTCTCCTCGAACTCTTATATTTCCGTAATTCGTTTTCTTGCGTTGTTCGGAATTGTGACTTGTGTTACCAACTTGTGAATTGTGAATCTTTCTGATCTTGTTCTTTTCTTATTTTCCTTCAGTATGTTGAGAGGTCATGGTAGACCAGCTAGGGGACGCGTCCGAGGCCGTGGTTGGGGTGCTGATAATGAGGAGGGCTCACTTTCTCAGTCCTCTGCGGACTCAGCCTCTCACTCAGTGCTGTCGGGTAATAATGCCGACGTCGGGGCTACTGCCGTACTTCAGCAGTTAGTAGCCCAACTTACTCAGATAGCTCAGGGTGGACGCCAGAATCCGCCCCAGACACCTGAAGAGGAAGCTAGTAAGTGGCTTCAGACGGTGACTAAGATGCATCCACCTCGTTTCTCCGGATCTTCTGACTCCCTCGGTTAGGAGAATTGGCTCTTTCAGTTGTCCAGGACCTTCGATGCCGTAGCTTGTCCCGAGGACAGGAGGGTACATATTGCCCAGTACCTCCTGGATAAGGAAGCTGCGGAATTGTGGGAGGCCGTTGCGCCCAGAGACCGTCGAGCTATCTGGGAGGAATTCAAGGTTGCTATGGAAGCAGAATATTGTCCACCGCCAGTTAAGGAGCGCAGAATTGTGGAGTTCTTCACCGCTACACCTCAGGATGTGCCTATTTCTCAGGCCATCATTTCTTACAATCAGCAGTTGGGTTTCGTGAGAGATCAAGTGAGGACGGAGGCTGATAAAATCTGTTATTTCAATATGCGCATGAAGCCGCATATCAGGCAGAGTATGACACCGCTCATGTGTGCCACTTTGAAGGAGTATCAGGATCGCGCTCTAGCGATCGAGATGGCCGCACCGGAATTAGAGTTGGGTGCTGAGGCCAAGAAACAGAAAACAGTTGGCAGCTTCTCAGCCGGCAAGAGTGGCCGATTTTCGAGGGCACAGTCTGCCCCTACACCTGGGAAGAGACCGTTTCACCAGGCTGGGGGATCTTAGGGTAATCGTTCAGTCCAGTCTGTTGCTTCTGGTGGCAGGGTTTGTTTTAACTGCAACCAGTATGAGCATATGATGAAGGATTGCCCTCTTCCTCCAGTTACTTGCTTTACTTGCGGACAGACCGGGCATCGAGCAGCTCATTGTGAGAGGGCCACCAGGGCTATTAGAGTTCCGACTGCCACTACCGATCAGAGGGATCACAGCACTCCAGCTACTCATGTTCCGCAGAGTTCGGGTCGTGGTAGGGGACGGGGTCAGCCGGATCGCCGCGCAGTCTCGAGTTCGGGTTCAGTTCACCCCCGATTATATCAGATGAGACGCACAGAGGAGGCAGCCGTTCCGGTGGCGTCAGGTACCACTCAAATCCTTACTCATCCAGTTTCAGTGCTTTTTGATTCGGGTGCTACCCATTCCTTTATTGCATCGGATTGTGTGAGTCGTATTGGTTTTGACTGCTTGTTTGAGTGTGAGCCATTTGTAGTGAGTACGCCCAGCGAGGATCGTATGGTTGGGGACCGGGAAGTTAGGGATTGCCCAGTGAGGATCGGGAGCCGAGATTGGCCCTCGAATCTCATTGTTATAGACCTTAAGGGTGAGGATTTGATCCTGGGGGACGATTGGTTGGATCGTCACGGTGCTATCATGAACTATCGGACTCGTACTATCTCAATCGTGGCCGAGGACGGCACCGAGCATACTCTAGTCGGTTGTAAGCCGGGTAGACCGGGGAGTGTGATTAGCGCCTTGAAGGCGATGAAACTTCTGAACCAGGGTTGTGTCGGCTACTGGTGTTACGCTCTGAAGGCGGAAGATGGTGGAGTTGATTTATCGTCAATTCCAGTTGTTAGCGAATACCCCGATGTATTTTCGGATGACTTATCGGGATTACCACCACAGCGAGAGGTGGAGTTCCCTATTGATCTAGAGCCGAATGTGGCCCCTATTTCTCGAGCACCGTACCGTATGGCACCTTCGGAGATGTTAGAATTGAAGAATCAGTTGGGAGAGTTGTTAGATAAAGGGTATATTCGACCGAGCGCATCGCCTTGGGGTGCGCCTGTACTTTTTGTTAAGAAGAAGGATGGATCGCTTCGTTTATGCATCGACTATCGAGAATTAAACAAGTTAACCATCAAAAATAAATACCCTTTGCCCCGGATTGACGATTTGTTTGATCAACTTCAGGGGGCGACAGTCTTTTCGAAGATTGATTTGCGATCAGGCTACTACCAGTTGAGGATTCGGGACATGGATATACCGAAAGCTGCCTTTCGGACGAGATATGGCCATTACGAGTTTGTGGTTATGCCTTTTGGGCTAACCAATGCCCTAGCAGTGTTCATGCAGCTGATGAACAAAGTTTTTATTGAGTATCTGGACAAATTCGTAGTCGTCTTTATCGACGACATTCTTATCTATTCACGGAATCGGGAGGAGCACGCCTTACATCTCCGGATTGTATTAGACACTTTGAGAGCTGAGCAGTTGTACGCGAAGTTCTCTAAGTGTGAGTTTTGGCTCGAGGAAGTGATGTTCCTCGGGCATGTGATTTCAGCAGAGGGAGTTCGGGTAGATCCGCAGAAGATAGAGGCACTGATGGCTTGGGAGCCGTCTAAGAATGTGGAGGTGAGGAGTTTTCTGGGTCTTGCCGGCTATTACCGTAGATTTGTTGAGGGATTTTCTAAGATCGCTAGACCACTCAATCAGTTGCTCCAGAAAACTCAGAAGTTCGATCGACCTGAGCAGACATGTGATAGTTTTGACGAGTTAAAGAGACGTTTGACTACCGCACCCGTTTTAGCATTGCCTCAGGGGAACGAGGATTTCGTAGTGTATAGTGATGCTTCGGGCCTTGGGCTCGAATGTGTTTTGATGCAGAGAGATAGGGTTATTGCTTATGCGTCCCGCCAGTTAAAACCGTATGAGGCGAATTACCCCACGCATGATTTGGAGTTAGCTGCGGTCGTTTTCGCCTTAAAGATCTGGAGGCATTATCTCTATGGGTCATCGTGTAAGATTTTTACGAACCACAAGAGTCTGAAGTACATCTTCAGTCAGAAAGAGTTGAATATGAGGCAGCGTAGATGGTTAGAGCTAATTAAAGATTATGACCTCGAGATACTTTATCATCTGGGTAAGGCCAACGTAGTGGCGGATGCGTTGAGCCGAAAACCGATGACTTTACAGATGTTAGAGGTACTTACACCACAGAGTAGGATCCAGAGAGATTTCATCTGTCAGAATATCGAGGTTTGGGTTCAGAGAGTGCAGGGCCAGTTATGTGTGTTAGAGGTCACTTCGTCCTTGACTGATGATATCAAGGCGAAGCAGTATGACGATCTGTTTTTGGTCCAGTTGAGGGAGGATGTGAGGAAGGGGAAAGACCCTGGATTTGTGGTTCAGGATGACGGAGTTTTGAGATTTCGCGGCAGACTATGTGTACCGAGTGTTTTTGAGCTGAGACAGAAGATCTTGAGCGAATCTCATACCACGCCTTACTCCATACATCCTGGTACGAGTAAAATGTACAAGGATGTGAGGAGTAACTACTGGTGGAGTAATTTGAAGACAGACGTTAGCGAGTTTGTGTCGAGATGTTTGACCTGTCAATAGGTTAAGATCGAGCATCAGCGACCCGTGGGGTTTTTGCGACCACTTCCTATCCCAGAGTGGAAATGGGAGGATATTTCTATGGATTTCATTACCAGTATGCCTAGGACTCGGACTGGAATGAACATGATTTGGGTTATTGTCGATCGACTAACCAAATCAGCTCATTTCCTGGGTATTAAGGACACTTGGGGTCCAGAGAGACTGGCACGAGTGTTTATTGCAGAGATCGTGAGATTGCATGGGACTCCTAAGAGTATTGTTTCGGATCGTGATGGCCGGTTTATATCACATTTTTGGCAGGCCGTTCATGGGGCCTTAGGGACCGAGTTGAGACTCAGTACGTCTTACCACCCTCAGACTGACGGGCAGTCAGAGCGGACGATCCAGACGTTGGAGGATATGTTGAGAGCCTGTGCCTTAGATTGGAAGGATGATTGGGAGTCGCACTTGCCGTTGATCGAGTTCACGTACAACAATAGTTGGCACGCCTCGATCAAAATGGCACCATTTGAGCCATTGTATGGGAGGAGGTGCAGATCGCCGTTGTGTTAGGACGATGCGTCCGAGCTGATTGGTACCGAGCCCGATATGTTGGTTGAGACGAGAGAGAAGATTACTCTAATTCGTGATAGATTGTTGATGGCCCAGAGTCGGCAGAAGTCTTATGCCGACACGCATCGCCGGCCTTTGGAGTTTGAGGTGGGAGATCATGTTTTGCTTAAGGTGTCGCCGACACGGGGAGTTTACCGCTTTGGCCGGAAGGGTAAACTTAGTCCGAGATATATTGGACCATTTGATATTTTAGAAAGAGTGGGAGAGCTTGCCTATCGGTTAGGCTTGCCGCCGTCTTTGAGTCACGTTCATAACGTATTTCATGTTTCCCAGCATAGGAAGTACATACCGGACCCTAGCCATATTATTGATTTTGGAGAGATCGAGTTCGGACCCGACATTACCATCGAGGAGAGGCCGATTCAGATTTTAGAGCATCGGGTGAAGCAACTTCGTCATAAAACCATTCCTCTGGTTAAAGGTCAATGGTCGAGACATGGATCCGAGGAATCCACGTGGGAGACGGAAGAGAGTATGCGGTCGAGATACCCCGAGTTGTTCGCGTTGTAAGTTTCGGGACGAAACTTATTTTTAGGGGGAGATAATGTAATATCTGTGTTTTCTATTTTTGGTAATTTCTATTTTTGGTGTATGTTCGTTTCGGACCACTCGCTCATCACTGTTTTGGAATTCTGAATCTATTTTGTTCTTGGAGTTTTTCCGTCTGGACGAGTTTCGAGGATGTTTTTGCATAATTTCATCTTGAATTATATCTTGTCGCATGTACGTTCGATTCTCGTAAAACTTGTTCGTTTTCATTGTTTCTTGATTTGCATAAGTTTGTATGGTTGAGTTGGTCGTGTTAAAACTTTCGGTTTGTTAATCCGACGTTGTATCGCGATTTTTCGGGCACTTGGGCCGTTTTTGTAATTTTCATAAGTTTGGGGAATTTCGCTTTGTTTGCTACATTTCGGACTCTCCAGTGATCGGGATTATATTCTCTTTCAACGCTCAGCTTTGTCATCTTGATTATTACGTGTTTATGTTTCCGGATTCTGGTCTTGCTTCGCATTTCGACACTTTTATCTTTGTTGGCACCAGCATTATGTCTTGTCAATCTTGACTTCTTTGCTGAGTAGCGCGCGCTACTCCGGACTTACTTGCGTGCGCTATCACTGTGTGGTTAGCGTATGCTAACCTGGGGTTCGTAGCGTGCGCTAACGATTTCAGCGGTCTGGACAGTAGGTTCAGTATTTCTGTACTGGACCAGAAAGCGTACGCTAATTCAGCGTTAACGCACGTTAATTCCTAGTATTAGCGCACGCTAACCATGTTAGCTTGCGTACGCTAACTGGAGGATAGTAGGAAGACTGTTCTTCCACGCCCCGTTAGCGCACGCTACAAATAGGACAGCAGCAGTCAACTTCGTCATTTTTCCATCATTTCTTATCCTTCTCGGCTTTGAGCGATTCCAGACGAGGGTTAGGGCCGATTCCGACTGAAGTTCATCATTCACTACCACCGTGCATTCCTTGCGTGAATTCTTCAAGTTCCTAACACTTTCCACCATCCGAATCAAGGTAAGAATTCCCGAAACCCTTGTTTTGAGATTCTGGGGAAATTTTGGGGATTTCTTGGGATTTGACTCTTTTAGTCCGAATTATCATTGGGTTATCGCTAGACTTCGATCGTGTACTTATAATCCTTCGTTTTATTGATGATTTGTGGTTTTAAACTTCAAGTTTTCCCCTGTTCGTCACTTATAGTCGACGATACCCAAGTCTTGACCGACAAATTATTCCAGCGGGTAGAATTAGGATTAATTCTTACCTTTCCGCATTAATGAGACTTGTTGTATACCGTTATTATGATTAGGAACGGATTTGGGAGGATTGTTCGGACCAAAACCTATTCCTTCGTCGTTTCCTTCGTTTCGTCTTATTCAAGGCAAGTATATGTATTACATTTCGTTATGTACGTTGTGTTTTCGAAATGATTGATGAATTATGGTTTTCGAGTGCGTGAGTTGTGTTCCTTCCACCCGGAGTGTCCGACGGGATGTCTGGGGGTCGATACTAAGGGGTACGGCCGCGGAAGTGGACTTGGGTGCGTCTGTGGTTGAACTTCCACCCGAAGTGTCCGACGGGATGTCTGCGGGTCGATACTAAGGGGTACGGCCGCGGAAATGGTATCCCACCCGGAGTGTTCGACGGGATGTCTAGGGGTCGATACTAAGGGGTACGGCCACGGGATACCAGTTGTGATTTTGTGTTATTGTGATGATTGAAACTGATTTGATTGCCAATGTAGTATTCCGGAATATTTATGGCAAATGATTTGTGATTGAGATGATTGTGTAAAAAATAAACCGTATTTGTATTTAATGTTGTGTAATTGTGTACTTGCACTAGCTATTCGAATGCTAACCCCTTAAATGGGGGAAATGCGTCTTATGCATTTCAGGTACCGGGAGAGCTGAGGAGCAGGCACGGGACATGCACGCAAAGGATGGGCTGGCTTGATGATGTGGCTCGAGTCTGTATTTTTATGTTTTGCCATTGCATTTGTCGAGTACTGGAGTTAGACTGTTTACTTTTAAAACTTGGTTTAAGTCCCCTGCGTGGGCAATGAATTGGTATTTATCTTATGTTCATGTACTCCGTTAAAATGTTTTGGCCGATGCCACGGCCTTACTTACTTTTTGAGTGCATCATTTGGGATTACATTGTGGTTTATGTGTCATGTGTTAGCCTGGTAGACCTCACGAGGGTTCTACGGCGTGTAATGTCCCATTTGTGAATTGGGGTGTTACAGTTGAGACGTGAGGAAAAAAATGGAGGGGGAAGGAGAAACATACCGTCGTTGGTGAATAATGCGATCGGAGGCGATGGTCCAGATAACTTCGTTCTTATTCTTACGTCTGATTAGGGCTTGCGAATGGGAAAGTTGGAAACCTGAGCGTGAATGGGCAAAGGGTAGCCTTCGACTTTTTGGCGTCTGTATGGGGACAAGAGGGGGTCAGGCAACTGAGCGATTAAGACAGTAACTGATCAATTAAGTCATATGTAAACACTTCAAAACGTCTGCGCGAATAAGACATTTTACTCATTAAGCTGATTAAGTCATAAGTAAACAGTCCCTGAAAATTAATTGAGTCTAGCAAAATCACGAACTAACATGCAACAATGCAACTCTATCACATTTATATAAAATTAAACTCGATAAAACACTTAAAAAATATGTGTGAAATTACGTATTAACATAAATATAATTAGACGAAAATGTGATTGAAAATATGACCAATCATATGCATTGATTCTATAAGTTTGATGTACTCCCTCAATTAAATTGTATGCACCAACAAATTTTGGAAATGATATAATAAAAAAGAAAGAAAACAAAAGACTTCTGCATACAAGATATCATATAATATTGCAGGAACAATGTATATGTACACGTAATGTGTACAAATATTTATATATACATATATTTTATTTATTCATTTATTGCGAAACTTATTCATTTATTGTAGGACCATATTAAATAGAGGGATGAGATGCATGTGCGTGCACTTAACATTACACATATTGCAGTATTGAGGGCAAAACAAGTTGAATTTTGCTAGATTACTCTTTCCCTCCCTCTCTTGTTTGTGATGATAAGATAGTTTTTTTATAATAGTGATATAAATATTTTATTTTCATTAAAAGTTTATCATGTATTACTTTCATTTTTTCTAATACGAGGCATTATCAACCTGTACGTCAAATTGTATCTAAATGTTCATAGCGTAATGGTATGTAGGTAGTTTGTAATGTTTTTAACTGGAGATGTAAGTGTTTCTTTTGGTTGGTTGTTTATCATGAAACGGATGGTGGCCATGTAATGAACGTTGAAGTTAATGAATAAAATATTAGTTTTAATATTTGATCTTGTTATGTTATTGATGTGTGTTTTTTCTTATTTATAAATTTTTATGAAGGGTGTATATCGATAGTTTTTTGTGTAGTTTGACTTTATCTCTCACACACATGAATAAACACACACAGACAAAGTAGATCTGGATAAATAAATTAGGAATGCGAAATTAGGGTTTTCACCTATTGAATAAAAACAAAAAATACAAAATTAAAAAAAAAAATTACAAAAAAAAATATAATAAACAAAAGTAAAATAAAAAAATTTACAACAACAACAGCAGGCAACAGTGCTGTTGCGACCCCTTTTCCCAATTTCCAACTTCTACTTTTCCTTTTCTTTCCCAAATTTGGCCAAAACTTCCCCAAAGTCGCACTCCATCAAATTTTCATCTTCCATCCATATGAAGTCTATTTTTTCTGCCAAAGCACACATTGATCCAATTATAAATTAACCTAATGGGCACAAAATTGCATTAAATATGTCTATAAATTGGGAGCAAAAATCATTTCAGAAGAGGGGAGAAAAGAGCAACAGAGGATGCTAAAAAAATTAGAGAGGTAGAAATTAAATCTCATCTCTCTAACATCATCATTTTTTTTAACACAGATCCTCCATTGAAAAGCTCAAAACAGTAGCAAATACTAACAAAATTCTCAATCACAACAACCAAAAATCCACTCTAAATTTCACCACTATGCCATTATTCACCACCTACCTTGTCAAAATGAAGAAGAAACAGAAACACTAAGGGCAAAATCAAAACAGAAAAACAACAACTCACCACCACTTTCTTCTCCCCTTCGTCGCCGCCACCTCCGCCGGAAAACCCTTTCCGCCGTACCCCATTTCCACCGCGCAACAACTCACAAACAACCACCGCAAACACCACCATTGCGCTCGCATCTGCCGCCGCTACCCGGAACCATCACATTTCTCCCCTCCCTCGTGCGGCATCTCTCTCTCTCTCTCTCTCTCTCTCTCTCTCTCTTCCGATCCCCTTCTCCCTATGTTTTCTCTTTTGCCAGTGGCCCCAACTTGAGGTTGTCCAGGAACAATTCAGAGCTCGCGCTTTGAACTTCTGCAACCATGATGATATACTGAATACAGGCAATGGGCTTCATGCCTCATTTATGCGTCCTACATTTAAGAGAGATGTAATTGAAGGTTGATTTGTATTGTTTAAGATTGCGAAACTGTAGACCTTTTGTGTTATGTAACAGCATCTTTGATGTGGCTGCATTCAAGTATCTATATGTAATTGATGATAAATCGATGTAATTGATATAGGTTTTATGTGGCTTCAACTATGTTGCACCATACTTTTCTTTGTGCACATTCACTCTTGCATATTAAATTATGTCACTCAATCTTTAAATAGTATAGATAACTTACGTACATAATAATGAATAATAGTTATAGCAACAACATAAACTTATGAAATTAACTGCATTATATAATCACCAATAAATATTTATTAAAGTATATAGTCTTCTATCACTAATAAAAAGTATATAATTTATTAATATGTTATATATTAAATTTAAACTATATTCAGTAAGTAACTAAAATAAATTTCCAAACAAACTTACAAAGACATTTTATTTTTAAAATTTGAAAGTTTGTTTTGAGGTCTCTAACTTAGGGGAGTGATAAAAAAAGAACACTAACTTCTCGGACTAACAAAACATAGACCGCAACATTTTAAATTCGCGATCGACTTTACTTAAACTTAAGGACCTTTGACAAAATAGTTGGTACATTTTAATTAAAAACATAACACAATTTTGCAATTATCTATGATTGGTCGTTCTGCAATTATCCATGGAGTTGGCTAGTCCTTTTGGCAACATGAAACACTGAAGATATAATGAAGCACAACATGATCATATGAACGTGATGCCACTATATCAGATTTCAAGATTATGAAGCTAACACCACGAAATCACCAATAAAATAGGGGTAGAGAAACTTAAAAGAAGGGTAATAATTTCATAACAGAACGATTATCTTTCCAAAAGCTGAATTTTTTTGCCAAAGTTCTTTTATTTGTTGTGAATTGTTTTTAAGCAACATTACTTGGATATGTATCACTACATTTCCGATAGACAACACAGCTATACAAATATATGCTCCCCCCCCCCCCCCTAAAAAAAAAAAATTGTTAGTAAAACACGATCTCCTTCATATGAAAGTTGCGACAGGAAGAGCATCTGGCATGAAACCTTGCAATTGTAGTGTTTACTAATTTTAGACAATTACTTGCAGGAAGACCATATGGCACCGACTGCAACATAGTTGGGACTAATATGCAGTTGTTGAAGATGATCGATTGTTAGTAAAACGCGAGTTCGTACCGACTCAACTGTTAATTCCGGTGTTACGATACAAGTACGGAATCAGTCGGCGTGCTTTTATAGGTTTATTTCCGGTGGGGAGTATTGCTGTTTTGTTAGTTCAAGTCGCCTCACAATTTTTTGGGCCACGTCACCGTAAGCGCGGGATACAAAAGAATCGGGATCGGATATCACGATAGGGACACCTTCATCGGAACCACTCCTGATCCCCATCTCTAATGGTACCTAAAATGACACATTCAGACACATAATTACATTTGTGGATAAATGCTGCACCAACTAGCAATCAAGAATTAATCAAACTGTGGGGTTACTTTTTAGGGTCCCGATAACGATCAGGCACATTCTGGCGCGGCCTGAATGTCCCCATGCCCGACCAAAGATACAAACAAAAAGTGTGGTTGGGTTGGGCCACAAAACATGGTGGTCAAGCCCGGCCCGTTGCCATATAAGATAATGTGATCCAACAACTTCATGATTATACCGAAATAAGTACATGTACATCATAAATTACAAAAGGTACGAGTGAGCGGAATACACGATCAAAAGATCAAATCGGTAAGCATTACCTCGCCAAGAAATGACATTTCCATTTTATCAGCAATCTTTTGAGCTCCACCCTTTCCGAAAATGTAGTAAGGCTCGCAGCAGTTGGGACATTTAAAATAGCTCATGTTCTCCAGGATTCCTAAAATCTGCACGATGCCAACAAGTAGTAACATGACACGGTAAGTTTTACGACGAATTTATTTTCCTGAAAGTATTAACTTCTGGATATGTTATCCCAAAAGAAACTAATCTACGGAAACTAATTTAGTTCAAGAATATGAAATCTCAAGAAACTAATTGCTCTTCACCAAGAGTTATAATGGGCTTGTCCTAATAATAACGAGTCTTCTTCAACCACATTCGACAAATTCCCGATGACTAGACTGATTCCGCAAAATGGCGACTCAACGAATTCAATTGTAATTGTAAATTTTGAAATTTAAGTATTTCTTTTATTTTGCATCGGGTTGTATGACTTTAAATATTAAATAATATTTCAGTAATTATCTATCGTAACCCGAAATCTAAAATCCTGGATCCGCCCTCCAGTGGAGGTGATACAATCTCCACAAAGAGAAATAGCTACAAAAGCACATTTTAGGTGGAAAAATATGTTCGAAAATAACAAGGCTCACCCATTCTTTTTCACTACATTATGGGGTATTTATGTCGATTTATCTCTTATATATTCATTACGAGTATATGATGCATCATGAACCTGGATCCATGATATAAATTGCCTCGCAGGAAAATATCCAAACACATATTATCTAGGTATACCGGCACGTTGACTTGGGAGAACATTTTAACACCTCTTCGAGCATCCATTAATGCAACATCCTGAGGAGTTGAAACGATTAGTGCTCCTGCCACAATCCCGAAAAAAAATCTAATAAATGGGTTATTTTATCAAATCAAGAATCAAAGTACTGAAATCTTCTTTGAGGAATTTATGAGTTGATTCTTCTTTGAGAGGGGGAAACGAGTGAGCACACATACCACCAGAGGATAGAATATGTAATTCCATGGTAATCTTTCAAGTTCGGAATTTAATAACTACAGCTGAAATCCTAACAACCTGACAATTGCAATCTCTGGGAGATGGAAATCTGAGCATCACCAGTGCCAGGTGGCATGTCCACCACAAGAACGTCAAGGTTTCCCCACTGGACCCCTCTTGTCATCTGTTCAAGTGCTTTCATAACCTGAAAACATAAAAAGGTGCAGCCTTGTACGTTATGAATTGTTAGAGGACAACAATGCGTCAATGTGTCAACAACCCGAACTGGTAGCATCATATGATATCAACGACTCCTTTATTTAAAATTATTGCCAAAGGACACAATCCTCTCATTAATTAATCAATCAACGGTCATGACTATCATCATCATCAACTGTACCTTAACCTCAACTATGTTGGGGTGCCACTATACTGCCAATTAGTTGTTTATAATTAGTTAACATTATAGTTCATGCAAAAAAAAAAATGGCAAAGTTTTACGCGGGATGCCCTTCTAACGCAATCTTCATATGAAGGAAAAATAAGATGAAATTCTAAAACCATCAATACCATAGGTTCTTCCAGTTACATAGAAAATATGATGAGACAATGATGAGTCGAGATAATTGCTAGAGCTATGTCACATTAGGTAACTGATGTTGTAAAATCAACACGTACATCATGGAACATCAATGGTCATGACTATAAAATGGGATATTATTTTGTGAATGATATAAGTATTTACAAACAATTCCATACACACGAGAAGAAAAAAAGCTTTTGGTGTGCCTCAATCACTTTTTACAATTTTCCATGGACCTGCTCGTTTTTTTGGCAACGAGCAACACTAAAAGATATAGTGAAGGCTCGTATAAATATTCACAACACGATCATTAAAGATGAACGTCATGCCACTATACCAGATTTCATTTGTGAAGGAAAACGTCCTCAAGTAACACCATCACACGAGACTCAACTTCAAGCTGATCTCATTGAGCACTTGTGGGAAATTCAAGAATCTGGTACTATTGTGGTAGTGTGTATGCAAATGCCTTTTGAAACTTTTTACTTGCTTTTGCTTTAAAGTTGGAAAATTTTGATTGTTAACAAAAGCAATAGATTCCTTAAAGAGCAACTTAAAGTAGTAAAAAAAAAATGTTTTTAGTGTTTGATAAATTCTATAAAAACTATATATCTTATTTGCCATCCTAATCGTTTAAAAATATTCGAAGTATTTAACAACTTTGGGCATGATAGTCAGATGGATATTTTGCTTAAAAATACGCAACTTAAAGTTGGAGAACCATTGAATGTGATGTTTTGTGCTTACACTAATTATTTGCTATTTGTTAGAGAAGCAATAGCAGAAGTTGAATTTGCAAACACCTAAAACCTTTAAAATCTATCCAGAAAGTCCAATACCGATTTAAAAGCATTTGCAAACACTTGCAAGCCAAATCATCACATGAGCATACTGTAGAACTACTGTAATTCATAAAAAATCATCACCATGTTAGGAATAGAAAAACTCATTCTCAACTTCAAGCTGATCTCATTGACAACTTACGTAAAATTCAAGGATCTCATACTTTGTAATAGACACTAATGACCATTTAGGTCGTTTGTGGCATTTTATGGAAAGACAATCATTCTGTTTTTAAGCAACATGGATATGACATCCATGCATGCCTGGATACACAACGGAAATATGTCGGCCCCAAATAAAAAAGAGAACGCGAAGGATGGGCCGAACTAACAATTATCGGTGGCATGCTTCTTAAAAAATTATTAATTATATCTTAATTATTTAAGATTCGTAAATGTACTAATTCTTAACCATTCGGTCCATCCAGGAAGGAGCGATGAATAAAGATCTAAAGCGGCACTATTGGTGGGTGAATATGAATAATTAAGTTGTTGCATAAGTCGCAAGATGCTTAACGTGCCAACGGAAGAATATCAAAGACCTTCAGAACTTCTACAACCATTACAAAAAGCACAAAATCTACCCACCAAACAAAGATCAAGTCCAACAATTCCTCCACACACATTCCATCCAACAAATTAAATTTGAGCTTCCGTATTCAAAATCTAAACCCCCCACCCCGAACGTCTCGACGAGGGTTTTGCAGCGTATACCGACCTTCTTGTGCGTCTTAACCACTTTGATCCCGCAGTTCTCAATCTTTGTTATGGTAGTTTCCTTAGTTTTTTAGCCTTTTTTATGTCATGCTCCGGCAACAACAACAACATCTAAGCCTTAGTCCCAAAATGATTTGGGGTCGGCTAACATGAATCAAACTTTGAAACCGTCAATGATCGTAAAAAGAAGGAAAAAAGTAGAGAAAAAAGTAGAGAAAAAAAGAGAATGAATGTAAAAAAAAAAATGAAAAATCCTGAAAAATAAATTAACAGATAACATGGAATAAAAGAAAATAGGAATAAAAATACAGAAAAAAAAGGAACCTTAAGCAAAAATACTTAGCGTGTGTATTTTTTCCTCGTTATTCAGTTGATCGAAAGAAGCTCATCCTTTTTTACCCGTAAGTCACGCCAGCTATGCTGGCCATTATCAACATGAAGCTATCGATCAGGCCGGCCCCTAGCTTCAATTTCTGTGTTGGTAACCGTCTGTCTTCATCAGCGGTTGTTCTCATCCATCTTGACATTGAAACCAATCAAAAAAAATTGTCATGTTCTTCGAGAAAACCACTTGTTTGAAGGTTGAGCTTCATAAGATAGACACTTCCGTTACCATTTTAGGAACTAGTAATCTTTCACTTCTTTAGGTTATGAATGTTAATTTATTTTCTTAAATGGTCCTTTTTCCTTCTCCTAATAGAAAAAGAAAACAAACTAATATCAAAAATCATACAAAAAAGCTGAAAAAACATATTTTATGCCATTTGAAAACAACAAAATTGTTATACAGAGCCACAATATGCAACTTTACCCATATTGGTTCTGAATAGAAATTCCAAATTTGTTTCTCACAGTTATAGCCAATTTTTATAAGAGTTCTAATGTTGGTTTGTTCTCTAGTTCTATTAGGAGAGAGAAAAAAAAACGTATGAGAAAAAAACTAACATTCACAACCTAAAAAAAGTTTGAAAGACTGCTAGCTAGTAAAATAGTAATGGAAGTTTCTCTTATAAAGCTCAACCTCCAAACAAGTGTTTTTTCCTTTCTGATCAACTATAGTTTCAATGTCAGGATAGATGAAAATAATCGCTCCTTGTAGGGGTGAGGACGGAAGGTTATGGATTGAGAAACTGAAATTATGAGTCGACCTGACCAATAACTTCGGGTTTATGATGTCCAACATAGGTGGTGGGGCCATAGCTAGTATGCCCTAGGGCAAAAAGATATTTTCCCTTGTGGATTCCACAAGGATAAGCTGTATAATAAAGAAAAAGACCATCACATCAAGTAAAGGTTATTACATCATAACATAAAAGAGCTCAAAAAGACTACAGAAACATACTAACGAAGATCGAAAACTGCGAGATCAAAGTAGTTAAGAGACACACGAAGGTCATGGATATGCTCACTGGTGTTGCAAAACCGCCCATCGAAACATTCATGGTGGGAGAGAAGAGGTTAAGGGGCTAAGTGACTCTTTATATGCACGATGACATGAATGACATTAATACGGAAAACATAATTAAAGTACTTGCCTTAGAATTATGATAGATATTCAATACTCCCGACGAACATTCGCACACTCGAAGGACGTTCCTTCAATAAACCTCTTTGCAACACCCGAACCTTAATTATCAAGTTAACACCATAATCACGATTGATTTCGGATAATCGACTCGTAACACTATTTATCACAATCCGGTACAAAACATGAACACGATCACGGGAGTTCCTACAACACGTATTCAATTCAGCTATTTTTCTATCATCGTATAACACCACGAACGACATCTAATCAGCCAGGATTTAAGCTATTGGATTCCATTGGAATCTAGAGTTCAAATATTGAATTCAAAATTTAATTTGCTGGTAGAATGAGTGTGCGTGGAGGAATCACTCGAATTAAACTTTATGTTACTGGATAGATTCTGATCTTTCACTGTTTTTTGTAAAAGAGGTTGTAATAGTTGCAAGAGTCCTGAAGGTCTCTGATCTTCAGTCTTCACCTGTTGGCAGGTTAAGCATGTTGCGATATATTCAGCAACTTGATTTTTAATACCAATAGTATTGTTTTAGATCTTTATACATCTTGCTTCCTGGATGGACCGTATGGTTAATAATTAGTTCATTTTAAGAATTTTTACGTAATTATACAATCAACTAATTTTTAACAATAATATCATGTATACAATGTATATATATCACACATAAACTTTATTGTGCGAAATAATGATCCAATAAATTTCCATTTGTTGTCCCAGCCAATCAAAAGAGCGTATATCACGAGTCATCAAAATATAGCCATCATTTACCGAAGAAGAAAGCGACAGCTAAAGCTAAATCAATAAAAAGAATGCACACGTACCATAGGACCTCTCCATACAATTGCATCCCCTTCAGCCACAAGAGAGCCCATTGACATGCACTTAACGCCATACTTTTCAATTGGGATCATTTTCTTATCTGTAAATAGGTATCATGTGAAAAGCACAAACAGCTTGATACATATTATTTCCCACCAAAAAAAAATGAAGCTATTTCTAGTATGTCAAGAAGTGCTTCAAAAAAAAGGGCACCTCGGTGCATGAAGCGTCCCCGCAAGGCGAGGGCCCGGGGAAGGGTCCCACCACAAGGGTGTATAGGGGGCAAGCCTTCCCTTACCAATTAAATTGGCAAGAGGCCGCTCCTAGGACTCGAACCCGTGACCACAGGTCACTTGTGCCAAGGCTCCACTTCAAACTTTATAAAATCATACTTTTACAAAATAATACTCCCTACTTCCCACTTTAAGTGGGAGGTTTCACTTTTTTTCATTCCCCAAAATAAGTTTCTCATTTGAATATTATTCATCCTTATACCCAAATTACCCTTATTTCACAATTTAATTTTATGGAACTACAAAAAGTATAATTTTGCAGTTTATTCTCATGGAATATTTTATGGAACTACAAAAGTTACCCGTATTTATTTGAAAATTTATAATGATTGTTATGGTTATGAATTTTCATTGATTATTTGATTTAGAAAAATTAGAGGATTTTCTTATTTAAAAAAATATGAATTCCATGAGAATCAGAGGGCAAGAGGCTTTTTTTTGCTCCAAAAGAAAGACAACAAGTCACGACAAAAACTAAGCAATGGCAAGCTCTCGATCAAAACTTGCATCAAGGGCGAGCGCCTGAATCAACAACATGGGAGGGGTGTCCCCACAGATGCAAACCCTCCAAATCTGTGTCCCAATTTCGCCAAGTGGTCAGCACATGTGTTCCCCTGTCTCTTAGTATGCAAACAATGCTCTGATAAGCTTAACGATAACCTCTTGAGTCAATCTCCCCCACAATTTTGTTAAGCGTCGCTCCCAGGCTAACTTGAGACCATCCCTAAGTGCAAGTAACTCTGCAACATTAATCGAGACGTCATGGAACTTCATAGAGAAGCCGAAAACCCACTCTCCATCCTTCGTCCGCACAAGTCCACCTCCTGCCACACTTCCCGTTGTCGTAAAAAGACTGGCATCCGTATTCAACTTAACCCAATTCTCCAGAGGGGGAGACCATCTTGTTTCTTAGTTATCACGAACGGCTTTGTTCCTCTTATGACACGCAAAGGCTTCTCTACAGGCCAGAAGGATATTTTTAACCCTGTGAAGAATCACTCGAACGGGCACCTGGGTGTTCCGAAAGATGAAGTCATTACATGCCTTCCATATGTGCCATGCAATCACCATGAAGGCCAGATACCAAGGGACCGAGGGCACCAAAATACTTCTGAATTCCATTTTGAATAAGTTGTCGAAAAGCCAATTTTCCGCCTGAATCACCTTAAACTCATACCATTCAGTCGGTGCAATACAAAACTCCGATACCTGTGTCGCTTCCCTACACTCCCTCAAAGCGTGGATGATGTTCTACGACTCTATCTCACATCTTGAAGAGGCACCAGACTGCATGATATATCTTCGCTCCAATAAGGAAATTGTAGCAAGTCTCCCATGAAGACAACGTCAAAACAAGAAATGAAGCTTACTTGGGCATTTTAATTTCCACAACTGATGCCACTTACTCGACATACCATCATGTCCATTACCTTCTTCAGTCGCTTGTAAATAAAGATAAGCTCGTTTACATGTAAAAATCCCTGAAACTGCTGGAAGGAAGGTGATTTTATCCTCCCCTCTTGTCACGTTTGGCATAGGGAAATTAATGATTTTCTTTTTTAACTCGGCGGGAATGTGAGTAGATAAACCCTCAAGGTTCCATTCATTGTTCGGGCACCAAATATCAGCTATCCTAAGGTTTAATTCTCCCCTATCGATATCCCCACGCAGCCTTGTAGCCACAGTCTCACTGCCCATCCAAGTGTCAAACCAGAAATATATATTTTTGTAGTTCTCTAAAATAGTCCATGAGAATAAACTGTAAAAAAAATTTGTAGTTCCATGAAATATAATGAAAAGATTATTTCGAAAATTCGGAAAAAGTGAAACCTACCACTTTTAAGTGGGACGAAGTGGGTAATATGTCAAGGTTAAATTTGGATCATCATGTACTAAATATGCAATCCTTAGTAATTGGAAGAAATGGAAACCTCCCACTTAAATTGGGAAGGATGGAATAAGAAACAAGGTGCATGAATCCAAAAAAATTCAACACCTGCAACAACTCTTAAATCTCAGCAAAGGAGAACGCTACAAGAAATTATCAAAACAGGACATCAATAATACTTAAAAAGTAATTATCAAAATCTCTTGAACAAGAAATTAGCAAAACATCTCCCTCATGTTTTAAATCCGCCAACAGATTCCTCAATCACATATAGGGCCGAAACCAAGTGGCAAAGGAAAAAGAAAAAGGAACCACCTTCACTCACTTCAGGCTTCCCATGGAGATTCATCATTATAGGAATCGACGGCCCATAAACATCAGCATCGAGCAGCCCGACTTTAAGCAGGTACTTATTTGCAAGAGAAACCGCTAAATTAACTGCAAATTCACAATCACAAAAAAAAGGCAGCAAGAAACACTTAATCAAACGCATTTATCCTCTAACAACAGTAATTCATGTTTTTTTTTTATTTTTTTGACATGGTTATAGTGGACGGGACAAGATTATTAAAATAACAAAATAAACAATAGAGTGGTCATAAAGTACCAGCTGTAGTGGACTTGCCAACGCCACCTTTGCCTGAAGCAACAGCGATGATGTCTTTCACACCTTCAATCATCAGGTTTTGAACATGGGATCCTCTTCCACTCTGCACAGATAAACCCCTCAGGCCTCCAAGCTTGAAGAAACATGACATCAGCAAATTTCTTGATTAGTTTTAGATTCAAGAAAAAAGAAGAAAAAGAGTGTGGATTTTTGTGATAGCCATAAATGAAATTAACTTACTGTGCAATGTCTCTGAAACCGATTCATGGATTTTGAGTCTCTGATTAATTTCCAAGAACAAAACCCCCAACCCAATTCAAGATCGAAGAACCAGAGATCAAAAGTTTCTTACACCGCACAATGTAAGAGATCTCATCGGCCCATAGATTAGTTGTCCAAATCCGACCTGTGCCGCTTGAGCCCGTCGGTTAGGCCCATTTGAGATCGCGATACCCTCAATTGAGAATTAAAGAGTCTGACATGCCGAATTCGGCATTTAGATCTAGATACGGACACTACGCATGTGTAGTAATGCCATTCGATTTAACCAATGCACCTGCTGTGTTTATGAATCGGGGTATTCATATACTTGGAACCTGGGTTAATAATTAAAAATTAAAAAGACGAGTAATTTCCATCATCTAATTTATTTTTAGGATTCTTTAGATATTTATATAATATTTTATAAATTAACCCCCAATAGAAAGCAATGTATGAAAGGGCCGGGCCTTGAGGCAATGTTGGTTTGCAGACCCTAAAATACTATACAATGACACCAATCTACTCGGCAGTTAAGTGGAGGTTGTAGGGGGGGCTGGCCCCTTCCCGAAGGCGGGGGTTCAAGGGCGGTAGTCCTCTGAGCGAACTTTTTTAAGGGTATTTTTGTATACGTAGAATTTATTTTGACTACGAATCTATGATCATTGGATCATAAATAGCACATTATTGTCATCGTAATTTATACTTCCTCTGTTATTTTATTATTGCAACGTGTTGATTATTACACTGTTCACATACTCTCTTTTGACCATCTTTTGTGATTCATACATATGAAAAAATATAGTATGAGATCTTGTTAGAATCATCTCGAAATATACTTTCAAAATATCAACGTCTTATAATTTTTAAAAATAAAAAATTGAAGTTATTAATAATCAAAGTTGTGTATTGGCAAGCGTGAAAGTCCAAATGTTGCAGTTATAAAAGAACGGAGATATTATTAGCTTAATAACTTAGTGTATATCCTATCTCGGTAGCATCACGGACGTAATCAGAATCTTTTCAGAACTGTGTAAATAATTACAGTAAAACCTCGATAAATAAATGTTCGATAAACGAATAACTTCGCCAAATGAATAATTTTCTCCGGTCCAAACTCTTTATAACATGTTCAAAATTTCTCTCGATAAATGAATAATTTCGCTAAATGAATATTTTCTCCGGTCTCGACCATATTCATTTATCGAGGTTTTACTGTATGTGTCTTTTATTGCTTTTCTTTTAATTTACCTTTCATAATTGCACATAATTTTGTAACATATAATACAAAGAAAATAATTAGAAAACCCAATATCTAATGAAATATTTTTATGAGCCTGAATGTTGCATTTGCATACTAACTTGAGTCATAATTTTTGTACTCCCTTTGCAACACTTAAAAAAGACCATATTGATAAATATACAACTTTTCATTAATTGCAAGTTAAAATGCATAAAATATGCTTTTGGCTACTATTTTTCCAATGATATCCTTACTTATTACTTGAAAATAATTTTGGACCATACATAATCATATAAGTAAGGGCATGAGATGTAAAAAAAAATAGAAAATGATCTCTTATATTGAGATCAAATCATGTTTGGAAATACACTCTTCAAGTGGATGGAGAGAGAGAGAGTAATTATTTTAGCACGATGATATTTTTATAGTACTTTTGCAAAATGTTTAGAATTTATAGTAACCCCTATATTCTACTACAAATATTGTAGATATATTATCACGTTAAGTTAATTACAAAAAAAATGATTTGGGCTGGTATCCAGATGCAGTTTAAGTAATCAAATCACCGCTTGAGGTATCTAAAACAACATGTATTTCACATAAAGTTGCGGTTTTGGGTCACTGGATAACAGGTCGAAATCTAATGAACCTAACCATAATCTACTGGGGTTCGGACAAAACGAGTCACAAATAGTCTCAAGCCAAACTTTTCAAAAACCCGTTTAAAGTTTTATATTTAAACATATAGTACCTAAACTTAACGTTTAAAGTCATGGTATTTGTTATAAAATAGTTATATGTATTCTTAGTTGTATTGCATAAACAAAATTATAAATTTTAAACATCTAAACTATGTATTTCTAAAATAATTATAATGTTGTAACATAGGTGAAGCATTATATATCCTAAGAAAATAAGAAAAATTAATGATTTTTATATATTAACAAAATTATATTTTTTGTAATTAATTTTAGAAATATAACTAATAGCTGAGCATCATGGATACCCACCTAAAATGAATAAAATTAAGAGAAAATAAAAATAAATATAAAATAATAAATAAATTGTACTATGAAATGTGTAAGCGATTGGTTTGCCTTGATTACTTGTACTAGCGTAATTGCTAATTCCGTTGGGGTGTCTTAGGGAAATTCTTGTTATGGATTTCAGGTTATGCTCAGCCCGACGAGCGGGCGCTGGGACAGTATGAGGATGCTGGCCAGGGTCGTTGACATGTGTATTTGAGTCTTTTTATTTTTGTTATTCGTTTCGATAAGGTTCTTGTCTACTTTATGAACTTATAGATGGTACTCGCGAGTACTTAGGTTTTTCCTTTTGAATTGTGATTTGTATTCGTGGAAGTTAATTTTGTTTGTCGGTGTTGATTATTTCCGCCGGTTGTACCGGGCGTGTTATTTGATTTTCATCTGGATGCCGTGTGTTTTTACTGTAGTAATTCGTGTCTAGCCTGGTGGGTCCCATGTAAGGGTCCACGACACTGTAATATACCTTGAATATCTCGGGGGTGTTACAATGGTATCAGAGCTGGGTTTATGGATACCTAGGCTTGTCGGTTATTTGGGTCTAGTCGTGTTTTATTTTGCATATTGTCAACCCGCTGCCAACATCTCGGTACTTCCAGTGTTCGTAAGTTTTCCTTACTCGATTCCATGTTTTCTCGTACCGTATTTCCATTTCTTGAATTGTGGTTGTTTTTCCTCTCTTACTTATCATCGAGTTGCTTTTTGCCACCTTTTTACACCAGTATGGATGCTGGAAGAGGTCGTGGTCGTGGCCGTGGACGCGACCGAGGATATGGGGCAGCCGGTGGGGCGGCCACGTTGCATTCTTTGGGAGCCGACAGCACCTGTGACCGTCATAGTCATGCTTCTTCTCAAGATGGTGCCGACCTTGGGGTTGCGGCTGTTATGCAACAAATGGTGAACCAAATGGCGGCGATAGCTCAGGCGGTTTAGAACCCGAATGCAGCTCACGCTAATCGGGGCGGAGCGGGTCGTTGGCTTCAAGATGTCATCAAGATGCATCTTCCTCAGTTTTCGGGAGCTTCAGACCCGATCAGCTGGGAGGGGTGGATCAAGGAGATAACTAAAGTCTTTGTTGCCACCAACTGTCACGAGGACCGCAAGGTCCCTATTGCCCAGCACTTTCTCACTGGGGACGCTATTGACTGGTATGAGGCTGTTGGGCCTAAGGACCACGTTGCTTCGTGGGCGGACTTCAAGGACCTAATGGAGACCGAATATTGCCCGTGGCCGGTTAGACAGGCTCGGGTTCATGCCTTCTATGATGCTCAGCCTCGGGATATTCCTGTTTCTCAAGCTATTGCCGATTTCAACAAGGAGTTGGGCTACGTGAAGACCCAAGTTGTCGAGGAGAGCGATAAAAATTTTCAGTTTTCTAGACGGATGAAACTGTCAATTCGAGACTATATGTCTGGGCTCGTCTGCACCACTTTGAAGGATTATCAAAGTAGGGCTCTTGCGTATGATATGTCGGTGACGGCCAGCGAAGTGGCTCGTGAGAGCAAAAAGCAGAAGTCCGTCGGAAATTTTTCTGGTCACAAGGGCGGAGGCCAGCAGAAACCTCAGTCTGCGAATGTTCCTGCAAGTGGTTCGGCTCATTTTTCTAGAAGTTCTCGAGGTGCTGCTAGAACCTCCGTTCGTGAACTCATATGCTTTAACTGTGGCTTGTCGGGCCATAAGAACCGGGAGTTTCCTCGTCTACAGTTGACTTGTCATACTTGTGGTCAGACAGGCCACAAGGCTTCCTTTTGTGAACAGATCAGACAGATTCGCGGTGCCCGTTCTTCTCATCCAGTGCCTAGGGAGCCGAGTGTGAACCAGGGCTCGTTTGCTCCGCAGTCTCCGCCGAGTGCCAGTCGAGGGAGAGGCCGGGGTCATCTCGCTAGAGGATGAGCTTCTAGTGTCGGATCCGCCCACCCGTGTTTCTATGAGATGAGGAGGGCCGATGATCCAGCGGCTACTATGGCGACAGGTACCATTCATTTTCATTCTCATCCTATCAGTGTGCTTTTCGATTCTGGTGCTACGCATTCATTCATATCTCTAGAGTGTGTGCGACGTTTGAGTCTCGACTGTTTGACGCCTTGTGAGCCTTTCATCGTTAAGCTTCCTTGCGGTGATAGGATCGTTGGTGATCAGGAGGTTCGAGACTGTTCTGTGCTTATTTGTGAGAGGGCTTGGCCCTCTAATCTTATTGTAGTGGGAATTAAGGGTGAGGATTTAATTCTCGGGGATGATTGGCTCGAGCGACATGGTGCGATCATGAACTACCGTACGAGAATCATCACTATGTTAGCCGAGGACGGCACCGAGCACTCTTTCGCAGGGCTAAAGAAGGGAAACTAGAAGTTCGTTATTAACGATTTGAAGGCGATGAGACGCCTGCGGAAGGGTGTACTAGTTATTGGTGCTGCGCATTGAAGGTGGAGAGTGGTGGAGTCGAGCTTTCATCGATTCCAGTTGTTAGTGAGTTTCCTGACGTCTTTCCCGACGAGTTATCGGGGTTGCCGCTGGACCGTGAGGTAGAGTTTGCTATCGAGTTAGAGCCGGGTACGGCTCCGATTTCGAAGGTGCCGTATCGCATGGCACCTTCAGAGATGGCCGAGTTAAAGAAGCAGTTGAGTGAGCTTCTTGAATCGGGGTATATTCGACCGAGCACTTCGCCTTGGGGCGCACCGGTTTTGTTTGTTTGGAAAAATGATGGTTCACTGCGTTTATGTATCAACTACCGCGAGCTAAACAAGGTGACCATCAAGAACAAGTATCCTCTGTCGAGGATTGATGATTGTTCGATCAGTTGCAGGAAGTTGCGGTATTCTCGAAGATTGACTTGAGATCGGGGTACTATCAGCTTCGGGTGAAGGAGTCCGACGTACCGAGAACAGCTTTTCGGACGAGATACGGACACTATGAGTTTGTAGTTATGCCTTTCTGGTTACCTAATGCATCGGAGGTGTTCATGCAGTTGATGAACAAGGTCTTTATTGAGTATTTGGATAAGTGTGTCGTCGTCTTCATTGACGATATCCTTATTTACTTGAGGAACGAGGAGCAACACGTGTATCATTTGCGAGTAGTGTTAGACATTTTTAGGGCCGAGCAACTCTATGCAAAGTTCTCGAAATGTGAGTTCTGGCTGAAGGAAGTGATGTTTCTAGGTCATGTGATTTCAGCCGAGGGGGTCCGTGTGGATCCGCAAAAGGTTGAGGCAGTGTTGGACTGGGCATCGCCTTAGAACGTGAAGGAGGTCCGTAGTTTCTTGGGTTTAGCTGGCTACTACCGTAGGTTCGTCGAGGGTTTCTCGAAACTAGCTCGGCCACTTACACAGTTGCTCCAGAAGTCCAGATGTTCGTCTGGAACGACGAGAGACAGTCGGGTTTTGAGGAGCTGAAGAGGCGTTTGACCTCATCCCCGATTTTAGCGTTGCCGTGTGGCAACAAGGGTTTTGCTGTTTATAGCGATGCTACGGGTCAGGGTCTTGGGTGCGTGTTGATGCAGCATAGCAAGACTATTGCGTTTGCGTCGAGACAGTTGAGGCCGTATGAGCTTAACTACCCTACTCACGATTTGGAGTTAGCGGCAGTTGTTTTTGCGCTCAAGATTTGGCGTCACTATCTTTTTGGCTCTGCATGTCAGATTTATACCGATCATAAAAGTTTGAGATACATATTTACTCAGCGGGAGTTGAATATGAGGCAGAGGATGTGGTTAGAGATGATTAAGGATTATGATCTTGAAATCCTTTATCATCCGGGCAAGGCGAACGTCATGGCCGACGCCTTGAGTCGGAAACCGGTCTCGTTGCGGACCATTGAGATCCTTACGTCTCAATCTGAGCTTCAGCGGGATTTGATTGATTTGAGTGTTGAGATTTTGTTGCCGGGAGCCGTTGGGCAACTCTGTGCTTTAGAGATTTCATCATCTCGGATAGACGAAATTAAACTGAAGCAACTGGAGGATCCGATGATTATCCAAATCCGAAAGAATGTTCTTAAAGGAAAGTCTCCCGGGTTTGTGATTCATGAAGATGTTATACTGAGATTTCAGAGTCGTCTATATGTACCGAATGACTCGGATCTGAGACAGTATATTTTGCATGAGGCCCATGCTACGCCTTACTTCGTTCATCCTGGTTCGAGTAAGATGTACAAGGACCTGAGAAGGAATTTCTGGTGGAATGACATGAAGGAAGAGGTCGCACAGTTTATAGCGAGATGTTTGACTTGTCAGCAGGTCAAAATCGAGCATCAGCGACCGGCCGGGTTATTGCAGTCACTTCCCATTCCGGAATGGAAATGGGAAGATATATCGATGGACTTCATTACGAGTTTGCCGAGATCGAGATCGGGCATGAATATGGTTTGGGTGATTGTTGATCGTCTGACCAAGTCGGCACATTTTCTGGGCATCAAGGATACGTGGGGCCCGGGGAAGTTGGCTCGTGTGTTTATTGCGCAGATTGTGAGACTTCACGGTACTCCGAAGTCTATCGTCTCGGATTGGGATGGCCGTTTTGTATCGCACTTTTGGCAGGTGGTGCATAAGGCATTGGGTACTCGTTTGCGTTTTGTTGTTGCCCAAAATATTATCCAGAGATAGATATTGCTGGAATGGATGGACAACAAACAAGGTTGCGGGAGCACGTCCGAGGGAAAATGAATAACACAAGATTTGTTGGGTTTGTTAGGCCCGGGATTGAATGCTCTCGCGAGATGTTATTAATAAGAATACGTTTGAGTACAAATATTAATGTAAGAGTACAGTTACAAGGAATGTAAAGACCCTATTTATCTAGCTGTTGAGTGCTTGCCCGAAGAACTAGAGTTGCTCTGAGTTCTTGTTCTCGTTTCTGCCGACCGTCTTAGGATTAAGAGGTCTCGAGAGTGAGAGATGGAAGATGTCCGAAGTGTATAGCGTAACCAAGAGAGTGAAAGCCAATCCGTAAGAAAAGCCCAAGAGATTTCCAAGTGTAGGAAGCCTTCTATTTATAGGACTGGCCGTCGGGGGGCGATCGCCTTTCCTGTGTTATAATAACGGGCGATCGTCTTACAGCACGTGGGTTGGTTGCCTTTAAGTCCGCGACATGGGCTAGCTGCCAGCTGTGCGGACCAATGAGAAGTCTGCACGCGTCCTGAGTCGCTGTCCGGGAGGTCCCACTTTGCACCTTTCGGTGGGTCTATCGGTAGGTGAGCAGATGGTGACAGGCTGTGGTCAATGATCCGTGTTCTGCGGTGCCTTTTCCAGATTTGCACGTGGGTCTCTGTCCTGAGCTTTGGCCTTCGCCGACTAGACAGATGCTGGCCTCGCGTGGCATGAGGCGGTCGTCCTTGGCAGGCACCAGAGTCGATCGCCAGGTGCCAAGAGACGATCGCCTTGGATGTCGATCGCTCGGCACTGGGTCCTGATCTGGGTCCTTCAATCGGCAGGTCTGCCTTTGGTCTATTTGACTCTAAGTCGGTCGCCTGTCGTCTGTGCCGATCGCCTGTTGAGGTGTATAATTCTCGACACAACAATTTCCCCCCAGCTTGCTCCGATGTTAAAGACATGGGGTGAGGTGGTACTTACTGGCGATCGTTGAGGATAAAGACGGGCGACCCGTTGTGCGGACTTTGGTCTCGAACTTGGGCGATCTGATCGCTTGGCGAGCTATCTTCGGTCTTATACCTGCAATTTTCAAATTTGCCGATCCCTCGTGGAAAGCTGATTGTTTCGTCGTTGAGGAACCGTGCACAGTCGCGGAGTTCAATGAGCCGACCTCCATAACCGTGTCTTGTGCGCGAGCGACATTCCAACTGTAGGTTTGTCTCGTGACTCATTTTATTGTGAGGGTCCTCCGTTAGGCTGCGCCCGCCTCGTATTTAAATGAAGGGCGTGCGGTCTCGGTCTGGAGGAGTCCTTGCGCGGGGCGTCGTCGGATTAATCGACTCCACGTCCGCGGCTTGTTAGCATTTTTCTACCTCGGATCGTCATGTTAGATGGAAATCCTCTCCGGTATACGTTGTGACGGGGTAGGGACGCGTTGCATTGTCCGGGTCTACCAAGTTAGATGATGATCCTTTGAGGGCGCGCGAGCTTGTCCACTGATTTGTTTGGAGGGTCCTTCGGCTACGCCCGCCTTGTATTTAAACGAGGGGCGAGCGATCGCAGCTCAAAGGAACCTTGCATGGCCGAAGCAGTCGGTTCCATTGACCACCAGGACCATGGCTGCACTCTTCTACCTCGGATCGTCATGTTATATGTCGAATCTCGACGGTATATGTTGTGCGGGGGAGGCGATCTCGTGCCTTAGTCCATCATGTTAGATGATAAACTGTAGATGGCGAGCGAGTCCTCCGTTTTTGGGAGACGTTGTTTGATTCTAGCGATCAGGTTGGAAGACTGGTGATCGTCGTCCATCCGCCGATCGCGTTACTCATAGGTGGAAAAGTAACCTTTGCCTGGCCAAAAAGTCTGCGGCCTTAGCGCGGAAGATTGCGTAGGTCGGGGGGATCTCCTTCGTAAGGTGCCTGAACATGGTCGAAAGACCATCGAATCCCCCTAGGACAGAGTAGAGGGCGATCTCGTCGCTTACGGGCTCGCCATTGAGGATGATCTCATCTACCCGGTCGATGTAGTCTGCATCGGACTCGTCTTCCCCCTGCCTGATTTTCATCATGCAGTGGGGGCCTTCTGGTCGAGCGACCTTGGCGGCGAAGTATGACGTGAAGTCGTTCACCAGTTGTTCAAAGGAACAGATGGATCGCGGTGGCAATGAGATGTACCACCTGTGGGCCAGGTCGCCCAGTGTTAGCGGGAACATTCGGCATCTGGTCGCGTCTGATGCCCCACATCCGGTCATGTAGATCCGGAACTTGCTCAGGTGAGTCTCGGGGTCCGACCTCCCCTGATACAAAGGTGTTTGCGGAGGAGCGATCCTACGCTGCACGGGGTCGAGCTCGATATGGACCGCGAGTGGCTCGCTTGGACCGACGATCTTGCTATTGGCGCCTGCCCCAGTTTCTAGGAGCGCCTTCATGTCGTCGAGCTGGCGTTGCATCGCGGCCATCGCTGTAGCTTGGTCGCTCGTGGATTGGCTCTCGGAGCAGGTGCCGAGGTGATCGTGTACCAATCTCCTGGCTCCGCGGTAGGCGATGAGATCGTCGCCGCCGATCTTGGTTCTTCGGCGAGGAGTCATATGGTCGGCCTGCCTTCTGGGAGTTGGGTATGCCGAACTCCTGGTGACGGATGCCCGCTGCCTCATGGTCGGGGCCAATGCCCTGGGCCGCCACGATGGGTCGCTTCATAGGCGGCTGAAAACGGAGGTGTCCCGCTTTGTGAGCGCCTTTTCTTGCGAATCGGGGCCTCCTGGCGATCGCTCGGCCAGCAACCCCTTGAACTTCCGTTTGCCCACGCGGCGGATGGCCGAGGGCCTCTTCGATCTGTTCCGCGGTTTGGAACTGATCGAGCGAGAGGCTTGGGCCGTCCCTCGGGGGCGGGATCGAGAGTCTCGGGTTGCCGCGGCTACCCTCCGCCATAGGCTGGGGCTCGGATTGAGACGGAATGGGGCGTCCGGCGGATCGGCCAGCAGCTTTCTTTGATGTGGAGGCAGAAGCCATGATTCTGAAAGCTTTCCTTGAAGAGTAGTGAGTGTCTCTTCAAGTATATGCCCCGGAGAACAGTGAGTGTTCTTTGAGACGGCAGGAATAAAAATGAAGGTTTAGATGCCCTCCTTCTAGCGCCAATTGTTGTTGCCCAAAATATTATCCGGAGATAGATATTGCTGGAACGGATGGACAACAAACAAGGTTGCGGGAGCACGTCCGAGGGAAAATGAATAACACAATATTTGTCGGGTTTGTTAGGCCCGGGCTTGAATGCTCTCGCGAGATGTATTAATAAGAATACGTTTGAGTACAAATATTAATGTAAGAGTACAGTTACAAGGAATGTAAAGACCCTATTTATCTAGTTGTTGAGTGCTTGCCGGAAGAACTAGAGTTGCTCTGAGTTCTTGTTCTCGTTTCTGCCGACCGTCTTAGGATTAAGATGTCTCGAGAGTGAGAGATGGAAGTTGTCCGAAGTGTATAGCATAGCCAAGAGAGTGAAAACCAATCCGTAAGAAAATCCCGAGAGATTTCCAAGTGTAGGAAGCCTTCTATTTATAGGACTGGCCGTCGGGGGGCGATCGCCTTTCCTGTGTTATAATAATGGGCGATCGTCTTACAGCACATCGGTTGGTTGCCTTAAAGTCCGCGACATGGGCTGGCTGCCAGCTGTGCGGACCAATGAGAAGTCTGCACGCGTCCTGAGTCGCTGTCCGGGAGGTCCCACCTTGCACATTTCGGCGGGTCTGTCGGTAGGTGAGCAGATGGTGACAGGCTGTGGTCAACGATCCGTGTTCTGCGGCGCGTTTTCCGGATCTGCACGTGGGTCTCTGTCCTGAGCTTCAGCCTTCGCCGACTAGACGGATGCTGGCCACGCGTGGCATGAGGCGGTCGTCCTTGGCGGGCACCAGAGTCAATCGCCAGGTGCCAAGAGACGATCGCCTTGGATGTCGATCGCTCGGCACTGGGTCCTGATCTGGGTCCTTCGATCGGCAGGTCTGCCTTTGGTCTATTTGACTCTAACTCGATCGCCTGTTGAGGTGTATAATTCTCGACACAACACGTTTGATTACCTCTTTTCATACTCAGTCAGATGGACAGTCGGAGCGCATTATCCAAACGTTTGAGGATATGTTGCGTGCTTGTGCTCTCGACTGGAGTAGTGACTGGGAGGAGCATTTGCCATTGATCGAATTCACGTACAACAATAGTTGGCACGCGTCAATTCGGATGGAACCGTATGAGGCGCTTTATGGGCGGCAATGTCGATCGCCAATTTGTTGGAATGAGGCGTCCAATTTGGTTCGGACCGAACCGAATATCGCTTTAGAGACGAGGCGGAATGTGGAAGTGATTCAGGAACGGATGTTGACTGCTCAAAGTCGACAGAACTCATATGCCGACGTCCATCGTCGACCTTTGGAATTCGAGGTGGGAGACCACATTTTGCTAAAGGTGTCACCGACAAGAGGAGTTTTCCGTTTCGGGAAGAAAGGGAAGTTGAGTCCTAGATTTATTGAACCTTTCGAGATTCTCGAGAGAGTCGGCGAATTGGTTTACCGTTTGGCGTTGCCCCCAGCCTTGAGCCATGTTCATAGCATTTTCCATGTTTCTCAACTGACTAAGTATGTCCCGGATCCTAGTCATGTCATCGACTATGGTGAGATCGATATCGCCGAGGATATTACCTTCGAGGAGCGTCCCATGAAGATTTTGGAGCACCATGAGAAGCGATTGAGGCATAAGACCATTCCTTTGGTCAAAGTGCAGTGGTCGAGGCATGGTGTTGAGGAGGCTACTTGGGAAACCGAGGATAGCATGTGTGCTAGGTACCCCGAGTTGTTTGTTTCTTAAGTTTCGGGAAGAAACTTATTTTTAGAGGGGTAGAATGTAATATCCGCATTGTGGGGTTTCCCGATATTCTCATTTCTGGTGTAATTTCATTTTTAGCAACTCGCTTGTAATCGTATTGGCATTTCGAGAATGTTTAATATTGGACTTTTTGTCGTCCGAGCTTGTTTTGGACTCGTTTTACTCAATTCCGCGTTTTATGGCATATTCGTCGCTATTTCGTTCGATTCGCGTGAACATTGTTCGGGACCACCATTTCGGGGTTTACGAAGATCCATCTCATGTTATTATGCGTGTTGTGAGCTTTTGTTTGGTGTTTCGACTGTGTATCGTACATTTCGGATGTTTTGGGCCGTTTTGTAATTTCCCAAAGTTTTGGGGTAAATTACGTTTGTTGTTGTTTTATGAACCTTCGGGTAGTCGAGAATATGTTTTCCTTCAACACTTAGGTTCGTCGCCTCGAATTCTTTACGTTCGTACCCTCGTGTTTTGTTCACCGTTGCATTTCGATTTTTCGGTTCTTTCCTTGCCTGTTGGTAGCGGCCTGTCAGCCTCAGAAAGGGACATTACGTACGTTAACCATATGTTGTTACGTATGTAATGGTATGTAGGAAATCGGACAGGAGGTCCTGCCCATTTCATTACGTACATAAGATGGGAGGGCTTACGTATGTTAACAAGCTAACGTACGTTAGCTACCTGTGGCTAACGTACGTAACTCGGCCTAGGTTTATATACCCAGGAGTTGACCGATTTCAGTCATTTTTCACTTCTCCTCCTCTCCCCTCTGACTCCAAGGCGATTTCTTGGCATTTCCGGGCGATTTGAAGCTTTGTAACCCCGAGCCATCATCTTCCTCGAGTTTTTGGAGTGTATTATCACCATCTATTCGTGTTTTTCGTCTCTAATCCGAGGTAAACTCCTAGAACCTTATTTTTGGGAAACTTGGGGTTTCGAGTTTTTCGTCCAATTAGTTCCATATGGTTGATTAATT
The DNA here is from genome assembly GCA_033398695.1 of Orobanche coerulescens. NCBI lineage: Eukaryota > Viridiplantae > Streptophyta > Magnoliopsida > Lamiales > Orobanchaceae > Orobanche > Orobanche coerulescens. The sequence continues at coordinate 14,976,209 of CM065801.1, forward strand.
CATGATGAATATGATTAATCTTGTTGATATTCTTGGTTTCCCTACGGATTCATGGTATATTTCGTAGTTGTTGCGTTTTCGAGAGGGTTTGGTTGTGTTCCGCCCTCGTTGTTATTTTTATACGAATATATATGAATCGTAGGCGGGTTTTCGGGAGTATTTCAATTCCGTATTCATTTAGAAATGGTTGTGATTGTATTCTTCGAATCGTTAGGTTCGTGATTATCGGTTCCTATCGTTCGTCGGTGATTTTCCTTTCCGTTCGTTGCGTCGTCAATTACTCAAGGCAAGTATTTTTGGAAACCTTTATGCTTAACATGAAATGGTGATGTATTGTGTGTGCTTTGCTCACCTCGGGAGGGTCCGACGGGGCCTCGAGGGAATCCAATGGTATAACCCTGGGTTCATGAGTTTGTTTCGCTAGCCAGCTCTCGAGGGTCCTTAGAGGCCTCGAGCGGGATCAATGGTATAGCCCTGTTCCCAAGGCGATGCGCGTGCGTAATTTGTTTATGACATGGCCAGCTCGGGAGGGTCCTTAGAGGCCTCGAGCGGGATCAACGGTATAGCCCTGTTCCCAAGGCAAATTAATTGACTGTTTGTTTCCAGAAAAGTCATGTCTGGTTTTGGTTTTGAAATGAATTTGGTGCATTGTACTATGGATTGTGTAAGCGATTGGTTTGCCTTGATTACTTGTACTAGCGTAATTGCTAACCCCGTTGGGGACCCGTCTTGGGGAAATTCTTGTTATGGATTTCAGGTTATGTTCAGCCCGACGAGCGGGCGCTGAGACAGTACGAGGATGCTGGCCAGGGTCGTTGACATGTGTATTTGAGTCTTTTTATTTTTGTTATTCGTTTCGATATGGTTGTTGTCTACTTTATGAACTTATAGATGGTACTCACGAGTACTTAGGTTTTTCCTTTCGGATTGTGATTTGTATTCGTGGAAATTAATTTTGTTTGTCGGTGTTGATTATTTCCGCCGGTTGTACCGGGCGTGTTATTTGATTTTCATCTAGATGACGTGTGTTTTTACTATGGTAATTCGTGTCTAGCCTGGTGGGTCCCATATAGGAGTCCACGGCACTGTAATATACCTTGAATATCTCGGGGTGTTACACATAAACCATACGCGGAGGTAGGAAAATGAAAATCAATACACGCAGGAGTGAAGAACAGACATCAGGAATGGAGCAGGGAGGTGGAGGGCAGACGCCAGCAGCAAAAAAGACTTTTTCGACCAAACTCTCATTTTTAACAAAAAATGCATTTCAACCAACAATTCACAAATTAAACAAATAGAAAATAATAATTCAGCAAATCCATAGTAAATCATAACCGCAAACTCAGAAGTAAAAAAAGCAAAAACGAATTACACTTACACTTTAATGGATCCATCAGGAGTACTTTTCTTGTTAATATCATACCCAAATAAATCCATCCTCGATACATACTTTGACGCCACATGAATCAATTTAAACGCAATGGAAAACCCTAAACTGCTGACGAAAGCACTGATCAAGATCGACTTTTTGAGGTCGTAATCAATTCCATAGTGAGAGAAGATACGAGGATAGGTCAGCCGCAAATTAAACAAATAAAAAATAATAATTCAGCAAATCCATAGTAAATCACAACCGCAAACTCAGAATCCAAAAAAGCAAAAACGAATTAAACTTACACTTTAATGGATCCATCAGGAGTACCTTTTTTGTTAATACATACCCAAATAAATCCCTCATCGATACAGACTTTGACGCCACATGAATCAATTTAAACGCGACAGAACACACTAAACAGCTGACGAAAACACTGATGAAGATCGACTTTTGGAGCCCGTAATCAATTCTGTAGTGAGAGAAGATACGAGGATAGGTCGACCGCGAAGGAAGAAAACAACCGGGTAGTTTGTATGTGGTGTCGTAGAAATCAAAGAGGAATAATTCGGGTTACATGAAGCAGGCATGTTGGTGGAAGAAGAGGCTGAGGAAGTAGAGAGGTTAAACGACGCTCGGTGAGGGGTTGGTGGGGGGGGGAGGGGAAGAAAGCGTTGGAAGAAAAGAAAATGAAGAGAGAGGCGACGCGAAAGAGGACGTTTTCAGCAAAGAAAAGGAGGAGGAAATACGTTTTCGACCAAAGGGCACTTCACACTTTTAGAATAGTAGAAAACAACAGACTCAACATTTATCTAATGTTGCATAAAAATGGAGATTCAAAATTGAGATCCCATAGTGTAAGGATTCGCCGATCACTGTATTTTTTTAAGTAGAATTTTGACATGATCAAACTTCCAATAGCTACTTGAAAAGTTACCACCGAACACACGTTAGGTCAAAATAATAGCATTAAATAAGATTAGTGGTGTTCGATTAACTAGTGATGTTTAATATCTTTTAGCTTTTGAAGTATTGTTTCACAAAAGCTAATGAAATCAGCTTTCGGGATAGAATTTGACAAAAATTACCACATTAAGATGCTATTTATTTACTTCCTCCTATTTTAAATAGATGTCACTGGACCTTTTCAACTTTTATAAAATAGATGCTTTTCTAGCAATTTTTTCTCTCTAGTTCCGTTATTACCCTAATCATCTCACCTCAAAACTCATCTTTCCACTCTTCATTAATTTCAATTATGTTATGTAATATTATATGACTCTTGCCCTTTCAACTTTCACCATTAATATACACACCCCCTGTCTTTTCATTTGCATTGTAACTTATACTTGGAGAGGCTATATAAAGCCTTACTTATAACTTGTTAGATATATGAATAAAAATGATCACTCTCTTTTCTATTATCTAGCTTTCTCTTATTCTCTCTCTATATATATTATATATTACACAATACGTTATCAGCACGATCGATAAGTGAAGGAGCTACACGAGAACAACACTGGAAGGATAAAGGTTTACTGAAAGTCGTTCCAAAATCAAATATCACAGTCTAAGGTAATAATAAAAGGATTTATCTACATACCATATGGTCTGTAATACTATCACACATTATGGTCTGCATGTATTAGATATGCATATGTGATTAGGTTACTACCAAATTTTTAGACAGTGATACTAATTAGTCTTATTTAGAAATCTAAGTATTCATGTGACTTCATGAATATGCATGTATATTATTTTTCATAGCCATGCTTTGAAGTTTATGCCAAGCTCTAATTTTAATCACTTTATTATCATGGTCTGAACTTATTTAGTAGATCACCTACTGAATTTGTTTTATATATTACATGTTGAAACCATTATGGGGTTATTTTATAATTATTCATTTCTATTAAAAAATAACAATAATAGGTCAAAAGAGAAAATAGGGCAATTGGTAACATATGTGCATTTACATGACAATGTGTCTATTATAATGATTCTCAGTATTCTTAGAAATTTTATAATTGACATCTTTATTAAGTTTTATAAATTTCTTTCCGTTTGATTCATTTTATTAAGTTACATACTCATATAATGTTAAAAGAATAATAAGGGTACATGTTTTCAATACAGTAATGATCACTTCTTTTGTGTTCACATCTGGTCATATCATGATATATGCTTTTTATATTTTCTTTTCCCTATGTCTTATTTGTATAATTGTGTGCACCTGGTGTGTTATTTTTAAGTACTTTAGTATCTCTAGTTGATTCAAAACTTTAAGTTATGTAATATCACTAGTATTCACTAATCCGTGACTTCCTTGAAGAAAAACCTATTATATCCATTTTTGGTTGTTTGCATGTGGCTCTTCTATTCATATTCCTTTATGTCCATAGTCACAAAATATACTGATAGAATCATGCATGTACATATGATTCTTACTTGCCATTCATTGTGTTTTACATCATTACATTATGGAGGAATGTCTCTATATTCTTGTTTTGGACACTTCTCATTATTTATGATTATTTTATCAACTTATGTGCATTCTGCAATGTATTTATATATATATATATATATATTGATTAATAATAAAAATTTAGTAGTGACGATGTCAAATCTTACAAAACTTGAGTTCAATGCACTTGATGTCACCGGCAAGAATTATTTAACATGGATATTGGATGCTGAAATCCATCTTAATGCTATGGGTCTTGGTGACACCATAAAGGAGGGAAATAAAATCCCCGAGCAAGATAAGGCAAAAGCCATGATATTCCTCAGCCACCACCTTGATGAAGGTATGAAAACAGAATATTTGACTATTAAAGATCCATCAAATCTTTGGAAGGATCTAAAAGAGAGGTACGACCACCAGAAAACTGTGATACTCCCTAAAGCTCGTTATGATTGGCTACACCTAAATTTGCAAGATTATAAAAGTGTGAGCGATTATAACTCTGCAATGTTTAAAATTACATCTCAATTGAAATTCTGTGGGGAGAATATCACCGATAAAGACATGTTGGAGAAAACATATTCCACTTTCCATGCGAATAATATGCTTTTACAGCAGCAATATCGTGAACGTAGATTCACAAAATATTCTGAGCTGATTTCTGTCTTGCTTCTTGCTGAACAAAACAATGAACTTTTGATGAAAAATCATCAAGCACGTCCAACGGGTTCAACACCATTTTCTGAAGTGAATATTGTGACTGCTAATGAATATGGACGTGGGCGTGGATATAGATGTGGACGTGCCCGTGGTTGTGGCCCTGGTTTTGGGCATGGTCGAGGCCGTAATCAATAAAACCTCTCCAACTTTAAAAGAAAGCCTCACCACCAGAAGTGGACAAAAAATGAGGAGAAACCCGAGGGAAATACGGTGGTTAAAAAGGGTGAAAGTATTTGCAATTGTTGTGAAATGAAAGGTCATTGGACGTACATGTCGTACCTCCAAGCATCTTATTGACTTTTATCAAACTTCTTTGAAGAATGTTGAAACTAATTTCACCGAACAGAATGATCCCTTGGGTATTGCCCATCTTGAAGCACACTTTGGTGGTGGAGATGTTAGGAGTATGCCCTCGAATGCCACTCAGAGGATGTTGAGTGAGGGCATTGTACTTGTAATTATGTAAATCATTAATATAAGGCAATAGATGTTTCTTTATTTACTGGTAGTTACTGGCATTCCTAACTCGTAAATATACATATAGAAACTAGTCCGTGTATTTGAGAGCAAAACGTTCCACCCCTTATTGGATAAAGGGGTCGGCACTGGAAAGGTTTATAGCTCAAATACTTAATCGTTCGCAAGTCGATGAAACTTGACTAGGAGTTAAGTTTATGTGAAAACTTGTATGACGTGTTCTTTGACATGGAGAGTGCATGTCGAACACTAATGGTTAGTGGGAGCACACGTTATAGGTATGCTAATTGGATTAGTATACTCGAACCGACTCACCCTCGATTCGTCACACGGATTTCACTCCAGGACAGTCAATGACAGAATCGAAAGGTTGTGATAGGTATTCGTAAACCTTGGACTTGAGGATTTAGTAGGGATGTGCTTGTGACGTCAAGATTTTCATTAGAGTAGTTCAACCCTATAAACCGGGAGGTGGTGGTCAACCTTGACGTACATCTTGACGGCCAAGTAGCAGGTCCTACTGAATACCAAGATAGAATTCTTTCTCCCATTATCGAGCGGGTTATATGTCCTATGCGGTTATTGGAATATGAGATCATAAGTCTTTGGCAAAGCATTGGAGATAGTTGTATTCGATACACGAGAGCTCGATGATCTCGATTTGCATTAACGTATGCATAACGTCAAGTACAGATAGGGTTTGACTGACCGTGACCCTATAACTTGATCGGGACATTTGAAAGAAGGGTTTATACGTATACTGGTATTCACGACATAATGGTTCTTGAATGATCCCATCATTTGTTCTCAGTTGGGGTACAGTGTAGGCCGCCAGGCTGGCTAGGTGGTGCTACTACTCTTTGGTTCCTCCCATTGCTGACTGAGACGGACCTATAGAGTCGCGCAATAATATTGATGACGGAATGAATCAGGCTAATTCTCTCATTATGAATATTAGATATTGGGTATCTAAATTTAGGGCATTAGATGTCTAAATCGATTTATTGCATAAATTGATTTACGGCCTAATGAATTAAATAAATTACTGGGTGATTAATTTAATTCATAAATATAATTATTTCTTGGAGAAATTAATTATGTTGTTATGTATTTAATGTGATTAATTTATTGGATTAATTAACCGACACAAATACATTGGAATGGAATCAGAGTTTATCTGTTTGGATTCTCGGGAGTCCGAAATGAATCGAACTCATCCGATTTTCATCTTAGCCGCCCCCCTCTTTCCACCTACCTTCACGTCTTGTTCTTTTTTGTCCATTTTATAATGGATGAAAAGATTTATGGGGATCACTCATGTGGCATGAGTTGTCCATCATGTAGGTGAGATTAGAATAAGTAGGGAAGACTTGAATCTCTTATCATCCCACTCATTTCCAACGTGAGAAAGGATATATATATATAGAGAGAGAGAATAATATTTTCTTCAAGTCTTCTTCTTGTTTATTTTGTTCTTGAGAGTTTTCTTGGAGATAATATCAAGACATAAAGAGAGAAAGTGAGTTATACACTAAGAGTGTTGTAATCACAAAATCAATAGTTTCATCACCTAGCTCTAGCTGTATCCTTGGAGGATAGCAAGGTGATCGCCATCCCGTTTGTTTCTCCGACGCGTGGCAAGTAGAGGCGTTGTATTTTCGACGTTGGATCATCTAAGGGCTTGGAGCACGTTTGGATCGTAGGGATATACAACTAAAGCTTGGGGAATAGCTCAAGAGAAGGAATCCATTTAATCAACGGACTACAAGGGTGAGTTTCTATATCTCTTGTGTTTTTGTTTATATATTCGTATATATGTAGCTCGATCGATCCTCGTAGGGATTCAGATCAAATTAATTTTCGTTTTACCGCTTCCGATGGGCCTTCGTTTTAGGCACCGAATCCCAACAGTGGTATCGGAGCGTAGGTCTTGCGATCGTATATACTATATTAGCATTCGGAATGCTTGATTAGATGGTGAATGATTTGGAATCATTTTAGTCATAATTGTGGTATATGTTTTTACGTTCGTTGTAGTTATATTTTTCGTAAGTTTATGTCTAAATATAAATCTTAGTTTCTGGGAAATGTGATTTATATTGAAGATATGAATGTTGAAAAATATAGATATTGGATATCCGGTCGAAAAACTAGCCCCGAATTGTCGTTGGACGGTCCGGGAGTGGTCCGGAAGCAGGGGGTCGCGGCCCAGGGCTCGGGGCCGCGGCCCAGGGCTGTTACAGCCCGTTTTTGAACTTCCTGGACTGGGGCCGTGGACCATAGGTTAGGGGCCGCGGCCCAGGGCTGCTGGGCAGCCCTGCTTGCTGCCTGGTTCGTTTCGGGCGCAGTCTAGTCCCTTTTTGGACCCGTTTCGGGCTTATTTTCTTCGTGTATTCCTAAAAATGATTTTCCACATTTTAAATTGGATTTAATATGATTAAAATGATTTATGGTATTTCATTGTATAAGGGAAAATTTATTTATTGGAATACTTGTGATCGACCGAATTATTTTGAACGTTTTCATATTACCGATTGTGTGAATCGATTAAGTCGGTTCGTATTGTTGATTGGATTAATGTATCTCTTTGCTTTCCGTTTATATAGTATTTATTGGATGAATGCTTTTGAATGAGTATGTGGTCCGTGGACTTATTTTTGAATCGTTCGTTTTATTCTATTGGGTTGTAAAGGCTGTTTTGAGCCTATTTATTTTACTAGAAATATTTGTATCTAGGATGCATTTTTCAATGTAAAATTTATATGTAATGACGAAGACCGGAGGAAGATCCATTTCGAGAAGACGAAGATTCAAGACGAAGACTTGTAATTAGATTATGGAGTTTTTGTTTTCTAGGAACGGTCCATGAACCACATGTTGGTAGCAACTAGGTTGTGAATGGTTGTTCATATTGTATGAATGCTACAAACGCGCTTAAATGAGTTAATGTGCAAAGTGTAACATTAATCGCGAAAATTCTCCCACAACAAATTATTAAGTTTATAAGGTTTCAAGGTTTTCCTTCCCTCCATCGAGTTTTCGGAAAATTGAAATCCAAACCGGATGTGCTATGCTTCTGAGTTATCGGGGTAGTCGTTTGGGGAGGACAGATAAATTACCGGGAGCGCATTGGATGCCTTCGGTTGGAGCAAATTTTATCCCTAGAAACCTGATAGGTTACCGGATAAGATTCAATTGTGAAACTGATTTGCGTTGATGGTATAAAATTAACTTGTTCACGAACCATAGAAACTGTATAGGTTGAGGGGAGTGAACAAGGGGAAAAAGAAGATCGAATCATCCATTAGATGGGTTGATGTTGGACACAACTCTATGAAAATTAATAGACTAGAAACCTGTTCGGTTGCACTCTATTAAGATTTATAAAGAACTCGATCACCACTATGAAGTAGAGCGACGATACTTCCGGGTTTCACATGGGAGTGTGTTATTCCGATAAAAATAGTGGGAGTTGGGTAACAAGAATAGAAAAGACCTTAATTCTATACTCAGAACATAATATAACAAGTCAATAATTAATCTGTTATACTTAATGCAGACATAACTCTCAATATGACAATGAATCCACTCGCAATCTGATGATTGTCCTCAGTATAGAGGCACTGGGATACATCTTGGAGACGGACATTCCGGCGCCTCCTGTGCGGACCAATCAGGAAGAGATTGAAAACCATGAAAAGTGGGTTAAGGATGATATAAAAATCCGTGCATACATGATGGCTTCTATGTCTAATGAGCTTCAGAGAGCTCATGAGAAAATGACTTCTGCTAGGCAGATTCTATCTCACTTAACCGAACTTTATGGTGAGCATAGCAGAAGTGCTAGATATGAGATATCCAAGCAACTGTTCGGTGCAAGGATGAAGGAAGGTGAGAAGTGACACGTTGTTAGTGTAACTATCGCAAGTGCACGATATCGTATCAAGTAGTAAAGTGGACTTTTTGAGTCCGGTTTATCGATCCCACAAGGAAGTTTGGTTATAATTTTAATTATACACTATTAGTCTATTTTTATAGATACTAAGATGAGTGAAACACACAATTAAAAAGTTTGGTTTAATAATTGCAAAGATAATGCAATAATAGTTCTAAACTTATAAGGAAATAAAAAAAAATAGTAATAATAATAGATTGATTAATGATAAAATGAAATAGTTGGGATTACAAACTTAGTTCGTCATTAGTTATAAAAGATGTATAGGAGATCATAAGATGAATTTACTTATTATGTTGTGTAGATTCGATTTTCCTTAAAAAGACGGTTTCTCTTTCGAACTATAAAACGCCCCTTACATATTGAATCAATCCACTATATTTCTATGTTGATTGGCTTCAATACATAGCATTAGGATTTATAAAAATAACTCAAAGAATCATCTAAGGACTAGAGGTATATTTCTATCCCCTAGAACAACTTAGAGTGAAGATCATTTGATCTAATCAAACATATTTTCTATCGAAACATATGAAGACCATACATATCGTCATTTATTGGCCAAATAAATAAAGATTGTTAAAAAAATAAAAATCACACACAATAATAAGTAATTCACAATAGATCTTTTATACAAACATAAATAACATGACTAACCTTGTTTATAATCCCAACTAAAGGTTACTTAACCCATGAAGGGTTTATTATACATACTACAAGCTTGTGTGGTCATTATTAGTTGAATCAAGAGAAAGAATTGATCCTAACTCCCTTAGTAGATAAAGGAGATAGAAGCAATAAACTCTCTGAACAACATATGCTATACCACACTTACAAAAATCACTCAAGAACACAAGTGTGTTCTTCACACAAAAAGAAAAGTTTACAAAAAATGAAAAATTATAAGATGAATGATGAATGATGAATGATGAATGATGAAGGATCTAAGGTGTCTATTTATACACCTAAAGTCATCTAATAGCTCCAAAACTCCAGCATTATTACAATAGATCGGATCAATGCCAGCCATCCCCTCAATAATACACAAAAAGTATAAAAAAATTAGACAAATCATAACAATCTGTCAAGAGTAACGACCGTAACATTAAGGAGTTACGGCAGTAACTTGGATGACTTACGGACGTAACATTCTGTAGTTACGGCCGTAACTTGGCTTCGTAAATTTGTTCACTGGTTGCTTTGAGAGTTACATTTTCAGCCCAGAATTTCTCAGACTTTGCGTTTTTGCGCCAAATCTTCTTCGGATGATAACTTTTGATATATAACTCTGATTTTGAATCCGGAAAGACTGCCGAATTCATCTCGGAAAGCCCTACAACATGAATATATCAAAATTCAACAAAGAGAATATTTAATAAACATGTTATTTCTTGAGTAAATCAGTTATTTAATCCGATCATCATCCGATAAAAATAAAATAAAAAAAACTAATTAATTAAAAGCAAAAAACGAGTAGACAAGCTCAATTTATGGGTGAATTTTATCGATACAAACCATGGATAAGTGTACAAAATTGACACTTATCACACCCCCAAACTTGAATTCTTGCTAGTCCCGAGCAAGACTCTTTAATATTCATGCTCCAAAAATAAAAATAAAAATAAAAATAAGACGCAAAAATACTAATACACACAAAATATAAAAAGAGAAAAGGAGATCAAAATGCCATTAATACACAACAACCAACTATATACAGTACATAGAAATGAATCAAGATTCAAAATAAATCTACTGATGATTTTGAAGTTAAAACACGGTTTTTATTTTGTAATTTCAAAATACATGGTTTTCCCCCCAAAAGTCTGATTATTTCTTTCCCACTCGTGATACACACGACTCTCTTTAATGGTTGCTCTCGACCATGTAATACCCGTAATTTCGATTTCCGGTAATTTCTTTTTTTTCGGTGGAAGTCCGTTTTGACGACTTGCTCATGACCGTTTCGTCATTTTGAGAATGATTAATTCTACACTTTTTGTCATCCGAGTTCGTTTCGATGTCGTTATGTTGAATTCCGTGTTCTTTAGCGACTTTTCCACGTATGAGTTCGACTTTGTTGGATCGCCATTAATTTTTGGAAACTCCAAAAATTCTGAATCTTTGCAATATTATAAATCATCAAGTTATCTTTCTAATGGTTCAAACGGTGAGTCAATCGGAGTCCGGTCGAGGGAGTTATGTTCGAAATAGCTAAGTCACTCTCATTCCCAGTTTTTAGCCGAGCACTCTGTACCTTGTGCCGCGGCACATGCCGGCAGGGCCGCGGCACACTGCCGGCAGATTTGGCCCTGTACCGCGGCACACTCCCGCTGGGCCGCGGCACACTGTGCAACCTATTTATGGCCCTGCAGACGGATTTTTGGCCATTTTTCTCCTTCTTCTCCTTCTCTTCCGCGGCTGAGGGTGTGCTTATCATGGAGCCATGTTGTTTAAAAACAAATCCACGAAGTTCTTGAGTTCATAACATCAATCAATCATCCTATATCGTCCTTTGATCCAGCGAATCAAGGTAATCTTTCTTAGAACCCTAATTTCGTGAATTTGGGGTTTTTTGCATTTTTGGTCCGATTCGTTCCGTGTTGTTGATTAATTCATGATGTATATGATTAATCTTGGTAGTATTATTGTGTTTAACATCATTTAATCCATTGTTCTTCCTCGAATCGAAGTATATTTCTTGATTTCCTTCGAATTAACTTTTTGGGGGATTTGTCCTCGATCTCGTTTTCCATCCGTTTTTGTTGGATAGATTGTGGTTAAATGATGTTGTTAAACATATTCTATGGATTGTATATCCATATTTCAACTTGGAATTCCGTTTTCGTGTTTTGTCGGGACGAATCGTGTTCTTGGCCGTTTTGGGGAAAAACACTTGAACATTCGTCGTTCGTTCTTTGAATTCAACGGCTTTGAGTCATGCTATGGAATTCATTTTCATGGTTGTTATTGTCCTCCGTAGTTTATTATCGCGAGTTGGCATTCGGTGGAGTCGGCGGGTTCGTAGTCGGTTCGTGCCAACCTACTTCGGTCGATTCTCCACGTTGTGGTTGTTCAAGGCAAGTATCTTGCCCATACATTTCATGTTTCGTTGATATAATTCTTGATAAATGATTTTATGCGAAATCTAATGTTTAATAAACGTAAAAAGGGATTGGTATGTTCTCGATAAATGTTGTCTTTCAACGATAATTCGTATACTTCGTGAATATGTATTCTCAGAATATGTGTGTTGGTTTGGTATGTTGAAAGATAACATGATCTCTTCGAGTGAGTTAATAGACCGTAATCCTTTGCCGGGGATTACGTATTGTTATTGTGTACTTGTTCGGTAAGAACGAAATGTGTGTGATATTAGTTGATACTCCTTGAAAGGAGGTTGTGATGCTTAATGTTGTTTGGCTTCATAAGTGATTATTGTTGTGTGCTTGATGCATGTGATGTGCCTCCGGGTATGATTGTTGAATCTCCGGGATCCATACTTGCTAGTATGGGTCGGGCGTGATCGTAGGGTTATCCAAATCGGGTATTGTAACACGCCCAGATCCGACCGGGAATATTACAGCGTCGTGGGCCCCGAGATGGAACCCACAAGGCTGAAGGAAATTTTCGCAAACATTTACAAACGCCCAAGAGACTAACGACGGTATTATCTATTAAAAACATTCGAAGATTTATAAAGCTCGTTTATCAAACCGTCGTAAAAACTCATTTGAAACCACAAGGCCCAAAATGCCAAAACTCAACAGTTTAAAAACATATGTTAAGCTATCGCTTACACGTACCTGTTGTTACCCAAAATATTATCCGAAGATAGTGTTGCTGGAATGGTCGAGTAACCAACAAGTGCGGGAGCACGTCCGTGAGAAATTAAATGACACAAGATTTGCCGGGGTTGTTAATCCCGGGCTTGAATGCTCTCGCGAGATTTTATTAATAAGTATAATGTTGAGTACAAGTATTAATGTTAGAATCTATCACAAAGAGTGTAAAGAATTCTAGTTCTCTAAGCTGTGGAGCGTATAGAATGCCGGAAGAATCAGATATGGAGTTCTCTGAATTCTTGCTATGGATGTTCTATGTGTGAGAATGTCTTTCTCTTTTCTCTCTCTTGTTTCTTTGTGTGTTTCAAGTCCTTATTCGTGTTATGGACCTTCTATTTATAGCAGACCAAGTTCCTGGGGGCCCTCCTGCGATCGCAGCCGATCGTTATTTATATTATAATAAGACGGCCGATCGTCTCGTCGCGTGGGGCTTTTCCCTTAAAGTCCGCGGTTATTCTTGTGTGATCGGTTATGCAGTCGGCGGGGAACTCGCATGCGCCCTCGGCCATTGTCATCCACCTTTTCGTGATCTTGTTGGTAGGTGAAGTAGGTGACATCGTGAGCACGAGTCTTGTCTGTCGGTACTTTTCAGTCTGCGGCCCTGTTGGTAGGTGAAGTAGGTGGCGGTGTGGGCACCGATCTTGTCTGTCGGCACCTTTTGAGATCTGCACGCGGGTCCCGGCCCGAGATTTGGGCTTTGATGACTTTTGACGGATGTTGGATTAATACGGCACGAGGCGATCGCCGATCAACAAAAGACGATCGCCAATCAACAAAAGGCGATCGCCGTGGGTGCCGAGTTCGGGTGTTTGCCCGAGCATATCTCTCATGGTAGACTTCCCATTGCTATGACGATCGCCTTCAAGGCGTGTTTGAATGCCGCACAACAATTGCCCCGGCTCGGCTCGATGTTGAAAACACGGGGTGAGGTGGCACTTCAGCGATCGCCAATGTTTAGGCCAAGGCGTCGATTTCAAATTTGGACGATCTCCTTTTACTTGGGAGCGGCGGGAAAAGAGGCGGGCTCGCGAAACAATGCGAGGACACGCGTCGCGTTTCTATTGAGGAGCAGACGGTTCGTCGAGACTTTGTCGATTGGCGTGCCCTCGAAAAACGCGTCTGCGGGACTCGAGGCCGCATTTATTGCGTCTGGGCGTCGGTTGCATCCCGGCCCTCGGACTTTCGCCTATTTGCCCGAGACCCTGCCTCCATCTATAAAAGGGGCTAGGGCTACTCCATTTTCATCTTTTACGCGTCCTTGCCTTCGTCTTTGAAGCTCTGCAAAAATTTCCGTAGCTTGTTGTGCCGACCGTCTTCCTTTCTTTAGGTAAGAAACCCGATTTTCTCTCTCCCTTAATTTTTGAGAATATGTCGGGAGGATCTAAAGCCTTCGAGGTCGGAAGCACTTGCCGCCGGCTTCGCCGGGCCGGGAGGAAATTCTGTGGGAATCCCGTGGAAAGCGGCCACGAGAGGCTATTCGTGCGGGATTGCCCCAGAGCTTGAGGAGCTTTTCAAAGAGGCCGTAGTGGCGGGCTCTGCGGCGTCGGAGGAGCGAGATGCGTCGCCGGTGGAGGAAGATGAAGCGCGCGTTTGTCTTGGGAAAAGATAGCGTCTCGGCCCGTCTATACGGCTTTTGCTAAAGCGATGGAGGATCGCGGGCCTGTCCGGAGTTCGATTTGAGGCTTACTCCGCCGCCCATCCCTACGTACATGTGAAGCGGACGGAGTTTCGGGCTCTTGAACCGTCTCAATGGACTCTTGGTCGATCCGGAGTTCGGCGACCTGGAAGGACATGACCCATTGGAGGGCCAAATATCATATCCCTCGATGTGTCATTGCACGTGCCCTCAGGGACGAACGTGCCGACCGGCCTCCCGAGGTATGGTCGTCATCAACGAAATGACCACAGCTGCCAGTCTGCGGTTTCCCTTGCCGTTCGCCGTTTCGTATCTGCGATCGCACGGAATTTGGCGCCTCTTGATTGGCCGAGCACGCTGCTGCAGACATCGGCCTGCCGACATTATTTGGCGGTCACAGGTTGTTTCGCCTGCCTTCTGCGCTGGAGATGAACTATCTTTTTAAGCTGACTGTGCAGAAGGGAACGATTGGCGGGTACCATATCCAAGGTCGCCAGGGTAGGGTGGTTATCGGGGTGCCGAGCAAGACTCGGGGCGACCTGAAAAAGTGGTGCTGGGTTGGTGGTGCATGGAAGTCGGCATCGAGC
The DNA here is from genome assembly GCA_033398695.1 of Orobanche coerulescens. Lineage (NCBI taxonomy): Eukaryota > Viridiplantae > Streptophyta > Magnoliopsida > Lamiales > Orobanchaceae > Orobanche > Orobanche coerulescens. The sequence goes on from CM065801.1 coordinate 14,991,265, forward strand.
GAACCGCCGGAGGAGGAGTTGGATATCCCTACCAATTTTCGGGAGAGGAATCCAAGTAAGGGTTTCCTTTCTCCCTTTATTTGGATACTCCTTGGACTGATCTAATTTATTTCCCTGTATCACCGAGCTACCTCAGGAGATCGCCATGTCCAATCCCGGTTTTCTCGGTCGCCTTCATCTGGGAAAGAAAACGGGTCGCGTTGCCGCGACGTCGTCTCGCCCTGCCCCTGTGGTGAAGCCCGTTGCGGTGCCGGTCGCCGAACCGGAATCTCAAGGTGAGGAACAACTCCAGCGCAACCGCAAGAGGCGGAGGCCGGAGGCGTCCCTTCCGTCGGCTGAGGCGGATTTAGCTATTCTGGAGCCGCCGATCGCCGCTCCCCCCGTTTCTTCTGTTCCGATGGCGGAGGGGTCTGATCCCAGGCCGTCGGCGTCCAGCTCCAGGTCGTCTTCCGGCTACTTGAAAAGGACGGCGATCGACGCCGAGACTCCTCGGGAAAGCCCTTTTTCGGCCGTGATCCAGTGGTCAACAGTGAGAATGTTTTGAACTTTCCGAGCTAGGCGTTACAGTAAGTCTTAGGCTAACTCTTTTGGTTTCCTTGGTTTGCGCTGCGGTTCGTCTCGCCGATCCGGACGTTGCTCCCATGGTCTTTGGACTTTCGGTCGAGCAAGGCTCGCAACAACCTATCGACGTCCACCTACGTTCGCCGAGGCCATCACCTCTTTGCCCAAGGCTTGGGCGGCCGACCTCGATGCGATCGCTCGTCGGCGTCTGAGACGCCATGCGGCGGCCGTTGCCACAGCTCTTGAGGCGGCGATGGCCGTCAGTGCAAGGGATTTTGAGGGCGACCCTCCTTGCTCATCTCCATCGCGACCTCGAGGCCGCCGGAACAAAAATATCGAGGATGCCAACCGGATCGGGCTATGGAGAAGGAGTATGAGAGGCGGCCAAAAGGGCTAAGCGGGATGTGGATCGATTGATGTAGGAGCCGAGCCGCTCAAGGAGGCTGCCCGTCGGTCCGTGACGAGGAGGCGGCTTCGCCGAAGCTTCGCGGCGTCGCGAGGAGGCAAGCAACCGGTGGCGATGGTTGATCGGCTTAGCGGTGGTGGGCCAGCGGCAAGGAAAGAGGCTGGAGAAGTCCCGGGATGAGAATGCCGCCAAGGTTGCCGAGTGGCGGAGGTGAGAAGACGGCCGCGGAGTTGAAGGGCAGGCAAGGCGATCGAGACCGATCCCTACCAAAGTGTGGCGCTCGCCGTGGTTTGCCTATTACTTGGAATATGTTGATCTTTGTCAGAGCCGCCAAGAGGCGAGGATCGAGATCGGTCCCTTGATGGAGAGCTTCAAAACTTACGCCCTCGCGCATCCTTTGCACCGGAGTTCTCCTTGCCGATCCTTGACTTGGCCGACTTCGGGATCGACTTGAGTTGGTATAAGGGTAAACTCATTCATCCGAGGCCGAAGCCGATCCGCAAACCGAGGGCGGAGCCTTGAGAGGCATTTTTGTTTTCCTTCAAGACTATGTACTTTTCGTTTTCTTTTTGTAATGCCTTCGGCCGTAATGTACTCAACTTGCGTTATGAATAAAATGTTCTTCTTTTCATACGATCGCCTTTGAATGTTTTCGCAACTTTTACAAGTATGTGTATGGCGCTTTGACGTTTTGTTCATCCGATCGATTATGCAGTGTTGAAAGCATTGATATGTTTTGAATCGGAATTCTTACTTGTAATTTTTGTTGGACGACTTGATCGTCTGCGCGTGTTTGATCGAATGTGTTTGAGTGAGGCCGATCGTGTGTGGTTCCTTTTGTTCGATCGTATTTGGGATTAGCTCGACCCATCTCGCCCCCTTGTTTTTGTTTGCTTATTGTAAGTAAGGAAAGCGAAAACTAGGTTGTCCGACGAGCTACCTTGATTTAAATCGTTTACGAAGAATCATGTATGGTTGGGGTGTTCGATTGGCCGACCTCCCTTATCGTGTCTTTGTGTGCGAGGGCGTTGTGTATCCCGCGACTCACTTTTGTGAGGGTCCTCCGTTGGACTACGCGCCTTGTGTGAAAACGAAAGGTGGGCGATCTTGGTCTGGGAATCCTTGCAGGCGTCGTCGGTTTATTCGACTCCACGCCGCGGCTTGTCGGCTCCGCTTCCACCTCGGCCCGCCATGAAGATGGCGACCCTCGGCGGTGTATGTTGAGGCGGGGTAGTGGCACGTCGCATTGCCGGGTTCACCACGTTAGATGATGAACCATTGAGGGAGGGCGATCGTGTCCAGATTAGTTTTGGAGGGTCCTTGGCTACGCCGGCCTCGTATTCAAGCGAAGGGCGGGCGATCTAAGCTCGAAGGAACCTTGCATGGGCGAAGCTGTTGGTTCCATCGACCTCCGAGTGTCATGGTGTATTGTATTCTACCTCGGATTGTCATTTTTGAGCAGCGATCCTCTACGGTATGTAATATGCTTGTGGGGCGATCGCGAGAATAGATGGGATAGAGAACAAAAATATTTCATTATGTTCCTTGTACATTTGGCGTGGAAAATGAATACAAAGTTATCATTGATAGTATTTCTTCGGATGTATAGCGTTCGGGGATACCGGTCCGAGTACCGTCGGGGTGTTCCAGCTCGTAGGCTCCCTTAGTTAGCCATTTCGATATTCTGAAGGGGCCTTCCCAACTTGGTCCAAAGACACCTGTGTGGGTTTGGATCTTTTTGAGGACGAGATCGCCCACTTGAAACCGCCTTTCCCTGACCTTTGAATTGAAGAACTTTTCGGATCTCCTTTTGTGGATAGTGTTCTTCATTTCCGAGGTCAGTCGACGTTCTTCGAGCATGTCGAGGTCGATCCGTCGGGCCACATCATTATCGATTGTCATCTCTTGTTCGGTTCGATGGCTGAGGACGGTGATCTCCGAGGGGATCACCGCTTCTGTTCCGAAGGCTAGGGCGAATGGGGTTTCGCCCGTTGAATTGCGGGTCATTGTTCGGTAAGACCACAAAACGTCTGGGAGCTCGCTCGCCCATCGTCCTAGCCTGGATTCGAGTCGCGCTTTAATTGTGTGTTTGAGGATTTTGTTCACTGCCTCTACCTGCCCGTTCGTCTGAGGGTGATAGGGAGCCGAGAACAACCTTTTGATTCCCCACTTATCACAGAATTGCATGACTTCTAAGCCGTCAGGCCTTTCCATTGTCGGAGATGATGGCACAGGGTAGACCGAACCGGCATATGATGTTTCTCCGGATAAACTTGATCACTTGCTCTTGGCGATCTTATTTAGCGGTTCGGCCTCTGCCCATTTTGTGAAATAGTCGACCCCGACGATGGCGAACTTCTGACCTCCTGGAGCCGTCGGTAAGGGACCTATAAGGTCGATGCCCCATTGAGCGAATGGCCATGGGGCCGTACATCGAGGTGAGTGCTCGGGGAGATTTTAATACTTGGTCCCATTACTTGACATCTATGACACGACTGGCATAGGCGATCGCATCCTTACGAAGTGACGGCGAGAAAAAACCTTGCTGGTTGTCTTATGGATGAGAGCTCGTCCACCGGCGTGATTTCCACAGTTCGTCGTGGATCTCGGCTAAAACGAGCTGTCCTTCCTCCGGTGTAATACACTTGAGGAGGGGAAGACTGAAAGCTCGCTTGTAAAGACGATCGTCCAGCAGGGTGTATCTGGTCGCTCGGATCTGGAGTTGGCGAGCTTTGATACGGTCGTCGGGGCCGTCCGTCCTTCAAGTATGTGATGAGCGAGTCATCCGGCTTTCTTTAGTAACGACAAGCTGTGGCCACCGAGTTTCTTTCGATTCTTGGCCTTTCGACTTTGTAATTTGGATATTAGAGAAATCGGTGCCGCCCCATCCGACGATGCTAGCTTGGATAGGGCATCGGCACGAGTTGTGCTCTCTCGGGACTTGTTCGATTTGTACTTCTTCAAATTTCATGCATATCTCGCGACCGGCTCTTGGTATTTGATCATCTGTTCGCCACGTGCCTCATATTCTCCTTTGACTTGGTTCACCACCGGGAGAGTCCATGAAGATATGGAGGCGATGAACGTCTAGGCGAGAGCCGAGTCGAGCCCCCTACCAAGGCCTCGTATTCGGCTTCATTGTTGGTCGCTCGAAACCCGAACGCACGGCATTTGTGAAGCTTTGTCCGTTGGGGCTAATGAGGACGATCCACCTTTGATCGCGAGTTGGTCGCGAACCGTCAACATACGGCTTCGGGCGGAGTCGGCCAGACATGGGTCGGACTGTGAGGGAATGTTAACTCCACCACGAAGTCCGCCAGAGCTTGGCCCTTGATCGCCGTGCGGGGAGCGTATGTGATGCTGTATTGGGCGACCTCTAGTGACCATTTGAGGAGTCGCCCGTTGGTGTCCGGTCGATGTAGAACTTGCCTTAGAGGGAGAGTTGTCAAAACCTCCACTTGATGGTCCGGAATGATATTTCCGGCGGATCTCAGGGTGGCTCTCTTGGAAGTTGTAGCAGACGTCATTTTTCTGGAGGTTTGTTTCTTTTGAAGAACAGTGAGTGTTTCTTCAAGTTTGAGTCCGGAGAACAATGAGTGTTCTACGAGACGATCGGAATAAAAGTGAAGGTAAAGCCCTCCTTCTAGCGCCAATTGTTGTTACCCAAAATATTATCCGAAGATAGTGTTGCTGGAATGGTCGAGTAACCAACAAGTGCGGGAGCACGTCCGTGAGAAATTAAATGACACAAGATTTGCCGGGGTTGTTAATCCCGGGCTTGAATGCTCTCGCGAGATTTTATTAATAAGTATACTGTTGAGTACAAGTATTAATGTTAGAATCTATCACAAAGAGTGTAAAGAATTCTAGTTCTCTAAGCTGTGGAGCGTATAGAATGCCGGAAGAATCAGATATGGAGTTCTCTGAATTCTTGCTATGGATGTTCTATGTGTGAGAATGTCTTTCTCTTTTCTCTCTCTTGTTTGATGTGTGTTTCGAAGTCCTTATTCTGTGTTATGGACCTTCTATTTATAGCAGACCAAGTTCCTGGGGGCCCTCCTGCGATCGCAGCCGATCGTCGTTATTTATATTATAATAAGACGGCCGATCGTCTCGTCGCGTGGGGCTTTTCCCTTAAAGTCCGCGGTTATTCTTGTGATCGGTTATGCGGTCGGCGGGGAACTCGCATGCGCCCTCAGCCGCTGTCATCCACCTTTTCGGCGGTACTGTTGGTAGGTGAAGTAGGTGACAGATCGTGAGCACAGTCTTGTCTGTCGATGCACTTTTGCAGTCTGCGGCCCTGTTGGTAGGTGAAGTAGGTGGCAGGCTGTGGGCACCGATCTTGTCTGTCAGCACCTTTTGAGATCTGCACGCGGGTCCCAGCCCGAGATTTGGGCTTTGATGACTTTTGACGGATGTTGGATTAATACACGGCACGAGACGATCGCCAATCAACAAAAGACGATCGCCAATCAACAAAAGGCGATCGCCGTGGTTGCCGAGTTCAGGGTGTTTGCCCCGAGCATATCTCTCATGGTAGACTTCCCGACTGCTATGACGATCGCCTTCAAGGCGTGTTTAAATGCCGCACAACAGTACCGACAGAATAGATTTAGAAAATGATTGCCAAAGTAACCTAAGTTACCGGATACCAAAAAGGCCATTTAAAAATACTCACGCAGAGGATAAAGACAAACAATTAAAATACTCTAGCAGCGGAATATAACAACTGATCAGAAACTCAAAACACAAATACATGCCCTTGCCAGTATCCTCCGGGAAGTTCATCTCTCCACGACCGCTACAAGCTTGATAATCCAAGAACCTAAAAAGAAAGCCCACGACGGGGTCAGCCATAATATCCAACAATGATAACCATCACATCTCGTCAATAATTACATATCAATGGAAATATTAAGTAAGAATACGACCAATGTAATCTTACCGTCGTAACTTTACGAGAATCCACGATTCGTATCCTTAACAATACATTAAGATAATATAGAAATATCTGTACGGTATCTCAACAATACTCAAGGTTCTCAAAACATTATCATAACTCGCGATACGGAAATTATACCAACTCTGACCAATTTAATCCATCGGATAACATCGACAATTCCAATACGATAATCGATTGTCCATCAAAGACAAGTACCAAGGAAATACGGAACATACCTCAAGATACGAAATACCATGACAATCACGTCAGTCTAATCCGAGATCAGATCAACATAACATACGGACATGGTCCTAACACAAGACCTACAAATGCATACTCATATGACAACGTCAATATGATCACAATAATAATGACAATGTATACTTATGGCAAACCCATAATATACATATGCACAACAACAATACATGGCAATCCGATGATCCAGCGTTCACTGCCTAGATCCCCCGATGATCCCGTCAGACCAACCCGAGGTGGAAAACCCGTCCGACGATCCAGCGCACGCTAGCATAGATCCCCCGATGATCCCGTCGGACCAGCCCGAGGTGGACATATGACAACAATGCACAACTGCACAAAACCACAGTACACAATACACGACAACAACAATGCACAACTGCATGACAACAACGATACACGAATGTATCACAACATGATCGACTCAAATGATAAAAATGATTAGAGTACTTGCCCCGAGTCCTTCGAGAATGATCTCAATGTCTAAACTATCCCGAACCATTATCCTCAATACTCGATGGTCCAAAGTATCACGGATTGCAGATAGTTCATATCTCCGTTTTTATCACGATATATCCTCGATATACAAGTATACCAATAACAAAAGTAAATCATATACATTATGATTTAGATTCCCAAAACTCGAATATGATTTATAATCCCAAGTCTCATGTGATTACGATTATAAACATTGCTATACAATTATAAGCGAATGAAACGGAAACCATTCATTAAATACTATAAACTGAGTAAGTAATAACTTACTCGATACCGATACGACGATGATGAAGCCGCTACCAATTTCATTGTCTTCGTCTACCAGCTCCTCGGCCCTGACCAACGCCATTCACGAACATACTCGAACACGACCGCAACATACGGTTATAAACACCGATCAATAATCTCAACCTATTACAATAATCGATAAACAACAAGTTCGACAACAATCAACAATCGATAAAACCAATTCACAATCTCCACGGCTCAACAATATCTCGGTTAACCATAAGTCTGATCAAGCCAACTTAAACGATCACGAATTCATAATCGAAACAGAATATACTACCCTGCTTATTGACTTAGCGCACGTTAATTACTTAACGTAGCGTGCGCTAAGACGTTCCCGTTAGCGTGCGCTAGACAGTAACACTAGCGTGCGCTAATGACATGCAGTTGCATGCATTTCATATACCGATCAACACATGGCGATTATCAAGAACACTAAGTGATTCTAAACCATGTTCATAGTTATCAAACAACGAAATTCGATATCCTTTAACATACAAACAATCATTCAACTTATAATCCAAGTCCTATATCTATATATCATCTTCCTCAATATCAACATCATGAAACATGAAGAATGTAACAACACTCCCTTAATCTTCCATTACAGAGAGTAATCATCGACAATAACATCAACATCCGAAACTGAGGAGAAGGATTAATCCACTTATCTTAAGAAAACGAACAACACAATTTAAACCACAAGAATCATATCAATATCTTCATATCAACAATAACATCATCATAATCCGGTAATCCATCTCATAATCATGCTTATCAACTCGTTTATGTAATAATCATCAACTCAAGAACATCAACATTCAATCCAAAATGAAATCCAAAGATGAAGAGTGATTACCTTTATGAAGGAATGGATTGATTTCCAAGGTTGAATCCATTTCCAAGAATCACCAATGATTTCAAGAACAAAACTTTAATCCATGATTTCTATCTTAATCTTGTTAAAGATCACCACCTCACCGTGTTTGGGAACCTCAAGAACCTCCCAAAACTCTCTCTATCGACTGAAGGTGAAAGAAAGGACGAAATGCTTCATAATACCCGTCTGTCCCTTATATAGAATACATTACTAGCGTGCGCTAAATCTTATGTTTAGCGTGCGCTACGGCCTTAGCGTGCGCTGTGACCTTTGTTAGCGTGCGCTATCGCGATCCGAGACTGCATGCAGCCGTACATGAGCTTACGTCGTAATGCCCATGAATTAGCGTACGTAACTTAAACCATCTAGCGTCGCAAGTCCTTGCATTTTAGCGTGCGCTAACATCGATTGACTCGTTTGTGCAGTATGCTCAAGATTAGTCCACACGGAAAGTCTTGACGAGGATAAGATTCCTTTTTGTCCGATATACGATTAGCGTCGCTAACCATCATGCATTAGCGTGCGCTAACACTACATTACAACATCCGTTGACTTACCGAGCGTGCGCGAAAGTGGTGCGGTCCACACGTAGATTCCTTCGATCATTTGCACTAGCGTGCGCTACATTACGCCTCTAGCGTGCGCTAACCATGAACGATAGCGTGCGCTATACTTGACCATTAGCGCGCGCTAGTCAGGCTATACTTAGCCATTTCCAACTCTTCTCGTCTGTCTCGACATACTGGATACGTACACTCACACACTGAATACATATACTTAATTCCATAATATTCTCATATGATACATAATATCCTCAATTGCAAATGTCGACCAAGTACAACAATTATACCAATACTGACATCTCAGTCCTTCATTTATTTTATCTATCTTATGCATTCCACATTTGTACAATATAACTCGGATAAAATAATATTAAACAATGGTAGTAGAAATTTCGGATATTACAGGTATGTCTTGCGGGGACTCCGAGGTTCGTGTCTTGTTAGCCCGATGCCGAGATAACTTGTGGGGTTATCATCGGGTATGTCTTGCGGGGACTCCGAGGTTCGTGGCTTGTTAGCACGATGCCGGGATAACTTATGGTTGTGGTTTGATTATGTAAGTATATGTGCTTTTAGTCACGTGACTGCGGTTACGGTGACATGTGATGTGATATAGTTTCCATATGGGTTATTCACTCGGGTTTGTTCTACGGGAGCATCTGAGGTCCGTGGCTTGCTAGCACGGGACGCGAATAATCTGTGGAAACAGGTTGTTATGGTATGATCGGGTCGTGGACCCCACTTGTTGTTATCGAATTTATGTTTTGGGAAAATGACTTTTGGGCTGTGTCCCTAAATGTTTTCGAAAGGCCTGAGAATTGTTAAATCCCAATGTATTCAAAACTCCCGAGGTCGTAAAATGTTTTTCACAAGATGTATATCGGGTTTACCCTATCTTTCGATTTAATCGTTTGATTAAGTGAATCAACTCGGGAAGTATGTTTATGATTAACATGTTTCGTGGAGTATGATATGTATGGCTCGTTTTCGTATTTTATACTTGCACTAGCAAAACAGTGGAGTTTTGCTAACCCCCAAGTATTCGGGGGTCGATGTCTATTTTTGCATTCAGGTTTTGGAGCATAACATAGGGTCGGCACGAAGGATGATGAAAGATGAACGATACTAATCACACGAGGATCCGTTGATGTCGTATTGGTCTAGTTGTATTTTCTTTTCATTGCAGATCTTTTCCCGTTATCGTGAGTTTATTGTATTTTGACCCCTGTGTGGGTATGTGTTGTAATTGAGTTGTATATTTTTATTGAAAGACCAAATCGGTCTACTGAGTCATTTTAGCCTTGAAGGCATTGTCGAGATGTTAAATGTTGTTACCAGCCTGGTAGATCCTCGAGGATAGGGTCTACGGCGTGTAATATCCCTGAGTGGATTGGGGGTGTTACATAAATGGTATCAGAGATTAGGTTGTGGAAACCTAGGCTGTCGGGTCAGTGGTGTCTGTTGAGTTTTTGTCTCGTCGGATTTTGTCTGACTGAGTCGTGTCGCGACGCGTCGTTTGAGTTTGTTGGTCGTGATTAGTATCGTGGGGCGATCATCATCTTCGTGCGACCTATGGAAGTAAGTCTCCCTTCTTTGTGTTGTGCCTCATGTGACACGAGCTATTTTTATGATTATTTGTTAAGTGGTGGAATCCTTATGTGGATTTTGATTTCACGATATGTATTTAGTCGACTCTCGTATTTGATTTATACGAGGAGTGTAAATCGCTTGTGATGTATTTTTATTGTTGTTTTTGTCCGTTGCTGATGATTTTCGAATCGATTTGCACATTTTACAAGTTCTCTTGTGGAAGCTTTGTGCTTATACGCGTTCGACTTGTTCACTAGCCAGTGCGGGAGGGTCCTTAGAGGCCTCGAATGGGGTCAGTGGTTTTGTTCTGAATGTGGTATTTTATCATTTATTTCCGTTTAAAGAAATGTATTGTCTTGATTTTAAACGTTTTGATGCGTGTACTAGGAGTTGTTTTAGTGAACGTCGATATGTGTGAGTTTTGGGCATTCTGGCCTATTGGATTTTTGAAAACCTTGAGTATCTTAGAAAAATAAATTTCGAGACATACGTTTCAAATGAGTTATTTTCTTGTGGTACATCCAAGGTGCCAAAATATATTTCAAAAAAAAAATTCTACTTCGAGGACCAAAATGCTTTGAGATATTTTCAATGTTTTAGAAACACTTTTATTTAGACCCGAGGGTCGAATATTCTGAAAGTTTTCACTAAGAGTAAGTGTCCTCATTTTTGTTCAAACGCAAGATGATTTTCAAAGTCTCGACAATGATGTCTGTCCAACTTTTTGTAAAGTGATACTCAAAATCAACTAGTGTTTCCAAAAATTTTCTTTCAAAAGGTGGTTGTTTCGTGATGTTTAGTAACTGTATGCTGGATATCTTTCGGACCGCTGAGGTCGCCGAACGATACCGTCATTGCTGGGGTGTTTGTATGTGTGTTGCTTTACGATGGTAATCGTTGTAAGTGTTGCATGTTATGATTTCCTGTTGTGCTGAGTGGTTTCTTATTCAGTATGCCGAGGGGCAGAGGTCGTGGTCGTGGCAACCGGATGTGTGATCGGGATCACGCTGCCGGTGATGGTATTGGTATTGGTGTTGCTACTATTTTGCAGCAGGTGGCTACACAGATGACTCAGTTGACTCAGGCAGTTCAGCGCGTTACAGAGGTGACCCAGAACACTGGCGCAAATCAGTGGCTTCGGGAGGTGATTAGTATGAACCCCCCTCGATTCGCCGGTGTTGTGGATGCGTTGGGCTCGGATGGTTGGCTTTTCCAGTTGGGAAAGATATTCGAGGCTGTCGATTGTCCTGAAGAGCGGAAGGTACCTATTGCGCAATACCTTCTTGATAAAGATGCCGCTAATTGGTGGGAAGCTGTTAAGCCTCGTGATCGTGATGTCACGTGGGCGGAGTTCCAGGCATTGATGGAAGCTGAGTTCTGCCCGAAACCGATTAGAGAGCAGAGGATTCACGAATTTTATTTGGCAGAACCGCAAGATATTTCAGTGTCACGGGCTATAATCGACTATAGCAAACAACTCAGTTATGTACGAGATCAGGTGAGAACCGAGGAAGAAAGGATCTTTCATTTTGACAGACGAATGAAGCCAGAGATTCGCGAGTATATGTCAGGATTCACTTGCACTTCGTTGAGAGACTACCAAGATCGAGTCTTGGCCCGTGAACTAGCTTCGTTATCATCGAAGCGTGTGCCCGAGTCGAAGAAGCATAGGAAGTCCGATGACCTTGTGGACAGTGCAGGAGCTGGTGGTTCTAGTTCGCAATGTCGTAGTCTTTCTGCTGTGAAGATCTGTCGCTCGTTACGTGGGACTAAGAGTTCCAAGTCGTCTGCTTTGACTCCTGGTAAAGCCAGGAGGTGTTTTAACTGCAATGTGGCGGGGCATGTCCGTGCACATTGTCCTTCTCCGCTAGTAACGTGTTACAAGTGCGGGCTTGAGGACAAGGTTCGGATTTTGCGAGTTAGTTGCCAAACCTTCCGAGGCACAGACTTGAGCACTAATATCAGGACCGGCTCCGAGGAGTCCCTGAGGAGCGTGGTCTATCAGTTGTATGTTATGTTATTTCCTTACCTTGTTGTTTCGAATTTCGTAAATTAACTTCTATTCGAAGTGGATTGGATTTTGAACTTCTGTATTTTCAACTTCGTCGACTCATTTATGCTCGTTGACATTTCTGAGCTTGTCCTGCCCCTTGCTTTTGTTGATCGAACGAGTGTGGTATTGTTTTGGAATAACTCATTTGTCGCTGTGACTTTTCGATCGCTATTCCCTTTCCTGTGGATCTTATGGGAATGCATGTCTTGTAGTTCTCACCAGATCATCCTGGGAGTTGTTGTTTGAGTTTTATTATCCTTCGTGTTTCGGACATGATTGTTCGATTTTTGTTGTCTCGATCGTTTCTTTGTTCGGTTTTGTTCTCGTTTTGTGATTGTTGAGCGTTCAGGCTCCTTCCTAATTCCCTTAAGTTCGGGAAATTAGTCTCGTTTTCGATCTTCCAACCCTTGGGCAATGGAATTCCGTATTTGTTCAGCGTTTGGCTCGCGTTTCGATTGATGTACCGTTGGGACGGTCAATCATATTGATTTTCGTTCGTTGTGTTTTGTGATTGTTCGGATTATTGACTTGACTATATTATCCGTTTGATGACGCTTGTCATTTGTTGGATTTATTATATTCCTAACGGCAACGTTGTGTTGGTCGTCGTGGAGCGTGTTTTCACGCCGTATGTCTCTTTGCGTTCCTTGCAGCGCTTCGCCGTCGGGCGCGAGTTTTCGGTTTTTGCGTATGTCGTCGAGTTTTTCTGGCAGGGGATATTGCTTCTCCCTACTTATTTTAAGTTTCGGGACGAAACTTCTTTTAAGGAGGGTAGAATGTAATACCCGTAATTTCGATTTCCGGTAATTTCTTTTTTTTGGTGGAAGTCCGTTTTGACAACTCGCTCATGACCGTTTCGTCATTCTGAGAATGATTAATTCAACACTTTTTATCATCCGAGTTCGTTTCGGTGTCGTTCTGTTGAATTCCATGTTCTTTAGCGACTTTTCCACGTATGAGTTCGACTTTGTTGGATCGCCATTAATTTTTGGAAACTCCAAAAATTCTGAATCTTTGTAATATTATAAATCATCGAGTTAGATTTCCAATGGTTCAAACGGTGAGTCAATCGGAGTCCGGTCGAGGGAGTTATGGTCGAAATAGCTAAGTCACTCTTATTCCCAGTTTTTAGCCAAGCACTCTGTACCTTGTGCCGCGGCACATGCCGGCAGGGCCGCGGCACCTTCTTAGTCATCCGGCAGATTTGGCCTGTGCCGCGGCACACTCCCCAGGGCCGCGGCACACTTGTGCGGCTATTTATGGCCTGCCGCAGGTTTTGGCCATTTTTCTCCTTCTTCTCCCTCTCTTCCGCGGCTGAGGGTGTGTTTATCATGGAGCCATGTTGTTTAAAAACAAATCCAAGAAGTTCTTGAGTTCATAACATCAATCAATAATCCTATATCGTCATTTGATCCAGCGAATCAAGGTAATCTTCCTTAGAACCCTAATTTTGTGAATTTGGGGGTTTTTGCATTTTTTGTCCGATTTGTTCCGTGTTGTTGATTAATTCATGATGGGTATGATTAATATTGTGTTTAACATCATTTAATCCATTGTTCTTCATCGAATCGAAGTATATTTCTTGATTTCCTTCGAATCGACTTTTTGGGGGATTTGTCCTCGATCTCGTTTTCCATCCGTTTTGGTTACATAGATTGTGGTTAAAATGATGTTGTTAAACATATTCTATGGATTGTATATCCATATTTCAACTTGGAATTCCATTTTCGTGTTTTGTCGGGATGAATCGTGTTCTTGGCCGTTTTGGGGAAAAACACTTGAACATTCGTCGTTCGTTCTTTGAATCCAACGGCTTTGAGTCATGCTATGGAATTCATTTTCATGGTTGTTATTATCCTCCGTAGTTTATTATCGCGAGTTGGCATTCGGTGGAGTCGGCGGGTTCGTAGTCGGTTCGTGCCAACCTACTTCGGTCGATTCTCCGCGTTGTGGTTGTTCAAGGCAAGTATCTTGCCCATACATTTCATGTTTCGTTGATATAATTCTTGATAAATGATTTTATGCGAAATCCAATGTTTAATGAACGTAAAAAGGGATTGGTATGTTCTCGATAAATGTTGTCTTTCAACGATAATTCGTATACTTCGTGAATATGTATTCTTAGAATATGTGTGTTGGTTTGGTATGTTGAAAGATAACATGATCTCTTCGAGTGAGTTAATAGACCGTAATCCTTTGCTGGGGATTACGTATTGTTATTGTGTACTTGTTCGGTAAGAACAAAATGTGTGTGATATTAGTTGATACTCCTTGAAAGGAGGTTGTGATGCTTAATGTTGTTTGGCTTCATAAGTGATTATTGTTGTGTGCTTGATGCATGTGATGTGCCTCCGGGTATGATTGTTGAATCTTCGGGATCCATACTTGCTAGTATGGGTCGGGCGTAACCGTAGGGTTATCCAAATCGGGTATGTCTTGTGGGGACTCCGAGGTTCATGGCTTGTTAGCCCGATGCCGAGATAACTTGTGGGGTTATCATCGGGTATGTCTTGCGGGGACTCCGAGGTTCGTGGCTTGTTAGCACGATGACGGGATAACTTATGGTTGTGGTTTGATTATGTAAGTATATGTGCTTTTAGTCACGTGACTGCGGTTACGGTGACATGTGATTTGATATAGTTTCCCTGTGGGTTATTCACTCGGGTTTGTTCTACGGGAGCATCTGAGGTCCGTGGCTTGCTAGCACGATACGCGAATAATCTGTGGAAACAGGTTATGGTATGATCGGGTCGTGGACCCCACTTGTTGTTATCGAATTTATGTTTTGGGAAAATGACTTTTGGGCTGTGTCCCTAAATGTTTTCGAAAGGCCTGAGAATTCTTAAATCCCAATGTATTCAAAACTCCCGAGGTCGTAAAATGTTTTTCACAAGATGTATATCGGGTTTACCCTATCTTTCGATTTATTCGTTTGATTAAGTGAATCACCTCGGGAAGTATGTTTATGATTAACATGTTTCGTGGAGTATGATATGTATGGATCGTTTTCATATTTTATACTTGCACTAGCAAAACAGTGGAGTTTTGCTAACCCCCGAGTATTCGGGGGTCGATGTCTATTTTTGCATTCAGGTTTTGTAGCATAACACAAGGTCGGCACGAAGGATGATGAAAGATGAACGATACTAATCACACGAGGATCCGTTGATGTCGTATTGGTCTAGTTGTATTTTCTTTTCCGCTGCAGTATCTTTTCCCCGTTGTACGGGAGTTTATTGTATTTTGACCCCTGCGTGGGTATGTGTTGTAATTGAGTTGTATATTTTTATTGAAAGACCAAATAGGTCTACTGAGTCATTTTAGCCTTGAAGGCATTGTCGAGATGTTAAATGTTGTTACCAGCCTGGTAGATCCTTGAGGAGAGGGTCTACGGCGTGTAATATCCCTGAGTGGATTGGGGGTGTTACAGACCACTCATTTATTTTTCGAGTCAATATGAAGAAGAATTTTATTGGCGTCATGAAATATTGTGATTTTCACAAAATTGAGTGTATTGAAATCCAGCCGCTAATTAATTCAAATATGCTCATAAACTACATCCCTTTTAGTGATAGCTTTCACATCGTTATTTGCTAACGTGTAGCTCTTTTCACTAACACAATTTCTATCTCATTTTTTTAAAAGGTGATAGCTTTCACACCGTTATTTGCTAACGTGTAGCTCTTTTCACCAATTTTTCTGAGACGGCAGCTACGCACCAACAATGGTTAGTCCTTTATTTTTCGCAAAATTTAAGACCCCCAAAATTAGTTAGCTGTTGCTGCTCAACACTTCTCCTTTTGGTCATTTTTTTTAGGTGATAGCTTTCACACCGTTATTTGCTAACGTGTAGCTCTTTTCACCAATGACTCCTTTTTTTAGGGAATAGAATTTTTGCAGAAAATCATTTCTTAGTTTAAGCATGAAAAATCAAAAACTCCACAAATTAAGTAAATTTCAGTTCTATTTTTCATCAACCGATTGATTCTTCTTTTCTCAAGGTAACGAATGACTCGATTTTATATGATAATTACAAGGCTTGGAAAGAGAGATTAAGGCTCAAAAAATTTTGGAATATATAATTTTTTAACCGGTTAAAACGATTTTAGAAACTTGTATATAGCTAATTTATTGGTGTTATGGCCAGATCTAGAAATCTCAAAAATCAAAATAATATTAATATATATATATATTCACTAAAGCTAATCAATGCCAAATAATAAAAACACACCACACACTACACTAATCAAAACATACCACAATCAAAATCAAAATAAACATCATAGTTCAAAAACCAACAAAATAAACACACAAGTACGAAAACACCCCCAAACTTATAAGTAAAACTGTCCCGAGTTTTTTTTTTGGGGGAATTTAAAAGCAAGTGAGAAAACAGAAAACTCCCTGAAATTTTTAGCTTTTTGATCCTCCAGGTGTGTCGTCAGGGATGTTTAGAAAATGGAAAAGCTTTTCAAAGCACTTCTCCGTTTCTAATTGTTGCTCGATTATTTCATTCTGATTTCTCAAAATTTCAGCCTGGGATGTTTCTAATCCCCGAACTCTTTCAAGCAAATTTTCCTCAAAAGGCGTCAAGTCATCACCGGCATCCTCCTCGGCCTCATCTTCCTCCTCGTAGCTACTATCCTCTTCCGGTTCCAAACGTGCCCGTTTGCTCCTCAACTGAGTACTTCGAAAAATACTACTCCGGCCGTTCAGTCGATCCCCATGTGTTAATATATCACCTCCCGCCGAAATTTTTACTCTCTGGCTCCTGCAAATACCGGTGATAAGGCAGGGGTATGGCATCTTCTGCCTAGTCGGGTCCATGCCGGCATAGTGACAAATCGTAGTATAAATGTGAGTACCCAAATCCATTTTTACCCCTCGGCGGATAGCAAATAAACCTCGCAGGTGGCCAATGGAAACCGTCGTCAGAGTTGAGGTCGGTAAATACTCCCGGCTGCCCACATCCATAAGTACCAAGCATCATCAATTAAGTCCGCCTGGTTGTATCGGGGTTTGATCATCCCAATACTGTCATGCAACTCGCTCACTAACGCCCAGCGTAAAACCCTATCATCCGGCACCTCTTCATTAGGTAAGATAGAAATGTCAACCGCGTTAGTACAATTGACTCCCAAATACTTGTTAATGACATCCGGTGAAAAATTAATTGATTTCCTATTCACAGTCGTCTGATGATAAGTAGGTGACCCTACCTGCCCAATGGACTTGTTGAAAGAATTGTAAAAGTTTAGGGTCAAGGTCGGGTTACCATTTGGGAGATCGGAAACGAATTTTTCCCAGCCGTTGTCTATGAATTTTTGGATGAACGGACTAGTGATAGTGTCTCTATCCAAATCGCCAATGAAATCATCAAGATTGAACAGTCTTTCCTTAATGCACTTTGTGTTTTGATTTCTTTGCGGTGGTGCCGGTCCTTGAGACGACGAACCGACCTTTTCTTTTCCTTTTGATGATTTCTTCGGTGCCATCCCTGAAATTAAACAAAATCAAATTCCTTTTCATTACACGACTATAATCATCAAGCAAAACCAATAAAAATATAAAAAAATTCAAAGATTTTTGTTGTGGCATTTCGTCGGATACCTTGAGTTCATAGTTTTTTAATAAGTTTTTTCATTCAAACTCAAATCCACAAAGTCACCACAAATCAATGAATCGAATTACCACACAAATATCGACAATACTACCAACTAAACATGATTTAATCAACGAATCATATGGAAATAAGAATCGAAAAACAAATATGAAGTGAAAAACTAATAACTAAAACTCAAAAATATATAAATTGTAACAAGGATTGAAAGAAAACCTGATGATTTATGTGTTAATGTTGATAAGAGAATGAATTGTATTGAAGAATTTGAGTTTTAGAAAGTAGGGATTGATAGGGGAAATTTTTTTTCGCACTGCCGGTCTTCTGGTTTCTCGTCTCGTTTGAAATGTATTGCCAAAGCCGTTTTTTTTAATACAGACGTGTAGTCACGGCCGTAACATACCCAAGTTACGGCCGTATGATGCATTCATTTTTCTAACATGACTTTAAGTTACGGCCGTATCCTTCCAGACTTACGGCCGTATGAGTCTTTCGTTTTTCGGACTTTGTTTTAAGATACGGCCGTAACATGCAGGAGTTACGGCCGTATAAAGCATTCGATTTTTTTTTAGGATTATAAGGTTACGGCCGTAACAATAAGTAGTTACGAGCGTAAGGTGCATTCGTTAAAATCATGATACTACTTACGGCCGTATTATTTTGGATACGGCCGTATATAGTTTATATATATATATTTGTTTTTTTAAGTTTTTAGTGTGTTTTTTAGAAAATTATAATTATTATATGTGTGAGAATAATGAAAGAAAGACTCCGTGGATTTTATGAATGATATGATCCTTGCTCTTGTTGTTGAATCTTTCCGTGTTACTCCCAAACTTATTTTGCGAAATAATAGAGATTGGGTTGCCTCCCAATAAGTGCTTTGTTTAACGTCCTTAGCTTGACTTCTCGTCAGATTAATTAGGTATTTCCAGCATTATGATTGACTTTGCTGTCGAGAATTCTCCTCCCAGATATGGCTTTAACCGTTGGCCGTTTACTTTGAAACTTCCGTAGGTTGTATTATAAATCTCCACAGCTCCATGAGAAAACACCTCTTTGATCGTGTAAGGGCCCGTCCATCGTGATCGCAACTTTCCCGGAAACAGACGCAGTCGTGCATTAAAAAGCAGAACTTGGTCTCCTGTTTTAAAATCTCTTCTTAGAATTCTGCTGTCATGCCATCTTTTTGTTTTTTCTTTGTAGATTTTGGCATTTTCATATGAGTCGAGTCGGATTTCATCCAACTCGTTTAACTGCAGCAATCTTTTCTTTCCAGCCAACTGTTCGTCAAAGTTTAATTTTTTTATAGCCCAAAAGGCTCGATGTTCAAGTTCTACTGGCAGGTGATAGGCTTTTCCAAAAACCAGACGAAATGGAGACATGTCTATCGGTGTCTTATAAGCTGTTCTGTAAGCCCAGAGCGCATCATCCAGCTTTTTCGACGAATCTTTCCGAGATGAGTCGACTGTCATCTCAAGTATACATTTCAGTTCATGATTGGAAACCTCGACTTGTCCACTGGTTTGTGGGTGATAAGAGGTAGCGACACGGTATTTTACTCCGAATATGGTCAATAGAGCCTTAACCTGGTGATTGCAGAAATGAGATCTGCCATCACTGATAATAACTCTCGGAGTTCCGAAGCGAGTGAATATATTTTTCTTTAGAAAATTTACCACGACCTTAGCTTCGTTTGTTGGTAATGCAACAGCCTCCACCCATTTAGATACGTAGTCCACAGCTACAAGGATGTATTCATTAGAGAAGAATGATGGAAAGGGTCCCATGAAATCAATTCCCCAAACGTCGAAGATTTCAACTTCAAGGATGAAATTCATTGGCATTTCATTTCCTTTTGACATGTTTCCATGTCTTTGGCACCGGTCACACTTCGAGACAAGTGTATGTGCATCTTTGAACAGAGTGGGCCAATAGAATCACCTTGGGAATTTTTCTTTCTTGTTTTTGAACCCCCAAAATGTCCTCCATAGTGAGAGGAATGACATATTTCTAATACCTTCTCCATTTCTTCTTCCGGTATGCATCTCGGATGATTTGATCAGGTCTCGTCGAACAATAGAGGATCTTCCCGAGAATAGTATTTCAATTCGGAGAAGAATTTTTTCTTTTGATGATGGGAAAAATTTGGGTGAATTATTCCACTAACAAGGAAATTAACGATGTCAGCATACCATGGTGCATTTTGTTTTTCCTGAATATTAGAGATTTGGAACAGTTGTTCATCCGGAAATACTTCATTTATTTCCTTCTCTTGAGCATTGTTTTGGTCTAGTCTAGAGAGATGATCCGCCACTTTGTTTTCTGTTCCCTTTCTGTCTCTGATTTCTATGTCGTATTCTTGCATAAGTAGAACCCATCAGATTAGCCTTGACTTTGCATCTTGCTTTGTCATCAAATATTTCAAAGATGAATGATCAGTGTAGACAATGACCTTTGATCCCAATAAGTAGGATCGAAATTTATCAAAGGCATAAACCACTGCAATCATCTCTTTTTCAGTTGTTGTGTAGTTCAGCTGAGCATCATTCATAGTCCTGCTAGCATAATGGATCACATGCATCATTTTGTCCTTCTTCTGGCCCAGAACGGCCCCCATGGCATAATCACTTGCATCGCACATCAAAATGAATGGAATAGTCCAATCTGGAGAAATGATGATTGGAGCTGATGTAAGCTTATCCTTCAAAGTTGCAAAGGCCGCGTGGCATTCATTTGTGAAAAGGAATGGTGTATCTTTCTCAAGCAAAGAACAAAGAGGTTTTTCTATTTTTGAGAAATCTTTTATGAACCTCCGATAGAATCCTGCATGCCCGATAAAACTCCTTACTCCTTTCACCGAAATTGGTGGAGGAAGTTTTGCAATCACTTGGATCTTTGCCTCATCGACTTCAATTCCATGTTGTGAGATTCTATGGCCAAGTACGATTCCTTCCTGGACCATGAAGTGACATTTCTCTTAATTGAGAACTAGATTTGTGTCTTCACATCTTTCCAAGACCATGCCTAAGTGATTTAGGCATTTATCAAATGAATCTCCGAAAACCGAGAAATTGTCCATGAAAACTTCAATGAATTTTTCAACCATGTCTGAGAATATGGACATCATGAATCTCTGAAATGTGGCTGGAGCATTGCACAATCCGAATGGGATTCTTCTATAGGCAAATGTTCCATAAGGGCATGTGAATGTTGTTTTCTCTTGGTCTTCTGGGGCTATTACGATTTGGTTGTACCCTGAATAGCCGTCGGGAAAATAGTAGTAAGAATGTCCCGCCAATCTATCGAGCATTTGATCAATAAATGGGAGTGGAAAATGATCTTTTCTGGTCATTTTGTTGAGCTTCCTGTAATCAATGCACATTCTCCATCCTGTGATGGGTCGTGTTGGTATAAGTTCATTGTGCTCATTCTCTATGATTGTGATTCTACTCTTTTTGGACACCATATGTACAGGGCTCACCCATGGACTATCTGAGATTGGATAAATGATTCCTACGTCAAGTAATTTAAGAATCTCTGCCTTCACAATTTCCTTCATGTTTGGATTCAAACATCGTTGATGCTCAATTGAAGGTTTGCAGTCATCTTCCATCAAAATTTTGTGAGTGCATATAGAGGGGCTTATTCCTCTAATGTCCACAATAGTCCATCCAATTGCTCTTTTGTGATTCCTCAATACCCTTAGTAATTTCCCTTCTTCTAGTTCAGTCAATATGTTAGATATGATGACCGAAATGTAGAGGAAACGCCCAAGTAAGCGTATCTCAAATATGTGGGTAGAGGTTTGAGATCAAGTATTGGAGCTTCTTGTAAAGAAGGGAGGGGTTTAGCGGAGCTTGTCCCCAATTCTTCAAAATGTGAATGCCTTCTTAAGGGTGGTAGTGCGTCTAGATAGTTAACTATTTCGGGCAAGTGATATTCTTCTTCCATGATGGTTAGAGAATTTGCTATACATGTCTCAAGAGGATCTTTAGATAGAATTTTCTCTAAAGACTTGTTCACCATGGCTTCAATTGCGTTTATTCTTAGACAATACTCATCTGTGGAGGGTTGATTCAAAGTTTTTAGGACATCGAAGATGACATGTTCGTCTTCCACTCTGAGAATTAGCTTTCCTTCATAGACGTCAATAAGAGCACGTCCGATTGCGAGAAATGGTCGTCCCAAAATAATGGGAATATCCTGATCTTCTTCCATGTCAAGGATGATAAAATCTGCTGGAAATATGAATTTATCAACCTTGACGAGCACATCTTCTATTATCCCACGTGGATATTTGATTGACCGATCGGCTAATTGTAGTGAAACTGTTGTTGCTTTTGCTTCTCCCAAGTTCAATTTGTTGAAAATTGACGGGGCATCAAGTTGATACTTGCCCTAAATCACAAAGAGCTTTGCCAAAATTCACTTCACCAATTGTACGGGATTGTGAAATAGTTCCGGATCTTTTAGCTTGGGTGGCAACTTCTTTTGTAGTATTGCGCTACATTCCTCTGTTAGCATGTGATTTCGTATTCTTCAAGCCTTCGTTTGTTGGAAAGAATATCTTTCATAAATTTGGCATAGCTTGGCATTTGTGCTAGAGCATCGGCAAAAGGAATGTTGATGTGTAGCTTTTGAAAATTTCCAAGAATTTCCCGAATTGAGCATCGAGCTTGTGATTCTTCAACCGTTGAGGAAATGGGATAGGTGGAATATAAGATTTTGTAGCAATGGACCTTTTGAGATGAAGGTCACATGTAGATTCTTTTTCGATTCTTGATTTTGTTTATTTTTTGTTTTCGGATGATTTTCCATAGAAATTTGCAAACATGCGCTCCACTTCTTGTTGTTATAGCTTGGACATTTTACCTTGGATTTACCTCGGTATTGCTAGGTAACATGCCATGAGATCTTTCTGAAAGTATTTTGGCCATTTGGCCAACTTGTGTCTCCAGATTTTTAATTGAAGCATCATTGCGTTGTTGATACTTGATTGTTGTTATTAACTTCGTGATTGCTTCTTCCCATCCGGCTTCTTTTCTTGATGCGTTGGATTCAACACATTGTTGTTGTTTGCATAAGAAAAATTTGGATGATTTTGTACCACTGGATTGTATGTTGGCCGTAAGGATTGTATGCTTGCCTTTGGAAATTCTGAGCATACGCCACTTGTTCTGGTGGTGGTGACTGCTCCTGTTGCACTAAGGGACAGATAGTGCTGTTGTGAGTTGCTCCACAACTTTCACATGAAAAAGCTGAAACTTGTGGAGTTTGCACCGTCTTCATAGATTGAGGAGTTGAAAAAGACATTTCCTCGACTTTCTTTGATAGAGCTTCAATTTTTGCCAACATAAGTGAATAAGAATCCACTTCAAAAACACCATTTGGTTTCTTTTGGATATTTCTGTCTGGCTATCTTGCACTTTGTTCACTTATAACCTCAAAAAGATTATAAGCCTCTTTCATAGTTTTGTTGCCCAGTGAGCCATTTGATGATGAATCGACATTGGCTCGGCATGAAGGTAAAATTCCAGAATACAAGTAATTGACTTGTGCTCCCAAATTGAAACCATGGTTAGGACATTTTCGTAGCATATCTTTGTATCTCTCCCATGCTTCGTGGAAAGATTCTGAATCTTGTTGACGAAATGTAGAGATTTCGTATTTGAGTTTCACTACTTTTATTGGTGGAAAGTATTTAGTGGTGAATTTTTGGACAAATTCGGGGCTTCGTGGTGGCAAATTATCTAGCCACTCTCTTGCTCTGTCCTTCAAAGTGTGCACTAAAAGTCTCATTTTGATCGCCTCGTCATTTACATTTGGATATTTGAAATTTCCACAAATCTCCACAAAACGGTTAATATGGAGATATGGATTCTCGTCGGCTCTTCCATAGAATGAGTTGTTGTTGGAGAAGAGATTGATGACATCGGGGCGAATTTGAAAATTGTCCACTCCAAATGGTGGATAGATTACACTTGATTGAACGCTCAAAGATGGGGGGTTCATGAATTTCCCAAAGAGCTTGTTGTCTTCATCTATTTCCGGCACAATAGGATATTGTTGATGTTGAATGTTTTGAACATTAGGTATTCCCCCCACCGGAGGAATTCTTTCGTTATCATTTCCTTGGGGGAGACGTGGATTTAGTTCGTCCGCCATTGATGGTGAAGAAATAATATTTTTCTTTTGTTCTCTTCGCCTTCTTCTGAATGTGGCTTCAATCTCGGGATCTAGTGAAACTAAATCGCGATTGTACGTCCTTCGCATAGACAAGAGAATCTACAACAAAGAAAAAGTTGTATTTATAACAATAGTTAATAATGTAATTTTTTAAATATAACTTATACTTCCCCGGCAACGGTGCCAAAAACTTGACACGTTGTTAGTGTAACTATCGCAAGTGCACAATATCCTATCAAGTAGTAAAGTGGACTTTTTGAGTCTGGTTTATCGATCCCACAAGGAAGTTTGGTTATAATTTTAATTATACACTATTAGTCTATTTTTATAGATAATAAGATGAGTGAAACACACAATTAAAAAGTTTGGTTTAATAATTGCAAAGATAATGCAATAATAGTTCTAAACTTATAAGGAAATAATAGTAATAATAATAGATTGATTAATGATAAAATAAAATAGTTGGGATTACAAACTTAGTTCGTCATTAGTTATAAAAGATGTATAGGAGATCATAAGATGAATTTACTTATTATGTTGTGTAGATTCGATTTTCCTTAAAAAGACGGTTTCTCTTTCGAACTATAAAACGCCCCTTACATATTGAATCAATCCACTATATTTCTATGTTATTTGGCTTCAATACATAGCATTAGGATTTATAAAAATAACTCAAAGAATCATCTAAGGACTAGAGGTATATTTCTATCCCCTAGAACAACTTAGAGTGAAGATCATTTGATCTAATCAAACATATTTTCTTTCGAGACATATGAAGACCATAAATATCGTCATTTATTGGCCAAATAAATAAAGATTGTTAAAACAATGAAAATCACACACAATAATAAGTAATTCATAATAGATCTTTTATACAAACATAAATAACATGACTAACCTTGTTTATAATCCCAACTAAAGGTTACTTAGCCCATGAAGGGTTTATTATACATATTATAAGCTTGTGTGGTCATTATTAGTTGAATCAAGAGAAAGAATTGATCCTAACTCCCTTAGTAGATAAAGGAGATAGAAGCAATAAACTCTCTGAACAACATATGCTATACCACACTTACAAAAATCACTCAAGAACACAAGTGTGTTCTTCACACAAAAAGAAAAGTTTACAAAAAATGGAAAATTATAAGATGAATGATGAATGATGAAGGATCTAAGGGGTCTATTTATACACCTAAAGTCATCTAATAGCTCCAAAACTCCAGCATTATTACAATAGATCGCATCAATGTCAGCCATCCCCTCACAAAAAGTATAAAAAATTAGACAAATCATAACAATCTATCAAGAGTTACGGCCGTAACATTAAGGAGTTACGGCCGTAACTTGGATGACTTACGGCCATAACATTCTGTAGTTATGGCCGTAACTTGGCTTCATAAATTTGTTCACTGGTTGCTTTGAGAGTTACGTTTTCAGCCCAGAATTTCTCAGACTTTGCGTTTTTGCCCCAAATCTTCTTCGGATGATAACTTTTGATATATAACTCTGATTTTGAATCCGGAAAGACTGCCGAATTTGTCTCGGAAAGCCCTACAACATGAATATATCAAAATTCAACAAAGAGAATATTTAATAAACATGTTATTTCTTGAGTAAATCAGTTATTTAATCCGATCATCATCCGATAAAAATAAAATAAAATAAACTAATTAATTAAAAGCAAAAAACGAGTAGACTAGCTCAATTTATGGGTGAATTTTATCGATACAAACCATGGATAAGTGTACAAAACTGACACTTATCAAGAAGGTTGGGGAACTCGTCCTCAAAATGATATCTATGATCGAGAGATTGGAGCTCTTGACTTTAAAATGGATACTTCTCTCTAAACCGACCTTATCCTACAGTCTCTCCCTGATTCCTTCTCACAATTTGTTATGAACTTCAACTGCAATGAGATTGCACGTAATTTAGCTGGGCTAATGAACAAACTTGTGACCGCTCAGTCTCAGATGAAGACTCCGCGGATGAAGGAGTCTGCTCTTGTGATTTCTTCTGGACCTCAGAGGTCTAAAAACAATAAGAAAAAGACTAAGAAGCAGACTAGACCACATGTCAAGGATGTTGGAATGGAATCGGGATAATGGGCCGTTGTGCGAAAGCGAATTAAAAGTGCGGAAATAAATGGCACAAGGATTTATAGAGGTTCGGCTATAAACAAAGCCTACGTCCTCTCTCGGTATCTTTTTCTATAGGATAAAGATAAAACCTCCACACCTCTCTTCTATCGGTCGAGGGATAACCGTTACAATCACGTCTTCTATTGGTCCGTGATAAACCACTCGTACTTGTCTATGTGTCGGTCTAAGTTAAATCGTTTTCCTTTTCTATCGGACAAGGAATCAACCGCTCTACCTTTCTATGGGTACTAGATAAACCTCACTAAGATAGCGATTGTGATTCTAACAATGTCGGATCCTTGATCCTAATAACACCGAATCCAGTCGTATCTTTTCTTTTACCTCTCGTTTATGTGTCGAATGTATAAACACTCAAACTAACAATATAAGCTCAATATTACAACAACAATAGAATGTATATCAATCTATGATCAATGTATCGTTTGCTTGAAGTTGTTGTTATGAATCAATACCATAGGAATGGTATTTATAGGCTCCAAAGCCTCAACTAGCCGTTAGCTCTCTGTGCCTTCATTACGGCCGCTATCAGCATATCATTACGGCCGTTAGCCATCTAACGTACGTTATATCATATATGTTACATACGTTCACAACTCCCAGTTTCAGTCTAGTGGCCTCTGTCTTGAACTTTACGTACGTTAGCAATTGTCCATTACGTACGTTATACATTGTAAACATATCCGTTGCTTGCTGACCTATGGCATGACATCATCTCCAACGTTCATCTCGTTTGAACTCAGAATCACTTGGTTACGTACGTTATGCATCTAGGGTTACGTATGTTAGCCTTAACATCTTACGTATATTATGATCATTTTGTTCCGTATGTTATAGTGTTCTGTCCAGTTTTTTGCTTCTTCAATTCCTTCGATGATTGCTTCGCCTCTTTGTTGTTTGTTTTGTGTAACAACTTTAATCATCAAAACACTATTAAACATGTATGGAACAAAATGTTCCAACAAAGGACTTCAAGGGAAAGGGCAAGGTCCCGATGGTTCCAAAGAACAAGAAGAAGAAGGATGCTTGTCTCAAGTGCGGTGAGCTGGGCCACTGGGCTAGAGACTGTCCGATACTTCATGGCACTTCAGGTACAGAACTTTTAGTTTTGGAAACAAATTATTCTGCTACTGTGTTTTCTACTTCTGAATCTTGGATTAAGTGCTAGTTCTCATATTTGTACCGTGAATCAGGATCTGGAACAAAGTAGGAAGCTTGGAGATGGAGAAGTTATGATCACAGTTGGAAGCAGGCATAGTGTCGAGGCGACCGACATAGGATCACTTCTTTTGGGTTTAGAATCCGGCTTTGTTTTGACTTTAGAAGATGTACTTGTTTTTGCCTAAGGGGAACAAAAATATTATATCCATTCCGGTCATGGACCGAAAAGGCTTTTCGTTTTTCATTGGTGCTGGTTCCTGCAAAAATTTTCAGAACTAAACTAGTGGGTACTGTTACATTGTTAAATGGATTGTATCATCTGAATCTCAGCAACAAAGTAGTTGTGAATACTATGACCAGAAAACGTGGTAGGGATGAAACCAAACAAGTTTTGAAATGGCATCTTAGACTTGGTCATGTTGGTCAGACCAAGGTTTACAAAATGGAAAAAGATGGACTTATGGGTCCATTGGGATCGGATCCATTTCCTACTTGTGAATCTTGCCTTAAAGGCAAAATGACTAAGTCCCCCTTCATAGGGACTTTTGAAAGAGCCGCTGATAAACTGGGATTAATCCATACCGACGTATGTGGTGCTTTAGAAGCAGCACGTGACGGATATCAATATTCCATTATGTTTACAGATGATCATACTAGGTATGGTTATGTATACTTAATGAAACATAAATCCAAGGCCTTTGAGAAATTACAGGAATTCAAGACCCTAGTCGAGAAACAAACTGGTAATCATATCAAAGCACTTCGGTCGGACCGAGGTGGCGAGTATATGAGTACGGAGTTTGACGAGTTCCTTAAGGAACATGGAATAGTTTCACAACTAACACCTCCAGGTACTCCTCAGTTAAATGGTGTGTCAGAAAGAAGGAACCGGACCTTGTTGAACATGGTCCGTTCCATGCTGGGCTATAGTGACTTACCGATTTACCTGTAGGGGTATGCACTCCTGACTGCCGCTTACATCTTGAACAGATGTCCTTTCAAATCTATTCCTAAAACTCCACATGAGATGTGGGAGGACAGGAAACCAAGTCTTAATCATATTAGGATTTGGGGATGTCTCACCTATGTCAATAAGACTAAGGTGGAGAAGTTGGAAGCAAGGTCCGCGAAGGGACATTTCATTGGGTTCCCGTCTGGGACGATGGGGTATCTATTCTACATGCCCGAAGATCGAAAGATCATTGTTGCTTTACAAGCACACTTCCTGGAAGATGAGTTCATTCAGGAAGGCGGAGCAGGTAGATGTATTTCTTTAGAAGAATACAATGAAACTCCTCGGGAGACACCTGTGCAAGAAACTGGAACCAAACCTTCTGAAACACAAGTACAACCACCTCGTAGGTCTAGTAGGGTGTCTCATTTACCTGAGAGGTATGGGCTTGTGCACTTGGAGGAGTTGGGTCTCCATGAGGTTCCAAGTGATAGCCAAGAGACCGACCCAACGACCTATGACCTAGCGATGGTGGATGTAGACTCCACAAAATGGCGTGAAGCTATGGAAGATGAGATAGACTCGATGCATGTCAATCAAGTCTGGACTCTAGTAGACCACCCCAAGGGCATAATGCCTATTGGGAATAAGTGGATCTACAAGAGAAAGACTGATGGTGATGACAAGGTTGACGCCTATAAGGCCAGGCTTGTGGCAAAGGGTTATACCCAGAAAGAAGGGATCGACTACCACGATACCTTCTCGCCCGTAGCTATGATCAAGTCTATTCACATGATGTTTGCTATAGCTGCCTACCACGATTATGAGATATGGCAAATGGACGTGTTGTGCGGCGATTAATTCGCCACGATAGGCGATCGGCGACCTCCCAGAAAAGTCAACCATGGAAGACAAACTCCAGACAAACGCCTAGAGTTCGGCACAATGCGGCGATCGTCTTTTTGGTACCCAGCGATCGTCTTTTGTTATCTGACGATCGTCTTTCGTGTACGGACCAGAGGCGATCGTCTCATGCCACGTGGGGATCCAGCATCCGTCAAAGTCGTCGAAGACCGAATCTTGAACGATGGCCCACCCACGGATCTTCATAGGATACCGACAGATAGGATCATTGACCCCAGCCTGTCACCTACCGCACCTCAGAGCAAGGCCGCCGAAAGGTGCAGTGGGCCCTCCTTAGGCAATGACTCGCAACACGTGCGCTTCCTATTGGTTCACCGGTGGCCTCAGCGCAACCTCGGACCTCAAGGGAGCAGGCCCACGTGGCGGGACGATCGGCCGTTTAATTTAATATATAAAACGGCGATAGCCCGCGATCGCCTGAGGGATCCCAACTACCTTGTCCCCTATAAATAGAGGACTCACTGTTGCGGCCAAGGGAGAGGCGAATCCACTACGAATTAAGTGCAAAATACACACCAAAGAGAGAATAAAAGGCTCCTTTGGCAAACACTAACACATTCATAGTGATATTCATATACATTCATCATATATCCCAAGCAAGAACTCACAGATTCATCTATCTGGTTCTTCCGGCAATCTACACGCTCTAAAGCCTAGATAACTAGAAGTCTTTACACTCCTTGTATTAGATTCTAACATTAATATTTGTACTCGACAGTATATTTATTAATAACATCTCGCGAGAGCATTCAAGCCCGGGATTAACAACCCCGGCAAATCTTGTGTTATCTATTTTCTCACGGAAGTGTTCTCGCATTTGTTTGTTACTCGATCATTCCAGCAATACTATCTCCGGATAATATTTTGGGTAACAACAATTGGCGCTAGAAGGAGGGCGTTCTAAACCTTCATTTTTATTCCTACCGTCTCGAAGAACACTCACTGTTCTCCGGACATATACTTGAAGAAACACTCACTGTTCTTCAATAGAAAAACCTTCACAAAATGACATCAGCAACAATCTCCAAGAGGGCCACCCTGAGATCTGCCGGAAATCTTATTCCGGCGAGGACCGAATCCCAGCCCACGGCGGAAGGCGACCGTGGCGACGCTAGGCTCTCACTCCCGCCCCTGAGGGACGGTTCTAGCCTCTCACTCGATCAGTTCCAGACATCGGAACAGATTGAGGAGGCTATATCCATCCTCAGGCAGCGAAGAGGCCACGATACGCCCACCATCACCCCGTCGGCTAACGCCGGCAAGCAAGCGGAAGCTCAAGGGGATCTATGTTGAGAAATCGGCGAAAGCCCGAACCGCGAGGAAGGCTCTCGTAAGGCGGGGCGATTCCGTCTTGGCCGCCTAGGGAGCGATCCCTCATGGCGACACAGGCACTCGAGGCCCAGTAGAGACATCGGTATCTGAATCCTTTACCGGGAGTTCGGCATATCCGACTCCCGAGACAGAGCCAGGTCAGCGAGCCCTGCTCGCCCGAAGGAACCCTCTGGCGGGGAGATCGTCATTCACCACGGAGCTAGGGGATCGGTGCACGATCGCCTTGGCTCGCGTCAAAGCTTGATCGGCGGCGGTCGAGCAACGGCGATCGCCGCTATGCAACGCCTTGACTCGGCGAGATGAAGACGCTCTAGAAATTGGGGCAAATGCCGGGAGACCGATCGGCAGGCTAAATGAGCCACTCGCGGTCGGTCGAGATCGCCCGATCCAATCAACGATCAATCCCCCACAAACACCTCTATATGAGGAGAACGGATCCGGAACCCACTTAAGCAAATTCCGGATCTACATGACTGGATGCGGAGCTTCATATGCGACGAAATGTCGTATGTTCCCGTTAACTCTGGGCGATATCGCCCACAGGTGGTACACCTTACTACCATCTCGCTCAATCAATTGCTTTGAGAAGCTGGCGAACGACTTCACGTCGTACTTCGCCGCCAAAGTCGCTCGCCGGAAGGTCCCCACCGCATGATGAAAATCGGGCGGGAAAGGACGAATCGGATGAGGATTACATCGGCCGGGTGGGCGAGATAGTCCTCACCGGTGAGCCCGTCGTGGCGAGATTGCTCACCACGCGATCTGAGCAGATTCCACGGACGCTCGCCCATGTTCGAGCACCTCACAAAGGATTTTCCTCCGACTATCTGACGTTCGCGTCGAGCCGCCGATTATCTGGCCGGGCGAAGATGCTCTCACTCCGCTTGGACGAGGGACGGTCAGAAGAAGGAAAAGCACCTTCCCATGTCCAGAAGAAGGCGGTCGCCAAGCCCAGAAAGGCGGTCGCCAAGCCGCTGCGAATTCAAAGCCTTCGAGGATGTAGAGGTCCACCTTCTTCACAACCTCAACTTATCTCGGCCCACATCTTCAACGCGATCAAGGGTCGCGAGTGGCTTTCAAGCCAAAGCGATAAGGGACCACGGTCACCTAGGCCGTAGCAAATTCTGTGCCTATCATAAGAGTCCGGCCACAACACTAGCCAATGCCGCGACCTCCTCGAGACGGCTCTGCGGCTGTTTGAGGAAGGCAAAGCTGGACAATTTGATCACCCGGCCCGAGAACCCGGGGCGGAAAGAGCCGGACGGCGCGACCGCCGACCGAGCGCGAGCATTCCTCCCAACCCGCTCGCCTGGATAGAGCCTGAGCCGGAGTCCTCTCATGAGTCGATCCCTCCGATCCACCCTGGTGGTCGGATCAACATGCTCCAAGCGGGAGGTGGGAGCCTCGGGGCCTTTCCCGGTTTCCACCTGTCAAGCGAGAAAGCCGAGTGAGGGCTTTCGCGAAGTCCATGTTGTAGTACCTCGGAGCCGACCATCGCTAGAGACGCGCTCATCACCTTTTCCAACAAGGACGGGGAGGAGTGCAATGTCCCAAAGAGGATGCACTAGTAATCTCGCGTGCATCCTTGGGAAGACGATCGATCGCGTGTTGGTCGACAATGGGAGTTTTTGCAACATCATATTCAAATCCGCCCTAGACCAACTCGGCAACCTAATCAAATTCATCAAGCCTTTCGACACCGTGCTCCAAGGGTTCGGCGACAACACGATCGAGCTACGGGAGGATCAAGCTCTCCGTTGAGCTAGTATGCTTTTATGATCCCAAGGTTAGGATTACTAGGAACCTAAGCTTTGTAATCATAGATAGGCACAGCATCTATAATGGGTTCCTAGGTCGCCCCTTTTTAGAAACCTTTGAGGCGGTCGCCTCATCTTTCTTTTACTGTATCAAATTCCCCACTGCCGATGGGACGGTCGGTACTGTAAAAGGAGATCAGCTAATGGCAAAGAGATGTTTGAATTACTCCTATTTTGTTATTTCTTTCATTACTTCCCATACTATATGTAACATTGAAGCGACCGACGATCAACCCATGGAGATCGAAGAGCCTAACACTTCGTACCAACCCGACTCAGGGGACGCCATCTCTCATCAATTGACGGACGACATCGAGCCAAGGATCGGTTTCGAGCCAAGCCTCGACATAGATCCTAGGATCGAGTCCGGAGATCGTACCAAACGAGAGGCGACCGTTCCTGTCGAAGAGTTGGAAAGTATTACGATGGATCCGGATCATCCAGAACGGGAAGTACAGATCGGCGCAAGCATCGACCACGAATTAAAGGGAGATCTGATCAACTTGCTATGTAGGAACATCGGAGTCTTTGCCTGGTCGCATCAAGATATGGTTGGCATAAGTCCGGAACACGCTTGCCATTATCTGAAGATCGGCCAAGGCGATGAAGCACATTCACCGAAGCGTAGGAAGTTCGGTCCCGAGAAATACGCGGCGCTCGACATAGAAGTCCGAAGTTACTCAACAACAAATTGATCGGAGTAGCCACGGGCGAACCACGGTGGGTCGCCAGCGGTGCTCGTCAAAAAGCCAATCGCTCTGGAGATTATGCATTGACTTCACCGACCTCAATGCGGCATGTCCAAAAGATCACTTCCGATGCCTCATATCGATCACAGTCGATAGCACGGCGGAGTTGCAAAATGATGTCGTTTATGGATGCCTTCGCGGATATCATCAAATCCCAATGGCGGAGGAAGACATAAAACACATCTTTCCACACGAGAAAAGACATATACTTTTGGGTCGAATGTCGTTCGGCTTGAAAAAGCGAGGCGACCTACCGGCGATTAGTCAGCGGGATGTTCGCCGATCAGATCGGCAAGACCATGGAGGTCTACATTGACGATATCGTAGTCAAAAGCCTCAAGAAGGAAGATCACCTTAACGATCTCGCCGAGACGTTCGCCATCCTTGAGAAGTTTAACATGAAGCTGAACCCCAAGAAATGCAACTTCGGGGTGGGCTCAGGAAGTTCTGGGGCACATAGTGAGCCAAAGGGGGATCGAGGCGAACCCCACCAAGATACAGGCGATCCTTGACATGCAGGAACCGCGAAACATCAAGCAGGTGCAACGCCTCACAGGTTGTCTAGCCGCCCTCAACCGTTTCATATCAAGGCTCGGCGATAAAAGCAAGCCTTTCTTCACTACCATCAAGAACAAGAAGTTCGCGTGGACGAAAGAAAGCCAGGTAGCATTCGCCAAAATAAAGGAATATCTATCTAACCCCCAGATCCTGGCAAAGCCGATCCCCGATGAAAAATTATTCCTTTACTTGGCGGCCTCAGAGGTCGCGCTGAGTGCCGTTCTGGTGCGAGCAGATGGGCAAGCCCACTTGCCGATCTACTATGTTAGCCAGGCGCTCCACGATGCTGAGACACGTTATACACCATTGGAGAAGATCGCCTATGCCCTTGTCATGAGTGTACGTAAGCTGAGGGCTTACTTCTTCGATCACCAAGTGGAGGTCCTAACAACTCTACCTCTAAGACAAGTCACCCGACCAGGACACCAACGGCGACTCCTCAAGTGGTCGGCCGGAGATCGCCCAATACGGTATCACTTACGCTCCTCGCACGGCGATCAAAGGCCAAGCTGCGGCGGACTTCGTGGTGGAATTAACGTTCCCTCACACGGTCAGGCCAGTCGGCCGACTGCTGAAATTATACGTGGATGGCTCATCGACCAATGCGAGAGCAGGGGCAGGGATTGTCCTCATTAGCCCCGACGGTCAGAGTTTCACAAATGCTGTGCGTTTCGGTTTTCGTGCGACCAACAATGAAGCTGAATACGAAGCTTTGGTAGGCGGGCTTGATCTAGCCCTTGCCTTGGATGTTCGTCGCCTCCATATCTTCATGGACTCCCTTTTGGTCGTAAACCAAGTCAAGGGAGAATATGAGGCACGCGGCGAACAGATGGTCAAATACCAAGAGCTGGTCGCCGAAATGTGCACAAAATTTGAAGAAGTGCTAATCGAACAAGTCCCGAGAGAGCATAATTCCCAGGCCGATGCTCTTTCCAAGCTAGCATCATCAGATGGGGCAGCCGACTTCTCAAATATCCAAATCACAAAGTCAACAAGGCCGGCGATCGACAGAAATCTGGTTACCACGGTCGCCACTGCCGAGGAGAATTGGATGACTCTGTTCGTCAAATACTTAAAGGATGGAACGGTCCCGGACGACCGTGTTAAAGCTCGCCAACTCCAGCTTCGTGCGACCAGGTATACCCTATTGGACGATCGGCTTTACAAGCGAGCCTTCGGCCTTCCCCTCCTCAAGTGTATTACACCGGAGGAAGGTCGGCTCGTTTTAGCTGAGATCCATGACGGGATTTGCGGAAACCACGCGGGCGGGCGAGCCCTCATCCATAAGACAACCAGACAAGGATTTTTCTGGCCATCACTTCGGAAAGATGCGATCGCTTATGCCAGATCGTGTCATAGATGTCAGATAATGGGCCCCAACATTAAACTATCACCCGAGCAGCTCACCTAAATGTATAGCCCTTGGCCATTTGCGCAATGGGGCATCGACCTTATAGGTCCCTTGCCGACGGCTCCAGGGGGCTGTAAGTTCGCCATCGTAGGGGTCGATTATTTCACCAAATGGGCTGAGGCCGAACCGCTCAACAAGATCGGCCAAGAGCAAGTGATCAAGTTTATATGGAAAAACATCGTATGCCGATTCGGTCTGCCCCAGGCCATCATCTCCGACAACGGGAAACAGTTCGACGGCTTAGAAGTCATGCAATTCTGTGAAAAGTGGGGAATCAAAAGGTTATTCTCAGCGCCCTATCACCCTCAGACGAACGGGCAGGCAGAGGCAGTGAATAAGATCCTCAAACACACGATCAAAGCACGACTCGAATCCAGGCAAGGACGATGGGCGAGCGAGCTCCCAGACATTTTGTGGTCCTACCGAACGACGACCCGCAATTCAACCGGCGAAACCCCATTCGCCCTTGCCTTCGGAACGGAAGCGGTGATTCCTTCAGAGATCGCCGTCCTCAGCCACCGAACCGAACAGGAGATGACGACCGAAAACGATATAGCCCAACGAATCGACCTAGACATGCTCGAAGAAAGACGGATGACCTCAGAAATGAAGAACACAATCCACAAAAGGAGAGCCGAGAAGTTCTTCAATTCAAAGGTCAGAGAAAGAAGATTTCAAGTGGGCGATCTCGTCCTTAAGAAGATCCAAACCCACACAGGCGTTTTTGGTCCGAACTGGGAGGGACCTTTCAGAGTATCCAAATGGCTAACCAAAGGAGCCTACGAACTGGAACATCCTGACGGTACTCCGGACCAATATCCCTGGAACGCCGTGCATCTGAAAAAATACTATCAGTGATAAATTTGTATTCGATTTCAATGATGTACAAGGAATATAATGAGATTTTTTCCTATCCCATCTATTATGGCGATCGCCCCACCAGGCATATCGCATATCGCCGACGATCGCTGATCACGACGATCCTAGGTAAAATTAATGCAGCCATGGTCCTGGAGGTCGATGGAACCGACAGCTTCGCCCATGCAAGGTTCCTTTGGGCTGAGATCGTCCGCCCTTCGTTTAAATACGAGGCCGACGTAGCCGAAGGACCCTCCAAAATAATCAGTAGGCACGATCGCACGTCCTCAAGGTACATCTAACATGGTGAACCCGAACAATGCGACGTGCCGCTACCCCCATCTCAACGTACACCGTCGAGGATCGCCATCTTCATGGCGGGCCGAGGTGGAAGCAGAGCTGACAAGCCGCGGACGTGGTGTCGAATAAGCCGACAACACTCCGCGCAAGGACTCCTCCAGACCGAGATCGCCCGCCTTTCGTTTTAACACAAGGCAGGCGTAGCCTAACGGAGGACCCTCACAAAAAGTGAGTCGCGGGATACACAATATCCCTCGCACACGAAGACACGATTGGGGAGATCGGTCCATCGAACACCCCAACCACACATGACTCTTCAGAATCGGCAAAATGAAGATAGCTCGCCAGACAGACTAGTCTTTGTTCTCTTACTTACAATAAGTGAACAAAAACAAGGGGGCAGGGATAGGTCGAGCTAATCTCAAATACGATCGGCTTCGCTCAAAAACATGCAGGACGATCGGGGTCGTCCGACGAAAATTACAAGTAAGAATTCCGATTCAAAACATGTCAATGCTTTCAACACTCAGACAATTGGCCGGACGAACAAAAAGTCGAAAGCAAATATACACGTACTCGTGAAAATTGCACGCAAACAATCAAAGGCGATCGCATGTAATACATTACGAAGTATGAAAAAAAGGAGTATTTTATTCATAACACAAGCTTCATACATTTCGAGGCCCGAAGGCATTACAACAAAAAGTACAAGTTATGAAGGAAAAACAAAAATGCCTCTCAAGGCCCCGCCTGCTGGTCTTCGCCCTCGGGTTGCGGATCGGCTTCGGCCTCGGGATAAATGAGTTTTCCCGTATACCAACTCAAGTCAATCCCGAAGTCGGCTAAGTCAAGGATCGGCAGGGAGAACTCCGGGTGCAGAGGATTCGCGAGTGCGTAGGATTTGAAGCTCTCCATCAAGGGACCGATCTCGATCCCTCCCTTCTTTGCGGCTCGAAGAGCGTCAGCAAAGGCCAAGTAGTAGGCGAACTCGCCGGCGAGCGCCAAACTTTGGTAGGGATCAGTCTCGATCGCCTTCAGTTGGCCCTTCAACTCCACGGCCGTTTTCTCAGCCTCTGCCATCTCGGCAACCTTGGCGGCATTCTCACAGCGGGCCTTCTCCAGCCCTTTCCTAGCCACGTCCAGCTCACTGCTGAGCCGATCGACCATCGCCTTCAATCCGGCCGCCTCCTCCTGCGACGCCGCGAGCTTCTGGCGAGTTTCTTTCTCCTCATCACGGGACCGATCGGCAGCCTCCTTGGAGCGGCTCAGCTCCTGCATCAATCGATCCACGTCCTGCTTAGCCCTTTTGGCCGTCTCCTCATACTCTTTCTCCATAGACCGGATCCGGTTAGCATCCTCGATATTTTTGTTCCGGGCGGCCTGGAGGTCGCGATGGAGATGAGCAGTGGAGGGTCGCCCCTCAAAATCCCTAGCGGCTTGGACGGCCATCGTCGCCGTCTGAAGAGCCAGGGCAACGGTCGCCTGCATGGCGTCTCCAGATCGCCGACGATCGATCGCATCGAGATCGGTCGTCCAAGCCTTGGGCAGAGAGTTGATAGCCTAGCGACCGTAAGCAGGGACTTCGAGAGAATTTTGCGGAGCCTTGCTCGACAGAAAGTCCAGCACCATGGGGGCAACGTCCGGGTCGGCGAGACGAACCCTGCAGCGCAAACCAAGGAAACCAAAGGAGTTAGCATAAACCTTACTCAGAACGCCTAGCTCGGAAGGTTCAAACCATTCTCACCTGTTGACCAGCTCTGGATCACGGCCAAAAAAGGGCTTTCCCCGAGGAGTCTCGGCGTCAGCGATCGCCGTCCTTTTCAAAAAGCCGGCAGATGTCCTGGAGCTTGATACCGATGGCCTGGGACCAGACCCCTCCATCATCGGAACGGAAGAAACGGGGGGAGCGGCGATCGGCGGCTCCAAAATAGCTAAATCCGCCTCAGCCGACGGAAGGGACTCTTCCGGCCTCCGCCTCTTGCGGCTGGCCCATTCCTCTTCCTGGACCACCGGCTCGGCGACCGGCACCGCAGCGGGCTTCACCACAGGGGCAGGGCGAGACGACGTCGCGGCAACGCAACCCGTTTTCTTTCCCAGATGAAAGCGATCGATAAAACCGGGATTAGACATGGCAATCTCTTGCGGTAGCTCGGCGATACGGGGAAAATAAATCTCTTCCAAAGAAGAAATTCAAACAAGTTAGACACTTACTTAGTCATGGCGACCTCTTGGAGACGATCGCCTCGCAGAAGAGAGTAGATGAAAAGTCATACTAGGGGGCTTCAAGTGGCGAGGGAAGCGAAACAGTCGAGCTCCCAATCGGTGAGATTCGTGGCTGACTGACTGAACGTCTTTATAGGAAACCAGCAATGCGTGGATCCGCTCCCAGACGATCGAGAAATCAAAGGGGAGATCATCGATCGATGGAACAAGGGATCTTGCAAAAAGGGAAATAAATTAGATCAGTCCAAGGAGTATCCAAATAAAGGGAGAATGTAAACCCTTACTTGGATTCCTCTCCCGAAAATTGGTAGGGATATCCAACTCCTCCTCCGGCAGTTCGCTCGATGCCGACCTCCACGCACCACCAACCCAGCACCACTTTTTCAGGTCGCCCCGAGTCTTGCTCGGCACCCCAATAACCACCCTACCCTGGCGACCTTGGATATGGTAACCGCCGATCGATCCCTTCTGCACAGTCAGCTTAAAGAGATAATTCATCTCCGGTATGAAAGGAAAGCGAAACAAAGCTGACCGAACAAAGTCAATGTCTTGATAATCTGCAACGGGCGTTCGACGTCAATCAAGAGGCGCCAAATTCCGTGCAATCGGCGATCTGAAGCAATGACGGCAAGGGAAACCGCAATCCGGCAGCCAGGGTCATTTCGTTGATGGCGACCATACCCTCGGGAGGCTGGTCGGCACGTTCGTTCTCGGAGGGCACGTGCAATGACACATCAGATGGGATATGATATTTGTCCCTCCAGCGGGTCATGTCCTTCCAGGTCGCCGAACTCCGAATCTGACCAAGAGTCCATTCTGACGGCTCAACAGCCCGAAACTCCGTCCGCTTCACATGTACGTAGGGATGAGCGGCGGAGTAAGCTTCGAAATCAAACTCCGGACAGGGCCCGGCTATCCCCTCCATAAGTCTAGCAAAGGTCGTATAGACGGGGCCGGGGACGCTATCTTTTTCCCAAGACAAACGCATCAGTTCGTCTCCCTCCAACGGCGAGCCCCCCTGCTCCGCCGTCGCCGCCGTCCTCGCCACCTCGGCCTCGTTGAAAAGTTCTTCGAGTTCTTCGGGTGCAATCCCCGCTCGAATAGCTTCAGCGGCTGTCTCCATATCCACTCTAACGGGAACCTCCTCCCGTTCGGGCAGCATGCGGCGTGAAGAACTTCCGGTCTCGAAGGTTTTTGATCCTCCCGACATATTAGAAAATAAAGAGAGGAAGAAGGTTAATTTTTTCTTACCTAGAAAAAAGAAGGAGATCGGCACACAAAAGCTCCAGAAATTTCTGCAGAAATTCGGCTATGGATACTAAGGGCGCGTAAAAAGTGAAGGAGAAGAAGCCCTCCCCTTTTATAGATGGAGACGAGGGCCTAAGTGCAAATAGGAGAAACCTCGGGGGCTGAATCGCAACCGACACGTGGGGACGCATTAAATGCGGCCCTCGAATCCTGCATACGCGTCTTTTCGAGGGCATGCCAGCCGACAGGTCTGACAAACCGTCGGATTCCCCAATGGCACGACGCGTGTCGACCACTTTTGGAAGGCCCGCCTTCTTTTCCCGCTGCTCCCGACGCGAAAGAAGGTCGTCCATATTTGAATTCAGATCGGCTGGTCGTTTAAACATCGGCGATCGCCAACAGTGCCACCTCACCCCGTGTTTTCAACATCGAGGCGAGCTGGGGGGCAATTGTTGTGCGGCGATTAATTCGCCACGATAGGCGATCGGCGACCTCCCAGAAAAGTCAACCATGGAAGACAAACTCCGGACAAACGCCTAGAGTTCGGCACAATGCGGCGATCGTCTTTTTGGTACCCAGCGATCGTCTTTTGTTATCTGACGATCGTCTTTTGTGTACGGACCAGAGGCGATCGTCTCATGCCACGTGGGGATCCAGCATCCGTCAAAGTCGTCGAAGACCGAATCTTGAACGATGGCCCACCCACGGATCTTCATAGGATACCGACAGATAGGATCATTGACCCCAGCCTGTCACCTACCGCACCTACCGACAAGGCTGCCGAAAGGTACGAAGTGGGCCCTCCTTAGACAGCGACTCGCAACACGTGCTGGCTTCCTATTGGTTCACCCAGCTGGCCTCCAACTGCAACCTCGGGCCTCAAGGGAACAGGCCCACGTGATGGGACGATGGCCGTTTATTTTAATATAGAAAACGGCGATCGCCCGCGATCGCCTGAGGGATCCCAACTACCTTGTCCCCTATAAATAGAGGAATCACTGTTGCGGCCAAGGGAGAGGCGAATCCACTATGAATTAAGTGCAAAATACACACCAAAGAGAGAATAAAAGGCTTCTTTGGCAAACACTAACACATTCATAGTGATATTCATACACATTCATCATATATCCCAAGCAAGAACTCACAGATTCATCTATCTGGTTCTTCCGGCAATCTATGCGCTCTAAAGCCTAGATAAATAGAAGTCTTTACACTCCTTGTATTAGATTCTAACATTAATATTTGTACTCGACAGTATATTTATTAATAACATCTCGCGAGAGCATTCAAGCCCGGGATTAACAACCCCGACAAATCTTGTGTTATCTATTTTCTCACGGAAGTGTTCTCGCATTTGTTTGTTACTCGATCATTCCAGCAATACTATCTCCGGATAATATTTTGGGTAACAACAGGACGTAAAGACGACTTTCCTTAATGGATTCCTCGAGGAGGAAATCTATATGGAGCAGCCTAAAGGCTTTGTGTCTGAAGTCAATATTCAGAAAGTGTGCAAGCTTCAGCATTCCATTTATGGACTGAAGCAAGCGTCGCGTAGTTGGAACCTTCATTTTGACGAGGCGGTCAAAGAGTTTGACTTCGTGCAAAATGAAGAGGAACCTTGTGTATACAAGAGGGTTAGTGGGAGCAAGATCGCATTCTTAGTACTATATGTGCATGACATTCTACTAATAGGAAATGA
The DNA here is from genome assembly GCA_033398695.1 of Orobanche coerulescens. NCBI lineage: Eukaryota > Viridiplantae > Streptophyta > Magnoliopsida > Lamiales > Orobanchaceae > Orobanche > Orobanche coerulescens. The sequence continues at coordinate 15,032,504 of CM065801.1, forward strand.
TGTGGAAATGCTCAGTTCTGTGAAAGCTTGGCTTTCGAGTAATTTCTCCATGAAAGACTTGGGAGAAGCAACCTATATTCTTGGAATTCGGCTCTACCGGGATAGAGCGAAGAGAACAATAGGTCTTTCTCAAGCCCTCTATATAGATAAAATCTTAAAGAGGGTTCCTACCGATGCGACATGGAATAAAACTCTCCTTGAAGATGTGTCCTCAAAGTGAGGAACAACGAAAGAAAATGACTAATATACCATATGCTTCGGCCGTGGGTAGCCTTATGTATGCTATGTTTGTACGAGACCTGACATTGTGCATGCTGTAAGCGTGGTGAGTAGGTTTCAGGCAAACCGGGTAGGAACATTGAATTTCAGTAAGAACGTTCTCAAGTACATAAGAAGGACTAGAGATATGGTTCTGATGTATGGCGGTGGAGAATTGGATGTGGTGGGATTCACTGATTCGGACTTCCAAGGATCTGGCTACATATTTACTCTTAATGGAGGAGCAGTATCTTGGAGTAGCGCCAAGCAAAGCACGACTGTTGATTCCACCTGTCAGGCTGAGTATCAAGCAGCCTCGGAGGCTTCCAAGGAAGGGTTCTAGATTAAGAAGTTTCTGGGAGAACTTCAAGTGATACCATGTGCTGAGCTTCCTGTTCATTGTCTGCGACAATGACCGAGTACAGCACAGGCTAAGGAGCCGAGGTTTCACAACAGCACCAAACATATTGAGAGGAAGTATCATCTCGTAAGAGAATTTATTCGCAAGGGATATATTGTGCTGCACAGAGTAGACTCGGCCGACAACATCGTTGATCCACTGACCAAGCCACTTTCTCATACTAGCTTGGAGCGTCATCTGGAGAACATGGGTATTAGATACCATAGTGTGTGGCATTGAGTGCAAGTGGGAGATTGTTAGGAGTATGCCCTCGAATGCCACTTAGAGGATGTTGAGTTAGGGCATTGTACTTGTAATTATGTAAATCATTAATATAAGGTAATAGATGTTTCTTTATTTACTAGTAGTTACTGGCATTCCTAACTCGTAAATATATATATAGAAACTAGTCCGTGTATTTGAGAGCAAAATGTTCCACTCCTTATTGGATAAAGGGGTCGGCACTGGAAAGGTTTATAGCTCAAATACTTAATCGTTCGCAAGTCGATGAAACTTGACTGGGCGTTAAGTTTATGTGAAAACTTGTATGACGTGTTCTTTGACATGGAGAGTGCCTGTCGAACACTAATTGTTAGTGGGAGCACACGTTATAGGTATACTAATTGGATTAGTATACTCAAACCGACTCACTCTCGATTCGATACACGAATTTCACTCTGGGACAGTCAATGACAGAATCCAAAGGTTGTGATAGGTATTCGTGAACCTTCGACTTGAGGATTTAGTAGGGATGTGCTTGTGACGTCAAGATTTTCATTAGAGTAGTTCGACCCTATAAACCAGAGGTGGGGGTCAACCTCGACGTGCATCTTGACGGGCAAGTAGCATGTCCTACTGAATACCAAGATAGAATTCTTTCTCCCATTGGTGAGTGGGTTATATGTCCTATGCGGTTATTGGCAGATGAGATCATAAGTCTTTGGACAAAGCATTGGAGCTAGTTGTATTGGAAACAAGAGAGCTCGATGATCTCGATTTGCATTAATGCATGCATAATGTCAAGTACAAATAGGGTTTGACTGACCGTGACCCTATAACTTGATCGGGACATTTGAAAGAAGGGTTTATATGTATACTGGTATTCACGACATAATGATTCTTGAATGATCCCATCATTCGTTCTCAGTTGGGGTACAGTGTAGGCCGCCAGACTAGCTAGGTGGTGCTACTACTATTTGGTTCCTCCCATTGTTGACTGAGACGGACCTACCGAGTCGCGCAATAGGATTGATGACGGAATGAATCAGGCTAATTCTCTCATTATGAATATTAGATATTGGATATCTAAATTTAGGACATTAGATGTCTAAATCGATTTATTGGATAAATTGATTTACGGCCTAATGAATTAAATAAATTACTGGGTGATTAATTTAATTCATAAATATAATTATTTCTTGGAGAAATTAATTATGTTATTATGTATTTAATGTGATTAATTTATTGTACTAATTAATCGACACAAATACATCGGAACAGAATAGGAGTTTATCTGTTTGGACTCTCGGGAGTCCGAAACGAATCGAACTCGTCCGATTTTTATCTTGGTCGCCCCCCTCTTTCCACCTACCTTCACCTCTTATTCTTTTGTGTCCATTTTATAATGGATGAAAATATTTGTGGGTATCACTCATGTGGCATGAGTTGTCTATCATGTAGGTGAGATTAGAATAAGTAGGGAAAATTTGTATCTCTTATTATCCCACTCATTTCCAACGTGAGAAAGGATAGAGAGGGAGAGAATAATATTTTCTTCAAGTCTTATTCTTGTTCATTTTGTTCTTGAGAGTTTTCTTGGAGATAATATCAAGACATAAAGAGAGAAAGTGAGTTATACACTAAGAGTGTTGTAATCACAAAATCAATAGCTTCATCACCTAGCTCTAGCCGTATCCTTGGAGGATAGCAAGGTGATCGTCATCCCGTTCATTTCTCCGGTGCATGGCAAGTAGAGGCGTTGTATTTTCGACGTTGGATCATCCAAGGGCTTGGAGCACGTTTGGATCGTAGGGATATACAACTAAAGCTTGGGGAATAGCTCAAGAGAAGGAATCCATTTAATCAACGGACTACAAGGGTGAGTTTCTATTTCTCTTATGTTTTCGTTTATATATTCGTATATATATAGCTCGATCGATCCTCGTAGGGATTCGGATCGAATTAATTTTCGTTTTACTGCTTCTGATGGGCCTTCGTTTTAGGCACCGAATCCCAACAGGAGATCCAGTTGATCCTTCAGGCATCACCGATATAGAAGTTAGGGCTGTTAGCGGTCCGAGTGAACCCGAAACCCGGTCATGAACCGGACCGAAATACCCGGGATCGAAACTCACCCGAAAACTAACGAGTTCGGATTCGAGTTCTAAACATTGAACCGAAACCGATAAGACCCGGACCGATAAAACCGAAAAAAAACCGGTAATAAATTAAAAAAAAGTTTATATGTATTTTATAATTTATATATTTTATACATATATTATTAATACGTTTTGCGTGTTTTAAACACAAATAGCATGCTGGTCAAGTAGTTAAGACGTTATACCTTCGAACAAAAGGTCTGGAGTTCGAATTATATAACCCCCATTTATGTGATTTATTTTGCTGCTCTTCCTTCATTTTCCTAGTAAATATCCATCCCACATAGGGCTGTTAGCGATCTGAGTGAATCCGAAACCTGATCATGAACCGGACCGAAATACCCGGGACCGAAACTCACCCGGAAACTAACGAGTTCGGATTCGAGTTCTAAAAATTGAACCGGAACCGTTATCGGTCCGGACCGGATCTACCCGGTAACCTATCGGACCGGATCCGAATCTGGAGAAAACCGGTCCGAACCGGTCCGATAACAGCTCTAATAGAAGTTGGTGAATTTTTTGAAGATGGGAATGAAGAGATGGCCAAATCTTGTGATGGCAATAATTAGGCCATATATTAAAACTTTGCTTTGTTTATTGAATATTTATGTTTGAACTCTATAATGATTGGCCTTTACTCTATGCATTCTATGTAATTTCATTTTATCATGAATAAGAAGTTTTGAATATTATTCTAATCTTCATTTATATTTATTTTGTGAAGAAATATGGCCAGTAAACTCTCATTATATGCTATGAAAGATGAGGAATCATTGTGTCTGGCGGATAGGGCAACAACACATACAATTTTAAAAAATAATGGATATTTTTCGCATCTCATATTAGCTAAAGCTAATGTAAATACATATCGGGTGCATTAGATCTTATTGAAGGCTCCAGAAGAGCAAATATAGTGTTACCTAATGGTACACATTTATTTATCGAGAATGCAATGTTTTCCTCTCGATCAAAAAGAAACCTTTTGAGTTTCAAAGATATACGCCACAATGGCTATCATATTGAGACAACAGCTGAAAATGATGATGAATATCTAGGATCACGTCTATTGTCTCTGGGAGGAAATAAATGATTGAACAACTCCAGTCATATAAATCTGGATTATATTATACCTTTATTAATCCAGTGGAGACACACATGGTGATGAACCAAAAATCAACAGACCCAACAAATTTTCTTACATGGCATGACCGTTTAGGTCATCCTGGGTCTACAATGATGCGAAGAATAATAAAAAATTCTAGTGGACATCCTTTAAAGAACAAGATTGTTCCATTGTCCAAGGTTTTACTTGTATTGCTTGCTTTCAAGGAAAATTAATAACAAAGCCTTCGCATGTGAAAGTTGTGATTGAATGTCCATCATTTTTAGAACGAATTCAAGGAGATATATGTGGACCTATTACACCATCAAGTGGACCATTTCAGTACTTTATGTTACTTAAAGACGCATCGACACGTTGGTCGCATATTAGTTTATTGTCCACTCGTAATGTTGCATTCGCAAGACTACTTGCCCAAATAATTCGATTAAGAGCACAATTTCCTGATCATAATATAAAGAAAATTTGACTGGACAATGCAGGAGAGTTTACATCGCAATTTTTTAATGATTATTGTATGTCAATTGGGATTGAAGTGGAACATTCCACTACAAAAAAAACAGTTTTTACCGACGTCATTTACCGACGCCTGTACCCGCCGTTGTTAAACTTATAATTTACCGATGCCATTACTGACGCCCGTTATTAATTGATTTACCGACGCCATTGCCGACGACCGGTTCGCAGACTTATTTTTTTTTTCTTTTTTTTCATAATTAACGACGCCGTTTACCGACGCCATTTACTGATGCCCTTACCGACGCCATTTCGGCATTGGTAAATTTTTATTTTTATTTTATTTTTTCACAATTAACGACGTCGTTTACCGACGCCATTTTGGCGTTGGTAAATTTTTTTATTTTTTTTAAAATTAACGACGCCGTTTACCGACGTCGGTATCTACAGACGCCATTACCGATGCCGAAATGGCATCGGTAAATTTTTTACACTATCCCACACCGAAAAAGCAGTAGTGTTTTATGTGGTTTATATGCCAAAATCTTTCTCAACCATTTGAAATTGAATGGAGCCCGAACGACCCGCTTTGGACACTGGACTGACCGAACGACACTTTGAACCGAACCTAACACTTTGAGCCACTTTGAGCCGGACGTGACCCGCTTGAGTCCTGACCTGACTTTTTTAGATTTTTTATTTTTAATTTAACAACGCCAAAAATGGCGTCGGTAAAAAATTGTCGTCGAGCATTTTTCCAACGGCGGATTGCCGTCGGTAAATTTTTTACCGACGCCATTTTCTGTTTTACCAACCACTTTTGGCGTCGGTAAAAACTGTTTTTTTGTAGTGTTCTGTTGCTCACCTGCACACTCAAAATGGTCTAGCCGAATATTTCATTAAGAGACTAAAATTGATTACTAGACCTTTACTTATGAGAACAAATTTACCAAATTCTGCTTGGGGACATGCAATAATACATGCGGCATCTCTAGTTCGATTAAGGCTGACTGTTTATCATAAATATTCCCCTTTGCGGCTTGTGAATGGTCAAGAACCAAATATATCTCATTTAAGAGTTTTTGGGTGTGCAACATATGTTCCTATATCTCCTCCACAACGAACAAATATGGGATCCAAAGAAGATTAGGGGTATATGTTGGGTTTGATTCTTCCTCAATTATTAAATATTTGGAGCCCTGATTTATTTAAAGCAAGATTTGCTTACTGCCAATTTGATGAGACAATTTTTCCTGCTTTAGGGGGAAATAAGTCAAAATTTGAAAATTGAAAGGCCAAGAGTCATACAATATTACATTACACTCCCCTTTGAATGACTCGTACGAACATCATGCCTCGTTAAAACCTTAACAGGAAAAACCCTATGGAAAAAACCCCAGTGAAGGAAAAAGAGTACATGTGTTGTACAAATAAAATATCATGTCTCCCCCTCATTTTAACATCACTATAAATATTAACATATATCTCGAAATCTGCGCATCACAATCTTGGATACTAATTTCTCGAAAGGAGTTGTAGGGAGCGCCTTCGTGAACAAATCTGCTGGATTCTCACATGAACGAATTTGACAAACATCAATTTCTCCCCCTTGTTGAAGTTCATGGGTGAAGAAGAATTTTGGATCAATGTGCTTTGTCCTATCTCCTTTAATGTAGCCTTCTTTAGTCTGAGTAATACAAGCTTCATTATCTTCATACAGGACAGTTGGACTTTCTTTATTAACTGGAAGATCACATGATTTTCGAATATGATGGACCAAAGATCTAAGTCATACACATTCTCGAGTTGCTTCATGAAGGGCCAATAACTCAGCATGGTTTGAGGAAGTTGCTGCAAGAGTCTGCTTTATAGATCTCCAAGATATTGCCGTATCACCGTATGTGAATATGTAACCTGTTTGTGATCTTCCCTTATGAGGATCAGATCGATATCCAGCATCAGCGTAACCAATTAATTCTGCTTTTGATTCTTTAGAATAAAACAGACACATATCCATTGTTCCTCGGAGATATCTAAATATCTGTTTCACCCCAGTTCAATGTCTTCTTGTTGGAGCAGAACTATGTCTTGCCAATAAATTAACAGAAAATGCAATATCAGGACGTGTACAGTTGGCAAGATACATTAGTGCACCAATGTCACTAAGATATGGTACTTCAGGACCAAGAAGTTCTTCTCCATTTTCTCTTGGACGAAATGGATCCTTTTTCTTTTCAAGTGAACGTCAACTTTCACCATTAATATACACACCTCTTGGCTTTTCATTTGCATCGTAACTTATACTTGGAGAGGCTATATAAAGCCTTACTTGTAACTTGTTAGATATATGAATAAAAATGATCTCCATCCCCTCTCTCTCTCTCTCTCTCTCTCTCTATATATATATATATATATATATATATATTACACAACAAATAAATCATTTGTTAGGGCTAATTTTTGATATAAAAGAATATCACAAAGCTAAAGTGATATCTATTTTATATATGATGTTTCAACAGCTGGTTTGTGCCAAAAATGTCTACAAAACAGCTATTTTAACAATTAGTTTTACCAGCTACTAGTTGACAATTAACATTTATTCTACAACTGATATGTACGGTAATAACTAACAACCAACTTTTACGACTAGTTATGCCGAACATGCTTTTTACCACGTGCAACAATATACATAGGGGTGGTATATCATACTGTACCGAAACTTTTTGCCGATACTGTATACTGTACCGAAATTTTCTGTATAACAAATTCATACTGATACCGTATCAAAAGTTTCGGTATAGCGAAATCCGGTATACCATAATTTTGGTATGACTTTTGATCCGTATCGATAGCGCACCGAAATTTTGGTATACCGATATTTTATTTCGGAATCGGTATATACTGAACTTATCGAAATAGCGAATTACCAAAATATCAAAAAAAAATAATATACCGATATATACCGGAATACCGAACAACTAAAATACCAAACAAATCGATATAGCGATATATATATATATATATATTAAAATATTGAACTTTTTTTTGTATTTCGGTATTTACCAAAATACTGACAATAAAAAAAAGTCATGTACCGAAAATCTTCGGTACAGTACCATATCGTATCGAAAATTTGATATACTAATTTTTTGATATTTTCAATAAATTTTCAATATGGTAAATCCGATATTTCGACATTTTGGTATATTTTGGCACCCTAAATATACATAGGACGGCCACATTTGTGAGTGAGTATGGGAAATCTGAATTTCGGTTGGTCATTTTGGTTGCAACGGTTAAATCAATTCTCTGAGAGCAGAGGACCCCATTGTAATTTGACCCCCATATTACAATCATTTTTTTCATGGCTGGTGATCATTGTTGTTCATAATCATCTCCGTATATTCATTACCTTTACTCTCTCGTGCCTCCTCTCTTCCTTCCATGATTTTTGCATTAGCAAACACGGGTACCCTTCTTCTTCTTCTTCCTCTTCTTCTCCTTCTTCTTCTTCTTCTTCTTCTCTCTCTCTCTCTCTCTCTCTCTGTGTGTGTGAGAGAGATGGAGAGAATTGAATCAGTCCTTGCAATGCCCATCTTGATTGATCCTTGTTTCGTCTGAGATTTGTGCACGATCGATTGATTTTATTTTGGGTTATCTTTTTATGCATTTGGTTGAAATTATTGCTCTATTTCTCAGTATGATTTTTCTTAATCACGAGATTGCATACCCACACTGATGCTTGCTAATTTTGATTTTTTTTCTTTCTCCGTGTCTATTTTTTCCCCCTCTAGATTGATGATATCCAGGATAACATGGCTTCCTGAGCCGACGGAAGAGTGAGAACCATCTCTCGGATTTGATTTTATCGGCATGGCTGCTGAAAATCCATCTCTCGTGAAGACAATACACCGCCGTGGATTTATGCATCTCTTGTCCTCAGCAGCCTGCGAATGGTTCTTAATTTTCCTGCTCTTTCTCAATGCAGCCTTATCCTACTTGCTCACGAAATTCGCTCGGTACTGTGAACTAAAATCACCTTGTCTCTTATGCTCAAGCCTTCACTTTGCTTTTAGGAACAAGACACCCGTATACTACTGGAACCTACTATGTAACAACCATAAAGAGGAAATATCTTGTTTAGTATCTTGTTCTATCCATTGTAAATTTGCTGATGTTCATGGAATGTGTGAAGAATGTCTCGGGCCAGTAATCAATCGTAACAAATCCAGTTCGGATTCGTATCGACTGCTCGTGGGCAAATCGTGGTTGGACGTCGACAGATCTGTCCTCCAAAATTTAGTCCTGAATAAACACATAAGACTCGGTTCCCCCGATCATAGAACGTGTTCTTGTTGCAGCAGAACGTGGAGGGCTAAATCAAGTACCGAAAGATTGCTCGAACCTAACCCAGTTGGTTTCGGGGCTTCTAAGGCTAATGTTAAACCTCCCCTGCCTCGTGTGCCCGGCCGTAGCCGTTTTAGCCGTCGGGATAGCTTGAAAAGGTTAAGGGATAAGTTTACTGGGCAAATAACAAACCACTCGGCCAATGTCGACACCTTGTCTCATGTGGGCTATACGAAGATAAAAATTTCGTCTGATTCTGAATCGGAGTTCCCGTTCTCGGAGGACGATGATGATAGAAGTACTAATTCTCGTGTTAAGAGTTCGGATAAGCATTCACATTTTAGTTTGATTGATTTGAGTGAGGACAAGGATGTGAGTTCTTTGTCGGTGGATGGTTTTAGACAGCACGGGCTAGGAGACCTTGATTGGCAAGAATCTTGTAAGAAGCTGAGTCCGTGTTTGACGCTGGATCTAATTTCGTTTACCGATGGTCCTCAACAATATGATGTTGCCGGAGATTCTTTTGGTGGGTCGGTAGAGAGTTCTAAATTGGATGTTGCTCTAACGCACATGCCGGCTATCTCTGTGCTGTCTGAGTTCCTTTCTTTATGTAACATTGTTCCTTCCTCGCCCAATACGGGTGCAATACCAAAGAAAAGTAAGCTTTTATTTTTCCTATTACTATTACTATTTTTCCGGATCTACAGATTATCTGCAAAACTTCCTGCTTTTTAAAACAAATGGTTTATTGTAGCAGAAGTAGAAAGATATTGGTAGTGGTTGCATATAGAAGCTGAAAGTTGAATATATCAAAGGTCTGCGGTATAAAAAGTTGTAAAAGTGCTTTATTTGTGTGTAAGGGTCAAACCAGAAGTAGAATCAGAAATCTAAGGCACCCATTTCGGTTCTTTTGAATGTTATGATTTAGTTATGTACACTTGGGGGTAGAAGCTGGCATTTGAAAGCATTAAAAATGACATTTGTTTAGCCAAAGCTTGCAATCACTCTTCTCTACGTATTTGCAAACACTCCTTATGTATGAAAACAAGAGATCATGACCATGTAAATCAACACTCCATCGAGTACGTATGATTGTTCTAACTTCTTTAATATGTTTGTAACAGTCAGTGTTGTAGGAACCAATGAAAAAGCAGACACACCTGTGGCCAAAAATATCGAAGCTGTTGTAGGAACTTCTTCAGACGATACTCATCCGTTGAAGTCAAATAATACGCATAAAACTGATGCTTCGACTCAGACAGATGAAACCGGCGAATGTGAGCCAACCAACACCTCTGATTATGCTAAAACCGAAGAAAATAACAAGTCTACGCCACAAGTATCCATTTCCTATTCGGGCTCATTATCAAAAGAAACCAGTCCAAAATCTCATGACAGACAAGATAAATCTAGCACCGATGCTAGTACTAAGACACTTGCAGTTTCAACCTCCCTCGAAAAACACGATTCTAACTCTGAATCTCTCGATGGGACCACTTCTAGCGATACCGAAGGCGATAATATTACCGATCGTCTAAAGCGACAGGTCGAACATGACCGGAACCTACTGAATAATTTGTACAAGGATTTGGAAGAGGAAAGAAATGCTTCTGCTATTGCAGCAAATCAGGCGATGGCAATGATCACAAGATTGCAAGAGGAAAAAGCGGCACTTCACATGGAGGCCTTGCAATACTTACGTATGATGGAGGAGCAAGCGGAGTACGATATGGAGGCGTTGGGTAGAGCTAATGATCTATTGGCTGAAAAGGAGAAGGAATTGCAGGATTTGGAAATTGAATTGGAATTCTATAGGAATAATTTTCTTGATGAGTCGGGGGTGCATAATTTACAAAGCGAGACCTTGACTCCTGGAAATCGAGTTTCGAAAGATAATGGCGTATGCGAACTGATGGATAGTTCGTTGTTAAATATTGAGGACGAAAAAGTTTATATCTCACAGTGTTTGAAGAAGTTGGAGAAAAAGCTGCGTCGAGCTTATTCTGGTGTGAAATCCGATGACTTGTTGCCCAATGGGCTGTATCCGGTTCGGAGTCTTGAAGATTTATCTCCTAATAACGGGACATTGCTGAATGGAGAGAATGAAGATGATGGCTCGATTGTGGAAAATGAAATTCCTCTGTCGAATGCAAACCCTGTCCACGACGTGAGTGGAAATGATTGTTATCATGAAACCAGCGGGAAAATCTTGGCAAATGGAGGTGAGACTAATTCTGCTGCATTTGAGAAGGAAATTGCGGAACTTCACGACAGGCTGGAAGCACTTGAGGCTGACAGGGATTTCATCAAGCGTATTTCTGACTTGATCCGTAATGGAAGAGATGGATTAGAATTAGTTCGGGAAATAGCTCGCCAGTTACAGGAGTTGCGCAAAATGGACTTCAAAAAGAGACGAATAAATTCGTCCTGAAGACGTGCATGTGTCGATGGCAAAGTAAGTTTCCTTAACTTGTAATCACTCGTGACTTGTAATCGAACAGGATGTCTCTGTTAAGCTCTTGTTTATACTATTGTAGTTCCCACAAATATCTGTACAGGAGATACCATTCGAGAAAAAAAAAAAAAGGCGAATCCATGTTAGTTTCAGAAGAAACAATTCATTTGCATTATAACTAGCTCATTTTGTGAAGAAACTTGTACAATAATAGTCAATAGGATATGACACCCTATGAAATATTTTTGAAGGCAATACTTTAATTTTAAAGCCTTTACAAGGACATGGTTGATTTTTTTTTTGTTTCAACCGGTTATGCAGAGGAATTTCGTGTTATTAAGAATTTCAAGTAATATTGATTTCTTTGTTTCTTTCACCCAAAAAAAAAAAGAAAGAAGAGAGAGATAGGGAGAGAGAGGGGGAGCGCTACTGCTTCAGAGATAAATATAGTAAATAGTCTCTTTAATATAAAACTCAAAAAATGTATCTGTGCCAAAATATATTTTATTTAAAAATTTATGTATTTAGTTGTTTCTCTAAAAAAGGCTATTCATTAAAAAATATAATATATCACTATAATTAACAGTTAAAATTAAATAAATGTGAAGTGAATATTCGTATGTTTAGAAAATAACTTTTTGCAAAAAGAATTTTGCAAAAAAAAAAAAAGTTATAAAATTATTTTATTTCCAACGTAATAAGCCCAGTCATTCTTTACATCCAACAAACATATATACTGCTACAAATATAAAGAAACTAAGTACGCAACATTCTCATCAATTTGGCATTCTTCCTGCTCCGAATAGCAATCATAAACTTGCATTTATGGAGGGCGTTGTCCAGAAATACAAGTTTATGATTGCTATTCGGAGCAGGAAGAATGCCAAATTGATGAGAATGTTGCGTACTTAGTTTCTTTATATTTGTAGCAGTATATCTGTTTGTTGGATGTAAAGAATGACTGGGCTTATTACGTTGGAAATAAAATAATTTTATTTACCAAAAAAAAAATAACTTTTTTTTTTGCAAAATTCTTGTGGTTTTTTTTTATGATACTTTGATTGCATTATGTATTTATCATGACCAATGATCCAAGAAATAGTTCCAAATGAAGAACATTTATTTATATTAAATAAATCAATATAGTTTCCAAATGAAATGAAGGTGAAAAATGCTAAAAATTCATGCAATAGAAACTCGATATCCAAACATGGAATGAAACGCGTGGAATTTATGCAATAGAGTGGCGGCCTCAGATCTGAAAGAAATCTCATATTTACCCATTTTGATCAATAGTTAACTGTTCGAAAACAACACACGAATAAGCTCGTGTTGATACACGTAGGGACTAAAACTTTTTACGCCTCGTAATTTTTTATCCTTTTTAAAAATATCCCACAAAAGTTATCTTCTCCAATTACATTTTAATTTTTGGTTAACTGTACAAATCCTATAAATAAATATGAAAATCGAGGATAATGTATCCGTACACGTAAACAAGAATTTACAAATAGTAGTATAGAAATGCAGTAAAAAGATTAAATTGGTTGTGTAAATGACTGAATTGTTAGATTGACAATCCGAGTTTTAGATCGGTTGGTATAATTTTGCTTCTAAAGTGCTTTTCTAAGTAAAATTTTCTGGATTCTTTTTTAATGACCAAAATTGAGGATATTTATAACTACATCATACTCTGACACATGTCACTCAATGGTTAACTCATTTAAGTTAGACATACCGGTGACATTGATTAGATTTTTGTCTTTTGTGGCTGTCGTGACAGGTGGCTTTAGCTGCATGATGGGACTCCCATTGTCTTGCTGCTTGGACATGTAGTGTCTTGTCTGTGTTGTTGAATCGAATCGGATCGACTCGTAGATCGAGACTGTTGATTCTCCGATCAATTAGTGAAATATTTGATCATGTCGCTTTGGCTGATTTGAAGGAGTTCTGTCGTCGAGGTGTTAGGACCAAGCATCTACGTAGGGTAGTGTATAGGTCAGCTGATGCGAACCTGAATATCCAGGTCAGATAGTATTCAGGTTAGCTGATCGCAAGTCCATTCACGTTTCTGCTTTGGAATGATGTAGTAAATATCGCACCACGTCATTGGTTAGTATATGTCACGCGAACTTATTTGTGTTTCATTCGAATACATTTAAGTAAAGTATCAAAAGACTTATTAATCTTTGAGTATTTAAAACTACGCATTCCCACAATTTAATTTGCATGACCATGAGAAATCTAGCTAAAAGCCTACGATATCAACCAAAAGACGAGAACTCTAAATATAGATAAAGTTAGGCGTAAACTTGTTATAATGACCGACAATTGCACCTACAAGAAACCAAAATATTCTTAGCTATCTTATGAGACATTATCTCATATGTTATAGTATAATATATTCTACACAAATTCGAAGTATAATACATTGATACATTTAAGGCACTTGTCTCATAAGCTATCTAAAAATATTTCCAATTTTAAGAAAAAAAAAAGGCTAAAGTGATTAAATTGATCATTGTTGTTTTCTTAGTGTAGCTTTTCACTAAAAATCTCAAGGTTTACATATGTTAATATGTGAAGTTTTAACTTCAAAGTTTGACCACGTGAAACTAAAAAAATAGGGTTTCAAGCGCGTGTCAGTAATATTAGCTTGACGTGTGTGAAGCTAAAGAAAAGTATCAAACAAACAAATAAACAGTTTAACACATCTGTATCAACAATTCAAAAATCTATCCGCTAGTTTTGAATTTTCAAATAAACTATTTATGGATTCTGAATTTTAAATAATTAATACACAATTTCAAATTTTCAACTAATTAGTACCTAATTCTAATTTAAATCCACGAAAGACAATCCACATATGTTCTACATCAACGATTCAAGAATGAAGTACCTGAGAGAATGCTCAAATAAACTCAAGAAATTGCTTATTATAAGCCCGAGAATCATAAATTCGAAACTGCAAATAAAAGATAAATACCTTATGAATTGATTCAATATACTTTGATATGGAGGAAAATATGCCTTCAACTAATTTTGAGTAAAAATTGAAGAATTTTTATATTTAGAATTAGGATTTTAAATGTTAGGAATATGCCCGCGAATGCCACTTGGGGGATGAGAGAGTAGGGGCATTGTACTTGTAATTATGGTATAAATAATAAAAAGGCAATTCGATTCATTCACTGTTTATTGTATTTCAATTGCATTCTTGACTTGGTAAACATTGAAGTGAAGTCCATGTAAATAAATTGAACATTCTATTCTCGTTATGGGATAAGAAAAAATGCACTGGAAGTGTTTAAAGTTTATTTGCGTAAATCGTTCGTAAGTCAATAAACTTAAATGGGCATTAAGTTTTAATAAGACTTGTATAACTGAACGTGTGCACGTCTTGATTGCATGGTTATAAGTATATTGGTGGGCCTAGTATACTCGAACACGACTCATACTTGATTCAGTCACACGGTATTCACTCTCGGAGAGTCGATGACGAATCGAAAGGTTGTGATAATATACGTGGACCTTTGACTTGAGGGTTCAGTAGAAGATGTGTCCGTGACGTTTAGTTTGTCATTAGAGTAGTTAGACTCAATTGCTTAATTGCTGAGTCAACCTCGAAGTGCGGACTATACGGGCAGGTAGCAGTCTTTACTGTACGCCAAGAAAGGATTCTATCTCCCGTTAGTGAGCAGGTGAATGTCCTATACGGTTAATGGCAAATAAGATCATAAGTCTTTGGCCAAAGCATTCTGATATAGTCGTATTAGATACACTATTAATCAGTCGGTCTTGATTTGCATTAACACATGTATAGAGTCTAGTCAACAGTAGGGTTTGACTTTACCGTGACCCGAAGACTTGACCGGAACATCTGATGAAGGGTCTATACGTATATAGTTTTCACGACATAATAGTTCAGGAATGATTCCTTCATTCGTTCTCAGTCGGGGTTTACAGTACGGACCGCTAGGCTGGCTAAGTGTTGCCCGCACTCATTGGTTCCTCCCAATGCCGACTGAGACGGACCTATGGAGTCGCGCATCAGGAGCGTTGACGGATAAATGTGAATTTATTATCTCTCTAGTAATATTAGATATTGGATATCTAATTATGATTTATTGGATAAATAAAATAGCGGTCTTATGAATTAAAATTAAGTTACCGGGTAATTAATTTAATTCATAAATTATATTTCGTAGAGAAATATATTTGTATTTGATATAATTAATTAATTAGATTAATTAATTAATATAAATACAATGGTGATTTAATGGAGTGTATTTAACGGAGTCGTTTGATGAACGTCCGGTACACGAGCCGAGTGGCTCGGCTCGTTTTCTAGGAAACCTCCTCATGGGGCTGCCCCACTCCCTCATTTTCTTGTTGTTTTCTCAAGTTGACTTGAGAACATGATTTATCATGTATTGTCACATTTTTAGTTATTATAAATGATGGAATCTAATCATTTTGAATGATAATGATATCTCATCTATTATATATAAAGCTTATCCCCTTTAATATAATGTACAAGGGGGGTCATTTAACTCTATAGATAATAATTTCATACATTCATTGCCTCTACAACAAATAATATATTTCATAAATAAAATAATGATTTTATCACAAATTCTCAAATCACGGATTAGTGCACCTATTTGGCAAACTTTTTTTTGATGCACCTATTTGTTATCCCTCCTTCAATACGCATCAAATAAATATCACAGATTAAACTCACGAATTTACATCTACATATTAATATAAAGCTTATCCCCCTTAATTTAATGTGCAAGGGGGGTCATTTAACTCTATAGATAATAATTTCATACATTCATTGCCTCTACAACAAATAATACACTTCATAAATAAAATAATGATTTTATCACAAATTCTCAAATTACGGATTAGTGCACCTATTTGGCAAACTTTTTTTTTATGCACCTATTTGTTATCCCTCCTTCAATACGCATCAAGTAAATATCACAGATTAAACTCTCGAATTTATATCTACATATTAAACTCCAAGAAATACAAACAATCATGTAATGATGTAGTGAACACAAAAGGATTCCTGGAACTATGCTCTCATAATTGATGAATAAGAAGTATTGCTGAAGTATTAATGCTTGGAGCACTATATAAACCATCCAAAGACAAGAAAACAATATAGCAAAAAACCACACCAGTTTTGCAGTTTGCCATATAAGCCTCCTGTTACGTTTTCTATTTATATGTAGATAAGAGGTTGTCACTATTTTTTAATCTTGGCCTAACTTTTCGAATATGGAGTTAAAGACTTGCTGTGGTATTCTTTAAAGATGTTTGTGTGTGCTTCTGACATTAGAGGGTTTGATGTTTGTATGGAGGTAAAGACTTGCTGTGGTATTCTTTCGAATAAGGAGATCTGTGGTTTGATGTTACTTTCTTTTCTTTGTTTGTTAAAAAACACAGAAACTAAATCGAATGATTTTGAGCAGAAACATTAAAGGGTTTGATGTTGTGTTTGATTATTTCGGGTAAGGAGTTACAACGACGGTAGTTTGTGTGTGAAGCTGTGTTCGTGTTTGGTGGTTGATCTGCAAAACCAGAGAAAAAGATGGATGTGAGGCGGATGTTTTTAGGATAGTGATAAAAAATTAAATGTATATCATGGAATGGATTGGATCCCATCTTACCCGAATTTTTTTACCCCATTGGTTTTGGGTTTTAATCTGTTGGACTGGATCCAACCGTAGCAAAACAATCTCAAAACACAATGAATTGATGTCAATAATCAACCGGTTGGTGTTTGCTAAAAGAAATGAAACAAAATGGATTGAAATAAAATGATTGTTTTAAAATGTACAACTCATGAAAAGCTAATGAATGAATATATGCATGTAATAATGGAAAGCTTATGTGAATACTGAGTCGGACCTCTAGCAGTTGGTAAATTTGACACATACATACATTCATCAATGCATACATAAGCACGTATCACGTATGTATGCAGACACATAGGTACGATATTGGTATACATTGAATAAAGAAGCTGAAAAATATTATAGATACAGCATGGCTGCATGGGTATTTTGCTTTATAGGTGGCATTCTACATTGGAAATTCACCTCATATTAATGATTTACATAATCAATATGCACGCTTGCTCTCTATCTCATGATGATGCTTCTAATAGTCTCCTACAATATAATGGAGACTCTTCATGTCCATTCCTTTTGTATTATTCACTTTTACTTTTTGCTTGGTGGGGATGGTAAGTTGGTAACTGTTGTGAATTAAAAACGAAATCATATCGTAGTTTCAAGATTGCATAAAATTGTAGAATGTTAAAACAAAAGTTGTTAGTATTTAAAGATTACATGTGAAGAGACTCTTTTAAATGTAACATCTTAGAAAAAGTCTTTTTACATGTACTCATTTAATGTGAATAAACTATTTTAAGTACTGGAAACCTAATTAGTACCGACCATTACACTATGAATATTTAGATGCAATGGGTGCAACGCACGGGTTGATAAAATATTACACTATGAACATTTAAAATAAATACAATACATTACATATAACTAATTACATAGACTAAAAGAATTCTACACGGAAAAAGCATTACGGATGAGCCCTTATTCATATTAAAAGACTACATGTGAGAAGACTATTTTAATTATAACTTTTAATACTATTTTAATTGTAACTTTAATGTAAATAAACTAATTTAAATACAAAAGTTATGATAACATCACAATTAAATCCTCTAAAATAAATACAATACAAATTCTCTAATAGGCATCTAAATACCGTCATATGTCATTCAAGCGTCTGCAACCAATGCTCATTCAAGCGTCTGCAACCAAAGACCGTGCATCGCACGGGTTGAATCAAGCCTCGTTTATAGATAATAAAAGGGAGAGAATAACACACACAATACCACTCATTTTGAGGGCTGCCTACTGCCGAGAAGAAAGAAGTGAGGAAGAATTTTTTTTTTTCTTAAGTTATTTTCATCTTAGAGGTGAAAGAAATTCAAAGAAAAATAGAGAGAAAATTCCTACGGTAACTTCCTAGCCGTGTTCTTGGAGAATGGAGTTACGTCGAATTTTCCGGGCAACTTCCGACGCATGTAAAGTAGAGGCTTCGAACTTTCGGTGCTTGGAACGAAGGGATTTCGTGTTCGGGACGGGGTTCGTGAACATCATCAATTTTACGAAGTATTATTTCAAAGGCTTCAAGTGTATGATCCTTAATCTTCGTATTTATATTTTCTGTTGATAGCCCATCCATCTTGGCATCCACGTAAGCGTTCCTGGCAGCTGAACCGGACCGAGCATAGCAACAAGCCGGACCGAGTACGAATCCGATTCTCTCCCAATCTTTGACGAGAACCGGACCGGTCAGAGACATCAAGGCCGACCCGATATCCAGACCGGAAGGACCGAGCAGATCAACGATAAATCCGCTGCAACTCGAGATTATGCCAAGTCCGACCAGAGCGGCGGGAGACCCAAGGTCCGACCCCGACGGATAAGCATCGCCAGAAGCATGCTGGACAGGCATACAGGACAGTTAATGCTTACTGTCACATCTCTTCCCGAAGCAAGCCTTAGAAGCCGCCACGTGTCTATGGCATGTTTACACTCTGAAAAGTGTTTTGGGCATATTCCCCAACATCCTCCAGCTGTCATCTCCTAATTAGCTGAGATTATCTATATATAGAGAACGTGTACAAACAATAAAAGGACTTTTGGAATTTATGAGAAATGAGAGGAGAGAGAAAAAAGAGAGAATTTGTAAGTAAGCGAAACATATAGATCAGTTCAAACAATCCAGCTCGGTCCTATCCTAAATATCGATCGTTAATAAAATTTAGTGATCCCTTTTAATTCATCTTTTTTTATTGTGTTCTACGTGGTTTCGATCCATTAGTCCAGATCAGAACACGTGACATTGACCAAATCGGACGTCAATAGATTGGCGCTAGAAGAAGGGCACCTTCGATAAAAAAGATACTACTCTCCGAAGATGTCTCACGAGAGCTCAAAAAACCCCCAGCCCGAAACGGAGGAAGAAAACCTTCGCAAGGTGGTGGAGTGCTTTAAACATCTAGCCTTCATCCAGGGCATGGCCGCCCTCATGACACGGGTCACTGGGGGCGGAACCCTTCAGAAACCCGAAGACCATGCGGAGGCGGAATCTCAGACGACCCGCCCCGCTTCCTCGGGACGGGATAAAAAGAGAACGGCCTCTCGAGTCGTCGGGGAAGGGGCGGAAAGCCGCGGATAAAGCTCACATCCCTCTCGAAAGAGTAGGCTTTCACGCCCCATATTCGTTTTTGATCGGCTTGGGTCAGGGAAGATAGTCGAAAAAACGGCGCTAGCTCCCACTATCCAGAGCCAGAGCCGTAAAGAAGAAAAGGCTCCCCACCTGTGCCTAAATCCGACACAAGTATTGCCTCAAACTCCGGACGATAACTCGAGTGAGATCGGGTTTCTTAAAAAACGCCTTACGGAGCTCTAAAACAGGCAACTCCAGCCATCCCAAAGTTCGGAATGGCTTAACAGCCAGGAGAGCCCCCTGGGCCCCAGTGTTCTGGCGGAACCCCTCCCAGAGAAGTTCAAGATCCCTCAGATTCCGCCATACAACGGGGTGACAGACCCCAATGCCCATCTCGGACATTATAACTCCTGGATGGACCTGCACGGGTCTCAAGATGCGTTTCGATGCCGAATGTTCTCCTTCACTCTGGGGGAGAGGGCCCAGAGATGGTACCGGACGCTGCCCCACCATTCCATTCAGACATGGGCTCAACTCTCGGCAACGTTCCGATCCCATTTCATGGGGTCCCTAGTGCGAGTCGCCCCGCGCTCATCCATCGCTTCCGTCGTACAGGAGCCAAACGAGTCCCTTAAAGATTATATATCTCGCTTCAATAAATAGATATTGGAGATGGAACCCATGTCGGACGACGCGCTGGACATTATTGCTCAGGCCGGCCTCCTTAAAAATTCTTTTTTCCGCTGGACGGTGTGCCAGAATGTCCCACACACCTATCAAGAATTCATGGAGCGTGCCAACTCCCATATTGCTGCCGAAGAAGCTATGCCGGCACCAGTTTTGGTCATGCCCTCCGACCAGAAAGGGTCCTACAAAAAGAAAGAAGATAGGCATGACTACAGAGAGGCCCATCAAGATTCCCGCCGGGAGAATAAGGCCCCCGTCTCTTCCTCTGCAGCCCCAACAACCCAGAGCTATCAGGAGCGTAGGCCCGAGCTCATGGCTAGCGTTGCTGAAATATATTCTGTCGGGGCCGCGGCCAAATTTGATCAAATAAAAGACAAGAATTTGCTCCTGGTTCCTCCGCCGATCTATAAAGATCAGAAAGATATGGACCAGACCCGCTTTTGTAAATACCATGAATCGGCGGGTCATAACACCGAACAGTGTCGGGACCTCGTCGCCGCCCTGATCGCGATATGCGACGATACCGGCTTAAGGCGATTTACCCGGAACCCACTCCGGGATCGCCAGGATTGGGCCGACCCGACAAGAGCCAAGAACGATCGGGTGCCTGCGGCCCCCAAGTCCCCCCGGGAAATTCTGACCATCATGGGAACAGCCGAGGTCGATGATCATCGGTCAAAGCGTCAGAAGAAGGCATCCATTCGAGAGGCCACCACCTCTTATCAACGGACAGAGCGCCGACCCGAGGGGTTCCTATCAGTGGCCGAAGAAACCCCCCAAAACCCCCAGCTGACAGTTACGTTCGAAGAGTCTTACGCAGACGGCTTGGACCGTCCCCATTCAGACGCCCTTGTCATCACTCTGCCCATAATGGGGATCCCAGTACACAGGGTGTTGGTAGACTCCGGGGCCTATGCCAGCATCATCTACCTTCATACCCTTCGCAGGATAAAGGTAGACCAATCTTATGTCAGACCCTGCAACGAGGACATTAGGGGATTTGCCAATTGCCGTACCTCACCATTCGAAGAAACCAACCTCGCCCTGGAGTTCGGTCAGGGGTCGATCAAAAGAACGATGATCACTACATTCAAGATCATCGATGTGCACAGCGATTATAACGCCATAATAGGCCGACCTGTGATGTCAAGGCTGAGGGCCACTCAGTCCACGTATCACCTGTGCATGAAGTTTCCCACCTCGGACGGCGTCGGGGTACATAGGGGAGATCAACGGGCCGATCGGGAATGCAATCTCAGCATTCGGGCTCGTGAAATAAACGCCGCAGAAGGCACCCCGGGGAGCACACCGGAAGAAGCGCAAGCCACCAGATCCGAACAGCCGGGAGAAGGCACCCAGCCCGAATAGAACCCCGAAGGTTCCGGAGCCGCTCAAGCCCCCGGAATGCAGATTGACCAGGATGCGGACCGAGGCCGCAGGCCAGAGAAAGAACCGATCCTGGAGGAGGATCCCGTCGACCCGTGATTCCAAAATCCAAAAAGGAAAATCCGACACGCCGAGCCGACAGAAGAACTGGACCAGATAATCATGGACGCATTAAATCCCGACCGACAACTCAGGATCGGCCACAACCTCCGAGAGCCGATCCGCTCCGAGCTGATCTACCACTTGAGACAGAACCTAGATGTCGTTGCGTGGACCCACTCGGACATGCCTGGGATTGACCTGGAACTCGCGTGCCACCGGCTGAATATCGACCCTAATTCAAGACCGGTTATTCAAAAGCGGAGGAAAATGGGGCCTCAACGACAGAAGGGGCTAGAAGAGGAAGTGGAGAAACTGATTGACAATGGCTTCATCCGGGAAGCCAGATATCCGACCTGGGTGGCCAACCCGGTCCTAGTGAAAAAGCCGACCGGACAGTGGAGACTCTGCATTGTATTCTCCGATCTAAACAAAGCCTGCCTGAAAGATAGTTATCCCCTGCCCCACATTGACTATATGGTAGACGCAACAGCCTGGCACGAGCTGATGAGTTTTATGGATGCATACTCCGGATGCAATCAAATCCAGATGCATCCTACTAATGAAGATAACACCTCCTTGTACTCAGCCCGCGGCTTGTATCAACGACTGGTAAATAAAATGTTCAATACCTTGATAGGTCATACTATGGAAGTGTATGTAGATGATATGTTAGTGAAATCTGTGTGTTCGGCAAACCACGTAAATGACCTTAATAAAATGTTTACTATTTTGCGCGAGTACAAGATGAAGCTAAATCCCAAGAAATGTTCATTTGGGGTAGGCTCCGGAAAATTCCTTGGCTAGATGGTAAGCCAAAGAGGGATTGAAGCCAACCCCGATAAAATCAAGGCAGTGACCGAACTTTTTCCACCAAATTCGGTCAAGAAAGTACAGAGCCTAACCGGCCGGCTAGCCGCGCTAAGTCGTTTTATCTCTCGCTCAACGGATAAATGTAAACCTTTCTTTAAAGCCATAAAAAAGAACAAAGATTTTCAGTGGACCGACCCTTGCCAAAAAGCCTTTGAGGCCATCAAGGAAGTTTTGGCAGAAGTCCTAGTCTTGCAACGACCGGCCCGGGTAGAACCTCTCTACTTATATCTCGCGGTGTCCGACTCCGCAGTCAGCGCTGCACTTATCCGGACAGAAAATGCAGTTCAACATCCGGTCTACTATGTTAGTCAGGCCCTTCATGATGCCGAGCTCAGATACGCCCCGATGGAAAAGCTGGCCTATGCGCTCATGATGGCCACCCGAAAGCTAAGACCCTACTTTCTGGAACATCAGGTAGTGGTCTTAACAAACTACCCCTTAAAGCAAGTCATGCACCGACCCGACGTATCTGGCCGAATGATCAAATGGGCTGTCGAGCTCGGACAGTTCGACTTGACTTTTGAATCGCGCACTGCCATAAAAGGTCAGGTCCTGGCAGATTTCATCGCGGAGTTCACACCGACAATCATACAAGAAAACGACCGATTAGAGGAATGGTCACTTTATGTAGACGGGTCGTCAACTGCCGACCGAGCAGGCGCAGGAATTGTCCTCGTAAGTCCTGATCAACATTTGTTCTGCTCGGCCATTCGCCTAGGTTTTCCAGCTACCAACAATGAAGAAGAATATGAAGCCCTCCTGGCCGGTCTGGAAATGGCGACCTCCCTCGGCCTCACTCGCCTCACTGTCTTAAGTGATTCTCAATTATTGGTAAACCAAATTGGGGGAGAATACGAGGCCAAGGAACCCAAACTGATTAAGTACCTCCACTTGGCGCAGACGCGGCTGCAAGAATTTCAGGGAACTATACAACACATCCCCCGGACCGAGAACTTCCAAGCCGACTCTTTGGCCAAGCTCGCGTCCAACGCGGGAGCCGGACATATGGACGAGGTCAGCATCGGATACCATGTGTCATCAGCCCTCGAAATGGCAGAAGTCCAGATAGCCGAACAATCGGAACCACAAGGATGGATGCAGCCTATAATCCGATATTTTTAGAATGGTGTTTTACCCGAGGACCGAACCCAGGCGCAATCGCTTCGAACCCAATCCGCCAGGTTCACTATTGTGGATGGAACTTTATACAAAAGAGGGTATTCGGTCTCATTACTGAATGCCTGTCCGATTCGTAAGCAGAATACGCCCTGAGAGAGGTGCACGAAGGTATATGAGGCAACCATTCCCGCGGCCAGGCACTAGCCTATAAATTGATCTGACAAGGATATTACTGGCCAGATCTTAAAAAGGATGCCATCGCGCTCGTACGGAAGTGCGTCCAATGCCAAATCTTTGCTCATCAGATCCGATCCCCGCCGGAAACCCTCACTTCCGTATATTGCCCATGGCCATTCGCCAAGTGGGGGATCGATTTGATCGGCCTCTTACCTAAAGAACTGGGAGGAGTACAATACGCCATCGTCGCCGTCGATTATTTCACAAAATGGGCAGAGGCTGAGCCTTTGGCGCGGACAATCGAGCAGAAAATAGTTGATTTTATATGGAAGTCACTCATCTGCCGGTTCGAGATCCCTCAATCTATTGTCTCCGATAATGCAAAACAATTTGACAATAAGAAGTTTCGGGCCTTCTGCGACGGCCTCCACATACGAAATAACTTTTCCACACCATATTATCCGCAATCCAACGGACAGGTCGAGGCGGTCAACAAAATCATAAAGCAGCATCTCAAGACACGCCTTGAAGAACTCAAGGGTTCCTGGCCCGAGGAACTCCCCGGAGCCTTATGGGCTTACAGAACAACGCATCGGTCCGCCACCAGAGAAACACCTTTCTCCTTGGCTTTCGGCTCTGAAGCCGTCATCCCGGTCGAAATCAGAGCACCTACCTACCGAGTAGCCCATTTCGAAGAGCAAAACAACGACTTGGCCTTCCAAGTAAACCTGGACCTCCTTGCCAAAAAACGGGCCCAAGCGGAAATGCGGAACGCCGTCTACAAAAGAAGAAGCGAAAAATATTACAACTCCAAGGTTCACCATAGAAGTTTCCAGGTCGGAGACCTCATTCTTAAACGGATATTGGGGCCAGATCCCGGACCACTTAAGCCCAAGTGGGAAGGACCATATAAGGTTAGTGAAGTCCTTCAGAACGGAGCGTACCAGCTAGAATATCTGAACGGTCAGAGATTAACTTATCCATGGAATGCTATGTATTTAAGGAAGTATTATCAATAAAATTTGACGTTATTTCATTTTTAGCATTGGTGCACCTCATTAGACCGGCCCATCCGGCACTATAAGACCGAGCTCGTCTCGGCACCTCATAAGACCGGCCCATCCGGCACTATAAGACCGAGCTCGTCTCGGAACCTCATAAGACCGACCCATCCGGCACAATAAGACCGAGCTCGTCTCGGCACCTAATAAGACCGGCGCATCCGACACTATAAGACTGAGCTCGTCTCGGCACCTAATAAGATCGACGCATCCGGCACTATAAGACCGAGCTCGTCTTGGCACCTCATAAGACCGGCCCATCCGGTACTATAAGACCGAGCTCGTCTCGGCACCTCATAAGACCGGCCCATCCGGCACTATAAGACCGAGCTCGTCTCGACACCTCATAAGACCTGCCCATCCGGCACTATAAGACCGAGCTCGTCTCGGCACCTCATAAGACCGGCCCATCCGGCACTATAAGACCGAGCTCGCCTCGGAACCTAATAAGACCGGCGCATCCGGCACTATAAGACCGAGCTTGTCTCGGCAACTCATAAGACCGGCCCATCCGGCACTATAAGACCGAGCTCGTCTCGGCACTCTGAAAGTTCGGGCTCACCTCGGCACAATCAACACATGCTGAACAGGAAAGAAAGGCAACGGCCAAACCAACTGGGTCCAAACATCCAGAAAAAAGAAACAGATGCTATAAAGGAGATTTTATTCACTTAAAAGGCATTTCTACAAAGTACGTATGACAAAAAAAAAAAGAAAAAGAAGAAAACGAAGGAGAACTGGCACGCAGGCCATACATGAAATAAATTAAAAATCTACTTGGCTCTATCCTCCTGACCAGCCGCCTGGAAGGACTGTCCTTCACCTTCACCAGGTGGAGCCAATCCTGGATCTGCAATAACCTCGATGGCCTTCCGCTCATCAGCTCCAAGGGAGTCAACCTTCAGATCGGCCGCTTGGGACACAATATAAGCCTCAACCTCCTCAACGGTCTTCCCTCTCTTCATAAGATCTAATATTTCATAGCAGGTGGAGACGTAATTCAGGTTGATCAGCTCCTCGAACTCAGACGTCTCCTTAAAAGCCGCCGCCCCTTCGACAAGACCCTTGGCGTAGCCCGACGCCTCACAAGTATTAACCCGCTCGGTCAGGTGCTCGAGCTGGGCCTTCGTACTTTGCAAATAGGCCTCGTGATCGGCCCTGGTGTCCAACCACCGCTTATGAGCTAGCTCGTCCGCCTCAGTCATTTCCCCGGCTTTCACTTTCCACCTATCGGCCTCGAGGGCCCGACTCTCCAAGATCTCATTATCACCCTTCAAGGAGGTTATCTCCTCCTCCAAGGACTTGATCAGTGAAGGACAGAGATGGTGCTCCTCTTGCAAGGCCTGAATATCGGCCGCCATCTTCTTAGGCTTCTCATCCAGGGCCATTAGCTCATTGGTGACCTTTACGTAAGTACACAATGCACGGCCGATCAGAGCATTTCCGAATTGGATCTGCTCAGCCGGACCCATGTCGTTGGTCACCATCTCCAGCTTGGGCATCCAGCCTCTGACGGGGATGTGACTGGACTCAGCCACCGCCGGGGAAACCCGGTTGAGCATCTCAACGGTTGGGGTAGTTGCACGGACGTAATCAAGGAACCAACGCGGCCGTCGCCCCCTCATATGGGCACAGGGTTCCTCCCAGTTCTTATTAACCGGGAGATAATGACTCTCCAAGTTAATTAAGGGATCCTTGCAAGTCACACGATCCGTCTGGGCAGGGCTCGGCACAGATACAGGAACTTCAGGAGCGGACCGAGCCTCCGCTTTAGTCATGCTGCCCTGAGGCTCGGTCTCCTCCCTCTTTCGTTTGCCCGCACGCTCCCTCCGCTCCGCAGCCTCGACAGCCAATCTTGCCACACGCTGCGCATGCGTCTCTCTCCTTCCAGATGGAACCTTGGCCCTAGAGACTGGAGAAAGGAGAAATATTAAAAAAAATATATATATACCAGATGAAGACATGATACTCGGATCGGTGGATCGAAGTCCGACCACCCAGAGGTTTTCCTCAGTAACCAGAAGATGCGACTTCCTCTGATCAGCGGGAAGATCCAAAAGCTGTTCAACCCGGTCGTCGAACTCAGAGGAGGTCTCTTGCGTCGGGATGCGTTCTGCACAAAGAACAAATGATGAGCGTTAGACAAACGAGGAACAGAACAGAAAACACAACACTTACTCATTTTGGCAATAAAATGCACTGGGATCTGAAGATCCGCGTCTATGACGCCGGGCTCCCACTCATCCACCGAGCTCCTCCAATGTCCCCCGACATAAAACCACTGCTCCTTCCAACTATGTATAGTCTCCGGCACATCCACCACCTCTTTGTGCATGGCATGCCGAGATGTTAAATAAAACTAGCCCGAGCCGTATCTTCCCACCGATCTCCACAGAAAAACACTGTTAAACTCCTCAAAGCTGGGCTCGGGCCAACCGTGCTGGTTGAAGAGGATGAAAAGACCCACCACCCGAGCCCAGGAATTCGGGTGAATTTGGGCAATGGGAAGGCCCCACTGCCTTAGCCACCGGGAGAAGGCTAACGGGAGCGGAAACCAAAGACCTGCCAGCAGAGAGCGGTAGTACACCGCCGTACAACCGACGGGCGGAGTGTGAGGCCTCTCCTCGGGAGTCGGAACGAACATCCGCACCATAGCAGATAACTTAAACCGCCCCCGCCAAGCCACCAACTGCTCTTCCGTGACAGCACTACGGATCGAGGCCGAATCCCACTCCGCCTCCATGAAAGGGAACGGCCGAGGCCGAATCCAGGCTGGAGTCTCGCCAACCGCCATCAACGGCGCCGCCACCTCCGCGTCTCCAGAATCTGGCGACCTCGCGACCTCGCCGTCTTCCTCCTCGTTGCTCCAATCGACGGGAACATCGCCCATAGACAGATCTGCCCCCCCCCCCCCGGAGACACAGTCAACTCCACCGCTGTCTCGTCCCTCAGCTCCGACATCTTGAATAGAAAAGGGGGAAAAGGCTTATCGGGAAATTCTTTCTAAAATCGGGAAAAGGACACCGGAATTTTTTCTCTCTCTTCTCCACAACAAAAGCAAAAATGGCGGAAGGAGAAATGAAGAAAGAGAAGCCCTATATTTATAAAGAGAAGAGAACATTAAATGCCTAGCGCGTGGCGCGACGATTCACACTGAACCGTCGAAAAGACCCAAGGCGCGTGAACGCACTATCGAATCAAATCCAGCCACGTGCCTCCCTCATCATGACACCTAGAGCCTTGAAATTGAATCGACGCGACTCCCGAAGAGACATCCCTTCGAGAGATCTTATCCAAGTCTCTTCGGGAGATCTTATCCAAGCCGGATCGGCTGTACTACAAAACGACTCCAGCCCCGGCCAACCCGGCACAGCCCTGGACGGGGGCCCTTGTTGATAGCCCATCCGTCTTGGCATCCACGTAAGCGTTCCTGGCAGCTGAACCGGACCGAGCATAGCAACAATCCGGACCGAGTACGAATCCGATTCTCTTCCAATCTTTGACGAGAACCGGACCGGTCAGAGACATCAAGGCCGACCCGATATCGAGACCGGAAGGACCGAGCAGATCAACGATAAATCCGCTCCAACTCGAGATTATGCCAAGGCCGACCAGAGCGGAGGGAGACCCAAGGTCCGACCCCGATGGATAAGCATCGCCAGAAGCATGCGGGACATGCATACAGGACAGTTAATGCTTACTGTCACATCCCTTCCCGAAGCAAGCCTTAGAAGCCGCCACGTGTCTATGGCATGTTTACACTCTGACAAGTGTTTTGGGCATATTCCCCAACATCCTCTAGCTGTCATCTCCTAATTAGCTGAGATTATCTATATATAGATAACGTGTACAAACAATAAAATGACTTTTGGAATTTATGAGAAAGGAGAGGATAGAGAAAAAAGAGAGAATTTGTAAGTAAGCGAAACATATAGATCAGTTCAAACAATCCAGCTCGGTCATATCCTAAATTTCGATCATTAATAAAATTTAGTGATCCCTTTTAATTCATCTTTTTTTATTGTGTTCTACGTGGCTTCGATCCATTTATCCAGATCAGCACACGTGACGTTGACCGAATCGGACGTCAGCATTTTCGTATATACGTTACTTGATCGATCCTGTTTGGGATTCATTTTTATTTCCGCTGCGTATTTCGTTTTATTTTCGGAATCCCAACATTAAATTGGGGGAGAAGGGAGAGGAGAGAGAGCAGAGGAAAAAAGAGATCGGTAAAACGAGAGAGAAGAAGAGATAGAGGAGAGAGAGTCCTATTTGGAATTAAAAGACATTGATTCTTTAGCGTCGGAAAGTAAACTTTTCTCATAATTTTAAGGTGTCAACTTGGTGACTACTTTGTCCATTACTTTTGATGCCTTAATTATTTAGTTTAATATTTTTTTTGTGAAGCTAATATAAGGGGAAAACAATCAAAAGTGAATAAGATCAATATTCTTTTCCCATCCCTCCATTTTGTGTAAAGAGTTGAGAGAAAACAATTTTAGGCTCCATTCTGTTGACGTCCGATTTGGTCAACGTCACGTGTGCTGATCTGGACTAATGGATCGAAGCCACGTAGAACACAATAAAAAAAGATGAATTAAAAGGCACTAAATTTTATTAATGATCGAAATTTAGGATAGGACCGAGCTGGATTGTTTGAACTGATCTATATATTTCGCTTACTTACAAATTCTCTCTTTTTTCTCTCTCATCTCCTTTCTCATAAATTCCAAAAGTCATTTTATTGTTTGTACACGTTCTCTATATATAGATAATCTCAGCTAATTAGGAGATGACAGCTGGAGGATGTTGGGGAATATGCCCAAAACACTTGTCAGAGTGTAAACATGCCATAGACACGTGGCGGCTTCTAAGACTTGCTTCGGGAAGGGATGTGACAGTAAGCATTAACTGTCCTGTATGCCTGTCCCGCATGCTTCTGGCGATGCTTATCCGTCGGGTTGGGTTTCCCGCCGCTCTGGTCAACCTTGGCATAATCTCGAGTTGGAGCGGATTTATCGTTGATCTGCTCGGTCCTTCCGGCCTGGATATCGGGTCGTCCTTGATGTCTCTGACCGGTCCGGTTCTCGTCAAAGATCGGGAGAGAATCGGATTCGTACTCGGTCTGGATTATTGCTATGCTCGGTCCGGTTCAGCTGCCAGGAACGCTTACGTGGATGCCAAGACGGATGGGCTATCAACAAGGGCCCCCGAGTCCAGGGCTGCGCCGGGTTGGCCGGGGCTGGAGTCGTTTCGTAGTACAGCCGATCCGGCTTGGATAAGATCTCCCGAAGAGACTTGGATAAGATCTCTCGAAGGGACGTCTCTTCGGGAGTCGCGTCGATTCAATTTCAAGGCTCTAGGTGTCATGATGAGGGAGGCACGTGGCCGGATTTGATTCGATAGCGCATTCACGCGCCTTGGATCTTTGCGACGATTCCGTGTGAATCGTCGTGCCACGCGCTAGGCATTTAATGTTCTCTTCTCTTTATAAATATAGGGCTTCTCCTTCTTCATTTCTCCTTCCGCCATTTTTGCTTTTGTTGCAGAGAAGAGAGAGAAAAAATTCCGGTGTCCTTTTCCTGATTTTAGAAAGAATTTCCCGGTAAGCCTTTTCCCCCTTTTCTATTCAAGATGTCGGAGCTGAGGGACGAGACAGCGGCGGAGTTGACTGTATCTCCGGACCGCGCGGGGGGGGATCTGTCTATGGGCGACATTCCCATCGCCTGGAGCAACGAGGAGGAAGGCGGTGAGGTCGCGAGGTCGCCAGATTCTGGAGACGCGGAGGTGGCGGCGCCGTTGACGGCGGTTGGCGAGACTCCGGCCTGGATTCGGCCTCGGCCGTCCCCTTTCGTGGAGGCGGAGTGGGATTCAGCCTCGATCCACAGTGCTGTCACGGAAGAGCAGTTGGTGGCTTGGCGGGGGCGGTTTAAGATATCTGCTGCGGTGCGGATGTTCGTTCCGACTCCCAAGTAGAGGCCTCACACTCCGCCCGTCGGTTGTACGGCGGTGTACTACCGCTCTCTGCTGGTAGGGCTCAGGTTTCCGCTCCTGTTAGCCTTCTCCCGGTGGCTAAGGCAGTGGGGCCTTCCTATTGCCCAAATTCACCCGAATTACTGGGCTCGGGTGGTGGGTCTATTCATCCTCTTCAACCAGCACGGTTGGCCCGAGCCCAGCTTTGAGGAGTTTAACAGTGTTTTTCTGTGGAGATCGGTGGGAAGATCCGACTCGGGCTGGTTTTATTTAACAACTCGGCATGCCATGCACAAAGAGGTGGTGGATGTGCCGGAGACTATACATAGTTGGAAGGAGCAGTGGTTTTATGTCAGGGGACATTGGAGGAGCTCGGTGGATGAGTGGGAGCCCGGCATCATAGACGCGGAGCTTCGGATCCCAGTGCATTTTATTGCCAAAATGAGTAAGTTTTGTGTTTTCTGTTCTGTTCCTCGTTTGTCTAACGCTCATCATTTGCTCTTTGTGCAGAACGCATCCCGACGCAAGAGACCTCCTCCGAGTTCGACGACCGGGTTGAACAGCTTTTGGATCTTCCCGCTGATCAGAGGAAGTCGCATCTTCTGGTTACTGAGGAAAACCTCTGGGCGGTCGGACTTCGATCCACCGATCCGAGTATCATGTCTTCATCAGGTATATTTTTTTTAATATATCTTCTTTCTCCAGTCTCTAGGGCCTAGTGGTGCCACATTTTAACCGAACCCGATTCGGCCGGGCCGGCCCGGTTGGTCGGTTGGGAATCGGACCGTGGGCGGTTCCCGAACCGAACATTGCTCGCAAGGGCGATTACGGTTCAAGGTTCTGAGCTGAGCCGTGGTTCGCCGGAACCTGGGTTTCACTTGAACCGGCGGTTTCCGTCAAATTCAAAATTCAAATTTTAAATTTTTCCCAACTCCCCAATTTTATCTATAAAAATTCAAATTTTCAAATTTCAAATTTTTTCAAATTCAAATTTTCCCAACCCCCATTTTATCTATAAACAAAATTCAAATTTTCAAATTTCAAATTTTTTCAAATTCAAAATTCAAATTTTTCCCAACTCCCCCCAATTTTATCTATAAACAAAATTCAAATTTTCAAATTTCAAATTTCAAATTTTTTCAAATTCAAATTTTTCCCAACTACCCCCCAATTTTATCTATAAATACCCCCCTTCTTCCACCTTTAAAATCACCCCATTGTGTTAACAATATTCTAAACTCTCTTCTCTTCTACTTCTATTCTCCCCCATTCTTTAAATTTAAATTGCTCTTTTTGTTCTTGCTCTAAGTAACTAAATACTAAAATTAAATATTATCTACTAAGACTACTATAATTATAATATATACTATCTACTATATATATATATACTATCTACTATAATATATACTATCTACTATATCTATACTATATATAAATACTATCTACTATAATATATACTATCTACTATATTATATATAAATACTATCTACTATATTATATATATACTATCTACTATACTATATATAAATACTATCTACTATACTATATAAATACTATCTACTATATTATATAAACACTATCTACTATACTATATATAAATACGTAGGCCACTCAATTTTAATATTCATCCCAACTAGCATTTTATAAAAATTATAAAAATATTTCAAATTTTTATTTCAAAAAAAAAAATTCAAATTTTTATTTCAAAAAAAAAACATTTCAAAATTTTATTTTAAAAAAAAACATTTCAAATTTTTATTTAAAAAAAAACATTTCAAATTTTTATTTCAAAAAATCATTTCAAAAAAAATAACATTTCAAGCTAGTTGAGACGGATTAAATATTAAAATTGAGTTCAAGCTCTTTATTTATTCATTCTTTTTCCCCTTGTAAAAAAAGATTGTATCATTGTAACATTGTAACATTTCTTTTATTAGTTTAGTTAGTAATTAGTTAGTTTAGTTAGTAATTAGTTAGTTTAGTTATTCAATTTTAAAGATTGTATCATAATTGTAACATTTCTTTTATATAGTGAATTAGTTAGTATTAGTTAGTTTACTTATTCAATTTTAAAGATTGTATCATTGTAACATTTCTTTTGTACATAGATAGAATCATAGAAATCAATGAATATATCAATTTGTATGCATTATTTTGATTGTAAATAATTTAGAACTATTTTTACTTTATTGCATTTCAAGTTTTCAATATTTCAAATTTTCAACACAAGTAATTTAATTTAAAAAAAGTCATAAAAATATTACAAGTTACTATAAATTATATAAAGAAATAAACAACATAAAGAATTTCTAAATTTCTAAATTATTTAATAACTTATTATATTTTTATTAAATTAACTTAAGTAATTTCAAAGAGTCACCACTAGTAAATTACAAAATGTAGAAATTTCATCATTTAATTTAGAAAAAAAATAATATATAAATAATATTACATATATAATAATAAAAAAAAAAACGGAACCGGCGGTTCAACCCGGGAACCGCCGGTTCTTGGCCCGGACCGGAACCGCCGGTTGCGGGCCCGCAAACCGGCCCTTTTACAGAATACCCGGGCCGGTTCAGGTTCACCTCTTCTGGTGAACCGGAACCGCCGGTTCGGGCCCGGAATCGGCGGTTCACGGCCCGGTGGCACCATTACTAGGGCCTGATAGAACGAAAATAGTGCGCTAAAATTATTGTTAATTATAAGGTTTTAATGAATTTTATGTTGGCGCACGGTTATTTTCCATATATTTATATTTTAGATGCAATTTACTTCACTTGGCAATTTGTTGTTTAATTTAGGTGTTTGATGGAGTTTTTAAGCTTAAGGAATAATTTGGATCATCAAACGGACCAAGCCAAGGTGATTTGGGCTTAAATAAAGAAAATCCGCGCGACACTGGGCGGCCCAGTGTCAGTTCGCTGACCCAGTGTCAGTCCTGTTACGAAAATAACCTTACTTGGGGCCCAAGAAACAACTCAAAAATCGCCCAATCAGTTCCACAAGGCAATAAATTGGTCCATATGCTGGAAAAAGGAATTTGAATAGATTTGGGAAGAAAGACTCCAAGGAAATTAAAACTCAAGAAGGAAAGAGTCTTAATTAAAGAAGGAAACTATGAGATAATGAATAATTATAAAAGGGGAGGAGGGCTGGAATAAAATTCACTTCTGGAACAGCAAACTCACGGCTGAACCACTACTTTTCACGGCTGAAGCAGAAGGAGTGAAGGACGACCGAACCGATTTCCGCCGAAGCAACCGAGAAAATTCCGACGTGTGAAGAAGAAGATTATACCGTTTGAATTTCTTTCTTCTCATGTGTATTATTAATTTGCTGTTTTCTAAAGCCAACATGTCCGGCTAATTTTCTATTCTAGTTCTTAGTGAAGTTTGAAACCGTATTTGAATTATTCATGTTTTAATCCCGCAGCGTATTCTCAACTCGAATTCTCTTGAATTATTTTTGTGTTATTGAATTCACGACTATGCCATTTAATTTCTTGATTTGGTTTGGCCAACTAGATTAGGAGTTTTATATCCTATGCTAGAAATTGAGTTGTAATCCATAATTGTTGCAATTTTAATTTCACAAGTAGCAAACAATTGATTTTTCCCGATTGGGTAACACAAGTAGGATTGGATGCATCGATCAAACAAGAATTTTGGGAAGATTTGGAAGAGGTTGTCGAACGAATTCCTATGGGTGAGAAATTGATCATTGGTGGTGACCTCAATGGGCATGTCGGTGTTAGCAGAGATGGCTTTGAGAGCATTCATGGTGGCTTTGGTTTTGGGGACAGGAATGAAGCAGGAAATGATATATTGGATTTCGCATTAGCTCATGACTTGGGTATTATGAACACTTGGTTCGAGAAAAGGGACTCTCATTTGGTGACATATAGAAACGGAGGTAATGCAAGTCAGATTGATTTCTTTTTAGTAAGGAATGTTTGGAGGAAAAGTTTTACTAATTGCAAGGTAATACCCGGTGAGAGTCTTTAACACGGATAGGGTTGTGGTGCTTGACTTTCGAGGTAAGAGGCACTTAAGAAAGAGAAGACCACAAGTTGACCCTCGAATTAAGTGGTGGAAGCTCCAAGGAGAGTCGACATACTTTTGTGGCTAAGATTGCTGATAGTGGTATTTGGTCTGATTGCACGGAGATGGATATAGATTCGATGTGGAACTTGTTGGAACACAACATAAAGGAAGTTGCAAAAGAAGTCCTAGGAGAATCTAAAGGAAACAGACCATCAAGTAAGGACACATCTTGGTGGAATGATGAAGTTAAGCAAGCGATAAAGACCAAACGTGAATGTTATAAGGTACTGGGTAAATGCTCGAGCGATGAGAATTATGAGAAGTACAAGAAAGCTCGAACAGAAGCTAAAAAGGCAGTACGAAATGCCCGATCAAAGGTCAATCAAGAATTATATGCAAGATTAGATACTAAAGAAGGGGAAAAAGATATCTATAAACTTGCTCGAATGAGAGAGAAGAAGACGCGAGATATTGGAAAAGTTAAATGTGTAAAGATACTGACCAAAAAGTTTTGGTTCAAGATAAAGAGATAAAAGAGAGATGGAGGTCATACTTTGATACCCTATTCAATGGCCATCAAGAACTAGATATTGGGAATTTAAACATCCCCTCAAGTATGGTTAACCGAGAGTTTAAGAGAAGAATCCAAAGGGTGAAGTGACAATTGCATTGAAGAAGATGGGGTCAAAGAAAGGACCGGATGGTATACCTATTGAAGTTTGGAGGTGTTTGGGGAGAGAGGGATCGAATGGGTAACTATGCTTTTCAATAAGATTTGGAGAAGCAATAAGATGCCGTCAGCATGGAGGAAAAGTATTCTCGTCCCTTTGTATAAGAACAAAGGTGATGTTCAAGATTGTTCTAATTATCGCGGAATTAAACTAATGAGTCATACCATGAAGTTGTGGGAACGAGTGATTGAAAAAAGGATCGAAATGTGTGAAGATAACAGAAAATCAGTTTGGATTTATGCCTGGAAGATCGACCATGGAAGCAATTTATCTTATCCGGCAGTTGATGGAACATTATCGAGATAAAAAGAAAGATCTGCATATGGTTTTTATTGATTTAGAGAAGACATATGATAAAGTACCAAGAGAAGTACTTTGGTGGGCCTTAGCAAAGAAGGGTGTGTCGCGGAAATATATTGACATTATAAAGGACATGTATGAGGGAGCTAGTACAAGTGTACGTACTAATGTTGGGAGGACAGAAGAATTCCCTATTACGATTGGGGTGCATCAAGGATCTGCTCTTAGTCCTTTTCTCTTTGCCATAGTCATGGACGAATTGACAAGAGAAATTCAAAATGACGTTCCGTGGTGTATGATGTTCGCAGATGATATTGTGTTGATTGATGAAACGAAGGTTGGAGTGCAATGAATTGGAACTTTGGAGGATACTTTGGAAGCTCGAGGCTTTAGGTGAGCGAAGTAAGGCGAATATATGGAGTGTAGGTTTAGCGAAACTTGAGGATAGAGAGGCGGGGATGATCACATTTGATGGGAAAGTTGTTCATGGATCCACTTTCTTTCGATATCTTGGATCTATTATCCAAAAGGATGGAGAGCTAGATGGCGATGTGGCTCACGAATAAAGGCAGGGTGGTTGAAGTGGAAGAGTGCCACAGGGGTTTTATGTGATCGGCATGCCTCATAGATTAAAGGGTAAATTTTACCGCACGGCAATTAGGCTGCTTATTTGTTATATGGCACCGAGTGTTGGGTCAGAAAAGCAGTGTCACGTTCAAAAGATGAATGTGGCGAGATGCGTATGCTACGATGGATGTGTGGTCATACAAAAAGGATCGGCTCAGAAATGAGGTGATCAGAGAGAAGGTAAGAGTTGCGTCTATAGAAGACAAGATGATGGAGAATCGATTACGATGGTTTGGTCATGTGAGAAGAAGACCTATTGATGCCCCAGTGAGGAGGCTAGAAAGTTGGGGAGCAAGTAATGTTGTGAAAGGTAGAGGAAGACCCAAGAAAACTTGGATAAAGATGATTGAAAATGATATGCGGTTTCTTGGAATTGGAGAAAGTATGGCGATGGAGAGGCAAATGTGGCGGGAAAGAATACGGATGGTGGATGGAGTCTGATTCTTTTTTTTTTTTTTTTTTTTTTTAATTCCTATTTTATTTTTTTTCATGTTTTCTTTTTTCCTTTTTTTTTTTTTTTTTCCACTCTCTTTTTTTATTTGCTTTTTTCTCTACTTTTTCCCTCTTTTTTCCTTTTATGTTATTTATGTAACGATTATTGACGGTTTCAAAGTTTGATTCATGTTAGCCGACCCCAAATCATTTTGGGACTAAGGCTTAGATGTTGTTGTTGTTGTTGTTGGGTAACACAAAATCGAGATCCCTTAAGTCGAGCTTATGAACTTAATATCTTGCCTATTCCATTATTTTGGTTTTTAATGCATCTAGCGAGCGAGATTTGAAGAGCTTATTTTGAATCCACTGTATAGATAGGTTCAATTAAAGAGCTTGTTTTAATTGAATAAACTTAAGAAATAATTGAGGTCAACAGAGCTTGTTGTTGGCTTCGGAATAGGAGTTCATGAGATTAGCGAAGAAATAAGCGCTGCATTGAAACTTGAATTAATTTGAAACGGTGGATAACGGAGCTAAGGACTAGATTATTCCTTAATTGATATTTTCGATTTTTATTTCCTTTGTTTATTTTAATTTATTTTATGCAAATTATTTTAGTTAAGATTAGAAACTGAAATCCCCCCTCTCATTTTTATTTTATTTTAATTGCTAAAAGTATTTAATCCTTAATTAGTCTAATTGATTTACCGTTCTCCGTGGGATCGACCCTTACTTGCCAATACTACTAGTTAGTAGAAGTAAGCCAAGGAAAAATATAAATAACTAATTTTGACGCGTCACGACAGCGTGGTCAAAATTTTGGCGCCGTTGCCGGGGAACGGTGTTAAATTAATTTTACTTATTTTGGGTTTAAAAACTTTCTGCAATTTCGACACTGGGTGACCCAGTGGCAGTTCTGGAA
Source organism: Orobanche coerulescens (assembly GCA_033398695.1). Taxonomy (NCBI): domain Eukaryota; kingdom Viridiplantae; phylum Streptophyta; class Magnoliopsida; order Lamiales; family Orobanchaceae; genus Orobanche; species Orobanche coerulescens. The sequence continues at coordinate 15,070,634 of CM065801.1, forward strand.
ATTTATTATAATTGTCAGTTGTGCACTAATCCGTTTGTTTTAGTTTCGCATGAACACAAGGTCGCGTGGAGATAAGAATTTACAATTTTTTCCAGAAATCACCAAGCGAGATCGTGTTTTCAGGCGGGAAGCAAAAGAAGCCAAAGAAGCACTTAGGACTTTACCATTTTCCCTCGAAACATCACCCAGCGAATCAGAGGACGAATTTGGAGTCATGGCAATTAACGCTGAAAAAACGTTGAAGCAATTAGCCAACCCGGAACTACCTCAACAACCATTGTGCATCACGATCCCGGCTATTGACAACAACAACACCTTTGAACTGAAGTCGGGGTTGATTCACTTGCTACCTGCATTTCATGGTCTATCGGGAGAGGATCCGCACAAACATCTCAAGGAATTTCATGTCGTTTGTTCAAGCATGAAGCCGAACGGTGTCACCGAAGAACAAATCAAGCTTAGAGCCTTCCCATTCTCATTAAAAGATTCGGCTAAGGATTGGTTATTTTATTTACCATCGGCCACCATCACAACGTGGAACGAGATGGAGATCTTATTTCTACAAAAATATTTTCCAGCCTCTTGAGCGGCCAATCTAAGGAAAGAAATATGTGGTGCAAGGCAAATGACCGGAGAAACGTTGCATGAATATTGGGAACGGTTTAAACAGTTGGTATCTCGATGCCCGCAACATCAAATTAGCGAGCAACTCCTGATTCAATATTTTTACGAAGGGCTTAATCCAATGGAGCGAAACACGATAGATGCAGCAAGTGGAGGGGCTCTAGTTGACAAAACTCCCACGGCCGCAAGGGCTCTCATATCCAACATGGCGGCCAATTCAAAACAATTTGGTTGTCGCGATGCACCGATCAGGATGGTGAAGGAGATGCATGACTCGTCCCTTGAGGAAAAATTGAATGAGCTAACCACTTTTGTTAGAAAACTTGCTGTAGGTAATAGCACGTCGGTCGTACCCTGTCGTCTTTGCAAAACCACGGAGCATACAACGGAGAATTGTCGGATTTTGCTTGTGTTAGATTGATACCGCCACTAGAAGGGGGGGTTGAATAGTGCGGTTAAGAGTATTGTACTCTTTTCGTGCGGAAGCAAAAATAGCGGAGTAATAAAAGTGCGGAAAAGAAAGAACACAAGTAATTGTTCGAGAGGTTCGGCTATTAACGAAGCCTACGTCCCCTACCTAGTTTTATCGACTAGGACTTTTCTTTAAAACTTGGAATTTGCACTTTCTAGTTTAGTGCCAACTTCTTACAACTTCTTGATTTCCGGGCTCAAGAACAACCTCACAAAAACACTCTTGTTTTTCTAGGTACAAGATAACCAATACAAAAAATAAGTGCGAGTAGAAACTCGAGTTTCACGATATATCGCTCTAAGATACAAGAATGAAGATTGGAAATTATAGAACAAATCTTCTCGTATCACAATCTAGAATAAGAATATCTCTCAGAATGTTTGCTTGATATTGCTTGAGTATGCTTGTAAGCTTAGAATTCTTGTGTGTCATCAATCTCCATGAAGGTGGCTATTTATAGCCTTCTTGAGCTCAATTTCCCGTTGGAACAGTATAAAGGGTTACGTACGTTATATAATGCGGATTACGTACGTTACGTATGTTATATGAGCCGAATAACGGCCGTAATGAAAGTGCCGAAACTGTCCAGTGAAATATGATGAAATGCGTTACGTACGTTATAAACCTCCTGATTACGTACGTAATATCCTGGTCAAAGATCCGTTGATTGAGACGACTTCTTGCAACGGCTAGTGGCTTTTCCAACGGTCAGAATAATTCAAGCCTTACGTACGTTATATGATCCGGGTTACGACGCACTGCATGAAAAACTTACGAAAAATAGTGAATGTTACGACGTTATAAATGATGCGTTACGACGTTAACTATAGAATGTTACGTGACGTTAATGTGATGTGTGTTACGTTAATCAAGAGATAATATGTTTTAAGTAAATTTTGGTTTTAATAACACATCATCAAAACGATCTAAAAATATTGTTCCAACAATCTCCCCCTTTTTGATGATGACAAAATTTACGTATGTGAGTTTTTGAAAACATGATTTTAAAAATTAAAATCTCCCCCTGAACACGCGCACTGCAAAAATTAATATGCTCCCCCTGAAAACGCGCACGGGTTATTACAAAAGATGATTTCAAAAACGAATACATATTATTCTCCCCCTTTTTGTCATTAACAAAAAGTTGAGAAAACCTGCAGGAAACATCAATGATACGCATAATAATCAACATAAACCAAGTCAATGATTAAACAAAACGATAACCAAAATGATGCATGAAAAGATAGTCATTACAGGCAAAGCATAAACATGAAATGTTTGGTCTTTTAATAAAACAGGAAACATCATCATTAGAAAGGATAGCCCGACTAGTCAAGGTCCGCATCCGGCGGTGTCGGCGGTATCCCAAAATGTGTGCAAATGTTCTTCACCATGATCTTGACCTCGCTCATGTCCTTCTCAAGCCTATCCATTCGAGAAGCCATCTGGGAAGAGGAGGTTTCCGGACGAGGACGGGAGGAACCAAGCTGTGATGACGGACGAGGTCTAGTATGTTCGAGCCCCCTCGATGTGATTCTCTCCTCCGGTCTCGGAAGAGTGCCCCCATCTATGAGCCGATCATCATCCTTAATATAAGCAAAGTATATCCATCCACGATTTCTCGTGCAAAGATACCTCATCGTCCGCAATGTCCCTTCGGTGACGAGGCTCCCCCTAGGAATCAGAACCCCGTGGACCCCAGACAGATCAACTCCAGCTTTCTCAAAAATTTCGGTTAAGATAGAACCAAAAGGCATTCCTGATTTTCTCTGTCGGTCAACTTTCGCGTAGCTCTTTTTGTGGAAAATTTGACCCTTTTCCACAAACCATTTTAGCATAATAGACGCGAAGTTTACTTGGTGATCCTTCCACACATGATAAATAATCTCCATATCAATATTCACAAGTCGAAGCTGAGCATTCACTTTAGGCATAAGACAACGAGTGATAGCATCATGAAGCAAACGAATGTTTATCCCAAAGTCATTGTTTTCAAACCGCCCGGAATGAACATTTAAAACGGCTTTGTCCGACAAAAAGTCACGGACTTTGGACTCGTGAACACCATAGCTTTCATCATCGGACCAGTCGTTAAAGACTTTATCCGGAGGAGCAAACTCTCCTTTGCATCGAAAACCCTCATTAGGGAGTTCAAAAATCTCCGAAAGCTTCGCTTCATCAAAAGATATTGATTTACCACGCACAAGCGAATTAACAACGGCAAGTCCGTCGGCATCATAAGTGACAAAAAAATTCGCATAAAACTCTTTCACACATTCCTCATAAATTGGTCGAGCAAGACTAACGAACCTATTGATCCCAAGCATATCGAAGAATTCTTCGATAGCAACACCAGCACTGTTCAGAGATTCAAAATCAAAGTGGTGACTCGGAGTTACCTCTTCGTCAATAAGGATTTCGTTGAAAACTTTCATGGCTTGAGCATTCCGAAATGATAGATCGCCGGAAGCCGTGGAGGATGTTTGGGAGGTTTCTCCTCTTCTCTTTTTGCCGGTTCTGGAAGCCATGAGGATTGAATCGGTCGAAAAGTGGAGTTTTGATGAAGTTTTGATAGGGTTTGCCGGAACAGTTCGTCGCTTGTCGCTAGGGATTTGTAGGGAATGAACAGGGAACTGACGATGGGTTTATATATGAGATGGTCAACGATCGCTTACGTATGTTATATTCCTTTAATAACGTACGTAACGTAAAAACCTAAACTTTCTGGAGCAAAACCTGCGTTTCGTTACGTACGTAACGAACCAACCTGTAACGTACGTAAGGTCCTATTACGTACGTAATGGACCGCGTATACCGTACGTAAGCAAGACCAAATGAATAGTCTTTTCCTTTCGATGATGTCCTGATTTAAATGACCATTTAATGTGACTATGATGAGTATGCAATATTTAAAAATGATCAGCATGTCCCATTCCTAAATTTATGCGAATAAAGTTGAAAGCTTCTTCGGGTAATGGTTTTGTAAAAATATCCGCCAATTGTTCATTAGTACCAACAAATTGGAGACGAACATTCCCGTTTTGGACATGGTCACGAATAAAATGGTGACGAATTTCGATGTGCTTTGTCCTACTATGCAAAATGGGGTTTTTACTTAAATTAATGGCACTTGTATTGTCACAAAAATAGGAGTATTTTTAAGTTCGATGCCATAATCAAGTAATTTATTTTGATCCAAAGAACTTGTGCACATGCACTTCCCGCAGCCACATATTCTCAGCTTCACTGTGGAAGTAGCGACACTAGTCATTTCTTACTTCCCCATGAAATTAAACATGAACTCATAAAATGACAAGTTCCGGTGGTGCTTTTTCTATCAATTTTACAACCACCTAAATCGGCATCACTATATGCAAAGAGTTGAAAATCAATGCCGGAAGGATACCATAGGCCTAAACCAAAGCAGATATTTTAAATATCGAAAAATTCGTTTACATGATATGAGATGGATTCTTTAGGGTTAGCTTGAAAACGAGCACATAGACAAGTAGCAAACATTATATCGTGTCTAGATGCGTTAAGTAAAGTAAGGATCCGATCATACCTCGATCTTGCTTTTGGTCAATGATTTACCTTTTTCATCTTTATCGAGTTTAAGAGTGGAAGACATAGGAGTGGATATTTCTTTGCAATCTTCCATCTTAAATTTCTTTAGAAGCTCATTGACGTACTTGGATTGGTGAATGAATATTCCGTCATTGAGTTGCTTAATTTGGAGTCCGAGAAAGTTTTTCAACTCTCCCATCATACTCATTTCGAACTCTCCCTTCATAAGATTTGAAAATTCCTTCGATGAGTTTCGTTAGTTGCACCAAAAACAATATCGTCCACATAGATTTGACAAATTAACATATCATCATTTAAGACCTTAATAAACAGAGTATTATCAACATTTCCTCTTTTATAACCATTTGAGATAAGAAAAGAGCTTAGACGATCATACCATGCTCTCGGAGCTTGCTTTAATCCATAGAGAGCTTTATGGAGCTTGTACACATGATCCGGATGATCATAGTCTTCAAAACCCGGAGGTTGCTTCACATAAACTTCCTCCTGGATGATTCCATTTAGGAACGCACTTTTTACATCCATTTGATGGAGTTTGATCTTCTTGTATGCGACAAAGGCACAGAGAAGACGAATAGCTTCAAGACGAGCAACAGGAGCGAACGTCTCTTCATAGTCCAAGCCTTCTTCTTGATTATAACCTTGGGCGACCAACCTCGATTTATTCTTAATAGGGAGACCATCATCATCGGTTTTGATTTTATGAACCCATTTGGTACCAATGATTGATTTGCCTACCGGTGCCGGAACTAATTCCCAAACTTTATTTCTTTCGAATTGGTTTAGCTCCTTTTGCATAGCAATAGCCCAATTCTCATCATTTATGGCCTCATCGATGTTCTTTGGTTCTGTAAGAGAAATAAATGCAATATTGTTAATACAATCATTTATATTTCTCCTAGTTCGTACACCTTCATCGATTTTTCCGAGAATTTGTTCCATCGGATGGTCTTTCACATTTGCCCAATCTTTAGGAAGGTTGTAAGTATTTTCCTCCTGTTTGTCCGAGCTTACGTCGAGCTTCTCCAACTCCTTTGATACTTCGGATACTTCTTTAGCTGGAACCATACCTGCATCATCATCAAAAACAACCTTTCTCGGGTAAAACCGTATCATCGAATTTTACATGAATGGACTCTTCTACCGAGCCTCTTCTACAATTAAATACACGATAAGCTTTACTATTAGTAGAATAACCAAGAAAAATTCCAATGTCGATTTAGAATCGAATTTACCCAAATTGTCTTTTCCATTATTATGAATGAACACTTTACACCCAAATGGATGAAAATAAGATAAATTGGGCTTTTTACCTTTAAAAATCTCATAGGAGTCATCATTTTATTTCTCCTGAGATGGACACGATTAATAACATAACAAGCGGTGTTAACGGCTTGGCCCAAAAGTATTTAGGAAGACCATACTCGTTGAGCATTGTTCGGCTCATTTCTTCTAGAGAGCGATTCTTCCTCTCGACAACTCCATTTTGTTGAGGTGTCCGAGGTGCCGAAAAGTTGTGCCCAATACCATATTTATCGCACCAATCTTCAAAGAGATTAGAATCAAATTCTCCACCATGATCGGTTCGAATGGCGATAACTCGTAATCCTTTTTCCTTCTGGGTAACCTTACACCACTTAACAAACTCGTTAAAAGCATCATCTTTATTGGCTAAGAATTTTACCCAAGTAAATCTAGAAAAATCATCGACAATAACTAAGGTATAAAGTTTACCTGTTAGACTGGCATGTCGAGACGGACCAATTAAATCCATATGAATTAATTCAAGAATGCGACTGGTGGAAATTTCCATTTTTGGTTTAAACGAGCCTCTTGAATGTTTACCTTTAATACAGGCCTCACAAATGTGGTATTTTCTAAAATTCAGTTTTGGTAGACCACGAACAATATCATTTTTGGCCAATTTTGAAAGAAGTGGTAAAGAGGCATGTCCCAATTTTCGGTGCCAAACAACGGCATTTTCATCGTATGAAAGTAGACATTTTTCGTTAAACGAAGATTCATCTTGGAGATCAACAATGTAAATATTTCCATAGCGCAATCCAATAAAAACGATTTGGTCTTTTCTCATTGCCGTGCAATGCGTAATTTCAAAAATTAATTTAAGACCGGTGTCACATAGTTGGGAAACACTTAGGAGATTATGGCAAAGTCCATCAACAAATAGAACATTTTCAATAGTGGGTAAAGGTTTCTTACCAATTTTACCTGTCCCTTTTATTTGGCCCTTTTTATTATCGCCAAAGGTAACACAGCCACGATCTTCCTTTTCGGCTCCGTGAAGAGATGTTCATTTCCACTCATGTGGTTTGAACATCCACTATCAACATACCATTTATTTGATAATGTTGTCTTCCTTGCTTGTACCTACAAAAACCATTTTCTTCCGTTTTATAGGTACCGTGCTAATTTGGGTCTGATGAGTTAGATAAAAACTTGGTTTTTAATAACGGTCCCTTTTGGTACCCAAATCGCTTAACCCTTATAGTACGTCTAGAGTTTCGACAAGAGGTTTTCGGTATGTCCAGTTTTAAACATTTTGGACATGATGGGATACCCGTTTTAAAGTGTCCGATCTTTTGTGGTAATTTCTAAGGACTTTTCATTGGAAATGAATTATATCCAAGTCCTTGTTTTGAAATAGAAAATTTTTGACCAAATAATAATTGCTCGAACTTGTCATTACCACATGAAAATTTTCGACATAAAGCTTAAATTCTTTCCGAGTTTTATGTAATTCATCTTTCAAATTTTCTCGGTTTCAAGCAATTTGTATGATCAATAGAAACTTCCTTGTTTTTCAATAATTTAGCATTTTCAATTTCAAGGAGTTTTATTTTCTTTTTCAAATCTTTATTGCTATTGCAAGCCTTTTCGTATTCATTATTTAGAGATTCAAAAGCATCAAGTAGTTCTTCATGAGAATCACTAACCTCGACTTCTTCGTCACTCTCTTCGGATGCGCGGGCCATTAGAGCAAGATTGGTTTGGACTTGTGGTTCATCGTCCTCATCATCGTCACTCCATGTGGCGACATAAACCTCCTTCTTTTTGAACTTTTCATGAGGTGGTTTTGATGAACTTATTGGAGCAGCAACACGACAATCTTTTGCAAAATGGCCTGGAACGCCGCACCTTCGACAAGTGTTGTCGAACTTTTTGTTTTGAGGGAAGTGAGTCTTTTTGGATTCATCCCTTGATTCTTGTTTGATATCTCTCCGACGCCTTTGAAGAAGGTTTTTAAATTTCTTTATGTTTTTGGCATAAAAGGCGGTTTCTTCGTCCTCTTCTTCGATAGGTTCATCCTCTAGGTCGCTTTCTTCTTTGGCTTTGAAAGCGATAGTCCTTTCTCTCTCCTTAGGTTTTGGTTTCGAGCTACGAGATTTGATGACGATCTCATAATTGATGAGAGATCCGATGAGAGCGCTGAATTCTATAGTATTGAGGTCTTTCGACTCCATAATAGCCGTAGCAGTGGCGTCCCATTCTCTTGGTAGAGACCGAAGGATTTTCTTGGCTTTATCATCGCTTGATATCAGTTTCCCGAATGAAGCTAGCCCATTTGTGATTGCCGAGAAACGGTCAAGCATAGTGGTGATGCTTTCTTCTTCTTTCATGGTGAAGAGTTCATAATCGTGAAGAAGCATATTAATTTTGGTTTCCTTGACTTGACTCGTACCTTCATGGGTGATCTCTAACATTTTCCAGATTTCTTTTGCCGTCTCGCAGGAAGAGATTCTATTGTGATCTTCTGGATTGAGAGCACAATAAAGCAATTGAGTGGCTTTACTGTTGAAGTGGTCGTTCTTCCAGTCGGCATCGTTGTACTCTTCGAAACTTTTGAGAGAGCCATCCGACTTCTTAGGAATGGTAGGTCCAAGAGCAATGACCTTCCATATTTCAATATCGTGAGCTCGGATGAAGATGGACATCTTCTTCTTCCATGTCATAAAGTTTGAACCATCGAAGAAAGGAGGGCGATTGAGAGCGTTGCCTTCAACGGAGGAGTGGATAAAGGTCATTTGGATCTTTTCTCTAGCGGGTGTTAATCCAGTGATAAGGAGACCGCTCCGATACCAATTGTTAGATTGATACCGCCACTAGAAGGGGGGGTTGAATAGTGCGGTTAAGAGTATTGTACTCTTTTCGTGCGGAAGCAAAAATAGCGGAGTAATAAAAGTGCGGAAAAGAAAGAACACAAGTAATTGTTCGAGAGGTTCGGCTATTAACGAAGCCTACGTCCCCTACCTAGTTTTATCGACTATGACTTTTCTTTAAAAATTGGAATTTGCACTTTCTAGTTTAGTGCCAACTTCTTACAACTTCTTGATTTCCGGGCTCAAGAACAACCTCACAAAAACACTCTTGTTTTTCTAGGTACAAGATAACCAATACAAAAAATAAGTGCGAGTAGAAACTCGGGTTTCACGATATATCGCTCTAAGATACAAGAATGAAGATTGGAAATTATAGAACAAATCTTCTCGTATCACAATCTAGAATAAGAATATCTCTCAGAATGTTTGCTTGATATTGTTTGAGTATGCTTGTAAGCTTAGAATTCTTGTGTGTCATCAATCTCCATGAAGGTGGCTATTTATAGCCTTCTTGAGCTCAATTTCCCGTTGGAACAGTATAAAGGGTTACGTACGTTATAAAATGCGGATTACGTACGTTACGTACGTTACGTACGTTATATGAGCCGAATAACGGCCGTAATGAAAGTGCCGAAACTGTCCAGTGAATATGATGAAATGCGTTACGTACGTTATAAACCTCCTGATTACGTACGTAATATCCTGGTCAAAGATCCGTTGATTGAGATGACTTGTTGCAACGGCTAGTGGCTTTTCCAACGGTCAGAATAATTCAAGCCTTACGTACGTTATATGATCCGGGTCACGTACGTTACCTGTACAGAAAAACTTACGAAAAATAGTGAATGTTACGTACGTTATAAATGATGCGTTACGTACGTTAACTATAGAATGTTACGTACGTTAATGTGATGTGTGTTACGTACGTTAACTGAAGAGAAAATATGTTTTAAGTAAATTTTGGTTTTAATAACACATCATCAAAACGATCTAAAAAATATTGTTCCAACAGCTTGATGAAATCGAGGCACACGCCAATGCAATTGGAACCGAAAATTCCTATGGGCGAAAGAACGATCCGTACTCAAACACATACAACCCAGGATGGAGGGATCACCCTAACTTTCGATGGAAAAATCAGCAAGAGACGGCCCTACAAAATAAAGGACAATTCTACAAGCAGCCCACTGAAAATTCCACACAATCTATGGAGGATATGATGAAAACCCTTATGGCAAATACTATGCAGCTACAACAAGGCATGAATCAGTTCCAACAGGGCATGAATCAGTTCCAGCATGACACTAAGTCGAGTATCAAAATTCTCGAAAATCAAGTGAGTCAACTAGCCACCACGGTGAGCCGCATGGAGAGCCAAAATAGTGGAAAATTGCCATCACAACCTGAGCTGAACCCAAGGAACGTGAGTGTTGTGACTCTAAGAAGTGGGAAGCAGCTTAAGGAGCCTGAGAAGGTGAAGGAAGCTGAAAACGAGGAGCAAAGATCCATCAATGTATCAACACTGGGACACCTGCAGTAACCGCACCCAAAGGCGAATCACGGACAAAGCAAGGTAAAATCATTCAAAACTGCTCCTTTTGAGACTAACGAGTTACCTTTTCCATCCAGGGTCAAAAAGGCAGCGATCGTGAATAAAGAGAAGCAAATCCTCGACGTATTCCGAAAGGTTGAGATCAATATTCCCTTACTCGACGCAATCCAACAAATTCGAAAATATGCAAAGTTCCTTAAGGACTTATGCACCAGCAAACGGAGGTTAAAAGGGAACTAAAAGGTGATGATGGGAGAAAATGTGTCCGCTGTATTCCAAAAGAAATTGCCACCAAAACGGGAAGATCCTGGTATGTTCGCTATTCCATGTTGAATTGGAAATATGGGTTTTGAACGAGCTATGCTAGATTTAGGAGCATCAATAAATGTTATGCCACGCTCTATATATACCTCCTTAAATCTAGGACCTCTTCGGGAAACAAGAATAATTATACAATTGGCGGATCGTAGCCTTTTGTATCCCGAAGGGGTAATTGAGGACGTTCTTGTCCAAGTCAACAAGCTCGTATTTCCAGCTGACTTCTATGTTCTCGACATGCAACATGAGTTATCAAATTCCACACCTATTTTGTTAGGAAGGCCATTTTTAAATACGGCCAATACCAAAATAGATGTTCGTGAGGGATCCCTCACGATGGAATTTGATGACCAAATCGTGCGGTTTAATATTTATGATGCTATGAAATTTCCTGAGGAAGATTGCTCTCTTTTTGCATTAAGCGTGATTGACCCTCTTGTCGAGGAAGTGTTTGATTTGAATTTCAGGGATGCACTCGAGGTAGCACTCACAAGGACGTAGGAACCAATGATGAGGAAGCATTTGAAATTTCAAGAGAGTTGTTCGAAGTCGTAGGTGCCTTGAAGGGGGCGGGACCGATCAGAACGAAAAGGGAAGCAAACTTCATTCGACTTAATGAGGAACGCCGGAAGATCGAGCCATCGATTATGCACGCACCCGAGCTGGAGCTAAAACCTTTGCCACAATACTTAAAATATGCACATCTAGGAGTCGACGAAACCTTACCCGTCATTATCTCGGCCGAGCTGAATCCTAATCAAGAGAAGGCATTGCTAAAAATTCTCAAAGAATATAAGGAAGCCATTGGGTGGACTATAGCCGACATTAAGGGAATTAGTCCAGCCCTATGCATGCATCGAATTCTATTAACGGAGGACGCCAAGCCCACACGAGAAGCACAACGAAGGTTGAACCCACCAATGATGGAGGTAGTGAAAAAGGAGATTCTTAAGCTCCTCGACGTAGGGCTGATCTTTCCAATATCCGATAGCAAATGGGTAAGCCCAACGCAAGTCGTCCCAAAGAAATCCGGAATTACCGTGGTCGAGAATCAAGGAGGAGAACTTGTTCCTAGTCGTATACAAACTGGATGGAGGGTTTGCATCGATTTCCGCAAGCTGAATTCAATGACCCGAAAAGATCATTTTCCCTTGCCATTTATAGATCAAATGATTGAAAGGCTTGCCGGACATGCGTACTATTGTTTCTTGGATGGGTTTTCGGGATACTTTCAAATTGCAATCGCACCCGAAGACCAAGAAAAGACGACATTCACTTGCCCCTTCGGCACATTCGCCTATCGACGGATGCCCTTCGGACTATGCAACGCACCCGCTACTTTCCAAAGGTGTATGGTAAGAATTTTTACTGAGTACGTAGGTAATATCATTGAAATATTCATGGATGATTTTAGTGTGTATGGGGATTCATTCGATATATGCCTAGAAAATCTCACCCTTATTTTAAAACGTTGTGTAGAAACTAATCTCGTACTTAATTGGGAAAAATGCCATTTTATGGTAAAACAAGGAATAGTTTTAGGGCATGTAGTGTCAGAAAAAGGAATTGAAGTTGATAAAGCTAAAATTGATATTATTGCCACTTTGCCTTACCCCGTCACGGTGCGGGAAGTACGTTCTTTTCTTGGCCATGCAGGTTTTTATAGGAGGTTCATCAAGGATTTTTCAAGAATAGCGGCGCCCTTATGCAAGCTTCTCCAGAAGGAAGTGGAGTTTAACATGAATGACGAACGCAAGGCCGCCTTTGACAAGTTGAAGCAATTGCTGACAACAGCACCCATAATTCAACCGCCAAATTGGGATTTGCCATTCGAATTGATGTGCGATGCAAGCGACTACGCGGTAGGGGCTGTCTTGGGCCAAAGAGTGGGGAGAGCGCCCCATGTAATTTATTACGCCTCAAAAACACTGGACCCGACCCAAGCGAATTATTCTACAACCGAGAAGGAGTTTCTTGCCGTGGTCTTTGCACTATAAAAATTCCGTTCCTACCTACTCGGGACCAAGGTCATTATTTTTTCAGATCACGCTGCCCTCGATATTTGTTAGCCAAAAAGGAGGCGAAGCCGAGACTTATTCGATGGATCCTACTTCTTCAAGAATTCAACGTGGAGATCAAGGACAATAAGGGGTCCGAAAATTCTGTGGCCGATCACCTGAGCCGGTTAGTCTTAGAAAATGATGGGAAACCTATGTGTGACAGTTTCCCCGACGAACAATTATATTCAGCCGCTCAACACTGGGAGGACTGTTCAACACTGGGTGACCCAAAGGTCGACTGCAGCACCATGGTATGCCGATTTAGTGAATTTTCTCGTAGCCAATATTTTCCCTTTGGAATGACACGGGCAGAGGGATAAACTCGAAGTGATGCCAAATACTACGTGTGGGATGATCCTTATCTATGGAAGCATTGTTCGAGATCAAATGATTCAAGATGTGTACCGCAGGTGAATTTCATTCAATTCTCGCTTTTTGTCACTCGTATGCATGCGGAGGACACTTCGGTTCAAGAAGGACAGCACATAAAGTTTTGGAAAGTGGTTTTTATTGGCCTTCGCTATTTAGAGATGCTTATGATTTTTGCAAGACGTGTGATAATTGTCAAAGAACGGGTAATATTTCTCGACGCAATCAAATGCCTCAAAATCCTATCTTGATTTGTGAAATCTTCGACGTGTGGGGCATGGACTTCATGGGACCTTTTCCCTCCTCATATGGGAATCTCTATATTTTACTCTTCATGGATTATGTATCCAAATGGGTGGAGGCGACCGCCTTACGGACCAATGATTCTAAAGTAGTGGCCTAATTTATTAAAACTAATATCTTCGCTAGATTTGGAATTCCAAGGGCTATAATAAGCGATCGGGGGAAGCATTTCAAAAATCGGATGATTGAGGCACTCCTAAGGAAATATCGAGTCTTGCACAAGGTGTCCACTTCCTATCACCCGCAATCAAATGGGCAAGCCGAAACATCCAATAAGGAGATAAAAGCAATCTTGGAGAAAACAGTTCAACCAAATCGGAAGGATTGGAGCTTACGACTCGACGACGCACTTTGGGCCTATAGGACGGCATATAAAACACCAATTGGCATGTCACCGTATCGCTTGGTCTATGGCAAACCGTGCCACCTTCCCGTCGAGCTCGAGCATCGTGCCTTTTGGGCAATCAAGAAGTGCAATATGAATTTTGACGAATCAGGCACCCACCGGAAGTTGCAATTGCAAGAATTGGAAGAGATACGAAACGACGCGTTCTAAAATGCAGCAATTTACAAAGAAAAGACAAGGGCGTTCCACGATTCAAAAATAATAAGGAAAGACTTCGTCGTAGGTGAAAAAGTGCTACTCTACCACTCTCGACTCAAATTATTTCCGGGCAAGTTGCGATCCCGCTGGATTGGTCCATTTATAATTATCAATATTTTTCCTCATGGAGCGATTGAAGTTCAAAGTCTAAAGACACGAAAAATTTTCAAAGTCAACGGCCATCTCCTAAAACCCTATCGCGAAGGATTTACGACGGCTAATATGGAAGAATACAAACTCGAGGATCCATCCGAAATATAAAACAGGGAGTTCGTCGAGCCAACGACGTAAAAAAAAAGGCGCTTATTGGGAGGCAACCCAATTTAATATTTTTAATTTTTTTATTTTTTCCGCAATTTTTTTAGTCGTCAGTTTTTTTAATTTTTTAGAAAATCTTTTACCTGCTTATTTCCTTTTCTACGTATTTCCTTCTTTTAAAATCTTCTTCCCTTATTACTTTTTTACTTATTATTATTTTTACAACTCCATCCCCTTCTCCCTCATAAATCAGCGCGATCAATTCCCCCCTACTCGGTCATTCCCAACTAACGTCTCCAACCCTCTTTCCTGCAGACATCGCCGACCAACATGACCGGAAAAGGGACAAGAAACGTCACTCGGCCACTGAATCGAATCACTCGGAGTGGCGCCTGGAGGAATAACCCTAGGGCGCCGACCTTCTACGACTTCACCGAGCCCGAAGCACCCGCGATAAGACCCTCCACCGCCGGAAAACGAAGGGTCGGCCGACCAGCGACCGACGAACCACTCACAAAAAAACCGAAGCGGCGAGCGCCGGGTCAAACTTCAAAAAGGGGGAAACAAATCCAGACAGCGCCGAGCCGTGGCTTGAAAGACGAACCCACACCGCCACCATCTCCGCCCTCGTCGGTCGCACCACCAGCCACCAATGACGATACGATCCCTGAACTGATCTATCAATTGTTACCGCCGCCCCCGTTGCTACTTACATGGTATGGCACCGAGACATCGATCTCCACAACAGGCGAGGGGAATGGTGCGGAACATCCATCCCAACCCGAACGAAATTTTGAAAACGAGCCGCGATCGACAAACGAAAGAGGAAATGAAAAGGAGACCGACCAGCAACACGACTCTACGCAAACCGGGAACCCAGCCCCACCTCCAGTAAGAGAAATGCGCAAGAGTCTCCTCGGCCTACCGAACCGTTATAATGTCGCCTTCGGCTCCCCCGGACAGATTACACGCTACCGCAAACTCACGGAACGAAAGGTAATTCCCTCAGTCTATCTTGATGAAATTAGTTTGAGACAGTTGGGATTGTATGATGATGTTATGGCATTGTTGAGTGTGCTGGGGTGGGAGAGATTGGCAACTGGGAACTGGGAGGTTTATGAGAATCTCACTTATGAGTTTTTTAGCTCAATTCGGAAAAGCGATTTTGAAAAGAAAGGAACATTTTATTTTTGTTTGAATGGTAAGGGGTATACATGGGGGTTGAGCAGTTCGGCCGAGCACTTGGGCTGACTGCCGAACCCGAGGAGGAAGATGACATACCCCCCGAAAATGAGATTTGGCAAATGATTACGAATGATGCCGGTCCATTTGCTGCGGGAAAAACTAAGGCCATCGCCATTCGAAACTCGGTGATCCGTTACGTTCAACGACTTATGGCATACACGATCACCGGGAGATACTCAAATCGAAATGTGGTGCAGATTTTTGAGCTAAGGATGATTTATGCGATGGTTTTTAGAAAAAGAGTGAAATGTGTTAAAGATTTATTGATGATATTTATTGGGGATGATGTTTCGAAAAATCCAATTGTGATGGGGGTCGAGTCACGGTGTAGCTCGGGCTGATTTCAGCGGCGCTTCCGATCGGGCATGAAAACTCGATGTAAATCTTCTTACAAAAATGGGCATTTTGGAAAAAAATGAAAGAACTTTTAAGTGGCGGATATCGGCAAGTGAGATGATAGCTTTACCAAACACCGCATACACTTCGCCATGGGAGGAGAAAAATTTAAAAATGTTGCACAAGAGCCTTCCTTCCATTCCTTCAGACAGCCCGGCGGCAAGGGCTCAGACAGCCTGTGCGAGCGCAAGCCGAGCAAGAGAGTCGGCTACAGAGGCCGAGCTGAGGTGTCGGATCGAGCAGCTTGAGGAGGGACATCGCGCACTTCAAGCCAAGGTGGATCGTTTGACTGAGCAGTTGGAGGCCCGTCGTCCTCATTAGCCCGGTGATTCCTATTCTAGACTTTCTTTTACTATGCTTTATTTTTCTTTTTCTTTTCCTTCGTTTATTTGAAATATGTACTTAATTTTAAGTTTGGGGAAGTTAGACTTGGAACGTTTGGTTGAAATTGAAAATTGTGATGAATTTAATTTTGCGTCCTTAGCTAAATTTGTGTGATTAATTCAAGTGCGTGAATAGGGGATTTGAGTGTGGCCTGACATAGGAAATGAATATGATTGACTAGTTTGATTTTAATTAGGGTGGTTCACTAGTCTTGATTTTGGATTTGGATAAAAGTGTGAGGGATTCATGGCACAAGCCCTTTTTATTCGTGAGTTTTGAGCCGTAGAGCAAAATACACACATATATAAATAATTATACATATACATGCTCACTATTTCTTCTTGTGGGGTCGAACGTGTTGTGTTCATACTAGAACTTAATCAATTATTCATGTCAAAACTATGTTAGTGTTCTCATGCAGTAAAGTGATAAAGGCAAATTAGGAATAACCCACTTGGCTTATATTTTCCCACCTCGACATAATCACTATTAGAAGCCCATTTGAACCTAAACCTTATTCTTTGATCCACCACATTTTATTAGCCATTATCTAATTTTTGGTGAAAATTCATCCGTTTGAACCCTTGGTCAAGGATTGGTTGTGAATTAGGTGTATAACAAGTCGAGGGAAGGACGAGAAATTATCAAAAAGTGGGTGGTGAAGTGAAAAGAAAAAAAAGTGCTGAAAATAAGATGAAAAGAATAAAGGCCGAAACAAAAAAAAAATAGGGGGGCGGCCGTAAAAATACCCCCCTCGAATGTTGTTAAAGCCACTGACCTCTATTGATCTTTCGTGGCTATGCGATTACATGTGCCTAAAAGGGTGCTCAAGGAAAGGATGGTGCTTCATTGTTTGTAGGATTTGTTATGCACTTAATTTCATGATTAGTCTCGACCAACGAATCCTTTATTTATCCTTTTTTTTATCCTACCCATACCCAAAGCCCCGTTACAACCATAAAAGCCCTTTTGATTATATGCATGAGTTCATCTAAGTAGTGGAGATTTGATTTTTGTGCGAGTATGTGGTAATGACACACCATGTTTTGACGTGAGTGATTGCGTAATAATCCCTATATCTACTTGAGCGAGAGTGACCCCTTGTGAGGCCATCGAATTTTCTCTCACTTGATGCCAATGAAGATGTTGAGATTGGTTGAGGTACTTTAATTTTCTTCTTACTTGTTCATGATTATTTATTCTCCCTTGAATATGGCTATCATCTTAGATTTTTCAATACATGTTTCTTGAAATTCTTTCACTCGAATTATGCTTGAGGACAAGCATTGGTTTAAGTTTGGGGAGATTTGATAGAAGGAAAATAGTGCGCTAAAATCATTGTTAATTATAAGGTTTTAATGAATTTTATGTTGGCGCACTTGGTTATTTTCCATATATTTATATTTTAGATGCAATTTACTTCACTTGGCAATTTGTTGTTTAATTTAGGTGTTTGATGGAGTTTTTAAGCTTAAGGAATAATTTGGATCATCAAACGGACCAAGCCAAGGTGATTTGGGCTTAAATAAAGAAAATCCCGCGCGACACTGGGTGGCCCAGTGTCAGTTTGCTGACCCAATGCCAGTCCTGTTACGAAAATAACCTTACTTGGGGCCCAAGAAACAACTCAAAAATCGCCCAATCAGTTCCACAAGGCAATAAATTGGTCCATATGCTGGAAAAAGGAATTGGAATAGATTTGGGAAGAAAGACTCTAAGGAAATTAAAACTCAAGAAGGAAAGAGTCTTAATTAAAGAAGAAAACTATGAGATAAGGATTAATTATAAAAGGGGAGGAGGGCTGGAATAAAATTCACTTCTGGAATAGCAAACTCACGGCTGAAGCACTACTTTTCACGGCTGAAGCAGAAGGAGTGAAGGACGACCGAACCGATTTCCGCCGAAGCAACCGAGAAAATTCCGACGTGCGAAGAAGAAGATTATACCGTTTGAATTTCTTTCTTCTCATGTCTATTATTAATTTGCTGTTTTCTAAAGCCAACATGTCCGGCTAATTTTCTATTCTAGTTCTTAGTGAAGTTTGAAACCGTATTTGAATTATTCATGTTTTAATCCCGCAGCGTATTCTCAACTCGAATTCTCTTGAATTATTTTTGTGTTATTGAATTCACGACTATGCCATTTAATTTCTTGATTTGGTTTGGCCAACTAGATTAGGAGTTTTATGTCCTATGCTAGAAATTGAGTTGTAATCCGTAATTATTGCAATTTTAATTTCACAAGTAGCAAATAATTGATTTTTCCCGATTGGGTAACACAAAATCGAGATCCCTTAAGTCGAGCTTATGAACTTAATATCTTGCCTATTCCATTATTTTGGTTTTTAATGCATCTAGCGAGCGAGATTTGAAGAGCTTATTTTGAATCCACCGTATAGATAGGTTCAATTAAAGAGCTTGTTTTAATTGAATAAACTTAAGAAATAATTGAGGTCAACAGAGCTTGTTGTTGGCTTCGGAATAGG
Source organism: Orobanche coerulescens (assembly GCA_033398695.1). Lineage (NCBI taxonomy): Eukaryota > Viridiplantae > Streptophyta > Magnoliopsida > Lamiales > Orobanchaceae > Orobanche > Orobanche coerulescens. The sequence continues at coordinate 15,089,410 of CM065801.1, forward strand.
AGTTCATGAGATTAGAGAAGAGATAAGCGCTGCATTGAAACTTGAATTAATTTGAAACGGTGGATAACGGAGCTAAGGACTAGATTATTCTTTAATTGATATTTTTTATTTTTATTTCCTTTGTTTATTTTAATTTATTTTACGCAAATTATTTTAGTTAAGATTAGAAACTGAAATCCCCCCTCTCGTTTTTATTTTATTTTAATTGCTAAAAGTATTTAATCCTTAATTAGTCTAATTGATTTACCGTTCTCCGTGGGATCGACCCTTACTTGCCAATACTACTAGTTAGTAGAAATAAGCCAAGGAAAAATATAAATAACTAATTTTGACGCGTCACGACAGCGTGGTCAGGGCCAAGGTTCCATCTGGAAGGAGAGAGACGCCTGCGCAGCGTGTGGCAAGATTGGCTGCCGAGGCTGCGGAGCAGAGGGAGCGTGCGGGCAAACGAAAGAGGGAGGAGACCGAGCCTCAGGGCAGCATGACTAAAGCGGAGGCTCGGTCCTCTCCTGAAGTTCCTGTATCTGCGTTGAGCCCTACCCAGACGGATCGTGTGACTTGCAAGGATCCCTTAATTGACTTGGAGAGTCATTATCTCCCGGTTAATAAGGACTGGGAGGAACCCTGTGCCCATATGAGGGGGTGACAGCCGCATTGGTTCCTTGATTACATCCGTGCAGCTACCCCAACCGCTGAGATGCTCAACCGGGTTCCCCCGGCGGTGGCTGAGTCGAGTCACATCCCCGTCAGAGGCTGGACGCCCAAGCTGGAGATGGTGACCAACGACATGGGTCCAGCTGAGCAGATCCAATTCGGAAATGCTCTGATCGTCCGTGCGTTGTGTACTTACGTAAAGGCCACCGATGAGCTAGTGGCCCTGGATGAGAAGCATAAGAAGATGGCGGACGATCTTCAGGCCTTGCAAGAGGAGCACCATCTCTGTCCTTCACTGATCAAGTCCTTGGAGGAGGAGATAACCTCCTTGAAGGGTGATAATGAGATCTTGGAGAGTCGGGCCCTCGAGGCCGATTGGTGGAAATTGAAAGCCAGGGAGATGACTGAGGCGGCCGAGCTAGCTCATAAGCGGTGGTTTGACACCAGGGCCGAGCACAAGGCCTATTTGCAAAGTACGAAGGCCCAGCTCCAGCACCTGACTGATAAGTGTCAGCTTTGTACACTTATCCATGGTTTGTATCGATAAAATTCACCCATAATTGAGCTAGTTTACTCGTTTTTTGCTTTTAATTTATTAGTTTTAATAATTTTATTTTTGTCGAATGGTGATCGGATTAAATAACTGAATTACTCAAGAAACAACATGTTTAATAAATATTCTCTTTATTGAATTTTGATATATTCATGTTGTAGGGCTTTCCGAGACGAATTCGGCAGTCTTTCCCGATTCAAAATCAGAGTTATATATCAAAAGTTATCATCCGAAGAAGATCCGGGCAAAAACGCAAAGTCCGAGGGAATTCTCAAAACGTAACTATCAAAGCTTCAAATGAGCAAATTTATGAAGCCACGTTACGGCCGTAACATTCGGGGGTTACGGCCAGTAAGTCACCCTAGTTACGGCCGTAACTCCCGAATGTTACGCCGTAACTCTTGACAAGATTGCTATGATTTGTCTAATTTTTATACTTTTTGTGTATTATTGAGGGGATGGTGGCATTGATCCGATATAATGTAATAATGCTGAAGTTTTGGAGCTATTAGATGACTTTAGGTGTATAAATAGACCCCTTAGATCCTTCATCATTCATCATTCATCTTATAATTTTCCATTTTCTTGTAAACTTTTCTTTTTGTGTGAAGAACACACTTGTGTTCTTGAGTGATCTTTGTTAGTGTGGTACAACATATGTTGTTCAGAGAGTTTATTGTTTCTATCTCCTTTATCTACTAAGGGAGTTAGGATCAATTCTTTCTCTTGATTCAACTAAACATGACCACCAAAGCTTGTAATATGTGTAATAAACCCTTTATGGGCTAAGTTCTTTAAGTTGGGATTATAAACAAGGTTAGTCATGTTATTTAAGTTTGTATAAAAGATCTATTGTGAATTACTTATTATTGTGTGTGATTTTCATTATTTTAACAATCTTTATTTATTTGGCCAATTAATGAAGATATCAATGGTCTTCATATGTTTCGAAAGAAAATATGTTTGATTAGATCAAATGATCTTCACTCTAAGTTGTTCTAGGGGATAGAAATATACCCCTAGTCCTTAGATGATTCTTTGAGTTATTTTCATAAATCCTAATGTTATGTATTGAAGCCAATCAACATAGAAATATAGTGGATTGATTCAATATGTAATGGACGTTTTATAGTTCGAAAGAGAAACCGTCTTTATAAGGAAAATCGAATCTACACAACATAATAAGTAAATTCATCTTATGATCTCCAATACATCTTTTATAACTAATGACGAACTAAGTTTGTAATCCCAACTATTTCATTTTATCGATAATCAATCTATTATTATTGCTATCTTTTTATTTCCTTATAATATTAGAACTATTATTACAATTTCTTTGCAATTATTAAACCAAACTTTTTTTTAATTGTGTGTTTCACTCATCTTAAGTATCTATAAAAATAGACTAATAGTGTATAATTCAAATTATAACAAAACTTCCTTGTGGGATCGATAAACCGGACTCAAAAAGTCCACTTTACTACTTGATACGATATCGTGCACTTGCGATAGTTACACTAAAAAGCGTGTCAAGTTTTTGGCGCCGTTGCCGGGGAAGTATAAGTTATATTTGAACTCTTACATTATAAACTATTTGTGTAGGTACAAATTTCTCGACGTTGTAACTTAGTACTAAATTGTATTTGTCCGGTCAAGTGGCGGATAACGGTACTCCGTGACTATTAAAGTCGGATTTTTCAGTTTCCCACAACAACTGATATTTGTATATATTTTTTTTAATTATTTTCATTGTCTTTTTATTTTTGTTTTTTTTATCATGGATGAAACATTGTTTAAAATTGAAAAAAGATTTCCCTTTCTAAGCAAAAATGCAATTTTAAAAATTTACAAGACAAGGCTTGAAAGGATGAGGTTGCTTACGAATAAAAGCATACCTTTTGACATAAGATTCATTATCGAAGCCAAAGTAAGAATAGAAGGTGAATTCACGAAACACCAACTAGATTTTTACTGGCTTGGAAAAAGTTCATATGCCAAGAAACGACGAGCAAAGATTCTAGCCGTTTGCTATAAATGTGCTAGATGGAACGTAATGCAAAATGTCGATCTTTAGGAATTCCATCTACAAACAGAGAAGATAAAATTCACCATTAATGATGGTCCAATAAGGAGAATTTAGATAATATCGAAATTTCTCTTGACACGCATCCTAGTGGACTTGTGTATTACGGAATTCAATGTTTGTGGAATAAATTCAAACCGAATATGAACAACGTCTTGGGAATCGACGTTAAAAGACCCTATTTGCCAATTTGTAAGAAAATTGGATGGGAAGCTTCTCCCCGACTCATAGAAGGCGTTTAGGCCGTTTCGAACGTAAAATCGAGAGGAAGATGTGAGCCACAATCACAACTACCGTACATACGCGTAAGTATCTTTTATTTTTGTCGTGTGGTGAGATTTTCTGAATAAAAAATGTGATACGCGATAAAAGCTTTCATTATTCTATTGAGTAGTTGAAGCACAATCAAACGCAATCACAAACTTGTTAAACAATTTTTACCTTCTTTTTCTTCTATAAATAAACTTTCTCTGGTTTCTTTCATTCATCCCTCAAACTTGCACTTTTCTCTGTTTCTCTCTAAATTTTTTTTTCAAAAATGGAGTCATCATCTTCAACAAAAAATTTTACAGTCTGCATTTTTGGTGGATCTAGTTCTGGGAAAAGAGGCATGCTTCACCGAAGCACCACAACTTGGGTCGTACCTTAGGAGAAAAATGCATTCATGTAGTTTACGGAGGAGGAAGTCTAGGATTAATGGGACGAGTCACGTCGCCTATATGGAAGGAGTAAGAGTGTTGGGAGTAATCCCAAAACTTCCTGAAAGTAAAATCACCGGTCAACTATTGGAGATGAGTTTAGATCTGTGAATATGCAAGATCGCATAACTCACATGATAAATAATTCGCGCCTTTATCGCCTTCCCGGTGGTTTTGGCACCCTTGAGGAACTTTTTCATGTGGTTACGAGCCTACCTAAATGTTCATCAAAACCAATAGAGTGCTTAATGTCAATGGTTTCTTTGATGGTTTACGTCTTTCATCGACTACTCGCCGAAAAGGGCTTTATTTCCGAGCGTGCAAAACGAATCATAGTCGTTGCAACAACACCGTAAGAACTAATCAAAAACTCAATGAATTTGTTCCTCAACCAGATCCACTCTAGCTAAAATTGTCCAGGTAGAAGATTTTACAGTGATAAAACGAAAAGTGGATTCATTCCTCTCCCTTTGATAACCCATGACGGACCTCTTGTATTTTTACTTTCTGTCTTGTGTAATAATCGTGCTAAATGATGGCAGCTTAAGGAGTTTCTTCTTGATCTCTTGACGCGCATCTATTAACGATTTATGTATTCAGTAATTTTTATTTCGTGTTTTGCTTTTATAAAAACTTTGATGGCGCAGAAGGCGACTCTTCTGACTTTCTTGATGCGCATCTAAAAATTATGTTATACTTACGAGTATATTTTATTTTCTTTTGTGTGTGCCTCGTATATTTATTCTCTTGCAGATTCTAAAAGGCGTTAGGCTCGGACATCAACTTTCTTAACAGGAGTATTCGCTTTTCGCATTGATTTTTATTTTTATTTTATTTTTAAACTGAGGACAGTTTTATTTTCAAGTTTGGGGGTGGTTTGTTTTAGTATTTTGGTGTGTTGTAATTTTGGTGTGGTTTGTTTAATAATTTTGGTGTGTTTTGATTGATTTGGTTATTTGCCTTAATTTATATATATATATATATATTTATAGTATTTTGATTTTTGAGATTTTTAGATCTGGCCATAACACCAATAAATTAGCTATATACAAACTTCTAAAATCGTTTTAACCGGTAAAAAAAAAATTGTATATTCCAAAATTTTTTGAGCCTTAATCTCTCTTTCCAAGCCTTGTAATTATCATATAAAATCGAGTCATTCGTTACCTTGAGAAAAGAAGAATCAATTGGTTGATGAAAAATAAAACTGAAATTTACTTAATTTGTGGAGTTTTTGATTTTTCATGCTTAACTAAAAAATGATTTTGTTCTATTCCCTAAAAAAAGGAGTCATTGGTGAAAAGAGCTACACGTTAGCAAATAACGGTGTGAAAGCTATCACCTAAAAAAATAAATGACGAAAAGGAGAAGTGTTGAGCAAAGAATAAATGCTAATTTTGGAAGTCTTAAATTTTGCGAAAAATAAAGGACTAACCATTGTTGGTGCGTAGTCGCCGTCTCGAAAAATTGGTGAAAAGAGCTACACGTTAGCAAATAACGGTGTGAAAGCTATCACCTTTTTACGAAAGAAAAATAATGAGATAGAAATTGTGTTAGTGAAAAGAGCTACACGTTAGCAAATAACGGTGTGAAAGCTATCACTAAAAGGGATGTAGTTTATGAGCAGATTTGAATTAATTAGCAGCTGAATTTCAATACACTCAATTTTGTGAAAATCACAATATTTGATGACGCCAATGAAATTCTTCTTCATATTGAGTCGAAAAATAAACGAGTGATCGAGAGCAACCATTAAAGGGAGTCGTGTGTATCACGAGTGGGAAAGAAATAATCAACCTATTGGGGGGAAACCTTACATTTTGGAATTACAAAATAAAAACCGTGTTTTAACTTCAAAAATATTAGTAGATTTATTTTGAATCTTGATTCATTTCTATCTACTATATAAAGCTGGTTGTTGTTTATTAATGGCATTTTGATCTCCTTTTCTCTTTTTATATTTTAATTTATGTGTGTATTAATTTTCTTATTTTTTTTATTTATTTTTATTTTTATTTTTGGAGTGTGAATAATAAAGAGTCTTGCTCGGGACTAGCAAGAATTCAAGTTTGGGGGTGTGATAACTGTCAGTTTTGTACACTTATCCATGGTTTGTATCGATAAAATTCACCCATAATTAAGCTAGTTTACTCGTTTTTTGCTTTTAATTTATTAGTTTTAATAATTTTATTTTTGTCGAATGATGATAGGATTAAATAACTGAATTACTCAAGAAACAACATGTTTAATAAATATTCTCTTTATTGAATTTTGATATATTCATGTTGTAGGGCTTTCCGAGACGAATTCGGCAGTCTTTCCGGATTCAAAATCAGAGTTATATATCAAAAGTTATCATCCGAAGAAGATCCGGGCAAAAACGCAAAGTCCGAGGGAATTCGGGCTGAAAACGTAACTATCAAAGCTTCAAATGAGCAAATTTACGGTTAAGCTACGGCCGTAACATTCGTGGGTTCCGGCCGTAAGTCACCCTAGTTACGGTCGTAACTCCTGAATGTTACGGCCGTAACTCTTGACAGATTGCTATGATTTGTCTAATTTTTTATACTTTTTGTGTATTATTGAGGGGATGGCTGGCATTGATCCGATATAATGTAATAATGCTGAAGTTTTGGAGCTATTAGATGACTTTAGGTGTATAAGATCCTTCATCATTCATCATTCATCTTATAATTTTCCATTTTCTTGTAAACTTTTCTTTTTGTGTGAAGAACACACTTGTGTTCTTGAGTGATCTTTGTTAGTGTGGTACAACATATGTTGTTCAGAGAGTTTATTGTTTCTATCTCCTTTATCTACTAAGGGAGTTAGGATCAATTCTTTCTCTTGATTCAACTAAACATGACCACCAAAGCTTGTAATATGTGTAATAAACCCTTTATGGGCTAAGTTCTTTAAGTTGGGATTATAAACAAGGTTAGTCATGTTATTTAAGTTTGTATAAAAGATCTATTGTGAATTACTTATTATTGTGTGTGATTTTCATTATTTTAACAATCTTTATTTATTTGGCCAATTAATGAAGATATCAATGGTCTTCATATGTTTCAAAGAAAATATGTTTGATTAGATCAAATGATCTTCACTCTAAGTTGTTCTAGGGGATAGAAATATACCCCTAGTCCTTAGATGATTCTTTGAGTTATTTTCATAAATCCTAATGCTATGTATTGAAGCCAATCAACATAGAAATATAGTGGATTGATTCAATATGTAAGGGACGTTTTATAGTTCGAAAGAGAAACCGTCTTTATAAGGAAAATCGAATCTACACAACATAATAAGTAAATTCATCTTATGATCTCCAATACATCTTTTATAACTAATGACGAACTAAGTTTGTAATCCCAACTATTTCATTTTATCGATAATCAATCTATTATTATTGCTATCTTTTTATTTCCTTATAATATTAGAACTATTATTACAATTTCTTTGCAATTATTAAACCAAACTTTTTTTTATTTGTGTGTTTCACTCATCTTAAGTATCTATAAAAATAGACTAATAGTGTATAATTCAAATTATAACAAAACTTCCTTGTGGGATCGATAAACCGGACTCAAAAAGTCCACTTTACTACTTGATACGATATCGTGCACTTGCGATAGTTACACTAAAAAGCGTGTCACTGACCGAGTGGATTAATACTTGTGAGGCTTCGGGCTACGCCAAGGGTCTTGCCGAAGGGGTGGCGGCTTTTAAGGAGACACCTGAGTTCGAGGAGCTGATCAACCTGAATTACGTCTCCACCTGCTATGAAATATTAGATCTTATGAAGGGAGGGAAGACCGTTGAGGAGGTCGAGGCTTATATTGTGTCCCAAGCGGCCGATCTGAAGGTTGACTCCCTTGGAGCTGATGAGCCGAAGGCCGTCGAGGTTGTTGCAGATCCAGGATTGGCTCCGCCTGGTGAAGGTGAAGGACAGTCCTTCCAGGCGGCTGGTCAGGAGGATGGAGACGAGTAGATTTTTAATTTATTTCATGTATGGCCTGCGTGCCATTTCTCCTTCGTTTTCTTCTTTTCCTTTTTTTTGTCATACGTACTTTGTAGAAATGCCTTTTAAGTGAATAAAATCTCCTTTATAGCATCTGTTGCTTTTTTCTGGATGTTTGGGCCAAGTTGGTTTGGCCGTTGCCTTTCTTTCCTGTTCACCATGTGTTGATTGTGCCGAGGTGAGCCCGGACTTTCAGAGTGCCGAGACGAGCTCGGTCTTATAGTGCCGGATGGGCCGGTCATATGAGGTGCCAAGACGAGCTCGGTCTTATAGTGCCGGATGCGCCGGTCTTATTAGGTGCCGAGGCGAGGTCGGTCTTATAGTGCCGGATGGGCCGGTCTTATGAGGTGCCGAGACGAGCTCGGTCTTATAGTGCCGGATGGGCCGGTCTTATGAGGTGCCGAGACGATCTCGGTCTTATAGTGCCGGATGGGCCGGTCTTATGAGGTTCCGAGACAAGCTCGGTCTTATAGTGCCGGATGGGCCGGTCTTATGAGGTGCCGAGACGAGCTCGGTCTTATAGTGCCGGATGCGCCGATCTTATTAGGTGCCGAGATGAGCTCGGTCTTATAGTGCCGGATGTGCCAGTCTTATTAGGTGCCGAGACGAGCTCGGTCTTATAGTGCCGGATGGGCCGGTCTTATGAGGTGCCGAGACGAGCTCGGTCTTATAGTGCCGGATGGGACGGTCTTATGAAGTGCCGAGACGAGCTCGGTCTTATAGTGCCGGATGGGCCGGTCTTATGAGGTGCACCAATGCTAAACACGAAATAACGTCAAATTTTATTGATAATACCTCTTTAAATACATAGCATTCCATGGATAAGTTAATCTCTGGCCGTTCAGATATTCTAGCCGGTAGGCTCCGTTCTGAAGGACTTCACTAACCTTATACGGTCCTTCCCACTTGGGCTTAAGTGGTCCGGGATCCGGCCCCAATATCCGTTTAAGAACGAGGTCTCCGACCTGTAAATTTCTATGGTGAACCTTGGAGTTGTAATATTTTTTGCTTCTTCTTTTGTAGACGGCGTTCCGCATTTCCGCTTGGGCCCGTTTTTTGGCAAGGAGGTCCAGGTTTACTTGGAGGGCCAATTCGTTGTTTTGCTCTTCGAAATGGGCTACTCGGTATGTAGGTGCTCCGATTTCGAGCGGGATGACGGCTTCAGAGCCGAAAGCCAAGGAGAAAAGTGTTTCTCCGGTGGCGGACCGATGCGTTGTTCTGTAAGCCCATAAGGCTCCGGGGAGTTCCTCGGGCCAGGAACCCTTGAGTTCTTCGAGGTGTGTCTTGAGATGCTGCTTTATGATTTTGTTGACCGCCTCGACCTGTCCGTTGGATTGCGGATAATATGGTGTGGAAAAGTTATTTCGTATGTGGAGGCCGTCGCAGAAGGCCCGAAACTTCTTATTGTCAAATTGTTTTGCATTATCGGAGACAATAGATTGAGGGATCCCGAACCGGCAGATGAGTAACTTCCATATAAAATCAACTATTTTCTGCTCGATTGTCCGCGCCAAAGGCTCGGCCTCTGCCCATTTTGTGAAATAATCGACGGCGACGATGGCGTATTGTACTCCTTCCCGTCCTTTAGGTAAGGGGCCGATCAAATCGATCCCCCACTTGGCGAATGGCCATGGGCAATATACAGAAGTGAGGGTTTCCGGCGGGGATCGGATCTGAGGAGCGAAGATTTGGCATCGGACGCACTTCTGTACGAGCGCGATGGCATCCTTTTTAAGATTTGGCCAGTAATATCCTTGTCGGATCAATTTATAGGCTAGTGCCTGGCCGCCGGAATGGTTGCCGCATATACCTTTGTGCACCTCTCTGAGGGCGTATTCTGCTTCCGACTCGGACAGGCATTTCGGTAATGGGACCGAATACCCTCTTTTGTATAAAGTTCCATCCACAATGGTGAACCTGGCGGATTGGGTTCGAAGCGATCGCGCCTGGGTTCGGTCCTCGGGTAAAACACCGTTCTGAAGATATCGGATTATAGGCTTCATCCTTGTGGTTCCGATTGTTCGGCTGTCTGGAATTCTGCCATTTCGAGGGCTGATGACGCATGGTATCTGATGCTGACCTCGTCCATATGTTTGGCTCCCGCGCTGGACGCGATCTTGGTTAAAGAGTCGGCTTGGATGTTCTCGGTCCGGGGGATGTGTTGTATAGTTCCCCGAAATTCTTGCATCCGCGTCCACGCCAAGTGGAGGTACTTAATCAGTTTGGGTTCCTTGGCCTCGTATTCGCCCCCAATTTGGTTTACCACTAATTGAGAATCACTTAAGACAGTGAGGCGAGTGAGGCTGAGGGAGGTCGCCATTTCCAGACCGGCCTGGAGGGCTTCATATTCTGCTTCATTGTTGGTAGCTGGAAAACCTAGGCGAATGGCCGAGTAGAACAAACGTTGATCAGGACGTACGAGGACAATTCCTACGCCTGCTCGGTCGGCAGTTGACGATCCGTCTACATAAAGTGACCATTCCTCTGATCGGTCGTTTTCTTGTATGATTGCCGGTGTGAACTCCACGATGAAATCTGCCAGGACCTGACCTTTTATGGCAGTGCGCGATTCAAAAGTCAAGTCGAACTGTCCGAGCTCGACGGCCCATTTGATCATTCGGCCAGATACGTCGGGTCGGTGCATGACTTGCTTTAAGGGGTAGTTTGTTAAGACCACTACCTGATGTTCCAGAAAGTACGGTCTTAGCTTTCGGGTGGCCATCATGAGCGCATAGGCTAGCTTTTCCATCGGGGCGCATCTAAGCTCGGCATCATGAAGGGCCTGACTAACATAGTAGACCGGATGTTGAACTGCATTTTCTGTCCGGATAAGTGCAGCACTGACTGCGGAGTCGGACACCGCGAGATATAAGTAGAGAGGTTCTCCCCGGTCCGGTCGTTGCAAGACTGGGACTTCTACCAAAACTTCCTTGATGGCCTCAAAGGCTTTTTGGCAAGGGTCGGTCCACTGAAAATCTTTGTTCTTTTTTATGGCTTCAAAGAAAGGTTTACATTTATCCGTTGAGTGAGATATAAAGCGACTTAGCGCGGCTAGCCAGCCGGTTAGGCTCTGTACTTTCTTGACCGAATTTGGTGGAACAAGTTCGGTCACTGTCTTGATTTTATCAGGGTTGGCTTCAATCCCTCTTTGGCTTACCATGTAGCCAAGGAATTTTCCGGAGCCTACCCCAAATGAACATTTCTTGGGATTTAGCTTCATCTTGTACTCGCGCAAAATAGCAAACATTTTATTAAAGTCATTTACATGGTCTGCCGAACGCACAGATTTCACTAACATATCATCTACATACACTTCCATAGTATGACCTATCAAGGTATTGAACATTTTATTTACCAGTCGTTGATAGGTTGCGCCGGCGTTCTTGAGCCCAAAAGGTATCATTCGGTAGCAATACAAGCCGCGGGCTGAGTAGAAGGAGGTGTTCTCTTCATCAGTAGGATGCATCTGGATCTGATTGTATCCAGAGTATGCATCCATAAAACTCATCAGCTCGTGCTCGGCTGTTGCATCTACCATATAGTCAATGTGGGGCAGGGGATAACTATCTTTCGGGCACGCTTTGTTTAGATCGGAGAAGTTAATGCAGAGCCTCCACTGCCCGATCGAATTTTTCACTAGGACCGGGTTGGCCACCCAGGTCGGATATCTGGCTTCCCGAATGAAGCCATTGTCAATAAGTTTCCCCACTTCCTCTTCTAGCCCCTTCTATCGTTCAGGCCCCATTTTCCTCCGCTTCTGAATAACCGTTCTTGAATTGGGGTCGATATTCAGTCGGTGGCACGCGAATTCTGGGTCAATCCCAGACATGTCCGAGTGGGTCCACGCAAAGACATTCAGGTTCTGTCTCAGGTGGTAGATCAGCTCGGAGCGGATCGGCTCTTGGAGGTTGTGGCCGATCCTGAGTTGTCGGTCGGGATTTAATGCGTCCATGTTTATCTGCTCCAGTTCTTCCGTCGGCTCGGCGTGTCGGATTTTCCTTTTCAGATTTTGGAATCGCGGGTCGACGGGATCCTCCTCCAGGATCGGTTCTTTCTCTGGCCTGCGGCCTCGGTCCGCATCCTGGTCAATCTGCATTTCGGGGGCTTGAGCGGCTCCAAAACCTTCGGAGTTCTGTTCGGGCCGGGTGCCTTCTCCCGACTGTTTGGATCCGGCAGCTTGTGCTTCTTCGTGTGCTCCCCGGGGTGCCTTCTGCGGCGTTTATTTCACGAGCCTGAATGCTGAGATTGCATTCCCGAGCGGCCCGTTGATCTCCCCTATGTACCCCGACGCCGTCCGGGGTGGGAAACTTCATGCACAGGTGATACGTGGACTGAGTGGCCCTCAGCCTTGACATCACAGGTCGGCCTATGATGGCGTTATAATCGCTGTGCACATCGATGATCTTGAATGTAGTGATCATCGTTCTTTTGATCGACCCCTGACCGAACTCCAGGGCGAGGTCGATTTCTCCCAATGTTGAGGTACGACAATTGGCAAATCCCCTAATATCCTCGTTGCAGGGTCTGACATAAGATTGGTCTACCTTCATCCTGCGAAGGGTATGAAGGTAGATGATGCTGGCATTGGCCCCGGAGTCTACCAACACCCTCTGGACTGGGATCCCCATTATGGGCAGAGTGATGACAAGGGCGTCCGAATGGGGATGGTCCAAGCCATCTGCATCGGACTCTTCGAACGTAACTGCCAGCTGGGGGTTTTGAGGGGTTTCTTCGGCCACTCATAGGAACCCATCGGGTCGGCGCTCTGTTCGTTGATAAGAGGTGGTGGCCTCTCGAATGGATGCCTTCTTTGCCGCTTTGACCGATGATCATCGACCTCGGATGTTCCCATGATGGTCAGAATTTCTCGGGGGGACTTGGGGGCTGGAGGCACCCGATCGTTCTTGGCTCTTGTCGGGTCGTCCTGATCCTGGCGATCCCGGGGTGGGTTCCGGGTAAATCGCCTTAAGCCGGTATCGTCGCATATCGCGATCAGGGTGGCGATGAGGTCCCGGCACTGTTCGGTGTTATGACCCGCCAATTCATGTTATTTACAAAAGCGGGTCTGGTCCATATCTTTCTGATCTTTATAGATCGGCCGAGGAACCGGGAGCAAATTCTTGTCTTTTATTTGATCAAATATGGTCGCGGCCCCGACATAATATATTTCAACAAAGCTAGCCATGAGCTTGGGCCTACGCTCCCGGTAGCTCTGGGTTGTTGGGGCTGCGGAGGAAGAGACGGGGGCCTTATTCTCCCGGCGGGAATCTTTACGGGCCTCTTTGTAGTCATGCCTATCTTCTTTCTTTTTGTAGGACCCTTTCTGGTCGGAGGGCATGACCAAAACTGGTGCCCGCATAGCTTCTTCGGCAGCAATATGGGAGCAGGCGCTCCAAGAATTCTTGATAGGTGTGTGGGACATTCTGGCACACCGTCCAGCGGAAAAAAGAATTTTTAAGGAGCCCGGCCTGAGCAATAATGGCCAGCGCGTCATCCGACATGGGTTCCGTCTCCAATATCCATTTATTGAAGCGAGATATATAATCTTTAAGGGACTCGTTTGGCCCCTGTACGACGGAAGCGATGGATGAGCGCGGGGCGACTCGCACTAGGGGCCCCATGAAATGGGATCGCAACGTTGCCGAGAGTTGAGCCCATGTCTGAATGGAATGGTGGGGCAGCATCCGGTACCATCTCTGGGCCCTCTCCCCCAGAGTGAAGGAGAACATTCGGCATCGAAACGCATCTTGAGACCCGTGCAGGTCCATCCAGGAGTTATAATGTCCGAGATGGGCATTGGGGTCTGTCACCCCGTTGTATGGCGGAATCTCAGGGATCTTGAACTTCTATGGGAGGGGTTCCGCCAGAACATTGGGGCCAGGGGGCTCTCCTGGATGTTAAGCCATTCCGAACTTTGGGATGGCTGGAGTTGCCTGTTTTCGAGCTCCGTAAGGCGTTTTTTAAGAAACTCGATCTCACTCAAGTTATCGTCCGGAGTTTGAGGCAATACTTGTGTCGGATTTAGGGACTGGTGGGGAGCCTTTTCTTCTTTACGGCTCTGGCTTTGGATAGTGGGAGCTGGCGCCGCTTTTTCGACTTTCTTCCCTGACCCGAGCCGATCAAAAACGGATATGGAGCGTAAAAGCCTACTTTTTCGAGAGGGATGTGAGCTTTCTCCGCGGCTTTCCGCCCCTTCCCCGACTACTCGAGAGGCCGTCCTCTTTTTATCCCGTCCCGAGGCAGCGGGGCGGGTCGTCTGAGATTCTGCCTCCGCATGGTCTTCGGGTTTCTGAAGGGTTCCGCCCCTAGTGACCCATGCCATGAGGGCTGCCATGCCCTGGATGAAGACTGGATGTTTAAAGCACTCCACCACCTTGCGGAGGTTTTCTTCCTCCATTGCGGGCTGAGGGTTTTTTGAGCTCTCGTGAGACATCTTCGGAGAGTAGTATCTTTTTTATTGAAGGTACCGCCCTTCCTCTAGTGCCAATCTGTTGACGTCCGATTTGGTCAACGTCACGTGTGCTGATCTGGACTAATAGATCGAAGCCACGTAGAACATAATTAAAAAAAGATGAATGAAAAGGGATCACTAAATTTTATTAATGATTGAAATTTAGGATAGGACCGAACTGGATTGTTTGAACTGATCTATATGTTTCGCTTACTTACAAATTCTCACTTTTTTCTCTCTCCTCTCCTTTCTCATAAATTCCAAAAGTCGTTTTATTGTTTGTACACGTTCTCTATATATAGATAATCTCAGCTAATTAGGAGATGACAGCTGGAGGATGTTGGGGAATATGCCCAAAACACTTGTGAGAGTGTAAACATGCCATAGACGCGTGGCGGCTTCTAAGGCTTGCTTCGGGAAGGGATGTGACAGTAAGCATTAACTGTCCTGTATGCCTGTCCCGCAGGCTTCTGGCGATGCTTATCCGTCGGGGTCGGACCTTGGGTCTCCCGCCGCTCTGGTCGGCCTTGGCATAATCTCGAGTTGGAACGGATTTATCGTTGATCTGCTCGGTCCTTCCGGTCTGGATATCGGGTCGGCCTTGATGTCTCTGACCGGTCCGGTTCTCGTCAAAGAACGGGAGAGAATCGGATTCGTACTCGGTCCGGCTTGTTGCTATGCTCGGTCCGGTTCAGCTGCCAGGAACGCTTACGTGGATGCCAAGACGGATGGGCTATCAACACGTTCTATTTATATTTCATTTTGTGTTTCATTTTAAAAAATATTTTGTATTTTTCTGTTTTTATTTTTGTTTTCAAAATTGTTGAAAACGTGTTCTGTTTGTCAGTTATGAAAACTGATTCTGAAAATGAAAAGCTGGAAAACACGTTCTGTTTGATATTTTGAAGAATACTACTTAGACTATTTATAATGAATTTGCTTGTGGATTAAATTAAACAATCTACATTGTTTGTTTATTTTATTTGTTGGACTAATTAATAATGTCATTATGTTCCACTCCAATAAAAATTATAAGAAATTAACGACACAATGTTGAATTCCAAATTACTTCCCCAATACATATAACTCAAATTGGTCACACGGCATTTGACTAAATAAAATAAATTTAAAAGACATCTTGATCTTCTGGAGTAATCAATCCACATTTGATTAGCAATTTCTTCTCGCATTTGTCCCATTTGAGCTGTTTGACTAGCATCAAATTGTATGGGTTCTCAAGGAACCTCATTAAATTAGTGAAAAGGGGAAAAACACGGGTAAAATTGGAGAAATACATTTACTTCATTTTTTTTTCTCTATTTTTGATATAATGCATTTTAGTTTTCACCATGTTTCGATTATTAACAAAGACAAATATTGCATCTTATGTCGTCCATATTAAAAAATAACATTGCCACAATTTTAATTTTATAAAGTTCTTCAAAAGTAAAGGTTATACAGTATAAATACTTAAACATAAAATTCTGAATACGGAGTACAAAAAAGTAAATAATGTTTTTTAAATAAAAATTATATAAATGTCAATTACACATTTTTATACGAATATCCCATAAATGTGGGTATTTGTTTAATTTTATGTTGTTTCCATACCTAAGGTCCAGGGGAGCAATTGCTATATTATGGTCTTGAGTTTATGATGCAACAAAAATTTTATAATGATATTCAGATGAAATTCATCATTAGCCACTTTTATTTTCAATATTTTTGCTATGTTCATTCATCATCTATAGCGTTTATATTCATCACATGCGAGATGAATATATTGATGGATTTGAGTAATGTAGTGATTGTTTACCATAATTGTTTTGTAGAATAACAACAGAATAGGATAGGGCTAAGGTAGGCAATACCCATCCCTAAACCTGCGGATCAAAACAGACTCCATAATTGAACTCAGGGTCATGAGCGTCGATTTGGGTAGTTTATTTTCTGGATTACTAAACACCGCCCTAAATTATTAGTCATCGCCTTTAAAAATTACATTTTTGCCATTCATTACTATTGAACCACTCTCCCTTCTCTCTCACTACTTTTCTCTCTCACTACTATCTCTCACTTCTCTCTACCCGCCATCGCCGCACCGCCGCTGTCGTCGCCGCACCACCGCCGCCGTCGCCGCACCACCGCCGTGCAGGCGGAAATTCCAGACGCCTACGTCAATTTCACCGAAGTGAGAATAGTGTGGCGGTGCGACGGCACGGCGGTGGTGGTGCGGCGACGACGGCGGTGGTGCGGCGACGACGGCAGTGGTGCGGCGACGACAGTGGCGGTGCGGCGATGACGGGTAGAGAGAAGTGAGAGATAGTAGTGAGAGAGAAAAGTAGTGAGAGAGAAGAGAGAGAGGTTCAATATTAATGAAGGGCAAAAATGTAATTTTTAAGGACGATAACTAGTAATATAAGGCGGTATTTAGTAATACCCATTATTTTTACAATACTAAATCAATACTTAAATTCTTACAATACTGTTATTAACGAAATAAAATGAGCGGTACTCAAAATCCTAATATGAATGAGAGATAATAGATAAAATAGTTAATTTTGTTTATATATTTATATTTATATTTATTATATAAATTATTTTGGAACGAATCTTACGGGACGGATTATATCTATATACCTAGACCGCCCCAGATCTATGAATGTTTTTCTGCCCGTCCCAAACATGGACCCGAAAGCGACTACCCAAAGTAGGCTCATTCCGGTAAATATATACTTGTGAGTCTCCAAACCCACGGTTTATTCCATTCACAATTTTTTAATTATTTACAAATTATAAATGTATTTAGTGAAATTTTAAGTATTACAAAATGTAATTATCAACAGAAAATATCAAAAAATCAATCCATCAAAGAACAACACAATGGGATACATCCAGTGTCTGTACCGTATGTGTAGAGGTGGCCAGATATGGGTCCGAATCCGGGTCCGGGTCGTCTGGTCCACGAGTCAGCCGGTCAGGACCCGGATCCCACCCGTACATATGAAATGTACGGGTTAATTGGTTTACGGGTCGGCCACGGGTCAGGGTCCGAGTCCGACCCGCCGGGTCACAGTAGCTCTTGATGGCACGGGCAAGTCCGACCCGTTTTTTTTTTTGAAAAGTATTTATAAAATTTCATAAAATAAATTAATATACAAAGAAAATAATTGAAAAAAATGAGCTTGTATTTTATTTTAAATTTTCTCTTAAAATTAAATTGCCTACGTATCGCGTGAGGAATCAGCTCTACTTAATTCTTTTACCTAAAAAAATTAGAAAATGGGCTTGTATTTAATTTCAAGTTTTAACTTGGACATTCGTTCAAACTTGAACATTTTGAATTTTTTGGGAGACGTAGCAATACGAGTTGAGAGATAGATGGATTAGATTGCGCCCGTGTGGAAAATGGGAGGGGTTGAGGGGTATTTATAGATATATTTTTTTTTTTTTTGAAAAAATTTAAAATAATCCATTGGACCCGCCGGGTCACGGGTCGAGTCCGACCCACCGGGTCCAACTGTCAGTTTATCAAAAAGAAAAAAAATTAAAATTTCCTTGCCGGATCGACGGGTCACAAAATGTAGGACCCGGACCCCAGGGTCGACGGGTCACAAAATATAGGACCCGGACCCCATCTGAGTATAGAGATGTTAAACGAGCTCGAGCCCGACGGGCTGGTCCGTTTAACCCGCCAAAAAACCGGGTTAGGGCCGATATTTCCTAACCGTTTAAATCCGGACTTTTTGGCCCGAAACGTTTAGCCCGAAGCCCATTAGGGCTAGTCCGGAACCGCTAGTGTTAGCCCGTTTGACATCTCGGGTATACTACGGATCCGGGTCTCCGGGTCCGACGAGTTGATCGGTCCGGATCCTACACGAGTTCGGTATGCCCGGGTCGACGGATCAACAGCCGGATCGGAGTATTCTGGGCATGTTTACGTGTGTGTATATATATATATATATATATATATATATATATATATATATATATGCGTCAGCATTCAAAAAGAGTCGGCCGATCTATATCTCTAACTCTTCAGTTCTACTGTAGTATTTTTTCAAAGTCAACTCTCCCTCTCTCTCTATCTATATATAGAGAGAGAGAACGATATCAAATTGTAGCATCATAAATTGCTCACAAGAGTCTTAACTTAATTAGCAGCAGTAACAAGCGGAGATAAATATGGCAGCTTGTCAAGGCAAGAACCCTTTCTCTACTCTCCTTCAATCCTTTTAAAATGCATTTATCATTTACAGTTTTAGTAGTAGTTTTTAAGCCAAAATAACTCTACTAGGATTGAAGTTTGGATTTTTTAGCATTAAGTGACTAAATTTTAAAATGTATCAAATTAGGGACTCAAATTTATTTCGTTATACACGTTAGGGACTAGTTTTTAAATTGCTAAGTTTTTAATCTGATCACATACTGTCATGTCACACAAAGATTTTATTAGTTAATAATAATAATAAAATATTAATAAAAATTTCCAAATTTTTCTATTAATAATAAAAGAATAATAAAAAATTAAAAGTCTAAAAAATCTGGATTTTTTTGAAAAAAATTGAAACTTTATTTTTTAAAATTTTTTTTGAAATATTAGTATTTAAAATCGGATGTTTTTATTTAAAGTTAAAAAAAAGGATCTAATTTATAAACTGTCTCTTTTTTAAAAAAAATGGGATATTATTTTTCATAAATAAATAAAAAACTGGATCTAATTTTTCATATTATTAATAAAACTAAAAAAATATGATCTAATTATTAGTTAATTATTCATTCACGATTAGAGTTTCAAAAAAAATTATGTTTAGTCAATTAATCAGAGCCGGCCCGAGGACATGCGGCCTAAGAGCCCGCATAGCATAGGGCATCAAATTCCTTTCTTTCTCACCGTTTTTAGTTTTTCTTTACCAAATAATGTATTTCAAAACTTTCATAAATATTTAAATTCTTGATAATAACAGTTAAGATAAAGTTCAAAAAAAAAAAAAATTACTATTACTAGTTTTAAATGTCGGTTGGGTTGTCTGCTTAATTTTACAATAAGAATTTATTTTGTTTGTTTTCTCGTACTTTTATTATTTTTTTGGTTGTTTTGTATTGTATTCAGATAATTTTATGTGTTCTAATTTTTAACTATGTTGTGCTTTTTTAATTTGTAATTATATATTTTTATTTTTTCTGATATTTTATTTACTTATTTTCCGAGTTTTTTTTCCTGGTAATTTTGTTATTTTTTTTGGTTATTGTTTGATTATTTTCTCGTATTTTTATTACTTGTTTGTAATTTTTTTAGTTATTTTCTGATTGTATTCAAATAGTCTTCTTGTGTTTTTATTTTAACCGTGATCTTCTTTTTTAATTCTAGTTACCTTTTTATGATTTTCTGATATTATTTTTTTCCTAATTTTTTTATTAATTTGGACAGAAGTCTGTTCCATGTGGAAGTTGCACACATTAAAATACAATGGGGAAATTTTAAAACTCAAAAATACACATGGACACGTGGCGACTATATATCGAGTGGAATATGATTTGTAATACATATTTAGAACAATAAAATTCAAATCACCATTCGCCCAATTTAATATATTGCCCAATTTAATATATTGAGGGCAATTAGCACAATTGTAATAGGTTAGGTTTTTTTTAAGTGACTGCTTTTATTGTTTAGTTTACATAAAACATGATATATTATTACTCAAAAAACTTAATAATAATATTTTATGTTTTTGTTAAATTTTTTTCATTTTTATTTCTTTATTTGTGGTTTTCTAATGTTGCACTAAAAGAAAATTTCAAAAAATTGCAAAAATGCCTACTCTAAATCAGGAATCAAAATTTTCAATAAAACCATAGCCCCAAAAAATGATTATTATTCTGCCAATTTTCTCACGTTTCGTATTTATTTATTTATTTATGTTTGATGGATTTGTCGGTCGGGCCTAAGGCGAGATTTTGGGAGCTAAGGAATATTTCTTTACATATCTATACAATATTTATAAATTAATTATACAAATCTAATACAAAGAAAATAATTACAAAAGTAATGCATTGAAATATATACAATTAATAATTTGATTATCTCAAGCAATACATTTGGATAGTTTTCGGTATCTAACGTCTCAGCCTCACTAAAGTATATTGTCTTTATATATTTGCAAGTAGTAGTTTGGTTACTCGATGTATAACATTTGATTACAGCCGAAGTCGTGATCTTGTAATTGTTTTACTATTGTGATATTTTTGTAATGCTTTTATTTTATAAAATGTACTAAATAGTATAATCTTTTCGAAAATCAGTTACATTTTTTTTTTCTTTCTATGCGGCAAAAATTGATTACTACTTCAGTTTCATATTAAGTATTTTTTTTTTAAATTTCAACTATAAATTATCTCTTAAATAATAATGACAAAAATATTAAACTGTTATAAATAAGTCATGTATTTAGTGAATGACTAATATGCCCATGAAACCCTAAATCTATACTTATAAATAGAGGTTATGGCCTTCATAATGCAATACACAATTTCATTGGTGTCTCCATCTTCTCTCATATTTTCCTCTTTCTTTCGATGCTTATAAAAACGTTATCAGCACAATATTCTATGAGTAAATTTTTTATTTCTCTCCGATTTTCAAAATAATAATAAAAAAAATGCGAGCAGATTTTCTGCACTGCAAGACCGCGCAAAAATCGCGATTCCCGCTTTGTCAACCGTCGGATCAGCATAATTTTTTTATAGTGTCTTCCTGACAAACAGATCTACAAATTCAACTGTGGAGATTGGATTCTAAAACGTATTGCATACATAAAAGAAAAAAAGTCCGAGCAGAAATAGTGTTTCTTTTGCATTGGTGAACGGTATTAATTCTATTTACTCCTTCAAAAACTTTCTTGCATATGATGATTTCGAGAAAAAATATATATTCTTTAGTTATTAAATTTTATGTTTTCGTGTGCATCATATATAAATAATATATATGATGACCTCGAAATCTATTATCAAATCATATTCCTCTTTGTTTCTAGAAGAAACACGATTCAACAATACTTAATAATCCAGAAGATTATGGAAATGTTGTAGTTCTTGAAGAAGGACAACGTTATCTCATCATATTCTAGTTGAATATGATGTGTTCATGAAGAACACTATGAGATCTAATAATTTGTGCAATTCCTAATGAAAATACAAAATAATATTCTTGAAGAATATTGTAAGTGCTATTGAAGAAGCGACTATTTTAGTTTAGTTATTTCAAGCCTTGATTAATTCTCGTACTATTTTTTTCCTTTGTATTTTCAATTATGGATCTTAAAATTATTGCTCCCGAAGTAGCACAATTAATTGTAATATTCTTGAAGAATATTACTATTCTAAATGAATAATTCTTATTTATAAATGAATTATGTGATTATACAATAATCCTGAAGAATATTGATTTGTTACTTATAAATATAATAGCATAATTAAATCATTATGCTCTTGATGTAGCATGATATTATCCCTGAAGGAAAATATAATTTATATCTCAAATAAAAAATATTAATATAATTTGAGAATATTCTCTATCGAGATTGTATCATATATGATATACACCACAATCATAATCCGATTATGCTCCAATGGTAGCAAGATTAGTGAGTGGTCGAATATTCCTATCAAGTTGTTCCCGAAAGTGAACAATATTAAATTAAAAACTTCAATATTACATGGCTCAAATTTTATCTCCCGAAGTAGATAAAATCTAGAGTTTATCCTTGTAGAGGATAATTACTTATAAATTTTATCCCGTGGATTGGCTATTATCAATTGTTAATGATAAGGACACGAAAATGATAATCTTAAGATTATATGTCAATATCTAATCTTATATATCGTGTAATTTAATATTTTATTATCTCTTATGATATATTATGGATTTTTATCAATATGAGATATGATGTCATACCTGAAGTATGATTTGAATTGATCGTTGCTATAATTAGTGATAAAAAAAGGTCAAATATCCTGAAGATATTTGCATCATTCAAATTCTTGGATTATCTTATTTATTCCTTTGAATCGAATGCCAAGTTCTTGGGATTAAATAGTGGTCATGATTTATTGTCATCAAAATGCAAATATGCATGATATCTTTAGAAATAAATGATACTTTCCGTGTGAAAAAAAAGATAGTGCTAAATTTATTGACAGTTCCTGAAGAACCACTAAATTCCTCCTTACAGGGTTGAAAAATATGCACTATTATCTTCTAAGTATCGATAAATCACTACGCCATAAGTGTTCATATGCAACGCTTCCTATTGTTGCATTATGCCCCATTTTTTGTTGCCTTAGGCCAGAAATTGATATATCCAACACTTTGTGAGTGTTGCATCTGATCGCGTGGCATTTGACCTCTAATCCAACACTTTTCCTTTCTAATGCAACAGAGGGAAAGTATTGCATTATGTACATAGTGCAACACAAAACAAAATATATGCAACAGAAAATAATGTTGGCTTAGAGGAGAATACAGTTCAGAAAAGTGGGGTCCAAACTAATGACACATCAGCAGTGGCCCCTTTGGCCACATCAGCAGTGGGTCCCACTTCATCCATGTCAGTGGTGGGCCCTTTTGTCACATCAGCAGTGGGCCCTTTTACCACGTCAGCAGTGGATCCCACTTCAGCCACATCACCAGTGGGTCCCACCAAAAATAATGCAACACTATTCTTATATCCAACAGTAATATAATTGTTATATGCAACACTAATTTGAGAATATGCAACAATAACTGAAAGATAAATGCAACACTTTAAATAAAAAATTTGCAATAACCATTTCGTACGTACATCATTCCATACAAATAAAATACCATCCAATATTCACATCCTGCCATTCAATACCAAGTACCAACATTCCAACAAATAGTCGACGCAAAATACCAACTCCAACTAATATCCAACAAATCTTATACTAACAATTCGGCACGCAACACCCTCAGCGCTAAGTAAGCATATTTACAGAATCACGAGCTGCTCCATTGGTTGCCTGTTGAAACACTTATGTTGGTTTTAAAGCTGGTGCACGGTATGAACTTGTCACTTCCTTCTCAGTTTCACTTTGAGTGTTCCTTGGTTCCTTCCCAGCTGCAGCTGCACTCGCTCGCGAACGGGTTCTCGGTCCCCGTGTAAACTTCTTTTTCTTATCATCTTTGGCTCTCTACAAAACAAAATTTAAGTTTCGCATTAGTGCAATTCATAAAATTCATATGCATAAAGCCAAAACAGTAAGCAATTAATATTGAATTCTGAAAGTTGGTTGGGTTTTCTTATATTTAGGTCAAACCTGAAGAGTACTTTGTTATTAACCCTTATTTAGTCTCTTTCTCTCTATATTTATGCTCTGAATAAAATAAAACAAAGGGGTTAAATACAAAAACCTATATGTGGGGTATCGCCTGATTACAATAAAAAACAAATATTCTTCTGAAATTACAAAAATACCCTGATATTTTTGACACTACAAATCAGAACATACTAAAGCTGCACTTTCAAATTGGTAAGAAGCTAATATAACAAGTCTTCTCATTCAAAGAGCAACTCATATATAAGAATGCAGCTCTGATATTGTCAGTTGTCGGTGAAACAACTCATGAAGCCCAGAGGAACTTCAAAAGATTTCTACAAGATTTCAGAGGTCTAACTTGCTAGTGTCCACTATGCAAGCACATAACATATAAGGCTTACTATATAAGTGCCTCACCTTGGGAAGTAGAATTCTTCTACCCAGCATATATTGCGTCAGTGACGGAATTATACTAACAGAAAAAGCATCTAGAAACAAGCGGATAATAACATACCATTGCTTCATCCTAAATGCAGGAGATCGATAAAAGACATTGTATCTAGTAAGCGCCCCTGCAGCATACAAATAAATAGAGGATGAACGAATTAATTTCAGCCGAAAAAATGTGAAAGACAGGTTACAAAGCAAAAAAGAAAATAGTTTAATCAATATGCCCCATCCCCTTCTCACACAAAGTTTTTTAGTTAGATTGAATAAAGAAGAATCACGGAATAATGAATAAACTATACACCTCATTATATCTCCAATTGACCAAATAAAACATTAACAAGACATTTTATAGTTGAAAATGTCCAAACAAACCACCATGGAAGAAACATTAACAGTTGCACATGTCACTCAGAATACATCCCTATTTTCCCAAAAGATATCCAAACACATCTTTTTATTTTCTGTACACCTTTCAAGTTCCACAACCAGACACATTTCGTAGAAACAAACTCTTCAGAATGCCACAAATAAATCAAACCCTGCACTACATTCGAAGTATACCAGTCCTTGCTCAAGAGTTGACACTGGCACACGAAGCCCGAGTTCAGTCACAAGAGTGGGTAAGGCTCGAACAAGGCAGCCAACAAGAGTTTGCTTAATCTCGGAGGAGCGCCCATATGACAAAACAATCTCGTGAGGATACTCCCTCCCATTGATTGACAAGTACTCCTCATGAAAAACTCTCTTCCTTACCATATATATATGCTAGAGAGGACGATGATATCCAGGAAAAGAGTGCCATAAATTACTACATGTTTAAAACTCAAATATTTGCGTGTTTAAAACTACACGTTGAATGTTAAAGTCTATTTATAGCATATTTATATTTTGTTTAACTACATGTTTATTTATGATATATATCCTGAAGATATATTAGTACAAATTCCCACATGCTGTATGCTAAATATCATAAATTACTAGCGAATGTCCTGAAGTACATTTATATACTTAAAATTATTTGAGTTGACCAATTTTCCTCAACATTCTATAGATGTTGGATTAATTGCACAAGGATCATTGCACTTTCTTCTGCAAGAAGAGTAATAACGATAGTTATTACATATAATATTGATGCTGATACCTGTATCATTGATAAAGTATAAATATGCAGTTGAGAAAAATAAATGCTCTTGAAAGATATATCTCCTTGAAGGAGAAACTACTACTATCTTTTAATGTTTAAAGATAGAATATTATTGAGATCTTCTAAAGTAGATTATCGAATTAAAAAATCAATAAAATAAAGGTTGATTATGTCAAAAACTCATTCAAGAACGAATTTGAGGTTGACATAGTTGTCTTTATTTTTATTTTGAATTCGAATCATCATCACAGTAAACTTAAAGTTTACATATTTGAATAATTTATGATTTGATATCGATAAAAGTGCATTATTGTGAATTCCGACAAGTAATTCAGTGTGCATATCCCCCGTTATGGCTCCAATTGAATATGAAGATGTGTCGGGTACGGTCCTCTTTATGACAATACCTGAAGTATTGATGGGTGATGTGAATAAGATTCATATTGTAAGATAGTATCATTCCCGACATTAGGGGAGGGAAAGTATCAACCGATCAAGAAAATTATTTAAAAAATTATGAACTTGAAGTTCAAATGATTATCGATTTTGCAGAAATGCAATCAATTATATGTATATACTCCAGAAGAGTTTAAATAAATCCAGCTGGAAATTGATGTCTTGGAAGACACATGCAAGTGCTACAATTGAGTTTAAGGCTAGCCCACCTAAATGGTGAGAACTATATTATATTTCTCCAGAGATTAAAAAATAAACATTAGTGACAAAATTCAACGTCCTGAAGACGTCGCTCTTGAAGAGCATACTCTTGAAGAGAATTAAATTATAGAACGTTCTACGAATTTTGTTACAATGAAATTTGGAGCCTATATCAATAGATTTAACAATAGCACTTGATACAAATAAAGATCATAATGATCCAAGTTGATTAATGTCGGAAATGAAATATTTGGTCAAGATGGACAAAACAATCTAATATGATTTAAATTAATGTCAATACTTTATTATTTGGCCTGCAATTCAAAATAGCATATTGAATAAAGTTTGTTGAATATTGATCAATATTTATACTATATAAGATTATGATAATTGGAAATCTTGAAGAGTTACCAACAATTTTTAGCATTACTCATGCAAACATGAGATATGAAGCACGACTTTTGTAGTCAAAATTGCTTACAATGATTATATTTTTTATAAGACCACGCATGAATTGAATTAGATATAGATATTGAGTGAGATTTGGAGGTACATGAAAATTTGTCTTATGAATACATAAAATCCTAGAAGGATGATATGCCTGAAGCATATAAATCAAAATCTAAATATATGTATTCCTTCAAATTGCAAGAGTCTTTATATAGATTTTGTAACACCCCCAATCCGCTCAGGGATATTACACGCCGTAGAACCTTTCCTCAAGGATCTACCAGGCTGGTAACAACATAGAACATCTCAACGATGCCTTTAAGGCTAACATGACTCAGTAGACCGATTTGGTCTTTCAATAAAAACATACAACTCGATTACAATACTTGCCCACGCAGGGGTCGAATACAACACACTCCGCATAACGGGAAAGAATACTGCAATGAAATAAAATACAACTAAACCAATATAACATCAAACGGTCCTCGTGTGATTAGTATCGTTCATCTTTCATCATCCTTCATGCCGACCCTGTGTTCTGCTCAAAAACCTGAATGCAAAAACAGACATCCACCCCCCGAATACTCGGGGGTTAGCAAAACTCCACTGTTTTGCTAGTACAAGTACAAGTGCAAAAATACGAGTCATACAATTCACATCCCACGAATAACAATAACCCGGAATCCTCAAAGATCCAAACGAAACGAAAAGTACTTCCCGAGGCAAGAGTTTGAGAAAAATATTCCAAAACCGAAAGATCACAAATCAATGGAAATAATTTATAAAACAGTTTAGAATGCCATCGAGAGTTTTAATAGAAAACAATTTAGGATTATCAAATCCCACTTTTCAAAACCCAAAAGACGAAAGGGGTCACCGCCCCAAAGGTTTACTTTCCGTAAAATGACCTTTACCAAACCGTTAGGATTTTAGCCCCAAATCTCATCAACTCACAGTACACAAGAACGACCACAAGGTTCGTCTCCCAACATCAAAATCCACAATTAAAGGATTTAACACAAACAACAAAATACTCTAGTGCCATCCTAGCCAAGTAGGCCAAACGAACAACTTACCTCTTACACACTTGGTCAATGCATGCAATCATGAAAACCGTTCAAAAGCACTCATTTCCGGAAATGCCATAATCAAATCACATTTGTAAAATGCACCACAATTAACCGTGGATCCACCCCTCCGTGGACCCCTACCGAGACCCCGTCGGATCTAACCCATAGTGGTTAAAAGCAAGCTCGCGGATCCACCCCTCCGTGGACCCCTACCGAGTTGAACCAACTCGAAATATGGATATACAACCCATAGAACACGATTAATAACATCATACTACACCTACCGATGTATCAAAATCGGACTACAATCGAAATCAAGAACAATTTCTCCGAAAAGTCAACTTGAAGAAAAATCAAGAAATATACCTTGATTCGACGAAATACACGGATTGGATGATGATATAATCAACAAGAATCTTCCAAAACATCTTGGAATTGATTAGAATCGGCCAAGAACTCGATTCCCCGTCGTACCCGTCCGATAGCCGCAAGAAAAGTGAGGAAATGAACAAAAACGGACTGCCAGGCCTTATATAGTCGGTCACTGCCGGACACTTACGGCCGTAACCGGCAGTGCCTTACGGCCGTAACTCGGCCCATACGGCCGTACTCGGCAAGCCTTACGGCCGTAACCGGCATTCGTCAAAAATCGCCCGGCCACTGTGGACACTTACGGCGTAATCGCACATTACGGCCGTAATCGCCTTCGTCTGAAGATGCCCAGCGCTAAATGGCCGTACCGATCACGCCTTAAGGTCATCGGCATTCGTCAGGCCATGCTCGCAGAGCACGTCTGGCCGTGCCACCTTACGGCCGTAACTCGGCCAGGCAAGCCTCTCGTAGTGGCCACTCCGACGGCCCGACGACCCCGAAACCCGAACCTGAATATAAATCGAAGGTACGGTTACGATGTACTCGCAAAGATGAATCTAAGAGCTAAGAGAACACACGATTCCGACCACCCGAAGGCTCGAAATTCGACAACGGAAAGTAATTGCCCCAAACTTTGGGAAATTACGAAAATGGCCCAAAACGCCCGAAAATCACGATACGTGATCGAATAACCAAACCGAAGTTCCCAACACGTCTAACAAAGTTAAGCGGACTTACGGAAAACTCAAAACAGCAGTTTCGAACGAGATTCTCAAGAATCGAACTCAAGTGCGGAAAGTCGCCAAAAAGCACGGAACTCAACAAAACGACACCGAAACGAACTCGGATGACAAAAAGTGCAGAATTAATCATTCTCGGAATGACGAAACAGTCATGAGCGAGTCGTCAAAACGGACTTTCGCCGAAAAAAAAAGAAATAACCGGAAATCGAAATTACGGGTATTACACACTACCCTCCTTAAAAGAAGTTTCGTCCCGAAACTTAAAACAAGTAGGGAGAAGCAATGTCCCGCCAAGAAAACTCAACGAGATACACAAGAAACGCGTAACTTACGCCCATCGGCGAAACATTACAAGCAACGCAAAGGAATATATGGCGTGAAAACACGCTCCACGACGACCAACACAACGTCGCCGTTAGGGATATAATAAAACCAACAAGTGACAAGCGTCATCAAACGGATAATACAATCAAGTCAATTATCCGAACAATCACAAAACACAACGAACGAAAATCAATACGATTGACCAACCCAACGGTTCATCAATCACAACGCGAGCCAAACCTTGAACAAATACGGAATTCCACCGCCCAAGGGTTGGAAGATTGAAACGAGACTAATTTCCCGAAGGAGTCTGAACGTTCAACAATCACGATACGAGATCAACAAAAACCGAACAATCAAACGATCGAACCACAACGATCGAGACAACAAAAATTGAACAATCATGTTCGAATCACGAAGAACAATATAATTCAAACAACAACTCCAAGGTTCACATCTCGACTTGAGACGATATATGATCCGGTGAAAACCACAGGATGTGCATTCACATAAGATCCATAGGAAAGGGAATAGCAATTGAAAAGTCACAACGACAAACGAGTAATTCCGAAACAATACCACCCTCGTTCGATCAACAAAAGCAAGGGGCAGGACAAGCTCAGAAAATATCAACGAACATAAACGAGTCGACAGAGTCGAAATACAGAAGTTCAAAATCCGATCCACTTCGAATAGAAGAGTTAATAGAACCAAATGATGTCACTTCCGAACAAGGTTCACAAGATTCGAACCGAACTCGAAAAAGTCACAGCGATAACCAGATCGACCCAAAACAAGATCACAGCTCGTTCGAATGATGAAACCGGAATACAGAACAAGTTCATAAAGTATCAACGAACATGAGCGAATCGATAGACTGGAGAAAGAGAAAATACAGAAGTCAAAATAGTACGGGTATTACCTTCGACCTCGTCCACGAAATTCACAAAAATGGGAGCAAGGTAACAAGTCATTAAACAACCGACACATAACGGAATAATCACCGATGCACATGGTCATACCAAACCAAGCTCTAACAGCTCGCACATGCGCGACAACGCAGAAATCACTACGAGGCGGCAACATTCAACACCAACATCCCACCTCTCACAGAGGACTTACACAACAAATATGTGGAAAACGACTCAACGCTCACACCGCCAATTCGATCATACTCGGGAGCAAACATCATAATGACAATGCGAACATCATACATACATACCCAGCCCTCAAACGGAAATGGATAGGTTTTAAAAAACGAAAACCTCATTTTGAAAATAATTTAGAAGAACACCGGTTGATCTTGAGTATCACCTTTCAAACAAAAGTACAAACGTGAAACATTGTTATCGAGACTTTGGAGAACCATTTCACATTTGATAAAAATGAGGACACTTTCTCTTGGTGAAAACTTTCAGAATATTCGACCCTCGGGTCTAAGTAAAAGTGTTTCTAAAACATTAAAAATATCTCAAAACATTTTGGACCTCGAGGTAGAAGAATTTTGAAACATATTGTGGCATCTTGGATGTACCACGAGAAAATAATTCATTTCAAAAGTACGTCTCGAAATTTATTTTTCTAAGATACTCAAGGTTTTCAAAAATCCAATAGGCCAGAATGCCCAAAGCTCACACATATTGATGTACGCTAAAACACCTCCTAGTTCACGCATCAAAACGTTTAAAATCAAGACAATACATGTCTTTTAACGGAAAATAAACGGTAAAATACCACAGTTCCAAAACATCACGGTTTGAATAACCAGAAATCCATATCACAACATCACACTACCACCACACCGGTAGAGCCACATAACACACATGCCCGGTTTTCACAAAATCTAGGATTCGGAACAAAACCACTGACCCCATTCGAGGCCTCTAAGGACCCGCCCGCACTGGCTAGTGAACAAGTCGAATGCGTATAAGCACAAAGCTTTCACAAGAGAACTTGTAAAACGAGCAAATCGATTTGAAAATCATCAGCAACGGACAAAAACAATAGTAAAAATACATCAGCAACGACGACACTCCTCGTATAAACCAAATACGAGAGTCGACTAAATACATATCATGAAATCAAAATCCACAGAAGGATTTCATCACTTAACAAATAATCATAAAAATAGCTCTTGTCACACGAGGCACAACACAAAGAAGGGAGACTTACATCCACAGGTCGCACGAAGATGATGATCGCCCCACGATACTAATCACGACCAACAAACTCAGACGACGCGTCGCGACACGACTCATTCAGACAAAATCCGACGAGACAAAACTCAACAGACACACTGACCCGACAGCCTAGGTTTCCACAACCTAAGCTCTGATACCATTTATGTAACACCCCCAATCCGCTCAGGGATATTACACGCCGTAGAACCTTTCCTCAAGGATCTACCAGGCTGGTAACAACATAGAACATCTCAACGATGCCTTTAAGGCTAACATGACTCAGTAGATCGATTTGGTCTTTCAATAAAAACATACAACTCGATTACAATACTTGCCCACGCAGGGGTCGAATACAACACACTCCCGTACAACGTGGAAAGAATACTGCAGCGGAAATAAAATACAACTAAACCAATATAACATCAAACGGTCCTCGTGTGATTAGTATCGTTCATCTTTCATCATCCTTCATGCCGACCCTGTGTTCTGCTCCAAAACCTGAATGCAAAAACAGACATCCACCCCCCGAATACTCGGGGGTTAGCAAAACTCCACTGTTTTGCTAGTACAAGTACAAGTGCAAAAATACGAGTCATACAATTCACATCCCACGAATAACAATAACCCGGAATCCTCAAAGATCCAAACGAAACGAAAAGTACTTCCCGAGGCAAGAGTTTGAGAAAAATATTCCAAAACCGAAAGATCACAAATCAATGGAAATAATTTATAAAACAGTTTAGAATGCCATCGAGAGTTTTAATAGAAAATAATTTAGGATTATCAAATCCCACTTTTCAAAACCCAAAAGACGAAAGGGGTCACCGCCCCAAAGGTTTACTTTCCGTAAAATGACCTTTACCAAACCGTTGGGATTTTAGCCCCAAATCTCATCAACTCACAGTACACAAGAACGACCACAAGGTTCGTCTCCCAACATCAAAATCCACAATTAAAGGATTTAACACAAACAACAAAATACTCTAGTGTCATCCTAGCCAAGTAGGCCAAACGAACAACTTACCTCTTACACACTTAGTCAATGCATGCAATCATGAAAACCGTTCAAAAGCACTCATTTCCGGAAATGCCATAATCAAATCACATTTGTAAAATACACCACAATTAATCGTGGATCCACCCCTCCGTGGACCCCTACCGAGACCCCGTCGGATCTAACCCATAGTGGTTAAAGGCAAGCTCGCGGATCCACCCCTCCGTGGACCCCTACCGAGACCCCGTCGGATCTAACCCATAGTGAGCATACACACACACGTTACTCATGCAATACTAATATGCTAAGAATGTAAGTTCATTAAGAATACTCACTAGAGATGGCCACTAATCCAACACCATTATCAAACTCTTCAAAAACACAATAACAAGATTAAATACGGAATACACGATTCCATAGCTTTAAACAACAGGAGTATCATCATCAAAGCCTTCAACGTTCAAAATAATCAAATCATAACCAATTCCCAAAACACACCGTTCACAAAACACACACGCATTGTGAAAGAGAGCCTTTAACGAGGCCAAAACAATCTTTTGAAAATTCATTTGCAAATAACCAAACAAACACACCAAGACGACCACCGATCATCATATTCACAAGACGAGAAGCGTATGAGCAAGGTACTTGCCTCAAAATCACGATCGCAACGAGACGACGGATGGAATGCGGTCGAATAGCCCCGAACCCCCGAACAATATCAAGAACGCGATAGCACCACGAGTACTACGAGAACAACACCACACGAATCATCAATCACCAAACGGGATTCAACATCGGAAATCCTCGAGCACCTAATATCCTCCGGAAGGAACAATAAAAGATGATTACGACGAGAATCAAGGCGAAAACGATGGAAATCCCAACAAACTATCGAAAGGAACTCATTGGGACATTTAATCGAACATTCAGTGTTCGATAACTCCCAAGAACACTCGAATCACTATATAGTTGAACTAACTCGAAATATGGATATACAACCCATAGAACACGATTAATAACATCATACTACACCTACCGATGTATCAAAATCGGACTAGAATCGAAATCAAGAACAATTTCTCCGAAAAGTCAACTTGAAGGAAAATCAAGAAATATACCTTGATTCGACGAAATACACGGATTGGATGATGATATAATCAACAAGAATCTTCCAAAACATCTTGGAATTGATTAGAATCGTCCAAGAACTCGATTCCCCGTCGCACCCGTCCGATAGCCGCAAGAAAAGTGAGGAAATGAACAAAAACGGGCTGCCAGGCCTTATATAGCCGGCCATCACGGACACTTACGCCAGAATCGGCGGTGCCTTACGGCCGTAACTCGCCCATACGCACGGCCGAATCGCATTCGCCAAAAATCTACCCAAAGACTGTTTGGACACTTACGCCGTAATCGGCACACATTACGGCCAGAATCGCCTTCGTCTGCTGAAGATGCCTGGCCAGACGGCTGCATTCGATCACGCCTTATGGCCGTAACTGGCATTCTTCAGTCCATGCCTGCCGAGCACGTACGGCCATAACCGGTACCTTACGGCCGTAACTCGGCCAGGCCAAGCCCTGCTCCGGCCGTGGCCACTCGACGGCCCGACGACCCCGAAACCCGAACCTGAATATAAATCGAAGGTACGGTTACGACGTACTCGCAAAGACGAATCTAAGAGCTAAGAGAACACACGATTCCGACCACCCGAAGGCTCGAAATTCGACAACGGAAAGTAATTACCCCAAACTTTGGGAAATTACGAAAATGGCCCAAAACGCCCGAAAATCACGATACGTGATCGAATAACCAAACCGAAGTTCACAACACGTCTAACAAAGTTAAACGGACTTACGGGAAACTCGAAACAGCAGTTTCGAACGAGATTCGCAAGAATCGAACTCAAGTGCGGAAAGTCGCCAAAAAGCACGGAACTCAACAAAACGACACCGAAACGAACTCGGATGACAAAAAGTGCAGAATTAATCATTCTCGGAATGATGAAACGGTCATGAGCGAGTCGTCAAAACGGACTTTCGCCGAAAAAAAAGAAATAACCAGAAATCGAAATTACGGGTATTACAGATTTAAATATTATAGTCGAATTTGAAATAATCATCTTAGTCAATATTATTCGACTAAATAAAGGTATATTAATGACTCAATGTCATATATAGATATGAATGATCTTAGATTGATTGGAACTCTAGAAGAGATCCAACTGACACTTGAATATTTGAAAAGATAATTTGAGATCGTATTGAAATCTCTAGAATATTCCTTGGGTTACAAACACTTGGAAAGTGTATTATTATATATCAACTCACTTATACCTAGAAGGTATAGAGCGATTTACATGAATGAAATACGCTCATCAAAATGATTGATCCGTCACTTGATCCTATTAAGGACACCTTTATACCCAATGATGATGAAGAGATTCATGGTTCGGAAGTAGGATTGTTAGTGGTCCAAGTATACCCGAGAACCGTCCGATAATACCCGGGATCGATACTCACCCAAAATGTTAGCGGTCCGGATACTGGTACTGAAGTTAGAACCGAAACCGATAAGGACCGAAACTATTAACCCGCTAAAAAAACGGTAATTTTTCGTAAACATACATTTTACAAAATATTGTATAAGATATTAGTACATATATAAAAAATAAGTTTAGAAGACGTTATCTCTTAATTTCCTTAGTATATATTTGAAAAAACCCTCCATTCTTGTTTCGATTATGAGGTTTTGGTGATTAGGGCTTTTAACGATCCAAGATACCCGAGAACCCGCCCGAAATACCCAGGACCAATACTCACTCGAAACGTTAGAGGTCCGGATACAAGTATTGAAGTTGGGACCCGAAACCGGTAATACAAGATACCTTAACGATCCAAACCCGAGAAGACCATACCCGGACCAAACCGGACCGAGAACAGCCCTATCCGGAAGCATCACATCTCAGTGCAATTATTGCATTTGTATATCTTACTAGTTCTACATGAGAAATTCTCAAACCAAGCATATTTGGCTCAACCAATCCAGAGCTGTGTGAGAAATTCTCAAACCTCATGCAAGGAGAGTTTGAGATGAGTATGATGGGAAAGCTTAATTTCTTTCTTGGATTACAAGTTAAGCAGATGGAAAATGGAATTTTCATCAACCAAGCCAAATATACCAGAGATCTAATCAAAAGATTTGGAATGGAATCAGCCAAGCCAGCAAGAATCCCTATGAGCACAAGTACTCACCTAGATGCAGATGAGGGAGGCATATCAGTGGATTCAACCCACTACAGAGGACTTATTGGATCATTGTTATACCTCACTGCAAGCAGGCCAGACATATCTTATGCCGTAGGAGTATGCGCTCGATTCCAATCCAAGCCAAAGCAGTCGCACCAAGATGCAGCCAAGAGAATAATTAAATATCTAAAGTCTACAGTTAATGTTGGACTATGGTATCCCAAGGACGATAACTTCGAGCTGTCAGGATATTCAGATGCAGATTTCACAGGATGCAAAATTAATAGGAAAAGCACTAGTAGAACGTGCCAATTCCTAGGAACCAGACTGATATCCTGGTTTAGCAAGAAACAGGTTTCTAACTCTATCTCCACCACAGAGTCAGAATACCTAGCTGCAGGTAGTTGTTGTGCTCAGATCTTATGGATCAGACAACAGCTGAGGGACTACAACATCATTGCCAATGAAGTCCCTATCTGGTGTGACAACAACAGTGCTATTGTAATAACCAACAACCCGGTATTGCATTCAAGGACCAAGCACATTGGTGTTAAGCATCACTTCATTAGAGATCACGTGCTTAACAAGAGAGTCAGAGTTGAAAGAGTCAGCACAGACTACCAAATTGCTGATATCTTTACCAAACCTTTGCCAGAAGAAAGATTTCTGGAGCTGAGCAGAGAACTTGGATTACTAGATTGGGAATCTAGTACAGAAGAAAAAGCTAGCTGAAGCAGATCAGAGGAAGGACGAACCTAGCTGATTATAGGAATCAGACCCTACCTGATGCAGACAAGAAGACGAAGAACAGGCGAAGAAACCTAGCTGATCAAATCTCAGGCGAGAAGTCAAAGGAGTCAACTCACCTGATGCATAGCAGTCAACAATCAACCATCTAAGTTTTCTAACCGACTTCTGAATATTATATTATTATCTGCTATATGTTTAATAATATCACATTATTTTGATTCACAAGTAGCACAAATACTATAGGCTTTAAATACACGTGGCGATCACAGGTTAAATCGACCTCCACTGTGACAAATTAAAATCCAACCGTCCAATTTTAAACTCAAAACCTGGACCACCGATCTAAATTTGAATTTTTAAAAGGAATCTCAAAAGGCGGACTACCGATTTAAAATAAATAATTATTTAATTCCAACGTCGTTTCACTTCCTTTTAAGGACGGAAAAACCTCTTCACTTTACCTTTACCAATTTTTCCAAAAACCCTAATCTACAGAGCAAAAATCTTTGAACTCTAAATACATTGAGAAATCTCCCATATTTGCAGAAATGGAAGCTTACTTTGACGGCGTAAACATGAAGGCGGTCAAGGACCAGATTATCTTCTCTCTGGTTGTTGATTTTGAAGGTTTATTGGAATCAAATCTGGAAAACTACGACGTGCTTGACCTAATCCGTTCGATGAAGCTAAATGGGATCTACCCATTTCTGGATATCAGTCCTAAACACCTGTACAAGGAGGACGTCATCGCGTTCTACTGCGAAGCCCATGTGATTCAGGCAGGAATTAGGAGCACTGTTGGCGGAGTGCAAGTTGACATATCACCGGAGTCGATTCGTACAATTTTTGGCATGAAGCACCGTGGCATAGTGGTCGAAGCCCTCAAGCACACATCAACCGACACCTGGATAAAGATTAAGGCGGAAGATCAGCCTGCGAAGCTGAAGCTCACCGCCAAGAGGAGCGAAATCAAAAAGGTCTATCGATATGTGTTGGACATCACCAACAAAATTATTATGGGTATGGCCGGCAGTTACGACCAACTGTCGTCGGCAAAGTTCATGGTTCTTGGAGCACTGATTCAGGACGAACCGATTGATTGGTCTGACTATATCTTTAGGGAGTTTGTTCGCGAGGTCAACAAGGCTGAATGGCTTGTTGATGAGAAGAAATTCAGATCCAAGCTGGCGTTTGGAACGCAGCTAAGTTGGATCTTGGAGAAGTTGGGTGTGGTAAAGGGTAAGACTGACCCCTTCCACATCAACAAAAGACTTGGTCACTTAGACCAAGAGACGTTGAGGAAGCTCGAAAATAATAGAAGAGCAGCACAGATGATAGAAGAGTTGTCTGATACAAGGACCTACTACAGGCCTTCACCAGACGAGTTGGACCAACCTGCAGACGACAATCCAACTGCAACCAAGTCAGACTCGGAGTCAGACAACAGGCCGATTGCTGTTCGATTCAAAAGAAGGGGACCATCCCCTGGTGAGCCATCCATCATGCATTCTTCACCGGAACCTTCACCCAAAAGACCCAGGCGCCTGCAGTTTAGTCAAGAGGAGCAGCAAGAACAATTTTCCAGTCCTGCAGCCAGGTCACCTACTCACCTGGAGGACCAGCCTGCTCCGGGCAGCCTGGAGACTCAGATCGTTCCTCTCCTCACTCCAGCATTCATTTCAGAAGAGGAAGAAGCAGGTTTAATTATCTCCATCCCTGAAGCAAACTACACTTTTCACCTGCTAGACAACAATACTTTCAATTTATCTCCAGAGCAATTACAGTTAGTTAAACCACAAGCTCTTAAACACTCTTTTGTCCATATTTTTGAAGAGTGGAAATTTTTTAAATCCCTGTCTTTTACTGAACTTCAAACCTATATTGAAACCAGTGGTTGGGGATATCCCCAAGCCACAGAGGATGTACTGATACACTTTTGCAAAGTATCAGACACAATTTCGACCCTTCAGGAGAATTGGTTCATGTCCAATTTCAAAACCAACATGGACCAATTTATCCAATCCATAATGTACAGCATCTTTAGTGGATCTTTTGGAAAAGAAGATGAGGAGGAAGAAGAAAAGGAAATAAGAATAGAAGAAGTAAATGGAGAAGTAGAAGAAGAAGTTATTGTCATTGATGATGAAGAAGAGAGGGAAGAAGAAGAAAATACTCTAGTTGAAAAAGAAACTGAAGAAGAAGAAGTTGAAAAAACAGTAGAATTAGTTGAAGAAGAAGAAGAAGAAGGAGAAGAGGTGGATCAGGAGGATGGAGAAGAAAAGAAAGATGATGAAAAAGAAGAAGATGATGATAAGGAAGATGATAAAAAAGATGATGAGAAGGATGATGATGATGATGATGATGATGATGATAAGGATGATGGAGGAGAAAAAGAAGCAGAAAAAGAAAAAGAAAATGTTGAAGAAGAAGAAAAGAAGGAAGAATGAGAGAAGGAGCTATAAAAGGAAGAAGAAAAAGAGAAGGAGAAGGAGCCAGGAATAGAGGCTGCAGACAAGGCTGAGGCGCCTGCCCGGTATACCAGCCTAGATGCAGACCTGGCTGAAGATTCCAGATCGGGGACCCCTGATCAGACCCCATCTGGAATACCAGCTGCAGACAGGAGTCTGCAGACAGGTGAGTCGTTCGGGCACTTACCTGCAGAAGAAGGAGGCTCAGGCGAGCACTCTCCACCAGCATCTCAGATTACACCTGCGATGACCGAGCTGATAAGAAAAATTGTTAAGGACACCATTGGAGAGCTGCTTGCATCTCAGATCACCCCTGATCTCCAATCCATCAATGCAAAAATCGATACCTTACTGCAGCGGGAAGTTCCTCAACCTCCTCCTCCTACAAACAACAGAACGCCTTTTGGCATGTCTGACTGGATGCATCGCATGGAGCAGCTGTTGACCACATTGGTTGATGCTGTCAAAAAGGGGGAAGGAAGGATTCAGGGGAAAGGCAGCAAGCAAGGAGATATAAGGGAAGTTCATGAGCTGAGAACTAAAAAGAAGCAAGATATCCCACTGATCACTGCTGGGACATCTTCAGCCAAGAGGAAGGGAGATGAAGAATCAGTACAGGCTGATGATCAGCCTGCAGTGAAAAGAAGGAGGATCACAGGTGGATTCGAGCCTACTCTAGAATGGGAAGGCAGAGAGTTGTGGTTTGTTGAAGATTTTATACCTCCCGAAGCTTTAACTATGTGGGGATCTGCAAAGAAAAGATTCATCAGAGATTACTATATCTGGGAATTACTCCAGGATAGCAGTTGCTCCCCACAGCAGATCTTCATCAATTTAATGGAGGAAGCATATCCAAAACTCTGGGAAATACTCCTAAAACATGCAGAGGCATGCAACGCTTATCCCATGATCCCTCCCTTCAGGGCAAAAGAACCTCCCACTCTGGAGAATAATGAGCTGAATGAATTAGCACTCCAAAAGAAGATCAAGAAGCTGTGTGTTGAGAACAAGTTCTCATCCCAAGAAGAGCAAAGATTTTGCAGCTCTTGTTGTAAGAAGAAAGTATGGTCTTATCCCGGTTAAGTTAAGACCAATTGGAGCTAAACCATTCAGACCTGCCAAGCAGCCTATATGAAGAGGAAGAGGCAGAGGCAGATGATTTTTATTCATTTTTTTGTTGTTATTTTTTACTTGTAAAATTTTCTGTAAACATTTGTTTTTTACATGTACTTGTAATCAATACAGAAATTTTAATAACAATCTTTTGAATGACAATTCCCAGTTGTCTCAAAAGTAGACTGATTTTAGTTTGTGTCTTGCACTCAAGTGCAGATTTGCTTATTTGAATATTTGCTTAAGTTTTGCCATCATCAAAATAGGGGGAATTTGTTAGGAATACTTGTTAGATTTTGATGATGTCATTAATATAATTCAAATACTTACTTGGCAAAAATGTAAGGAAGAACCAAATGAGTATCTTCCATAGGCCAAATTATGTTAAGTTTAATACTTGGCAAATTGTAAAGAAGAACCAAATGAGTATCTTCTATAGGCCAAAATAAGTTAGGCTCAAATCGGCTAAGTACAAAAGTACAGCTAAGTTCATCAGAGAAGTACAGCCGAGTCAAAATCAGAGAAGTTCTGGTCAACAAAATTAATCAGAGATGTTTGACCAGACTGCAGTCAAGTGACCTCAGACAAGTCTTCTGGTCAGGCGAGTTCCAAACAGTGAACATCAGAGAAGTCCAGACTGCAGAGAAGTTAACTGTACATCAGCCAACTTGAGATCAGCCAAGTACTCCAAGTCCACGTCAGCATGCATTGAATAGTCAAATATTACGGAAAGTCACATGCAAGCGTGAAGAGACATATTGGAGAGATTCCCGCAAAGGATATGAATTAAATAATTCATCCAGGCCTACCTCTGAAGACTTTAATCCTTTTATATTCAAAAGATTCGGCGCCTCACATGCAAAGTCTTCACAACGGTCGAAAGATGGATTAAAATATGGGAATCTAGCCTTGCAACGTTCAGAAAGAAAACAATGAAGTCTACCTCTCCAACGGACGGATTTGTAGAAAAGATTTGCAACGTCTATGAAGGAAATGCTCAGAGATCGTGACCTATATATATCCGAAGATTTGAAGCTGAGCACACACAACAACATCGGTGCGAACATAATCTCAAAGCACAAAGCATTCAAAGTAATCTAAAAGCAACTATAGCATCTTGAAAAGAGCAGTTCTCAAAAGTCCATACTTGAAGAAGCTCTTAGTTGGAGAAGACAAAAACTCGTGTCTTAAATCCTGAGTTCGGGGTACTTCACTGGTTGAAGTTCGAGACTGTAAAGGCATCCAAGGATCGCGGATCAAGAGGTGCAAGGCAGTCAAGGGTATTGCAACGGCAAGGATTTCCACTGGTAGGAAGCTGTTGTAATTTGGTTGAATCACTGTAATCTTTATCACTGGTTGACAATTATAGTGAATTCATCTCCAACTGGTTTGAAGAAAAGTGGATTAGTAGAGGATTACCCCACCTCTGAGACCACTATAACCGCCTGCGTATTTCACTGTCTTATAGCATCATACTTTAACTGCTGCATTCATTGTTAAGTGTTTCCTTAGTTGTTTAGTATTCGTCATCAGCTAAATTCCGCACATATTTAGAACAAACGACTCTAAGTCATTTGCTTATCTATCAGCTGAAGAAACTTACTCTTTTTGAAAAAGAGTTTAAGAGTTTCAATAAGTCTATTCACCCACCCTCCAGACTTATTCCTGGACGACTTGTGACCTACAATTAGAACTCGTTACAGATAGCGGGAATGACTTAAATATCATTATGAATACACGGGAACGACTTAGAACTCTATTACAGACAGTTTAAATATAATCAGGTAAGGAAAAATATTTTTTAATATTTGTATCAGTAACGACTTTAATATCGTTATGTGTATACCATAACGACTTTAAAAATTCATATTTAAGGCAATTCAAAATTATTTTTAATATTTTTACCTGTAACTAATTTAACATTGTTATGTGTATATAGTAACGATTTCAATCTCGTTATTATATTAAGGATAAAAATATCATTTGAAATATTAATATATTTTTTCTGTTTGTTTTATATTTTTATTTTGTTTAAGGGCTATTTAAACAAATGTTTTAGAGGTGGAGGCTATTCAACCCATTTTTCGGGTCATTTGAGAAAAACATTTTCATTTAAGACGGTGCGAGAAAACAGCTCGCGAAATCTTACCCGCTGCCAGACGGGTAGTGACACTGGGCATTTGAGAAGAGTAATCCTTTCGAGGGCGGCGTTTCTTTTTGCTTGTAACCTTCACAAACCCATCCTAGGGCTTTGCGAGCTTGGTTGCTAGAGTGCGACTAGCTTCTTTCCAAGCCTCGATTGGTTAAGCAACTCTTTCGGGGGAATCATCACCATTGGAATAGTGGCCTGGTTGGGAGCCCAGACTATTCTCAGTACCAACTAACTCATCATCAAGAAATTCCCGGGGTGAAGGAGGGGGTGCCTCAATGTCACGGGGTGCGGCTCCTTGAGGTTCAGGCTGTCGAATTCGTGCAGCGGATCACAAATCACCCGTGCGCCTAGGAGACTTCCGAGTCTCCGTCCGGCTACCATCAACGAGATTTCATATAATACCAACATTAGAGATATCATGCACTGGTCCATTGTGCTGCATAAAACGCTAGGCACCCGCCTGTCCTTTGCCTCCGACCAACTAAGGGCCGGTATCTCATACCCTTCAAGCTTAACCCGCAATGGCACTCGACACTAAGTGTAATACCCGAGATCTTCGTGCCGGATTCGTCGAGTTTTCTGGGTTTTATCGGATTGTCATTGTCCTCATCGTTGGAATTTTTGCCATGTTTGGTTGTGTCTTGTTGGGACATGTGTTTGGTGTAATACCCGGTTGTAATTCATTCATTTTCATTCAGTAATTATCAGTCTGTAATTGTCACTCAGTAATTCTCACTCATTAATAATCACTCATCATTCATGATTCATTCATTTGCGTTCACGGTTGGCATGTTGTAATCGTATATCAGTTACCGATCGTCATTTCATCTCCGTTTATAGACCGAGATGGGAGTATTACCATTTTCATTGTGATTGATAGCCTTGTACTGGGAGTATCATCTTTGGCTTGTGTTAGACTTGTTCACTTTCACATTCGTATGATATGTCGGATCATTCATCAGTCGTAGCGAGGAATCGGAGTTATCGGATTTTTCACCTTGGCCAGCATTGAGTTACAGCCGTAAGGACTTTGGGTTACGGTCGTAACAAGGGTTCGTTGATTTCAGGCCATTTTGGACGAACGGGACTTACGATCGTAAGGTTTCGGAATACGGCCGTAAGTTGAGCAGGTACGGCCGTAAGGCTTGGCTTACATTACCGTGACGTGGTCCAAAGAGTCGCCCAAGCATTTTGGCCGAAGGCGAGTTACGGCCGTAAGGAGGGTTGATACGGCCATAAGTGGTCTTCGTAAATTCAGTGTTGTCGGGCAAGGGGGACTTACTACTGTAAGGGGTTGCGGCATACGGCCGTAAGTCGAGGAAGGTACGGCCGTAAGGCTTGGCCGATACGGCCAGACACGCAGCAAGGTGCCCGGTCATTTTCGACGAAGGGGCTTACGCCCGTAAGTTTGGCGGATACGGCCGTATCATCCGAGTTACGCCCGTAAGGTGTGCGGGTACGGCCGTAAGGATGTCGGCCGATGTTTTTTTTTTTAAGGCGGTTACACCCGTAACTCAGAGCGATTACGGCCGTAAGTCTGTTTACCGCTTTGACGAAGCCGAAGTTACGGCCATTTACGAGTTGGCTTACGGCCGTAAGGCCGTTGACCAGAATGTTACGGCCGTAAGAGGGCCGAGTTACGCCAGAACTTCCGGCAGATATAAGGATTCGCCGAAATTTTTCCTCATTTCTTCATTTC
Organism: Orobanche coerulescens; assembly: GCA_033398695.1. Classification (NCBI taxonomy): domain Eukaryota; kingdom Viridiplantae; phylum Streptophyta; class Magnoliopsida; order Lamiales; family Orobanchaceae; genus Orobanche; species Orobanche coerulescens. The sequence goes on from CM065801.1 coordinate 15,133,023, forward strand.
TCCAACTTTATCTGAGAGAGAGGGTTGAGGGAGAGATTTTGCCATCATCAATCATTTGAGTGTGTATTTTTCATCATCTTCATTCATTTGGGAAGCTTGGATACTCGATTTAACTCGTGTTCTTCGGATCGAAGTGGTTGGATCTTCAAGAGGTAATTTCTTCAACATCTTGGATTTCGATTTTGTGTTGAGATATGATGTTTTGGACGCGATAATCATGTTATATGAAGGGATATACATATGATTATGAGTCTGTATATAGATTCATTGGATTATTGAGGGATTATTCAAGAACACTTTGAATATCGAGTTGGATTTGGGGATTTTCGATTAATTGTTGTTATAATCACGTTTTTGGATATTCATAACGGATTATTGATCGTATTGAAGATGTTTTGTTGGTTTGAAACACTTCTTGGGGATTTGAGGTTGGTATTATTGAGGTTTAGTTGTAATCAATCGAAGTTGGCCACAAAGTGTTCGATATAATGCCTCAATGAACTTGGTTTAATCGTATCGACGTTTTGAGTTCGTTATATTCGTGTTTAATTCGTATATTGAACGGATTGTTGGTAATTGTATTGAATTAAGGTTGTTCGAGCGACCGACACTTCATTTAGGACATTTGTTCGTGGAAGGACATTCTTCATCGGTATTGTGTAAGTTAATTCTTACTCAGTTAAAAGGATATTCATTCCTTTTGTTGTTGATCATTCATAATCATAACTCATTCATCATTGTATTAATCATATTGAGACTTGTAATTGTCGAATAATCACTTCATTAGCGAGGAACGGCGGTTCCAATCATTTCATTGAAACTATCAATCACTTCATTATCACTTTCATATCGGTGAGTCATTCTTGACCTTGTCAGATTATTATTATTCATTGATATTCATTATGGTCATTCTCGTTCATATGACCTTCTCGGTTCATATTGCGTGGCCGGGTGCGGATGTGTGGAATTTTTAGTCGGGCACATGATGGCCATGTATTGGGAGTGATACATTGGACTGTGAGACTAATTAGGTACAAGGACGGGTGTGTCCGGTCATCCGTCTTGTACACTTGCACAGAACACTACGGGAGTACTATGGTACTCCTCTTCAGCGTAATTCATAACTAAGGATATTTCATAACTTCAGATATATCATGATTGTGTAATTTCAACCCTTGAGGATTGTTGTTCTGTGTAACTGACCCCGTTTGGGGAATTTTGGTTTTCAGGTCACGGCAAGGCAAAGGCACGGGAAGAGCATGCTGACGGCGAGGAGTCCTAGTGATACTAGTAGGGGGCCCCAGTTATTCCGTTTGTTTCAGTCATTTCAGTCATTTCCGTCATTTGTATTTTCCGCTGCAAATTCCGTTTGAGATGTTTAATTGTTCAGAGTGGTGTATTTTATCTCCATATAAAATATACTAGTATTCGGTTTTGTCCTGGTGTGTTGTACTTAAACTCCTCATTGGAGTACTTGGTAATATAATGTGGTTCGGTACTACAATTATATTATTTTAATTCATCATTTTCATTTTCCTGGTGGGTCCCAGTCGGGGATTCACGGCACTGTAATATCCGCCTAGTTTGGGGTGTTACATTTGGAGGCGTTTCGGATCACTTTGTGAGTTTTTGGGTTTTTGTGGCGTAGCGCACGCTAATGCTTGTGACATAGCGCACGCTACTGTGTTGTGGTTAGCGCACGCTATCGGATGTGTAGCGTACGCTAATCGGCGATCAGGGCGATCAGAGCTACCGGATCGACTGGGGTCTCGTTAGCGCACGTTAAGGTTAGTAGCTAGCGCACGCTATCGACTGCTTAGCGCACGCTAATCGTTCTTCCTAGCGCACACTACCTGGTAGGTGCAGGTCTGTCCAGGAGCCACTGGGCTGTATCCGTGGCTCGTTAGCGTGCGTTACGTGTGTGTGCCTAGCGCACGCTAACCTTGTTAATTGCGGTAGTTCTGAGAGTTGACCTCGTTAGCGCGCGCTAATGCTGTCTAGTTAGCGGACGCTAATAAAATGTCCAGTATAAATACTGGACAACAGCGTTTAATCACCATTTCTCACCCTTTCTTCGTTTTTGGGGCAGCTGGCGACGGGAGAAGATGGGGAGCGACGTCTTTGGCCTACTCTACTCTTTTCCAAGGTGGTTTGGAAGATCCTTATCAATTATATCATCATCCAATCCTTGTTCTTCGTCGGATCGAGGTAATTCTTCCGTAGAACCCTAGTTATGTAATTTTGGGGGTTTCTTCGTGATTCTTCGAATTAATCCGTGGTGGATGAATTGATTATGGTATTCTTGTTGTCTTGGCCATGATCTTCGGATTTTGTAACTCATATATCGATTTTTATCACCCGGGACTTGATTTCCGATTTCTTCGAAGGAACCCTCGGATCCTTGTTGTTTTTCCGGTTGATTCGGATTCCGTTTAACGTTATTTATCCGTGGTGATGTTATTTTCGTACCGATCGTGAGGTTGTCAAATTTTGGGTCGTTTTCGGAAGTTCGAGGGCTAGCCGATCGTGTTCGTTCGTTGTTCTGTTACTCGCAGTGCCGAGGCAAGTATCTTGCCCATACTTTTCATGTTTCGTAGACGGAATCATTGATAAATGATTTTATGTGCAATCCGAATGTTTTAATGAACTTTTAAAAGGATCGGTATGCTTTTGTTAAAGGTTTTCCTTCGAAGATAACTCGTAGGCTTTGTGAATAAATGTGTTTTCTGATTATGTGTATCATTGTCGTGTGATAGAAGATATTGAACATATTTTAGTGAATTTAGTAGACCGTACATAGTTGCCAAGGATTGTGTATTGAGATGTGTAATTGTACGGTGAATATGTGACATTGTGTGATATTAGTTGTTACTCCTTCGTAAGGAGGTTGGGACACTTGGTGTTGTTTGGCATTGTTATTTGCTTGTCGTTGAATGACGTTGATTGTGAGTATATGCCGGTTAAAGTGGCCATTCTAGCGAAGTACCTAGCATTTATATGCATATTCTAGTATTTGAATTATGGCTTCTCGTGGCGTTGTGGATGATATGTGTATGTTCACCTAGGGACGGTCTGACGAGGCCTCTAGGGATACGTATTGCCGTGTGTGTGCGTATCGCGAACTAGGGTTAACCACCCAGGGATGTCCGACGGGGCTCTGAGGGGTACGGAGGCCGTGAGTCTAGTACCAACGGTTAACTTTGAAATGTTTTGTTGGAGAACTGTGATTTTTGGCGCATATTTCGTCTGATTAGAATGGCAGTCCAAATGGTATCGTACTTAGCTGGAATGGCACCAGTAAATGTGTTGTGTGTGATGTGTACCTTGGCTGTGATAATTTGGTATGGGTACGTCAGTCTTGTGGTTGCTCTGTGTATTGTAGCTCTGTGGTGTATCAAGTTCGACCGTATGGTTAAGTTGCAAAGTTGTGCTCTCTGTTGTCGTTCTATGAGACTGTTGTCATGGTAATGTTTGGCACGGTGTAGTTTCTGTCAGGTTAATCTTGTGAGTATGTGATGTGGATAAGTTGAGTGACGGACCCCCCGTGCTTGTGGATGGAATGTTATGATTGGGTCATAGACCCCGTATTTTGTTATCGGAAACGTATTTTGAAATAAATGATTTTTGGGCTGCGTCCCTAAGCGTTTTGAAAGGGTTGAAAATTCTTAAACCCCAAATGCTTTCAAAACTCCCGAGATCGTACAATGTTTTGTAAGATGTAAAAGGGTTTTATTCCTATCTTTCATAATTCAAACTGTTTGATCAAGCGAATTATCTCGGGAAGTATATTCATGATTTCTATGTTCTTGGAGTATGATATGTATGGCTTGTCTTTGTATTTATACTTGCACTAGCAAAACAGTGGAGTTTTGCTAACCCCCGAGTATTCGGGGGTGGATGTCTGTTTTGCGTCCAGGTACTTGCAGGTTGCCGGGGAGCAATTCACATGATCGTTATGAAGGATGATGGAATACGGCGATACTAATCACATGAAGACCGGTGTTGGGTATTTGGTGATGTCTTGTTTTGTCCTTCCGTTGTGTTTATTTTCTCATGTGTGGGAACGTTGATTTATGTTAACTCCCGCGTGGGTATGAGTTACGAGAAAGAGTAATGTATGGTTGATGTGTATGTTTTGGTAAAAGACCAAATCTGTCTAATGGTTCGTTATTTAGCCATGTCGGCATATATTGTGTTGTCGTGTTTTCTGTATTTAGCCTGGTAGATCCTCACGGAGAGGGTCAGCGGCGCTGTAATATTCCTGAACGGTTTGGGGGTGTTACAGAATATGGTATCAGAGCTTAGGTTGCGGAAACCTAGGCTGTCGGGTCGAGTTGTGTGTTGTCGGGTCTTGTCTCGTCTTGTCTTGTTAGATTTTGTCTGACTGAGTCGTGTCGCGACGCGTCGTCTGAGGTTTCGGTCTTGATTAGTATCGAGGTGCAGCTATTATCTTCGTGCGATCTGTGGATATAAGTCTCCTTACCTTGTTGCGTCTCGTGTTATACGAGCTTGTGTGATTATATGTTATTATGCGGAGTTTAAATGTGCCTCGTGAATACGTACTCTATGCTTGTTTGATTCTCGTATTGTGCTAGAATGAAAAGTGATACCGGTGTATAAATGTGTGTATATATTGTGTGAATCGTTTTGTTGAAGTAATGGCCTGGTGTGATCCCGCAAGAGAAGTTTGTCAATGTGATATCTTTCCTCTTGCATTGTAAGTTTTCAAAACTTAATTTTAAGAACCCAAATGAGGTCTACCAAAAATTTACTCGAAACGTGGCTCTTGCTTTCGACTTTTTGATTTCATGATCGTCGGTTCGGAGGTGGATGTTGGCATTATTGTTTGGTCAATAATGCTCAAAATTGTGACTAAGTTGGTGGTGTGATCGTTAAGTCGTCCTGAATGCACTTGTTGCGGGAGTCCTCATTATTGAGAGGTAGGATTTCAGTTTTAGATGTTAATTATCTTTTGACGGATTGCTTGTGTGATACTGTAATTATGTGGACAGATGATGTTGATGTGTGATTGGATTTGATGGTAATGGATCTTATTTTGATAAAATGGTAAATTATGTCTGTTGTGTGTGTATTCGAAAAACGCTTTTCTGAAAATTTTATAAACTTGAGCAAGTTGTGGAAAATTAAATTTCATAAAGTTTTGACAGTTCGCTTAATCGGCGGCTTCGTGTGGACTTTGAAAATCGTCTAAAATTGGCGAGCCGGCCTTGAATTTCCCTAAAAGAACCCCGACGGTATTGAAAGAGTCGTTTTAAATTATCTTTGAACGTTTTGTAAAATGTTGCCGTCGTTGATTATTGTGTAGTGTTGAGAAGATTTTCAGAAATGATTTTTGACGTATTATTGTATTTTCAAATAATTCGAGTACATGATTTCAGAAATCTTTCACACCATAAAAATTTCTATTTTCAAAAACCAATATTTTTTTTTATTCTCAAAAATATATTGTGAAAGATAAAGAATCTTACTCGATTTAAACGTCAAACTCGGATTTAGAAAAGTTTTCTATACTGAGTCAGTTATTGTGCGTGACCTTGAATCACTCCGAAATGATGGTGTGTGGTGGCATAGTGATTTTGATAGTTCCGGTTGTAAGGAAATATTGTTTTGCAAATAATTTAAATGAGACAGTTAAAGTCCGTTGTTTAAAATTTTTGACAAAAAGCCCGAGGTACCATAAACACTTTAAAAGTTTTATTTTAAATAAACATACAAATCCAAGGATTTTCAAATGATATCATTTAAAGGAATACCTCGTGGATCTTCTTATCGAGTTGCTATTAGTTGTCTTATGCGATATGTCAAGCCGAGTTGTCAATTTGATATATTATTTTGCGATGTCGTGCCGTGGTATTGAGTGAGTATCTGCTTGGTATGCCGAGGGGCAAAGGATGCGGTCGTGACCGTGGTACAGATAGTCATGGAGATCAGATGAGGGACCGAGAGAAGATTTCTGGGAAGGTTGCTATTCTAGCACTTCGTTCTCGTTGTTTAGGTTTCGGGGACGAAACCTCTTTTAAAGGTGATATGGTGTAATACCCATATTTTCGTTTTTGTTTTGTTTGACTCTATCGACTCGTTGTGTTCGTTGATATTTTCTGGACTTGTTCTACTCTTCACCTTTTGTTGTTCGAACAAGTTGTGGTATTGTTTTGGGTTAATCCAATTGCCATTGTGACTTTTTTTCGAATTCGGTTCCGCTCCTGTGAATCTTATGTGAATGCACATCTTGTTATTTTTACCGGATCGTATATTATCTCGAGTCGATCTTTGAACTATGGGATGCTATTCGATTTTCGTTATTCGTTATGATTCGTATATGAGTGTTCGACCGTTGTTGTTTCGGTCATTGTTGTTCGATCGTTTGTTGTCCGGTATTCGTTGATCTCGTATCACGATTTTTGAGCGTTCAGATCACTTCGTAATTTCCTTAAGTTCGAGAAATTAACTTCGTTTTCGATCTTCCAATCCTCGTGTTGTGGAATTTCGTATTTGTCCAGCGATTAACTTGCGATTTGATTGTTGTACTGTTTGGGTTGTTCAACCAAACTGATTTTTGTCCATGCGTTTTGTTATCATTCTAAAATGGCGATGTGGATGGTAGCAGCCACGTGCTGCATGTGATTCGTTGCAGGTCGTCCGCGGCGGATAGCGTATGTTATTTGAGACTGTTTTGCGTTGATCGTTTTATATTTTAAGTTTCGGGGACGAAACTTCTTTTAAGAGGGGTAGAATGTAATACCCGAGATCTTCGTGCCGGATTCGTCGATTTTTCTGGGTTTTATCGGATTGTCATTGTCCTCATCATTGGAATTTTGTGCCATGTTTGGTTGTGTCTTGTTGGGACATGTGTTTGGAGGCGTTTCGGATCACTTTGTGAGTTTTTAGATTTTTGTGGCGTAGCACACGCTAATGCTTGTGACATAGCGCACGCTACTGTGTTGTGGTTAGCGCACGTTATCAGATGTGTAGCGCACGCTAACTGGCAGTCCAGCGGCAGTCCAGGAGCTACTGGACTGGGACTGGGGTCTCGTTAGCGCACGTTAAGGTTAGTAGCTAGCGCACGCTATCGACTGCTTAGCGCACGCTAATCGTTCTTCCTAGCGCACGCTACCTGGTAGGTGCAGGTCTGTCCAGGAGCTACTGGGCTGTATCCGTGGCTCGTTAGCGCGCGCTACGTGTGTGTGCCTAGCGCACGCTAACCTTGTTAATTGCGGTAGTTCTGAGAGTTGACCTCGTTAGCGCGCGCTAATGCTGTCTAGTTAGCGCACGCTAATAACTGTCCAGTAAAAATACTGGACAACAGCGTTTAATCATCATTTCTCACCCTTTCTTAATTTTTGGGGCAGCTGGCGATGGGAGAAGACGGGGAGCGACGTCTTTAGCCTACTCTACTCTTTTCCAAGGTGGTTTGGAAGATCCTTGTCAATTATATCATCATCCAATCATTGTTCTTCGTCGGATCGAGGTAATTCTTTCGTAGAACCCTAGTTATGTAATTTTGAGGGTTTCTTCGTGATTCTTCGAATTAATCCGTGGTGGATGAATTGATTATGGTATTCTTGTTGTCTTGGCCATGATCTTCGGATTTTGTAACTCATATATCGATTTTTATCACCCGGGACTTGATTTCCGATTTCTTCGAAGGAACCCTCGGATCCTTGTTGTTTTTCCGGTTGATTCGGATTCCGTTTAACGTTATTTATCCGTGGTGATGTTATTTTCGTAGCGATCGTGAGGTTGTCAAATTCTGGGTCATTTTCGGAAGTTCGAGGGCTAGCCGATCGTGTTCGTTCGTTGTTCCGTTACTCGCGGTGCCGAGGCAAGTATCTTGCCCATACTTTTCATGTTTCGTAGACGGAATCATTGATAAATGATTTTATGTGCAATCCGAATGTTTTAATGAACTTTTAAAAGGATCGGTATGCTTTTGTTAAAGGTTTTCCTTCGAAGATAACTCGTAGGCTTTGTGAATAAATGTGTTTTCTGATTATGTGTATCATTGTCGTGTGATGGAAGATATTGAACATATTTTAGTGAATTTAGTAGACCGTAAATAGTTGCCGAGGATTGTGTATTGAGATGTGTAATTGTACGGTGAATATGTGACGTTGTGTGATATTAGTTGTTACTCCTTCGTAAGGAGGTTGGGACACTTGGTGTTGTTTGGCATTGTTATTTGCTTGTCGTTGAGTGACGTTGATTGTGAGTATATGCCGGTTAAAGTGGCCATTCTAGCGAAGTACCTAGCATTTGTATGCATATTCTAGTATTCGAATTATGGCTTCTCGTGGCGTTGTGGATGATATGTGTATGTTCACCTAGGGACGGTCTGACGAGGCCTCTAGGGATACGTATTGTCGTGTGTGTGCGTATCGCGAACTAGGGTTAACCACCCAGGGATGTCCGATGGGGCTCCGCGGGGTACGGAGGCCGTGAGTCTAGTACCAACGGTTAACTTTGAAATGTTTTGTTGGAGAACTGTGATTTTTGGCGCATATTTCGTCTGATTAGAATGGCAGTCCAAATGGTATCGTACTTAGCTGGAATGGCACCAGTAAATGTGTTGTGTGTGATGTGTACCTTGGCTGTGATAATTTGGTATGGGTACGTCAGTCTTGTGGTTTCTCTGTGTATTGTAGCTCTGTGGTGTGTCGAGTTCGACCGTATGGTTAAGTTGCAAAGTTGTGCTCTCTGTTGTCGTTCTGTGAGACTGTTGTCATGGTAATGTTTGGCACGGTGTAGTTTCTGTCGGGTTAATCTTGTGAGTATGTGATGTGGATAAGTTGAGTGACGGACCCCCCGTGCTTGTGGATGGAATGTTATGATTGGGTCATAGACCCCGTATTTTGTTATCGGAAACGTATTTTGAAATAAATGATTTTTGGGCTGCGTCCCTAAGCGTTTCGAAAGGCTTGAAAATTCTTAAACCCCAAATGCTTTCAAAACTCCCGAGATCGTACAATGTTTTGTAAGATGTAAAAGGGTTTTATTCCTATCTTTCATAATTCAAACTGTTTGATCAAGCAAATTATCTCGGGAAGTATATTCATGATTTCTATGTTCTTGGAGTATGATATGTATGGCTTGTCTTTGTATTTATACTTGCACTAGAAAAATAGTGGAGTTTTGCTAACCCCCGAGTATTCGGGGGGTGGATGTCTGTTTTGCGTCCATGTACTTCCAGGTTGCCGGGGAGCAATTCACAGGATTGTTACGAAGGATGATGGAAGACAGCGATACTAATCACATGAAGACCTATGTTGGGTATTTGGTGATGTCTTGTTTTGTCCTTCCGTTGTGTTTATTTTCCCCTGTATGGGAACGTTGATTTATGTTAACTCCCGCGTGGGTATGAGTTACGAGAAAGAGTAATGTATGGTTGATGTGTATGTTGTGGTAAAAGACCAAATCGGTCTAATGGTTCGTTATTTAGCCATGTCGGCATATATTGTGTTGTCGTGTTTTCTGTATTTAGCCTGGTAGATCCTCACGGAGAGGGTCTATGGCGCTGTAATATTCCCGAACGGTTTGGGGGTGTTACACTAAGGGTCACTCGCATGCCCGAAGTGCAATTCCTCGTGCTCGACACTCGCTCGGGACTTCCTAGGTGCAGTACCTTGGCGCCCTTGAGAGTACCTAACCCGAGACGGACAACCTTTTAGATCTTGGCTTAGATTCATGCCATCAATAGATATTTGCCCCTCACGATGTTTGGGACTACTTCGCATACCGACATATTACCTTCAATCCGCAATGTTGTGTTGTCTCGCAACCACATGTACAAGCCAACGATCCCCCGCAGCATAGCCGGAACCGATAGCTAATGCTTACGAGTAAGCTCACGAGGCGTATGATTTAAGTGAGTGCCTCGATTGCCCAATCGACATAGAGGAAGTGTGATATGGCCGACGGCATCCCTCCGGTCACACTAGAGCCTCCATGCCAACCTTAAGCCCAACGCAGACCACATAGGTCCTACGCTACCCTAACGATTTCCAACTCGCTCGGGAACTCCTCTCACTTCGAATGCTTAGAGTTGGCTCCCTAGAGGCCCCCCTTACCTCTAGGAAGATTGCACGCTTGGTGCTCGACCGCACGAGGAAGACTGGCCGCTTGCCCACCATTGCCCATCTAAGGACTGTCCCTCCTATAATAGGCTTAGAAAAATAATGCCTTGTAATTGCACTAGACATTGATTGGCCGAGGAAGCACATCAGGTGTAACTCCCTCATACGAACTCCAAATCCTTATCCGCTGAACCGTATAGTAGCTTACGACATTATCTATAAGTCCTCAAAGTTTCAGCCCGATCTGATACTCGAGGAGTGAGGAATTGCCTCTGCAATATTCTGAAACCACTGCAGCATCTTGATCCTTTGCATCGTTTTTTTTTTTCAATTTTCTTTGAATGATCCTTTGCATCGTTCGCTACTCAAACGGAACCGTCTAGCTGTGAAACTTGGTGGAGATCTTCCCAACACTCCAAGGAACTCCCCATTACAAGCATTTCACGAAACTCCTCTCCTAAAGCCCTCTGCTCAACGACTCAAGGTCCTGCCCACGCACGGACACACTCCGGACGCCGACCACTGTCGCACGTCCCCAACCTTATTCGTGTCGCAGGGCAACTATCCAACATAATCCTTTGTAAGTCCGGGGCAATCCCGGGTACTCCGAATAATATGGAAAGCACCCTGTGACATCCTCCCCCTCTCGATCCATTGACGTCCTCGTCAACGCATGCACACACAACCTGCTCTATGTACATGCGCTGCCCATCTCATCATGAAAATACTTGGGCAACGAACCCGACACTCTACCTCCATCTCCTCAACTCGTGTGCCTCTCAGCACAGCACTCTTAGTTCTATCAAGTGGTGACAGCTTGTAAAGTTGGAGGTCCAACTCGAAGAACGCCTGCACGGCCACTCGATGATCGCAATTTCCCGCCGCTCGCTCGGAAACTCTTGCGCATTGCGCATTCAAACTTATAGGGATACAGTGCACGCGATCGAAACACTCTCCCTCCTCCCAGATGTTGCCTCTCTCTCGGCGCACACCCACTCTAATCTTGGCAGGAATCATTCTCTCCATGCCTCAATATAACAAAAAAAACCCACCGATGGTGTTAGATTGCCACTTTAGCTCAAATCAAACTACTCCCTCATTGTCAAGTCCGAGACTAGCGACAAGTTCTCCGAATTAAACCGGGTCGATTTGCCTGAACGTCTGGAGTACATGATACTTCTAAGAGTGCTCACTAACACCAAGAACCCATCCAAAGGAGCCTTGCGCTCTGCTCAAAATACCACCGCGGCTGCCCTCTCAAAAATCCTTACTAACCATACCCCATAATACGGATTCCGAATTCTATCAAGGACGAGCCAAAACCATTCTGAAACTCTGTAAGACAAGTGCCCTCTAGCACAAGTCGAAAGAGGCCTACACGGCTGCTCACAGATCACTAAACTCTCGGCCCTCAGGCCACCGCACTTCTACGGCAAGGAGCTTGAAGGCTGTGCGCGTGATCAACGCACCCTCCCCCGCTCGAAGGTGATGCCTAACTCTCGGCACACCGCATCATCGGCCTTCAGTCTGGCGTGACAAAAACTCGTGGGTTGGTCTCGCTGGTCCCCTGACTTAGACGAAGACACGAACCCAGGCCCTTCGGCCTAACTCGTAACCTGGCCAACTGGCCTTCTTACTCAACGCACGATTGTGTACTCCGTACGAGCACACCTCATTCAGCTTGCTCCCATCAGAAATCCTTAGACCAATAGTTCCCATTTATTGGCTTCCAAATTACTTCCAAGAACAGCCATCTCGAAATCGCTCATGTGTGCGTCCAGGATGGACACACCTCCTCGGTAACCAAGGAGCCCAATGCTCCATATAACTCAGTCCCTTTCAGAAAATCCCTCAACCACAGAGCCCATACTCTAGGCTTTGGAATCCCCTTAAGGAACATCATTCTCGAATCAGCCCATTTCGTCTCGAGAGTCTGGCCCCCCCACTCATGTTGGAAGCCAGACCCAAATCTCTTGTCCCTCCTAGACTGCTGGGACATGCAACACCACACTTGGAGCATGCCCATTCTCATATCTGCCCGACTCGAACCAGGAAGACTGAACACTCCACTCTTGCAACTTCCGTGGTGGCTGTGTTACGATTGCACCTCATGTGCGAAAGCGCTTTGCGCATAACAATCCAAATCTCATGTAACCAACATAACCGATCCACCTTAAGTGCTATGACGCTTGCGCACACTAAGATTCAGCCAAAGTTTTGCACCTGAACGTGCTGTGACGGATTCCCGCACTGAAGTTCTCGCACAAATAGGTCTCAAACCCAAATTATCTCTCAATCTGCGGCGCTACGCAAACATGGCTGCAACTTGGCAGACGTGGCTACTGCACACACTCGCCTCACCGGCATGTCTCCTTCTAGGAGATCAAGATGTCTTATAAGCCCACAAAAATAGGCCAACATAAAGTTTCTGATCAGATTACACCAACACCGTTACTCACGCGTCCGCAATTTACCGATGAAAATGTTCCCCTCACATTAACCAACTGCCAACCGTACTCGTAGAAAAAAATATAGTCATCAAACACATCGTAACTCGGTTACTAGCATTCGCCGGAATCACTAATGCCAACAACTCGCACTGAACAAAGCCTTCGAACATCACCGACAGAAACCAAACAACCAGGGTACTACCATTCGCCCAATTGCAAAGCCAACTCGAGGTACTACCATTCGCTCAAGTCCCACTACCAACTTAATTCTCAACTCTGCCACAATACGTAAGATCGCACTGCAAGCCCTTTGCTGAAATGCCACTACAATGGCTAATAAAAAAAAATTCGGCACAATTTTGGTATCCGGTTCACAAGGGGAAGCAAGATATTCAACAATGCTCAATTCTCAGCTAAACCTGGATGCGACATTCCAGTCTCCGATACCACTTGTCACGGGGTGCGGCTCCTTGAGGTTCAGGCCATCGAATTCGTGCAGCGGATCACGAATCACCCGTGCGCCTAGGAGACTTCCGAATCTCCTCCCGGCTACCATCAACGAGATTTCATATAATACCAACATTAGAGATATCATGCACTGGTCCATTGTGCTACGTAAAACGCTAGGCACCCGCCTGTCCTTTGCCTCCGACCAACTAAGGGCCGGTATCTCATACCCTTCAAGCTTAACCCGCAATGGCACTCGGCACTAAGGGTCACTCGCATGCCCGAAGTGCAATTCCTCGTGCTCGACACTCGCTCGGGACTTCCTAGGTGCAGTACCTTGGCGCCCTTGAGAGTACCTCACCCGAGACGGACAACCTTTTAGATCTTGGCTTAGATTCATGCCATCAATAGATATTTGCCCCTCACGATGTTTGGGACTACTTCGCATACCGACATATTACCTTCAATCCGCAATGTGGTGTTGTCTTGCAACCATATGTACAAGCCAACGATCCCCCGCAGCATAGCCGGAACCAATAGCTAATGCGTACGAGTAAGCTCACGAGGCGTATGATTTAAGTGAGTGCCTCGATTGCCCAATCGATATAGAGGAAGTGTGATGTGGCCGACGGCATCCCTCCGGTCACACTAGAGCCTCCATACCAACCTTAAGCCCAACGCAGACCACATAGGTCCTACGCTGCCCTAACGATTTCCAACTCGCTCGGGAACTCCTCTCATACTTCGAATGCTTAGAGTTGGCTCCCTAGAGGCCCCCCTTACCTCTAGGAATATTGCACGCTTGGTGCTCGACAGCACGAGGAAGACTGGCCGCTTGCCCACCATTGCCCATCTAAGGACTGTCCCCCCTATAATAGGCTTAGAAAAATAATGTCTTGTAATTGCACTAGACATTGATTGGCCGTCGAAGCACATCAGGTGTAACTCCCTCATACGAACTCCAAATCCTTATCCGCTTGAACCGTAGAGTAGATTACGACATTATCTATAAGTCCTCAAAGTTTCGGCCCCATTTGATACTCGAGGAGTGAGGAATTGCCTCTGCAATATTCTGAAACCACTACAATGCCACTGCACTGCAGCATCTTGATCCTTTGCATCGTTAGCTACTCAAACGGAACCGTCTAGCTGTGAAACTTGGTGGAGATCTTCCCAACACTCCAAGGAACTCCCCATTATAAGCATTTCACGAAACTCCTCTTCTAAAGCCCTCTGATCAACGACTCAAGGTCCTGCCCGCGCACGGACACACTCCGGACGCCGACCAATGTCGCACGTCCCCAACCTTATTCGTGTCGCAGGGCAACTATCCAACATAATCCTTTGTAAGTCCGGGGCAACCCCGGGTACTCCGAATAATATGAAAAGCTCCCTGTGACACTCAGGCAAGGGCAGAACCGAGGTAGCCGAGACTTCCCCATTTTCAGTTACACCTAGGACTTTTTTTTTCTCAATTACAAAAATCATACTTCTGAATACATTTTTAATCAGGTCTTGTTCGTCAATTCCGTCAACTTGACCTAAAAGAAGCTGATATGATGCTGACATGGGGAGCAGTGTACGTCAGCACCACGTCAGCTTCCGCTATGTTAAATTTGTAGAATGATTTGATTGATATATTTGGGAATAGTATAATGCAATTAAAATAAAATAAAATTCGATAGTGTAATTAAAAATTGAAAAATTCATTACATAAATAAATTTGCCTAGGACCGGGGTGAAGCCACTGGTCGCACTCGAGGCCTCTAAGGACCCTTCCGAGCTGGCCATATCATAAAACAAATCACGTACAGATATGGCCTAGGATCGGGGTGAAGCCACTGATCCCACTCGAGGCCTCTAAGGACCCTCCCGAGCTGGCTAGCGAAACAAACTCGTGAATCGAGAGTGAAGTCATAGATTCCCTCGAGGCCCCATCGGACTCTCCCGAGGTGAGCAAAGCACACACAATATACATTACCATTTCATGTTAAGCATAAAGGTTTCCAAAAGTACTTGTTTGAATAATTGACGACGCAACGAACGGAAAGGAAAATCACCGACGAACGCTAGGAAACAACGGAACCGAACCTAACGATTCGAAGAATACAATTACAACCATTTCCAAATGAATACGGAAAAGGAATACACCCGAAACCCACCTACGATTCATGTATATTCGTACAAGAACAACGACGAGGGCGGACCACAACCAAACCCTCTCGATTACGAAAACCACGAAATATACCATGAATCCATAGAAAAACCAAGAATAGCAACAAGATTAATCATATTCATCATGAATTAATCAACAACACGAGATGAACCGAACAATAAAATCGAAAATCCCCAATTTACCCAAAAGTAGGGTTCTTAGAAGATTTACTTTGATTCGGACGGAGGAAGATGATTACGATGATGATAAACTACACTAGGAACATGATACTTGATTCCCCAAGGATTTCCACGGGCAAAACTTGAAGAATCGCTCAAAACCTCACTTGGATCGCAGCTCTCGGTCGGAGGAGAAGAAATAAAGAAAGTGCTGAAATGAAGGTCAACTTCCGGTTTATAAAACTTGGGCGTTCGTTATGTACGTTACATGAGTTGATTAACGTACGTAATGCTCATTATGTATGTTGTGTCAAGATTTAACACCTTCCGACCGGCGATCGCCTAGGAGGTCGGGCAACCGAGTCACCGGCTGGCAGCCAAGGAATCTGCCGATCGGCGACACAGCGGCGAGCCTTAGCCCAGTGGACGAGCTGCATCGACCGACCGAAGGCCCCAGGACAAGTCCCGGTATCGAGCGATCAACCTCAGATACGATCGCCTCTCGATACTCGGCGACCAACTTCTGGCGATCGACTTATGGACGATCATCTCTTAGCGCTTTGCCGACCGACCCTTGGTGACCGACCAATGCCGACCTTCAGTGACTGGCCGAGAACGATCCTCGGTGTCCAGCTAGAGACGACCGCATCATGACGATCTGGGCCGATGGCCATCCAGTCGGCCAAGGCCGAGCCACAGACGGCACCACGTGCGAGATCCACAAAAGGCGCCCGACAAACTGTCACCTACCTCACCTACCAACAGGCCTGCACTGCGAAAAGAGCCGACGGACAAGATCGGGTGACCACACTGTCACCTACCCCGACAAAGTCCGCCGAAAGTAACAAAGTGGGACCTCTGTGACAAGATTCGGACGCGTGCCGGCTCCTCATTGGGCCACTCAGCTAGCTGCCGGCTGGATCTATGGACTTTTGGCAGGCAGCCCACGTGCCCTTTAGGACGATCGCCCCATTACATTAATGGCCGAAAGGCGATCGCCCACTAGGAGACAAGGCACCTCAACCCCTATATAAAGAAGGCAGCCTGCACTTGTATTTCCTCTCAGCAATATCGCGATTCAAGCACACTATACAGAAGCAAAATACATAACACTTGGCTTTCTCCAACTCTTGGCAACAGCTATCTTTCGGTACTTACTTCTCCCGGCCTCTCCATCAGGCAGACGATCGGCGGGACGAAGAACACCTAGCTTCGCTCAAGAGCCGGATTAACAGAGTCTTTTTACACTCATTGTATTTAGATCTCTCTCATTAATACTTGTATCCACGAATATTCGTATTAATAACATCTCGCGAGAGCATTCAAGCCCGGGCCTAACAAACCCGGCAAATCTTGTATTATTTATCTACTCTCGGAAGTGCTCCCGCAATTGTTGTTTGTTGTCCGTCTTCCAGCAGTATTAATCTTCGGATAAATATTTTGGGCAACAACAATTGGTGCTAGAAGGAGGGCATCCAACCCTCGATTTTTTATACCTACCGTCCCGAAGAACACTCACTGTTCTCGGGGCACATACTTGAAGTGACACTTACTGCACTTCAAAGAAATCCTACAGAAATCATGTCTTCCGCCTCCGCGCCGAAGAAAGCCGCTGACCAGCCGGCCAAACCCCCTGCCTGTCCCGTCCGAGCCACGGCCGATGGTGGAAGGTAGCCGCCGCATCGAGACGCTCGATCCGTCCTCGACGGCGGCCCAAGCCTCTCGCTCGATCGGTTCGAACCAAGGAACAGATCGAAGGGGCCCCGCCGTCCTACAGGAGCGACGGAGTGCTCTCAACGCGCCTCCTGCTATCGCCCCCTCGGCCGTCCGCCGGAAGTCCAAGCGGAAGCTCAAGGTGTCACTGGCCGAGCGATCGCCAGGAGGCTCCCGTCCACAAGAAGAGGCGCTCGCCAGCCGGGGCACCTCTGTCTTCGATCGCCTGGGCAGTGACCCGACCTGGCTACCGGGCCGGTCCGGCCCCATCTACGAGACGACGGAGTTTGAGTCCGTCACCAGGAGCTCGGCCTACCCGACTCCCAGAAGGCAGCCTAGCCGCCCGCTCCTCGCTGAAGTGCCGAGGTCGGCGGCAGCGGAGCCCGGAGATCGGTACACGATCGCCTCGGCTCCTGCTCCCAAAGCCGATCGGCAAGCGACCAAGCCACGGCGATGGCTGCGATGCAACGTCAACTCAACAACATGAAGGCGCTCCCGAGTCAGGCAGCGCCAAGAAGACGATCGCCGCCAAGCGAAGCCGCCACGATCGACATCGAGCTCGCTTCAGAAGACAAGATCGCTTCCCCGCAAACACCCGTGTACGAGGCGATCGGACCCAGTGCACCTGAGGAAGTTCAACATCTACATGACCGGGTGCGGGGCATCGACGCGACCAGTGCCGAATGTTCCTCCGACGCCGGACGACTCGCCCACCGGTGGTACACTTCATTGCCGCCTCGGTCCATTGGCTCCTTTAACGAGCTGGCGCATGTCTTCACGGAGTACTTCGCCACCCGGTCGTCCGGCCAAGGTCCCCTTCGCATGATGCAAATCAAGCAGGAGAAGAAGAGTCCGACTCGGACTACATCGGCCGGGTAGACGTAATCATCCTCAATGGCGAGCCCATAAGCGATGAGACCGCCTCTACGCGGTCCTAGGAGGATTTCGTGGTTTTTCGCCTATGTTCAGCATCTCACGAAGACCCAACCTACGACCTACGCAGCCTTCCGGCCAGAGCCGCAGATTTTCTCGCCGTGCAAAGGTTTCTTCTTAGCCTCGTGAGCAGCGATCGGCACTCGGACGACGATCTCCCGCCCGATCGCCAATATCGACCTACGAATAAAGCGATCGGCAGCTCGAGCGACGATCGCCGCCTTCCGCCCGATCGCCGATCATCATGCTACATCATCCGCAACCCGGAGGACACGATCGCCATCTACGATCCCAAAGATATAACATGACGGACTAAGGCATAAGATCGCCTCCACCGCACATCATAAAGCCATGGTCCCGGCAACGATGGAACCGCCCGGCCATGCAAGGTCCCTTTCGGCCAAGATCGCCCGCCCTTCGTTTAAATACGAGGCCGGCGTAGTCTGAGGGCTCTCCAACATTAATCAGTGGACACATACCACAATCCCCGTCTCAACGTACACCGTCGAGGTCGGCCATCTCCATGGCTGGCCGAGGTGGAAGCGGAGCTAACAAGCCGCGGGCATGGAGTTGATTCATCCGACGCTGCCCCGCGCAAGGACTCCTCTAGACCGAGACCGCACACCCTTCGTTTAGATACGAGGCGAGGCGTAGCCTAACAGAGGACCCTCATAATAAAGTGAGTCACGAGACACTCATTGTCTTCGCGCACCAAGACACGGTCATGGGGTCGGTCCATCGATCTCCGCGACTGTGCACGATTCCTCAAACAAAACGAAACCACCAAGTTTCCATGGGGGATCGGCCAATGTTGTTTTTGCAGGTACAAGACCGAAAGATAGCTAAGCCAATCGACCATGGTAGCCCAAGTCCGAAATCGTAAGTCAGCTCAGCAAGGTCGCCCGTCCTCATCCTTACACGATCGCCAGCAAGAACCACCTCGCCCCATGTCTTCAACATAGGAGCAAGCTGGGGGGCAATTGTTGTGTCAAGATTTAACACCTTCCGACCGGCGATCGCTTAGGAGGTCGGGCAACCGAGTCACTGCCGAACGGCCAAGGCAGATCTGCCGATCAGCGACCTGGCGACCGAGCCTTAGCCCAGTGGACGAGCTGCATCGACCGACCGAAGGCCCCAGGACAAGTCCCGGTATCGAGCGATCAACCTCAGATACGATCGCCTCTCGATACTCGGCGACCAACTTCTGGCGATCGACTTATGGACGATCATCTCTCAGCGCTTTGCCGACCGACCCTTGGTGACCGACCAATGCCGACCTTCAGTGACTGGCCGAGAACGATCCTCGGTGTCCAGCTAGAGACGACCGCATCATGACGATCTGGGCCGATGGCCATCCAGTCGGCCAAGGCCGAGCCACGTGACAAAGACCCACGTGCGAGATCCACAAAAGGCGCCGACAAACCTGTCACCTACCTCACCTACCAACAGGCCTGCACTGCGAAAGGAGCCGACGGACAAGATCGGTGACCACACTGTCACCTACCCCCGACAAAGTCCGCCGAAAGTAACAAAGTGGGACCTCCCGTGACAAGATTCTGACGCGTGCCGGCTCCTCATTGGGCCACTCACTAGTGCCACTGGATCTATGGACTTTGGCAACACACGTGCCCTTTGTGACGATCGCCCCATTACATTAATGGCCGAAAGGCGATCGCCCACTAGGAGACAAGGCACCTCAACCCCTATATAAAGAAGGCGACTGCACTTGTATTTCCTCTCGGAATATCGCGATTCAAGCACACTATACAAGCAAAATACATAACACTTGGCTTTCTCCAACTCTTGGCAACACTATCTTTCTAAGATTTACTTCTCCGGCCTCTCCATCAAAGTGCACGATCGGCGGGACGAAGAACACCTAGCTTCGCTCAAGAGCCGGATTAACAGAGTCTTTTTACACTCATTGTATTTAGATCTCTCTCATTAATACTTGTATCCACGAATATTCGTATTAATAACATCTCGCGAGAGCATTCAAGCCCGGGCCTAACAAACCCGGCAAATCTTGTATTATTTATCTACTCTTGGAAGTGCTCCCGCAATTGTTGTTTGTTGTCCGTCTTCCAGCAGTATTAATCTTCGGATAAATATTTTGGGCAACAACAATGTACGTTAACACTCAAGTATTAGCGTATGTAATGGCTGGGCAGAGCAGTCCGCCCCAAAGCGCTGAAGTCGCTAGCGTACGCTACATCAGCCAGCTAGCATACGCTACAAGAGGCTTACGTACGTAATACCAACGTCTTTACGTATGTAAGGGTGTGCAAAACTGGACAGACTCACTGTCCAACAACGCTGGGTTCAATAGCGTACGCTACCATCGGCTTTACGTACGTAACAGAAAGAGTTAACGTACGTAATGGTTCGGACAGAACAATCTGTTCAATATGCTGAAGGCCATAACGTACGTTAATGGTGAGCTATAACGTACATTATGAAGGTGCCGATAGCGCATGCAAGAAAGCATGCATAACACACGTTATGCATGCAGCAGTTCAACACTGCTGAATGAAGTTAGCTGCATGGGGCGGTCCGAAAACGAGATGCAACCCAAGGACAGATTCCAGAAGCGTAAACACGAAATAATCACGACAACAAAGCTAACCGCTGAAGGAAAATACGATTCCGACTACCGAGGAACCCGAGAAACGACAAGGAAAGTAAAATTCCCTAAACTTATAGGAAATTACAAAACGGCCCAAACGTCCGAAAATCGCGATACGACATCGGATCAATATACCGAAACTCACAACACGAACAACTCAACCATACGAACTCGTGCAACAAAGAAATTACAAAATCGAACGGGTACTACGAGAATTGGATGTCCATGCAACAATACATGACATAAGACAGAATGATATCAAAACACCTTCGAAACTCGTCCAAATGGAGAAACTCCAAGAATAAAATAGATTCAAAATGTCGAAACGGTTACAAGCGAGTTGCTAAAAACAAAAAATACACCAAAAATGAGAATACCGGGAAAAAAATGCGGATATTACATCTCTGGACCATTCATAGCCCTAAGCATATGCCCATAGCACCTAAGGTATGTCTCACCACTTAGGTATTCATAAATGTAGTCCTCTGGATCCATTCTCATCAAAGAAATAGCAGACACAGCATGGCAACATGGAATGCCATTAAGTTGCCAAGCCCTGCAAGTACAAGTCCATCTAATTAGGTCCACAATTGTTCACTCTCTTGAACCCCATACCTCAAATTCCATATCACCAACCCATAATGAATTGCAATATGTGGACTTAACTATTGAGTCCTCCAAACTTGCCAACACTCTATGCCCAAATCGCCTACCCTCTAATAATCTCTTGTTCATGTTATCCCTTTTCTCTTTGATCCTAAATGCCAACTGGTGCCTAATTGCTTCTAACATACTGATGAGAGGTTTATATGTGTCACCAATGCATAAATTAAATTAGTAGAGAATAAGCTTCATCACATCTGACTCTTTACAACAACAATCCAAGACCAAGAAGAAAAGAAGTGGAGTTTACTTTTTTTGGTCCTGTGCCTGTGCCAAGAATGCAAGAATGTTATTTTTTTTTTTTGGTCCTGTGCCTGTGCCAAGAATGCTACCTGTGCAAGAATGTTTCAGACTTAGTGTTATTTGAAACACAATTATGTATTGGGGAACACCATTAAGTATGGTAGTTTTTGGACAATGTTATTTCTTCATCTTAAGTGTAAAACTCTAGTTATTTGGTTTTATGTATTTTGTAAGTTTTCTTTATGCATCCTGTTATTTCAATTTCTTCAAGCCATATGGCTATGTTTTGTCTGTAATATTGCAGCCACTGGTTATGAATTAACATGATTCGTTTGTTTTTTGCATATGGCTATGTTCATATGGCTATGTTTTTATGGTTATGAATTAACTTGACTTTGGCACTGTTGTATGATGATTCTCCAAAGTATATAAACTGGATATAATCTGCATAAGACTTGATACAAATCAAATATAATCTGCACAAGAGTTGATATAATCTGCACAAGCTTGAAAATGCAGATTTGAGTGCCATCCATAAAATAAATCCAGTCAAAATTGAGCAAATTCACAAGACATTCATTAAAAAGGGAATCTGCATAATTAAATCCATTCAAAAGTGAGCACATATAATTCATCAATTGCTTCTAATCATGCTTTTGAGATAAGGAGTTAGCTTGAATAGATTCCCTTTATGCTGCATAATTGTTGAAACTGTCATCTATATCCATAAGTTATAAACCACAAAAAATCTTAAACTATAGAAAGCAATATCAAGTAAACTTCATCACTAAAACCATTGCAAGCAAACTGGTAATAGAAACACTAAAACTTATCAAACCATTATCTTCATGTTATAAAACCATTATCTTCATTACAAAACACTAAACCTTATCAAACCACAAAATACTAAACCTTATCATCACTTCATTACAAGCAAAAACACTCCCAACAAACTGATAATAGAAATACAAAAACACATCATAAGCACCATCTTCATTCCACCAACAACACTTGTCAATCCTTGCATTCCCAGCTGCAATGTTTACATTCCCCACCTCCAAGAGCCCTTATTTCCTCTAATTGTTGTTGTCCATTATCCCCTGTTTTGCAACCAGCTGCATACCAATCATATCTCTATTTTCTGGCTCCCAAAACTTGTAAAAATTGCAAGACCCGTGCTCACACTTGTAGTATAACTTATTTGGATTGTTCTTAGACTCGGAAATTCGAACAACTACACGCCTCCTACACTTGCACTCTTCATTCCAAAACTTTATGATCCCCCCATTAAATTGGCCAGTTCTTGTATCTCTAGTACGCGACGATGACGAATAATCCATTCAAGAAATCTAGTTTTAAACACAATCAAATTATCAAATTATAAAAGATATTAAAAATAAACCTAATATTGAAAAACAACAATTAAGTTATAAATCATTGTGAACTTACCCAAGATTTCAGTGTAGTAGACCGATCTCACCATTAATTGCAAGTTCATACACCACCAAATCGCCGGATTCAGCAGACCAAAGAAACGTAGAAAAAGAAAAAAACCCTCTCTCTAATCGCCAGTCTGTCTCATGGAGTGGAATGCCGCTGCTATTCTCACCAAAAAATGGGAATGGAAGGATTAACGGGGGATTCTAACGGAGATAGACGGAAGGATGTAATAATCCATTCATCAATAGTTTAAAGACGGAAAGGTAATAAAAAATAGTTTTAAGATGAAAAGATAAAACTTACATAAAGTTGGCGTTCTTTTGAGAGAGATTTCAGTTATAGCCGTTGGATTTATTTGGAGCGTCTCTGTGAGTACCTTTTGCTCCCCGTAAATCCAGTCCCCCTAGGCTGACTTCAGAAGAACTTTGAGCCCTAATTTTTCCATGCAACACCCAATGTACCCAACTTACTACCCCTCTCTTCTCCGCCAAAAAAGGTACACACAGACACACACATGTCCAAAGACGGATTCAAAAACGCCTCCGATAACGTAGGATACTCAAGAAGAATGTCACTCTCCTCCACAATTTTTTTCCCATTCTTCGCATCCAACGTCCAACACTCGATCCAACGGCCACCTCTACCACCACTGCAAACTCACACTATCTTCCAAGAAATTAAAAAAAAAAAAGAGAATCCCAAATTCTCAGAGATCGCTGTCCTTGCATGTTCATCGCGGTTCGTCTTTTTTTCAAGATTACGGCGAGACCCATTTCAAGATTCAAAACCCTTTTGTGATCTTGGTGGGCTTTTTGGGGTGTGTGATTTGATGATGGAAATTGCACTCGGAATTGGGGGGCAAGATTTGGGTTATTGAATTAAAAAAAGAGGATTTCTTGTGTGGATCAGAACTCGATCTTGCCCGAATTGTGTTTCTGGAATCGAGATGGTATGTGTACATGAACTGTGTTTGAATGCCTTTTAATTTGATTATGTTCCTTTCTTGTTCTTGTTAGAGATTATACAAGTTGATTCCCTCTGTGTTATCAGGATAAGTTCCAGTGTACTATAAATAATTGGAGTGTTGTATTGAAATAAAATAAGGGAAACTAAAAATAGAGGATTTATTTATTGGGTCTTGAAGCATTAAATAGTTACCGATGTTTCCCTGTCTATGAATGCTGGTATAGACTATCAATAGTAGAAGTGATTGAGTGAGGGACACACAAACTCATAATGCATTGCTAGTTTTTGCTTAAAATTTGACCTTGTGATGAGTTGTGTTACTCTGGGTTGTAACTTCTTAGATTATACCTTTAGCTATCGGTGTCACAAGTGAAGTTTTTTGATGTCGAGCTCTTGTATTCCTAATTATCTATAGAAGGATTCAGTTTCTTTTATTGGCCATATGTGAAATAGAACAGCTGTGACGGATATATATATATATATATATATATATATATATGCAGACATTGTTAAAAAAAAAATATCGTCAATCTCTATGCAGGGCACCCCAGTGAATATCATTGTAGGTTCTCATGTTTGGGTCGAAGACCCTGACATCGCTTGGGTTGATGGGCAAGTGACGAGAATAAATGGAAAGGAAGTTGAGGTGCAAGCATCTAATGGGAAGAAGGTAAATTCAGTACCTACAAAGTGCAGCCCCGACAACTTGTTTAAGAGATTGTCCTTTAAAAGGGTCAATATTTCTCGAGTGAATTACTGAATTTATAAATGTCTTGATTAAGATCGATCGTAGCTTGCAGAAAATAAATTAAACTGCATGCTGTATTTTTCACTGTCAAGTGAATGTTCTTCCCATCTTATATATAGTGTTTGCTTAGTAAAGTAAACTAACGATGCAAACTAAAAAAAAAAGGTATCTGGCATGGTAGAAGAGTTCATGTGTCAAGCGGGGTTGTGGGCATGCTCGGTCGTCGACTTAAAAACTGTTTTTGTTTCTTCAAATGATCAGATTCTTGCTAAATTATCGAATATATACCCCAAAGATGAGGATGCACCTCCTGGCGGAGTTGATGACATGACGAAATTATCTTATTTGCATGAGCCTGGAGTTTTGCAGAACTTGGCGACAAGATATCAGCTTAATGAAATATATGTAAGATACATTTTGATATTATATACTCAAATGAATTTCTCTATATCTGGTCACAACAGCATTCTATTTCTTAACTATGGGTGGCTCTGCCATGATATTATTGTTGTTATTATTATTATTTTTATTATTGTTATTATTAATATTATTGTTGTCATTATTGTTGTTATTATTATTATATCCTTCTCTACGTGATGGCAGACGTATACTGGAGGCATTCTTATTGCAATTAATCCATTTCAAAGGCTTCCTCACTTGTATGATGGTCACATGATGGAACAATACAAGGGAGCCCCATTTGGAGAACTTAGTCCTCATGTATTTGCTATTGCAGATATGGCTTTCAGGTAATAAGACAGCACACTTTTTTTTTTTTTGGTTTCATAAGATATAATTCAAATCATGTGTGGGTCTTTTATGTTGAATAAGGGCAATGGTACATGAGGGAAAAAGTAACTCAATATTGGTAAGCGGAGAAAGTGGTGCCGGTAAGACGGAAACTACTAAGATGCTTATGCGATACCTTGCATATCTGGGTGGCCGTAAAGGAACTGAAGGACGGACGGTCGAACAACAAGTTCTTGAGGTAAAATTTTGTTCTTCAGTTTTGTTGGTACTTTCCGTTACCCGAGTGTTCATATCTTATCTAGTTTTGTTCCTCTTAATAATGAGTTGATGGGTTCGAGCAAACATTACAACAACAACATCTAAGCCTTAGTCCCAAAATGATTTGGGGTCGGCTAACATGAATCAAACTTTGAAACCGTCAATAATCGTTACATAAATAACATAAAAGGAAAAAAGAGGGAAAAAGTAGAGAAAAAAGCAAATAAAAAAAGAGAATGAATGAAAAAAAAAAAAAAAAGAATCAGACTCCATCCACCATCCGTATTCTTTCCCGCCACATTTGCCTCTCCATCGCCATACTTTCTCCAATTCCAAGAAACCGCATATCATTTTCAATCATCTTTATCCAAGTTTTCTTGGGTCTTCCTCTACCTTTCACAACATTACTTGCTCCCCAACTTTCTAGCCTCCTCACTGGGGCATCAATAGGTCTTCTTCTCACATGACCAAACCATCGTAATCGATTCTCCATCAAAAATTACATCAAAAAAAATATATGACAACCACTTAAGCTAATGCCATATCCTTATTATTATTATAGAATTATATTTTATTCCTTTTTATTTTATTTTTTTGGTAAGAAAATAAACAAGTTGTTGGAGGTGCATCAACAAGTTAGCACTTAAATTTTTCACTATATTTTGTACTGTCGGTATGATATGATTTCCCTTCACAGAAGTTGTTTCAGATCAAAATCATTTTTGTTGCACATTTTTAGTCATGTGGTTTTCATGAATAAATTACCTTTATCTCTTATATGTCTAAAGTTCTCTGCATGGTTCAATGCAGTCCAATCCAGTACTCGAAGCATTTGGAAATGCAAAAACTGTCCGAAATAACAATTCAAGGTAAGGGACCTTTTAGTTTTAAATTTTGTTTTAATGTATCTGATCTTGCAATAAATTTCCAAATAGAAATCTGGACTCTAAATGGTTAAATAATAATCGCGATGGTGCAGTCGCTTTGGTAAATTCGTTGAGATTCAGTTCGATAAGCACGGAAGAATATCGGGAGCAGCCATTAGAACATATCTTCTCGAGAGATCTCGTGTCTGCCAAATTTCAGATCCGGAACGCAATTATCACTGTTTCTACCTTCTTTGTGCAGCACCACAGGAGGTAAGACTCTTTACACTGGCACTTTGAATTTCTTATGTATACCTATTTTTTGCAGTTTGATAATTCAGCAAGTTCTAACATTTTATCAGGAAATTGAGAAGTATAAGCTGGGGCATCCAAAAACCTTTCACTATCTTAATCAATCCAACTGTTATGAACTTGTTGGTATCAGCGATGCTCATGATTATTTGGCTACGAGGAGGGCCATGGATATCGTCGGAATAAGTCAAAAAGAGCAGGTAACAACCTTAAAGCCTTTTTGTTTTTTGGATGGTGCCATAAGCACTTTTTTTAAGGTGGTTAAAAGTTCTCTCATTTCAGGATGCGATTTTCAGAGTAGTGGCAGCTATTCTTCATATCGGCAATATTGAATTTGCAAAGGGGAAGGAAATTGATTCATCAGTTCTGAAGAATGACCAATCGAAATTCCATCTTCAGACTGCAGCAGAGCTTCTCATGTATTTTTGGAGTCCTAATTTCACATAGTAGTATCTTTACCATCGAATTAGTTTCTAATTTGATTTATTTCCTTTAAGGTGTGATCCTAAAGCGCTGGAAGACGCGTTACTGAAGCGCGTGATGGTCACTCCAGAAGAAGTTATTAAGAGAAGTCTTGATCCTGATGGTGCACTAGTTAGTAGGGATGGGTTGGCCAAGACGGTTTATTCTCGCTTGTTTGACTGGTAGCTTCAACGTTTTCTGCACACATGGATGGTTATTGTTCGTTTCCTGGTTTGGTTGATCTGATGCGAGGCTTTGAAATTTTTTTGTAGGTTGGTGGACAAAATAAATAACTCGATCGGCCAAGATCCAGATTCGAAATGTCTAATTGGCGTTCTTGATATATACGGTTTCGAAAGTTTCAAAACTAACAGGTAACCATCGGTTGATAGAAACCGGCAAGTAATGTTAAATCGGCTCTCTACTGGTGTTTAAACGAACTCATTATTTTCTTTTTTTGATTAGTTTTGAGCAGTTTTGCATTAATTTTACGAATGAAAAGCTACAGCAACACTTCAATCAGGTACTAAACTGACTTTTTTTATAAGCAATTCTATGTCCATAATCGAAACCTACTGAAATTCTTTAAATTCTGTTTTTTCAGCATGTCTTCAAGATGGAGCAGGAGGAATACACAAGAGAAGAGATTGATTGGAGCTACATAGAGTTTGTTGATAACCAAGACGTCCTCGATCTTATCGAAAAGGTGGTTTAATATAGTACCATTATTTTTATTTTAAATAATTTTTGTACTTTAGTTTGCTCCCGAATTAGCATTTATATTTTCATATCGACACTATTTAATTGCAAATGCTTTTCATGGCAGAAACCTGGAGGGATTATTGCACTTCTTGATGAGGCCTGGTAAGAGTTTAAATTTGTCTGATTTAGGTATAACTTGTAAATGGCAGTTGGTATGCATTGCACTTGTATATGATGAACTCGATCCCTTTATCTTTTTCTGCTTTCCAGTATGTTTCCAAAGTCGACACACGAGACATTTTCGAATAAGCTCTATCAGACCTTCAAAAATCACAAGCGTTTTGTCAAACCGAAACTATCCCGCACTGATTTTACTATTGCTCATTATGCTGGAGAGGTAAATTGGATCTTAGTTTGTTCTGAGGGCCAATCATATATAAATTTTGTTTTTCGACTACGATTAAGATTATTATTTTATTATGTTCCCCCCTCTAGGTCCAATACCAATCGGATCAGTTTTTAGACAAAAACAAAGATTATGTCGTTCCAGAACATCAAGATTTGTTAAGTGCTTCCAAATGCTCATTTGTAGCTGGACTATTTCCTCCACCCCCTGAAGAGACAACCAAATCTTCTAATAAGTCGTCTAAGTTTTCGTCAATAGGGTCTCGCTTCAAGGTATATCTGATTCCTCCCCTGAACAATTGTTCTTTTTTTCTACAAATATTCAAATCTTTTGAGTAGAGGTGGCAAAATGGAGCCCGTCGGGCCCAAAGGGCGGGTCTGAGTTCATATTCTATAGGCCTGAAACGCATCGGGCCTTTTTGGCCAAGCCCGCTTGTAATTCTATGAGATGTACACATGGGCTGGAATATTTTGCAGCGCCTGAAGGAAAATCGAACCGGCCCGGATCAGGCTGATTTCCCTCAAGCGGGCCGGACATTTTGCCACCTCTACTTTTTAGAGGTCCTTGGGTGAGGAAGTCGAAAGCTGATGCTTTGATGTGCAGGTACAACTACAACAACTGATGGAGACCTTGAATTCTACAGAACCTCACTACATACGATGTGTGAAGCCTAATAATCAGCTCAAGCCTGCTATATTTGAGAATGTCAATGTCATGCAGCAACTACGTTGTGGTGTGAGTGCACATGACTTTTTGTTTTTATGTTGCTGCTTTAGATTTCTTCCATACTTGCAAACCCTGTCAGAATGCACGGCTGGAGTTATTTTCTGTCCATTTGTATGTACCGGCAGGGTGTTTTAGAGGCAATTAGAATCAGTTGTGCCGGTTACCCTACTCGCAAGACATTTTACGAATTTCTTCATCGGTTTGGTCTTCTTGCACCGGAATTCTTGGAAGGAAAGTAAGTAGAATCCTTGTTTTAACGTTTGATGTGATGGCTTGTACTGTCTAGTAATAATTTGCTGAAGTGAAACATTAAACGAGCAGTGTTGACGAAAAAGTTGCGTGCAAAAAGATCTTGGAGAAGATGGGCCTTGCTGGGGCTCAGGTAATTCCTTTTTTTGTTTGTTTTTATAAATATAAATTTGATTATCAAATCGGGTGAATACCCCCTACGTTTTAGCCTATGTAAATTAAATAGTCATATTATCTTAAGAAATAGCTGCCGTTACCGTCCTGTGTAAATTAAATAGGCACATTATGCCCTTGTGTTCTCAAAAAAGGTGTGTTTTGTTCAAAAGGTGCAGATTACCCCTTCTGTACAAGGCAACAAAGGGGCGGAATGCATCCTTTTTGAAAACACAGGTTATGACTGTTTAATTTACACATTGGGCAAATGGCCCATTTTGTAGAACACGATGGGTAATCTGGCAGCCCCCCCCCGTTAAACTCCTTGAGTTTGAAGCATGACAGTCTCTGATTCATTTTTGCACACGCGATTGCAGATAGGAAAAACGAAGGTGTTCCTGAGAGCCGGTCAGATGGCGGATTTAGATGCCCGGAGAGCACTGATACTTAGTAACGCAGCAAAGACCATACAAAGGAAGATCAGAACCCATATTGCTCGGAAACACTTTCTTGCTTTGCAGAAGGCAGCGGTTTGCATGCAATCTGCATGCCGAGGTTCTTTATATAATTTCTACATGTCTATACCACACACAATTCATCTGGACTCACATTTTTTTCTCCCTATTGTTGACAGGAAGGCTTGCTTGCAAAACATATGATAATTTGAGAAGGGAGGCAGCTTCTCTTAAAATCCAGACAAATATAAGAGGACACCTGACAAGGAAGAACTACATTAGGCTAAAAGACTCGGTTGTAGTACTGCAAACAGGGATGCGAGCGATGGCTGCTCGCTGTGAGTTCAGATATAGGAAACGAAGTAAAGCAGCAACTATTGTGCAGGTGATAATTTTGTCTAAATTGGTCTGATATATATGTTATATATATATATATATATATATATATATATATATATATATAGGAAATAGATCATATGAAAACTAATTACCTTGTGAAATTTAGAAACTTTTGTAGGCCATTGATATTAGTGATCTAACGACCGTAGATGAGTAGAATTATATGCATTTATGTATTTTTTTTATTGCATTATTTGTTGCATATACTAGCGACCAGCTTGATGCAACAAATAATAACAAATATGCAATGAAATTAGTTAATAATGCAATTGGGTTCTAGATTTCACCATTAAGGGTGTTTCCACCATAGTCAATCCCTATATATATATATATTTATTTATTTATATAATATGTTGTATCCATAATGGGAAACATTTTTCTCAGACTCGATGGCGCGGTCATAGAGATCTTTCATACTACAAGGGACTGATCAGGGCATCCATCGTGACACAATGCAGATGGAGGGGAAGGGTTGCTAGGAAAGAGCTTCGGAAACTGAAAATGGTATAGGCCTTGGTATTCTCATAGTGTTTATGCATGTGTGTTTGTGTGCGAAATTACCTCTTAGGTTTTGCCTAATTATAAAAAGAGACACCTATCTTTAAAATTACAAATAATTCCCCCTTGAGGTTTGTATTTTGTTTTACAAATGTCTCCTTCAATAAAGGCAAATTTTAAAATGCAAGCATACAGGAAGGGGGGATATTTGAAATTTTCAAAGGTATTTTTTTTTTTTTTTTGGATTATTATGTCCGTGGATGGGATAGACATGTCAAATATTTGCAGGCTTCCAGAGAAACTGGTGCACTTAAAGAAGCAAAGGATAAGCTTGAGAAGCAGGTGGAAGACCTTTCACTGCGTTTACAGCTGGAAAAACGACGGAGGGTAAATATTCTCTTTTAATCCATTTAAGCTTTTATATTACATTCGCAGACGCTACCAAGCTAAGCTACCATTTCAGACATCATAATAGCAACAAATACCATTCTTAACATCATAAAAGCAACAATAGATCACTTTTTTCTAAAAAAGTTGAAGTTTTTGCAAACACTCACTTAAGCTAAACTTGAGAGTTCTTATGCCAGGGTGAATTAGAAGAGGCAAAGGAGGCAAAAGCCCAGGAAATAGTAAAGTTGCAGCAGGCCTTAGATTCCATGCAGAGCAAACTGGACGAATCGAACTCACTGCTTCTTAAGGAACGCGAGGTTGCTCAGAAGGCAATCGAAGAAGCCGCGATTGTCAAAGAAACTCCCGTTCCTGTTGAGGATACGGCAAAAATCGAGGCTCTTACAGACGAAATGGAGAAATTGAAAGTAATGCTGGGAAGATGTGATGATTACTTTTTTACTCAAACCTTTGCTTGCTAGTCTCACTTAAGATTTGAGCCTGTTTTGTTATTTTATAATTTCACAGGACTTGCTGCAATCGGAAAAACAACGAGCTGATGATTCCGAGAGGAAGTATGCCGAGGCCATGGAATCTAGCGAGGGTAAGAGTCAGAAGCTGGAAGAAACCGAAAAAAGAGCTCATCAACTGCAAGAATCTTTAAGCAGGTAGAATATTTACTGACAACTGTGGTCGGCTAACATGAATCATCCTTAGCGACAGTTACAAAAAAACATAAGAGATGATTCAAAATTAAATAAAAAACCCTGTAGATTTGATTTAGTCTTGTATATTGCCCCATCATAAGCTGAAAAAGTGTCAACCCCCACCCCCACCACCCCCCTTGGCCCTCTGCATTCTGAAAATATTATTGTTACCCTTAATTTAAAACCAGACTCACCTCTAGGAGTGTTGTTGTGATTTTGAAAATTCTCTGGTTTTCTTTATTACATCGTCCATCCGAAGAAATGATTTTTAGCTCCAATTGAAGAGTCATATTTGTATTCTTTTCAACATTACCCCTACTTATGATTTATATATGGTCCAAAAAAAATTCTCAACTAATAAGTATATAAGTGGATGATATGAGAATAAAAATCTTATGTATTGTACTTGCAATCCATACAAAGTTGTACACTCACCAAAGTAGACTCTTCAAGTGGGACGGAGGGAGTATTATTATAATCATTAGTATTTGTAAAATCTAGGTGGGCTTAAACAGGGTGTTTCTTCTCGAAATAATCATGCCTTCTAATCTTTATGTTAGAAAGGAAATCTCGATCTCTCTTATTTATCTTTTGTCTTGCAAAGTTGCACATTTTTTGAATGGTATATTTGCCATACAATTTGTCTTCCTGGTAGGCTTGAAGAGAAGCTGACCAACATGGAATCTGAAAATAAAGTTCTCCGGCAGCAGGCTCTGGCCATGGCCCAGAATAATAAATTGCTATCAAGAAATTCAAGATCAATTATGCAGGTGAACTTAAAAAATAAAAAAATAAAAATTCAGTCAGTTCGATTTCGTCAATATTTTCTGATATAGCATTGACCACTTGTGCAATGAAATCCTTTCTTGATTTTTTTTTGGCAGAGGGCTGAAAGCACTAAAACAAACGTCGTAAGTCGAGTAGCTTTGAAAATACAACTTTTTTTTGTCTGTTTATCGGGTCCGTTCAATCCAGAATGTTGACATCTTTTGCTAATATTGTAAAAAGGATTTCCATAGTCCTTCAATGAACAACATAAGAGAACAATCAGAGGTCGACGATAGGCCTCAAAAATCACTCAACGAAAAGCAACAAGAGTATCAGGATTTGCTCATCCGTTGTGTCGCTCAGCACCTGGGCTTCTCCAAAGGCCGGCCTGTTGCTGCCTGCATTATTTACAAATGTCTTAGGCAGTGGCATTCCTTTGAGGTCGAACGGACAAGCATTTTCGACAGGATAATACAAACCATCGGCAATGCTATAGAGGTAGGAAAAATTGGATTCTGATTTTTTTTTTTTTTTGACAAAAGCTTTGTGATTTTAGTTTACTTTGCTGTTTTATAACCTTTTCTTTTCAAATTTGTTTGAATTGAAGACTCAGGATAACAATGATGTATTGGCATATTGGCTGTCGAATGCCTCAACTTTATTGTTGTTGTTGCAACTCACGCTGAAAGCTGGAGGAGCTGCTGGGACGGCCCCACAACATAGGCGATCTCCATCGGCTACTTTGTTTGGGAGAATGACGCAGGTTATTGAATAAATGATATAATAATAATAATAATAATAATAATAATAATAATAAAGCCTCATTTTCCTTAAATATGCTAAATTGCAATTTTAGTCCTGTAACTTTTGGGGCAGTTGTAGTCTTTTAACTTCTTGATCCGGCAAAATTTCGGTCCTTGACGATTGTACCCCTAGTCAATATACCAATTTGAAGTCCTGTAACATTCATAGGCACTTTTGAAGATTTTGGTATTTGAGGGCACTTTGGGAATAAATGAAATGTTGAAGCAATCGTTTGGGACCAAAACTGCACCAAATTGAAACGTATTGGATCAGAATTGCATCCAACTGAATCTACAAGGCTAATATTGTAAATAAAAAAGAGCCAATGCTTACCGGACCAAAATTGCTACATTGCATACTTACACCCCCAAAATTGCTAGCCCTTCATGGATGCGGAACCAATGTTCCAATCACGTCTCCCGAAATATAATGTCATTTTGATGTGTAAATTTAGTGTGTTAGTATTTTTACTTTGTTATATGATTTTTCTGCCCCAGAGTTTCCGTGGTACCCCTCATGGCGTTCACCTATCTTTATCGAGTGATGATTCGGCTGGCACCTTACGCCAAGTAGAGGCAAAATACCCTGCATTACTGTTTAAACAGCAGCTGACTGCTTATGTGGAGAAAATATACGGAATGATACGTGATAATTTAAAAAAAGAGATTTCTCCACTTCTTGGACTATGCATCCAGGTAATATTCGAGATTATTTAAAGAATCAATATAGAAACTCCCGATTATTCTGCATGAAAGCCACATGAATTTATTTATGTTATTTGATTGATATATAGGCTCCAAGAATATCGAGAGCAAACTTAGTTAAAGGAACAACAGCACGTGCTCTGGCAAATGCTGCTGCACAAGAGATTTTAATTGCCCACTGGCAAGGAATCGTAAAGAGCCTTGGGAATTTTCTGAACATACTCAAAACGAATCACGTAAGTGCAATTCTGATATTTTAACTAGATTTTTTTAATCTTCCTTTCTGCATGGCATATGGTCGATTTCTAGAGTCAATAGCTTCTTAGCAAGACAGTTTCTAATGTATCGCTCCCGTTGTTTCCTTCCATATGCCGTTTAAGGTATAGGAGAAAATCATTGGTAGATATAAATGCCGAAACGTGATCGACTTGAAATAATAAATTTATTACTCGCATAACTTTATAATTAAAAATGAAAAAAACTTGTGTAAAAAAAGTTGATTACATATCCGTAACTACATATACAAATTCAACATAAAGGGTAGAATTGGAAAACAAAGGAAGTTCTCTTTGTTTTTTTGTAAAAAGGACTGATAGTGAAAAAAAAATTCTTTTGAAAAGCGAAAGATAGAACAAAACGAAGGGAGTAATAGATTTTTTATTACACATTTATATTTCATCCATTTTTTGGGACTCTGAGAAAAGCTCGTAAATCCATCTTCAGGTACCTCCGTTTTTAGTTCGGAAAGTGTTTACCCAAATATTCTCCTTCATCAACGTGCAGTTATTCAACAGGTAACACCGTATATAGACACACTAATTGCGTGATAAGCCTCATTATCAAATAATATGCAAACTAATGTTGTTTCCTCATTTCAGCCTTTTGCTTAGACGAGAATGCTGTTCGTTTAGTAACGGTGAATATGTCAAGGCTGGATTAGCTGAACTCGAGCACTGGTGTTACAAGGCAACTGATGAGGTACTTTAATTTTTTTTTTTTTTTTTGGGCTGTAAATCTAGATTTTATCTCTCTTTGTTTCTCTTTCTAAAATTTGCAGCGTATTCCAGTATGCAGGTACAGCTTGGGATGAGCTCAAGCATATAAGGCAGGCTATCGGATTCCTGGTACTTTTTCATGAGAACCCCGAAAGCTTGTGTGAATGATATAGCCACAGAAGAATGAGAAAAAATACGCATCAAAACTGAATTTTCGTTTAATATATATCTCAGTAAAAAAACTCGAAAAAGAAATGTGATGGTGCCATCGAGAAAAATATTACTCTTAAAAGAAAAATAGAAAACATTTCGTGCTGTGTTGGCAAGGCTTATGTGCTGTATTTAACATTTATTTGTTTTACTGTAATAGGTCATACATCAGAAGCCAAAGAAAACTCTGGATGAAATAAGTCATGATCTGTGTCCGGTAAGTAGTTACTTTTCCGTTTGCTCTTTGCTTTTTTTTTTTTTTTTAATATCTTGAGTCCACTTTTATTGATGAGTTTTATATTTTACAGGTCCTCAGTATCCAGCAGCTGTATAGAATCAGCACAATGTACTGGGATGACAAATACGGCACTCATAGCTTATCCCCAGATGTAAAGTTTCTTGTTGGTCTACTCTTATGGTCTTACATATGCTGCAAGTTCAAGATAAAATACGATACGTGTTTCAGACACAGCCTTTGAAATACTTGGTGGCCTTTGTAGTATTTGCATGACAAGATTGATTGCTTGTTAATATTTTATAACACAAAAAATCCCTGAAGTTTGTATTATTATAAAAGAACCCCTTCAATTTGGATTGTGTATTACACCGAACCCCCCTTATATTCGTAAAATTATTACAGTTGACCTCAAGTTTTTTTTTTCCTTTTAAATTTCAAAAACTTCTGATTTTTTAAATACTTACTCCCTTTATTATATGATGTCATAATATGTTGGGATTAAAAAGTGCTCTCTTTTTAGTGGAGGCACACTCTCTCTGTAGCTCTTTCATATTTGGTCCGGAAGTAATTTAATGGGATAATGTCGTCAGCTCCTCATACTGTAAGATTCTGCCTTTGACTGGCTTCTTTTCACAGGTAATATCGAACATGAGGGTGTTGATGACCGAAGATTCAAACAATGCTGTTAGTACTTCTTTCCTGCTGGATGATGATTCAAGGTTGAACATCATGAAATTTTTTCTTCTGTCGGATTTTTTTCCCTCTTTAATTTGTCTTAATATCGTTTATTTATTTATTTATATTGCAGCATACCATTTTCAGTTGACGATCTTTCAAAATCAATGGATCGGTTTGATATCTCAGACATTGAACCACCGCCACTTATTCGCGAAAATTCGGGTTTCAGCTTTTTACTGCCACAGGCTAACTGATCATCGTTAAATTGTGTTTTTTTGTCCAAAATCCTCTGCTGAAACATCGGGACAACCCCAATACGCCGGTGGTGAGTGAACCATAATTTAAAAAAAAAAAAAGAATGTGTATTTTTTCATTAAAAGTATTATTTTTCTGGCAAAAGTCACCTTTTTTTAGCAAGAAAATAAAAAAAAAAAACACCAACCACTCTAATTATCATATCTTAACTGATATGACTTCTGATATATGTTTCCTATTCAGTTCTGCCTATGCATGCATGTGAATGTGTTAATTAATACACTCGGATGTTTGATTCAGAGGAGAAGCATCTACTCGGACAATGCCAAGGCGAAATTATTTATATCATTAGCAGACGAGAAGTTGATCCGGGTGCCTGTTCGTTGCTGCTTGACCGAAAGCAGATCGTTTATAAACCGGGTGGGAATACGGAGCTCGGCCATGGGAAGCCTGTGTAGTCACACTTGGAGCTTGAATTTATTTAGTAACAATTGAAACATTTGACATATATGAATTCATACTGATGATGTAATAACCCTAGGCCTTCTTGTCTTGTAGTATTTGTTAGAAATTTTTTGAATCATCTCACATCTTTGTTGATTTAGTACACTACAACTTCAATGTTAGGCCAAGCAATGGTAAATCTCAAATGAGTTCAGAAGAAGTAATTTTTTTTTTTTCTTTTTTTTTTTTTTTTTTGGGAAATTTGAGAAAAATGGCATGTAAGATGGACTTTTTATATCATCGAGCCGAGTGCAAGATGCAATATGGATGCGGAAGCAACATACATGGTGCGGCAGAACTGATCGGAGTATTTATGTTATTTACTCATTTGCTTCTTATATATTCATC
Organism: Orobanche coerulescens; assembly: GCA_033398695.1. Lineage (NCBI taxonomy): Eukaryota > Viridiplantae > Streptophyta > Magnoliopsida > Lamiales > Orobanchaceae > Orobanche > Orobanche coerulescens. The sequence continues at coordinate 15,170,511 of CM065801.1, forward strand.
ATGGATCTATAATATATCATATGACACAGGGTCCATGAATAACCTCAGTTCGAGTTTGGTTCGATTTTTTATTCATTATTTGCTTACAATTTAATATTTAGATGCACTACTGTTTTTATGATTATATCAATTTTGGCCATACTACCAAAGTTCCTAAAATATTTTTAATAAAAATTAAAAATTGATATCAGTGGATTTGCCAAAAAAAAAAAGTTAATATCTATTATTTGGGGGCGATTACTGATAGTGGTGTCTTGCAAAAAAAATCATATTAGTGGTGACAATTGTAGATGATCATCCTGCCGGCCTAAGAAAAAAAATGGTCGATGGTGTCTGTGGGTGGCTGCAACCGTCGATCGGCAATTGACAGTAAATATTAGACACATTAAATCAAAAAAATTTAACATATTTTTTTCATAAATCTCATTCAATCAAGAAAAAATTCTCGGTTGCGACAGTGGCCTACTCCCAAAAAATTGGTTTTTGGTGGTGGCGGTTGGAGGACTACATCGGCGATCAGCGACTCGTGGCAAACAATAGATATTAAAAATACATAATTTATTTTATATTTATTTCATAATAAATCTCAATCAATTAACTATCTCTTTTTATCTAAACGAGGCTTGATCCAACCCGTGCGATGTACGGTCTTTGGTTGCAGACGTTTGAATGAGCATTGGTTGCAGACGCTTGAATGACATATGATGGTATTTAGATGCCTATTAGAGAATTTGTATTGTATTTATTTTAGAGGATTTAATTGTGATGTTATCATAACTTTTGTATTTAAATTAGTTTATTTACATTAAAAGTTACAATTAAAATAGTCTTTTCACATGTAGTCTTTTAATATGAATAAGGACTCATCCGTGACGCTTTTTCCGTGTAGAATTCTTTTAGTCTATGTAATTAGTTATATGTAATGTATTGTATTTATTTTAAATGTTCATAGTGTAATGTTTTATCAACTCGTGCGTTGCACCCATTGCATCTAAATATTCATAGTGTAATGGTTGATACTAATTAGGTTTCCAGTACTTAAAATGGTTTATTCACATTAAAAGAGTACATGTAAAAAGACTTTTTCTAAGATGTTACATTTAAAAGAGTCTCTTCACATGTAATCTTTAAATACTAACAACTTTTGTTTTAACATTCTACAATTTTATGCAATCTTGAAACTACGACATGATTTCGTTTTTAATTCACAACGGTTACCAACTTACCATCCCCACCAAGCAAAAAGTAAAAATGAATAATACAAAAGGAATGGACATGAAGAGTCTCCATTATATTGTAGGAGACTATTAGTAGCATCATCATGAGATCGAGAGCAAGCGTGCATATTGATTATGTAAATCATTAATATGAGGTAAATTTTCAATGAAGAATGCCACCTATAAAGCAAAATACCCATGCAGCCATGCTGTATCTATAATATTTTTCAGCTTCTTTATTCAATGTATACCAATATCGTACCTATGTGTCTGCATACATACTCGATACGTGCTTATGTATGCATTGATGAATGTATGTATGTGTCAAATTTACCAACTGCTGGATGTCCGACTTAGTATTCTCGTCCCTTTGTATAAGAACAAAGGTGATGTTCAAGATTGTTCTAATTATCGCGGAATTAAACTAATGAGTCATACCATGAAGTTGTGGAAACGAGTGATTGAACAAAGGATCAGGAAATGTGTGAAGATAACAGAAAATCAGTTTGGATTTATGCCTGGAAGATCGACCATGGAAGCAATTTATCTTATCCGGCAGTTGATGGAATATTATCGAGATAAAAAGAAAGATCTGCATATGGTTTTTATTGATTTAGAGAAGGCATATGATAAAGTACCAAGAGAAGTACTTTGGTGGGCCTTAGCAAAGAAGGGTGTATCGCGGAAATATATTGACATTATAAAGGACATGTATGAGGGAGCTAGTACAAGTGTACGTACTAATGTTGGGAGGACAGAAGAATTCCCTATTACGATTGGGGTGCATCAAGGATCTTCTCTTAGTCCTTTTCTCTTTGCCATAGTCATGGACGAATTGACAAGAGAAATTCAAAATGACGTTCCGTGGTGTATGATGTTCGCAGATGATATTGTGTTGATTGATGAAACGAAGGTTGGAGTGCAACAGAAATTGGAACTTTGGAGGGATACTTTGGAAGCTCGAGGCTTTAGGCTGAGCAGAAGTAAGACTGAATATATGGAGTGTAGGTTTAGCGAAAACAGTGATAGAGAGACGGGGATGATCACATTTGATGGGAAAGTTGTTCATGGATCCACTTTCTTTCGGTATCTTGGATCTATTATCCAAAAGGATGGAGAGCTAGATGGCGATGTGGCTCATAGAATAAAGGCAGGGTGGTTGAAGTGGAAGAGTGCCACAGGGGTTTTATGTGATCCTGGCATGCCTCATAGATTAAAGGGTAAATTTTACCGCACGACAATTAGGCCTGCGCTGTTATATGGCACCGAGTGTTGGGCTGTAAAACAGTGTCACGTTCAAAAGATGAATGTGGCAGAGATGCGTATGCTACGATGGATGTGTGGTCATACAAAAAAGGATCGGCTCAGAAATGAGGTGATTAGAGAGAAGGTAAGAGTTGCACCTATAGAAGACAAGATGATGGAGAATCGATTACGATGGTTTGGTCATGTGAGAAGAAGACCTATTGATGCCCCAGTGAGGAGGCTAGAAAGTTGGGGAATTAGTAATGTTGTGAAAGGTAGAGGAAGACCCAAGAAAACTTGGATAAAGATGATTGAAAATGATATGCGGTTTCTTGGAATTGAAGAAAGTATGGCGATGGAGAGGCAAATGTGGCGGGAAAGAATACGGATGGTGGATGGAGTATGATTCCTTTTTTTTTTTTTTTTTTTTTTTTTAAATTCCTATTTTCTTTTATTTCATGTTATCTTTTAATTTATTTTTCAGGATTTTTCATTTTTTTTTTTTTTAACATTCATTCTCTTTTTTTTATTTGTTTTTTTTCTCTACTTTTTCCCTCTTTTTTTTCCTTTTATGTTATTTATGTAACGATTATTGACGGTTTCAAAGTTTGATTCATGTTAGCCGACCCCAAATCATTTTGGGACTAAGGCTTAGATGTTGTTGTTGTTGTTGTATATTCATTCGTTAGCTTTTCATGAGTTGTACACTTTAAAACAATCATTTTATTTCAATCCATTTTGTTTCATTTCTTTTAGCAAACACCAACCGGTTAATTATTGACATCAATTCATTGTGTTTTTAGATTGTTTTGCTACGGTTGGATCCAGTCCAACAGATTAAAATCCAAAACCAATGGGGTAAAAAAAATCGGGTAAGATGAGATCCAATCCATTCCAAGATATACATCTAATTTTTTTATCCCTATCCTAAAAACATCCGCCTCCCATCCATCTTTTTCTCTGGTTTTGCAGATCAACCACCAAACACGAATACAGCTTCACACACAAACTACCGTCGTTGTAACTCCTTACCCGAAATAATGAAACACAACATCAAACCCTTTAATGTTTCTGCTCAAAATCATTCGATTTAGTTTCTGTGTTTTTTAACGAACAAAGAAAAAAAAGTAACATCAAATCACAGATCTCCATATTCGAAAGAATACCACAGCAAGTCTTTACCTCCATACAAACATCAAACCCTCTATTGTCAGAAGCACACACAAACATCTTTAAAGAATACCACAACAAGTCTTTAACTCCATATTCGCTTATGTATGCATTGATGAATGTATGTATGTGTCAAATTTACCAACTGCTGGAGGTCCGACTCAGTATTCACATAAGCTTCCCATTATTACATGCATATATTCATTCATTAGCTTTTCATGAGTTGTACACTTTAAAACAATCATTTTATTTCAATCCATTTTGTTTCATTTCTTTTAGCAAACACCAACCGGTTGATTATTGACATCAATTCATTGTGTTTTGAGATTGTTTTGCCGGTTGGATCCAGTCCAACAGATTAAAACCCAAAACCAATGGGGTAAAATAATTCGGGTAAGATGGGATCCAATCCATTCCAAGATATACATCTAATTTTTTTATCACTATCCTAAAAACATCCGCCTCCCATCCATCCTTTTCTCTGGTTTTGCAGATCAACCACCAAACACGAGCACAACTTCACACACAAACTACTGTCGTTGTAACTCCTTACCCGATATAATGAAACACAACATCAAACCCTTTAATGTTTCTGCTCAACATCATTCGATTTAGTTTCTGTGTTTTTTAACGAACAAAGAAAAGAAAGTAACATCAAATCACAGATCTCCATATTCGAAAGAATACCACAACAAGTCTTTACCTCCATACAAACATCAAACCCTCTAATGTCAGAAGCACACACAAACATCTTTAAAGAATACCACAACAAGTCTTTAACTCCATATTCGAAAAGGTAGGCCAAGATTTAAAAATAGTGACAACCTCTTATCTACATATAAATAGAAAACGTAACAGGAGGCTTATATGGCAAACTGCAAAACTGGTGTGGTTTTTTGCTATGTTGTTTTCTTGTATTTGGATGGTTTATATAGTGCTTCAAGCATTAATACTTCAGCAATACTTCATATTCATCAATTATGAGAGCATGGTTCCAGGAACCCTTTTGTGTTCACTCCATCATTACACGATTGTTTGTATTCCTTGGAGTTTAATATGTAGATGTAAATTCGTGAGTTTAATCTGTGATATTTATTTGATGCGTATTGAAGGAGGGATAACAAATAGGTGCATCAAAAAAAAGTTTGTCAAATAGGTGCACTAATCCGTGATTTGGGAATTTGTGATAAAATCATTATTTTATTTATGAAGTGTATTATTTGTTGTAGAGGCAATGAATGTATGAAATTATTATCTATAGAGTTAAATGACCCCATTGCATATTAAATTAAGGTGGATAAGCTTTATATATAATAGATTTATCCATTAAATAAAAATTTATTGTTAAAGTTTATAAAATTAGATATATTCTAGACACATCATGTAACATAAAAGACTTTAAATTAATTTATAGTCAATAATTGTGTTTATTTATCCTGTGAACAGTAATATGGGGTGGTTTTGTTTGAATAATATTTTTATTTTAAAATATACAAAACGATGTGGGATTTTAGTGGAGCGGAGAGAAAAAATAAATAAATTTATAAATATAATAATTTACATCAAAAGACTACGATATTTTGAGGTCAATTGTTGCAAACTAATGCCAGTTCAATATTGTTGTGAATTAAAAAAATATTGACGTAGATGGGATGTGAAAATAATCAACTTTGGTACGTATTAAATAGAATTGTATTTGGTAAATATTATTTTAAAGTGCTTGTAATATATAAAATATTAATTTACTGTGTTTTTCATGATATCAGCTTATAAAATCCCATTGATTTAACTACTTTGAGTGATTGAGATTAAATGCATGAAATGAGGGAAAAATCCTTTCCATATATTAATGATCAATTTACCAAATGAGAAATCATTCATTAAACAAGAAACAATTCAAATATTCACACAATCCGGAAGTAATTTAATGGGATAATGTCGTCAGCTCCTCATACTGTAAGATTCTGCCTTTGACTGGCTTCTTTTCACAGGTAATATCGAACATGAGGGTGTTGATGACCGAAGATTCAAACAATGCTGTTAGTACTTCTTTCCTGCTGGATGATGATTCAAGGTTGAACATCATGAAATTTTTTCTTCTGTCGGATTTTTTTCCCTCTTTAATTTGTCTTAATATCGTTTATTTATTTATTTATATTGCAGCATACCATTTTCAGTTGACGATCTTTCAAAATCAATGGATCGGTTTGATATCTCAGACATTGAACCACCGCCACTTATTCGCGAAAATTCGGGTTTCAGCTTTTTACTGCCACAGGCTAACTGATCATCGTTAAATTGTGTTTTTGTCCAAAATCCTCTGCTGAAACATCGGGACAACCCCAATACGCCGGTGGTGAGTGAACCATAATTTAAAAAAAAAAAAGAATGTGTATTTTTCATTAAAAGTATTATTTTTCTGGCAAAAGTCACCTTTTTTTAGCAAGAAAATAAAAAAAAAAAACACCAACCACTCTAATTATCATATCTTAACTGATATGACTTCTGATATATGTTTCCTATTCAGTTCTGCCTATGCATGCATGTGAATGTGTTAATTAATACACTCGGATGTTTGATTCAGAGGAGAAGCATCTACTCGGACAATGCCAAGGCGAAATTATTTATATCATTAGCAGACGAGAAGTTGATCCGGGTGCCTGTTCGTTGCTGCTTGACCGAAAGCAGATCGTTTATAAACCGGGTGGGAATACGGAGCTCGGCCATGGGAAGCCTGTGTAGTCACACTTGGAGCTTGAATTTATTTAGTAACAATTGAAACATTTGACATATATGAATTCATACTGATGATGTAATAACCCTAGGCCTTCTTGTCTTGTAGTATTTGTTAGAAATTTTTGAATCATCTCACATCTTTGTTGATTTAGTACACTACAACTTCAATGTTAGGCCAAGCAATGGTAAATCTCAAATGAGTTCAGAAGAAGTAATTTTTTTTTTTTCTTTTTTTTTTTTTTTTTTGGGAAATTTGAGAAAAATGGCATGTAAGATGGACTTTTTATATCATCGAGCCGAGTGCAAGATGCAATATGGATGCGGAAGCAACATACATGGTGCGGCAGAACTGATCGGAGTATTTATGTTATTTACTCATTTGCTTCTTATATATTCATCATGGATCTATAATATATCATATGACACAGGGTCCATGAATAACCTCAGTTCGAGTTTGGTTCGATTTTTTATTCATTATTTGCTTACAATTTAATATTTAGATGCACTACTGTTTTTATGATTATATCAATTTTGGCCATACTACCAAAGTTCCTAAAATATTTTTAATAAAAATTAAAAATTGATATCAGTGGATTTGCCAAAAAAAAAGTTAATATCTATTATTGGGGGGCGATTACTGATAGTGGTGTCTTGCAAAAAAAATCATATTAGTGGTGACAATTGTAGATGATCATCGTGCCGGCCTAAGAAAAAAAATGGTCGATGGTGTCTGTGGGTGGCTGCAACCGTCGATCGGCAATTGACATTAAATATTAGACACATTAAATCAAAAAAATTTAACATATTTTTTTCATAAATCTCATTCAATCAAAAAAAAATTCTCGGTTGCGACAGCAGCCTACTCCCAAAAAATTGTTTTTTGGTGGTGGCGATTGGAGGACTACATCGGCGATCAGCGACTCGCGGCAAACAATAGATATTAAAAATACATAATTTATTTTATATTTATTTCATAATAAATCTCAATCAATTAACTATCTCTTTTTATCTAAACGAGGCTTGATCCAACCCGTGTGATGTACGGTCTTTGGTTGCAGACTCTTGAATGAGCATTGGTTGCAGACGCTTGAATGACATATGACGGTATTTAGATGCCTATTAGAGAATTTGTATTGTATTTATTTTAGAGGATTTAATTGTGATGTTATCATAACTTTTGTGTTTAAATTAGTTTATTTATATTAAAAGTTACAATTAAAATAGTCTTTTCACATGTAGTCTTTTAATATGAATAAGGACTCCTTTTCCGTGTAGAATTATTTTAGTCTATGTAATTAGTTATATGTAATGTATTGTATTTATTTTAAATGTTCATAGTGTAATGTTTTATCAACTCGTGCGTTGCACCCATTGCATCTAAATATTCACAGTGTAATGGTCGGTACTAATTAGGTTTCCAGTACTTAAAATAGTTTATTCACATTAAAAGAGTACATGTAAAAAGACTTTTTCTAAGATGTTACATTTAAAAGAGTCTCTTCACTTGTAATCTTTAAATACTAACAGCTTTTGTTTTAACATTCTACAATTTTATGCAATCTTGAAACTACGACATGATTTCGTTTTTAATTCACAACGGTTACCAACTTACCATCCCACCAAGCAAAAAGTAAAAGTGAATAATACAAAAGGAATGGACATGAAGAGTCTCCATTATATTGTAGGAGACTATTAGTAGCATCATCATGAGATCGAGAGCAAGCGTGCATATTGATCATGTAAATCATTAATATGAGGTAAATTTTCAATGAAGAATGCCACCTATAAAGCAAAATACCCATGCAGCCATGCTGTATCTATAATATTTTTCAGCTTCTTTATTCAATGTATACCAATATCGTACCTATGTGTCTGCATACATACTCGATACGTGCTTATGTATGCATTGATGAATGTATGTATGTGTCAAATTTACCAACTGCTGGAGGTCCGACTCAATATTCACATAAGCTTCCCATTATTACATGAATATATTCATTCGTTAGCTTTTCATGAGTTGTACACTTTAAAACAATCATTTTATTTCAATCCATTTTGTTTTATTTCTTTTAGCAAACACCAACCGGTTGATTATTGACATCAATTCATTGTGTTTTTAGATTGTTTTGCTACGGTTGGATCCAGTCTAACAGATTAAAACCCAAAACCAATGGAGTAAAAAAAATCGGGTAAGATGAGATCCAATCCATTCCAAGATATACATCTAATTTTTTTATCCCTATCCTAAAAACATCCGCCTCCCATCCATCTTTTTCTCTGGTTTTGCAAATCAACCACCAAACACGAACACAACTTCACACACAAACTACCGTCGTTGTAACTCCTTACCCGAAATAATGAAACACAACATCAAACCCTTTAATGTTTCTGCTCAAAATCATTCGATTTAGTTTCTGTGTTTTTTAATGAACAAAGAAAAGAAAGTAACATCAAATCACAGATCTCCATATTCGAAAGAATACCACAGCAAGTCTTTACCTCCATACAAACATCAAACCCTCTATTGTCAGCACACACAAACATCTTTAAAGAATACCACAGCAAGTCTTTAACTCCATATTCGCTTATGTATGCATTGATGAATGTATGTATGTGTCAAATTTACCAACTGCTGGAGGTCCGACTCAGTATTCACATAAGCTTCCCATTATTACATGCATATATTCATTCATTAGCTTTTATGAGTTGTACACTTTAAAACAATCATTTTATTTCAATCCATTTTGTTTCATTTCTTTTAGCAAACACCAACCGGTTGATTATTGACATCAATTCATTGTGTTTTGAGATTGTTTTGCCGGTTGGATCTAGTCCAACAGATTAAAACCCAAAACTAATGGGGTAAAAAAATTCGGGTAAGATGGGATCCAATTCATTCCAAGATATACATCTAATTTTTTTATCACTATCCTAAAAACATCCGCCTCCCATCCATCCTTTTCTCTGGTTTTGCAGATCAACCACCAAACACGAGCACAGCTTCACACACAAACTACCGTCGTTGTAACTCCTTACCCGAAATAATGAAACACAACATCAAACCCTTTAATGTTTCTGCTCAACATCATTCGATTTAGTTTCTGTGTTTTTTAACGAACAAAGAAAAGAAAGTAACATCAAATCATAGATCTCCATATTCGAAAGAATACCACAACAAGTCTTACCTCCATACAAACATCAAACCCTCTAATGTCAGAAGCACACACAAACATCTTTAAAGAATACCACAACAAGTCTTTAACTCCATATTCGAAAAGGTAGGCCAAGATTAAAAAATAGTGACAACCTCTTATCTACATATAAATAGAAAACGTAACAGGAGGCTTATATGGCAAACTGCAAAACTGGTGTGGTTTTTTGCTGTGTTGTTTTCTTGTATTTGGATGGTTTATATAGTGCTTCAAGCATTAATACTTCAGCAATACTTCATATTCATCAATTATGAGAGCATGGTTCCAGGAACCCTTTTGTGTTCACTCCATCATTACACGATTGTTTGTATTCCTTGGAGTTTAATATGTAGATGTAAATTCGTGAGTTTAATCTGTGATATTTATTTGATGCGTATTGAAGGAGGGATAACAAATAGGTGCATAAAAAAAAAGTTTGTCAAATAGGTGCACTAATCCGTGATTTGAGAATGTGATAAAATCATTATTTTATTTATGAAGTGTATTATTTGTTGTAGAGGCAATGAATGTATGAAATTATTATCTATAGAGTTAAATGACCCCCATTACACATTAAATTAAGGTGGATAAGCTTTATATATAATAGATTTATCCATTAAATAAAAATTTATTGTTAAAGTTTATAAAATTAGATATATTATAGACACATCATGTAACATAAAAGACTTTAAATTAATTTATAGTCAATAATTGTGTTTATTTATCCTGTGAACAGTAATATGGGGTGGTTTTGTTTGAATAATATTTTTATTTTAAAATATACAAAACGATGTGGGATTTTAGTGGAGCGGAGAGAAAAAATAAATAAATTTATAAATATAATAATTTACATCAAAAGACTACGATATTTTGAGGTCACTTGTTGCAAACTAATGCCAGTTCAATATTGTTGTGAATTAAAATAATATTGACGTAGATGGGATGTGAAAATAATCAACTTTGGTACGTATTAAACAGAATTGTATTTGGTAAATATTATTTTAAAGTGCTTGTAATATATAAAATATTAATTTACTGTGTTTTTCATGATATCAGCTTATAAAATCCCATTGATTTAACTACTTTGAGTGATTGAGATTAAATGCATGAAATGAGGGAAAAATCCTTTCCATATATTAATGATCAATTTACCAAATGAGAAATCATTCATTAACCAAGAAACAATTCAAATATTCACACAATCCGGACCATACATCACATGCAATCAATGGTTGAAATGCATTTCTATTTCTCAAAATAAATTTCATTCTCATATGATCTTTTTCCTATATATATATATATATATATATATATATATATATATATATATATATATATGGGTGGTTCTGGTGAGAATGAAATTTAAGTTAAGAAACAGGAATGAATTTTATCCACAATATATATATATATATATATATATATATATATATATATATGGGTGTTTCTGGTGAGAATGAGATTTAAGTTAAGAAATAAGAATGAATTTTATCCATAGATCTTGACTAAATGGATGACCTAGATTTATTCTCATAAAAACGTATGCATGGAATGCAATATTTTAGTGCATCGATATTTTGATGCATATAATGCATAGTTCTATTGTATTACAATTTTGATGCACGAAATGCATATATTACATGCATAAGCCAACCTGGATCGTACATCACACAAAGATCAATGATTCAGATATATTCTTATTTATTATTCAAAAAGTCATTCTCAATTGATCCACCGGCTATATATATGATTGGAATGAATGCTTGAAGAATAATTCTGAAAATTAGTAGTTAATTCTTAAATTAATACTACTATGGGTAATTTTCTAAAATTAATCCACATTATCTAATGAAGATAGATAGGGCTGAGTGTAGGTCACAAGTCGTCCACGAACAAGTCTAGAGGGGGGGGGGGTGAGTAGACTTGTTGAAACTCTTGAACTCTTTTTCTCGAAGAGTGAGTTTCTTCAGCTGATGGTCAAACAAATGACTTGGAGTCGTTCGTTCTTGGATATGTGCGGAAGTCAGCTAATGACGAATATAAATTAACTTAATGAAACACTTAACAATGTATGCAGCAGTTAGAGTATGATGCAGTAAAACAGTAAATGACACAGGCAGTTATAGTGGTCTCAGAGGTGGGGTAATCCTCTACTAATCCACTTTTCTCCAAACCAGTTGGAGATGAATTCACTATAATTTTCAACCAGTGATAAAGATTACAGTGATTCACAACACACTACAACAGCTTCCAACCAGTGGAATTCCGTGCCGTTGTACACACACTCGACTGCCTTGCACCTCTTGATCCTCGATCCTCGGATGCCCTTACAGTCTTTACTTCAACCAGTGAAGTACCCCGTACTCAAGATTTATAGACAAGAGTGTTTGTCTTCTCCAACTTAAGAGCTTCCTTGAATATGAACTTTTTGGATCTGCTCTTTTTCACGATGCTATTTGATTGCTTGAGATTGCTTTGTTTGCTTTGATCGCTAGAGTATATGTTCGCACCGGTAGTTGCTCAGATTCAAATCTCTGGATATATATAGGTCAGATCTTCTGAGCTTCTTCCTTGTAGCCGTTGCAAATCTTTGAACAAATCCGTCCGTTGGAGGGAGACTTCATTGTTTAATCTTTTACGAGCGTTGCAAGGGGATTCCCATTATTTAATTTTATCTTCCGACTTGTGAGGACTTACGCATGTGAGCGCCGAATCTTTTGAATATAAAAGGATAAAAGTCTTCACGGTGGGTCAGGATGATTTAAATAAATCATATCTCTTGCGGGAATCACTCCAATTTGTCTCTTCACGTTGCATGTGAGCTTTCCGTAATATTTGACTTTTCAACGCATGCTGACGTGGACTTGGAGTACTAGGCTGTAGTTGAGTAGGCTGATGTGCAGCTTACATCTCTGCAGGTAGATTCACTCGGCTGTTCACTGTTCATGACTTGTCTGGTCAGGTGACTTCCCTGAGGTTCCTCGGCTGCAGTCTGGTCAAACTTCTCTGATAAATTTAGTTGACCAGAGCTATTCTGATTGGAGTCGGCTGTACTTCTCTGATGAACTAGGCTGTACTTTAGTACTTAGCCGATTTTCAGCCTAACTAACTTTGGCCTACAGAAGACACTCATTTGGTTCTTCTTTACATTTTGCCAAGTAATAAACATTTGATTTTAAATTAATGACATCATCAAAATCTAACAAGTATTCCTAACACTGAGAATTTCGGATCGGAAAATCCCGAGTCCTGGTCCCATCCCGACGGGAAACGGGACCCGGAGTCCCGAATTTTACGGGATTGGGACCGGGATCGGGACCCGAGGCTTTGGTGATTTCGGGACTCGGGAGTCCCGAGTCCCGATCGGGACTATCCCGAAGTCCCGATTGAAATTTCTAATTTCAATTAAGTTTTAACCCTAATCCCCTTTACCCCTATTCCCGATTGAAATTTTTAATTTCAATTGAGTTTTAACCCTAATCCCCTTTACCCCTATCCCGAAGTCCCGATTGAAATCCCCAATTTTTTTCCCTTTTATGATTTCGGGTATTTTTGTCCCGATCGGGACATTCGGGACGTTCTCGCTATATTTTTAAAACAATCCGCAAGTGTACGGAGTAAATGTAGAAAGCGGCGAGCAAGGTCGTATTTCACAGAGACTAAATATTCGTATTGTGTTGAGTACTAGATTATAATGATTTCGGTTTTATCTAGACGATCGAAAGGTGAATGAATGTTAAACGAAATAAAATAAAATGATGACAATTAATTTAAACAAATGACAATATCCGAATTAAAGAGAATTTAAAGAGTTTAGAAAGATAGATTCTAAGGCTAGGTTTCCGTTGATCACTAAGTTTAGTCGGGATTGATGTCAAAGGGTTCTAAGCGCGTTTCCAAAATGATAATCACAACAATATTCTAAAGTCCCTCTCGAGATGCATTAAAACGTAGATTAAACAACCTATAACAACGTCTCCGTTTATTATAAATTTTCTAACTCCAAAACGCTCATGAGATTAAATATCATCATAGCTCATCACCGATTTCTCAATCTCGTAATTAACTATGTCAAATACTCGGAACCTATTAATGCCATCTTCTCTCGAAATATGAGCAATTAAATTAAACATATAAAAACATTGATCAAGTGTTCTAACATGAATTAAAACTAAGCATTTGATAAAGAAGTCACACTAGATATATATAATCATCAATCCCTCAAAAACAACATGAATCAACATACTCCCATGCCCGGAATCTAACAAGTTTAGCCGGACATGGTAATGAAAGAAAGATCAATAACTATCATATTCATCATGTTCATGCTAAATAAAACAACAAAATGAGTCAAAGATAAGAAGAAGATGATACGTCTTTTGTGTAACTATCGCAAGTGCACGGTATCGTATCAAGTAGTAAGTGGACTTTTTTAGTCCGGTTTATCGATCCCACGAGGAAGTTAGGTTATATATTGAATTATACACTTTATCTATTTGTTATAGGGATTAAGATGAGTGAAACACACAATTTAAGAGTTTGGTTTGACAATTGCAAGGGAAATGCAAGAATAGTTCTAAAATTAAAGGAAATGAAAGATTGCACTAATAATATATTAATAAAAGGGTAAAATGAAATAGTTTGGATTACAAAATTAGTTCATCATTAGTTATAGAAGATGTATAGGAGATCATAAGATGAATTTACTTATTATGTTGTGTAGATTCGATTTTCCTTAAAAAGACGGTTCCTCTTTCGAATGTCAAAACGTCCCTTATATATTGAATCAATCCACTATATTTCTATGTTGATTTGCTTTAATACATAGCATTAGGTTTTATGAAAATAACTCAAAGAATAATCTAAGGTCTAGAGGTATATTTCTATCCCCTAGAACAACTTAGAGTGAAGATTATTTGATCTAATCAAACATATTTTCTTTCGAAACATATGAAGACCATAAATATCATCATTTATTGGCCAAATAAATAAAAATTGATAAAACAATGAAAATCACACACAATAATAAGTAATCCATAATAGATCTTTATACAAACTTAAATAACATGACAAACCTTGTTTATAATCCCAACTAGGGATAACTTAGCCCATGAAGGGTTTATTCAACATATTACAAGCTTGAGTGGTCATTATTAGTTGAAAAAGAGAAAGAATTGATCCTAACTCCCTTAGTAGATAAAGGAGAAAGAAGCAATAAACTCCCTCAACAACATAAGCTAAACCACTATTACACAAATCACTCAAGAACACAAGTGTGTTCTTCACACAAAGAAAAAGTATTACAAAGTGAGAAAATAATAAGATGAATGATGATTAATGATGAATCTAAGGGGTCTATTTATACACCTAAAGTCATCTAATAGCTCCAAAACTCCAGCATTATTACATTAGATCGGATCAAGGACACCCATCCCCTCAATAAT
This sequence comes from Orobanche coerulescens, assembly GCA_033398695.1. NCBI lineage: Eukaryota > Viridiplantae > Streptophyta > Magnoliopsida > Lamiales > Orobanchaceae > Orobanche > Orobanche coerulescens. The sequence continues at coordinate 15,185,511 of CM065801.1, forward strand.
AGACCAAAAGTATAAAAGATTAAAAAATGATCAAAAATCTGTCAAGAGTTACGACCGTAACTATGAGGACTTACGGCCGTAACATGGCTACGGCTTTTGCACATTAGTTGCTGTGTGAGTTACGCCCGTAGATTTATGATGTTACGTCCGTGTGGAGTTTCAGACTTCATTTTCAGCCCAGAATTTCTCAGACTTCGCGTTTTCGCCCCAAATCTTCTTCGGATGATAACTTTTGATATATAACTCTGATTTTGAATCCGGAAAGACTGCCAAACTCGTCTCGGAAAGTTCTACAACATGAATACATAAAAACTCAATAAAGAGAATACTTTATAAATATGTTATTTCTTGAGTTAATCAGTAAATCAATCCGATTAAGGTTAAATTACATCTTCATCCTATAAAAATAAAATTATTAAAAACTAATTAATTTAAAGCAAAAACGAGTAGGCTAGCTCATAATTATGGGTGAAATATATCAATACTAATCACGAATAAGTGTATAAAACTGACACTTATCACACCCCCAAACTTGAATTGTTGCTAGTCCCGAGCAAGACTCTTTATTATTCACACTCAATGTAAAAAATAAAAATAGCACATAAATTAATAAAACACACACAAATAAAGAAAAATACTTATATGTATAAAGAGAAAAAGAGATCAAAATGCCATTAATAAACAATAACCAGCTTTATACAGTAGATAGAAATGAATCAAGATTCAAAATAAATCTACTAATGATTTTGAAGTTAAAACACGGTTTTATTTTTGTAATTCCAAAATGCAAGATTTCCCCCCAAAAGGTTGATTATTCCTTTCCCACTCGTGACACACACGACTCCTTTTAATGGTTGCTCTCGATCACTTGTTTATTTTTCGACTCAATATGAAAAAGAATTTCATCCGCGTCATCAAATATTGTGTTTTTTCACGAAATTGAGTGTATTGAAATTCAGCCACCAATTAATTCAAATCTGCTCATAATCTACATCCCTTTTAGTGATAGCTTTCACACCGTTATTTGCTAACGTGTAGCTCTTTTCACCAACACATTTTCCATTTTTTTAGGTGATAGCTTTCACACCGTTATTTGCTAACGTGTAGCTCTTTTCACCAACATATTTTCCTTTTTTTTAGGTGATAGCTTTCACACCGTTATTTGCTAACGTGTAGCTCTTTTCACCAACACATTTTCCATCTTTTGTGAGACGGCAGCTACGCACCAACAATGGGTCGGTCCTTTATTTTTTTCGTTGTTATTTTAGGACCCCCAAAATTAGGAAGCTGTTGCTGCTCAACACCTCTTTTTTTTTCAACTAGCCTCCTTTCACCAATGATTTTTTTTAGGGAATAGAGTTTTTGCAGAAAAATCGTTTATTAGCAAAGCATGAAAAATCAAAAACTCAAATTAAGTAAATTTCAGTTCTATTTTTCATCAACTGATTGATTCTTCTTTTCTCAAGGTAACGAATGACTCGATTTTACATGATAACTATAAGGCTTGGAAAGAGAGATTAAGGCTCAAAAATTTTGGAATATACAATTTTTTAACCGGTTAAAATGATTTTTGAAGCTTGTATATAGCTAACTTATTGGTGTTATGGCCAGATCTAGAAATCTCACAAAACAATATATATATATATATATATACACCAAAAAAAATCAAAGCCAAATAACAAAAATAATCAAAACACACCACAATAATTAAAGCTAAACACACCAAAATAATCAAAACACATCCCCCCAAACTTGAAAAAGAAACTGTCCTCAGTTTAAAAAAAATAAAAAAATAAAATAAAACGCAAGGGAGAAAAACAGAATACCCCCTGTTATGAAAGTTGATGCTTGAGCTAACGCCTTTTTGGATCTGCAAGAGAAAAAAATATACGAGGCAAACAATAAAATAAAATATACCCAGAAGTATAACACAATTTTTAAAATGCGCTTCAGAAAAGTCCGAAGAGTCGCCTTACGCTGCCATCAATACTTTTATTAAAAACAAATAATAAAAATTACAGCAATAAAAATAACAATACATAAATCGCGAATAGATGCGCGTCAAGAGATCAAAAAGAAACTCCTTAAGCTGCCATTATTTAGCACGATTTTTACACACAACAGAAAGTAAAAATAACAAGAGGTCCGATATCGGTTATCAAAGGGAGAGAAATGAATCCACTTTTCGTTTTCTCACGGTAAAATCTTCCATCCAGACAATATTAGCTAGAACTGGATCTGGTTGAGGAACAAATTCAATGAGTTTTTTGATTAGTTCTTCTGGTGTTGTTGCAACGACTATGATTCGTTTAGCACGCTCGGAAATAAAACCCTTTTCAGCAGAGTAGTCGATGAAAGATAGTAAACCATCAAAGAAACCATTGGCATTAAGCACACCTATTGGTTTTTTATGAACATTTAGCTAGGCTCTAGTAACCACATGAAAAAGTTTCTCAAAAGTGCCAAAACCACCGGGAAGGGTGATAAAGGCGTCAGAATTATTCATCATGTGTGTTATGCGATCTTGCATATTTATAGCTCTAAACTCATCTCCAATAGTTGCCCCGGTGAATTTACTTTCAGCCAGAGGTTTTGGAATTATTCCCAACACTTTTACTCCTTCCATATAGGCAGAAGGAGCAGTGCGTCCCATTAATCCTAGACTTTCTCCTCCGTAAACTACATGAATGCATTTTTCTCCTAAGGTACGACCCAAGTTGTGGGCTGCTTCAGTAAAGCATGCCTCTGTTCCATAATTAGCTCCACCAAAAATGCAGACTGAGTTAAATCTTTTTGTGGAAGATGATGATTCCATTTTTGAAAAGAAACTTATTTGAGAGAAAAAGAGAAAAGTACACATTTGAGGGATGAATAAAAGAAACAAGCACAATGTTTATTTATAGAAGAAAAATAAGGTAAAAATATTTAACAAATATGTGATTGTGTTAATTGCGCTTCAACTACTCAATAGAATAATGAATGTATTTATCGCGTATCACATTTTTTATTCAGAAAATCTCACCATACGACAAAAATAAAATATACTCACGTATATGTACAGTAGTTGTGATTGTGGCTCACATCTTCCTTTGATTTTACATTCAGAAACGGCTTAAACGCCTTCTATGAGTCGGGGAGAAGCTTCCCATCCAATTTTCTTACAAATTGGCAAACAGGGTCTTTTAACGTCAGATTCCCAAGACGTTGTTCTTATTCTGGTTTGAATTTATTCCACAAACATCGAATTCCGTAATGTACGAGTCCACTAGGATGCGTGTCAAGAGAAATTTCGATATTATCTAAATTATCTTTATTCAGACCATCCTTAATGAACTGAATTTTATCTTCTCTGTTCGTAGATGGAATTCGTAAAGATCGATATTTTAAATTACAGTTCCATCTAGCACATTTATAGCAAACGACTATTATCTTTGCTCGTCGTTTCTTGGCATATGAACTTTTTCCAAGCCCTGGTAAAAATCTAGTAGGTATTTCTGTGAATTCACCTCTTATTCTCACTTTGGCTTCAATAATGAATCTAATGTCAAAAGGTATGCTTTTATTCATAAGCAACCCCATCCTTTCAAGCCTTGTCTTGTAAATTTTTAAAATGACTTTTTTGCTAAGAAAGAGAAATCTCTTTTTAATGCTATTCAAAGTTTCTTCCATGATAAATAAAAAATAAAATAAAAATAAAAGGAAAAAATATCTACAAATATCAGTTGTTGTGGGGGAAACTGAAAAATCCGACTTTAATAGGCACGGAGTACCGTTATCCGCCACTTGATCGGACAAACACAATTGAGTACTAAGTTGTAACACCCCCAAATCCTATTGGGTTATTACAGTGCCGTGGACCCCATGCCAGGAGATCCACCAGGCGAACATGACTAAAATACATTAAATTAAACAACAAGGGGAAATCATAGACCCTACCATGATATCCGACACAATATTCCGATAAGGAATTTCAACGACAACGATGGGCCTACATGGCCAAAAATAAAATACAACAACATCCACGAGCATCTGCTCGGGTAATACATAATGACAATGACTGATAGACTGAAGAACACTCCAACTGACTGACCAACATGAACAACTCGGACTAGTATCGCTTAAATGCCTCGTCGCCATCATCATGCCCCTGTGTCTCAACTCTCTCCTCGCAAGCACCTAAAACATGAAAACATGTTCCGCCCCCACGGGGTCAGTCATCCAGATAATGAACATCAAATACATGTATAACATGATATGCATCCAAAGGCAGAATGAAACGGTACAATGATAATAATAATACGAGATGCTCACAAACCAATGTAAGAACCGAGCATTCGTGAAATACTATGCCCACGACATACTATTAATACCTGTTCGACAGGTTAGAACGCAAATGTCCAACGGCGAATCATAATTATAGAGTACCACAATGAATTACACGACATGAACCAAACCAGAACTGAATTAATTATGAATCACAATGCCCGAAGGCTCCAATGAAATTACCAGGACAATAATAAAGGCTTGAAATCCACTCAGCCGAAGCTGTCAAATATCACAATCACCTGAAGCCAAAACAACCCGAAGCTATATCGATTAGGGCCGAAGCCACGGCACGAAGCCGTATCACAAATAGGGCCGAAGCCACGGCACGAAGCCGTATCATAATTAGGGCCGAAGCCACGGCATGAAGCCATATCACAGTTAGTGCCGAAGCCACGGCACGAAGCCATATCATAGTTAGGGCCGAAGCCATGGCACGAAGCCGTATCATAGTTAGGGCCGAAGCCACGGCACGAATCCGTATCACAGTTAGGGCCGAAGCCACGGCAAGAAGCCGTATCACAGTTAGGGCCGAAGCCACGGCATGAAGCCGTATCACAGTTAGGGCCGAAGCCACGACACGAAGCCGTATCACAATTATGATAGTGTGCTACCTTGAGTCGGCCAACACGATAATGATGACTCACGGATGGGCATTGTACTCGACAGTCCCAATTCAATACCTCGATTACCTTAGAGTGGTCAATTGATAAAAACGACACAACGGATGGGAACTATCCTCGACAGCCCCAATTCAATACCTCGATTGCCTTAGAATGGCCAACCGATAACAATGATGCAGCGGATGATTCAATACCTCGATTGCCTTAAAACGGTCAATCGATAACAATGATGCAATGAATGATTGAACACTTCGATTTGCCTGAGAACGGCCAATCGATAACAATGACACGATGAATGAGTGAATACCTCGATTGCCTTAGAACGGCCAACCGATAACAATGATATGATGAATGATTGAACACCTCGATTGCCTTAGAACGGCCAATCGATAACAATGATACGAAGGATGTCTCGGCACCTTTAATCGGTTACCGACAACGAAGAAGAGAAATGAATACGTCAACACCTTTAATCGGCCAAAACAACATCAAGGACAAAACTCCAACATTAATAGCAATGATTACAACGACGTCTTAAATCGACATTAATATCAACAACAATGATCGATACATCGATACCGCGAACCGGTGATCGATAATAACATTAACAACGAGTATCACAATGCCTTGAACCAGCCATTAACGAACAATAAATACATTTGGCATAATTACCGAAAGGTATCGTATCGAACGATCTCTTAATATCAATGAATTCATGAAGAGACTAAGTCTCGGAATGACACAACACATTCATACACATATATGATAACATTAATTTTATTGACTAGTACAAGTATAAAACTTGCCTCAACCGAAGGCGATGAAATCCTTCCACGAACAACGAACGACGTCCTCCGATAAATATAAGTGCTCGAACAACCTTGAATGAAATACAATTCATTTAATAACACAATATCGAACGAAAACAACACAACGATCGAAGGAAACTCTTTGAGACATTTAATCGAACACTAAATGTTCAAAGTTCCTCAAGAACTTAAGAATCATCAATAGGGTTGAACGAATCGAAGATATGGATATAAAATCCATAGAACATGATTAATAATGTTTACGAACATCAACCGATTCATCAAATTCGGATGGAAAATGAAATCAAAGCCAAAACTCCCAAAAATCAAATTTTAGGATATTTCAAGAAATTGCCTTGATTAGGATGAAGAATCCACAAACATGTTGTTAATCCACACCACAACTTGAAGAAGATGAAATTATTTGAGTTTGATGATGCTAAATCGCCCAAAATATCGCCCACAAATCGCCCAAGGAGGAGAGGAAGAAGGAAAGTGATGAAATGAGGATGATTCCACAAGAAAACGCTGATATAGGCAAAACTGTACTGTGTGCCGCGGCCCACGGCCAAAAACTGCCCAGCACACTGCCTTTGTGCCGCGGCCCGGCCAGAAGGGGCCGCGTGTAACACCCCGAGATATTCGGAATAATTACAGCGCCGTAAACCCTTTAGGTAAGGATTTACAAGGCTAATTTTAAAAAGAGTGTAAATATAAACCAATCGTACAACTGAAGTTTAAAGACATATTTGATTCAACCGATCAAAGAGTTAATTTATACAACCATATCGAAAGGACATTATTAAAACAGACGTACTCGAGTACTAAACGAAACAAGAAAACAACTCTCAACAACAATAACATCAATCACATCACTGAGCCATCTCATCGTCCTGTCGGTACTGTGGCTGCCTCCCCGCTCCTCGACTACCTGAACATCAAAAACAATGTCCACCACCGAAGGGTTAGCAAAACAATGCTAGTACAAGTATCGTCATGCAATAAATCATTAATGCATCATAAAACATGCAAACGGACTTCCGCCACCGGAATCCAACGATGCGAATCCTCACGATTCCATCTACACAATACATGGTAATCCAGCGATCCAGCGCCCTCAGCATAGATCCCCATGATGATCCCGTCGGACCAACGCATGGTGGAAAACCCGTCCAGCGATCCAGCGCCCTCAGCATAGATCCCCATGATGATCCCGTCGGACCAACGCATGGTGGACATTCGATCCAGCGCCCTCAGCATAGACCCTCATGACCCCCTCGGATCATTTATACCATAATCAATCAATTATGCATACACATATGCATTTCAATATGTTCATCAATACGAACAAACAACAACGAATATCACGCGAATTTCCAGAAATACATCTCATATACAAAAATGTGAACAAAACCATAAGCATGATAAATCAAACTCGACATATGATACTTGCCTCGAAAATGGCAAGACGAAATACTTCGATGATCTCAACACACTCGAAGGCCGCCTCCTTCGATCAACGTAACCGGCTCGAACATTTAACAAAAAGGAACGATATACAAATCATCTCAAGTCGAACGATGGCCTAACAATTTGGTCTACGGCCGAAAAGCTCAAAATAAGCAATCTGTCTGGACTGCTTAGCGTGCGCTACATACTCTACGTAACGTGCGCTAAGCGGGCACAGCGTACGCTTATCGGGTAAGACTAGCGTGCGCTAGTTACGAATCGCGCTTGCACCGGCCGATATATAACGCACGCTACGTACGTATTATGCGTTAATCGACCTCGATAGCGCACGTTAACTCACACATGTTAGCGTGCGCTAATCTTGCATGGCGTATCGCAAACCGAAAACTGGTTTGAATGGTGATGGACTCATGAATTCTACCATGATAATACAAGTTATCCTCGGGCATATCATACTAATAAGGTTTGTGGAAGTTTTATGGTTATGAAATACGAATATACGGATAGTCAACTCAACATCATAATTCATCTACGATCTCCAAGAAATAATCTAAGTTCCATTTGTTCTACGTTCCAAAACACATGATTCCATCGTGTAAAACGTATCAAGTGGGTAAAATATCCATTCGATCATAACTCGATTGAACATGCTTAGAGTCCTTATAATAAGATGGTTCAAAGGTTCATACGATATATAGTGCCGATACATCAAAAGTATCCTTCTAACATGTGATGACCGATTATAAACGAAATACTTGCTATCAAAACATGATTCAAACTTCCTTAGGAACATTACTAACATCAGTGAAGAATCACCTACCTCAAAGTAGTGAAGAATACGGAGGAAAATGAAGCGATCCAACACCGAAGGCTTGAACACCAATCTCCAATGATATACGATCTTCAATCTCGAACTAGGAGGTTGATATGAAGTGTTTGGGGTGAAGGAAGTTATGTTCTAAGTGTAGGAATTCGGGTAATGAGAGTAGAGAAAACTGAAATCTCGAATAGGATGATGTCCTATTTATAATAAATGGCTATTAGCGCGCGCTAGACCCTGTTCGTAGCGTGCGCTAACTGCTCACAGTCTAAGCTGACGTAGGCACATAGCGTGCGCTACGCATATACCCGTAGCGTGCGCTAAGGCGTTGACTCGGCTTTTCCCGAAAGCCGTCCAGGTACATCCGACACAATCCGACAAGGGTCCCCCGGCCAGATCTCACCTACCGCACGTCTCAATCGATTTGACCATGCATAGCGTGCGCTAATGACCCTCTGTAGCGTGCGCTATGAATCCCCGTTAGCGTACGCTACACTCAGCCTGTAGCGTGCGCTACATGTACAGAATTTCAATCTCTAAAACACATACACGAAATTATACACTCGACAACATCGGATTATGAAATACGGAGAATAGTACTCAGACAAAAGTACAATCATTACAATATCACAAGTTCTAATTACATAACAGAAATCTCGGGTATTACATCCTTCCTCCCTAAAAAGAAGTTTCGTCCCGAAACTTAGGATGAAAACAACTCCGGATATTTAGCCTTCATACCGTCCTCCGTTTCCCAAGTGGCCTCTTCGACTCCATGTCGTGACCATTGTACTTTAACCAAATGTATTGGTTTATTCCTCAATTGTTTGATCCGGCTCTCAAGTATCTTGATTGGTCTCTCTTCAAGGTGCCATCATTAGCTACCTCGATCTCGTCGAAATCAATGACGTGGTCGGGTCCGTACATACTTCCGATTGGGATACGTGAAACACATTGTGAACATGACTCGGCCGATGGCGGTAAGGCCAACCGGTATGCTAAATCCCCAACTCTCTCTAGGATCTCAAATGGTCCGATATATCTCGGACTAAGCTTGCCTCTTCTCCCAAACGGAAAATCCCTCGTGTAGGAGACACCTTCAATAGTATGTGGTCCCAAGTCGAACTCTAGAGGGCGACGACGTACATCGGCATAAGACTTCGTCGACTTTGGGCGATCAACAGTCTTTCTCGAATCAAGGCTATCTTCTCTTGAGTCCGAATAATCAATTCCGGTTCCGTCCCGATCAAATCCAAGAATCATCCCAAAGACAGGCGATCGGCATCTTCTCCGTATAAAGCTTCAAATGGTGCCATCTTAATTGAAGCATGCCAACTATTATTGTAGGTGAATTCAACTAATGGTAAATGAACTTCCCAATCGATTGACCAATCCAAGGCACGTGCTCTAAGCATGTCTTCTGATCGAATAGTCCTTTCGGATGGCCGTCCGTTTGGGGATGATAAGTCAGTACTAAAATTTAGCTCGGTCCCCAAAGACCTGCACTGCCCTCCATAAGTGCGACACGAAACGACCATCTCGATCTGAAACAATGGTCTTCGGCGTCCCATGCAATCTGACTATCTCCGCAATGAATACTCGCGCCAATCTCTCGGGTCCCCATGTATCTTTAATCCCTAGGAAATGAGCCGACTTGGTTAGTCGATCAACTACAACCCAAATCACGTTCATTCCCGTTCTAGTCCTTGGCATACTAGTAATGAAGTCCATCGAGATATCCTCCCACTTCCACTCAGGGATCGGAAGCGGTCTTATCATTCCTAGCAGTCGTTGATGTTCAATCTTAACGTCTTTGACAAGTCAAACACTTTGAAACGCATCTCGCCACGCCCTTCTTCATATTCCCCACCGGAAGTTTTGCTTTAAATCTTTATACATCTTACTACCGCCTGGGTGAATAGAATAGGGCGCGCTATGAGCTTCTTTTAAAATTGTCCGTCTCAAATCATCGCCCTCGAACGCAAAGTCGACTCAAATCTCGTAATTCCATCGTCTTGTATCACGAATCCTCGGGCTTTTCCTTTCTTGACTTCGTCATATAATCAAGAATCGAGAATCGCTCATTGTTTAGACTTGATCTCCTCGACTAGTGATGAAGTCAGTTCCATCACATAAAGTTGTCCTTGGATTCCTGGTGCCCATACTTCAATCCCCTCGCGGATCAGTTCCCGTTGAATACTGGTTTGGGATGTAAGTGCTTCCAACACTCGAAGAGAAATGGGTTTTCGGCTCAAAGCATCGGCTACTACATTTGCTTTCCCCGGATGATAGAGAATCTCCAAGTCGTAATCCTTGATCAATTCCAGCCACCTTCTCTGCCTCATGTTTAATTCTTTCTGACTGAAAATGTATTTGAGGCTCTTATGATCTGTAAAGATCTGACAGTGAGTGCCGTACAAATAATGTCGCCAAATTTTCAAGGCAAAGACCACAGCTGCTAGCTCCAGATCATGAGTCGGGTAATTAACTTCGTACGGTTTCAATTGTCGAGAAGCATAAGCAATCACTTTATCCTTCTGCATCAACACACAACCCAAACCCTGATTTGAAGCGTCGCTGTATACCATGAATCCATCAGTTCCCTCTGGCAGTGCTAATATAGGTGCTGTCGTCAGTCTCCTCTTAAGTTCGTCAAAACCACCGACATTTGTCATTCCCCGTGAACTTTTGAGTTTTCTGTAACAGCTTAGTGAGCGGACGAGCAATTTTCGAATATCCCTTTACAAAGCGGCGATAATATCAAGCAAGTCCTAAGAAGCTTCGGACTTCTTTCACGTTTTTAGGAGCTTCCCACTCCAAGATTGCTTCGACTTTCTTCGGTCCACGAACTCCGTCGGATGATATCACATGCCCAAGGAAGGTTACTTCCTTAAGCCAAAATTCGCATTTAGAAAGCTTAGCATACAACTGTTCCTTTCTCAAGATGCTCAAAACCACACGTAAATGTTCAGCATGTTCCTCTGCGTCCCTCGAATATATCAAGATGTCGTCAATGAAAACGACCACAAATTTATCCAAGTACTCCAAGAAAACCCGATTCATCAATTGCATGAATACCGCAGGAGCATTGGTAAGTCCAAATGGCATTACTACAAATTCATAATGCCCATACCGGATCTCAGCGATTTTGGTATATCCGATTCCTTAATTCTCACTAGTGGGATCCTGATCGCAAGTCAATCTTCTAGAATATCCTTGCGCCTTGCGCTGATCAAACAAGTCGTCGATCCGAGGTATAGGATACTTATTCTTGATTGTCATCTTGTTGAGCTCCCTGTAATCAATACACAGTCGGAGGGATCCGTCTTTCTTTCGGACAAAGAGAACGGGCGCTCCCCAAGGAGAAACGCTCGGTTGTATATAACCCTTCTGCAGCAATTCCTCTAGTTGTTTCTTGAGTTCATACATCTCGGTTGGCGCCATGCGGTATGGTGCTCTGGAAATAGGAGCTGCTCCAGGCTCTAATTCGATAGTGAATTCCACTTCTCTCTGCGGAGGTAATCCAGGTAGTTCGTCAGGAAAAACATCTGAGAACTCATTCACAACTGAAATAGATGAGAGCTCTACTCCTTCCTCTTTCTTCATGGCATAGCACCAGAGTCCCTGACATCCCCGTTTCAGCAATTTCACGGCTCTCATTGCCTTGATCAATTTTCCCGAGCTTCCCGATCTCCATCCTCGGAATAAGTGTTCAGATCCGTCATCAGCAATGATGGAAATGACTCTCTCTCGGTAATTCAGCACAGCTCCATAACGGTTGAGCCAATCATCTCCGAGAATTAAATCGTCACCGTAGATGTCAACTACAATGAGATGCGATGGCCACTCTCTTCCTTCTATAGATACTGGGAAATCCCTAGCTTCTAGTGTTCCCACAATTTTCTCTCCGCTCGGTAATCCCACAACATAAGGTTCACAATTATACAAGCACGAGATGTTCAAACGATTAACACAGTTCAAAGATATAAAAGAATGCGTAGCTCCCGAATCGAACAAGACACTAACTGGTTGCAAAAGGATCTGAATCGTACCTGATGCAACAGCTGTGTTCTGATCATCAGATTTCCTCATTTCATACAGGCGTGGAGGAACGGACCCAGCACTGGATGCCTCTCTCTTCCCAACGTTCTGCTGCTGAAATCCACTCTGCTGCGTCTGGTTCACACTTGTTTCCTTCGTAACTGGCGCTGGAGTGCGAGTACCAAAAGATCGGGTCGCATTCCCACAAAATGTTGCGCGATGTCCTTCCTGTCCACACTCGAAACAGGTCACAGCAGGCGCGAAACAATCCCGTCGAACATGTCCCGCCTTGCCACAGTTGTAACACTTCTTCCCTGTGTCAGAAACAGTCGGTGCTGCCCGGAACTTCTTTCCTCCTCGACTAGGATGCGGAGGTCTCCTGGATGAGTGAAAAGAGGACTGACCCCGGCGGGGCCCGCTATTCTTATTCTCCGCGAAGTTGCCCGACACCTTCTGTTTCTTTGCTTCCGTCGATTTCTCTACTGCTGCTTCCTTCATATCGTATGCCAACGCCTTGTCACGATCTTGCCTCAAGGTGGTACAATCAAATCCGGACATATATTGTCAATTTCCGCTTCATTCGCATGTCAAAATGGAAAATCCTTTCCGCCTCGGTCCCGACTGTGGCGCACATAAGTCAGATGGTGATTAAATGTCTTTATCACTTACGTCTAAGTTGCTTCCGAATTTTGTGGTGAGTAAAACTCCCGAACTCGGGCCTCTCTAACCGGGCGAGGACAATCGTGCCTCCATCATCAACTTGAATTCATCCAGTCGGCATTATGCTCCTCCGGTCGAACGGCCTCCCACCGGTCGAAAGCCTCCTTGGCCAAAAGATCTTGGGCGACGAACCTTCCTATCGTTGGGACAGTTAATCCCGCAAAATCTTCTCTAATTCCTTCACCCAATGATCCCACGAAAGCGTCTCGGTGGGCGAATCAAATTTCGGAGGATGCAATTTGACCACCTCGGTAAGCCATTTATCCCCCGATTATCCACGTTATTCTCTGTCCCATCGCCGTCTGCATGCGATCCACAACTTGAGCAAGCTGGTTTATCTGGGCAACCACTCCAAGCACTCCCGGCACGTTAGGATCTGCATTATTATTTGCCGATCCTGCCGTCCCCTAATGTGAATCCGTTTGACTAGCGGCTATCTCTCGGGGTAGATACCGACTCTTCTTGCCTTGCATTACCACGTCGCGTCCACGACCAGCGTCGCGTCCGACCTCCTCTCAACATACCGTAAACATAAATACTCAATATCCGTGACAAACTTTCTCAAAGTACATTCATTAATGTTTACAAGACGTGAATTAAATAAAAGCAGTAGTATTCGAGATTAGAAACTTACAACCGCATCCACACGATCTTTGGCTCGGCAGATGATGTTACGAACGACCAATAATCAATAACGTAAATGCACTCCAACTAACCCGACCGCCAAGATATCCATAAATCTTAGCTCCGATACCATATTCGTAACACCCCGAGATATTCGAATAATTACGCGCCGTAAACCCTTTAGGTAAGGATTTACAAGGCTAATTTTAAAAGAGTGTAAATATAAACCAATCGTACAATCAAGTTTAAAGACATATTTGATTCAACCGATCAAAGAGTTAATTTATACAACCATATCGAAAGGACATTATTAAAACAGATTTACTCAGTACTAAACGAAACAAGAAAACAACTCTCAACAACAATAACATCAATCACATCACCGAGCCATCTCATCGTCCCGTTTGCATGGCGCCTCCCCGCTCCTCGACTACCCGAACATCAAAAACAATGTCCACTTCGAAGGGGTTAGCAAAACAATGCTAGTACAAGTATCGTCATGCAATAAATCATTAATGCATCATAAAACATGCAAACGGACTTCCGCCACCGGAATCCAACGATGCGAATCCTCACGATTCCATCTACACAATACATGGTAATCCAAATGATCCAAATACTCAAGATAGATCCCCATGATGATCCCGGACCAACGCATGGTGGAAAACCCGTCCACGATCCGGGCGCCTCAAAGATAGATCCCCATGATGATCCCGTCGGACCAACGCATGGTGGACATTCGATCCAGCGCCCTCAGCATAGATCCTCATGACCCCCTCGGATCATTTATACCATAATCAATCAATTATGCATACACATATGCATTTCAATATGTTCATCAATACGAACAAACAACAACGAATATCACGCGAATTTCCAGAAATACATCTCATATACAAAAATGTGAACAAAACCATAAGCATGATAAATCAAACTCGACATATGATACTTGCCTCGAAAATGGCAAGACGAAATACTTCGATGATCTCAACACACTCGAAGGCCGCCTCCTTCGATCAACGTAACCGGCTCGAACCTTAACAAAAAGGAACGATATACAAATCATCTCAAGTCGAACGATGGCCTAACAATTTGGTCTACGGCCGAAAAGCTCAAAATAAGCAATCTGTCTGGACTGCTTAGCGTGCGCTACATACTCTACGTAACGCGGCGCTAAGCAGCTCGTTAGCGACGCTTATCGGGTAAGACTAGCGTGCGCTAGTTACGAATCGCGCTTGCACTGCCGATATATAACGCACGCTACGCATTTATTATGCGTTAATCGACCTCGATAGCGCACGTTAACTCACACATGTTAGCGTGCGCTAATCTTGCATGGCGAATCGCAAACCGAAAACTGGGTTGAATGGTGAAGGACTCATGAATTCTACCATGATAATACAAGTTATCCTCGGGCATATCATACTAATAAGGTTTGTGGAAGTTTTATGGTTATGAAATACGAATATACGGATAGTCAACTCAACATCATAATTCATCTACGATCTCCAAGAAATAATCTAAGTTCCATTTGTTCTACGATCCAAAACACATGATTCCATCGTAAAACGTATCAATCGGGTAAAATATCCTATATCGATCATAACTCGATTGAACATGCTTAGAGTCCTTATAATAAGATGGTTCAAAGGTTCATACGATATATAGTGCCGATACGTCAAAAGTATCCTTCTAACATGTGATGACCGATTATAAACGAAATACTTGCTATCAAAACATGATTCAAACTTCCTTAGGAACATTACTAACATCAGTGAAGAATCACCTACCTCAAAGTAGTGAAGAATACGGAGGAAAATGAAGCGATCCAACACCGAAGGCTTGAACACCAATCTCCAATGATATACGATCTTCAATCTCGAACTAGGAGGTTGATATGAAGTGTTTGGGGTGAAGGAAGTTATGTTCTAAGTGTAGGAATTCGGTAATGAGAGTAGAGAAAATCAAATCTCGAATAGGATGTCATCTCTATTTATAATAAATGACTATTAGCGCGCTAGACCTGTCAGTAGCGTGCGCTAACGGCTCACGCCTAAATCAGACTCGGCACTTAGCGTGCGCTACGCATATACCGTAGCGTGCGCTAAGGCATTGACTCGGCTTTTCCAAAGCCGCCAGTACATCCGACACAATCCGACAAGGGTCCCCCGGCCAGATCTCACCTACCGCACGTCTCAATCGATTTGACCATGCATAGCGTGCGCTAATGACCCTCTGTAGCGTGTGCTATGAATCCCCGTTAGCGTACGCTACACTCGGCCTGTAGCGTGCGCTACATGTACAGAATTTCAATCTCTAAAACACATACACGAAATTATACACTCGACAACATCGGATTATGAAATACGGAGAATAGTACTCAGACAAAATTACAATCATTACAATATCACAAGTTCTAATTACATAACGAAATCTCTGTATTACATCCTTCCTCCCTAAAAAGAAGTTTCGTCCCGAAACTTAGGATGAAAACAACTCCGGATATTTAGCCTTCATACCGTCCTCCGTTTCCCAAGTGGCCTCTTCGACTCCATGTCGTGACCATTGTACTTTAACCAAATGTATTGGTTTATTCCTCAATTGTTTGATCCGGCTCTCAAGTATCTTGATTGGTCTCTCTTCAAGGTGCCATCATTAGCTACCTCGATCTCGTCGAAATCAATGACGTGATCGGGTCCGGTACATACTTCCGCATTGGGATACGTGAAACACATTGTGAACATGACTCGGCGATGGCGGTAAGGCCAACCGTATGCTAAATCCCCAACTCTCTCTAGGATCTCAAATGGTCCGATATATCTGACTAAGCTTGCCTCTTCTCCCAAAACGGAAAATCCCTCGTGTAGGAGACACCTTCAATAGTATGTGGTCCCCAGTCCGAACTCTAGAGGGCGACGACGTACATCGGCATAAGACTTCACGACTCCGGGCAACAACAGCCTTTCTCGAATCAAGGCTATCTTCTCTTGAGTCCGAATAATCAATTCCGGTTCCGTCCGATCAAATCCGAAGAATCATCCCGGACAGGGCGATCGGCATCTTCTCCCGTATAAAGCTTCAAATGGTGCCATCTTAATTGAAGCATGCCAACTATTATTGTAGGTGAATTCAACTAATGGTAAATGAACTTCCCAATCAGTTGACCAATCCAAGGCATGTGCTCTAAGCATGTCTTCTAAATCTGAATAGTCCTTTCTGACCGACCGTCCGTTTGGGGATGATAAGTCAGACTAAAATTTAGCTCGGTCCCCAAAGACTGCACCGCCCTCCGAGTGCGACACGAAACGACCATCTCGACCAAACAATGGTCTTCGGCGTCCCATGCAATCTGACTATCTCCGCAATGAATACTCGCGCCAATCTCTCGGGTCCCCATGTATCTTTAATCCCTAGGAAATGAGCCGACTTGGTTAGTCGATCAACTACAACCCAAATCACGTTCATTCCCGTTCTAGTCCTTGGCATACTAGTAATGAAGTCCATCGAGATATCCTCCCACTTCCACTCAGGGATCGGAAGCGGTCTTAACATTCCGGCAGGTCGTTGATGTTCAATCTTAACCTACTGACAAGTCAAACACTTTGAAACGTACTCCGCTACGTCCTTCTTCATATTCCCCCACCAGAAGTTTTGCTTTAAATCTTTATACATCTTACTACTGCCTGGGTGAATAGAATAGGGCGCGCTATGAGCTTCTTTTAAAATTGTCCGTCTCAAATCATCGTCCTCGGGAACGCAAAGTCGACTCTGAAATCTCAGAATTCCATCGTCTTGTATCACGAATCCTGGGGCTTTTCCTTTCTTGACTTCGTCATATAATCGAAGAATCAGAAAATCGTTCGATTGTTTAGACTTGATCTCTCGACTAGTGATGAAGTCGGCCCATCACATAAAGTTGTCCTTGGATTCCCGGTGCCCATACTTCAATCCTCGCGGATCGGCCTCCGTTGAATCTTGGTTTGGGATGTAAGTGCTTCCAACACTCAAGAGAAATGGGTTTTCGGCTCAAAGCATCGGCTACTACATTTGCTTTCCTGATGATAGAGAATCTCCAAGTCGTAATCCTTGATCAATTCCACCACCTTCTCTCGCCTCATGTTTAATTCTTTTCCGATCAAAATGTATTTGAGGCTCTTATGATCTGTAAAGATCTCGATGAAGTGCCGTATAAATAATGTCGCCAAATTTTCAAGGCAAAGACCACACCGCTAGCTCCGGATCATGAGTCGGGTAATTAACTTCAGACGGTTTCAATTGTCGAGAAGCATAAGCAATCACTTTATCCTTCGCATCAACACACAACCCAAACCCCGATTTGAAGCGTCAGTATACCATGAATCCATCGGTTCCTCTCCGCAAGCTAATATAGGTGCTGCCGTCCTCCTCTTAAGTTCACAAAACCACTGACATTTCTCATTCCACGTGAACTTTTGAGTTTTCTCAGAATTGAGTGAGCGGACGAGCAATTTTGGAAAATCCCTCTACAAAGCGGCGATAATATCCAGCAAGTCCTAAGAAGCTTCGGACTTCTTTCACGTTTTTAGGAGCTTCCCACTCCAAGATTGCTTCGACTTTCTTCGGGTCCACCTGAACTCCGTCGGATGATATCACATGCCCAAGGAAGGTTACTTCCTTAAGCCAAAATTCGCATTTAGAAAGCTTAGCATACAGCTGTTCCTTTCTCAAGATGCTCAAAACCACACGTAAATGTTCAACATGTTCCTCTGCGTCCTCGAATATATCAGGATGTCGTCAATGAAAACGACCACAAATTTATCCAAGTACTCCAAGAAAACCCGATTCATCAATTGCATGAATACCGCAGGAGCATTGGTAAGTCCAAATGGCATTACTACAAATTCATAATGCCCATACCGGGATCTCAAAGGCATTTTGGTATATCCGATTCCTTAATTCTCACCGGTGGTATCCTCGATCGCAAGTCAATCTTCGAGAATATCCTTGCCCCTTGCGCTGATCAAACAAGTCGTCGATCCGAGGTATAGGATACTTATTCTTGATTGTCATCTTGTTGAGCTCCTCAGAATCAATACACACGGAGGGATCCGTCTTTCTTTCGGACAAAGAGAACGGGCGCTCCCAAGGAGAAACGCTCGGTTGTATATAACCCTTCCTGCAGCAATTCCTCTAGTTGTTTCTTGAGTTCATACATCTCGGTTGGCGCCATGCGGTATGGTGCTCGGAAATAGGAGCGCTCTGTGCTCTAATTCGATAGTGAATTCCACTTCTCTCGCGGAGGTAATCCGTAGTTCGTCAGAAAACATCCGAGAACTCATTCACAATCGAAATAGATGAGAGCTCTACTCCTTCCTCTTTCTTCATGGCATAGCACTGCAGTCCCCGACATCCCTGTTTCAGAATTTCACGGCTCTCATTGCCTTGATCAATTTTCCCGAGCTTCCGGTCTCCATCCTCGGAATAAGTGTTCGATCCGTCATCGGCAATGATGGAAATGACTCTCTCTGTAATTCAAAGACACCTCCATAACGGTTGAGCCAATCATCTCCGAGAATTAAATCGTCACCGTAGATGTCAACTACAATGAGATGCGATGGCCACTCTCTTCCTTCTATAGATACCTGGAAATCCCTAGCTTCTAGTGTTCCCACAATTTTCTCTCCGCTCGGTAATCCCACAACATAAGGTTCACAATTATACAAGCACGAGATGTTCAAACGATTAACACAGCTTCAAAGATATAAAAGAATGCGTAGCTCCCGAATCGAACAAGACACTAATCTGGTTGCAAAAGGATCCGAATCGCACTGATGC
The DNA here is from genome assembly GCA_033398695.1 of Orobanche coerulescens. NCBI lineage: Eukaryota > Viridiplantae > Streptophyta > Magnoliopsida > Lamiales > Orobanchaceae > Orobanche > Orobanche coerulescens. Next base: position 15,204,755 of record CM065801.1, read on the forward strand.
AACAATGTGTTCGATCATCGATTTCCTCATTTCATACGGGCGTGGAGGAACGGACCCAAAGACTGGATGCCTCTCTCTTCCCAACGCTCTTTGAAATCCACTGCTGCGTCTGGTTCACACTTGTTTCCTTCGAATCGCTACTGGAGTGCGAGTACCAAAAGATCGGGTCGCATTCCCACAAAATGTTGCGCGATGTCCTTCCTGTCCACACTCGAAACAGGTCACAGCAGGCGCGAAACAATCCCGTCGAACATGTCCCGCCTTGCCACAGTTGTAACACTTCTTCCCTGTGTCAGAAACAGTCGGTGCTGCCCAGAACTTCTTTCCTCCTCGACTAGGATGCGGAGGTCTCCTGGATGAGTGAAAAGAGGACTGACCCCGGCGGGGCCCGCTATTCTTATTCTCCGCGAAGTTTCCCGACACCTTCGCTTTGCTTCCGCGATTTCTCTACCGCTTCCTTCATATCGTAGGCCAACGCCTTGTCCCGAGCATCGCCTCAAGGTGGTACAATCAAATCCGGACATATATTGCTGAATTTCCGCTTCATTCGCATGTCAAAATGGAAAATCCTTTCCGCCTCGGCCCCACTGTGGCGCACATAAGTCACCGGTGATTAAAAGTCTTAATCACTTTCACACGATGCTTCCGAATTTTGTGGTGAGAAAACTCCCGAACTCGGGCCTCTCTAATCGGGCGAGGACAATCCGTGCCTCCATCATCAACTTGAATTCCGTCGGCAAGATTATGCTCCTCTCGGTCGAACGGCCTCCCACCGCCGAAAGCCTCCTGGTCAAAAGATACCGGCGACCGGAACCTTCCTATCGTTGGGACAGCTTAATCCCCGCAAAAATCTTCTCTAATTCCTTCACCAATGATCCCACGAAAGCGTCTCGGTGAACCGTCAAATTTCGGAGGATGCAATTTGACCACCTCGGTAAGCCATTTATCCCCGATTATCCACGTTATTCTCATTGCCCCATCGCCGTCGCATGCGATCCACAACTTGAGCAACCGGTTTATCTGGGCAACCACTGCCAAGCACTCCGCACGTTAGGATCTCGCATTATTATTTGCCGATCCTCGCTCCCCTAATGTGAATCCGTTTGACTAGCGGCTATCTCCGGGGTAGATACCGACTCTTCTTGCCTTGCATTACCACGTCGCGTCCACGACCGGCCCGCGTCCACGACCTCCTCTCAACATACTGTAAACATAAATACTCAATATCCAGGACAAACTTTCTCAAAGTACATTCATTAATGTTTACAAGACGTGAATTAAATAAAACAGTAGTATTCGAGATTAGGAAACTTACAACCGCAGTCCACACGACGATGCTGGCTCAGCAGTGATGTTACGAACGACCAATAATCAATAACGTAAACAGACCCAACTAACCCGACTGCCAAGATATCCATAAATCTTAGCTCCGATACCATATTCTGTAACACCCCGAGATATTCGGAATAATTACAGCGCCGTAAACCCTTTAGGTAAGGATTTACAAGGCTAATTTTAAAAAGAGTGTAAATATAAACCAATCGTACAACTGAAGTTTAAAGACATATTTGATTCAACCGATCAAAGAGTTAATTTATACAACCATATCGAAAGGACATTATTAAAACAGACGTACTCGAGTACTAAACGAAACAAGAAAACAACTCTCAACAACAATAACATCAATCACATCACTGAGCCATCTCATCGTCCTGCCGATCTGGGTCGCCTCCCGCCTCCTCGACTACCCGAACATCAAAACAATGTCCACCCGAAGGGGTTAGCAAAACAATGCTAGTACAAGTATCGTCATGCAATAAATCATTAATGCATCATAAAACATGCAAACGGACTTCCGCCACGGAATCCAACGATGCGAATCCTCACGATTCCATCTACACAATACATGGTAATCCATGATCCAGCGCCCTCAAGATAGATCCCCATGATGATCCCGTCGGACCAACGCATGGTGGAAAACCCGTCCAATGATCCAGCGCCCTCAGCATAGATCCCCATGATGATCCCGTCGGACCAACGCATGGTGGACATTCGATCCAGCGCCCTCAGCATAGATCCTCATGACCCCCTCGGATCATTTATACCATAATCAATCAATTATGCATACACATATGCATTTCAATATGTTCATCAATACGAACAAACAACAACGAATATCACGCGAATTTCCAGAAATACATCTCATATACAAAAATGTGAACAAAACCATAAGCATGATAAATCAAACTCGACATATGATACTTGCCTCGAAAATGGCAAGACGAAATACTTCGATGATCTCAACACACTCGAAGGCCGCCTCCTTCGATCAACGTAACCGCTCGAACCTTAACAAAAAGGAACGATATACAAATCATCTCAAGTCGAACGATGGCCTAACAATTTGGTCTACGGCCGAAAAGCTCAAAATAAGCAATCTGTCTGATCGCTTAGCGTGCGCTACATACTCTACGTAACGCGGCGCTTAAGCAGCTCGTTAGCGACGCTTATCGGGTAAGACTAGCGCGGCGCTAGTTACGAATCGCGCTTTGCACCGGCCGATATATAACGCACGCTACGTCGTATTATGCGTTAATCGACCTCGATAGCGCACGTTAACTCACACATGTTAGCGTGCGCTAATCTTGCATGGCAGAATACTGCAAACCGAAAACTGGGTTGAATGGTGAAGGACTCATGAATTCTACCATGATAATACAAGTTATCCTCGGGCATATCATACTAATAAGGTTTGTGGAAGTTTTATGGTTATGAAATACGAATATACGGATAGTCAACTCAACATCATAATTCATCTACGATCTCCAAGAAATAATCTAAGTTCCATTTGTTCTACGTTCCAAAACACATGATTCCATCGTAAAACGTATCAATCGGGTAAAATATCCATTCGATCATAACTCGATTGAACATGCTTAGGAGTCCTTATAATAAGATGGTTCAAAGGTTCATACGATATATAGTGCCGATACGTCAAAAGTATCCTTCTAACATGTGATGACCGATTATAAACGAAATACTTGCTATCAAAACATGATTCAAACTTCCTTAGGAACATTACTAACATCAGTGAAGAATCACCTACCTCAAAGTAGTGAAGAATACGGAGGAAAATGAAGCGATCCAACACCGAAGGCTTGAACACCAATCTCCAATGATATACGATCTTCAATCTCGAACTAGGAGGTTGATATGAAGTGTTTGGGGTGAAGGAAGTTATGTTCTAAGTGTAGGAATTCGGGTAATGAGAGTAGAGAAATCAAATCTCGAATAGGATGTTGTCCTATTTATAATAAATGGCTATTAGCGCGCTAGACCTCGTCGTAGCGTGCGCTAACGGCTCACGCGCCTAAATCAGACTCGGCACTTAGCGTGCGCTACGCATATACCTGTAGCGTGCGCTAAGGCGTTGACTCGGCTTTTCCCGAAAGCCGTCCAGGTACATCCGACACAATCCGACAAGGGTCCCCCGGCCAGATCTCACCTACCGCACGTCTCAATCGATTTGACCATGCATAGCGTGCGTTAATGACCCTCTGTAGCGTGCGCTATGAATCCCCGTTAGCGTACGCTACACTCGGCCTGTAGCGTGCGCTACATGTACAGAATTTTAATCTCTAAAACACATACACGAAATTATACACTCGACAACATCAGATTATGAAATACGAAGAATAGTACTCAGACAAAAGTACAATCATTACAATATCACAAGTTCTAATTACATAACAGAAATCTCGGGTATTACACCGCGACCCGCGGTACAGCCTGCTCCAGCACAAAAAGGCACATGGTGCAGCCTTAGCTATTTCGACCACAACTCCTTCGTCCATACTCCGATTGACTCACCATTTGAATCATTGGAAAGCTAACTTGATTCTCTATAATATTGAAAAGATTCAGAATTTTTGGAGTTTCCAAGAATTAATGGTGATTTTACAAAATCGAACTCATACGTGGAAAAGTCGCTTAAGAACACGGAATTCAACAGAACGACACCGAGACGAACTCGGATGACAAAAAGTGTAGAATTAATCATTCTCGGAATAAGGAAATGGTCACAATAGAGTTGCTAAGATGTAATTACACCAGAAAAAAATTATTGGAAATCGAAATCGCGGATATTACATAAGTTACTACGTCGAGAAATTGTATCTATAACAATAGTTTACAATGTAAGATTTAAAAATAACACTTATACTTCCCCGACAACGGCGCCAAAAACTTGACACGTCTTTTGTGTAACTATCGCAAGTGCACGATATCGTATCAAGTAGTAAGTGGACTTTTTGAGTCCGGTTTATCGATCCCACGAGGAAGTTAGGTTATATATTGAATTATACACTTTATCTATTTGTTATAGGGATTAAGATGAGTGAAACACACAATTTAAGAGTTTGGTTTGACAATTGCAAGGAAAATACAAGAATAGTTCTAAAATTAAAGGAAATGAAAGATTGCACTAATAATAGATTAATAAAAGGGTAAAATGAAATAGTTGTGATTACAAACTTAGTTCATCATTAGTTTTAGAAGATGCATAGGAGATCATAAGATGAATTTACTTATTATGTTGTGTAGATTCGATTTTCCTTAAAAATACGGTTCCTCTTTCGAATGTCAAAACGCCCCTTATATATTGAATCAATCCACTATATTTCTATGTTGATTGGCTTCAATACATAGCATTAGGTTTTATAAAAATAACTTAAAGAATCATCTAAGGTCTAGAGGTATATTTCTATCCCCTGGAACAACTTAGAGTGAAGATCACTTGATCTAATCAAACATATATTCTTTCGAAACATATGAAGACCATAAATATCATCATTTATTGACCAAATAAATAAAGATTGATAAAATAATGAAAATCACACACAATAATAAGTAATCCATAATAGATCTTTATACAAACTTAAATAACATGACAAACCTTGTTTATAATCCCAACTAAGGATAACTTATCCCATGAAGGGTTTATTCAACATATTACAAGCTTGAGTGGCCGTTATTAGTTGAAAAATAGAAAGAATTGATCCCAACTCCCTTAGTAGATAAAGGAGAAAGAAGCAATAAACTCCCTCAACACCATAAGCTAAACCACTATTACGCAAATCACTCAAGAACACAAGTGTGTTCCTCACACAAAGAAAAAGTATTACAAAGTGAGAAAATAATAAGATGAATGATGATTAATGATGAATCTAAGGGGTCTATTTATACACCTAAAGTCATCTAATAGCTCCAAAACTCCAGCATTATTACATTAGATCAGATCAAGGCCAGCCATCCCCTCAATAATAGACCAAAAGTATAAAAGATTAAAAAATGATCAAAAATTTGTCAAGAGTTATGGCCGTAACTTTGAGGAGTTACGGCCGTAACTATGAGGATTACAGCCGTAACATTGAGGAGTTACGGCCGTAATATGGCTACGGCTTTTGCACATTAGTTGCTGTGTGAGTTACGCCCGTAACTTTATGATGTTACGCCCGTATGGAGTTTCATACTTTATTTTCAGCCCAGAATTTCTTAGACTTTGCGTTTTCGCCCCAAATCTTCTTCAGATGATAAATTTTGATATATAACTCTGATTTTGAATCCGGAAAGACTGATGAACTCGTCTCGGAAAGTTTTACAACATGAATACATAAAAACTCAATAAAGAGAATATTTTATAAACATGTTATTTCTTGAGTTAATCAGTAAATCAATCCGATTAAGGCTAAATTTACATTTTCATCCTATAAAAATAAAATTATTAAAAACTAATTAATTTAAAGCAAAAACGAGTAGACTAGCTCATAATTATGGGTGAAATATATCAATACTAATCACAAATAAGTGTATAAAACTGACACTTATCTGAAGATAAAACTCGTATGGTGTCTTGAGTGAACTCGGATCAAGCCTTCAAATGTTCTTGGTTTGTTCTTCCTTGAGCTTCCTTCAAAATCTCCTTCTTTTGGTAAGTTTTCTCTCCAATCTTGTGTTTTTCTTCTCTTACCAACTCCCTAAATCTCTCCAAATCAGAATCTCTCCCAAAATCTGATCCAAGGCCCCTTTTATCAACCCAAAAAGACCAATTTTTTTCTTGTTCAAATCTTGCAAAAATGTCAAAAAGTGATTTTCCACCGAAAAGTGACACGGCCCATGTCAAATGACACGGCCCGTGTCATAGTGCTCTAGAAACAGCAAAAGTTACTGGACAAGGAACCCGACCGTGTCGGCTGACACGGCCGAGCTAGTGACACAGCCCGTGTCAAATGACACAGCCGAGTCTATGTTGGTCCGTTTTGACTCCGTTTTTTCTTCTTTTCCGGCTCGATCTTTCGTTTCCGCATTGCTTGATATGTATTGGGGTTAAGACTTCGTTCTTGCTTGATTAATGTCCTTAAAATACCTATACAATCAATAAAACGTACCCAAACGTGATCGAGTCCAATAAAAATAATATGAGCACAAATGACACAATTCTACACAATTTAGGATCTTAAATTCCAGAAAAATCTTATAAAAATATGTGTAAAAATGAGTGTTACCAAAATCCCCCAAACTTGAACATTGATCGTCCCGAGCAATGCACTTCAAAATAACCACTCTTAAGGGAACTCATCCCTCAACACACCTCAAAGGATCATTTTAAAAATTCATCATTGCGCCTCAAGAAATAAATATGTCGAGTTCTATAAAGTATTCAAATCTCTGAGGTGCTTCCTTAACATCATAGCCAATACTTGAAGAATATGAACCTCACCGGTCAAGTGTATTCCCTCACTCTCAAAGTGTATAATGGGATAAGTGACAATCAAAACTCATTCAATGAAATAAGAATCCCCATAGGCTTGCCAATCGTCTACATCTCTACCACTATTTGTGCATGCAAATTTTGTGAATCATAAAGGACTTCACTGGTTGTATTGTAGGATTTTTGATCGGGGTAGGATAAGCATGGTTAAAGTGACTTGACTTGAGCAAATTAGAACTACATCTCAATAATCACTTCGCTCAATTAGAAGCTCAAAATTTTGTTTTCTCTGGAATTTGCTTCCTTCAACCCCTTGATTTTAATATAATCGCACTAAGCGCTTTTGAAAGTGAAAATCTCAACCTTATTCCTCCTTATTACTCCATTTATTTTATTTCCTCCCTATCGCTCCAATAAATCTCGTTTTTTTCTCTGCCCACTCTTTGTTTTTGCCTTTTCATGTGGTGGACAACATCATCATTATAATCACATCATTCTTCCTTCAAATTTATTTTGATAAATCATTGCAATTGAACCAACAATCTTCCCAATCGCCTCCACACACCTTTTCATTCTTTTGCCAATTTGTTCTAATAAGCTCAAGTATAGGGATAAAAGTTTATAATGGAACGAAAAGCTCATAATGTGGCTAACAAGAAATAGGCTTTAAGCTCAATCGGGCTAACTAGGGAAATAATTTTCGAGTTGGCCAAAAGGTTTGAAGGGTTGCCAAAAAAATCGCCTAAAATCACTTTCACTAATTTGCACACACGCTTTTAGTTTTGAATAAGATACAAGGCAAGTTCAAGAGTCTTAAAACATGAATGATACGCTCGTCAATGAAACTTGCATATTTAATGATGCACGAAGGCTCAAAAGCTCACAAGTTAGATTTGTTAACATTTCCAAGATATTAAACTATTTATTCAATTTCACACCCTTTTGATTATTCTACAATTTTTTTTCTTCAAATTATCCTCGATTTGCATATCAAAATAACAAAATAAATCCCGAGGTATCCAAGACAAGAGTTCATTTTTTCGAGTTTCATCCAACTACATGATACTCATAACACACCAAGTTCAAAAATGAAGATATTGTAAAATTAGCTAAGTGGAAACCTAGACTAAAACATGTTGCCTCCGTGTAAGTGTCCAATCCGAACCCTGAAGATCGCACCTCATGTGTAATATCCGCACTTTCTATTTTTAGTAATTTCTATTTTTAGTGTATTTTCATTTTGGACGAATCGCGTGTAAGTGTTGCAGTATTCTGAAACTATTTTGTTCTGTATCCATGACCATCCGGACGAGTTTCAGAGTTGTTTTTATGAGATTTTACTTATTGTGTAACTTTTCTGCGTTGAGGTTCGATTCTCGTATATCTCGTTCTAATCTGACGTCTCGTTACTTCTACGAGGTCCTTTAATAATTCTGAAAATGCTACAGCTTTCTGAGTTTGTCGTTCAGGTCTCGAATTTAGATTTTCGAATATTTGAGTCGTTTTGTAAATTCTTATTATTTTGAGCGTTGGTGTTAATACTCGTTTATTTCGACCTTCGGATGGCCCATGTGATGGTTTTTATGCTTATCTCGTCAGTGGGAACTTTAATTTATCCATTGAACCTACCCTTGTATCTTCATTCCGGTGGTTGTCGAGCCATTAGTTTATAGTAGGCCTGATCAACTTTCTGGGCCAAGTTACGGCCATAAGGTAGCATGTATTACGGCCGTAAGTTTCCATGCATTACGGCCGTAATGTCACCTTCGTAGCAGCCGTAATGAGGGTGTGAAACTGGTCAAGTGAGTTCTGCAACACCATTACGGTCGTAATAGGGCGTGTATTACGGCCGTAACGCTTGCCAGTATTTAAATCTGGCAGCGGACGATTTCAGTCATTTTTCACCTCTCCTTATCCCTTCCGCGACGAAAACACTCCTCTGAGTTAGGGCTCGGCCAATCTTCATCTAAACTTCAGTTGAGAAGCATTTTGGAGCTTCATATCATCACCCTAGCACTTAATCATCCGTGGTTCCACCTTCAAATCGAGGAATATTCTTAGAACCCTAGTTTTTGGGGATTTCGGGATTTCGGCATGATTTTACCCTTTGAATCCGATTTAGCTTTGATAAGTTGTTAGATTATGATTGTGTAATCGTAATCATTTGCTTTCATTATAGTTTAACGGATTAAACTTCAAGGTTTTCACTGTTAATAGATTAGAACCGATTATGACTTCATAGTGACCGATGAATTAACCTAACGGGTAGAACTAGGATGAATTCTTACGTTTCCGCAATATTGAGTTTGATTGCATATCGTTATTGTGATAGGAGCGAATTTGTGAAGATTATTCGGACCGAAACCTTTTCCTTTCGCCATTTCCTTCACGTCATATTATTCAAGGCAAGTACATGTATTACATTCCGTTATGTGTGTTACGGTTTTGATGCGATTGATGAAATGTGATATTGTAATGTGTTTTGTGATTCTTCCACCCGGGGATGGTCCGACGGGGCCTCTAAGGGTCGATACTAATGGGTACAACTGCGGAAGTGGTTTCCCACCCGGGAACGGTCCGGCAGGGCCTCTGGGGGTCGATACTAATGGGTACGGCCGCGGGTTACCAAATCTGAATAGTTGAGATGTTGAGACGTAATGATATACTGTTTTGATGTAAATGTGGTATTCCGGAATATTGTTTTCAAATGCTTTCTAACGAGATGACTGTGTTGAATCGTATCTGTATATAATGTAGTGTAATTGTGTACTTGCACTAGCTATTCAAATGCTAAACCCTTAAATGGGGGAAATGCGTCTTATGCATTTCAGGTATCGGTCGAGCTGAGGAGCCGGCATGGGACATGCATGCAAAGGATGGCCCAGCATGATGATGAAGCTCCAGTCTATGTTAGATGTTTTGTTATCGTGTTTACTTGGGTGTTGGAGTTAGTCTGGTTGTTTTGCGAATATTGTTAAAGTCCCCTGCGTGGGCAATAAACTTGTGTTACCTTATGCTTATGATGTTTAACTAAAATATTTTGGCCGAGGCCACGGCCCTGTTTTTGATGGAATATTTTATTTCAAATAGTCATTAATATAGTTTTGATGATTAAGTTGTTAAACAAAATAAAACAACAAAGAAGCGAAACAAAACAACGAAAAAATCAAAGTCGCAAAAAACTGGACAGAAGGAAGATAACGTACGCAATGCATGTTGCATAACATACGTAATGAACAAGTCCTAACTTACGTAACACAGAGAAGTTAACGTACGTAATGAGGTATTTCAGAATTCAAACAAGAAGAACATTGAAGATGACGTCATGGCTTACATCAGCATGCAACAGATATGAAGACTTTTTATAACGTACGTAATGAGGTTTTGGTAACGTACGTAATGGAAGAAACGAAGCTACTGGACTAATCTGTGAAGAGCTTAACGTACGTAACTAGGGATGTAAACGAGACGAGACAACTCGCGAGCTACTCGAAATCGACTCGGTCAATACTCGACTCGAATAGGCTCGACTCGAACTCAAGCTCAACTTGACATACTAACGAGTCGAGTCGAGCTACCCAATAATCAACTCGATAAGCTCGTGAGATACTCGAAATTATTTTATATATAATTAGTTTTATAATATAATTTGTAAAATATAATATAAATAATATTAATTGGTCAAAAAATAAAAAATTATTAATACATATTAGATTTTTATTTTAAATAAAAGAAATAACAATTTTATTGGTCAAAAATTAAAATTACTAGTTAGATAAGAAAAAAATAGAAATTATTCTATATTGATTAAGAGTGTTTGAAGAGTTTACACAACTTAAAAGCAAAATAGCTTCTCCCACATCGGCTGGGTGCTGTTTATTTCGGCTCACAAGTGGGTAATAAATTTAAGTCAAATCCCTTGTCTGACATCGCATATGTAATTATGATTGTTACTCAAGTGAGACTATTAAAGAATGTTGGAAGGCTCTCATTTAACATACGTGGCTAGGGCCCTCGTCCAAGGATACTATGTAGGGGTGTAAATGAGACGAGACAACTCACGAGCTACTCGAGATCGAATTGATTAAAACTCGGTCAATACTCGACTCGAGCAGGCCCGACTCGAACTCGAGCTCGACTCGACATACTAACAAGTCGAGTCGATCTTGGATTTTAACTACTCGCGAGTTTTCGAGTTGAGTTCGAGCCTGAGAAATGGCTATCAAGTTGGAGTCGAGTATACTAATATTCGAGCTCGACTCGCATCATTTACACCCCTATATGTAACAAGAAGAGCTTAACGTACGTAATATGCTTAATGCACGCAATGGATGTTGAATAGCGTACGTAATGAAGGCAGTAGAGGCTAACGACTAATTGGAAGAAAAATGCCTATAAATACCACTTCTAATGGTATTCATCATGCAACAACGCAAAGCAAATCATATATACTTGTGAGATAATTGTAAACATTCTTGTTATTGTAATTATGCTTATATTGATAGTTTGGGTGTTTATACATTCAACACATACACGAGAGGTAAAAGAAAAAATACGATTGGATTCGGTGTTATTAGGATCAAGGATCCGACATTGTTAGAATCGCAATCGATATCTAAGTGAGGTTCATCTAGCACCCATACAAAGCTAGATTTGTTGATTCTTTGTCCAATAGAAAAGGAAAATGGTTTAACTTGGACCGACATAAAGGCAAGTGATTGAACAGTTTACTCGGACCGATAGAAGATGAGTTTGTAATGGTTATCACTCGACCGATAGAAGAGAGGCGCAGAGATTTATCTTTAGCCTGTAGAAAAAAGATACCGAGAGAGGACGTAGGCACGTTTGGCCAAACCTCTATAATTCCTTGTGTTGTTTAATTTCCGCACTTTTATTTAAATCGCTTCCGCAACGCGAAAGAGTTTCACAACTCTATCTCCAAACGGCGATTCCGACCGACCCCGCGCTAACAATTGGTATCGGATCGTGTTGTTACCCAAAATATTATCCAGAGATGATATTGCTGGAATTGTCGAGTAACAAACAAATGCGAGAACACTTCCGTGAGAAAATAAATAACACAAGATTTGCCGGGGTTGTTAGTCCCGGGCTTGAATGCTCTCGCGAGATGTTATTAATATGAATACTAGGGAGTACAAATATTAATGTTAGAATACTATTACAATGAGTGTAAAGATTCTAGTTATCCTAGCTATTGAGCGTGAAGATTGCCGGAAGAACCAGATATGATGCTCTGTGAGTTCTTGCTTTTTTATGTTCTGTGTGACTGAATTATTCTGTCAAGTAATTTCACTGTGTATATGTCTCTCTTCATCAAGTAATTTTTATTCGTCTTCTGGCCACTGTTGGAGGCCTTCTATTTATAGGAGAAGAGATTGCTAGGTCCTCCCCGGCGATCGCGGGCCCGTTTTCTATATTAGAATAAGGTGGGCGATCGTCCCATCACGTGGGGATGTTTCTTTAAAGTCCGAGGCTGCTGCTGGCAGCCAGATGTGCGAGCCAATGAGAAGTCCGCACGTGTCCTGAGTCGCTATCTGGGGGGACCTACTTTGTAACTTTCGGCGGGCTTGTCGGTAGGTGTGAAGGCGGTGACATGCTGGGGTCAAAAGGCCTTATCTTGTGGCGCCTTTTGCGGATCTGCATGTGGGTCTTCATCCGAGATTCGGTCTTCGACGACTCTGACAGATGTCGGATTCATACGTGGCACGGAATGACCGTCTTCAGTCGGACATTATAGACGATCGCCAGATGCCGATAGACGATCGCCTTGGACATCAACCGCTAGGCGCTTGCACAACATCCGTCTTCTATGGCTGGATCTTGATCATTATACCGATCGCCATCGAGGCATATTAATCGCCGCACAACAATTGCCCCCCAGCTCGCTCCGATGTTGAAAACATGGGGTGAGGTGGCACTGTTCGCAGTCGCCTATTATAGACGACTGAATCGTCCGCTTATGACAAGGACGATCGTCGCCTGGATACGCGTCGCGAAATAGCGGGAAATAGCGGATGTTCTCCTATTCGAATCCGGACGATCTCCTTATGCACTGGAAATAGCGGGAAGTGGAGGCGGGCTCTCGAAACGTCGCAGGGACACGCGTCCACTACCGTTGGGGGAGTCCGACGGTTTTGTCAGACTTGTCGCCTGGCATGCCCTCAAAACGACGTGTATTTAATGTGTCTCCCTCCCGACGGTTGCACTTTAGCCCCTGGGATTCCGCCTATTTGCACAGAGGTCCCTGCACTCGCCTATAAAAAGGCTAGGGCCACTTCAGTTCAACTCTTTATGTGCCCTTGCTTTTTAGACGAGACTTTGCCAAATTTCTTTGAAGATTCTTGCGTCGACCGACTTTCTTTCTAGGTAAGAACAAAAATTCTCCCCCCTTTTCTCTTCGAAACATGTCTGGAGGAGGATCTAAAGCATATGAGGCTGGTAGCTCTTCTGCCGCCGCGACTTCGCCTTCTCGGGAAGAGACCTCTGCGGTTCTTCACATGGAGACGGCCGTCGAGGCCGTCCATGCGGGAATCACACCCACGGAGGTTGAAGAGCTCTTCAACGAGGCCGATGCGGCGAGATCGTCGGCGGCGGCGGGGCAGAGGGGCTCGCCGGTGGATGAGGATGATGCGGTGAGGCTGTACTGGGAGCAGAACAGCGTGTTTGGTCCGGCCTTTTTGGAGTTCGCCGGTCTTATGGAGAGGATTGCCGGACCACGTCATCAGTTTGACTTCAGAGCGTACTCTGTCGCCCACCCCTACGAGCCCGTGAAACGGACGGCGTTTCGGGCCACGGACCGCTCCCTGTGGACCCTCGGTCAGATTAGGATTTCGGCGACCAGGAAAGACTTGAGTCGCTGGAGGGTGATATTCCACATCCCTTCTGATGTTTCGTTGTATGTGCCTTCGGAGAACGAACGCGCCGACCAACCCCCCGAGGATATGGTCGCAGTTAACGAACTGATCATGGAGGCTGGTCTACGGTTCCCATTGCCGTTCGCCGTGTCGTACCTGCTAACCGCCTGGAATGTGGCGCCGCTCCAATTGACACCGAACACCTGGCTGCATATTATTAGTACCTTGACACTTTTTGGCGGTCATCGGTTGTTCCGTCTACCTTCTGTGTTGGAAATGAACTACCTTTTCAAACTGACTGCGCAGAAGGGATCGGTCGGCGGCTACCACATTCAGGGTCGCATGGGCAGAGTGGTCCTCGGGGTGCCGAACAAGACCCGGGGTGACCTGACGAAATGGTTTTGGGTCGGCGGAGCGTGGAAGTCGGTATCGAGTGATAAGCCAGAGGATGAGTTGGCTATCCCCACCAATTTTCGGGAGAGGAATCCGAGTAAGGGTTTTAACTCTCCCTTTGTTCGGATACACCTTGAACTGATCTAATTTGGTTTCCTTTGTGCAGGCTCCCTTGTTCCAGCGATCAGTGATCTCTCTTTTGACTTCTTGATCGTCTGGGAGCGAATTCGCGGTCTGCCGGACTCCTACCTCGACGTTCGCACAGTCAACGACGAACCTCATTGGTTGGGAGCTCGACTGTTTTGCTTCCCTCGCCACCTGAAGGTTCCAGGTATAAATTTTTATTTCCTCTTTCCTTCCTGACAACCGTCTGACCCAAAGAGAAGTCTAACTTGGCTGAATTTCTTCTTTGACAGAGATCCATTTTCCCCGCTACTCCGAGCCACCGAAAGACATCTTAATGTCGAACCCCGGTCTCTTGGGTCGTCTCCACCAGGGAAAGAGGACGGGTCGTTCCCCTGCGACGACGTCTCGTCCTGTCCCCGAGGAGAGACCTACTATAGTGCCGGTCGTCGAGCCGGAAGCTCGGGAGGAGGAGCAGCTCCAGCGCAACCGTAAGAGGCGGAGGCCGGAGGAGCCCCTGCCGACTGCTGCTGAGGAGGCATCCATTGTGGTGCCGCCGGTTGCTGCGCCGCCTATCTCTGCTGTCCCGATGGCGGAAAGGTCTTCGGCCTCGGTGGCTTTCTTGAAAACTGCGGTGATCGCCGAAGCTGAGACTCCGAGGGGCAAGCCCTTTTTCGGTCGCAACCCTGAGCTGGCCGCAAGGTAAGACTAGTTTGATTATCTGAGTTAGGCTACTTGTGTAGGATGTATACTAACTCCTTCGTGTTTTTGTTTGTGCTGCAGGATCCGTCTTGCCGATCCGAACACTTCGCCGATGGTGTTGGACTTCTTGGTGAGCAAGTCTCCGCGCCAGTCCCTCGACGTTCCTTCTTATGTCTCCCGGGCCATCACCTCTCTTCCTAAGGCTTGGACGACCGATCTCGACGTGATTGCTCGTCAGCGGTCTGGAGATGCCATGCAGGCGACACTCGCCCTGACTCTCCAGGCGGCGACGATGGCCGCCCAAGCTGTTAAGGATTATGAGGGGCGACCCTCTACTGCTCGCCTCCATCAAGATCTTGAGGCCGCTCGGAACCAGAATGCCGATTTCGCTAATCGGATAGTGGCCATGGAGAAGGAGTACCTGGAGACGGCCAAGCGAGCCAAACAGGACCTTGACCGGATGAAGGAGGAACTTGACCGGTCCCGGGGGGTGGCAGATCGGTTCTGTGACTAGATGACGGACGTTCTCCGGATGCACGCAGCCTCGCAGGAGGAGATGACTGGGGTGAAGGCAACAGTGGATCGGCTCAACGACGAGCTGGAGAAAGAGAAGGTGGAGCTGGCTGCCAAGGTGGACGAGCTCGCGGATGCGGACAAGACGGCCGCGGGGCTGAAGGAGCAGTTAAAGACGGTCGAGACCGATCCCTACCTTAATGTGGAGCACGTCGGTGAGTTCGCATACTATATGGCTTACGCCGACGCTATCCGTGCTGCCAAGAAGGTAGGGATCGAGGTCAGCCCTATGGTGGAAACCTTCAAAGCCTATGTACTTAGGCATCCTCTGCATCCGGACTTCTCCTTGCCAATCCTCGACCTCACCGACTTAGGGATCGATCTGAGCTGGTATCCATTTCCGGATAAACTTGTTTATCCTGAAGCCGGTGAGGAGGCGCATGCCGATCCGCCTGCTGGAGGCAAAGGCCAGTCGGGGGTGGCCTGAGTGATGCTGGAGTTGTTTTGTTTTCCTTTGCTTTGTAATTTACAGTTTTTCCTTGTGTTGCCTTCGGGCTTGTATGTACGATCGTTTTGAATGGAATAAAATAATTCTTTTTGCATCTGATTCTTTATATGTACGATCGCCTCTTCTGAATGTTTGCATATGAATTTATACAAGTGTTTTAACAATTGAACCTGATGCCTTCTTTGTATGATCAACTGTTTGAATGTTCCGCATCACTTTGATTTTGCACAATTGTCTGAATAGATCCGAATGCATTGGTACACTTGAAAATTCTTACTTGTGAATTTCTTGAACAAAACCGATCGTCATGTGTGTGTTTGAACAAAGCCGATCGTGTATGGTTGCTTCCTACCGACCGCATGTAGGAATAGCTCTGCTCTGCCCCTTGTTTTTGTTTACTTAGTGTAACTAAGGGAACGAAAATAGTATGTTTGGTGAGCTATCTTTAGTTCGGCCAATTTTTCGAGGGAGGATGACTGTTTCAACTTCAAGGAACCGTGCACGGTCGCGGAGTTTGATGGACCGACCTCCATAACTGTGTCTTTGTGTGCGAGGTACATTCCATCTGTAGGTCTGTCTCGCGACTCACTTTATTGTTAGGGTCCTCCGTTAGGCTGCGCCCGCCTTGTATTTAAACGAAAGGCGAGCGGTCTTGGTCTGGAGGAGTCCTTGCACGGGGCGTCGTCGGCTTATTCGACTCCACGTCCGCGGCTTGTTAGCACTTTTCTACCTCGGGTCGTCATGTTAGATGGCGACCCTCGATGGTATACGTTGTGATGGGGTAGGGACGCCTCGCCTTGTCCGGGTACATCATGTTAGATGATGTACTTTTGAGGGCGCGCGAGCGTGTACACAGATTTATTTGGAGAGTCCTTCGGCTACGTTCGCTTCATATTTAAACGAAGGGCGAGCGATCGCAGCCCAAAGGAACCTTGCATGGACAAAGTTGTCGGTTCCATCGACCTCCAGGACCATGGCTGCACTTTTCTACCTAAGATCGCCATGTAGAATGACGATCCTCGAAGGTATACGTTGTGCTTGGGGGGGGGGGATCGCTTGTATAGGTCTGTTAGGTTAGACGACGACCTCTTGTAGGGCGATCGAGTCGTCCTCTTTTTAGTTGTTCGTTTTCGTCGAGACGAATCATATATAGGGGATTGAAGAATCTCATTAAAATCTGCGTATATTGGGTAACTGAATACAAAGTTTTTACGGGTAGTATTTCTTCAAATGCACGGCGTTCTAGGGATATTGGTCCGGAGTGACATCTGGGTGTTCGAGTTCGTAGGCTCCCCTAGTTAGCCACTTAGATATCCTGAAGGGGCCTTCCCAATTCGGGCCAAAGACTCCTGTGTGAGTCTGGACCTTTTTGAGGACTAGGTCGCCCACTTGGAACCGTCTTTCCTTGACCTTCGAGTTGAAGAATTTCTCGGATCTCCTTTTGTGGATTGTGTTCTTCATTTCAGAGGCCAGTCGCCGTTCTTCGAGCATGTCCAAGTCGATTCTTCGGGCTACATCATTGTCAGCCGTCATTTCCTGTTCGGTTCGATGGCTGAGGACGGCGATCTCCGAAGGGATCACCGCTTCTGTTCCAAAGGCGAGGGCGAATAGGGTCTCGCCGGTTGAGTTTCGGGTCGTCGTTCGGTAGGACCAACAAACATCCGGGAGCTCGCTCGCCTATCGTCCTTGTTTGGATTCGAGTCGTGCTTTGATCGTGTGCTTGAGAATCTTGTTTACAACTTTTTGATTCCCCATTTCTCGCAGAATTGCATGACTTCCAAGCCGTGGAATTGCTTTCCGTTGTCGTAGATGATAGCCTGGGGTAGACCGAACCGGCATATGATGTTCTTCCAAATGAACTTGATTACTTGTTCTTGGCCGATCTTGTTGAGTGGTTTGGCCTCAGCCCATTTCGTGAAATAATCGACCCACACGATGGCAAATTTACATCCCCCTGGCGCCGTCGTCAAGGGACCGATGAGGTCGATGCCCCATTGGGCGAACGACCATGGGCTGTACATAGAAGTGAGCTGTTCGGGGGAGAGCTTGATGTTTGGGCCCATTATTTGACACCTGTGACACGATCGGGCGTAAGCGATCGCGTCTTTTTGTAGTGTAGGCCAGAAAAATCTTTGCCTGGTTGTCTTGTGGATGAGAGCTCGTCCCCCAGCATGATTTCCACAGATCCCATCATGGATCTCGGCTAAAACGAGTTGGCCTTCCTCCGTCGTAATGCACTTGAGGAGAGGTAGGCTGAAAGCTCACTTGTAAAGCCGGTCGTCCAACAGGGTGTATCTGGTTGCTCGGAGCTGAAGCTGGCGAGCTTTGATACAGTCGGAGGGTACCGTTCCGTCCTTCAAGTATTTGATGAACGGAGTCATCCAGTTTTCCTCGGCGATGGCGACTGTGGTAATCAGGCTTCTGTCGATCGCCGGATTTCCTGATTTAGTGATTTGGATGTTAGAGAAGTCTGCTGCCCCATCTGATGATGCTAGTTTGGATAGGGCATCGGCTTGGGAGTTGTGCTCTATCGGGACTTGTTCGATCAGTACTTCCTCAAACTTAGTGCACATTTCGGCGACCAGTTCTTGGTATTTGATCATTTGTTCGCCGCGCGCCTCATATTCTCTCTTGACTTGGTTCACGACCAAGAGGGAGTCCATGAAAATGTGGAGACGGCGAACATCCAGGGCGAGGGCTAGATCGAGCCCGCCTACCAAGGCTTCGTATTCGGCTTCATTGTTGGTGGCGCGGAACCCGAAATGCACCGCATTTGTGAAACTTTGGCCGTCGGGGCTGATGAGGACAATCCCTGCCCCTGCTCGCGAGTTGGTTGCCGAGCCATCTACATACAACTTCCAAGCAGGGCAACCGATCTGGGTCGGACTGGGGGGGAATGTTAGTTCTACCACGAAGTCCGCCAGGGCTTGGCCTTTGATCGCCGTGCGAGGAGCGTACGTGATACCGTATTGGGCGATCTCCAGGGACCACTTGAGGAGTCGTCCATTGGTGTCTGTCCGGTGCAGGACTTGCCTTAAGGGGAGAGTCGTCAGAACCTCCACTTGATGCTCGAAGAAGTAGGCTCATAGCTTGCGAACACTCATGACTAGAGCGTAGGCGATCTTCTCCAGAGGTGTGTAACGCGTTTCCGCGTCATGGAGCGCTTGACTAACGTAGTAGATCGGCAAGTGGGCTTACCCCTCTGCTCGCACTAATACGGCACTCAGCGCGACCTCCGAGGCTGCCAGGTAAAGGAATAGCTTTTCGCCGGGGATTGGCTTTGCCAAGATCTGGGGGTTAGACTGGTACTCCTTAATTTTGGCGAATGCTATTTGACTCTCCTTTGTCCATGCGAACTTCTTGTTCTTTATGGTCGCGAAGAATGGCTTGCTTTTATCTCCGAGCCGGGAAATAAAACGGTTAAGGGCAGCTAGACAACCTGTCAGGCGTTGCACCTGCTTGACATTTCGTGGCTCCTGCATGTCGAGGATTGCCTGGATCTTGGTGGGGTTTGCCTCAATCCCTCTTTGGCTCACGATGTGCCCCAAGAATTTTCCGGAGCTTACCCCAAAGTTGCATTTCTTGGGATTCAGCTTCATATTGAACTTCTCGAGGATGGCGAACGTATCGGCAAGGTCATTGAGGTTATATTCCTTTTTGAGGCTCTTGACTACTATATCGTCAATGTAAACCTCCATGGTCTTGCCGATCTGATTGGCGAACATCCCGTTGACTAGTCGCTGGCCCCTGCATTCTTCAGACCGAATGGCATTCGGACCCAAAAGTATATGTCTTTTTCTGTGTGGAACGATGTGTGTTTTATGTCTTTCTCCGCCATGGGGATCTGATGGTACCCAGTGAAGGCATCCATGAACGACATCATTTCACAGCCTGCTGTGCTATCGACCAAGTGGTCAATATGAGGCATCGGAAAGTGGTCTTTTGGACATGCCGCGTTGAGGTCGGTGAAGTCGATGCATAACCTCCAGGAGTTGCTTGGCTTTTTGACGAGCACCGCGTTGGCTATCCACTGTGGTTCGTCTGTAGCTACTCCGATTAGTTTGTTGTCGAGTAGATTTTTGACTTCTATGTCGAGCGCTGCGTATTTCTCAGGACCGAATTTTCTACGTTTCTGGTGAACAGGCTTCCTTGCCAAGTCGATCTTTAGATAGTGGCAAGCGTGTTCAGGACTTTTGCCGACCATATCTTGATGCGACCAGGCAAAGACTCCGATGTTCTTACGTAGTAAACTGATCAGATCCTCCTTTAACCCGAGGTCGATGCTTGTGCCAATTTGTACTTCCCGCTCCGGGTGAGCCAGATCTATCGTTATACTTTCCAACTCTTCAATGGGGACGGTCGCTTCTCGTTTGGAACGATTTCCGGACTCGATCCTCAGATCGATGTCGAGGCTTGGCTCGAAGCCGATCCTTGGCTCGATGTCGTCCGTCAATCGATGTGAGATGCCATCCTCTGAGTCGGGCTGGTTCGAGGTGCTTGGCTGGTCGATCTCCATCGGTTGATTGTCAATCGTCTCAATGTTATAAATAGTATGGGAAGTGTTTAAAGAAGTTACGACACAGGAGTAATTCAAACATTTCTTAGCCATTAGTTGGTCTCCTTTTACAGTACCGACCGTCCCATCGACAGTGGGGAATTTGATACAGTAAAACAAAGAAGAGGCGACCGCCTCGAAGGTTTCTAGAAATGGGCGACCTAGGAACCCATTATAGATGCTGGGCCTATCTATGATTACAAAATTTAGGTTCCTAGTAATCCTAACCTTGGGATCGTAATAGCATATTAGCTCGACAGAGAGCTTGATCCTTCCATAAGCTTGGACTGTGCTGTCGCCAAACCCTTGAAGCACGGTGTCAAACGGCTTGATGAACTTGGTCAGGTTGCCGAGCTGGTCAAGAGCGGATTTGAATATGATATTGCAAAAGCTCCCATTGTCAACCAGCACGCGATCGACCATTTTCCCAAGGATACATGCATAGATTACCAACGCATCCTCTTTGGGGCACTGCACTCCCTCCCTATACTTGTTGGAGAAAGTGATGAGCGCGTCTTTAGAGATGGTCGGCTCTGGGGGCACCACGACATGGACCCCGAGGAACGCCCTCAATTCGGCCTTTCGCTTTCTGTTCGACATGGTGGAAACTGGGGAAAGGCCTCCGAGGTTTCCACCTCCCGCCCGAAGCAAATTGATCCGGCCGCCAGGGTTGATCGGAGGGATCGATTCATCAGAGTACTCCGGATCGTTCTGTTCAATCCTGGCGAACGGGTTGGGAGAGATCCCGTCGTTCTGTCAGCACTAGCGCCCTCCGGTCCTCTCTGCTCGGGGCTCTGGCTTGTTAACCAAGTTATCCAATTTGCCTTCCTCAAACAGTCTCCAGAGTTGTCTGAGGAGGTCGCGGCATTGGACGGTGTTGTGGCCGGGACTCTTGTGGTAGGCACAAAATTTGCTGCGGTCTAGATGACCATGGTCCCTCACCGGCTTCGGTTTGCTAAGCCATTCACGCCCCTTGATGGCGTTGAAAATGTGGGCCGGAGATAGGTTGAGGTTGCGGAGGAGGTGAACCTCCACATCCTCGAAAGCTTTGAATTTGCCGGGCGGCTTCGCGATCGCCTTTCTGGGCTTGGCGACCGCCTTTCTCGGGATGGAAGATGGCGCCTTCCCTTCCCCAGTAGATCCCTCACCTAAGCGGAGGGTGAGCATCCTCTGCCTAGCCAGGAAGTCGGCGGCCCTGACGCAGAAGATCGCGTAGGTCGGGGGGATGTCCTTCGTGAGGTGCCTGAACATGGGCGAATGGCCATAGAATCCCCCTAGGACCGAGTAGAGAGCGAGCTCGTCGCTAATGGGTTCGCCGGTGAGGACTATTTCATCCACCCGGTCGATGTAGTCTTCATCGGGCTCGGTCTTCCCCTGCCTGATTTTCATCATGCGGTGGGGGCCTTCTGGCCGGGCAACTTTGGCGGCGAAATACGATGTGAAGTCGTTCGCCAGCTTCTCAAAACAATTGATCGAACGAGGTGGCAGTGATATGTACCACCTATGGGCGAGATCGCCCAATGTCAATGGGAACATTCGACACTTCGTCGCATCCGATGCTCCACATCCGGTCATGTAAATCCGGAATTTGCTCAAATGGGTCTCAGGATCCGATATCCCCTCTTATAAAGGTGTTTGAGGGGGAGCGATCTTCGGTTGAACTAGGGCGAGCTCGAGCTGGACCACGAGTGGCTCACTCGGTCCAGCGATCGATCTCTTGGCGCCTGCCCCAGTTTCTAGGAAAGCCTTCATTTCGTCGAGCTGACGCTGCATGGCGGCCATTGCCGTAGCCTGACTGCTCGCTGATTGGCTCTCAGAGCGGGAGCCAAGGCGATCATGTACCGATCTCCTGGCCCCATGGTAAGTGACGAGTTCTCCGCCTCCGAGCTCAATTCTTGGGCGAGGGGGAGCCCATTGGCCGGCCTGTCTTCTGGGAGTCGGGTATGCCGAACTCCTGGTGATGGATTCGGACTCCGATGTCTCCCGGCTGGGACCCGAATGCCCGGGTCGCCATGAGGGATCGCTCCCTAGGCGGCTGAAGATGGAGTCGTCCCGCCTCACGAGCGTTTTTTTTTGCGGCTCGGGGCTTTCTGGCGATTTCTCGACATATAGCCCCTTGATTTTCCGCTTGCTCGCACGGCGGATGGCGGAGGGAGTAATGGTGGGTGAGTCGCACGCCCTCCGTAGCTCCCTGAGGATAGCCATAGCCTTCTCGATCTGTTCCGCAGTCTGGAACTGATCGAGTGAGAGGCTGGGACCATCAATGGGGGGTGGTAGTGAGAGCCTAGCATCGCCGCGGTCGCCTTCCACCATAGGTTGGGATTCGGTCTGGTCCGGAATGAGAGGTCTGGCAGATCACAGGGTGGCTCTTTTGGAGGTCGTGGCAGATGTCATGTTCCTGAAAGTTTTTCTTTGAAGAAAAGTGAGTGTTTCTTCAAGTATATGCCCCGGAGAACACTGAGTGTTCTTCGAGACGGTCGGAATAAAAATAGAGGTTCAAGTCCTTCTTCTAGCGCCAATTGTTGTTACCCAAAATATTATCCGGAGATGATATTACTGGAATTGTCTAGTAACAAACAAATGCGAGAACACTTCCGTGGGAAAATAAATAACACAAGATTTGCCGGGGTTGTTAGTCCTGGGCTTGAATGCTCTCGCTAGATGTTATTAATATGAATACTAGGAAGTACAAATATTAATGTTAGAATACTATTACAATGAGTGTAAAGATTCTACTTCTCTTAGCTATTGAGCGTGAAGATTGGCGGAAGAACCAGATATGATGCTCTGTGAGTTCTTACTTTTTTATGTTCTGTGTGACTGAATTATTCTGTCAAGTAATTTCACTGTGTATATGTCTCTCTTCGTCAAGTCATTTTTCTTCGTCTCTTGGCCACTGTTGGAGGCCTTCTATTTATAGGAGAAGAGGTTGCTAGGTCCTCCCCGGCGATCGCGGGCGACCACCGTTTTCTATATTAGAATAAGGTGGGCGATCGTCCCATCACGTGGGGCTGTTTCCTTAAAGTCCGAGGCTGCTGCTGGCAGCCAGATGTGCGAGCCAATGAGAAGTCCGCACGTGTCCTAAGTCGCTGTCTGGGGGGACCTACTTTGTACCTTTCGGCGGGCTTGTCGGTAGGTGTGAAGGCGGTGACAGGCTGGGGTCAAATGGCCTTATCTTGTGGCGCCTTTTGCGGATCTGTACGTGGGTCTTCATCCGAGATTCGGTCTTCGACGACTCTGACGGATGTCGGATTCATACGTGGCACGGAACGACCGTCTTCAGTCGTACATTATAGACGATCGGCAGATGCCGATAGACGATCGCCTTGGACGTCGATCGCTAGGCGCTTGCCCAACATCCGTCTTCTATGGCTGGCTCTTGATCATTATGTCGATCGCCATCGAGGCATATTAATCGCCGCACAACAGAGCGGTACCTCCTATAAGCGGCTTAACATCCAAGGAGAAGATCCAAATGGCGTTTCAATTTGCTCCAGTCGAAGGTCTTGCGCTAAACCGACCTCCATTCTTCGATGGATCGAACTTCATGACTTGGAAGAAGAAAATATCTATTTTCATCTGAGCTTACGATATCGAATTATGGAAAGTCATATGTCTTGGTTCCAAAATTCCGACGAACTCGAACGGAACTCTCAAAACTTTTGAAGAGTATGATGATGCAGATTGGAAAAACAACCACTATAATTGCAAAGCCACGCAATTATTATGTTGTGCATTAAATCTGGAAGAACACAACCCGATATCCTCGTGTGATAGTGCAAAAGAAATATGGTAAATGCTTGAAGTCACATATGAAGGAATGTCTCAAGTACAGGAGACGAAGATCAACATGCTTCTTCACGATTATGAGATATTCCAAATGAAAGAAGAAGAATCCATCACAATAATGCTCGACCGATTTTCGGTCATCACAAATGGATTGACATGTTATGGGAAGCCCCTTTCGAGTAGTGAGAAAGTAAATAAGATCCTCCGATCACTACCTCGAGAATGGGACAGAACGGTGACGACAATAATGGAATCAAAAGATTTAAACAATCTTGATTTTAGTGCTATCGTTGGTTCACTTACAAACTACGAGATTGTCCTAAAATTGGAATGCCAAGCCGAAGCTGAAGGAAAGAACGATAGCCATGAAGGCTAAGATGTCAAAAAGAGAAGAAATCCCGGTCGATTAAAGCGACAAAGAATCGGCATATTATTTCAAAAATATTAATAAGCTCCAACACTTATTAAACCGGAGAAAGAAGGACATCCAAAAGTGCGAATCTAAGAAATTCGACAACAACTGTCGAGTCTGTGGCAAACCAGGCCACTTTGCGAAAAATTGCCGAGCAAATCCCAAGATGGAGGTGTTAATTGCAACATGGAGTGATGAAGACGAAGATGATGATTTCATCAATCAAAATAATCTCGCTCTTATGGCCCGAAGTTCATTCAACGAGAGCGACGTCGAAAGTCAAGTAGTAATTCCTACGATGAACTTTTTGAAGCATTTGAATTATTGCATACGGATTATCAAAATGCTTTATCCGAGATCAAATCCCTCCGGTCGAAAAACAAAACTCTTGAAAAAGGGAAATCTATCGAGACTGATCATTCAAAATGCATTAAAAATGAAAATATTTTAAAGGATGATCTTTTGAAAGTTCAAACCGAGCTAAAGAATTTAACGAAGAATTTTTCATGTGGAAATGATAAATTTGAACAAATGCTCTCAGCTCAAAAATTTACGTTGAACAAATAGGGGTTGGGATTCAAGCCACATTTGAAAAACGAATCCTTAAATTTCAAGATACCCCGATGTGAAAAATGTTTGAAAATTGGGCATCATTTTACGAATTGCAAAAGCCCACGACGGACGATTAAAATAAAAAAGATTTGGATTCTAAAAGGAACCGTTATTCCTAACATCATCCATGTATCAAAACTAAAACCAACTCTCGGTTGGATCCCCAAAAATTATTTTTTATCAAATTGATATTTTACTAAGGAGGAGTAATATTTTTTTAAAAGGGGAGATATTTTTATCAGGGGGAGTTATACCCTTTTATGCATATTTTATACATCAATTGGTATTTATTATTCGTTTATATTACACTTTTTGCTGATAACAAAAAGGGGGAGAAAAGATATGAATGGGATAAAAAGCGTCATGGAAGAATGACGAGAAAAATAAAATACAAAAAGGGGGAGAAAAGAAAAGACGAAAAAAAGTCGAAAAGGTGAAATCCCAAAAAATTCGAACAAGTCGAAAAATAAAAAAGAAACGAAGAAGTTGAAAAATGAAAACGAAGAAGTCGAAAAGGATAAAAAGAAAAAGATGGGAGAACTAACGAAACGATCAAAGCCGAAAACTTTGATTCGTACTAATATACATATATTTTATTTTTTGCAGGAGTTTTACATTCAAGGCGTTATTTTGTAATCATCAAAAAGGGGGAGATTGTTGGAATATTTTATTCCAAATATTTATTAATATAGTTTTGATGATTAAGTTGTAAACAAAATAAAAGAACAAAGAAGCGAAACAAAACATCGAAGAAATCGAAGTCGCAAAAAGCTGGACATAAGGAAGATAACTACGCAATGCATGTTGCATAACGTACGTAATGAACAAGTCCTAACGTACGTAACACAGAGAAGTTAACGTACGTAATGAGGTATTTCAGAATTGAAACAAGAAGAACGTTGGAGATGACGTCACGGCTTACATCAACATTCAACAGATATGAAGTCTTTTTATAACGTACGTAATGAGGTTTTGATAATGTACGTAATGGAAGAAACGAAGCTACTAGACTAATCTGCGAAGAGCTTAACGTGCGTAACAGGCAGAGCTTAACATATGTAACAGTGCAGAGCTTAACGTACGTAATATGCTTAACATAAACAATGGGTGTTGAATAGAGTACGTAATGAAGGCAGCAGAGGCTAACGGCTAGTTGGAAGAAAAATGCCTATAAATACCACTTCTAATGGTATTCATCATACGACAACGCAAAGCAAATCATCTATACTTGTGAGATCATTGTAAATATTTTGTTGTTGTAATTGTGCTTATATTGATAGTTTGAGTGTTTATACATTCAACACATACACGAGAGGTAAAATAAAAAATACGATTGGATTCGGTGTTATCAGGATCAAGGATCCGACATTGTTAGAATCACAATCGGTATCTACGTGAGGTTCATCTAGTACCCATACAAAGCTAGATTGGTTGATTTCTTGTCTAATAGAAAAGAAAAACGGTTTAACTTGGACCGACATAAAGACAAGTGCTTGAACGGTTTACTCGGACCGATAGAAGATGAATTTGTAACTGTTATCCCTCGACCGATAGAAGAGAGGTGCAGATGTTTATCTTTAGCCTATATTAAAAAGATACCGAGAGAGGACGTAGGCATGTTTGGCCAAACCTCTATAAATCCTTGTGTCATTTAATTTCCGCACTTTTATTTAAATCGCTTCCACAATGCGAAAGAGTTTCACAACTCCATCTCCAAACGACGATTCCAACCGACCCCACGCTAACAATTTTACTATTATTAATGTGTTCTATGGGATTTCTTTTGTGGATTATGTGTCAGGTGTGACCCTGGTAGACCTTGTGAAGGTTCTACGTCGTGTAATGTCCCTTATGAGATTTGGGGTGTTACATCATGCTCGGCTACGGTAGCATATCTACAAATGCACTGGTCCCGAACTACTTATTTATAGACTTATAATTGTGCAAATGTATTCGAGGTGCAATACTTGTGCAAATGTTCAATATAACAGAGAGCCACAGTGATTTAATGTATCATTACTTTAGCGAGAACGAACTCTCGATCGATTTTTAGGTGTCCCATTGAAGGTTTAAAGCCCAAATTGCCTATCATTTTAGACCTCTCTTTCAAGGCTTCACGCGCGGGGACACTTTTCATATGAGATTTTTTTTCAACAAAAAAAAAACTCTTTTTCATAAGCATATTTAGTTGTAAATCCAAGGCAAAGCACATTCGCAAACAGAACTACCAACAATCAAGACAAAGTACAATAGATCACGTCATGAATCACAAACTACTTCAAATTCCACGGACCTAGCTAATAATTACTTTTGATAATCTACACATCAACATGTCTCAATTCTAATCAACCCCGTAAATCAATAAACCATAGAAAACTTCATACTCATGTATTTAAATATAAATACTCTTT
Organism: Orobanche coerulescens; assembly: GCA_033398695.1. Taxonomy (NCBI): domain Eukaryota; kingdom Viridiplantae; phylum Streptophyta; class Magnoliopsida; order Lamiales; family Orobanchaceae; genus Orobanche; species Orobanche coerulescens. The sequence goes on from CM065801.1 coordinate 15,232,417, forward strand.
CAAAATTTAAATCCCAACACAAAAGTTAAATTGTCAAAAATAAATTAGGTGATTTAAACACACACACACACACAAACAGACACTAAACATGTATGTTCTAAGCAAGAACAAATCCAATTTTACCTCCTCACCCACACTTCAAAACTAGCAATGTCCTCATTGCTAACTAAAAAGAGTAAATAGCAGATGAAAAGATAAAACAAAACTCCCTTATCATTATGGCGTGTTGTGGAGTTCACTTTGCTCAAATCGGCCATCAAGTCAAGGGAACCACAACCGACTAAGTTGGAAAAGTGGAATCAATTCAAAAAAAAATACACACATAAAATAAAAACAAACATACCAAAAGCCATAGCATGAACAAACAAAATCATTTTAATTTTTTTTGGTTTTTGTACTGAACGTATTCATTTTGTAATTTACATTGATATTATAGTGGATTCATGTTTGTTCATTCTCGTCGTATTTTTAGAGTTGAACAGATAGATTTTTCAACTACTGCATTTCAGGCCAATTTCAACCGATAGTGTTGGACATTACGACCGTAGTGCAAGGATACAACCGTATGTTGGAGGACATACACCCGTAGTTTGAGTACTGGAATGTACGGCTTGTCGAGCGCATAGGACAGCCGTATGTTTTATACGACCATATGCGTGCATTTTACAGCCGTAACTTGTAAAATTAAGGTTGTATGTGAGCAAAGTTTAGCTACAACATTGTCAATGTAAGGTTGCTACGGCCTATGCATGGTACTATACGGCCATATTAAAAGGAAGTACGCCATATGTTGAGCAGGGTACCACTGTGAAGCCATTAACCTTTGAGTTGAGTGGACGCCAGCTGGGCAAGATATTGTGTTATGGCCGTATGGTTTGGTTGTTACGCAGTAAGCCGTAGAGTTACGACCGTAACTCAAAGCAGTATATAAGATTACAGACGGAGTTTTTACTCATTTCTCATTCCTTCTTCAACATTCCGAGAGAGAGAGAGAGAGAGAGTATATATCATCCAAATACTTGAGTGTTCGTGGAGTTAATCTTCTAATATATTGTGGAGCTTGTGAAATAATTGGAAGCGGATTGAACCATTGGAAATCAATCTTCAAAAAATAACTGTTCTTCAACTTGAATTTTATTTTGTAATGGAATATGATGTTCTTGGTGTTAAAATCATGATATATATATATATATATATGATATGAGATGTGTATGATTATTCCTTGAGGTTGGGAATTATTATGAAAAAACACTTTGATTATTGGGATGAACATCATTAATATGAGGATTATGTTGTTCTTGAGATTATTATGATAGTAGGAACGATATTATCATGGGTTTGTTATTATAACGATTATTATTCTTGGTTTTCTTGAAGAATTTGATTGTATAGGTAATAAGGATGTTATTACCATGTTGATATAATCAATTAAATGGATTGATAGTGTTAAACTCGTAGCTTCGGGCTATGATATTTGGATAAGTGTGTTGATCGATTCTTGTTGAATTAAGGATATCTACTGTGTTGATTTTGATATGAGTATTGTAGAATTGTTGATATTGAATGAATGGTTTTTCATTTAGGGTTGATTATGTGATTGTTGAGTTAGTCCGTCCGTTCATTCTTTAGAAGACGTCTTATTCGTGTTGGGATATTGTCGTATTCGGTATTGAGGCAAGTTAATTCTTGCCTGTTTATGAGGATACTGATACTTTTGTATGTTACACACATGACATATGTTGTATGCTTTATGAATGTTGGTTCATATTGAGATGATATTGTTGATCGTTCATTTCCTAAGGAATAGTGGTTTTGGATAATTTGTGTTACCTTCTTCTCACTTCGGTCAGTTGATTTGATCTGTACACTCTGGTGAGTTATTTTGATCATTGTTGGACGTATCGGTTCTTATTGAGTTTCATTTTTTGTTAATGTGGCATTCTGGAGTTATACTGGCGTGCCAGTTAGTAATGTATGAGATTTTCAATCAGGCATATATAGTCATTTATAGTGGTTCACATTGGACTTTGTAATATGAGAGGATAACTTCTACGAGACTGATTATATACATGATCACACATGTGTTATCATGATTACGCACATGTTGGTGATTTGTGCACGGACACATTTCCATCTCGGGCATAATGTGACGTCCGTCTTGTGAGCCTTATGATTTATTGGATCATACAATATGTGATTACGTATGTTCGGCTATTTAATATGTTTTGTTGGTTCACACATCATGTGTGATTGCATATGTCCAACGATTCAATATTTGATTTTTTTGGATTCTTACATCATGTCTGATTGCGCATGTTCAACAATTTGATATTTATTATCTTGTGTGATTGGCCATGTGGTTTGGGACGAAATATGCTCTTATCTAATTTCAGGTCAAGGAAAGTCGAAGACACATGAAAAGCATAACTACTACAAATACCCATTTAACAGCGGACAATTACCAGCGGTTATGCCAAAACCGCTGTTAATTTTGTGCGGTGGCAGGTTCATAAATATTATGAAAAATTAATAGCGGTTAAAAAAAACCGCTGTTAAATTCGGACACTTAACGGCAGTTTCTTAATAACCGCTGTTAAATTTGGAAAATTTACGGCGGTTGCCTTAAAACCATCGTTGTTTTCCTATGTTAACAGCGGTTGTCTATAACCGCTGTTAATATTCTATTTAATTACTGCCCAGTCTTCTTTCTTTCTTTCTTCCTTTCTTCTTTTTTTCCTTTCTTTCCTCCTACGCTTCTGACTCCTCGACTTTTCACAGTCGACCCGCGACCTCCGGTGACCTCGCGACCACCGCAACCTCCCCGACGTTTCGCAATCGACCACGGATTATTTGGTAATTATTCCGAACTCTCTTCTTTGTTCCTATTTGGTAATTTTATCTAGTCTTTTAAGGATTGTTGTGTGCTGTTTAATATGTGTGTGTTGTGTGTATATGTGCATATATAGGTGTGGCAGTGTGTGTGCGTGCAGTGTGTGTATGTGTATTGTGTGTGAGGCTATATTGTGTTGTGTGTGTGTGTGGCAGTGTGTGTGTATTGTGTGTGGCCGTGTGTGTTGTGTGTATTGTTTGTGTGTGGACTTTTAATTATACTTGAATTGTTTTGGAGAATAATGTTAAAACCTCAATAAAACCACAATAATCACAAACGAGTTATTCAAATGCACATAACGGACAAAATATGTATGTGCGTGTGCACTATGTGTATGTGAGTGTGTAATATAGTTTTATGTGTTATTTTCTTCTTGTTTGTCGTATAATTTAATCGATTTAGTTGACTGTGTGTTGAATTATGTGTGTTGCTTTTGACAACACTATTTTGTGAAACACGAATTATTTTGGGATAGATTTGGTTAAATTCTTAAGGATCTTCTTTCTTTGGGATAGATGCTAACTTCCGTCTTAAGGATCTTCTCCCAACAGTTCGTGTAGATAGAGTTAGCAATCTTGACAAAGCCATAAGTTGACGTAGTATACAGTTAATTCTATTTTGACCACCGTCGTTCATGTTTCTATTTTAAACAACAATTATAGGACAACCATACTTTTGTCATTCTCTCTGTCAAAATAATTTTCAAAAAGTTAGTAATCATATAGAAATGAAATTCTTCCCCTTATACAAAATAATAGAAAATTGAATTTCATAGTATGTGTAACAGAAAAGAAGAAATGGATCGAAGTTGGATGAATGCAAGTCGTGCGAGTGCGGAGTATGATAATGGAATTGAGCAATTTCTTAAATTTGCTCGACAACATCGCTCGGAACCCGATGAACGATACTTTTGCGCTTGTGTGAAGTGTATGAATGGGAGACGACATGAGGCTGACACAATTCGTGAACATCTTGTTTGTGAGGGGATAAACACCAACTATACGGTGTGGATATGGCATGACGAAATAGTAGATGTTCCAACTGGAAACACTCATGTAGATATAGATGGTGATCAATTTGAAGAAATGATTCGTGATGTCGGACAAGAATCATTTCAAAGAGCTCATGTTTATGATGCGTTGAAAAGTGATTCAGAGACTCCATTGTATCTGGGGTGTGAAAATTGTTGGGATTCGGTGCCTAAAATGAAGGCCCAGTCGAAGCGGTAAAACAAAAATTAATTTGATCCGAATCCCTACGAGGATCGATTGAGCTATGTATATACGAATATATAAACGAAAAACAAGAGTTGTAAGAAACTCACTCTTGAAGTCCGTCGATTAAATGGTATCCTTCTCTTGAGCTATTCCCCAAGCTTTACTTGAATTCTCTACGATCCGAAGCACTCCAAGCATTTGAATGATCTAACGCCGAAATACCGCGCCTCTACTTGTCACGCGCCGGAAAAATGACTGGAACAACAACACTTTGCTATCCTCCAAGGATACGGATAGAGCTAGGTGATGAAGCTATTGATTATAACACTCTAAGTGTTTTAATGTTTGATCTCTCTATTTTCCTCTCAAATTTCTCTAACAAAAATGAAGAAGAAATAAATGAAGAAGATGAAGATGAGTGATGAACTCAAAGTCACTTTCTCTCTCTCTCTCTCTCTCTATATATATATATATATATATATATATCATACGTATGATTCCAAGTGAATGAGATTGAGATGAAAGTCTTCTTCTAATACTATATACACACCAACCACTTTCACAACTCATCTCACATGAGAGATGCCATTTAAGTCATTATCATTCATTAAAGAATGAAACAAGAATCAAATGGAACATGGGTGGAAATGTGGGGCGCGGCCCATGTAGAAATCGGACGAGTTCGGTTCGTTTCGGACTCCCGAAAAAGTCCAAACAGATAAACTCCAATTCCGTTTCGATGTATTTATATTGATTAATTAATCTAATTAATTAAACATATCAAATATAAAATAATATAATTAATTTATCCAAGAAATAATTATATACATGAATTAAATTAATCATCCAGTAACTTATTTAATTCATTAGTCCATAAATCAATTTATCCAATAAATCGATTTAGACATCTAATGTCCCAAATTTATACATCCAATATCTAATATACATAATGAGAGAATTAGCTCGTTTCATTTCGTCGTCAATCCTATTGCGCGACTCGGTAGGTTCGTTGCAGTCAGCAATGGCAGGAACCAAAGAGTAGTAGCACCGCTTAGCCAGCTGGTGGCCTACACTGTACCCCAACTGAGAACGAATGATTGAGATCATTCAAGAACCATTCTGTCGTGAATACCAGTATACGTATAAACTCTTCTTTCAAATGTCCCGATCAAGATATAGGGTCACGGTCAGTCAAACCCTATCTGTACTTGATGCTATGCATGCGTTAATGCAAATCGAGATCATCGAGCTCTCGTGTATCCAATACAACTAGCTCCAATGCTTTGGCCAAAGACTTATGATCTCATCTGCCAATAACCGCATAGGACATATAACCCGCTCACTTATGGGAGAAAGAATTCTATCTTGGTATTCAGTAGGACCTGCTACTTGCCCGTCAAGATGCACGTCGAGGTTGACCCCCACCTCCCGGTTTATAGGGTCGAACTACTCTAATGAAAATCTTGACATCACAAGCACATCCCTACTAAATCCTCAAGTCGAAAGTTCACGAATACCTATCAAAACCTTTCGATTCCGTCATTGATTGTCCCGGAGTGAAATCCGTGTGACGAATCGAGGGTGAGTCGGTTCGAGTATGCTAATCCAATTAGCATACCTATAACGTGTGCTCCCACTAACCATTATTGTTCGACAAGCACTCTCCATGTCAAAGAACAGGTCATACAAGTTTTCACATAAACTTAACGCCCAGTCAAGTTTCATCGACTTGCGAACGATTAAGTATTTGAGCTATAAACCATTCCAGTGGCGACCCCCTTATCCAATAAGGAGTGGAACGTTTTGCTCTCAAATACACGGACTAGTTTCTATATGTATATTTACGAGTTAGGAATGCCAGTAACTACCAGAAAATAAAGAAACATCCATTGCCTAATATTAATGATTTACATAATTACAAGTACAATGCCCTCACTCAACATCCTCTAAGTGGCATTCGAGGGCATACTCCTAACAATCTCCCACTTGCACTCAATGCCACACACTATGGTATCTAATTCCCATGTTCTCCAGATGACGCTCCAAGCTAGTCTGAGAAAGTGGCTTGGTCAGTGGATCAGCGACGTTGTCGGCTGAGTCTACTCTATGCAGCACAATGTATCCCTTGCGAACAAATTCTCTTACGAGATGATACTCCCTCTCAATATGTTTGGTGCTGTTGTGAAACCTCGGATCCTTGGCCTGCACTACAACTCCGTCGTTGTCGCAGTACAGCGGAACAGGCAGCTCAGCACATGGTATCACTTGAAGTTCTCCCAGAAACTTCTTAATCCAGAACCCTTCATTGGAAGCCTCCGAGGCTGCTTGATACTCAGCCTGACAGGTGGAATTAGCAGTCGCGTTTTTCTTGGCACTACGCCAAGAAACTGCTCCTCCATTAAGAGTAAATTTGTATCCAGAAGCAGACATCGAATCGTCCTTCAGTCCTTGGAAGTCCGAATCAATGAGTCCCACCACATCCAATTCTCCACCGCCATACATAAGAAACATATCTCTAGTCCTTCTTAAGTACTTGAGAACATTCTTTACGGCAGTCCAATGTTCCCTACCTGGGTTTGCCTGAAACCTACTCACCATGCTTACAGCATGCGCAATGTCGGGTCTCGTACACAACATAGCATACATAATGTAACACCCCGAGATATTCGGAATAATTACAGCGCCGTAAACCCTTTAAGTAAGGATTTACAAGGCTAATTAAAAAGGAAAGTAAATCTAAGACATCAACACTACGGAAATTCAAGTTTGTGAAAACGTACAACTGGTTCAACGAGTAATTAATACAACCATATCGAATTAATATCAATAAGACACGCGTGCAAGTACGTAAATCAAACCAAGAAAACAAATCACCAATAACCACAAACATCACTGAACCCCTTCGTCGTCACGTCGGTACTGTGGCTGTTTCCCTGCTCCTCGGCTACCTGAACATCAAAACAAATGTCCACCCGCGAAGGGGTTAGCAAAAATATGCTAGTACAAGTATCATATTAAACAATTCGAATATGCATCAACAATACATGACAAGATACACCACACGGACTTCCGCTACCGGAATCCGACAATGCGAATCTACAAGATTCCATTACACAGCATGGGTATTCCAATGATCCAGCGCCCTCAGCATAGATCCCAAGATGATCCCGTCGGACCAACACGAGGTGGAAATAACCCGTCCAATGATCTAGCGCCCTCAGCCTAGATCCCAAGATGATCCCGTCGGACCAACACGAGGTGGACATCCGATCCAGCGCCCTCAGCATAGATCGTACAACGTATACAAACACAACTCATGCATACACATATGCCAAATCATTATGTTCATCAACATGAACATATAAACACTATATAACGAATACCATGGCAAATCAACGGAATAAATATCATGTTCAACATCATGAATAACCATACGCATGCTCCAAAAATACCAATATTAACATATCACGATACTTGCCTCGAAGATGGCAAGAACGATATACTTCAATGATCTCAACCCACTCGAAGGTCGCCTCCTTCGATCAACGTAGCAAGCTCGAACCTTAACAAAAGGAATGATATACAAATCATCTCAAGTCGAACAATGGCCTAACAATTGACCTACGGCCGAAAAGCTCAAAATAAACAAGGTATGCGGATTGCTTAGCGCGCTCGTACTTTACGTAACGTGCGCTAATCCGACGTTAGCGTCGCTATCGTATAAGACTAGCGTCGCTAGCCACGGATCGGCTCGGCTGGTCTCATAACGTCGCTACGTGCGTTTCGTGCGTTAACCGAACCTCGATAGCGCACGTTAACTCACACATGTTAGCGTGCGCTAATCTTGCATGGCGAGAATCGCAAACCGAAACTGGGTTGAATGGTGAAGAACTCATGAATTCTACCGTGATGATACAAGTTATCCTCGGGCATATCATGCTACTAAGGTTTGTGGAAGTTTTATGATTATGAAATACAAATATACGGATAGTCATCTCAATATCATAATCCATCTACGATCTTCAAGAAATAATCTAAGTTCCGATCGTCTTACGTTCCAAAACACATGATTCCAACGTGTACAACGTATCAACCGGTAAATATCCGATTATTGATCATAACTCGATTTGAACATGCTTAGGGGTCCTTATAATAAGATGGTTCAACGGTTCATTCGATATATAGTGCCGATACGTCAAAAGTATCCTTCTAACATGTGATGACCGATTATAACGAAATACTTGCTATCCAAACATGATTCAAACTTCCTTAGGAACATTACTAATCCTTGGTGAAGAATCACCTATCTCAAATTAGCGAAGAACACGGAGGAAAATGAAGCAATCCAACACCGAAGGCTTGAACACCAATCTCCAATGATATACGATCTTCAATCTCGAACTAGGAGGTTGATTCGAAGTGTTTAGGACTAAGGGAGTTATGTTCTAGGTGTAAGAGTTCGGGCTATGGGAGGAGAAAGAACTGAAATCACGAATAGGATGCTGTCCTATTTATAATAAATGGCTATTAGCGCGCACTAGACCCTGTTCGTAGCGTGCGCTAACGGCTCACAGTCTAAACTGTACTCGGCACTTAGCGTGCGCTACGCATATACCTGTAGCGTGCGCTAAGGCGTTGACTCGGCCTTTTCCCGAAAGCCGTCCAGGTACATCCGACACGATCCGACAGGGGCCCCCGGCCAGATCTCACCTACCGCATGTCTCAATCAATCTGACCACGCATAGCGTGCGCTAATGATCCCCTGTAGCGTGCGCTATGAATCCCTGTTAGCGTACGCTACACGCAGCCTGTAGCGTGCGCTACATGCACAGAATTTCAACCTTTAAATCACATATACGAAATTATACGCTCGACAACAATGGATTATGAAATACGGAGAATAGTACTCAGACAAAAGTACAATCATTACAATATCACAAGTTCCAATTACATAACAGAAATCTCGGGTATTACATCCTTCCTCCCTAAAAAGAAGTTTCGTCCCGAAACTTAGGATGAAAACAACTCCGGATATTTAGCCTTCATACCGTCCTCCGTTTCCCAAGTGGCCTCTTCGACTCCATGTCGTGACCATTATACTTTAACCAAGTGTATTGGTTTATTCCTCAATTGTTTGATCCGGCTCTCAAGTATCTTGATTGGTCTCTCTTCGAAGGTGCCATCATTAGCTATCTCGATCTCGTCGAAATCAATGACGTGACTGGGGTCCGGTACATACTTCCGCAGTTGGGATACGTGAAACATATTGTGAACATGACTCAGCGATGGCGGTAAGGCCAACCGGTATGCTAAATCCCCAACTCTCTCGAGGATCTCGAATGGTCCGATATATCTCGGACTAAGCTTGCCTCTTCTCCCAAAACGGAAAATCCCTCGTGTAGGAGACACCTTCAATAGTACGTGGTCCCCAGCGTCGAACTCTAGAGGACGACGACGTACATCGGCATAAGACTTCATCGACTGGGCGATCAGCAGTCTCTCTCGAATCAAAGCTATCTTCTCTTGAGTTTGAATAATTAATTGCAGTTCCGTCCCGATCAAATCAAGAATCATCCCAACATAGGGGTGATCGGCATCTTCTCCGCACAAAGCTTCAAATGGTGCCATCTTAATAGAAGCATGCCAAGCTGTTATTATAGGTGAACTCGATCAAGGGCAAGTGAACTTCCCAATCGATCGACCAATCTAATGCACAAGCTCTAAGCATGTCCTCTCTTTATCTGAATAGTCCTTTGGATGGACCGTCCGTTTGGGGATGATAAGGCATGCTAAAGTTGAGCTCGATCCCCAAAGCCTGTGAATGCTTTCCAAATGCGACACGAAAGCGGCCATCTCGATCCGAAATAATGGTCTTCGGCGTCCCATGCAATCGACTATCTCTGCAATAAATACTCGCGCCAATCTCTCGGGTCCCCATGTATCTTTGATCCCTAGGAAATGAGCCGACTTGGTTAGTCGATCAACTATAACCCAAATCATGTTCATTCCGTTCTAGTCCTTGGCATCTTGGTGATGAAATCCATCGAAATGTCCTCCCACTTCCATTCGAGGATCGGAAGCGGCCTTAACATTCCGGGCGGTCGATGTTCAATCTTAACTTGACAAGTCAAGCACTTGAAACGTACTCTGCTCGTCCTTCTTCATATTCCCCACCGAAATTTTGTTTTAGATCCTTATACATTTCTGTGCCGGGTGAATAGAATAGGGCGCGCTATGAGCTTCTCTCGAGAATAGTCCGTCTCAAATCATCATCCTCGGGAACGCAAAGTCGACTCAAATCTCGAACTCCATCATCTTGTATCACGAATCTGGGGCTTTTCCTTTCTTTACTTCATCACATAATCGAAGGATCGGAGAATCGTCCAAGCTTAGACTTGATCCCTCGACTAGTAATGAAGTCGGTTCCATCACATAAAGTTGTCCTTGGATTCTGGTGCCCATACTTCAATCCTCGCGGATCAGTTCTCGTTGAATACTGGTTTGGGATGTAAGTGCTTCCAACACTCGAAGAGAAACGGGTTTTCGGCTCAAAGCATCGGCTACTACATTTGCTTTCCCCGGATGATAGAGAATCTCCAAGTCGTAATCCTTGATCAATTCCAGCCACCTTCTCTGCCTAATGTTTAATTCTTTCTGACTGAAAATGTATTTGAGGCTCTTATGATCTGTAAAGATCTGACAATGAGTGCCGTACAAATAATGTCGCCAGATTTTCAAGGCAAAGACCACAGCTGCTAGCTCCAGATCATGAGTCGGATAATTAACTTCGTACGGTTTCAATTGCCGAGAAGCATAAGCAATCACTTTATCCTTCTGCATCAACACACAACCCAAACCCTGATTTGAAGCATCGCTGTATACCATGAATCCATCAGTTCCCTCTGGCAGTGCTAATATAGGTGCTGTCGTCAGTCTCCTCTTAAGTTCGTCAAAACCAGCCTGACATTTCTCATTCCACGTGAACTTTTGAGTTTTCTGTAACAGCTGAGTGAGCGGACGAGCAATTTTGGAAAATCCCTCTACAAAGCGGCGATAATATCCAGCAAGTCCTAAGAAGCTTCGGACTTCTTTCACGTTTTTAGGGGCTTCCCACTCCAAGATTGCTTCGACTTTCTTCGGGTCCACCTGTACTCCGTCGGATGATATCACATGCCCAAGGAAGGTTACTTCCTTAAGCCAAAATTCGCATTTAGAAAGCTTAGCATACAGCTGTTCCTTTCTCAAGATGCTCAAAACCACACGTAAATGTTCAGCATGTTCCTCTGCGTCCCTCGAATATATCAAGATGTCGTCAATGAAAACGACCACAAATTTATCCAAGTACTCCAAGAATACCCGATTCATCAATTGCATGAATACCGCAGGAGCATTGGTAAGTCCAAATGGCATCACTACAAATTCATAATGCCCGTACCGGGATCTGAAAGCAGATTTCGGTATATCCGATTCCTTAATTCTCAACTGATGGTATCCTGATCGCAAGTCAATCTTCGAGAATACCCTTGCCCCTTGCAGTTGATCAAACAAGTCGTCGATCCGAGGTATAGGATACTTATTCTTGATCGTCATCTTGTTAAGCTCCCTGTAATCAATACACAGTCGGAGGGATCCGTCTTTCTTCCGGACAAAGAGAACGGGCGCTCCCCAAGGAGAAACGCTAGGTTGAATATAGCCCTTACCTTAACAATTCCTCCGATTTGCTTCTTGAGTTCATACATCTCGGTTGGCGCCATGCGGTATGGTGTCCTGAAATAGGGCCGCTCCGGGCTCTAATTCGATGGTGAATTCCACTTCTCTTTGCGGAGGTAACCACAGTAGTTCGTCAGAAATACATCGAGAACTCATTCACAATCGAAATAGACGAGAGCTCTACTCCTTCCTCTTTCCTCATAGCATAACACCAAAGTCCATGACATCCTGTTTGACAATTTTACGGCTTTCATTGCTTTGATTAATTTTCCCGAACTTCCCGGTCTCCATCCTCGGAATAAGTGTTCAGACCCGTCATCAGCAATGATAGAAATGACTCTCTCTCGGTAATTCAGGATAGCTCCATAACGGTTGAGCCAATCGTCTCCGAGAATTAAATCGTCACCGTAGATGTCAACAACAATGAGATTCGACGACCAATCTCTCCCTCCTATAGATACTGGAAAATCTCTAGCCTCTAGGGTTCCCACAATTTTCTCTCCACTCGGCAATCCCACAACATACGGTTCACAATCAATTAAGCACGAGATTTTTAAACGATTTACACAGTTCAATGATACAAAAGAATGTGTAGCTCCGGAATCAAATAAAACACTAACTGGTTGCAAAAGGATCTGAATCGTACCTGATGCAACAGCAGTGTTACATTCGTCGATCTCCTCATTTAAATGCAGCGCGGAGGAACGGACCCAGCACTGGATGTCTCTCTCTTCCCAACGTTTTGCTGCTGAAATCCACTCTGTTGTGTCTGGTTCACACTTATCTCCTTAGGAACTGGTGCTGGAGTGCTGGTACCGAAAGATCTATTAGCGGCTCCACAGAAGGCCGCACGGTGCCCTTCTTGCCCACAATCGTAACAAGTCACAGAAGATGCGGGGCAATCACGTCGAATATGCCCTGCTCGACCACAATTGTAGCATTTCCTTGATGCGTCCGAAACTGCTGATGTTGTCCGGAACTTCTTTCCGCCTTTAGAAGGAAGTGGAGGTTTCCTAGCCGAATAAAAGGAAGACTGGCCCTTGCGGGCCCCACCAGTCTTGTTTTCTGCAAAGCCGGTCACCTTCGCTTCTTTGCCTCTACCGATTTCTCCACCGCCGCCTCTTTCATGTCGTAGGCCGGCGCTTTGTCTTGATACTGTCAACGTAGTACACTCGAATCGGACATGTCTGCTGAACCTCCGCTTCATCGCATATCAAAATGAAAAATCTTTTACGCCTCCGTTCGACCAAGTGTCGCACACAAGTCGGTGATGATTGAAAGTTTTAATTACATCCATCACAGATGCCTCCGAACTCTGTGGTGAGAAAAACTCTCGGATCTTTGCCTCTCTAAGCTGGACGAGGACAATACGTGCTTCCATCATTTGTTTGAATTCCGTCAATCCGCATTATGATTCTCGGGTCGAATAGCTTCCCACCAATCAAAGGCCTCCCGATCGGAAAATCTTGGGCAATGGGAACCTTCCGGTCCTCGGGACGGTTAAGACCCGCGAATATCTTCTCCAACTCCTTGAGCCGGTGATCCCAAGTAAGTGCCTCACAGATCCGTCAAATTTTGGCGGGTGCAATTTAACCACTTGACAAGCCATCTGTCTCCCGGTTATCCTCGTGGTGCCGCGCCCCATCGCCGTTTGCATGCGATCAACGACTGAGCGAATCCGGTTTATCTCTGCGCCACCACCTGTTGAAGCACTCCCGGCATGTTAGGATTTGCGTCATCATTCGCCGATCCTTGCCGCCCTCCGAATGGGAATCGGTTCGACTAGCCGATATTTCGGGGTAGTTGCGGAATCCTCATGTCTCATGTTACCACGTCGCGTCCACGACCGCGTCGCGTCCACGTCCTCCTCTCAACATACCGTAAACGCAATTTTTCAATATCCGTAACAAAATTTTTGAAATAAAGTCCGTCAATACTCACAAGACAGTAATTAAGTAAAACGGTAGTATAAGAGATTAAGAGACTTACAACCACGGTCCACATGACGACTTGGTGAGCGGTGATGTTACAAGCGACCCGTAAATCAAATAACGTAAATGAGACCCAAATAAAACCCAAGCGCCAAGATATCCATGAATCTTAGCTCCGATACCATAATCAGTAACACCCGAGATATTCGAATAATTACTGTCCGTAAACCCTTTAAGTAAGGATTTACAAGGCTAATTAAAAAGGAAAGTAAATCTAAGACATCAACACTACGGAAATTCAAGTTTGTGAAAACGTACAACTGGTTCAACGAGTAATTAATACAACCATATCGAATTAATATCAATAAGACACGCGTACGAGAGTACAGAAATCAAACCAAGAAAACAAATCACCAATAACCACAAACATCACTGAACCCCTTCGTCATCACGTCGGTACTGTGGCTGTTTCCCTGCTCCTCGGCTACCTGAACATCAAAACAAATGTCCACCCCCGAAGGGGTTAGCAAAACGATGCTAGTACAAGTATCATATTAAACAATTCGAATATGCATCAACAATACATGACAAGATACACCACACGGACTTCCGCTACCGGAATCCGACAATGCGAATCTACAAGATTCCATTACACAGCATGGGTATTCCAATGATCCAGCGCCCTCGGATAGATCCCAAGATGATCCGTCGGACCAACACGAGGTGGAAATAACCCGTCCAATGATCCAGCGCCTCGGCTAGATCCCAAGATGATCCCGTCGGACCAACACGAGGTGGACATCCGATCCAGCGCCCTCAGCATAGATCGTACAACGTATACAAACACAACTCATGCATACACATATGCCAAATCATTATGTTCATCAACATGAACATATAAACACTATATAACGAATACTATGGCAAATCAACGGAATAAATATCATGTTCAACATCATGAATAACCATACGCATGCTCCAAAAATACCAATATTAACATATCACGATACTTGCCTCGAAGATGGCAAGAACGATATACTTCAATGATCTCAACCCACTCGAAGGTCGCCTCCTTCGATCAACGTAGCAAGCTCGAACCTTAACAAAAGGAATGATATACAAATCATCTCAAGTCGAACAATGGCCTAACAATTCGGCCTACGGCCGAAAAGCTCAAAATAAACAAGGCTGCGGATTGCTTAGCGCGCTCGTACTTTACGTAACGTGCGCTAATCGGCTGTTAGCGTCGCTATCGTATAAGACTAGCGTGCGCTAGCCACGGATCGCGATCGACTGGTGGTCTCATAACGTACGCTACGTGCGTTTCGTGCGTTAACCGAACCTCGATAGCGCACGTTAACTCACACATGTTAGCGTGCGCTAATCTTGCATGGCGTAATCACGCAAACCGAAACTGGGTTGAATGGTGAAGAACTCATGAATTCTACCGTGATGATACAAGTTATCCTCGGGCATATCATGCTACTAAGGTTTGTGGAAGTTTTATGATTATGAAATACAAATATACGGATAGTCATCTCAATATCATAATCCATCTACGATCTTCAAGAAATAATCTAAGTTCCGATCGTCTTACGTTCCAAAACACATGATTCCAACGTGTACAACGTATCAACTGGGTAAATATACGATTATTGATCATAACTCGATTTGAACATGCTTAGGGGTCCTTATAATAAGATGGTTCAACGGTTCATTCGATATATAGTGCCGATACGTCAAAAGTATCCTTCTAACATGTGATGACCGATTATAACGAAATACTTGCTATCCAAACATGATTCAAACTTCCTTAGGAACATTACTAATCCTTGGTGAAGAATCACCTACCTCAATTTAGCGAAGAACACGGAGGAAAATGAAGCAATCCAACACCGAAGGCTTGAACACCAATCTCCAATGATATACGATCTTCAATCTCGAACTAGGAGGTTGATTCGAAGTGTTTAGGACTAAGGGAGTTATGTTCTAGGTGTAAGAGTTCGGGCTATGGGAGGAGAAAGAAGCGAAATCACGAATAGGATCTTTGTCTATTTATAATAAATGGCTATTAGCGCGCGCTAGACCACTGTTCGTAGCGTGCGCTAACGGCTCACGATCTAAAGCGCACTCGGCACTTAGCGTGCGCTACGCATATACATGGCGTGCGCTAAGGCGTTGACTTCGGCCTTTTCCCAAAGCCATCCAGTACATCCGACACGATCCGGCGAGGGTCCCGGCCAGATCTCACCTACCGCACGTCTCAATCAATCTGACCACGCATAGCGTGCGTTAATGATCCCCTGTAGCGTGCGCTATGAATCCCTGTTAGCGTACGCTACACGCAGCCTGTAGCGTGCGCTACATGCACAGAATTTCAACCTTTAAATCACATATACGAAATTATACGCTCGACAATAATGGATTATGAAATACGGAGAATAGTACTCAGACAAAAGTACAATCATTACAATATCACAAGTTCCAATTACATAACAGAAATCTCGGGTATTACACATAAGGCTACCCACGACCGAAGCATATGGTATATTACTCATTTCCTTTCGTTGTTCCACACTTTAAGGACACATCTTCAATGAGAGTTTTATTCCATGTCGCATCGGTAGGAACCCTATTTTAGAATCATCCATCTTAAATCGCTTTAAGATTTTATCTATATAGAGGGCTTGGAAAAGACCTATTGTTCTCTTCGCTCTATCCCGATAGAGCCGAATACCACGAATATAGGTAGCTTCTCCCAAGTATTACATGGAGAAATTACTCGAAACCAAGCTTTCACAGAACTGAGCATTCCCACATCATTTCCTCTTAGTAGAATGTCATCCACATATAGTACTAAGAATGCGATCTTGCTCCCACTAACCCTCTTGTATACACAAGGTTCCTCCTCGTTTTGCACGAAGTCAAACTCTTTGACCGCCTCGTCAAAATGAAGGTTCCAACTACGCGACGCTTGCTTCAGTCCATAAATGGAATGCTGAAGCTTGCACACTTTCTGAATATCGACTTCGAACATAAAGCCTTTAGGCTGCTTTATATAGATTTCCTCCTCGAGGAATCCATTAAGGAAAGTCGTCTTTACGTCTATTTGCCATATCTCATAATCGTGGTAGGCCACTATAGCAAGCATCATGCGAATAGACTTAATCATAGCTACGGGCAAGAAGGTATCGTGGTAGTCGATCCCTTCTTTCTGGGTATAACCCTTTGCCACAAGCCTGGCCTTATAGGCATCAACCTTGCCATCACCATCAGTCTTTCTCTTGTAGATCCACTTGTTCCCAATAGGCACTATGCACTTGGGGCGGTCTACTAGAGTCCAGACCTGATTGACATGCATCGAGTCTATCTCAGCTTCCATAGCTTCATGCCATTTCACAGAGTCTACATCCACCATCGCTTGGTCATAGGTCGTTGGGTCGGTCTCCTGGATATCACTTGGAACCTCATGGAGACCTAGTTCCTCCAAGTGCACATGCCCATACCTCTCAGGTAAATGAGACACCCTACTAGACCTACGAGGTGGTTGTACTTGTGTTTCAGAAGGTTCAGTTCCAATTTCTTGCACAGGTGTCTCCCGAGGAGTTTCATTGTATTCTTCTAAAGAAATACTTCTACCTGCTCCGCCTTACTGAATGAACTCATCTTCCAGGAAGTGTACTTGTAAAGCAACAACGATCTTTCGATCTTCAGGCATGTAGAATAGATATCCCATCGTCCCAGACGGGAATCCAATGAAACGTCCCTTCGCGGACCTAGCTTCCAACTTCTCCACCTTAGTCTTCTTGACATAGGCGGGACATCCCCAAATCCTAATATGATTAAGACTTGGTTTCCTGCCCTCCCACATCTCATGTGGAGTTTTAGGAATGGATTTGGAAGGACATCTGTTCAAGATGTAAGCGGTAGTCAGGAGTGCATACCCCCACAGGTAAATCGGTAAGTCAGTATAGCCCAGCATGGAACGGACCATGTTCAACAAGGTCCGGTTCCTTCTTTCTGACACACTATTTAACTGAGGAGTAACTGGAGATGTTAGTTATGAAACTATTCCATGTTCCTTAAGAAACTTGTCAAACTCCGTACACATATACTCGCCACCTCGGTCCGACCGAAGTACTTTGATATGATTACCAGTTTGTTTCTCGACTAGGGCCTTGAATTCTTGGAATTTCTCAAAGGCCTCGGATTTATGTTTCATTAAGTATACATAACCATACCTAGTATGATCATCCGTAAACGTAATGAAATATTGATATCCGTCACGTGCTGCTTCCAAAGTACCACATACGTCGGTATGGATTAATCCTAATTTATCAGCGGCTCTTTCAAAAGTCCCTGTGAAGAGGGACTTAGTCATTTTGCCTTTAAGGTAAGATTCATAAGTAGGAAAGGGATCCGATCCCAATGGACCCATAAGTCCATCTTTTTCCATCTTGTAAACCTTGGTCTGACCAACATGACCAAGTCTAAGATGCCATTTCAAAACTTGATTGGTTTCATCCCTACCACGTTTTCTAGTCATAGTATTCACAACTACTTTGTTGCTGATATTTAGATGATACAATCCATTTAACAACGTAGCAGTACCCACTAGTTTATTTTTGAAATAAATTTTGCAGGAACCATCACCAATGAAAAATGAAAAGCCTTTTCGGTCTATGACTGGAATGGATACAATGTTTTAGTGCCCCTTGGGCAAAACAAGTACATCTTCTAAAGTCAAAACAAAGCCGGATTCTAAACCCAAAAGAAGTGATCCTATGTCAGTCGCCTCGATACTATGCCCGCTTCCGACTGTGATCATAACTTCTCCAGCTCCAAGCTTCCTACTTTGTTCCAGATCCTGATTCACGGTACAAATATGAGAACTAGCACCAGAATCCAGTATCCAGGAAGTAGAAAATACAGTAGCAGAACAATTTGTTTCCAAAACTAAAAGTTCTGTACCTGAAGTGCCATGAAGAATCGGATAGTGTCTATCCCAGTGGCTCAGCTCACCGCACTTGAGACAAGCATCCTTCTTATTCTTGTTCTTCGGAACCATCGGGGCCTTGCCCTTTCCCTTGAGGTCCTTAATTTGTGGTCCAGTTTGCTTCTTGGTCTTTTTCTTCTTATTCTTAGACCTCCGAGGTCCAGAAGAAATCACAAGAGCAGACTCCTCCATCCGCGGAGTCTTCATCTGAGACTGAGCGGTTACAAGTTTGTTCATTAGCCCAGCTAAATTACATGCAATCTCATTGCAGTTGAAGTTCATAACAAACTGTGAGAAGGAATCAGGGAGAGACTGTAGGATAAGGTCAGTTTGGAGAGAAGTATCCATTTTAAAATCAAGAGCCTCCAATCTCTCGATCATGGATATCATTTTGAGGACGTGTTCCCCAACCTTCTCACCTTCCTTCATCCTTACACCGAACAGTTGCTTGGATATCTCATATCTAGCAGTTCTGCTGTGCTCACCATAAAGCTCGGTTAAGTGAGATAGAATCTGCCTAGCAGAAGTCATTTTCTCATGAGCTCTCTGAAGCTCATTAGACATAGAATCCATCATGTATGCATGGACTTTTATGTCATCCTTAACCCACTTTTCGTGATTTTCAATATCTTCCTGATTGGCTCTGGTCCGCACAGGAGGCACCGGAATGTCTGTCTCCAAGATGTATCCCAGTGCCTCTATACTGAGGACAATCATCAGATTGCGGAGCCAGTCCACAAAGTTAGGTCCAATCAGGGTGTTCTTTTGGAGTAGAATTGCGAGTGGATTCATTGTCATATTGAGAGTTATGTCTGCATTAAGTATAATAGATTAATTAGTGACTTGTTATATTATGTTCTGAGTATAGAATTAAGATTTTTCTATTCTTGTTACCCAACTCCCACTATTTTTATCGAAATAACACACTCCCATGTGAAATCCGGAAGTATCCTCGCTCTACTTCATAGTGGTGATCGAGTTCTTTATAAATCTTAATAGAGGGCAACCGAACAGGTTTCTAGTCTATTAATTTTTCATAAAGTGGTGTCCAACACCAACCCATCTAATGGATGATTCGATCTTCTTTTTTCCCTTGTTCACTCCCCTCAACCTATATGGTTTCTATGGTTCGTGAACAAGTTAAGTTTATACCATCGACGCAAATTAGTTTCACAATTGAATCTTATCCGGCAACCTATCAGGTTTCTAGGGATAAAATTTGCTCCAACCAAAAGCATCCAATGCGCTCCCGGTAATTTATCCGTCCTCCCCGAACGACTACCCCGATAACTCGGAAGCATAGCACATCCGGTTTGGATTTCAATTTCCCGAAAACTCGATGGAGGGAAGGAAAACCTTGAAACCTTATAAACTTAATAATTTGTCGTGGGAGAATTTTCGCGATTAATGTTACACTTTGCACATTAATTCATTTAAGTGCGTTTGTAGCATTCATACAATATGAACAACCATTCACAACCTAGTTGCTACCAACATGTAGTTCATAGACCGTTCCTAGAAACAAAAACTCTGTAATATAATTACAAGTTTTCGTCTTGAATCTTCGTCTTCTCGAAATGGATCTTCCTCCGGTCTTCGTCATTACATATAAATTTTCCATGAAAATTGCATCCTAGATACAAATATTTCTAGTAAAATAAATAGGCTCAAAACGGCCTTTACAACCCAATCGAATAAAACCGAACGATTCAAAACTAAGTCCATGAACCACATAACCATTCAAAATAATGCATCAAACACATTGAAATAAATGGCATTCATAATTAATCTAACTATTGATCCAATCAATATAAATTAATCCATCCAAATGAATTAATCCAATTAATTCAAACAACCGTTAATTTTAGCTTGTTCCGGACGATAAAATATTTCATTAAATTAATTCCCCTAAGAATAAAATTACCATAATTATATCTTAGTCAAATTAAATCCAATTTAATTTGTGGGAAATTAATTACCGAACGAAATATAGAAACGTAGCCAAAAACACAAGGCCCGGACCAAGCCCGCGGCCCGGCAAGGCTGCCCGACCAATCATTCAGCCTTGACCATTGGCCCCAATTACCCGGCCCGGCCTGACCACCTTGCTGTAAGGCGATCCGTGACCCATTTGCCGTCAAACCATTTTTGGCTCGTCTTTTCGTCCCGAATCCAAAAATAATATTTTTCTATTTTTATATTACACAATTAGATCAGTTTTTCAAAAGAAAAATAGATTTATATTGTAACATAAAATCATGAAAAATTAATTTTTAGATGAACAGATGAAAATCAACGATTAATGCGATTATGATTCCAAATCATAAACCATCCAATCAAGCATTCCAAATGCTAAATATCGTATATACGATCGCAAAACCCATGCTCCGATACCACTTTTGGGATTCGGTGCATAAAACGAAGGCCCAGCGGAAGCGGTAAAACGAAAATTAATTCGATCCGAATCCTACGAGGATCGATCGAGCTATGTATATACGAATATATAAACGAAAAACAAGAGTTGTAAGAAACTCACCCTTGAAGTCCGTTGATTAAATGGTATCCTTCTCTTGAAAAATTTCACACGACTATCTACCGTGTTGAAGCTGGTTAATTTGAAGGCAATAAATGGGTGGAGTGACAAAAGTTTCACCGAATTGCTACAGTTGATGAATGAGATGCTACCAAAAGGCAATACATTGCCTAAGCGTACCTATGAGGCGAAGTAGGTTTTGTGTCCGATGGGTATGGAGTATAAAAAATACACGCTTGTCCCAATGATTGCATACTGTACAGAAAAGAGTTTGAAGAATTGCATAAGTGTCCTAGGTGTGGGGTATCACGATACAAAGTGAAGAATGATGGAGAGAACACACAACAAGGACCTCCCGCGAAGGTGTTATGGTATCTTCCGATTGTTCCAAGGTTCAAGCGATTGTTTGCTAATAGAGATGATGCAAAGAATCTCACATGGCATGCAAATGAGAGAAAATGCGACGGGGCTAATTCGTCATCCAGCTGATGCTGCACAATGGAAGAAAATAGATCATTTATTTCCAGATTTCGGGAGTGACACAAGAAGCCTTAGGCTTGGACTTTCCACAGATGGAATGAATCCGTTCGGTAACTTAAGCACCAAGCATAGCTCTTGGCCTGTTTTACTTGTGATATATAATCTACCTCATTGGTTATGTATGAAACGGAAGTACGTTATGTTCTCAATGATGATTTCAGGACCAAAACAACCAGGAAATGACATAGATGTTTATCTAAGTCCGTTGATTGATGACTTGAGAATGATGTTGGATGAAGGGATTTACGTGTTTGGTGGTTACCGCCAGCAAAGTTTCAAGTTACGTGCAATGTTATTTTGTACGATTAATGACTTTCCTGCATATGGAAACTTGAGTGGATATAGTGTGAAGGGACATCATGCATGTCCTATATGTGAAGAAAACACAAGATACATCCAGTTGAAACATGGAAATAAAACAATTTACACTCAACATCGGTGGTTTCTCAGTCGCCATCACCCGTATCGTAGATTGCGAAAAGCTTTTAATGGATTCCCAGAAAATGGACTTGCGCCGATGCCCTTAACAGGTGAGCAAGTGTACGATCGCGTGAAGAACATGAATACTATATTTTGAAAAACTAAAAAGAAGTCTGCTACGACAAACATTTAGAAGAAGAGGTCAATATTTTTTGATCTTCCTTACTGGAGACATCTAGATGTTAGACATTGCATAGATGTTATGCATGTCGAAAAAAATGTATGCGATAGTGTGATCGGCACACTTCTCAATGTTAAACACAAAACAAAGGATGGTGTCCAGGCTCGTCAAGACTTAGAGGAAATGTGTATACGTTCTCAGTTGCATCCGCAAGTAGTCGGTAAACGAACTTATCTTCCCCCGGCATGTTATACTTTATCCAAAAGAGAGAAAATCAGCTTTTATAATTGTTTACAAGGCATTAAAGTGCCACAAGGTTATTCGTCGAACATTAAGAGTCTTGTATCGATGCAAAATCTGACATTGGTCGGCTTAAAGTCTCATGACTGTCATGTCTTGATGCAACAACTTCTAGCTGGGGCTATACGTGACGTCTTGCCTAAAAAAGTGAGAAATGCCATAACTCGCTTGTGTTTTTTCTTCAATTCTATATGTAGCAAAGTGATTGATCCTTTGGTTTTGGATGAATGGAAAAACGAGACTGTTGTTATCTTGTGCCAATTGGAGATGTATTTTCCTCCTTTTTTTTTTTTTTGATATTATGGTTCATTTACTTGTCTATGTAGTTAGAGAGATGAAGAGTGTGACCACGTTTATTTGCGATGGATGTTTCCGATTGAGCGATACATGAAGATTTTTAAAGGATATAGTAAAAACCCATTTCGTCCAGAAGCATCTATTGTTGAGAGGTATATTGCAGAAGAAGCAATTGAGTTTTGCATAGATTACATGATGGGAAACTTAATGGAAAGGGTACACGAGGTGTTAAAATATTAACCAAGAATCGCGATGAGGTGCTTCAAGCACATTTGTACGTTTTGAATAACACTGATGAGGTTCTTCCATACTTGTCTGCTCACAAGAATCTTTTGAAGACAAAGAATCCCCGAATGAGCGAGAAATGCTTGTTGATTGAACATAATAAGACTTTTTGAGGTAGTTTAAGGTACAAATCTCCGAAAGTGATAGCGTATCTGAAATGTTAAAATGGCTAGCTTACGGGTCGAAGTCCGATGTTGTAACTTGGAATGGATATGATATCAATAAGTACTCATTCTATACCAAGTCACAAGATGACAAAAGTTCGGTTCAAAATAGCGGAGTTACTCTGCAAGCCGGGTCCATGCACTTTTCAAGCTCGAAAGATAAAAATCCAGTTATGGCATCGACAAGTTACTATGGAGTTATTGAAGATATATGGGAACTTGATTATGTTAAGTCTAGAGTGCCTATTTTTAAGTGTAAGTGGGTTGATAATAACACGGGTGTGGTAATCGATGAACTGGGCTTTACATTG
Source organism: Orobanche coerulescens (assembly GCA_033398695.1). Classification (NCBI taxonomy): domain Eukaryota; kingdom Viridiplantae; phylum Streptophyta; class Magnoliopsida; order Lamiales; family Orobanchaceae; genus Orobanche; species Orobanche coerulescens. The sequence goes on from CM065801.1 coordinate 15,256,192, forward strand.
GTAGATTTTCATCAGATAGCTTACACTGACGAGCCTTTTATCATGGCTTATTAAGCTAAACAGGTGTTTTATGTCAAGCATCCATGCAATGAAATATTGTCAGTGGTCATTCCGGGTAGAAGTGTGGATATTAATGAAACTGAAGAGTCAAGTTTTGACATTTGTGAGTTTATTCTTTTACCAACACCGGATGCCCACTATCGTTGAAGAAAATGTAGCATACGACATACATGCCATTCGAGATGATCATGATGAAGGCATATGGGAAAACATTGTTATCTAGAGTCAAGTTAGATAGTTGATGATGAAGGCACAGTCGATTATGTTGAATTGTAGTATTAATGTTCAATTTTGTGACATTGTTAATGATAAATTTGGTTTTATTGAATTTTAGTATTAATGTTGAACGTTCTGTTATGAAGAATCAAGTTTTTATATTTTAGTATTTAAGATTATTTCATTATTTGTTATTAAAAAAATATGTGTGTGTATGTGTATATGCAGTGTGTGTAGTGTGTATATCAATGTTTTAAAAAACGATCAGCTCGTACGAGTCGACTCGCGAGTCATACAATAAAACTTACATATTAATAAAACAATAAAAGCCTCATAAGATAACTAGTGACAATCGAGAAATGGTCCCAAAAAAATATAATAAATTGAGCCTTTTTCATTCATTTTTTCTCATATAAGCAGTGTTTTAAATATGCAAAAATATTAATAAAATAAAACTTACAAAATTGTTGTAGAAAACTGAAAATGACTCTTAAAAACAGAAATCGAACTCAGGTCCATACTATAAATTGGTGTATAGTGTGTGCGTGTGAGAGAGAGTGTGTGTGAGAGTGCAGTGTGTGTAAGAGTGCAGTGTGTGTGTGTGTGCAGTATGCGTGATTGTGTGCAGTGTGTGTGAGAGTGCAGAGTGCAGTGTGTGTGTGTGTGAGAGAGAGTGCAGAATGCAGTGTGTGTGAGAGAGAGAGTGCAGTGTGTGTGAGTGTGTGCAGTCTGTGTGTGTGCAGTGTGTGTGTGAGAGTGCAGAGTGCAATGTGTGTAGTGTGTGCAGTGTGTGTGTGTGCAGTGTGTGTGTGTGAGAGTGCAGAGTGCAGTGTGTGAGTGTGTGCAGTGTGTGTGTGTGTGTGTGTGCAGTGTGTGTGTTTTATGTGTGCAGTGTGTGCGTTTTATGTGTGCAGTGTATATTGTGGTTGGTAATTAAATTTATTTGTTAATGCAGGCACATGGCGTCTCCTTCTCGTTCCCCTCACACTCCTCCCGCTCGTTCTCCTCATTCCTCCTGGTCTCCCGATGCTCATACACGTAGTACTTCTACATCGAGAAATCCCACGCGATGTATAAGTATGTCGAAACGCCATGTTGACGGAAAAAAATTACCTCTTGATATTTATCCAGTACGGGGAAAGATCAAATACGAACACAGATTGAAGTTAAGTACGTACTTGGGAAAACTTGCCAAAGATCATGTCTCGATACTGTACAAGAGTTGGAAGCAAGTACCTGACAAGCCGGATAAAGAAATGTTGTGGCAGGATATATTGGTACATGACTCTCTTTTTGTATTAAGAATTATGTGTGTACTGTGTGTGTTTTTTTGTGCTGTGTGTGTGTGTGTGCTTGTATGATGTGTGTGTGTGGCAGTGTGTGTGTACTGTGTGTTTGTGTGTGTGTTTTTGTGCTGTGTGTGTTTGTGTTATGTGTGTGTTTTTGTGTGTGTGGCAGTGTGTGTGTTTGTTTGTGTGCTGTGTGAGTGTGTGTGTGTGTGTGTTTGTGTACTGTGTGTGTGTGTGTTTTTGTGCTGTGTGTGTGTGTTTGTATGTATGCTGTGTGTGTGTTTTTTTGTGTGTGTGGCAGTGTGTGTGTGTGTGTGTGTGTTTGTTTGTATGCTATGTGTGTGGCAGTGCGTGTGTGTTTTTGTGTTGTGTGTGTGTTTGTGTGTGTGTTTTTGTGTTGTGTGTGTGTTTGTTTGTATGTTGTGTGTGTGTTTTTTGTGTGTGTGGCAGTGTGTGTGTTTGTTTGTATGCTGTGTGTGTGTTTTTTTTGTATGTGGCAGTGTGTGTGTTTTTGTGCTGTGTGTGTGTGTGTTTGTGCACTGTGTGTGTATGTGTTTGTGCTGTGTGTTTGTTTGTTTGTTTGTTTGTATGCTGTGTGTGTTTTTTTGTGCGTGTGGCAGTGTGTGTGTTTGTTTGTATGTTGTGTGTGTTTTTTTGTGCGTGTGGCAGTGTGTGTGTGTTTGTTTGTATGCTGTGTGTGTTTTTTTGTGTGTGTGGCAGTGTGTGTGTGTGTGTTTGTGCTCTGTTTGTGTGTGTTTGTGTACTGTGTGTGTGTGTGTGTGTGTTTGTGTGATGTGTGTGTTTTTTTGTGTGTGTGGCAGTGTGTGTGTGTGTGTGTGTGTTTGTTTGTATGATGTGTGTGTGTTTTTTATGTGTGTGGCAGTGTGTGTTTTTGTGCTGTGTGTGTGTGTTTTGTATGTTGTGTGTTTTGTATACTGTGTGTTTTGTATGCTGTGTTTTTTTTTCTGTGTGTGTGTGGCAGTGTGTGTGTGTGTGTGTTTAACTCTAGTTTGTGTGTGTGGCTAACTCTAGTTTTAATTGTCAATATGTAGGCCAATTTTGATATTAGCCACATTAGCAATCTTGGTCATTTTCAAAAGACGTGTTTACAGTCAATTGGCATTAAATGGAGGCAATTTAAGTCTCATTTGACCGGTGAGTACATATATGATCCAAGCAAAGGAAAATCTCCTTGTGATAAGTATGGTATCTCCGAGGAGGACTGGAGAGACTTCAAAAAGATTCGTGGGGACTCCATTTGGGAGGTATAACCGAAAAAAATATTTTAAGTTTTAAAATAATGAACGCACAATCAAATAAAATAATTTCTAATTAATAACATAAAATCTGAAATAAAAAAATGTTTTAAGTTTTTTTTTAAAGTTCAATGCTGAAAATAATAAACGCACAATCAAATAAAATAATTTCTAATTAATAACATAAAATCTGAAATAAAAAATATTTTAAGTTTTTTTTTTAAAGTTCAATGCTGAAAATAATGAACGCACAATCAAATAAAATAATTTCTAATTAATAACATAAAATCTGTAAAAAAAAATGTTTTAATTTTTTTTTAAAGTTCAATGCTGAAAATAATGAACGCACAATCAAGTAAAATAATTTCTAATTAATAACATAAAATCTGAAATAAAAAAATATTTTAAATTTGAAAATATTTAATATATATATATTTATTACAACATTCATAAAAGGATTGTACAATAATCTGAATAATTTTACTAGAATCAAATAAAATAATTTCTAATTAAGTACCTATTTCTAATTAAGAACATAAAATATGAAAAAAATGTTTTGAATTTGAAAATATTTATAAAATTATTTATGGATTATTTGATACTTGTAACAGGAACAAAGAAGTAAGAAACAAGAATTAGCAAAAATGAACATTCCACATTATACGGCTCGAGGAGGGTACGACTTGGTGGATATACGGGAGATGGAGAGGAAGATGAAGGAGCGTCGAGAAGTATCTAAATCTGAAGAAGATATTGTTATTGATCCCCCGTCTCCACCTACGCGTCATCAAAGGTGGAAGCTTGGTCATACAAAAAGACGGGAGGGTACGTCATCCGATACTGCACGGGAGATTGTCGAGAGGATTGTAAGTTCTTTTTTAAGAATTATTTTTTCTTGTAAGAAAAATAAAAAGCTCCACTTTTTTGTTGCTAAGTGTTAGCAAACATTAAAAATTTGAGGTAAATTATTTGCTTTATTAAATATAAATAACCACTTTTCTACCCAATTATTTTTATCTACATTCTTGTATTATTTTTTTCTCCTTCATCAACTTGTATCAGTTGTTTGCATATTTCAAAATTTTGTAATATGGTGCCAAATTAAATTTTTGTAGGATGATTTTGTTAGATTGGTACCGCCACTAGAAGGGGGGGTTGAATAGTGCGGATAAGAGTATTGTACTCTTTTTGTGCGGAAGCAAAAATATCGGAGTAATAAAAGTGCGGAAAAGAAAGAACACAAGAAATTGTTCGAGAGGTTCGGCTATTAACGAAGCCTACGTCTCCTACCTATTTTTATCGACTAGGACTTTTCTTAGAACTTAGAATTGCACTTTCTAGTTTAGTGCCAACTTCTTACAACTTCTTGATTTCCGGGCTCAAGAACAACCTCACTAAAATACTCTTGTTTTTCTGGGTACAAGATAACCTTTACACAAAATAAATGCGAGTAGAAACTCGACTTTCACGATATCGCTCTTTGATACAAGAATGAAGATTGGAAATTATAGAACAAATCTTCTCGTATCACAATCAAGAATAAGTATATCTCTCAAAATGTTTGCTTGATATTGCTTGAGTATGCTAGTAGGCTTAGAATGCTTGTATATCTTCAATCTCCATGAAGTGGGCTATTTATAGCCTTCTTGAGCTCATATTCCCATTGGAACAGTTTAACTGATTACGTACGTTACGTGCTGATGGTTACGTACGTTATGAACGTTACGTACGTTATATGCTACGAATAGCGGCCGCAACGAACAGTGAAGAACTGGTCCAGTGAGATATGATACGTTACGTACGTTATGAACTGCATGGTTACATATGTAATATTCCGGTCAGAGATCCGTTGAGTGTGACGACTTGTTGCACGGCTAGTGACTTTTCCAACGGTCAGAATAATTCAAGCATTACGTACGTTAGATAAATCTGGTTACGTACGTTACCTGTACAGAAAAACTTACGAAAACAATGAGTGTTACGTACGTTATGATAGACGAGTTACGTACGTTAAGCATCTTGAAAATCTTGGAACAGCGTGAATGTTACGTACGTTAAGATGATTTGCGTTACGTACGTTAACTGAAGGAAAAATATGTTTTAAGTAAATTTTGGTTTTAATAACACATCATCAAAATGATCTAAAATATATTGTTCCAACAATCTCCCCCTTTTTGATGATGACAAAATTTAAGTATGTATTCGTTTTTAAAAACATGATTTTAAGGAAGATTTAAAAATAAGGCTCCCCCTGAAAACGAGCACGGGTTATTTCAAAAGATGATTTCAAAAACGAATACATATTTTTTTCTCCCCCTTTTTGTCATTAACAAAAAGTTGAGAGATCCTGCAAGAGAAATCAATGATACGCATTATAATCAATAAAATCCAAAGCAACGAATAACCAAACCAATGCGTAGAAACAAAAAATAGTTAATACAAACGAAACATATTCAAAATAAAACATCAATAGAGTTTATGCATGGAAATGAAATGTTTGGTCTAAATAGAAAAAGGGAAACATCATCATAAGAAGGATAGCCCGACTAGTCAAGGTCCGCATCCGGAGGTGTCGGCGATATCCTAAAATGCATGCAGATGCTTTTGACCATGATTTTGATTTCGCTCATATCTTTCTCGAGCCTATCCATCCGAGAAGCCATCTGAGATGAAGAGGATTCCGGACGAGGTCGGGAGGAACCAAGCTGAGATGAAGGACGAGGTCTAGTATGCTCGATCCCCCTAGATGTGATCCTCTCCTCCGGTCTCGGAAGAGCACCCCCTTCTACAAGCCGATCATCATCCTTGATATACGCAAAGTATACCCATCCACGATTTCTTGTGCGTAGATACCTCATCGTCCGTAAAGTCCCCTCGGTGACGAGGCTCCCCCTAGGAATCGGAACCCCATGAACCCCAGATAAATCAACTCCTGCTTTCTCAAATATTTCTGTTAAGATTGACCCAAACGACATTCCCGATTTTCTCTGACGATCAACTTTCGCGTAGCTCTTTTTGTGGAAAATTTGACCTTTTTCCACGAACCATTTTAGCACAATAGACGCGAAGTTGACTTGATGATCCTTCCACACATGATAAATGATCTCCATATCGATATTCACAAGACGAAGCTGAGCATTAACTTTAGGCATAAGACAACGAGTGATAGCATCGTGAAGCAAGCGAATGTTTATCCCAAAGTCATTGTTTTCAAAACGCTCGGAATGAACATCTAGAACGGCTTTGTCCGACAAAAAATCACGGACCTTGGACTCATGAACACCATAGCTTTCATCGTCAGAGAAGTTGTCAATGACTTCATCTGGAGCAGCAAACTCTTCTTTACAACGAAAACCCTCATTGGGGAGACCAAAGAGTTCCGAAAATTTTGCGGCATCAAAGGATATAGATTTACCACGCACAAGAGAGTTAACCACAGCAAGTCCATCGGTATCATACGTGACAAAAAAATTTGCATAAAACTCTTTTACACAGTCCACATATATTGGTCGAGCAAGGATAACAAAACGATTTATCCCAAGCATATCGAAGAATTCTTCGATAGCAACACCAGCAGAGTTCAGAGATTCGAAATCAAAATGGTGACTCGGAGTTACCTCTTCGTCGATAAGGATTTCGTTGAAGATTTTCATAGCCTGAGCATTCCGAAAGGTTGGTTCACCAGAAGCCGTGGAAGATGATCGGGAGGTTTCTCCTCTTCTCTTCTTTCCAGTTCTGGAAGCCATCTTGAGTGAAATGGTCGGAAAAGTGATGATTGATGGATGAGAATGATGTTTCGGTCAATTTTGTGGAGATTTCTTTCGCCGTCGATGCTAGGGATTTGAGATGAAATGAAACAGACGGTCGAAAAGGGTTTATATATGTTAGGGTCAAAGGCGGATTACGTACGTTATATCCCTTCTGTAACGTACGTAGCGTGAAAACCTGAACTCTCTGGACTGAATCCTGCGATTTGTTACGTACGTAACGTAACATCATGTAACGTACGTAAGGTCCTATTACGTACGTAATGGACCGCCCCTATTGTACGTAAGCAGGACCAAATGAATAGTCTTTTCCCTTTCGATGATGTCCCGATTTAAATGACCATTTAATGTGACTATGATGAGTATGCAATATTTAAAAGTGATCAACATGTCCCATTCCTAAATTTATGCGAATAAAGTTGAAAGCCTCTTCGGGTAATGGTTTTGTAAAAATATCCGCCAATTGTTCATTAGTACCAACAAATTAGAGACGAACATTCCCGTTTTGGACATGCTCACGAATAAAATGGCAACGAATTTCTATGTGTTTTGTCCTACTATGCAAAATGGGGTTTTTACTTAAATTAATGGCACTCGTATTGTCACAAAAGATAGGAGTATTTTTAAGTTCGATGCCATAATCAAGTAATTGATTTTTGATCCAAAGGACTTGTGCACATGCACTTCCCGCAACCACATATTCTGCTTCAGCTGTGGAAGTAGCGACACTAGTCCGTTTCTTACTCCCCAATGAAATTAAACACGAACTCATAAAATGACAAGTTCCGGTGGTGCTTTTTCTATCAATTTTACATCCACCGAAATCGGCATCACTATATGCCAAAAGTTGAAAATCAATGCTAGAAGGATACCATAGACCTAAACCAGCAGTATATTTTAAATATCGAAAAATCCTTTTGCATGCAATGAGATGAGATTCTTTAGGATTTGCTTGAAAACGAGCACATAGACAAGTAGCAAACATTATATCAGGTCTAGATGCAGTTAAGTAAAGTAAAGATCCGATCATACCTCGATACTGTTTTTGGTCAACAGATTTACCTTTTTCATCTTTATCGAGTTTAAGAGTGGAAGACATAGGAGTGGATATTTCTTTGCAATCTTCCATCTTAAATTTCTTTAGAAGCTCATTGACGTACTTGGATTGATGAATGAAAATTCCGTCATTGAGTTGCCTAATTTGGAGTCCGAGAAAGTTTTCCAACTCTCCCATCATACTCATTTCAAACTCTCCCTTCATAAGATTTGAAAATTCTTTGGACAGAGATTCGTTAGTTGCACCAAAAACAATATCGTCTACATAAATTTGACAAATTAGCATATCATCACCTAAAATCTTAATGAATAAGGTATTATCAACATTACCTCTTTTATAACCATTTGAGATAAGAAAAGAGCTTAGACGATCATACCATGCTCTCGGAGCTTGTTTTAATCCATAGAGAGCTTTATGGAGCTTGTACACATGATTTGGATGATCATAATCTTCAAAACCCGGTGATTGCTTGACATACACTTCTTCCTGGATGATTCCATTTAGGAATGCACTTTTTACATCCGTTTGATGGAGTTTGATCTTCTTGTATGTGGCAAAAGCACAGAGAAGACGAATAGCTTCAAGACGAGCAACAGGAGCGAACGTCGCTTCATAATCCAAGCCTTCTTCTTGATTATAACCTTGGGCGACCAACCTCGATTTATTTTTAATTGGGAGACCATAATCATCGGTTTTGATTTTATGAACCCATTTGGTTCCAATGATTTATTTGTCTACCGGTGCCGGAACTAATTCCCAAACATTATTTCTTTCGAATTGGTTTAGCTCTTCTTGCATAGCAATAGCCCAATTCTCATCATTTATGGCCTCATAGATATTCTTTGGTTCTGTAAGAGAAATAAATGCAATATTGTTAATACAATCATTTATATTCCTCCTAGTTCGTACACCTTCATCGATTTTTCCGAGAATTTGTTCCATCGGATGGTCTTTCACATTTGCCCAATCTTTAGGAAGGTTGTAAGTATTTTCCTCCTGCTTGTCCGAGCTTACGTCGAGCTTCTCCAACTCCTTTGATACATTGGATACTTCGTTAGCTGGAACCATACCTACATCATCATCAAAAACTACCTTTCTCGGGGGTAAAACTGTATCATCGAATTTTACATGAATAGACTCTTCTACCGAGCCTCTTCTACAATTAAATACACGATACGCTTTACTATTAGTAGAATAACCAAGAAATATTCCAATATCTGATTTAGAATCGAATTTACCCAAATTATCTTTACCATTATTATGAATAAACACTTTACAACCAAATGGATGAAAATAAGATAAATTGGGCTTTTTACCTTTAAAAATCTCATAGGGAGTCATCATTTTGTTTCTCCTGAGATGGACACGATTTATAACATAACAAGTGGTGTTAACGGCTTCGGCCCAAAAATATTTAGGAAGACCATACTCATTGAGCATTGTCCGGCTCATTTCTTCTAGAGAGCGATTCTTCCTCGACAACTCCATTTTGTTGAGGTGTACGAGGTGCCGAAAAGTTGTGCCCAATACCATATTTATCGCACCAATCTTCAAAGAGATTAGAATCAAATTCTCCACCATGATCGGTTCGTATGGCGATAAATGGTAATTCTTTTTCCTTCTGGGTAACCTTACACCACTTAAAAAACTCGTTAAAAGCATCATCTTTATTAGCTAAGAATTTTACCCAAGTAAATCTTGAAAAATCATCGACAAGAACTAAAGTGTAAAGTTTACCTGTTAGACTGGCATGTCGAGACGGACTAATTAAATCCATATGAATTAATTCAAGAATGCGACTAGTGGAAATTTCTATTTTTGGTTTAAACGAGCCTCTTGCATGTTTACCTTTAATACAGGCCTCACAAATGTGGTCTTTTCCAAAATTTAATTTTGGTAGACCACGAATAATATCATTTTTCGCCAATTTTGAAAGAAGTGGTAAAGAGGCATGTCCCAATTTTCGGTGCCAAATAACGCGTTTTCATCGTATGAAAGTAGACATTTTTCGTTGAAAGAAGATTCATCTTGGAGATCAATAATGTAAATATTTCCATAACGCAATCCAATAAAAACGATTTGGTCTTTTCTCATTGTCGTGCAATGCGTAATTTCAAAAATTAATTTAAGACCGGTGTCACACAGTTGGGAAACACTTAGGAGATTATGGCAAAGTCCATCAACAAATAGAATATTTTCAATAGTAGGTAAATGGTTCTTACCAATTTTACCTGTCCCTTTTATTTGGCCCTTTTTATTATCGCCAAAGGTAACACAGCCACGATCTTCCTTTTTCAGCTCCGTGAAGAGATGTTCATTTCCACTCATGTGATTTGAACATCCACTATCAACATACCATTTATTTGATAATGTTGTCTTCCTTGCTTGTACCTACAAAAAGAATTTTCTTCCATTTTATAGGTACCCAGGCTAATTTGGGTCCTGAGGAGTTAGATACAAAAACTTGATTTTTAACAACGGTCCTTTTTGTTACCCAAATTTGCTTAACCCTTATAGTACGTCTAGAGTTTCGACAGTAAGTTTCGGTATGTCCAGGTTTTAAACATTTTGGACATGATGGAATTCCCGTTTTTAAAGTGTCCGAATCTTTTGTGGTAATTTCTAAGAACTTTTTCATTGGAAATGAATTATACCCAAGTCCTTGTTTTGAAAGAGAAAATTTTTGACCAAATAATAGTTGCTCAAATTTGTCGTTACCACATGAGAATTTTCTAACATAGAGTTTTAACTCTTTCTGAGTTTTGTGCAGTTCATCTCTCAGAATTTTCTCGGTTTCCAAACAATTCGTATGATCAATCGAAACTTCCTTGTTTTTCGATAATTTAGCATTTTCATTTTCAAGGAGTTTTATTTCTTTTTCAATTCTTTATTACTATTGCAGGCCTTTTCGTATTCATTATTTAGGGATTCAAAAGCATCAAGTAGTTCTTCATGAGAATCACTAACCTCGACTTCATCGTCACTGTCGTCGGATGCGCGGGCCATTAAAGCAAAGATTGGTTTGGACTTGTGGTTCATCATCCTCGTCATCATCGCTCCATGTGGCGACATAAACTTCCTTCTTTTTGAACTTTTCGTGAGGTGGTTTTGATGAACTTATGGGAGCAGCGGCGCGACAATCTTTAATAAAATGGCCTGGAACGCCGCACCTTCGACAAGTGTTGTCGAACTTTTTGTTTTGAGGGAAGTGAGTCTTTTTGGATTCATCCCTTGATTCTTGCTTGATGTCTCTCCGGCGCCTTTGTAGAAGATTTTTTAATTTCTTTATGTTTTTGGCATAAAAGGCGGTTTCTTCGTCCTCTTCTTCGATAGGTTCATCCTCTAGATCGCTTTCTTCTTTGGATTTAAATGAGATTGTCCTTTCTCTCTCTTTGGGTTTTGGTTTCGAACTTCGAGATTTAATGACAATCTCATAATTAATGAGAGATCCGATGAGAGAGCTGAATTCTATGGTGTTGAGGTCTTTCGACTCCATGATAGCCGTAACAGTAGCGTCCCATTCTCTCGGTAGAGACCGAAGGATTTTCTTGGCTTTATCACTACTTGATATCGGTTTCCCGAATGAAGCTAGCCCATTTGTGATTGCCGAGAAATGGTTAAGCATAGTGGTAATGCTTTCTTCTTCTTTCATAGTGAAGAGTTCATAATCGTGAAGAAGCATATTGATTTTGGTTTCCTTAACTTGACTCGTACCTTCATGGGTGATCTCTAAGATTTTCCAGATTTCTTTTGCCGTCTCGCAGGAAGAAATTCTATTGTGATCTTCTGGATTGAGAGCACAGTAAAGCAATTGAGTGGCTTTACTATTGAAGTGATCGTTCTTCCAGTCGGCATCGTCGTACTCTTCAAAACTTTTGAGAGAGCCATCCGTCTTCTTAGGGATGGTAGGTCCAAGGGCAATGACCTTCCATATTTCAATATCGTGAGCTCGGATGAAGATGGACATCTTCTTCTTCCATGTCATAAAGTTCGAACCATCGAAGAAGGGTGGGCGATTGAGAGCGTTGCCTTCAACGGAGGAGTGGATAAAGGCCATTTCTGGATCTTTTCTCTAGAGGGTGTTAATCCGGTGATAAAGAGACCTCTCCGATACCAATTGTTAGATTGGTAACGCCACTAAAAGGGGGGGTTGAATAGTGCGGATAAGAGTATTGTACTCTTTTTGTGCGGAAGCAAAAATATCGGAGTAATAAAAGTGCAAAAAAGAAAGAACACAAGAAATTGTTCGAGAGGTTCGGCTATTAACGAAGCCTACGTCCCCTACCTAGTTTTATCGACTAGGACTTTTCTTAAAACTTAGAATTGCACTTTCTAGTTTAGTGCCAACTTCTTACAACTTCTTGATTTCTGGGCTCAATAACAACCTCACTAAAACACTCTTATTTTTCTGGGTACAAGATAACCTTTACACAAAATAAATGCGAGTAGGAACTCGACTTTCACTATATATCGCTCTTTGATACAAGAATGAAGATTGGAAATTATAGAACAAATCTTCTCGTATCACAATCAAGAATAAGTATATCTCTCAAAATGTTTGCTTGATATTGCTTGAGTATGCTAGTAGGCTCAGAATGCTTGTATATCTTCAATCTCCATAAAGTGGTATATTTATAGCCTTCTTGAGCTCATATTCCCGTTGGAACAGTTTAACTGATTACATATGTTACGTGCTGATGGTTACGTACGTTATGAACGTTCGTACGTTATATGCTACGAATAGCGGCCGTAACGAACAGTGAAGAACTGGTCCAGTGAGATATGATAATATACGTTACGTACGTTATGAACTGCATGGTTACGTACGTAATATTCCGGTCAGTGATCCGTTGAGTGTGATGACTTGTTGCAACGGCTAGTGACTTTTCCAACGGTCAGAATAATTCAAGCATTACGTACGTTAGATAACTCTGGTTACGTACGTTACCTGTACAGAAAAACTTACGAAAACAATGAGTGTTACGTACGTTATGATAGACGAGTTACGTCGTTAATCGCATCGAAAATCTTGCGGAACAGCGTAGATGTTACGTACGTTAAGATGGTTTGCGTTACGTACGTTAACTGAAGGAAAAATATGTTTTAAGTAAATTTTGGTTTTAATAACACATCATCAAAATGATCTAAAAGATATTGTTCCAACAGATTTGGAGAAGAAGTATACACAAGGTACCTTCATTCCTGAGGGACGACATGATATATTGGCGGCTGCCGTTAGGAGACCCGAGCACCCTGGTCGTGTTTGTGGCATTAGTTTTGGTGTGGGTATTCGCAATTACTTTGGACGATCATGTGGACCGGCGTCTTCCGTGAGTAAAGATGTGTTGGAGCAGCTAAGGAAAGAGATCACGCTTGATGTCACACAGACTTTGATGAAAGAGTTCGGCCAGACAATAGGTGCTAGTTTCCAGCGGCCGGTTGATATTCATACACCGGATGAGGTTACTCGTGTTAGCACGAAGGGGAGTTGTCTTGATCTTATTTACGGCCCTTAGGAGAGAGGCTGTGGAGACTCTCATCGAGTTGGATTTTATGTGGGCGAGCATCCTCCCGTCTAGTTGCTATCGGTAGGGTTATTCGGGCGATTCGACCCTACATTGTGCTCCTTTACCGAGATCATTTGGTTAAGGTAGTGGTTGAGGAGGCCGTAGATGCAGTATTTGAAGTCCTGTGGCGGCGATGAGGTGAGAGTCGTGGGGGAAGCTTTAGGTGGATTTATTGCATGGCCACGAGATTTTATTTTCTCGATTTTTCAAAGGTAAATATTTTCTTTTTCCTTTTAGTAACTCAAACAAAATAAATAATTGCAAATGTACTTGTATTTTACACTCTACTATATGAAATAGGATATTCAGCGACCAAGGAAGCAGGCTCGTCACAATGACGGGTCGAGGACCAAAGATGATATCATGAAAGACTTACTTAGTGCTGCATCGAGTTTTTACAATAATCCGTTATCAGTGCCGTGGGATGCAGCTATATTTGGCTGTGGTGGTGATGATATTCCATTGTACATCGCTCACACTAATATTTTAGAGATCGTTCAAGGAAACGAGTGGCTTAGTTTATCAGTTTTACAGCTTTTGACTATGTGAGTAATTTCCTTTATGGAATTTTTCTACATTCGTAGTATGTGTGTGTGTACAGTGTGTGTGTTTGTATGTGCTGTGTGTGTGCAGTGTGTGTGTGTGTGTGTGCAGTGTGTGTTTGTGTGTGTGTGTGTGTGTGTGTGTGTGTGTGTGTGTTTGACTGTGTGGCAGTGTGTGTTTTTTTAATGCGTGCAGTGTGTGCAGTGTGTGTGTGTGTAGTGTGTGTTTGTGTGCATTGTGTGTGTGTGTGTTTGTGTGCAGTGTGTGTGTTTTTATTGTGTGGCAGTGTGTGTGTGTGTGTGTGCAGTGTGTGTGTATTTTTAATGTGTGGCAGTGTGTGTGTGTGTGTGTGTGTGTGTGTGTGTATTTGTGTGCAGTGCGTGGAGTGTTTTTTTAATATTAATATTTTGCTTAACAAATTAGGTATTTGTCTAATATGAATGTGGGCACGATGGACGAGGTTTTGTATGGATATTTTGAACCTCAATCCATACAAAATATAGGACAGAGGGGAGAGGAGATATCGAGATATATATATCGACGCGTTTGCTTGAGTCGAAGAAGCAAATATACATGAGAGCTTACCATCATAAGTAAGATAAAGATTGTAAATTTCAAAATATTTTCTTTTTAACAAAACTATTTCTTTTTTTTTTTTGTTTACAACATAGTTTAGTAATATGTTATTTCTTTCAAATGCATTTATCTATGTAGGCATTATTGGCAACTTCTGGTCATTGTGCCAGCAAGATGAACTATTATATGGTTTTGCTCACTACATAGTAGGTCTGACTCTCGCATTAAGGTCATACTCCAAAAGTAAGATCTTATTTATAACATATTTGCTTGAAAATTTTATATCAACGACTCAGTATATTATTGTTACTTTTAAGCAGTGCCGTGACCGCATTAAAGACCATGGATGGTATGCATACAAGTAAATCAAAGCAGGCGGTTAGTTGGATATATCCCAATGTAATACATTTAATTACATGAGTGTAAATATGTGTGTTTGTGTGTATGAATATTTGAGTGTGTACGACAATATTGTTTTTGGAAACACGAATTATTTTGGGATAGACGTGGTTAACGTCGTAAGGATCTTCTGCCTTTGGGATAGATGTTAACTTTCATCTTAAGGATCTTCTCTCAGCATATCGTGTATGAAGTGTCTGTTTGTTTGTGTTGGTTTTTTTTTCTGTGCAGTGTGTGTGTGTCCAGTGGCAGTGTGTGTGTGTGTTATGTGTGTGTGTGTGTTTATGTGTGTTTGTCTTTGTGTGTGTTTGTGTGTTGTGTGTGTGTAAATATTTGAGTGTGTACGACAACATTGTTTTTGAAAACACGAATTATTTTGGGATAGACGTGGTTAACGTCGTAAGGATCTTCTCCCTTTGGGATAGATGTTAACTTTCATCTTAAGGATCTTCTCCCAACATATCGTGTATGAAGTGTCCGTTTGTTTGTGTTGGTTTTTTTCTCTGTGCAGTGTGTGTGTGTGTGTGCAGTGGCAGTGTGTGTGTGTGCTGTGTGTGTGCGTTTTGTGTTTGTGTGTTTGTGTGCAGTGTGTGTGTGCTGTGTGTGTGTGTGTTTGTGTGTTGTGTGTGTGCGCAGTATGTGTGCTGTGTGTGTGCGCAGTATGTGTGTGTGCTGTATGTGTGTGTAAATATTTGAGTGTGTACGACAACATTATTTTTGAAAATACGAATTATTTTGGGATAGACGTGGTTAACGTCGTAAGGATCTTCTCCCTTTGGGATGTCACTGTGCTATTATGGCGGTTGAGATGTATGTTTCAGTTTTATCTTCTATTGAGAGAATGTAAAGTGAGTCGAGCTAAGTGGAATCCTGAACTCCTCAATTGACAGAGCTAGAAATGCTCGACATTTTAATCCACATTTTATTTTGTTCTACAAAATCAAGCCAAAGATTAACTTGAGCTTTATATTTTATGGTGATTGAAAAAATCGTATTCAAGTGTTTTGTCGAACTTGGCTCATCATATAAGTTTCTAATGATTAATTGATACCAACTCATATGTGGGGTTCTCTTCTATATTGGTTGCACAGTATGATTACAGTGGTTTTGGTCAGTTTAGTGCTTTGATTTTTTCAACCTAAGTCGTCATTTTCTACGCCATGTCGTATACATGTTTTGTTTTAGGTCGTGTTGCGACACCAAAACACGCACCTGTATAGGCAAGAACATGATTTCAAAATATGTCTTCTGAGGTGTTGCAACTCTGTTTGCACTATCACAAGTTAGAATAGTAGCGGATCAATCGGTTGACGCAATGACATTAATGGTCGTGCTGTTCAAATCTCTGTTTGTGTGTGTTTATGTTTGTGTGTGTATTGTGTGTTTGTGTTTTTTTCTGTTGTGTGTGCGCAGTGTGTGTGCAGTGTGTGTGCAGTGCGTGTGTGTGTGTGTTTCCTGTTTGTGCAGTGTGTGTATGTGTGCTGTGTGTACAGTGTGTGTTTCCTCTATGTGTGTGTGTGTGTGTGTGTGTGTGTGTGTGTGTGTATGTTTGTTTGTGTGCAATGTGTGTGTATACTGTGTGTATGTATGTGTTTGTGTATGTTTGTGTGCAGTGTGTGTGTGTGTGTGCTGTGTGTACTGTGTGTGTTGTGTGTGTGTTATGTGTTTGTGTTGTTTTTTTTCTGTTGTGTGTGTGCGCAGTGTGTCTGCGGTGTGTATGCTTTGTGTGTGTGTGTGTGTGTGTGTGTGTTTGTTTGTGTGTAATATGTGTGTGTACTGTGTATATGTGTGTGTTTGTATGCAGTGTGTGTGTGTGCTGTGTGTACTGTGTGTGTTGTGTGTGTTTATGTTTGTGTATGTATTGTGTGTTTGTGTTGGTTTTTTTTTTCTGTTGTGTGTGCGCATTGTGTGTGCAGTGTGTGTGTGTGTGTGCTGTGTGTGTGTTTGTTTTTTTGTATGCAGTGTGTGTGTTTGTGTGCTTGTGTGCTTTATGTGTTTGTGTCAGTGTGTGTTTTTTACTGTGTATGTTGTGTGTTGATTTTATTTACTGAAAGCGACCCATATAATCGTGTCTTATTTTGTTTTAGTGATAAACAAAATGGAGGTTGGGAGTGTGGTTATTATGTTTATGCACTGGATGTCGACTATCGTTCGAGCGCGTATTTTGGATGGTTGGATGGAGGTAGTATATTTTTAACTTGAAGTGGTGATAAAACTGTTTACTCGTTTACATTTAAAGTTTGTTTATTATACGTTTATATGTGCAGATGTTTGATGATGTTGGAGCACTGTCTCAAGATGTTATTAATAAAATTCGAGTTGATTGGGGACATTATTTCTTGGAGGTTCGAAATTGTCTCGCGACATGATTTTTGGTGTTTTTGTGTGTGAATTATTTGTATGAATGAATTGTACATTTGATATTTGTATGAATTATTTGGATGAATTGGTGTTTTTTGTATCATCTTTTTCAATGAATGGGTGGTTCAATGAATTTGGTGTTGGTTAGTTCTTTTCAGTATTTTTGGATTCGATGAATTGGTGGTTTATTGGATTGTGCAAAATAATGCAAAAATATGGGAAAAATCTGGACAAAAATCACAGCGGTTCAGCCAAACCGCAGTTAAACTTCAACAGCGGTTCCACCAAAATCGCTGTTATCTGTAAAATTAACGGCGGTTCTAGAACCACTGTCAAGTATCAGGTTTAAAAGCGGTTACCTATTGTAATACCCGTAATTTTTGTTCCCCGGAAATTTTCTATTTTTGGCGGAAGTCTATTTTGACGACTTGCTTGGGACCGTTTCGTCATCCTGAGAAATGATTAATTCTACACTTTTTGTCATCCGAGTTCGTTTCGGTATCGTTCTGTTGAATTCCGTGTTCTTTAGCGACTTTTCCACGTATGAGTTCGACTTTGTTAAATCACCATAAATTCTTGGAAACTCCAATAATTCTGAATCTTTGCAATATTATATAGCATCGAGTTAGCTTTCCAATGGTTCAAACGGTGAGTCAATCGGAGTCCGGACGAGAGAGTTATGGTCGTTTTAGCTCACCCGCTCGTTATTGGCCGATCACTGCCGGCCGAACCCGGCCGTGTCGTCCGACACGGCCCGTGCCGTACTCGTCGGAAATGCGGAGTCTCTGCCTCGAGACCCGGCCGTGTCGTCCGACACGGCCGTCTGAACCCTTAGGATAAGCGAGATAAATGCGCCCGGCCACGCCGGCCGTGTCGTGCAGCGCGGTCGAGTCATCTTGAGTCATTTGTCGGACGGGTCAGCATCGGAAGGCCCTCGCGCCGCGACCGTGTCAAGCGAGGACACGGTCGAGTCCTGTCGGCCAGGTATGCGACACGACCGTGCCGATCGGCACGGGCCGTGTCCGGCAGGGCAGTCAACCCCTATAAAAGGCCCTGCAGACGTTTTCTTGCCATTTTCACCTTCTTCTTCTCCTCTTCCGCACTGGGCGTGTTCTAAGCTTGAAGCCATGTTGTTTAACAACATATCTATGGAGTCTTGGAGCTCATATCATCAATCATCCATCCTATAACATCCTTTGATCGAGCGAATCAGTCGATTTTCCGTAAATCTAATGTTGGGGATTTTGGGTATTTTGTTCGATTTCGTCCGTTTAATCCGATTTAACTTAGGATTGTGATGGATTGATGATTATTTAGATGTATTGTATCATTTCCCTTGTTATCCCATGGTTGGATCGTATCGATTCGTTGTTTTGGTCGAGTTCTTGACCACGCCTTGAAGGTGTCGGTAAAATGTCATAGAGGGGTTTTCGGGCGTTCTACGATTATTCTTCCTCGTATGATCGATGATTTATTGAATTTATGTTGTTAGGGTCGAATTCTTGTGAAGAACTCAGTGAAACCCTTCATTCGTTGTCTTCTTCGTGGTTCAAGCTTCCGGTCGAACCGTGTTCTTGGGATCTTCGGTAATGTTTATTAAGGCAAGTATACATTTATGATTATGCGTTCTTGACTTTGAAAGTAAGAGGAATTGATGGTATGATATGAACGAACCGTTTTACGGCATTCATAGAAATATTGATGGCATATCATGAGCGAACCGTTTTACGGCATTCATAGATATATTGTTGGCATGTAATGAGCGAACCGTTTTGACGGCATTCCTACATGTATCGGCGTATGAGGTGAACGAACCGTTTTACGGCATTCACATACGTAGCAGCGTATGAGGTGAACGAACCGTTTCTACGGCATTCACATACGTCTTATGAGATTTTAGTTATTAGGAATACTAGTCTTGAATTGATGAATTGACGGATATTGATGAATTGACGGATTACATTTACTTTATTGTCGAGGAGTATTATGTTTCATATTGTTATACTTGCACTAGCTATTCGACGGCTAACCCCTTTATGGGGAAATACGTTTCATGTATTTCAGTTCCGAGAGAGCGGACGAGGCAGTGCAGGTCGGCATGAAGATGATGGGCAAGTGTGATCGTGTCTTGTCTCGGTTATTTTCTTGGATTCCTCCATTCGGTGTTAATGTCTTGGAATGGATTTTTAAATACTCGAGTATTGTATTTCGTTTCCTTGATGTTAGGCTGTGTTGCCGAAGTATTGATTTGTGAAGTGATGTATATGTTTTCGTTGGTTATGGTTTTGAATATCGGTTGTATCGTCTTCCTTTCTTTTGTATGTAGACCTTATCGGTCAAGTTTATAGTTCCGCGTATGTTTAGCCTTGTGGGTCCCACGGCGGGGCTCACGGCGTGTAATATACCCCTGAATAACTTGGGGTGTTACGAGAATATGGTATCGGAGCTTAGGTTTATGGATACCTAAGTGTCGGTCATTTGGGTCGATTGAGTAGTCATTTGCCCAAAGTATCACTACTCTGCCATCATAACCGTGCGGACTGTACTTGTAAGTCCTCTCACTCTTCTCGTATTTTTTCTTAATCGTTTCGTTTATAGCTTGGTATTCTTGGGAATTGGTCACTTCGAGAATGTGCGATTCGGATTATACTTACGCACGTGTGTGCCCTTCAGAATGTTGGCTGAAAGTAGGAAGAATCGTGGCTGTGATCACGGACGTGAACCCTTCCTTGAGATTTTGTTAAATTGCTAATTGCGATATTGGTGTGTAACGGTATTATGTTGAGACTTTGTTTAGGAGTCGCATGCTAGTATCACGGGAGATCTTCGTCTTCACAGACCTGTAAGTATGTTGTTCGGATTATTCGAAAATTCTTGGTTATCTTGGTGATTTTGGAATTTTCCGTTGAAATGTTTGTGCGAGTGATTGCAAGTTTCGAGGACGAAACTTATTAGTGTAATACCCCGATTTTTCGGATATATTTTTTTTTTTTTCGTTTATATATTGGATATCGTGGATG
This sequence comes from Orobanche coerulescens, assembly GCA_033398695.1. Lineage (NCBI taxonomy): Eukaryota > Viridiplantae > Streptophyta > Magnoliopsida > Lamiales > Orobanchaceae > Orobanche > Orobanche coerulescens. The sequence continues at coordinate 15,276,303 of CM065801.1, forward strand.
GTTAATTATGCTCGAGGACGTTGTGACGTTTGAAAATGTTATTGAATTGAGTATATGTATTGATTTTGCCGTATGCTCGTATTTGGTATGTCATGACTTTGGACAGGAATTGTTGAAATTGGCTAAGTATGGAATTATTACGTATGTTAATAAGGTGAGATTACGTACGTAAGATTGACATGGTTACATACGTTAAGACTAAGGTATTACGTACGTAACGAAGGCATCGGACAGAACCGAGTCCTGGTCGGCAGGTGGGACCCTGTTTCGGCAACTTTCGGCGGAGGATGTTGACAGGCGAGTCAACGTACGTGTTACGTACGTTATACAGGACGTGTTACGTACGTAACACAACCATTGTACTGTAGCAAGTCAACTGGTATATTACGTACGTTATATGGTATGGGTTACGTACGTAATGGACTGCACGGAATGAGACAGTGAGATGGTTACGTACGTTATGGATTTTGGATTACGCACGTTAAAGTTGTTACGTACGTTAAGAAAGGATACCTACGTACGTAATGAGAGTGTAATTTATATATTGAAGTGTTGCCTTTCATTTCTCTCACGATCCTTTGAGATATTTCTCTCCAAAACTCGTCCCTCTTCACTTTTAAGAGTGTTCTAAACACTTTTAACATGATTGTGAGCTTGGAATCATGGAATTAGAGCTTGGTTATGGAACTATTGTTGATTCTTGAAGTGATTTCTTGTGTTATCCATATTCTATGAGGTTTATGTTGAAGGAAGATAATGATATGCTTTGAATATGTTGATTATGATTATGGAATCATAGAGATCTTGATGTTCTTGAGGCCATATGATGACTATGATGATTTAATGATTCTTGGAATGGAGTTCAAATTATTCTTTCTTCGTGGTTCGTCCATGCAAGGTAATCCTCGTATCCCTTTGATAGTGGCTCATTTTTTTCTTTTGGGTTACTACTTGGGAGGGAGTACATTGGGAATCGTGTATTTTGATGTTCGTCTTATTTCAATGAAAATGCATAAATTGGGTGTACTTTTATCCATTGCGTGAGTATTTTTGAAATGGATTTTGGTATTTTGCCAATCAAATTTTATTTTGTAAAACCGATTCCCTAAACCGAGTTTTTGGCATTTTAACCTTGATCGTTTGACGGTATTTGGAAAATGATTTTTTTAGTATTTGAAAAATATTACCGTCATCGGTCTTTTTAGCATTTTGGAATGACGTGGAAATTGTGCTTAGCACAGTAAATCCTTGTGAGAAGGGTTTACGGCGTGTAATATTCCCAGGAGGATGCAGGGTGTTACAATTATGGTATCATTTGATAATGTTATACGAGATTTGTTGGAATTGTAATAAGAGATTTCGGATGTTGATATGATCATTGAGATCTTCTTCATATGGTGATAAGGGTTTTGTTGCGATTCTTGAGATTGTATGAATGACATGATGAAGAAAATGGTAACATGGAGATATATACCTCGGAGATGTTGTTCGAACGTGATTTCGGATATTTCATGTTCTTGTAGAACTCTTGAATTATACGAGGTGATGAAATTTTTTTAGAAGTGTTGATGTTTTGAAAATGAATATGGAATATTCATATCTAGAGCTAAATTATGTGTTGGAAATAATATTCGTATAGGAATACGAATGTGATTATGAGTTTGATGAGACTATTATTCATCTCGAATTTGGAAGCCCATACGTATGGAGCAAATATTCAAATCGAATGAATGGATTGTTTGATAACATTTTTAATATGATTATCTATTGTTTTGAACCGATCGGATGATTCGAATTGGCACGGTTATAAGTAAATTTTAACGATGGATTTACGAGAAGGGAACCTTGTCAATTCGTATTTAAGAATTGAGTTTGGAACATTTAGACCCTTATTATTGGTCGAATTGGTTCGATATGATCATCATATTTCACTCGTATTGTGGACGAGGATTTGTAAGTGTCCGAGTTGGATTGTTCGGATTGTGATTAGTCGAGATATGGTAAAACGATTGAGTTCGTGGTTTGGTGGTATTGATATTGGTCGTCATCGAACCGGTTGATTATCAATCCTTCGTTTTACAATAAGGTATGATGTTTGATCGTGAATTATGACTGTTGTGTTGCGGTTAAGGTTGAAGGGTTTGTCGATTAACTTGGTCGAGACAAGTTTTATACTCGTACTAATCAATGAGACTAATGTTATCGTGTAGGCGTACGATTGTGTGTATCATTTTGGGACTTGGCCTCTTTATGATTGTATTGATGTCAAGGGATTGGTTGACACGACGCCGTTGGCAAATTATGCCAAATGTTACTGTTGTTTGTAAATGGCCGGTTCAAGGCATTACGATACTTGTTGGTAAAGTTGCTATCGATAGCCGGTTCGCGATATCGATGTATCGATTATTATTATTCGCGATTAATGTCGTTCTGAGACATCGTTGAATCTTTGTCATCGAATTGGATCTGTTGCTATGATGTTGCGTTAACCGATTGGGGACATTTGATATATCTTTTTGTCATCTCCGTTTTGGTGGTCGGTTTAAGACACCGGGACATCTATTCTATCGTATCATTGATTATCGATTGACCGTTCTAGGGTAATCGAGGTATTGAAATGGGATTATCAAAGATAATTCCCATCCGTTGTCGAAGATACTCTCATCCGTTGTATCGTTGTTATCGATTGGCCATTCTACGGTAATCGAAGTATTGAATTGGGATTATCAACGATAATTCCCATCCGTTGAATTATTATTGTCGTGTTGACCGATTCAAGGAAGCACACTATTATTCTTGTGAACTCGGTAATTTTGTAATCGTTGAAGGTTGAGGATTTTCCCGAACTGTTGTATTGTGATCGTTGTTCGTGTTAATCGGTCCTTAGGGAATTCTGATCCCAGGATGGTTGTTTTGAATATCGTTGGTCGTGTCGATCTTTCATTATTCGTGTGTCATCGTTCACTTGGTGAGTCGTATGATCCGTATTGGATGTTTTATCCCTTGAGTTTCGTTGTCATGTTGTATCGTGGCATATCTGGAATCATGTCTGCGTGCCGATTGGTTATGTGTAAGATTTTTAGCCAGGCACCCGATGGTCATGCGTGGATATTTCCGCATTGGACTGTGCACACAAGACGTAGTTCTTGAGGCTAATTAGGTACATTGTCACATGTATATTCTGGATTCCGTATACGGGGTGGACATGTGCACGAACACATTTCCGGATCGGGCGTACTGTGATGTCCCTCTTGAGCTTTATTGATTGATCGTTCGTAGTCCATGTTGTATTGGATATGTCCGACGATTTGCGACTGGTTGTTCATACGCCGAGGGGTATGTCCGACAGTCAGGTTTGCTTCTTTGAGATCTGTATTGTGATGATTTACTGACTTTGGGGTACATTCGGCTTTCAGGCCATTGTGATGTATCGGTATTTCCGTTGGAGCCTTCGGGCATTGTGAATTCGTATCTTTTTCGGCATTGGTTTGGTTTGCCTTCGGGTAATGTATTGTAGTGTTCTATATTGATGATTCGCCGTTTGGGCGTAAGTTTCGGTTCTTGTGTATCTCGTTGAGTTTTTCCTGGCGAAATATTTCTTCTCCCTACCTGTTTTAAGTTTCGGGACGAAACTTCTTTTAAGGAGGGTAGAATGTAATACCCGTAATTTTTGTTCCCCGGAAATTTTCTATTTTTGGCGGAAGTCTATTTTGACGACTTGCTTGGGACCGTTTCGTCATCCTGAGAAATGATTAATTCTACACTTTTTGTCATCCGAGTTCGTTTCGGTATCGTTCTGTTGAATTCCGTGTTCTTTAGCGACTTTTCCACGTATGAGTTCCACTTTGTTAAATCACCATAAATTCTTGGAAACTCCAATAATTCTGAATCTTTTCAATATTATAGAGCATCGAGTTAGCTTTCCAATGGTTCAAATGGTGAGTCAATCGGAGTCCGGACGAGAGAGTTATGGTCGTTTTAGCTCACCCACTCGTTATTGGCCGATCACTGCCGGCCGAACCCAGCCGTGTCGTCCGACACGGCCCGTGCCGTACTCGTCCGGAAATGACGGAGTCTCTGCCTCAGGACCCGACCGTGTCGTCTGACACGCCCCGTGCCGAACCCTTCCGGATAAGCCGAATAAATGCGCCCGGCCACGCGCCCGGCCGTGTCGTGCAGCGCGGTCGAGTCATGCCGAAGTCGGCTTCGGACGGGTCATCGTCGGAAGGCCCTACGCGCCGCGACCGTGTCAAGCGAGACACGGTCGAGTCCTGTCGGCCAGTGCGCGACACGACCGTGCCGATCGGCACGGGCCGTGTCGGCAGACGATCGGCCTATAAAGGCCCTAGACGTTTTTCTTGCCATTTTTCACCTTCTTCTTCTCCTCTTCACGTTTGGCGTGTTCTAAGCTTGAAGCCATGTTGTTTAACAACAAAACCATGGAGACATCGAGCTCATATCATCAATCATCCATCCTATAACATCCGTTGAGCGACCGAATCAGTCGATTTTCCAAATCTAATTTTGGGGATTTTGGGTATTTTGTTCGATTTCGTCCGTTTAATCCGATTTAACTTAGGATTGTGATGGATTGATGATTATTTAGATGTATTGTATCATTTCCCTTGTTATCCCATGGTTGGATCGTATCGATTCGTTGTTTTGGTCGAGTTCTTGACCGACGCCTTGAAGGTGTCCGGTAAAATGTCATAGAGGGGTTTTCGGGCGTTCTACGATTATTCTTCCTCGTATGATCGATGATTTATTGAATTTATGTTGTTAGGGTCGAATTCTTGTGAAGAACTCGAGTCGAAACCCTTCCGTTCGTTGTCTTCTTCGTGGTTCAAGCTTCCCGGTCGAACCGTGTTCTTCGGGATCTTCGGTAACGTTTATTAAGGCAAGTATACATTTATGATTGTACGTTCTCGACTTTGAAAGTAAGAGGAATTGATGGTATGATATGAACGAACCGTTTTTACGGCATTCATAGAAATATTGATGGCATATCATGAACGAACCGTTTTTACGGCATTCATAGATATATTGTTGGCATGTAATGAACGAACCGTTTTGACGGCATTCCTACATGTATCGGCGTATGAGGTGAACGAACCGTTTTTACGGCATTCACATACGTAACGGCGTATGAGGTGAACGAACCGTTTCTACGGCATTCACATACGTCTTATGAGATTTTAGTTATTCCGGAATACTAGTCTTGAATTGATGAATTGACGGATATTGATGAATTGACGGATTACATTTACTTTATTGTCGAGGAGTATTATGTTTCATATTGTTATACTTGCACTAGCTATTCGACGGCTAACCCCTTTATGGGGGAAATACGTTTCATGTATTTCGAGTTCGGAGAGCGGACAGGCAGATGCAGGTCGGCATGAAGATGATGGGCAAGTGTGATACTGTGTCTTGTCTCCGGTTATTTTCTTGGATTCCTCCATTCAGTGTTGTTGTACTGGAATGGATTTTTAAATACTCGAGTATTGTATTTCAGTTTCCTTGATGTTCCGGCCTGTGTTGCCGAAGTATTGATTTGTGAAGTGATGTATATGTTTTCGTTGGTTATGGTTTTGAATATCAGTTGTATCGTCTTCCTTTCTTTTGTATGTAGACCTTATCGGTCAAGTTTATAGTTCCGCGTATGTTTAGCCTTGTGGGTCCCACGGCGGGGCTCACGGCGCTGTAATATACCCTGAATAACTTGGGGGTGTTACACTTATAACCGCTGTTAAATGGCATATTTAACAGCGGTTACAAGGAACCGTCGTTGTATGCTTAACAGCGGTTATTATGAACTGCCGTTATTTGTCAAAATCAACGGCGGTTCAGAAAACTACTGTTAAAATTAACAGCAGTACATATAACGACGGTTCCAGAACCGCCGTTAATTGGCCATTTTAACCGCTGTTAAAAGCCTGTTTTGTAGTAGTGCATGATGACAGCAAAAGATCTCAAAGTTACTAGTCAAGAGCGTGAGTCTTCTTGATTTTAGTTATATTGGTCATGTCATTCATATATTTATTCCCCTGCACTGTACTCATGTGTAGTTTGTATTGTTTTTGTATATCCATATTTATATAGATTATACTTATATTTTGATGATCTTGGATTGATTGGATTTTGTTATTCAGATTTCTGCGTAAACTTCTTGTCGAAGTGTTTTGTAACATAATATAGTTCAGTACTGCAGTTATGTTATGTTGATTATTGTATTGTAATTCGCTTGGTGGTCCCAGTTAGGGGTCCACGCACAGTAATATCGTCTAGTTCAGGATGTTACATATGCAAAAACACCATAATACAACTGAAAATGAAGACAACACGTCACAAAAGAAAAATAAAAGGAAAAAAAAGGAGCAAACAAGGGGGTTGGTCCACGGGTCGCCAATTGCGGGGTCGTCTCTACCTCCCAGCGGGATCATCACAAAGCTAATATCGATCTTCTCGCGGGCGGGCTCCTCCTCAATGCGTTCAATTCGTTCTATTATTTCATTACACAAAGCATGAACATGTGTCCTCAAGGAATCCTTCCCCATTTGGAAATTATTTAGCTTCGGTGAGGCGGGTGACTCGATGGTGCTCGACAGTCCTTGTGCGGGAGTGATCCGCCATGCTGGGCAGCTTCTAGGCGACCGAAGGCTCTGGATTGCAGTGACTGATGACTCAGAGTTGAGGAACGAGCCCTCGATCGGGTGTTGGCTTGGATGTGGGTTGCTTAGTATTTGGGGCTCCAACAGCCTATTTTTGCATCCGACCCTATTCGTTCAACGACTGAGATTTTTGATCCCTATATTCTCATCGTATTGGTTCTCATTTACAACAATTCATGTATATTATATTTTCTCAGTCCACTTTTAAAAGTTACACTTTCCATAAATATCCGTATATATATATATCCACTACTATTTTAAATTACAAACCTGTAAAATTAAGTACACTGCATAAAATACTATGAATCCGTGTGGCAAGGAATAAAATTCAGCATTTAGCGTATAGTTTTTAGCGTATACGCTACTTGAAGACAAAGTAGGGTTGTTTGGCTAAACTAGCTTTTAGCGTATTTAGATGAGCTTAGACCATTCACATTAGGTCACCTAAATGCATAATTAACTTTAAATTTAGGCTAAAACAATTAAAAATAGAATAAAAATTGTATCCAGCAGATCTCCTAAATTGGATGGGGCCCACAAATTTTTTTACACCCCCCTAAATTCAATCCTAAATTTACACACACCCTAAATTTATTTTAAGCTCACAATTAATAGGGCCAACACATAATTATTATTTTTATGTAGAAAATAGGAGATCTGATGTATGGATTTACAAAATCGAGATCGTAAAATAGTATAAGAAAGCTTTAGGGAGGAATTTAGGAGCAAAATTTTGAGATTTCTGTTGGGAGTGCTCTTATATTGTTTTTTATACCTACCTTAACAAGCGTTTCATACGCTAATTTTTTAGCAATCATCCAATTTTCAAGTACCGTTTTTCATTTGTATGTAAACACTCTGAGTATTTTGATTAACTAGATATCCTCTCGTGCGATGCACGTCGTAAAATAATAAATAATTTATTATATTAATAATATATGATTGGATTTCAATAATATTCTAATTATTATAAAATATAACATGTGATTGAATTTCAATAATATTATGATTATTATAAACTTATCATGTGATCTAGGGGTACATGATATGAAAACTGTAATTTAATTAAACACATGCGTTTATTTTTTCATATAGGACAATATGAGTCTTATATCTAATTTTACAAATAACAAATTAAATTATATTTATTATTATCAATATTCATTAAAAGTATATAGCCCATATTCTCACTAATATAATTTTTAATATGATTTGGCATTAGTGTAATTATTTTAATAGTTTATAAACAGAACAAAATAATTCTGAAAAATCAAATAATTGTTAAAGTACAAAACTATAAAAATAAACTAAAATTATATTTTTCTTCAATAGTCTTATATTTCCATATGGATATATTTTAATCATCTAAATATATCATAATTATATTTAAATTACTTTATATATACTATATGGATGTCAAATTAAAAAGCACGAAGTTGGAATTAATTCGATATATTTTTTATCAAAAATAAAATTGATACGAAAAAGTTATAATTTTTTAAATTATTAGGTTAAAAATGAAAAGAATAAAATGAGAGAAAATTAATATAATGAAATAAACTCCAACCTATTTATTAAGATTTTTAAAAGGATAATTAATATGGAAACGACACATGTTTCTTTAGATTCTTTTGCGACTTTATTTTAATATTAAGTATGGATTTCTTGATCTCTAAATTTATTTTTGATGATCTTCGATATGAATATCATATTAACGTGAGTGTATTATGGGGTGTCATATAATTTAAGAAAGAGTACCACATTAACGGAGTGTTAAGTCAATTAATGTCCATTACATGAACAAATTTCCTGGACATACCGAAAAAAAGTAGGAACAAATTTTAGAGATGAAAGTAATATGTGATTAAGTCTTAATATATGTGTGTGTGTGCAGTGTATGTTTTATTATTTTTAGTTATTATAATTAAATAAATATCATAATTTATTTTTTATGTAAGCAATAAATGAGTTAATATATTTTTGTTTTGCATCAATTAATTTTACTGAAAATAAATATTCATAGTTTTTATAATATAATTTTTTTGTGCAATCGGTCATTATTGTAAATCCATCAAATTTATTATATTCATATGGATGTCTAGTTAAAAATTATGAAATAAAAATTAATTTGATATATTTTTATTAATAATAAACTTGATTTAAAAAATTATAAACATTTAAAATTTTAAGCTAAAAAAATAAAGGAAGGATTTTTTTATTGGTAGATGAGTGTAAGTTGTGGAATAAAACTCCCACAATACATATCTAGAATTTTTTTTTAAGAAATTTAAGGATACATCTCTATATATAACCTATATTTTAAAATAAAAAATCAAAAAACTTAGAGAGTGACATGTGTCACGACTCTCTTTTAATAGAAGTATAGATATTTATTTAACAAATAGTATGCAAAGTAGATATATTTTTATTAGATTATAGTAGACATTAGAGATAAAGCCTATAAAAAACTAAAAAATATATAATAGACATATACAAAATATATAATAAATAAATAAAATATAAACTTTAGTGTACATAGTTAATATGGATTTATTTTAACATGTATTTATAAATAATTTTTTATATTAATATTGAATAAAAAATAATAAATATGAATATAAATAAAATATAAACATTCTTACAAAATGTCCTCTTATGCCACTCTATATTCAGCAGCTACTTCAACCGCAAATTTTATCAAACACTTCAAATTCAATTAACTAGTTTATCAGCTATAAACTATTCGCTATAAGCTATCTCCTATCAGCTAGCTTATCCGTTATCAGCTAGCTTCTCGGCTAATCCGCTAATTTTTACCAAACAGTAACCGTTAAAATTGGAGGGAAGGAGTATAATGGCTTTATATCTGTTTCCATTTTTGTTGTTGTCAAGAAAATAGTAATCATTTGGTAAAAGGGTCTAAACAGTAGATCTAGTACCTGTCAGTAACTGGTACAATAATATATATAATGGCAGTCAAATGTATGTTCATATTCATGTTACAAAATGCAAAACACATCATTCCAGCAGTCTGATTCTCTTTTGCGAAAGCATGGTAAAGAAAAATTAATGATTTTTCATTTCATCTGTCACAAGAGTTTATTTAATGAAAACATATAATGCGTATTGATATATAAAACAAATACAAAATGGAATATCATGAGTATTTTGCAATAGGAATCAATCGAATATGACTATGATACCTTACACAATAGTGTCTTCTAAGGAATAAAACTTTTCTTTTACGTCCCCTAACTTTTTATACTTTTTTCTAAAAGAAATCACAAAAGTTATTTTTTTAATTACATCTCATATTTTTTTAATTGTACAATTTACATCCGGATTTATATTTCAGTCAACATAAAATATCAAAACGAGAACGTTTTTATCCACGTGTAATCCAAAATTGAGGGTTTCTGGCACCACACTGAGGTGGATCTATTCGACACGTTTTGGGGTGCTTTTGAAAAATATAAAAAATTATAGGACATAAAAGAATTTATTCCCACTTTGAATAAAAAATAGTAATATAAAATTCTCAAAAAATTAGTTTTTTTTTTTTTGAAAAATTCATCCAAGAAAATCTGAATTTTTTTAAGATTTCGTTTTTTTCTCGTTTTAATTTAATAATTACACAAATTAAGAAATCTATAAAAATACAAAAAATAGAAATAGAAAAATAATACTAATTTAATAAAGCAATAATTTTTTTCTGAAAAGAATCACCCGAAAAATAAAAAAAATCTAAAAGTTCCAAAAAGAGCCTTGAATGTGGGATTAAAACAAATTGGAAAATTCTAAAAACCTTTTAATCCGACGTTCAATGGCTCTTTTTGTAATTTTCTGATTTCGGTTTTTTATTTTAGTATTTGGATGAATTGTTTTTATTTTTTCTGAATTTCATGTTTGTTTGATTTTATTTTTAATAATACTCATTTTGTCCATTATAAGTGTTCCCATTTTGCCAATTTAATCCGTCACTCAAAAGTGTTACCATTCTATTTTTGAAAACTGCCTAGCACTTATCTTTTATATATATTGATCCATTTTTCCACTCATCTACACACTTACCTAATTTTTATTAAAATTCGTGCTTAAAAAGTGTGGGAACACTTATAACGGACAGGAGGGAGTATTATTTTTTGGACTTTTATTTTGTTATTTATTATTTCAAATTTGTGAAAAGAATTTTACATCCTTTAATTTTTCATATTTCTCGAAAATGTTTCAAAAAGTATCACGTAGATCCACCTCAGCGTCGAGTCTAGAAACTCTCAATTTTAGAGCACATGTGGAAAAAAACGACGTCATTTTGATATTTTAAAATTTTTTATTCCCATATACCATTACATATTTTATCGTACAATCAACATTTATGTATATGAGGGTGTGGTGTGGGTATATGTGTGTGCGCTGATTGGTATGACAGAGTTCTCCCGGTTCTGTCCACAAAACTCCAGTAAAATTTATTAATCTGTCGTTAATCTATGGTTAGTTGGTCTCTTTTATCAATTATATTTATGAAATAACAAAACGTATATGCATTTAAAAATCATTGTCAATTAATTTATATAATTAGATTATGATTTATATAAAAATAAATTATTAAAAATATTATTTTGCGCATGAAGTCTGTGTTTATTTCAATTCTATCTTCGAAAATTTATTTGAATTATTAACATATTATGCATATTTATGTATAAAATTGGTTAAAGGGTCTCGTTAAAATCTTACGACCAGACCTACAAATTTTCAGCAACGCCACTAGTGTTGGGAAAAACGACACAAAGACGTCACAACAAAAAATACAGAACCTCGTTTGACGACTTTCCCAATCTTCAATTGTAACTTTGAGGTTACCGACGAGTAGAGTAAATCAAATACAACTCGACAAACAATACAAATGATATCAAAAAACGATAAACAACGAGACACAATTTTTAGCGTGGAAACCCACTCAAGACGAGAGCAAAAGCCATGGGACCGAAGCCGCTTAAATCCACTATCACCAATTCACAATACACGATTCGTCCCTAGTACAAACTAGAGGTATACAATGATAATCTTCAAATACTTGGTAATAAACAATCTTCAAGTATTTGGAATACACAACAACAAGATTGAGAAAGGAAAATACCGTAAATAGCTTACACAAAAAGCTATCAAAATACCCGAACTTCTGGACTCAAAACCTCGATCTACTCCGGTGAAAAGATTTGCCCAATCGCTACCTAGATTTTGTCAAAATATCACGACGATCCGATCGATTCAACTCCGGAAATCGAACAAGTATAAACTCTCTTTTCTCTTATCTCTTGTATCTCTCTCTATTGTGCTCTCAAAGGTGGGTAAAGTGATCTCTGCAAAAAAAAACGCAGCACAAAGCTGCTAAAAAGAGTCCCAAAACGTGAGTTGACTCCGTGTGCCGCGGCCCGGGCAAGGTGTGCCGCGGCACACTCAAGAAATTGGCCAGCCGATTGTTCTAGAGGGCCGCGGCCCGGAAGGTGTTGTGCCGCGGTCCGGAGTCCAGGAGATTGATAACATTCATTTTTACACATATTTTTGCAAGGTTTTGTGGATTTTAAGATCCTAAAATGTGTAGAATTGTGTCGTTTAGGCTCATATTATGTTTATTGGACTCGATCATGCTTGGGTACGTTTTATTGATTTTATAGGTGTTTTAAGGACATTATCAAGCAAGAACGAAGTCTAAATCCCCACTACATATCATGCAATGCGGAAACGAGAGATCACCAACACGAGCTCGGCCGTGTCATTTGACACAGGCCGTGTCACTGGCTTGGCCGTGCCACAGTGACACGGTCGGGTTTCATGTCCAGGCATTTTTGCCGAATCCAGAAGACTACGACACGGGTCGTGTCATTTGACACGACAGTGTCACTGGCTCGACCGTGCGATATGATACGGTCGGGTTTCTTCGCCAGAAGCAGATGCGGTTTCTAGAACACTATGACACGGGCCGTGTCATTTGACACGGGCCGTGTCACTTTTCCGAGTCAAACAACTTTGTTGAAGTTTGTACACGTTTTGAACAAGAAAAATGGTGTTTTTGGCTTTATAAAAGGATCTTTGGATGGACTTATAGAGATATTCTGATTTGGAGAGTCTTGGAGAGTTGGTGAGGGAAAAAACACAAGATTAAGAAAGAAACCTACCAAAAGAAGGAGACTTGGAGGAAGAAAAGGAAGAACTCTTGAAGAACATTTGAAGGCTTGATCCTAAATCCACTCAAGACACCATCCGTGTAACACCCCCAGAATACGTCCGGGAATATCACACGCCGTAGACCCTTCTCACAAGGATCTACCAGGCTACACTCCAATAGACTACTTAAATGATTAACCGACCGGGGTCAATCTAATTACAAAGCGGACCGACAAGGTCATTAAACAATTCAGAACTAAAGAAACTCACCTCAAAATGACAAGAATAAACTCCAATACAGAAAGAAATGACAACTCAATTTAATAAATGAAAACTACACCCATGCAAGGGTGAATACTCGACCAAAAAGGGGGATGCCGACCAAAGTGAAAACAAAAGGAAAGACTCTGACTCTTGTGTGATTAGCATCGTCGTCTTCCATCTTCTTCCAAGCCAATCCCGTGACTGCTCCCGAGCTGCCAAAACCTGAGCGCATAACAGGCACCCACCCCCCGAAAACTCGGGGGTTAGCAAACTGGAATTTTGCTAGTGCAAGTACATAATATACAAGATATACGAACAGTAACAACACAAAATTCAACCATCGTGAAGTCTTAACACAAACCATACATTCCCATACTCAACACAGAATAACACTCGCATACACAAGGTGAAAGATAATCACATAATCATATTCTCTTTACGGAACATAACATCAATGAAACTTTAAACGAGCCCAAGGAGTCAGGAAAATCCCTTTTGTAAAAGGAAAAATGTTTTGATAAGATAATTTGTAAACGTTAATATTGACTCGGGCCGTCTGGGGTGTTTTAAAATCGAATGGGAATACTTTTGGAAATGATTTCAAAAGCTCTCGGGTCCTTGACCCAACATATGGAAAACAATTACACGAAAACCAAGTCAACTTATTCGGGGTCCTCGACCCAATTTATAGAACACTGACACAAATGGAATCATTACAACATCTCACAGGTTTCTCAACCCAATCCAAATAACATCATCACGACATCAATCATCTCAACATTCCACAGGGTCCTCGACCCAATACACAGAATAGCACCACAATACAATCAAAGGTACAAACCCTCATTCGACATATCCTGCTCAAGACCCCCGATTAATTAACCCTCGGAGATTTCGTCAAACCTCCTTGGTTAATTAACCCTGATACCAACGCTTTAAAAACAAGTTGAAATAAGCTTTTCAGAAACACGAATCGCGGTCTATATCAAGACAAACATTTAAGAGTGAGTTGAAAGAATTTGAGATACGAACATCGTTCGGTAACGGGGTCTTAGCTATCACTCAAATACCCGAAACCAATAAGCCTGCCAGGTGCCTCCCTTGCGTACCTGTGTACCGGCGTTCACTCCACTATGTTGGCCGCTCCTTGAACATGTCACCGCGCCGGCGATCACTCCCGCAAGAGCCGCCCCTTGCGCGCGCATTAGGTAACATCGGCGTTCACCACCCATATGGAGCCGCACATTGCAGCATACACCAGGCCGGAGTGCACGCCCCGCCCTCAGAGATTCCCGGATATGACGTTTCTCACAACAAGTATCCACATTAATTCAAACATCAAGCACACAGACAAACGTCACCACAATTATCAACTCGGTACATCAAGTTACACAATTTTCTCCGCCAGTCCATAACCACACAAATAAACAATAACACGCACGCTATCAATCAAACTCAATCACAATAAGCCTTCAAGCATAACCAACCAACACCGCACATATATCCCTATATTGCGACTCAACCGAATATATATATATATATATATTTATAACCTTACTATATTATAAGAATAAATATAGTTTACCCATCAATCCAAGTCGAGTACGTCATCTAGTGTTAGTATTCATCACTCGTCATTCATCAATATAGGCGCTTATATCAATATATGTATATACATACATATATTTAACATATAAATATATATACATATATAAAACTAGATATATATATATATATATATACATACACACACACACATGTATATATATATATATATACACACATTTATACATCCGTATAAATTCATACACTTCGACAACAATGATTTCACGCAGTTACAATTCGTATATCAAGGTACTTGCCTTGGTAATCTCTCACGAATACTTCGGAAAATGCGGTTGATTGGAGAAATCCGGAACTCCAATGAAAACGTCGATCGGAAAGGCTCAACACTAGATTTTTTGTAGGGAATTCGTCCCTAGTATCCTATCATCAAATAAACAACAAATCACACGAGGAAAAACATCGCAAAACGACCAATTTTCTCTCTGCGGCATTTTCCCGGACACCTTGAAGGCGTCAAACGAAAGTTCATATAAACGACGAATCGGAATTGGTAAAACCGTGGAAAGATGATGAAAATGATAGAATACTACTTAATCTACAATTATCCATCAGAAATATGAGTTAAAACGATCAAATCGGACAAAATCAACTAAAACCCCCAAAACTAGATTTTAGGAAATCATACCTTGATTCGATCGATCGGAGCAAGTTATGGAAGGATTAATTGATGATATGGACTCACTAATCTCGTGGATTTATAGTGGAACAACATGCCCTCATGTTCTCCAAGCTCCAGCCGCGGAAAGAGGGGAAAAAGGAGTAGAACAATGGGTGTAAACCCGTCTGTCACGTCATATTTATACTGGTGCAGGACACGGCGCAACAAACGGCTCAGTCCAGCGCCGTGTTTACCGCCGTGTTGCGGGTCAGCGCGCGACCTGACCGACACGGCGCAACACCCGGCGCAAGACACTTGCGCGTGTGTCTCGGACGTGTCCGACACGGCGCAACACCCGGCGCAAATCTTGCGCGGGTTCTCGGCCGTGTCTCGGCAGGCCTGCTAGTCCTGGCCGACCCGGCGCAGGACACGGCGCTTGGCAGTGCCGTTTTCACCACCGTTTCGTACAGGTCCGGCCAGCGAAGCTCCGGTTGAAAAAATGATTCCGGCACAATCCGAAAATTACAATAGGACCACAACGGCGATCCGGAAGGAGACGGAAAAGTATAAAACAGGACATACGATTAGCTCGACTCCCACAGTGATAAGTCGTACCCGACGAATATCACAACACGGTACATCACGCCGTACCAAGAAGTCGTCTGCAGAACAAAATGACCGGTGCAACCGGCAAAATTCAAAAATAACCGGAACAGAAATCTCGAGTATTGCAACTATAACGTACCGGTTATGATCCAAAACGATAACAAGCAAATTACAAAGCATGAAATGTCCCAAGCACGGAACGAACACGACGTAAAGCTCGTGGACCGCATCAATGCTCCGAAATGAAAATAATGATATACAACAATTCACCACATGTGGCCCTAAATACAAAATCGGTCGTCGAGAGGGAGAAATAATTAAATGCTGACACTCGAAAGTTGAGAAATTTCCGTTCTACAAAGGGAATTTCAAATTAAACCGGAAATGAAAAATCTCGGGTATTACATTCTACCCCCCTTAAAATAAGTTTTGTCCCGAAACTTAAAGTAAGGAGCGATGGAAAAATCAAGGAAAAGTAATTACATGCTCAGCCCCAAAACATCACGAGCAAAGCGTGAACGTAAGGTTCCAGAAGTATGATGAACTGACCTAGCAAGTACAAGGCAATTTAAAATGATCGAAAGGTTCACAGATGAATTACCAACAATGAAAGTCATCCCATACCGAAAATACTAAGAAGAGTACGGGTAATACATTCCCCCGTCTAAGAGGACATTCAATCCCGAAACTTAGAACAACAAAAGATGGAAATGCAAAGCAACGAAACGAAAAACGATCGAAGTTACGATTGTTGGAATCAGCAACAATTAGGACATATTACAAAATATTCATTCCCCCATGTTAGGCTCCTCAGAAGGAGACATAGGGTTTCGGGACATTCTCCGGTCACTTACTCTGTTCGCCAACAGGGTAGCATTCATTGCCAGTTCGGAAATTATCTCACAATATTTCTCCCGATGACCTTCACACCCACACCGGTAACAAGTCAAGAGTGGAGAGGGACAATTTGCACGTACGTGTCCCTGACCGTTACAGTTGAAGCATCTTCTCTTCTTACCGCGAGTCACCGATGCTGGTTTGGGATTTCCAACGTTCACTCCCGACCGTGAAGATGACGCTATCGAACAACGTGAGGGTTTGGAAGCCTTAGACTCTTCACCGACCAAAAATTTCTCAGATGTCCTCGGTCTCTTGGCTTCGCTCGTGGGCTTGACTACAGAGGAGATTTCATAGGATATCGTTTGATTTTGATACTCCTTCACTGTAGCATAAATCGTTGTCGTACGAACCAGCTCGCCGCCTCCATTCCCATCATCACGTCTACGTCTGCCGAGGCTCGACATACTAATACAGATAATACCGTTCAACAATATTAATTTATCATTCGTACAATATACCACAATTATCACCCGACTATTAGTTAGCATCCTTAGAATAATGGTAATATCGTAAAGCACAAAGTTTTATGAAGTCAATTTCGAGTCCTTCGACGAGGACGATCATTATATGCATGCACTTAACGAAAACAAATTTTTGAAAAAGAGGGTTAGTCACGTTGCGCCCAAAACTTGTAAATACTGTCTTTTGTTTCGGAAGAGGAAGTTTATATAACGATTCTAAAAATTATTTTCGAGTGATGTATAAAAGGAAATTGAAAATTGAATTGTAACTAATTTGAAGTATTTCAAAAGCGTTGAGTCCCAATTACCATAATTTTGAAAATATTTCCTCTTCTACCAAAACATTTATTCAAAAGAATTTTCTGCCGAGATACGTGACCATTTGACATGACGACATTAAATCATGGCTTTTCACAATGTTAGAAAATTTCAAAGTACCACTTTAAAATATTCGTGATACTATAGCGCCGTGGGCCCCGTGCCGGAAGCCAACTGGCTAAAAATCATTTTCAACAAAAATGTTCAAAAAGCCAAAAAGGTCGATGTCGGTAATATTTTCAAATACTCCCAAAAGTCATTTATAATATAACAAATACCGTCATAAGAATACTATCAAAACATGAAAGACCAAAATATCAAAACTCGGTTTGCAAGATACCAAAATCCATCTCAAAATATTCACGCAGCGGATAAAATTAACATTCATAAATTTATTTTAATAAAGTGTAGGAACAGACAAATATGCTCGACTTCCGAAGTATACTACATAACCATTTTTACTCAGACCGCATACGCATGCTATATCTTAAAACAATAATATCACTAACAACTTTCAAATCCTTAGTTCACATTAAGTATATTAGCACAATATAATCAACTACGTATATAAAGGGACTTACGATCGGGAGACTTACCATCACGGATCGCTTGAAGATGATGTCGGAACCACGATACTAATCACAACTCGGATGCGCGCAACTTACACCGGACATAGACATGACCCAACGGCCTAGGTTTTTCGCAAACCTAAGCTCCGATACCATAAATGTAACACCCCCAGAATACGTCCGGGAATATCACACGCCGTAGACCCTTCTCACAAGGATCTACCAGGCTACACTCCAATAGACTACTTAAATGATTAACCGACCGGGGTCAATATAATTACAAAGCGGACCGACAAGGTCATTAAACAATTCAGAGCTAAAGAAACTCACCTCAAAATGACAAGAATAAACTCCAATACAGAAAGAAATGACAACGCAATTTAATAAATGAAAACTACACCCATGCAAGGGTGAATACTCGACCAAAAAGGGGGATGCCGACCAAAGTGAAAACAAAAGGAAAGACTCTGACTCTTGTGTGATTAGCATCGTCGTCTTCCATCTTCTTCCAAGCGATCCGTATCGCTCATTGCCAAAACCTGAGCGCATAATAGGCACCCACCCCCCGAAAACTCGGGGGTTAGCAAACTGGAATTTTGCTAGTGCAAGTACATAATATACAAGATATACGAACAGTAACAACACAAAATTCAACCATCGTGAAGTCTTAACACAAACCATACATTCCCATACTCAACACAGAATAACACTCGCATACACAAGGTGAAAGATAATCACATAATCATATTCTCTTTACGGAACATAACATCAATGAAACTTTAAACGAGCCCAAGGAGTCAGGAAAATCCCTTTTGTAAAAGGAAAAATGTTTTGATAAGATAGTTTGTAAACGTTAATATTGACTCGGGCCGTCTGGGGTGTTTTAAAATCGAATGGGAATACTTTTGGAAACGATTTCAAAAGCTCTCGGGTCCTTGACCCAACATATGGAAAACAATTACACGAAAACCAAGTCAACTTATTCGGGGTCCTCGACCCAATTTATAGAACACTGACACAAATGGAATCATTACAACATCTCACAGGTTTCTCAACCCAATCCAAATAACATCATCACGACATCAATCATCTCAACATTCCACAGGGTCCTCGACCCAATACACAGAATAGCACCACAATATAATCAAAGGTACAAACCCTCATTCGACATATTCTGCTCAAGACCCCCGATTAATTAACCCTCGGAGATTTCGTCAAACCTCCGTGGTTAATTAACCCTGATACCAACGCTTTAAAAACAAGTTGAAATAAGCTTTTCAGAAACACGAATCGCGGTCTATATCAAGACAAACATTTAAGAGTGAGTTGAAAGAATTTGAGATACGAACATCGTTCGGTAACGGGGTCTTAGCTATCACTCAAATACCCGAAACCAATAAGCCTTCCAGGCGCCTCCCTTGCGCACCTGTGTACCGGCGTTCACTCCACTATGTTGGCCGCTCGTTGAACATGTCACCGCGCCGGCGATCACTCCCGCAAGAGCCGCCCCTTGCGCGCGCATTAGGTAACATCGGCGTTCACCACCCATATGGAGCCGCACATTGCAGCATACACCAGGCGGGAGTGCACGCCCCGCCCTCAGAGGTTCCCGGATATGACGTTTCTCACAACAAGTATCCACATTAATTCAAACATCAAGCACACAGACAAACGTCACCACAATTATCAACTCGGTACATCAAGTTACACAATTTTCTCCGCCAGTCCATAACCACACAAATAAACAATAACACGCACGTTATCAATCAAACTCAATCACAATAAGCCTTCAAGCATAACCAACCAACACCGCACATATATCCCTATATTGCGACTCAACCGAATATATATATATATATATATATATATATTTATAACCTTACTATATTATAAGAATAAATATAGTTTACCCATCAATCCAAGTCGAGTACGTCATCTAGTGTTAGTATTCATCACTCGTCATTCATCAATATAGGCACTTATATCAATATATGTATATACATACATATATTTAACATATAAATATATATACATATATAAAACTATATATATACATACACACATATATATATATATATATATACACACATTTATACATCCGTATAAATTCATACACTTCGACAACAAAGATTTCACGCAGTTACAATTCGTATATCAAGGTACTTGCCTTGGTAATCTCTCACGAATACTTCGGAAAATGCGGTTGATTGTAGAAATCCGGAACTCCAATGAAAACGGCGATCGGAAAGGCTCAACACTAGATTTTTTGTAGGGAATTCGTCCCTAGTATCCTATCATCAAATAAACAACAAATCACATGAGGAAAAACATCGCAAAACGACCAATTTTCTCTCTGCGGCATTTTCCCGGACACCTTGAAGGCGTCAAACGAAAGTTCATATAAACGACGAATCGGAATTGGTAAAACCATGGAAAGATGATGAAAATAATAGAATACTACTTAATCTACAATTATCCATCAGAAATATGAGTTAAAACGATCAAATCGGACAAAATCAACTAAAACCCCCAAAACTAGATTTTAGGAAATCATACCTTGATTCGATCGATCGGAGCAAGTTATGGAAGGATTAATTGATGATATGGACTCACTAATCTCGTGGATTTATAGTGGAACAACATGCCCTCATGTTCTCCAAGCTCCAGCCGCGGAAAGAGGGGAAAAAGGAGTAGAACAATGGGTGTAAACCCGTCTGTCCCGTCATATTTATACTGGTGCAGGACACGGCGCAACAAACGGCTCAGTCCAGCGCCGTGTTTACCGCCGTGTTGCGAGTCAGCGCGCGACCTGACCGACACGGCGCAACACCCGGCGCAAGACACTTGCGCGTGTGTCTCGGCCGTGTCCGACACGACGCAACACCCGGCGCAAATCTTGCGCGGGTTCTCGGCCGTGTCTCGGCAGGCCTGCTAGTCCTGGCCGACCCGGCTGACACGGCGCTGCAGCGCCACCGTTTTCAGACAGTCCGCGCCAAGCTCCGGTTGAAAAAATGATTCCGGCACAATCCGAAAATTACAATAGGACCACAACGGCGATCCGGAAGGAGACGGAAAATAATAAAACAGGACATACGATTAGCTCGACTCCCACGGTGATAAGTCGTACCCGACGAATATCACAACACAGTACATCACGCCGTACCAAGAAGTCGTCATGAGAACAAAATGGCCGTCTGCAACCGACAAAATTCGAAAATAACCGGAACAGAAATCTCGAGTATTGCAACTATAACGTACCGGTTATGATCCAAAACGATAACAAGCAAATTACAAAGCATGAAATGTCCCAAGCACGGAACGAACACGACGAAAAGCTCATGGACCGCATCAATGCTCCGAAATGAAAATAATGATATACAACAATTCACCACATATGGCCCTAAATACAAAATCGGTCGTCGAGAGGGAGAAATAATTAAATGCTGACACTCGACAGTTGAGAAATTTCCGTTCTACAAAGGGAATTTCAAATTAAACCGGAAATGAAAAATCTCGGGTATTACAATCCGAGTTTTATCTTCTCCCATTCTTTTATTCATTTTGTTGTTTTATTTAGCATGAACATGATTGTAGGTCACAAGTCGTCCAGGAATAAGTCTAGAGGGGGGGTGAATAGACTTATTGAAACTTCTTGAACTCTTTTCCTCAAAGAGTAAGTTTCTTCAGCTGATAGATGTACAAATGACTTAGAGTCGTTTGTTCTCAATACGTGCGGAAGTCAGCTGATGACGAATATAGAACAACTAATGAAACACTTAAAAATGAATGCAGCAGTTAGAGTATGATGCTATAAAGCAGTAAAATACGCAGGCAATTATAGTGGTCTCAGAGGTGGGGTAATCCTCTACTAATCCACTTTTTTCCAAACCAGTTGGAGATGAATTCACTATAATTTTGAACCAGTGATAAATATTACACTGATTCAACCAAACTACAACAGCTTCCAACCAGTGGAAATCCGTGCCATTGTAACACACTTGACTGCCTTGCACCTCTTGTTCCTCGATCCTTGGATACCTTTACAGTCTCTAACTTCAACCAGTGAAGTACCCCGAACTCAGGATTTGATACACGAGTTTTTGTCTTCTCCAACTAAGAGCTTCTTCAAGTATGAACTTTTTAGAACCGCTCTTTTCACGATGCTGTATTTCGCTTTTAGATTGCTTAAATGCTTTGATCGCTTGAAAGTATGTTCGCACCGGTAGTTGCTCAACTTCAAATCTTCGGATATATATATAGGTGTTGATCCTTGAGCGTTTCTTCATAGCCGTTGCAAATCTGTAACAAATCAGTCCGTTGGAGGGAGACTTCTTTGTTTATTCTTTTCTGAACGTTGCAAGGCTAGATTCTCATATTTTAATATATCTTCCGACCGTTGTGAAGACTCTGCATGTGAGGCGCCGAATCTTTTGATTATAATACGATTAAAGTCTTCAAGGTGGGTCTGGATGAATTATTTAATTCATATCCTTTGCGGGAATCTCTCCAATTTGTCTCTTCACGTTGCATGTAACTTTCCGTAATACTTGACTTTTCAACGCATGCTGACGTGGACTTGGAGTACTTGGCTGATTTCGAGTAGGCTGATGTAAGGTTAACTTCTCTGCAGTTCTGGACTTCTCTGATGTTCACTGTTGGGGAACTCGCCTGATCAGATGACTTGTCTGCAGTCTGGTCAAACATGCCTGATGATTTTTGTTGACCATAACTTCTCTGACTCGACTCGGCTGTACCTCTCTGATGAACTCAGCTGATCTCTAGTACTTAGCCGATTTTTAGCCTAACTTATTTTGGCCTATAGAAGATACTCATTTGGTTCTTCTTTACATTTTGCCAAGTTTTACACTTAACATTATTTGGCCTATGGAAGATACTCATTTGGTTCTTTCTTATATTTTTGCCAAGTAATAAACATTTGAATTTATATTAATGACATCATCAAAATCTAACAAATATTCCTAACAAATTCCCCCTATTTTGATGATGACAAAACTTTAAGGCAATATTCAAATGAATAAGTCTGCACTTGAGTGCAAGACACAAACTAAAAATCAGTCTAGTATTGAGACAACTGGAAATTGTCATTCAAAAGACTGTTATAAAATTTTCTGACTTGATTACAAATACATGTCTGAAATTTACATGAAAATTTTACAAGTACAGAATAAATGAAAGTCATCTGCCTCTACCTCTGCCTCTTCGAATAGGCTGTTTGGCAGGCCTGAAAGGTTTAGCTCCGATTGGTCTTGTTTTGACAGGGGCAAGACCATACTTCCTTTTTATAACAAGAGCTTCAAAGTCTTGCTCTTCTTGAGATGAAAACTTATTTTCAAGACACAGCTTCTTGATTTTTCTCTGGAGTGCAAGTTCATCCAAAGCATTACCTTTCTCCAAAGTAGGAGGTTCTTTGGCACTGAACGGAGGGATCATGGGATATGCATTGTGTGTCTCAGCATGTTTTACAAGAATAGTCCAGAGTTGTGGGTGAGCTTCTTCCATGAAGTTGATGAAGATCTGCTGTGGGGAGCAATTATCATCCTGGAGTATCTCCCAGATGTAGTAGTCTCTGATAAATTTTTTCCTTGCAGATCCCCACGTGGGTAGAGCTTCATAATGTACAAAATCTTCAACAAACCACAACTCCTTACCTTCCCACTCTAGAGTAGGCTCAAATCCTCCTCTAGTCCTCCTCTTCTTACCTGCAGGCTGATCAGCCTGTTCTTCTGGTTCTGCTCCTCCCTTCCTTTTAGCTGAGGATGTCCCAGCAGTGATCATCTGGACATCCTGCCTCTTCTTTGTTCTAAGCTAATAATGTACAAAATCTTCAACAAACCACAACTCCTTACCTTCCCACTCTAGAGTAGGCTCAAATCCTCCTCTAGTCCTCCTCTTCTTGCCTGCAGGCTGATCAGCCTGTTCTTCTGTATTTTCAATTTCTTCTGTTTGTTTTTCAACTAAAATATTTTCATCTTTTCTTTATTCCTGCTCCTCTTCTTCGTCATCTATAACAATGACTTCCTCATCTTCCTCTCCATTTACTTCTTCAATTATAATTTCTTTTTCTTCTTCCTCCTCATCTTCTTTTCCGAATGAACCATCAAAAATACTATACATTATAGAAATGATGAATTGGTCCATGCTGGTTTTGAAATTTGACATGAACCAATTCTCCTGGAGGATCAAAACTATGTCTGATACTTTGCAAAAGTGTATCAGTACATCCTCTGTGGCTTGGGGATATTCCCAACCACTGGTTTCAATATAAGTTTGAAGTTTAGCAAATGAAAGTGATTTGAAAAATTTCCACTCTTCAAAAATAATAACAAAAGAGTGTTTTAAGGCTTGTGGTTTAACAAGTTGTAATTGTTTTATGGACATGTTGAAAACATTGTTGTCCAGCAGGTTAAAGGTGTAATTTGCTTCAGGGATTGAGATGATTAAACCTGCTTCTTCCTCCTCTGGAATGAATGCTGGAGTGAGGACAGGGACGATCTGAGTTTCAGTGCTGGAGCGATCACAGTCTTCAGTGGGTAGGCGACACATTGCAGGATCGGAATAATGATCGTTGCTCCTCTTGACTAAAGCTATGATGCTGGGCCTCTTGGGAGAGAGTTCTGGAGATGACTGCATGATGGATGGCTCTCCAGGGGCTGGTCCCCTTCTTTTGAATCGGACAACTATTGGTGTGTTGTCTGACTCGGAGTCTGACTCAGCTGCAGTTGGGTTGACGGCTGCAGGTCGGTCCGACTCGTCTGATGAAGGACATTTGTAGGGCGGTGAATAAGACAAATCTTTGAGTATCCGAGCTGCTCTCCTGTTGCCTCCCAACTTCCTTAAGGTCTCTTGGTCCAGATGACCAAGTCTCTTGTTGATGTGGAAGGGATCAGTACTTCCCTTCGCCACACCCATCTTCTCAAGGATCCAACTCAGCTGCGTTCCAAACGCCAGCTTGGATTTGAATCTCTTTTCATCAGCGAGCCATCCGGCTTTGTTGACTTCTCGAACAAGCTGCCTAAAGATATAGTCAGCCCAATCAATCGCCTCGTCATGAATAAGTGCTCCCAGCACTGTGAATTTCGCCGACGAGAGTTGGTCGTAACTGCCGGACATACCCATAATAATCTTGTTGGTAATATCCAACATATACCGATACTCCTTAATCTCGCTCCTTTTAGCAGTGAGTTTCAGCTTCGTCGGCTGGTCAATCGCCTTAATCTTTAGCCAAACGTAGGCTGCTGTCTGTTGGAGAGCTTCGACGGCTATGCCGCAGTGCTTCTGTTGGGATTCGGCGCCTAAAATCGAAGGCCGCAGCGGAAGCGGTAAAACGAAAATTAATTCGATCCGAATCCCTACGAGGATCGATCGAGCTACATATATACGAATATTGAATGAACAAAGAAGATACGAGAAACACATACCCTCGAAGTCCGTTGATTGAATGGTAATCTTATCTCGAGCTATTCCCCAAGCTTTAGGCGATCTCCTTTCAATTCAATCCGCTCCAAGCTCTTGAATGATCCAACGCCGAAAGCACCGCGTCTCTACTTGCCACGTGCCGGAGAAACGATCGGAACGACGATCACCTTGCTATCCTCCAAGGATACGGCTAGAGCTAAGTGATGAAGCTTCCAATATGAGATTATCACACTCTAAGTGTATAACTCACAACTCTCAATTATACTCTTGAATTTTCTCTAAGAAAACCAAGAGGAAAGTGAAGAAGAAGAAGACTACTTTGAGAAGAACTTTTCTCTCTCTTGAACTCTCTATAATTGATCCGTATGAATCCTATCCAATGAGAGAATGAAGTCTTCTTTTCTTATTCAAATTCCACTCACCTTAAAACAACTCATCAAATGAGAATCAACCCCACCATGTCATTATCACCCATTAATCAATGGGAACAAAAACAAAAGGGAATAAGGTGGAAAGTGGGGGCGGCGGCTATGATGAAAAACGGATGAGTTCGGTTCGTTTCGGACTCCTGTGAGTCCAAACAGATAAACTCCGATTCCGTTCCGATGTATTTATATCGATTAATTAATACAATTAATTTTATCATATCAAATACATTATGACATAATTAATTTCTCCAAGAAATAATTATATCCATGAATTAAATTTATCACCCAGTAATTTATTTAATTCATTAGGCCGTAAATTAATTTATCCAATAAATCAATTTAAACATCCAATGTCCTGAATTAGATATCCAATATCTAATATTCATAATGAGAGAATTAAGCTTGATTCATTCCGTCGTCAATCCTAATGCGCGACTCGGTAGGTCCGTCTCAGTTAGCAATGGGAGGAACCAAAGAGTAGTAGCACCACCTAGCCAGCCTGGCGGCCTACACTGTACCCCAACTGAGAACGAATGATTGGGATCATTCAAGAACCATTCTGTCATGAATACCAGTATACGTATAAACCCTTCTTTCAAATATCCCGATCAAGTTATATGGTCACGGTCAGTCAAACCCTATCTGTACTTGACGATATGCATGCGTTAATGCAAATCGAGATCATCGACCCCCTTATCCAATAAGGAGTGGAACGTTTTGCTCTCAAATACACGGACTAGTTTCTATAAGTTTATTTACAAGTTAGGAATGCCAGTAACTACCAGTAAATAAAGAAACATTCATTTGCCTTATATAAATGGTTAACATAATTACAAGTACAATGCCCTCACTCAACAACCTCTGAGTGGCATTCGAGGGCATACTCCTAACAATATCCCACTTGCACTCAATGCCACACACTATGGTATCTAATACCCATGTTCTCCAGATGATGCTCCAAGCTAGTCTGAGAAAGTGGCTTGGTCAGTGGATCAGCGACGTAGTCGGCTGACTCTACTCTATGCAGCACAATGTATCTCTTTTGCGAACAAATTCTCATACGAGATGATACTCCCTCTCAATGTGATTGGTACTATTGTGAAACCTCGGCCCCTAGGCCCGTGGTGTCACGTGAAGTTTACCCAGTAACTTTTTAATCTAGAACCCTTCCTTAGAAGCCTCCGAGGTTGCTATATACTCATCCTAACAGGTGGAACCAGCAGTCGCGCTATCCTTGGCACTATGCCAAGATACTGCTCCTCCATTAAGAGTAAATAAATAGCCAGAAATAGACATTTAGTCGTCTTTCTATCCTTGGAAGTCCGAATCAGTGAATCCCACAACATTCAGTTCTCTACCGCCATATATAAGAACCATATCTCGAGCCCTTATCAAGTACTTGAGAACGTTCTTTACGGCAGTCCAATGTTCCCTTCCTGGGTTTGCCTGAAACCTACTCACCACGCTTACACTGCGCGATGTCAGGTCTTGTACACAACATAGCATACATAAGGCTACCCACGGCCGAAGCATATGGTATATTACTCATTTCCTTTCGTTGTTCCTCACTTTGAGGACACATCTTCAAGGTGAGTTTTATTCCATGTTGCATCGGTAGGAAACCTCTTTTAGAATCATCCATCTTAAATCGCTTTAAGATCTTATCTATATAGAGGGCTTGGGAAAGGCCTATTGTTCTCTTCGCTCTATCCCGGTAGAGTCTAATTCCAAGAATATAGGTTGCTTCTCCCAAGTCTTTCATGGAGAAATTACTCGAAAGCTAAGCTTTCACAGAACTGAGCATTCCCACATCATTTCCTATTAGTAGAATGTCATCTACATATAGTACTAAGAATGCGATCTTGCTCCCACTAACCCTCTTGTATACACAAGATTCCTCTTCTTTTGCACGAAGTCAGACTCTCAGACTGTTTCGTCAAAACGAAGATCCCAACTACGTGAAGACTGCTACAGTCCATATCACGAAGTCTACATCCACCATACTAGGTTATAGGTCGTTGGGTTGGTCTCTTGGCTATCACTTGGAAACTCATGGAGACCAAGTTCCTCCAAGTGCACTAGCCCATACCTCTCAGGTAAATGAGACACCCTACTATACATACGAGGTGGTTGTACTTGTGTTACAGAAGGTTCGGTTCCAATTTCTTGCACAGGTGTCTCCCGAGGAGTTTCATTGTATTCTTCCAAAGAAATATTTCTACTTGCTCCGCCTTCCTGAATGAACTCTTCTTCCAGGAAGTGTGCTTGTAAAGCAACAACGATCTTTCGATCTTCGGGCATGTCGAATAGATATCCCATCGTCCCAGACGGGAATCCAATGAAATGTCCCTTCGCAGACCTAGCTTCCAACTTTTCCACCTTAGTCTTCTTGACATAGGCGGGACATCCCCAAATCCTAATATGATTAAGACTTGGTTTCCTTCCTTCCCACATCTCATGTGGAGTTTTAGGAACGGATTTGGAAGGACATCTGTTCAAGATATAAGCAGCAGTCAGGAGTGTATAACCCCACAGGTAAATCGGTAAGCCAGTATAGCCCAGCATGGAACGAACCATGTTCAACAAGGTCCAGTTCCTTCTTTCTGACAGACCATTTAACTGAGGAGTACCTGGAGGTGTTAGATGTGATACTATTCCATGTTCCTTAAGGAACTCGTCAAACTCCGTGCTCATATACTCGCCACCTCGGTCCGACCGAAGTGCTTTGATATTATTACTAGTTTGTTTCTCGACTAGGGCCTTGAATTCCTGGAATTTCTCAAAGGCCTCGGATTTATGTTTCATTAAGTATACATAACCATACCTAGTATGATCATCTGTAAACGTAATGAAATATTGATATCCGTCACGTGCTGCTTCCAAAGCACCACATACATCGGTATGGATTAATCCCGATTTATCCGGCTCTTTCAAAAGTCCCTTTGAAGGGGACTTAGTCATTTGCCTTTAAGGCAAGATTCACAAGTAGGAAAGGGATCCGATCCCAATGGACCCATAAGTCCATCTTTTTCATCTTGTAAACCTTGTCGACCAACATGACCAAGTCTAAGATGCCATTTCAAAACTTGATTGGTTTCATCCTACCGCGTTTTCTAGTTATAGTATTCACAACTACTTTGTTCTTGAGATTTAGATGATACAATCCATTCAACAATGTAGCGGTACCCACTAGTTTATTTCTAAAATAAATTTTGCAGAACCATCACCAATGAAAAATGAAAAGCCTTTTCGGTCCATGACCGGAATGGATACAATGTTTTTGTGCCCCTTGGGCAAAACAAGTACATCTTCTAAAGTCAAAACAAAGCCGGATTCTAAACCCAAAAGAAGTGATCCTATGTCGGTCGCCTCGACACTATGCCCGCTTCCGACTGTGATCATAACTTCTCCAGCTCCAAGCTTCCTACTTTGTTCAGATCCCGATTCACGGTACAAATATGAAAACTAGCACGAGAATCCGATTATCCAGAAGTAGAAAATACAATGGCGAGAACAATTTGTTTCCAAAACTAAAAGTTCTCAGAAGTGCCATGAAGAATCGGGATCTCTAGCCCAGTGGCCCAGTTCACCGCACTTGAGACAAGTATCCTTCTTCTTCTTGTTCTTTGGAACCATCGGGGCCTTGCCCTTTCCCTTAAGGTCCTTAGCTTGTGGTCCAGTCCGCTTCTTGGTCCTTTTCTTCTTATTCTTAGACTTCCGAAGTCCAGAAGAAATCACAAGTGCAGACTCCTTCATCCGCGGGGTCTTCATCTGAGGCGAGCGGTCACCGGTTGTTCATTAGCCCGGCTAAGTTACATGCAATCTCATTGCGGTTGAAGTTCATAACAAAGCGTGAGAAGGAATCGAGAGAGACTGTAGGATAAGGTCGGTTTGGAGAGAAGTATCCATTTTAAAATCAAGAGCCTCCAATCTCTCGATCATGGATATCATTTTGAGGACGTGTTCCCCAACCTTCTCACCTTCCTTCATCCTTGCACCAAACAGTTGCTTGGATATCTCATATCTAGCAGTTCTGCTGTGCTCACCATAAAGATCGGTTAAGTGAGATAGAATCTGCCTAGCAGAAGTCATTTTCTCATGAGCTCTTTGAAGCTCATTAGACATGGAAGCCATCATATAAGCACGGACTTTCACATCATCCTTAACCCACTTTTCGTGGTTTTCAATCTCTTCCTGATTGGCTCGGGTCCGCACAGGAGGCGCCGGAATGTCCGTCTCCAAGACGTATCCCAGTGCCTCTATACTGAGGACAATCATCAGATTGCGGATCCAATCCACAAAATTAGGTCCCATTAAGGTGTTCTTTTCGAGTAGAATTGCGAGTGGATTCATTGTCATATTGAGATTTGTCTGCATTAAGTATAACAGATTAATTAGTGACTCATTCAATTATGTTCTGAGTATAGAATTTAAGGTCTTTTCTATTCTTGTTACCCAGCTCCCACTATTTTTATCGGAATAACACACTCCCATGTGATATCCGGAAGTTTCGTCGATCTACTTCATAGTGGTGATCGAGTTCTTTATAAATCTTAATAGAGGGCAACCGAACAGGTTTCTAGTCTATTAATTTTCATAAAGTGGTGTCCAACACCAACCCATCTAATGGATGATTCGATCTTCTTTTTCCCCTTGATCATTCCCCTCAACCTATACGGTTTCTATGGTTCGTGAACAAGTTAAGTTTATACCATCGACGCAAATCAGTTTCACAATTGAATCTTATCCGGCAACCTATCAGGTTTCTAGGGATAAAATTTGCTCCAACCGAAGGCATCCAATGCGCTCCCGGTAATTTATCCGTCCTCCCTGAACGACTACCCCGATAACTCGAAAGCATAGCACATCCGGTTTGGATTTCAATTTCCCGAAAACTCGATGGAGGGAAAGGAAAACCTTGAAACCTTATAAACTTAATAATTTAATGTGGGAGAATTTTCGCGATTTATGTTGCACTTTGCACATTAATCGTTTAAGCGCGTTTGTGGCATTCATACAATATGAAACAACCATTCACAACCTAGTTGCTACCAACATGTGGTTCATGGACCATTCCTAGAAAACAAAAACTCCGTAATCTAATTACAAGTCTTCATCTTGAATCTTCGTCTTTTCGAAATGGATCTTCCTCCGGTCTTCGTCATTACATATAAATTTTACATCGAAAATTGCATCCTAGATACAAACATTTCTAGTAAAATAAATAGGCTCAAAACGGCCTTTACAACCCAATCGAATAAAACGAACGATTCAAAAACTAAGTCCACGAACCACATCCCCATTCAAAAAGCATTCATCCAATAAATACTATATAAATGGAAAGCGTAGAGATACATTGATCCAATCAACAATACTAACCGATCTAATCGATTCACACAATCGGTAATTTGATAACGTTCAAAATAATTCGGTCGACCATAAATATTCCAATTAATCAAATTTCCCTTATAAAATGAAATACTATAAATCATTTTAATCATATTAAATTCAATTTAACATGCGGGAGATTAATTTTTAAGAATACACGAAAAAATCGAGCCGGGTGAAAAATGGCCTGCCTGGCCGAGTCACTTCCGTGACTGCCGGCAGACACGGCCCGTGTCGCGGTTCACGGTCGGGTCATGCCGGCGATGTCCCGCACATTCTGCCGGACACGGCCGTGTCGCCGACACGGCCGAGTCACTTCCAAGCCTTCGGCCCGGACACGCCGTGTCCCGACACGGTCGGGTCTCGAGCGATGGCCAGACTGCCGGACACGACCGTGTCACCCAGGACACGGTCGAGTCACTCTCGTCCAGATTACCCTTTTTGTCCAAAAAATCGTCCGACGACGATTCGGGGCTAGATTTTCGACCGGATATCCAATATCAATATTTTCCGACTTTCATATCTTCAATATAAATCATATTTCCCAGAAATTTAAGATTTATATTTAGACATAAACTTACGAAAAATACAATTATTACGAACGAAAAACATATACCACGATTATGACTAAAATGATTTCAAATCATTCACCATCTAATCGAGCATTCTAAATGCCAATATCGTATATACGATCGCAAGACCTACGCTCCGATACCACTGTTGTGATTCGGCGCCTAAAATCGAAGGCCGCAACGGAAGCGGTAAAACGAAAATTAATTCGATCCGAATCCCTACGAGGATCGATCGAGCTACATATATACGAATATTGAATGAACAAAGAAGATACGAGAAACACATACCCTCGAAGTCCGTTGATTGAATGGTAATCTTCTCTCGAGCTATTCCCCAAGCTTTAGGCGATCTCCTTTCAATTCAATCCGCTCCAAGCTCTTGAATGATCCAACGCCGAAAGCACCGCGCCTCTACTTGCCACGCGCCGGAGAAACGACTGGAACGACGATCACCTTGCTATCCTCCAAGGATACGGCTAGAGCTAAGTGATGAAGCTTCCAATATGAGATTATCACACTCTAAGTGTATAACTCACAACTCTCAATTATACTCTTGAATTTTCTCTAAGAAAACTAAGAGGAAAGTGAAGAAGAAGAAGACTACTTTGAGAAGAACTTTTCTCTCTCTTGAACTCTCTATAATTGATCCGTATGAATCCTATTCAATGAGAGAATGAAGTCTTCTTTTCTTATTCAAATTCCACTCACCTTAAAACAACTCATCAAATGAGAATCAACCCCACCATGTCATTATCACCCATTAATCAATGGGAACAAAAACAAAAGGGAATAAGGTGGAAAGTGGGGGCGGCGGCTATGATGAAAAACGGATGAGTTCGGTTCGTTTCGGACTCCTGTGAGTCCAAACAGATAAACTCCGATTCCGTTCCGATGTATTTATATCGATTAATTAATACAATTAATTTTATCATATCAAATACATTATGACATAATTAATTTCTCCAAGAAATAATTATATCCATGAATTAAATTTATCACCCAGTAATTTATTTAATTCATTAGGCCGTAAATTAATTTATCCAATAAATCAATTTAAACATCCAATGTCCCGAATTATATATCCAATATCTAATATTCATAATGAGAGAATTAAGCTTGATTCATTCCGTCGTCAATCCTAATGCGCGACTCGGTAGGTCCGTCTCAGTTAGCAATGGGAGGAACCAAAGAGTAGTAGCACCACCTAGCCAGCCTGGCGGCCTACACTGTACCCCAACTGAGAACGAATGATTGGGATCATTCAAGAACCATTCTGTCATGAATACCAGTATACGTATAAACCCTTCTTTCAAATATCCCGATCAAGTTATATGGTCACGGTCAGTCAAACCCTATCTGTACTTGACGATATGCATGCGTTAATGCAAATCGAGATCATCGAGCTCTCGTGTATCTAATACAACTAGCTCCAATGCTTTGGCCAAAGACTTATGATCTCATCTGCCAATAACCGCATAGGACATATAACCCGTTCACTAACAGGAGAAAGAATTCTATCTTGGTATTCATAGGACACGCTACTTGCCGTCAAGATGCACGTCGAGTTGACCCCCGCCTTAGGTTTACGAGGTCGAACTACTCTAATGAAAATCTTGACGTCACAAGCACATCCCTACTAAATCCTCAAGTCGAAGGTTCACGAATACCTATCACAACCTTTCGATTCCGTCATTGACTGTCCCGGAGTGAAATCCGTGTGACGAATCGAGGGTGAGTCGGTTCGAGTATACTAATCTAATTAGCATACCTATAACGTGTGCTCCCACTAACCATTAGTGTTCGACAGGCACTCTCCATGTCAAAGAACACGTCATACAAGTCTTCACATAAACTTAACGCCCAGTCAAGTTTCATCGACTTGCGAACGTTTAAGTATTTGAGCTATAAACCTTTCCAGTGCCGACCCCCTTATCCAATAAGGAGTGGAACGTTTTGCTCTCAAATACACGGACTAGTTTCTATAAGTTTATTTACAAGTTAGGAATGCCAGTAACTACCAGTAAATAAAGAAACATTCATTTGCCTTATATAAATGGTTAACATAATTACAAGTACAATGCCCTCACTCAACAACCTCTGAGTGGCATTCGAGGGCATACTCCTAACAGCTTCATACCGAAAATATTACGAATTGATTCTGGCAAGATGTCGACTTGAATTCCGCCGACTGTGCTTCTGATTCCTTCTTCAATCACATGGGCCTCGCGATAGAAGGTGATGACGTCTTCCTTGTAAAGGTGCTTGGGACTGAAATCCAGAAATGGATAGATCCCATTCTTCATCATCGAATGGATAAGGAAGAGTACGTCGTTGTTGTCCATATTTGCTTCCAAAAGGCCTTCGAAATCAACGACTAGAGAAAAGATAATCTGGTCTTTGATCGCCTTCATGTTAACGCCTTCAAAATACGATTCCATTTCTGCAAACAAAGGATTTTTAGTGTATTTGGAGTTCAAAGAATTTTGCTCTGTAAATCTAAGGTTTGAGAGACTGGTAAGCGTAAAGGTAAAGTGAAGGGTTCCCGTCCTTATAAGGAAGATGAAAAGACGTATGGATTAAATTATTATTTATTTTGAATTGGTGGTACGCCTTTTGAGATTCTTTTTAAATTTCAAATTCTAGTCGGTGGTCCAGGTTTTGATTTTAAAATTGGACGGTTAGATTTAACTGGTCACCGTGGAGGTCGATTTATCAAGTGATTGCCACGTGTATTTAAATGCCACTTGTGAACCAAAAATTAATATAATAGTATTATACATATAGCAGACAATAATAAAATATTCAGAAGTCGGTTGAGTTTAGAGAACTTAGCTGGTTTGACTGTTGACTGTTGACTGCTCTGCATCAGGTGAGTTGACTCCTTGGATTTCTCGCCTGAGATTTTGATCAGCTAGGTTCCTTTGTCCGTCCTTCGTCCTCTTGTCTGCATCAGCTAGGATCTGATTTTTTTTTAATCAGCTGGGTCCGTCCTTCCTCTGATCTGCTTCAGCTTGCTTCTGTACTACATTCCCAATCTAGTAGACCAAGATCTCTGCTCAGCTCCAAAAATCTTTCTTCTGGCAAAGGTTTGGTGAAGATGTCAGCTATTTGGTAGTCTGTGCTGACTCTTTCAACTCTAACTCTCTTGTTAAGCACATGATCTCTGATGAAGTGGTGCTTAACATCAATGTGCTTGGTCCTCGAATGCAAAACCGGATTGTTGGTTATTGCAATAGCACTATTGTTGTCACACCAGATAGGGACTTCATTGGCAATGATATTATAATCCCTCGGCTGTTGTCTGATCCATAAGATCTGGGCACAACAGCTACCTGCAGCTAGGTATTCTGACTCTGTGGTGGAGATAGAGTTAGAAACCTGCTTCTTGCTGAACTAGGATATCAGTCTGGTTCCTAGGAATTGGCACATTCCACTAGCGCTTTTCCTATTAATTTTGCATCCTGCGAAATCTGCATCTGATTATCCTGACAGCTCGAAGTTATCGTCCTTAGGATACCATAGTCCAACATTGATCGTAGACTTAAGGTATTTAATTATCCTCTTGGCTGCATCTTGGTGCGACTGCTTAGGCTTAGATTGGAATCACACACAAACTCCTACGGCATAGGATATGTCTGGCCTGCTTGCAGTGAGGTATAGCAATGATCCAATGAGTCCTCTGTAGTGGGTTGAATCCACTGATATGCCTCCCTCATCTGCATATAGGTGAGTACTTGTGCTCATAGGGATTCTTGCTGGCTTGGCTGATTCCATTCCAAGTCTCTTGATTAGATCTCTGGTATACTTATCTTGGTTGATGAAAATTCCATTTTCCATCTGCTTAACTTGTAATCCGAGAAAGAAGTTGAGCTTTCCCATCATACTCATCTCAAATTCTCCTTGCATGAGGTTTGAGAATTTCTCACATAGCTCTGGGTTGGTTGAGCCAAATATGATGTCATCCACATATATCTGGACTATCAATATGTGGCCTTCGTGCTCCACTCTGAATAGGGTCTTGTCCACATTTCCTTTGCAAAAACCATTCTTCTCAAGAAACATAGACAGTGTTTCATACCATGCTCTTGGTGCTTGCTTAAGTCCATAGAGAGCCTTCAACAGCTTGTAGACTTTGTCTCCTTTGACAAAACCTGGGGGTTGCTCTACATAGACTTCTTCTTCTAGGATGCCATTTAGAAATGCACTCTTTACATCCATCTGATAGACTTCAAAATCCTTGAATGCAGCATATGCGAGGAATAGTCTGATGGCCTCTAATCTTGCAACAGGTGCATAGGTTTCATCAAAATCTATTCCTTCACACTGTGCATAACCTTTAGCAACAAGTCTGGCTTTATTCCTAACAACAGCTCCATCTCCATCACTCTTATTTTTGTACAACCATTTGGTGCCAATAACTTTCTTGTGATCTGGTCTATCAGTTAGTTCCCAAACTTCGTTTCTTTACATCTGCTCCAGTTCTTCTTGCATGGCATTTATCCAAGAATAATCTTCCAAAGCTTGTTCTGTTGTCTTGGGTTCTATCTGTGACATGAAGCATGAGAACATAGCCATTCCTGCGGGTAGATTTGACTGTCTTGTCTTAACTCCATCAGTCAGCTTCTCGATGATTTGCTGGATTGGATGGTCTTTGAGCCACTTGGGGATATCGTCTTCTTCTGGGTCTGTTCCCCCTGTTGAATTGCTCTGGTGGATTTCTGCATCAGCTGGGATCTGGTCTCCTTGGTCTGCAACTGGATCAACTACCGTCTTGTCATCTGCAGGTTGGGTCTGATCTGCAGATGCGTCTTTATCAGCTACAGTTGGGTCTTCATCAGCGGCAACTGGATCAGATAGGTTTGGTGATCCTGTCTGATCTGCAGTTGGGTCTTGGCGGCTACTGATTGGATCTTGTGGTGATCTGCAGGTGAGTCCACCATTCCAGTGTCATGTACAATGACTTTTTCAAGGGTTGCTGATTTGAGCTTGTTCTCAATTAGCTCAACTTGCTTCCTGTACTCCACAGTAGATTCATCAAATACAACATGGGGTGTTTCCTCCACAACTAAGGTTCTTTTGTTAAATACTCTATATGCCTTGCTTCTTTGTGAGTATCCCATAAAGAGACCATCATCAGTTTTAGCATCAAAGGCATTTAGTTGTGTTTTACCGTTGTTGTGGATGAAACACTTACAACCAAAAACATGAAAGTAAGCAACAGTAGGAGTTCTATTATTCCAAACCCCATAGGGAGTTTTGCCATGTCTCTCTACTATCATACTCCTGTTCTGAGTATGGCAAGCTATGTTGATGACTTGACCCGAACCTCTTGGCGGCGTCATACGCAATGATGGACTGTTGCTTCCTTCAGGGTTCTGTTTCTTCTTTCAGCAACGCCATTCTGCTGGGGGGTCCTGGTTGCAGAGAGCTCATGCTGGATCCCATTCTGATCGCTGTAATAAGTGATCGCCTTGTTGAGAAACTCTCCTCCTCTATCTGATCTGATCTTGATGATGGATAGGGGTTTCTCATTCTGGTTCCTTCTCAGCAGCTCAGGTAGCTTGGTCAAGGTTTCACTCTTCTTATACAGGAAGATAATCCAAGTGTACCTTGAATAATCATCTACTACAACAAGTGCATGCTTTCAGCCGCTTAGAGTCCTTGGTTTGATAGGACCAAATAGATCCATGTGGAGTAGATCTAAGATCCTTGTTGTGAGAGTTGTAGGCTGGACTGGCTTGAATGATGCTCTGGTCTGCTTCCCTTTCTGACATGCATCACAAAGAGCTTCCTTCTTGATTTCTTCCTCGGGGAGTCCTCGGACCAGCTTCTGAGAACTAATATTGTTGATGGCTTTGAAGTTCAGGTGACATAATCTTTTGTGCCACAGCCATCCGTTCTCAGCTACTGTCTTAGATAGAAAATAGGTATTGGGAGTTCCTGTGTTTCAATCTATCATATAGACATCTCTTCTTCTGAATCCTTGTACTTTCACTTCACCAGATAGGATATCTATCATCATGCATTTCCAAATGGTGAAGACTACTAGATTCTTCTCATCGCAAAACTGGCTTATGCTCAGGAGGTTGTACTTGAGCCCTTTGACATAATGAACTTTGGATATCATAATATTTCCTCGGTGCAGCTCTCCAAAGCCCTTTGTTTGTCCTCTAGAGCTATCTCCAAAGGTTACATCAAGACCTCTTTCTTTGGTGTATTTGGACAGCATCTTCTTGTTCCCGGTCATGTGCCTCGAGCATCCAGAATCTACAAACCATTCTTCACCTCCAAAGTTTGAATTTGTGGAGATGTGGTTGTAGTCCTTCCACCTTTTCTGCAATCAGAAAAGCAGAGATTTAGGTACCCAAATCTGTGTGGGTCCTCTGGGGTTAGCTGGTTTCCTGGAGAATTTATTTCTCCTTGGATTGTGAAAGTTGTTATTATTATAACCCTTATAAGGTGTGTAAGGTCGAGGTCTGAATCTCCTGTTGGGATTGTATACTGGATATTCCTCAAAATATTGATAGTGTGGGCCATTTCTAAATCTTGGCTGAGACCATTTATTAAATCTTTGAGGTCTCCACACTTGTTCATTTTGGAAATTAGGATAACCTTGAGGTTTCCATCTGCCCCTCCCATTTTGAAATCTGTTTTTAGGGAGTTGTTGATAATAGTGGGCATGTTGTCTGGGCTGCTGCTTCTACCTGGGCTATTGCCTAGTCGCTTGTCTAGGTGGCTACCTTGTGAACCCTGGCTGCAGCCTAGACTGGTGACTTGGTTGTTGCCTGTTTTAAATATCGGTTTATATGTAGGCTCAGCAGTCGAGACAATTGTTTCTCCCTTGATAAAAGTGGTTTTAGAACTAGAGGGAGTGTGAGGATCATATCCAAGGCCTGATCTGGAATATAGTGGCCTTTTATTAGTACACAATTCTTCTAGAGTTGAAGACTCCTTCAGGGAGGTTATTTCCTGCGCCTGAGTCTTATTTGCCTGAGTCAGCTTAGTAAATTCGGCTTTGACATGAGCAAGTGCAGCTGATTTTTCTTTAAGTAAAACAGTTAGTCGATTTATCTCAGCTGTATTAACATCAGCCTGGTTTTTCAAGTCAGCTACAGTTATCTCAACCTTATTTAGTTCTAGGCTGAGTTTTTCAAAATCATTTTTCAGCTGCCTATTCTCATCTTGCAGCTGAGTCTTCTCGGCTGATACAGCTAGGTGTGCAGATTTAAGTGTCTCAAAATCTTTAAATAGCTGATTTACAGATTCGTGCAGATTCATATCTTGTGACATGGCTGAACTATTATTTGAACCAGAGGGTTTTGATGTTACCTCTTCATCAGCTAGGTTGGCCATCAGACAATCATACTCTTCGTCATCATCTGAGAAGAATCCGCTGCTTGATTCTACATGCTCCTGATCTTCTCTGATGAGGGCCTTCCTTCTGTCTTCTTTTCCCACCTCCTTCTTGCTCTCGTCCTTCTTAAGCTCAGGACAGTCGATTTGGATGTGTCCTGTCTTGTGACAATTGTAGCACTCCACCTTCCAGCTTCCGGCTTTCTGGTTCCTTCTGGGATTCTCCTTATAATTTTTCTTGTATTTGGAGTAATTCTTTCTGAAGTTGCTGAACCTTTGCATAATGAACGCCATTTCTTCCTCAAAATCTAATGGATTTGGAGGCTTTACATCAGATAAGATCTTGGCGGGGGACTCGGCTGCAAAGGCTATTCCCTTCTCTGCAGGCTCGGTTGAGGATGAACTTGGAAGCTCGAACTCATAAGCCTTCAGATCAGAGAACAGCTCTTGGATCTTTATTTTATTAAGATCCTTGGACTCTCTCATGGCCACTGCCTTCATACTCCATTCAGGATTGAGAGATCTTAGTACCTTCAGCGCCATTTCCCTGTTGCCATAAGATTTGTCGAGGGAATTGATCTCGTTGATGATTTCAGTGAACCTTGTGTCCACTTGGTCTATAGATTCGCCATTCTTCATTTTGAAGTTGTCAAACTTTTGAGTAGCGATTGACAACTTATTTTCTTTGATTAGCTCAGTTCCCTCACACATTAAGGCTA
Organism: Orobanche coerulescens; assembly: GCA_033398695.1. Taxonomy (NCBI): domain Eukaryota; kingdom Viridiplantae; phylum Streptophyta; class Magnoliopsida; order Lamiales; family Orobanchaceae; genus Orobanche; species Orobanche coerulescens. Next base: position 15,316,378 of record CM065801.1, read on the forward strand.
ATGTGTCCCAGATTTCTTTGGCATTCTTGCAATTCTTGATCTTGACCATGGTGGATTTTTCAAGAGTTTGATACAGCACGTCTCTGGCCCGATTATCAAGATTGGCCAGCTTTCTTTCTTCGGGATTCAGCTCTGTCCTCTTCTTTGGAATCTTCTCTGGCTTCCCTGCTGTGATCTCCTCTGGAGTGTTGTCCTTCTCGAAGGTGTAAGGACCGTCCTCTATGATGCACCACATGTCATCATGGATTGAAGATAAGTGTGCCTGCATCCTTATCTTCCAAAGATCATACTCGTCAACGGAAAACACAGGTAGTCTAGAATGCATGTGTTCCATTATAAAATGAGAGTAAAGATATATCTCTGATATAGATCTGGTTCGTGAAATAAATGAACCAACCGCTCTGATACCACTTGTAGGTCACAAGTCGTCCAGGAATAAGTCTAGAGGGGGGGGGGGGGGGGTGAATAGACTTATTGAAACTTCTTGAACTCTTTTCCTCAAAGAGTAAGTTTCTTCAGCTGATAGATATACAAATGACTTAGAGTCGTTTGTTCTCAATACGTGCAGAAGTCAGCTGATGACGAATATAGAACAACTAATTAAACACTTCACAATGAATGCAGCAGTTAGAGTATGATGCTATAAAGCAGTAAAATACGCAGGCAATTATAGTGGTCTCAGAGGTGGGGTAATCCTCTACTAATCCACTTTTCTCCAAACCAGTTGGAGATGAATTCACTATAATTTTCAACCAGTGATAAATATTACAGTGATTCAACCAAACTACAACAGCTTCCAACCAGTGGAAATCCGTGCCGTTGTAACACACTTCACTGCCTTGCACCTCTTGATCCTCAATCCTTGGATGCCTTTACAGCCTCTAACTTCAACCAGTGAAGTACCCCGAACTCAGGATTTGAGACACGAGTTTTTGTCTTCTCCAACTAAGAGCTTCTTCAAGTATGAACTTTTTAGAACCGCTGTTTTCACGATGCTGTATTTCGCTTTTAGATTGCTTGAATGCTTTGATCGCTTGAAAGTATGTTCGCACTGGTAGTTGCTCAACTTCAAATCTTCGGATATATATAGGTGTTGATCCTTGAGCATTTCTTCATAGCCGTTGCAAATCTGTAACAAATCAGTCCGTTGGAGGGAGACTTCTTTGTTTGTTCATTTCTGAACGTTGCAAGGCTGGATTCTCATATTTTAATCTATCTTCCGACCGTTGTGAAGACTCTGCATGTGAGGCGCCGAATCTTTTGATTATAATACGATTAAAGTCTTCAAGATGGGTCTGGATGAATTATTTAATTCATATCCTTTGGGAATCTCTCGATTTGTCTCTTCACGTTGCATGTAACTTTCCGTAATACTTGACTTTTCAACGCATCTTGACGTGGACTTGGAGTACTTGGTGATTTCGAGTAGGTGATGTAAGGTTAACTTCTCTAGTTACGGACTTCTCTCGATGTTCCTTTGTTGGGAACTCGCTTTGATCGGATGACTTGTGCGAGGTATCTTGATGCACTGGTCAAACATCACGATGATTTTTGTTGACGGAATTTCTCATTTCGACTCATTTGTACCTCTCTGATGAACTCGGTGATCTCTAGTACTTAGCCGATTTTTAGCCTAACTTATTTTGGCCTATAGAAGATACTCATTTGGTTCTTCTTTACATTTTGCCAAGTTTTACACTTAACATTATTTGGCCTATGGAAGATACTCATTTGGTTCTTCCTTTTGCCAAGTAATAAACATTTGAATTTATATTAATGACACCATCAAAATCAAACAAATATTCCTAACAATGATGATTATTAATCTTTCTTTCATTACCATGTCCGGCTAAACTCGTTAGATTCCGGGCGTGTGAGTACGTTAATTTGCTATGGTTTTGAAGGATTGATGATTATATATATCTAGTGTGATTTCTTTATCAAATACTTGGTTTTAATTCATGTTAGAACACTTGATCAATGTTTTTACATGATTAACTTAATTGCTCATAATTCGAGAGAAGAGGGCATTAATAGGTTTCGAGTATTTGACGTAGTAAATTACGAGATTGAGAAATCGTTGATGAGCTATGATGATATCTAAATCCTATGAACGTTTTGGAGTTAGATAATTTATAGTAAACGGAGACGTTGTTATAGGTTGTTTAATCTACGTTTTAATGCATCTCGAGAGGGACTTTAGAATATTACTGTGATTATCATTTTGGAAACGCACTTAGAACCCTTCGACATCAATCCCAACCAAATTTAGTGATCAACGGAAACCTTGCCTTGGAATCTACTTTTATAAACTCTTTAAATTCTCTTTAATTCGGATATTTTCATTTGTTTAAATCAATTGTCATCATTTTATTTTATTTCAAAAACCATCCATTCACTTTTCGATCGTCTAGATAAAATCGGAAATATTATAATCTAGTACTCAACACAATACGAATATTTAGTCTTTGTAGAATACGACCTTGCTCGCCGCTTTCTACATTTACTCCGTACACTTTTGGATTGTTTAGCGAACAAGTTTTTGGCGCCGTTGCCGGGGACTGATTTATTTTTATTAGTGTTGATATTACGATAAGTGTTTCTAGTCTTACTTTAGACATTTTCTTATATTTGTTATATAACTCATGTTGTACACTTTTAAATCCTAATCAGGGAGTGCATGAACACCCGTTCATCTCGAGTTCCTTTAGAAACTGTAATACCCGGTTGTAATTCAGTCATTTTTATTCAGTAATTATCAGTCAGTAATTATCACTCAGTAATTTTCACTCATTATTAATCACTCATCATTCATACTCATTCAATTGTGTTCACCGTTCGGCGTAATATTTGTAATTCTCGTGCTTTTGTCCCTGTACTTCTCCAATTTTGTGATTTTTGTACTCGGTGCATCATTATGGGCAAAACTGCTTGTCGAGCAGGGCCGCACGAGCAGGCTGCACGAGCATCTGGTCGTGTGCGGCGCTCGTGCGTTGCGGCTGGACTGGGCAGGAGGCTCAACGGCCGAGTCAGGGACGCACGAGCAGGCCGCACGAGCATCTGGTCGTGCGCGGTGCTCGTGTGTTGCGGCTGGAGTGGGCAGGAGGCCCAGCGGTCTAGTTAGTGCCGCACGAGCAGGCCACACGAGCAACTGCTCGGGCGTGGTGCTCGTGTGTTATGGCTGGACTGGGCAGGAGGCCCAGTGGTCGAGTTAGTGCCGCACGAGCAGGCCACACGAGCAACTGCTCGGGCGTGGTGCTCGTGTGTTGTGGCTGTACTGGGCAGGAGGCCCAGCGTTCGAGTCAGGGCCGCACGAGTTGCTGTTCATGCGCGGCACTCGTGCGCTATGAGAGTAGCCGGCAGAAGCCTCACGCACGACCGGACGCACGAACACTTGGTCGTGCGGGTTGGTCGTGCGTCCCTGGGACTTATATAAGGTGGACCGACGGGATTTCCTCATTTTCACCATTTCTTCATCCTACTTCCGAGAGAGAGGGTTTGTGGGAGAAATTTTCTTCATCAATCACTTGAGTACTTGTTTTTAATCATTTTCATTCGGTTGTGAAGCTCGGATTGTTGATCTAACGCGTGTTCATCGAATCAAAGTACTTGGATCTTCAAAGGTAATATTCATCAAACCTCTTGGATTTCAATTTTGTGTTGAGATATGATGTTTTGGACGTTATAATCATGTTGTATGAAGAGATATACATATGATTATGAGTATGAATGAATATTCATCGGATTATTAAAAGGTTATTCAAGAACACTTTGAATATTGAGTTGGATTTGGGGGTTTTTGATTAATTGTTGTTGAAATCACGAATTTGGATTTTCATATTGGATTATTGATCGTAGTGAAGATGTTTTGTTGGTTTGAAACACTTCTTGGGGATTTTATATTGGTATTATTGAGGTTTGGTTATAAACAATCTAAGATTGGCCACAACGTGTTCGATATAATGCCCCAATGAACTTGGTTTAGTCGTATCGACGTTTTGAGTTAGTTATCCTCGTGTTTGATTCGTGTGTTGAACCGGATTGTTGGTAATTGTGTTATTCAAGGTTGTTCGAGCGACCGACATCTCATTTAGGACGTTGTTCGTGGAAGGACATTCTTCATCGGCGTTGAGTAAGTTAATTCTTACTCGGTTAAAAGGATATTCATTCCTTTCGTTGTTGTTCATTCATAATTATAGTTCATTCATAATGTATTAACTGTATTGAGACTTGTAATTGTCAATTAATCACTTCAGTCACGAGGAACGACGGTTCCAATCATTTCATTGAGCTATCATTCATTTCACTATTATTTCATCTCGGTGAGTCATTATTGATTTCGATGTCACTTTTGTTATCTCGTGGCATTCCGGGTCATACTGGCGTGCCAGTTGGTATGTGTAGGATTTTCATGTCGGGCACATATTAAGTCGTGTGTTGGTTGGTGGCCTCACATTGGACTGTGCACACGAGACGATTACTTCGTGAGACTGATTAGGTACAAGACCACACGTGTATTCGATCGATACTCGTTGGTGGCTTGTGCACGGACACATTTCCATCCCGGGCGTAGTGTGGCGCCACCCTTTGAGCCGTACCGTTAGTTGATTCATACAGCATGTTTGATTGCGTATGTTTTCAACAGGATTGGATTATAATCTGACCGATTCATTTTTTATCGCATATGTTCGACAGTTTGAGATTTTGGTCGAACTTGTGGTTTATACAGCATATATGATTGTGTTTATTCAACTCTTGAGGATTGTTGTTCTGTGTAACTGAATAAATTAAAATGTCATCAATAAAGACAACCACGAACTGATCCAAATAGACGATGAAAACCCGATTCATTAACTTCATGAATACCGCAGGTGCATTAGTTAACCCAAACGACATTACCACAAACTCATAATGACCATAGCGTGTTCGGAACGCCGTCCTTGCGATATCCGACTCTCGAATTCGCAACTGATGATATCCAGATCTTAAGTCGATCTTGGAAAATACTGAGGCTCCCTGAAGTTGATCTAAGAGATCATCAATACGGGGTAGAGGATATTTATTCTTGATCGTCACCCAGTTTAATTCCCGGTAATCAATACACAAGCGGAACGAACCATCCTTCTTCTTGACAAACAGCACTGGTGCTCCCCACGGGGACGCACTCGGTCGGATATAACCCTTCTCGGTCAAATCCTCTAATTTATTCTTCAATTCCTGCATTTCGGTCGGGGCCATCCGGTACGATGCCTTCGATATTGGGGACGTACCAGGCTCCAACTCAATTGTGGATTCCACATCTCTCTGTGGAGGCAAACCAGGTAATTCGTCTGGAAAGACATCGGCATAATCTCTCACTACCGAAATATCCTTCAACATTACTGATGGTTTCTCGGTCTTGGTTATATAGCACCAATAACCGACACACCCCTGATTGAGTAATCTCACTGCTTTCATCAAATTAATGACTCTTCCAGAGCAGCTTGGATTACCTCCCTGAAACATACATTCGACCCCATCGTCTGAAATGATAGTGACCATACGCTTACGGACGCTAATGACGGCATCGTGATGATCCATCCAATCAATACCCAGAATGACGTCGTCTCTCGGTAAATCTACCACGATTAGGTCTGCTAACCAATCACGGCCATGAAGTTGAATCGGACAATCCTTAATCTCATGATTCCCGATAATTCTTCTACCATCAGGTAGACCAATGACATGGGGCTCACAACTAGTAGCACTACCGAGACGTAGTCTACTAAAACATGACCCGAAAATGAATGAATGCGATGCACCACTATCAAAAAGGGTACATAGAGGTTGAAATAGAATATCGAGTGTACCTGAGATCATCCGGGCCTCTGGATCGTCGGTCTTCTTCATCTCATAAATTCGTGGCTTACCGGCCCCCGAACCGGATGCTCCCGTCTGATAGCTCTTGGATCCACCTTTATTAGCTCCTGTCGTCTTAAACGACGTGGACTGAGTGGCCTGATTTGGAACCGCTGACTGTTTTGAGGCCTGAGATGTTGCCGGAGTGGGTTTGGAGTCCCTTCGGCAAAAACGGGCCCTATGCCCCGCAATTCCACAGTTATGGCATGTGACAGTCTGCCTCGGACACTTGGTACTGAAATTACCCTGTTCTTCACTGTTGAAACAGGTGATGGCCGAACTGGCCGCTCGAGACTAAGATTTCGCGGGTCTAGGCGCCATAGAAGGTCGCTCAGACAAAGTAGAACCCACACGAGGTTTCTTGAAAGTGGCCTGACTGCCGTGAGACTGATTACGATTTTTAGACTTCTTACCAGTAGATGAAGTTTGATTCTTAGCAATTTCCTTAGCGGTAAGCTCATACGTAAGAGCTTTCTCGATGAATTCGGTCAGGGTGGTGCAATGATGATTAAACAACTGTAGTCGCATACGAGGTTTAAACCTCTTGCTGAAATATTAGATCTTGTCCGCCTCAGAGTGAATAATGGACGGGGCGAATGGAAGTAGTTCCTGAAATTTCTCGGCGATTGCGAGAACATCATCGTCTGCTGAGGGGTCGGGAGTGAGTAATTCTGACAACTTGGCCTCTCTGAGTGGGGCCGGATAATACCTCTCCATCATGAGAGTCTTAAATTGATCCCAAGTACAAAATCCGTCGGTGGGCTTCAGCAACAACCACCATGAATGTGCGCCCTTACCCAGGTAGTAAGCCACAACTGAAACTTTGTGTCCCTCAGGACAGTCCAACATAGCAAACAGTTTCTCGAAATGTTCAAGCCAATGAATGATATCCGCCGGTTCAGATGAACCCTCAAAAGTAGGTGGCCTTTGGCGAGAGATGTCGCCAATGATACTGCTCACACCCCTCTCTTGCCTCTGAGGTGGTGGCGGAGGAGCCTGTTGATTCTGAGTAGCTGAGTTATGCATCGTCTCCATCAGTTGTTCCATCTGAGTCATTTGGGCCATCATGCCCTGCATAAAAGCGAGTGGATCAACCCGAACACCTTCTGACTGAGTTGTGTCCCGAGTACGACTCCCTGATAATGAATGATTACGCCCGGGTGAATGAGTGGTAGCATCACTGCTCGATGAATTAGCATTATTCCTAGCATTCGCACGTGTATTCACACGAGCTCTCGGGTTTCGGCCCGCACCGCGGCCTCTTCCCCCGCGTCCTCTGCCAGCTCTTTCCATACTGAAGTGAGAAAGTCACGAAATGATTATATATCTCGCATGAATAGCACATTATGATTACGTTATGAAATGATGAAAATGAGCATACGCGCTCAAACACAATGATTACATGAATGATCAACTGAGGTGACGTGATTGTCTAATGAAATTCTTGAAATGATTATTTTGAACAAGTTAACACGATTAATGATACGATCCTCAAGATCAACAACTGAACAGTGAAATGAACTGAGTGGTTAATGAGTCAACATGATCGACATGATTACAAATGAAAATGATAAATGATAAAATCTTACTGTTCTTTGGTGTGAAGGGCTCGGCTCTTGCACAGGTCACACGTGACGCGAAAGTCCAATGATACTAGTATGATGAACGATGATTTCAAATGAGACATGACTCGGAAGGTAGTATTCAAAACCACGCTCCGATACCAACTCTGTAACACCCCCAAACTAGGCGGATATTACAGTGCCGTGGACCCCCGACTGGGACCCACCAGGCGAGTGAAAATGAATGAAATAGACAGGGTAAATGTAGTACCGAACTACATTACATCATTAATTACTCCGATGAGGAGTTTTATACAACATACCCAAGATAATACAGAATACATGTATATTTTATATGAAGATAAAACATACGACACTGAATAAAATGAGTATTCAAACGGAAATCTGCAGCGGAAATAAAATAAGGAAAACACGAGACCGGTAGGAGCACGAGTTTCACCTTCATCAGGTGCTCGACGTGTTGAGGCGAGAGCAACTTTATGGAAAGTTTTCCAAGTGTGAGTTCTGGATGTCCGAGGTGACATTTCTCGGACATATAATTTCATCAGACGGGGTACGTGTTGACCCTCATAAGACGGAGGCTATCCAAGATTGGTTACCTCCGAAGAATGTTAAGGAAATCCAAAGTTTTCTCGGATTAGCCGGTTATTATCGGCGGTTTGTGGAAGGATTTTCTAAGATCGCTAAACCCTTGACGAACCTTTTAAGGAAATATAAGAAATACACGTGGTCCGACGCGTGTCAACAGAGTTTTGAGGAACTTAAGAGCCGGTTAATTTCAGCACCTGTCCTTTCTTTACCGAAAGGGACGGAAGGATTTGTGGTTTATAGTGATCCGTCCGGACAGGGTCTCAGATGTGTACTCATGCATAATGGGAAGGTTATTGCCTATGCTTCACGACAATTGAGACCTTACGAGGTTAATTATACGACCCATGACCTGGAGCTAGCAGCCGTGGTTTTCGCGTTGAAGATTTGGCGTCATTACCTTTATGGAGTTACCTGTCAGATATTCACCGATCATAAGAGTTTAAAGTATATATTTACTCAGAAGGAGTTAAATATGAGACAGAGACGGTGGTTGGAACTAATCAAAGATTATGATATCGAGTTACTTTACCACCAGGGCAAAGCGAACGTTGTCGCCAACGCCTTGAGTCGTAAATCCGTTCAGGAGCAGATGCTTGCTCGACAATGATTCGAAGGAACTTCAATAGAATTTCGAGACCCGAGATCGAGTGCAGTCTGGCAGTAGTACAAGGGCAACTTTGTACGTTGGAGATTTCATCGCCACTTGAGGAGACGATTAGGGAGAATCAGGGTTCAGACCCATTTCTGTTACGCATTCGAGAGGATGTGACTCAGGGGAAAGCCCCCGGGTTTGTGGTCCACGAGGATGGACTTTTGCGTTTTAAGAATCGGTTGTGCGTACCGTCGAATGACGAGTTGAAAAACTCGATTTTGAGAGAAGCTCATACTACCCCTTATTCCGTTCATCCGGGGACTAGCAAGATGTATAAAGACTTGAAACAAAATTACTGGTGGAGTAATATGAAGCGAGAAGTCGCGGAATTTGTTTCGATATGTTTGACCTGTCAGCAAGTCAAGATAGAACATCAGCGCCCGGCAGGTATGCTGAAACCTCTCCCTATTCCAGAGTGGAAGTGGGATGATATTTCAATGGACTTCATCACGAGTTTGCCGACGAGTCGTCGTGGCATGAATACAATCTGGGTAATTGTGGATCGCTTAACTAAATCAGCTCATTTCCTTGAGATTAAGGATACGTGGGGTCCCGAGAGACTTGCCTAGTTGTTTATCAAAGAAATAGTGAGATTGCACGGTACTCCTAAAAGTATCGTTTCCGATCGTGACGGACGATTCGTGTCTCATTTTTGGAAATCAGTTCATCGTGCTATGGGAACTCAGCTTAATCTCAGTACAGCTTTTCATCCACAGTCCGACGGACAATTAGAGAGGACTATTCAGACATTGGAGGACATGTTGAGGGCATGCGTCCTCGATTGGAAAGACGATTGGGAAGCCCAACTACCATTGATTGAGTTCACGTACAATAATAGTTGGCATGCTTCGATTAAGATGGAACCTTACGAGGCCTTGTACGGCCGTCGTTGTCGATCTCCTTTGTGTTGGGATGACTTATCAGAATCAATCGGCACTGAGCCCGATATGCTTATAGCCGTCCGTGAGAAGGTAGCTTTGATCAGGAGTCGTTTGTTGACCGCTCATAGTCGAAAGAAATCTTATGCAGATAATCGTCATCGACCATTAGAGTTCGAGACAGGTGACCATGTTTTGGTCAAGGTATCCCCGAGTCGAGGTATCTTCCGTTTTGGGAAGAGGGGAAAGTTGAGTCCGAGATTCATTGGACCGTTTGAAATTTTGGATCAAGTAGGCGAGCTAGCTTATCGATTGGCCTTATCTCCGGCGTTGATCCAAATTCATAATGTGTTTCACGTATCTCAGTTACGGAAGTATGTTGCCGACCCGAACCACATACTTCAGTTCGACGAAATCGAGATCGCCGATGATCATTCATATGAGGAGCATCCTATACGAGTATTAGAGCGGCGAATCAAACAGTTAAGGAACAAGACGGTTCCTTTGGTAAAGATCCAGTGGTCTAGACACGGAGTCGAAGAGGCTACTTGAGAAACCGAATATAGTATGCGGGAGAGTTATTCCGAGTTGTTTGACCCTTAGTTTCGAGGACGAAACTCTTTTTAAGGGGGGGAGTATGTAATACCCGGTTGTAATTCAGTCATTTCTATTCAGTAATTATCAGTCAGTAATTATCACTCAGTAATTTTCACTCATTATTAATCACTCATCATTCATACTCATTCAATTGTGTTCACCGTTCGGCATAATATTTTTAATTCTCGTGCTTTTGTCCCCGTACTTCTCGAATTCTGTGATTTTTGTACTCGATGCATCATTATGGGCAAAACTGCTTGTCGAGCAGGGCCGCACGAGCAGGCCGCACGAGCATCTGGTTGTGCGCGGTGCTTGTGTGTTGCGGCTGGACTAGGCAGGAGGCCCAGTGGTCGAGTTAGTGCTGCACGAGCAGGCCACACGAGCAACTGCTCGGGCGTGGTGCTCGTGTGTTATGGCTGGACTAGGCAGGAGGCCGAGTGGTCGAGTTAGTGCCGCACGAGCAACTGCTCGGGCGTGGTGCTCGTGTGTTGCGGCTGTACTGGGCAGGAGGTCCAACGTTCGAGTCAGGGCCGCACGCGCAGGCCGCACGAGTTGCTGCTCGTGCGCGGCGCTCGTGCGCTATGAGAGTAGCCTACAGAAGCCTCACGCACGACCGGACGCACGGACACTTGGTCGTGCGGGTTGGTCGTGCGTCCCTGGGACTTATATAAGGTGGACCGACGGGATTTCCTCATTTTCACCATTTCTTCATCCTACTTCCGAGAGAGAGGGTTTGTGGGAGAAATTTTCTTCATCAATCACTTGAGTACTCGTTTTTAATCATTTTCATTCGGTTGTGAAGCTTGGATTGTCGATCTAATGCGTGTTCATCGAATCAAAGTACTTGAATCTTCAAAGGTAATATTCATCAAACCTCTTGGATTTCGATTTTGTGTTGAGATATGATGTTTTAGACGTTATAATCATGTTGTATGAAGAGATATACATATGATTATGAGTATGAATGAATATTTATCGGATTATTAAAAGGTTATTCAAGAACACTTTGAATATTGAGTTGGATTTGGGGTTTTTTGATTAATTGTTGTTGAAATCATGAATTTGGATATTCATATTGGATTATTGATCATATTGAAGATGTTTTGTTGGTTTGAAACACTTCTTGGGGATTTGATATTGGTATTATTGAGGTTTGGTTGTAAACAATCGAAGATTGCCCACAACGTGTTCGATATAATGCCCCAATGAAATTGGTTTAGTCGTATCGACGTTTTAAGTTAGTTATACTCGTGTTTGATTCGTGTGTTGAACCGGATTGTTGGTAATTGTGTAATTCAAGGTTGTTCGAGCGACCGACATCTCATTTAGGACGTTGTTCGTGGAAGGACATTCTTCATCGGCGTTGAGTAAGTTAATTCTTACTCGGTTAAAAGGATATTCATTCCTTTCGTTGTTGTTCATTCATAATTATAGTTCATTCATAATGTATTAACTGTATTGAGACTTGTAATTGTCAATTAATCACTTCAGTCATGAGGAACGACGGTTCCAATCATTTCATTGAGCTATCATTCATTTCACTATAATTTCATCTCGGTGAGTCATTATTGATTTCGATGTCACTTTTGTTATCTCGTGGCATTCCGGGTCATACTGGCGTGCCAGTTGGTATGTGTAGGATTTTCATGTCGGGCACATATTAAGTCGTGTGTTGGTTGGTGGCCTCACATTAGACTGTGCACACGAGACGATTACTTCGTGAGACTGATTAGGTACAAGACCACACGTGTATTCGATCGATACTCGTTGGTGGCTTGTGCACGGACACATTTCCATCCCGGGCGTAGTGTGGCACCACCCTTTGAGCCATACCGTTAGTTGATTCATACAACATGTTTGATTACGTATGTTTTCAACAGGATTGGGTTATAATCTGACCGATTCATTTTTGATCACATATGTTCGACGGTTTGAGATTTTGATCGAACTTGTGGTTTATACAGCATATATGATTGTGTTGATTCAACTCTTGAGGATTGTTGTTCTGTGTAACTGACCCCGTTGGGGGATTTTGTTTTCAGGTCATGGCAAGGCTAAGGCACGGGAAGAGAACGTTGACAGCGAGGAGTCCCAGTGATACTAGTAGGGGGGCCCAGTCCTTTCCATTCACTCGTGTTTTCCTTATTTTATTTCCGCTGTAGATTTCCGTTTGAATACTCATTTTATTCAGTGTCGTATGTTTTATCTTCATATAAAATATACATGTATTCTGTATTATCTTGGGTATGTTGTATAAAACTCCTCATCAGAGTAATTAATGATGTAATGTAGTTCGGTACTACATTTACCCTGTGTATTTCATTCATTTTCAGTCGCCTGGTGGGTCCCAGTCGGGGGTCCACGACACTGTAATATCCGCCTAGTTTGGGGTGTTAGAGAAACTTTCATCCCGAAAGTAGAAGCATTTGCCCGAAGAACAAGTGCTACCTCAAGGAAACTAAGAAGGGATCTTTTTGAAGATATTGAGAGAGCAGGAGACAACATGGGAAGGGACAACACGAACGAGAATGCAATAATTCAAGACAATGAGGGCGGAAGGATTGAAAATCCAACAACTAGGGTGCAATCAATTCGGGATGGATTCCGACCAAAACTAGACCGAAACTTGAGAGGAATCACTCATGTTCCAATCAACGGCCTAAATTTCGAGTTGAAACCCGCCTTAATTTCAATGGTTCAACAAAATCAATTTGGAGGATTTGCTGTCGAGGATCCACATGCCCATCTCACTTATTTCATGCAAATATGTAGAGATGTTAAACGGGCTAGCCCTAGCGGTTCCGGGCTAGCCCTAGCGGGCTTCGGGCTAAACGGTCCAGGCCAAAAAAGCCCGGATTTAAACGAGCTACGAAATATCGGCCCTAACTCTAACCCTAACGGGCTTCGGGCTAAATGGGCTAAACGGGCTAAATATTTAAAAAATCTATTTTTTAGTTTTTTATAAGTCGCAAACAAAAAAACAGTAACAATATATTTTATATATATAGTAACAAATATACTATAATAAATATAACAAAAAATATACTTTTATGTATATACACACACACATATATATATACACTATATTAACAAATACAGTAATAATATATATTATATATAATATTAATATTAATATAAATATATATTATATATAATATTAATATATATTATATATAATATTAATATATGTTATATAAATATAGTATTACTGTAAGTTGAAATTAACAATATATATATATATATATATATATATATATCGGGCTTCGGGCTAAACGGTCCGGGCCAAAAAAGCACGGATTTAAACGGGCTAGGAAATATCGGCCCTAACCCGGTTTTTTGGCGGGTTAAACGGGCCAGCCCGCCGGGCCCGAGCCCGTTCAAAATGAATGGAGTCTCGGATGATGCAATACGCTTACGATTGTTTCCATTCTCTTTGAGAGAAAAGGCAAGAAATTGGCTTGGGACTTTAGCTCCCAGAAGTATAAAGACATGGGAAGAATTGAGCGAAAAAATTTTGTTCAAATTTTTCCCACCCAACAAGACAATGAAGCTAAAAAGTGAGATTACTCAATTTCATCAACTGGACTCCGAACAGTTATATGAAGCTTGGGAACGTTTCAAAGATCTACTAAGGCGATGCCCTCGACATGGTTTCCCCGAAGGCCAACAAATGTGTTTCTTTTACAATGGTCTTTCGGGAGAAACAAGAAATTTTATTGATGCTTCCGCGGGAGGGGCATTGCTAGCAAGGAGTGCTGAAGAAGCTTATGGATTGATAGAAGAAATGGCTATGAATAGCTATCAATGGCCGATGGAAAGAGCAAATATTAGAAGAGTGGCTGAGATATCCGATTCGGATCCTATTAAGGCACTAACCACGCAAATGACGATGTTAACCACTCAATTGGGGGCTCTAACAAAAGGAGGTGATTCGGAGATAGCTCCTCAAGAAAGTTCAAATTCACTACCATCCGACCCATTAGAGGAAGCACATTACATTAATAATAGGAATTACAACAATTTCCGGAATAATCCACCACCGGGTTTCTACCATCCATCCAACCGAAATCATGAAAATTTCAGCTATGCGAATCAAAAGAACGCCTTGCAACCACCGACCGGATTCAAATTGTCCAATGGTGAGATAATTGAAGAAGCAAAACTGACGTCAAATCTCGAGAATATTCTAGCTACCTTCATGATGGAGACGAAAAGCCGATTTAGTCGAGATGAGGAAAAATTAGACAAAATCGAAGGCCATGTCACTCAATTAGCTACCACCATGGGAGCTCAAATGAAAAATCTCGAAACTCAAATTGGACAATTGGCTAAAGTTGTCGGGAGTCAACATCATCGGGGATAATTTCCGAGCAATACCGAAGTGAATCCAAAAGAGTCTTGTCAAGCTATCACTTTAAGAAGCGGTACGAATTATGAAGGACAAAAGATGCCAGTGGTCCAACAAAGCGAGGGATCCAAGGAGGATCGAATTGAAATTGTTGAAGAAGCACGGAAGAATGATACATCCAAGGGGGCTGAGAAGCCTAAAATATCTTCTAACTCTACTTCTACTCCTAACGTTCCCCTCCCTTTTCCTCAACATTTTAAAAAGAAAAAGTTAGACGCACAATTCCCAAAATTTTTAGACATTTACAAGAAAATTAACATCAATATTCCTTTTGCAGACGCTTTGGAACAAATGCCTAATTTTGCAAAATTATTGAAGGATGTGATGTCAAGAAAAAGAAGGATGAAAGAGCATGAAACGGTTAAACTAACCGAAGAATGTAGCGCTATTATCCAACGCAAATTACCTCAAAAGCTTAAGGACCCCGGGAGCTTTACCATTCCATGCACCATTGGAAACGTTTCATTCGATAAAACTTTGTGTGATTTAGGTGCTTCGATTAACCTTATGCCTTTATCTATTTTCAGGAAATTAGGTGTCGGAGAAATGAAAGCCACAACAGTCATGTTACAATTGGCGGATCGATCCATAACACACCCTAAGGGGATTGTTGAAGATGTGCTCGTAAAAGTCGACAAATTTATATTTCCAATGGATTTTGTCGTTCTCGACATGGAAGAAGATGAAGACCTACCACTTATCCTTGGATGTCCGTTTTTAGTGACGGGAAAGGGTCTTATTGATGTCGAAAGGGGAAAATTAACACTAGGTGTTAACGATGAGCATGTTTTATTTTCCATATTTAAAGCTATGAAATTCCATGATGATATGGAATATTGTAATGTTATTGACCGTATAAGTTCATACGGAAAGAAAAAAATCTTACACACATTATCCGCGGATCCATTAGAGTTTACCCTTACGAACTCATGTTTTTCTAGTGACTCAAACTTGGAGTTTGACGATTCTGACTTGTTTGATTATGTTTGTGAATTGAATTCTCTACAGGAAGAACCGCAAATCAATAAATCCGATGATTTTGACAAAGAGGAACATGAAGTAGTTGCAGAAATCAAGCTGACGGACGACTCGACCATGTCAAGTGACACGGTTCAAAATTTTGGGTCCGTTTCATCTCAGTCGGATGTATCTCAACCAAGCGTGGACCTTAAAACCCTTCCAGAACACCTCAAGTATGCATTTCTAGATGATAATAATACCAATCCGGTAATTGTATCCTCTTCACTTTCATCTACTCAACTAAATAAATTGCTTCGTGTATTGAGAACGCATAAGTCGGCTATAGGATGGTCTATCTCAGATTTGAAGGGAATTAGCCCTTCAATATGCATGCATAGGATTTTGCTTGAATTAAATTTTAAACCTAAAGTGCAAAATCAACGAAGACTTAATCCCATAATGAAAGAAGTGATGAAAAAGGAAGTGCTCAAACTATTAGATGCCGGAATGATATATCCAATTTCCGATAGTGAGTGGGTGAGTCCTACGCAAGTTGTGTCAAAAAAGGGAGGGATGACTGTAACCAAAGACGAGAAAGATGAATTAATTACTATGAGGGTAGTTACTGTAACACCCCCGATATTCAAGGTATATTACAGTGTTGTGGGCCCCTACATGGGACCCACCAGGCTAAACACGAATTACTACAGTAAAATCATACATCATCCAGATGAAAATCATATAACGCGCCCGGTACAAGTGGCGGAATAATCCACGTCAACAACCATGAATAACTCCAATGATTACAAATCACAATTCGTAGAGAAAAGCCTAAGTACTCGCGAGTACAATCTATAAGTTTATAAAGTAGACAACAACCATATCAAAGGAAATGACGGAAATATAAAGGACTCGATGCACATGTCAACGACCCTGGCCAGAGTCCTCGTACTGTCCCAACGCCTGCTCGTCTGGATGATCATAACATGAAATCCATAACAAGAATTTCCCCACAATGGGTCCCCAAAGGGGGTTAGCAATTACGCTAGTACAAGTAATCAAGGAAAACCATTCGCTTACACGTTTCATAGTACAATGCACCAAATCATTTCAAAACCAAAACCAGACATGTCTTTTCCGGAAACAAACAGTCAATCACATTTTCCTAGGACTGGGACGAAGCCACAAATCCCACTCGAGGCCTCTAAGGACCCTCCCGAGCTGGCCATATCATAAAACAAATCACGCACATGCATCGCCTAGGACCGGGACGAAGCCACAAATCCCACTCGAGGCCTCTAAGGACCCTCCCGAGCTGGCTAGCTAAACAAACTCATGAATCCAGGGCTAATACCATTGGATTCCCTCCGTGGCCCCGTCGGACCCTCCCGAGGTGAGCAAATCACATCCAACAAGCATAGCTTTCCCATTTCCAAATGTGATCCCCAATTTGGAAGTACCCTGTAAATATTTAAATATCCACTTTACGGCTTCCCAATTCTTCTTTCCCGTATTCGATAGAAAACGGCTCACCACTCTCACGGCATGAGCAATGTCGGGCCTTGTACATATCATGGCATACATCAAACTCCCGACCGCAGAGGCATAAGGAACTTTATCCATTTCTTCAATCTCTTCATTCGTCATAGGGCAATCCTTACTCGTCAATTTAAAATTGTTAGTAAGAGGCGAACTAACAACCTTAGCTTTGTCCATATTAAAGCGTTTAAGCACCTTCTCAATATATTGCTCTTGTGACGTGTAATTTTTGGGCTGCTCTATCTCGAGTGATTCTTATCCCAAGAATCTATTTAGCGGCCCCCAAGTCTTTCATAGCAAAAGACTTATTCAACTCTTTCTTCAAATTAGCAATCCTTTCGGCATTCTTGCCAACGATCAACATGTCATCCACATAAAGCAATAGGATGATAAAATCATCATCTCCAAATTTCTTGAAAAACACGCAATGGTCCAGGGTCGTCTTCCGGTAGCCTTGCTCCCCCATAACCGACTTGAACTTTTTATACCATTGTCGTGGTGCTTGCTTCAAGCTGTATAGACTCTTACGGAGTCTACAAACATAATTCTCTTTTCCCTTAACCTGAAACCCTTCAGGTTGCTTCATATATATATATATATATATATATATATATATATATATATATATATATTTATCGAGGTCTCCATGAAGAAATGCCGTCTTGACATCCATTTGCTCAATCTCAAGGTCAAGACTAGCCGCTATACCAAGGACCAATCGAATAGATCCTATCTTCACAGCTGGAGAAAAAATCTCGTCAAAATCAATGCATTTCTTTTGACTAAAGCCCTTGACTACGAGTCTTGCTTTGTATCGGGGCAATGAAGTATGCTCCTCCGACTTCACCTTATATACCCATTTATTTCTCAAAGCTCTCTTGACCTTCGACAACTTCACCAACTCGTACGTATTGTTCTCATGCAACGAACTCATCTCGTCTTGCATGGTATCCATCCACTCCTTTTTGTTATCATCCTCCATAGCCTCCTCAAAATATTCGGGCCCTCCCTCGTTGGAGTAAAACATACTCATCGGCCGAATAATGAGTGGATGGATGACGGTCCCTCGTCGACCATCTATGTGGAACAAAAGATGGCATGTTCGTCACGTGTCGCTCGAGATGAACTTTATCGGTATCATCTTGTCTCAACTCATCACCACCACCGGTATCATGTTGTTCATCATTTTGGACATCATCTCCACTAGGCGTCTCAACATGTTGTGGAGGAACGGGGTCCAAATAAATAAGATCATAATTATGTTGTGGAGCCGACTCTCCATTCTCAACATCCTTCATCGTTTGATCTTCAACAAAAACAACATCTCTCGAACGAACAAGCTTCTTAGTCACCGGGTCATACAATCTATACCCGAACTCATCAAGACCATATCCAATAAAGATACATGGCCTCATCTTGGAATCAAGCTTCGACCTCTCATCTTTCGGAATGTGTACAAATGCTTTACATCCGAATATCCGTAAGTGGCGATATGAACTTTACCGCTCCACACTTTGTCCGGGACATCAAACTTCAAAGGAACACATGGCGTCAAATTAATCACATGAACCGCCGTGTTCAAATCTTCTCCCCAAAATGACTTTAGTAATCCAGCATGTGAGAGCAAACATTGAGCTCTCTCAACCATAGTCCGATTCATCCTCTCCGCCAAGCCATTAAGTTACGGAGTCTTCGGTGGTGACTTTTGATGTCGGATCCCTTTCTCTCGGCAATACTCATCAAAAGGTCCAGTGTATTCTCCACCATTATCCGTCCGAATACACTTCAACTTCTTCCCGATCTCTCTCTCCACTGAGGCATGAAACTGTTTAAAAACATCCAAAACTTGATCTTTGGTCTTTAAGGTGTATGCCCACACCTTCCTCGAATGATCGTCCATGAATGTGACAAAATATAGGCAACCACCAAGCGTCCTAGTCTTCATAGGACCACAAATATCGGAATGTATAAGATCAAGAACATATTCCTTCCGTGAAGGGGTATGGCTCTTAAAAGTGACTCTCATTTGCTTCCCAGCTAGACAGTGAGAGCACCTTTTAAGATGTACATCGTGAACCCCGGATAACACCTCCTTCTTTGACAATAGCGCCATCCCTTTCTCGCTTATGTGATCGAGCCTCTTATGCCATAGCTCGGTCATGTCATTATTATCAACTGTGTTCACGGCGTTAATCGTGACCTTTGGATATGTCACGTAAAGTTTCTCCTCCTTCTTTCCTCTTTCGACAATCAAGGAACCTCGAGTGAGTTTCCACAATCCCTTGCCAAAACCGCTACTATAGCCGTCATCATCGAGTACTGAAATCACATTCAGCCTCATATCCGAAATATGTTTCACATTACGTAAAACAAGTTCCACACCGGTGTCGAACTTCAAATGTACATCTTCTACTCCAACAATCTTAGATAACCCATCGTTACCCATCTTGACTATCCCATACACTATAAAAATAAACATCAAAGACTTCGGATAATATCTGAAGTAAAAACGTTATAATTACCGAAATCTATGTTCGTGTAGTAAAAGGTATACTTTAGACTTCGCTTTTTATGTGATGTCTAATATCCTAATAACCGAAGTCCATCTCGGTTTTTTTCTAATTATGATCCAAATGTGGGGGGTAAGTGAAGTAAAAGAATTCCTTTAACTTCGGTTATTTTATAATTGGCGTAGTAAATAAAGAACTTTTTACTTCAGTTATTGTATAATGTATATTAGTATTTTCTGCAGTAATATATATTAATATTTCATATTTCAATTTAAAATTCATTGCCAAAATCTACATTCAACTATAACTAACCATCAACTACAAGATCTCAATAATATAAGAACCAACAATTTCATATCATCCCATCTTAAAAAAAATAACATGCGTTCCAACCAATTCAAAACCAGATACATATCATAACAAAGACAAAGAATGTGTAATAAGATTATATCTATTAAATCATCAACACCACAAATAGGACAAAAAGGATTAAAAAAGATTGTATACTTCGAAACGACAAAGTCTCTCTTCAGCACATCATTGCTTTTCATCAGATGATCATACTTCTTGTTCATGAAATCATCGTCTCATCAACTTTCTTCTTCAAATCTTCAAAACTGATATAAAGCGAAAATCCTAAAACATGAAACGAAAATCCTAAAACATGTGATTTCTCGACAACCTGAAGAAAATAAAGAGTCAATACTCCAAATAAATCCCAACAAAATACAAATATTAAGCTTCAAAACCATAGTACAGTTCCATGATTCCTTGGCTAATTAAATGTATCCCAAAATTATCTCAGTACCACAATCAAACACTTTAGCTCTTGGCAACAAGCTTTTCCTTTGCTTTCTGTATTTTCAAAACCTTCTTCACAATCTTCTGTTCCTCAACCAAGAAAGCTCTAATGATCATTTGAAAACCAATAATATACAACGTAAGAAACTTAACAATGGAACGGAGTACACAAAATTATAATATTATATATATATATATATATTAATTTCATTATTATCATTAAATACATGAAAAGAACTAACCTCTCCCTCACAGCACCACCAGACAAGACTCCACCATAAGGACGGCTTACAGTCCTCCGATTTCTAGGTAATCTAGACCTCTTGTACTTAGCAGGTCTCAAGTGAGGAATCTGAAGGGGAAAAAAGAGGCAAATTGCTATGAATAATTTCAAATGATGTAGAAATAATTGCTCAATTCTCAAAACTATCAATCCAAAGGACATCAACCCTTGGATGATAGAACAAAAAGAATCATACAAAGAATGACACTTCTTTGGTTGTCCCTAGTATCATACCTTCTACGAGCTTTACCATCTATCTAGAGTATATACAAGGAGTAACAATAGAATTAGACCTTCCTCACCTTGAAAATAAGCAACTAATCAGAAAAGCAGATAGAAAGAAAACTTTACCTAAAATTTGAAAGCTCTAGAACCTCCAATTACACCCAAAGCCAATCAAATCAACATAATCCCTTCTCCAAACAACAAAGAATCCAAAATCTCAACGAAGAACCAAACAGTACAGAAACGGTGTATAACTATGAACCATTGTTTCACGCCTCTGTAACTTTGAGGAACAAAAACAAAGAAGAAAAAAAACCACAAACAAAATATATACTATAAAGGGATCAAAGCCAGCATATAAGAGAAAAAGGAAAGAAGAAAAGAAAAGAAACAGCTAAAAAGATGAGTTGTTCCTAATCTATGCCAGCCACCGTAGCAACACCATGTTTTCATGATGACTGCGAGTGAAAAGAAAGAAAGAAGATCGAAACTGTTTACCTTATACTTACCAAGACCTCCTCTTTCAATCAGTTATCCAGCTATCACTGCTTGGAGAATACTGTTACATACATATATGAAGGGGAAGGGGAGATTGAAAGACATAAAGTAGTGTACCTCAAGATTACGAAACTCTCTGCTCTACCAAAACATTCAAGGACAACAAGAACAAATGAAAGTGAAAAAAAATCAATCGCATAAATTAGGAACAAATTAGGCAAAAATTAATCAAGCTCTGTCTAATCACTGAAGTCATTTACCAGGAATACATCAACATAATCAACTCATTAGTTCATACAATCAACCTAATTAAACCGTAGCTATTTTTAAAAACCACACCCCCCCCCCAAAAAAAAATCAATAAGAAACCAAAAATTGGTAAAAGCTAAGAAAAGGATCTTTGCCTGGATTTGAGGACTGCCCCGTTCAGTCCTCTGCTTGCGGTGACTGGGGTCCTTCGCGTCACCAAAACATCCAAGAAAACAACCCGTTTTCAGAGAATAATCGATAATTCCGAACAAATTGCTTTCTCTTTTCTTCTCGTGATTTCAGAGAATACTAATGGTTTAGATGATTAGAGGAGGAGTTCATGGGCGACCGGTCTCCATATTTCTCCGCGGAGAAGAAAGAAGAGAGAAACGAGAGTTGGGGAGAGAGAAAGGGGGAAAAATTGTGAATAGACAAGTAGGGTTTGGGTAAGGACAAAGAGACGAGGAGAGAAAAGAAAAGAAAAGAAAATGAGAAGATTGAGGGGGGCGGTTACCAAGAAGTAGGGTTTGGGTAAAATCCCGGTTTAGATACCTTGTTACTTCACTAATGGGAATATATTTTTATTCAAAAAAATTCATTGCGCTTTTTACTTCAGTAATTATCAAATTAACGAAGTCTTTGTTGTAACACCCCCAGAATACGACCGGGAATGTCACACGCCGTAGACCCTTATCACAAGGATCTACCAGGCTAAACTCCAAAAGACTACTCAACGATTGACCAACCGGGGTCAAAATTAAATAGAAAAACAGACCGACAAGGTCATAAACCAATTCATAAACTAACGACATTCATATTACAATGACAACAATAAACTCGAACACAGAAAAGAATGACAACTTAATTTAATAAATGATAACTACACCCATGCAAGGGTGAATACTCGAACGACAGAGAAATACTGACCAAAATGATACAAAAGAAAAGACTCTGACTCTGGTGTGATTAGCATCGTCGTCTTCCATCTCCTTCCAAGCCAATCCCGTGACTGCTCCCGAGCTGCCAAAAACCTGAGCGCATAACAGGCACCCACCCCCCGAAAACTCGGGGGTTAGCAAACTGGAATTTTGCTAGTGCAAGTACATAATATACAAGTTATACGAACAGTAACAACACAAAATTCAACCGCCGTGAAGCCTTAACACAAACCATACATTCCCACAGTCAGCACAGAATAACACTCGCATACACGAGGTGAAAGGTAATCACATAGAAACATTCTCCTTACGGAAAATAACATTCATGAAACTTTAAACGAGCCCAAGGAGTCAGGAATATCCCTTTTGTAAAAGGAAAAGTATTTTGATAAGATAGTTTGCAATCATTATTATTGACTCGGGCCGTTTAGGGGTTTTTAAAATCGAATAGGAATACTTTTGGAAATAATTTCAAAAACTCTCGGGTCCTTGACCCAACGTATGGAAAACGATTACACAAAAACCAAGTCAACTTATTTGGGGTTCTCGACCCAATTTATAGAACACCGTCACAAACGAAATCATTAAAACATCTCACAGGGTTCTCAACCCATTCCAAATAACATCATCACGAAACCAATCATCTCAACATTCCACAGGGTCCTCGACCCAATACACAGAATAGCACCGCAATACAATCAAAGGTACAGAACTCTCATTCGACATATCCTGCTCAAGACCCCCGATTAATTAACCCTCGGAGATTTCGTCAAACCTCCGTGGTTAACTAACCCTGATACCAACGCTTTAAAAACAATTTGAAACAAGCTTTCAAAAACACGGATTATGCGTATCAAGACAAACATTAAAAGTGAGTTGAAAGAATTTGAGATACGAACATCGTTCGGTAACGGTGTCTTAGCTATCACTCCAATACCCGTAACCAATAAGCCTGCCAGGCGCCTCCCTTGCGCACCTGTGTACCGGCGTTCACTTCCATCATGTTGGCCGCTCCTTGAACATGTCACCGCACCGGCGTCACTCCCGCAAGAGCCGCCCCTTGCACGCGCATTAGGTGACATCGGCGTTCACCACCCATATGGAGCCGCACATTGCAGCATACACCAGGCCGGAGTTCACGCCCCGCCCTCAGAGGTTCCCGGATACGACGTTTCTCACAACACGTATCCACATTAACACAAACATCCAGCACATGAACAAATGTCACAACAATTTTCAACTCGGTACATCAAGTCACACAATTTCTCCGCCAGTCCATAACCACACAAGTAGACAGGAACACGCACGTTATTAATCAACTCAATCACAATAAGCGTTCAAGCATAACCAATCAACACCGCACATAGATATATATATAACCTTACTATATTATATGAATGACTATAGTTCATCCCTCAATCCAAGT
This sequence comes from Orobanche coerulescens, assembly GCA_033398695.1. Classification (NCBI taxonomy): domain Eukaryota; kingdom Viridiplantae; phylum Streptophyta; class Magnoliopsida; order Lamiales; family Orobanchaceae; genus Orobanche; species Orobanche coerulescens. The sequence continues at coordinate 15,340,414 of CM065801.1, forward strand.
TGAGTACGTCAACTAGTGTTAGCATCCATCACTCGTCGATCACCCACATAAGCATGTATATCAATATACGTATATACATACTTATTTTTAACATATAAATATATATATATATAATACATATATATATACACATACATATACATATATATATATACATATATACATCCGTATAAACTCATACACTTCAACAACAATGATTTCACGCAGTTACAATTCGTATATCGAGGTACTTGCCTTGGAAATGCGACGCGGAGGAGACGACGAAGGAATAGGTTTAGGTCCGAACAATCCCCTCAAATCCGACCCTAACACAATAATGATATACAATCAAACTCACTACATGAATACAAGGAAATTCCTCCTAGTTCTACCCGTTGGGACAATTTATCGAACACCAAGAGTGCGTAGGGGATTGAAATCGGTTAATAGTGAATTAACGGGATTTCATCCCAACCAAGAACAAGAAAATCAAGGGTCACGAGGGTACTATCAAAATCTAACAACAACATCGGTTAATTCGGATTAAAACACAAGATCACCACCAAACCCTCCCCAAAAATCACACTAGGGTTAAAGGGGTTCTTACCTCTTGAAGATTCAAGCCCTATGATCCGAAGAACACGTGCTAGATCCACAATCCGAGCTACACGATCGAAGGAAGATGAAGAAAAACACACAATCAAAAGGGTGGATGGAGAAGAAATCCCCCTCTCAACCCTCTCTCTCTCGCGCACGGTTGGAGAAAAGGAGTAAAATGAGCGAATCTCGCTGAACGCCCGATTATAGCGGCCGCATTGTGTGCGTGTGCCGCGCTAAAGCGTGCGCGCACAGGGCAAAATTGCGCCCAGTGGTGGTGACCGCTCATTGTGCCGCGGCTCATAAGGAGTGTGCCGCGGCTCGGACTCGGCATGTGCCGCGGCCTGCCGGACGTGTCTTGAGGCACGCGGTACAGAGGTTTTAGCCGGCAAGTGCCACACGGGTGTGCCGCGGCCCGGACAAGTGTGCCGCAAAGATCGACTTCACTGTGTGCCGCGGCGCACAATCCTTGTGCCGCGGCACACTGCATACTGCTCGGCCAACAATCGGGTAATATGTGTGCCGCGGCGCACAATCCTTGTGCCGCGCCCACACCCCTCGGGTCCCAAAATGACGAAAAATGATCCGGAAGAGAATAAAAGCAATAGGAATCGATATTTGGGCAACAATAACACGAAATGGAAGTACGGAACCCCAAAACGATCGGAGGTACACAACCAAAGTTGAACAAGGAACAAATTCCCTAAATTTCTAGGAAATTACAAAAACGGCCCAAACATCCGAAAATCACGACACAACGTCGGATTAACCATCCGAAACTCACAACATGCTCTAATCAAGCATACGAACTCATGAAAGTAAGAAAGTGACGGAATCGAACGAGTTTAAGGAGAATCGAATACGCATGAGACAGAATATACCACAAGATGAAATTACGTAAAAGCATCATCGAGACCCGTCTAAGCGGAGAAACTCCAAGAATAAAATAGGTTCAGAATTCCAAAACAGTGCCAAGCGAGTTATCCGAAACGAATATACACTGAAAATAGAAATTACTAAAAATAGAAAACGCGGATATTACATTCTACCCTCCTTGAAAGAAGTTTCGTCCCGAAACTTAAAATAGAGAGCGGCGGAACAGTCAAGGAAATAACTACTTGCTCAGCCCCAAATCATCACGAGCAAAGCGCGAATGCAAGGTTCCAGAAATACGATGAACTGACCTAGCAAGCATCTGATACGTGAGTCGAGACGATAAAACTGTATGGGAACACGATAAGTTGAGGTGGAGGAGTATGAATTTGGATACCAAAGCTCCCAGAGTTAAGAAAATCACAAAATAGTTCAGACGTCCTGAAAATCTTGTTTCGAGCTCAACCAACCGCATCCAAGTTCATAATACATTCGGAAATGCTAATTACACGCGTGGGAATAATAGTTTCGAACAAAATTTGCAAGGATTTAGTTCAGATATGGAAAGACCACAATAATCCACGGGATTTAACAAAACAGCTCTGAAATTCGTTCGGAGGACGGCAGGCTAAGAAGAACAAGATAGTTTAAAATCTATCGAGAGGGTCATAGTTGAGGTACCAACAATGAAAGTCACCCAACACTGAAAATACTATGAAGAGTACGGGTAGTACAATTCCCCATAATAAGAAAACATTTCGATCCCGAACTTAGAACAACAAGAGTTGGTAACATAGAGCAATGAAATGAGGAACGATCAACGTCACGATTGTTCAAAATAGCAACGATTAGGACATACTACAAAATATTCATTCTCCCATGCTAGACTCTTCAGAAGGAGACATGAGGTTTCGGGACATTCTCCGGTCACTTGCTCTGTTCGTCAATAGGGTAGCATTCTTTGCCAATTCGGAAATTATCTCACAATGCTTCTCCCGATGACCTTCACACCCGCACCGGTAACAAGTCAAGAGTGGAAAGGGACAATTTGCACGAACATGTCCCTGACGATTACAGTTGAAGCACCCTCCCTTCTTACCGAGAGTCACTGATGCTGGCTTGGGATTCCAAGCGCTCACTCCCGATCGCGATGACGACGCGTTCGAACGACGTGGGGGTTTGGGAGCCTTAGACTCTACACCGCCCAAAAACTTCCCAGATATCCTCGGTCTCTTGGCTTCGCTCGTGGGCTCGACCACTGATGAGATTTCATAGGATATCGTTTGATCTAGATACTCCTTCACCGTAGCATGAATCGTGGTCGTACGAACCACCTTGCCGCTTCCATTTCCATCATCACGTCCACGTCCGCCGTGGCTTGACATACTAATACGGATAACACCGATCAACAGTATTAGTTTATCAGACGTACAATATACCACAATTATCAACCCGAGTTTTAGTTAGCATCCTTAGAATAACGGTACTATCGTAAAGCATAAAGTTTTATGAAGTCAAGTTCGAGTTCCTCGACGAGGACGATCATTATATGTATGCACTTAATGAAAACAAATTTTTGAAAAAGGGGCTAGTCACGTTGCGCCCAAGACTTGTAACCACTGTCTTTTATTTCGGAAGAGGAAGTTTACATAATGACTCTAAAAATTATTTTCGAGTGATGAATAAAAGAGAAAAAAAAAATCGAAAATTAATTCGTAACTAATTTGAAATATTTCAAAAATGTTGAGTCCCAATATCACAATTTTGAAAATCTTTCCTCTTCTTCCAAAATGTTTATTCGAAAGAATTTTCCACCGAGATACGTGACCATTTAACACGACGGTATTAAATCATGGCTTTACACAATGTTAGAAAATTTCAAAGCATTGTTTTAAAATATTCGTGATACTACAGCGCCGTGGGCCCCGTGTCGGAACCCACCAGGATAAAAATCATTTAAAAAAAATGATCAAAATGCCAAAAAGGCCGAAGTCGGTAATATTCTCAAATTCTCACAAAACTCATTTATAAAATATCAAATACCGTCATAAGAATACTATCAAAACATGCAAGACCAAAATATCAAAACTCGGTTTGCAAGATAACAAAAACCATCTTAAAATACTCATGCGGTGGATAAAATTATCATTCGTAAATTCATTCTAATAAAGTACCGAAACAGATACACATGCTCGACTTCCGAAGCATACTACGTAACTATTTATACTCGGACCGCATACGCATGTTATATCCTAAAACGATAATATCACCAACAAGTTCCAATTCCTAGTTCACATTAAGCACATTAGCACATTATAATCAAATACGTATATAAGGGGACTTACGATCGGGAGGCTTACCATCACGGATTGCCGGAAGATGATGTCGGAACCATGATACTAATCACAACTCTGATGCGCGCGACTTACACAAGACATGGACTTGACCCAACGGCCTAGGTTTTTCGCAAACCTAATCTCTGATACCATAAATGTAACACCCCCAGAATACGACCGGGAATGTCACACGCCGTAGACCCTTATCACAAGGATCTACCAGGTTAAACTCCAAAAGACTACTCAACGATTGACCGACCGGGGTCAAAATTAAATAGAAAAACAGACCGACAAGGTCATAAACCAATTCAGAAACTAACGACATTCATATTACAATGACAACAATAAACTCGAACACAGAAAAGAATGACAACTTAATTTAATAAATGATAACTACACCCATGCAAGGGTGAATACTCGAACGACAGAGAAATACCGACCAAAATGATACAAAAGAAAAGACTCTGACTGTGTGATTAGCATCGTCGTCTTCCATCTCCTTCCAAGCCAATCCTGTGATCGCTCCGAGCCGCTAAAACTCGAGCGCATAATGCACTCCACCCCCGAAAACTCGGGGGTTAGCAAACTGGAATTTTGCTAGTGCAAGTACATAATATACAAGTTATACGAACAGTAACAACACAAAATTCAACCGCCGTGAAGCCTTAACACAAACCATACATTCCCACAGTCAGCACAGAATAACACTCGCATACACGAGGTGAAAGGTAATCACATAGAAACATTCTCCTTACGGAAAATAACATTCATGAAACTTTAAACGAGCCCAAGGAGTCAGGAAGATCCCTTTTGTAAAAGGAAAAGTATTTTGATAAGATAGTTTGCAATCATTATTATTGACTCGGGCCGTTTAGGGGTTTTTAAAATCGAATGGGAATACTTTTGGAAATAATTTCAAAAACTCTCGGGTCCTTGACCCAACGTATGGAAAACGATTACACAAAAACCAAGTCAACTTATTTGGGGTTCTCGACCCAATTTATAGAACACCGTCACAAACGAAATCATTAAAACATCTCACAGGGTTCTCAACCCATTCCAAATAACATCATCACGAAACCAATCATCTCAACATTCCACAGGTCCTCGACCCAATACATGAATAGCACCGCAATACAATCAAAGGTACAGAACTCTCATTCGACATATCTCGCTCAAGACCCCGATTAATTAACCCTGAGATTTCGTCAAACCTCCGTGGTTAACTAACCCCGATACCAACGCTTTAAAAACAATTTGAAACAAGCTTTCAAAAACACGGATTGCGATGCAGATCAAGACAAACATTAAAAGTGAGTTGAAAGAATTTGAGATACGAACATCGTTCGGTAACGGTGTCTTAGCTATCACTCCAATACCCGTAACCAATAAGCCTGCCAGGCGTCTCCCTTGCGCACCTGTGTACCGGCGTTCACTTCCATCATGTTGGCCGCTCCTTGAACATGTCACCGCACCGGCTACTCCCGCAAGAGCCGCCTTGCACGCGCATTAGGTGACATCGGCGTTCACCACCCATATGGAGCCGCACATTGCAAGATACACCGTGCCGGAGTGCACGCCCGCCTCGGAGGTTCCCGGATACGACGTTTCTCACAACACGTATCCACATTAACACAAACATCCAGCACATGAACAAATGTCACAACAATTTTCAACTCGGTACATCAAGTCACACAATTTCTCCGCCAGTCCATAACCACACAAGTAGACAGGAACACGCACGTTATTAATCAACTCAATCACAATAAGCGTTCAAGCATAACCAATCAACACCGCACATAGATATATATATAACCTTACTATATTATATGAATGACTATAGTTCATCCCTCAATCCAAGTTGAGTACGTCAACTAGTGTTAGCATCCATCACTCGTCGATCACCCACATAAGCATGTATATCAATATACGTATATACATACTTATTTTTAACATATAAATATATATATATAATACATATATATATATACACATACATATACATATATATATATATATATATATACATATATACATCCGTATAAACTCATACACTTCAACAACAATGATTTCACGCAGTTACAATTCGTATATCGAGGTACTTGCCTTGGAAATGCGACGCGGAGGAGACGACGAAGGAATAGGTTTAGGTCCGAACAATCCCCTCAAATCCGACCCTAACACAATAATGATATACAATCAAACTCACTACATGAATACAAGGAAATTCCTCCTAGTTCTACCCGTTGGGACAATTTATCGAACACCAAGAGTGCGTAGGGGATTGAAATCGGTTAATAGTGAATTAACGGGATTTCATCCCAACCAAAAACAAGAAAACCAAGGGTCACGAGGGTACTATCAAAATCTAACAACAACATCGGTTAATTCGGATTAAAACACAAGATCACCACCAAACCCTCCCCAAAAATCACACTAGGGTTAAAGGGGTTCTTACCTCTTGAAGATTCAAGCCCTATGATCCGAAGAACACGTGCTAGATCCACAATCCGAGCTACACGATCGAAGGAAGATGAAGAAAAACACAATCAAAAGGGTGGATGGAGAAGAAATCCCCTCTCAACCCTCTCTCTCGCGCACGGTTGGAGAAAAGGAGGAAAATGAGCGAATCTCGCCGAAACGCCATTATAGCGGCCGCATTGTGTGTGCCGCGGCTCGGCTAAAGCAGTACGCGGCACGGAGGCCAATGCGCCCGGTGGTGGCCGACCGCTTGTGCCGCGGCTCATAAGGAGTGTGCTGCAGCTCGACTGCATGTGCCGCGCAGACCGGGACTGCCGGGGCACGCGAGACAGAGGTTTTAGCCGGCAAGTGCCACACGGTGTGCCGCGAGACAAGTGTGCCGCACCGACTGGCTGTGTGCCGCGGCGCACAATCCTTGTGCCGCGGCACACTGCATACCGCTCGGCCAACAATCAGGTAATATGTGTGCCGCGGCGCACAATCCTTGTGCCGCGGCCCACACCCCCCTCGGGTCCCAAAATGACGAAAAAATGATCCGGAAAGAGAATAAAAGCAATAGGAATCGATATTTGGGCAACAATAACACGAAATGGAAGTACGGAACCCCAAAACGATCGGAGGTACACAACCAAAGTTGAACAAGGAACAAATTCCCTAAATTTCTAGGAAATTACAAAAACGGCCCAAACATCCGAAAATCACGACACAACGTCGGATTAACCATCCGAAACTCACAACATGCTCTAATCAAGCATACGAACTCATGAAAGTAAGAAAGTGACGGAATCGAACGAGTTTAAGGAGAATCGAATACGCATGAGACAAAATATACCACAAGATGAAATTACGTAAAAGCATCATCGAGACCCGTCTAAGCGGAGAAACTCCAAGAACAAAATAGGTTCAGAATTCCAAAACAGTGCCAAGCGAGTTATCCGAAACGAATATACACTGAAAATAGAAATTACTAAAAATAGAAAACGCGGATATTACATTTGTAACTTAAAATTTCTAACTAGCTCCTGCTTTTTTGTTTGGTACCATTTACTGAAGTCTATGTGGGTTTTTTTACTTCAGTAAATTGAAAAGTAAAGTTGTTGTTTGTTTTTTACTTTGCTAATATAGATTACCGAAGTGAGAAGTACCGAAGTCTTTGATGTTTATTCTACTAGTGATAGTCACCCAGAGTATAAGAGGAATAGAAATCCCTACGTAAACATGACACGTAGCTCCACTGTCGACCACCCAACTCGACTCATCTCTGGCAAAGTTCACCATGTCATAATCGCAACATACAAAGAACTCTTCAGTAGTAGTATTTACTTCGGCTTTTTCATTACTCCCGCTCTCCTTCTTTTGAGTGTTTTCTCTGCTTGGCGATTCTCCTTCTTTAGTTGTCGGCAAAATTTCTTCGTATGCCCTTTCTTACCACAATGGTAGCATTCAATATTGGCATACTTCCCCCTAGAATTACTTCTTTGTGGCCCTCTATTACTCGGACCTCTGCTTTGACCTCTCCCCCGTCTTTCGGTAACAAGAACATCCGACTGTGACGAAGATCCCTGTGACTTTCTTCGGACCTCCTCGTTCAGCATGTTCCCCTTAGCAAGTTCCATCGAAATGACACCATCAGGAGCAGAGTTAGACAACGACGTACGAAACGTCTCCCAAGTATCCGGCAATGTGCCCAACAACCACCAAGCTTGAACCTCCTCTTCGAATTTAATTCCCATTCCTTCAAGTTGATTAATGATGCCTTGGAATGCATTCAAATGATCCGACATAGGAGTCCCATCTCGATAGGTTCATCATTTGTTTAATGAGGAATAGCTTATTATTCCCCGTCTTCCGAGCATACAATTGCTCGAGCTTGTGCCACAATTCTCGAGCGTCCTTTTCTCCACTAATATGATTCAACACATTATCATCAACCATTGTCGAATATAGCCACACACTTGGTGATGCAAAATAGCCCAATCCGGGTCGGACTTGCCTTCCGATTTGTCTTTGCTAAATACCGGTAGATAATAATCCTTTACATATAGAAGGTCTTTCATCTTGCCTTTCCATACATGGTAGTTCGAACCATTTAAATTCACCATTCTACTTGTATTGGCTTCCATCTTATAATTGAGATAATACAACCACGAAACAAAAAATCCCGTAGCTCCGATACCACTTTGTTGGGAAAAACGACACAAAGACATCACAACAAAAAATGCAGAACCTCGTTTGACAACTTTCTCAATCTTCAATTGTAACTTTGAGGTTATCGACGAGTAGAGTAAATCAAATACAACTCGACAAACAATACAAAGGATATCAAAAAACAATAAACAACGAGACACAATTTTTAGCGTGGAAAACCCCTCAAGACGAGAGTAAAAAACCACGGGACCGAAGCCGATTAAATCTACTATCACCAATTCACAGTACACTATTCGTCCCTAGTACAAACTATAGGTATACAACGATAATCTTCAAATAGTTGGTAATAAACCATCTTCAAGTATTTGGAATACGCAACAACAACAAGATCGAGATAGAAAAATACCGTAAATAGCTTACACAAAAAAACTAACAAAATACCCGAACTTCCGGACTCAAAATCTCGATCTACTCCGGTGAAAAGATACCAAGCTCTTATCAAAATATCACGACGATCCGATCGATACAACTCCAGGAAATCGAACAAGTATAAACTCTCTTTTCTCTTCTCTCTTGTATCTCTCTCTATTGTGCTCTCAAAGGTGGGTGAAGTGATCTCTGCCAAAAAATCGCAGCACGAAGCTGCTAAAAAGAGTCCCAAAACGTGAGTTGACTCCGTGTGCCGCGGCCCAGGCAAGGTGTGCCGCGACACACTCAAGAAATTGGCCAGCCGATTGTTCCAGGGGGCCGCGGCCCGGAAGGCATTGTGCCGCGGCCTGGAGTCCAGTAGATGGAAGGGGAGTTGAGGAAAAATGTGTGTGCCGCGGCCCGGAGGGCTTGTGCCCCGGCGCAGAGTCCAGTCGACTCCGAGACGGCCTATATTTCGGAAATAACTCCTACAACTACGGTACTGCCAATGAAGTAGCATGAAATTGACTGATCGAAATGAGTTGATCTTTCGAGGATCGATCCTTGAGGGTTCTCTCTTTATGCTCTTAGAGGTTATGATTTAAGGACAATATATTTTTTGAATTTGTATTTTAAGGATAATTCTTATAAGAACTTGTATATTTAAGACAGTCGAGCCTGAAGTGATTCAAATCAGACCCGAATAGACCAACTCGAGCTCGATTGGCCTAAATTTACAAGCTTTAAAAATATTATCCTTAAATCACAAGCTCGGAAAAATATTATCCTTATATCACAATTTCCTAAATTATGGCCTACAAGAATAACTTTTCCTACAAATATGAGCAGGTCAATTAATTGAAATTATATATGAATTAAATATGATTTATCTTTAGTAAATATTTTGATAAATTTTGGTGATTAACTAGGCAATGAACGATTATAATCTTTGCTTTTCAGTTAAATATTTGTACTTAATTGTATTTATGTATATATTCTGCAATCCTTCAATCCTTCGGGCAGCGCTAGTTACATTTAATTATACATATTTTAGGAATTGTTTACTTTTTACTTTTTACGGTTACTGTCCTTCTTGGAAGCTAGTTGCACTTAATTGTGCACATTTATAAAGAATGCTCAACTTTAATTATATTTTTTTGAAAATTGTTCAAGTGAGATATAAAGTCTAAAAACTATTTATAAAGACAAATAAAAGTATTTATTGTGTATGTTTCAAATTTAATCAGAACTATCATATTTTTAGTTTATTTATCCGACAATTTTTAGATATTTTTTTCTTAATTGAATAAAAAAAATTACTTATATTTTTATGTCAAGATTTATAGTTTTGAAATTAGTTTCTCTATAAATGTTTCAGTTTTTAAATTATTTATTTTGTATACAATAATAATTTTTAGAATTTTCAAAGTTAATATAGTAAGGTATTACAATAAAACCTCTCAAAAAGAATACTCTATTAAGGAATAAACTCTATTTAGGAATAAAAATTTATGGTCCCAACTTGCGACTAGTTATAATTTGGAATAAACTCCATGTTGTCATAATTCATATATTTCCAAATCCCAACATAAGGAAATGCACCTCTATTTAGGAATAAATCATAATATATATATATATAATTTTTACAATAAATTTAAGTTGATCTAAAATACTTATTCAAGGTTGATTGTGACAAAGATTTAATCTTTTGTGTTGTAACCATATCCTTCAACTTGCGTGTGCCCATTAGCTCGTCCAAATGACCACCTTCTTGTTGAACCCAAAATATTTCCAACTTGTCGAGTAAGCTTAAAGCTTCTTCACATGAAATTTTTTGTACTTCTATGCTATCATTATTTTCCTCATTTTCTTGCCTAATTCCTTCAATGATTTCTTAATCGGTTAAAGCATAAACAATTTTCTTGCCTAATTCCTAAGTTTACAACATATTACATACATGTATCTACTAATTATAATATTTATATATTATACATGCACTTTAAAATTTTAAAAAAAAAATCTTCTTAAAACTCTATTTAGGAATAATCTTCATTTAAAAATATTTTTTTATGTTCCCAAGGATATGACTTTAGAATGGTTTTACTGTATATGAATCTTTATTATTATTCAATGTGATGGATTGCAATAGTCGATTCTGGTGCTAAATAATTCACTTCAAAATATTGGTTTAGATTCACATATTAGTCAAAATTGGGGTTGCATCTTCAAAAATTCCAGTTTTTAGACGCGTAACTTAGAACATGGGCGGATCTATATGATGGCATGGTGGTGCATGTGCACCACCAAAATTTTGTAAAGGAAGACCCTCTTTACTTATATGAATGTCCACTTAATCCCCACTTTTAATTGTGTATAGGTGTGCTGTTATGTACGTGTGCGTCTATCATTTCTGTAATTTTTATCTACCCCGTCATTTTTATTTAAGAGTTAAATTATTTCTACTATTTCTTTTATCAAACTATGTATAATATTTATATTATCTTCTATTATTATTAGTACTTTATTTTTAATTCTTTGGCAATGCCAGCCTGATTTACTCGAGGCCGTGTGTGAAATCTAAGATGTGTCCCTATAAAAAAATATTTGAATAAAATTTGATGTACTTATCAAATCTTATTACTAAATACATAAATAAATAAAGCATAAATTATAAATATAAGAGCATATAACAATCATAAACAAAAACTGACAAAAAAAATCATAAACAAGGTTAAAACAGAAAGTTCACTATTGAATTAAATAATTCTTATCAAATTAGATAACCTTTTTAAGTTTGTTAGTATTTTGTATTAAATAGAACTTCACGGGATTCAAACTTGGATCTATTAATATACATTATATTTAAATACATTTTCCGATCCAACCATAATACAAGATTTTAATTTGATATTTTTTATATTATATTTATAAGAAAAAAATTTATTTATAGGCTCTAGAAAATTGAAAATCCTATATGGGCACAAGTCGCACCTTGTATATACTGTACCCGCCGTGTTCGTCGTGCACCAGTAGAAATTTGGTGCTGGATCCACCTATGACTTAGAATACCGTGATTTAAGGACAACATATTAATTTCCAAGTTAACTTGTGTTGGAAGGATAATATTTTTTTAGAACTTATAAATATAAGTCAATCGAGCTCTAATTGGTCTATTCGAGTTCGATTTGGGCTAATTTGACCATGGTTATCATAAATTATTCCTAAATTATAAATTTGAAAAATATTGTCCTTAAAACACATTCCACTTACTTATGAGGCACGATCCTGTGAAGTGAGATAAATGTGATTGTGACATTTCACTTTTATCTCACTTCACAGGATCGTGCCACGTATACAGATTGTCACCCTTGTTGTCAAGTGAATTGTGAAAGTAGCATTACTCAAACAAAGAGTAATACTACTTTCACAATTCACTTGACAACGAGGTTGACAATTTGTGTATGTGGCACGATCCTGTGAAGTGAGATAAATGTGATTGTGACATTTCACTTTTATCTCACTTCACAGGATCGTGCCACGTATACAGATTGTCACCCTTGTTGTCAAGTGAATTGTGAAAGTAGCATTACTCAAACAAAGAGTAATGCTACTTTCACAATTCACTTGACAACGAGGTTGACAATTTGTGTATGTGGCACGATCCTGTGAAGTGAGATAAATGTGATTGTGACATTTCACTTTTATCTCACTTCACAGGATCGTGCCACGTATACAGATTGTCACCCTTGTTGTCAAGTGAATTGTGAAAGTAGCATTACTCAAACAAAGAGTAATGCTACTTTCACAATTCACTTGACAACGGCGCCGATAATGTGTATGTAAGACGATCGCATGAAGTGAGATAAATGTGATTGTGACATTTCACTTTTATCTCACTTCACAGGATCGTGCCACGTATACAGATTGTCACCCTTGTTGTCAAGTGAATTGTGAAAGTAGCATTACTCTAAAACAAATATCTTTTTCAATCCGGATCCCAACCTTAATTCGTTTATCTAGTAAGCACACGGGATTTGCCCACAGACATACAATCAAGAAACTCCAACTCATTACTACAACATTCGTGAACCAAAAGAACCAAAAAAAAAAAAAAAAAAATTACAACAATTTTATATAAAGTCAATTTATTAAAAAGGCTTTTTATATGCTACTGCTTTCTTTGAGTAAGTTGGTGCAAAACATTTACACAAAATGCCACAATTCCATCTGTCTTGCCCAAAAGCTGCTTTGAAAGCATGTAATAATATCAAGAGTGCTTAAACTCCACTAGATTTCATCTATATTTGGCAAAAAGAAACCCCACTGTAACCCTAAATCTTTCTGCACTCATTGTTTAAGCAATCCCCAGTTTTGGCAACAGACAATTTGCCAAGTGCACCAACATACTCTAAATGCTTTTACACTCTCAGTATGTATTATAGATACTACACCTACTCTCTCTCTCTCTCTCTCTCTCTCTCTCTCTCTCTCTCTCTCTCTCTCTCTCTAACTTTTTCCAGTTAAAGAATAAAAAGAACACTTCTTCATCATCTTCTTCTTTATCCTTGCTCCTCTGATCTTGCTTTGAGGTGGGCCTTTTTTTTTTTTTTTTTTTTTGGTTTTCATCATCTTGTCTGAGAAAACAATCTATGGAGAAGTCGAAGTGGGCTTGTGACCAGAGCTTTGAGAAAGATCGTGCTTATGGGTTTTCATGGCCGCAAAGAAATTACAGGTGCAGCTTTTGCAAGAAAGAGTTCAAATCTGCACAAGCTCTTGGTGGGCATATGAATGTTCATAGGAGAGATAGAGCTCGAATGAGGCTTTCGCCGCCTTCGTCGTGGGAATCTCCACCAAATCCCAACCCTAAACCTAACCCTAACCCTAACCCTAGTTTTTCTTTGTCTTCATCTTCGAAACCTAAATTTCTACCTTATAATGTGGCTTGCCATTCATCTTCATTCTCCGGCGTAACTAATTTTGCTTCGTTGCTCGAAGAAAATGTTTCGGCTGTCGGACGTACGATTTGTGGCGGAGATCATAGGGGAAAGAAGAAGAAGAACATAGGGGAATTATTGCCTGAGTTGACAGGGTTTGCAAGAAAAAATGATGCTAGGGTTTGGAAGGGAAATGAGTTTGTCAGGTTGGATTTGAATTTGGGCTTGATCCAAACTGTGAAGGAGGACTTGGATTTAGAGCTTAGACTTGGGTATTCTAATTAGATTGATTAGATCAAAAAAAAAAAAAATTGGGTGTTATGGGATGTTTTTATATTTCATTTTTCAATTTCATTTAAGCAAATGATATTGCAATATTATTGTTATTTTTATTTTATTTTAATTTCAGGATATGTTTGTTATTTCATAGCCATTTGATAGCATATACATGTTTATATGCTAATTTGGTGTTAAAATCAATATTCTAATAGCTCCATATGGAATTTAATAATTAACATAAATTATATAAGTAATTAATGGAATTGGACATTGTAAGAAATAAATATAAAATCACAATATTTTACTTTTTTTAACAAAAAAAAATGTGCATCAAACTTGAAACTAATTTAATTGATTAATTGAGCTCTTAATTATTCTTGATAAGAAAATATAAAATAAAATTGCCAATTTTGTGAAAGAAAACAAATGATGAAAAAAGACTTAAATGCATTCACTGCAAGTAGTTGGAGTTTTCCATATCTATTTCTCAAACCTAATTATACTCATAAGGAGTCCAATAAGCCTCCAAAACTCCTTAAATTCCTATCAGAAAAAAAGGCAGAACACATGCATCATTGTACCAAAACAATGTCACCAGAAGCTTGTGTGACAACATCTCAAGGAGATACTTTTTCATCAAAATGTACAAAAAGTACTAGCTAGCCAAAATTCATTTTGGTCCCGTATTTATTTGCTTTTACGGTTATTTACTTTTTTAATCTGGTCAGGCACATGTGAAGATCATCCAATTTAAGGCCAATTTTCGCCACGAGATACTAAATACTTAGACATAAATGGTCACATACATACTAGTTATGTGTCCTCTAAAATTTACGATTACGGTGAGAGATATTTACGTGGGATAAAACAGATGATGTGAATTATTTTTGTGTACAATATTTCCGAGTCAGCAAATTTGGAGGAAATTAATTATTAAGGTTCAGTGTCACTTATCTTTTGGTAAAAAAAAAATATCAAGTACTACATTAAAGCAATAATAATACTAACTTTATACGGTGTTGCTATAGAAACAACGGCTAACACGCCTTATTGTGCACACGGCAAATGATGCGTCGACAAGTATCTCCGACAATTATATCTCGAATACGTGCTAATACGCCAGTATTCGTGGCGGGGCGGTGCCTTATCATTTATGTACGTAAATTTTCCGTCTTATATATGTTCTTCTCACCAAGAGTCTATCACTTGATGATCGACGGTTTTGATTGTTCCTCTAGTAACACTAGTTAACTCCTACAGCTTCTCCTAGTACTGTACTGTACTGTATTGTACTGCTGGGTGCATGTTGCAATAACACACCTTCAGCTTCAGGCCTTTGGTCATGGTAAGTTTAGCAAAATGGTATTTTGGTCCGTGTGCATAAGGGATATATAATTAATTGCATTTTCCAACACACATATTTGCATATTCCCAACAAAAGCCTGGTTGTCAGTAGCATGATGGCATTTCTCTATTTAGAAACACATCATTTGGACTCCTCAAAACACAGTAACCACAACTTCTTGCCTTAAAATACATACATGTACGTACTCTTCAAATTTAAGCATATATATGTATATAGATATATGGTTCTAATTACAGAAATATCCGAATATACTCCCTCCGTCCCCCAGATATGTGCCTAGAAATCTTTGGCACAGGTTTTCATAGAAAAAGGTTGTTAAATGTATTGTAGGGTGTAATATGAGTGGAGAATGAGATAATACATATTAGTGTGATAAGTTTATTAGCGTACATAAATATTGGCCTAGGAATAAATTTGGGGATATATCAAAAAGCCTTCGAATCCTTATACTGATCGAGAAAAACAAGTTCCAGAGGCATCTTTCATAAATGCCGATTTGGGTTTTTCTGCGAAAGATAGGGACAAATTTGTGGGGCGGAGTGAGTATTAAAATTACAAATATATACTCGATTAACTTATAATTAAAATTCTTTTGACAAATAATATTGTCAAATATGTCATGTGTATCATAGACTTTTAATATTAAAAAGGTATTTGTAATTTTGAAAGATTTCGAGAAATCATGTTATAATTAAACTAAATTTGAAGGGTAATTTTGTAATTGCATCCTCTTCGAACTCAATCAGGCAAATGACGTGATTGTACTCATTATACGAGTAGTTGAAGGATCCGGATCTGGTACAGTACAACACCATGTTGTGCACCAGATCCGCCGTTGGATCACACACGCGCACACACACACACACACACACCCGTGCGAGTGTGTGTAATCCAATGGCAGGAGGGTACACAACACCCTCCTGTACTGCACCAGATCCCCACCCGTACTTGAAGCATTTATAAAATATACAAAGAAGTGATTCTTAAATTGTCCTTCCAACTAGAAAATTCCGGCATTTTTTCATGAGATAAATAGTTTTTTGATCCGTAACTTTTCTGCCATCCGTTTTTCATCCAAAGATTTTTAACTATTCCTCTCCAGTGTCATTTCATTCTTCTTCCTCCTGGTCCCCCACCAATTTCGAGATCGCAAACCCCAAATTTTTATTGGTACATGACTTGCGCGTGATCGAAAATGATGTTTTCATTTTTCCGACACAAATGGACCAAAATAACACATGGGGTGCCACATAAGCATAGTGGCCAAAAATTTCCACAAATTCGACCGACATATGACTGACATATGATCTAAAATGACATGGTGTTTATCTCTCCAGTAACAATTGGGTCAAAATCGGACTATTAATTCAGTTACGGGAATTAGAGTAGTTAAAATTTTTTGGAGAAAAAATGGATGACATGAAAGTTATTATACCAATAAAAACTTTTAATCTCTTTTCTCTATTGAGAAGCGATTAATTCTCAATTTGTAGCTTAGAAATAAGTCAACAATGATACATTTACAACAATTTTATATTTTCCAACATTGTTGTACAACAACATAATACAATGTCGTTATGTGTTTTTTCTTTTTCTTTTTTTATTTTCACACAACATTAAAAAACGATGTCGTTTGAGTGTTGTACAAAATTGTTGTATAGATATCATTATTGGAAACAAGTATAGTTAAACCTCGATAAATGAATGTTCGATAAACGAATAACCTCACCAAATTAATAATTTTCTCCGGTCCCAACTCTTTATAACATGTTCAAATTTTCTTTCGATAAATGAATAATTTCGCTAAATGAATATTTTTCTCCGGTCCCGATCATATTAATTTATCGAGGTTTTACTATAGTACCTTTTTTGAAATTAGAAATTTAGAATCCCCTCTTTTCTTCTTAGAGTGAGGGGTACGGTTGCGTTTTTCCCTTGCGTTGTTCTACCAGACGTTGCCCAAGAATGGCGCACGGTACCAAGCTTCGCGCCAAATGAGGTGGCGTCGTAGCCACCAGTCAGCGCCATTCGTTTTTTTTTGAATTTGTGAACATTGGCAACGAATAGATTGCTTATTTTTGAATGTCGCCAAACGGCTAAATACCATATTTTCCAAATTTTTACCCTTAAAAATTCTATAAATACCTCCTTATTCTACTATTTTTCACACTCTTCCAATTTAACTTCTACTTCAATAATACTCAATTTTCTTTCAACTATGGATTCAAACAATCCCAACAACACCTCCACCTACGATCATTATGATGTTTATTTTCAAAACGACCCGGAGCGATATATCCAGGATTATGCGGCGTATGAACAATTTCTAGGTATGTGTGATCAAGAAGCCGAGGGATCGGGATCGGCTATTAAGAGGACGAGGGCATACATACCATGTGAACGAGAAGAGGCGGAACAACGTTTAATCGATGACTATTTTGGCGACGATGACACTCTTCCTAAGTATTCGGAAGAGAATTTTAGGCGAAGGTATCGTATGAGTTCTACACTTTTTAATAAAATAGTCAATGCTATTTTAAGTTATGATGTTCACCCTCTTCCCGAGTACTTTTATTTTTTTAGACAACGTTACGATGCTACCGATCGTTTAAGTATTGGTCCTCTTTTGAAGTGTACATCCGCCAACTGGCGTACGACACAGCGCCTGCTGCGTTTGATGAGTACTTGCAAATTGGTGAATGTTGTTCACGACAATGTTTAGAGAACTTTTCTAAATGCATACATATTTTCTACGTTGAAAAGTATTTAAGAAAGCCCACTTCAGCGGATGTTGAAAAAATATATGCATTACATGAAAAAGAACATGGACTCCCGAGAATGCTCGGGAGTATTGATTGTATGCATTGAGATTGAAAAAATTGTTCAAAGGCCTTACATGCTCAATTCAAAAGATGTGATCATAAATACCCAACTCTTATGTTAGAAGCGGTTGCGGATAAAAAATTATGGATTTGGCTTGCATATTTTGAGGTTCTGGGGGCAAATAATGATCTTAATGTGTTATATGGTTCCCCGTTATTTAATGATGAACTTGCCGGTAGAGCTCCGGAATGTCTATTTATAGTAAACAGACATACATACAAGAAAGGTTACTATTTAGCCGAAGGCATTTATCCAGCATGGTCCCTGTTTTTCAAAACGTTTTCTGTTGCACGGACTGAAAAAACGTTGAAATTTAAAAGAGTTCAAGAAAGTTCTAGAAAAAATATTGAACGAGCTTTCGGAATCCTACAAGGTCGTCGGGGAATTATACGACAACCCGCACGTGCTTATGAAATCACCGCGTTGAAAAGAATCATGTATTGTTGTATAATGTTACATAACATGATATTGGAAGACGAAGGATTCAAAGTGAATTTAAGAGATTTGTTCGTTGATCCAATGTCGAACATAGCAGCCACTTGGATAGAAAGATGTGATTTACATGTTAGAAAAAGCAAAGAAATTCGAGATAGACAAGTGCACGACGATCTTGACAAGATCTTGTGGAGCATTTATGGAACCTTAATTGTAATATCCGCAAATTTTCGATTTTCGGTAAATTTCTTTTTTTCGGCCGAAGTCCATTTTGAAGACTCGGTTTTGACCGTTTCGTCATTCGGAGAATATTTAATTCTGCACTTTTTGTCATCCGAGTTCGTTTCGGTGCTGCTTTGTTGAGTTCCGTGCTTTTTAGCGACTTTTCCGCGCTTGAGTTCGGTTCTTGCGAATCTCGTTCAAACCGCTGCTTGGGGTTTTTCGTAAGTTCATTTAACGTTGTTATACGTGTTGTGAGCTTCGGTTTGATTATTCGTTGTCGTATGGTGATTTTCGGGCATTTGGGCCATTTTCGTAATTTCCCAAAGTTTGGGGTAATTACCTTCCGTTGTCGAATTTCGAGCCTTCGGGTGGTCGGAATCGTGTGTCCTACTAGCTCTTAGATTCGTCTTTGTGAGTACTTCGTAACCCTATCTTCGGTTCGTATTCAAGTTCGGGTTTCGGTGTCGTTTTGTTGAATTCAGGATTACTAAACGACTTTTCTAAGTATGAGTTCGACTTTGTTAGATCACCATTAATTTTTGGTAACTCCAAAAATTCTGAATCTTTGCAATATTATAGAGCATCGAGTTAGCTTTCCAATGGTTCGAACGGTGAGTCAATCGGAGTCCGGACGAGAGAGTTATGGTCGTTTTAGCTCACCCGCTCGTTATTGGCCGATCACTGCCGGCCGAACTCGGCCGTGTCGTCCGACACGACCCGTGCCGAACTCTTCCGGATAAGCCTGAAACGACTGCCGACACGCCCGACCGTGTTCCAGGACACGGTCGAGTCGTGCCGAGTCGCTGTCGGACGGGTCGCTATCGGAAGGCCCTACGCGCCGCTACCGTGTCAAGCAGGACACGGTCGAGTCCTGTCGCCGGTATGCGACACGACCGTGCCGATCGGGCACGGGCCGTGTCCGCAGGCCAACCCCTATAAATGGCCCTGCAGACGTTTTTCTTGCCATTTTTCACCTTCTTCTTCTCCTCTTCCGCAGCTGGGCGTGTTCCAAGCTTGAAGCCATGTTGTTTAGCAACATATCCATGGAGTTCCTTGGGTTATATCATCAATCATTCGTCCGATATCATCCCTTGATCCAAATGAATCAAGGTTAGATCTTTAGAACCCTACTTTAGGTAAAATTGGGGGTTTTCATGTTTTTGTCCGATTCGTTCCGTTTTGTCGATTAATTCATGATGAATATGATTAATCTTGTTGGTATTCTTAGTTTCCCTACGGATTCATGGCATATTTCGTGATTTTTACGGAATCGAGAGGGTTTGGTTGCGGTCCGCCCTCGTTGTTGTTTATATACGAATATACATGAATCGTAGGCGGATTTTCGGGTGTATTCCAATTCCGTATTCATTTAGAAATGGTTGTGATTGTATTCTTCGAATCGTTAGGTTCGGTTTCATTGGTTCCTAGCGTTCGTCGGTGACTTTCCTTTCCGTTCGTTGCGTCGTCAATAATTCAAGGCAAGTATTTTTGGAAACCTTTAAGCTTAACATGAAATGGTGATGTATATTACTTGTGTGTAACTCACCTTGTGTTGGCCCGACGGGGTCAAGGAGGGAAATCTATGCTGCCGCCCTGGATTTCACGAGTTTCGTACCGCTAGCCAACTCGGTAGGGTCCTTGTGAGGCCTCGAGTGAGAATGTATGCTGCCGCCCTGTTCTCACGGCATAGCGTGTGCGTGGTTTTGTTTTTCTGTAATTGTAGCCAACTCGGTAGGGTCCCTGCGAGGCCTCGAGTGAGAATGTATGCTGCCGCCCTGTTCTCAAGGCTAATTGTGGACTGTATATTTTCCGGAAAAGACATGTCTTGTATTGGTTTTCGAAATGATATTAGTGCATGTACTATGAAATGTGTAAGCGATTGGTTTGCCTTGATTACTTGTACTAGCGTAATTGCTAACCCCTCTGGGGACCCGTTTTGGGGAAATTCTTGTTATGGATTTCAGGTTATGATTATCCGGACGAGCGGGCACCTGGACAGTACGAGGACGTTGGCCAGGGTCGTTGACATGTGCACTTGGATTTACTTATTTCTTTTGTCCACTTCGATTTGGTTGTTTTCTATATTTATAAACTGATAGACTGTACTCGCGAGTACTTAGGCTTTTCAAATTCAAACTCCGTGTTGTACTACTTTTAAATTGTTACATTGTTGGTTGATGATCGTTTCGCCGGTTGCTCCGGGCGTAACTTTTTATGTCTTATAATTAAATGTGTGTCCTCGCTAACCGGGATGTTTAGTCGAGTGGAGTTTTATTGTTTGTAGCCTGGTGGGTCCCATGTGGGGGTCCACGGCGCTGTAATATACTCTGAATATCTCGGGGTGTTACAGAAATGGTATCAGAGCTCTAGGTTTATGGATACCTAGGCTTGTTGGTTATTTGGGTCTAGTCGTATTTGTTTTGCACATTGTCACACCGCCAAGATCCCAAGATTTCCAAAGGTGCTCGTAAGTTTTCCTTACTCGATTCTCTTGTTTTCTCGTATTGAAATTCCACTTCTTGAGTGTGATTGCCTCTCTCGTACTTATCGTCGAGTTGTTTTTCGATCCATCCGGTTCGTGCACTTTTGATTCTAGTATTGCAGCTTCTTTATCTCTCTCGGAGTATGTGCGCTGCTCGGGCTTGACCGCTTGTCGCTTTGCGAGCCTTCCATCGCTAAACTTCCTAGCATTGGTGGGATCGTTGGTGATCGAAAGATCCGAGTTTTGCTCCGTGGTATATTGTGAGAGGACTTGACTCTCTAGTCTTTTCTTTGTGTGATGGAATCTGTGTTTGGTAATTGCGATATACTAAATGTATGTTGAGCCGAATGTACCGATGAGTTGGACACCGAAGGGTGCGATGATGTAGAAGTTTTGAACATTGATATGTTCCGTATAGGTATTGATGGCGAGTTTGTTGAGAAACTCACATAGCCGGTTTCGACATATGTCCAAATCGGTGATCTTTAGTTCTGTTGTTAAACTTGAAGAGATAGTTTGACATATGCTTGGAATTAGTATTTCCGAGTTGCGCTTTTGAATGGTGATTTTGAATGTCGTATATGAGTATGTCCGGAATTGTTGGTACTTGGCTAAATATTATTATTTACAACCAATGTGTTTCTATTAATAATAATACATGCGGCGTGCATGCTTGAAAATTTCTTAGACTTGATCGTATTGTGGGTTTTGAAAAATGACATGAATTTGGGCGAGCCACCTTGTATTTTCAAATAAAACCTTGTGTCGGTATTTAAAGGTCGTGTATAAAAGTGTTTAGGACATTTTATAAAATGCTACCACCGTTAAGCCCTTGTCGTGTTTAAAAGGGTCTTGAAAACGATTTTTAACTTATCGGTTTATTTTCGAATAACTAGAGTATACGATTTTAAAATCGATTAGCTGGGAAAGCCTAGGTGTCGAGCCAAGTTGTGTTGGTTGAGTTTTGTCTCGTCGGATTTTGTCGACTTAGTCGCATCGCGACGCGTCGTTGAGATCATTGGTCGTGATTAGTATCAAAGGGCGGTCGTCACTTACGTGCGACCTATGGATGTAAAACTCCTTCCTTGTGTTGTGCCTCGTGTGATACGAGTTATTTGTATGATGAGTCGATTGAATGATGGAATCCTTCTATGGATTTTGATTTCACAATATGTGTTTATTAGACTCTCGTATTTGGTTTATACGAGGAGTGTCGTCACTACCGATGTATTTTCGTACCGTATTTTATCCATTGCGTGAGTTCTTTTAAACGGTTTTCGGTATTTTGCAACCGAGTTTTATTTCGTAAACCGATTCCTTGAATCAAGTTTTGGCATTTTGGCCTTGAATATTTCATGATGGTTTGACAAATGAGTTTTTGAGTTTTGGAAAATATCACCGTCATTGGTCTTTTTAGCATTTTCGAAATGAGATGGGAAATCATGCTTAGCACGGTAAATCCTTGTGAGAAGGGTTTACGGCATGTAATTTTATGATATGTTGTTGTCTCTGTGAATTGTTAGCGCACGCTACGCTTTACGGCTTACGCGCGCGAGAGTACGTTGGTAGCACGCTAAAGGGAGAATAGCGCATGCTACCAGTAGTTGAGCAGTCCAGAACTACCGGACTGGGTCTGAAGTTCTCGTTAGCGCACGCTAACACTTGGGATTAGCGCACGCTAACGGTGTATTTTTGGTCGAGTTTTGTTTGGTGTCGTGATAGCGCACGCTAACCTTAATGATTAGCGCACGCTAATTGTGTCGAGATAAATCTAGGACACCGCCCAGAAGTTACATTTTTCTTCATTTTTCTTCTTCCTCCATGAGATTGAGACGTAGCGACTAGGTTTCGCATTGGGGCTGATTTTTTCTTCCATCCAAAGGTGTTTTGGAGTATCCTAGATGATTTTTAACATCATCTAATCCATTGTTCTTCGCGAATCCAGGCAATTTTTCTTGAATCCCTAGAGTTGACTTTTTGGAGTTTTGCTCTTGATGTCGTTTTCCATCCGGTTTTGATAAACCGATCGTTGTTTTAACGATGTTGTTAAGCATATCCTAGGGATTGTATATCACCTGTCTTGATTGTGAGCGATTTAATGAGTGTGCTATGATGTGTTTAAGTGAATATTGACAAGTGTGAATTCGGGCATTTTGGCCTATCAGAAAAACCTTGAGTATCTTAGAAAATAAATTTGAGACGTACTTTTAAAATGAATTATTTTCTCGTAGTACATACAAGGTGCCAACACGTTTCAAAATTCTTCTACCTCGAGGACCAAAATGCTTTGAGATATTTTCAATGTTTTAGAAACACTTTTATTTAGACCCGAGGGTCGAATATTCTGAAAGTTTTCACTAAGAAAAAGTGTCCTCATTTTTATCAAATGCGAAATGGTTCTCCAAAGTCTCGATAACGATATTTCACGTTGTATTTTTTGAAAGGTGATACTCAAGATCAACCGGTGTTCTTCTAAATTATTTTCAAAATGAGGTTTTCGTTTTTAAAACCTATCCATTCCCGTTTGAGGGATGGGTATATATGTATGATGTTCGCGTTGTCGTTATGATGTTTGCTCCCGAGTGATGATTGGTGGCATGAACGTCGAGGCGTTGCCACGCATTTGTTGTGAGAGGTGGGATGTTAGTGTCGAATGTTGCCGCCTCGTAGTGATTTCTACGTTGTCGCGCATGTGCGAGCTGTTAGAGCTTGGTTTGGTATGACCTTGTGCATCGGTGATCGTTCCGTTATGTGTCGGTTTTTTAATGTCTTGTTACCTTGCTCCTGTTTTTGTGAATTTCGTGGATGAGGTCGGGGATACTACCCATACTATTTTGACTTCTGTATGTTCTCTTTCTCCAGTCTATCGATTCGCTCGTGTTCGTTGATACTGTCTGAACTTGTTTTGTATTTCGGGTTCATCATTCGAACGAGCTGTGATCTTGTTTTGAGTCGATCTGGTTATCGCTGTGACTTTTCCGAGTTCGGTTCGATTCTTGTGAACCTTGTTCGGAAGTAACATCTTTTGGTTCTACTAGTTCTTTTATTCGAAGTGGATCGGATTTGGAACTTCTGTATTTTCGACTCTGTCGACTCATTTATGCTCGTTGACATTTCTGAACTTTCCCTATCCCTTGCTTTTGTTGATCGAACGAGTGTGGTATTGTTTTGGAATAACTCGTTTGTCGCTGTGACTTTCCAACCGCTATTCCCTATCCTGTGGATCTTATGGGAATGCATTCCTTGTAGTTCTCACCGGATCATCACGGGAGTTGTTGTTTGAGTCTTATTATCCTTCGTGTTTCGGACATGATTGTTCGATTTTTGTTGTCTCGATCGTTTGCTTGTTCGGTTTTGTTCTCGTTTTGTGATCGTTGAGCATTCGGGCTCCTTCCTAATTCCCTAAAGATTGGGAAATTAGGCTAGTTTTCGATCTTCCAACCCTTGGGCGGTGGAATTCAGTATTAGTTCAGCGATTGGCTCGCGTTTTGATTGATGTACCGTTGGGTTGGTCAATCATATTGATTTTCGTTCGTTGTGTTTTGTGATTGTCGGATAATTGACTTGGCTATATTATCCGTTTGATGACGCTTGTCATTTGTTGGTTTTATTATATCCCTAACGGCGACGTTGTGTTGGTCGCCGTGGAGCGTGTTTTCACGCCGTATATTCCTTTGCGTTGATTGTAACATTTCGCCGTTGGGCGTTAGTTACGCATTCTTGTGTATCTTGTTGAGTTTTTCCTGGCGGAATATTTCTTCCCCCTACTTGTTTTAAGTTTCGGGACGAAACTTCTTTTAAGGAGGGTAGAATGTAATATCCGCAAATTTTCGATTTTCGGTAAATTTCTTTTTTCGGCCGAAGTCCATTTTGACGACTCGCTTTTGACCGTTTCGTCATTCGGAGAATATTTAATTCTGCACTTTTTGTCATCCGAGTTCGTTTCGGTGCTGCTTTGTTGAGTTCCGTGCTTTTTAGCGACTTTTCCGCGCTTGAGTTCGGTTCTTGCGAATCTCGTTCAAAGCGCCGTTTGGGGTTTTTCGTAAGTTCATTTAACGTTGTTATACGTGTTGTGAGCTTCGGTTTGATTATTCGTTGTCGTATGGTGATTTTCGGGCATTTGGGCCATTTTCGTAATTTCCCAAAGTTTGGGGTAATTACCTTCCGTTGTCGAATTTCGAGCCTTCGGGTGGTCGGAATCGTGTGTCCTACTAGCTCTTAGATTCGTCTTTGTGAGTACTTCGTAACCCTATCTTCGGTTCGTATTCAAGTTCGGGTTTCGGTGTCGTTTTGTTGAATTCAGGATTACTAAACGACTTTTCTAAGTATGAGTTCGACTTTGTTAGATCACCATTAATTTTTGGTAACTCCAAAAATTCTGAATCTTTGCAATATTATAGAGCATCGAGTTAGCTTTCCAATGGTTCGAACGGTGAGTCAATCGGAGTCCGGACGAGAGAGTTATGGTCGTTTTAGCTCACCCGCTCGTTATTGGCGATCACGCCGGCCGAACTTCGGCCGTGTCGTCGACACGGCCCGTGCGAACTCTTCCGGATAAGCTCGAAGCATCGCCGACACGCCCGACCGTGTTCGGGACACGGTCGAGTCGTCTTGAAGTCATTGTCAGACGGATCGCTATCGGAAGGCCCTACGCGCGCGACCGCGGCCGTGTCAGCGGGACACGGTCGAGTCCCTGTCGGCGGTATGCGACACGGCCGTGCCCGATCGGCACGGCCGTGTCCGGCAGCGATCAACCCCTATAAATGGCCTTGCAGACGTTTTTCTTGCCATTTTTCACCTTCTTCTTCTCCTCTTCCGCACTGGCGTGTTCCAAGCTTGAAGCCATGTTGTTTAGCAACATATCCATGGAGTTCCTTGGGTTATATCATCAATCATTCGTCCGATATCATCCCTTGATCCAAATAATCAAGGTTAGATCTTTAGAACCCTACTTTAGGTAAAATTGGGGGTTTTCATGTTTTTGTCCGATTCGTTCCGTTTTGTCGATTAATTCATGATGAATATGATTAATCTTGTTGGTATTCTTAGTTTCCCTACGGATTCATGGCATATTTCGTGATTTTTACGGAATCGAGAGGGTTTGGTTGCGTCCGCCTCGTTGTTGTTTATATACGAATATACATGAATCGTAGGCGGATTTTCGGTGTATTCCAATTCCGTATTCATTTAGAAATGGTTGTGATTGTATTCTTGAATCGTTAGGTTCGGTTTCATTAGTTCTAGCGTTCGTCGGTGACTTTCCTTTAGTCCGTTCAAGTTGCCAATAATTCAAGGCAAGTATTTTTGGAAACCTTTAAGCTTAACATGAAATGGTGATGTATATTACTTGTGTGTAACTCACCTTGTGTTGGCAGACGGGGTCAAGGAGGGAAATCTATGTTGCCGCCCTGGATTTCACGAGTTTCGTATCAGCTAGCCAACTCGGTAGGGTCCTTGTGAGGCCTCGAGTGAGAATGTATGTTGCCGCCCTGTTCTCACGGCATAGCGTGTGCGTGGTTTTGTTTTTCTGTAATTGTAGCCAACTCGGTAGGGTCCTTGCGAGGCCTCGAGTGAGAATGTATGCCGCGCCTGTTCTCAAGGCTAATTGTGGATCGTATATTTTCCTAAAAGACATGTCTTGTATTGGTTTTCGAAATGATATTGGTGCATGTACTATGAAATGTGTAAGCGATTGGTTTGCCTTGATTACTTGTACTAGCGTAATTGCTAACTCCTCTGGGACCCGCTTTTGGGAAATTCTTGTTATGGATTTCGTTATGATTATCCGGACGAGCGCACTGACAAAGACGAGGACGTTGGCCGTGGTCGTTGACATGTGCACTTGGATTTACTTATTTCTTTTGTCCACTTCGATTTGGTTGTTTTCTATATTTATAAATCGATAGATCAGACTTCAGAGTACTTAGGCTTTTCAAATTCAAACTCCGTGTTGTACTACTTTTAAATTGTTACATTGTTGGTTGATGATCGTTTCACGGCTGCTCGGGCGTAACTTTTTATGTCTTATAATTAAATGTGTGTCCTCGCTAACCGGGATGGTTAGTCGAGTGGAGTTTTCTTGTTTGTAGCCTGGTGGGTCCCATGTGGGGGTCCACGGCGCTGTAATATACTCTGAATATCTCGGGGTGTTACATTAATCACTAGTTTGTAATTTTTATTTCTTGTTTACGTACTATGTTTTTTTATTTATGTAACCTTTTTTTTAATTAATATAATGTGTTTTTTTTATTTAACGAAGTTTATTTTAGTTAATATCGTGTATGTTTTATTTTATGTATATGAAAAAAAAGCCAACGGCACCACATCGGTGCCAACAGTAACAGCGCAAAATGTGGTGCAAAAGGATTTCTGGTGTCATAAAGTGTTTTGCTGACGTGACATTGATTTTTGGCAATGGCACCAACTCTATGGCTCGACGATACCCAATGCTCTTAGAGTTTGTAAACATCCATAAAGTTGGGATCAAGTACATATCAATGATCAAATTTATAAATAAGTGAGAGGCACAACATTAGTAGAAGAAAATGAGAGAGAGAGAGAGAGAGAGAGAGAGAGAGAGAGAGAGGAGCCCACCACAGGTGAAAAATGGAAGACAAAAGAAGTAGAAGTTTTGGGGAAGATGAGAAAGAACTGGCAGTGGCAGAGAGTGTATTTTTAGTGAAAGAGAAATGTAGAGACAAATAAATTTTTTGAGGACACATGCATGGGATAAAGGGACACCAGTCCACTACTGTCTGTTGCCAAACGTCACCACCATCACCATTTCTCATAATTTGTACGTTCGGACGAATTCATTCATTCCTCTTACCCACATTCGTGTGTATATATATATATATATATATATATTATTCTATTTTTACGATGATAAAACTTGTTACGTCCCGTAATTTTTGACATTTTTCAAAAATATCCCACTAATGTTAATTTCACCAACTGCATTCCAAATTTTTACTAACTGTACAATTTACGTCTCAAATTTCATCGGAGTCGCCGGAATGCGCAAAAACGATGTCGTTTTGGCTGACGTGTCATCCCAATTTAAGTATCTCCGATCTGGACGCTGATGTGGCTATCTTAGGGTTATAATTGTGGCTTTTAATTTGAATGCCACATCATTTTCAGATTATTTTTTTTATTTTTTTAAACTTTTATATATTTTCTGTAAATTAAAAAAAGTTTTATTCCCGACTAATATTTAGATTTCCCGGCTAATATATTATATCTGGAAATTATAAAAATTTAAGAAAATAAAAATAAATCTAGAAATTAAACTTTTATATATTTAGACAATTTATTCCCGAGTAATATTAAAAAAATATGAATAAATTTATTTTCAGATTTATTATTTTTATTATCTGAATAAAAATCTAAATATATTATTTTATTCCCGATCATTTTTTAGATTTTTATTCTATTATTTTAATTATATATAACTTTAAAAAAATCTGAATAAATTTATTTTCAGATTTATTATTTTTATTATCGGAATAAAAATCTGAATATATTATTTTTATTCCTGACATGTTTTTCAGATTTTTATTCTATTATTTTTATTCTATTAAACTTTTATTCTAGATAAATTGTCACATATATAAAAGTTTAATTTCCAGATTATTTTTTATTTTTTTAAACTTTTATAATTCCAGAACCTTTGTATTAGTCGGGAAATATAAATATTAGTGGGGAATAAAACTTTTGTTAATTTCCAGAAAATATATTAAAGTTAAAAAAGTGAAAAAATAATCTCGAAATGATGTGGCATGTAAATTAATTAAAAAAGCCACAATTATAACCCCAAGATAGCCACATCAGCGTCCAAATTGGGATGACACGTCGGCCAAAACGACGTCGTTTTGGCGCATTCCGGCGACTCCAGTGAAATTTGGGACGTAAATTGTACCGTTAGCAAAAATTTGGGATGAAATTGGCGAAGTTAATTTTAGTGGGATGTTTTTGAAAAAGGTCAAAAGTTACGGGACGTATAAGGTTTTTGTAATACCCGTAATTTCGATTTCCAGTAATTTCTTTTTTTTCGGCAGAAGTCCGTTTTGACGACTCGTTCATGACCGTTTCGTCATTCTGAGAATGATTAATTCTACACTTTTTGTCATTCGAGTTCGTTTCGGTGTCGTTCCGTTGAATTCCGTGTTCTTTAGCGACTTTTCCACGTATGAGTTCGACTTTGTTAGATCACCATTAATTTTTGGAAATTCCAAAAATTCTGAATCTTTGCAATATTATAAATCATCGAGTTAGCTTTCCAATGGTTCAAACGGTGAGTCAATCGGAGTCCGGACGAGGGAGTTATGGTCGAAATAGCTAAGTCACTCTCATTTCCAGTTTTTGGTCGAGCACTCTGTACCTTGTGCCGCGGCACATGACGGCAGGGCCGCGGCACACTGCCGATCACTGTGGGCAGATTTGGCCTTGTGCCGCGACACACTTCGGCTGGGCCGCGGCACACTGTGCAGTCAATTTAAGGCCAGCAGGCGTTTTTTTCTCCCATTTTCTCACTCGTCTTCTTCCCTTCCGCGGCTGGAGCTTGATCAATCATGGAGAGATGTTGTTGGACAATCAATCCATGAAGTTTTGGAGTTCATATCATCAATCATCCATCCTATAACTGTTGGGATTCGGTGCCTAAAACGAAGGCCCAGCGGAAGCGGTAAAATGAAAATTAATTCGATCCGAATCCCTACGAGGATCGATCGAGCTACGTATATACGAATATATAAACGAAAAGCAAGAGTCGTAAGAAACTAACCCTCGAAGTCCGTTGATTAAATGGTAACCTTCTCTTGAGCTATTCCCCAAGCTCTTGAACGATCCAACGCCGAAAGCACCGCGTCTCTACTTGCCACGCGCCGGAGAAACAATCGGAACGACAATCACCTTGCTATGCTCCAAGGATACGGCTAGAGCTAAGTGATGAAGCTTCCAATATGAAATTATAACACTCTAAGTGTATAACTCACAATCTCTCTTTTATTTCTCAATTTTCTTCCAAGAAAAATCAAGAACTTGATGAATAAAGAGGAAGATGATGAAGAAGACTTGGAGAAGTCTTTTCTCTCTCTCTACACTCTTGCAACCTCACGTTGGAATCAAAGTATCATGAGGTGAGAAGTCTTCCTCTCTTTATTCTATTTCCACTCACATGATACATCTCATTATTATGAGAATCAAAGCCCCACAAAGTCATCTTTTTCATATAAAATGAAAACAACAAGACAAGAGGAAAGTGGGTGGAAATTAGGGGGGCGGCTACCATGCAGAAACGGATGAGTTCGGTTCGTTTCAGACTCCCGTGAGTCCAAACAGATAAACTACGATTCTGTTCCGATGTATTTGTATCGATTAATTAATCCAATTAATTAAACATATCAAATACAAAATAACATAATTAATTTCTCCAAGAAATAATTATATTCATGAATTAAATTAATCACCCAGTGATATATTTAATCCATTAAGCCGTAAATCAATTTATCCGATAAATCGATTTAAGCATCCAATGTCCCGAATTAGATATCCAATATCTAATATTCATAATGAGAGAATTAGCTTAATTCATTCCGTCGTCAATCCTAATGCGCGACTCGGTAGGTCCGTCTCAGTCAGCAATGGGAGGAACCAAAGAGTAGTAGCACCACCTAGCCAGCCTGGTGGCCTACACTGTACCCCGACTGAGAACGAATGATTGGGATCATTCAAGAACCATTCTGTCGTGAATTCCAGTATACGTATAAAACCCTTCTTTCAAATGTCCCGATCAAGTTATAGGGTCACGGTCAGTCAAACCCTATCTGTATTTGACGCTATGCATGCGTTAATGCAAATCGAGATCATCGAGCTCTCGTGTATCTAATACAGCTAGCTCCAATACTTTGGCCAAAGACTTATGATCTCATCTGCCAATAACCGCATAGGACATATAACCCGTTCACTAACAGGAGAAAGAATTCTATCTTGGTATTCAGTAGGACCTGCTACTTACCCGTCAAGATGCACGTCGAGGTTGACCCCTGCCTTCCGATTTACAGGGTCGAACTACTCTAATGAAAATCTTGACGTCACAAGCACATCCCTACTAAATCCTCAAGTCGAAGGTTCACGAATACCTATCACAACCTTTCGATTCCGTCATTGACTGTCCCGGAGTGAAATCCGTGTGACGAATCGAGGGTGAGTCAGTTCGAGTATACTAATCTAATTAGCATACCTATAACGTGTGCTCCCACTAATCATTAGTGTTCGACAGGCACTCTCCATGTCAAAGAACACGTCATACAAGTCTTCACATAAACTTAATGCCCAGTCAAGTTTCATCGACTTGCGAACGATTAAGTATTTGAGCTATAAACCTTTCCAGTGCCGACCCCCTTATCCAATAAGGAGTGGAACGTTTTGCTCTCAAATACACAGACTAGTTTCTATATGTTTATTTACGAGTTAGGAATGCCAGTAACTACCAGTAAATAAAGAAACATTCATTTGCCTTATATAAATGGTTTACATAATTACAAGCACAATGCCCTCACTCAACAACCTCTGAGTGGCATTCGAGGGCATACTCCTAACAATCTCCCACTTACACTCAATGCCACACACTATGGTATCTAATACCCATGTTCTCCAGATGACGCTCCAAGCTAGTCTGAGATAGTGGCTTGGTCAGTGGATCGGCGACGTTGTCGGCCGAGTCTACTCTATGCAGCACAACGTATCCCTTGCGAACAAATTCTCTTACAAGATGATACTTCCTCTCAATATGTTTGGTGCTGTTGTGAAACCTCGGATCCTTGGCACATACTCGTCGTTGTCGCAAAGATGCGGAATAAAAATTTCAAGACATGGTATCATTTGAAGTTCTCCTAGAAACTTCTTAATCCAGAACCCTTCCTTGGAAGCCTCCGAGGCCGCTTGATACTCACCGACAGTGGAATCGCGATCGCGCTTTGCTTGGCACTACGCCAGGATACTGCTCCTCCATTAAGAGTAAATATGTAGCCAGAAGTGAACATCGAGTCGTCCTTCAGTCCTTGGAAGTCCGAATCAGTGAATCCCACCACATCCAAATCTCCACCGCCATACATAAGAACCATATCTCTAGTTCTTCTCAAGTACTTGAGAACGTTCTTTACAGCAGTCCAATGTTCCCTACCTGGGTCTGCCTGAAACCTACTCACTACGCTTACAGCATGCGCAATGTCAGGTCTTGTACACAACATAGCATATATAAGGCTACCCACGGCTGAAGCATATTGTATATTACTCATTTCCTTGCGTTGTTCCTCACTTTGAGGACACATCTTCAAGGTGAGTTTTATTCCATGTTGCATCGGTAGGAACCCTCTTTTAGAATCATCCATCTTAAATCGCTTTAAGATCTTATCTATATAGAGGGCTTGGGAAAGGCCTATTGTTCTCTTCACTCTATCCCGGTAGAGCCGAATACCAAGAATATAGGTTGCTTCTCCCAAGTCTTTCATGGAGAAATTACTCGAAAGCCAAGCTTTCACAGAACTAAGCATTCCCACATCATTTCCTATTAGTAGAATGTCATCTACATATAGTACTAAGAATGCGATCTTGCTCCCACTAACTTTGTTATATACACAAGGTTCCTCTTCATTTTGTACGAAGTCAAACTCTTTGACCGCCTCGTCAAAACGAAGGTTCCAACTACGCGACGCTTGCTTCAGTCCATAAATGGAACGCTGAAGCTTGCACACTTTCTGAATATCGACTTCAGACACAAATCCTTTAGGCTGCTCCATATAGATTTCCTCCTCGAGGAATCCATTAAGGAAAGCCGTATTTACGTCCATTTGCCATATCTCATAATCGTGGTAGGCAGCTATAGCAAGCATCATGCGAATAGACTTGATCATGGCTACGGGCGAGAAGGTATCGTGGTAATCGATCCCTTCCTTCTGGGTATAACCCTTTGCCACAAGCCTGGCTTTATAGGCGTCAACCTTGCCATCACCATCAGTCTTTCTCTTGTAGATCCACTTGTTCCCAATAGGCACTATGCCCTTGGGGCGGTCTACTAGAGTCCAGACCTGATTGACATGCATCGAGTCTATCTCAGCTTCCATAGCTTCACGTCATTTTGCGGAGTCTACATCCACCATCGCTTGGTCATAGGTCGTCGGGTCGGTCTCTTGGCTATCACTTGGAACCTCATGGAGACCTAGCTCCTCCAAGTGCACAAGCCCATACCTCTCAGGTAAATGAGACACCCTACTAGATCTACGAGGTGGTTGTACTTGTGTTTCAAAAAGTTCGGTTCCAGTTTCTTGCACATGTGTCTCTCGAGGAGTTTCATTGTATTCTTCTAAAGAAATACTTCTACCTGCTCCGCCTTCCTGAATGAACTCATCTTCCAGGAAGTGTGCTTGTAAAGCAACAATAATCCTTCGATCTTCGGGCATGTATAATAGATATCCCATCGTCCCAGATGGGAATCCAATGAAACGTCCCTTCGCAGACCTAGCTGTAACACCCTCAAGATATTCGAGGTATATTACAGCGCCGTGAATCCCTATATGGGACCCACCAGGCTGAACAGCATCATACTCATCGACTCACATAAACGACAGGACAATACCATGTCATAAAGACGCAAAACAGAACAAGCCACCCGGTTCAACCGGTCAATATAACATCATCATCCAACACAACATAATAAGCAACAATACAATCCAAACGAACAAGAACCCCTTAAGTACTCGAGTACAACTATTAGTTCAAAACCACAAAAGACAAAAAGGTAAAAGACACTAAAGCATTACTCGTGCACCATCATCACGCACGGCCATCATCCGTGTACTGGTCCAGCGCCCGCTCGTCTCGATGAACTTGACCTGAAATTCATAAAACGAATTTCCCCAAAACGAGTCCCCAGAGGGGTTAGCAATTACGCTAGTACAAGTAACCAGATGAACGACTTACATCTTACACATATAGTAATGCATGCAATTCAAGAAAACATAGTTCCAAAATACTCATTTCCGGAAATGCCAATGATCAAACCACATTTGTAAAAATGCACCACAATTAACCGCGGACCCACAGCTTCGTGGATCCCTGCCGAGACCCCGTCGGATCTAACCCACAGTGGTTAAAAGCAAGCTCGCGGTCCCACAGCTTCGTGGACCCCTACCGAGACCCCGTCGAGTCTAACCCGCAGTGAGCATACACACACACACACAATTTCTCATACAAAACTACAATGTCAAGATCGTAAGTTCATAAGGGTACTTGCCTTGATTAAATAGACGATGACACGAACGGAACGGAAGGATCAAGCACAACCACGAGGAACCGACGAGAATGAACCTAACGATTCGAATAGCACAATCACAACCACTTCTAAATGATTATGGAAATGGAATACACCCGGAAACCCGCCTACGATTCATGTATATTCGTACCAAAAATAACAACGAGGGCGGACCACAACCAAACCCTCTCGATTCCGTAAAAATCCACAAAATATCCATGAATCCGTAGGGAAACTAAAGATACTAGCAATATCAATCGTATACATCATGAATCCACAAACAAAACGGAACGAATCGGGAGAAAAACCCAAAACCCCCAAATTAATCGAAAATAGGGTTTTAGAACATTACCTTAGGAGATTCAAGTACCAAGATCCGTAGAACGCGCGTTAGATTGATTGCCCGAGCTTCACTACCGAAGAGAAATGATGAAAATCGGCCCCCCCAAGTTAAGAAATCTGAGGAGTTCTCCCCTTCCCTCTCACTACTCTCGCGATGCAGATGAAAAATGGGGAAAAGTCGGCCGATTTCGTCTAATAAAGACGAATCTGCACAATTGACCGCTTCGTGCCGCGCACGCCAAAGTGTGCCGCGGCATGTGCCAAGAAAATACTCCCACGTTTCGCGTTGTGCGCGCAAGATACCTGCGTGTGCCGCGGCACACGATACAGTTTGGTTTTGGTCGCAGAAGACACACGAGTGTGCCGCGGCACCGGATAGGTGTGCCGCGGCACTGGCCTGGCACTGTGCCGCGGCACCGGATGGGTGTGCCGCGGTACACAATACAGTTTGTTCGACTAACAATTGAAGGAATTTGTGTGCCGCGGCACACACACCTTGTGCCGCGGCCCATACCCCCTTCTGGGTTCCAAAATGATAAAAATGATCCGGAAAAGGGAATAAAACGATAGGAATCAATATTTGGGGACTAATAACACGAAATGGATCCACGGCAACCCCGAAACGGCGGTTTCGCACAACAATAACAAGAATATAGTTCAACAGTTTGACAGGAAGGACACACTGAAAGATACACGAGGGTCACTACGACCGAGAAATACACCAAAAACGAAAATACAAGGAAAAGAAAAATACGGATATTACATTCTACCCCTCTAAAAATAAGTTTCGTCCCAAAACTTAAGAAACAAACAACTCCGGGTACCTAGCACGCATGCTATCCTCGGTTTCCCAAGTTGCTTCCTCGACACCGTGTCTCGACCACTGCACCTTGACCAAAGGTATGGTCTTATGCCTCAATCGTTTCTCACGATGCTCCAAAATCTTCAAAGGACGCTCCTCAAAAGTAATATCTTCAGCAATATCAATCTCGCCATAATCGATGACGTGACTAGGATCCAGAACATATTTCCTCAATCGGGAAACATGAAAATGCTATGAACATGACTCAAGGCCGGAGGTAACGCCAAACGGTACGCTAATTCACCGACTCGCCGAGAATCTCAAAGGGTCCAATAAATCTCGCTCAGCCTTTCCTTTCCTCCCGAAACGAAAACTCCTTTCGTCGGGCGACACCTTTAGCAAAAAGTGGAATCCCACCTCGAATACCAAAGGTCGTCGACGGACGTGGGCATATGACTTCTGTCGACTCTGGGCAGTCAACATCCGTTCTCGAATTAACTCTATCTTCCGCCTCGTCTCTAAAACGACATCCGGCTCGGTCCCGACCAAATCGGACGCCTCATTCCAACAAATCGGTGATCGACATCGCCGCCCGTAAAGTGCCTCATACGGTGCCATCCGAATCGACGCGTGCCAACTGTTGTTGTACGTGAATTCGATCAGCGGCAAATGTTCCTCCCAGTCACTATTCCAATCGAGAGCACAGGCACGCAACAAGTCCTCGAACGTCTGGATAGTGCGTTCCGATTGTCCATCTGACTGGGGATGAAAAGAGGTACTCAAATGTAAACGGGTACCCAACGCCTTATGCACCGCCTGCCAGAAGTGCGATACAAAACGGCCGTCACGATCCGAAACTATAGACTTCGGAGTACCATGAAGTCCTACAATCTGCGCGATAAACACACGAGCTAACTTCTCCGGGCCCCAAGTGTCCTTGATGCCCAGAAAATGTGCCGACTTGGTCAGACGATCGACAATCACCCAAACCATATTCATGCCCGACTTCGATCTCGGCAGACTCGTAATGAAATCCATCGATATATCTTCCCATTTCCATTCTGGAACGGAAGTGATCGCAAAGTCCGGCGGCCGATGCTCGATTTTGACCTGCTGACAAGTCAAACATCTCGCTACAAACTGTGCGACCTCATCCTTCATGTCATTCCACCAGAAGTTCCTTCTCAAGTCCTTGTACATCTTACTCGAACCAGGATGAACGGAGTAAGGTGTAGCATGGGCCTCCCGCAAAATACTCTGTCTCAACTCTGAGTCGTTCGGCACACAAAGACGACTCTGAAATCTCAAAATACCATCCTCGTGAATCATAAACCCAGGAGATTTTCCTTTAAGAACGTTCTCTCGGATTTGAGTAATCATCGGATCCTCCGATTGCTTCAGCTTAATTTCATCGACCATAGGCAGCGAAATCTCTAAAGCACGAAGTTGCCCAACGGCTCCGTGCAACAAAACTTCAACATCTAACTCGATCAAAGCCCGCCGAAGCTCGATCGCGACGTAAGGATCTCGAGCATTCGCAACGCAACCGGTTTCCGACTCAAGGCGTCGGCCACGACGTTTGCCTTGCCCGGATGATAAAGGATTTCGAGGTCATAATCCTTAATCAGCTCTAACCACCTCCTCTGCCTCATATTCAATTCTCGCTGGGTAAATATGTATTTCAGACTTTTATGGTCGGTAAAAATCTGACATGTAGAGCCGAAAAGATAGTGACGCCAAATCTTGAGCGCAAATACGACTGCCGCTAACTCCAAATCATGAGTAGGGTAGTTAAGCTCATACGGCCTCAACTGTCTCGATGCAAAGGCGATGGTCTTGCCGTGCTGCATTAATACGCACCCAAGACCCTGACCCGAAGCGTCGCTATAAACGGCGAATCCCTCGTTGCCACATGGTAACGCCAAAACCGAGTGAAGTCAAACGCTTCTTCGTTCCTCAAATCAATCGCCTCTCGTCATTCCGCATTTAACTTCTCAGATTTCTGGAGCAACTGTGTAAGTGGCCGAGCCAGTTTCGAGAAACCCTCGACGAACCTACGATAGTAGCCAGCTAAACCCAAGAAACTACGGAGCTCCTTCACATTCTTGGGCGGTGCCCAATCCAACACGGCCTCAATCTTCTGCGGGTCCACACGAACCCCTTCGGCTGAAATCACGTGACCTAAAAACATCACTTCCTTCAGCCAGAACTCACATTTCGAGAACTTTGCATAGAGTTGCTCGGTCCTCAAAATGTCTAATACTACCCACAAATGATGGGCATGCTCTTCCTTATTCTTCGAATAAATAAGAATATCGTCAATAAAGACGACGACGCACTTATCCAAATACTCGATAAAAACTTTGTTCATCAACGGCATGAACACCGCCGGCGCATTAGTTAACCCGAAGGGCATGACTACGAACTCATAATGTCCGTACCTCCTCCGAAAGGCTGTTTTCGGCACGTCGGACTCTCTCACCCGGAGCTGATAGTACCCCGATTTCAAATCAATTTTCGAGAATACCGCAGCCTCGCAATCGATCGAACAAGTCATCAATTCTCGGCAAAGGATACTTGTTCTTAATGGTCACCTTGTTTAGTTCGCGATAGTCGATACACAAACGTAGTGAACCATCCTTCTTCCGCACAAACAGGACCGGTGCACCCCAAGGCGAGGCGCTCGGTTGAACATACCCCGACTCAAGAAGCTCACTCAACTGCTTCTTCAACTCGGACATCTCTGAAGGTGCCATGCGATAGGGCGCCTTCTAAATAGGAGCCGCACCTGGCTCTAACTCTATAGCGAACTCGACCTCGCATTCCGGTGGCAATCCCGGTAACTCGTCAGGAAAAACATCAGGAAACTCATTAACGACTGGAATCGACGAAAGCTCGACTCCACCACTCTCCGCCTTCAAGGCGTAACACCAATAACCGGTACACCCCTTTCGTAGGAGTCTCATCGCCTTCAAGGCGTTAATAACGAATTTCTGGTTTCCCCTCTTTCGCCCCGCGAAAGAGTGCTCGGTGCCGTCCTCGGCTAACATAGTGATGATTCTCGTGCGGTAGTTCATGATCGCACCATGCCGCTCGAGCCAGTCATCACCAAGAATCAAATCCTCACCCTCGATACTCACAACAATAAGATTAGAGGGCCAAGTCCTCTCACAAATAAGCACAGAACAGTCTC
This sequence comes from Orobanche coerulescens, assembly GCA_033398695.1. NCBI lineage: Eukaryota > Viridiplantae > Streptophyta > Magnoliopsida > Lamiales > Orobanchaceae > Orobanche > Orobanche coerulescens. The sequence continues at coordinate 15,379,486 of CM065801.1, forward strand.
GAACCTCCTGATCACCAACGATCCTATCACCGCTAGGAATCTTAACGATGAAGGGCTCGCAAGGCGTCAAACGGTCGAGACTCAAACGACGTACACAATCCAGAGATATGAACGAATGCGTAGCACCGGAATCGAAAAGCACACTGACAGGATGAGAAAGAATATAAACGGTACCTATCGCCACGGTAGCCGCTGGATCATCGGTCTTCCGCATCTCATAAACCCGCGGATGGGCGGAGCCGACACTGGAAGCTCCCCCTCTTGAGGGCTGACCCAGACCTCTCCCCCGACTAGCACTCGGCGGAGATTGAGGAGCAAACGACCCCTGATTCACACTTGGTTCTCTAGGCGCTGGAATGGAAGCCCGGGTACCAAGGATTTTCTCCCGCTCAGCACAGAAAGCAGCTTTGTGACCCGACTGGCCACACTGATTACACGTCAGCAAAGGATTCGGACAAACACGACTGATGTGGCCCTGCCGCCACGCTTAAAGCATTTCACCTCTCGAGAAGGGGCACGGCAGCCTACGGGAAACCCGGTAGATCGAGATGGGCCACCACCAATGGAAAAGTTAGCAGATCAAATTTCACGACCCTCACTTTGTGGCTGAAAAATTCCGTGGACTTCTTCTTACTCTCGCGGGCCGCCTCACTCGCCACTGCATATATCGTAAGCAAGGGCCCTGCTCCGGTAATCTTTCAAGGTAGTGCATACGAGCCCCGACATATAGTCCCGAATCGGCAACTTCATCCGTCTGGAGAAATGGAAAATCTTGTCACTCTCCTCGACAACTTGGGTCTTCACATAACCCAACTCCTTATTAAAATCGGCAATAGCTTGAGATACGGGGATATCCCGCGGTTGAGCATCATAAAAGCATGTACCCGAGCCTGCCCGATCGCCACGGCGATTCACCTCCATCAACTCTTGAAACTCAGCCCACGGCAAAGATGGTCTTTGGGCCCAACGGCCTCCCACCAATCCGTGGCGTCCCCGTGAGAAAATATTGAGCAATAGGGACTCTACGTTCCTCGGGACGATTAGTGGCAACGAAGACCTTAGATATCTCCTTAATCCACCCTTCCTGCACCCATCGGGTCCAAGCTCCCAAACCGAGGAGGGTGCATCTTGATGACATCTTGGAGCCAACGGTCCGCTCCGCCCGATTAGCATGGGCACGATCCGGTTACAACCGCCCGAGCTATTGCCGCCATTTGGTTCACCATTTGCCGCATAACGGCTGCAATACCGAGATCGGCACGCTCCTGAGAAGAAGCATGGCTATGACGGCGGCCGACGCTGCCGTCTCAAGATCGTGGACGTGGCCGCCCCACCGGCCGCCCCACGTCCCCGGCCGCGTCCACGACCACGACCGCGACCACGACCTCTTCCAAAGATCCATACTGGAGTTAAATAAGTAGCAAAAGCCATACGAGGATCAGTACAAGAAAAGAACAATCACAAGTCGAGAATCAAGGGTACGAGACAAGGAATTAATGAACAGAGGAAAGAAAAACTTACGGGCACTGGTAGTACCGGAATCATGGCAGCGTGACGATGATGTGCATAACAAAACACCACAAGACCCAATAAACCAACAAGCCTAGGTATCCATAAACCTAGTGCTCTGATACCATTTTCTGTAACACCCTCAAGATATTCGAGGTATATTACAGCGCCGTGAATCCCTATATGGGACCCACCAGGCTGAACAACATCATACTCATCGACTCACATAAACGACAGGACAATACCATGTCATAAAGACGCAAAACAGAACAAGCCACCCGGTTCAACCGGTCAATATAACATCATCATCCAACACAACATAATAAGCAACAATACAATCCAAACGAACAAGAACCCCTTAAGTACTCGAGTACAACTATTAGTTCAAAACCACAAAAGACAAAAAGGTAAAAGACACTAAAGCATTACTCGTGCACCATCATCACGCACGGCCATCATCCGTGTACTGGTCCAGCGCCCGCTCGTCTCGATGAACTTGACCTGAAATTCATAAAACGAATTTCCCCAAAACGGGTCCCCAGAGGGGTTAGCAATTACGCTAGTACAAGTAACCAGATGAACGACTTACATCTTACACATATAGTAATGCATGCAATTCAAGAAAACATAGTTCCAAAATACTCATTTCCGGAAATGCCAATGATCAAACCACATTTGTAAAAATGCACGACAATTAACCGCGGACCCACAGCTTCGTGGATCCCTGCCGAGACCCCGTCGGATCTAACCCACAGTGGTTAAAAGCAAGCTCGCGGTCCCACAGCTTCGTAGAACCCTACCGAGACCCCATCGAGTCTAACCCGCAGTGAGCATACACACACACACAATTTCTCATACAAAACTACTATGTCAAGATCGTAAGTTCATAAGGGTACTTGCCTTGATTAAATAGACGATGACACGAACGGAACGGAAGGATCAAGCACAACCACGAGGAACCGACGAGAATGAACCTAACGATTCGAATAGCACAATCACAACCACTTCTAAACGATTATGGAAATGGAATACACCCGGAAACCCGCCTACGATTCATGTATATTCGTACCAAAAATAACAACGAGGGCGGACCACAACCAAACCCTCTCGATTCCGTAAAAATCCACAAAATATCCATGAATCCGTAGGGAAACTAAAGATACTAACAATATCAATCGTATACATCATGAATCCACAAACAAAACGGAACGAATCGGGAGAAAAACCCAAAACCCCCAAATTAATCGAAAATAGGGTTTTAGAACATTACCTTAGGAGATTCAAGTACCAAGATCCGTAGAACGCGCGTTAGATTGATTGCCCGAGCTTCACTACCGAAGAGAAATGATGAAAATCGGCCCCCCCAAGTTAAGAAATCTGAGCAGTTCTCCCCTTCCCTCTCACTACTCTCGCGATGCAGATGAAAAATGGGGAAAAGTCGGCCGATTTCGTCTAATAAAGACGACCGCACAATTGACCGTGTGCCGCGGCCTGAAAGTGTGCCGCGGCACGTGCCAAGAAAATACTCCTGTGTTTCGCGTTGTGCGCGGCACGGCTGCGTGCCGCGCACACGGATGATTTGGTTTTGGTCGCAGAAGACACACGAGTGTGCCGCGGCACCGGATAGGTGTGCCGCGGCACTGGCCTAGCACTGTGCCGCGGCACCGGATGGGTGTGCCGCGGCACACAGTACAGTTTGTTCGACTAACAATTGAAGGAATTTGTGTGCCGCGGCACACACACCTTGTGCCGCGGCCCATACCCCCTTTTGGGTTCCAAAATGATAAAAATGATCCGGAAAAGGGAATAAAACGATAGGAATCAATATTTGGGGACTAATAACACGAAATGAATCCACGGCAACCCCGAAACGGCGGTTTCGCACAACAATAACAAGAATATAGTTCAACAGTTTGACAGGAAGGACACACTGAAAGATACACGAGGGTCACTACGACCGAGAAATACACCAAAAACGAAAATACAAGGAAAAGAAAAAATACGGATATTACACTAGCTTCCAACTTTTCCACCTTAGTCTTCTTGACATAAGCGGGACATCCCCAAATCCTAATATGATTAAGACTTGGTTTCCTTCCTTCCCACATCTCATGTGGAGTTTTAGGAATGGATTTGGAAGGGCATCTGTTCAAGATATACGCGACAGTCAGGAGTGCATACCCCCACAGGTAAATCGGCAAGTCAGTATAGCCCAGCATGGAACGGACCATGTTCAACAGGGTCCGGTTCCTTCTTTCTGACACACCATTTAACTGAGGAGTACCTGGAGGTGTTAGTTGTGAAACTATTCCATGTTTCTTAAGGAACTCATCAAACTCCGTACTCATATACTCGCCACCTCGGTCCGACCGAAGTGCTTTGATATGATTACCAGTTTGTTTCTCGACTAGGGCCTTGAATTCCTGGAATTTCTCAAAGGCCTCGGATTTATGTTTCATTAAGTATACATAACCATACCTAGTATGATCATCTGTAAACGTAATGAAATATTGATATCCGTCACGTGTTGCTTCCAAAGCACCACATACATCGGTATGGATTAATCCCAGTTTATCAGCGGCTCTTTGAAATGTCCCTATAAAGGGGGACTTAGTCATTTTGCCTTTAAGGCAAGATTCACAAGTAGGAAAGAGATCCGATCCCAATGGACCCATAAGTCCATCTTTTTCCATCTTGTAAACCTTGGTCTGACCAACATGACCAAGTCTAAGATGCCATTTCAAAACTTGATTGGTTTCATCCCTACCGCGTTTTCTAGTTATAGTATTCACAACTACTTTGTTGCTGAGATTTAGATGATACAATCCATTCAACAATGTAGCAGTACCCACTAGTTTATTTCTAAAATAAATTTTGCAGGAACCATCACCAATGAAAAATGAAAAGCCTTTTTGGTCCATGACCGGAATGGATACAATGTTTTTGTGCCCATTGGGCAAAACAAGTACATCTTCTAAAGTCAAAACAAAGCCGGATTCTAAACCCAAAAGAAGTGATCCTATGTCGGTCGCCTCGACACTATGCCCGCTTCCGACTGTGATCATAACTTCTCCACTCCAAGCTTCCTACTTTGTTCCAGATCCCGATTCACGGTACAAATATGAGAACTAGCACGAGAATCCAAGATCCGTGAAGTAGAAAATACGATAGCGAACAATTTGTTTCCAAAACTAAAAGTTTTGTACGAAGTGCCATGAAGAATCGGACAGTCTCTAGCCCAAAGGGCCCACTCACCGCACTTGAGACAAGCATCCTTCTTCTTCTTGTTCTTTGGAACCATCGGGGCCTTGCCCTTACCCTTAAGGTCCTTAGCTTGTGGTCCAGTTCGCTTCTTGGTCTTTTTCTTCTTATTCTTAGACTTCCGAATTCCAGAAGAAATCACAAGAGCAGACTCCTTCATTCGCGGAGTCTTCGTCTGAGACTGAGCGGTCACAAGTTTGTTCATTAGCCCAGCTAAATTACATGCAATCTCATTGCAATTGAAGTTCATAACAAACTGTGAGAAGGAATCAGGGAGAGATTGTAGGATAAGGTCGGTTTGGAGAGAAGTATCCATTTTAAAATCAAGAGCCTCCAACCTCTCGATCATGGATATCATTTTGAGGACGTGTTCCCCAATCTTCTCACCTTCCTTCATCCTTGCACCGAATAGTTGCTTGGATATCTCATATCTAGCAGTTCTGATGTGCTCACCATAAAGTTCGGTTAAGTGAGATAGAATCTGCCTAGCAGAAGTCATTTTCACATGAGCTCTCTGAAGCTCATTAGACATGGAAGCCATCATATAAGCACGGACTTTCACGTCATCCTTAACCCACTTTTCGTGGTTTTCAATCTCTTCCTGATTGGCTCAGGTCCGCACAGGAGGCGTCGGAATGTCCGTCCCCAAGATGTATCCCAGTGCCTCTATACTGAGGACAATCATCAGATTGCGGAGCCAATCCACAAAGTTAGGTCCCATTAAGGTGTTGTTTTCGAGTAGAATTGCGAGTGGATTCATTGTCATATTGAGATTTGTCTGCATTAAGTATAACAGATTAATTAGTGACTTGTTATATTATGTTTTGAGTATAGAATTAAGGTCTTTTTTTATTCTTGTTACCCATCTCCCACTATTTTTATAGGAATAACACACTCCCATGTGAAAACCGGAAGTATCGTCGCTCTACTTCATAGTGGTGATCGAGTTCTTTATAAATCTTAATAGAGGGCAACCGAACAGGTTTCTAGTCTATTAATTTTCATAAAGTGGTGTCCAACACCAACCCATCTAATGGATGATTCGATATTCTTTTTCCCCTTGTTCACTCCCCTCAACCTATACGGTTTCTATGGTTCGTGAACAAGTTAAGTTTATACCATCGACGCAAATCAGTTTCACAATTGAATCTTATCCGGCAACCTATCAGGTTTCTAGGGATAAAATTTGCTCCAACGGAAGGCATCCAATGCGCTCCCGGTAATTTATCCGTCCTCCCCGAACGACTACCCCGATAACTCGGAAGCATAGCACATCCGGTTTGGATTTCAATTTCCCGAAAACTCGATGGAGGGAAGGAAAGCCTTGAAACCTTATAAACTTAATTATTTGTTATGGGAGAATTATCGCGATTAACGTTACACTTTGCACATTAATCGTTTAAGCGCGTTTGTGGCATTCATACAATATGAAACAACCATTCACAACCTAGTTGCTACCAACATGTGGTTCATGGACTGTTCCTAGAAAACAAAAACTCCGTAATCTAATTACAAGTCTTTGTCTTGAATATTCGTCTTCTCGAAATGGATCTTCCTCCGGTCTTCGTCATTACATATAAATTTTACATCGAAAATTGCATCCTAGATACAAACATTTCTAGTAAAATAAATAGGCTCAAAACGGCCTTTACAACCCAATTGAATAAAACGAACGATTTAAATCTAAGTCCACGAACCACATCCCCATTCAAAAAGCATTCATCCAATAAATACTATATAAATGGAAAGCGTAGAGATACATTGATCCAATCAACAATACGAACCGATCCAATCGATTCACACAATCGGTAATATGAAAACGTTCAAAATAATTCGGTCGATTACAAGTATTCCAATTAATCAAATTTCCCTTATAAAATGAAGTACCATAAATCATTTTAATCATATTAAATCCAATTTAACATGCGGGAGATTAATTTTCAAGAATACACGAAAAAATCGAGCCGAGGCGAAAATGGCCTGCCTGGCCGAGTCACCATCGGCAGCTATCCGGCAGACAGGCCTGGCATGGCCGAGTCACGCTCGGCAGCTGCCGGCCGGGCACGGCCCGTGTCTCCTGACACGGTCGGGTCTGCCTGGCAGTGGCCTGGGGACTGCCGGACACGGCCCGTGTCACCAGACACGGCCGAGTCACCCTGGCAGCTTCCTGCCCTTTGTCCGAAAAATCGTCCGACGACGATTCGGAGCTCGATTTTCGACCGGATATCCAATATCAATATTTTTCAACATTCATATCTTCAATATAAATCATATTTCCAAGAAATTAAGATTTATATTTAGACATAAACTTACGAAAAATATAACTACAACGAACGTAAAAATATATACCACGATTATGACTAAAATGATTCCAAATCATTCACCATCTAATCAAGCATTCCAAATGCCAATATCGTATATACGATCGCAAGACCTACGCTCCGTTACTACTGTTGGGATTCGGTGCCTAAAACGAAGGCCCAGCGGAAGCGGTAAAACGAAAATTAATTCGATCCGAATCCCTACGAGGATCGATCGAGCTACGTATATACGAATATATAAACGAAAAGCAAGAGTCGTAAGAAACTAACCCTCGAAGTCCGTTGATTAAATGGTAACCTTCTCTTGAGCTATTCCCCAAGCTCTTGAACGATCCAACGCCGAAAGCACCACGTCTCTACTTGCCACGCGCCGGAGAAACAACCGGAACGACAATCACCTTGCTATGCTCCGAGGATACGGCTAGAGCTAAGTGATGAAGCTTCAAATATGAAATTATAACACTCTAAGTGTATAAATCACAATCTCTCTTTTATTTCTCAATTTTCTTCCAAGAAAAATCAAGAACTTGATGAATAAAGAGGAAGATGATGAAGAAGACTTGGAGAAGTCTTTTCTCTCTCTCTACACTCTTGCAACCTCACGTTGGAATCAAAGTATCATGAGGTGAGAAGTCTTCCTCTCTTTATTCTATTTCCACTCACATGATACATCTCATTATTATGAGAATCAAAGCCCCACAAAGTCATCTTTTTCATATAAAATGAAAACAACAAGACAAGAGGAAAGTGGGTGGAAATTAGGGGGCGGCTACCATGCGTAAACGGATGAGTTCGGTTCGCTTCGGACTCCGTGAGTCCAAACAGATAAACTACGATTCCGTTCCGATGTATTTGTATCGATTAATTAATCCAATTAATTAAACATATCAAATACAAAATAACATAATTAATTTCTCCAAGAAATAATTATATTCATGAATTAAATTAATCACCTAGTGATATATTTAATCCATTAAGTCAGAATTAATTTATCCGATAAATCGATTTAAACATCCAATGTCCCAAATTAGATATCCAATATCTAATATTCATAATGAGAGAATTAGCTTAATTCATTCCGTCGTCAATCCTAATGCGTGACTCAGTAGGTCCGTCTCGATCGGCAATGGGAGGAACCAAAGAGTAGTAGCACCACCTAGCCGGCTGGTGGCCTACACTGCACTGACCGAGAACGAATGATTGGGATCATTCAAGAAACATTCGTCGTGAATTCCAGATACGTATAAAACCCTTCTTTCAAATGTCCCGATCAAGTTATAGGGTCACGGTCACCAAACCCTATCTGTACTTGACGCTATGCATGCGTTAATGCAAATCGAGATCATCGAGCTCTCGTGTATCTAATACAGCTAGCTCCAATGCTTTGGCCAAAGACTTATGATCTCATCTGCCAATAACCGCATAGGACATATAACTCGTTCACTAACAGGAGAAAGAATTCTATCTTGGTATTCAGTAGGACCTGCTACTTACCCGTCAAGATGCACGTCGAGGTTGACCCCCGCCTTCCGGTTTACAGGGTCGAACTACTCTAATGAAAATCTTGACGTCACAAGCACATCCCTACTAAATCCTCAAGTCGAAGGTTCACGAATACCTATCACAACCTTTCGATTCCATCATTGACTGTCCCGGAGTGAAATCCGTGTGACGAATCGAGGGTGAGTCGGTTCGAGTATACTAATCTAATTAGCATACCTATAACGTGTGCTCCCACTAATCATTAGTGTTCGACAGGCACTCTCCATGTCAAAGAACACGTCATACAAGTCTTCACATAAACTTAACACCCAGTCAAGTTTCATAGACTTGCGAACGATTAAGTATTTGAGCTATAAACCTTTCCAGTGCCGACCCCCTTATCCAATAAGGAGTGGAACGTTTTGCTCTCAAATACACAGACTAGTTTCTATATGTTTATTTACGAGTTAGGAATGCCAGTAACTACCAGTAAATAAAGAAACATTCATTTGCCTTATATAAATGGTTTACATAATTACAAGCACAATGCCCTCACTCAACAACCTCTGAGTGGCATTCTAGGGCATACTCCTAACAATAACACCCTCCGATCTACCGAATCAGGTCATATTTCCTAGAAATCTAGTTTTGGGGAATTTGGGTGTTTTGGTTGTTTTCGTCCGTTTAATCCGATTTAACTTGGTATTATGATGTATTGATGATTATTTAGATGTATTATATCATTTATCTTGTTATTCCATGGTTGGATTGTATCGATTCGATGTTTTGGTCGAGTTCTTTATCGACGCCTTGAAGGTGTCCGGTAGAATGTCATAGAGGGGTCTTCGGGCGTTCTACGATTATTCTTCATCATATGATCGTTTATTTATTAATTTTATGATGTTAGGGTCATGTTTCTTGCGAAGAAACCGTGTTGAACCATTCCGTTCGTTGTCGTCTTTCTTTTCGTTAGCATCGGGTGTTTCGAAGCTTTCCGGTTGAGCCGTGTTCATCGGAATACTTGCGTTCCGATTTCGAGGCAAGTACCTTGTCCATATAATTCTTGTTTTGTGAATATGATAATTGGTGATAGTCTTTATGTGGTTGTTTGATTGTTTGAAATGAGTTTTCAAAAGATTCGGTTTAGCCTTGTTAAAGGCTTGCTTTCAAAACGCGTGTGTTTTGTGAATGGTGTGGTTTGAGAATGACTATGTGAACTCTATGGATATGTTTGGTGTTGATGTTGCACTTGGTATTGCGTGTGGGCGTATATTATTTCATTTCCGTGCGTTGTGGTTGGACGTGGTGTTTTGCTAAGTGGTTGATGCCTCTTGGCGAATTGTTTGAATATCCTTGATGTGATATGTTATTTGTGTGAATGTGTGGATATGGTTGAAGGTCTACGGTGACACATGGCACGTGATCATGTGGTCAGGATGCAATAAGTGATTGATCCAACCGTGAGAGCCTGAGATAATCTACGGTGGCACATGGCATGCGATCATATGGCCAGGATGCAACAAGCGATTGATCCAACCGTGACATGTGTGTGATTTGTTTTGCTAGCCAGCTCGGGAGGGTCCTTCGAGGCCTCGAGTGGGATTTGTGGCTTCGTCCCGGTCCTAGGCGATGCGCGTGTGCGATTATGTTTTGTTGATTTTATGTCCGTCGAGGACACGTGATGTTGGGCTCTGGCCCTGTGAATTATTGTCGGTTTTCTATTTGTGAAAACAAAACCTTTGGGCTGTGACCCTGTTGATTTTTGGAAAGATAAGGATTTGAAAATCCTAAGTTGTTTTCTATCAAAACTCTCGATGGCATTTAAACGGTTTTATAAATTGTTTTCCCTTGATTTGTGACCTTTCGGTTTTAGAATATTTTACCAAACTCTTGCCTCGGGAAGTGCTTTTCGTTACGTTTGGATTTTTTGAGGATTCCTGGTTATTGTTATTCGTGGAATGTGAATTGTATGGCTCGTATTTTTGCACTTGTATTTGCACTAGCAAAATAGTGGAGTTTTGCTAAACCCCGAGTATTCGGGGGTGGATGTCTATTTTTGCATTCAGGTTTTGGAGCATAATACAGGGTCGGCACGAAGGATGATGAAAGATGAATGATACTAATCACACGAGGATCCGTTGATGTCGTATTGGTCTAGTTGTATTTTCTTTTCCGCTGCAGTATCTTTTCCCCGTTGTACGGGAGTTTATTGTATTTTGACCCCTGCGTGGGTATGTGTTTGTAATTGAGTTGTATATTTTTATTGAAAGACCAAATCGGTCTACTGAGTCATTTTAGCCTTGAAGGCATTATCGAGATGTCAAATGTTGTTACCAGCCTGGTAGATCCTCGAGGAGAGGGTCTACGGCGTGTAATATCCCTGAGTGGATTGGGGGTGTTACATAAATGGTATCAGAGCTTAGGTTGTGGAAACCTAGGCTGTCGGGTCAATGGTGTCTATTGAGTCTTTGTCTCGTCGGATTTTGTCTGACTAAGTCGTGTCGCGACGCGTCGTCTGAGTTTGTTGGTCGTGATTAGTATCGTGGGCGATCATCATCTTCGTGCGACTTGTGGATGTAAGTCTCCCTTCTTTGTGTTGTGCCTCGTGTGACACGAGCTATTTTTTTATGATTATTTGTTAAGTGACGGAATCCTCTTATGGATTTTGATTTCTTGATACGTGACTATTTCACTCTCATATTTCGTTCATGTGAGGAGTAGTGTTGCTGGATTGTGCATGTTGGACTGTATTTCTTTTATCCGCTGCGTGAGTTCTTTTGTAATGGCTTTCGGTATTTTACCGACTGAGTTTTATTTCGAAAACCGATTCCCTTAACCGAGTTTTTGGCATTATGGCCTTGATCATTTTGGCGAAATTCTTATGACGGTATTTAGTATTTTGTAAATGGCTTTTTTGAGTTTTTGAAATATTACCGTCATCGGCCTTTTTGGCGTTTTTGTAAATGGTTTTATCCTGGTGGGTTCCGGTGCGGGACCCACGGTGCTATAATGTTCCGTGTAATTACCTGAAATTTTTGGGCATTCTAGCCCATTGAATTATTTTCGAAAACCTTGAGTATCTTAGAAAATAAATTTCGAGACGTACGTTTAAAATGAATTATTTTCTCGTGGTACATCCAAGATGCCACAATATGTTTCAAAATTCTTCTACCTCGAGGACCAAAATGTTTTGAGATATTTTCAATATTTTAGAAACACTTTTACTTAGACCCGAGGGTCGAATATTCTGAAAGTTTTTCACTAAGAGAAAGTGTCCTCATTTTTATCAAATGCGAAATGGTTCTCCAAAGTCTCGATAATGATATTTCACGTTTGTATTTTTTTTTAAAGGTGATACTCAAGATCGACCGGTGTTTTTCTAAATTATTTCCCAAAAGAGGTTTTCGTTTTTAAAACCTATCCATTCCCGTTTGAGGGCTGGGTATGTATGTATGATGTTTGTTTTGTCGTTATGATGTTGCTCCCGAGTATGATCGAATTGGTGGCATGAACGTCGAGGCGTTGCCACGCATTTGTTGTACTAGCCCTCTGTGAGAGGTGTGAACTGGTATTTACTAATTGTCGCCTCATGGTGATTTGCGTGTTGTCGCACGAGTTTGAGCTGTTGAAGCTTGGATTTTTGTGCGTTTATGCACATGAGTGTTTGTTTCATGATGTTTGTGATTGTGTGTTGGCTATCGTTCGGGCCGTTGTAATCGTCGAACGATGCCGTTGTTGTGGTGATTTTTGTATGCGTTGATATGTTATGCCAAGTTGGCATCTCCGGTTTGTTGTTTTGCGATATTATGTTCCATTGTATCTAGCATTTGTATATTCGGTACCCCGAGCCGAGGTGTTTCAACCGTGGTGTGCTGGGGGCATGCACGTACCAATTGTCCTTCTCGTCAGTAACGCGTTTCAAGTGCGTACTCGAGGGACACCGAATTCAGTTTTGCGAATTGGCTACCGAGACTTTCGGAGTTCGCGCTTCAGCACAAGTTATCAGGATCGGCTTTGAGAGGCCTTTGAAGGATGTTTCTGTCGGTTGCTTGTTGTGTTGTCACCTTGATTTCGTGTTGTGAGTTTCGGGAACGACACTCCTTTTAGAAGAGGTCGAATATAATACCCGTATTATTTTTGGCTCCTGCATTTTCTCTTTCTCAATTCTATCGGCTCGCTCGTGTTCGTTGATACTTTCTGAAATTGTTCTGTATTCCGGTTTCATCGCTCGTATGAGTTGTGATATTGTTGTGGGTCGATCTGGTTATCAATGTGACTTTTTCGAGTTCGGTTCGATTCTTGTGAACCTTGTTCGGAAGTGACATCATCTGGTTCTACTATCTCTTCTATTCGACATAGATAGGATTTTGAATTTCTGTATTTTCGACTCTGTCGACTCGTTTATGTTCGTTGACATTTTCTGAACTTTCCCCTATCCCTTGCTTTTGTTGATCGAACGAGTGTGGTATTGTTTTGGAATAACTCGTTTGTCGCTGTGACTTTTCAATCGCTATTCCCTTTCCTGTGGATCTTATGGGAATGCATGTCTTGTAGTTCTCACCAGATCATCCTGGGAGTTGTTGTTTGAGTTTTATTATCCTTCGTGTTTCGGACATGATTGTTCAATTTTTGTTGTCTCGATTGTTTGTTTGTTCGGTTTTTGTTCTTGTTTTGTGATTGTTGAGCGTTCAGGCTCCTTCCTAATTCCCTTAAGTTCGGGAAATTAGCCTTGTTTCCGATCTTCCAACCCTTGGGCGGTGGAATTCCGTAATTGTTCAGCGATTGGCTCGCGTTTTGATTGATGTACCGTTGGGTCGGTCAATCGTATTGATTTTCGTTCGTGTGTTTTATGACTGTTCGGATAATCGACTTGATTGTACTATCTGTTTGATGATGCTTGTCGCTTGTTGGTTTTATTATGTTTCTACCGGTGGCGTTGTGTTGGTCGTCGTGGAGCGTGTTTTCACGCCGTATGTCTCTTTGCGTTTCTTGCAGTGTTTCGCCGTTGGGCGCGAGTTTTCGGTTTTCGTGTATCTCGTCGAGTTTTCCTGGCAAGGGATATTGCTTCTCCCTACTTATTTTAAGTTTCAGGACGAAACTTCTTTTAAGGAAGGTAGAATGTAATACCCGTAATTTCGATTTCCGGTCATTTCTTTCTTTTTCGGCATAAGTCCGTTTTGACGACTCGCTCATGACCGTTTCGTCATTCTGAGAATGATTAATTCTACACTTTTTGTCATCCGAGTTCGTTTCGGTGTCGTTCCGTTGAATTCCGTGTTCTTTAGCGACTTTTCCACGTATGAGTTCGACTTTGTTAGATCACCATTAATTTTTGGAAACTCCAAAAATTCTGAATCTTTGCAATATTATAAATCATCGAGTTAGCTTTCCAATGGTTCAAACGGTGAGTCAATCGGAGTCCGGACGAGGGAGTTATGGTCGAAATAGGTAAGTCACTCTCATTTCCAGTTTTTGGCCGAGCACTCAGTACCTTGTGCCGCGGCACATGCCGGCAGGGCCGCGGCACACTGCCGATCACTGTGGGCAGATTTGGCCCTGTGCCGCGGCACACTTCGGCTGGGCCGCGGCACACTGTGCGATCGATTTAAGGCCAAGGCGTTTTTTCTCCCATTTTCTCACTCGTCTTCTTCCTTCCGCTGGGGCTTGATCAAAAATGGAGAGATGTTGTTGGACAATCAATCCATGAAGTTTTGGAGTTCATATCATCAATCATCCATCCTATAACACCCTCCGATCTACCGAATCAGGTCATATTTCCTAGAAATCTAGTTTTGGGGAATTTGGGTGTTTTGGTTGTTTTCGTCCGTTTAATCCGATTTAACTTGGTATTATGATGTATTGATGATTATTTAGATGTATTATATCATTTATCTTGTTATTCCATGGTTGGATCGTATCGATTCGTTGTTTTGGTCGAGTTCTTGATCGACGCCTTGAAGGTGTCCGGTAGAATGTCATAGAGGGGTCTTCGGGCGTTCTACGATTATTCTTCATCATATGATCGTTTATTTATTAATTTTATGATTTTAGGGTCATGTTTCTTGCGAAGAAACCGTGTTGAACCATTCCGTTCGTTTTCGTCTTTCTTTTCGTTAGCATCGGGCGTTTCGAAGCTTTCCGGTTGAGCCGTGTTCATCGGAATACTTGCGTTCCGATTTCGAGGCAAGTACCTTGTCCATATAATTCTTGTTTTGTGAATATGATAATTGGTGATCGTCTTTATGTGGTTGTTTGATTGTTTGAAATGAGTTTTCAAAAGATTCGGTTTAGCCTTGTTAAAGGCTTGCTTTCAAAACGCGTGTGTTTTGTGAATGGTGTGGTTTGAGAATGACTATGTGAACTCTATGGATATATTTGGTGTTGATGTTGCACTTGGTATTGCGTGTGGGCGTATATTATTTCATTTCCGTGTGTTGTGGTTGGACGTGGTGTTTTGCTAAGTGTTTGATGCCTCTTGGCGAATTGTTTGAATATCCTTGATGTGATATGTTATTTGTGTGAATGTGTGGATATGGTTGAAGGTCTACGGTGACACATGGCACGTGATCATGTGGTCAGGATGCAACAAGTGATTGATCCAACCGTGAGAGCCTGAGATAATCTACGGTGGCACATGGCATGCGATCATGTGGCCAGGATGCAACAAGCGATTGATCCAACCGTGAGATGTGTGTGATTTGTTTTGATAGCCAGCTCGGGAGGGTCCTTCGAGGCCTCGAGTGGGATTTGTGGCTTCGTCCCGGTCCTAGGCGATGCGCGTGTGCGATTATGTTTTGTTGATTTTATGTCCGTCGAGGACACGTGATGTTGGGCTCTGGCCCTGTGAATTATTGTCGGTTTTCTATTTGTGAAAACAAAACCTTTGGTTTGTGACCCTGTTGATTTTGGAAAGATAAGGATTTGAAAATCCTAAGTTGTTTTCTATCAAAACTCTCGATGGCATTTAAACGGTTTTATAAATTGTTTTCCCTTGATTTGTGACCTTTCGGTTTTAGAATATTTTACCAAACTCTTGCCTCGGGAAGTGCTTTTCGTTACGTTTGGATTTTTTGAGGATTCCTGGTTATTGTTATTCGTGGAATGTGAATTGTATGGCTCGTATTTTTGCACTTGTATTTGCACTAGCAAAACAGTGGAGTTTTGCTAACCCCGAGTATTCGGGGGTGGATGTCTATTTTTGCATTCAGGTTTTGGAGCATAATACAGGGTCGGCACGAAGGATGATGAAAGATGAATGATACTAATCACACGAGGATCCGTTGATGTCGTATTGGTCTAGTTGTATTTTCTTTTCCGCTGCAGTATCTTTTCCCCGTTGTACGGGAGTTTATTGTATTTTGACCCCTGCGTGGGTATGTGTTTGTAATTGAGTTGTATATTTTTGTTGAAAGACCAAATCGGTCTACTGAGTCATTTTAGCCTTGAAGGCATTGTCGAGATGTCAAATGTTGTTACCAGCCTGGTAGATCCTCGAGGAGAGGGTCTACGGCGTGTAATATCCCTGAGTGGATTGGGGGTGTTACAGTTTTATCCTCCTACTTTTACCGACCCTTGGTATCCAAAAGTTCCTTATCTTTTGGGTTGGGATTTATATTGGTGGAATCAAACTAGAAAAAATAGTTCTGTTAGGTTCTTATTACAAAAATTTGGATCTATTTTTTCGATTTTGGTTTTGGATCCGGATCTTTTATTAAATGATAATATCCATAAGAACCGAACTTTTGGTATATATATATTATATATATAAAGCTTAAGAAGCCTTATAAATTTAAGTGGTCATGATTAATGCTTGATGAATTGATTGTATCATATTTGTTATTCCACATTGATTTCCAGGCATGTCAAGCAACTTTCGTTAAGTGTACAATGAATATTCACATAATGGCCATTTATATGTTAAGTATATGAAGCATTTGTCAGTTATAAATGTAAAGTGGTTATAATAAATAACTCACGAATTGAAAGTGAAATGTGGATATGAAGTGTTTGGTGCCATGAATGCATAAATTAAACACATTCATTAGTGTTAGTCTTTTTACCTTCCAGTCCATGAGTTACAAATATTTTATCAACTATATAATGTGTCAAAAATCACACACAGCAAAACACAACGTCCTCCACACAGCGTGCATATTGGGCTACAACTTATTATGGTGGTAAAGTAAGTATCATATCGTCTAGCTTAATTAGCATATTGATTTATATTGTTTTATGTAAATTTCACGTGTGTTTTGTGTGTATAACAATGTAGGACATAAAGATGGTGCTTAGGAGGTTTGGTAGTAACGTCATCTTCTCTAATGGTTTAAGAGATCCTACACATCGTTGTCTTATCAATTATGTGGTACATGCACGAATATTTTTACTTTGATCGAAAATGCAATATATTGATTAACTGTATTTAAGTTACTAACGATCAACTATATCTAATTGTTTTTTGTAGCACGTCAAGAAGCATTAAAGAAAGATATCGAGAAGTCACAAAAATTGTATCAAGAACAAAACATGAAAAAGGCCAACGAACAACAACAACAAAGACAACAACAACAACAAGAACAACAACAAAAACAAGAACGACGCCATGGCCATCGGTGGGATGAATACTTAGCATTCATATTAATATATGTTACAAATTAAACATGCAATATTTTGCTTCATGTAATACCGATAAATTGGCTAATACTATTGATTCGTTAGCAAGCAAGTTTATTGAAAATAATGTGACGAGTTCAATTTTTAGTCAATAATTATTACTACACTTTGTTGGTGCATTTTAATATTTTTGCTCTTAATTTAGTTTTTTGTCTTGCGGTGTGTTAATGTCACTTTCTTAATTAAACGTCTTGAAATATTGCGTGACTTTGATACTTGATATGATTGTGTAAGTTATGTCGATGTTACATATTGAAAATGGTAGTATATAATAAAAATATCTTCACACTATCATCTTTATCCATAAATGGTGCAAAGCAATAGACTATAGATAAAACAAATACGTATTAATGATTCGGGTAATCATATCCACAATTAGTATCGGCAATTAAGTGATTATGTTATTTTGAGAATTTATCATTTATATAATTTTACTGTAGTTTAAATCTTACATAATAAATAATATCATTTTGACGATTTATGTGGTTTAAACAATATAGATATACCATTTATATAATCTATTATAAATTAAATTTAAATCTTACTCAATAAGTAATATCACTATGGAGATTAATTGATTATCTTAATATAATTTTAGTTTCATTTGTAGAATGACAAACAAATTTGGCAAAATGAAATTGTGATATTAGTTATTAAGAGTAGAAAAATTATATGTTGAGATTGATGTCTTCAAATATATTTATATATGCAGCCTGTTACAAATTAAATATACTAACAATATTGGACCGATTTTCACAATAATAAAAAATATTGAAACTTAAATGGTTTTTGTGCATAAAATAAAGTTCGATTAATTAAGCGTAGTAATGTGGAACTACCGTATTTGATATGATAAACCAAAAGGATAATTAATTGTCACAAGCTAGATCTCAAAATATAGCGAATGTCCACTTTGTTACGATTTTATATAAGGGTTACATTTATTTTGAAGAACCGTATGCGTTTCACCACCCTTTGACATTTAGTATGTAACTTATACATATTAAAAAGTTACATATGAAGAGACTCATTTAAATGTAGCATCTTGAAAAAAGTCTCTTCACATATACTCTTTTAATGTCAATAAACTATTTTAAATGTGTGTCATGCTTAGAAAAGGTGTGATACCATCACAACTTAGATATATAATGACGAAAATAAGTGCCAAAGATTACGCTATGAACACTTATATACAGCCCATGTAATGACGAAAATTAGTGTTGAATAATACACGACGAACATTTAGATTAAGCTTGTGTGCATCGCACGGGTCTGAATGACTCGGTCTAAATATAAAAGTCACCAAACAACTAATTAAACTCATTCATCTTAAACTCATGCGATGCTTACAAAAGTTGTGATACCATCACAACTTACAAACCTAATGACGAAAATAAATACCACACATTATACTATAATCAATTAGATAGAGTCCGTATGCAACGCACGGGTCTGAATGACTAGTATATATCAAAACAAATTGCCACTAACTTTCAAGGGATAGTTGGAAGGTTTGTGCAGTTGAAATTTGAAGAAATATTGATATGTGTTTCATATTCTTTATATTTCGTAGTTTTGTGTTTACGTGGAAGTTTGGATTCTTTTTTATCTTTTAAATTTCAACAAGTTTCAAGTTTTGATCGGATGTTTGAATTTTGTTATGCAGTTCTCTTTATCAGTTTATACTTATATAAACTATTTCTTGATTTAGGTAATGAAAACAACAGTTTATCAACCTTTTATTTAATTTATTTATTCACAACATGAATCATAAGAATCGAGATCTAAACTCAAAAAAATAGTTAAAGATTGGCAATTTTAGAAACGGTCCCACCCCTACTTATCCTTCATTACCAGATGAATTCTTTATCTCTATTATTTAAAGTAGTTTTTGGTCACGTTATATTCGTGTTACACCAAAAATACTAATTTTTTGCTAATAATGCCATACCAAATTTATTAATTATTTGCTTTTAATTTTATTTTTAAAATAAAAAATTGAAGGAACATTAATCCATAGACACATGAAAGATTTTGATTTCTTGCTATTAATTTATTTTATCGTATAAATAAATCAAAAAATAAAGGGATAGTAGCACGTAAATTATATGAGGGTAAATATCACATTATATTATATTCCAATTCTTTCTGATTTATGTGGGAGATTGATATTTTTCTCATTTTCCAAAATAATTTCCCCGTTTTAATATATTCATCTTTAAACCCAAATTATTTTTGTTTTAATCATTTATGATACCTCATAAAAATACATTACTGTTATTTTCGAATCTATTTTTAATTATTTTTTCGAGATATTATTTTCAATCCATTTCACTATGGGATATTTTATTTGGCCTTACATCCCGTGATATATAATATGTTAAGGTAAAATTAGAAATTAGGTTCTAAATTTGCAATTCTTAATAATTGGTGAAAAGTGAAACATCTCATTTCCCATGAGGAGGAGGGTGTATTAATTGGTTCGTATTATTTGTTTACTTATTGAGTAATGCTAAGATTTAATTAACTCTTATTGATATTGGAGATCAAACTAGAACAACTGAACTATTTGTTGATAACGTGTTTGGTCAACAAAACGTGTGCTGATTCGAAATAAGTGATTCGAAGCCACGTAGTAAATAAGACTCAGAATCAAAAGCCAAATGGAAAGGAGAATATGAAATTCTATTAATTATCTCGTTTTTTGCGTAGAGAGCCGAGCTGATTTTTCAGGCTCAGTCTAGTAAACTTTGGTGTATTACAGTATGAGTCTAATTTTTTTTTTTGAACTTCTCAAATATCCTTCTCTATCGTACATTTCTTCTATTTATAGAGGGCCCTGGCCAATCAGGAGACCGACAGCTGGGAAATGTTTAAAAACATCCAAAACACATGTCAAGAAGAGAGAATATTTTAAAGAAGCGTGACGACATCTAAGGGGGCTTTGAGAAGAGGCGGGACAAATCGCAATAATTATCATGTGTGCCTGTTTCGTGCGCCTTCGACGATAGTTATCCGTTACATGGTCGGTTATGGGATCGGCCTCCCGCCTCTAACTGCTCTGCCAGGTCATGTTCTAGTGGATTTCTGGAGCTTGATTGGTTTGGGCTTGGTCGGACCTCCACGTGGTATTCTTCCTCGATCGGTCGAGTTGGGATCCGATTATTGTCTTTCGATTTGGGGGGACCCGTATGGCTGAGCTGGCGGGTAGTGGGTGAATGGATGCCAAATCCGATCGGCTATCATCAAGGGCCCCCGAGCCCAGAGCCGTGCAGGAGTGGTCGGGTCTGGGGTCGATGTGTCGTCGGGCCGAGCTGGCTTCGAACGGAGGCTTTGTGGAGCGTGGATCTTGAAGGGACGTCTTCTCAAAAGGTGTGTTGGTTCGTATTCCGCATCGCATGTGCAACAAAGAGGGACGAGTGGCATGATTTGATTTGATGGTGTCGTCCACCCGCCCTTATTGCGCGACAATTCATTGTGACTCGACGTGGTCACACGACTAGCATTTAATGCCGTCCTTGCCTATAAATAAAGGGTGTCCCCTTTGTCTTCTTCTTCCTCATTGTTTTCTAGGGTTTTACAGAGAGAGAGAGAGAGAGAGAGAAAACAGAGTTTTTCGGTGAGTTTTTCCTTTCCTCCTATTTTTTCTCTGATCATTAATCATGTCCAACTGGGGTGACAAGAGGACCATAGGATTGGCCATGTCTGTAAACTGGAGCGATGAAGACGAAGATGGAGAGTTAGGGGGTCGTCGGGATCTCTGGAGGTGGAGTAGGCGGTACCACTGGCGTCGGCGGAAGAGGGAGTCGAAGTGGTTGCCTCAGAGGAGGAGGTGTGGGTTTGACCGCAGCCGCTCTCTTTTGTGGAGGCGGCGTGGGATTCAGCTTCGATCTGTAGTGTTGTTACATCGAAGCAATTGGGATCATGGCGACAGAGTTTTAAGATTTCGGTGGCGGTGCGGATGTTCATTTTGCATCCCGGAGAAAGGCCACATCATCCACCCATTGGATGCATGTTCGTATATTACCATTCATTGTTGGTGGGGTTAAGGTTTCCCCTTCCCTTGGTCTTGTCTCGGTTTTTGAGGCGGTAGAGCCTTCCGGTCGTGCAGGTTCATCCCAACGTCTGGACTCGGCTAGTGGGGCTTTTCATCTTTTTTAATCAGAAAGGATGGCCCCAACCCATTTTTGAAGAATTCAATAGCCTCTTTATGTGGAGGTCAGTAGAGTTGACTCGGGCTGATTCTATTTAACCGCCCGACATGCGATGCGTAAGGAAGTGGTGGACGTGCCAGAGACCATCCACACTTAGAAGGAACAATGGTTCTATATCGTGAGGACTGGATGAGCCCGAAGGAAGGCGGTGAGCTTGGTGTTACGGATGGCGGTTGAGGGTCCCGGAGAACTTTATATCCAAGATCCGTAAGTATTCGTCTTGCGGTTTTGTTTGCCTTTTTTAGCTAATGCTTATTATTCATTTTTTGTGCAGATCACATCCCGGTAGAGGAAACATCTTCGGAGTTCGACGACCGAGCCGATAGGCTATTGGAACTTCCACTTGAGCAGATGAAGTCGCATCTCTTAGTCACCGAGAAGAATCTTTGGGCTGCCGGTCTCCGATCCACCGATCCGAAAAAATGTCTAGTCTCCTAATAGTTTATTTTGGCAGATGAAATTTTTCTGATTCTCGTTTATCTTGTCTTTCAGTGTCCAGGGTTAAGGCCGCTCTGGGGAGGAGAGAAACCCCTGCACAGCGGGTCGAGAGATTAGCCGCTGAAGCAGCCGAGAGGAGGAGACGTGGTGGGGCAAAGCAGAAGAAAGGAGACACCGATCAGGAGGCTAGTGTTAACAAAACAGAGGCCCCACCCACTTTCGAGGTGCCACCGATGCCGAGCCTAGTTTAGATCGGCCATGCTGCGGGAAAGGAGGCCGTTATTGATTTAGAAGGGCATTACCTTCCAGTCAATATGGACCGGGAGGACCCCTGCACTTGAATGAGGGGGCGAAGGCCGCGTTGGTTCCTCAATTACATTCGGGCGGCTACTCCAACTACTGAGATGCTCGATAGGGTCCCGCCAGCCATGGCTGAATCTAGCCATGTTCCCATTCAGGGGGTGGACATCGAAAATAGAATTGCTGACCAACGATATGAATCCCGCCGAGCAGATCCAGTTTGGGAATGCCTAGCTCGACCGTGCCGTGGGGACCTATGTGAAGGCTGCCGGGGATTTCAAGGCCCTGGTCAAGAAGCACAAGCTAATGACGGCCGAGCTTCAAACCCTTTGGGGGGTGCATCATGTCTGTGCCTCTTTGGTCCGGTCCATGAAGGATGAAATATCGGCCTTGGCAAGCCGGTCCAATGAAGCCGACAATTGGAGAGAGAAGGCCAGGGAGATGACAGAGTCCCCGAGGCCATGCATAAGCGGTGTTAGGAGATCCGGATGGTGTCTGGGGCCAAAACGAACACAATAGTGAGAATAAAATAAATGAAGAAAGACCCTGTGAGGGATATATCATCACTTACACAAATGGTAGGACAGTTCAAGGGCATATAGTCACACTTTCTAGACAGTAAGGTAAATATATCTTATGAGAGAAGGTTCAAAGAGCATACTCTACCTATCCTATACAATGTCTAACTGCAGTAACTATAACCAAATTAAACTCCATATCGAATGTGTGCTGTAGGATCATCAATCTCATTCATGTGGGGGATTGTTGAAAAATGGACTTATAAGGACTATTTAAAGTCCGATTTGAGGCGTCATCTTGAGTAGGCTCGATTATGAAACAACATCGAGATTTATTTAGAATATGTAGTGTTCCGCAAGAGCTTTTCAAAATATACAAAAACATCCAAAATGGAGGAGGGATGAATGAACATTAATGGTCCAAAGTAAGCTCTTGAAAATGGGTGAGACTTTGTCCCACATTAGAAAAGAGTAGAAAGATTATTGTCTATATAAGGCTACATGCACAAATACTATTTCAAAACAACTAGCGGAGACATGAGTGGAAGTGTGATTGGGCGGTCTTCGCGCGCACACACTTCTCTCTCTCATCCTCTTTATAAAAACAGACGTGAGAGGTTTGATTTTTTCGACTGATTTTTGCTTCGAAAATTTCTTCTCTGGTAGCATGAGTTACATTTTTGTTTTTTCTAGTTCTTGTACGGTGATAGTGCACGTTTATTCTAGTTCGCTGAGATGCAGTGATCAATATATCAGTGCATCAAGGTGTTGTTTTATCCTAGGAGGCAGACGCTACATAATGGTGAGAGCGAATTTGCTTTAAGGAGACAGATCTTCTGGACTCAACATCGACATACTGCAAATTTTTATTTTCGTTAAATTCTGTCCTATTAGGAAATTAACATTTATTTTGCAGGGTAATATTTTAATTCGTGTTTTATGTTTGTTTATTCAAGTGAAGATTTCCAACAAAACAATCTCCTATTTTAATGATATATCGGAAGGGCGAGCACCAAAGATTAGTTACCTAGTTAATAGCCATGAGTATAATATGGGATATTATCTCACTGATGGCATATATACTCGTTGGGCAGTATTTGTCAAATCTATTACTTCTCCACAAAATTCGGAAGGACCAGCTGTTTGCTAAACATCAAGAGGCTGTCCGAAAGTATGTTGAGCGAGCATTTGGTGTTCTACAAGCTCGTTTCACTTTTAGAAAGCGGCCATGTCTTATTTGGGATCGTACTATGATGGAAAAAATAATGATTGCTTGCATTATCATGCACAATATGATTGTGGAAGACGAATGACACACTTACCTAAAATATCGCGATCCCACAGAATTTATTGAAGCTCGACCTACACCGAATAGTAGATAAAGTGAAGATGGAAAAGAGAATGATAATCCAAATTTCGAATTTTCTAGAGAACGAATTGCAAGTTTATATATCCAACTATATGAAAAATAGGCCACAACTTCGCAATAGAGATGCTCACATCGTTCTTCAAAATGACTTGATTGATCATATCTGGCAAAAGTTCGGCGATAGTAGCTAATGTGTAATTTTATCATTTGTTTGAAGCATGAGTTATGTACTTTATAATTTGGACCTCAATTGTTGTCATTTATATAATTGGTTTTTCGTATTTTGTTTTTATTAATTTGTACTTTTTTGAGTTTTGTAATATTTTCTATTTTTATTTGAATAAAAGATTATAATAAGAAAACAATTACATATATATATATTTGGTTCGCTGGTTAGGGTGGTCACTGGAAAATTAAAAAAAAGACGTGGTTAGGTTGGAAAAAATATTGATAATGTAGAAAAAATATAAAATAATTAAATAACGAAAAGGCCGAATGATTGAGTAGTTTGAGAGGTTGATGGCAAACTTGATCTAAGGAAATCTCAACTGCTAAATTACATAGACGAGGCATTCTGACTCGTTCGATGCACCGGTTTTGTTTTTCGATAAAAGTTTGAACTATGTTTAAAACTCAATATTTTATTTGATATTATAATTTGCGAACGGCTTCAAGTCAAAATTATGCATTTTTTCCTTCTATTCATTACTCAAGGTGATATTTTTAATATGTTATATTTTGTTATTATAGCAAACTCATTTAATTTATCTGTTCAACTCGGATGTACTAACACTCACCGCAAAAGGGTGTAAATATTGGTTTCTCACCAATGATTCTACATATAGAAAAAGAAAACACTTTGCGATGCGCGGACCTTCTTTCTTTTCAATAATAATTCATTGCACATGATAAATTCAATCTAATATTTCTCAAAGAGCATTCGAAAGCAACTACTTAGCAGAAGCAATCATAAGATGCGCAAAATACATAGTAATAACCTACATGAATATTTTGAAACGTGTGATTTCATAGTAATAATAACATGACCTTTGTAATTCCATAGTAATAACTTACATGAATATTTTGAAACGTGTGATTTCATAGTAATAATAACATGATCTTTGTAATTCCATAATAATAACCTATATGAATATTCTGAAACGTGTGATTTGATAGTAATAATAACATGACATTTGTAATTCCATAGTAATAACATACATGAATATTATTATTATTACTTATAGATTGATGTTTTGTAACCAAATTTAGAGTCATTTACTCACCTAATTAAAAACTCAATTAATATAGTGTCATTAGATAAAAATTAAAGTCATTAAGACTTAACATTTATAGCACATGAATGAATCTTTATATATATATATATATATAAAAGACATGATAATATATTAATATTATTGGACATTTGATATTAATATTAAATTCAATATAAAGAGAGAGAATCGATAAAGTAGTCAAGTGACGACTAATAAAAAAACTACACAATCCCTTATTGTCACGGAAATATTAACAAATAAAAGCATACAACAAATGATTAAACGAACATGTTGACGGACAAAAAGGAATAAGTTTCATCGTTTCATTTTTGTATTTTTTGATAATAATATCAATAAACATACGTTACCCACATTGAGAGTTGGGAAATAATACGTGTTGGATATTGCTATTGATTTACTGGCCAGTGGCCACCCACCCCCACCACCACCCATCCCCTTTTTTCTCCAGTTTTTTTTTGTATATATCCATGTCGTTGAAATGGACCCCCTTCTCTTTCCCAACACACCACCACCACCCCGTGGTTGTGCCTTTCCTTCTTCTGGAAACAAAAACAGCCGAAACACATTACCTAATTTGCTTCGACTCTTTGTTGAAACTTTCTCATTTTTAGTAATTTTCTTCTCTCTCACTTTCTGTTGCTTAATATTTAGTATAAATCACGACCTCCTTTTTTCTCTTTCGTTATATAATCGATTACGTCCGGGCGGCAATGAGGGTGTTGTTGGTGACTGTTGGTAACCGTGAGGTGGGATAGGATAGTGGATGAGATTTTATTATAGTCGGTAAAAAACATACTACGAAAATTGATCAACTGTGAATCGAAATACAAGCATACTGAAAACAGCACAATATGGATGTTGATGTCCACAAAAGGTGTTATTTATAGTTAAATTATTTGTGTAACTTGTGGATATGAAAGGACTATTCATTTGAAGAGACTTTTCAAATTATTAAGAAGAGAATTTTCAAATTATTTAGAGACTTTTCAAATGATTAAGAAGAGACTTTTCAAATTATTAAGAAGAAACTTTTCAAATTATTAAGATTGAGATTTTATAATTTTTTAAATAAAAATTTAATTTATTAAGACTCAACATTAAATAATATTCTTGAGGCCTCCAAATTAATTGGGGAATCAATCTTTTAGTATAATAGATGTAATTTCGTCGTTCCGTAATTGCAATTAATTATCATCAGCTTCGGTTGAAGAATGCTTCTTGTAAGATTCAAGATCATTGTAGCACCAGTGGTCTAGTGGTAGAATAGTACCCTGCCACGGTACAGACCCGGGTTCGATTCCCGGCTGGTGCATACCAATTGTTTTGTTTCAACTCGGTACACGTCCATGAATTGAAAACGCTATTGAGGAAAACGCTTATTCGCTTAACAAAAAGACATTTGTTGTAAACTTTAATCAGAGCAACATAAATTGTTAAGAAAACATTATTTGTCAATTTTGATGAACATGTGGTGCCATAATTTTGTTAAATTATTATTCAGTTTTATTTCTTCAGCATATTAAAGCGATCAACGATTTATAAAGGAAGAATTAAGTGCAATCAAACTTATAATTGTTGACGTTTGATTTGGTCAACGTCACGTGTGCTGATCTGGACGAATGGATCGAAACCACGTAGAAAATAATAAACAGGACGTATAAACAGAATTAAAAGTATTGGACCATTAAATTTTATTAATGATCTTGATAAACAGTAGAGCCGGGCCGAAAATATTTTGGCCGGTCCGTTTTGCTGGTGCTTGCTAATTACAAGTCTTATCCTTTTCTCTTTTTTTATCTCTCTTTTTCTCTCAGGACCGTGCCGGGTTGGCCGGTGCTGGAGTCGTTTCAGATTGAGGCCGATCCGGCTTGGGGTGGATAAGATTTCTCGAAGGGACGTCTCTTCGAGAGCCGTGTCGATTTGACTTCGGGGTCTTCAAGAGTAATAATAAGGGGACGCGTGGCGGGACGTAATTTGTCGTTGTGTTTCACGCGTCTTTGATCTTCGTGACGATTCATTATGAATCGCCGCTTCACGTGCTTTGGCATTTAATGCCCTTTTTTATCCTATAAATATAGAAAACCTCCTTCTCTATTGCTCCCTTCGCCATTTTCGTGTCTGGTTGCAGAGAAGAGAGAGGTTTTTTCGGCGTTCTTTTCCCGTTTTCAGAAAGAAGTTCCCAGTAAGCTTTTTCTCTTTTTCTTATTTTATGATGTCGGAACGGAGGGATACAGCGGCGGAGGAGTTGACTGTGTCTCCGGACCGCACGGGAGTGGCAGATCTGTCCATGGGTGATGTTCCTGTTGACTGGAGCGACGAGGATGGCGGCGAGGTCGCGAGATCGCCGGATTCTGGAGATGCAGATTCTGGAAATGCGGGGGTGGTGACGCCGTTGACGGCGGTTGGTGAGACTCGGGCCTGGATTCGGCCTCGGCCGTCTCCTTTTGTTGAGGCGGAGTGGGATTCGGCCTCGATACGCAGCACGGTCACCGATGGGCAGCTGGAGGCTTGGCGGGGGCGGTTTAAGATACCCGCGGTGGTGCGGATGTTTGCTCCGAATCCAGAGGAGAGACCTCACATCCCGCCGTCAGGCATGCGGCGGTGTATTACCGCTCCTGTTGTCGAGTGAGGTTTCCGCTTAGTTGGTGCTCTCCCGGTGGTTAAGGCGGTGGGGCCTTTGTATTGCCCAAATTCATCCGAATTCTTGGGCTCGGATAGTGGGCCTTTTAATCCTTTTCGATCAACATGGTGGTAGAGCCCAGTTTTGAAGAGTTCAATAGTCTCTTCTTATGGAGGTCGGTCGGCCGATCCGGCTCTGGATGGTTTTACTTGACAGCCCGGCACGCGATGTATAAAGAATTGGTGGATGCGCCGGAGACCATCCATAGTTGGAAGGAACAGTGGTTCTATGTAGGGGGGCCGTGGAGAAGCTCGGTTGAGGAGTGGGAGCCTGGTGTGATAGACGCCGAGCTTCGGGTCCCAGAACACTTCACTGCTAAAATGAGTAAGTGTCGTGTTTTGTATTGTTGTTCCCTTTTTTGTCTAACGCTTATAATTTATTGCTTGTGCAGAACATATCCCGGCTCAAGAGACTTCCTCCTTGTTTGACGACCGGGTTGAACAGCTCTTGGATCTCCCTGCCGATCGGAGGAAATCGTATCTTCTGGTTACTGAGGATAACCTTTGGGCAGCGGGACTTCGATCAACTGATCCGAGCAGAATGTCTTCATCAGGTAGCTCTTTTTTTTTTAACACGTCTTCCTTATCCAGTCCCTAGGGGCAGGAGTTCGTCGGGACGGAAAGAGATGCCTGCGCGTGGTGGCGAGTGCCTTTGAGGCCGCCGAGCGTAGGGAGCGCACGGGCAAGCGGAAGAGAGTAGAGGCCGAGCCCGAGGATAGCGTGACCAGGGCTGAGGGTTTCTCCATTCCTGAAATTGTTGTGCCCGCCCCAAGCCCTGTACGGACGGTGTAATACCCGATTGTAATTCAGTCATTATCATTCAGTAATTTCATTCGGTGATTGTCACTCAGTGGATTTTCACTCATTTATAATCATTCATCAATCATGTTCATTCACCCGTGTTCACCGTTCGGAGAAACTTCGAGTTGTGTATCGTTATTGTCCATTGTTTCAACTTTCCGCATATGAGTTCGACTTTGTTAGATCACCATTAATTTTTGGTAACTCCAAAAATTCTGAATCTTTGCAATATTATAGAGCATCGAGTTAGCTTTCCAATGGTTCAAACGGTGAGTCAATCGGAGTCCGGACGAGAGAGTTATGGTCGTTTTAGCTTACCCGCTCATTGTTCAGTTATTGGCCGATCACTGCCGACCGAACTCGGCCGTGTCGTCCGACACGACCGTGCTGTACTCGTCCGGAAATGCCGAAGTCTCTGCCCACAGGACTCGACCGTGTCTTCTGGAACGGCCGAGTCGAACTCTTCCGGATAAGCGAGCAGCGCCGGGCCCGGCCGTGTTCGGGACACGGTCGAGTCAATGCCGGCACCGCGCCCGTCACGAAGTCAGCTTCGGACGGTCACTATCGGAAGGACCCTTGGCGCGCGGCCGTGTCAAGCGAGGACACGGTCGAGTCCTGTCGGCCGATTGCGCGCCGCGGCATTGCCGATCGGGCACGGCCGTGTCAAACAGAACCAAACCCCTTTAAATTCATTTTTTAGCATTTGACTCATTTCTTCATTCTTTCACCTTCATACGCGAGAGAGGGTCTTGAGGAGAGATTTCTTCATCAATTATCAATTGAGTGTGTATTTTCATCATCTTCAATCATTTGGGAAGCTTGGATACTCGATTAAACTCGTGTTCTTCGGATCGAAGTGGTTGGATCTTCAAGAGGTAATTTCTTCAACACCTTGGATTTCGATTCTATGTTGAGATATGATGTTTTGGACGTTATAATCATGTTATATGAAGGGATATGTATATGATTATGAGTTTATATAAGGATTCATTGGATTATTGAGGGATTATTCAAGAACACTTTGAATATCGAGTTGAAATTGGGGTTTTCGTTTAATTGTCGTTATAATCACGTTTTCGGATATTCATTTTGGATTATTGATCATTTGGAAGATGTTTGTTGGTTTGAAACACTTCTTGGAGGATTTGATATTGGTATATTGAGATTTGATTGTAAACAATCGGAGTTTGGCCACAACGTATTCGATATAATGCCCCAATGAACTTAGTTTAATCGTATCGACGTTTTGAGTTCGTTATATTCGTGTTTGATTCGTATATTGAACGGGTTGTTGGATATTGTATAATTCAAGGTTGTTCGGCGACCGATATCTCAATTAGGACGTTGTTCGTGGAAGGATAATTGTCACCGGTATTGAGTAAGTTAATTCTTACTCGGTTAAAAGGATATTCATTCCTTTTGTTGTTGATCATTCATAATCATAACTCATTCATCATTGTATTAATCATATTGAGACTTGTAATTGTTGAACAATCACTTCATTAACGGCAGCGGTTCCAATCATTCCATTGAAACTATCAATCACTTCATTATTACTCTCATCTCGGTGAGTCATTCTTGACCTTGTCGATTATTATTTATTCATTGATATTCATTACGGTCATTCTCGTTCATATGACCTTCAGGTTCATATTGCGTGGCGGGTGCGGATGTGTGGAATTTTTAGTCGGGCACGTGATGGCCATGTATTGGGAGTGATACATTGGGTGTGCACACGGTAGCAGTTACCTCAGTGAGACTAATTAGGTACAAGGGCGGGTGTGTCCGGTCATTCGTCTTGTACACTTGCACGAGAACACTACGGGCGTACTATGATACTCCTCTTCGGCGTAAATCATAATTAAGGATTTTCATAACTTATATATCATGATTGTGTATTTTCAACCCTTGAGGATTGTTGTTACGTATGGCCCGGCCCATTTGAGGATTTTGTTTTTCAGGTCATGGCAAGGCAAACGCACGGGAATAACATGTTGATGTCGAGGAGTCCCAGTGATACTAGTGTAACACCCCCGATATATTCAGGAATATTACAGCGCCGTAAATCTTTTACATAAGGATTTACAAGGCTGGAGAATTGAACAGGCATTAAAAGGTACTAACGAATGGAAATAACGGAATTACGGTACAACAGTTGTGACCAAATACAGAAATAGTACAATTGTTCAACAGAACTCAATAATACATCACCAAATTCAAATCCATCACAAATGACTTCGTACTCGAGTACTTATTGAATTAACGAATAAACAACAGATAAATAACCCGGCCGGAACATCACTCTGCACCTTCGTCGTCATGCAGCTCCAGTGGTTGTTTTCCCGCTCTCCTGGATCCTGAACATAAACAAAATGTTCACCCCCGAAGGGGTTAGCGCAACGATGCTAGTACAAGTACCACAACATATTATTTCAACGTCACACGCAGAATAATAATAATAACGTAAATGATAAACTGTCCAACGAGTCTTCTCCTACGAGAAACTCAAACATAACATACACAACTGATAATCACAACATGATATCATAACATACACATGGTAACTCCGTTGATCCAGCGTTCACTGCCTAGAACCCACGATGATCCCGTCAGATCAACCCGTGGTGGAAAAACCCGTCCGATGATCCGTATGCGCTAGCATAGATCCCCCGATGATCCCGTCGGACCAACACGAGGTGGACATACAACAACGACATACATGCACGACAATATGTATAACAACAATACATAAAACAATTAAAGTACTTGCCTCGATTTGAAGACAATAACAACACTTCCACGAAAATGAACACTCGAAGGTCGTCCTCCTCAATCAATCACGTAACGAGACCAAACCTTAACAAAAGAACTGATATAGGATTTATCTCACGTCGTACGAATGTTTAACAATTCGATTTACGGCCAAAAGTTCATAAAATGCAATCTGCCTGAACTGCTTAGCGCACGCTAAGTACTCTGTGTAGCGTGCGTTAAGTCTGCCCGATAGCGCACGCAAATAACAAAGTCTAGCGTACGCTAACTATGCATGGTCGATTACTTCAGCGACCCGGTAATGACTCGTCTGATGGTCTAGCGTACGTTACGTACCAAACGTAGCGCACGCTAACTCGTGCTCGATAGCGCACGTTAATATTCATAGCATAGCGTGCGCTATCTGTGCATGGCAGTTTACTGCTGAGCAGTAAACTGTTCTCGCCATGATCGAAACAACGAAATCTTTCGTGATAATTCATGTTACTTCCATGAATGTAATGTACATACGTTTATGAATGATCTTATGGATAACAACAACTTCGGATTCGAGGATATGCATACCATTATAAAATCATATTCCATTTCGACCACAAATCTTCATACGACAATTCGAAAAGCTTAACGGTTGATATCAACACCTTTATATCAACCAATATTATCCTGCTGAAGTTGTTAAACGTTCCATCTATGCTAGATAAATCTTTCCATGATCAATCCTTTAGATTTATCCAACCATAATGATTGTTAAAGTCAAGTCCATGATTATTATGAAGTCATCTACTAGATTCGAATTACCAATGATAGAAGCTTCTCTTTACATATTCAGTATAATAAGATTCGAATCATGATGATTATAATCAAGGTACTTAAGGCTTAATCATCACAACATTCCAAACATGATATACTTTGGATAATTCATCTATGAAAATCCATATCTTGTTAACATGATCATCCAAATCGTTAGAATCCAAATCTAAGCCTGGAGATAGATTGAACATACCTTAATATGATGAAAATCACTGAACCGTAAGGTAGAATCCAATTCCGGTTGGTTGTATGCCACTCCAATGTGCTATTCCACTTCAATGATTATTCCCAAATGATAACCAATATATAAACACCAACAAGATGTGTTCTAAGTGTATAGGAGGATATCACAGCTCTCTGGCCTCTCAAGAATGCAGAAGGAACGAGTAAAATGCAAGCCAAAACGAGTTGTTGTCCTATTTATAATATTCTGCAATTTAACAAGTTAGCGCACGCTACTAAACATTCCTTAGCGTGCGCTAATAATGGTTGACTTCAGAATTGTCCGGGCTCGCCCGCGAGAATCTTATCCGGACCCATGTCCCGGCTGGCGCATGTGCTAGCTGTCCCGCTCAATAATTGAGTCCTTAGCGCACGCAACTCCTACCTGCATAGCATGCGCTAATAATAGCCCGATAGCGCGCGTTAAGAAACATTCTTAGCGTGCGCTATCACGAGGTTGTTTGAGCAATTTTGCATGTTTCTATACTTATGTACAATGATATCAATGCACGAAATATCATACTCCAATAATCAAAACCACCAATCTGAATAATACATGGTTTGAATACAGATGAAATACACTGTAATAAATCCGGATATTACATACTCTCCTACTAAAAAGGAGTTTCGTCCCTAAACTCAAGACGAAAATAACTCGGGATATCTAGACTTCATATCAGCTTCCGTTTCCCAGGTGGCTTCTTCCATTCCGTGACGCGACCACTGAACTTTGACCAAAACGATTGGTTTGTTCCTCAGCTGCTTAACTCGACTCTCGAGTATCTTGACCGGTCTTTCTTCAAACGTCCCATCCTGCGCGACTTCGATCTCGCCGAAATCAATGATATGACTGGGATCTGGTATATATCTCCGTAACTGTGATACGTGGAACACGTTATGAACATGGCACAACGGCGGCGGCAATGCCAATCTGTATGCCAACTCCCCAACTCTCTCGAGGATCTCAAATGGTCCGATATATCTCGGACTCAGCTTTCCTTTCCTTCCGAAACGAAAGATTCCCCGAGTAGGAGAAACCTTCAAAAGTACGTGATCTCCAGTACTAAACTCCAATGGGCGGCGGCGTACGTCTGCGTAAGATTTCTGGCGACTCTGGGCGGTCAACAGCCTTTCACGAATCAAGGCTATCTTCTCTCGAGTCTGCACGATCAACTCTGGTTCTGTTCCGATCAAGTCTGATGAATCATCCCAGCATAGGGGCGATCTGCATCTCCTTCCGTATAATGCTTCAAACGGTGCCATCTTAATGGAAGCATGCCAAATATTGTTGTAGGTAAATTCAATCAACGGTAGATGAATTTCCCAATCGTTTGACCAATCTAAGGCACAGGCCCTTAACATGTCTTCCACCGTTTAGTTGATGTCGCTCCGAAGTTCTTTCCGCTCCTAACTGGGTGCGGAGGTTTCTTGAAAGAGTGAAAGGATGACTGGGCCATACGGGGCCCGCTGTTTTTTTGCTCTGTAAAAGTACCAGAGACTTTCTGTTTCTTGGTTTCCGCAAATTTCTCCATGGCCGCTTCCTTGATCTCATATGCCAATGACTTATCCTGGTATTGGCGGAGTGTGGTACATTCAAATCCGGACATGTACCTCTGGACTTCTGGTTTCATTCTCATATCGAAATGGATCATCATTTCTGCATCTGTTCTGACCAGATGTCGAACAAATGCCAGCTGTTGGTTAAACGTCTTAATCGCACAGGATACGCACGTCGGAAGGCCGAGCGGAGAAAAACTCCCGAACTTTGGCTTCCCTCACGGGACGAGGCAATCGAGCTTCCATCATCAATCTAAACTCTGTCAATCGGCATCATGGTCTACGAGCCGGATGGCTTCCCACCATTCGGATGCTTCCCTATCGAGAAAATATTGAGCGATAGAGGCTCTCCCGTTAAATGCAGGCGATTAATTAAGCAAAGATGTTCTCCGAGTTCTTTCAACCAATGATCCCGGTGGGAGTCTCGAAATACCGTCGAATTTGGGTGGTTGCATCTTCGCCACCTCTTGACCACCGGTCACCTAGATTTCCCATGTCAGGATCCCTTGCATCTCTCTCCTGCCGTAGTCCCACCGCCACTTGCATTCGGTCCACGACACAGGCGGCCCGAGTCATCTGGTTCACCACTTGACGAAGGATCTGCAGTACGAGGATCAGTTCGTTATTAATAGGCTGTTGCGGCACGCGAGCTATAGTAGCACAGTTAGAAGGCGATGTTTCCCTTTCGGCATTCCTCCGTCCGCGTCCACGACCGCGACCACGTCCACGTCCGCCTCTCAACATACTGTAAGCACAAATACTCAATATACAGGAAACAACATCATTCTAATATTCGAGTATAAAGAGACACAACATGTAAAGAACGAAATAGAGTTTAGGAACTTACAACCACCGTTCGCATGAAGACGTAGGCAGTGCAGTGATGTCATTCACGGCCGGTTACTTCAAAAGACATAAATGACCCCTATTTTAACCCAACGGCCAAGATATCCATAATCTTAGCTCCGATACCATATTCTGTAACACCCCCGATATATTCAGGAATATTACAGCGCCGTAAATCCTTTACATAAGGATTTACAAGGCTGAAGAATTGAACAGGCATTAAAAGGTACTAACGAATGGAAATAACGGAATTACGGTACAACAGTTCTGACCAAATACAGAAATAGTACAATTGTTCAACAGAACTCAATAATACATCACCAAATTCAAATCCATCACAAATGACTTCGTACTCGAGTACTTATTGAATTAACGAATAAACAACAGATAAATAACCCGGCCGGAACATCACTCTGCACCCTCGTCGTCATGCAGCTCCAGTGGTTGTTTTCCCGCTCTCTGAATCGAACATAAACAAAATGTTTACCCCGAAGGGTTAGCACAACGATGCTAGTACAAGTACCACAACATATTATTTCAACGTCACACGCGAATAATAATAATAACGTAAATGATAAAGCATCAGCGAGTCTTCTCCTACGAAACTCAAACATAACATACACAATGATAATCACAACATGATATCATAACATACACATGGTAATTCCGTCGATCCGGCGTTCCTTTGCCTAGAACCCACGATGATCCGTCGGATCAACCGTGGTGGAAAAACCCATCCGATGATCCGGTATGCGCTAGCATAGATCCCAGATGATCGTCGGACCAACACGAGGTGGACATACAACAACGACATACATGCACGACAATATGTATAACAACAATACATAAAACAATTAAAGTACTTGCCTCGATTTGAAGACAATAACAACACTTCCACGAAAATGAACACTCGAAGGACGTCCTCCTCAATCAATCACGTAACGAGACCAAACCTTAACAAAAGAAATGATATAGGATTTATCTCACGTCGTACGAATGTTTAACAATTCGATTTACGGCCAAAAGTTTATAAAATGCAATCTGCCTGAACTGCTTAGCGCACCCTAAGTACTCTGTGTAGCGTGCGTTAAGTCTGCCCGATAGCGCACGCAAATAACAAAGTCTAGCGTACGCTAACTATGCATGGTCAGTACTTCACTGACTAGCCGAATGACTCGTCTGATGGTCTAGCGTACGTTACGTACCAAACGTAGCGCACGCTAACTCGTGCTCGATAGCGCACGTTAATATTCATAGCATAGCGTGCGCTATCTGTGCATGGCGATTTCTTTGGCGATAAAGCTTGTTTCGCCATGATCGAAACAACGAAATCTTCCGTGATAATTCATGTTACTTCCATGAATGTAATGTACATACGTTTATGAATGATCTTATGGATAACAACAACTTCGGATTCGAGGATATGCATACCATTATAAAATCATATTCCATTTCGACTACAAATCTTCATACGACAATTGAAAAACGCTTGATTGATATCAACACCTTTATATCAACCAATATTATCCTGCTGAAGTTGTTAAACGTTCCATCTATGCTAGATAAATCTTTCCATGATCAATCCTTTAGATTTATCCAACCATAATGATTGTTAAAGTCAAGTCCATGATTATTATGAAGTCATCTACTAGATTCGAATTACCAATGATAGAAGCTTCTCTTTACATATTCAGTATAATAAGATTCGAATCATGATGATTATAATCAAGGTACTTAAGGCTTAATCATCACAACATTCCAAACATGATATACTTTGGATAATTCATCTATGAAAATCCATATCTTGTTAACATGATCATCCAAATCGTTAGAATCCAAATCTAAGCCTGGAGATAGATTGAGCATACCTTAATATGATGAAAATCACTGAACCGTAAGGTAGAATCCAATTCCGGTTGGTTGTATGCCACTCCAATGTGCTATTCCACTTCAATGATTATTCCCAAATGATAACCAATATATAAACACCAACAAGATGTGTTCTAAGTGTATAGGAGGATATCACAGCTCTCTGGCCTCTCAAGAATGCAGAAGGAACGAGTAAAATGCAAGCCAAAACGAGTTGTTGTCCTATTTATAATATTCTGCAATTTAACAAGTTAGCGCACACTACTAAGCATTCCTTAGCGTGCGCTAATAATGGTTGACTTCAGAATTGTCCGGGCTCGTCCGCGAGAATCTTATCTAGACCCATGTCATTTGGCGCATGTGCTATTGTCAGCTCAATAATTGAGTCCTTAGCGCACGCAACTCCTACCTGCATAGCGTGCGCTAATAATAGCCCGATAGCGCGCGTTAAGATACATTCTTAGCGTGCGCTATCACGAGGTTGTTTGAGCAATTTTGCATGTTTATATACTTATGTACAATGATATCAATGCACGAAATATCATACTCCAATAATCAAAACCACCAATCCGAATAATACATGGTTTGAATACAGATGAAATACACTGTAATAAATCCGGATATTACAACTAGTAGGGGGCCCCGATCTTTCAGTTATTCATGTTATTGTCCTTTATTTTCCGCTGCAGACTTTCATTTGGATACTCCGTTTCATTCAGTGTTGTGTATTTTATCTTCATATAAAATACACTAGTATTCGGTATTGTCCTGGTGTGTTGTAACTAAACTCCTCATCGGAGTAATTATTGTTGTAATGTGGTTCGGTACTACATTTATCCTGTGTAATTCATTCATTTTCATTTGCCTGGTGGGTCCCAGTTGGGGATCTACGGCACTGTAATATCCGCCTAGTTTGGGGTGTTACGAGTTGGTATCGGAGCGTGGTTTTGAATACTACCTTAAGTCATGTCTCATTTGAAATCATCGTCATCGGACTAGTATCATTGGACTTTCGCGTCACGTGTGACTGTGCAAATGCGAGCCAATCAGTGGAAGAAGCGTAAGATTTCTAACGCCATGGTATAATTTACGGCAATAGTCATTCATTCATCATTCATCATTTAACAATCCTCAAATATCATCATTCATTGTGATTAGGACGATCATGTTAACTCATTAATCACTTAATTCATTTCATTACTCGATTATTGATCGGGACGATCATGTTAATTCATTAATTACTCAATTCATTTCATTACTCGGTTGTCGATCACGGATGATCATATTATTAATCTTGTTAAGTTATTAAAAATAATCATTTCAAGAATTTCATCGAGATAATCATGTCACTTGATAAATCATTCATATAATCACTAAGTAGAGCATGTATACTCATTTTCATCATCTCATGATATAATCATAATGTGATAATCATGCGGGAAATATGATCATTATGCGACCTTCCTACTTGAGTATGGGGAGAGCTGTCGAGGATGCAGGAGAGGCCGCGGTGCGGGCGAGCAGAAATAATCACTGTTGCCGGGTAATCGTGCCCGAGGACTCGGCTCGATCGAGAAGATGTTCGGGTTGATCTACTCACTTTTATGCGAGCCATGATAACCCGTATGCGGTTGCTCAATCATCATTGCGCCACTCTGGCGGATTAATCGGCGAACTCTCCGTATGAGGCAGTGCTAAGGAAAGTCTTTGAACAACAACCTTCATCTGTCGGCAAGAAATCAACGGCGTAATCAATCAAGGCGGTCGTCAACCTTCAAGAAGCCTCGTGTGAGTCCTATCATTTACGGCGACCTCTACGGCGCAAAATCGTGCGGGATCTCGGTCCGAGTGGCTGTTCGGCCATCACTGTTTCAATTGTGGGCAGGTCATTACGGCCAGAGTGTAAACCGTCTATCACGTGCTATAATTGTGGGAATTTTGGGCATAAGGCCCGTTTTTGCGAAAGGACTCCAAGTCGGCTCGTATCTCGAGCCACTGAAGCAACCGGCGTTTTAGAATCGGTGCTTTGTCAACGTCGTTTAAGACAACGGAAGCAAATAGAGTTGGAGCTCGTATTTATCGGACGGAGCGTCGGTTCGGGGCGGCAAGTCCCATTCATGTGATGAGGAGGATCGATGATCGGTGGCCGAATGATTTCGGGTATACTCGTAATTTTATTTCAACTTGTGTGTACCTTTTGATCTTTGGTACACCGCATTCATTCATTTTCGAATCATGCTTGAATAGACTTATTTGGGATAGTCCTATTGCTTGTGGACCTCATACCATCGGTCTACGACGATGGAAGAATTTTCGGAATCATACGAAGTAAGCTTAGTGACCGCGATTGGTTGGTGGACCTAATCGTGGTGAATTTATCTTAGGGCGATGCAATTTTCGGTATTAGTTGGTTTAATCGTCTTGATACTATCCTCGGTGTTTGTTAGCGTTTGGTCGCTATCTTTCCGTCGTTGGTTGTCGAATGTGTGCTTGAAGTAATCCCGTTGTTCAGTAGAATTATTATTATGGCGGGCGAAGAAATTCCATGTCGAGCTATTGATCATTCATTGCACCATTTTCATCGATTGGCCTTTCTAAGGCAATCGAGTCATTCAATCATTCATTGTATCATTTTCATCGATTGACCTTCCTAAGGCAATCGAGTTATTCAATCCTTCATTGCATTATTTTCATCGATTGGCCTTTCTAAGGCAATCGAGCTATTCAATCATTCATTGTATCATTTTCATCGATTGACCTTCCTAAGGCAATCGAGTTATTCAATCCTTCATTGCATCATTTTCATCGATTGGCCTTTCTAAGGCAATTGAGCTATTCAATCATTCATTGTATCATTTTCATCGATTGGCCTTTCTAAGGCAATCGAGTTATTCAAACATTCATTGTACCATTTTCATCGATTGACCTTTCTTAGGCAATCGAGATGTTCAATCATTCATTGTGTCACTTTTTATCGATTGACCATTCTAGGGCAATCGAAATGTTCAATCATTTGTGGTATTATTGTCATCGATTGACGATGTATTTCCAGACGAGTTATCTGGTTGCCTTCACATAGAGTAGTGGAATTCAGGAGTGAGTTGGAGCCAGTCGTCCCCTTTATCGAAGGCACCGTATCGGATGGCCCCGACCAGAATGCAGGAGTTGAAGATTCAACTTGAGGAATAGTTCGAGGAAGGTTATCTCCAGGCCGATTGCGTCCCCGAGAGGAGCACCGGTGTGATCTGTCAAGGAGAAGGATGGCTCGTCTCGTGTGTGTATTAATTATCAAGAGTTGAGCAGGTGATGATCAAGATTAGTACCCCTTACCCCGTATTGATGATATTTTAGATCAACTTCGGGGAGCTTGATATTTTCGGGATCGACTTAAGATCTGGATATCACCGATTGCGGATTCGAGAGTCGGATATCGCGAGGACGGCGTTCGAACACGCTATGGTCATTATGAGTTCGTAGTTATGCCGTTCGGGCTAACTATTGCACTGCGGTATTCATGGAGTTAATGAATCGGGTTTTCGACTTTTTGGATCGGTTTGTTGTTGTCTTCATCGAAGACATTTTGATTTATTCGTGGCGAGAGGAACACGAGGTTCATTTTCATCGGAGTTCTCGGCGTGTTGAGGCGAGAGCAACTTTATGGAAAGTTTTCTTAATGTGAGTTACGGATGTCAGTGACTTTTCTCGGGCATGTAATTTCATCAGCGAGTTCGTGTCGACCCTCGAGAAGACGGAGACTATCCGAGATTGGCAACCTCAGAAAGATATTAAGTAAATCCGATGTTTCTCGGATTAGGTGGTTAATTATCGACCACGGCGGAGCTAGCAAGTGGTTTTCGCGTTGGAAATTTAGCGTCGTTACCTTTATGGCATCACTGTCAGATCTTCACCAATCACAAGAGTTGAAGTATATATTTACTCACAAGGAGTTAAATATGCGGCAGGCGGTGGTTGGAACTAATCAAAGATTTTGATATCGAGATCCTTTACCACCGGGCAAGGCGACGTTATCGCCCGCGCCTTGAGTCGTAAGTCCGTTCGGGAGCGGATGCTTGCTCGTTTAACGGATTCGAAGGAGCTTCAACGGGAATTCCTTAGACCGAGATCGAGTGCAGCCCGGCGAGTTCGGGGACGGCTTTGTATGTTAGAGATTTCATCGTCACTTGAGGAGGTAATCGGAGAGAATCGAGTTCGGACCCTTCATTGTTGCACATCCGTGAAGATGTGGCTCGGGAAAGCCCACGGATTCGTGGTCCACGAGGATGGACTTTTGAGGTTTAAGAACCGGTTGTGCATACCGCGAATGACGAGTTGAAAAACTCTATTTTGAGAGAAGCTCATGCTACCCCTTATTACATTCATCAGGGTCGACCAAGATGTACAAGGACTTGAAACAAAATTACGGTGGAGTAATATGAAGCGAGAAGTCGCAGAATTTGTTTCGAGATGCTTAACCTGTCAACAAGTTAAGATTGAACATCGGCGGCCGGCGGGTATGCTGAAACCTCTCCCTATTAGGAGTGGAAGTGGGAAGACATTTATATAGATTTCATCACGAGTTTGCCGACGAGTCGTCGTAGCATGAATGCGATCTGGGTGATTGTGGACCGCTTAACTAAATCAACTCATTTCCTTGAGATCAAGGATACGTGGGGTCTGAGAGGCGGCTCGATTGTTCATCAAGGAGATAGTGAGGCGCACGGTACTCCTAAGAGTATCGTTTCCGATCGTGACAGACGATTTGTATCCCATTTTTGGAAATCGATTCATCGTGCTATGGGAACTCGGCTTAATCTCGGTATTGCCTTTCATCCTCGGTCAGACGGACAATCGAGAGAACTATTGGACATTAGAGGATATATTGAGGGCATCGTCCTCGATTAGTAGGCGATTGGGAAGCCCGATTCTTGTTGTTTGAGTCCACGTACAGTTTAGTTGGCATCTTTGCGATGAAGATAGCACCTTACGAGGCACAGTGCGGTCGTCGTTGTCTATCTCACTTGTGTTGGGACGACCCATCAGTCGATCGGCAGAGCCCGATATACTTATAGCGCCGGGAGAAGGTAGCTTTGATCGAGAGTCGTGCATTGTTGCTCACGGTCGGCGAAATTATATGCGAGATAATCGTCGACCACTAGAGTTCGAGATGGGTGACCACGTTTTGGTCAAGGTATCCCCAGTCGAGGTATCTTCCGTTTCGGAAAGCGGGGAAATTAGTCAAGATTCATTGGATCGTTTGAGATTACGGATCGAATAGGCGAGTTAGCTTACCATTTGGCTTTACCTCGGCGTTGAGCCAAATTCATAATGTATTGCACGTCTCGCAATTGCGGAAGTATGTTGCCGAT
Source organism: Orobanche coerulescens (assembly GCA_033398695.1). NCBI lineage: Eukaryota > Viridiplantae > Streptophyta > Magnoliopsida > Lamiales > Orobanchaceae > Orobanche > Orobanche coerulescens. The sequence goes on from CM065801.1 coordinate 15,421,788, forward strand.
CCGGGTCACATACTTGATTAAACGAAATCGAGATCGCGAGATGATCATTGTATGAGGAGCGTCCCATACGAGTGTTCGGCGGCAAATCAAGCAGTTGAAGAATAAGGCGATTCCTTTGGTCAAGATTCGATGGTCTAGATACGGATTCGAAGAGGCTACTTGGGAAACCGAGGATAGTATGCGGGAGAGTTATCCCGAGTTGTTTGACCCTTAGTTTGAGACGAAACTCTTTTAAGAAGTGTATGTAATACCCAGTTGTAATTCAGTCATTATCATTCAGTAATTTCATTCGGTGATTGTCACTCAGAGGATTTTCACTCATTTATAATCATTCATCAATCATGTTCATTCACCCGTGTTCACCGTTCGGAGAAACTTCGAGTTGTGTATCGTTATTGTCCATTGTTTCAACTTTCCGCATATGAGTTCGACTTTGTTAGATCACCATTAATTTTTGGTAACTCCAAAAATTCTGAATCTTTGAAATATTATAGAGCATCGAGTTAGCTTTCCAATGGTTCAAACGGTGAGTCAATCGGAGTCCGGACGAGAGAGTTATGGTCGTTTTAGCTCACCCGCTCATTGTTCAGTTATTGGCCGATCACTGCCGACCGAACTCGGCCGTGTCGTCCGACACGACCATGCTGTACTCGTCCGGAAATTCCGAAGTCTCTGCCCACAGGACTCGACCGTGTCGTCTGGCACGGCCGAGTCAAACTCTTCCGGATAAGCGAGCAAGCGCCGGGCGGCGGCCGTGTTCGGGACACGGTCGAGTCAATCTTAGCGCCGCGCGTCTGAGTCACTGTCGGACAGGTCACTATCGGAAGGCCCCTTCGCGCCGCGACCGTGTCAAGCAGGACACGGTCGAGTCCCTGTCGGCCAGTTGCGCGCCGCGGCCGTGCCGATCGGCACGGGCCGTGTCCGACAGACCAGCAAACCCCTTTAAATTCGTTTTTTTAGCATTTCAGCTCATTTCTTCATTCTTTCACCTTCATACGCGAGAGTTCATCAATTATCAATTGAGTGTGTATTTTTCATCATCTTCAATCATTTGGGAAGCTTGGATACTCGATTAAACTCGTGTTCTTCGGATCGAAGTGGTTGGATCTTCAAGAGGTAATTTCTTCAACACCTTGGATTTCGATTCTATGTTGAGATATGATGTTTTGGACGTTATAATCATGTTATATGAAGGGATATGTATATGATTATGAGTTTATATAAGGATCCATTGGATTATTGAGGGATTATTCAAGAACACTTTGAATATCGAGTTGAAATTGGGGGTTTTCGTTTAATTGTCGTTATAATCACGTTTTCGGATATTCATTTTGGATTATTGATCATTTGGAAGATGTTTGTTGGTTTGAAACACATCTTGGAGGATTTGATATCGGTATATTGAGATTTGATTGTAAACAATCGGAGTTTGGCCACAACATATTCGATATAATGCCCCAATGAACTTAGTTTAATCGTATCGACGTTTTGAGTTCGTTATATTCGTGTTTGATTCGTATATTGAACGGGTTGTTGGATATTGTATAATTCAAGGTTGTTCGAGCGACCGATATCTCAATTAGGACATTGTTCGTGGAAGGATAATTGTCACCGGTATTGAGTAAGTTAATTCTTACTCGGTTAAAAGGATATTCATTTCTTTTGTTGTTGATCATTCATAATCATAACTCATTCATCATTGTATTAATCATATTGAGACTTGTAATTGTTGAACAATCACTTCATTAACGGGAACGGCGGTTCCAATCATTCCATTGAAACTATCAATCACTTCATTATTACTCTCATCTCGGTGAGTCATTCTTGACCTTGTCAGATTATTATTTATTCATTGATATTCATTACGGTCATTCTCGTTCATATGACCTTCTGGGTTCATATTGCGTGGCTGGGTGCGGATGTGTGGAATTTTTAGTCGGGCACGTGATGGCCATGTATTGGGAGTGATACATTGGGTGTGCACACGCAGTAGCAGTTACCTCCGTGAGACTAATTAGGTACAAGGGCGGGTGTGTCCGGTCATTCGTCTTGTACACTTGCACGAGAACACTACGGGCGTACTATGATACTCCTCTTGCGTAAATCATAATTAAGGATTTTCATAACTTGGATATATCATGATTGTGTATTTTCAACCCTTGAGGATTGTTGTTACGTATGGCGGCCCATTTGAGGATTTTGTTTTTAGTCATGGCAAGGCAAGCGCACGGGAATAGCATGTTGATGTCGAGAGTCAGTGATACTAGTAGGGGCCCCGATCTTTCGATTATTCATGTTATTGTCCTTTATTTTCATTGCACACTTTCATTTGGATACTCCGTTTCATTCAGTGTTGTGTATTTTATCTTCATATAAAATACACTAGTATTCGGTATTGTCCTGGTGTGTTGTAACTAAACTCCTCATCGGAGTAATTATTGTTGTAATGTGGTTCGGTACTACATTTATCCTGTGTAATTCATTCATTTTCATTTGCCTGGTGGGTCCCAGTTGGGGATCTACGGCACTGTAATATCCGCCTAGTTTGGGGTGTTACAGACGGGCCGTGCGACGGGTAAGGAGCCCGCGATTGATTTGGAGGGCCACTATCTCCCGGTGAATAAGGACCGGGAAGAACCTTGTGCCCAAATGAAGGGGCGGCGACCGCGCTGGTTCCTTGACTACGTCCGGGCAGCCACCCCAACCGCCGAGATGCTCGACCGGGTCCCTCCAGTGGTGGTTGAGTCCAGCCATGTCCCCATTTTGGGTTGGACACCGAAAATGGAGATGGTGACCAATGACATGGGTCCGGATGAGCAGATCCAGTTTGGAAATGCTATGATGGGCCGTGCGTTGTGCACCTATGTAAAGGCCACTGGGGAGCTGATGGCCCTGGTTGAGAAGCACAAGAAGGCAGAGGCCGATCTCAAGGCCTTACAGGAGGAGCACCACCTCTGCCCTTCGCTTATCAAGTCTCTAGAGGAGGAGATGACCTCTCTGAAGGGTGAGATGGAGCTTCTGGAGAGCCGTTCCTTCGAGGCCAATATCTGGAAAGGAAAGGCCGACGAGATGGCCACGACGGCCGAGAAGGCGCAGAAATGGTGTCTGGACATAAGGGCCGAGCACGAGGCCTATTTGCAGAATACTAAGGCCCAGCTTGAGCAACTGGCCGAGCGGGTCCATACTTGTGAAGCTGCGGGTTATGCCAGGGGCCTCGCCGACGGGGCGGCTGCTTTCCAGAAGACACCTGAGTTCGAGGAGTTGATTAACCTTAACTATGTCTCCACTTGTTATGAGATATTGGATCTCATGAAGGAAGGGAAGACCGTTGAGGAGGTCCAAGCCTATATAAAGTCTCAGGCGGCCGACTTGAAGGTTGAATCTCTCGGAGCTGATGAGCCGAAGGCCGCAGAATTTGCCGAAGACCCGGTGTTGATTCCGTCCGGCGAAGGTGAAGGACAGTCTTCTCAGGCGGCCGGTCAGGAGGACAGGGCCGAGTAGATTTTTTCGTTTTATTCCATGTATGGCCTGCGAGCCGTTTTTCTTTGGTTTCCTTTGCATTCTAATGTAGAACGGCTTATTTTTAAATGAATGAAATCTTTTTATGGCCTCTGTTGCTTTTCTCTGTATGTTTGGGCCCTGTTGGTCTGGCCGTTGCCTTACTTTTCGGTTTACTATTTGTTGATTGTGCCAGATGGGCTGACCTTATGCGGTGTCGAAGCGAACTCGGTCTTATAGTGCCGGATGGGCCGGTCTTGTGAGGTGCCGAGGTGAACTCGGTCTTATAGTGCCGGATGGGCCGGTCTTCTGAGGTGCCGAGGCGAACTAGGTCTTATAGTGCCGGATGGGCCGGTCTTATGAGGTGGCGAGGCGAACTCGGTCTTATAGTGCCGGACGGGCCGGTCTTATGAGGTGCCGAGGTGAACTCGGTCTTATAGTGCCGGATGGGCCGGTCTTATGAGGTGCTGAGGCGAACTCGGTCTTATAGTGCCGGATGGGCCGGTCTTATGAGGTGCCGAGGCGAACTCGGTCTTATGGTGCCGGATGGGCCGGTCTTATGAGGTGCCGAGGCGAACTCGGTCTTATAGTGCCGTATGGGCCGATCTTATGAGGTGTCGAGGCGAACTCGGTCTTATAGTGCCGGAGGAGCCGGTCATTCAAGGTGCCGAGGCGAACTCGGTCTTATAGTGCCGGATGGGCCGGTCTTATGAGGTGCCGAGGTGAACTCGGTCTTATAGTGCCGGAGGAGCCGGTCATTCGAGGTGCCGAGGCAAACTCGGTCTTATAGTGCCGGATGGGCCGGTCTTATGAGGTGCCGAGGCGAACTCGGTCTTATAGTGCCGGAGGAGCCGGTCATTCAAGGTGCCGAGGCGAACTCGGTCTTATAGTGCCGGAGGAGCCGGTCATTCGAGGTGCCGAGGCAAACTCGGTCTTATAGTGCCGGATGGGCCGGTCATTCAAGGTGCCGAGGCGAACTCGGTCTTATAGTGCCGGAGGAGCCGGTCATTCGAGGTGCCGAGGCAAACTCGGTCTTATAGTGCCGGATGGGCCGATCTTATGAGGTGCCGAGGCGAACTCGGTCTTATAGTGCTGGAGGAGCCGGTCATTCGAGGTGCCGAGGCAAACTCGGTCTCATAGTGCCGTATGGGCCGGTCTTATGGGGTGCCGAGGCGAACTCGGTCTTATAGTGCCGGAGGATCCGGTCATTCGAGGTGCCGAGGCAAACTCGGTCTTATAGTGTCGGATGGGCCGGTCTTATGAGGTGCCGAGGCGAACTCGGTCTTATAGTGCCGGAGGAGCCGGTCATTCAAGGTGCCGAGGCGAACTCGGTCTTATAGTGCCGGAGGATCCGGTCATTCGAGGTGCCGAGGCAAACTCGGTCTTATAGTGCCGGATGGGCCGGTCTTATGAGGTGCCGAGGCGAACTCGGTCTTATAGTGCCGGAGGAGCCGGTCATTCGAGGTGCCGAGGCAAACTCGGTCTCATAGTGTCGGATGGGCCGGTCTTATGAGGTGCCGAGGCGAACTCGGTCTTATAGTGCATTTAAATTAGAGATGAAATAGAGTTGAATTTCATTGATAATACCTTTCTAAGGACATGGCCTTCGTCGAATGAATTAATCCTTGGCCATTCAGATACTCTAGCTAGCAAACTCCGTTCTGAAGGGCTTTGTTACTTTCGTACGGTCCTTGCCACTTGGGTTCAGGAGGTCCCGGATCTAGCCCCAATACTTGTTTAAGAATGAGGTCTTCGATCTGGAAGCTTCGATGATGAACCTTGGGAGTTTTCTTTATAGATGGTATTCCGCCTTTCTGCTTGGTTCTGTTTTTGGTGATAAGGTCCAGGTTTTTAGGGTCACATTGATCTTGTTCTTCGAAATGGGTTCCCCGGTGGGCGTGTGCTCCAATCTCGACCGGGGTCATCGCCTCAGTGCCGGAGGCTACAAAGATATTTCTCTAGTGGCGGACCGATGCATTGCCAAGTCTTCAGGGAGTTCCTCAGGCCGTGACCCTTTGCGCTTTTCGAAGCGAGTCTCGAGGTATTGTTTCATAATTGTATTAATCGCCTCGACTTGTCCGTTGGATTGTGAATCGTGTGGCATGGATAAGTCGTTTCGTATATGGAGGTCGTCGCAGAACGCCTGAGATTCTTCGTCGTCATTGTGGTTATATCGGATATGACGGACTAAGGGGTCCTGAGTGACTTTCATATAAGATTGTTTATTTTTTGTTCGGTTGTTCGCGCTAGTGGTTCGGACCCGACCCGCTTTTGCAAAATAACCAATCGCGACGACTGCGCACTGTTACCTCAACTTCATCTTCTAGATGGGGGGACCGACCCGGACGATCATCCCTTTGACGAATGGCGGTAGGCCATAAATGCAAGTGGGTTTCATACGAGTTTTGGATCTAAGAAGCGAAGGTTTGGCATCGGGTGTATCTTTACCCCAGCCCAATGGCACCTTTCTCTGACTCGAGCAGTAACATCCTTGTCGAAGCGATTTGTGGGCCGATGTTGGGCCGCCGAAGGGGTTGTCGTGTGTCCGCTTGGTCACCTTTCTGAGGGCGTACTCGAATAAGCCTTTCAGTGACAGGACTGGATGCCCCTGCGTAGGGCTCCTCCACTGGCGACCCGGATCGGTCCAGGTTGAAGTATTCTAATTTTTGTGGGTACCATGCTGTGCTGGGGGCATGGAACTGGAGGTCGTGTCCGTCTTTGCAACTCACGTTGTTCGGCTTCCGATGAGTCGGTTTGGTTGTTTCTTGGTTCGCGGAGGGCGTTACAGTTTCTTGACGATCTTACCACCAGGTCCGAGCCGGGTCGAGGGAATTGACCAAACCGGGATTCCTGGTTTCGTATCCGCCCCTACCCGAGAATTGCTTCAAAGATAGTGAGGTTAGAAAAATCGAGGGAGATTGCTACTTCCAGATCGGCCCGGAGGGCTTCATGTTCCACTTTATAGTTGGCGGCTAGAAAATTTAAGCGAACGGTCGAGCAGAACAAACGCTGGTTGGGGCCGGCGAGGGCCATTCCCGCGCTTGTCTTCAGGGGGCTAGTATGAGTACATAGACCAGCTCTACTGGGGCGTATCCGAGCTCGGTATCAGATGGGCCGGATGTCGGACCGCGTTTTCCGATCAAGTGAAGGCAGTGCAGATTGCAGCGGGATTCTCCTCGGGTCGGCAGTTGCAGGCTTGTTGGTAACTCAGTCAGCTGGGGCCCTCTTTCCTTATAAAGATTATACCTTTGATTATTTCAGTTTTACTAACATGTTCCACTTTCTGCCCTTTTTTCGTCGTATCGAATTCCATATTTCACCGTTGGCATCGCTGTTTGGGCGTTTATGCGAAAAACTCCTTGGGCTCCGATGATTCCATCTGATCTCAGCCTAATCTTTGTCCAATAATGGCTTGAGTTTTTGTCGCCTGCATCTCAACAGATTACACTTTCCGGATTACCAGGATCTTTGTGAGGATCTGACGGGAATTCCGAAAGCGCTTGCAGACATTATGGTGTATGTTGATTGCAACTTTAATTTGAAGGATACGAGGGGATTCTTTGGGAAATCTTCTAGAGCTTTGAGTTGCGCTCGATATCCCCCGAGTTATGACCTTTAAAAGGTCAGCCGAGTCGGGCAGGAACTCATGATCAGAATGGCTCCTGTGCTTTCAGCTCCTAATTACGATGATTCCTATGCTTTCAACTCACAATTAGGATGATTCCTATGCTTTCATATCGCCACTTATTGGTGAGGGCGGCTATTCCCGGATGAACGCAAGGTATGCCGAAGCGCTCCGCCAATTTGAACGGGTTTCCCTTCATTGTGGTGGGTTGATTATATTCGGAACTTGTAGTTATAGCTTGAGCGACTCGTTCAAGATTCCGAAGGTTCAAGGCCCTCATTCTAGCGCCAATCTGTTGACGTCTGATTTGGTCAACGTCACGTGTGCTGATCTGGACGAATGGATCGAAGCCACGTAGAAAATAATAAGCAGGACGTATAAACAGAATTAAAAGTATTGGACCATTAAATTTTATTAATGATCTTGATAAAGAGTAGAGCCGGGCCGAAAATATTTTGGCCGGTCCGTTTTGCTGGTGCTTGCTAATTACAAGTCTTATCCTTTTCTCTTTTTTTATCTCTCTTTTTCTCTCTCTCTCTATATATTTTTCCAGCTTTTCCAAAGTCCCTTTATTGTACATTCTCCTGGCATATATAGCCAATATTAGCCATTCATGAGATGACAGCGGGAAGTTTCAGGTGAATATGCTTATGACATTTGTCACAGTGTAGTGACTTCTTCGACGCGTGTCACCTTCTTAAGTTTGCTTTGGGAAGGGATATGATAGCCCTCCTTAATTGTCCTGTCTGCCTGTTCTTCGTGCTTTTGGCAATACTTATCTGTTGCGACCGACAACGGGGTCGGCCTTCGAGCTTCCCGATGTTCTGGTCGGTCTACTATGGGGTCGTACCCCGAGCTTCCCGCTATTCTGGTCGGTCTTGTTATGATTATGGTTCGGAGCGTATTCATCTAGGGTCTGCTCGGTCCTCCTGGGTTATCTTCCGGGTCGGCTCTAATGTCTCTGTCCGGTCCGGTTCTTTGTGAGCCCGAGAGACAATCGGGTCTATGACCGGTTCGGCTCTAGGATCTGCTCGGCTGGTCGGCTGCCTGGAGCGCTTAAGTGGATGCCAAGGTGGATCGACTACCAACAATAATAATATAGAGGAAAGTCTTAAAAATTTGCTCTCAGTACTATAAGTACGGGAAATATTACTTTTTAATCGTAGTTATTTTTGTATATAGACGAGAGATAATCCGATTAATACGGAATTTCCATACCATGAACATTTTTCAATTAATTGATGCAACATAATTTGTTAATGATAATTATTCATAGTCCGAATTATAACAGTTGCTTAACTATATACACATTTTAGATAGCATAGTACAATAATAATTAAAATTTTGAAAAATATTTCCAGCCAAGATAAACACATTAGGCAGTTGATAACAACATAGCTTATTACCATTGACTATGTACCGTCAAAGGACAATATTGTGGATCCGCTAATTAATGGGTTTATTGCCGTGAGCTAATGGTTTTATTGTGGACACCCAACCTAAGCTGTTGGAGATTCCAAGATCTTGGTTCAAAGGGACAATCAATTCATAAAACTGGTACGATCACTGTCTGTAGTGGATTCATCCCAAACCTACCTATTTCTAGGATGAGCATAGTAATACCCGTAGGAAGAGGATAAGCTTTGTTTTTAATGATTCTTATGACGACAATGTAAGATCGGATGGAGCAAAGTACGGGTTTACTCGACACTGGAAAGAATCACCTGTGTTGGAGAGGAGGGGCCGCTTCAAAGGGAAATTGTAATAACAATTCTTCAGAATCTCCCACAGAACCAGTACGGTGCCCACGGTCAAAATGGACACAATAATGAGAACAAAACAAATGAGGAAAGGCCTTGTGACGGATATATCATCGCTTACACAAATGGTAGGACAGTTCAAGGGCATTTAGTCACACTGTCTAGCCAATAAGGTAAAATATATCTTTTTTAGGGAAGGTTCAAAGAGCATACTCCACCGATAATATGCAATGTCGAGCTGCAGTAACTACCACCATATCAAACTTCGTATCCCATGTGTGCTGTTGGATCATCAATCTCATTCATGAGAGGATTGTTAGAGAATAGACTTATAAGGACTATTTAAAGTCCGATTCGACGAGTCATTTTGAGTAGACTCGACGATGAAACAACATCGAGATTTATTTGAAACATGTAGTGCTCCACAAGAGCATTCCAAAATATACAAAAACACTCAAAATAGAGGAGGAAATAATGAGTATTAATGCTCCAAAGTAAGCTCCTTGAAAATGGGTGTGGGACTTTGTCCAACATTGAAAAAGATAAAACATTATTGCGCATATAAGGTTATATACACAAATACTAGTTCACAACAACTAGTGGAGATATGAGTGGTTCTGTGACTGGGCGGTCTTCACGCATACACACTTCTCTCTCTCGTCCTCTTCATAAAAACAGACGTGAGGTCTGATTTTTTCAACAGCTTTTTTCTTCAAAAATTACTTCCCCAGTAGCATAAATCATATTTTTGTTTTCTCTTGTTCTTGTATGGTGATAGGTCACGTTTATTCTAGGTCGCTGAGGGTGCAATGATCAATATATCAGTGCATCGAGGTGTTCTTTTATCCTAGAAGGCAGACGCTACATAGTGGTGAGGGTAAATTTGCTTTAAGGAGAGAGGTCTTTTGAACTCAACATCGACATACTGTAAATCTTTTGTTTTCGTTAAATTTTGTCCTGTTAATAAATTAATATTTATTTCGCAGGGTTATATTTTAATTCATGTTTTACGTTTGTTTATTTAAGTGAAGATTTCCGACAGAACAATCTCCTATTTTAATGATATATTTGAAGGGCGAGCACAAAAGATTAGTTACGTCGTTAATGGCCACGAGTATTGTAATACTCGAGATTTTTATTCTGGTTGCCTTGAACTAGTTGTCGGTTGGTGTCGGTTATTTCGTATCGTTATGATTATGTGGAATTCGTTTTTCTATTTTGTACGGTATGATGTATTCTGTTGTAATGTTTGTCTAATGAGACTTGTGTTGCGTGCATTTCTTTGATTAAATGCGTGCTTGTGGTATGTTATGTTGCGTATAATGCTCGTTATTATTTTGAATCATAATCGGTGCGTTGGTGTAATCGAGATGTCGTCGAGCATCTAGCCGGGCTGTCGGATGGCTGGCTGGGCCGAGTTACGGCCATAAGGCATGGGCCGGTTACGGCCGTTGCACCAGCATGTTTCGGGCAGTAGCACCGAGTGCTCGGTTATGATCGTAAGAGACTGCCGAGTATGGCCGTAATATGGTGCCCGGTATGTACGTAAGGCGTGGTCAAGTTAAGGTCGTAAGGTGATGAGTATTGCGGTCGTAATGTCTGGCTGGGTTGCTGCCGTAATGCGCTCAAGCATTTTGGGCAGCAGCCCAAGAGTGTTGGTTACAGCCGTAAGGGGGTTCGAGTTACGGTCGTAAGGCGAGTTACGTATGTAAGATCCTACTGGTTACGTACGTAACGTGATCGGCCATATATAGTCCGGGGCTGCGGGCTGACTTCATTTTCACCCTTTCTTCTCTTCTTTGTGCGGCTAACGATCGGGCAAGATGGGGACTTGAGTTCTTGGTCGGTTTTACTCAATTCCAAGGCATTTTGGAAGGCCTTTGTCGATTATATCATCATCTAATCCTTGTTCTTCGTCAGATCGAGGTAAATTCTTGAAATCTCCTAGGGTTGACTTTCGGATTTCCTTCTTGATCTTCGTTGTTCGTCCGATTTTGATGAATCAGTTGATGTTATTGAGTTCTATTAATCGTGTTCTATATGTAGTATATCCATATTTCGAGTTTGTTTAACTCGATTGGCGATTTGAGTGTTCTTGGGAGTTATCGAACATTGAGCGTTCGATTAAATGTCCCAATGAGTTTTCCTTCGATAGTTTGGTGGGATTTCCGTTGTTCTTGGTCTTGATTCTCGTTGTAATCGTATCTTTGTTGTTTTTGCCGGAGAATTGTAGGTGTTCGAGGTTTCCCGATTGAGCCTTGTTCGTCGGAGTGTTCGGTATCGGTTATCGAGGCAATTATCTTGCTATACGATTTGTGTCTTGTGAAAAGATACTTCGTGTTGGATTTATGATGATTTGGTTTATCTTCGTGAATATACTTCATGTGATTTTATAATTGTGAACGATTGATGGTAGTGATGATATCCTCACTTGGATAATGTCTTGGAATTGTGTTGGTTGTGTTAATCCTATGGTTCGTGTCGTGCATGATTGGCCATGGTTGGGTGACCATTATGATTATGATATTTGTGTCGATTGATTACATACTTGAATATGCATTACAGTGTATTGTTGAATGGTTTGACATATTGATAATAATGTTTGTTGCTCGTGGTGATGTGTTGAGTTGATCAATATGAGCTGTGTCGTGTCAATGTGAGCTGTGTCGTGTCAATGCGTGTGATCCAGGTAGGGTCTGACGAGGCCTCTGGAGTTCGGTACATGATGTGTATGAACAGTGATCGTGTGGTCCAGGTTAGGGGTGTACAAATCGGGTTTATTTCCAAACCGGTTCGGGTTATAAAACCGAACCAGTTTTTGGTCGTATTCTCAAAACCGGTTCTTTGACCAAACCGGTTCGGGTCGGGTTGGGTTGGGGACTGTAAAAACTCGACCCTATACTAACCGGTTTGGGTCGGTTTGTGACCGGTTCGGGTAGGAAAAACCGGTTATAACCGGTTTTTTAAAAAAAAATTTAAAAAAATAATATATTCTTATTAAATAAACCCATTATACATTAAATATAAACTTTTATTAAAGAAACTCATTAGAACATTAACTTTTATTCAAACATTTAGAATTTAAAACATAAACTTTTATTAAATAAACTAAAACTTGTCATTGTCAATTAATCACTTCAGTCACAAGGAACGACGGTTCCAATCATTTTGTTGAGCTATCATTCATTTCACTATCATTTTATCTCGGTGAGTCATTATTCGTTTCCGATGTCACTTTTGTTATATCGTGGCATTCCGGGTCATACTGGCGTGCCGGTTGGTATGTGTAGGATTTTCATGTCGGGCACAATTATGTCGTGTGTTGGTTGTTGGCCTCACATTGGACTGTGCACACGAGTCGATTGCTTCGTGAGACTGATTAGGCACAAGACCACATGTGTATTCGATTGATACACGTTGGTGGCTTGTGCACGGACACATTTCCATCCCGGGCGTAGTGTGGCGCCACCCTTTGAGCCGTACTGTTAGTTGATTCATACAGCATGTTTGATTGCGTATGTTTTCAACAAGATTGGGTTATAATCTAACCACTTCATTTTAATCGAACTTGTGGTTTATACTATATATTTATATGATTATGTTTATTCAACTCTGGAGGATTGTTGTTCTGTATAACTGACCCCGTTTGGGGATATTTGTTTCTCAGGTCATGGCAAGGCAAAGGCACAGGGAGAGCACGTTGACGGTGAGGAGTCCCAATGATACTAGAAAGGGGCCCCGATGCATTCGATCATTTATTCGATCATTTATGTTTCCTTTATTTATTCAGCTGCAGACATTTCCGTTTGAATACTCATTTCATTCGGTGTTGTGTATTTTATCGTCACATAAAATACACATGTATTCTATTTTATCACAGGTGTGTTGTATGAAACTCCTAATCGGAGTAATTGATGTTGTAATGTGGTTCGGTACTACATTTACCTGTGTAATTCATCCTTTTTCATTCGCACAGTGGGTCCCAGTCGGGGTCCACTGGCCTGTAATATCCGCCTAGTTTGGGGTGTTACGAGTTGGTATCGGAGAGTGGTTTTGAATACTACCTTCCGAGTCATGTCTCATTGAAATCATCGTCATCGGGCTAGTATCATTGGACTTTCGCGTCACGTGTGACTGTGCGAGATGCCGAGCCAATCGGAGAAAGAAGCTGTAAGATTTCTAACGCCATGGTATAATTTACGGCAATTATCATTCATTCATAATTTATCGATTAACAATCCTCAAACATCATTTTCATTTTGACGGGACGGTCATTTTAACTCATTAATCACTCAATTCATTTCATTACTCGGTTGTTGATACGGAAGATCATATAATTAATCTTGTTAACTTGTTCAAGATAATCATTTCAATAATTTCATCGAAATCATGTCACCTCGATTAATCGTTCATGTAATCAACGTGTTAGAGCGTATGCTCATTTTCATCACCTCATGTCATAGTCATAATGTGATATTCATGCGAGAGATATAATCATCATGTAACTTTCCACTTCGATATGGAAAGAGGCTGGCAGAGGGCGAGGAGGACGAGGCGTGGTGCGGGCCGAATCCCGAGAGCTCGTGTGAACACACGTGCGAATGCGAGAAACAATGCCAATTCATCGAGCGGCGGCCAGCGCCACTCATTCACAGGCGTGATCATTCACTATCGGGAGTCGTGCAGGACACGGCTCGATCGAGAAGGTGTTCGGGTGGACCCACTTGCTTTTATGCAGGGCATGATGACCCAAATGACGCAGATGGCACAACTTATAGAGACGATGCACAATTCAGTCAATCAAAATCAACAGGCTCCTCCGCCGCCGCCTCAGAGGCAAGAGAGGGGTGTAAGCAATATCATTAGCGATATCTCTCGCCAGCGACCACCTACCTTTGAAGGCTCATCTGAGCCGGCGGATATTGTTCATTGGCTCGAACACTTCGAGAAGTTATTTGCTATGGTGGATTGCCCAGAAGGGCATAAAGTTTCAGTCGCGGCTTACTATCTTGGTAAGAGCGCTCATTCATGGTGATTATCGTTGAAGCCCACAGATGGATCATGTACTTGGGATCAGTTCAAAACTCTCATTTCAACTCGATATTCAAAGTGTTCTTGAATAATCCTTCAATAATCCAATGAATCCTTATACAAACTCATAATCATATACATATCCCTTCATATAACATGATTATAACGTCCAAAACATCATAACTCAACACAAAAATCGAAATCCAAGGTGTTGAAGAATATTACCTTTGAAGATCCAAGTACTTTAATCCGAAAAACACGCGTTAGATTGATTATCCGGGCTTCACGATCGAAAGGAGATGAAGAAAATCAAACACTCAAATGATTTGTGAAGGAAAAACCCTCCCTCAAGCTCTCTCTCTCTCTCGGTTGTAGGTGAAGAAAAGGGAAAGAAATGAGCTGAAATGCTCAAAAAACGAATTTATAGGGGTTGGCGCCTGCCGGACACGACCGTGCCGATCGGCACGGTCGTGTCGCCTGGCCGGCGAGGACTCGGCCGTGTCTGCCCGGCCACGGTCGCGGCGCGAGGGCCTTCCGATAGTGACCCATCCAAGCGGCGACTTCGGCATGACTCGACCGTGTCACGGAACACGGTCGGGCGTGTCGGCGATCGGTTACAGCTTATCCGGAAGAGTTCGACTCGGCCGTGCCCAGCGACACGGTCGAGTCACAGTGGCGAGACTTGGCATTTACGGGCGAGTACGGCACGGGCCGTGTCGGACGACACGACCGAGTTCGGTCGGCAGTGATCGGCCAAAAGCTGAAAAATGAGCGGGTGAGCTAAAACGACCATAACTCTCTCGTCCGAACTCCGATTGACTCACCGTTTAAACCATTGGAAAGCTAACTCGATGCTCTATAATATTGCAAAGATTTAGAATTTTTGGAGTTACCAAAAATTAATGGTGATCTAACAAAGTCGAACTCATATGAGGAAAGTTGAAACAATGAACAATAACGATACACAACTCGAAGTTTTTCCGAACGGTGAACACGGTGAATGAACATGATTGATGAATGATTATAATCGAGTGAAAATACACTGAGTGAAAATTACAGACTGATAATTACTGAATGAAAATGAATGAATTACAACCGGGTATTACATACACCCCCCTTAAAAGAGTTTCGTCCCCGAAACTAAGGGTCAAACAACTCGGGATAACTCTCACGCATACTATCCTCGGTTTCCCAAGTAGCCTCTTCCACTCCATGTCTGGACCACTGAATCTTGACCAAAGGAATCGACTTATTTCTCAACTGTTTGATTCGCCGCTCTAAGACTCGTATAGGACGCTCCTCATATGAATGGTCGTGGCGATCTCGATTCGTCGAACTCCGAGTATGTGACTCGTCGGCAACATACTTTCGCAATCGAGAGACATGAAACACATTATGAATTCGGCTCAAAGCGGAGGTAAAGCCAATCGATAAGCTAACTCGCCTACTCGATCCAAAATTTCAAGCGGTCAATGAATCTCGGACTCAACTTCCCCCGTTTTCCGAAATGGAAAATACCTCGACTCGGGGATACCTTGACCAAAACGTGGTCACCGTCTCGAACTCTAGTGGTCGGCGGCGATTATACGCATATGATTTACATCGACTCGGTACATCAACATACGACTCTTGATCAGAGCTACCTTCTCCCGGGCGGCTATAATCATATCGGGCTCGGTGCCGATTGATTCTGACAAGTCATCCCAACACAAAGGAGATCGACAACGACGACCGTACAAGGCCTCGTAAGGTGCCATCTTAATGGAGGCATGCCAACTATTATTATACGTGAACTCGATCAGTGGTAGTTGGGCTTCCCAATCGTCCTTCCAATCGAGTACGCAAGCTCTCAACATGTCCTCTAATGTCTGAATAGTCCTCTCTGATTGTCCGTCGGACTGAGGATGAAAGGCAGTACTGAGATTAAGCTGAGTTCCCATAGCACGATGAACTGATTTCCAAAAATGTGACACAAACCGTCCGTCACGATCGGAAACGTTACTTTTAGGAGTACCGTGCAGTGTCACTATCTCTTTGATGAATAACTGGGCAAGTCTCTCGGGACCCCAAGTATCCTTAATCTCAATAAAATGAGCTGATTTAGTTAAGCGGTCCACAATCACCCAGATCGTATTCATGCCACGACGACTCGTCGGCAAG
The DNA here is from genome assembly GCA_033398695.1 of Orobanche coerulescens. Lineage (NCBI taxonomy): Eukaryota > Viridiplantae > Streptophyta > Magnoliopsida > Lamiales > Orobanchaceae > Orobanche > Orobanche coerulescens. The sequence continues at coordinate 15,437,862 of CM065801.1, forward strand.
CTCGTGATGAAATCCATAGAAATTTCTTCCCACTTCCATTCGGGAATAGGAAGAGGTTTCAAAGATACACCTTGGCCGATGCTCAATCTTAACTTGTTGTGAGTTAAGCATCTCGAAACAAATTCTGCGACTTCTCGCTTCATATTACTCCACCGGTAATTTTGTTTCAAGTCCTTGTACATCTTCTTGGACCGGATGAACAGAATAAGGGGTAGCATGAGCTTCTCTCAAAATAGAGTTTTTCAACTCGTCATTCGCCGGTACGCACAACCGGTTCTTAAACCTCAAAAGTCCATCCTCGTGGACCACGAATCCAGGGGCTTTCCCCTGAGTCACATCTTCACGAATGCGCAACAATGCTGGGTCTGAACCCTGATTCTCCCTGATTGCATCCTCAAGAGATGATGAAATCTCTAACATACAAAGCTGTCCCTGAATTCGCTGAAGCCAGACCTCGATCTCGGGTCTAAGGAATTCCTGCTGAAGCTTCTTCTGAACTGTTAAACGAGCAAGCATCTGCTCCTGCGGACTTACGACTCAAGGCGTCGCGACAACGTTCGCCTTGCCGAGTGGTAAAGGATCTCGATATCATAATCTTTGATTAGTTCTAACCACCGCCTCTGTCGCATATTTAACTCCTTCAGTGAATATATACTTTAAACTCTTATGATCGGTGAATATCGGCAGTAACGCCATAAAGATAATGACGCCAAATTTTCAAAGCGAACACCACTACTGCTAGCTCCGGATCGTGAGTCGGATAATTAACCTCGTAAGGTCTCAATTGCCGTGAAGCATAGGCAATAACCTTTCCATTACGCATGAGCACACATCGAGACCACTGTGCGGGCATCACTATAAACTACAAATCCCTCCGTCCCTGCGGCAAGGAAATCACAGTGCGACATTAACCGGCTCTTGAGTTCCTCAAAACTCCGTTGACACGCGTCGGACCACGTGTATTTCTTATCCTTCCGCAAAGGTTCGTCAAGGGTTGAGCGATTTTAGAAAATCCCTCCACAAATCGCCGATAGTAGCCCGCTAATCAGAAAACTTGGATTTCCTTAACATTCTTCGGAGGTAACCGGTCTCGGATAGCCTCCGTCTTCGAGGTCGACACGAACTCCGTCTGATGAAATTACATGTCCGAGAAAAGTCACCTCGGACATCCAGAACTCGCATTTGGAAAACTTTCCATAAAGTTGCTCTCGTCTCAACACGTCGAGAACCTGATGAAGATGAACCTCGTGCTCCTCTCGGTTACGAGAATAAATCAAAATGTCATCGATGAAGACAACAACAAACTGATCCAAAAATTCGATGAAAACCCGATTCATTAACTCCATGAATACCGCAGGTGCATTAGTTAGCCCGAACGGCATAACTACGAACTCATAATGACCATAGCGTGTCCGAAACGCCGTCCTCGCGATATCCGACTCTCGAATCCGCAACTGGTGATATCCGGATCTTAAGTCGATCTTGGAAAATACTGAAGCTCCCTAAAGTTGATCTAAAAGATCATCAATGCGAGGTAAAGGATACTTATTCTTGATCGTCACCCGGTTCAATTCCCGGTAATCAATACACAAACGGAACGAACCATCCTTCTTCTTGACAAATAGCACTGGTGCTCCCCACGGGGACGCACTCGGTCGGATATAACCTTTCTCGAACAATTCTTCAAGTTGATTCTTCAACTCCTGCATTTCGGTCGGGGCCATCCGGTACGGTGCCTTCGATATTGGAGACGTACCAGGCTCCAACTCGATCGTGAATTCCACATCTCTCTATGGAGGCAAACCAGGTAACTCGTCTGGAAATACATCGGCATATTCTCTCACAACCGGAATATCCGACAACAATACTGATGATTTCTCGGTTTTGGTCATATAGCACCAATAACCAACACATCCCTGACTGAGTAACCGTACTACTTTCATCAAATTAATGACTTTACCAGAACAGCCGGGATTACTTCCCTGAAAAACACATTCAACCCCATCGTCTGAAATGATAGTGACCATACGCTTACGGACACTAATGATGGCATCATGACGATCCATCCAGTCAATACCCAAGATGACGTCGTCCCTCGGCAAATCTACTACGATTAGGTCCGGCCATACGACCATGGCCAGAATCGGAAAATTACGAATCTCACGATTCAGATAATTCGTCTACCGTCGGGTAGACCAATGACATAAGGCTCACAACTAGTAGCACTACCCGCAGGCGTAGTCTACGCAAACATGACTCGGAAATGAATGAATGCGATGCACGGTGTCAAAAGGGTACACACAGGTTGAGATAGAATATCGAGTGTACCTGAGATCATCCAGGCCTCTGGATCATCGGTCTTCTTCATCTCGTAAATTCGGGGCTTGCCGGCCCCCGAACCAGATGCTCCCATCTGATAGCTCTTGGCTCCGCCCTTGCTAGCTCCTGTCGTCTTAAGCAGCCCACTGAGTGGCTTTGATTACGCATCTTTGAATGTCACGGGGCTGAGATGACGTCGGAGTGGGTTTAGAGTCCCTTCGGCAAAAAGCGGGCCCGATGCCCGGCAATTCCACGGTTATGGCACGTGTGATCTGCCGGACATTTGGTGCTGAAATGACCACATTCTTCATAGTTGAAGCAGTGGCGGCGAATCGCTCTAGGCGAGATTCCGCGGGTTTAGACGCCGGGAGGTCGCTCGGAAAAAGTAGAGCCCGCCGCAGTTTCTTGAAAGGTGGCACGACTTCCGTCGGGCCGATTACAGTTCTTAGACTTCTTGCCACAGATGAAGGTTGTTGCTTAGAGATCTCATATGATGGCTCGTAAGTAAGAGCTTTCTCAATGAATTCGCCAACGTGGTGCAATTATGATTAAGCGGTGTAGCCGCATCCGAGGTTTCGATCTCTTCTTGAAATACTTGATCTTGTCCGCCTCGGGCGAATGATAGATGAGGCGACGGAAGAAGTTCTGAAATTTCTCGGCAATGGCGAGAACATCCGCGTCGATGAAGGGTCGGGAGTGAGTAACTCGGCGGCTTGGCCTCTCTGAGTGGGGCCGGATAGTACCTCTCCATCATGAGAGTTTTGAACTGATCCCAAGTACATGATCCGTCTGTGGGCTTCAACGATAACCACCATGAATGAGCGCTCTTACCAAGATAGTAAGCCGCGACTGAAACTTTATGCCCTTCTGGGCAATCCACCATAGCAAATAACTTCTCGAAGTGTTCGAGCCAATGAACAATATCCGCCGGCTCAGATGAGCCTTCAAAGGTAGGTGGTCGCTGGCGAGAGATATCGCTAATGATATTGCTTACACCCCTCTCTTGCCTCTGAGGCGGCGGCGGAGGAGCCTGTTGATTTTGATTGAATGAATTGTGCATCGTCTCTATAAGTTGTGCCATCTGCGTCATTTGGGTCATCATGCCCTGCATAAAAGCAAGTGGGTCCACCCGAACACCTTCTGACTGAGCCGTGTCCCGGGTACGACTCCCCGATAGTGAATGATCACGCCCAGGTGAATGAGTGGCAGCGTCGCTGCTCGATGAATTGGCATTGTTTCTCGCATTCGCACGTGTGTTCACACGAGCTCTCGGGATTCGGCCCGCACCACGGCCTCGTCCTCCTCGTCCTCTGCCAGCTCTTTCCATACTGAAGTGGAAAGTTACATGATGATTATATCTCTCGCATGAATATCACATTATGACTGTGACATGAGGTGATGAAAATGAGCATACGCTCTAACACAGTGATTACATGAACGATTAATCGAGGTGACATGATTTCTGATGAAATTATTGAAATGATTATCTTGAACAAGTTAACAAGATTAATTATATGATCTTCCAGATCAACAACCGAGTAATGAAATGAATTGAGTGATTAATGAGTTAAAATGACCGTCCTGGTCAAAATGAAAATGATGTTTGAGGATTGTTAACTGATAAATTATGAATGAATGATAATTGCCAGAAATTATACCATGGCGTTAGAAATCTTACAGTTCTTTCGATTCGATTGGCTCGGCATCTGCACGAGTCACACGTGACGCGAAAGTCAATGATACTAGCTTGGATGACGATGATTTCAAATGAGACATGACTCGGAAGGTAGTATTCAAAACCACTCTCCGATACCAACTCTGTAACACCCCAAACTAGGCGGATATTACGGTCTGTGGACCCCAGTAGGACCCACCGGGCGAATGAAAAGGATGAATTACAGGGTAAATGTAGTACCGAACCACATTACAACATCAATTACTCCGATTAGGAGTTTCATACAACACACCCAGGATAAAATAGAATACATGTGTATTTTATGTGACGATAAAATACACAACACTGAATGAAATGAGTATTCAAACGGAATGTCTGCAGCGGAATAAATAAAGGAAACATAAATGACTGAATAAATGACTGAACAGACTGGGGCCCCTTTCTAGTATCATTGGGACTCCTCACCGTCAACGTGCTCTCCCTGTGCCTTTGCCTTGCCATGACCTGAGAAACAAATATCCCCAAACGGGGTCAGTTATACAGAACAACAATCCTCCAGAGTTGAATAAACATAATCATATAAATATATAGTATAAACCACAAGTTCGATTAAAATGAAGCGGTTAGATTATAACCCAATCTTGTTGAAAACATACGCAATCAAACATCTTTGTATGAATCAACTAACGATGCAGCTCAAAGGTGGCGCCACACTACGCCCGGGATGGAAATGTGTCCGTGCACAAGCCACCAACGTGTATCAATCGAATACACATGTGGTCTTGTGCCTAATCAGTCTCACGAAGCAATCGACTCGTGTGCACCGTCCAATGTGAGGCCAACAACCAACACACGACATAATTCTGCCCGACATGAAAATCCTACACATACCAACGGCACGCCAAGATGACCGGAATGCCACGATATAACAAAAGTGACATCGGAAGCGAATAATGACTCACCGAGATAAAATGATAGTGAAATGAATGATAGCTCAACAAAATGATTGGAACCGCGTTCCTTGTATCAAGTGATTAATTGACAATGACAAGTTTTAATACGGTTAACACAATGATGAATGAGTTACGATTATGAATGAACAACAACAAAAGGAAATGAATATCCTTATAAGCGAGTAAGAATCAACTTACTCAATACGGTGACAATTATCCTTCCACGAACAACGTCTAATTGAGATATCGGTCGCTCGAACAACCTTGAATTATACAATATCCAACAACTCGTTCAATATACGAATCAAACACGAATATAACGAACTCAAAACGTCGATACGATTAAACTAAGTTCATTGGGGCATTATATCGAATACGCTGTGGCCAAACTCCGGTTGTTTACAATCAAATCTCAATAAGCCACTATTAATTCCCCCAAGAAGTGTTTCAAACCAACAAAACATCTCCAATACGATCAATAATCCATTATGAATATCCAAAATCGTGATTATAACGACAATTAATCGAAAACCCCCAATTTCAACTCGATATTCAAAGTGTTCTTGAATAATCCTTCAATAATCCAATGAATCCTTATACAAACTCATAATCATATACATATCCCTTCATATAACATGATTATAACGTCCAAAACATCATAACTCAACACAAAAATCGAAATCCAAGGTGTTGAAGAATATTACCTTTGAAGATCCAAGTACTTTAATCCGAAAAACACGCGTTAGATTGATTATCCGGGCTTCACGATCGAAAGGAGATGAAGAAAATCAAACACTCAAATGATTTGTGAAGGAAAAACCCTCCCTCAAGCTCTCTCTCGGTTGTAGGTGAAGAAAAGGGAAAGAAATGAGTGAAATGCTCAAAAACGAATTTATAGGGGTTGATCGCCTGCCGACACGACCCGTGCCGATCGGCACGGTCGTGTCGCCTGGCCCGCGAGGGACTCGACCGTGTCCTGCTTGACACGGTCGCGGCGCGGAGGGCCTTCCGATAGTGACCCATCCGACAGCGACTCGGCATGACTCGACCGTGTCCTGGAACACGGTCGGGCGTGTCGGCAGTCGGTTCTGGCTTATCCGGAAGAGTTCGACTCGGCCGTGCCAGACGACACGGTCGAGTCCTGTGGGCAGAGACTTCGGCATTTCTGGACGAGTACGGCACGGGCCGTGTCGGACGACACGACCGAGTTCGGTCGGCAGTGATCGGCCAAAAGCTGAAAAATGAGCGGGTGAGCTAAAACGACCATAACTCTCTCGTCCGGATTCCGATTGACTCACCGTTTGAACCATTGGAAAGCTAACTCGATGCTCTATAATATTGCAAAGATTTAGAATTTTGGAGTTACCAAAAATTAATGGTGATCTAACAAAGTCGAACTCATATGAGGAAAGTTGAAACAATGAACAAAAACGATACACAACTCGAAGTTTTTCCGAACGGTGAACACGGTGAATGAACATGATTGATGAATGATTATAATCGAGTGAAAATACACTGAGTGACAATTACAGACTGATAATTACTGAATGAAAATGAATGAATTACAACCGGGTATTACACCGTGTGTACTGTGCGGGGCAATTTCGTCTTATGGAGAGAGAGTCCAACTCTTGCCTCAGTTTTGCATCATTTGTCATTTTCTACAGCAATTAAATTCAACAATCGTAAGACGAAATTTTTCTGTAAAAGATGGCATCGTCAAGCAACAATGTTCATGCTCCTGCCCATGCCGAAAAACCAGAGAAGTTCTGAGGTGCTGATTTCAAACGTTGGCAATCAAAAATGCTGTTCTACCTTACTACTCTCAACCTCTGTCGCTTCCTTTCCGAATCTCCTCCTGTTGGGGGGGATGATGAAACTAACACCTAGAAACGCACGGCATTGGATGCATGGCATCATACGACTTCTTATGTCGGAACTATATTTTGAATGGGCTGGATGACACACTTTACAGTGTTTATTCCACAATCAAAACGTCCAAAGAGTTGTGGGACTCGTTGGAAACAAAATATAAAACAGAAGATGCCGGTTTGAAGAAGTTCATCGTGGGTCGTTTTCTAGACTTCAAAATGGTGGACACCAAAACTATTCTCGAGCAAGTGCAGGAAATACAGTTGATCCTGCACGATATTTTGGCAGAAGGAATGAGCTTGTCTGAATCCTTCCAAGTTGTTGCCATAATCGAGAAATTGCCCCCGATGTGGAAGGACTTCAAAAACTACCTCAAGCACAAACGCAAGGAAATGGGCCTTGAAGATCTAATTGTGCGACTGAGGATTGAAGAGGACAATTGGAAGACCAATGTCAAGATGAACAAGTCATCTATGGAGGCAAAAGCTAATCTCATCGAGTCAAGCAACAACAAAAAGCGGAAATTTAACGGGAAGAAGCAAGACTCGAAGAATCAAAAGAAGATCAAAGGAGAATGCTACAACTGCGGTAAATTCGGGCATATGGCGAAAAATTGCCGCAAACCAAAGAAGGACAAGAAGAGAGATCAAGCAAATGTTATCGAAAATAAGTATGTGCCCGTCGATTTGTCCAGTCTTGATCTGTGTGCAGTTGTAGATGAAATCAATATGGTTGGAATCCCAGTCGGATGGTGGGTGGACACCGGCGCTACTAAACATATTTGTGCCGATAAAACCATGTCCTCCTCATACGAGCCCATCACCGAAGAAAGAAAGTTGTACATGGGAAACTCCGCTGCCTCAAATGTTGTCGGAACTGGAGAAGTTATACTCAAGATGATGTCGGGATTGAAATTGATGCTCAAGAATGTGCTACATGTTCCAGACATCCGTAAGAATCTTGTGTCTGGCTCAGCATTGAGCAAAGCCAGATTTAGGCTAGTGTTTGAAGCGGATAAAGTTGTAATAACTAAAAATGGTAACTTTATCGGAAAAGGCTATATAGATAACAACCTTTTCAAACTGAATGCTATCAATGTACGTGGTGGAAATGAAATAAACGATAAAGTTGTTTATTTGGTTGAGTCTCCTAATTTATGGCATGATAGATTAGGACATGCAAATCTAAATATACTACGTCGTTTAGTACATTTAGATTTATTGCCAAAAATGACTTTCGATCAACACAAAAGGTGTGAAATATGTGTTGAAGCAAAAATGGCAAAATCTCCTTTTCATTCAGTGGAAAGATCAACAAAACCTCTTGAATTGATTCACACTGATCTGTGCGATTTAAAACTTGTGCAAACAAGAGGTGGAAAGAATTATTTCATAACTTTCATAGATGATTGCACAAGATTTTGAAGTGATCGAGGTGGTGAATATGTTGCACCTTTTGAAGAATATTGTCGTGAAAATGGCATTATTCACCAAACGACTGCACCTTATGCACCCCAATCGAATGGTGTTGCCGAACGAAAGAATAGAACATTGAAGGAAATGATGAATGCTATGTTGATAAGCTCGGGCCTATCACTTAACATGTGGGGAGAAGCTATTCTTTCGGCCAATAAAATTCTGAATAAATTACCCAAAAAGAAGCAAGATAAAACTCCATATGAATTATGGAAAGGAAGGAAGCCGTCCTATAAATACTTAAAAGTGTGGGGGTGCTTAGCAAAAGTTGAAGTACCAAAACCCAAGCAAGTAAAAATAGGACAAAAAACGGTTGATTGCATTTTCATAGGATATGCAAATAATAGTAGTGCGTACCGATTTTTGGTACACAAATCGGAAGTACCCGATATAAATGAGGGAATGATTATAAAATCAAGAAATGCCATATTTTTTGAAACTATATTCCCTAAGAAAGAAAAGAATGAAATAAGTCCGAAAAAGAGGACTTATGATGAAATCTCGCCAAATAGTAATGGACCAACACCGGAACCAAGGCGAGGAAAAAGAATAAAAACTGCAAAAACCTTTGGTACGGATTTTGTAGTCAATACTTTAGAAAGGCAGACCAAAGACAATCAAGGAAGCATTATGCAGTTCCGATGCCGATCTATGGCAAGAAGCTATTAATAGTGAAATCGAGTCAATCTTGAACAATCACACTTGGCACATTATTGATCTTCCTCCGGGAAATAAACCTTTAGGTTGCAAGTGGATTCTCAAGAAGAAATACAAAGGTGATAAATCTATTGACAAATACAAGGCCCGTTTGGTAGCCAAAGGATACAAACAAAAGGAAGGGTATGATTACTTTGATACATACTCACCAGTTACTCGGATTACATCCATTAGAATGCTACTTGCAATAGCAGCATTGTACAATCTTGAGATACACCAAATGGATGTAAAAACGGCCTTTCTAAATGGAGATTTAGAAGATGAAATTTATATGGAACAACCCGAAGGGTTCGTGATTCCCGGCCAAGAAAACAAAGTTTGTAAACTTGTTAAGTCTTTATATGGACTTAAGCAAGCACCCAAACAATGGCATGAGAAATTTGACCAAGTAATGATGTCAAATGGTTTCAAGATCAATGAATGTGAGAAATGTGTGTACATCAAAGGTACATCTGACAATTTTGTCATTGTGTGTCTATACGTTGATGATATGCTAATTATGGGTAGCAACAATAAAATCATCATAGGCACTAAGGAAATGTTAAAGAAGAACTTCGACATTAAGGATATGGGATTAGCCGATGTGATTCTAGGAATCAAGATCTCCAGAACACCCGATGGAATAGTCTTATCACAATCTCACTATGTTGAGAATGTGCTTAAGAAATTCAAGGCATACGATCTACCTCCGGCTAAGACACCTGTTGACTTAAGTTTACACTTAGCCAAAAATCAAGGAGCACCCATATCACAAACAGAATATGCTAGGATAATTGGAAGCCTAATGTACTTAGCAAATTGTACAAGGCCAGACATAGCATATTCTATTAGTAAACTGAGTTGGTTTAGGAGTAATCCCGGAAAGGATCATTGGACCGCATTGACAAGAGTGTTGAGATACTTAAAACACACTGTCAATCATGGTATACACTATTCGAGATATCCAGCTGTTTTGGAAGGATATTGTGATGCCAACTGGATATCCGATACTAAAGACTCTAAATCCACAAGCGGTTATGTATTTACCATTGGTGGAGGAGCAATATCATGGAAATCTTCTAAGCAAACATGCATAGCCCGATCTACAATGGAATCGGAGTTTATTGCTTTAGACAAAGCCGGCGAAGAAGCCGAATGGTTAAGAAACTTCTTAGAAGATATTCCCTATTGGGAAAAACCTTTGCCTCCCGTTATGATACATTGTGATAGCATGGCATCCATAGGGAGGGCAAAGAACAGTATATATAATGGTAAGTCTCGACATATTCATCGAAGACACAATACCATTAGATAATTGATCACTACAGGAATAATGTGCATTGACTATGTAAAGTCAAAAGACAATATAGCGGATCCGTTTACGAAAGGTATTAACCGTGATCAATTATATAATGCAGCAAGGGGGATGGGATTGAAATCCACGCATTGAGAATTTTCATAATGGTAACTCAACCAGGATGATTGGAGATCCCAAGAACTTGGTTCAATGAGACAACTGAGTTGTGAAAGTTCAAGTTGAAGCACTTGAAAATCTATTCTCGTAGCTGTTCAAGTGCAAGCCTGCAGTTTGTGGTAAAGGGTAAGCTTTTAAAGCTTTTAATGATTCCTATAGCCTTTTATAGGTGGAGTATGGCAGGATACTCTTCATAGGAGGTCACCTATATAAGTGAAGAAGTAAGGCCGCTTCATAAAATTAGTAACGCTTATGAATCCAAGAAATGGTCCAAGGCCAAAATGGACACAACATGAGAACGAAAGATATTAGATCTATTATTGTGTGTATGTTATTGTCTTGGTTTACATAAAAGTTGACCGGTTCAAGACATCACGTTCACCGAGCAACGAGTAAATCCGATAGCATTACACTAAGGAAGGTTCAAGGTTAACTACCACCTATCCTGAAGCAATAATAGGTCGTCGGGACTTAGTGCATGTTGCATTTGCATTAATCATCATTCATGTGGGGGATTGTTGGAAAAATAGCTTAATTAATACCATAATTAATTATAGTAATTAATGACATTAAATGGTATATTTGGAATCTACATTTTGTGTAGATTAATTTAGTGTATTTACTTGTTTAATTTAGTTAAGAAATGAATGAGTAATTAATGCACAAAGTTAAGCCATTTAATAGTTGGGAATGTGGTGTGGAATCCCATCCCACATTGGAGAAGTAAGGAAAATTTGAGCTATTTATAAAGGACTTTCCATCATAAAGGAGCAATCAAGTGTGCTCCATTATGGTGCACCCTAGTTGGCTTTAATTAATTTTTAAGGCTAAAATCCGAATCCTACGAGGAAGGTGCAAAGCACCTTCCGAGTCCGAGTCCGAGTCCGAGTCCAAGCACGTGCACGTCGCACTTGTCGCAACGGGCGCTTCATAGGCGCAATTTGCACTTTGCACTTCGCTCGGAGCGAGGATCTATGAGGAGCCTCTCATTTTGACAACTGAGATAGTGCCTCGGATGACGTGGAGGGTGACTAGGATGACACGTGACAGTGACATGGTGGGAGTGGAACATGAGTGGCGGTTCACGACCGAACCAGTACAATGGTTTGGACCATTCGATGTAATCTGGACCAGCACAATGGTTCAGCTATTCTGAACCAATGCAGCCCTTCCCAACGGACCACAAGGTGTCTATCCAGTCAGAAAGACACACCAATTCGGACAGGGTGCTTTATAGGCTATAAATAAGCCCCATGCGGATGCTGATTGTACACAGAGAATAACAACGAACGGAAGGGTTCCGACTCGAGTTCGTCACTAGAATTCGACCCTAACAACATATAATCAATAAATCATCGATCATACGAGGAAGAATAATCGAAGAACGCCCGAAAACCCCTCTATGACATTTTACCGGACACCTTCAAGGCGTCGATCAAGAACTCGACCAAAACAACGAATCGATACGATCCAACCATGGAATAACAAGGGAAATGATACAATACATCTAAATAATCATCAATCCATTACAATCCTAAGTTAAATCGGATTAAACGGACGAAATCGAACAAAATACCCAAAATCCCCAAAATTAGATTTCTAGAAAATCTGACCTGATTCGCTCGATCAAAGGATGTTATAGGATGGATGATTGATGATATGAACTCCAAGACTTTATGGATTTATTGACCAACAACATCTCTCCATGATAAGAACAACCCCAGCCGCGTAAGAGAAGGAGAAGAAGGAGAAAATGGCGAAAAAAACGACTGCAGGGCCTTAAATAGGCTGACACAGTGTGCCGCGGCCCAGCCGAAGTGTGCCGCGGCATAGGGCCAAATCTGCCGGCAGTGACTCGGCAGTGTGCCGCGGCCCTGCCGGCATGTTCCGCGGCACAAGGTACAGACGGGTCGGCCGAAGATTGAATCACGATGCGTGCCGCGGCTCGGCCAAGTGTGCCGCGGCCCTTCCGGCAGGCTGCTCGGCCAAAACTGGAACATGTGAGTGACTTAGATATTTCGACCATAACTCCCTCGTCCGGACTCCGATTGACTCACCGTTTGAACCATTGGAAATCTAACTCGATGATTTATAATTTTGCAAAGATTCCGAATTTTTGGAGTTTCCAAAAATTAATGGTGATTTAACAAAGTCGAAATCATACGTGGAAAAGTCGTTTAAAATCACTGAACTCAAGAAAACGACACCGAAACCCGAACCCGAATACGAATCGAAGATACGGTCACGAAGTACTTGCAAGGACAAACCTGAGATCTAAGAGAACACCCGATCCCGACCACCCGAAGGCTCGAAATTCGACAACGGAAGGTAATTACCCCAAACTTTGGGAAATTACGAAAATGGCCCAAAACGTCCGAAAATCACGATACGTGATCGAATAACCAAACCGAAGTTCACAACACGTCTAACAAGGTTAAACGGACTTACGGGAAACTCAAAACAGTAATTTCGGATGAGATTCACAAGAATCAAACTCGAGTGCGGAAAAGTCGTTAAGAAACACGGGATTCCACAAAACAATACCGAAACGAACTCGGGTGACAAAAAGTGCAGAATTAATCATTCTCAGAACGATGAAACGGTCCCAAGCGAGTCGTCAAAACAGACCTCCGCCGAAAAAGAGGATTACCGGAAATCCGAAATTGCGGATATTACAGAAAATCAACTCAACACCAAAATCAAAATGATTCAAAGTGATCGAGGTGGTGAATATGTTGCACCTTTTGAAGAATATTGTCGTGAAAATGGCATTATTCACCAAACGACTGTACCTTATGCACCCCAATCGAATGGTGTTGCCGAACGAAAGAATAGAACATTGAAGGAAATGATGAATGCTATGTTGATAAGCTCGGGCCTATCACTTAACATGTGGGGAGAAGCTATTCTTTCGGCCAATAAAATTCTGAATAAATTACCCAAAAAGAAGCAAGATAAAACTCCATATGAGTTATGGAAAGGAAGGAAGTCGTCCTATAAATACTTAAAAGTGTGGGGGTGCTTAGCAAAAGTTGAAATACCGAAACCCAAGCAAGTAAAAATAGGACCAAAAACGGTTGATTGCATTTTCATAGGATATGCAAATAATAGTAGTGCGTACCGATTTTTGGTACACAAATCGGAAGTACCCGATATAAATGAGCGAATGATTATAGAATCAAGAAATGCCATATTTTTTGAAACTATATTCCCTAAGAAAGAAAAGAATGAAATAAGTCCGAAAAGCACCTTCCATCATAAAGGAGCAATCAAGTGTGCTCCATTATGGTGCACCCTAGTTGGCTTTAATTAATTTTTAAGGCTAAAATCCGAATCCTACGAGGAAGGTGCAAAGCACCTTCCGAGTCCGAGTCCGAGCACGTGCACGTCGCACTTGTCGCAACGGGCGCTTGTTAGGCATATTTTTATATGCTTATTTATCATTATCTTGTATTATTTTCGCGAGTAAAATTGCATAAATGAGCTTTTAATGTCTTATTCTTGTATGTTTGACAGGAGATTGGAGTCCGGAAGCTAAAACGAGGCAAAATGGGCGAAAACGGTGAATTTTGGCCGTGGGCCGTGACACAAGGCAAGTGGGCCGCGGCACACGAAGAGGACAGCCAGGCACGAGTATCAGTACTGTGCCGCGGCACAGACCAGGTGAGCCGCGGCCCAGAAGAAAGTCACAGCGCCCAGGTTTTAATCTGCACGCCATGTGCCGCGGCACAGATTAAGTGAGCCGCGGCACACAGGGCGGTTTTGGTGTGCGCCGCGCGGGTTTGGGCCGTTTTGAAGCCAGTTCTCGACCTAATCACACGGACGCGATTTGGAGGCTGTTGGGAGCTATGAATAAGGGTTTAAGGCCATAATTGATCATCGGGGAGGCTTGGGAAAGCTAGGATCACGGAAGATTATCTCGGAAGAGAGAAGCAGAAGACATCAAGGGCAGAGGGCGGAAGCCAGAAGAACGGAGGAATCTGAGCTCTTCATCTACGTTTGATTTTCATGCTTTTATTTATTAATTCTGTATTTTTATTATTTAGCATGTCAGGCTAAAACCCTTGTTCTAGGATTTTGATGAGACCTAAGTTTTGACGGATTTGCTTTAGATTATCTATATAATTCCCTTATCTATTGAGTTTTCCCAATCAATTTTAATGCTTTCAATTGTCTGGCCAATAATTGAATTGTTTTAATTACATTACTCGAATCGGGAGAGGAGAGTTGGTGAGGAACTATTGGTGAGGACCATTTTATCTTGTGAGATAGGAATATACTCATAAGAACTACGTGGCCTTTTGAAGATTTTATGCTTTTTGCCTATTGACGAATTAATTCACCTAGGGATAGAGTGCGTTATCGCCTTAAGAAAAATCTATTGACCTCGATAGAGGCGGTAGAGTATTTTAGCAATCTTCGCCTTCAATAAATTAGGAAAATCATTAATTTCAGATAATCGAGAGTAAATTCGGATAAACTGAGATGGATTCATAATCCTAGAATTATTCATCATTTGATTTTCCTTCTTTGATCGATCGTTTATACGGTTTAGTCTTTTATTAATTCTTTTAGTAATTAATTGCAACCCAAAGTTCGATTGTTCAAATAAAACTAGAATACATAAAAATCGGTAGTTAGTAATTCAGTCCTCGTGGGAACGATACTCACTCATGACTTTATTACTTGTCAACGATAACGTGCACTTGCGTTAAGGAAAAATCGCAACAAGTTTTTGGCGCCGTTGCAGGGGATTGAATTTTTACTAATATCGATTTCAGTATTTCTAGTCTTAGTTTGAACATTTTGTTTTATTTATTTTCTTGTATTTTATTTTATTTTATTTGTTTGTCCTTGCAGGATCTTTCGGGTAGTGCATGAGAAAATTCGGTAATGAAGGCCTACTACCTTTGGATACCGAACTCGAGCGCACTCTTCGGAGAAGTAAGAAGAAGAAGGAGAAACGAGAGTTACAGACGACAGTGACCATGGCTGAAAATATCGAAATTCACGGAGGAGATAACCATGTGCAACAAGTTCAACCGGCACTGGCACTTCGAGATTACGCTATGCCGCAAATTAACGCAAACTTTTCGGGGATTCGGCGTCCCACCATCCAGGCAAACAACTTCGAAATCAAGCCTGCTATTATTCAGATGGTACAAGCGAGCCAGTTCTGTGGATTGCCGAATGATGACCCCAACGCACACATTGCATCGTTTCTCGAGATTTATGACACGTTCAAGAACAATGGTGTCACCGATGATGCTATCCGATTACGGCTTTTTCCTTTCTCTTTGAGGGACAAAGTGAAATTTTGGTTGAATTCTTTACCGCCGGGCTCGATCACGACATGGGCAGAATTAGCGCAAGCCTTCCTTGCTAAATTCTTCCCACCTTCAAAGACGGCGAGGTTACGGAACGAAATTACCACCTTTGGTCAATATGATATGGAGTCGCTTCACGAGGCGTGGGAGCGATACAAAGATTTGCTAAGGAGATGCCCACATCACGGTCTTCCGGACTGGCTCCAAATTCAGACGTTCTACAATGGTTTGAGTGCCTCTACACGCACTCTGATGGATGCAGCCGCTGGAGGAGCTTTAATGGGAAAAACGATGGCTGAAGCACATTCTTTGTTGGAAGCTATGGCCGCAAATGCATATCAATGGCCATCTGAAAGAGTAACTCCGAAGCGAGTGATGGAAATTTCAAATAATGATCCAATCTCTACATTGTCAGCCCAAGTCGCAGCACTAACGCAGCAGCTTCAAACATTTTCGCATGCTCCTTCCCCCGTTACCATTGAGTCTTGCAATTGGTGTAACGGATCTCACCCTAGCGCGGAGTGCCAAGTCGGAAACCCGTTCGAGCAGCTCCCAATTGAACAAGCTCAGTTCGTAGGAAATGAAAACTGGCAAAATAATCCGTACTCCAACACATATAATCCGGGATGGCGTAATCATCCCAACTTCTCATGGAGAAACGGACAGAACTCGAACCAGCCTCCATTCGCTCAAAACCAACAGCAGCCTCCTCCCGCTCCAAAAGTTTCTCTCGAGGAAGCAATTGCGAAATTGGCAGTGAATACGAGTCAATTCATGACTGTTGTGGGAAATTCCCTCACAATATGCCGCAAGTGCACGGTGTCAACAAGTAATAAAGTGATAAGTAAAGTATCGTTCCCTCGAGGACTGATTTCACTAAGTACCAAAATTTAGTCAACTCACAATTTTATTTGAAGAACAATTAAATAGAGTTTATATCTAAACTAATTGCAGAAAGTAAATAATAGTAATAATAATAATAATAATAATAATAATAAGGGGTAGGATTATGATTTTCACCTCAAACAATCGGGAATGATATTTATTCGATTCAATTCACTGTTATTCAATTGATTGTAAGCCAGGAATTCCTAAATTATTCTAAAGCCTTTCCCAAGGTCGATAGAAAATACTACGAATTACTAACTCGATATATCCCTATTCGAATCAGATAATCAATAGCTAAAACAGTTCAAGAATTCCCACAATAACCGGCTTCATAATTCGCATGAGTATATCCCTATCTAACTTAAATTATGATTCGTCTAACAAGAACTATGCCTAAATTTCATCTCCCGAATCCATAAAGACATTCAAAACAAATTAACTGTTGGCGACAATTAAAAGCATTAAGAACATTAAGAAGAATCGATTCAATAGAATAATGAGTAAATCGAAATAATAATAAATAATCAAACCATCATGAAATTGGCTACAATCAAAATCCTACTCGAATAAATCTAAAAACTAAGATGCAGAAAAACCGTAGGGATCCGTGGTCTTGTCGTCCCCCAGAAATCTACACCTTCATTCTCCTTTCTTTCTTTTCCGCCGACCAAAACCCTCAACTCCCTGATCCCAATTCCGTGCCCCCTTTTATATTATTTCTCTTTTCCATCCCTCCAGTAGATGTCTTTTCCCCAGGGAGTAAAATCGTTCCTCTCGGCCCACCAAAATAAAGCCATGATTTGCGGCCCACCACAATTTCTTCCCAGTGGCATTTTTCTTGCGCTTTACGTACGCGGCTCACTTTATGTGTGCGCGGCACACTGTCTGATGTGCACATCATTATTTGGTTGTCTTCGTGTGCCGCGGTTCACTTAGTTTGTGCGCGGCTCATGACCAAAGCTGCTATTTTTGCCGTTTTTCATCGTTTTGGCTTAGGACTCGATTTCCTGCAAAACATATAAAAATAATGCATTAAAAGCTCATTTATGCTGATTTAGGCTCAAGATGGATATAAAATAATGATATAAAAGCGCATAAAAATACGCCTAACAAATACCCCCAAACTTGAGCCTTTGCTTGTCCTCAAGCAAAAAATTATAATTTTAAACAAAATGTATCGTGAATATTCATGCAAATCCATAGTGCTCAACTTAATCAATACTACCCTGAAAATCTCAAAGAATAATACAAGTATCGTAATAGTGAGTCACGTCCCGGACACTGATTCCACTAAGTAACCAATTTCAGTCCTAATCAATCGTTCATGGAGAAAATCAAACTCAAAGATTAACAAGCGTGAATTTAACCGACCGTCAATATGAAGGGTTGAAATAAACAAGCCAATTCACCCAATCCCACAGTCTAGTGGCAAAATTTAAGAGCTTCATAATCGACATTACTCCTCGGACAACATTCTCTTATGTATGATCAATAATATGATTCGAGTTAACCGCTAGGTTTCGGCTCTCGGGATATTTCATCGGGATGATCCTAGGGTGGATTTCCATTCTCATGTATCGGGGAACCGTTTGACATAAAAGGCACTCATGGGGCACATGGATGCTTCTAGTTACTAAGTCCCCCTCTACAGCGGAGAAAAAACTCGAATAGCAATTCCCGCATGTCAAGGTTGCTGTTTTACGCGAGAGTAAACAACGGGTCACGTGAATACCCCCGGTTACTAGGCTTCCCATCATCAGTAATGCGATATTTCTAAATTATTAATCTATTCAGGGTCGCCGTTTTACGCGAGAGTAAACAACGGGTCACGTGAATACCCCCGGTTACTAAACTTCCCATCATAGAACAAATAATATCTCGACTTTTTCTTGGGAAAAACTGTCCGACTCTAAACTCAATTTAAATGCCAACAAGACTCATGGTACTGGACGACGAGCTACGCAAAAAGTTTAACCAAACGTATAAACGGTGATTTGAAAATACGTATGTCTCCTTTCTTATCTGCTAAAATTTCTACAAAAACGATAAAATTTCGGACCTAATTGAATACTCAACAGAAACAGATATCTCTGACTGCAACTCGACCAAAAGTCAACTGTTTCTTCAAAGAGAAATCAGTATCGTAACATCAGTTTTACACATGGAAGCACGAAAAATTCACGAAAAATTCAAGCTTGCAAAAAACATCAATAACATGCAAAATAAAGTCCACTACACATAACATTATCAATAATAAAACTCATGTGAAAATAAAAGAGATAAGGAAAAGTGAAACTTATTCCAAATGTCTTCTTGAACACCCGCACATGTCTGAGTGGAAACGTCGGTCAATCCATACTTCAAATAACGCCCAACATCACGAGGGACCCCCAAACTTATTCTCTAGTCATGAGATAACAATAGAGATTAAATCAAGAAAGACTAGAATATGAAGAATAATAACTCATAGGGGTTAAAAAGAAATATCAGAGAAATAAGGGCCAACAAGAATACACGAATCCAAACAAAATAACAAACAAAAGGAAAAATTAAAAACGAAAAATCAAATAAAAACAACTAACTAGAAAGCAAGTAAAAATGATGGGTTGCCTCCCATCAAGCGCTCTATTTTACGTCTTGAGCACGACGTGGCGAAAAAATTTAACGTGGCTTCTTTCTTGGGAGATTGCCAAATGCCCCCTTCTTGCAATCTATAAGCCTCTTATTCTATAGGGGAGGCTTTGGCTCATGCCCGGTTGCCAAAAATAATGAATAAGAATAATTATGTTGACAACCAAAAAATGATGGAAGAATATAATAATGATAAGGCATGAAAAAATAAGCAGAGTTCGAATGGGCAAATAATAAAGAATTATCATGCACAACCTCATTAGAACTCGAAGAATCAGCCTCAACAAAATCATGAGTAATGGGGTCAATCTCTCCCATTATGGATTTAGGAAAAATTATGCGTGGCACCGTTAATAAAATTTTTGGCACAAAAGTATTCACCTTATTAGTCGAAGTTTGATGACAATTTAATGGAATTTCTTTGGAAACATCATCAATGATAACTTCTTCTCTAGGCTCATCACACTTTATGAAATCATTAGGTGCTGGGGGATCGACCCTAAAACTCAACATGTCGTTCTTCTCAACCTCCCCCTCAACTTCACTACTAAATAAATGAGCTGGAAAATAACCGTAGTGAACCTCAAGACCACGATGTGCACATTCTAGCTCAAAAAGGGTACTATCAGGATTTTTAAGAACGTCTACACATTGTTCAAGCATGGTCTTTTGTTTTGGGGAGGGGTTGACCTATTTGGCGAATTATTAAGAACATTGGGATTTATGAAATGCCAAGGGCCACGATACTCATAGGAAAACATAATGAAGAAAATAAAAATATAAAGACTAAACAAAGAAAAAAAACTTCAAATTAAAATTAGAGTCGCTTGGTATTGATATTAGCGAAAAATCAGTCCCCGGCAACGGCGCCAAAAACTTGTTGTGGGAAATTCCCTCACAATATGCCGCAAGTGCACGGTGTCAACAAGTAATAAAGTGATAAGTAAAGTATCGTTCCCTCGAGGACTGATTTCACTAAGTACCAAAATTTAGTCAACTCACAATTTTATTTGAAGAACAATTAAATAGAGTTTATATCTAAACTAATTGCAGAAAGTAAATAATAGTAATAATAATAATAATAATAATAATAATAAGGGGTAGGATTATGATTTTCACCTCAAACAATCGGGAATGATATTTATTCGATTCAATTCACTGTTATTCAATTGATTGTAAGCCAGGAATTCCTAAATTATTCTAAAGCCTTTCCCAAGGTCGATAGAAAATACTATGAATTACTAACTCGATATATCCCTATTCGAATCAGATAATCAATAGCTAAAACAGTTCAAGAATTCCCACAATAACAGGCTTCATAATTCGCATGAGTATATCCCTATCTCACGAAAATTATGATTCGTCTAACAAGAACTATGCCTAAATTTCATCTCCCGAATCCATAAAGACATTCAAAACAAATTAACTGTTGGCCAGACAATTAAAAAGCATTAAGAACAGTAAGAAGAATCCAATTCAATAGAATAACGAGTAAATCGAAATAATAATAAATAATCAAACCATCATGAAATTGGCTACAATCAAAATCCTACTCGAATAAATCTAAAAACTAAGATGCAGAAAAACCGTAGGGATCCGTGGTCTTGTCGTCCCCCAGAAATCTACACCTTCTGTTCTCCTTTCTTTCTTTTCCGCCGACCAAAACCCTCAACTCCCTGATCCCAATTGCTGTGCCCCCTTTTATATTATTTCTCTTTTCCATCCCTCCAGTAGATGTCTTTTCCCCAGGGAGTAAAATCGTTCCTCTCGGCCCACCAAAATAAAGCCATGATTTGCGGCCCACCACAATTTCTTCCCAGTGGCATTTTTCTTGCGCTTTCTGTGCCGCGGCTCACTTTATGTGTGCCGCGGCACACAATCTGATGTGCACATCATTATTGGTTGTCTTCGTGTGCCGCGGTTCACTTAGTTTGTGCCGCGGCTCATGACCAAAAACTGCTATTTTTGCCCGTTTTTCATCGTTTTGGCTTCCGGACTCCGATTTCCTGCAAAACATATAAAAATAATGCATTAAAAGCTCATTTATGCTGATTTAGGCTCAAGATGGATATAAAATAATGATATAAAAGCGCATAAAAATACGCCTAACAATGACCCGTACAAAAGCAACATTGCAAAATCATTCCGCTTCCATTCGCAACTTGGAAATCCAACTGGGCCAGATTGCTAATGTGTTGACAGCCCGCCCGTAGGGAGCATTGCCAAGTACGACCGAGACAAATCCTAGAGAAAGTCTAAATGCGATCAGTTTGAGAAGCGGGAAGGAGGTGTGTGACCAGCCCGAGAGAAGTGAAAAGAGAAGTGAAATTGAGGAGAAGAAAAATTTAGCGATGGAGGAATCACAAGATTGGAGACCCTCAATAACGTTTCCGGATAATCCGAAGGCATATGTGCCACCCGTCCCGTTTCCGTAGAGATTACAATAGAAAAAGGCGGACAAGTAATTCTCTAAGTTCCTCGACGTGTTCAAGATGCTTCATATTAACATTCCATTTGCCGATGCGTTGGAGCAAATGCCGAGCTACGTTAAATTCATGAAGGAGATCTTGTCAAAGAAAAGAAAACTCGAGGAGTTTGAGACAGTCGCCTTGACGGAGGAGTGCAGCGCGATTCTTCAGAAAAAGCTTCCGCCAAAATTGAAGGATCCGGGAAGTTTCAACATACCATGCACCATGGGGAATCTCTCCTTTAATAAGGCATTGTGCGATCTCGGTGCTAGTATTAACCTCATGCCTCTGTCTATTTTCAAAAAGCTGGGAATTGGAGAAGCAAAGCCGACGACGGTCTCCTTGCAATTAGCGGATCGATCTATTAAGTATTCGAGGGGAGTGATTGAGGACGTGTTAGTAAAAGTGGATAAATTTATCTTTCCAGCGGATTTTATTATTCTCGACATGGAGGAAGATCAAGATATCCCGATTATCTTGGGACGACCATTTTTAGCAATCGGCCGAACTCTTATAGACGTGGAAAAAGGGGAATTAACTCTGCGGGTTCAAGACGAGCATGTCACGTTCCAAGTGTTCAAATCCTTTTCATGTCCGGGAGGTGTTGATAAGAGCTCACAAAGTGAAAGTGTGGAGGCCGTTGCGAAAGAAAGACACCGAAAAAATCATCGGTCGAAAAACTCAGATTCCGTTTCAGATGGTCCAACTTTTAAGAAAGATGTAGAATGAGTCGCATTTCTCAAGCATGTGAACATGCCATCATCGCCATCTGACCAACCACAATCGGAAAAGTCTGCTGCTGTCATAAGTTCGTTCTTGAAAGAGAAAAATAAGCCGGAAGTCAAACGGACGTCTAGTCATGAGAAAAACGGGTGTTTCGGAAAGTTAATCTCGTCAAAACCTTTCCGCAAACAACATTGGGTGTCCGAACCGAAAATCGAATCGTTAAGGACCGATGGTCAAAATTTTAAAACCCATATTAACGGTTCGGTGAACGAGGCGGAGATCAAATGGAGTTTGCGAAAAGCGAACTGATTTTTAAATAGGTCCGGCTAAAGACTATAAACTTAGCACTTCTCGGGAGGCAACCCGAGTTCTTAGTTGTAGATTTTTGCGTTTCAGTATTTTTCTTGCATTTTTGAATATTTATGTTTCATCATTTTTTGCTTTGATTTGCTGTCCCTCTCGTTCTTGACGTGTTCTTCTAAAAGTTCTGTGCAGGAAAATTCCCAGGGGAGAAATTTATGCTTGAGCCGCGGCACAAGGCTTGTGAGCCGCGGCACACACAAAGCGAAAGGGAGAGCTAAACTTTCTGTACTATGTGCCACGGCACAACATTACTGAGCCGCGGCACACTTGAGTCCTGAGCCGCGGCACGTTGTTCCTAAGCCGCGGCGCACCCATAGCCAAAAACATGAGCCAGGAATCTATACTATGGGCCGCGGCACATATGTGCTGAGCTGCGGCACAATAATACCCTTGAGCCGCGGCACACGAAAGCTGAGCCACGGCCCACGACAAAACAAGCAGCGAGTAAAAGGGCGTACTATGTGCCGCGACTCAAGGCGTGCCGCGGCACACCATGCGGAATTTGAACAGCCCAAGTAGTTTATAACGCGCACTCGGCCGACACCCAAGGTAAAATCCCTTCCTCTCCTTTGCGCGCGCGATCAGCCGAGCTTCATCTCCCTTCTTCCTCTTGCAATTTTTCTTGCACTCTTCACAATCCAAGCAAGGTATGTCTAAATTTGTAATCTCAATTGTTCTATGAATCGAAAGGTGAAGTTGTGTTATTCATTTGAGGATTGATTATGTTCTTTCTTTCTTTCAAAATTCCTATCAAGTTGAGTTGATGACATGATGGTTTTTGATCGATTTTTAATGGTTATTTTTTATTATGACTGAGTTGAATATGTCGGTTGTCATGACGAATGATTCGTGTTGTTGTTGTTGGGGATTTAATCGAGCTATTGTCATATTTGTCTTCAATTGAACTCATGCCCTTTAAGTGTTTGATGAAATGTCTGAATGAAAAAAATTGTCTTTGTTAAGGCAATATTTTGAATCTATGTGCAACGTATTCGTTCTGGAATTACAGCAACCCCAACCCTTACGTCTAGTTTAAACGTTAAAGTTCAAATTTTATTTTTATCATGACTGTGCTATCTCGTTAAATTCGTGAATTACGGCTGGATATCCTTAGCCTAGTGATGACTATTCTCGTTATTGTTCGAGTAAGTAAACTCCAGTGTTTAAATTTTTTCAGGACTCGCTATGGCTAGGACTAAAAAGCTGAGCAAGAGGGCTAGGACTCAGTCGTCCCCCACTCGAGGGGAAACTTCTCACAGTCGAGCCGATTCGGAGGCGCACCAGTTCTCTGACTCGGAGATCCACAAAATCTTCAACGAGAAGATTCGCCCGCGACCTCTGATCCCGGAGAGGGGATTCACTCCAGCCCCGGGGCGAAGGCTGCGACCATGATAGACGAGATGGGGTGGGCCCATTTCGCTGCACCTCCCGAGCCAGCAGTGATCTCGATAGTGCAGGAGTTCTATGCCAGCGCGTTATTGAAGCACATTCGGGCAGGCCAGATGATACAGCAGCTAGACACTCGGACGCAGGTCGTCGTCCGAGGCATTATAGTGTATTTCTCGGTGGCTGCTATTCGGAGGTTATTTGAGCTGCTGGTGGTTGATGACACGGCGTATTCGCGAGTTATGGATAGCCTCACGAAGGAGGCTCTGCTCGAGACTCTTGCACAGCCCGACTCCGACTGGGAGAGGGGCGCACCGGCTTATTCCACCTTCTACTTTAAGAGCTCGCGCCTCAGTCGGTTCGGGCGAGCCTGGCTGTACTTCATCTACGCACGTATTGACCCTACCTCTCAGATCCGCACTGTTTTTCTCTCCCGAGCCCGGACATTATATGCTATCACCTCCGGGCTGCGATTCGATGTGGCTCCTCTCCTGGTCCGATCTATCTTCTAGTGTATTCAGAGAGGGGCCAAGACGGGGTTGAAACACCTCTCTCTTATCTGCGCTCTGTGCCGGCAGTCGGGGCTGACGTGGTCGGACGACGAGCCGATGCTAGCTCCCCAGGCCCCGATTGATCACCGCATCATTTCACATTTCGACCAGTGGGGAGGAGCGCCGGTGTACGCTCAGGGGCGAGGATTTCTACTAGATGAGGCACACGAGGGGTCCCCGAGCCTCTTCTGCTGACACAGGGGCAGGCAGATGCCGGCCCACCGCCCGAAAGAGAGAGATTGCAGGTGATGTTCGACGGGCTGAGGGAGGATATGAGGAGAGAGAGAGAGGATATGAGGAGAGAGAGAGAGGAGATAAGGAGAGAGAGATAGAGCCTTCTGGATGAGATGAGAGAGGAGAGGCGGACGGAGAGGGAGAGCATCATTGCTGCCGTCAGGGATGAGATGCGAGAGCAGGCCCGCCGGGCTAACCGGCGTGAGGCGAGGCGTCTGGCAACGAGGGACGCCTACCACCAGGAGCACCTTGCCGCATGGACGGCCCACATTTTGCACCCAGACGGGCCATTTATTGCACCTGTTCGGCCAGCCACACCACACTCCTCGTCGGATGACGCCGGCACCAGCTCGTGAGAGGACTGAAGGGGAGTACTTGACCTTTCACTTTTATTGCATATTATATTTTGTCCATTGAGGTCAATGTACGTCCTAAGTTTGGGGGGGGGTCTATTTCTGTTGCTACATTTACTGCTGTACTTATTTCGTTTGCACTTTTTGTTATTTTTAGTTATCTTTTTGTCGATAACCTTGCTTGTCATGATTTTACTCTTATTCGTGAATTTTTTGTGCTTCTATTTGTGTAATACTGATTTTACGACACTGTTTTTCTCTCTGAAGAAACGGTCGAGTTTTAGTCGAGTTGTAGTCAGTGATTTCTGTTTCTGCTAAGTCTTCATTTAGGTCCGAAAGTTTTTTCGTTTTTTGTAAAGACCTTAGCGGATAAGAGAGGAGACATACGTGTTTTCAAATCGTTGTTGATATGTTTGGTTACATTTTTCGGTTAGCTAGTCGTCCAGTAACATAAGTCGTGTTGGCACTTGCTTTGAGTTTAGAGTCGGACAGTTTTTCCCCAAAAGTCGAGATAATATTTGTTCTATGATGGGAAGTCTAGTAACCGGGGGTATTCACGTGACCCGTTGTTTACTCTTGCGTAAAACGACGACCCTAATTAGACTAGTGGTTTAGAGATTTCGCATGTACCGAAGACGGGAAGCCTAGTAACCGGGGGTATTCACGTGACCCGTTGTTTACTCTCGCGTAAAACAGCGACCTTGAATCGGACATGCGGGAATAGCTATTCGAGTTGTTTCTCCGCTGTGGAGGGGAACTTAGTAACTAGAAGCATCCATGTGCCCCATGAGTGTCTTTTACGTCAAATGGTTTCCCAATACATGAGAATGGAAGTTCCACCCTAGGATTATCCCGATGAAACATCCCGAGATCCGAACCTAGTGGTCAACTCGAATCAATTTCTTGAGCATATATACAAGGGAATACTGTCCGAGGGTTATTTTTGATGAAACTCGTGAAAATTTTGCCATTAGGCGTGGAGCAGGCGAATTAGCTTGTTTATTTTAACCTTTCATATTGACGGTCGATTAGATTCACGTTTGTTAATCTTTGAGCTGGATTTTCTTCATGAACGAGTGATTAGGACTGAACTTGGTTACTTTGTGAAATCAGTGTTCTGAGTGTAGCTCGCTATTACGATACTCGTATTATTCAGAGAGAATTTCAGGATAGTATTGATTAGGTTGAGCACTTTGAGTTGCACGATTATTCACGATATTCGTTTGTTGAAATTAATTCTTTTTGCTTGAGGACAAGCAAAGGCTCAAGTTTGGGGGTATTAGTTAGGCGTATTTTTATACATTTATTTATCATTATCTTGTATTATTTTGGCGAGTAAAATTGCATAAATGAGCTTTTAATGTCTTATTCTTGTATGTTTGACAAGAGATTGGAGTCCGGAAGCTAAAACGAGGCAAAACGGGCGAAAACGGCAAACTTTGGCCATGGGCCGCGACACAAGGCAAGTGGGCCGCGGCACACGAAGAGGACCAGCGGGCACCAGAGTAATCTGTACTCTGTGCCGCGGCACAGACCAGGTGAGTCGCGGCCCAGAAGAAAGTCACAGCGCCCAGGTTTTAATCTGCACGCCATGTGCCACGGCACAGATTAAGTGAGCCGCGGCACACAAGGCGGTTTTGGTGTGCGCCGCGCGGGTTTGGGCCGTTTTGAAGCCAGTTCTCGACCTAATCACACGAACGCGATTTGGAGGCTGCTGGGAGCTATAAATAAGGGTTTAAGGCCATAATTGATCATCGGGGAGGCTTGGGAAAGCTAGGATCACGGAAGACTATCGCGGAAGAGAGAAGCAAAAGACATCAAGGGCAGAGGGCGGAAGCCAGAATAACGGAGGAATCTGAGCTCTTCATCTGCGTTTGATTTTCATGCTTTTATTTATTAATTCTGTATTTTCCTTATTTAGCATGTCAGGCTAAAACCCTTGTTCTAGGATATTGATGAGACCTAAGTTTTGACGGATTTGCTTTAGATTATCCATATAATTCCCTTATCTATTGAGTTTTCCCAATCAATTTTAATGCTTTCAATTGTCTGGCCAATAATTGAATTGTTTTAATTACCTTACTCGAATCGGGAGAGGAGAGTTGGTGAGGAACTATTGATGAGGACCGTTTTATCTTGTGAGATAGGAATATAATCATAAGAACTACGTGGCCTTTTGAAGATTTTATGCTTTTTGCCTATTGACGAATTAATTCACCTAGGGATAGAGTGCGTTATTCGCCTTTAGAAAAATCTATTGACCTCGGGAGAGGCGGTAGAATATTTTAGCAATCTTCGCCTTCAATAAATTGGAAAAATCATTAATTTTAGATAATCGAGAGTAAATTCGAATAAACTGAGGTGGATTCATAATCCTAGAATTATTCATCATTTGATTTTCCTTCTTTGATCGATCGTTTATACGGTTTAGTCTATTATTAATTCTTTTAGTAATTAATTGCAACCCAAAGTTCGATTGTTCAAATAAAACTAGAATACATAAAAATCGGTAGTTAGTAATTCAGTCCTCGTGGGAACGATACTCACTAATCACTTTATTACTTGTCAACGATAATGTGCACTTGCATTAACGATACTATTGTCCTCTCGGTCTCAAGTTGCATTGCCCAGCGCTACCGAAATGAACTCCAAAGAAGACTTGCAGGCAATCGAACTATGAAGTGGAAAGGAGTTGAAAGAGCAGCCTATCAATAACAAGGACAAGATCGAGCAAAGTGAGACAGAAAAGGACGAGGCGCCCAAGCCAAAGGAAGTATCGACTACTCACCCCACTCCTCAAATTCCATTCCCACAGCGTTTCCAAAAGCAAAAACTAGACAAGCAATTTTCAAAGTTCCTCGACGTCTTCAAGAAATTGCACATAAACATTCCATTTGCCGACGCGTTGGAATAAATGCCGAGTTATGTAAAATTCATGAAAGAAGTCTTGTCAAACAAAAGAAAGCTCGAGGAGTATGAGACGGTCGCATTGACGGAGGAGTGCAGTGCTATTTTACAAAAGTAGCTCCTACCTAAATTTAGAGATCCGGGAAGTTTTACCATCCCTTGCATCATTGGAAATTCGTCTTTTGAAAGAGCCCTATGCGATCTCGGAGCCAGCATAAACCTTATGCCCATTTCTATTTTTAAAAAGCTGGATATTGGGGAAGCCAAGCCGATGATGGTCTTCTTACAATTGGCCGATAGATCCATCAAATATCTGAGGGGAGTAATAGAGGACGTGTTAGTAAAGGTTGACAAATTTATCTTTCCAGCCGATTTTATTGTGCTCGACATGGAGGAAGATCAAGATATTCCAATTATCTTGGGAAGACCATTTTTGGCAACCGGCCAAACTTTGATCGATGTGGAAATGGGGAAGCTGACTCTACGTGTTCAAGAGGAGCAAGTAACGTTCAATATCTTTCGATCCGTAAAATATCCGAGTGATGCTGAAAATTGTTTCCAAGTTGACGTCATTGACTCATACATGAGTAGAGCCTTTCGAGAGAATTATCCACCCGATCCATTGGAGTCCGTTTTGATTGGGGCTGTTTCCAAACTAAATGCAGAGCATGCAGCCTACGTACGCCACATGGATGCTTCCCCGCCAATTTTCATTCGTCAACCATTTGAGGAGCTCGGAAGTTCACCAACTCGACCATTCCCATCAATTGAAAAACCTCCAAAGTTGGAACTCAAGAAGCTGCCGCCTCATTTAAAATATGCATTTTTGGGGCCCGACGACTCCCTTCCAGTTATTCTTTCGGCCACTTTAGCGGGGGATCAAGAGGCGAAATTATTGAGAGTTTTGAGGGAGTACAAATCTGCTCTTGGATGGTCTATTGCGGATATTAAGGGGATCAGCCCGTCAATTTGCATGCACAAGATTTTGATGGAGGAAGACTACAAACCATCCGTGGAGCATCAACGCTGTTTGAATCCAAACATGAAGGAGGTGGTAAAAGTCGAGGTTTTAAAACTCCTCGACGCAGGTATGATCTTTCCGATTTCTGATAGCAAGTGGGTAAGTCCGGTCCAAGTTGTGTCGAAGAAGGGTGGGATAACGGTTGTTCAAAATGATAATAATGAATTAATTCCCACTAGGATTGTCACGGGGTGACGTATGTGCATAGATTATAGGAAATTAAATAAGCTACTAGAAAAGATCATTTCCCCTTACCTTTTATTGATCAGATGTTAGATAGATTATCCGGACACGATTTCTATTGCTTTCTCGATGGTTATTCGGGGTATAATCAGATTTATATAGCCCCCGAAGACCAATAGAAAACGACGTTTACATGTCCTTACGGCATTTTCGCTTATAGGCGCATGCCTTTTGGATTATGTAATGCGCCGGCTACTTTTCAACGATGTATGATGGCTATTTTCTCTGACATGGTAGAGCAGTGTATTGAGATTTTTATGGATGATTTTTCTGTTTTTGGAGATTCGTTTGACATTTGTTTGAAAAATTTGCAGAAAGTCTTGAAAAGATGCGAAGAGACAAATTTGGTCTTGAACTGGGAGAAGTGTCATTTTATGGTGCAGGAGGCCATAGTACTTGGCCATCGAATATCCTCACATGGAATTGAAGTCGACCGGGTGAAAATCGAAACAATTGAGAAGATGCCTCCGCCTACTTCGGTCAAAGGGATTAGAAGTTTTTTGGGACATGCCGGTTTCTATCGCTGATTTATTAAGGATTTTTCGAAGATCACGAAGCCGTTGTGCAATCTACTCATGAAGGATGTTCCATTTACTTTTGACAAGTCGTGTAAAGAAAGTTTCGATTTATTGAAGAAAGCTCTAAGCACGGCACCGGTGATAGTCACTCCAGACTGGGACCTTCCGTTCGAGTTAATGTGTGATGCAAGCGACTTTGCCATTGGGGCTGTTTTGGGGCAGAGACGAGGGAAGGTGTTCCATGTCGTATACTATGCGAGCCGAACACTCGACGACGCCCAAAGAAATTATGCCACAATGGAGAAGGAATTGTTGGCGGTGATCTTTGCATTTGATAAATTCCGGGCATATCTACTGGGAACGAAAGTGATAGTGTGGACCGACCATTCAGCAATAAAATACCTTTTGGAGAAGAAGGATGCTAAACCTAGGTTGATTAGGTGGGTGCTTCTCCTTCAAGAATTCAACTTGGAGATTCGGGACAAGAAAGGGACTGAAAATGTTATAGCCCATCACCTTTCACGATTAGAGAGTCCCCTTGAGAAGGGAGAAAGTCAGCCACAAATCATGGAAACCTTCCCCGACGAGCAGCTCTACAAGTTGGGTTCAAAACACGCGCCTTGGTATGCTGATCTAGTGAACTACTTGGCAAGTAAAACATTTCCAAACGACCTCTCACGCCATCAAAAGAAGAAGCTAATCTCAGACGCTAAGTATTATTTGTGGGACGATCCTTCTCTATTCAAGAGATGCCCCAATCAAATCATTCGTAGATGTATTCTGGATGAGGAAATCCACAGTGTGCTAAACCATTGCCATGCATCACCCTAGGGTGGACATTTTAGTGGAAATAGAACAGCGGCGAAGGTCTTACAATCGGGGTTCTATTGTCCGTCATTATTCAAGGATGCTCACTCCTTTGTGTCCGCGTGTGATCGGTGTCAACAGACGGGAAACATCTCAAGATGACACGAAATGCCGCTGAACACCATACTTGAATTGTTCGATGTATGGGGGATCGACTTCATGGGTCCATTTCCTCCATCAAATAAGAATCTCTATATTTTGGTAGCCGTAGACTATGTCTCAAAATAGGTTGAAGCGGTGGCACTACCTACGAATGGGTCCAATGTCGTAATCAAGTTTATAAAACAATATATCTTCACACGTTTTGGGACTCCACGTGCTATTATCAGTGATGGTGGGTCACACTTCGACAACAAATTTCTTGATGCGGTTTTGAGAAAATACGGAGTTACTCACCGTGTTGCTACAGCATACCATCCTCAGACGAGCGGTCAAGTCGAGATATCAAATCGAGAGCTGAAGTGGATCCTAGAAAAAACGGTCAGCTCGTCTCGAAAAGATTGGTCGTTTAAACTCGATGATGCACTTTGGGCGTACCGTACTGCGTATAAAACACCTATCGGGATGTCGCCCTACAGATTGGTTTATGGGAAAGGTTGCCATTTACCCGTAGAGATGGAACATCGTGCTTACTGGGCGATAAAGAAACTAAACTTTGATCTGAAATCTGCTGGTGAAAAGCGTTGTTTGCAGCTGAACGAGTTGGAAGAAATTCGCCACGATGCATACGAAAATGCGAAACTTTATAAGGAGCGGACAAAGATTTGGCATGATAAGCACATCACGCAGAGAGAGTTTGTCCCGGGACAAGAGGTGTTGCTATTTAATTCTCGCTTAAAGTTATTTCCCAGGAAATTGCGTTCACGATGGTCGGGACCGTTCACCGTAGTTCAAGTGTTCCCACATGGTGCAGTAGAAGTACAAAAAGATGACCGAAAATTCCAAGTTGATGGACAACGGTTGAAGGCATACTTGGGAAATCCAATAGACACGCAGAAAACGAGTGTCGTCTTATCCACCGCCGGATGAATGCGAGAAAAGTCCGGCTGAAGACTATAAACTTAGCGCTTCTCGGGAGGCAACCCGAGTATTAGTTGTAGAATTTTTATTTTTAGTGTTTTCTTGCATTTTTAGAGTCTTTATTTGTCGTCATTTTTCTTTGATCCGTCTATCCCTCTCGTCTTGATGTTTTCATTTAAAAATTCTGTGCAGGAATCACCCCAGGGGAGGAAATCAGTGATGGGCCGCGGCACAATAATAGTGAGCCGCGGCACGCACCAGTTGATGGAACAAGGCCAAACAAACTGTACTATGTGCCGCGGCACGACCTTACTGAGCCGCGGCACACCAGGTCACTGAGCCGCGGCACATACTCCCTGAGCCGAGGCACACCAAAGGTTCAAGAAATGCCCAGGAGACTGTACTCTGTGCCGCGGCACGGACCAAATGAGCCGCGGCACACTAATACGATGAGCCGTGGCACGCCTAAACTGAGCCGCGGCACCCGACGGTATTACAAAAAAGTCCCAGGCCGACTGTACTCTGGGCCGCGGCTCACTTATGATTGTGCCGCGGCCCCCGTCGCAATATGAGAATGCCCAGGTATACTTCATACATTCGATCGGCTGGCACAAGGTCCCTTACTTCCTTCCTTCGCAGAATGAGGTCGGTCGATACCCTTCTCTTAGTCTTCTTCTCAAATTCTTCAGGTAAATCTCAATCTCTTAAGCACAATTGATACATGATTTGAAAAGTGAATTGAAGTTATATGTTGCTAGTTGTTCTTCAATGTTTTTCTCAAAAATGGAGTTGGAATATGGTGATTATGGTATTTGATTGTGATGGGATTGGTGATTATGAACGAATTGATGATGTTAGTTGTCGTTTTTCATGGCTATTATCTGTGTTATTATTTTTGGGATTTGGAGTTAACCATTAAAATTCTTGTTCTTCATTTTAACTTGTGCATACCAAGTGTTTGATAAATTGTAGCAATGAAAAAGTGGTTAGCCAAGCATTTTCAAATTATATGCAACGAATCATTTTATCAAATTACATTGTCCCCAACCCTTACATCATGTTAAACTTGAGAGCTCGTACTTAACTTCCTCTTTGATGATGCAAGCTCATTTATTCACGCTCCGCATGATGTAGTCGAGAAGCGTGCAAGCTTGCCGGATGACGCTGGCACCAGCTCGTGAGAGGACTGGAGGGGAGTACTTGACCTTTCACTTTTATTGTATATTATATTTTGTCCATTGAGGTCAATGTACGTCCTAAGTTGGGGGGGGTCTATTTCTGTTGCTACATTTACTGCTGTACTTATTTCGTTTGCACTTTTTGTTATTTTTAGTTATCTTTTTGTCGATAGCCTTGCTTGTCATGATTTTACTCTTATTCGTGAATTTTTCGTGCTTCTATTTGTGTAATACTGATGTTACGACACTGTTTTTCTCTCTAAAGAAACGGTCGAGTTTTAGTCGAGTTGTAGTCAGTGATTTCTGTTTCTGCTAAGTCTTCATTTAGGTCCAAAAGTTTTTTCATTTTTTGTAGAGACCTTAGCGGATAGGAGAGGAGACATACGTGTTTTCAAATCGCCGTTGATACGTTTGGTTACATTTTTCAGTTAGATAGTTGTCCAGTAACATAAGTCGTGTTGGCACTTGCTTTGAGTTTAGAGTCGGACAGTTTTTTCCCAAAAGTCGAGATAATATTTGTTCTATGACGGGAAGTCTAGTAACCGGGAGTATTCGTGTGACCCGCTGTTTACTCTCGCGTAAAACGACGACCCTGATTAGACTAGTGATTTAGAAATTTCGCATGTGCCAATGATAGGGAGCCTAGTAACCGGGAGTATTCGCGTGACCCGTTGTTTACTCTCGCGTAAAACAGCGACCTTGATTCGGACATGCGGGAATAGCTATTCGAGTTGTTTCTCCGCTGTGGAGGGAAACTTAGTAACTAGAAGCATCCATGTGCCCCATGAGTGTCTTTTACGTCAAATGGTTTCCCAATACATGAGAATAGAAGTTCCACGCTAGGATTATCCCGATGAAACATCCCGAGATCCAAACCTAGTGGTCAACTCGAATCAATTTCTTGAGCATATATATAAGGGAATATTGTCCGAGGGTTATTTTTGATGAAACTCGTGAAAATTTTGCCATTAGGCGTATAGCAGGCGAATTAGCTTGTTTATTTTAACCTTTCATATTGACGGTCGATTAGATTCACGTTTGTTAATCTTTGAGCTGGATTTTCTTCATGAATGAGTGATTAGGACTGAACTTGGTTACTTTGTGGAATCAGTGTTCTGAGTGTAGCTCGCTATTACGATACTCGTATTATTCAGAGAGAATTTCAGGATAGTATTGATTAGGTTGAGCACTTTGAGTTGCACGATTATTCACGATATTCGTTTGTTGAAATTAATTCTTTTTGCTTGAGGACAAGCAAAGGCTCAAGTTTGGGGGTATTTGTTAGGTGTATTTTTATACGCTTATTTATCATTATCTTGTATTATTTTGGCGAGTAAAATTGCATAAATGAGCTTTTAATGTCTTATTCTTGTATGTTTGACAGGAGATTGGAGTCCGGAAGCTAAAACGAGGCAAAACGGGCGAAAACGGCGAATTTTGGCCGTGGGCCGCGGCACAAGGCAAGTGGGCCGCGGCACACGAAGAGGACCAGCGGGCACCAGAGTAATCTGTACTCTGTGCCGCGGCACAGACCAGGTGAGCCGCGGCCCAGAAGAAAGTCATAGCGCCCAGGTTTTAATCTGCACGCCATGTGCCGCGGCACAGATTAAGTGAGCCACGGCACACAGGGCGGTTTTGGTGTGCGCCGCGCGGGTTTGGGCCGTTTTGAAGCCAGTTCTTGACCTAATCACAAAGACGCGATTTGGAGGCCGCTGGGAGCTATAATCAAGGGTTTAAGGCCATAATTGATCATCTAGGGAGGCGTGGGAAAGCTAGGATCACGGAAGACTATCGCGGAAGAGAGAAGCAGAAGACATCAAGGGCAGAGGGCGGAAGCCAGAAGAACGGAGGAATCCGAGCTCTTCATCTGCGTTTGATTTTCATGCTTTTATTTATTAATTCTGTATTTTCATTATTTAGCATGTCAGGCTAAAACCCTTGTTCTAGGATTTTGATGAGACCTAAGTTTTGACGGATTTGCTTTAGATTATCTATATAATTCCCTTATCTATTGAGTTTTCCCAATCAATTTTAATGCTTTCAATTGTCTCGCCAATAATTGAATTGTTTTAATTACCTTACTTGAATCGGGAGAGGAGAGTTGGTGAGGAACTATTGGTGAGGACCGTTTTATCTTGTGAGATAGGAATATACTCATAAGAACTACGTGGCCTTTTGAAGATTTTATGCTTTTTGCCTATTGACGAATTAATTCACCTAGGGATAGAGTGCGTTATTCGCCTTTAGAAAAATCTATTGACCTCGGGAGAGGCGGTAGAGTATTTTAGCGATCTTCGCTTTCTATAAATTGGGAAAATCATTAATTTCAGATAATCGAGAGTAAATTCGGATAAACTGAGGTGGATTCATAATCCTATAATTATTCATCATTTGATTTTCCTTCTTTGATCGATCGTTTATACGGTTTAGTCTTTTATTAATTCTTTTAGTAATTAATTGCAACCAAAAGTTCGATTGTTCAAATAAAACTAGAATACATAAAAATCGGTAGTTAGTAATTCAGTCCTCGTGGGAACGATACTCACTCATCACTTTATTACTTGTCAACGATAACGTGCACTTGCGTTAACGAAAAATCGCAACAGCGCTTCGTAGACGCACTTTGCACTTCGCTCGGAGCGAGGAGCTATGAGGAGCCTCTCATTTTGACAACTGAGATAGTGCCTCGGATGACGTGGAGGGTGACTAGGAAGACACGTGACAGTGACATGGCGGGAGTGGAACATGAGTGGCGGTTCACGACCGAACCAGTGCAATGGTTTGGACCATTCGATGTAATCTGGACCAGCACAATGGTTCAGCTATTCTGAACCAATGCAGCCCTTCCCAACGGACCACAAGGTGTCTATCCAGTCAGAAAGACACACTGATTCGGACCGGGTGCTTTACAGGCTATAAATAAGCCCCATGCGGATGATGATTGTACACAGAGAATTAATCAAGATAATAATACACTCATACTAGCCTATGTTCATACTACAATCCCAAATATCCAGTAGTTCGCCCGGAATTCGATTCCTAGTACAAGGTATCGAGTTCATATAAAAACCGTTGTATCTTGGGGACGTTTGCCATTCAACCGTGTGTACTGTGCGGGGCAATTTCGTCTTATGGAGAGAGAGTCCAACTCTTACCTCGGTTTTGCATCATTTGTCATTTTCTACAGCAATTAAATTCAACCATCGTAAGACGAAATTTTTCTGTAAAATATGGCATCGTTAAGCAACAATGTTCATGCTCCTGCCCATGCCGAAAAACCAGAGAAGTTCTCAGGTACTGATTTCAAACGTTGGCAATAAAAAATGTTATTCTACCTTACTACTCTCAACCTCTGTCGCTTCCTTTCCGAATCTCCTCCTGTTGTGGGGGATGATGAAACTGACACCCAGAAACGCACGGCATTGGATGCATGGCATCATAGCGACTTCTTATGTCGGAACTATATTTTGAATGGGCTGGATGACACACTTTACGGTGTTTATTCCACAATCAAAACGTCCAAAGAGTTGTGGGACTCGTTGGAAACAAAATATAAAATAGAAGATGCCGGTTTGAAGAAGTTCATCGTGGGTCGTTTTCTAGACTTCAAAATGGTGGACACCAAAACTGTTCTCGAGAAAGTGCAGGAAATACAGTTGATCCTGCACGATATTTTGGCAGAAGGAATGAGCTTGTCTGAATCCTTTCAAGTTGCTGCCATAATCGAGAAATTGCCCCCGATGTGGAAGGACTTAAAAAACTACCTCAAGCACAAACGCAAGGAAATGGGCCTTGAAGATCTAATTGTACGACTGAGGATCGAAGAGGACAATCGGAAGACCGATGTCAATATGAACAAGTCATCTATGGAGGCAAAAGCTAATCTCATCGAGTCAAGCAACAACAAAAAGCGAAAATTTAACGGGAAGAAGCAAGACTCGAAGAATCAAAAGAAGATCAAAGGAGAATGCTACAACTGCGGTAAATTCGGGCATATGGCGAAAAATTGCCGCAAACCAAAGAAGGACAAGAAGAGAGATCAAGCAAATGTTATCGAAAATAAGTATGTGCCTGTCGATTTGTCCAGTCTTGATCTGTGTGCAGTTGTAGATGAAATCAATATGGTTGGAATCCTAGTCGGATGGTGGGTGGACACCGGCGCTACTAAACATATTTATGCCGATAAAACCATGTTCTCCTCATACGAGCCCGTCACCGAAGAAAGAAAGTTGTACATGGGAAACTCCGCTGCCTCAAATGTTGTCGGAACTGGAGAAGTTATACTCAAGATGACGTCGGGATTGAAATTGACGCTCAAGAATGTGCTACATGTTCCAGACATCCGTAAGAATCTTGTGTCTGGCTCAGCATTGAGCAAAGCGGATAA
The DNA here is from genome assembly GCA_033398695.1 of Orobanche coerulescens. Taxonomy (NCBI): domain Eukaryota; kingdom Viridiplantae; phylum Streptophyta; class Magnoliopsida; order Lamiales; family Orobanchaceae; genus Orobanche; species Orobanche coerulescens. Next base: position 15,475,394 of record CM065801.1, read on the forward strand.
AGTTGTAATAACTAAAAATGCTAACTTTATCGGAAAAGTCTATATAGATAACGGCCTTTTCAAACTGAATGCTATCAATGTACGTGGTGGAAATGAAATAAACGATAAAGTTGTTTATTTGGTTGAGTCTCCTAATTTATGGCATGATAGATTAGGACATGCAAATCTAAATATACTACGTCGTTTAGTACATTTAGATTTATTGCCAAAAATGACTTTCGATCAACACAAAAGGTGTGAAATATGTTGGAACATTTAGTTCCATACATAAATTAAAAGTGTTTTGATGATTAATGTTGATAAGCAAAACAAAACAACGAAGAGACGAAGCAAGCATCGAAGGAAAACGAAGTGCAAAAAACTGGAAAAACACAAAGCTAACGTACGTAATATGTGATCATTAACGTACGTAATGGAAGCAGCTTAACGTACGTAATGGATGAGAGATAACGTACGTAAAGGAGTTCAAACAAGTGAACGTTGGAGAAGTCAAAGTCAGCAAAGCATACAACAGATATATGACGTCATGAGTGACGTAATGTTAACGTACGTAACAAAGGAAAGGCTAACGTACGTAACTCAAATGATGAAACTCACTGGACTGATTTGTGAAGATGCTAACGTACGTAACCAGCCATGGTTAACGTACGTAATGAGTCTTACGTACGTAATGGAGAGCATATAACGTACGTAATGAGCAGTCTGGCAGCTAACGGCTAGTTTGAAGATGGAGCCTATAAATACCATCCCTATGGTATTGTTGAGAACAACAACTTCAAGTATACTACACTTTCATCAGAGATTGATATTCATTGTATTGTTGTTGTAATATTGAGCTTACATTGAGTGATTGAGTGTTATACACAAAATCATACACGAGTGGTAAAAGAAAAGATACGATTGGATTTGGTGTTATTAGGATCAAGGATCCGGCATTGTTAGAATCGCAATCGTTATCTTAGTGAGGTTTATCTAGTACCCATAGAAAGCTAGAGCGGTTGATTCCTTATCCGATAGAAAAGGAAAACGGTTTAACTTGGACCGACACAAAGACAAGTACGAGTGGTTTATCACGGACCAATAGAAGACGTGATTGTAACGGTTATACCTCGACCGATAGAAGAGAGGCGTAGAGGTTTTTATCTTGATCCTATAGAAAAAGATACCTAGAGAGGACGTAGGCTCGTTTATAGCCGAACCTCTATAAATCCTCGTGTCCTTTATTTTCCGCACTTATATTTACGCTTCCGCAAACGGCACAAATATCCGAATCGGTACCCAACAATTGGTATCGGAGCGGTACTCCAATACGCGGCTTAACATCCGAGGAGAAAAAGATCCAATGGCGTTTCAATTTGCTCCAGTCGAAGGCCTTGCTCTCAACCGACCACCATTCTTTGATGGCTCAAATTATTTGACGTGGAAGAAGAAGATGTCGATATTCATCCGAGCATACGACATCGAAATTTGGAAGATTATTTGCCTTGGCCCGAAAGTTCCAATCAAATCCGACGGTACGCTCAAATCTTTCGAAGAATACGACGATTCCGATTGGAAAAATGACCATCTAAATTGTAAGGCTACTCAACTCTTATTTTGTGCCTTAAATCCGGAAGAGGTCAATCGAATCTCATCGTGTGAGAGTGCGAAAGAAATATGGAAAATTCTTGAAATCACACACGAAGGGACGACTCAAGTCAAGGAGACGAAGATAAATATGCTTCTCCATGACTACGAGTTATTCATGATGAAGGGTGACGAGTCCATCACCAATATGCTCGACCGATTTTCGGTCATCACCAATGGACTTGCTTCGTTCGGAAAACCATTATCTAGTAGTGAAAAAGTTAAGAAAATTTTACGATCATTATCTAGCGAATGGGACGGCACCGTGACCGCGATTATGGAATCCAAAGATCTCAACACGCTCGATTTTAGCGCCCTCGTTGGTTCACTAATTAATTATGAGATCGTGTTAAAATCACGAAGTGTCAAGCCGAAACCGAAAGAAAAATCGTTAGCCATGAAGGCTAAGATGTCGAAAAAGAAAGAAGAAATCCCGGTGGAAGAAAGCGACGAAGAAGCGGCATATTATGCCAAGAATATTAATAAATTCCAAACCTTATTAAACCGGAGGAAGAAGGATATCTCGAGCGAAACGAAGAAGTTCGACAACTCTTGTCGACAATTTGGAAAACCAGGCCACTTCGCTAAGCATTTCCGTGTCAAACCCAAGAAGGAGGTTCTCGTGGCTACTTGGAGCGATGAAGATGAAGACGATGATTTCATCAATCAAAATAATCTCGCTCTCATGGCTCGGAGTTCGTTCGACGACAGCGACGTCGAAAGCCAGGTAAGTACATCCTCCCGTGATGAACTTTTTGATGCATTTGAATTATTGCATACGGATTTTCAAAATGCATTATCGGAAATCAAATCCCTTAAGTCTAAAATTAAATCTTTGGAAATTGAAAATTCCAAAATTATCAAGAAGGGAAAATTTGTTGAAATCGATCATTCAAAGTGTATTGAAAATGAAAATATTTTGAAGGATGATCTCGCCAAAATTCAAACCGAGCTTAAATCTTTGACAAAGAAATTCTCGTGCGGAAACGAGAAATTTGAACAAATGCTTGGTGTTCAAAAATTTACTTTGAATAAAGAGGGGTTAGGATTCAAACCACGTTCGAAAAACGAATCCGTTAATCTTAAAATACCCCATTGCGAAAAGTGTTTGAAAATCGGGCATCATATTTCAAGTTGCAAAAGCCCGAGACGGACGATAAAAATTAAGAAAATTTGGGTTCCTAAAGGAACAATCGTTTCAAATATCGTCTACGTTTCTAAACAAAAACCAACTATAGGTTGGATCCCCAAAAATTGATTTTTGTATTTTACTCAGGGGGAGTATTTTTTTTAAGGGAGATATTATTCTCAGGGGGAGTTTTTACCCTTTATGCATTTATTCATAAATTTTATCATGAATATTTTATATTTTGGTATTATTTATTTCAATTGATGTTGTCATCCACTTTTTGATGAAAACAAAAAGGGGGAGAGAAAGGAGGAAAATAAGAAAAATGGGATTACCCTAAAAGGGGAGAAACGAAGGAGTTGAAAAATGAAAAGGAGAAGTCGAAAAAATGACAGAAAAAGAAAAATGCGGAGACGTCGAAAAGACGATGAAAATTTAAAAATGGAGAAAAGAATAGAAGGAGTCGAAAAAATGACAGAAAAAGAAAAATGCGGAGACGTCGAAAAGACGATGAAAATTTAAAAATGGAGAAAAGAATAGAAGGAGTCGAAAAAGAAATGGGAGAAGATTCTAACGAAACGGACAAAGTCAAAAACTTTGGTCTGTAAAGATATACATATATTTGTATTTTTGCAGGAAAATCCCATTGACGAAGTGTTGTTTTGTAATCATCAAAAATGGGGAGATTGTTGGAACATTTAGTTCCATACATAAATTAAAAGTGTTTTGATGATTAATGTTGATAAGCAAAACAAAACAACGAAGAGACGAAGCAAGCATCGAAGGAAAACGAAGTGCAAAAAACTGGAAAAACACAAAGCTAACGTACGTAATATGTGATCATTAACGTACGTAATGGAAGCAGTTTAACGTACGTAATGGATGAGAGATAACGTACGTAAAGGAGTTCAAACAAGTGAACGTTGGAGAAGTCAAAGTCAGCAAAGCATACAACGGATATATGACGTCATGAGTGACGTAATGTTAACGTACGTAACAAAGGAAAGGCTAACGTACGTAACTCAAATGATGAAACTCAACGACTGATTTGTGAAGATGCTAACGTACGTAACCAGCCATGGTTAACGTACGTAATGAGGCTTACGTACGTAATGGAGAGCATATAACGTACGTAATGAGCAGTCTGGCAGCTAACGGCTAGTTTGAAGATGGAGCCTATAAATACCATCCCTATGGTATTGTTTGAGAACAACAACTTCAAGTATACTACACTTTCATCTGAGATTGATATTCATTGTATTGTTGTTGTAATATTGAGCTTACATTGAGTGATTGAGTGTTATACACAAAATCATACACGAGTGGTAAAAGAAAAGATACGATTGGATTCGGTGTTATTAGGATCAAGGATCCGGCATTGTTAGAATCGCAATCGTTATCTTAGTGAGGTTTATCTAGTACCCATAGAAAGCTAGAGCGGTTGATTCCTTGTCCGATAGAAAAGAAAAACGGTTTAACTTGGACCGACACAAAGACAAGTACGAGTGGTTTATCACGGACCAATAGAAGACGTGATTGTAACGGTTATACCTCGACCGATAGAAGAGAGGCGTAGAGGTTTTTATCTTGATCCTATAGAAAAAGATACCTAGAGAGGACGTAGGCTCGTTTATAGCCGAACCTCTATAAATCCTCGTGTCCTTTATTTTCCGCACTTATATTTACGCTTCCGCAAACGGCGCAAATATCCGAATCGGTACCCAACAAAATATGTGTTGAAGCAAAAATGGCAAAATCTCCTTTTCATTCAGTGGAAAGATCGACAAAACCTCTTGAATTGATTCACACCGATCTGTGCGATTTAAAACTTGTGCAAACAAGAGGTGGAAAGGATTATTTTATAACTTTCATAGATGATTGCACAAGATTTTGTTATGTGTATCTTTTGAGAAGCAAATACGAAGCATTCGAAGCTTTCAAAACATACAAAACAGAAGTTGAAAATCAACTCAACACCAAAATCAAAATGATTCGAAGTGATCGAGGTGGTGAATATGTTGCACCTTTTGAAGAATATTGTCGTAAAAATGGCATTATTCACCAAACGACTGCACCTTATGCACCCCAATCGAATGGTGTTGCCGAATGAAAGAATAGAACATTGAAGGAAATGATGAATGCTATGTTGATAAGCTTGGGCCTATCACTTAACATGTGGGGAGAAGCTATTCTTTCGGCCAATAAAATTCTGAATAAATTACCCAAAAAGAAGCAAGATAAAACTCCATATAAATTATGGAAAGGAAGGAAGCCGTCCTATAAATACTTAAAAGTGTGGGGGTGCTTAGCAAAAGTTGAAGTACCGAAACCCAAGCAAGTAAAAATAGGACCAAAAACGTTTGATTGCATTTTCATAGGATATGCAAATAATAGTAGTGCGTACCGATTTTTGGTACACAAATCGGAAGTACCCGATATAAATGAGGGAATGATTATAGAATCAAGAAATGCCATATTTTTTGAAACTATATTCCCTAAGAAAGAAAAGAATGAAATAAGTCCGAAAAAGAGGACTTATGATGAAATCTCGCCAAATGGTAATGGACCAACACCGGAACCAAGGCGAGGAAAAAGAATAAAAACTGCAAAAACCTTTGGTCCGGATTTTGTAGTCTATTCTTTAGAAGACGAACCAAAGACAATCAAGGAAGCATTGTCTGGTTCCGATGCCGATCTATGGCAAGAAGCTATTAATAGTGAATCGAGTCAATCTTGAACAATCACACTTGGCACATTGTTGATCTTCCTCCGGGAAATAAACCTTTAGGTTGCAAGTGGATTCTCAAGAATAAATACAAAGGTGATAAATATATTGACAAATACAAGGCCCGTTTGGTAGCCAAAGGATACAAACAAAAGGAAGGGTATGATTACTTTGATACATACTCACCAGTTACTCGGATTACATCCATTAGAATGCTACTTGCAATAGCAGCATTGTACAATCTTGAGATACACCAAATGGATGTAAAAACGGCCTTTCTAAATGGAGATTTAGAAGATAAAATTTATATGGAACAACCCGAAGGGTTCGTGATTCCCGGCCAAGAAAACAAAGTTTGTAAACTTGTTAAGTCTTTATATGGACTTAAGCAATCACCCAAACAATGGCATGAGAAATTTGACCAAGTAATGATGTCAAATGGTTTCAAGATCAATGAATGTGATAAATGTGTGTACATTAAAGGTACATCTGAAAATTTTGTCATTGTGTGTCTATACGTTGATGATATGCTAATTATGGGTAGCAACAATAAAATCATCATAGGCACTAAGGAAATATTAAAGAACTTCGACATGAAGGATATGGGATTAGCCGATGTGATTCTAGTAATCAAGATCTCCAGAATACCCGATGGAATAGTCTTATCACAATCTCACTATGTTGAGAATGTGCTTAAGAAATTCAAGGCATACGATCTACCTCCGGCTAAGACACCTGTTGACTTAAGTTTACACTTAGCTAAAAATCGAGGAGAACCCATATCACAAACAGAATATGCTAGGATAATTGGAAGCCTAATGTACTTAGCAAATTGTACAAGGCCAGACATAGCATATTCTATTATTAAACTGAGTCGGTTTACGAGTAATCCCGGAAAGGATCATTGGACCGCATTGACAAGAGTGTTGAGATACTTAAAACACAATGTCAATCATGGTATACACTATTCGAGATATCCAGCTATTTTGGAAGGATATTGTGATGCCAACTGGATATCCGATACTAAAGACTCTAAATCCACAAGCGGTTATGTATTTACCATTGGTGGAGGAGCAATATCATGGAAATCTTCTAAGCAAACATGCATAGCCCGATATACAATGAAATTGGAGTTTATTGCTTTAGACAAAGCCGGCGAAGAAGCCGAATGGTTAAGAAACTTCTTAGAAGATATTCCCTATTGGGAAAAACCTTTGCCTCTCGTTATGATACATTGTGATAGCATGGCAGCCATAGGGAGGGCAAAGAACAGTATATATAATGGTAAGTCTCGACATATTCGTCGAAGACACAATACCATTAGACAATTGATCACTATAGGAATAATGTGCATTGACTATGTAAAGTCAAAAGACAATATAGCGGATCCGTTTGCGAAAGGTATTAACCGTGATCAATTATATAATGCAGCAAGGGGAATGGGATTGAAATCTACGCATTGAGAATTTTCATAATGGTAACTCAACCAGGATGATTGGAGATCCCAAGAACTTGGTTCAATGAGACAACTAAGTTGTGAAAGTTCAAGTTAAAGCACTTGAAAATCCATTCTCGTAGTTGTTCAAGTGCAAGCCTGCAGTTCAAGTGCAAGGCCAAAATGGACACAACGTGAGAACGAAAGATATTAGATCTATTATTATGTGTATGTTATTGTCTTGGTTTACATAAAATTTGACCGTTTCAAGACATCACGTTCACCGAGCAACGAGTAAATCCGATAGCATTACACTAAGGAAGGTTCAAGGCTAACTACCACCTATCCTGAAGCAATAATAGGTCGTCGGGACTTAGTGCATGTTGCATTTCCATTAATCATCATTCATATGGGGGATTGTTGGAAAAATAGCTTAATTAATACCATAATTAATTATGGTAATTAATGACATTAAATGGTATATTTGGAATCTACATTTTGTGTAGATTAATTTAGTGTATTTACTTGTTCAATTTCGTTAAGAAATGAATGAGTAATTAATGCACAAAGTTAAGCCATTTAATAGTTGGGAATGTGGTGTGGAATCCCATCCCACATTGGAGAAGTAAGGAAAAGTTGAGCTATTTATAAAGGACTTTCCATCATAAAGGAGCAATCAAGTGTGCTCCATTATGGTGCACCCTAGTTGGCTTTAATTAATTTTTAAGGCTAAAATCTGAATCCTACGAGGAAGGTGCAAAGCACCTTCCGAGTCCGAGTCCGAGTCCAAGTCCGAGCACGTGCACGTCGCACTTGTCGCAACAGCGCTTCGTAGGCGCACTTTGCACTTCGTTCGGAGCGAGGAGCTCTGAGGAGCCTCTCATTTTGACAACTGAGATAGTGCCTCGGATGACGTGGAGGGTGACTAGGATGACACATGGCAGTGACATGGCGGGAGTGGAACACGAGCGGTGGTTCACGACCGAACTAGTGCAATGGTTCGGACCATTCGATGTAATCTGGACCAGCACAATGGTTCAGCTATTCTGAACCAATGCAGCCCTTCCCACCGGACCACAAGGTGTCTATCCAGTCAGAAAGACACACCGATTCGGACAGGGTGCTTTACAGGCTATAAATAAGCCCCATGCGGATGATGATTGTACACAGAGAATTAATCTAGATAATAATACACTCATACTAGCCTAAGTTCATACTACAAGTCCCAAATATCCAGTAGTTCGCCCGGAATTCGATTCCTAGTACAAGGTATCGAGTTCATAGAAAAACCGTTGTATCTTGGGGATGTTTGCCGTTCAACCGTGTGTACTGTGCGGGGCAATTTCGTCTTACGGAGAGAGAGTCCAACTCTTTCCTCGGTTTTGCATCATTTGTCATTTTCTACAGCAATTAAATTCAACATGATATCATTAATTCTTGCTATTATTATTTTTATTTAACAATAAAAATGGAGGTACAAAACTGCACATATTTTTATTTTTAAATATTGAGTTATTTAATTTTGTAATGTCAACTATAACTATGTGAATACTTGGAATCAGTAGTTTGGTCAATATTGAGTTCTTTAATTTTGTAATGTCACTATAACTATGTGAATACTTGCAATCAGTAATTTAGTTTCCTGAATCTTGAACCCATAAACGTGTCATTCATGCTCCTTTATTTTTTTATACAATAAAAAGTAGATGAAGCACCTTCGAAGACTTTCATATATTTGTTTGGTACTCAAATATAAATATTTAGTTAATATTTAATGTTGAATATCGAGTTATTCATATTTACCATTCCGATTCAACCACATACTTATGGATACTGTCATGTTAAATTTTGATTACATTAATATCCATGAATAAGTACCTTTTATGTTGGTTGATAGATATGTAATAACAAAATAATATTGGTTACTACCTACATTCTATAATAAAAATAACAGTAACTACTCATTTAAAATGGGTAATCGGATATTTACTTCCGTTCTAATTATTGTATATGTGTAGATAACCATTTTCCCAACTAAACATCACCCACGTAACCAAAACTTCAAGTAACTGAAGTAAACCAAAATCATCCGATAATAACCAAATAAATAATGAAAGGTAACTAGAGAAATAATGATATTGTTATGAACTACATTGACATATTACATTTGGACACCTTCTATGTATAAAAGTATAGCCAGAGTAATCAAATATTTGCCAAAATAGTAACAAACTATTGAAAAGAAAGCAATAAGCTACATAGTTGAAAATATAACAATATTTTATATGAGATGGCAAGAACAGCTACAATATTGAAAATATAGTAACCATTTATATATATATGTGAATACATAACTAAACAAATGATGAGCGTAATTGAAAAAAGAACGACATTTTAGCAAGTAAACAAATTGCAATAAACTTATACAACTATATAAAATTCAGTACTTATATATAATATTACAAAATTAAAATCCATCTGGGTGCTGTATAATATCATGAAGAAATATCCAGAATCTTATAATCGAGTGACCAACTATATATCCTTCAGTATCTGACTGCATAATGACATACTTTTCCAAACTGGGTTCAACTTTAGTTCAATTAGAATTTCACATAATCACTAAACAACATAAATCAGTCATTAGTATGGAATAAAAATTTGAGAAATATAAGTTAGGATACTTTTGGTATAGAATATTTATTTGTAATAAGATTTTGGTTATTGTTCATTATTTTATAATACTTCTATTTCAGACATCAGGAAACTTTCATTACATGAATCAGTTACCAAAATATATAAGTAACAAACAATTATAAAAAGACGTCCACCATTTTATAAAGACAAAAACAACTAGTATCCACTGATGTAAATAGAGTAACCAAACATTCAACTATAAGTATTGCAGTAGTATTTCGTGTACTTACTTCAAACGAACTTATTAAGCAAAGGGAACGAACTCTATATGCAGGCAATCCTCATTTGAACCCATTCTGATAAGTAAACAAATAATATTGCACACGTAACATAATTTTTATCTACAAATCAAGATCGACAAAAGTTATTTATATGTAAAGAATCAATACATAACTACCAATGAAAAGGTATCCAACAAACTCACCAATAGCCTAAAATCAACCATTACAAACCACTCAGCAACTCAACAGCACAAATTGGTGAATGTGAACCATAGCTCTGTTGGGATTCGGTAAAACAAAAACTAATTGGATCCGAATCCCTACGAGGATCGATCAAGCTATGTATATACGAATATTATACGAAACACACGAGATATAGAAACTCACCCTTGTAGTCCGCTGATTAAATGGATTCCTTCTCTTGAGCTAATCCCCAAGCTTTAGACTGCTTTCCCTACGATCTAATCCGCTCCAAGCTCTTGGATGATCCAACGCCGAAAATACCGCGTCTCTACTTGCCACGCACCAGAGAAACGAACGGAATGACGATCACCTTGCTATCCTCCAAGGATACGGCTAGAGTTAGGATGATGAAGCTTTCTATGTGATTATGACACTCTAAGTGTATAATTCACAACTCTCAATTGATTTCTTGATTTTTCTCCAAGAACAACCAAGAACCAATGAAGAAGATGAAAATGACTTTGAGAAAAAAATTCTCTCTTTCTTGCTCTCTCAACCGTAGGAATGAATGGGATGGTGCAAATGAGATAGTCTTCCACTTCTTATTCAGCTCAAATCACCAACATGAGATATCACTTTGATATCTTGTCCCCTCAAGTCTTGGTCTTCCATTATTAAAATGGAGACAAAGACCAAGAGGAAGTTAGTGAGATGGGGGGCGGCCTTCTAGAAGGAATCGTGCAAGTTTGGTTCGTTTCTGACTCCCGTGAGTCCAAACAGATAAACTCTGATTTCGTTCCGATGTATTTATATCAATTAATTAATCCAATTAATTAATCATATCAAATACATAATAACATAATTAATTTCTCCAAGAAATAATTATATTCATGAATTAAATTAATCACCTGGTAATTTATTTAATTCATTAGGCCGTAAATCAATTTATCCAATAAATCGTTTTAGACATAAAATGTCCCAAATTAGATATCGAATATCCAATATTCATAATTAGAGAATAAGCTCAATTCATTCCGTCGTCAATCCTATTGCGCGACTCGGTAGGTCCTTCTCAGTCAGCAATGGGAGGAACCAAAGAGTAATAGCACCACCTAACCAGCTTGGCGGCCTACACTGTACCCCAACTGAGAATGAATGATGGGATCATTCAAGAACCATTATCTCGTGAATACTAGTATACGTATAAACACTTCTTTCAAATGTCCCGATCAAGTTATAGGGTCACAGTCAGTCAAACCCTATCTGTACTTGACGCTATACATGAGTTAATGCAAATCGGGATCATCGAGCTCTCGTGTATCCAATACAACTAGCTCCAATGCTTTGGCCAAAGACTTATGATCTCATCTGCCAATAACCGCATAGGACATATAACCCGCTCACTAACGGGAGAAAGAATTCTATCTTTGTATTCAGTAGGACCTGCTACTTGCCCATCAAGATACACGTCGAGGTTGACCCCCGCCTTCCGGTTTACAGGGTCGAACTACTCTAATGAAAATCTTGACGTCACAAGCACATCCCTACTAAATCCTTAAGTCAAAGGTTCACGAATACCTATCACAACCTTTCGATTCCGTCATTGACTGTCCTGGAGTGAAATCCGTGTGACGAATCGAGGGTGAGTCGGTTCGAGTATACTAATACAATTAGCATACCTATAACGTGTGTTCCCACTAACCATTAATGTTAGACAGGCACTCTACATGTCAAAGAACACGTCATACAAGTCTTCACATAAACTTAGCGCCCAATCAAGTTTCATCAACTTGCGAACGATTAAGTATTTAAGCTATAAACCTTTCCAGTCCTGACCCCCTTATCCAATAAGGAGTGGAACGTTTTGCTCTCAAATACACGGACTAGTTTCTATATATATATATTTATGAGTTAGAAATGCCAGTAACTACCAGTAAATAAAGAAATATCCATTGCCTTATATTAATGATTTACATAGTAACAAGTACAATGCCCTCACTCAACACCCTCTGAGTGGCATTCGAGGGCATACTCCTAACAATCTCCCACTTGCACTTAATGCCAAACCCTATAGTATCTAATACCCATGTTCTCCAGATGACGCTCTAAGCTAATCTGAGAAAGTGGCTTGGTTAGTGGATCAACGACGTAGTCGGATGACTCTACTTTATGCAGCACAATGTATCTCTTTGCAAATAAATTCTCTTACGAGATGATACTCTCTCTCAATATGTTTTGTACTATTATGAAACCTCGGCTCCTAGGCCTGTGCTATCGCTCTGGCAGCGCAGCACAAGGTGTCATGTGAAGTTTACCCAGTAACTTCTTAATTCTTCCTTTGGAGGCCTCCGAGGCCGCTTTATACTCAGCCTAATAGGTGGAACCAGCAGTCGCGCTATACTTGACACTATGCCAAGATACTGCTTCTCCATTAAGAGTAAATGAAGCCAGAAGTAGACATAGAATCGTCTTTCTGTCCTTGGAAGTCCAATATAGTGAATACCATCACATTCAGTTCTCCACCGCCATATATAAGAACCAGATCTCTAGTCCTTCTAAAGTACTTGAGAACGTTCTTTACGGCGGTCTAATGTTCTCGAACTGGGTTAGACCGAAACCTACTTACCACGCTACCAGCATGCGCAATGTCAGGTCTCGTACATAATAAAGTATATATAAGGCTACCCAAATTCCGAAGCATATGGTATATTACTCATTTCTTTTCGTTGTTCCTCACCCAGAGGACACATCTTCGAGGAGAGTTTTATTCCATGTCGCATCGGTAGGAACCCTCTTTTAGAGTAATCCATCTTAAATCGCTTTAAGATTTTATCTATATAGAGGGATGGGGAAAAACTTATCATTATCTTCGATCTATACCAGTAGAGTCGAATCACAAGAATATAGGTTTCTTCTCCCAAGTCTTTCATGGAGAAATTACTTAAAGGCCAAGCTTTCATAGAACTGAGCATTCCCACATCATTTCCTATCAGTAGAATGTCATCTACATATAGTACTAAGAATGTGATCTTGCTTCCACTAACCCTCTTGTATACACAAGGTTCCTCTTCATATTGCACGAAGTCGAACTCTTTGACTGTCTCGTCAAAACGAAGGTTCCAACTACATGGAGACTGCTACAGTCCATTTCATGGAGTCTACATCCACCATTGCTAGGTCATTGGTCGCGGGTCGGTCTCTTGTTTATCACATGGAACCTCGTGGAAACCCAGTTCCTTCAAGTGCATAAAACTATACCTCTCAGGTAAATGAGACACCCTACTAGACCTACGAGGTGGTTGTACTTGTGTTACAGAAGGTTCGGTTCCAATTTCTTGCACAGGTGTCTCCTGAGGAGTTCCATTGTATTCTTCCAAAGAAATATTTCTACCTTCTCCGCCTTCCTGAATGAACTCATCTTCCAGGAAATGTGCATGGAAAGCAACAACGATCTTTCGATCTTAGGGCATGTAGAATAGATAACCCATCTCCTCAGATGGGAATCCAATGAAACATCTCCTCATGGACCTCGCTTCCATTTTGTCCACTTTAGTCTCCTTGACATAGATCCCCAAATCCTAATATAATTAAGACTTGGTTTCCTGCCCTCCCACATATCATATGGAGTTTTAGGAACAGATTTGGAAGGACATATGTTCAAGATATATGCAGCAGTCAGGAGTGTATACCCCCACAGATAAATTGGTAAGTCAGTATAGCCTAGCATGGAACGGACCATGTCCAACAAGGTTTGGTTCCTTCTTTCTGACACACCATTTAACTGAGGAGTGCCTGGAGGTGTTAGTTGTGATACTATTCCACGTTCCTTCAGGAACTTGTCAAACTCCATACTCATATCCTCGCCACCTTGGTCCAACTGAAGTGCTTTGATATGATTTCCAGTTTGTTTCTCGACTAGGGCCTTAAATTCCTGGAATTTCTCAAAGGCCTCGGATTTACGTTTCATTAAGTATACATAACCATACCTAGTATGATCATCTGTAAACGTAATGAAATACTGATATCTGTCACGTGCTACTTCCAAAGCACCACAAACGTCGGTATAGATTAATCCCAGTTTATCAGTGGCTCTTTCAAAAGTCTTTGTGAAGGGGGACTTAGTCATTTTGCCTTTAAGGCAAGATTCACAAGTAGGAAAGGGATCCGATCCCAATGGACCCATAAGTCCATCTTTTTCTATTTTGTGAACCTTGGTCTGACCAACATGACCAAGTCTAAGATGCCATTTCAAAACTTGATTGGTTTTATCCCTACCACACTTCCTAGTCATAGTATTCACAATGATTTTGTTGCTGAGGATTAGATGATACAATCCATTTAACAATGTAGCAGTGCCCACGAGTTTATTTCTAAAATAAATTTTGCAGGAACCATCACCAATGAAAAATGAAAAAGGCCTTTCCGATCCATGACCGGAACGGATAAAATGTTTTTATGCCCCTTGGGCAAAACAAGTACATCTTCTAAAAAGAAAGCCGGATTCTAAATCCAAAAAGAAGTGATCCTATGTCGGTTGCCTTGACACTATGCCCGCTTCCGACAGTGACCATCACTTCCCCACCTCCAAGCTTCCTACTTTGTTCCATATCCTGATTCACAGTACAAATATGAGAACTAGCACCAAAATCCAGTATCCAAGAAGTAGAAAATACAGTAGCAGAACAATTTGTTTCCAAAACTAAAAGTTCTGTACCTGAAGCGCCATGAAGAATCGGACAGTCTCTTACCCAGTGGCCCAGCTCACCACACTTGAGACATGCATCCTTTTTCTTCTTGCTCTTTGGAACCATCGGGTCCTTGCCCTTACCCTTTAAGTCCTTGACTTGTGGTCTCGTCTACTTCTTGGTCTTTTTCTTCTTGTTCTTAGACCTCCGAGGTCCAGAAGAAATCACAAGGGTAGACTCCTTCATCCGCGGAGTCTTCATCTTAGACTGAGCGGTCACGAGTTTGTTCATTAGCCCAGCTAAGTTACACGCAATCTCATTGCAATTGAAATTCATAACAAACTGTGAGAAGGAATCAGGGAGAGACTGTAGGATAAGGTCAGTCTGAAGAGAAGTATCCATCTTAAAATCAAGAGCCTCCAATCTCTCGATCATGGATATCATTTTGAGGACGTGGTCCCCAACCTTCTCACCTTCCTTCATCCTTGCACCGAACAATTGCTTGGATATCTCATATCTAGCTGTTTGACTGTGCTCACTATAAAGCTCGGTTAAGTGAGATAGAATTTACCTAGCAGAAGTCATTTTCTCATGAGCTCTCTGAAGCTTATTAGACATAGAAGCCATCATGTAAGCACGGACTTTTACGTCATCCTTAACCCACTTTTCGTGGTTTTCAATCTCTTCCTGATTGGCTCTTGTCCGCACCGGAGGCGCCGGAATATCCGTCTCCAAGACATATCCTAGTGCCTCTATACTGAGGACTATCATCAGATTGCGGAGCCAATCCACAAAGTTAGGTCCGTTCAAGGTGTTCTTTTCGAGTAGAATTGCGAGTGGATTCATTATCATATTGAGAGTTATGCCTGCATTAAGTATGATAGATTAATTAGTGACTCGTTTAATTATGATCTGAGTATAGAATTAAGGTCTTTTATATTCTTGTTACCCAGCTCCCACTATTTTTATCGGAATAACACACTCCCATGTAAAATCCGGAAGTATCGTCGCTCTACTTCATAGTGGTGATCGAGTTCTTTATAAATCTTAATAGAGGGCAACCGAATAGGTTTCTAGTCTATTAATTTTCATAAAGTGGTGTCCAACACCAACCCATCTAATGGATGATTCGATCTTCTTTTTCCCCTTGTTCACTCCCCTCAACCTATACGGTTTTTATGGTTCGTGAACAAGTTAAGTTTATACCATCGACGCAAATCAGTTTCACAATCGAATCTTATCCGGCAACCTATCAGGTTTCTAGGGATAAAATTTGCTCCAACCGAAGGCATCCAATGCGCTCCCGGTAATTTATTCGTCCTCACCGAACGACTACCCCGATAACTCGGAAGCATAGCATATCCGGTTTGGATTTCAATTTCCCGAAAGCTCGATGGAGGGAAGGAAAACCTTGAAACCTTGTAAACTTAATAATTTGTTGTGGGAGAATTATTGCGATTAATGTTACACTTTGCACATTAATTCATTTAAGCGCGTTTGTGGCATTCATACAATATGAAACAACCATTCACAACCTAGTTGCTACCAACATGTGGTTCATGGACCGTTCCTAGAAACAAAAACTCCGTAATCTAATTACAAGTCTTCGTCTTGAATCTTCGTCTTCTCGCAACGGATCTTCCTCCGGTCTTCGTCATTACATATAAATTTTACATTGAAAAATTGCATCCTAGATACAAATATTTCTAGTAAAATAAATAGGCTCAAAACGGCCTTTACAACCCAATCAATTAAAACGAATGATTCAAAAACTAAGTCCACGAACCACATCCCCATTCAAAAGCATTCATCCAATAAATACTATATAAATGGAAAGCGTAGAGATACATTGATCCAATCAACAATACGAACTGATCCAATCGATTCACACAACCGGTAATATGGAAAACGTTCAAATAATTCGGTCACCCATAAATATTCCAATTAATCAAATTTTCCTTATAAAATGAAGTACCATAAATCATTTTAATCATATTAAATCCAATTTAATATGCGGGAGATTAATTTTCAAGAATACACGAAAAAATCGAGACGGGGCGAAACTGGCCTGCCACGGCCGAGTCACCATCGGAAGCCTGCCAGCCAGACATGGCCCGTGCCGAATGGCACGTTCGGGTCATGCCGGCAGTGTCCTTGACATTCCTGCCAGACACGGCCATGTCAAATGACACGGTCGAGTCATCTCTAGAAGCCTGCCGGCCAAACACGACCCGTGTCACCAGACACGGCCGGGTCATCCTGCCTGGAACGGCCCGTGTCACCAGACATGGCCGGGTCTGCCTGGAAGTGGCTGGAAGACTGTCGGACACGGCCCGTGTCACCCAGGACACGGCCGAGTCACCCTCGGCCAGATTTGACCCTTTGTCCAAAAAGTCGTCCGACGACGATTCGGGGCTAGATTTTCGACTGGATATCCAATATTTATATTTTCCGATTTTCATATCTTCAATATAAATCATATTTCCCAGAAATTTAAGATTTATATTTAGACATAAACTTATGAAAAATACAACTATTACGAACGAAAAATATATACCACGATTATGACTAAAATGATTCCAAATCATTCATCATCTAATCGAGCATTCCAAATGCCAATATCGTATATACGATCGCAAGACCTACGCTCTGATACCCCTGTTGGGATTCGGTGCCTAAATCGAAGGCCCAGCGGAAACGGTAAAACGAAAATTAATGCGATCCGAATCCCTACGAGGATCGATCAAGCTATGTATATACGAATATTATACGAAGCACAAGAGATATAGAAACTCACCCTTGTAGTCCGTTGATTAAATGGATTCCTTCTCTTGAGCTATTCTCCAAGATTTAGATTAATTTACCTACGATCCAATCCGCTCCAAGCTCTTAGATGATCCAACGCTGAAAATACCGCGTCTCTACTTGCCACGCGCCGGAGAAACGAACGGAATGACGATCACATTGATATCCTCCAAGGATACGGCTAGAGCTAGGATGACGAATCTTTCTATGTGATTATGACACTCTAAGGGTATAATTCACAACTCTCAATTGATTTCTTGATTTTCTCCAAGAACAACCAAGAACCAATGAAGAAGATGAAGATGACTTTGAGAAAAAAAATTCTCACTCTTTCTTGCTCTCTCAACCGTAGGAATGAATGGGTTGGTGCAAATGAGATAGTCTTCCACTTCTTATTCAACTCAAATAACCAACATGAGATATCACTTTGATATCTTGTCCCCTCAAGTATTGGTCTTCCATTATTAAAATGGAGACAAAGACCAAGAGGGAGTTGGTGAGAGGCGGCGGCCTTCTAGAAGGAATCGTGCAAGTTCGATTCATTTCGGACTCCCGTGAGTCCAAAAATATAAACTCCGATTTCGTTCCGATGTATTTATATCAATTAATTAATCCAATTAATTAATCATATCAAATACATAATAACATAATAAATTTCTCCAAGAAATAATTATATTCATGAATTAAATAACCATAAATTAATTTATCCAATAAATCAATTTAGACATCCAATGTCCCAAATTAGATATCCAATATCCAATATTCATAATTAGAGAATAAGCTCAATTTATTCCGTCGTCAATTCTATCGTGTGACTCGGTAGATCCGTCTCAGTCAGCAATGGGAGCAACCAAAGAGTAGTAGCACCACCTAGCCATTCTGACGGCCTACACTGCACCCCAACTGAGAATGAATAATGGGACCATTCAAGAACCATTCTGTCGTGAATACCAGTATACGTATAAACCCTTCTTTCAAATGTCCTGATCAAGTTATAGGGTCACGGTGAGTCAAACCCTATCTGTACTTGACACTATGTATGAGTTAATGCAAATCGAGATCATCGAGCTCTCGTGTATCCAATACAACTAGCTCTAATACTTTGGCCAAAGACTTATGATCTCATCTGCCAATATCCGCATAGGACATATAACCCGCTCACTAACGGGATAAAGAATTCTATCTTGGTATTCAGTAGGACCTGCTACTTGCCCATCAAGATACACGTCGAGGTTGACCCCCGCCTTCCGGTTTTGCAAGGTCGAACTACTCTAATGAAAATCTTGACGTCACAAGCACATCCCTACTAAATCCTCAAGTCGAAGGTTCACGAATACCTATCACAACCTTTCGATTCTGTAATTGACTGTCCCGGAGTGAAATCCGTGTGACGAATCGAGGGTGAGTCGGTTCGAGTATACTAATCCAATTAGCATACCTATAACGTGTGCTCCCACTAACCATTAGTGTTAGACAGGCACTCTACATGTCAAAGAACACGTCATATAAGTCTTCACATAAACTTGACGCCCACTCAAGTTTCATCGACTTGCGAACGATTAAGTATTTGAGCTATAAACCTTTCCAGTGCCGACCCCCTTATCCAATAAGGAGTGGAACGTTTTGCTCTCAAATACACAGACTAGTTTCTATATGTATATTTACGAGTTAGGAATGCCAGTAACTACCAGTAAATAAAGAAACATCCATTGCCTTATATTAATGATTTACATAATAACAAGTACAATGCCCTCACTCAACATCCTCTGAGTGGCATTCGAGGGCATACTCCTAACAAGCTCAATCACTGTTCATTTCACCACCTATTCCAAAGTCATTAAAATATAGTCTGCAAATACACAAGCACTCCAAACCCCATTGCAATTTTCATAGAAAAATCCATGGAAGGTGCTATACGATTTCATTTTCAACCGATTCTAATCTCAAGCCGGACCGCACTCGTCAGATATAAAAACCCCATTCATCCTAAAGACCAAATATCAATAAATTCCAGAAATTATACCTAAAATCGAACACAAAATTTTTAAATCCTCGTTGTTGTCTTTTCCGCCTCCACGCACCGCCATTAATGTAACACCCCAAAAGGCGACTATTATAGTGCCATGGACCCCACACTGGGACCCACCAGGCGATATCATAATACAGATTAAATAAGTATTACTTTGTGATACCGAACCACAATAAATAGTCATTTCTCCGATTAGGAGTTCACTAATAGTATGGCCAACGGCCTTATAATATACAGGATCCGAAATACAAGTACAAACTATATGGAGATGGAATATACTTCAAAATACAACCGAAGGATAATATAAATAAAGCGGAATTAAAGTAACATTACACGGTTTGAACAATAACCGGACAAAAAGACATGGGGCCCCCCGAACTAGTATCCCTCGAACCCTTCGCCATCACCGTACTCTTCTCGTGCCTTGCCTTTGCCTCGACCTAAAATACAACACAAGTATTTCGCCCAAAACAGGGTCAGATATACATGATAAATGATTATCCCGACATTATACAATCCACATATATTAGATCTCAAAGAAAACATCCCGACTACTAAACATACCCCTCGGGCGTATGAACAATCAGTCCCAAATCATCGAACATATTCAATCATACATGGACTAATGAACGATTAAACAATATGGTTCAAGATGGACATTACAGTACGCCCGATCTGGAAATGTGTCCGTGTACATGTCTACCCCGTATATGGAATCCAGGATATACGTGTGACAATGTACCTAATTAGCCTCACGAACTACGTCTCGTGTGCACAGTCCAATACGAAAAACATCCACGTATGACTATATAAGTGCCCGGCTAAAAATCCAACACAATGACCAATCGGCACGCAGATATGATTCCAGATATGTCACGATACAACATGACAACGAATTCAGCAAATCACATATCCAATTAAGGATCAAGAGAAACTCACCAAAATGACAACGAGGACCAACGAGATCAACGATTCAAAGTGACATACTTGGGAATGCAATCCCATGATGAAAAACGGAATAATGTCAAGGACAGTATCAAATTACGAGGCACTAATTCATAAGCATTTCATACACATGAAATGTATAATCATCACAAGAATCTAATCATCATTATAACCGAGCAAGATAACTTGCCTCAATACGGAGACGAGAATAATCCTCCCTTGTCGAAACGAAAGCACAGTCCTCGACTAATATCGTTTACTCGAACAATCAACCTTAAACGAAATATATTTTACTCAATAACATATCCGTATAATTATCGATATAGAATTAGTAAGATGACACCCTACAATCCATTAGAATAGTTTCGCTATCTCAAAAATATCGAAGTCTTGTACCAAGAATTCTTTTAACCTCAATTCAACCTTAAAATCGGTTCACAATTGTTTGCATGATTCTTCATAACTAAGAATTTATCAAGAACATGTTGAATAACCACTTATGGTGTCAATATCATCTTATGTTTATTAAACTTTCCAAAAACATTACAATGTTGAATTGTAAAAATCCGCACAACTAAGTTCATCAATACATCTCATCTAAATTGAATATTAAGCTTATAATAAGGTTATATTAGTTATGAGATTACACCATATTCATGAAGATTGTCAAAACCATCCTTACAAAACTGGAAGATCCATTAATATCATTTATGAAATCACCTAGCTTAGGTTTTAGAATTACCACACTAATCTTTTAATATTCAACAAGGCGTTCTTATCATTCCTCATGGACTTGTGAATCTGAACCATAATGATGTTAAAACTTCTAAGGTTTCTGAATAAGAGAACATCATTCTATCTTCAATATTGTCAAGTTCTTCCCAAGGTAAATGAATATCAAGTATGGTGTTTTAACACTTTATGATAACAATTCCATCGATCAAACCCAGTTATGAAGAAGCTAAATGATTATCTATGCTCTGTTGAGGTTACTTCGTCCAGCAAGATGAGTATAACATTTACATCATGGTTACTATCGCCATAGCATCAAGAACACATCCATCTAAACCCTCATTTATCATATTCATCAAGAAGTGTTTAAAAAGTTTAATTATAACCATGTTCTACTTGGTTGATTAAACTCTAAGTGAAGTATTCTATACTACTAACATTAATATACGAAAAATACAGAGGATAAACATATACATACCTCCAGAAACAAAGAACAACTCTCAACACCACAAGAAACACACTTCAAGCTCAAGAACACCTTCTAAATTCGAATCAATGAGCTCCAATCCAAGTTACAAGACTCAAAACCAAGATGGAGGAGGTTAATATCGGTCTAGGGAGGCAGGAGAGGGAATATACGGAGAGAAAATCGAGTTAAAACTGAAAGAAATGAAAAACAGGCTGGTCCTATAAATAGACTGCACAGGCTTAACGTACGCTATCGAACAAATTTAGCGTACGTTAACACTCTTACGTACGCTAACCGGTTAATATTACATACGTAAGCGGCTTACAGTGGCTACTGTCTTGAATCCACAGGCCATTAGCGTACGCTAATTAGAAGGGTGTTACGTACGCTATTAAAGGTTGACTCTGACCGACACGACATCCCAGACATCATACACATGTATGCCAACGGATAACAGGTTTACATGTGGAAGTCAACTGATGTCAGATTCTCTCTTAGCGTACGCAACAGAGAAAGCATTACGTACGTTAAGGCACAAGATTAACGTACGTTAATCCTTCTACGTAGCGTACGCTACACCGCCAGAAAAGGCCCAAAAATGCAACTCTCCCATAACATTGAATCATCAAGTATGAAGTGAAATAACAACGATACGAAGCTCAGATCTATAACACCTCAACATAATACTGAATGAAACGATCCACGATATTCAAATTACTCGAGTAATACAACGACATATAAAAATGAAGAATTAAAGTCGGATATTGCATCTCCCCCCTTAAAAGGAGTTTCGTCCTCGAAATTAAGGGGTAAATAATTCGGGATATCTCACTCGCATACTATCCTCAGTTTCCCACGTAGTCTCCTCGACTCCATGTTGTGACCACTGAACTTTTAGCAGGGGAATCGCCTTGTTCCGCAACTGTTTGATCCTCCTCTCGAGTATCTGTACAGGACGCTCCTCGTACGAATGATCCTCCGCTAATTCGATCTCATCGAACTGAAGTATATGACTCGGATCAGCAATGTACTTCCTCAACTGGGAGACATGAAACACGTTGTGAATCCGACTTAAAGCCGGTGGCAAAGCCAGTCGATTAGCCAGATCACCTACACGCTCCAAAAACTCAAATGGCCCAATATACCTTGGTCTCAGCTTGCCCTTCTTCCCAAAATGAAAAACACCTCGGGTGGGAGACACTTTCATCAACACATAGTCACCAACCTCGAACTCAAGCGGTCGTCGATGCTGGTCTGCGTAGGACTTCTGTCGACTTTGAGCCGTTAACAAATGACTCATAATCAGAGCGATCTTCTCACGGGCTGCTAATAACATATCGGGTTCCGTACCCAGAGATTCCGACAGTTCATCCCAACACAAAGGGGACCTACAGCGATGGCCATACAATGCCTCATACGGAGCCATCTGAATCGAAGCATGCCAACTATTATTATAAGTGAATTCCACCAAAGGTAGCTGGGCTTTCCAATCGTCCTTCCAATCGATAGCACATGCTCTCAACATGTCCTCTAGAGTTTGGATGGTTCTCTCGGACTGACCATCAGTCTGTGGATGGAAAGCCGTACTGAAATTCAACTGTGTGCCCATCTCACGATGAATTGCCTTCCAGAAGTGCGACACGAATTGCCCGTCATGATCCGATACAATACTCTTGGGGGTACCATGTAACCTCACAATTTCCTTAATAAAAAGCTGGGCCAGTCTCTCGGAACCCCACGTGTCCTTAATCTCTAAGAAGTGGGCTGATTTGGTCAGCCGATCCACAATCACCCAAATCATGTTCATTCCTCGACGACTCATCGGCAAGCTAGTGATAAAATCTATCGATATGTCCTCCCATTTCCACTCGGGAATCGGGAGCAGTTTCAGCATTCCTGCGGGTCGCTGGTGCTCAATCTTAACCTGCTGACAGGTTAAACATCTCGAAACGAATTCGGCGACCTCACGTTTCATATTCCCCCACCAATAATATTGTTTCAAATCCTTATACATCTTACTAGACCCCGGTTGAATAGAGTATGGGGTAGCATGGGCTTCTCTCATGATAGAGTTCCTCAATTCCTCGTCTGCTGGTATAAACGCTCGATTCCTGAAGTGTATCAATCCATTCTCGTGGATTACAAATCCAGGGGCTTTCCCTTGAGTGACTTCATCCCGAACTCGAGATAGGAATGGGTCCGTAATCTGCTTCGATCTGATTATATCATCAAGAGACGAAGAAATCTCAAGTGTGCAAAGTTGTCCCTGAACATGCTGTAACCAAACTTCAATCTATGGCCTCATAAGTTCCAACCGCAATTCCCTCTGAGTTGTCAATCGGCTAAGCATCTGCTCCTGCATTGTCTTGCGGCTCAAGGCATCGGCAACCACATTTGCCTTGCCTGGATGATAAAGGATCTCGATATCATAATCTTTGATTAATTCTAGCCATCTTCTCTGTCTCATGTTCAACTATTTATGAGTAAAAATGTACTTCAGGCTCTTGTGATCGGTAAAGATCTGACAGGTAACTCCGTACAAATAGTGACGCCATATTTTCAATGCAAACACTACGGCTGCCAGCTCCAAGTCATGGGTCGGATAGTTAACTTCATAGGGTCGCAATTGTCTCGATGCATAGGCAATCACTTTCCCTTCCTGCATTAGTACACATCCAAGGCCCTGCCTTGACACTTCACTATACACCTCGAATCCTTCCGTTCCCTTTGGTAGAACCAAGACAGGTGCTGAAATCAATCGACTCTTGAGCTCATCAAAACTTTGCTGACATGCTTCTGACCACAAATACTTCTTATCCTTCCTTAGTAGGTTAGTCATTGGTTGTGCAATTTTGTAAAATCCTTCCACGAACCGTCAGTAGTAACCTGCTAGGCTGAGGAAACTACAAACTTCCTTCACGTTCTTCGGAGGTAGCCAATCTCGAATGGCTTCTGTCTTCTATTGGTCCACTCTCACTCCTTCGGCTGATATAACATGCCCAAGAAAGATAACCTCAGGCATCCAGAATTCACATTTAGAAAATTTCCCATAAAGCTGTTCCCGCCTCAACGCATCGAGAACTTGGTGGAGATGACGTTCATGCTCTTCGTGGTCACGAGAGTAAATCAGAATGTCGTCAATAAAAACGACTACAAAGCGGTCTAGATAGTTAATAAAAACCCAATTCATCAACTCCATGAATACAGCTGGTGCATTAGTTAATCCAAATGTCATCACCACGAACTCATAATGCCCATAGCGAGTACGGAAGGTCGTCTTTGAAATGTTAGACTCTCGAATCCTCAACTGATGATAACCGGATCTCAAGTCAATCTTAGAAAACACAACAGCTCCCTGAAGTTGGTCCAATAAATCATCAATACGAGGCAACGAATATTTGTTTTTGATGGTTACACTGTTCAGCTCACGGTAATCAATACATAAACGCAGAGATCCGTCTTTCTTTCGTACAAATAACACTGGTGCTCCCCAAGGGGATGCACTAGGTCGAATATAGCCCTTTTCAGTCAACTCATCAAGCTGGTTCTTCAACTCCTGCATCTCAATCAGAGTCATACGATACGGTGCTTTTGAAAGCGGGGACGTGCCTGGCTCTAACTCAATAGTAAACTCCACCTCACGATGTGGAGGTAAGCCTGGCAACTCGTCTGGAAATACGTCTGGGTAGTATCGAACTACCGAAATGTCAGCCAATTCAACTGGTCGATCTGTTGTTTTGGTCATGTAGCACCAATAACCAATACACCCTTGATTAAGCAGTTTCACTGCCTTCATAGCGCTGATGACTCTCCCGGAACGGCTGGGATTACCACCTCGAAAAATACACTCGAAATCATCATCAGAAGTGACGGTTACCATCCGCTTGCGGACACTAAGTATGGCATCATGACGATCCATCAAATCGATACCCAAGATTATATCATCCTTAGGTAAATAGACTACAATCAGGTTTGACAAACCACTCACGGTCTTTCATACGAATCGGACAGTCCTGGACTTCACGATTTCCAATAATTCTTCTACCATTGGGTAGACCAATCACATAAGGCTCACAATTGACAACATGGTCTAGAGGCAAACAACTTAAACAAGAAGTAGATATAAAGGAGTGTGAAGCACCGGTATCAAAAAGAACACACACTGGCTGAGAGTGGATCTCGAGTATACTTGCAGTCATGCTGGCCTCGGGATCGTCAGCTTTCTTCATTTCGTAGATCCTGGGTTTTGCGGCTCCTGCACCATGTGTACCACTTTGATTCCCACGAACCATTCCCCTGTTTGTCGTGGTAGTCTGATAAGAAGCGGATGGAGGCACCAGGTCCTGGACAGCAGACTGATTTGGAGCATGAGACGCTACTGGTTCACGTCTGGGTCCATTCCTGCAAAAACGAGCACAATGCCCATTCTTCCCACAAGCGTGGCAGGCGACGGCCGGCTTTGGGCATTTAGAGCTGACGAGCCCCTGGTCTCCACAGTTATAGCACACAACAGATGAGGGGACCGCTCAAGAGTGCGATCCGGCTGGCTTTGACGCCATGAATGGTCTATCAGCAGGGTTTGGCAATGACTGGGGCTTCCTGAATGTCCCCCGGTTACTCTCAGTCTGATTCTGGTTCTGAGATCTTTTGTTGTTGGGTTGTGGTTGCTTCTTAGAAATCTCCTTCGTGGTGAGTTCGTATTCCAGAGCTTTCTCGATGAACTCCGGCAGGGTCGTACAGTGGTGATTCAATAGCTGAATTCTAGCCTCTTGAGAAAATACTTGATTTTATCAGCCTCCGTTCGGACAATCGACGAGGAAAAAGGAAGAAGTGCCTGAAATTTCTTGACAACAGACAATACATCATCATCCTCGAATGGGTCTGGGTTTAGCAATTCCGATAGCTTGGCCTCACGGAGTGTCCCTGGATAGTAACGATCTAGCATGAGGTTTTTAAATTCCTCCCAGGTATAAGCACCATCAACTGGCCTCACTGAAAGCCACCAAGTGTGAGCGCCCTTGCTAAGATAGTAAGCTGCTACGGAGACGTGATTCTCCTCCGGGCAGTCCACCATCTCAAATAATTTCTCAAAATGCTCGATCCAATGCACAATGTCAGCAGGCTAAGAGGATCCTTCAAAGGTCGGAGGTCCCTGGCGAGCGATATCGCTGATGATCCGACTCATGGGTCCGCCAAGCACAGGAGGTGGAGGATGAGGCCCCTGCTGCTGGCTAGTAGTGGCCCTCTGCATGGCTTCCATTAACTGACCCATCTGGGTCATTTGAGTCATCATGCCCTGCATCACAATGTAAGGATCTACACGCGCATCCTCACATCCACTGTGGTGCGATTGGTCCCTATAAGGCGAACCACTGTCTGCGGAACTATGATCCATATTTGCGCGTCTGTTGGCTCGAGGTATCGGGATTCGGCCCCTTCCGCGGCCTCGTCCCCCTCTGCCACGACCTCTCAGATTTCTTTTCATACTGAAAGAATCAATCATAATGATAACCATAAGTACAGTTCAAGATACTATTCAAAATTCTTGCTAAATTAATAGCAACAAGGAATCACATTGATGAGTCGATTCTTGATCGACTCATTCTATTCTTTTTAGTTGTGTTTTTGTTTGGTTTTTAGTATTTTGTTCTCTTTTATGCGTGGTATATTGTGTTTTTAATTTATAGGTAGCCAAGCGAAGATTGTGGTGAAATATGCGCTTTCATAGCCAATATTGGAGTTTATGACGATCAAGAGCTAAAACGGGTCCTAAAACGATAAAAGATTGAAGCAATATTGGTCGTATTTTCTAAATCCCAGAATCATCACTCTGAATTGAGATGTGTTATCCTTTGATATAAATTCCTCGTGAAATTAGCTTCGAAACAGTATATCATACGCAAAATTTCGAGATGTATTGATACAAGAACGAAGGATCAAGCCGAAGAAGACCAAAAACCGGAATCAAAACAAGAAGAAGCAACTCGATCGTGTTATAGGACACGGCCGGGTCTCGTTCCAGTGAGAATTTCAGTTTCCAGAAGAGTACAACATGGCCGTGTCATAGGACACGGTCGAGTCACAATCCAGTCTAATCTATATTTCTAGCGCAGTATGACACGGCAGGGTCCGGTGGACAGAACACTTTGCAATTTCCAGGATAGTACGACACGACCGTGTCCCAAGACACGGGTCGTGTCACTTTTCGGTGCAAGTCCATTTCTTTGACATTTTACACGATTTGGATGGATTTTTTTTGGCACTTTTGGCTTTATAAAAAGGTATTGGAGACCCTTAGGATGGCTATTCAGATTTTGTGTGAGATATTGTGTTGAAAAACATAAGATTAGGGAGAGAAACACCAAAATAGGGAGAAAAGAGAGATTTTTCATCATCTTCTTTGTATGCTTGTCTTGAAGAAAAATACATTTGTGAGTAAATAAAAAATCCTTGTATCATTTTGTTGTGAGTTCTTGAAGGAAGATCATCAAACCTTCATCGGGAATTCGATTTCGGCTTTTACAAGGGAATTTTCTACCATGTTTTATTTTACAATTTCATTTATTATTGTTGAAATAATCATGTGTGGCTAATCTTTTCATATGAGTTTTTAGAGTGAGCCACACACATGTTATCCATTGTTAGTTCCTATGATTTTTCGGGTAAAGTTGGGATTATTCCTCCTTGTTTGTTCTTCGCATAAGAACTTTTGATTTAGATCATCAAACCTATTTCATAGTTGTTATTATTATAAAATCGAGGGTTTTTGTCGGTGTTCGCCATCAAACGACCCGATAGAAGTGATTGTGAATGTTCTAAACCTTTTTCCGCGATCTTTTAGCGAATTACCCCATCAAAGGTATTAGCTAGTCAATTGTTAGTAGAGATTCGTCCCCCTCAAAGGAGTATCTCTTATTTTCGATAAGAACAATCTTGATTTTTAGGATTACCGCCATCAAACGGATTTCTTTTAATCATGAGCAATCGATAATTCCAAACCTTAATTCTTTGTGTATCGGAACTAATAATTGATTACGTGTGTGTCGATGATTCTAAACTCCCATATCATTCTCATAATTGTAATCTCTCAATTTTCCAACCTTTAATTCGGTGTTATTAACGTTTCGTTTATTTTAATTTCTCGCATTGTGAATGTTATCCTATCAAATCTTTGGTGTATTTTACTTTACTTTACTTTTTTTTATTCGACTATTTGCCGAACATTATCAAACTTCAAACCGTTTCCAACTCCTTGTGAGATCGACCTCGGAGTTACTTGTCGCTACCTACCGTTGTTACCCAAAATATTATTCGGAAGGGTTTGCTGGAATGGATGAGTAACAAACAAAATGCGAGAGCACGTCCGGGGAATGTAAATAACACAAGATTTGCCGGGGTTGTTAGTCCCGGGCTTGAATGCTCTCGCGAGATATTATTAATATGAATATTTGGGAGTACAAATATTAATGTTAGAGTACGATTTCAATGAGTGTAAAGACCCTAGTTATCTAGCTCTTGAGTGCTGCTGATTGCCGGAAGAACCAGAGTTGGTGCTCTGTGAGTTTTTATAACAACGATGAAATGCTGCGTAGATTTCCGTGTTTCTGATCCAACTCTTGGAGGACTGATGGTTTCTAAACTCTCGTATGAAAATAACAGTTTTTTGAACCTTTTTCCAGTTGTTGGAGGTTTCCTATTTATAGGAGTGGAGGTTGCTGTGCGATCGCATTTCCAATATTATAATAAGCAGGCGATCGTCTTTAGCACATGGGTTGGTCTCCTTAAAGTCTGCATCAGCTGCTGGCAGCCAGATGTGCGAACCAATGAGAAGACAACACGCGTCCCATGTCGTTGTCTTGGGAGATCCCACCTAGGACCTTTCGGCGGGTCTGTCGGTAGGTGAGGCAGTCCTTGTCGTTGACAGCTGTTGATGGGCTGGAGTCAAAAATCCTTATTCTGCGGCGCTATTCGTTGATCTGCACATGGGTCTTTACTCTGAGATCCGGTCTTCGTAGATATGATGAATGATGGCCTTACACGTGGCATAGGACGGTCGTCCTTGGTCGGGCATCAGAGTCGATCGTTAGGTGCCAAGAGGCGATCGCCCTGGACATCGATCGCTCGGTACCTGATCTCGGTCTACCTTGAGTTTTGAAAACCCGTGATAATATTTTGAATAAAATTGCCCTAATTTTTTTGGAGGTGTTATTTTGAGGATTCATGAACTCTTTATTTTGTGGATGGTATTGGAGGTTCAAGTATGTCACAAATGTAACACCCCAACTAGGCGGATATTACAGTGCCGTGGACCCCCGACCAGGACCCACCAGGCAAATGAAAATGAATGAATTACATAGGGTAAATGTAGTACCGAACCACATTACATCAGCAAGTACTCCGATGAGGAGTTTCAAGTACAACACACCTAGGAAAACAAAATACATGTATATTTCATGTTAAGATAAAATATATACAAAGGTGTTTGAGGAGGAGCGACCCTTGGTTGCACGGGGGCAAGCTCGATATGGACCGCGAGTGGCTCACTCGGTCCGGTGATCTTTCTACTGGCGCCTGCCCCAATTTCCATGAGCGTCTTCATCTCGTCGAGCTGGCGTTGCATAGCGGCCATCGCCATGGCCTGGCTGCTTGTGGATAGGCACTCGGAGCGGGAGCCGAGGCGACCAAGCACTGATCCCCTGGCTCTGCTGTAAATGATGTCTTTGCCGCGGGGCTCAATTCTTCAGCGGATGGGAGCCAAACGGAGGACCTGTTTTTGATTGGGAGTTAGGTATGCCGAACTCCTGGTGACGGATTCGGACTCCGTCGTTTCGTGGTTGGGGCCAGAATGCCCCGGTCGCCACGATGGATCGCTTCCTAGGCGGCTGAAGACGGAACCGTCCTGCCTCGCGAGTGCCTTTTCTCGTGAATCGGGGTTTTCTGACGATCGTTCGACCAGTAACCCCTTGAGCTTCCATTTGCCCGCGCAGCGGATGGCCGAGAGGGTTATAGCGGGCGCTTCACATGCTCTCCGTCGCTCCTTAGGATGGCCATAGCCTCCTCGATCTTTTCCGCGGTTTGGAACTGGTCGAGTGAGAGGCTGGGGCCGTCCCTCGGGGGCGGGATCGAGAGTCTCGTGTCGCTGCGGCTACCCTCTGTCGTAGGTTGGGGCTCGGATTGAGCCAGAATAAGACTTCCGGTGGATTGGAGAGTGGCTCTCTTCGAAGTAGTGGCATACTTCATTATTCTGAAGGTTTTTCTTTGAAGAACAGTGAGTGTTTCTTCAAGTATATGCTCCGGAGAACAGTGAGTGTTCTTCGAAACAGTCGGAATGAAAATGAAGGTTTGACGCCCTCTTCTTCTAGCGCCAATTGTTGTTACCCAAAATATTATTCGGGAGGGTTTGCTGGAATGGATGAGTACCAAACAAAATGCGAGAGCACATCCGGAGGAATGTAAATAACACAAGATTTGCCGGGGTTGTTAGTCCCAGGCTTGAATGCTCTCGCGAGATATTATTAATGTGAATACTTGGGAGTATAAATATTAATGTTAGAGTACGATTACAATGAGTGTAAAGATCCTAGTTATCTAGCTCTTGAGTGCTGATGATTGCCGGAAGAACTAGAGTTGGTGCTCTGTGAGTTCTTGTAACAACGATGAAATGCTTTGTAGATTTCCGTGTTTGTGATCCAACTCTTGAAAGACTGATGGTTTCTGAACTCTCATATGAAAATAACAGTTTTTTGAACCTTTTTCCAGTTGCTGGAGGTTTCCTATTTATAGGAGTGAAGGTAGCTGGGTGATCGCCTTTCCTTTATTATAATAAGCGGGCGATCGTCTTTAGCACATGGGTTGGTCTCCTTAAAGTCCGCATCAGCTGCTGGCAGCCGGAAGTGCGAACTAATGAGAAGGCAACACACGTCCTATGTCGCTGTCTTGGGAGGTCCCACCTAGGACCTTTCGGCGGGTCTGTCGGTAGGTGAGGCTGTCCTTGTCGTTGACAGCTATGGATGGGCTGGAGTCAAAGATCCTTATTCTGCGGCGCCATTCGTGGATCTGCACATGGGTCTTTACTCCGAGATTCGGTCTTCGTAGATATGACGGATGATGGCCTTACACGTGGCATAGGACGGTCGTCCTTAGTCGGGCATCAGAGTCGATCGTTAGGTGCCAAGAGGTGATCGCCCTGGACGTCGATTGCTCGGTACCTGATTTCGGTCTTGACTTATTCGCTTGGCAAATCTGCCTTGGATTATTTGATGCTGGCTTGGTCGCTCGGCGCTTATGCCGATCGCTGTCGAGGCGTATAAATCGCTGCACAACACCATACAAAAGCGATTTGTACACTTGCGAGTATTTAATTTGTTCATCAAGTTTTTGGCGCCGTTGCCGGGGAGTTTGCGTTTAGTTTTTGATCTTGTTTTAATAGTAGTTGAATTGTTATTCTTGATTATTTTTCCGTTTTCATTATTTTCGGTAAAATTTAAAAATTCGCTCTAACTTCTTTTGTTTATGCTTGGTAGGAGATCGTTGGGTAACCCGATTCTTCCGCCCATAGACGAAGTTCAAAGGATTAGAGCACCAAAACAATAGCCACATCATCAATGGCAAATGACGAGGTGAATCCGGATCTTGAAGAGCGACTTTTGCTCCAAGAAGAAAACCCTCGTCAACCAAGGGTTGAGAATGTTGCACAAAATTTAGATGAAGAAAACATTCATCAACCGAGGTTTCCGAGATATGAGAATGTTGGGTGAAATCAAGGGATACCCGAAGCTCAATAAGGGAGATACTTTTAGCCGAGACAACCACCCGTTGGAGCGCAATACGGAGCGAACTATTATCCCGGGCCTCAATATGAGATGGAAGCAAACTACAATATGGTGCAACAACCTCCGGTTGAGCATCTAATGCGGGACTATGCAAAGCCCGTGGTGAACACCGCCATCTCGTGCATCCAATTAGCACCGGCAGCAAGGAACTACCACATAAGCGGATTTCACATCGAGCAATTGCCCTCATTTAACGGATTAGCACGTGAGGATCCGTTATCATTCATCCGAGACTTCTATGTGGCGATTGACAACTTTTCATTAAATGGGTTCAGCGAGGATCAACTAAGAATGAAGTGCTTCCCTTATACACTCAAGGATGGGGCGAAATAATGGTTGATGACTTTGGCGCCGGGCTCACTAAGAACATGGGATGAAGTTTACGACAAATTCATTACCAAGTACTTCTCTCATTCAAAGACTACGCAATTGAGAACTCAAATCTCAACATTCGGACAATAAGACGGAGAGGCATTTCACGAAGCATGGGACCGATTCAAAATGCTCTTCATTCAATGACCACACCATCACTATCCGCTTCAACTACTTAATCAATTCTTCTATGATGGATTGACTTAATATTGCCAAGGAGCGGTAGATAATGCAGCCGGTGGTTCGTTTTGGGGCTTAACGGAGATACAAGCGTATGATGTGTATGAAACGTTGGGAGCCAATTCACAACAAAAAAATGTACGTGTTCGTAGGGGAGCCGTAAACCAAGTAAGCGATAAGGACGAGATGCAATCTAAAATCGATGAGTTAACTAAGGAGCTAAGACAACTCAAGACTCAACACAAACCTTCTAGCTCACGAGTTTGCGAGATTTGCTGAACATCCGGACATGATGCTAATTCTTGCCCACATACTTTTCCAGAAGAACAAACCGAACAAGTTAATTGGGCTATGGGACAAAGCACGGGAAGGCCCGAGTGGGAAGAGAGGAGAAATAATTATGGCGGAAACACAAGAAATGCACCTCTCCCAAACACTTATCATCCTGGGCTAAGAAACCATCCGAATTTCTCATGGAGAAACAACAACCCGATGCGGTACGACTCAAGCGCCCAAGCTCAATACAACGGAGGAAACCGAGCCCAACAACCAATGCAAAGTGAACCACCTCCACAACAAAGGAACTCTATTGAGGAGAGTATTGTGGCATTCATCAAGGAGAGCAAGGAAAACCGAGCGGAGAACAATAAAAGGTTCGAATCTTTAGAAGCTTCGGTGAAGAAAATAGAGGTTCAAATTGGGCAACTTGCTACCGAGGCACGTAGGCAAGAAAGAGGTAAACTACCAAGTCAACCCGAGCAAGCTCAAGATATTACCACTCTCCGAAGTGGTAAAGTGATTAATAAAGAGGCTAATTCCGAAGCGAAAGAAAGGGGCGGTGAGAAAGAAGAAGAGTCGGGAAATCAAGAAGAGAGAATAGATGAAGCAACTTCGACTTCCAAGCTTCAAAAATATGCTCAACCATATAAGTCACCGGTCCTTTTTCTGAGCCGACTTAGAAAAGTAAAGCAAGATGAGCAATTTTCCGAAATCTACGACATGCTTTCAAAGGTTCATGTCAACTTACTTCTCTTGGATGTTGTGAAGAACATTCCCGCTTACACGAAATTTTTCAAAGAGTTGACCTCCAAAAAAGACAATATTTGGGGAACGAGAAAGTGGTGCTCTACGAAGTTGAAGCAAGGAGTCAAAAGAAGGGAGATCCCGGAAGTTTTATGATCGATATCACTATGGGAGATAAGAAAGTTGCTCGTGGGATGCTCGATTTGGGAGCAAGTGTGAATCTCATGCCATTCTCGACTTACTTGAGGCTTGAACTCAGGGGAATCAAACCAACAAGAATGACTCTCCAAATGGCGGATAGGTCGGTGAAATCCCCAAGGGAGTCATTGAAGACCTATTAGTGCAAGTAGACAAGTTGGTGATTCCGTCCGATTTTGTTATCTTGGAGATGAGCGATTTTGCGACGAGCGAGAATGAGGGGACAATACTTCTAGGAAGGCCATTCATGTGTACAACAAAAAGAATCATCTATGTTGACGAAGGAAAAGTCACCATGACCGTCTTGGGCGAAACGGTGGAAATCGACGTGTTTGGTTCATCTCCTATCCCTTCTCATATTTATGCTTCCCATGATTGTAATTTTATTGATTACATTGATTCTTTGGTTGATGATACATACTTGCATGACAATGTAGGGGACACGTTGCATGATGCTCTAACCGTTGAGCATAGTATGGGGCTGAATAAGTTAGAAATTGAAGAATATATTGCATTTCTAGATAAATCCGAACCCATTGATAAAGTAGACGACCTTGAGATACCTTTGGAATTAAATTTTGAGGAGCCCGTTGAAATCACCCCGCCCCAACTCAAATTAAAAGAACTTCCAGCACATCTTAAATATATTTTCTTAGGCAAGAATGACACTTACCCTGTGATTGTCTCTTCCGAATTAAATCCTTTGCAAGAAAACAAATTAGTAGAAGTTCTAACCAAATTAAAGGAAGCAATTAGGTGGAGTATTTCTGATATCAAGGGAATAAGTCCTGTTAGGTGCATGCATAAAATAATTCTTGAGGATAATGTTAAACTTGTTAGGCAAGCTCAAAGGCGTTTGAATCCGAACATGCAGGATGTAGTGAAAAAGGAAGTTTTGAAATTGCTAGATGTCGAAGTCATCTACCCGATATCCGACAGTAAGTGGGTTAGTCCTATGCATGTAATGCCTAAGAAATCTGGAATAACGGTGGTTCGTAATGATAAAAATGAATTGGTGACCACTAGAATAGTGACCGGTTGGAGAATGTGCATTGATTACCAGAAATTAAATGTCGTAACGAAAAAAGATCATTTTCCCCTTCCTTTCATTGATCAAATATTGGAATGTTTAGCTGGGCATAATTATTACTGTTTTCTAGATGGTCTTTCAGGTTTCTATCAGATTCCCATTGCTCTGGAGGATCAAGAGAAGACCACTTTCAGTTGCCCTTTTGGCACTTTTGCCTTTAGGAGTATGCCGTTTGGTCTTTGCAATGCTCCCGCTACTTTCCAAAGTTGCATGCTTTCCATATTCTCTGACTTGTTGGAAAAGTCCATAGAGGTATTCATGGACGATTTTTCTGTGTTTGGAACCAGTTTTGATGATTGTTTACATAATTTGACTATTGTGCTCAAACGATGTATTGATTGTAATCTTACACTTAGTTGGGAAAAGAGTCATTTTATGGTGAAACAAGGTCTTGTTTTGGGTCATGTGATTTCCAATAAGGGAATGGAGGTTGATAAGGCTAAAGTTGATTTAATTGTTAAATTACCTCCGCCTTCATGTGCAAAAGAGGTTCGAAGCTTTTTAGGGCATGCCGGGTTTTATAGGCATTTCATTAAAGATTTTTCAAAAATTGCCCGCCCTTTAAGTAATCTATTGTGTAAAGATGCCAAATTTGATTTCACCGAGGAATGCTTTGTTGGTTTTAATGCTTTGAAAGAAAAGTTAACTTCCACGCCTATTGTTGTTGCTCCTGATTGGTCTCTACCATTTGAAATTATGTGTGACGCGTCCAACTTTGCGATTGGTGCCGTTTTGGGGCAAAGAGTGAATAAATTTTTCCACGTAATTTACTATGCTAGCAAAACGCTCGATGAAGCTCAGGCCAATTATACCACCACCGAAAAAGAATTTTTAGCCGTTGTGTTTTCTTTAGACAAATTTCGATCCTACTTGGTTGGTTCAAAAGTAATTGTGAACACGGATCATGCCGCATTGAAATATTTGTTAAAAAAATCCGATGCCAAGCCAAGATTGATTCGGTGGGTTCTTTTGTTGCAAGAGTTCGATTTGGAATTCAAGGATAAGAAGGGGTCGGAAAACGTAGTTGATGACCATTTATCTAGATTAATCGAGGGAGATAAT
This sequence comes from Orobanche coerulescens, assembly GCA_033398695.1. NCBI lineage: Eukaryota > Viridiplantae > Streptophyta > Magnoliopsida > Lamiales > Orobanchaceae > Orobanche > Orobanche coerulescens. The sequence continues at coordinate 15,511,832 of CM065801.1, forward strand.
TTTAAGCTCGATAGCTCTTTACCGATTGTTGAGACTTTCCTTGACGAACAACTATTTGATGTAACTAAGACACCTTGTTATGCCGATATTGTTAACTATATTGTTAGTGGTGTCTTACAGCCTGACATGACCTTTCAGGGGAAGAAGAGATTTATTTCCATGTGCAGGGATTACTACTGGGACGACCCATACTTATTCAAGTTAGGGCCCGATCAAATATTCCGATGTTGCATCCCGGAAGAAGAGTACGAGAGCATCTTGTCATTTTGTCATGACTTGCATTGTGGAGGACATTTTAGCATGAAGAAAACGGCACACAAAGTTCTTCAATCTGGATTCTATTGGCCGACATTATTTAAGGATGCCTATTCCTATTGCAAGAGTTGCGGTCGTTGTCAACGAACGGGGAACATAAGCAAAAGAAACGAGATGCCGTTGACAAACAATCTTGTAGTGGAACTTTTCGATGTTTGGGGAGTCGATTTTATGGGTCCTTTTCCACCTTCCCTTGGCTTTGAATATATTTTAGTTGTTGTGGACTACATTTCTAAGTGGGTGGAAGCAATTCCAACCCGAACTAACGATGCTAACGTGGTTTGAAATTTTTTTAGGGATGTGATTTTCTGCAGGTTTGGGACGCCTAGAGCTGTGATTAGCGATAGAGGCACGCATTTTTACAATAGACAACTTGCAGTCTTGCTTAAGAAGTATAAGTAATGCATAAGGTCGCAACGGCTTACCATCCACAAACTTCCGGGCAAGTCGAAGTGAGCAATAAACAAATAAAGGCAATACTCGAAAAGACGGTGAAACCGACAAGGAAGGACTGGGCATTGAAGTTGAACGATGCTTTATGGGCATATCGCACAGCCTACAAAACTTCTATTGGAATGAGCCCGTATCGCCTCGTATTTGGGAAAGCATGCCACCTACTCGTTGAGTTAGAACACAAGGCATATTGGGCAATCAAAGCGCTAAATTTAGATCAAGAAAAGGCGGGCGAGGAACGACTTTTACATTTAAATGAGCTAGATGAGATGCGATATGAAGTGTACGAAAATGCTAAGCTCTACAAAGAACGGACGAAACGGTATCATGACAAGCGTATCATTCGCAAATATCTCGAACTTGGGATGGATGTTTTGTTACATAACTCTCGTCTTAAGGTCATGCCGGGAAAATTGGTGTCGCGATGGGGCGGACCGTTCAAAGTCGTCCAAGTATGGCCACACGGAGCGGTAGAACTCCTTGATCCACAGAAGAATGAGCATTTTAAGGTAAACGGGCATAGAGTGAAGCTGTATTTCAGACGAAGCGAAGAAATTAATGCGTTTGAGTGTATAGAAATGCACAATGTCGAAGATTGAGCAAAATGGGAAGAAGTGGAGCTAATGACTATAAAAAGGCGCTACTTAGGAGGTAACCAAACGGTTTAATTAGATTTTCATCTTTTGTTTTCGAATGTATTTTACTTATTTGTTTTTGCTTGATTCGAAACTGACCGGTTTGACTTTAGGTGTTAAAAATGCAGAGAAACGATGACGATATCAAAAATTCATTTTCTGGAGGAGCAGGACACGGGTCGTGTCATATTACACGGCCGAGTTGGCTAGACAGTGAGAACTTGCATTTCTGGGCAGATACAACACGATCGTGTCACCAGACACGGTCGGGTCTTTAGACAGTGAATTTCGCATTTCTGGAGGAGTTGGACTCGGCTGTGTCATACGACACGGCCGAGTGGCATGTCAGCGAGTTTTCAAATTCTGGAGGGGTACGACACGGGCCGTGTCATATGACACGGCCGGGTTGGTAAGACATAACGTTTTTGTATTTTCTGAACAGGTATGACACGGCCATGTCATGGGATACGGTCCGTGTTAGTCGGGGGTATATAAGGGGTACACGGCCGAGTCCCCCATTTTCATCTTCCCCAGCAATTTTTTTTCTCCCCTCCCGAACCCTAGCACCAATCTTCCCAATTTTTTTCTTCATTTTCAAAGGGATTTTGCCTAAAAATCAAGGGAAGATAATAGAATCATTTACGAAACCATCATTATTCAACCAATTTCTCACTCAAAGCAGTAAAATCCGGCGACTCGTGGGGCTCGTTTTTAATTTTTCTCTCTTCAAATTCTCCAAATCCAAGGTATGTTTTTCATGTTTTTGATGATTCTTCTTGATTATGAACATGCTATGATGTTAGAATCACAAGTCTTTGATTATCTAGGGTTCAGGAATTACATTGAAGATGATAAATTGGGGATTTTTGATAGTTCTTAATGCTTGATGATTAAATTTCTCAATTGGAAATTCTTGTGGTTAATAGATGTTTTCCATGATGAAGATAATGATTTCTGGAGGATTCAAACGATGAATTTTACTTGGGAGTTGTTTTGATCAATAATGGTTATATTGGGGGTTATTCTATTGTTTGTTATAAGTTTGGGGGAGGAATGCATTATTAGTCCTTGAATAAATGATAAATTGAAAATTTTTGCAGAAATGGCTCGAGGACGTGGACGAGGAAACTCTCAGTGGGGAAGGGGTAGGAACGCCGGAGAACAAATGCAACCGGCACGAGTGGCAATCCTAGGGGCTGTCGAAACCCCCGAATCTTACGGAATTGATCTCCTCGAATCCCGACAAGTGAGGTGGGAGACGCTAGCCCTGAAAAAAATGCTTCCTACGTGATGGCCCGATAATGAATGTATGACCGCAATGGGCATACAAGATGACGTCATGAAATTCTTAGAAAGAGTGAATTGGGCCTGGATGATGACGCAACAATGGCCAACTTATAGGTGTCTCACGATGGAGTTTCTTAGCACTCTTACCGTCAGAAGAGATCTGGTGACTCGTGAACCAACCGAAATAATATTCCGGCTCAACAATAATGACGAGAGGCTAACCATCAACCAGCTGGAAGACATTTATCATGCGAGACACAACAGACACTACCAAATAAACTGATTCGCATATGAAACCTATTGGAGAGCTATGGTAGAATACCCAGGGAGCGAGGCACGGTATTACGTTGCAAAATCAGCTAAAGGATCGAATCTTCGCAATCCAATACTCCGATACCTACACAAGGTGATTGCGAATACTATTTATGGCCGAAAGGATACCGGGCCTATTTCACTACGAGAATTATACATCCTGACCCACATGCTCGATAACACAATTCCAGCCACCGGGGCAATGATAGCCGAATATTTTAAGGATATTGCGACGAAGCCGAAAGGGGAGATATGGATAGGGGGTTTGATTACCCCTATCGCACTTCACTATGAGATTTCCTTAGCTCAGAGGACTCCCCTACCAGGAAACAAGCTGCTCTCTATCTCTGTGATGAAAGTTATGAACATCCTGGATTACGAATCGCGCACAGTCTTCCTCCAGACCGACAATGACCATTTCCTTCTCCCGAATACGTGATAAGTGTCAGTTTTGTACACTTATCCATGGTTTGTATCGATAAAATTCACCCATAGTTGAGATAGTCTACTCGTTTTTTGCTTTTAATTAATTAGTTTTAATAATTTTATTTTTATCGGATGATGATTGGATTAAATAACTGATTTACTCAAGAAATAATATGTTTATTAAATATTCTCTTTGTTGAATTTTGATATATTTATGTTGTAGGGCTTTCCGAGACGAATTCGGCAGTCTTTCCGGATTCAAAATCAGAGTTATATATCAAAAGTTATCATCCGAAGAAGATTTGGGGGCAAAAACGCAAAGTCTGAGAAATTCTGGGCTGAAAACGTAACTATCAAAGCATCCAGTGAGCAAATTTACGAAGCCAAGTTACGGCCGTAACTACAGAAGGTTACGGCCGTAAGTCACCCTAGTTACGGCCGTAACTCCTGAATGTTACGGCCGTAACTCTTGACAGATTGTTATGATTTGTCTAATTTTTTATACCTTTTGTGTATTATTGAGGGGATGGCTGGCATTGATCCGATCTAATGTAATAATGCTGGAGTTTTGGAGCTATTATATGACTTTAGGTGTATAAATAGACCCCTTAGATCCTTCATCATTCATCATTCATCTTATAATTTTCCATTTTTTGTAAACTTTTCTTTTTGTGTGAAGAACACACTTGTGTTCTTGAGTGGTATAGCATATGTTGTTCAGAGATTTTATTGCTTCTATCTCCTTTATCTACTAAGGGAGTTAGGATCAATTCTTTCTCTTGATTCAACTAATAATGACCACCAAAGCTTGTAATATGTATAATAACCCATTCATGGGCTAAGTAACATTTAGTTAGGATTATAAACAAGGTTAGTCATGTTATTTATGTTTGTATAAAGATCTATTGTGAATTACTTATTATTGTGTGTGATTTTCATTGTTTTAACAATCTTTATTTATTTGGCCAATAAATGACGATATTTATGGTCTTCATATGTTTTGAAAGAAAATATGTTTGATTAGATCAAATGATCTTCACTCTAAGTTGTTGTAGGGGATAGAAATATACCTCTAGTCCTTAGATGATTTTTTGAGTTATTTTCATAAATCCTAATGCTATGTATTGAAGCCAATCAACATAGAAATATAGTGGATTGATTCAATATGTAAGGGGCGTTTTATAGTTCGAAAAAGAAACCGTCTTTTTAAGGAAAATCGAATCTACACAACATAATAAGTAAATTCATCTTATGATCTCCTATATATCTTTTATAACTAATGACGAACTAAGTTTGTAAACCCAACTATTTTATTTTATCGTTAATCAATCTATTATTATTGCAATCTTTTTATTTCCTTAAAATATTAGAACTATTATTGCATTTACTTTGCAAATATTAAACCAAACTTTTTAATTGTGTGTTTCACACATATTAGTATCTATAAAAATAGACTAATAGTGTATAATTCAAATTATAACCAAACTTCCTTGTGGGATCGATAAACCGGACTCAAAAAGTCCACTTTACTACTTGATACGATATCGTGCACTTGCGATAGTTACACTAAAAACGTGTCAATATGCCTCTAGCGACCATAAATAATATTCAGGACATAGGAAATATGCAGATGGCTACGGAAGCGCACCGACGAGCGCGGATGGCAGCTGGATTGGCTCCCTCAGGTCACAGCCCTCTTGATCGAAATGTTCGACCTCGGCGCATTATGGATGAAGACAGAGCCGAGAGGATGGAAGAGAAAGAGGCTTATGAAAGAGGGTCGGATGAAGAGGAAGAAGAGGAGGACGAAGAAGAAGAATAAGAAGAAGAAGAAGCCCCAGAGATCGGCCCGAGACGTCAAGGCAGGCCGAAACTAGAGATGTCCCCTCACGTCCAACATTAAGGGAGGAGTTCGTAGCCTTCCGAGAGGAGTTCGTCTCCTTCCGATAGGAGACTAGACAGAGGCAAGAGGAGGCTAGACAGGAGCGGAACGAGATGTTGTCTCTTTTGAGACAAATGCACGAGTGGCATGTCCAGCAAGGCCACTTCCCTCCGCCCCACCAGTAAAATCGGTCGTAAGTATTTCTTGACCAATGAAATTCTTTTATTTAAATATTATACCCCCTTCGTGCGTATACTCTTTAATTCAAGTTTGTGGGGGTTTGGTCAAGAAATACTTCGTTACTTTTGTTTTATTTGTTTTTGGATATTATTCTGCTTGTTTGTTTATTTTTGCTTGTTTTTTTTCGAAAGACTTCTTTTTGGTGTGTTTTTATAAACATTTGGTGAGTTTTGAGCATCTTGCAATTTTGATAAAAACTTTGAAGTATAAACTCTTTTCTTAGATGCCTCGGGATTTATTTTGTTGTTTTGATTTACAAATCGAGGATAATTTGAAGAGGAAAAATTGTTGCTAATCGAAACGGGTGTGAAATTGAATAAGTAGTTTAATATCTTGGAGGTATGAGCAAATCTACTTGTGAGCTTTTGAGCCTTCGTGCATTTTCAAATATGCAAGTTTCATTGTCGAGTGTTTCATTCGTGATTTAAGACTCTAGAACTTGCCTTGATATCTTGTTCAAAACTACTAGTGTGTGTGTGCAATTGAGTGAAAATGATTTTAAACGCCTTTGATCTTAACCCTTTGATTTTGGCCAACCTGACATTTGATTATTCCTTAAATAAACCCAATCGAGCTCATTGTCTATTTCATTGTCAAACCACATATCGAACTTTCCATTGCTATAATCCTTTGACCCATACTTGAGCGATTAGAAATTATTTTTGACGAGGCTACATATATCGTGGTGACATTGGGTGATATACATATTGTTGGGAGTGTTGAAATGGAGAAAATAATTACTCTGCTATTTTTGGGAACTTAGTAACCGGGTGTATTCATGTGACCCATATTTACATTCGCGTAAAACAGTTACCTTAGATATGAGTATGCTTGGAAGCAGTTGTGTATGTTTTGATCCTAGTAACCGGGTGTATTCATGTGACCCATCGTTTACATTCGCGTAAAACAGATCCTAAAAACAACCCAAGCCAAAAAAAAAATCGGAGCAATAAGGAGGGCTTAAGGCTGCGTTTCTCACTTTCAAAGGTGCTTGTTGCAAATGTTACATAGTTAAGGGGTTGGAAGAAGCAAACTTCAAAAATCTTGAGCTTCTAAGCGATTATGGTGATTTAGTTCTAAATTGCTCAAGTCAAGTTATTTTATCCATATTTATCCCACCCCGACTTAAGCCTACATTACAGCCGAGTAAAGTCCTTTTTGATTCACAATTTTGCATACACAAAACAGTGGTAGAGATGTAGACGATTGGCAAGCCTATGGGGTTCCTTATTTCATTGAACGAGTTCCGAGAGTATACTTATCCCTATATCACTTTGAGAGTGAGTGAATACACTTAACCAGTGAGGTTTATATTCGCCAAGTATTGACTATGATGTTAAGGAACCACCCCGGAGATTTGAAAACTTTGAAGAACTCAACTTATTTTACTTGAAGCGTATTGAAGAAATTTTCGAAAAGGTCCTTTGAGGTCTGTTGAGAGTGGAGTTCCCCTTGTGAGTGATTATTTTAAAGTGCATTGCTCGGGACGATCAAAGTTTAAGTTTGGGGGGATTTGATGAGTCGATTCTTGATCGACTCATTCTATTCTTTTTAGTCGTGTTTTTGTTTGCTTTTTAGTATTTTGTTCTCTTTTATGCGTGGTATGTTGTGTTTTTAATTTATAGGTAGCCAAGCGAAGATTGTGGTGAAATATGCACTTTCATAGCCAATATTAGAGTTTATAACGAACAAGAGCTAAAATGGGTCCTAAAACGATAAAAGATTGAAGCAATATAGATCGTATTTTCTAAATCCCAGAATCATCACTCTGAATTGAGATGTGTTCTCCTTTGATACAAGAACGAAGGATCAAGCCGAAGAATACCAAAAACCGGAATCAAAACAAGAAGAAGCAACTCGATCGTGTTATAGGACACGGCCGGGTCTCGTTCCAGTGAGAATTTTAGTTTCCGGAAGAGTACAACACGGCCGTGTCATAGGACACGGCCGAGTCACGATCCAGTCTAATCTGCATTTCTAGCGCAGTATGACACGGTCGTGTCATATGACACGGCCAGGTCCAGTGGACAGAACACTTTGCAATTTCCAGGATAGTACGACACGGCCGTGTCCCAGGACACGGGCCGTGTCACTTTTCGGTGTAAGTCCATTTCTTTGACATTTTACACGATTTGGATGGATATTTTTGGCACTTTTGGCTTTATAAAAAGGTATTGGAGACCCTTAGGATGGATATTCAGATTTTGTGTGAGATATTGTGTGGAAAAACACAAGATTAGGGAGAGAAACACCAAAATAGGGAGAAAAGAGAGATTTTTCATCATCTTCTTTATATGATTGTCTTGAAGAAAAATACATTTGTGAGTAAATAAAAAATCCTTGTATCATTTTGTTGTGAGTTCTTGAAGGAAGATCATCAAACCTTCATCGGGAATTCGATTTCGGCTTTGACAAGGGAAGTTTCTACCATGTTTTATTTTACAATTTCATTTATTATTGTTGAAATAATCATGTGTAGCTAATCTTTTCATATGAGTTTTTAGATTGAGCCACACACATGTTATCCATTGTTAGTTCCTATTGATTTTCCAGGTAAAGTTAGGATTATTCCTCCTTGTTTGTTTTTCGCATAAGAACTTTTGATTTAGATCATCAAACCTATTTCATAGTTGTTATTATTATAAAATCGAAGGTTTTTGTCGGTGTTCGCCATCAAACGACCCGCTAGAAGTGATTGTGAATGTTCTAAACCTTTTTTCGCAATCTTTTAGCGAATTACCCCATCAAAGGTATTAGCTAGTCGAATGTTAGTAGAGATTCGTCCCCCTCAAAGGAGTATCTCTTATTTTCGATAAGAACAATCGTGATTTTTAGGATTACCGCCATCAAACGGATTTCTTTTAATCGTGAACAATCGATAATTCCAAACCTTAATTCTTTGTGTATCGGAACTAATAATTGATTACGTGTGTGTCGGTGATTCTAAACTCCCATATCATTCTCATAATTGTAATCTCTCAATTATCCAACCTTTAATTCGGTGTTATTAACGTTTCGTTTATTTTAATTTTTCGCATTGTGATTGTTATCCTATCAAATCTTTGGTGTATTTTACTTTACTTTACTTTTGTTTATTCGACTATTTGCCGAACATTATCAAATTTCAAACCGTTTCCAACTCCTTGTGAGATCGACCTCGGAGTTACTTGTCGCTACCTACACAAGCGATTCGTACACTTGCGAATATTTAATTTGTTCGTCACACATATTCAAAAAAATGGTTCATAACTAATTATCGACACCACGAATGTCACACAGAATATTACATCGACGTCAAGTCGAGCAATTTTAATCATATAATAAATACAGCATTTATCTCGAATTATCAATCAGATAAATCCTGCCAGAGATCCTCGAAATAACAAGATCAATAAGGAGATCCATTCTGATATCAATATCATGCCAGTAATTAAATCATGGCTCAAAAAGTACATACCGTACTTGGCTCGTAGGGTCAGGCGCTTGCACAGGTCACACGTGACACGAAGGTCTATGGATACTAGTTCATTCTACAACGACTCTTAAAGAGAAAACAACACTCTCTGATACCATCTTCTGTAACACCCCAAAAGGCGACTATTACAGTGCCGTGGACCCACACTGGGACCCATGAGGCAATATCAAAATACAGATTAAATAAGTATTACTTTGTGATACCGAACCACAATAAATAGTCATTTCTCCGATTATGAGTTCACTAATAGTATGGCCAGCGGCCTTATAATACACAGGATCCGAAATACAAGTACAAACCATATGGAGATAGAATATATTTCAAAATACAACCGAACGATAATATAAATAAAGCGGAATTAAAGTAACATTACACGGTTTGAACAATAACCGGACAAAAAGACATGGGCCCCCCGAACTAGTATCCCTCGAACCCTTCGCCGTCACCGTGCTCTTCCTGTGCCTTGCCTTTGCCTCGACCTAAAATACAACACAAGTATTTCTCCCAAAACACAGGGTCAGATATACATGATAAATGATTCTCCCGACATTATACAATCCACATATATTAGATCTCAAAGAAAAACATCCCGACTACTGAACATACCCCTCGGGCGTATGAACAATCAGTCTCAAATCATCGAACATATCCAATCATACATGGACTAATGAACGACTAAGCAATATGGCTCAAGATGGACATCACAGTATGCCCGATCCAGAAATGTGTCCGTGTACATGTCCACCCCGTATACGGAATCCAGGATATACGTGTGACAATGTACCTAATTAGCCTTACGAACTACATCTCGTGTGCACAGTTCAATACGGAAAACATCCACGTATGACTATATAAGTTCCCGGCTAAAAATTCTACACAATGACCAATCGGCACGCAAATATGACTCCAGATATGTCACGATACAACATGACAACGAATTCAACAAATCACATATCCAATTAAGGATCAAGAGAAACTCACTGAAATGACAACGAGGACCAAACGAGATCAACGATTCAAAGTGACATACTTGGTAATGCAATCCCATGATGAAAAACGGAATAACGTCAAGGACAGTATCAAATTACGAGGCACCAATTCATAAGTGTTTCATACACATGAAACGTATAATCATCACAAGAATCTAATCATCATTATAACCAAGCAAGATAACTTGCCTCAATACGGAGACGAGAATAATCCTCCCTTGTCGAAACGAACGCACGATCCTCGACTAATATCGTTTACTTGAACAATCAACCTTAAACGAAATACAGTTTACTCAATAACATATCCGTATAATTATCGATATAGAATTATTAAGGCGACACCCTACAATCCATTAGAATAGTTTCGCTATCTCAAAAATATCGAAGTCTTATACCAAGAATTCTTTTAACCTCAATTCAACCTTAAAATCGGTTCACAAGACATTTACCGAATGTTTGCATGATTCTTCATAACTAAGAATTTATCAAGAACATGTTAAACAACCACTTATGGTGTCAATATCATCTTATGTTGATTACACTTTCCAAAAACATTACAATGTTGAAATGTAAAAATCTGCACAACTAAGTTCATCAATGCATCTCATCTAAATTGAATATTAAGCTTATAATAAGGTTATATTAGTTATGAGATTACACCATATTTATGAAGATTGTCAAAACCATCCTTACAAAACTGGAAGATCCATTAATATCATTTATAAAATCACCTAGCTTAGGTTTTATAATTACCACACTAATCTTCTAACATTCAACAAGGTGTTCTTATCATTTCTCATGGACTTGTGAATCTGAACCATAATGATGTTAAAACTTCTAAGGTTTCTGAATAAGAGAACATCATTCTATCTTCAATATTGTCAAGTTCTTCCCAAGGTAAATGAATATCAAGTGTGGTGTTTTAACACTTTATGATAAAAATTCCATCGATCAAACCCAGTTATGAAGAAGCTAAATGATTATCTATACTCTGCTGAGGTTACTTCGTCCAGCAAGATGAGTATAACATTTACATCATGGTTACTATCGCCATAGCATCAAGAACACATCCATCTAAACCCTCTTTTATCATATTCATCAAGAAATGTTTAAAAAGTTTAATTATAACCATGTTCTACTTGGTTGATTAAACTCTAAGTGCAGTATTCTACACTACTAACATTAATATACGAAAAATACAGAGGATAAACATATACATACCTCTAGAAACGAAGAACAACTCTCAACACCACAAGAAACACACTTCAAGCTCAAGAACACCTTCTAACTTCGAATCAATGAGCTCCAATCCAAGTTACGAGACTCAAAACCAAGGTGGAGGATGTTAATATCGGTCTAGGGAGGCAGGAGAGGGAATATACGGAGAGAAAATCGAGTTGAAACTGAAAGAAATGAAAAATATTCTGGTCCTATAAATAGACTGCACAGGCTTAACGTACGCTATCGAACAAATTTAGCGTACGTTAACACTCTTACGTACGCTAACCGGTTAATGTTACGTACATAAGAGGCTTACAATGGCAACTGTCTTGAATCAGCAGGCCATTAGCGTACGCTAATTAGAAGGGGTGTTACGTACGCTATTAAAGGTTGACTCTGACCGACACGACAGCCCAGACATCATACATATGCATGCCAACGGATAACAGGTTCACGTGCGGAAGTCAACTGATGTCAGATTCTCTCTTAGCGTACGCAATAGAGAAAGCATTACGTACGTTAAGGCACAAGATTAACGTACGTTAATCCTGCTACGTAGCGTACGCTACATCGCCAGAAAAGGCCCAAAAATGCAACTCTCCCATAACATTGAATCATCAAGTATGAAGTGAAATAACAACGATACGAAGCTCAGATCTATAACACCTCAACATAATACTGAATGAAACGATCCACGGTATTCAAATTACTCGAGTAATACAACGACAGATAAAAATGAAGAATTACAGTCGGATATTACAATTAATAGCTCCGCTTTGTGGGGACTATGTGGTTGAAGCTATGTACTAAGAAGTATCCATAATCTTGTAATCGAGCAACCAACCATATATCCTTCAGTTTCCGACTGCATAATGGCATAAATTTCAAAGCTGAGTTTAACTTGAATTCAAGTAGAAACAGGTTTCATACACTCACTAAACAATAAAAGTCAATCATGGTCGACTGCCTCCAACTTCCCGTTCAAATTTCCAACCAACTAATATCTTCAACACACTCATTAACCCCAATTAATCATCAATCGGTCAATAAAATACAGACCAAGAAATACCCAAAAATAATATACTGAGAAATATTATATTCATTTCAATAAGTAGCTTTCCCATGAAATCCATCTCATCGTAGTTAAAATTCCAAATTTACAAAAAAAAAAAAAAAAGAACACCGAAACAAGCAAATCCACTTAACAAAAAAATTACGTAAGAAATAAATTACCAAAAAAATGGGAAATAAAAATATAAAATTAAAACAATTACTGCTACAAAATTAAAACAGTACTTCCATGAAAACTACAAATCAACAAAATTATATCAGAATGAAAACAATGTTGAACTGCAATTTCCAAAATCCATCCAATAAATTGGATTCAGCAATATCTCCAATAAATTTTCGATAATCAAGCCTATCGGGCTACCTTCTGAATTCCGATTGGTTACTCCTAATCGCATTCAAAAAAGTAATGAATAAAAATAAAAGAGAAAAATAGAGAACCGGCTAGGGAAGATAGTGATACAGAAGAGAGAGACTTCATAAATAAAAACGCACGAGATGAAAAACCTAGATAACAAAGATAGATAAAGTGCAGAAGCAAAAAAAAATAAGGAAAGGAACGGTATTGTAGGAAAAAATCTAACTGACATATGAAAACAAATAATAAAATAAATCTAAAATACATATAAATATATTTTAGGCGGTAGATATATAATTATTTTAAATAAGAGTTATTTGTGTAATACTTTTCTTAAATGTATTAGAATATGTAATTTTCCTGCAATTTATTTGGGAACAGTTGGATTGGGGGCCCACGGAGTTTGGGCTAAAATTTGGGCTGGGGAAAAGGCACAAGTTTGCTTGGGCTAAATTTAGCTCCCAAAGCCCATGTTTTTATTGTCGGTCTAATAATAACTCAATTAACTTTTACACTTTAATCCCTAGGGCTTGTGTTTTTTTTCCACAATATTTTTTTTTTCAAAATATATGATAAAAGTTCTAAAGTCGAGAAATAGAAAAATAAAAAGAAAAAAGAATGAGATCGTATTAAAAATTAGAATTATGTTTGTTAAAAATAAAATATCAGTTTTCCTATTAAGATCTATAAACTGTAGCTTTGTTATGACGACTATTTTCCCTAAATCTACAAACTGTAGCTTTTTTATAAAAACGGTCTTTCCAACTCTCGAGGAAAGCTATTCTGCACTTACGAGCTTCTAACTTAGAAAAGAATAAGGTCGTATTGAAAATTAGAACTATTTTTTGTTAAAAACAAAATACCAACTTTCTTAAAAGATATTTTACGACAGCTACTTTTGTTGGAATTCTGTCGTGGAAACTTGCTGGGCGGAAAAATAAATTACAACTGGAATACAAAAATTACAATTCGAAAACAGAAACTACAAACTCGTACGGAAATGAAAATACAAAACTCGAAACAGAATTGAAAGTACAAGAAAATAAATTATAAAACTGTAAACTAATGCCGAGTCGTGGAATCCTCTATCCGCAAAGTGCTCTCGGTTCTGACGTATCGCCCCCAAAGATAAAACGGCAATGTTTCAAAGGTAGTAGCACCACAAGACCTACGTGCTCCGGCGAACTTGAACGAGGTGAGGACGAAGCTGTTACTATGAATTATGAACTGTATGCTATATGCTGTATGCCATAGTTTCGAAAATTACATGTGCAGAAGCAAAGGAATGCATGCCTATTTATGTGCAAATGCCTGCATTGAATACAGGAGTTTTGAATTTCAAAAGTTGGCAGGAGTTACAGAATTCAGACATGCCAATTACTCCTCCTCATAACACCTGGAGGTTAATTCCAGGTTGGACTGAATTTGAACAGTCAGGACGCACCTGGACTGTATTCAGCTCCTTAACTGCTCGAGGGATGTATCTAGACATCCTTATATGCACATACGAGCCCAACTACGTTGTTGAGCTTGTCCAAAAAGTTAAAGACCACCCAAAGACCAATTTCCAAGATCAAGATTAAGATCAAGATCAAGATGAAGGCCAAGGCCAAGGCCAAGGTCCAAGGTCCACGGTCCACGGCATGCGGCCGAGGCCGAGGCGAGGCGTGCGGGCGGCGGTGGCGCGCGCGTGCGGGCTTTAAGCCATACACATATGCCATTAATTATTACATGAATAAAGGTAACTCCTTATATACTAGAATAATGATGTTCATTATTCAATGTGGGATACCATCCCTTATTAATTCACAATGAAGTGACAAACTTTAATTCACTATTTCTCACTTACCGGGAATTGATTTAGAGAAAGTGAATATACCACGATCATTTACTCGAGACGTAGATTGATCATATGATATTTAATTTTACAAAATAAAATTAAAATCATTAACGATTCCAACAATCCCCCACATGAGTGAAAATAGCCCAAATGCAATATGCAGACTCAAGCCCAGTCCTCAAGAGGCGTTAAAGTATAAGGATAGGTAGTTCGTAACTTTGAACCTTTCATAGTTAACATCATCGGGAACACAGGCGGATTAGTGGCTTGATGCTTTGAACTATTCCCCCACGGCGTGCACCGAGACAATGGTGCTAACACTTGAACATCTCAACCTCATCCGTTCTCACATTTTGTGTCCTTTGCGGGCCTTGAACACTCCTTTGGATTCATAAGTGTATTTCATGAAGCGGCCCCCTTCTCACTTATATAGGTGATTCTTTACCAAGTATCTTGCCATACTCAACCTTCTCGAGGTCTTTAAGAATCATTAAAAGTCATAGACTTAACCTCACCACTAGGCAAGCTTTCAACACTCAATTGCTCTATAGGGAATAAACTTAGATGAGTGTTTCACACGAACTCTCATAGCTTAGTTCTCCCATTGAACCAAGTTCTTGGGAGCTCCAATCATCTTGGTTGGGTTACCACTATGATAATTCTCAATTTATGTATTTTAAACCATTCCCTCTAGCAATATATTCATTTTATCACGGTTTAACCCTTTGGTCAGCGGATTCGCTAGATTATCTAATGACCTCACATAGTCAATAGAGATAACCCCACTTTTGATCAAATGTCTCATGGTATTATGGCGTCGACGAATATGTCGAGACTTTCCATTATACACGTTACTTCTTGACCTACCAATAGAAGCTTGGCTATCACAGTGAATCATCACTGCAGGCACTAGCTTTGACAAACATGGAATATCTTCTAGAAATTTTCTGAGCCACTCGGCTTTTTCACCAGCTTTGTCCAAAGCTATGAATTCCGATTCCATGGTGGATCGAGCTATACACGTTTGTTTCGCAGACTTCCACGAGACAGTTCCTGTAACACCCCGGTGGATGAGTCTATGCCCTCTGCGGCGTTCTTACGAGAGATGGCGATCGCCGAGGCTGAGACCCCTCGCGGGAAACCATTCTTCGGCCGCGATCCTGAGAGAGCCGAGAGGTAGCCTTTGCTTGTTGAGTTGAATTATATCACTTGCGTGGGAGATGTGCTCACTTTTTGTTGATTTGATGCAGGATCCGTAGCGCTAACCCATCTTGCCCGCCGATGGTGCTGGATTTTCTGGCGAGCCGATCTCCTCGCCAGGCCTGCGATGTCCCGTCATATGTCAACCGAGCCGTTTCAGATTTGCCGAAGGCCTGGACAACGGATTTAGATGTGATCGCTCGCCAGCGATCCGGGAATGCAATGCAAGCCGCTTTTGCTCTTTCTCTTCAGGCGGCGACGATGGCTGCCCAAGCTGCGCAGGAGTTCGAGAGGCGTCCTTCTACTACACGCATGCAGGTGGATCTCGAGGCGGCTCGGAAAGAGAACGCCGAGTTCGCTAATAGGATTGTGGCAATGGAGAAGGACTCCCTGGATGCAGCCAAGCGGGCGAACCATAAACTTGAGCTGGCGAGACAAGATGCCGAGCAAGCCCGGGCGACAGTTGACCGATTCCGGGACCGGATGACAGATGCCAGAAGGTTGCAGGCGGCTGCTGAGAAGGAGGCCGATCAACTGAAGGTGACTGTCGCTCGGCTGACTAGTAAGCTGGCGGTGTCGAGGGGAGAGACGGCTGCAAGGGATGCCGAGCTCCAGGGTGCGCAGCAGGCGATGGCGGAGTTGCAAGGGAAGCTAGAGGCGACCGAGTCCGATCCCTTTCTTAATGTGGAGTTCGTCAGTGAGTTTGCCTATTATATGGCGTTCGCTGACTCACTCGGAGCTGCTAAAATGGAGGACTGGAGGTCGGCCCTCTAGCCGAAAACTTCAAGGTGTATGCGCTGGGGCACCCCCTTCATCCTGACTTCTCCGTACTGATCTTGAATCTCGCGGACATCGGTGTGGACTTGAGCTGGTATCCGACTCCGGCGAACCTTGTTCATCCTAACGCCCCGGAGGACGGAGAGGCTGCACCGGACCCACCTTGTACCTTTCGGCGGGCCTGTCGGTAGGTGTGAGGTTGGTGATAGGCTGGGGTCAAAGGCCTTATCTTTCGGCGCCTTTTGTGGATCTGCACGTGGGTCTACGTCCGAGATTCGGTCTTCGAAGACTTTGATGGGTGTCGGATTCACATGCAGTATGGGATGATCGTCTGCAGTCAGATATCATTGGCGATCGCTAGATGCCTACAGACGATCGCCTTGGATGCCGATTGCTGGGTGCTTGCCCAGCGTCTGTCTTCTTTGGCTGGCTCCTGACCATCATGTCGATCGCCATCGAGGCGTATAAATCGCCGCACAACAATTGCCCCCCAGCTCGCTCCGATGTTGAAAACATGGGGTGAGGTGGCACTGTTGGCGATCGCTTGTTCTAGACGATTGGCTCGTCTGTTTATGACAAGGATGATCTGATTTCGAATCCGGATGTTCTGATTTCGAATCCGGATGATCTCCTTATGCGCTGGAAATAGCGGGAAATGGAGGCGGGCTCTTGAAACGTTGCATGGACACACGTCGTGCTATCGTTGGGGGAGTCCGACGGTTTTGTCAGAACAGCGTGTACTGGGAGCAGAACAGCATGTTCGGCCCCGCCTATTTAGATTTTTCTAAGCTTATGGAGAGGATTGCCGGACCATGTCCCGAGTTTGACTTCAAAGCATATTCTGCCGCCCACCCCTATGAGCCCGTGAAGCGGACGTCATTCTGGGCCGCGGACCATTCCTTATGGACACTTGGACAGATCCGGAGTTCGTCGACCAGGAAAGATTTGATTCACTGGAGGGAGAAATTCCACATCCCTTCTGATGTTTCATTGTACGTGTCCTCGGAGAACGAACGTGCCGACCAGCCTCCCGAGGGTATGGTTGATGTCAATGAAATGATCCTGGAGGCCGGATTGCGGTTTCCCTTGCCGTTCGCCGTGTCGTATTTGCTGACCGCTTGGAATGTGGTGCCGCTCCAGTTGACGTCGAACGCCTGGCTGCAGATTATCAGCACCTTGACATTGTTTGGCGGTCATCGGTTGTTCCGCCTGCCTTCTGCGCTGGAAATGAACTATATTTTCAAGCTGACCGCGCAGAAGGGATCGGTCGGTGGCTACCATATCCAGGGTCGCATGGGTAGGGTGGTCCTTGGGGTGCCGAACAAGGTTCGGGGCGACCTGGCAAAGTGGTGCTGGGTCGGCGGAGCATGGAGGTCGGCATCGAGCGATAAGCCAGAGGAAGAGTTGGATATCCCCACCAGTTTTTGGGAGAGGAATCCGAGTAAGGGTTTTAACTCTCCCTTTATTTGGGTACACCTTGAACTGATCTAATTTGGTTTCCTTTTTGCAGGATCCCTTGTTCTAGCGATCGGCGATCTCCCATTTGATTTCTTGATCGTCTGGGAGCGAAATCGCGGTCTGCCGGACTCCTACATCGACGTTCGCTCAGTCAGCCACGAACTTCACCGGTAGGGATCTCGATTGTTTCGCTTCCCTCGCCACCTGAAGGTTCCAGGTATGAATTTTTACTTCCTCTTTCCTGTATGACGATCGTCTGATTGAAGGAGATGTCTAACTTGTCTGAAATTCTTCTTTGACAGAGATCCATTTTCCCCGCTACGCCGAGCCACCAAGAGAGATCTCAATGTCGAATCCCGGTCTTTTGGGTCGTCTTCACCAGGGCAAGAAGATGGGTCGTGTCCCAGCAACGACATCCCGTCCTGTCCCTGCGGTGAGACCTACTACGGTGCCGGTCGTCGAGCCGGAAGTTCGGGAGGAAGAATAGCTCCAGGGCAACCGCAAGAGGCAGAGGCCGGAGGGGTCCCTGCCGACTGCTGACATGGAGGTATCCATTTTGGAGCCGCCGGTTGCCGCGCCACCTATCTCTGCTGTTCCGATGGCGGAGGGGTCCAGGCCATCAGCTGCCTTCCTGAAAACTGCGGCGATCGCCGAAGCCAAAACTCCTCGGGGCAAGCCCTTTTTTGGCCGCGACCCCGAGCTGGTCAACAGGTAAGACCGGTTTGATCTTTCTGAATTAGGCTATTTGTGTAGGATGTATACCAACTCCTTTGTTTCTTTTTGTTTGTGTTGCAGGATCCGTCTTGCCGATCCGGACACCTCGCCGATGGTGTTGGATTTCCTGGCGAGCAAGTCTCCGCGCCAGTCCCTCGACGTTCCTTCTTACGTCTCCCAGGTCATCACCTCTCTTCCTAAGGCCTGGACGACCGACCTCGACGCGGTTGCTCGTCGGCGGTCTGGAGATGCCATGCAAGCGACGCTCGCCCTGACTCTCCAGGCGGCGACGATGGCCGCCCAAGCCGCTAAGGATTATGAGGGGCGACCCTCTAATGCTCGCCTCCATCAAGATCTCGAGGTTGCTCGGAACCAGAATGCCGAGTTCGCTAACCGGATCGCGGCCATGGAGAAGGAACATATTGAGACGGCCAAACGAGCCAAACAAGACCTCGACCGGATGAAGCAAGAGCTTGGGCGGTCCAAAGAGGTGTCCGATCGGTTCCGCGACTAGATGACGGATGCTCGTCGGTTGCACGCGGCCTCGTAGGAGGAGGTGGCTGGGCTGAAGTCGGCAGTGGATCGGCTCAACGGCGAACTGGAGAAGACGAAAGGGGATCTGGCCACCAAGGTAGCCGAGCTTGCGGATGCTGGTAAGACGACTGCGGAGCTGAAGGAGCGATTAAAGGCGATCGAGACCGATCCCTACCTTAATGTGCAGTACGTCGGCGAGTTCGCCTACTATGTGGCTTATGCCGACGCTATCCGTGCCACCAGGAAGGTAGGGATCGAGGTTGGCCCTATGATGGAGACCTTCAAAGCCTATGCACTTGAGCATCCTTTGCATCCGGACTTCTCCCTGCCAATGCTCGATCTCACCGACTTAGGGAATGATCTGAGTTGGTATCCGTTTTAGGATAAACTTATTTATCCTGAAGCCGGTGAGGAAGCACGCGCCGATCCGCCTGCTGGAGGCGAAGGCCAATCTGGGGTGGCCTGAGTGACGCTGGAGTTTGTTTTGTTTTCCCTCATTTTGTAATTTCCAGTTTTCTCTTGTATTGCCTTCGGGCTTGTATGTACGATCGTTTCGAACGGAATAAAATACTTCTTCTTCGCATCTGATTCTTTATCTGTATGATCATCTCTTCTGAATGTTTGCATATGAATTTGTACAAGTGTTTACACAATTGCACTCGATGCCTTGTTTGTACGATCGACTGTCTCAATGTTCTGCATCGCTTCGACTTTATGTGTTGGTACACTTGAAAATTCTTACTTGTAAAACTTTTTGAACAAAACCAATCGTCAAGTGTTTATTTGAACGAAGCTGATCGTGTATGGTTCCTTCCTCCCGATCGCGTTTTAGGAATAGCTCCACTTTGCCCCTTGTTTTTGTTTACTTAGTGCAAGTAAGGGAACGAAAATAGTATGTTTGGTGAGCTATCCTTTGTTTTGCCGATTCTTCGAGTGAGGTCGACTGTTTCGACTCTAAGGAACCGTGCACGGTCATGGAGTTCGATGGACCGACCTCCATAACCGTGTCTTTGTGTGCGAGGGACATTCCATTTGTAGGTCTGTCTCGCGACTCACTTTATTGTTAGGGTCCTCAGTTAGGCTGCACCCGCCTTGTATTTAAACGAAAGGCGAGCGGTCTTGGTCTGGAGGAGTCCTTGCACGGGGCGTCGTCGGTTTATTCGACTCCATGTCCGCGGCTTGTTGGCACTTTTCTACCTCAGGTCGCCATGTTAGATGGCGACCCTCGACGGTATACGTTGTGACGAGGTAGGGACGCGTCGCCTTGTCCGGGTATATCATGTTATATGATGTATTTTGTGTAACACCCCCAGATTTAACCGGGAATATTACAGCGTCGTGGGGCCCGAGATGGAACCCACAAGGCTAAAGGAAATTTTTGCAAATATTTACAAATGCCCAATAGGCCAACAACGGTACTATCTTTAAAACATTTGAAGACTTATAAAATCTATTTATCAAAAACCGTCGTAAAAACTCATTTGAAATCACAAGGCCAAACGGCCGACACTCAAAAGTTTAAAAAACGATTTCCAAAGTAACCTCAGCTACCAGATACCAAAAGAGCGTTTCAGAATACTCACGCAGTGGAAAAAGATCAACCATAAAGATACTCTAGCAGCGGAACACGAGAACCAATCAAGAAACTCAATACACAAAACATGTCCTAGCCAGTATCCTCCGGGAAGCTCATCTCTTCACGACCGCTACAAGCTCGATACTCCAAGAACCTAAAAATAATCCCACGACGGGGTCAGCCATAATATCCAACAATGATAACCGTCACATCACATTAATAATTACATACCAGTGAGAATACAACATAAGAATACGACCAACGTAATCTTACCGCCATAACTTTGCTTACTCAAATAATTCTCATCAGAATGACCATTATCACATTTCACATCCTGTACTCGATTAACCAATAAACTCGAACATAATATCTGTATTGCACCTCAAACAATACTCAAGATTCTCAAACTATCATCACCAACTCACGATACGGAAAAGTACCAGTTCTGACCAATACGATCCATCGGATAGTATCATTAAATCCCAAGACGATAACCGGTTGTTCATCAGAATACAGTTACCAAATGAAAATACGGAACATACCTCGAGATATGAAATGCCACGACAATCATACCAGTCTAACCCGAGATCAGATCAATGCAATATGGACACGGTCCTAATCCAAGACCTACAAATGCATACTCATATGACCACGTCAATATGATCACAACAATAACAACAATGTATACTCAATGGAAATCCCATGACCAAGCGCCCTCAGCATAGGTCCCCGTGATGATCCTACAAGATCAACATCAGGTGGAAAACCTGTCCAACGATCCAGCGCCCTCAGCATAGATCCTTGTGATGATCCTACAAGATCAAAATCAGGTGGACGACCTGTCCAACGATCCAGCGCCCTCAACATAGATCCCCGTGATGATCCTACAAGATAAAAATCAGGTGGACGTTCGATCCAGCGCCCTCAGCATAGATCCTCATGATCTCACAGGATCAACACAACATAAACAACACAATATGCATACACTTATGCAAATCAATATGTGCATCAGCATGAACTACGTATGAATCAATAACAAAACATGAACGACACTATGATGAAACAACTAGGACGACCTCATGTTCAACAACATAAATAACAACCTGCATGATCAACATCATCAATACTAAACCGAAACAGACTAAGATACTTGTCCCGAATCCTTCAGGAGTAATATCGATATCAAACCATCACTGACGATTATCCGCAATGCTCGGCGATCCAAACATACCATGGACTACAGATACTCATATCCTCGTCTTTATCATAATGTATCCTCGATACCCAAAATTCCAATAACCGAAATGAATCATAAACCTTATGATTTAACTTCCAGAATCGGAAAGGCAACACAAAATCCAAATCTCCAGAATTTGCAGTAATAATCATTGCTATATGCATTATAAACGAAATGAAACTGTAACCATTCATTAAACATTATAACTGAGCACATAATAACTTGCCTCGATACCGATACGATGAGGATGAAGCCGCTACCAGTCACAATGCCTTTGTCTATGAGTTTCTCGGCCCCGATCGAAGCAATTCACGAACATACTCGAACATGATCGCAACATCCGGTTATAATCGCCGATCAATAATCTCAACCTATCGAAGTAATCAAATAACATATATCTGATAACAATCAACAACCGACAAAACTAACCAATCGAACTCAACGGTTCAACACAACCTCGAATAAATGCAGTCAGAACAAACCAAATCAAACCATCACGAATTCATAACCGAAACAGAATATATTACCCTGCCTGTTGACTTAGCGCATGTTAATCTCTTACCGTAGCGTGCGCTAAGTTGTTACCAATAGCGTGTGCTAGCCAGTAGGCTTAGCGTGCGCTAATGACGTGCAGTTACATGCATTTCGGATACCGATCAACATATGGCGATTATCAAAAACTCTAAGTGATTCTAAACCATGTTCATAGCTATCAAACAACGAAATCCAATATCCTTTAACATATAGGTAATCATCCGACTTTTAATTCAAGTCATATATTCATATTTCATCTTCCTTAATATCAACAACCTAAACACCAAGAACTCATAATCATGCCATGTTCACCATCATATGAAGGAACCAACAACAACAACATCACAGATCCGAATTGAAGGAAGACATTAGCCAACATATCTCTTTGAAGATAAACAACACATTCGAAACCATCCAATTCATATCAATATCTTCATATCAACAATAACATTATCATAATATAGTAATCCAACTCATAATCATACTTATCAACTTGTTTATATGATAATCATCAGCTCAAGAACATCATATACAATCCAAAACGAAATCTCAAAGTGAAGAGTAATTACCTTTTTGAAGGAATGGATTAATTTACAAGGTTGAATCCATTTCTAAGAATCACCAATGGTTTCAAGCTTCAAATGTTGTTATGGATGATTAACTCCACCTTAATCCAGTGTTTGGAACCTCAAATACTTCTCAAGGCTCTCTCTATCGGCTCACATGAAGAAATGGATGAAAATGACGAGCAATAGCCAACTACACTTATATATATACTATACATTATTAACGTACGCTAACATCTTCAGTTAACGTACGTTACACACTTAGCGTGCGCTAACTGACTTTGTTAGCGTGCGCTATCGCAGTCCAGAGGCTACTGTCTGGCTTCGTATATGTGCTTACGTACGTAATGTCCATGCATTAGCGTACGTAACTTACACTGTCTTAGCGTACGCAAGTCCTTTGTCCTTAGCATGCGCTATCCGAAGTTGACTTACTACAGTCTGCACCTACCCCGAATATGCTCGAGACCCCACATGCCGAAAGCAACCAATAAAGCTAAGATTCCCTGTTGACCGATATACAGTTAGCGTGCGCTAATCAACATGCATTAGCGTGCGCTAACACTACATTACAACATCCATTGACTTATCAGAACGTGCGCCGAAAGTGGCATGGTCCACGCGTAGATTCCTTCCGATGGGACTGCATTAGCGTGCGTTATCTTATATCCGTAGCGTGCGCTAAACTTGCACGATAGCGTGCGCTACTCATGATTATTAGCGTGCGCTAATAATGTTACACTTAGCCATTTTCAGCTATCCTCGTCCAACATCTCGACATACCAAATATGTGTTGGGATTTGGTAATTAAAATCGAATAACGCAGCGGAAAATAAAACGGTCCAACCGGATAAAACCAAACCCCAAAAACGGACCGATCAAGCATCATATAAACGAATATAAATAACGAGGAAGTGAATCAAAGAATACTTACCCTCGTAGTCCTTTGATGATATAATCTTCGAAGGTGAAACCCGAACAAACTTTCTCCGGTTACCGACACGATCACGAATCCAATTCGTTGTAGCTTGTTGAATGATCCAACACCGAAATTGCCGAATGTCTCTACGTTATTACGCGTCGGATATTGATCGGAAAAATAAAATATCAATTCGTTCTCAAAGAACACGGCTAGGAATTGATACGGTATTTTTCTTCTCTTCTCTTCTTCCTTTTCTTTCTCTCAAAGATGAACAAGAAAAGAAATAAATTTTCTCTCCCTTCCCTTAAAAAACTCACTGATTTCCTAAGGATTTGTGAGTGTGTTTCTTTGTTATCTTTTTTCATCACATAATGAGAAGATAATTCCATTATATAATGGAGATGATATCAAAATGATGAGATATGAAATCTCATCCTTTTGTCTTCAACCCATTAAATAATTAAACACACAACACACACCACAAGGAAGGAAGGGAGGAAAATGAGGGGGGCGGCCCACTAGATTTTAGGTGAGAAAGCGAGCCGAGCCACTCGGTTCATGTCTGACGTTCGCGTGTCTAGTCCGTTAAATACACTTCGTTTTATCTCAAATGTATTTATACTTAATTAATTAATCCAATTAATTAATTTTATCAAATACAAAATTATAATAATATATTTCCAAGAAATAATTATTTATGAATTAAATTAATTACTCAGTAATTAATTTCAATTAACTAGACCGCATGATTTATCAAATAAATCAAATTATATATCTAATATCCAATATTAATGAAGAGATAATAAATATATATTTATCCATCAAATATCCTTGTGCGCGACTCCGTAGGTCCGTCTTAGTCGGGATTGGGAGGAACCAAGGAGTACGGGTAACACTTAGCCGTCTAGTGCTTCATCAGTAACCCAACTAAGAACGAATGATCGGATCATTCCAAAACCATTATGTCGTGAATACCGTATACGTATAAACCCTTCAATCATATGTCGGTCAAGTATTAGGGTCACGGAAAAGTCAAACCCTACGTAACTTGACACTATGCTTTACATTAATGCAACCGAGATCGACGAGCTCTCGTGTATCAAATACAACTAGCTCTAAATGCTTTGGCCAAAGACTTATAATCTCATTTGCCATTAACCGCATAGGACATTTACTGCTCACTTACGGGAGAAAGAATTCTATCTTGGTATTCGGTAGAGGCGCTACTTGCCCACTAAGTTGCATTTCGAGGTTGACCCCACCCACCGGCGATTGGATCGAACTACTCTAATGACTGACTCAATGTCACAAGCACATCTCCTACTGAAACCTCAAGTCAAAGGTCCGCGTATACCTATCACAACCTTCGATCCAGTCATTGACAAACCCTGAGTGATATCCATGTGACCGAATCGAGGTGAGTCGTGTTCGAGTACACTAATCTCATTAGCATACCAATAGCGTGTGCTCCCACTAACTCTTAGTGAAGACCGGCACTCTACATGTCAAAGTACACGTTATACAAGTATTGTCTAAACTTATTGCCCAGTTAAGTTTTATCGACTTGCGAACGAGTTAAGCATTTGAGCTCTAAACACTTCCAGTGCCTATCTCCTTATCTCCATAAGGAGTAGAATGTTTGCTCTCAAATGCAAGGACTATTATTCTATATACCAAATCACAATGCCAGTGATATACAATAATATAGAAATAATTATTTCCTTATTAAATATTCATAATTACAATGCAAATACTCTCACTCTCTCATCCTCTGAGTGGCATTCGAGAGCATATCCCTAACAATATGAACATACGGTATACTGAATACATTACTCAACACATTATATCCTCGAATACAATTGTCGACCAATACGACAATTATACCAATATTGACATCTCATTCCTTCATTTATTTTATCCATACTGTACAGATTCCACGTTGTACAACATAACTCGGATAAAATAACATTAAACAATAGTAGTAGAAATTTCGGATATTACATACTACACCACTTAAAATAAGTTTCGTCCTCGAAACTTGCAATCCGTCATAACAACAAACAAACATACCGTTCAACCAAAATATCCCAAGCCATCACGACAACGATCAATCATCATCATTACTGAATAACCAAGAGAGTACACTTACAATACGCAGGTCGACGATCTCCTGAGATACTGGCAAGCGATCTCACTGTACAGTCCCAATACGCTTACAATCACAATTCCTTGAGTCTCAACAAAATTATATCATCGTCAGATGAAATAATCTATCCGTGACAAATCCTGTTTGCCTGATCACATCATCAAATTCTAATTCCGATAAAACGAATAATATCCGATATATCTGTGAAACAACTGCCCAAAACGACACGAATCCCGAGACACCGACACAAAATCCGAACGCTCAGATGATCACCAACAATGATCAACCAATAAGTCAACCGAATTTATCATCGACATGATAAATTCCAATATGACCGACCAGAGTTCAAAACACAATCGAGAATATCATCAACATGATAAACTCCAATATGACCAACCAGAGGTCAAAACACAATCGAGAATATCATCAACATGATAAACTCCAATATGACCAACCAGAGGTCAAAACACAATCGAGAATATCATCAACATGATACACTCCAATATCACCAACGAACGGTCAACGATAATCGAAAATACCTTCAAACGGTAAGCTCCAACACGATCAATACAGAACCACAAAAACCGATATGTGAACGAATAAAGTTCTCAAAACGACACACCAGTCACATACAGTGGATTCAATAAACACACCTGACTGTCGAACATACTCCTCGGCATACGAACAACCAATCGCAATCCTTCGAACATATCCAATCATACATAGACTGGAAATGACCAATCATTTCTCAAAACAACCTGCATGGAGTTACCATTCCCAAACCTACACTTACATAGAAATCCTTCAAAAATCATTATGGTAAAAAAAATCACACTACTACCAACCAATGGAATCACATAGCACATATGTCCCAATTTCACGAAATCCAAAGTTCCAAAATTACATCCTGTGCATGGATCTATAACACGCCGCATATTTCTGTTATCCGATAAATCAATCGATCATCCTTGGATAACCAAACGACCATACCAAAGTTTGGATCCCTATTCCACGTTTTCATTGATATATTATCCAGTTCGTGAGTCACACTCACAACTTCACCATGATATGTAATATACACTAAATGGGTATGGTTATCGCTCACATTTTCAAAACCAGTTTGAAATCATATAGTCTTGTCAAAAGACAAATTTTTCGAAAGTTCTTTCAAAAATTTCAAAACTCAAAAACATAAATTTTGGTAAGACCAAAAAAAAATCAATTTTCGAAAAATTAAATTGGCTCGCTGGTGCCAAGTATTAGATAACAGTGTTCCTTCGAATCCATACGATTTCGAAGTTTTAAAATGAAAACTATGCAAATGATTGATCACATCCATACTCCTGTATACCCGTTCGGCTCATCACCAATTCCACTGACATTCCATCGGAAAACTACACGATTAATTCCAAAATCTCAATATATAGACTCTGATAAAAACTCCTCCTCCACATACTACCCGCAACGTCAATCCTTAATCCATCCTGGATCACCTCAAATATGATATGACAAAACATTGAAACAAATCAATAAATCAAACACAGCGAAAGACTTCCCGAGAAGTTCCATTTGAACAAGTAAACCAAAGCCTCGAAAGGCGGAAATAACATAGGTAAATGATTGGTAAAGTGTTTTACAAATCTCGGGAGTTTCAGAAAAGAAGAAAAAGCCTTTTGAAACATTAGGGTCTCAGCCCATACCTCATTCCGTATTACAAGAAGTTTAAAAAGTAGGAAACCTCTTTTTGGACCCCAAGTCCTGAGTTGTAAAACTATTTCAAAATCAATTTGGTCTCGGCCCAAAAATCATTTACCGAAACATCCGTAAAATATTCATTTTGAAAAGTATCATTTACAAATGCTCAAAAACAGTTCATATATATCACAAAATGAACTAACATGACTACATGTTCTTCTCAACAATCCATAGTCCTTCTCCCGAATACACAATTCCGTTCCAAAATCTAACCAACATACTGATTCTCAAAATCATAACTCCTCAAGATCATCAATCCTGTCCCAACTACTGTGTTCTGTTATCTCATAATCATAACACATAATATTCTGTTGAATCTCAAAACGTATTAACTTAGAACGGCAATAAATCTCAATGAAATTGAAAAATCCAAAAACTTACAGATCGTGAAGCCGACGATTCCCCGTGATACTGGCACATATCTCGACTCAAGAAAATACTCGACACAGATATTTTCAAAACACACATTTTGCAAACTCAGTGCAACTCAAGAACACAATATATCACGTTAACACCATTTGGAAAAGTTTACAACAATCCCAGTACCACACTGGTAAATCACATAACGCACAAGCCCGAGTGAACAACAAAAACTCATGGCTCTAGTATTTGTCAATCGATAAATCGAATGACGCGACAAAAACACGAACCAACTCGACCCAAATGCCTAGGTTTTCTCAACCTAAGCTCTGATACCATATTCTGTAACACCCCCAGATTTAACCGAGAATATTACAGCGCTGTGGGCCCCGAGATGGAACCCACAAGGCTAAAGGAAATTTTCGCAAATATTTACAAATGCCCAAGAGGCCAACGACGGTACTATCTTTAAAACATTTGAAGACTTATAAAATCCATTTATCAAAAACCGTCGTAAAAACTCATTTGAAATCACAAGGCCAAACGGCCGACACTCAAAAGTTTATAAAATGATTTCCAAAGTAACCTCAGTTACCAGATACCAAAAGAGCGTATCAGAATACTCACGCAGCGGAAAAAGACCAACCATAAAGATACTCTAGCAGCGGAACACGAGAACCAATCAAGAAACTCAATACACAAAACATGTCCTAGCGAGTATCCTCCGGGAAGCTCATCTTTTCACGACCGCTACAAGCTCGATACTCCAAGAACCTAAAAATAAATCCCACGACGGGGTCAGCCATAATATCCAACAATGATAATCGTCACATCACATTAATAATTACATACCAATGAGGATACATCATAAGAATACGACCAACGTAATCTTACCGCCATAACTTTGCTTACTCAAGTAATTCTCATCAGAATAACCATTATCACATTTCACATCCTGTACTCGATTAACCAATAAACTCGAACATAATATCTGTATTGCACCTCAAATAATACTCAAGATTCTCAAACTATCATCACCAACTCACGATACGGAAAAGTACCAGTTCTGACCAATACGATCCATCGGATAGTATCATTAAATCCCAAGACGATAACCGGTTGTTCATCAAAATACAGTTACCAAATGAAAATACGGAACATACCTCGAGATATGAAATGCCACGACAATCATACCAGTCTAACCCGAGATCAGATCAATGCAATACGGACACGGTCCTAATCCAAGACCTACAAACGCATACTCATATGACCACGTCAATATGATCACATCAATAACAACAATGTATACTCAATGGAAACCCTATGACCCAGCGCCCTCAGCATAGGTCCCCGTGATGATCCTACAAGATCAACATCAGGTGGAAAACCTGTCCAACGATCCAGCGCCCTCAGCATAGATCCCTATGATGATCCTACAAGATCAAAATCAGGTGGACGACCTGTCCAACGATCCAGCGCCCTCAGCATAGATCCCCGTGATGATCCTACAAGATCAAAATCAGGTGGACGTTCGATCCAGCACCCTCAGCATAGATCCTCATGATCTCACAGGATCAACACAACATAAACAACACAATATGCATACACTTATGCAAATCAATATGTGCATCAACATGAACTACGTATGAATCAATAACAAAACATGAACGACACTATGATGAAACAACTAGGACGAACTCATGTTCAACAACATAAATAACAACCTGCATGATCAACATCATCAATACTAAACCGAAACAGACTAAGATACTTGTCCCGAATCCTTTAGGAGTAATATCGATATCAAACCATCACCAATGATTATCCGCAATGCTCGGCGATCCAAACGTACCATAGACTACAGATACTCATATCCTCGTCTTTATCATAATGTATCCTAGATACCCAAAATTCCAATAACCGAAATGAATCATAAACCTTATGATTTAACTTCCAGAATCGGAAAGGCAACACAAAATCCAAATCTCCAGAATTTGCAGTAATAATCATTGCTATATGCATTATAAACGAGATGAAACTGTAACCATTCATTAAACATTATAACTGAGCACGTAATAACTTGCCTCGATACCGATACGATGATGATGAAGCCGCTACCAGTCACAATGCCTTCGTCTATGAGTTCCTCGGCCCCGACCGAAGCAATTTACGAACATACTCGAACATGATCGCAACATCCGGTTATAATCGCCGATCAATAATCTCAACCTATCGAAGTAATCAAATAACATATATCCGATAACAATCAGCAACCGACAAAACTAACCAATCGAACTCAACGGTACAACACAACCTCGAATAAATGCAGTCAGAACAAACCAAATCAAACCATCACGAATTCATAACTGAAACAGAATATATTACCCTGCCTGTTGACTTAGCGCACGTTAATCTCTTACCCTAGCGTGTGCTAAGTTGTTCCCGATAGCATGTGCTAGCCAGTAGGCTTAGCGTGCGCTAATGACGTGCAGTTACATGCATTTCGGATACCGATCAACATATGGCGATTATCAAAAACTCTAAGTGATTTTGAACCATGTTCATAGCTATCAAACAACGAAATCCAATATCCTTTAACATATAGCTAATCATCCGACTTTTAATTCAAGTCATATATTCATATTTCATCTTCCTTAATATCAACAACCTAAACACCAAGAACTCATAATCATGCCATGTTCACCATCATATGAAGGAACCAACAACAACAACATCACAGATCCGAATTGAAGGAAGACATTAGCCAACATATCTCTTTGAAGATAAACAACACATTCGAAACCATCCAATTCATATCAATATCTTCATATCAACAATAACATTATCATAATCCAGTAATCCAACTCATAATCATACGTATAAACTTGTTTATATGATAATCATCAGCTCAAGAACATCATATACAATCCAAAACGAAATCTCAAAGTGAAGAGTAATTACCTTTTTGAAGGAATGGATTGATTTATAAGGTTGAATCTATTTCCAAGAATCACCAATGATTTCAAGCTTCAAATGTTGTTATGGATGATTAACTCCACCTTAATCTAGTGTTTGGAACCTCAAATACTTCTCAAGGCTCTCTCTATCGGCTCACATGAAGAAATGGATGAAAATGACGAGCAATAGCTAACTACACTTATATATATACTGTACATTATTAACGTACGCTAACATCTTCAGTTAACGTACGTTACACACTTAGCGTGCGCTAACCGACTT
The DNA here is from genome assembly GCA_033398695.1 of Orobanche coerulescens. NCBI lineage: Eukaryota > Viridiplantae > Streptophyta > Magnoliopsida > Lamiales > Orobanchaceae > Orobanche > Orobanche coerulescens. The sequence continues at coordinate 15,543,352 of CM065801.1, forward strand.
TGTTAGCGTGCGATATCGCAGTCCAGAGGCTACTGTCTGGATTCGTATATGTGCTTACGTACGTAATGTCCATGCATTAGCATACGTAACTTACACTGTCTTAGCGTACGCAAGTCCTTTGTCCTTAGCGTGCGCTATCCGAAGTTGACTTACTACAGTCTGCACCTACCCCGAATATGCTCGAGATCCCACATGCCGAAAGCAACCAATAAAGCCAAGATTCCCTATTGACCGATATAGCATGCGCTAATCAACATGCATTAGCGTGCACTAACACTACATTACAATATTCGTTGACTTATCAGAACGTGCGCCGAAAGTGGCCTGGTCCACGCGTAGATTCCTTCCGATCGGACTGCATTAGCATGCGTTATCTTATATCTGTAGCGTGCGCTAAACCTGCACGATAGCGTGCGCTACTCATGATTATTAGCGTGCACTAATAATGTTACACTTAGCCATTTTCAGCTATCCTCGTCCAACATCTCGACATACCAAATATGAACATACGGTATACTGAATACATTACTCAACACATTATATCCTCGAATACAATTGTCGACCAGTACGACAATTATACCAATACTGACATCTCAGTCCTTCATTTATTTTATCCATACTATACAGATTCCACGCTGTACAATATAACTCGGATAAAATAACATTAAACAATAGTAGTAGAAATTTCGGATATTACATTTTGAGGGCGCGCGAGTGTGTCCACAGATTTATTTGGAGGGTCCTTCGGCTACGCCCGCCTCGTATTTAAACGAAGGGCGAGCGATCGCAGCCCAAAGGAACCTTGCATGGACGAAGCTGTCAGTTCCATCGACCTCCAGGACTATGGTTGCACTTTTTCTTCCTAGGATCGCCATGTTGAATGACGACCCTCGATGGTATACGTTTTGCTTGGAGGGGCGATCGCTTGCATAGGTCTGTCAAGTTTAGACGACGACATTTTGTAAGGTGGGTGAGCCGTCCTCTTTTTAGTTGTTCGTTTTCGTCGAGGCGAATCATATAGATGGGATAGGAAAATCTCATTATACTCTTTGTACGTTGGGTAACTGAAATTGAATACAAAATTTTCACTGGTAGTATTTCTTCAAATGTACGGCGTTCCAGGGATATTGGTCCGGAGTGCCGTCATGGTGTTCAAGTTTGTAGGCTCCCCTAGTTAGCCACTTAGATATCCTGAAGGGGCCTTCCCAATTCGGGCCAAAGACTCATGTGTGAGTCTGGACCTTTTTTAGGACTAGGTCGCCCACTTAGAACCGTCTTTCCTTGACCTTCGAATTGAAGAACTTCTCGGATCTCCTTTTGTGGATTGTGTTCTTCATTTCTGAGGTCAGTCGCCGTTCTTCGAGCATGTCCAAGTCGATCCACCGGGCCACATCATTGTCCGTCGTCATCTCTTGTTCAGTTCGATGGCTGAGGACGGCGATCTCTGAACGGATCACCGCTTCTGTTCCGAAGGCGAGGGCGAATGGGGTTTCGCCAGTCGAGTTTCGGGTTGTCGTTCGGTGGGACCACAAAACATCTGGGAGCTCGCTCGCCCATCGTCCTTGTTTGGATTCAAGTCTTGCTTTGATCGTGTGTTTGAGGATCTTGTTTCTGACCTCTACCGCCGTTCGTGCGAGGTGGTAAGGGGCCGAGAACAACTTTTTGATTCCCCAATTCTCGCATAATTGCATGACTTCCAAGCCGTCGAACTGCTTTCCGTTGTCGGAGATGATAGCCTGGGGCAGACCGAATCGGCATATGATGTTCTTCCAAATGAACTTGATTACTTGTTCTTGGCCGATCTTGTTGAGCGGCTCGGCCTCAGCCCATTTCGTGAAATAATCGACCCCCACAATGGCGAACTTACAGCCCCCTGGTGCTGTCGGCAAGGGACCTATAAGGTCGATGCCCCATTGGGCAAATGGCCATGGGCTGTACATCGAAGTGAGCTGCTCGGGGGAGAGCTTGATGTTTGGGCCCATCACTTGACACCTATGACACGATCTGGCATAAGCGATCGCATCTTTCTGAAGCGAAGGCCAGAAAAAACCTTGCCTGGTTGTCTTATGGATGAGAGCTAGGCCTCCAGCATGATTTCTACAGATTTCATCATGGATCTCGGCCAAAACGAGTCGGCCTTCCTCCGGCGTAATGCACTTGAGGAGAGGAAGGTTGAAGGCTCGCTTGTAAAGTCGGTCGTCCAGTAGGGTGTATCTGGTTGCACGGAGCTGAAGTTGGCGAGCTTTGATACGGTCGTCAGGGACCGTCCCGTACTTCAAGTATTTGATGAACGGAGTCATCCAGTTCTCTTCGGCGATGGCAACTGTGGTAATCAGGCTTCTGTCGATTACCGGCTTTGCTGATTTTGTGATTTGGATGTTAGAGAAATCTGCTGCCCCATCTGATGATGCTAGATTGGATAGGGCATCGGCCTGGGAGTTGTGCTCTCTCGGGACTTGTTCGATCAAAACTTCTTCAAACTTCGTGCACATTTCGGCGACCAATTCTTGGTATTTGATCATTTGTTCGCCGCGCTCCTCATATTCTCCCTTGACTTGGTTCACGACCAAGAGGGAGTCCATGAAGATGTGGAGACGGCGAACATCCAGGGCGAGGGCTAGATCGAGCCCGCCTACCAAGGCTTCGTACTCGGCTTCATAGTTGGTCGCCCGAAACCCGAAACGCACAGCATTTGTGAAACTTTGGCCATCGGGGCTGATGAGGACAATTCCTGCCCCTGCTCGCGAGTTGGTTGCCGAGCCATCCACATACAACTTCCACGCAGGGCGACCGATCTGGGTTGGACTGGGTGGTAATGTTAATTCCACCACGAAGTCCGCCAGGGCTTGGCATTTGATTGCCCTGCGAGGAGCGTACGTGATACCGTATTGGGCAATCTCTAGTGACCACTTGAGGAGTCGCCCGTTGGTGTCTGGCCGGTGCAGAACTTGTCTTAAGGGGAGAGTCGTCAGAACCTCCACTTGATGTTCGAAGAAGTAGGCCCTCAGCTTACGAACACTCATGACTAAGGCGCATGCGATCTTCTCCAGAGGCGTGTATCGCGTCTCCGCGTCATGGAGCGCTTGGCTAACGAAGTAGATCGGCAAGTGGGCTTGCCCCTCTGCTCGCACTAAAACAGCACTCAGTGCGACCTCCGAGGCCGCCAGGTAAAGGAATAGGTTTTCGCCAGGGATCGGCTTTGCCAATATTTGGGGGTTAGATAGATATTCCTTGATTTTGGCGAACGCTATTTGACTCTCCTTTGTCCATGTGAACTTTTTGTTCTTTATGGTCGCGAAGAATGGCTTGATTTGTCTCCGAGTCGAGATATGAAACGGTTGAGGGCCGCTAGACAACCCATGAGGCGTTGCACTTGCTTGATATTCCGTGGTTCCTGCATGTCGAGGATCGCCTGGATCTTGGTGGGGTTTGCCTCGATCCCTCTTTAGCTCACGATGTGCCCCAAGAACTTCCTAGAGCTTACCCCGAAGTTGCATTTGTTGGGGTTTAGCTTCATATTGAACTTCTCGAGGATGGCGAACGTCTCGTCAAGGTCATTGAGGTGATCTTCCTTCTTGAGTCTTTTTACCACGATGTCGTCAATGTAGACTCCATGGTCTTGCCGATCTGGTTGGCGAACATCCCGTTGACTAGCCGTTGGTAGGTCGCCCCTGCATTCTTTAGACCGAACGGCATCCGGACCTAAAAGTATATGTCTTTTTCCGTGTGGAACGATGTGTGTTTTATGTCTTTCTCCGCTATGGGGATCTGATGGTACCTGGCGAAGGCATCCGTGAACGACATCATTTCACAGCCTGCAGTGTTATCGACCAAGTGGTTGATATGAGGCATCGGAAAGTGATCTTTTGGGCATGCCGCATTGAGGTCGGTGAAGTCGATGCATAACCTTCAGGAGTTGTTCGGCTTTTTGACGAGCACCGCGTTGGCTACCCATTGTGGCTCGTCTGTAGCTACTCCGATTAGTTTGTTGTCGAGTAGCTTTTTAACTTCTATGTCGAGCGCTGCGTACTTCTCAGGATTGAATTTCCTACGTTTCTGGTGAACAGGCTTCCTTGTCGGGCGATCTTTAGATAGTGGCAAGCGTGTTTAGGACTTATGCCAACCATATCTTGATGCGACCAGGCAAAGACTCTGATGTTCTTACGTAGTAAATTGATCAGATCCTCCTTTAATTCGAGGTCGACGTTTGTGCCGATCTGTACTTCCCACTCCGGGCGAGCCGGATCTATCGTTATACTTTCCAACTCTTCAATGGGGATGGTCGCCTCTCGTTTGGAATGATTTCCGGACTCGATCCTTGGATCGATGTTGAGGCTTGGCTCGATGTCGTCCGTCAATCGTTGTGAGATGTCGTCCTCTGAGTCGGTATGGTACGAGGTGCTTGGCTCGTCGATCTCCATCGGTTGATTGTCGATTGCCTCAATGTTATAAATAGTATGGGAAGTGTTGAAAGAAGTTACGACACAGGAGTAATTCAAACATTTCTTAGCCATTAGTTGGTCTCCTTTTACAGTACCGACCGTCCCATCGGCAGTGGGGAATTTGATACAGTAAAAGAAAGAAGAGGCGACCGCCTCGAAGGTTTCTAGAAATGGGTGACCTAGGAACCCATTATAGATGCTGGTCCTATCTATAATTACAAAATTTAGGTTCCTAGTAATTCTAACCTTGGGATCGTAATAACATATCAGCTCGACAGAGAGCTTGATCCTTCCATAGGCTTGGATTGTGCTGTCGCCAAACCCTTGAAGAACGGTCTCAAAAGGTTTGATGAACTTGGTCAGGTTGCCGAGATGGTCAAGAGCAGATTTGAATATGATATTGCAAAAGCTCCCATTGTCAACCAGCACGCGGTCGACCATTTTCCCAAGGATACATGCAGAGATTACCAATGCATCCTCTTTGGGGCACTGCACTCCCTCCCTATCCTTGTTGGAGAAAGTGATGAGCGCGTCTTTGGAGATGGTCGGCTCTGGGGGTACCACGACATGGACCCCGGCGAACGCCCTCAGCTCGGCCTTCCGCTTTCTGTTCGACATGGTGGAGATCGGGGAAAGGCCGCCGAGGTTTCCACCTCCCGCCTGAAGCATATTGATCCGATCTCCAGGGTTGATTGGAGGGATTGATTCGTCAGAATACTCCGGCTCGTTTTTCTCGATCCTGGCGACCGGATTGGGAGGGATCCCGTCGTTTTGTCGGTGCTCGCTCCCCCTGGTCCTCTCTGCTTGGGGCTTTGACTTGGTGACCAAGTTATCCAATTTGCCTTCCTCGAACAGTCTCCAGAGTTGTCTGAGGAGGTCGCGGCACTGACTGGTGTTGTAGCCGGGACTCTTGTGGTAGGCACAAAATTTGCTGTGGTCTAGATGACCGTTGTCCCTTATTGGCTTTGGCTTGTTAAGCCATTCGCGCCCCTTGATGGCGTTAAAGATGTGGGCCGGAGATAGGTTGAGGTTACGGAGGAGGTGAACCTCCACATCCTCGAAAGCTTTGAATTCACCGGGCGGCTTTGCGACCGCCTTTCTGGGCTTGGCGACTGCCTTCTTATGGATGTGGAATGGCGCCTTCCCTTCTCCGGCAGATCCCTCACCTAAGCGGAGGGTGAGCATCCTCTGCCTAGCCAGGAAATCAGCGGCCCTGACGCGGAAGATCACGTAGGTCGGGGGGATGTCCTTTGTAAGGTGCCTGAACATGGGCGAATGGCCATAGAATCTCCCTAAGACCGAGTAAAGAGCGAGCTCGTCGCTAATGGGATCGCCGGTGAGGACTATTTCATCCACCCGGTCGATGTAATCTTCATCGGGCTCGTTCTTCCCCTACCTGATTTTCATCATGCGGTGGGGGCCTTCTGGCCGAGCAACTTTGGCGGCGAAGTATGACGTGAAGTCGTTCGCCAGCTTCTCAAAACAATTGATCGAGCGAGGTGGTAGTGAGATGTAACACCTGTGGGAGAGGTCTCCCAATGTCAATGGGAACATTCGGTATTTCATCGCGTCTGATGCTCCATATCCGGTCATGTAAATCCGGAACTTGCTCAAATGGGTCTCAGGATCCGATCTCCCTTCATATAGAGGTGTTTGAGGGGGAGCGATCTTCGGTTGAACTGGGGCGAGCTCGATCTGGACCGCGAGTGGCTCACTCGGTCCAGCGATCGATCTCTTGGCGCCTGCCCCGGTTTCTAGGAGCGCCTTCATTTCGTCAAGCTGGCGCTGCATGGCGGCCATTCTTTGTTGCTCATTGGCCCGGCTCTCGGAGCGGGAACCGAGGCGATCGTGCACTGATCTCCTGGCCCCATGATAGGTGACGAGCTCTCCGCCACCGAGCTCATTTCTTGGGCGAGTGGGGGCCCATTGACCGGCTTGTCTTCTGGGAGTTGGATATGCCGAACTCCTGGTGACGGATTCAGACTCCGTTGTCTCCCGGCTAGGGCCTGAATGCCCGGGTCGCCACGAGGGATCACTCCCTAGGCGACTGAAGACGGAGTCGTCCCGCCTTACGAGCGCCTTTCCCTGCGGCTCGGGGCTTTCTGACGATTTCTCGACATATTGCCCCTTGAGCTTCCGCTTGCCTGCACGGCGGATGGCTGATGGAGTAATGGTGGGCGAGTCGCATGCCCTCCATCGCTCCATGAGAATGGCCATAGCCTCCTCGAGCTGTTCCGCGGTTTGGAACTGATCGAGTGAGAGGCTGGGACCGTCACTCGGGGGCGGGAGTGACAGCCTAGCGTCGCCGCGGTCGCCTTCCGCCGTAGGCTGGGATTCGGTCTGGGCCAGAATGAGATGTCCGGCAGATCGCAGGGTGGCTCTTTTGGAGGTCGTGGCAGACGTCATGTTTCTGAAAGTTTTCTTTGAAGAGCAGTGAGTGTCTCTTCAAGTATATGCCCCGGAGAACAGTGAGTGTTCTTCGAGATGGTAGGAATAAAAATGAAGGTTTAGATGCCCTCCTTATAGCGCCAATTGTTGTTACCCAAAATATTATCCGGAGATGATATTGCTGGAATAGTCGAGTAACAAACAAATGCGAGAACACTTCCGTGGGAAAATAAATAACACAAGATTTGTCGGGGTTCTTAGTCCCGGGCTTGAATGCTCTCGCGAGATGTTATTAATATAAATACTTTGAAGTACAAATACTAATGTTAGAATCTATTACAATGAGTGTAAAGATTCTAGTTATCTTAGCTATAGAGCGTGAAGATTGCCGGAAGAACCAGATGTGATCCTCTGTGAGTTCTTGCTTTTGGTGTTTTGTATATGTGAATGAGTTTCACTGTCAATGGATTTCACTGTGTATGTATTCGTAAGGTGAGTCCACTGTTCTCTCTGTACCTTTTTTCACTGCCTTGGCCACTGTTGGACGCCTTCTATTTATAGGAGACAAGGTTGATGGGTCCTCTCCGGCGATCGCGGGCGACCGCCGTTTTCTATATTAGAATAAGGTGTGCGATCATCCCATCACGTGGGGCTGTTCCCTTAAAGTCCGAGGCTGCTGGTGGCATCCAGCTGTGCGAGCCAATGGGAAACCTGCACGCGTCCTGAGTCGCTGTCTGGGGAGGACCCACCTTGTACCTTTCGGCGGGCCTGTCGGTAGGTGTGAGGTTGGTGACAGGCTGGGGTCAAAGGCCTTATCTTGCGGCGCCTTTTGTGGATCTGCACGTGGGTCTACGTCCGAGATTCGGTCTTCGAAGACTTTGACGGGTGTCGGATTCACATGCAGTATGGGACGATCGTCTGCAGTTAGATATCATTGGCGATCGCTAGATGCCTACAGACGATCGCCGTGGACGCCGATTGCTGGGTGCTTGCCCAGTGTCTGTCTTCTTTAGCTGGCTCCTGACCATCACGCCAATCGCCATCGAGGCGTATAAATCGCCGCACAACAATATGTCATGCATCGTGAGAATGATAACCACAAACTATAACCTTACCACTCCCGGTTAATCCAACGATTCTCGTCAAAATCCCAATATCACAACAATACCTTATAATACCTCAATACCAAATACTTTCCTGTACATAATCCTCTATGTACGATTACCACAAAAACATATCTCTATTCGGATTCATGTACGATTACCACAAAAACATACCTCTATTCGGATTCCTCCCGAATTTACCATAAAAACATACCTCGATTCAGATTCCTTCCAAACGCACCTCATCGACCAAGAATATCCAAATATCATCAACAACATCTACTGTATACTACAATCCTCACAAGATTCTATTTATACATTCGTCAATACGCAATACAACACAGAATACTTATGACATGTAATTGAAATTACTTATCGAAACACTATAACTGAACAAGTAACAACTTGCCTCATATAGCCGGGTCGGTAAAGCAAATCTGTCCCGAGGTTCCATTCCCACACCTTGACAAAATATTTATATCCCGATATCAATAACAGTATACTACGATATTCGATTTCCACGATCAACGGCTATCCCAATTTTATAATTTTGTTTTCCTCTTTCTCAAAAGTGACGATCCGAACTTTAACAAGTTCATTACTAAAACTCCAGAATATTATTTTAAATATAAAAATAATATTCAATATTTTTTGTTGTATTTATGATATAACCATTATTTGATTGAATAAAAACTTTGTACTATTTAAATACGAAAAATATTCCAAAGTCATCAATTTTGAAAACTCATGATTCTCACATAGAAAAATATTAATAATCATCGTTATTAAATTTTCCATCCTTGAATACAAATATAAGGTATTCAACCCGTTCGATACAAACGAAAAATATAGAGCTGACTCGGTAAAGTATTGATAAATACAGGAGTCTAAACAATTCATAAAAATCAAAATAAAAACTTATTTGTGATAACATGTATCTCGGGTACAAATTTCATGAAATTTTATCAAAAATAGACTTGCAGGTTCAAATATATACGTGTTCAAACTAGACAACTCGATCAACTTCAAAAGAAATGTTGCTGGAAGTGACTGAAAATAGCAGGGCTGACTCACTATAAAACGGTTCATATTATCCAAGTATTCTGACTCAATACCTACGGTCCAAACAATATTTATACTTATATGGATTTTCTTTAGAATCTTGTCATTATGTATTCATAAAATAACTTACCTATTGAGAGGTAATCGAGTTCAAAGAAGGCAACCCAGACTGGAATTTACAGACTCTCTGGGGAATTTCATCAAACATCTACCGGGCGTCTCCCGGACAAAGCTGCTCAGATTCTCCAAGTGTTTGAGCATTTTGGAGGATATAAAAATCTCCAATATAGGATATAAAAGCATACCCTTTAAGTCGTGAAAATTTTCTACAGGTATCGATAAGTGGTATGGGACAGTCTTAAATGTAAGGCCGCTCTTTCCGGGTTCAAAGTCCGCTAGTTGGTCAAGACAGCATCATGACTAGGCATTATGAGTGACGACCCGTGCCTCGCTCGCGCGGGATTCCCGGACGCTGCCAGCGCCGACGCACTGTGATGACGCATGGTGCCGACGGTGTGATCTTCCACTAATTCGATCATAACTTCTTCGTCCGAACTCCGATTAGCTCGTCGTTTGAACCGTTGGAAAGCTAACTCAAATCTATATAATAATGTTAGTTTTCAGAATTTTCGAACATCCCAAAAATCTGTGGTGATTTTTTTCAAAGTTGATACTTGTCCACGATACCTCAGAGAAAATGTCCGATCTTGTTTCTACTAACATTTCCGGTATCCCTTTCTTATTTTAAATGTTCCAAGACCATAAATGTATCTCCAATACATTCAAATAAATTTACAAGTCCCGTATTTAGTCGGTATGTATTCCTAAAATTTAGGATATTACATACTACTCCCCTTAAAAATAAGTTTGGTCCTCGAAACTTGCAATCCTCTTACAAACAACAGTTTAATCAGAAAATCCAACATCACCAAAAGTAAACAATCATTATCGAACAATTCGAACAATATACTTACATGTTTGTGAAGTCGATGATCTCCCGTGATACTAGCATATGACTCCATTTCGAAAATCTCAACACAATAAAATGTCAATACCAACAAATTCGTAATTTTCGCAATTACTCACACAATTTCGAAAACAATTGATCTCTGCCAAGATCAGATTACAGTTTAGAGAATTGTCGAGTTTTATGTGGGATTCGTGACGTTGTGTCCTCCTCACCTAGAGATCATGAGCCGCTCCTTGACACATGCCCGTATCACTGGCGTTCCACTCCACATCGAAAGCCGCTCCTTGACACGTGCCTCGCACCAGCGTACACTTTCCGATTGGAGCCGCCCATTGCACATGACTACGGCACTGGCGTTCACTCCTTGCCTCATCGGTCTCTGAAACACCAACAATCACCAAATCCACACAGCACTACAACAATAAAAAACTAGGACATTCATACATTAAAAACCAACTTCAACTTCAATAAGTCGTACACCTCAATACCAACAACATATCGTTCCGTAGGATTATAAATAATACAACCACCCCTAACTGGAGTACAATAACGTCATTAACCATCAACAATGACACGACATACAACACAGACAGTACCCACGCGAGTACAAAACCAAAACATGACTTTGACCATGACCACCGACTCGAAATAATGCACGATATCACTACTGCACACCAAACTCGTGTCTGCCCTGTGCTGGCTCTCTCGCTGGACCTGTACCTGAATACACAAAAGTATATCCACCACCGAAGGAGTCAGCAAATGCCGGTGCAAGTACAATGATTCTAGAATATGTACAACAAGTGAATAATCAACATAAATCACAAAAATCACAGTGCCATCACATATATTCCGGAATACAATACCATAATCATTATCACAAAACAACCTTCCGAGCTATACTGGCCCTGTACCTCTCAAGCAAGATACACACCCCAGAGACGCCTCGCCAGGGGCCCTCCCTGGTGTATAGCCCGACCGAGTGATCCGTAGGGAATACGGCCTATCGGATCCCAGGGGACCCTCACTGGTTTTACTCGGTTCGCACACCGCTTAGAAACCACATGGCACAAATCGCATTTTCTCAAAAATCATATATTCACAAGAAGTACATTAAACACAATCAAAGTACTTGTCTTGATTCGAACGACACGAAAAACAACGAACGGGTGAGCGTAAGGTCCGATTTCCTTTAACGATTCGATCCTAACACATCGAAATACCGAATCAAACACAACAACATGGAAACGGAAGAATTCACCCTAAGTTTTACTCTTATGGGCATTTAATCAAACACTAAGAAGACAAGCGGGTTCAGATTCAAACTATGGAAGAAAACTTGGAATTTAATCCATGAACTTCAGGGAAAAGTGAAGGATTATGATTATAGCATCATAATCTAGCATCAATTAGAGCTGGAACGAATTAAAATTGAAGATTCAAGCAAAATCCCAACATATGAAGAACTAGGCATTTGAAGGAGATTTTACCTTGATTCGGACGGAACTCGAGTGGAGGATGATGCTAGACACGAATTAATCTTCCCAAAATACTGCAAAATGATCCTCTTGATCAGATTTCTCAAAAACTCTCGAAGACTCGCGAAGGAGGAAGAAAAAATGAAGAAGTGTCTACATGACCTGTCACTCGGCCTTATATAGCCGAGTGTGTTACGTCCGTAACCGGCAGTGCCTTATGGCCGTAACGGGTCCTGATGATCCACTGTCCAAAACACCAAGGTGCATTATGGCCGTTACCCGACTAGGCATTACGGCCGTAACACTCGACATCTTACGGCCGTACTCGGCAGATACATTACGTTCGTACTCGACCTGCACCTTACGGCCGTAACCGGCCATCCCTTACGGCCGTAACGATTCCTACCGAGGCTACTGCCCGATTTTGTGCGGTATGTTGCGACCGTAACCGGCAGCTATATTACGGCCGTAACAGCCATTACGGCCGTAACTCGGTATGCCTTACACGGATGTAACCCGTATGTCAAGAATCCTGAAGTCCGGCCAGAACGAACATCTCCGAAAATCATAAAACTCAACGATTAACAATCAATAACAATCCAAATATCAATTCATCAATACATTCATATCCACATTACAACAAGATACAACCAAAATAACATACGTAAATCGCACGGATATTACACCATTATCCCCTAAAAAGAAGTTTCGTCCCGAAACTTAAGATTAAAAAAGGTTGAGGTATCCGGTACGCATACTCTCTTCAGTTTCCCACATGGCTTCCGTGCAGCCAATGCCGTCAAAGATCTTTTCGAGCTCAACTAACCAATGATCCCATTTGTTCGCATCACCGGAACCATCAAATCTGGGAGGATTCATCTTCATAACTTCTTGAAGCCATCGATCATCAACCGTCCTACCAGTATTAATATTCTGCACCACTTGCGCCAGTTGGTGCACTTGTGTTACGGCTTGTTGAAGAATGTTGGGCACTTCGGCCTCCGAACCTCCATCTGAACCTCCCGAAGGGATCGGGTCTGACCTAGTCGCAGAACGGGATGCAGATTCTGAAATGGATCTCTCGGACTCAGATACTACCACTCTGCCACGGCCTTGGCCGTGTTGACGGATAGCTCTACCTCTCGGCATACTGAGGAATAATAATAGTTCAACAAGGAAACGATTACAATAATAGATTGCACAATGACAAAGGTAATTACTCTGAAAGGAAGAAGCGACTAGCATCCGAAGAGTCTTCCAGCACAGGCAACACGGGGTGGTAGCACGCCAATGATATCGTAGACAACAACTAACTCAGTTTACAGACCCAAAAATACTGACAACCTAGGTATCCATAAACCTAAGCTCTAATACCATATTCTGTAACACCCCCGTGATTTACGGAGATTGTACAGCACCGTAGATTCTTTTTGGAGAACCTACCAGGCTAAGACCAACATAAACATATTAAACAATAACAAAACTAGGACATTCACATAATAAAAACCATCTTCAACTTCAATAAGTCGTACACCTCAATACCAACAACATATCGCTCCGTAGGATCATAAATAATACAACCACCCCTAACTGGAGTACAATAACGTCATTAACCATCAACAATGACACGACATACAACACAGACAGTACCCGCGCGAGTACAAAACCAAAACATGACTTTGACCATGACCACCGACTCAAAATAACGCACGATATCACTACTGCCCACCAAGCTCGTGTCTGCCCTGTGCTGGCTCTCTCGCTGGACATGTACCTGAATACACAAAAGTATATCCACCCCCAAAGGGGTCAGCAAACGCCAGTGCAAGTACAATGATTCTAGAATATGTACAACAAGTGAATAATCAACATAAATCACAGAAATCACAGTGCCATCACATATATTCCGGAATACAATACCATAATCATTATCACAAAACAACCTTCTGAGCTATACTGGCCCTGTACCTCTAAAGCAAGATACACACCTCAGAGACGCCTCGTCAGGCCCTCTTTGGTGTATAGCCCAACCGAGTGATCCGTAGGGAACGCGGCCTATCGGATCCCAGGGGACCCTCACTGGTTTTACTCGGTTCGCACACCGCTCAAAAACCACATGGCACAAATCGCATTTTCTCAAAAATCATATATTCACAAGAAGTAAATTAAACACAATCAAAGTACTTGCCTTGATTCGAACGACACGGAAAACAACGAATGGGTGAGAGTAAGGTCCGATTTCCTTCAACGATTCAATCCTAACACATCAAAATACCAAATCAAACACAACACCATGGAAACGGAAGAATTTACCCTAAGTTTTACTCTTAAGGGCATTTAATCAAACACTAAGAAGACAAGAGGGTTCGGATTCAAACTATGGAAGAAAACTTGGAATTTAATCCATGAACTTCGGGGAAAAGTGAAGGATTATGATTATAGCATTGTAATCTAGCATCAATTAGAGCTGGAACGAATTAAAATTGAAGATTCAAGCAAAACCCCAACATATGAAGAACTAGGGGTTTAAAGGAGATTTTTACCTTGATACGGACGGAACTCGAGCGGAGGATGATGCTAGAGACGAATTAATCTTCCTAAAATGTGGCAAAATGATGCTCTTGATTAGATTTCTCAAAAACCCTCGAAGACTCGCAAATGAGGAAGAAAAAATGAAGAAGTGTCTACATGACCCATCACTCGGCCTTATATAGCCGAGTGTGTTACGGCCGTAACCGGCAGTGCCTTACGGCCGTAATGGGTCCTGACGATCCACTGTCCAAAACACCCAGGTGCATTACGGCTGTTACCCGACCAGGCATTACGGCCGTAACACTCGACGTCTTACGGCTGTACTCGGCAGATACATTACGGCCGTACTTGACCCGCACCTTACGGCCGTAACCGGCCATCCCTTACGGCCGTAATGAGTCCTGCCGAGGCTACTGCCCGATTTTGTGCGGTATGTTGCGGCCGTAACTGGCAGATATATTACAGCCATAACAGCCATTACGGCCGTAACCCGCATGTCAAGAATCCTGCAGTCCGGCCAGAACGAACAACTCCGAAAATCATAAAACTCAACGATTAACAATCAAGAACAATCCAAATATCAATTCATCAATACACTCATCTCCACATTACAACAAGATACAACCAAAATAACATACGTAAATCGCACGGATATTACAGTTCCACCCCCAATGGTAAACACGTAACCACTTGTAGAAAATGAACTTTTCGTATCGGATATCCAATTTGCATCACAGTATCCTTCAAGTACTGGGGGGTATCTCGAACAGTGTAACCCAAGGTTTTGAGTAAACTTTAAGTACCTCAAAACTGTAATGAGAGCTTTCTAATGCTCTTTGCTTGGATTGCTCGTGTAACAACTTAATTTGTTCACAGCGCGAGCTAAATCGGGTCGAGTGCAATTTGTAAAATACATTAAACACCCAATGACTCGTGCATATTCTTCTTGTGCAACGGGCTCCCCTCGATTTTTGCTCAAGTGATCATTTAAATCAATTGGGGTCTTAGCCGACAAGCTATCAAAAGCATTAAACTTCTTGAGAACTTTCTCGGTATAGTGAGATTGTGTCAAGATGATTCCATCTGATTTTCTCAAAATTTTCATTCCAAGAATCACATCGGTTGGCCCCATGTCTTTCATGTCAAAATTTCTTTTTAACATGTTTTTAGTATCGTTAATCACTTGTATATTGTTACCCATGATTAACATGTCATCTATATAAAGACACACAATAACATAGCCGTAATTAGTGTTCTTAATATAAACACATTTATCACACTCGTTTATTTTAAAACCATTTGATAACATTACATTATCAAATTTCAAGTGCCACTGTAATGGAGCTTGTTTCAATCCATATAGAGACTTAACCAGTTTGCATACCTTTTTCTCTTGTCCAGGTACTACAAACTCTTCAGGTTGTTCCACATAGATCTCTTCATCCAGGTCACCATTCAGAAAAGCAGTCTTAACATCCATTTGATGACTCTCAAGATCATGCAAAGCAGCAATCGCGAGAAGCACTCGAATAGATGTAATTCTCGTTAGAGGTGAATAGATACCGAAAAAATCGTACCCTTCCTTCTGCTTGAAACCTTTGACTACTAAACGAGCTTTATACTTGTCAATTGACTCATCAGCCTTGTACTTTCTTTTAAAGATCCATTTGCATCCTAAGGGCTTACAAACTTCAGGTAAATCAACCAAAACCCAAGTTTGGTTTTGTAAAATTGAGTCAATTTCACTCTGAACAGCTTCTTTCCAGAGCAACCCGTCTGGTCTGGCATAAGCTACTTTGATCGATGTTGGTTCTTCATCCAACATGAATGTTATGTAGTGAGGTCCAAATGTCTTTGGTGTCCTAACCCTTTTACCACGTCTTGGTTCTACATCTTCCAGATTAGATCTCGATCGCTTACGCGACTTTGGATCTACATCCACATGTTTTGAACTTGTTCCTTCATCTTCAACTCTATTGCTAGAATTTTTCTCAACTTTATCATTGTCCTTACAACGATAAATGTTTTCAAAGAATACAACATTTCTTTATTCAATTGTTGTTCCCACAGTCATTTCAGGTACTTTTGACTTGTGGATAACAAACCAGTAGGCACTACTCTTTAGTGCATACCCAATAAAGATACAATCGACCGTCTTAGGTCTGATTTTAACTTGTTTAGGTAGAGGTACCTCAACCTTAGCCAAACACCCCACACTTTGAGATATTTGTATGAAGGTTTTGTACCTTTCCACAACTCATAAGGGGTAATATCCTTACCTTTGCATGGAATCTTATTCAATATGTAGTTGGCTATCAAGACAGCTTCCCCCACATGTTCTGGGGCAACCCTGAACTAATCAACAAGGCATTCATCATATCTTTAAGTGTTCGATTCTTACGTTCAACAATGCCATTAGATTGTGGTGCATATGGAGATGTTGTTTGATGAATTATACCACTCTCGTTGCATAATTCCTCAAACGGGGCTACATATTCGCCACCTCTATCGCTTCGAGCCATCTTAATACAACAGCCTAATTGATTCTCGGCTTCATTCTTGAAGTTCTTAAAAGCTTCAATAGCCTCATCTTTACTTCTCAAAAGATAAAGATAACAATATCTTGTGCAGTCATCGATGAAAGTGATAAAGTACTTCTTACCACCTCTAGCTTGCACAAACTTTAAATCACACACGTCTGTGTGAATTAATTCAAGGGGTTTTGTGTTCCGTTTTACCGAATGAAACGGAAGTTTCATCATTTTTGCTTCAACACAAATCTCATATTTGTTTTGAGTATTGACTTCATTTAAATTTAGTAAATTTAAGTTTACTAATATTTTTATAGCATTTAGATTCACATGACCTAATCTACAATGCCATAAATCAGAACACTCAGTCAAATAAGAGGAACCAGTAGCATTTTCATTAGCAGACTTGGTTACATGGCGCTTAGCCAAAGCATTAAGTTTAAAGAGTCCCTCCGTGAGGTAACCCTTACCAAGAAACCAATCAAACTTTTTTATGATAATTCTATCTGACTCAAACACTAGTTTAAACCCTTTTTTAACTAATATAGAGTCTAAGATCAAGTTCTTCCTTATATCCGGAACATGAAGCACATTCTTCAAGGTGAGTGTCTGTCCGGACGTAAGTTTGAGGTCCACTTCTCCAACTCCGATAATTTCAGATGAAGCTGGATTCCCCATGTTTAGCTTCCTCCCCTCAACAGCTTGATAGTTCTTAAACTGGCTCCTATCGGCACCAACGTGGGTGGTCGCACCGGTGTCGACGTACCAACCACCTTGGTTCTCAATGTGGTTGACCTCCTCGGTGACCAAAGCAGCAAGGTCATCCTCTTTCCACTCTCCGTTAGTCTCGGCGATGTTGGCAACATGTTTCTTCTTTTTGTTGGCCTTCGGCTTCCGGCAGTCCTTCGTCGCGTGCCCATGTTTGCCATAGTTGAAGCAATCGCCATCAAACTTCTTGACTGGTTGCTTCCCTATATTCTTGTTTTGGACACTTGGGCGAGCTCTTTTATTAGAGGGACCGCCATGCTCCAACAGATTGGCCTTAGCATCAACCAGGCCTTTTGGTTTATGATCATTTTTGTGCACGTCAGACTCGATGCGCAATTTCACAATCAAGTCTTCAAGAGTCATCTCCATTCGCTTGTGCTTGAGGTAGCTCTTGAAGTCTTTCCAACTGGGGGGCAACTTCTCGATCACAGTTGCAACAGTAAAAGCGTCCGGTAGGACCATTCACTCGGCATTGACATCATGAATGATGAGTTGGAACTCTTGCACTTGTTCCATGATTGGTTTGGTGTTAACCATCTTGTAGTCCAAATATTTGGCGACTACAAACTTCTTTGTACCTGCATCATCATTATGGTACTTCTTTTCAAGTGCATCCCACATCTCTTTTGATGTGTTTACAACAGAGTATACATTGTACAAACTATCTTCTAAAGAATTCAGAATAAAGTTTTTACAAAGATAATCCCCATTGTGCCAGTTATCATAGGCAGCTCGGACTGTGAAATTAGTCTCTTGAGCACTTGGCGCTGGTGGCGCATCTTCCTTAAGGAAGTTCGCAAAGCCCAATATTGTCAAATAGAACAACATCTTATGTTGCCACCTTTTAAAGTCGGCTCCACCAAACTTTGGCGGCTTCTCGGCGGCAGGCATCATCCTTTATCCCGAGGTTGTTCCAAAAAAGGAACCACTCGTGTTGAACTCGTAGGCTCCAACACTAGATCCTAACATGGATCCAACGGTACTAAAAGTGGAACCTACGGTGCCACTCGAGATGGATTCACCGGTAGTCAGAAAGAGGTTCAAAAACACCCATGGAGTTGTTGATGAGGTAGTTGAGCTCATCATGCTGGACATGGTTGCGGCAATAGTGTTTGCCACGGTCGAAGCGGCAGTCGCAGAGGCAAAGGCAGCGATGGTGTTCGAGTCGGTGGAAGCGCGGTCGTCATCTCCAGTTGTAGGATTTAGCAAGTAATTATTTCGTCTTGCGCTTGTTGGAATTCTGTCGTGGAAACTTGCTGGGCGGAAAAATAAATTACAACTGCAATACAAAAATTACAACTCGAAAACAAAAACTACAAACTCGTATGGAAATGAAAATACAAAACTCGAAACTAGGGGTGTATTTGGAACCGAACAAATCGAGCAGTGACTTTAATGAACGTTCGTTTGTGCGATATATAGTATGTTCGGTTCGTGTTCGTGTTCGACGAACATAACAATCACTTGCTCGTGTTCGGTTCGTTAAAATTTTAGAAATTTCGCGTTCGCTCGTTAGTGTTCGTTTGTTCGGTTCGATTGTGTTTGAATAGTCCGGTTCGTTTGTTCGTTTGTGTTCGAAAATACAAGGAAAAGTTAATATTCATACAAAACAAGCAATAATACTACAGAAAACAAAAAATCTAGTACAGTGTTTCAAAACCATTCTGCAAAGTCCATGAGACAGTTTTTAAACAAAACACAAAAACAGAGAGTTTTTAACTTCATGAGTCCATGACAGAGTTTCATAACATCCAATCGTCTCCAGCTCCATCAATTCCCTAAACAAAAATAAAAATAAAAACAGAAACTATTAATTTTAAAGAAAAATTAATCCAGTTAACTGATGTCTATTTCATTCACATTCACTCAAATGAACAAAAAAACTAATAACATAATTTTACTCACCGTTGGATGCTTAAATCTAAATCGTTCATAGACTCATTCAAGGGTTGGGGAGTACAACCTCCAATGGATTATGTGATTTCTGTGCATAGAGAACGATAAATAAACATATAAGAAAACTACATTATTAAAACTTTACAATAATATCCAATAATACCATTAATAGAAACTTTAGACTTATCCTTATCCTTCTTCATTATACCATGAAGCTTACGGAACCAATCTCCGGTGCACATCAACATTTCAACAGTCTTTGGCGCCAAAGAAGCACGATAAGTGTCAATCACTCTAGTTCTGGCACTAAAGTTGCTTCTGAAGCCACGGTGCTGATTGGAATGGCTAAAATATCCGCAGCCATTCGTGAAAGAATTTTGTATTTGGTAGATTCTTTCCACCATTTCAGTACATCCAAATTCACAATATCAACGCCAGTTGCATTCTCTTGGGTGAGTCGGCCGTCTTCAAAGTAAGTGTCTAGCTCACTCTTCTGTGGTTGAACACTATCCACATGAGATATATGACTGAGAAATCGACTCAAACCTGTAAATGAGGTGATAGAGTATAGATGACAATTATTCGATATATAGGAGCAAAAAAAAAACAATTATTAGATATATGTTTATTGAGTAGCAGACTGGTAAAAGAAAAACAGACTACTACATCTTTTAGCAGAAATAGCTAGTATTTAAGATGAATGACCCATTCCTTATACTGTTTGTCAACCCATGAACTTACTACCAATCATACTAATAAGAAATAATTATCCACAGAAAAGAACAGGATGAATAGGCTTAATAATCTCAATACCATAACTTCTATAAATTGGTGTTATGCAGATCTTACGGGCGCATAACCGAGGCCTGTCCCAGCCTCTGGCACCACTGCTAGAACTTAAAACTAAAGATATCATACAGCATAACTAAAGAAAACATAGAAGACGCAAAATTTGGGTTATTGGATTAGTAAATATTTCACCCATTTATTCAATTTCCAAGTTCGCAACATTCCCCATTCATGTAATTTAATTAAGAATGATAGGCCGATATCCATAAAATTCCTGTACATAAAGAGAATTAGATAGCACAATGCTAAACAAGAAAATGCATGATTTTCACACTACATGAGCTTTAGAACGTCTTGCATTCTTGCATATACATATATGCTATAAATTACATAGACATAACGGTAAATCACATAGGATTTATTACTAAAACTAAATTAAAATTATATGTGTCCAAAAAATTCTAATGAACTTAAATCTTAGGTAAGTAAATAAAAAAGTCCATACAAAAAAAAGAGCAATGAAATATCGTTTGCAATATTAATCAATAGAAAAGGCAAACAAAAAATACAAGGGACACATTCCATTCGTAATAGATTTCGAATAAGATTAGTTGTGTTAAATTTTCTTTTACTTCTGCCACATATCACAATTGAAGTGGATATATGGAATAATGAGATTTGAATATCTAACTTGATATAGAAATTTATAATTTGGATGTTCAAGTCTAAAAAAATAAAAGAGTAGCAGTAAAAAATTAAAAGTTATATGCTCACTACTTTGTTGGTTTGTGAAGAGAGAATCAGAGACCCTTTTTCAATTTTACCGTATATCTACACTACTTGTTGGTCTGTGAAGAAAAACCAGAGCCTTTCTCAATTTTGCCATATATCTACAATTAATTAATATTTCATGCAATCTATGGATACGTAAAAAAAATGAGTAAATCTTTAAGTCTGTCTACTGAAGTCATACTTGTAGAGCGTGATGGTGCTACTGAAGTGGCCCTTCTGTCCTACTCAGATGCATTGGATCGAGAACTCGACATCAAAGATGAAGAACCAGAATACATCTCCATTTGGAAAATTAAGCTTGGATTGCTTATCTCCATCTGCTGATTTTGCTCTTTTCAGTTTAACACACTCGGCTATGTGTCGGCCCAGGTTAGTAGTGCACCCACCTTTGTAATATGGGATTTTCTGAGAGCAATGGAAATACCGGACTACCCTACTTTTCACCCCATTTTTCTCAACCATAATCTCCTCAAAATGTTGCCATACTCGTAATCAACACTACCAATGATTTCCAACCTGTGTATGTTTTCACCTTCCTGTGCCACTGAACTAACTTCTTGAGCAGACATCTACAAACCTTGATTAACAAACTGAAATCAGGACAAAACCAACAATATAATTAACAATATACTCTTAATTAACAAACTGAAATCAGCACTGCAAGACTGCAAAAAATATAAAAATAATTTGAATGAACATCGACATATTCCCAGATCTCATATCACACTATAAAATCAAATAAGACAGGAACAAAGAAAATCACGAAACACATGGAAAGATAAACAAACAAATATTTATAATGGACAAAAATAGAAAATAAATACATGAAGTGAATACTCTGGCTATCAAGAAAAAAACGAACTAAGAAAGTGGAAGCTACTTATGAAGACTATCCTTCGCTCCTTGCTCTACTCTGGCTACAGCTACGTAGGAAGACAGAACCCCGAGGGAAATAGTGAATACTTGAAGTGGAAGCCTCATGTTCAAAAATGAACTAAGAAAGATCGGGTTGAGCTGGTAGACCGAAACTCATAGAGAGGTGGTAGACCGAGAGAGCTGGTGGTGGTGGAGGGCCGGAGGCGTTGTGAGAAGTGAGGGCTGTGAGAGGTGAGGGTCGGAGGTGTTGTGAGAGGTGAGGGACTGAGGGTTGTGAGAGGTGAGGGCGGCGTTGTGAGAGCCGAGAGGTGAGGAGGGTAGAAACTGAGAAGTGAGAAAATGTGTGCGGCGTGTGTAGATTAGGTTTAGGCCTTAGGGTATGAAATAGAATAAAAATATTTACTATTTGTTCGCGAACTGTTCGCGAACTACCGAATAGTAATATATATGTTCGTGTTCAGTTCGTGTATGTATGAAACGTATTCGCTGACCATTGGTCAAACTCGAAGGCATCGGCGTTGACCAATTTTTTTCGTGAAATTTTCACGAACGTTCATTTCATTTACACCCCTACTCGAAACAGAATTGAAAATACAAGAAAATAAATTATAAAACCGTAAACTAATGTCGAGTCGAGGAATCCTCTATCCGCAAGATGAAATACGCCCCGATAGTGCTCTCGGTTCTGACGTATTGCCCCCAAAGATAAAACAACAACATCTCGAAGGTAGTAGCACCACAAGACCTACGAGCTCCGGCGAACTTGACCAAGGTGACGACGAAGTTGTTACTATGAATTATATGTTTTATGCTGTATGCCAAAGCTTCGGAAATTGCATTTGCAGAAGCAAAGGAATGCATGCCTGTTTATAGGTCATTCACACCTGCAGGGGGTTTAAACACAACCCTTATGGCTGTCATAATGCAGGCATTCATGTCTGCATTGAACACAGGAGTTTCGAATTTCAAAAGTTGGCAAGAGTTACAGAATTCAGACCTGTCAAATACTCCTCATAACACATGGGAGGTTACTTCTGGGTTGGACTCTTTAGGCATGCCACGACCAAGTCCACGACCAAGCCCAAAGAACAGCTCAAAGACCAATTGCCAAGATCCAAGTCTAAAATCAAGATCCAAGTCTAAAATCAAGGTCAAGGCCAAGGTCCACAGCATGCGGCATGCGGCCGAGGGCGAGGAAGGCAGGCGGCGGCGCGCGGGCTTTAAGCCCATACACATGTGCCATTAATTATTACATGAATAAATGTAACTCCTTATATACTAGAATAATGATGATTCATTATTCAATGTGAGATATATCCCTTATTAATTATTGCTAAACTTGGGACAAAAAATAATAATGTTATATGTAAAAGATCAAAACAAGTTTTCACTCTTATTATTATTACTATTATCATCTTTATTTATTCCCTTTATTTCCCTCTACTTTAATTTCTGTTGCATATACATGGCCTTCTCTATTACAGAAGGACATAGACAGGTTGGAATACTACCCCACAGCTATTCTAAACTTGTAAAGAATGCAAATTAAAAGACTTGTCAAACAAACACAAGTCTCAATGTACTAGTACCAAACGACTTGCCAGGCAGGAGAAACTAGAGTGATTACAAAACATTAAATAGTAATTTTGGCATAGAACTTTAGTTTAATTACATTCGACGATCCCTCGTGATCTCAACCACTATTAAATCCCGCTTGGCTCGTCAAAGATGCATTAGCTCACTAAATGCGAATGAACAATGAGTTGGTTTCGACAATTGGGTGAGAAAGCACAGCCAATGGATTCTACGACAGTTGACAGTACACAAAAATCTACAAAATTTTGCCCATGCTCTCTTGGTTCTCTCACTGGGCCTCAGACAGTCTCGTGCGTATGGCCTCAGGACTCGAAATCTTGTTAACACTGCAAAAAGGGACATTAGAGTAAGCAAGGAACGCATGAGATCCATAGAAATGAACCTAATCATTATATATGATTATATTATGATGTCGATAATGAATGATGATGTCAATGGTGATGGTGATGAAACTCATAAATCACAAGAATACATACAAAAAGTGTCCCCAAGGTTTCACCTAAAGGGATACTTTTTTGTAATCAACCCTAAATCAGGAGACTTACCATATCATGAGATCCCCACTCAACATCAACTTTTCGTATATCCAATCAGGCGCCAATTCTCGCAGCAATCTAAGTTGCTCTTCAACCTCACCTGTTGTAAAAGACACATGCTTAAACTATCAGAGTGAACTTGGCAATACAAAAAAAATGTTCAATTAATATTATCAAGGACCATGCTTTTACCTCTGTCAATAACATTAGGATCGCCGGTTATAACCTTCTGTATAAGCTCTTCTTTAGTGACAACAGAGCGTCTGATCGATTGAAATAAGTAATAAATAGTGTCAAAACGCTTAGGTAAGCTAGCAATCATTTTTCTCCGCTGTTTTGCTTGAGAGATTGCTGGGTCTCGCTCCAATGCTGCTAATCTCTCTTTTTTGCGTATCTGTAAAAAACAAGCAGTGGACCGAAAATAGGGAACGTCAGCTCACATTTAGATGTAGTTTCACGATCAATAGATATAGCAGGATTATATTTTTATTAAAAAACTATCCCTACAAGTTTCTATGTACTTAATATGAAGCACCGATACTTCTAAAAGGTTGAAGTATGTGCGTCGGACACTTGGGCACACGGGGTAAGTGGGGATATTGATTTATGGACATTTTTATAAAAATATCTAAAAATAGGGATCTTTTTATATAATAGAAAAAAATATAAACAGAAAAAGGAGTAAAATGTTAGTAATCATCAATTCTATTAAGTACATTTTTCTGGTTGGTATCACAATGTGTGTGTGTATTTGGGGTATCCCCCTAGCCATGTCTCATTTCTTGAAAAATGTCATCTCCCCTACTCATACCCGTAGGGGGTACCCATGTGCGTAGCAGTGTGGGTGCTTTGTTGCATGCATGGAGTGTAATTTAAAAAAAAAAATGTTTCGTGGGAATCTGTATTTTTCTAAATTAGTTTTTTTTTTTTTCAATTAAACTGAAACAAAAATGGTAATTTTATTGTTTTGTAATTACCGATTGTATAAGAGCATCAGGGAGGATGTCCAAAATGTCATCATCGGTTGACGGACTTTCTCTCTTTACAAACTCGAGATCGACCTTTGCACCCTTCACGGGGGTGTCGAACTTCAAAGGCCTGTTAGCGGGTGGACGTCTGACTAGTTTGCTTGGTGATCTATATGGACTATCGTCCGGGCTCAAGCAACATCTCTTAGGTGGATTAAGGGCAGGCGTAACGCTCATCAGCTTAGCAGGAGTGGATGCGAGGCCCACCGGCGTTCTCAGTATAGATATTGTCTCAACAGGGCTTTGATCATCATCTTTGGTGGAATTTATGCATTTTACGGGTGTTTCAGGAGAAGGCGACAGCATAATACCTGAAAGGTTAAGAGATGATTTGTTGGAACGAGATTCTGCAGCAATTGCATTATTTTCTTTTTCGGAAGGGCTTCGTGCAGATTTATCTTCCAAATCGAAGGATGGATCTTGCTTCAAGTTTTCGATGTGATGGCCAGAACTCCTTTTCGTGAAGAATGGTTTGAATGATAGAGAGGTGTGTGATAATGAGACCGGTTGTCTCTGAAACGATGTCAAATCTGGAGTCTCACTAGTCGAAGATGAAGTTGAGGGTTGTACTGAATTTGGACGTGCAGTTTCCTCCGACCGATTAAAAGGCTCTGGTAGTGCTCCCTCTGGTACTTCGTCACCCTGATTTTAAATATGACCCAAATTTTCAGTAACTTAACCATTTTAACAGAACATGTACTAACATTATCAATACACTAATCTTGGCTAAATTAAGTCATCTGATTCTCCAAGTGCATTGAAAAGCATATTAAGAATTTCGTCTGTAATAAAAAATAACCAATGTAGACAGGGAAGGCTGGAACGCATAATGCCGGACCAACAGAGAATAGATTTATCTAGTACTTTCAAAATGTAAAAAGATTAAAATGAGTAAAATGTAAAAAGTGTCTGAAAAACTAATATAGCAAAATTACATCATAGTTTCAAGTAGTGGGATATAAAAATCAAACATTCAGCAGGAAAACCAGAGAAGGAAGAAATATAAGTTTGTACCTCTGGATGAGATTTGAAGAAATCCAAAATCCGTTTATGGAAAACATTACGCATCTGTAAATTACAACTAAGAGATTCAGACTTGCTATGGATTTCAACTGCTTTGACATTCAAAGTGATGCGGAGATCAGGCTTCATGAAGCTGGTGCGCTCATCGTGCCGTTGGACTTTCTCTACCATAATCACCTCAGGCATGATGTACTTCAATTGCGCTAAATGACTATATGTGAACCTCCTGAAATTTGAAAAAAAAAAAAAAAAAGAACAAAGCAAACATTCGTAACTACACAGCGATAAAAACTCATCAAATACAAATCTGTAAAATATCAATAGATCAGAGATGCTGATTCTGCATACCTGTCGGTTAAAACTTCTATTTGGGGGCTAATATTGGTAAATGTTGTTGCAGTTCTTTTCAATTGAAGCAGCCTGATTGAGCTATCTAAGGTGTTGAAGAATTTCTCCAACAACTCATACCTGAAAGTACACAAAAACAAGCATACCATTGCACAAGACAAAGTTAACCATATGAAACATAAATGATAATAGTAAACAGATTCTTTACTGACATGTAATGCTAGAAGAGTTAGTTACGAAGCTATATTTCAGCAACTAAGGATGAACTGTAAATTCAAATCCATGAAAAAAAAAACAAAGAAAGCTCTTTCATTTATCTTGAGAAATACAAAGTCATTTTCCCAAACACCTTGAATGCCATGATTGTTGGGATTCTAAACTCAGATACCCCTCCTCATTGCTTGCTATAGTAGAAACCCAAATAAAAGCTAATTACTTGATAGTAAATAATAATAATAATAACAATAATAATAATAATAATTGAACGATTTATTTCAAGAAATTCATTCAGAACATATGAAAAATGAATATTTAAGCAGATCTAGACTATGCAGACTTGGATAATCAAACTTTCTTAAAAAGCATAAAATTCATTCAGAACGCAGTAAAGAAACATGTATATGTGCAGATCTGCAAGCAGAATTGATCTTGGATATCGTAAAACCTAAAAAAAGAACCAAGTAACTGATAGTTGCTGACAGCATTTCAAAATCCACTTACTTCTCGGGAAGCTTTATCTTGGAGCCGGCAGACATCTTCGACTTAGCAACGTACTCAACCTCGGATTCAACCCCAGGGTCAATTCGGGCAGACGGGGCGGATCCACATCGCCGGAGCCTCGTCGCCGCCTCTCTGACTTCTTTAATCGACATGGCCGCACCACGGTTGCGCAGCCGCCGAGGTGGATCCAGTGACTTCCCGGGGGTTTTCACGCTCCATGGGTTTTGGTCCGGTTCAGGAACTTTCCGCGTCTTCTGATCCGACGATTCAGGTGAATGGAGCTGCTTCTTTGACTTAAAGGAAGAGAACAGCGACGATTTGCTGTCCTTCATGGCTGCACGAAACACACAGTCACACACTCGGTGGAGGTGAAATGGAGGTCTGGGTGAAATGGAGGGGTTTTGTAGACTGCAGCAGCGAACAATAACCTTTTTTTTTGGCGGGGGTGAGCTGACGTGGTAGGCCACTCGCGCCAAATTTCCCCGCGGGAATTAAGAAGGGTGTCATTGTAATATCAGGTGGTGGGCTTTGGACGGGCTATGGAGAGTAAACTAATGTGGGTTATATTGATAATAGATTGGGCCTGTCTTGTTGGTTCGGGCTCGTTTTGTACCTGGGTTGGGCTCCTTTGTACCGATAGCCAATCAAACAGATCTGGTCCTATTGGGTTACTTTAAAATATTTGAAAAAAAAAATTTTTTGACCAAAAATTATAGATTTGTTAAAGTAAATACGCGTGTGTCTTACACTACATATTAATGAACTTCTCCGAGTTAATATAGGACTAGGTCTGTTACAATGTTTTAGAATATGTAAATCTCTCCATATTTAAAGGACTTTATCAACGAGAATATACACATTTTCTGCCTTAATTCTTGTCTTATTTGCTTTTATATACACATTTTCTGCCTTCATTCTTGTCTTATTTACTTTTACTTCAACACGTTATCAGCACGTACTCTACCAATAGAGCAAAAAAAAATTGACCAACATTCTGAAAATTCCGAGAAAAAAAAAATCGAAATTTTTTCGGAAAACCCTATCCGTCATCTTCTTCCACCTTCAGCAGGTCCTCCGTCTTCTGCTCATCCCATACCCCGATTCTGACGCCTGCCAACCCACTGCCGGCCATCAACCCTAAACTCAGATCCGTCCGCTGTCGCATAGATCTAGCCCACCGCCGATCCAGACCAGATCGGACGCCTTCTCCCCCAGCGCGACTACCAGTTCCCCCGCGCTCCAGCCGTCGCCTGCTCGTCTTCTGAAAACCCTAGACGTCGCCTGCTCGTCTACTGCTCCGACGCGACTCGTCCTACGGTGCTTGCCCCGACGTGACTCGTCCCCTGCCCACTCGACTCCCAGCCCAGATCGGTCATCTTCACCGCGAGAGATGTACCTGGTTCGCTAGTATCTGGTCCCCTACCCACTCGACTTTCAGCCCACGCCAGCCAACCCACCCCCGGACCAGCCCGACCCGCGCGTGGCCCAATAATTTTTAATCAAATTATTTTTTTCTACCCCAATCGCGGAGCAAGGAATGAATCGTGGAAAACTTGAATGCTTGGTAGATATTGAGACCACACATACTATCTTTAGAAATAGGTTATTATTCATCGAAATAATAGCCTATCGCACATCGGTGACCACGATGATTGGATCTATTCCATTCTTACATATGATTCAGCTAAAGATGCAGTTGAGAACATTCCATTCTTACATATGATTCAAGGTGATATTTGTGGACCTATTCAACCAGAATGCCGGCCATTCAGATATTTTATGGTTCTGGTTGATGCTTCGACACATTGGTCACATGTCACCCTACTGTCCACTCGAAATGCTGCTTTTGCAAAGCTTCTAGCACGGATTATCCATCTAAGGGCTCACCACCCTGACTACTTGATTGGAAGGGGATATAAGAATGACGAACTGTGTCCCTGCGTGTTAAGAAAACAAGTTCTGGATTAGCGATTGTAGCTGCATATGTCGACGATATGAATATAATTTGTGCTCTTGGCGAAGTAAGGGAAACCTTCAGCTATCTAAAATCCGAATTTGAGATGAAAAATCTGGGGAAAACTCGGTTTTTATCTAGGTATTGAGCTAGAACACTGAGCTTGTGGAATCTTCATCCACCATTCTGCCTATGTCCAAAAGATACTGAGGCATTTCAATATGGACAAGGCGCACTCGGTTAGCACCCCCATGATCGATCGTAGTTTGGATTTGGGAAAAGATCCATTTCGTCCAAAACAATGTGACGAAGAGTTGTTGGGAGCTGAAATTCCTTACTTAAGTGCAGTTGGCGTATTATTGTACTTAGCTCAGTGTATTCGACGTGATATTGCTTTCTTAGTGAACTTGTTGGCAAGATATAGTTCTGAGCCCACGCAACGTCACTGGACCGGTATCAAGAACATCTTTCGATACCTGAAAGGAACCATTGACTTGGGACTTTTCTTCCCATACAAGGCTAACGAAACTACCAATGATTGTGCAACCACTAAAGCAAGTGTGAATGCCAATACTATTACCCCGACGAATGTGTTGGTAGGTTTTAATGATACTGGATATCTTTCAGACCCACATAAAGCTCGATCCCAAACTGGTTATGTATTCACAGTTGGGGACACCGCTATTTCTTGGAGATCAACTAAGCAACCTCTTGTTGCTACCTCCTCGAATCACGCTGAGATTATCGCTCTACACGAAGCGGTACGTGAGTGTATATGGTTGAGAGCCATCGTCACACATATTCGAGGTAACAGTGAACTAAGTAAGCGCCCACATGCATATACGAAGAAAGTGCCGCTTGCATCGAACAGATGAAGCTTGGGTATATCAAGGAGATAATAGAAAACATATCTCTCCAGAGTTTTTCCACAATCAGCAACAATATGCCCTCCTCAATATTCGAGTTAAGCAGTGAAGTCTGAGGAGAATGCGGCTGATTTATTCACTAAATCATTGCCCAAGGCCGTATTTAAAAAACATGTGAGAAATATCGGAATGCGTAGGATTTTCGAACCCCCGAGATCGAAGTAAGGATCGGATAGGAGGGTGAGGTATAACGAATTTTACCCATCAATGTTGTACTCTTTTCTTTGACCAACGTTTATTTTATCCCAATGGATTTTGTTACTTGGCAAAGTTTTTAACGAGATAACATCACATGCATTGTTTTTCAAATTCCTTGATTGACAAACTAATCAGGGGGGAGATCTAGACTTGAGGAGGAGTCCTACATCCACGTCGCAAGTTACACTCTTTTCCTTAATCAAGGACTTTTTTCCCCACTGGGTTTTTATCACTTGGAAAGATTTTTAACGAGGTAACTAGACGTTTAGCTCATTAACCGACGAACTGATCATCATGTTCTTGAGCACACTGATTGACGAAATGATCAATAGAAGTTTTGTCTTAACGAAATTAGCGTAACTTATATGTATGGATGTTGTACTCTTTTTCCTACGATCAAGGCATTTTTCCCATATGGTTTTTGCTTGACGAGTTTTAACGAGGCAACTTGACATGCGTTGAAGACTCGGCACAAGGGGGAGTGTTAAAATAAATACACATGTGTGTCTTAGTCTACATATTAATGGGCTTCTCCTAGTTAGTGTAGGACTAGGCCTATTAGAATGTTTCGGAATATACAATCTCTCCCTATTTAAAGGGACTCTATCAGTGAGAATATACACATCTTCTGTCAAATTCTTGTCTTACTTGCTTTTACTTCAACAAGATTTGATATATTAGAGGTTTGACAAAGTCAAAACTCTTAATAGAGTTTCGACATCCCCAATAATTATGTTGACGCATTGTATAAAAACTTTACTGTTATGAACTTGAGAGAAAAGAGAGAAAAATAAAAGAGAAGAAGAATGTTGTGTATCTTATTATGAGGGCCAAAAGCATTTATTTATAGGTACACAATTAGGATTTAGGGAGTATAAAGGTCATTCATACATTAATTACAACACTCCCCCTTGAATGACCTTTAATATATGTTGCCTCATTAAAACCTTGTCGGGAAAACCCAGTGGGAAAAAACCCGATCGGAGGAAAAAGAGTACAGCTACTCCCCCTGAAATCGATTACATAAGATATTTGAGTTGACGCATTCCGATCTTGTGTACCAGTATTCTGAATGTTGATGGCGGCAACGCCTTTGTGAATAAGTCCGCCACATTATCACTTGAGCGAATCTGTTGAACATCAATTTCGCCATCCTTTTGCAGATCATGTGTATAGAAAAGCTTGGGAGAAATATGCTTTGTTCTATCACTTTTGATATAGCCTTCCTTGAGTTGTATAATGCAAGCCGCATTGTCTTCATACAATACAGTTGGATTCTCCTTTGACGTAGTTAATCCACACGACTCTTCAATGTGATGTGCCAGATTTCTCAACCATACACATTCTCGACTTGCTTCATGGATTGAAATTATTTCAGAATGATTTGAAGATGTTGCTGTTAGGGTTTGCTTTACAGATTTCCAAGATATATCAGCTTCTCCACGTGTGAATACATAGCCTGTTTGTGATTTACCCTTATGCGGGTCCGAAAGATAGCCTGCATCTGCATATCCCACTAGAGAACATCCAGAACTTTCCGAATAATATAACCCAAGGTCGATGGTGCCCTATAGATAATGTAAAATATGTTTGACACCGTTCCAATGTCTTATAGTGGGTGCAGAGCTATATCTTGCCAGGAGATTTACAGAAAAAGCTATATCTGGTCTAGTACAATTAGCAAGATAAGTTAATGCACCAATTGCACTGAGATATGGTACTTCAGGACCAAGTATCATTTCTCAATCCTCGAGTGGTCGAAAAGGATCTTTAGTTACATCAAGCGTTCTAACGACCATGAGTGATGTAAGCGGATGTGCTTTATCCATGTAAAAACGCTTTAACACCTTCTCAGTATAAGAAGACTGATGAACAAATAGTCCTCCATCGACATGTTCAATTTGAAAACCCAAACAAAACTTCATTTTTCCTAAATCTTTCATCTCAAATTCAGTTTTCAAATATTCAGCAGTTTTATTGAGCTCTTCAGGAGTCCCAATTAAGTTTAAGTCATCAACATAAACTGCTATAATTGCAAATCTACTGTCAGTTTTCTTTATGAAAACACAAGGACAAACAACATCATTTTTATACCCTTCTTTCAACAGATATTCACTAAGTCTATTGTACCACATTCATCCAGATTGTTTTAGTCCATACAACGATCTTTGCAGCTTAACTGAGAACATGCTTTTGGGATATGAATTACTTGCTGCTGGTAATTTAATCCTTCTGGAATTTTCATGTATATGTCACTATCAAGTGAACCATATAGATACACGGTTACTACATCCATAAGGCACATATCGAGCCTTTGTGACACAGCCAGACTAATAAAAAATCTAAAAGTAATCGTGTCCATTACTAGAGAGTACGTTTCCTCATAATCAATTCCTGGTCTTTGCAAGAAACCTTGTGCTACGAGTCTTGCTTTGTATCTCGTAACTTCATGATGTTCATTTTTCTTTCTAACAAAAATCCACTTATATCCTACTGACATTTTTCGGAGTTTGAACTACAGGTCCAAACACCTTTCGTTTTTCCAAGGAATTTAATTCAGCCTCTATGGTTTCTTTCCATTTTGGCCAATCATCTCTATTTCGACAGTCTTTAACAGACTTCGGTTCAAGATCCTCATTTGAAACTTCTCGAGCCATATTAAAGGCAAAGATCCATCCATGATGACATTTTCCCTCTCCAATAATTTACTAGAATATGAATAATTTATTGAGATCTCATTATTTTCAGACATTAACAGTTCTTCAGGAACTACATTACTTTCATTTGATTGATCAATCATCATTCTTGTTTGGTTCTTATCTTGCACCTTCCTTTTTCTAAGTACAGAGTCCTTCGAACCAATTGGTCGACCACGCTTTTGACGTACTTTGGATTCGTTTGCTGCTATTACTTGTCCTTTAGAGACATCAATTCTGGTTGGTGCATTTGCAGCAGGTATATAGGATTTGGTCACCCTTCGTGTATCAACGAAAGTATCAGGTAGTTGATTTGCAACCTTTTGTAGGTGAATGATCCTTTCAACCTCTTGCTCACATTGACTATTCCGCGGATCAAAATGTGATAAGATTTTTTCATTCCAAGATATATCCTTTTACTTTTCTAGATGTAGTTTTGTCCCACCTAATGTTGGGTATGTCATGTCATCAAAATGACAGTCTGCAAAGCGTGCAGTAAATAGATCACCTGTTAAAGGTTCAAGATACCTTATAATTGAAGGTGAATCAAACCCAACGTATATCCCAAGCCTTCGTTGGGGACCCATTTTTGTGCATTGTGGGGGTGCAATTGGGACTTGAACAGCACAACCAAAAGTTCGTAAATGAGAAACATCAGGTTCTCGACCAGAGACAAGTTGCATGGAAGAATATTGGTGATAAGTTGTTGACCTAATACAAACTAATGTTGCTGCATGTAATATGGCATGACCCCAAGCAGAAGTTGGGAGTTTTGATTTCATAAGTAATGGTCTTGCAATCAGTTTAAGACGCTTAATAAGTGATTCTGCTAGACCATTTTGTGTATGGACATGAGCAACTGAATGTTCGACCTCAATTCTAATTGCCATGCAATAATCGTCGAATGCTTGGGATCTAAACTCACCAGCATTGTCAAGACGAATTGCCTTGATTGAATTATCAGGGAATTGAGCTAGTAATATTATTATTTGAGCAAGTAGTCTAGCAAATGCCACATTTCTAGTTGAAAGTAAGCTCACATGGGACCATCTAGTAGACGCGTCGATTAATACCATAAAGTATCGAAATGGTCCACATGGTGGATCTATTGGTCCACAAATATCTCCTTGAATTCTTTATAGGAAAGATGGAGATTCAATCCTAACTTTCGTACTTTAAGGTCTAGTGATTAACTTTCCTTGTGCGCAAGTATCACAAGAGATTTCATTTGCTAAAAGAATCTTCTGGTTCTTTATGTTATGCCCGTATGAAGTATTGTGTATTCGACGCATCATACTTGCTCCAGGATGTCCAAATCTTTCATGCCAGAGCATAAAGCTCTCTGGGTCATTGAACTTCAGGTTCATGACATGATTTGCCTCGATTGCTTTTATGAATGTGTAATACATTCCAGACGATAATGTCGAGAACTTTTCTTTTGTTTACTTCTGGCCACACAGAAAAGAATTTATACAAAGGTACTCATTATTACCTTTTTGCATTGTCTCAATGTGGTATCCATTGCAGCGGATATCCTTAAAACTTAGTAAATTCCTTCTCGATTTACTAGAGTAAAGTGCATGATCTATAACTAATTTAGTATTATTTGGTAAAATAATACATGCTTTTCCGGAGCCTTCAATGATGTTTGATGCATCTGATATGGTATTAACATTATCTTCTGCTAATGTTAATTTGAGAAAGTATTTCTTATCTTGGAGAATAGTGTGCGTAGTTGCACTATCAGCTAGACAAATATCACAAGCATCCATTGTAATTTATGTAATAATTTAAAAGAACTTTTAGAAGTAAATTCATTTATTATGAAATCATTCCAAATATTTAGAAGAAATAACCACTTCAAAAGCAAATCCCCATACTGAAAGAAAACATTAAAAAAGTCTTAAACAAAGGAAATAACATAATAATAATTCTCAAACTAATCGATATCGTCTAACACACCACCTCCAATCAAGTGATCAATATCTCATTTTGGATGAGCAAAGAAATAAGAGACATACAAATGAGTCGTATCAACTGGACCATGATAATTAAGGACATTAGTTTCAATCTTTTACTTTCCCTTGATTGATTTCTGATAAAGGTCCACGAGGTGTTTTTCCGTACGACATGTACGTGTCCAGTGCCCATTCATGCCACATCTATGACATTTATCTTCCCTTTTGGATGGGTTACTATCATTGGATGCTTTGTGCCTTTTGTTGTTGAATATTTCGCTATGTGTTGTGCCACGTCCAAAACCACGTCCACGTCCACGTTTGTGTCTGCAGCCACGTCCACGCCCATTTCCATGATTGAATGTAGCATTGACTTCAGGCAATGCTGCGGAACCAGTGGGTCGTAACTCGTGGTTTTGCATGAACAACTCATTGTTTTGCTCAGCGACCAATAAACAAGATATGAGTTCAGAGTATTTTTTGAAACCACGCTCTCGATATTGCTGTTGCAAGATCATATTTGAAGCGTTGAACGTGGAGAATGTTTTCTCAAGCATATCTTCATCATTTATTTTTTCACCACAAAGCTTCAAAGTAGAGCTGATTCTGAACAACTCTGAATTATAGGCACTCACGCTTTTAAAATCTTGCAAGCGAAGACGTATCCATTCGTGTCGGGCTCTAGGGAGGACTACAGTCCTCTGATGGTCAAACCTCTCTTTTAAACTTTTCCATAACTCACTTGGATCTTTGACGGTGATGTACTCAACTTTTAAATCATCATGGAGATGATGATGAAGGAATATTAGTGCCTTGGCACGATCCTGCTGGGATTCTTTGTTTCCTTCTTTTATTGTCTCACCTGCACTTTGAGATCAGTGGATATCAAGAGTCCATGATAAATAGTTCTTGCTAGAAATATCAAGTGCAACAAACTCAAGCTTGGTGATATTGGCCATATGTAAATCTACATAATAAAATAAACCAAGTCATTTTTAATATGACATAAAAATTTTCTTGAGGGATAAATATTGTGCCATATATCACATTTGTATTTAAAACTTATGCTACTTCAAGAGTATAATAATTTATGATATTATCTTGTATCAATATTCTTCAGGAATATTGTATTATCATGGGAGATTTAATACAAATATTATTTGTTCTTTTAGAACAAGTATATTTGTCAGTAGTATTGCAGTTAATTGTGCTACTTCTAAAGCAACAATTTTAAGGAAACAAAAAATACACGATAATAAAATAGTGTAAAATAAAATAAATCGAAAGAAAGTACTTCTCTAAGAGCCCACACAATATTCTTCAGGAATATTATTTTGTGTTCTTCATCAGGAATTTTACACAAAATTTTTAGATCTCGTAGTGTTCTTCAGGAACACAGCATATCCAACTAGAATATGCCGAGATAGTATTGTATTTGTTTAAGATTCTTTTAACCTAATAATCTTCTAGACTATTAAGAATTGTTAGATTTTATTTCTTCAGAAAACAACAATTTATCGACTTGATAATAGATTTCTTTGATCATCATATATATTATTTATGTATGATGATGGTGAAATCAACATAATTAGTGGAAATATGCATATAGTACACAAAAAATAACTAAATAACTAATTCCAAATTATTGAAGAATTATAAAAAAAAATCAAGTACACACGACAAAAAAAAAATAAAAAGCACAAAGCATTGTTTTTGCTACAAAGCAAAGAATTACAAAAGGATCTTTTTTCAGATCGATTTTCTCTTTTTTTTTTTTTGAAAGAAGAATTGAATGTTTGTGGGAAAGGCGTACAAAGCAAAGCAAAGAGAAAAAAAATCATCCTACCTTGGGAGATTCTAGTTTCGTATAATTAAATTAATTGGTAGGCAGTTCGTGCTGATAACGTGTTATGAACTTGAGAGAAAAGAGAGGAAAATAAAAGAGAAGAAGAATGTTGTGTATCTTATTATGAGGGCATAAAGGTCATTCATACATTAATTACAACATTTACAATATTTTTATCTATTGGTATGTATTTCTTGTTAAAGATAGTTAGACTCTGTTCTTTTGGATTGAATGAATCTGCTGAACTGAACTGAATTGAACTGAATAGATCTGAACTGAAGTGAAATATATATTAAGAGCAAATAATAATGATAAAATAATAACAATAATAATATAATAAATATTAAAAATAACAAATATAATAAAATAATAAAAATAATAAAATAGTAATAAATAATAAAAATAATAAATATAATTTAATAATAATAATATAATTAATTGCAATCATAATAACAACAATAATAATAATAATAATAATAATAATAATAATAAATATGCCAAATGTCCCAAATGTCACAAAAATATCAAATATCATAAATAATAATAATAATAACAACAACAATAATAATAATAACAATGATGATAAATAATAATAATAATAATAGTAATCAACAACAATAAATATTATTATTAATAATAGTAAATATTATTAGTAGCAATAATAGTAATCAACAACAACAACAATAATGATAATAACAATAATAATAATCAAGATTAATAATAATAATTATTATTATTATTATTAATATTAATAATCGAATTAGGCTGAATCGAACTTAATGGACCTAAATCGAATCAATCAATTGAAATGAATCAAAATCAAAAATAAATCCAAAAGAACAGGGGCCTTACTGGTATATTATTTATTAATAAATATCTTTTTGGTATATTATTATTGTTAAATAAATTTATTGACATATTACTAATTAATATATCTTTTGGTATAATACTATATGGAATATGTATACTAAGATTATTGAGTATATATTTATTGGTATTACTATTCAATTACATTTTTAAAATATTACGTATATCAATTATTTGTATATTAGAATAACTATAACTATAATATTATCATCACGAACAAAAACTAATACATAATTAGCGCCAGTGAACTTATTTTTTATAAATTATACATATTTGTTCATATATTATACATATTTGTTCATATATCATTATTGGATATATACTATTATAAATACACTTTGTGGTATATTATTATTGTTCAAGTATGTTTTAAAATATTATATATATTCATGGTTTCTAAATAAATAATCACAAGTAATCAAGTATAACAACTAGACTCCTATGTTATTTGTATATAGTATATATATATATAATCAGAAAAAATCAAGAAAATAATATTCTTATGAAGAATACAGTTTTATAATATTGTATTTGGTACTTTATGATGAAATAATACTTATATTAATTACCTGATTCATGCATCTTGAATTTTAAAAATCGAAGAAGGTATTTAATAAATTTAGAGATATCAGAATTCTTATTGAGTAAAATATATAAGATTATTATTGACCGTTGTTCTATTATTATTATTAATATCATTCATACATTTTAAGTATTAAAATTTAAAAGAATGGAGTTCAGATATTTTATTTCATACAACGTATTATTATTATTATTATTATTATTATTATTATTATTATTATTATTATTATAATAAAATCTTATTTGGACTGCCACACAAGATTATTATATAAAATTACAAACTAAGAAGGTAGTTCATAAATTAAGATATTATAAAAGTTCTATAGATAATGAACAAGAATATTATTGATTATCATTATAATGTACTTTCGGTTCTAAGAATTGAAAAGATAGTTCATAAATTATGAGTTTGTAATATTTTTATTTGTTATGTGTAAGATTATTCTTAATTGCTATTACTACTGCTAATTCTATCAGCACCACTCCTAGTACTACTACTATTAATATCACTATTACTACTGCCATTAATATCATACATTAAACTTCTACATAATATTATTAATAAATTGATAGGTGGCTCGTATATCAGAGGATTTTAAAAAAATATTTGAGCATAATGTTTAAGATTATTCTTGACTGTTGTTGTTGTTGTTATTATTATTATTATTATTATTATTTACTATTATTATTATTAAAAATTAATAGGATTTTATAAGAAATTAGTGGGGAGCCGAGAAACCAACTGAGCTCCCACCCCTCTAGCAATAGCAAAACTAATCCTATTAAAAATATGAACCGCAGCTCAAGCTAGAGAAACGTCGAATACGCTTTAGAAGGGTTACTGCGTCTTTCTCAAGTTCTCCAAAAGAGGAAAAAGAAAAGGGGAGGAACCCATATCCGATATCCACACATTTAGCCTCGTACTTGACACGTTTACGTTGTGCGGCTTCAATAACCGCACGACCTGGCATAAAATCAATCATACCAGATTGCGTCAAGGGCGAGGATCCCGTAAGATCAACACAAACATCAAGCCCACCATCCCAAGAGTAAAGTAATATATCAGCAGGGCATAAGGATCTGTCCCTGTCACCATAAAGCCCAATATCCACCTCCTTACGAGCTGAAATCCCGGACCGAGAGCATATATCAACAAGAACATCATGCACAATGTTATGCCGATGTTTAATGCCAACAATACCCGCACAAGAAACCGCGTGATCCCCATAAATATCTCCAGTAAAAACCCTAGAACAGGCTGAACACGGTACTGAACAGTGAAAAGAGGAACACCCAGCCGATAGCACAACACACAACGGTATGTCCTGGCATTCATAGTTTGTCCCAATCCAGATATAGGAGCCACCCTAAGCCAATCTGAAGTATGATCCTCCTTTAGTGAGCTCCATAAGGCCATTTGTCGAGGAGATAAATGGAAGGTAGATTCAACGGTTTGAGTAACCGATCGAAATATATATCTGTCAATTATTATTATTATTATTATTAGTCATGCATGAGAGCTTTGGAACTTGAAAGAGTACGTCACAAATTTATTATGAGATTTCAAAAGTTGTATTTAGTACTACAATGTATATGATTATTAGTCTTATTATTATGATATATTATTATATTATAGTAGATGTTCGCCGGTGCAATGCACCAGAGAGAACCTTCTTTTACTTAAAAAATATTCCATCTATCCCCAAATATGTTTTTGAGGATTTTCGATACGGATCTTAATAAAAAATTATTGAATGTATCATGAAGTGTAATGTAATTGAGGAAGAAGTCTCACATTAGCATAATGTTAAGTTAATTAATGTCTATTATACGAATAAATTTGGGGTACTTAACGAAAAGAAGAGGTAGAAATAAATTTGGGGACGAAAGTAATATGTGACTGAGTCCCAATATATGTGTGTGTTTGCTGCGTGTGTTTTACTATTTTTAGTTATTAAAATTAAATAAATATCACAATTTAGTTTTATGTAGACAATATGAACCTTAAATGTAATTTTTAAAAGTGAATAAATTTAATTTTATTCTGTAATAGTTAATTTTACTGAAAACTAATTTTCATATTTTTTAATATAAATTTTTTGTGGTAATCGGTATTAATGTGAACATATCAAATTTATTATATTCAATATAGATGTCTAATTGAAGATCGTAAAATAAGAATTATTTTGATATATTTTTCATTAAGAATGAACTTGATAAAAAAAAAATTATAAACATTTTGAATTTTAAGCTAGAAAAAAATTATTGGTAGATGAGTGTAAGTTGTAGAATAAAACTCCCACAATATATATCCAAATTTTCTTTTTATATTTCTGAAATTTTGAGAAGACATCTCTATATATAAACTATATTTTTTAAAAAAAGTTAAAATTTTTAAGAGATGACACATGCCCCAACTCTCTTTTAATAGAAGTATAGATTGTATAAAAAATATTTTTATTAGTATCACATCAAAGGCGATTGACGCCAAATCTACTCTAATTCCGTATTAGAGAAGTGATATGAATCACTAATTTAACATTTAATATTTTCAAATATTAATATGCCGGTACAATAAAATATGTGTTATACCAAAATCACTAAAATTGTATATCCACTAAAGTTATATATTAGATAGGTAATTAAGTATACTATTAATTAATTAGAATTATATTTTGTTGCACATTAATAATTCAATGAATATTGATATTAAAAGATCCAGTCATGTATATTTATTGTTAAGTGGTAATGCTGGGCGAATTCAATGTAAGATTCAGCGACTCAAATTAACCATCCATCTGAAGATGAAGAGTTCCTAGAGTTGCAACATTCACATGCCCTCCCAAATCACCAGCAATTAGAACAAAAAGAATATAGTTATGAACCGAAGTATTAACCACACAAACCATATTTATTGTTTAACTCTTTCAACTCCTTTTTTGAAGTATAAATAGCACAATCCAGCAGGCTCACACCATACCGAGTCTAAAATCCTACAAGTATACCTATCTCACAATCATATGTGACCTCAAATTCGTTACATCTTCATCGGTCCAAGAAATGTCAAACGAAAAAAAAGAGGAAGATGAACAAGGGAAATAGTCATTATCACAACAACAAACAACCAAAACCACTAGCCTAATCCCATTACCTCAAGTCCAACAGTCAACAACTACAACTAAAATATCAACAATCTCATCTCTGCAACAACACAAACAACTTTCGAAAACAAAAAAGAAAAGCAAATATCTCAGATCTGTTCAACTTTTACACAAATCAAAGAAACAAAAATATGCAACTCCTACCCGAGACCTCTTATTAGATCTTGAAGCCGAAAGAGTCAAATTAAATGGTTTAGAATGTTCGTTTCAGTTTGTGTGTGATTATGTGCCGTGAGTTTAGAACAAGAATCAACGAGCTATGTTTTGTTTTGGTTCGGTTGTGTTCGAATTGCTTAGATCTTTTAAAGATGAAATAAGAAAGGGTAATGGTTCTTAGTTTTTATGTGGAAATGGAGTGATAAGACATGTTGTTGATGCGTTTTTTTAGGATATGAGAAGTTTGTTTGCGTGGGAGATTATAATGTTGGAGTTGTAGATGGTAGGCGTGTGTGTAACTTCTATGAGGGTTACACATTTTTAGGGTGGGGTGTTATATGGCACATAATTAGGGTAAGATTATTATGGGCTATTTGTTCGGGCTGTTAACTTAAAATGTGTTGTTGGGCTTTATTCGATTAAACAAATATAATTGGGTTAAAATGTTTAATATTCAAAAAGTTTAGATGTAAATTCGAAGATCTTTAAATGAATGATGCCCATAAAAAAGGTAAAGTTCATGCTTATTTAGTTTGATAGCTAAGTTTATTTTATGCTATTGTGCCTTTCATGTTTTAGCGGCATTGAGTATTTTTATTGTTGTATCTTTTTCGAGACACTTCACAAAAGAATATGACTTGGACTTGAGACATTTGGCAATTTAGTGAATTTTAATGGCACTTAAAAGACACCTAAGATACCAATGGCTCATGTATACTCAATACCTTGAACTTCAAATGCAATGGTAGGCAAAATATTATTTTTGGAGTAGTCCGAATTTGGTTGATGTTCCGATTTAAGATTTGTAATATATCAACAAATCCTTATTGAAATGAACTATCATATGTTATATATTATTACCCGGATTATGCCTTTTCTTATGTAAGGTTATGGTAGAAATTGTCGAGTTATTCAACAATTTCACTTAAAACAATTTATGCAATAATATATTACTATTTTTAACATCATTACTTGATTAGATGGTCTATTTTTTTTCAAACAATCAACAAAATTGTCACGAGGCAGCACGAGTTATAGATTGCTGT
Source organism: Orobanche coerulescens (assembly GCA_033398695.1). Taxonomy (NCBI): domain Eukaryota; kingdom Viridiplantae; phylum Streptophyta; class Magnoliopsida; order Lamiales; family Orobanchaceae; genus Orobanche; species Orobanche coerulescens. The sequence continues at coordinate 15,585,620 of CM065801.1, forward strand.
ATATTTGGGCTTCACCATCATACTAACAACCCGACAATTTACACAAATATTACGCTATGAACAATTAAATAAAGCCCGTGTGTATGGTTCGTCGTGCCTCGTTTATTAAGAATTTATATGTTCAATTTAGGAAAAGAAGTAGTATATATATATATGTATATATATAATTAACATGAACTATTATAATTTAACATTTAATATATTTTATGATTAATGTAATATTATACCAAAATTCGTGTGACCCCAGAACGATAATATCAAGAACAAAACATAATTCATACCTTTAAAAATTTCTATATTAATAATTAATAATAAATATCTTTTACAAACAACTACTAAAATGAATAGATCAAATCAATTAATATAATCAGCTCACGACTAAAAAAAAAGAAGAGAATGACTAAACAGGGCTATATTATTAAAGAAGAGGTTGACCCATCTCCTCACGCCTCTTTTTTTTATTGAACAAAAACATTATTGTATTTTTATTTGAAAAAAAAAGAATATAATAGAGAATAAATAAAGTAAGATAAATAAACCAACAAAAAAAAAAAAAAGAGAAAGGAATTCACTTTGGAAACTTGAACAAAATAGAGAAGAAAGAAATTTACAGCAAAATTAAATCCTTTGCGCCACGCAATCATATAGATAAACCCTTTCGTCTTCAATCAATCGATTTCTCTTCCACGTTATCGACTTTCTTGAAAAATAAAGTAAAATAAAGACTGTTTTGATTTAATTTTCTGTTTTTTTTTTGCTTGATTCTCTGTTATATTTTCGTTGCTGATTTTCGCAAGATTATTTGAACTTAATTGGGATATTCGGGCACTTGAGGCGGCGGACTCTGGCTGCATCGGTCCTCGATATACTGTTGGTATTACAGGTAAAAAAGTTTTTGATTTGTATTTTCTTGTTTTTTTTACTTGGTTATTTATCTGGGTTTTGAAGTACTCATGGTTTAAATATTTCTATTCTGATTTGGATTATTTTTCAGTGTGATGAATTTGAGGGTTGTAATATATGCTTTTTTTTTTTTTTATTTGTTATGTATTTGTAATGTTAGCTGCGGTTTTGAGTATGGAAACGAGAGGTAGTAGACGTACAACAGTGAAAAGAATTGATTTTGTTCTCAGGGGGCTATTGCCATACTAAAGATAGGATTTTTCTTTTTCTTGATAACTAGGCTGCTCAGCCGTAAATCTCGGCTTCGATTAGCCATTGCGCTTTATGCATTCATCTGATCGTGTACGTGTATCATTAATATTTTCACTTTTAGTATCATTGTTATCATTATCAGTGTTGATGTGTATCTGTATGCATATATACGTGTGTGTGTGTGTGTTCTTGCTAGTGTAAGTTTGTCAGATTATTCTGAGAATTTAAAATTCATCCGTTGCTTGGTGTGGGCATTTTGATATACTGTTGTCCAGCTGGAAGTTATGTTACTTAAGAGCTTCCATACACATTAAATATGTATATATATGTATTGTACAGTCTAAAGAGGTCAATAGTTTTTATTTTTTTCTAAAAGGTGAAATAATATGCGAGCACTCCGCTTGTTTAACTGTCATCAGTAAAAGTTGCTTTCTTTCTGCTTCTGAGGTGACTCTATTCTGCTAATTTTTCCATAAACGGGCCATTAAGCTATCATATGATACATAATAGCTCACATGAATGCAGAGCACGGGATCTTTACCTTGCTTTTGATATTGTTTTTATGCATTGGATCTCACAAGCTATATAAATAGGCTAGCTATGTTTACATACTTCCCTGAAGTACCATACAAAATGGGATTACTTATTCAAAAAATCTCAATTTCTGCACTATGTCTATATGTAATGTTGGGTGATTTATATGACTGTTTTTGTTTCTTTTTCTCTCTCTTTTTTTCCCCAGCATGATGCATTGCTCTAATTAAGGCACCTGGGTAATGGACTGGCTTTTTTTGCCTGCTGTCAGTTTGCATGAGTGATGTTCAGTGGGCAAAAAGGCGTTCATGCTCTTAATGTATTCAAGTGGAAATGGCATAGCACATCTACTCTGACTACTGGGCTGCTTAACGATGAGCCTCATGAAATTGAATTGTCCGATTATCATAAAGCACCGAGTCACATTAGCGAAAGCCCGTCCGGGCTTCTTGATGACGAGATCTTAAATGCCGAAACAATCGATGATTTGGATCTTTTCTTTGAGAGGATTTACAACTACTACCGTGAGAAAGGCCTTTGGTGTATTATCATCAAGTGGGTATTCGAGCTTCTGAGCTTGGCTTTTACGATATGCTTTTCTGGATTTTTTTTGCTCTACGTCGACTGGAGTGGCCTTCGCAATGCAAAATGCGGGATGGATGCAGTCGAATCTGGAATTAAACCTTGCGATTTGTCGAAGGAAGCTTTGCATAAGCATCCATTGACTCCTTTAACTCTTTCCAAGGCTATAATCATAGGATATTTAGGAATATTTTCTGTTTATTGGATTATCTGCTTTCTTAGGTTCTTTGCACAATTGAAGGAGACTCTCAAGATCCGCCGGTTTTACTACAACAGGTATTGTTTGATTTTTATCATGGTGTCCAGTACAGCTGAAACCATATAAATTAAAGCATTGATTACAAAAATACCCTTGAGTTTTGACCCAATTACCGAAAAAACTCGGTGCACTTTCAAATTTTCAAAAAGACCCCTGAGATTCTATTTGCGTCTACCCCATCATAAGCAAAAAGCATCCCCCGCTCCCCTGCGTGTGCGCTTCACATTTATAAAATTATCACATGTATCCCTTTATTTTTAACACTTCAAACCTCATGTATTTTTTGTAATTTTAAAAGTTAGCTGTTTTTTATTTTTTTATAAATAGGTCAAACCTCAAGTATGCTTTTTGTAACTATCCCGATTTTTATTTACAACCCAGTTTATTCTTTTCTTTTACCTTAATTATTACATTCATGAGATGGGCTATTTTTTGGTGTGTCTTTAAATCCATAATGTATCTTTATGCAGTCTCCAGGTGACGGACAATGAAATACAGACTACGCCATGGTCGTCGATACTTGAAAAAGTTGTTCAAGTGCAACACTCTCAGCAGCTATGTGTTGTGAAGGATCTTTCCATTCACGACGTTGTGATGAGACTGATGAGAAAGGAGAATTACTTGATTGGGATGCTAAACAAAGGGGTGCTTGCTTTCCCTATGTCTTGGTGGGTCCCAGGTGCAGGTACAACTGTCAATGTTGATTCCAATAATGGCATACAACATCGTCTAGTACTGCCGAAGACTCTCGAGTGGACCTTGAATTGGTGCATACTCCAGAGCATGTTTGACAGGTAACTCACCGTCTCCCTTTTAATCCTGAATATTTTTGAAAAACTGTGTATAAGAAGATCAAAAAAGTACAAGGAAAATGGAGAATTGTGAATGGAAAGCATCATAGATATGCCAAGGACTTCATTACGTAAAAATTGTTTATCCAAGAGACTTTGTTACTCAATGGTGGTCTGCGTTTGGTCTGTTTCCATGAAGATTTTCTTAAATTGATCCTAACCTGCCGGAGAAAAGATTTATGAGTTTTCTTGTAAGACAGCTAATGACTTTTGGGTTGATTTATACGTTTGTTCCTTTTCTATTTCCACAGTAACTTCCGCATACAAAGGGATTTTGTTTCTGATCCTAATACATTGAAGAAAAGGCTTATGATAGTCGGCTTTGCGCTGCTTCTTCTCTCACCATTCCTTGTTATTTTTATGCTGGTATATCTCTTCTTGAGGCATGCCGAACAATTCTATAATCATCCGAGTACCGCATCATCTCGTAGATGGTCAAATCTCTCTAAATGGATGTTCAGGGAATTCAATGAGGTATCATCCTGAACTTTATCCTGATTTGAGTACTAAAGCGTTATTTCTTTCGCTTCTTTTTTTCTTTATTTTCTTTCTCCATGGATGGGGTATGGGGTTTGTTGGTCTATGCGCATTCCAAGGATTTGGAGCATGATTTTTTGGGGGAAGTCTTGGTATCTGCATGGAGAAAAAAAGGTAAAACCTTAAAAGGATAATTACAAAAACAACCCTGGGGTTTGCCGTAACTAGAAAAAAACCCAACTAACTATAAAGATTTACAAAAACCGTCCTTGAGGTTCAAGCCATCTTACCTTTTCCCCCAACCGTTGGTTGACCTAATGAAATCTGCTGATGCTGTCAAACATTTTACAGTCAAACTTCTCTAAATTATACAACCAGCTCAATCTTTTCATTGACTTGTTAGAGAAGGTGATGGATGTGATTGTAAACATAAGACGAAAAGTTGTTTGTTTATAATATTTAGAAAAGTTGGGGATGTAATTGTGAACATAGTTGATAATGTCAGCAATATCAGTTAGCTCCACGAACAACAGTGGGTGGAGACTGATGTAAACCTCAAGGGTTGTTTTTATAATTTTCAAAATAAGCTTTTTTTTTTTGGGTAATTAGATCAAATTTGAAGGGTAGTTTTTCGAAATGATCTCAACCTTAAAATGAATATGCATGAATATAAAGCTCTAGCTACTTGTTTTTTTTACTTGTGCCATTAGCTTCTTTATGATGAAGGATAGTATCACTTGGATTGTCTGTCATATTTTTTTTCCAGGTTGACCATTTGTTCAAGCACCGGATGAACAGCAGCGTAGCTCGTGCCTCCGATTATTTGAAACAGTTCCCTTCGCCTATCCTATCTATTGTTGCAAAATTCATCTCGTTTGTCTCCGGTGGTTTTGCTGCTGTGCTTATAATCATTGCATTCCTGGAAGAATCTCTTCTGGAAGGCCATGTAATTTTTTTGGACCCTCTCACGACATTCATGTTTTTTTCCTCCCTAAGTTATTTTGCTCCATGCAATAATGGAACTTCTCATTTTTCTTAACGCCTCGGTTTTTGCAATTACAGATATTTGGTCGGAATTTATTCTGGTACGCGGCAGTTTTTGGAACTATAACGGCTATAAGCCGAGCTGCAATGATGGATGAGCTTCTCGTACTTGATCCACAGGGGGCTATGTCCCTTGTTGTCCAACACACGCATTATATGCCGAAAAGATGGCGTGCGAGGGAGAATACCGAGACTGTACGACTGGAGTTTGAAACTCTTTTTCAGGTATCCCGGCCGTGTGTTACATCATGAATTGTGCTAGTTAGTATGAGGAACTTGTTCAAGGATTTTGACACGTAGAGACTTGGGAAAAACATGTTGAAAGATGCTTTCTTTTATTGTTATTAACAAAATGTTTGTTGTTGTTCCAAGTAGATTTTTTGGTAATTTAAATTAATAATTACGAAAATGTAATAATTTCATTTTGCACCTGCCATCCGTGGAGCTAACGAACATTGCTGACGTCATCGAAAATTTCTACAAATGCATACCTCAACTTTTTCAAAATTACAAACAACCCTAATATCTCGTCTTAATTTTTTACAATAAGTTCCTCTACTTTAAATATTTATATATTAAAATACCATATAGAAAGGTGGTTATTTGAAAATATGTAGAAAAATCGGGCGGTGTAGTTGTAATTTTTTTTTATGGCATCAGTAAATTCCTTCATGTTAGCCAACGGCTGGGTCACGATGCAAGATGGAATCAAACTTAAGGATAGTTTTTTATGCCATTTTAAAAAAATTGCTGTAATTAGTGATTACCCCAAACCTCAGGACCAGATTTCGTAGTACCCAGTTGTATATTGACCTAGATGTGTGAACAAAAAAGGTCGGATCTTTACTGCGATATTACATTTCTTATTGTTCAACGACACAAGTAAACCTCGTGTAATTTACTAATTTAATGACTGTGAAACGACATCAAGTAAAAACATCATGTTGCAGTACACAGGAATGATGCTATTGGAGGAGATGGCGTCGATTTTTCTCACGCCATACCTACTCTTGTTTGTTGTTCCCAAGGTTTGTTACACAAGATATTCTCGTTAATTTGTTTCGCCATGATCGAGTTTTTTTTTTCCCTGAAATGCTGTCCGATTTGATGTTTGCAGCGAGTGGATGACATCTTGCAGTTCATAATGGACTTCACTGTGGATGTTGAAGGTGTAGGTCATATCTGTAGGTACGCACTAAGCCGTTTTATATGGGTCGTTACCGTCGGCTGAAACATTTTCATATGGAAAATGTACTTTTTTTCATGGATTTGGAATTCAGCAACCTGTCGTTTATTCTCCTGGCAGTTTTAGTCTCTTCGATTTCAGAAGCCATGGCAACAGGAAATACGGTTCGATATTTAATTCTCCTCGCGAACGGAGGAGTTCCCAAGGAAAAATGGAAAAGTCATTCTTGAGGTATGGAACCCCTGATTTTGGGATAAATCGCAAAAACCACCCTTGAGATTTAGCTAGCATTATTACAAAAAATATCCAGTTATCTTTTAGTATTGCAAATAACCCACATGAAATATTAAAAATATCAGCTTGAACTTTCTTTTACTGCAATTTCCTCTCTGAATGGGGTGTAATTTGTCAAATAAAAACACATGTCAAGGACGTATTTGCAATTTTGAAAGATGACTTGTTTTTTGTTTTGTAAGCAAGCTAAACATCAGGAGTAGGATTTGTAATTACCCCCTAACCTATAGTTGTTCGGCCTTTTTTTTTCTCTTTTTTTTTTTTTAATTCTTGAAGTATATGTGCAGCTTTCAGATTGCCTATCCTTCTTGGGAACCTAATGCTGATGGGAAACAATTCCTTTCTTCGCTAAAAATATTCCGAGATCTAAAATTGCATCAAGGTCATCAAACCCTGCATTCTGTGATGCGACACCATAACCCGAATTTCCGAAATTTAGGTTTGGCCGGGCGAAACAGCTTCTTACTCTCCAGAGAAATCCCTCATGCCACCACCATGCGGGATTTCCATCAGCTGGAATCGATGTGGCTGATAGACGGCGAACACAAGAATTTCCCGTATATTTTAGATTGGTATTATACCTCAACAAATCACGACAGAGATGACGAGCAGCATTCGGGAGATGCACGGTCAGGAAACTACGAAAATGACGTGGAGAACCCTAGTAAGGATCTGTGGACCCCGCCCAACCCCACGAGAAATAACGTACTTCACGACGGAAACTGGGACGACGATCTGTTCGACGACCACCGTCTGAAGAGCCATCTAGAAGCTTCCACTTCGGCTCCACTTTTCCAAGAAAGCTTCTTACGAGATCGCGAACCGAACGAGTCCGGAGGACAGCCAGCTAGGAGCCACTGGTGGGCCCGGACGCAACCTCAGGGCCCAGACCCGAGGACGAGTTTTATCGAGCCGCCGAATTTCTTCCGAGAAGCGTATCACGACTTTTGTGAAAATTCATCGGAACGAAGCGTGGAGGAACGACATTTGGAGTTTGTGGATTCGGGAGGATTGTTGTCTCAGTCTCGGACCTTCTACATGGACGATTTGAACGATGGGGATTTCAATCTTCCGTTTGATGGTATTTATAGAAGTCCGTCGGGGAGCGTCGCTGATGGTGCCACTGCGGACCCTGCGAATCTCGTGTGATTACTGATATATGGGTGGGGGTTTCAATTGGTCTGATTCTTTGTTGTATATATAGTGTGTACATAATTAAATTCTGGAAACTTTTCTCCCCTCCGGTTGGTTTTGAATGCGAGAGGGATGGCTACCGATACTCTCTTCTTCTCTAGCAAGATTCTGCAGGCAATATCATTGCGTTCTTCTTGTTATCGTAGGCAGTATTCTATTCTATTGGCAAATATTTGGGTGGGATAACTACATTGGTCTCACAGTGCTGGACCGGTATTAAATTATACTCCCTCCGATGTGCTTAGAATATTTGGCACGATTTTTAATAAAAATATTGTTGAGCGTATTATGAGTATTGTGAGCGGAGTATGGGTCCTACATTAATGTTTACTGGTGTTCACAAAAATGACGTAAGAACCAATTTAGAGAACGTGCAAAAAAGAAAATGTAGGAATAAATTTGATTGATTGATGGAGTAGTTTTTTTGGTTGTTTCTTTTCATTTTTTTTAGTCTTTAATTTTTCTTTAGGTTTAGGATTTTTATTTTACATTTTCTTTTTAGTTTTTTTCCATTTTAAAATGGGCAAATTATACTATTTAATACTTACGCGGTCCACAATCTATTTGTCATAAATTTTTTGGTTCGTACACAATTTTTTTGCGACATTACTATTTTCAGTAATAGACGTTGCATAACTTACTTAATTTTCAATCTTCCAATAGCCTCTTATTCTACTCAACACTAACAACCATTCAATGAACTAAACGTGGTGATAAGGTCATAGATGGAGGGAGTAAATTTTATATTAAAGTTATAAAAATATCATACAACACTAAAATAATTACAAGAATCAACAATTTGAGTTGGTATTCAAATATAACTTATCAAATAATCAAAAGTGCTACTTGATTATCTAAAAATAATATACTCCACCAGAAACTATGAGGTTATCGAATAACATGTATCTAAATGTATTATTTTATGTAATCAAGTTTTTAATTACAAAGTTTAATACTACCAGGTTTTGTAATTATTTTATTTGTTTCAAATTTGTATATTTAATTATAAATATTGTATAACTATATAAAAAAACTCCCAGGAAATTAGCTGTCTTTTTGTAAACTTTGAATTAACGAAATTGTGATAGTGGTGAAGAACTCAAATAATTTGTAAACTTTGATATTTACTTAATCAGTGATTTGGTTCTCTAGCCATGGGCTTCCACTTCAAGTGGGAAATTTGGATTCGAGTCCTTTTGAGGACAAGAATTTTCAAGGGTTTATGACTCTTTAGTCTATGATTAAAGAAGAGACCCTAGCCCTCCGGGGTGCGCTGGTAGAACAACTAAATATTGATGGCTTCAAACGGCAGTGTGGGTGGCCAGATCTCAGTGGGATATTGCGGTTGGATTTGAGGGTATCCAGCATGAAACAATCACTTGTGGAAGACTCCTTGTGCGCGGTAGTCCTGAGATGGACGACTCTTTGAGCGCGGTAATTGAGGATATTTAAGAATTTGGGAGCCGGATGCACATCTCGTGATTTAACCGATAGAATGAACATGTTATCATGAGGACTAGCCACGTCTAAATTTGAAACGTGGATATAAAAATGATATTTACTTCATAACCTTTTTCAAGACAACATGACAGCAATTTTTTTTCTAGAAAAAGAGAAATGTTATATCTAAATTTTCCATGAAATCATTCCCAGGGTTTTTCAAGGGTTTAACAGTTCAAAGTCTGAAACCACAAACAACTAATTTCTTCGCTAAAAGAATCACAAAATCCCACCTCAAAATCTTTCGCCATGAGAAGAGTTTCCTCCAAGCTTCTCTTTCACCTCCAAAAACCACACACTAAACCCTCAATTTCTCTCATTTCCCGAGATTTTCCCAGCTCTTCAAAGCCCCATTTGGACAAATACCAATCCTTACTCTTCTCAAATCTCAATTTCCATGTCCTTCGGCCCGGTCCGTCGCAGAATTTCAACACCCTCGCCGACCCAACCGCTGAAAACGCCGCCCAGTTGCCGTCAAGGCAGAGGAAAATCAAGGAAAAAGCAAACCTCGAGGAGGCGTTTGAGTCTGCGGAGTCCGTTGATGAAATGCTCCAGGCATTCAAATCCATGGAGACATGCTTTGAAGAGAAAGACTTAGGTCTGGCCTGCTTGAAAATCGGGCTCAAGCTTGATCAGGAAGGCGAAGATCCCGAAAAGGCTCTGTCTTTTGCTCAAAGGGCTTTAAGAATCTTGGATGGTAATAATGATTCTAGTGATGGTGATTCCGGTGATAGATTGTCTCTGCCGATTGCCATGACTTTACAGTTGTTGGGTTCTTCTAGTTTTAATCTGAAACGGTTTAATGACAGTTTGGGTTATTTAAATAGGGCCAATAGGGTTTTGAGTAAGTTAGAGGGAGATAGTTCTTCTTCTTCTACTTCTTATTACCATGATGATCAGATTTTGCCTATTTTACATGCTGTCCAGTTCGAGCTGTTTAACGTTAAGACAGCTATGGGCAGGAGAGAGGAGGCTCTAGTTCATCTTAGGAAGGCATTAGAAATTAAAGAGAGAACTTTAGAGGGAGATAGTAAAGAGCTCGGGAAAGCGAATAGGGACATGGCCGAGGCTTACGTTGCCGTTTTGAATTTTAAAGAAGCATTGCCTTTTTGTTTGAAGGCATTAGATATACACAAGACGCAATTAGGTCATAATTCGGTAGAAGTCGCTTATGATAGGAAACTTCTCGGAGTTATATACACCGGATTAGAAGAACACGAGAAAGCATTAGAGCAAAACCAGTTGTCACGGAGGGTTTTGAAAAACTGGGGTCGTGATTCGGATTTGCTCCGCGCGGAGATCGATGCCGCTAACATGCAGATTGCTTTAGGAAGATACGAGAAAGCTATCGAAACTCTGAAGGGCGTCGTGCAGAACACCGATAAAGACAGCGAGGATCGGGCTATAGTTTTTACTTCTATGGCGAAAGCTTTGTGTAGTCAGGAAAACTTTCCCGAGGCGAAGAGGTGTTTGGAAATCGCGTGTGGGATTCTTGAGAAGAAAGAAAAGAGTTCGCCTAATGCTGTGGCAGATGCTTTTATGGAGATCTCTATGCAGTACGAGACTATGAATGAATTCGAAAATGCGATGTCCCTATTAAAGAAAACGTTAGTGATGCTTGAGAAGCTCCCTCAAGAACAACATTCGGTTGGGAGTGTATCGGCTAGGATCGGTTGGTTGCTTTTGTTGACTGGGAAAGTCGAACAGGCGATTCCATATTTGGAAGATGCTGCCGAAAGGTTGAAAGAGAGTTTTGGTTCGAAGCATTTTGCTGTTGGTTATGTTTATAATAATTTGGGGGCGGCTTATTTGGAGTTAGATAGACCACAGTCGGCTGCCCAAGTTTTTGCGTTTGCAAAGGATATTATGGATGTTGCTCTTGGTCCTCATCATATGGATTCGATAGAAGCATGTGAGAATCTATCGAAAGCATATGCTGCGATGGGAAGGTAAAAAATGTTTAACAAAACCATTGCCTTTTTTTTTCCTCTTCCTGATTATCTCTTGCTTCTAGCCTTATTTTGTCCAATACAGGAAAATAGAGTGCATTCTGTATTATGGCACTAAAATCACATAAACATCTGTAACTAAAATAACAAAGGCTTTCGGTCTGAAAGCCTGCCCTGGTTGGTAGGAGACAGCATTGGCGATGGCGACCACATAGGACACCAATATCGGAGGGGGCACAAACCCCTCCGAAAATTGTACCTATATAAAAAATAAAATAAAACAAGTATGCTGACTTAGTGGCTCGTCTGGCCTGACTTATAAATTCCCAAAGAGGTTCTTTAGATTTTTTTTAAGAAAAAGTCTTTCTGAGGAAAATCAAGGCGAACATGTGATGACAGTAGTTTCTGGTAGAATTTTGAGTAAGAAAAAAAAATAAAGTTGTTTGTTTTTTTCGCCCACAGGACTGAGTTTGTTAGGGCCGACCTTGTTTTCAGGTGAGATTTCACTACTAGGCTGTAAATTTGTTGGAAGGAATTTTCGTTCCTCGAGTCTTTTGTTTTACTAGACTCTATATTTCGTCGGTTAGTGGGTGTATTAGTCTATTAGATTTGTACCTTCACAAACTTAATATTGGCAATATGTAAGTTACGAGGATTGTTATGCTGCTGTGACATCTCGACTCACAAACTTGCTCAAACGCCTTATTGTGTAGGAACATGACAGGCATTATTACATCCGCATCGACTTTACATCTGAAACACTAGGTTTCACGATTCCTTAAGCCGAGTAATGAATTTTTTTAACTTGCTCAGACGCCTTGGTGTGTAGGAACATGACAAAGGCATTATTAAATCCGCATCGACTTTATAGCTGAAACACTAGGTTTCACGATTCCTTAAGCAGAGTAATGAATTTCTTTAGTATGGTCTCCATGCATGAATTTTCCAAATCAATAGCCCTTGTGGTATATACATCGTAAATTTCAGTAGTCGACACTTTCTTTTTCTAATGGGAAGACAACATCATTCTTTCAATTCTGCAGCTATCCACTAGCGATTAACTTTCAAGAGAAAGTAGTCGAAGGTTTGGAGGGACACGGACCGAGCACACAAGACGAACTGGATGAAGCTGTTCGGGTATTGGAGCAGTTAAAGGAGAAACTTAGTACTGAAGTATCCGAAGCTCTTCTGAAAGCTTTTCCTTTACCGGAAAACGACGAAGCTTTTTCGACAAAAAATTCAACGTCTGGCAGTAAAGAGTATGGAAACGTAACATCATGAATCAAACTTAATGTTTGCGAAAAAATGAACAAAGATGAGTTGTGATCTGGCTCCGCGAGTCTTTAATGTTTTAGATAAAAAAATTTATCGAGGCAAGTTATCCCGTTATTTGTCGAGGGGTGTGTGTGAATTATGATGCTGAGTACTGAATGTCAAAGAAATATTTGATACTTGATTTTAAAAATAATTATACTGTGCTGAATATCTCGCAAGCTTGCATTTGCCTTCAGCCTAAATTTGAATCTTACTACCAGGAATAATATTTTTGTAGTTGAAGCACTCGGACAGTCGGACTGTCCGATTGTCCCAGAATTATACTTTTCAGTATTAGAAATATTACTTTGCAGTACCATAAATGATAATTGATAGAACTAGAATTGAGTAGGAAGTTGAGAGAGGTTCGAGAGTGAGGGTGGGCGTGGACCGGGCCGTCAGTAGACATTGTTGGAGGAGTAGCTCCTCAAGTCAATACACCTGCCAGTATTTATTTATTTAGTAGATGTGTAAATATATTGTCTAACACGTCCCTCACTTGCGACTCGGAGAGAAGGTCGAGGCTCGAGCACGTGGAGATAGGAGATAAAGGTCCATATAGAAGCATCAGGAGAGTGACATGGCGGAGTCTAGATGGACCCTCTCCAATACTCCCTCAGAACTGGAACCTTCAACGATACCACCGATACCACGAGACTGGTGGTTCCCGTTGGCGATTGCCCATCTCCCCGGGTATTGATTCGCGACGATAGAGTGCAAGCACTGCGGTTTGACTACTTGGATTTCCTTCTTCAGTGTCTCGACCCCCTTAGCTCCTGGGTTCTTGACCACCTCCCCACTTACTAATACAGGTCCCAAGCTCTACTAGTAATAATTTGTAAGTTGCATATATAAAGTATCATTTCTAAGACCTGTGAATGCATTTAATAAGCTTGTGCTGTGTCTCACACAAACATGCACATGTAATTGCACTATTTTTGTTTTAATGTATATTGTACTGTCTCAGCACCATTGTAGGACAGGGGGATGTTGTCTAATAGTATCTGGGTGGATCATGTCAAATGTTTATTAGTTTGGAGAGATCGACTAATTTCTCTCGTCACACCTAATAGATTCGTTTCACTGAGAGACGGATCCCTTAAAATGAAAAATACGAAAGAACAGAGACCTATTAATTTTTTTTTTAAATAACTTAAATACAAAAAAGAACTGATTTTCTGAAAAACTACAACTCCTAAAAAAAATAAAAATCCTCAAAATTTAAAAAAAAAAAAAAAAAGAAACTTGAGAAAAAACTCCGAAAGATTTAGAAAATCAAAAAAGAACTACTAAATAGAAAAACCTCCCTAAAAAGGGGAACAACAACTATGATCATCATCAACTGCACTTTAATCGCAGCTTGAAAACAACTAAAAAGACTAAAATTTAGAAGACGGATTGCGGTGATCTCACCCAACTGTTTTGGGGCATTCCAAATTTGTGGAGTTTCGTTTGTTCTTTTCCAACGAGACTCGAATGAGACACTTTTCTACTGTTGGCCCTTACGATTACATCTCCTCCCATCTCGTCAAGTTTTCTCCCTTCCCGAAAGAAAATGAGTTCGATCAACATCACCAGTCTACGCGAAAAGAATCACACTTAAAAGAATTTGGAACACAATCACCTAATCATGAGTAAAAATATACCTTAAAAAAAAAACTCATCCTTTTATAAATGGTGTGTAATAATCATCCCTCGCCTGGTTACTAACTTACTATACACTACAATGTTGTTCCTACAATCTGCAGTCTTTACTTCGCTTCATTACCTACTCAACACAAAATATAGAACAAGAAAAAAACACCAAAACTGTAGGATTTCTTTTCTTCTTTTCTTTTTTCTTTTTGTTTCTTACTCAATAGGAAGAACTGCATTTCTTGATCCTCTACCCCGCCGTATAATATCTTGAACCGCCAGATAGACGTGCCGGTCATCTGCAGAATCCATCGAGAAAGATCGTCTGATAGGCTGCACACAAAACCGATCATCATCTTTCTCTCTGACATGGATCCCTTCATCTCCCATAATCCTAGGTTGTTTACTAGGCTTCCGAATTATCGTCTCGAGTTTTCTCGACGACTGGCTTCTTGGTCTCACCAAGAACCTTCCAGAATCTCCATTTGTAGTCGGCGCACTTGCTTCGTCTCCCCCGCTTATCATTACAATCTCCACAAACTCGTCGTCGCCCCAGGCTGCAGGATGCGAATCTTGTGGAGAAGAATTCGGCGCCACCATCCTTCCGGGCCGGGGCATGTACCTGTCCCGGCCCGAAATGGCTGACCTGCATATCGGACAGTTCGAGTTGTTCAGGAACCACACGTCAATGCAGTCCAGATGGAATGCGTGGCTGCATTTGGGGAGAACTCGCAACGTCTCTCGATCTCGGAATTCGTTCAAGCATACAACGCATTTGGATGAGCCGGTAGTGAGTTCCCTTCCATGCTTGCTGAATTGGAAGGTGGGGATATCACGGATCAGCAGTTCGTTGAGACCTCGGCCCTGCCACGAGGGGGAGTAGGATGTCAGTGGGTCTTCGTCGGGTTGGGCCCATCGGATGGAAAAACGGCCCAACGGGTCGACCAGCTGCCATCTGAAGCAGCGTCTAGTGGCGAAAATGTAGTAGCTGAGTAATAGGAAGGCGGCTGCGGTTATGCCTATGATGGCAACAACTAGCATTGGGAATCCTTTGTCTGAGAGAACATGTGGAGGCGGTTGATCGGAGAACAGATTGTGGCCGTTGATGGGAGGGAGAGGTTGAGATTGTAATGCGGACATGAGGAGAAAAATGGTAAGAGACTAGAATGTTTGAAATGGACAGTTGAGTACTGAGTTTTGAATAATGGTGTTGGATAAAGGATTATTAAGTGATGAGAGAACCGGGGTGGGGGTGAGGGTGGGGGTGGGGGTGGCTGTGGCTGTTGGTGGTGGTGGTGGTGGTGGTGGGTGGGTGGGTGGGGGGGGGGGGGTGTTTAAGGGTGGGTGGTGAATTAGTTTTTGGGGATATAAAAGTCAACCCTATATACTACAAAAAGTGGCTAAACAGGTCTAGTGCAGTGGTTGTTGACTTTTGAGGTGACTCAGAACATGTGCTTGTAGATGCCGAGACAAAGTCAAAAACATTACATGGGGGGTTTGACTCCAACTTGGTATCGCCTTTTTTGTTTTTTTCTAAATAAAAAATAGTAAAATTTAGCAGTCCAAATATACTTGAGAATCGCCTGAGAACCGTCCGATAATATCCGGGACCGATACTCACTCGAAATGTTAGCGGTATATTCTGAAGTTAGAACCAAAATCGATACGGACCGAAACCGTTAACCCGGTAAAAAATCGGTATTTTTTCGTAAACATACATTTTACAAAATATTGTATAAGGTATTAGTACATATAGAAAAAATAAGTTTAAAAGATATTATCTCTTAATTTCCTTAGCATACATTTGAAAAAGACCCTCCATTCTTGTTTCGATTATGAGGTTTTGGTGATTAGGGCTTTTAACGATCCAAGATACCTGAGAACTCGCCCGAAATACCCGGGACCGATACTCACCCGAAACGTTAGCAATCCGGATACAAGTATTGAAGTTGAGACCCGAAATCGGTGAGGACCGAAACCAGTAATGCTCGATACCTTAACGGTCCAGACTCAGGAAGACAATGCCCGAACCGAGAACAGCCCTACTCATAATGTTATTTGGCAAAGACGAATCCTTATACCCCTCCCCTCCCCCCCCACCCACCCACCCACATTTTTTTGGGGATCGAAACTCGAAATTTCTAATTTTGAAGTCCCATAAATGTTTTATTTATATTCTTTTATTGAAGCAAACTCTTGCCAGTTGTATGTATATATTAGAAGACATAAATTAGATAAAATTAGAGCTGATCAGTGGATCGGGCTAGCCGGTCTTCACAGATTGGACTCCGAAATTTAAATTGTGTGGGCCTGCTTACTTTGGACTGCCCATTATTAGGATGGGCCAGTACCAGTTTGAATTTATCCAAACGTTCGGTCCAATCCAGTCTACTTACTAGCTCAATCCAGTCCCGCCCAGTCCAGGACAGGCCTAGAACGGGTCCAGTCTGCTTTATTTTTTTTATTTTTTATTTTTGTAAAAAATAATATCTTTTAGTATTACTAGGCCAAAATCAGCCCAAAATGGGCCCAACCCTTGGTGGGCTGGTCCCAATCTGAATTTTTTCAGCTCGGCCTGGGATCTACCCGCTCACTCAACGGTTAGATCTAGATAAAATTATCCAGGTCTCTTTAGTCTGATTTTTTAAAACATATAGTGTGATTTCTCAAGAAAATAGAAAAAACCAAATGCCTCTTTTTTTTTTTTTTTTTTTTTATCACTTTTGAAATGTGGGGGTGAACCTCTTTCAACCTCTATGAATTATACAAATCATATAATATGGGATTGCAGGTATGACATATATATTGATAATATCGATTAGTAACTTGTGCTTGTTATGAAATCGAGAGATTTTAGAGAGAGAATAGAGAAAGAAATTAGAGAATGATTCTCAGGTATATTTTTCATTAATAACTGAAGTCCTATTTATAGGAAAACTTCAGATGGCACAATCATAATTACATAATTACATCAGGGGCATAATAGTCATTCACACTATATAAAAACAAAGGGGTAATTGAAATGTCATTTTCAAGTTATATTATAACACTCCCTCTTGAATGACTATTTACATAAATATCTGTTGAACTAGTTTGAAGAAAAACCCAATGGGAGAAAAACTTTCAAACTGTTTGTATTTGAGCTTGTGACAATCATATCATGTTGCATCATAATGTTGGTAGGAAATCTCCGTGGGATAAAACTTCAGCAATCGGTGATCTCGTAAATTTGCTCCCCCTTATCTCGATAGTTCTTGTATGAATATTCTTATGCCGTCTCAGTAAAACCTCGTGGGATAAAAACTGAGTGAATTTGTCATGTATATCATTCGTTGGAGTATCCATGTGTTGCCTCATTAAAATCTTGTCAAGAAAACTCAGTGGGAAAAACTTGATCGAAGGAAAAAGAGTACAACTACTCCTTCTATTTTCAAGCTTTGAGGAATAATCTTGATCTTTGTAGTGTTCCTCATTATGCCATGAATATGCCTCGTTAAAACCTTATTAGGAAAAACCCAATGGGAAAAATCCTAATGAAGGAAAACGAGTACATTATTCACACTAATACGCTATTCCAGTTGCCTCGTTAAAAACCTTGCTAGGAAAACCCAATGGGACAAAACCTCAGTCAAGGGAAAAAGAGTGCAACGCGTAAAATATGCCCCAGGTATTTCAATGATCATCCAGGGATTAGTATGAGTATCATTTTCAGTGCAGTTTGTAATATCGGACTCATATTCATTGCAATATATTCCAAATTTCTTTTGGAGATTCCATATTTGTTGTGATTAGGCTGTCTCGTTAAAAACCTTGCTGGGAAAACCCAGTGGGATAAAACCTCAGTCAAGGAAAAGAGTACAGCATATAATTTTCGTTCACAACGTTTTGAGTGACTGCACGCACTGATAATATGTTCAAAATCTCCTTACGAGTCACTTTCAGTAAGCTCATATATTTCATTTTATTATAAGGGCATATATTTCAATTTCGATGGATTTCAATATCCTCATTTTCACAAATCATGGATTTTAATATCCTCATTTCCAATATCCATATTTCACAGTCATGGATATCCTCATATCATTTATCGATATCCTCATTCCAATCATTGATATCCTCATTTCATTCATAGCGCTATATTGTGTCGACACTTTTTAATATTTATTTACCCATGGCAATATAACTTGCCGAGATATCTCATTATCAATCACCCATTGGGATTATGCCTATATACTTCTCAAAAGTATATGCCTCCTTTTATCATCTGCTTTGATTCATATTCGGGGAATTATTATGTATTTATCAAAGCAATTGTAGTTGGTACCAAAGATTAATAATCTGTCATGCATCTTTGAACTTTCATATTTGAGTTGTGAGGATATATTGTGATGCATTTCACATATTTCCAACTACCAATACTCCCCCTCATGCTAAGAGATTTCTTGATCACCAAACTCGTATGCCAGTATCTCAGTATTCATCTTCAGTCATGGGAGTTTATATATTATGTTCTCGATATTGGCTGGAGGACTTCAAATAGTATGCCAATTGATATCCCACTCGTATGCGCATATCTTGATCCTTTCTCGGATCTATAAAAATTTATTTGGGATATATTACTAGCTCAATCTGATATGGAATATATGCTCAAACCGTGAGCAAAACAACTCGTAAATTTCTGATTACGAGTCATATACACATGTTGTAATACCCGGTTGTAATTCAGTCATTATCATTCAGTAAATTCATTCGGTGATTGTCACTCAGTGGATTTTCACTCATTTATAATCATTCATCAATCATATTCTTTCACCGTGTTCACCATTCGGAAAAACTTCGAGTGGTGTATCGTTATTGTTCATTGTTTCAACTTTCCTCATATGAGTTCGACTTTGTTAGATCACCATTAATTTTTGGTAATTCCAAAAATTCTAAATCTTTGCAATATTATAGATCATCGAGTTAGCTTTCCAATGGTTCAAACGGTGAGTCAATCGGAGTCCGGACGAGAGAGTTATGGTCGTTTTAGCTCACCCGCTCATTTTTTCAATTTTGGCCGATCACTGCCGAACGACTCGGCCGTGTCGTCCGACACGGCCGTGCCGTACTCGTCGGATAATGCCGCAGTGTTCGCCTCAGACCCGACCGTGTCGCTCGCACGGCCGAGTCGCACCTTCCGGATAGGCTGCAACTGTCGCCGGAGGCCCGACTGCAGTGTGACACGGTCGAGTCAATGCCGAGCGCCGCGGACGGGTCATGCTTGTAGGCCCCTTCGCGCGCGGCCGTGTCATGCCGGACACGGTCGAGTCCTCGCCGGCCAGATGCGCGCCGCGGCCGTGTCATGCCGGACACGGTCGAGTCCGGCCGCCGAGTCAACCCTATAAATTCATTTTTTCGCATTTCACCCATTTTTCTTCCTTTTCTTCACCTTCAACCGAGAGATAAGGCTTGAGGGAGGGTTTTTCCTTCACAAATCATTTGGGTGGTTGATTTTCTTCATCTCCTTTCGATCGTGAAGCCCGGATAATCGACCTAACGCGTGTTCTTCGGATTAAAGTGCTTGAATCTTCAAAGGTAATTCCTTCAACACCTTGAATTTCGATTCTATGTTGAGATATGATGTTTTGGACGTTATAATCATGTTATATGAAGGGACATGTATATGATTATGAGTTTATATAAGGATTCATTGGATTATTGAGGGATTATTCAAGAACACTTTGAATATCGAGTTGAAATTGGGGTTTTCGATTAATTGTCGTTATAATCACGTTTTCGGATATTCATTTTGGATTATTGATAGTATTCATGAGGTTTTGTGGGTTTGAATCATTCATTGGAAGTTGGTTTCGGATGTAATTGAGTTTTGGTTGTAAACAATTGGAGATTGTTTACAACGCGTTGTTTTAATGCCCCAATGAGTTTCGGGTATTGTTGTATCGACTTTTGAGTTGGTTGTGATCATGCTTGATTCGTATTAAGAGAATTGTTGGTATTTATGTTGTTCAAGGTTGTTCGAGCGGCCGATAATTTCATTAAGGACGTTGATCGTGGAAGTACCTTCTCGCCTTCGGTTTGAGGCAAGTTTTATACTTGTACTAGTCAATGAGATTAATGTCATCATATATGTGTATAAATGTGTTGTATCATTCCGAGACTTAGTCTCTTCATGAATTCATTGATATTAAGAGATCGTTCGATACGATACCTTTCGGCAATTTTGCCAAATATTTATTGTTATTCCTTTTTGGATTGTCATTAAAAGCTGTACACGCCGATTAAAGGCATTGGCTTATTCATTTCTCACCTTCGCCGTAAACCGATTAAAGGTACCGAGGCATCCTTCATATCATTGTTATCGAATTGCCGTTCGCAGGCAAATCGAAATGTTCAATCATTCACTATATCATTGTATCGATTGACCGTTCTAAGGCAATCGAGGTATTCAATCATTCATCATATCGTTCATATCGATTAGCCATTATAAGGAAATCGAAGCGCTCAAGCATTCATGAAATCATCCGCTGCATCATTGTTATCGTGCTGGCCGACTCAAGGTAGCACACTATCATTCTCATGAATTCTGTAGTCTACGAATCGTTGTCATTTGTGATTAATTATATTTTTGGAGGCTAGTCTCGGCTAGTGCCTCTTATGGGTAAGTTTGGGGCTTGAACCTTCGCGGTTGGCTTCCCAACACCTACAACTCAGTAGGTCACGGTCGTGTTTATGATCTTATGGGTAAGTTTGGGGCTTGAACCTTCGCGGTTGGCTTCCCAACACCTACAACTCAGTAGGTCACGGTCGTGTTTATGATCTTATGGGTAAGTTTGGGGCTTGAACCTTCGCGGTTGGCTTCCCAACACCTACAACTCAGTAGGTCACGGTCGTGTTTATGATCTTATGGGTAAGTTTGGGGCTTGAACCTTCGCGGTTGGCTTCCCAACACCTACAACTCAGTAGGTCACGGTCGTGGTTATGACCTTATTAGCCCTCATTAATTATAGCTTCGGGCTATTCCGGTTTCATGTGAATGTGATATTTGACAGCTTCGGCTGAGTGGCTTTCAGGCCTTTGTGATTGTCTTGATAATTTCATTGGGGCCTTCGGGCATTGTGATTCATGTTTAATTCAGTTCTTGATGGATTCATGTTGTGTAATTCATTGCGATATTCTGGGATTTTGATTCGCCGTTGGGCATTTATGTTCTAACTTTGTCGAATGTATTAATAGTATGCCGTGGGCATAGTATTTCACGAATGCTCGGTTCTTACATTGGTTTGTGAGCATCTCGTACTATTATTATCATTGTACTGTTTCATTACGCCTTTGGATGCATATCATGTTATACATGTATTTGATGTTCATTATCTGGATGATCGACCGTGGCGGAACATGTTTTCATGTTTTAGGTGCTTGCGAGGAGAGAGTTGAGACACGGGGCATGACGTTGGCGGCGAGGCATTCGAGCGATACTAGTCCGAGTTGTTCATTGTTGGTCGGTTGGAGTGTACTCGGTCTTGTCGATTGTTGTCGTGTTGTATTACGAGAATGATGTTCGTGGATCTTGTGTATTTCATTTTGGCCATGTAGGCCACTTTTGTCGTTGAAATTCCTTATCGGAATATTGTGTCGGATATCATGGTAGGGACTATGATTTTCCCTTGTTGTTTAATTTAATGTATTATAGTCATGTTTGCTGGTGGATCTCCTGGTGTGGGGTCCACGGCACCGTAATAACCTGATAGGATTTGGGGTGTTACGAAATGGTATCGAGCTTTGGGTTGTGTAATACCCCGAGATGTGAGTTATGTGGTCCTACCGTCGCGGTAGTAGTGGGATTGTCAGGTTATGACAATCTAGTCGATCAGTTTTGTGAGTCGTAATATTAGTGCGATCGCACGAGTCATTCATTCATCGAGTCGTCGTCAGTGAAGACTAGTATCGCGAGACCTCGAAGCTTCGTATGACCTGTGTAAGGACTCGATTCTCTTTATGTTCATACATTCATCATGTCATTAATTATTCATGCTTTGTGGAAACATATATGTGATATTATTGTTATGATTGATTCATGACTAATTGTTTTGGAGCACGTGTGACCTGTATAAGTGCTAAGGATCAACTCATTCACCAGTTAATAATCCTCAATCATCATTTTGATCTTGTCGATCAAGTTAATTCATTCATCACTCGATTAATTCATTCATCACTCGATTAATTCATTCATCACTCGATTAATTCATTCATCACTCGATTAATATCATTCATCACTCGATTAATTCATTCATCACTCGATCAATATCATTACTCGATTAATATCATTCATCACTCGATTAATTCATTCATCACTCGATCAATATCATTCATCATTCGGATAATTCATTCATCACTCACCAATATCATTCATCATTCAGATAATTCATTCATCACTCGGTTAATATCATTACTCACCGATATCATCGCTCGATTAATTCATTCATCACTCAGTCAATATCATTACTCAGTTAATTCATTCACCACTTAGATAATTCATTCATCACTCAGTCAATATCATTATTCAGTTAATTCATTCATCACTTAGATAATTCATTCATCACTCAGTTAATCTCATCGTTCCATTAATTCATTCATCACTCAGTCAACATCATCGTTCAGTTAATTCATTCATCACCCAGCCAATCTCATCGTTTAGTTAATTCGTTCATCACTCAGTCAATCTCATTGTTCAGTTAATTCATTAATCATCCAGTCCATCTCACGGTTCAGTTGTTGATCTGGTGGATCGAATTTTCAACCTTGTTAACTTATTCAAGGTAAGCATTTCAGGAATTTCATCAGATAATCATGTTACCTCACCTGATCTTTCATACGATCTTATCATATTCCGACGTAATGTCGACGATCATTTCATTGCATCATTAATGCATTCATTGTGCTGGAGTGTGTATTTTCATTTTTATCATTCTGTCACGTAATCATAATGCGATATTCATGCGGAATCTATAATTATCATGTGGCTTTCACCTTGAGATGGATAGAGCCGGAGGACGCATGGGAAGAGGCCGCGATGCGGGCCGTAACTCGATCTCGTGTACATACCCACGCGAACGCAAGGGATATCATTAATTCATCAAATAGCGAGTCTACTCATTCACCGCCGATAATCATTCACTTTCAGGAGCCGCACTGCGAGAGGCATCTCACTCGGAAGGTGTTCGGGTTGACCCATTCATATTTATGCAGGGCATGATGGCCCAAATGACTCGGATGACGCGGATAGTGGAGACCATGCAGACCTCGATGGTTCGTGGTCCACCGCAACAGGATTTCAGTGCCGTTTCATGGACAGACTGGGGAGTGAATCAGATTGTTGGCGATATCTCTCGCCGAGGCCGCCTACTTTTGAGGGTTCATCTAACCGGTGATATTGTTCATTGGCTTGAGCATTTTGATAAACTCTTCGACATGGTTCGGTGTCCTGAGGAGAGTAAAGTGGCGGTAGCGGCTTACTACTTGAGTAAGGGTGCTTATTCTTGGTGGCTTTCTGTGAAACCCACCGATCGCGATGTGGTTGGAGTGAGTTCAAGACCCTCATGTTAGAGAGGTATTATCCGGCTCCACTTCGTGAAGCCAAGTTGTCAGAGGTTTTGAACCCCGAACCCGTCGAGGACGAGGGTGTTATTGCCATTGCTGAGAAGTTTCAGGGACTACTTCAGTTTGCTTCGTCAGTTATCCGTACTGAGGCGGATAAGATCAAATATTTTAGCAAGAGGCTAAATCATGATTGAGGATGCATTTGTTCAATCACAATTGTAATTCACTTAGTGAGTTCATTGGGAAGGCTCTTGGAGCAGAGCTTTTGATCAAGGAGCTTACTCGAAGCATCCTTGATTTCTTCGGGTGAGAGGACTAGAATGCCGGCTCGTTCAGAGGGACATCGGACCCCGTCATCCAAGAAGTCATTTTCTAGTCGTCTTCGTGCGGAGGGAGCGTCCTCTTCTAAGGCCACGAGTTCGACCGTTGTTTGCTTTAACTGTGATGTAATAGGACATCGCAGCACCCGGTGTTCAATGCAGGCCGTTATTTGTTTTCGGTGTGGGCGGCGGGGACACCTTCGAAATACCGCAGGAGTTCTAGTGCGGTAGATCTCGAGAGAGCTCAAGGGCCTCGAGGACCTTGTTACTCCAGCTCGTGCTTCATTCAAGGGGTCCTATCAGCTTCGAGAGCCCGAGGTAAGGACATTCATCTCCGATTTCGAGCAAGTTAATTCTTGTTCGGTAATAGGATAATCATTCATTTCATTGTCGTTCATTCATTCACTTAAGTCATTCATCATATATCAATCATGTTGAGACTTGTCATCATGAAATTAATCATTTAATTCACGAGGAACAACGGTTCCAATAATTTCACTTGAGCTATCACTCATGATGTTATTAATTCACCGTGGTGAGCCATTCTTAATCCTGGTCGGATTTATAGTCAATTATCATTCATCATTCATTTTAGTCACTTTCATTCTCGTGACCTTCTGAGATCATAGTTAGCGGCGAGTTCATCGTCGGATATACCTCTAATCGTTGAGGTACCAAGTCGAGGTATTTTCCGTTTTGGAAGACGGGGAAGTTGAGTCCGAGATTCATTGGACCGCTTGAAAATTTGGATCGAGTAGGCGAGTTAGCTTATCGATTGGCTTTGCCTCCGGCATTGAGCCGAATTCATAATGTGCTTCACGCCTCTCGATTGCGGAAGTATGTTGCCGACCCGAGTCACATACTTGATTCGACGAAATCGAAATCGCGGATGATCATTCGTGCGAGAAGCGTCCAGACGAGTGTTGGAGCGGCGAATCAAACAGTGGAGAAATAAGTCGATTCCTTTGGTCAAGATTCGGTGGTCTAGACACGGAGTCGAAAAGGCTACTTGGGAACCGAGGATAGTATGCGAGAGAGTTATCCCGAGTTGTTTGACCCTTAGTTTCGGGGACGAAACTCTTTTAAGGGGGTGTATGTAATACCCGGTTGTAATTCACGATCATTATCATTCAAGAAATTCATTCGGTGATTGTCACTCGGTGGATTTTCACTCATTTATAATCATTCATCAATCATATTCTTTCACCGTGTTCACCATTCGGAAAAACTTGAGTGGTGTATCGTTATTGTTCATTGTTTCAACTTTCCTCATATGAGTTCGACTTTGTTAGATCACCATTAATTTTTGGTAATTCCAAAAATTCTAAATCTTTGCAATATTATAGAGCATCGAGTTAGCTTTCCAATGGTTCAAACGGTGAGTCAATCGAGTCGGACGAGAGAGTTATGGTCGTTTTAGCTCACCCGCTCATTTTTTCAATTTTGGCGATCATCGCCGAACGACTCGGCCGTGTCGTCCGACACGCCCGTGCCGTACTCGTCCGGATAATGCCGCAGGTTCGCCTCAGACCCGACCGTGTCGCAGCGCACGGCCGAGTCGCACCCTTCCGGATAGGCGTAACCGTCGCCGGAGGCCCGACTGTGCCAGGACACGGCCGAGTCAATGCCGAGCGCCGCGACGGGTCAGCTTGTCGGAGGCCCCTTCGCGCCGCGACCGTGTCATGCCGGACACGGTCGAGTCCTCGCCGGCCGGATGCGCGCCGCGTGTGTCATGCCGGACACGGCCGAGTCCGCCGCGAGTCAACCCCTATAAATTCATTTTTTCGCATTTCACCCATTTTTCTTCCTTTTCTTCACCTTCAACCGAGAGATAAGGCTTGAGGGAGGGTTTTTCCTTCACAAATCATTTGGGTGGTTGATTTTCTTCATCTCCTTTCGATCGTGAAGCCCGGATAATCGACCTAACGCGTGTTCTTCGAATTAAAGTGCTTGAATCTTCAAAGGTAATTCCTTCAACACCTTGAATTTCGATTCTATGTTGAGATATGATGTTTTGGACGTTATAATCATGTTATATGAAGGGACATGTATATGATTATGAGTTTATATAAGGATTCATTGGATTATTGAGGGATTATTCAAGAACACTTTGAATATCGAGTTGAAATTGGGGGTTTTCGATTAATTGTCGTTATAATCACGTTTTCGGATATTCATTTTGGATTATTGATAGTATTCATGAGGTTTTGTGGGTTTGAATCATTCATTGGAAGTTGGTTTCGGATGTAATTGAGTTTTGGTTGTAAACAATTGGAGATTGTTTACAACGCGTTTGTTTTAATGCCCCAATGAGTTTCGGGTATTGTTGTATCGACTTTTGAGTTGGTTGTGATCATGCTTGATTCGTGTATTAAGAGAATTGTTGGTATTTATGTTGTTCAAGGTTGTTCGAGCGGCCGATAATTTCATTAAGGACGTTGATCGTGGAAGTACCTTCTCGCCTTCGGTTTGAGGCAAGTTTTATACTTGTACTAGTCAATGAGATTAATGTCATCATATATGTGTATAAATGTGTTGTATCATTCCGAGACTTAGTCTCTTCATGAATTCATTGATATTAAGAGATCGTTCGATACGATACCTTTCGGCAATTTTGCCAAATATTTATTGTTATTCCTTTTTGGATTGTCATTAAAACTGTACACGCCGATTAAAGGCATTGGCTTATTCATTTCTCACCTTCGTCGTCGGTAACCGATTAAAGGTACCGAGGCATCCTTCATATCATTGTTATCGAATTGCCGTTCGCAGGCAAATCGAAATGTTCAATCATTCACTATATCATTGTATCGATTGACCGTTCTAAGGCAATCGAGGTATTCAATCATTCATCATATCGTTCATATCGATTAGCCA
Organism: Orobanche coerulescens; assembly: GCA_033398695.1. Lineage (NCBI taxonomy): Eukaryota > Viridiplantae > Streptophyta > Magnoliopsida > Lamiales > Orobanchaceae > Orobanche > Orobanche coerulescens. Next base: position 15,612,388 of record CM065801.1, read on the forward strand.
TTATAAGGAAATCGAAGCGCTCAAGCATTCATGAAATCATCCGCTGCATCATTGTTATCGTGCTGGCCGACTCAAGGTAGCACACTATCATTCTCATGAATTCTGTAGTCTACGAATCGTTGTCATTTGTGATTAATTATATTTTTGGAGGCTAGTCTCGGCTAGTGCCTCTTATGGGTAAGTTTGGGGCTTGAACCTTCGCGGTTGGCTTCCCAACACCTACAACTCAGTAGGTCACGGTCGTGTTTATGATCTTATGGGTAAGTTTGGGGCTTGAACCTTCGCGGTTGGCTTCCCAACACCTACAACTCAGTAGGTCACGGTCGTGTTTATGATCTTATGGGTAAGTTTGGGGCTTGAACCTTCGCGGTTGGCTTCCCAACACCTACAACTCAGTAGGTCACGGTCGTGGTTATGATCTTATGGGTAAGTTTGGGGCTTGAACCTTCGCGGTTGGCTTCCCAACACCTACAACTCAGTAGGTCACGGTCGTGGTTATGACCTTATTAGCCCTCATTAATTATAGCTTCGGGCTATTCCGGTTTCATGTGAATGTGATATTTGACAGCTTCAGCTGAGTGGCTTTCAGGCCTTTGTGATTGTCTTGATAATTTCATTGGGGCCTTCGGGCATTGTGATTCATGTTTAATTCAGTTCTTGATGGATTCATGTTGTGTAATTCATTGCGATATTCCGGGATTTTGATTCGCCGTTGGGCATTTATGTTCTAACCTGTCGAACAGGTATTAATAGTATGCCGTGGGCATAGTATTTCACGAATGCTCGGTTCTTACATTGGTTTGTGAGCATCTCGTACTATTATTATCATTGTACCGTTTCATTCTGCCTTTGGATGCATATCATGTTATACATGTATTTGATGTTCATTATCTGGATGATCGACCGGGGGCGGAACATGTTTTCATGTTTTAGGTGCTTGCGAGGAGAGTTGAGACACAGGGGCATGACGTTGGCGACGAGGCATTCGAGCGATACTAGTCCGAGTTGTTCATTGTTGGTCAGTCAGTTGGAGTGTACTCCGGTCTTGTCAGTTGTTGTCGTGTTGTATTACCCGAACAGATGTTCGTGGATGCTGTTGTATTTCATTTTGGCCATGTAGGCCACTTTTGTCGTTGAAATTCCTTATCGGAATATTGTGTCGGATATCATGGTAGGGACTATGATTTTCCCTTGTTGTTTAATTTAATGTATTATAGTCATGTTTGCCTGGTGGATCTCCTGGTGTGGGGTCCACGGCACTGTAATAACCCAATAGGATTTGGGGGTGTTACACATGTGACTATCTAGTAGATCCATAATATCTAGTAGTTCACATGTAGAGGAAGTGGGCACATACTCCCCCTTAATATATTCCAAATTTATTAGGAATTTATTCCCAATATTGGCTAGTAGTGATATTAATCGAGAACAAATATTTGAAAACATGATGTGTCTGTATCACCATATAGGTATTTTACCGGCATATCACATCATTTTTCAGTGCCATTATTGCACATCATTTTCAACATGGAGTCGCCGCTCCCACATGTCATATTATGTTCATTATTCAAATATATAGAGCCGTAGTTCATACGCTTCATGATGCGGAGTCAAATCTCATACGCGTAATTCCAATCTATAAATATATTATCATTGTATTCACAAAATTCACCCATACCGAGGGTCTGAATATCATAATGGATTCAATGCTTTCGAATCTTCGTAAATATTATCCATCTCTTCCAGTGAATATCATAAAAAGAATTTATCGAGCTCGAATCGAAAGATTAAGGGTGCTAATGAGAAATGGCATCCCAGAAGATATTCGATGGTTGATCGAAGCACAAGTTCGACTATCTGGCGAATTTTCAAATTCATTTAAGTACATGCCAGGTACAGGTAAGAGTAGTTTTGCAAAAGAAACGGAGAGCAAAAAAATTAGGTGGGTGCTATAAATGTGCTCGATGGACATGTGACACACGATGCAAATCTGTGGGGTTTGTATCCAAAAATCGAGAAGATAAAATAGCATTTATCAAGGATGGATTGAGTAAGGAATCTATGGATCATGATATTCAATGGATTCTTGATGCACATCCGAGTGGATACGTTCATCGTGAACTAATGGCTTTGTGGATACAATTTAAGGATGAACGGGAACGTTATAGCCATGAAAAATTAATCTCAAAAGATCCAGTTTGTAAGTATGTTCTATCAAAGTTGGTATAATGTAATAGAAAAATAATGCAAGTTGATGAATATTGTTTTCCAATATTTAAATTTCTCAGCTGCCGATCGGTAACGTCATTTTCATTGAAAAATATAATATCATATCTTTCGTTTTCTTTTGTAATTTTGTCAAAAGTAATGACTTATCTGCCGCTCCATTTTCAACGAAAATAGTGAAGTCATTTGTCGTTTAGAAAGAAGTTTGTTCTTTAAATTTGGGATCCACAAATCAGAAAATGTATCTCTCATAAAAGTATTTTGAAAGTCTAGTGTAGAATGATGGAGTTCTCAGAATCCTCATATAGATCTCATCCATTTAAAACTATATGTATTTTAGGTGGATCCAAATTGATAGGTCATATCCAGCATATAGATATGGCATATCAATTCGTAAAAGAATTAGGAAAACACAAAATCGATATATTGTATGGTGGGAGTAATTATAGATTTTTGGGTTATCTTTTAGAGGCTGCACAAAATGGGAGAATAAGAGTAACAAGTGCCTTACACTTTCCCACAGTTAGAACCAGTAGTATAGGGGGTTCAACTGGATTGATGCTTCAAACACAGTCTGTGCATGATAGTTTGATGTATGTGGTGAATAATAGTGATGCCTTTATTGTTCTTCCAGGTGGCTATGGCACACTCAATGAGATCTTCAACATCTCGTCATGGGCTGAGCGAGACTTCCATACCAAACCTATAGGTTTGTTGAATATTAATAATTTCTTCAGCGATTTGCTTGCCTTTCTGGATCAAGGAGTAGATCACAAGTTTATATCTCAGCCATCACGATATATAATAATATGTGCTGACACTGTTGCTGATCTACTTATAAAGTTTCAGGCATATATTTCAGTTAAGAATTTGGAAGTCAAAGCTCATCAGCCACAAAGTATTGGCGCCAAACGAAAAAGAAGTTTAGATCATTTAAATCTTTCATTATAAACCCTTATGCCATGGGGTGGGAGAGTTACGGAGTTTTATACTCTCGAGACGCACCCCTTTTCTTTTTATGAGTTTCATATGTATTTTCTTTTTCGCGTTTCATATTGTCGAGTGTTTACTGCCTTTCAGCTAGTTTCGATATTTTCACTTCGACTGTTGTGTGCTTCTTCAGCAATAATAAGACCATCTATTGCTTTTATGCAAATACAATATTTTCACAAATATGTGATATATGTTTCCCCATGAATATTATCAATCAATATGATTTCAATGATCCAATCATGTGATATAATCAACATGAGATTTATTGAGCAATTATTTTCCAGTGATTGTTTTCCATATCACTTGTCAAATGATCCTACCATGCATTTTGCATGGGATTTTCTTTAATTAATCGGTGATAGCTTATGGTATCACTTGCTCAATTTTCTCCGTTCATATTTAATAATTATGGAGATCGGATATTATTTCCATCAACTGCTTCTTCTTCGAGAGCATGATTTGAATCATTGATCAACTACTTCTTCAGAGTAGGATTTATTTCTTTCAACTGCTTCTTCAGAGCAGGATTTAGATAATCGATCAACTACTTCTCCAGAGTAGGATTTATTTTATCAACTGCTTCTTCAGAGCAGGATTTAGATAATCGATCAACTACTTCTCCAGAGTAGGATTTATTTTTATCAACTGCTTCTTCAGAGCAGGATTTAGATAATCGATCAACTACTTCTACAGAGTAGGATTTATTTTTTATCAACTGCTTCTTCAGAGCAGGATTTAGATAATCGATCAACTACTTCTCCAGAGTAGGATTTATTTTTATCAACTGCTTCTTCTTCGAGAGCAGGATTTATGAACCATTCATGTGGTATAACCAACCACGATGGTTATATATAATATATAAATTGCGTACATGTAAAACCATCCGTCTTGTGATAATTGAACTCATCACATGGGAGGTATTATAATTATATAAAATAAACGCAATAAATATGTGGTTTTAAACCACCACTTTCAGATAAGTAAGAGACATAATTTAAACTGCAAAATAATTAACTGCTTCTACCAGAGCAGGATCGTCCAATCAATTCCGCAAGATAGAGTCATCGTCAAGGTATAGGTCGAAATATCGACTGCCGTTAATAGCACGCGTAAGGGTATGTATTCATAAATCTTTGCGGTTTTCGGGGTTGGATATTAATTCGTACATTTTAATAAATTTAATAATGACATATATGAAAAGAGTTAATACCCATATCAATATTAGTATCAAATCGAAGCTCTCGTAAAATGGGTCATGGTGGTATCAAGAAAAATTAATTCTGATATCATATGTTTCTTATATTTAAGAAAAATCGAATTTGGGATTTAATGAATAAAAAGAATATTTTATTCTTTTATTTTTTTTATTTTCTTGTTGGTTTCGTGACGGAAGATGAAGATGAATTGGTTAATTTTAATGTCAACTTTATAAATTTGTTATTCTTTCTTTTGCTTTGCGGACATCATACTTTGTGCTGTCCTTTAACTTTTTTTTTTTAATTTTTTTAGTAATCAGTTTAGTAATCAGTTTTGTCAATACCTGTCATTTTCTTTCTTACCTGCTCATCTCCTCTTTCTTCTTCGGTCCACCTTTTCTTTTTCGTTCTTATCTGCTCAGCTCTTCTTTCTTCAGCCACACCCCTGTCTTTTGTCAAGAACGTTGATTTCCAGCCGCGACCAATTGGAGATGAGAGGTCATCTTCCTCTCCTAAAACTCAGCGTATAAATCCATGATTCTCTAGTTTGTTAGAAAAATCTGGGTATTTTTCTTTCATCCTCTTACACAGGACATGACTAAGAACTATGGGAGTTTCTCCACCACTTGCTGGTTTTACTTCACAAAAGAAAAACAACTTGGAAGGGTACTCACGAACCTGAGCTATTTCATGATGGAAAAGGGATTTTCTGATTGGGCGGCGAATCATTAACAGTAAAAACACGGCCGATGACATTCGTCCTTGGGGCGGCGCCGCCGACATACGGAAACTCCTCGTATCCAAAAGCCTCGACAACGTCGTTGAAGTCCGAAGTAGTAGCTAGAGAATCAAACCCGCGGAGTAGAAGAACCCCATGTCTGTGGAGAAGAAATTCCAGCCACAGTCTCTGGTCCTTTACTGTCGCCGTTAAGACAGATGAATGGCGGAAATCTACGGTCGCCGGAGATAGTACGGCAAGGAAAACAAGTCCGCTATAATTTTCTGATGTGAGATTTTTTTTTTAGGATTTCAACTGGACAATTGATATATTTATTTGTAATAATGGATTTCTGATACAGAGGATCATCTATAAGATGCAACTGTAGAGCATACTTTCTTTATATTACTCAGATGGCTAGAGTCGTGCTGATAACGTGTTATGAAATTGAAATATCGTAGAGAGATTTTAGAGAGAGAATAGATAAAGAAATTAGAGAATGATTCTCATGTATATTTTTCATTAATAACTGAAGTCCTATTTATAGGAAAACTTCAGATGGCACAATCGTAATTACATAATTACATCAGAGGCATAATAGTCATTCACACTATATAAAAACAAAGGGGTAATTGAAATGTCATTTTCAAGTTATATTATAACAGTACTTGTAATCTATAATACTAGGGATAATGGTGTTTTTTTGGTCCCCGTCCGCACAAAATGACTACTGTACTTTTTTTTCCCTCTGTATTGAATTTACTAATATAAAATATTCAATAATAATAAATTTTCAAAAATAAAGGATTAGTAAATCAAATAATAAATAGTAAATGGGTCGGTTTGAAAGTTTATACTTGGACGACTATAGAAATGAGCTGATTGGTTTTCAAATATTCAACTGAATTGTCATCACTTGTTTTTTCTAGGGGTGTGCATGGTACGGTATGGTACGATTTTAGGGTAAAACCGATACCATACCAAATATTTTGGTTTATTATGGTTTAATACCATAAACATACGGTTTTATTCGGTTTGGTAGTTCGGTATTTCAGTTTGGTTTATATCGGTATGGTATTTTTTCGGTTTTTCTACTTGATACTTTTTTTTACCCAATCAGGCAGTTAGATTCACAAATATATCAATTAACTAACCGTACCCACTAAAGAATTGATTATACACTAAAAAGCTGCTTATATACGCTTACTAAAAGACTGACTTTCATTCATTATCATTAGGCCAGCGTGAAACTAAGAAAGAGAGATGTGCCTAAGGCGGCATGTAAGCAAACTGTGCACGCTAAGAGAAGAGGAGAGATGCTCGCAATTACTACCACAAGAAAGCCGCCCCTATCAAGATAATGAAAATTTCTCATTTACTCATACCTGCCACATAAACTTCTGTCGTAGAACTGGTTCACGAAATATCAAAAAGCATATCTGAACATAATAAAAGCAACACAACATCTATCTAGAAAACCACCAACTGATATGGCAGCAATAAGTCCGTCGGAAAAGAAATTTCAACTACAAGGTTCTCCACCAGTTAACCTAGAGTTTCGACATACATATACTTTGATCACAAACATAGAATTATAGTAAAATACATTTCCAGCGGAAATGCAATGCAACTGATTTTTTTTTTCTGAATCCAGCAAGAGATAATTCACTTGGGAGGAACTATTTGTTGAGGTTGGTTTTCCTGCACCTGCTGATGGTTCAAAGGCCTCCTAAAAAGCATAATGTCTTGCATCATGCAAAACCCAACATCCGGATAGGTGTAAATTACTAGTGGAACCCAAAAACCAACATTATTACAGTCAATGTGCTGATATACTTTGAATTCACTAGTAACAGACATTTTCATTACAAAACCATTTAAATAGCTTATACAATATTTTACCAATTTTGGAGGATAAAAATAATAAAAAAAGGACAAACAAGTGTCTTAAATCCATATGGAATAAAATGCATCTTACCCAAATAATTAATCATCGATCATACACGTGGCGAAGAATTTTGGTCCACTTTCAAATGCATCTACAAGAAAGAAAGATAAACACTTCATTATATATTGTATAATTTAGTACATAAAATAAAGAAATGATATAATGATACAAAAAAACCATACCAACTTCAAGTTTCTCCAATTTGTCTTGTAATTCCTCAATAGCCTTAGCATGCACATCCGGTAGCTCAATATCTATGGGTGTAGAACGAATCCAATCTTGTGCGCATATTAAAGCTTCGGCGGTTTTAGGAGTAAGAGAACTCCTAAATGGGTCAATCACCCTACCGCCGGTGCTAAAAGCTGACTCCGAAGCAACGGTGGATATTGGCATTCCCAATACATGTCTAGCAACTTGGGAAAGGATTGGAAATTTCAAAGAGTTAGTCTTCCACCAATTTAAAATGTCAAACCTCTCATCCCAATTCTCCATTCCATCCGATAAATATATCTCAACCTCCGATTTCTTTGTCACACCTCCATGTTCTTCCAAATACTTCAAGAAACTTGATTCGAGATTTATTTTAATATCGGTGTTGATAGAACTAGAGGCCTTGGTAGAGTTTGAAGATTGACCCTTGCTCCCACCACCCATTTTTTCCGCTTTCAATTTGTAGTGATCAAATAAATCATTTAATGTCTTTATAACTCTATCACGAATTTCCTTGGTTTCCGGAGAACCTATTCCATAGATTTGTTCTAAACACCAGTCAAGAAAACACATTTTATTCCGGGGATCTAAAACCACCGCAACATACAACAAAAAATTCATATTGTCCATATTCTCCCAGTACTTGTCATATTTAGCCTTCATTGAAATAGCCATTTTCTTCTTATTTTCATCAGCGCTATTGCACATTTGTGAGATGCTTGCATGCATAGTAACAAGTTTACTAAAGAACATGTTGGAAGTAACATACTTTGACCCGGAGATTAAATTTGTAACATCATAAAATACCCTCAAGTATTCAAGGAACTGTCTAACATTCTCCCAATCACTTGTTTCTGGAGGACCCACAACTATGTCCTTTCTTTTTCTCTTTCTTGTGTTACTCTCACACTCATCTTCATCACCACCACCAAAGTATGCTTTGAACTGATAATCTATCATATTCATTCTGTCAAAAGCATCAACACGAAGAGATAAATTTACCACTAGAAGGGGGGTTGAATAGTGGTAATGCGGAATAACGAAATTTCTTGCGAATAAATGAAAGATAGTGCGGAATTTAAAGACTCAAAGATTTATAGAGGTTCGGCAACTTGCCTACGTCCTCTCTCCGAATTTCTTTTTCTATTGGCTCAAGAACAACCACAATCTTGACTCGTCTTCGATCGGTCCGAGTTCACAACCGTTACAACCGCTTGTCTTCTATCGGTCCAAGATCAACCTCTCTCTCAATATAAACTTTTGTTTATCTAGTGTTCTATAGGAACTAGATAATCCTCACTATACGAATATGGGAGTATAATCCTAATAATGCCGGATCAAAGATCCTAATAACACCGGATTAGTGACTCTTGATTCGTTTCTCTTACGCTCAAGTGTAAGTGATGCAACACTTACAATCAAAAGAAAGAATACAAAGTATAATAGATATTACAAAGAAAATCACTCTTGTATCTTTCCTTCTCACAACTTATAATATAGTAATCAGTAGCAATTTGAGCTCAAGAATGCTTGTATACTTGTACGCTTGTATGCTTGAAGTTGTGTGTTTTTGATACCCAAGTCCCATGGGTATTTATAGGTGAGAGCCATTCTTCAAATACTGAAAATCGTATTATTAGTGTGCGCTAATAATGTCTTCTAGCGTGCGCTGTCGATTCTGACTTCGCTTTCCTGAACGGTCACAAGACTGTTCCAATGGTAAAATAGTATGGCTAGCGTGCGCTAGTCATGTACTCGTAGTGTGAGTTATCGGCTGGTCAATAGGTCTTCAATCTTGACTTTGAACGTGTTGGTTTGTCTCCCCAACGACTCTTTATCCAACGGCTAAATTTGAACTTAGCGTGCGCTAGCAAACATGCATAGCGTGTGCTAGTATTAATTAATTCCAGCTTTTCCAGATTTCACGGATCTTCATTGACTCTTGCTTTCTAACGGCAGAAATTCCAACGGTAAGCTTGTTGACTGATTTTAGCGTGCGCTAATAATATATCGTAGCGTGCGCTAAATGTATTCTTCGCCACGACGTAACCCCGTGTAGCGTACGTAAAGCCCTTCTTACTTTGAGTCCAGAGCTCTTTGGACTACTGACCATATTAGGTAGCGTGCGCAAGTAATGTAGAATAACGTGCGCTAACTTCTTGTATTAGCGTACGTAAATAATTATTCGTAGCGTGCGCAAGACCGTTTCCATTTTCTTTCCAAACCTCACTGTCCTCTGACTGAATGATGCGATAGCGTGCGTTAATATTTTTGTATAGCGTGCGCTAACTGTAATAATTTAGCGTGCGCAAATGTTGAAAGACTTGCGTGCGCTATCCATCAGGTAACTTCACTGGACTGCAGCTGACTGACTAGGCTGAATATGCATTCTTCGATAGCGTGCGCTACTCTTGAATAGATAGCGTGCGCTAATATCATTTTGTTCCTTCAATGTAGTAACGTGCTGAGATTGATTTCATTAAATGTTTTGAATGAAATTATCATTAAAATCCTTTTTGAGTCAACAATCTCCCCCTTTTTGATGATGTCAAAACATTTAATTTATACCTGCAAAAACATTTTAAATGATTCGAATCAAGGTAACTTGTTCGATATATTAGTGCGTTTCGGTTTTTGGAGTATTCTCCCCCTTTTTGACATAAACAAAAAGGAACTCCCCCTGAATTGTTGCCTTCTTAACAAATATCATGAACTAAAACGAAATCACATAGACAATAATACAGCAAATACCAAATGAAGCGAAATGCAAATATCATTAAAACAAAATGCAATACATAGAATTTCAAGACATGAAACATAAAGACCATTCGAATGTTAAGCTTCTACAATCAAACATCAAATTCCTAGATTCTAGGGTGCTGCATCGGAAGAGGAGGATGGGAATGGGAACGAAGGATGTGTGTAACGAATGAAATCGAAAATCAGCCCACGAACTTCCCCGACTTCTGAACGAAGAGACCCGACTTCCGTGCGTAGAGACCGAACATCCTCTCAAATTTCAAGCTGAAAGGTCTCGATGCTCCGCATCCGAGCGCAAAGGTCACTTTCTTCGTCCTCCGTGACGGCGTCTCGCATCGGTCGCTTCCCTTTCGTCTTCGGATGGCAATCAAATTCCCTGGTTTGTATCTCCCTAAGCGTATGGGGTCCTCGGTGCGTCACACGTTCGTCCGGTGTTGGCATTCGCGTCCCCTTCGGTACTTGATCATCTTCTCAGAGGTACGGAAACAACACCTACCCTCTATTGTATGTTTCAACATAATGCATAGCTTTGAGGGTTAGGTCGCTTATTTCGTGTCCTCGAGACACCGGGACGGGTGCCTCACTCGACAAGTCAACATGAAAATGCCGTAAGATCACCGTGAGAATAGAGCCAAAAGGAAGTCCATATTTCCGAGTCCTCGACATGTAATTCTTTGAACGAAATGAATCCCCTTTCGCCTTCATCCAGTTTAGCACAATACCGGTAAAGTTCACCCTGTCATCCTTCAACACATGAAACACCACATTCTTGTCGACGCTTACTAGTTTGTGTTGGGTATTAACTTTTGGCATCAAACACTTGGTTAGGGCAGCCAACATCAATCGAATCTGAATGCCGAAATCATTATTCTCAAAAACTTCATCCGTAACCCGATGGTTGTTTTGAGCACGAAAGTCGAGAACTTCTCTTTCGGACACAAGAGACTCTTCGGCAATAGTTTTCCCAACGCAATCGTATCCATCCTTCGATAAACCAAATAGCTCGTGAAGTATTTCCGAGGAAATCTTCACCACAGTCCATTCACCAGGCTACCAAGCACTAATCCACCATTACCATCACTCTCACCCAAGTGCAAATTTGCATAAAACTCACGGACACAAGCAGGGTATATGATTTCTTTGCATTCCACAAATCGAGCTATCCCTAATGCTTCAAATAACTCACGAATACTAACCTTAACCCGTTCAAGACTGCTGAAATTAAAGAAATAGCAATCGGTAAGATTCTCCTACGGGAGGATATCGAAGAACACCTTCGATGCGCCGTAGGAAACAAATCGGGTTGCATCATATTCGGTATCGCGAGGGCGTTTGTAGGTTTTCCCCATGGTTTTTCGTCCCTTGCTAGACATAGTGAAGGAATTGGAAGTTTTGAAGATTCAGATTTGCGGCTAGGGTTTTTTATGAAAGAGGGTTTTCTTGCGTTTGCGTGCGTTAGAAAAGGGTGAAAGTGTTACTGGGTCGTACGGACTATATATAGTCAACTGAGTTTTTAGTTAGCGTACGCTAGGAACATAAAGTTAGCGTACGTTAGATAAAACTGGGAAGCTTACTGGACTGTCCAGTAGCTGATATGGAATACGAAAGGTTTTAATTAGCGTACGCAAGACAGATATGATTAGCGTACGCTATCGAAAGCAGTAATTAGCGCGCATTAAGGAAGTGAAGCTAGCGCGCGCTAGCGAATAAAGCAAATCAAGGATATTGATATCTTGAGTAGAAATCTTATTTCAAAAATTGTCTATATGTCCCATACCAAGTTGTAAACGAATAAAATTAAACGATTCTTCGGGAAGAGGTTTTGTAAAGATATCAGCAAGTTGATCCTTCGTCCCGACAAAAATTAAATAGATATCCTTTTTCTGAACATGATCGCGTAGAAAATGATGTCTAATGTCTATATGTTTAGTTCTACTATGCAACACAGGATTTTTACTCAGATTTATTGCACTGGTATTATCACATAGAATAGGGGTATTTTCAAAATATATGCCGTAGTCGCGGAGTTGATTTTTAATCCATAACGCCTGAGCACAGGCGCTCCTATGACGACATATTCGACCTCGGTAGAGAATGCTACCTTTGGTTTTCTTTTACTTCCAAAGATATTAAGCATGATCCAATAAAATGACAAGTACCACTAGTACTCTTTTTGTCAATTTTACATCCGCCGAAATCGGCATCACTATATGCAATTAAATTAAAATCTAAGCAAGAAGGATACCATAGACCTAGTCCAATAGTTCCTTTCAAGTAACGAAAAATGTGTTTGCAAGCAGTTAAATGTGATTCCTTGGGATTAGCTTGGAATCGAGCACATAAACATGTAGCAAAAATTATGTCTGGCCTAGATGCAGTCAAATATAACAAAGATCCGATCATACCTCGATATAATTTTTGATCTACGGATTTGCCATTTTCATCTTTTTCGAGCTTTAATGATGAAGACATTGGAGTAGATATCACCTTGCTACTTTCCATTTTGAATTTCTTAAGGAGGTCGTTTAAGTACTTCGTTTGATGGATAAAGATTCCATCTTCGCATTGCTTGATTTGAAGCCCGAGGAAGAATGTTAATTCTCCCATCATACTCATCTCGAACTCTCCTTTCATAAGATTAGAGAAATCTTGGCACAAAGATTCATTAGTAGCTCCAAATACAATGTCATCAACGTAGATTTGGCAAACAAGTATATCATCATTCAATATTTTCACAAACAAGGTATTATCGACTTTGCCTCTTTTATAATCATTTGCAATTAAAAATTGACTTAAATGATCATACCATGCTCGGGGTGCTTGCTTCAACCCGTAGAGTGCCTTGTTGAGCTTGTAGACGTGATCCGAAAATTGATGATCTTCAAAGCCAGGAGGTTGCTTGACGTAGACTTCTTCTTGAATGTAACCATTCAAGAATGCACTTTTCACATTCATTTGAAATAGTTTGATCTTTTTATGGGCGGCAAATGCACATAACAAGCGGATGGCTTCGAGTCGAGCCACAGGAGCAAAACTTTATTCATAATCAAGACCTTCCTCTTGATTATACCCTTGAGCGACCAAACGAGATTTATTTCGAATTGGATAACCGTCTTCGTCACTCTTGATTTTATACACCCATTTAGTTCCGATAATTGTTTTATCTTTAGGAGCGGGAACTAAGTTCCATACATTATTGTGTATGAATTGCACAAGCTCCTCTTGCATTGCCATCACCCAACTTTCATTATCGAGAGCTTCGGATATATTCTTGGGAACTATTTCGGATACAAAAGCACAATGAGCCATAAATTCGGTGGTTCTCCTTCGGGTTTGAACACCGTCTTTAATGTTTCCAATCACGAGATCCTTTGGATGGTCTTTGATGTGCCTCCAATCTTTCGGTAAATCAACGATTGTGTTCGTTTCGATTTCCGAAATTTTCTTCACTTCGGGTGAGGGATCCGGAAAAGTACCTGCATCATCAAAATATTCTACCTTTCTCGGGGGTGAGATCAAATCATTGAATTTAACATGTATAGACTCTTCAACTTTATTCGTTCTAATATTATAAACACGATATGCTTTGCTATTAGTGCAATAACCAAGAAATATTCCGGAGTCGGATTTAGCATCAAACTTGCCCAAGTTATCCTTACCATTGTTTAAAATAAATACGTTGCAACCGAAAGGATGAAAATAAGCTATGTTGGGCTTTTTGCCCTTCCATAATTCATACGGGGTTTTAAGATGAGTTCTACGAACATGAACCCGGTTAATCACATAGCATGCCGTAAAGATTGCTTCGGCCCAAAAGTATCGTGGAAGAGAGTATTCATTAAGCATAGTCCTCGACATTTCTTCCAAAGATCGGTTTTTCCTTTCAACAACTCCATTTTGTTGAGGCGTTCTAGGGGCCGAAAAGTTATAATTAATCCCGTATTTATCACATAGAAGTTCAAACGGAGTGCAATCAAATTCACCTCTGTGATCGGTGCGAATAGAAATTATGGAGAGATTTTTCTCATTTGATACCAAACGACACCATTTAGAAAACTCGGAAAATGCATCATCCTTATGTGCTAAAAATCTAACCCAAGTAAATCGAGAGAAATCATCAACAATAACCAAAGTGTAAAGTTTGCCATTTAAACTAACATGTCTAGATGGTCCAATCAAATCCATATGCACAAGTTCAAGAACTCGACTAGTGGAAATCTCGAATTTTGATTTAAAAGTTTCTCGAGTGTGTTTCCCTTTTATGCATGATTCACACAAATGCTTTCTATCAAACTTGAGTTTGGGCAATCCACGAACAAGGCCGTGTCTAGATAAAATAGAAATGATAGGTAGAGAAGTATGCCCCAATTTTCGATGCCATAAATATGCATTATCATCCAAAGTAATAAGACATTTTTCATTGAATGAGCTTTTATCATTAAGGTCAACAATATAGATGTTTCCACATCTCAAACCAATGAAAGAAATTTTATTATTTCTAAATGCCGTGCAATGCGTTTGCTCAAATAGAATTTTAAAACCTTCATCGCAAAGTTGCGAAACGCTAAGAGGATTATGATGCAAACCTTCAACAAACAATACTTTGTTGATAGAGGGAGAAGGTTCCTTACCGACTTTGCCGATGCCTTTGATTTTTTCCCTTTTGATTATCCCCAAAGGTCACATGTCCTTGTTCTTGATATTCGAGGTCTTCAAAAAAGTCCTCGGAGCTGCACATGTGCCTTGAGCATCCGCTATCAATGTACCACTTGCTTTTCCTTGGTGCCGGTACCTACAAAAATAGAGTTTCTCGGTTGTTTCGGTACCCAAGCCCATTTGGGTCCTCCAAAGTTAACTATGCTTATAGCATTTGGAACAATTGTCCCTTTAGGAACCCATATTTGCTTAACTTTGATGGTTCTCAACTTTGAACGAACATTAACATCATGAACTCGTTTGGAAGAATCTTTTGAGTTCTTGGTTTTGATTTTCTTTATTTTTTCAAGGTTGATAAGGGATTGTTCCCGTTTAAAAGGATCGAAACCAAGACAGTGTTTTAGCAAAGGCGATTTTTGAATTGATAGAAGCCTTTCGAATTTCTCGTTTCCGGAGTAAATTTGTTCAAAATATATTTTAGCTCCTTTTGAGTTTTCGTCAATTCGATTTTTGAAATATTTTCCTTTTCAAGGCATAAGGTATGGTCGATCTCAATAGTTTTGCCTTTGTTTTGAAGAGAGGAGTTTTCGAGTTCTAGAGATTTTATTTTTCTCTTTAAAGATATGTTTAATTTAACCATCTCGTCATACTCCGTATTCAAGGATTCAAACGCACTTAATAACTCATCATCATGATGAACTTCTTGTGAATCACAAAAATCAAAAGAGTCATATTCGTCATCATTGAGTTTAGAACTTACCTCGATATTACTTTCGGAGTCGAGTGCCATGAATGTGAGATTTGCGTCTAGAGATCTTTCAATCTCCTCCTCGTCATCACTCCAAGAAGCGATTAAGACCTCCTTCTTTTTGAATCTTTCCATTTGAGGTTTTGAAGAGAATCCTCGGCATTATTTGGCATAGTGACCGGCTTGACCACATTTCCGACAATTATTGTCGAACTTCTTTATAGGAGTATAGCCACTCTTCTTTTGCTCCGGCTTACCATCCCGACCAAGAAAACTTCGCCTCTTTTGAATTAGGCTTTTATACCTCCTAAGGTTCTTGGCATAGAGAGCAAGTTCCTCGTCGTCTTCATCTTCGGGAACATCTTCCTCAACGTCGCTATCAACATTGAATGTGACTACTCTTTCCCGAGGCTTTGGTTTGGTGCCTCTAGACTTGAGAACGATCTCATAATTGATGAGTAACCCGATGAGGGCACTAAATTCGAGCTTGTTGAGATCTTTGGACTCCATGATTGCGGTGACCGTGGCATCCCATTCTCGTGGCAACGATCGAAGAATTTTCTTGGCTTTGTCGTTGCTCGATATAGGCTTTCCGAAAGATGCAAGACCATTGGTTATAGCCAAAAATCGATCCAACATATTTGTGATCGTTTCCTCGTCTTTCATGGAGAAAAGTTCGTAGTCATGGAGTAACATGTTGATTTTGGTCTCCTTGACTTGGGTGGTTCCCTCATGAGTGACTTCGAGAATTTCCCAAATTTCCTTTGCGTTTTCATAGGACGATATCCTATTGAGTTCTTCGAGATTAAGAGCGCAATAGAGAAGTTGAGTAGCTCGTGAGTTGACGTGTGTGTTTCTCCAATCCTCGTCATTGAATTCGTCGAACTTTTTCAATGATCCATCCTCCTTCTTTGCAAGCTTCGGACCGAGGACAATAACTTTCCAAATTTCAATATCATAGGCTTGAACGAAGATAGCCATTTTCTTTTTCCATGTCATGAAATTGGAACCGTCGAAGAAGGGAGGATGGTTGAGGGCATTTCCTTCGATTTGGCCAAGAAGTGCCATTTGCGGATCTTTTTCTCTTAGGTGGTTAAACCTTTAAAAAGAGACCCGCTCCGATACCAACTGAAGAGATAAATTTACCACTAGAAGGGGAGTTGAATAGTGGTAATGCGGAATAACCAAATTTCTTGCGAATAAATGAAAGATAGTGCAGAATTTAAAGACTCAAATATTTATAGAGGTTCGGCAACTTGCCTACGTCCTCTCTCCGACTTTCTTTTTCTATTGGCTCAAGAACAACCACAATCTTGACTCATCTTCAATCGGTCCGAGTTCACAACCATTACAACCGCTTGTCTTCTATCGGTCCAACTCAACCTCTCTCTCAATATAAACTTTTGTTTATCTAGTGTTCTATAGGAACTAGATAATCCTCACTATACGAATATGGGAGTATAATCCTAACAATGCCGGATCAAAGATCCTAATAACACCGGATTAGTGACTCTTGATTCGTTTCTCTTACGCTCAAGTGTAAGTGATGCAACACTTACAATCAAAAGAAAGAATACAAAGTATAATAGATATTACAAAGAAAATCACTCTTGTATCTTTCCTTCTCACAACTTATAATATAGTAATCAGTAGCAATTTGAGCTCAAGAATGCTTGTATGCTTGAAGTTGTGTGTTTTTGATACCCAAGTCCCATGGGTATTTATAGGTGAGAGCCATTCTTCAAATACTGAAAATCGTATTATTAGCGTGCGCTAATAATGTCTTCTAGCGTGCGCTGTCGATTCTGACTTGGCTTTCCTGAACGGTCACAAGACTGTTCCAACGGTAAAATAGTATGGCTAGCGTGCGCTAGTCATGTACTCGTAGCGTGCGTTATCGGCTGGTCAATAGGTCTTCAATCTTGACTTTGAATGTGTTGGTTTGTCTCCCCAACGACTCTTTATCCAACGGCTAAATTTGAACTTAGCGTGCGCTAGCAAACATGCATAGCGTGCGCTAGTATTAATTAATTCCAGCTTTTCCAGATTTCACGGATCTTCATTGACTCTTGCTTTCTAACGGCAGAAATTCCAACGGTAAGCTTGTTGACTGATTTTAGCGTGCGCTAATAATATATCGTAGCGTGCGCTAAATGTATTCTTCAGTTACGTACGTAACCCTGTGTAGCATACGTAAAGCCCTTCTTACTTTGAGTCCAGTAGCTATTGGACTACTGACCATATTAGGTAGCGTGCGCAAGTAATGTAGAATAATGTGCGCTAACTTCTTGTATTAGCGTACGTAAATAATTATTCGTAGCGTGCGCAAGACCGTTTCCATTTTCTTTCCAAACCTCACTGTCCTCTGACTGAATGATGCGATAGCGTGCGTTAATATTTTTGTATAGCGTGCGCTAACTGTAATAATTTAGCGTGCGCAAATGTTGAAAGACTTGCGTGCGCTATCCATCAGGTAACTTCACTAGACTGCAGCTGACTGACTAGGCTGAATATGCATTCTTCGATAGCGTGCGCTACTCTTGAATAGATAGCGTGCGCTAATATCATTTTGTTCATTCAATGTAGTAACGTGCTGAGATTGATTTAATTAAATGTTTTGATTGAAATTATCATCAAAATCCTTTTTGAGTCAACACAACATACTGAACTGCAGTTTCTAACATTAAAAGGTTGAGTTCCACCTAGTCTCAACATCAAGACATGGTTTTTTATTGCAATCAATTTTAACTTTTTCAACACATTCTCTAAACCTCGCAGCCCTAACAGGAGATGACCTAACATATCTCACTGCATTTCTGATTTTTGTAATAGATTCGTCCTGCTCATCCAAGCCATCTCTCACAACAAGATTTATTATGTATGCACAACATCTTAAATGCATGTACTTACAATGCATTACAGAATTTGGTCCTCTAAGCATAGTCTTCAAAAATTTTATAGCCCCATCATTTGATGACGCATTATCCACTGTAATTGTGAAAACTCGCTCGATACCCCATTTCTGCAAACATCCATAGACCAATTTTCCAATTGTTTCTCCCTTATGATTAGCTATCGGACAAAAGTTTAGGATCTTTTTTCTTAATATCCACTCATCATCAACCCAATGACCAGTGAGACACATGTAATTGATATTTTGACAAGACGACCAAGTGTCAGTGGTAAGAGAGATTGTTTCATTTTCCAAAAGTTTTTTGATAACATTAGCCTCTTCTTTATAAATGGCTAAGCACTCTCTTGCTACTGTCCATCGTGAAGGGATTTTAAACACAGGGTTCAATTCCAATGAATATTCTTGGAAACCTTCGTCATCCACTACACTAAAAGGCCTATTGTCCTTTATGCACATCCTAGCAAGAGCTTTTCGACACTTTTCTTGTAACACCCCCGATCCACTCAGGGATATTACACACCGTAGACCCTCTCCTCGAGGATCTACCAGGCTGATAACTAAAATCAAACATCTAAACATCGCCTTTAAGGCTAAAATGACTCAGTAGACCGACTTGGTCTTTCAATAATAACATACAACTCATTCCCAAACACATACCCACGCAGGGGTCAAAATAAAATAAACTCCCGTACAACGGGGAAAAGATACCGCAGCGGAAAAAGAAAATACAACTGGACCAATACGACATCAACGGAACCTCGTGTGATTAGTATCGTTCATCTTTCATCATCCTTCGTGCCGACCTGTGCTATGCTCCAAAACCCGAATGCAAAATAGACATCCACCCCCGAATACTCGGGGTTAGCAAACTCCACCGTTTTGCTAGTGCAAGTACAAGTGCAAAAATACGGGCCATACAATACAAGTTCCAAGAACAATAATAATCGGGAATCCACAAAGATCCAAACGTAAAGAAAAGTCCTGCCCGAGGCAAGAGTTTGGGTAAACATTTCCAAAACCGAAAGATCGCAAATAAGGGAAACAATTTACAAAACAGTTTAAAATGCCATCGAGAGTTTTAATAGAAAACAATTTAGGATTATAAAATCCTTCTCTTTCCAAAAGATCGATAGGGTCACACCAAACGTTTGTTTTCGCAAATAGGAAATCACCAACAATTTACGTGGTCAAAGCCCAACATCACGTGTCCTCAACGGACGTAAAATCAACGAAACATAATCACGCACGCGCATCGCCTAGGACCGGACGATACCACCGACATCCCACTCGAGGCCTCGAAGGACCCTCCCGGTGGCTAGCGAAACAAATCACATTCATCTCACGGTTGGATCAATCGCTTGTTGCATCCTCGCCACATGATCGCATGCCATGTGCCACCGTAGATTATCTCGCTCTCACGGTTGGATCAATCACTTGTTGCATCGACCACATGATCACGTGCCATGTGTCACCGTAGACCTTCAACCATATCCACACATTCACACAAATAACATATTACATCAAGGATATTCAAACAATTCGCAAGAGGCATCAAACACTTAGCAAAACACCACGTCAAACCACAACGCACCGAAATGAAATAATATGCGCCCACACGCAATACCAAGTGCAACATCAACACCAAACATATCCATAGAGTTCACATAGTCATTCTCAAACCACACCATTTACAAAACACACGCGTTTTGAAAGCAAGCCTTTAACAAGGCTAAACCGAATCTTTTGAAAGTTCAAACACACGATCAAATAAACACATAGAGACGGTTACTAATTATCATATCCACAAAACAAGAATTGTATGGACAAGGTACTTGCCTCGATACCACGAGCACGGAACCACGAACGGATACGGCTCAACCGGGAAGCTTGGGCGCCCGATGCTAACGAAAAGGAATACGACGAGCGGAACGGAAGAATCAAGCACGACCGCGAGGAACCGACGAAAATGAACCTAACGATTCGAATAGCACAATCACAACCACTTCTAAACGATTACGGAAATGGAATACACCCGGAAACCCGCCTACGATTCATGTATATTCGCACAAAAATAACAACGAGGGCGGACCACAACCAAACCCTCTCGATTCCGTAAAACTATGAAAATATACCATGAATCCGTAGGAAAACTAATGATATCAACAAGATTAATCATATTCATCAAGAATCCATCAACAAAACGGAAAGAATCGGACAAAACCCCAAAATCCCCAATTATCCAAAAAGGTAGGGTTAAAGGAATTCTTACCTCTTGATGAATCAAGCATTCAAATCCAAAACCCACGGGTTAGATCCGCAATCCGAGCCACCCGATCGAAAAGGAATGAAGAAATTTACACAAGTAAGTGATAGATGGAGGAACTCTCCCTCTCAAGTCTCTCTCTCTCGCGCACGGTTGAAGAAGGGGGAGGAAATGAACGATTTACGCTGAAACAACACATTTATAGTGTAACACAGCAGAACCTATCGGCCGGCCTATCGGCCGATAGGCTAACCGATAGCCATACCGAAAGTAGGCGGAGAGTCTATCGACCCCCTATCGGCCGAAAGGCTCACTGGAAGTGCTCGGCCAAAATCAAACGACCATAACTCTCTCGTCAGGACTCGATTGACTCACCGTTTGAACCATTGGAAAGCTAACTCGATGTTCTATAATATTGCAAAGATTTATAATTTTTGGAGTTACCAAAAATTAATGGTGATCTAACAAAGACGAACTCATACTTAGAAAAGTCGTTTAGAAATCCGGAATTCAACAAAACGACACCGAAACCCGAACCTGAATACGAACCGAAGATACGGTTACGAAGTACTCACAAAGACGAATCTAAGAGCTAGTAGGACACACAATTCCGACCACCGAAGGCTCGAAATTCGACAACGGAAGGTAATTACCCCAAACTTTGGGAAATTACGAAAATGGCCCAAATGCCCGAAAAGCACGATACGTGATCGAATAACCAAACCGAAGTTCACAACACGTCCAACAAAGATAAACGGACTTGCGGGAAACTCAAAGCGGCGATTCGGTCGAGATTCGCAAGAATCGAACTCAAGTGCGGAAAAGTCGCTAAAAGCACAGAACTCAACGAAGCGACACGAAACGAACTCGGATGTCAAAAGTGTAGAATTAATCATTCTCGGAATGACGAAAGCGGACATGAGCGAGTCGTCAAAGCAGACTTCCGCCAAAAAAGAAATTAGGAAATCGAAAATTGCGGATATTACATTCTACCCTCCTTAAAAGAAGTTTCGTCCCGAAACTTAAAACAAGTAGGGAGAAGAAATATTCCGCCAGGAAAAACTCAACGAGATACACAAGAATGCGTAACTAACGCCCAACGGCGAAATGTTACAAACAACGCAAAGGAGTATACGGCGTGAAAACACGCTCCACGGCGACCAACACAACGTCGCCGTTAGGGATATAATAAAAACAAGTGACAAACGTCATCAAACGGATAATATAGCCAAGTCAATTATCCGACAATCACAAATCACAACGAACGAAAATCAATATGATTGACCAACCCAACGGTACACCAATCAAAACGCGAGTCAACCGCTGAACAAACACGAAATCCCACCGCCTAAGGGCTGGAAGATCGAAAACGAAACTAATTTCCCGAACTGAAGGGAATTACGAAGGAGCCTGAATGTTCGCCAATCACGGAACGAGGTCAATATAAACCGAACAATCAAACAATCAAACCACAACGATCGAGACAACAAAGATCGAAGAATCATGTTCGAATCACAAAGAACAATAAAGTTCAAACAACAACTCCCAGGATGATCTGGTGAGAACTACAAGACATGCATTGCCGAAGATCCGCAGGAAAAGGGAATAGCGATTGAAAAGTCACAACGACAACGAGTTATTCCGAAATAACACCACACTCGTTCGATCAACAAAAGCAAGGAGCAGGACAAGCTCAGAAATGTCAACGAACATAAATGAGTCGACAGAGTCGAAAACACAAGAGTTCCAAAGCCGATCCACTTCGAATAAAAGAACTAGTAGAACCAGATGATGTCACTCCCAAACAAGGTTCACAAGAATCGAACTGAACCCGAAAAAGTAACATCGATAACCAGATCGACCCACAACAAGATCACAGCTCGTTCGGACGATGAAACCGAAATATAGAACAAGTTCATAAAGTACCAACGATCACGAGCGAATCGACAGACTGGAGAAAGAGAAAATACAGAAGTCTAAAAACAACACGGGTACTACATTCGACCTCTTATAAAGGAAGGTGACGACACAGCAAGCAACCGACTGAAACATCCTTCAAAGGCCTCTCAAAGCCGATTCTGATATCTGTGCTGAAGCGCGAACTCCGAAAGTCTCGGTAGCCAATTCACAAACTGAATTCGGTGTCCCTCGAGTCCACACTTGAAATGTGTCATCGACGAGAAAGACAATTTACACGTGCATGCCCCGGCACATCACGATTGAAACGTCTCGGCTCGGCATACCGAAAATATAAATTCTCGATACAATGGATCAAAACACCGCAAAACAACATACCGGAGATGCCAACTCAGCATAACATATCAACGCATACAAGAATCACAACAACAACGACATCATTCAAGATTACAACATCCCGAGCAGCGGCCATCACACAATCACAAACATCATGAGACAATCACCCATGTGTATAACGCATAAAAATCCGGCTTTAACAACTCGCACTAGTGCGACAATACGCAATCACCACGAGGCGATAAACAAGAAACACCGATTCACACCTCTCACGGAGGGCCAACAAAACATATGCGTGGCGAACGACTCGACACTCACGCCACCAATTCAATCACAATTCGGGGTTGACACCGTAACGAAAGTTCGAAAACCATACACGCATTTCCGGTCCGCATAAGCAGAATGATAGGTTTTAAAACGAGAACCACCTTTTGAAAACAGTTTGGAAACAACAGTTGATCTTAGTATCATTTTACAAAAAGTAGTACAAACACCATTATCGAGACTTTGAAAATCATCTTGCGTTTGAACAAAAATGAGGACACTTTTCCTTTAGTGAAAAACTTTCAAAAATATTCGACCCTTGGGTCTAAGCAATCGCATTTGAAAATATCTCAAAAACATTTTTGGTCCTCAACCGAAAATTTTTTTTTGAAATGTATTGCGGCATTAGAAAACACCTTGAAAACACCGCAAGAAAATAATTCGTTTTAAAAGTACGTCTCGAATTTCAATTTTCTAAGATACTCAAGGTTTTCAAAAATAATTCAATGGGTTAGAATGCCCAAAAAGGTCAATGACGGTAGTACTTATCAAAACTCACAAAATCATTTGAAAACACCCAACTACCGTCAAAACGGTCAAGGTCAACAACTCGGTTAAAGGAATCGATTTTGAAATAAAATTGATCGGTAAGATACCGCAAGCTATTACAAAGGAACTCACGCAATGGAAAAAAAAGAAATAGAGTCCAACATGCACAATCCAGCAACTACTCCTCACATGAAAGAAATATGAGAGTCAAATAGTCACGTATCAAGAAATCAAAATCCATAAGAGGATTCCGTCACTTAGCAAATAAATCATAAAAATAGCTCGTGTCACACGAGGCACAACACAAAGAAGGAGACTTACGACCACAGTCGCACGAAGATGATGATCGCCCCACGATACTAATCACGACCAACAAACTCGGACGACGCGTCGCGACACTCGATCGGATAAAATCCGACGAGACAAAAACTCGATAGACACCATCGACCCGACACCTAGGTTTCCACAACCTAAGCTCCGATACCATTTATGTAACACCCCGATCCACTCGGGGATATTACACGCCGTAGACCCTCTCCTCGAGGATCTACCAGGTGATAACTAAAATCAAACATCTAAACATCGCCTTTAAGGCTAAAATGACTCGAAGAGACCGACTTGGTCTTTCAATAATAACATACAACTCATTCCCAAACACATACCCACGCAGGGTCAAAATAAAATAAACTCCCGTACAACGGGGAAAAGATACCGCAGCGGAAAAGAAAATACAATCGACCAATACGACATCAACGGAACCTCGTGTGATTAGTATCGTTCATCTTTCATCATCCTTCGTGCCGACCTGTGCTATGCTCCAAAACACGAATGCAAAAATAGACATCCACCCCGAATACTGGGGTTAGCAAAACTCCTTTGTTTTGCTAGTGCAATACAAGTGCAAAAATACGGGCCATACAATACAAGTTCCAAGAACAATAATAATCGGGAATCCTCAAAGATCCAAACGTAAAGAAAAGTACTTCCCGAGGCAAGAGTTTGGGTAAACATTTCCAAAACCGAAAGATCGCAAATAAGGGAAACAATTTACAAAAGCAGTTTAAAATGCCATCGAGAGTTTTAATAGAAAACAATTTAGGATTATAAAATCCTTCTCTTTCCAAAAGATCGATAGGGTCACACATTGACGTTTGTTTTCGCAAATAGGAAATCACCAACAATTTACGGTCAAAGCCCAACATCACGTGTCCTCAACGGACGTAAAATCAACGAAACATAATCACGCACGCGCATCGCCTAGGACCGGACGATACCACCGACATCCCACTCGAGGCCTCGAAGGACCCTCCCGAGTGGCTAGCGAAACAAATCACATTCATCTCACGGTTGGATCAATCGCTTGTTGCATCGGCCACATGATCGCATGCCATGTGCCACCGTAGATTATCTCGTGCTCTCACGGTTGGATCAATCACTTGTTGCATCGACCACATGATCACGTGCCATGTGTCACCGTAGACCTTCAACCATATCCACACATTCACACAAATAACATATTACATCAAGGATATTCAAACAATTCGCAAGAGGCATCAAACACTTAGCAAAACACCACGTCAAACCACAACGCACCGAAATGAAATAATATGCGCCCACACGCAATACCAAGTGCAACATCAACACCAAACATATCCATAGAGTTCACATAGTCATTCTCAAACCACACCATTTACAAAACACACGCGTTTTGAAAGCAAGCCTTTAACAAGGCTAAACCGAATCTTTTGATAGTTCTAAACCCACGATCAAATAAACACATAGAGACGGTTACTTATTATCATATCCTCAATACAATAATTGTTTGGACAAGTTACTTGCATCGATACCACGAGCACGGAACCACGAACGGATACGGCTCAGCGGGAAGCTTCGGGCGCGATGCTAACGAAAGGAATACGACGAGCGGAACGGAAGAATCAAGCACGACCGCGAGGAACCGACGAAAATGAACCTAACGATTCGAATAGCACAATCACAACCACTTCTAAACGATTACGGAAATGGAATACACTGAAACCCGCCTACGATTCATGTATATTCGCACAAAAATAACAACGAGGGCGGACCACAACCAAACCCTCTCGATTCCGTAAAACTATGAAAATATACCATGAATCCGTAGGAAAACTAATGATATCAACAAGATTAATCATATTCATCAAGAATCCATCAACAAAACGGAAAGAATCGGACAAAACCCCAAAATCCCCAATTATCCAAAAAGGTAGGGTTAAAGGAATTCTTACCTCTTGATGAATCAAGCATTCAAATCCAAAAACCACGGGTTAGATCCGCAATCCGAGCCACCCGATCGAAAAGGAATGAAGAAATTTACACAAGTAAGTGATAGATGGAGGAACTCTCCCTCTCAAGTCTCTCTCTCGCGCACGGTTGAAGAAGGGGAGGAAATGAGCGATTTCTGTTGAAACAACACATTTATAGTGTAACACAGCAGAACCTATCGGCCGGCCTATCGGCCGATAGGCCCAACCGATAGCCATACTGAAAGTAGGCAGTAGAGTCTATCGACCCCCCCTATCGGCCGAAAGGCTCCTGGAAGTGCTCGGCCAAAAACTGAAACGACCATAACTCTCTCGTCCGGACTCCGATTGACTCACCGTTTGAACCATTGGAAAGCTAACTCGATGTTCTATAATATTGCAAAGATTTATAATTTTTGGAGTTACCAAAAATTAATGGTGATCTAACAAAGACGAACTCATACTTAGAAAAGTCGTTTAGAAATCCCTGAATTCAACAAAAGCGACACCGAAACCCGAACTGAATACGAACCGAAGATACGGTTACGAAGTACTCACAAAGACGAATCTAAGAGCTAGTAGGACACACAATTCCGACCACCGAAGGCTCGAATTCGACAACGGAAGGTAATTACCCCAAACTTTGGGAAATTACGAAAATGGCCCAAATGCCCGAAAAGCACGATACGTGATCGAATAACCAAACCGAAGTTCACAACACGTCCAACAAAGATAAACGGACTTGCGGGAAACTCGAAACAGCAGTTTCGGTCGAGATTCGCAAGAATCGAACTCAAGTGCGGAAAAGTCGCTAAAAAGCACAGAACTCAACGAAACGACACCGAAACGAACTCGGATGTCAAAAAGTGTAGAATTAATCATTCTCAGAATGACGAAACGGACATGAGCGAGTCGTCAAAACAGACTTCCGCCGAAAAAAAAGAAATTACCGGAAATCGAAAATTGCGGATATTACATTCTACCCTCCTTAAAAGAAGTTTCGTCCCGAAACTTAAAACAAGTAGGGAGAAGAAATATTCCGCCAGGAAAAACTCAACGAGATACACAAGAATGCGTAACTAACGCCCAACGGCGAAATGTTACAAACAACGCAAAGGAGTATACGGCGTGAAAACACGCTCCACGGCGACCAACACAACGTCGCCGTTAGGGATATAATAAAAACAAGTGACAAACGTCATCAAACGGATAATATAGCCAAGTCAATTATCCGACAATCACAAATCACAACGAACGAAAATCAATATGATTGACCAACCCAACGGTACACCAATCAAAACGCGAGTCAACCGAACAAACACGAAATCCCACCGCCTAAAGTGGAAGATCGAAACGAAACTAATTTCCCGAATCAAGGGAATTACGAAGGAGCCTGAATGTTCGCCAATCACGGAACGAGGTCAATATAAACCGAACAATCAAACGATCAAACCACAACGATCGAGACAACAAAGATCGAAGAATCATGTTCGAATCACAAAGACCAATAAAGTTCAAACAACAACTCCCGGGATGATCGGTGAGAACTACAAGACATGCATTGCCGAAGATCCGCAGGAAAGGGAATAGCGATTGAAAAGTCACAACGACAACGAGTTATTCGAAATAACACCACACTCGTTCGATCAACAAAAGCAAGGAGCAGACAAGCTCGAAATGTCAACGAACATAAATGAGTCGGCAGTCGAAAACACAAGAGTTCCAAAGCCGATCCACTTCGAATAAAAGAACTAGTAGAACCAGATGATGTCACTCCCAAACAAGGTTCACAAGAATCGAATCAACCCGAAAAAGTAACATCGATAACCGGATCGACCCACAACAAGATCACAGCTCGTTCGGACGATGAAACCGAAATATAGAACAAGTTCATAAAGTACCAACGATCACGAGCGAATCGACAGACTGGAGAAAGAGAAAATACAGAAGTTTAAAAACAACACGGGTACTACATTCGACCTCTTATAAAGGAAGGTGACGACACAGCAAGCAACCGACTGAAACATCCTTCAAAGGCCTCTCAAAGCCGATTCTGATATCTGTGCTGAAGCGCGAACTCCGAAAGTCTCGGTAGCCAATTCACAAACTGAATTCGGTGTCCCTCGAGTCCACACTTGAAATGTGTCATCGACGAGAAAGACAATTTACACGTGCATGCCCCGGCACATCACGATTGAAACGTCTCGGCTCGGCATACCGAAAATATAAATTCTCGATACAATGGATCAAAACACCGCAAAACAACATACCGGAGATGCCAACTCAGCATAACATATCAACGCATACAAGAATCACAACAACAACGACATCATTCGAAGATTACAACATCCCGAACGACAGCCATCACACAATCACAAACATCATGAGACAATCACCCATGTGTATAACGCATAAAAATCCAGGCTTTAACAACTCGCACTAGTGCGACAATACGCAATCACCACGAGGCGATAAACAGTAAACACCAGTTCACACCTCTCACAGAGGGCCAACAAAACATATGCGTGGCGAACGACTCGACACTCACGCCACCAATTCAATCACAATTCGGGGTTGACACCGTAACGAAAGTTCGAAAACCATACACGCATTTCCGGTCCATAAGCAGAATGATAGGTTTTAAAAGCGAGAACCACCTTTTGAAAACAGTTTGGAAACAACAGTTGATCTTAGTATCATTTTACAAAAAGTAGTACAAACACCATTATCGAGACTTTGAAAATCATCTTGCGTTTGAACAAAAATGAGGACACCTTTCCTTTAGTGAAAAACTTTCAAAAATATTCGACCCTTGGGTCTAAGCAACTGCATTTGAAAATATCTCAAAAACATTTTTGGTCCTCAATCGGAATTTTTTTTTTTGAAATGTATTGCGGCATTAGAAAACACCTTGAAAACACCGCAAGAAAATAATTCGTTTTAAAAGTACGTCTCGAATTTCAATTTTCTAAGATACTCAAGGTTTTCAAAAATAATTCAATGGGTTAGAATGCCCAAAAAGGTCAATGACGGTAGTACTTATCAAAACTCACAAAATCATTTGAAAACACCCAACTACCGTCAAAACGGTCAAGGTCAACAACTCGGTTAAAGGAATCGATTTTCGAAATAAAATTCAGTCGGTAAGATACCGCAAGCTATTACAAAGGAACTCACGCAGCGGAAAAAAAAGAAATAGAGTCCAACATGCACAATCCAGCAACTACTCCTCACATGAAAGAAATATGAGAGTCAAATAGTCACGTATCAAGAAATCAAAATCCATAAGAGGATTCCGTCACTTAGCAAATAAATCATAAAAATAGCTCGTGTCACACGAGGCACAACACAAAGAAGGGAGACTTACGCCACAGTCGCACGAAGATGATGATCGCCCCACGATACTAATCACGACCAACAAACTCGGGCGACGCGTCGCGACACTTCGGTCGGATAAAATCCGACGAGACAAAAACTCGATAGACACCATCGACCCGGCACCTAGGTTTCCACAACCTAAGCTCCGATACCATTTATGTAACACCCCGATCCACTCGGGGATATTACACGCCGTAGACCCTCTCCTCGAGGATCTACCAGGTGATAACTAAAATCAAACATCTAAACATCGCCTTTAAGGCTAAAATGACTCGAGAGACCGACTTGGTCTTTCAATAATAACATACAACTCATTCCCAAACACATACCCACGCAGGGGTCAAAATAAAATAAACTCCCGTACAACGGGGAAAAGATACCGCAATGGAAAAGAAAATACAATCGACCAATACGACATCAACGGAACCTCGTGTGATTAGTATCGTTCATCTTTCATCATCCTTCGTGCCGACCACGTGCTATGCTCCAAAACCCGAATGCAAAATAGACATCCACCCCGAATACTGGGGTTAGCAAACTCCACCGTTTTGCTAGTGCAAGTACAAGTGCAAAAATACGGGCCATACAATACAAGTTCCAAGAACAATAATAATCAGAATCCTCAAAGATCCAAACGTAAAGAAAAGTACTTCCCGAGGCAAGAGTTTGGGTAAACATTTCCAAAACCGAAAGATCGCAAATAAGGGAAACAATTTACAAAACAGTTTAAAATGCCATCGAGAGTTTTAATAGAAAACAATTTAGGATTATAAAATCCTTCTCTTTCCAAAAGATCGATAGGGTCACATTGACGTTTGTTTTCGCAAATAGGAAATCACCAACAATTTACATGGTCAAAGCCCAACATCACGTGTCCTCAACGGACGTAAAATCAACGAAACATAATCACGCACGCGCATCGCCTAGGACCGGGACGATACCACCGACATCCCACTCGAGGCCTCGAAGGACCCTCCCGAGCTGGCTAGCGAAACAAATCACATTCATCTCACGGTTGGATCAATCGCTTGTTGCATCCTGGCCACATGATCGCATGCCATGTGCCACCGTAGATTATCTCAGGCTCTCACGGTTGGATCAATCACTTGTTGCATCCTGACCACATGATCACGTGCCATGTGTCACCGTAGACCTTCAACCATATCCACACATTCACACAAATAACATATTACATCAAGGATATTCAAACAATTCGCAAGAGGCATCAAACACTTAGCAAAACACCACGTCAAACCACAACGCACCGAAATGAAATAATATGCGCCCACACGCAATACCAAGTGCAACATCAACACCAAACATATCCATAGAGTTCACATAGTCATTCTCAAACCACACCATTTACAAAACACACGCGTTTTGAAAGCAAGCCTTTAACAAGGCTAAACCGAATCTTTTGAAAGTTCAAACACACGATCAAATAAACACATAGAGACGGTTACTAATTATCATATCCACAAAACAAGAATTGTATGGACTTGGTACTTGCCTTGATAGCACGTGGACGGAACCACGTACGGATTCGGCTCAACCGGAAGCTTCGGGCGCCCGATGCTAACGAAAGGAATACGACGAACGGAACGGAAGAATCAAGCACGACCGCGAGGAACCGGCGAAAATGAACCTAACGATTCGAATAGCACAATCACAACCACTTCTAAACGATTACGGAAATGGAATACACCCGGAAACCCGCCTACGATTCATGTATATTCGCACAAAAATAACAACGAGGGCGGACCACAACCAAACCCTCTCGATTCCGTAAAACTATGAAAATATACCATGAATCCGTAGGAAAACTAATGATATCAACAAGATTAATCATATTCATCAAGAATCCATCAACAAATCGGAAAGAATCGGACAAAACCCCAAAATCCCCAATTATCCTAATAGGTAGGGTTAAAGGAATTCTTAGCTCTTGATGATTCAAGCATTCAAATCCATAAACCACGGGTTAGATCCGCAATCCGAGCCACCCGATCGAAAAGGAATGAAGAAATTTACACACGTAAGGGATAGATGGAGGAACTCTCCCTCTCAAGTCTCTCTCTCTCGCGCACGGTTGAAGAAGGGGGAGGAAATGAACGATTTCTGTTGAAACAACACATTTATAGTGTAACACAGTAGAACCTATCGGCCGCCTATCGGCCGATAGGCTAACCGATAGCCATCTAAAGTAGGCAGTAGAGTCTATCGACCCCCCCTATCGGCCGAAAGGCTCCTGGAAGTGCTCGGCCAAAAACTGAAACGACCATAACTCTCTCGTCCGGACTCCGATTGACTCACCGTTTGAACCATTGGAAAGCTAACTCGATGTTCTATAATATTGCAAAGATTTATAATTTTTGGAGTTACCAAAAATTAATGGTGATCTAACAAAGACGAACTCATACTTAGAAAAGTCGTTTAGAAATCCCGAATTCAACAAAACGACACCGAAACCCGAACCTGAATACGAACCGAAGATACGGTTACGAAGTACTCACAAAGACGAATCTAAGAGCTAGTAGGACACACAATTCCGACCACCCGAAGGCTCGAAATTCGACAACGGAAGGTAATTACCCCAAACTTTGGGAAATTACGAAAATGGCCCAAATGCCCGAAAAGCACGATACGTGATCGAATAACCAAACCGAAGTTCACAACACGTCCAACAAAGATAAACGGACTTGCGGGAAACTCGAAACAGTAGTTTCGGTCGAGATTCGCAAGAATCGAACTCAAGTGCGGAAAAGTCGCTAAAAAGCACAGAACTCAACGAAACGACACCGAAACGAACTCGGATGTCAAAAAGTGTAGAATTAATCATTCTCAGAATGACGAAAAGGACATGAGCGAGTCGTCAAAACAGACTTCCGCCGAAAAAAAAGAAATTACCGGAAATCGAAAATTGCGGATATTACATTTCTGGGTTAAAAGACTGAGCAGTAAGAGAAGCTTCCCCTTTCACTGATGGTTTAAAACTCAGCACCGATTGTTTACTCATATCACCTTTTTTCTTTTTTTAACAATGGAGATGTCCTACAAACGCTCTCTAAATGATTCTTAAGACCCTGTGTTCCGTTCTTAGAAATATATTTCAACTTTTCTTTACAGTAAGGACATTCAAATTTGGTTGCACCTTTTACATATTTGAAATGGTCCCAGACGATAGACCTCGTCTTCCGCGCAGACTCATCTTTCTTTCCAGATTCTTCATTTGCATGCTCATTAACTATGTCATTCTTGGCCCCTGTCCCTCTATTTTCCTCTTGATTTTGATCATCAACCTCAATATGTGTCTCCATCTGCAATATCAAAATCAGGTTAACTTATAAACATTAAGATTAGTAATCTTTGATATGGTGGACATAGAAATGGACATGACACCTATCCCCGTAATACCCCATATGTCCTTCAATTTCAATATTACACCTTAAACCTAAAGTGAACCAGGGGATGTTAAGACAACTAGCAGTAAGATGAATTAGATTATAATACATCCCATAACCTAAATCCTGATGAACTCTTCTGAACAACTGGACCACCCCATCTTAGATTACAAAGGAATCAAAATTTGAAAAAAGGATTTTTTTTTGGCAAAACTGAAGAATCGGAAGACAGAAGAAAATAGGAGAGAGTCAGAAACGGGAAAGAGAGGCAGAAACGAGAGAGATGATGAAATACTTACCGGCGTTTACTAGAAGAAAAAGGCGACGGACGGAGAATGGGGCAATGGGCGAGGCTGCGCTCTTTTATCTAGGGTTATGGGAAAAAGATAAAAGAAGGCGATAGAGGCTATATTCATGCCTGTAGGTACTATATATATATATATATATATATATATATTATACACCATTTCTAGAAAGTAAAGGGCTGGAGAATCTCGCTCCTTAAAAGCCGCATCAGGCTTCAGTGATATATATATATATATAACGGTACAGTACGGTTTTTTTTAAGTATTTATGTCAAATACCGTACCGTTACCGAAATTTCGGTTTTATAGAAAATAAAAACCATATATGTCGGTTTTAGCGGTTTATCGGTTTTTTCGGTACGGTTGTTACGGTGCGGTGCGGTTTTTCGGTTTAATCATTTTTTTTGCACACCCCTAGTTTTTTCCATTGAATCAAGGTTTTGGGATCCTCCAATTCTCATGGTTGGGTGTCCGTTATGGCTGTTCTTTTATTGTGGACTTTAAACTCATCTCTCTAACCAATTTATATAATTATTATCAATTCCTATCTTTCATCAGTGGGCCCACTTGTTTTTTCTTTGACTTCACATAGTTAACTGAAACAATCTCAATCGAGATCAATTATTTTAATGGTATTATGTCATTGACGATTAGTCTTGACTTACCAGTATATACATTACCTTGTGCACCTCTTCTTTTATAAAGAAAGCATATATTAAGAGTCACAATTTATGATGTTATGATCTTCAATCATTTGTATAAGAAATGTTTGACCGGTGCACCATATCCAACTATGATCGTAATTTTCAATGCATTCAACTATTATAATTAGGTTGGGATTGTTTTACATATTTCACTTATAGCCAAAATCCTACCTCCCACACTTTTGGTATTTATAAGATGATTCACAATCTCTTATTACCTTAGTTTAGCATCTTTATTTTGAATATAATTTTTTTAAAAGACCAGTTTCACCCCATAATTTCCAGAATAAGATAGAACTTTATTAACATCACATCAATAATTCATTAAGAATACACCATCTGACTTGAATCATTTTTTACCGGATTTCCAGATGTCTTTCACAATTCTTGAAATTTAAATTTTATCATTAGTCTTGAAAACCGCGATTAAATCAAATTACTTGCCTCTTAAAGTTATTGCTCAAACACCATCAACATGAAGTATTATTTTCCCTTTAAAGCTTTGAAATGCTCATAAGACTCTTCAAGGTCTTATCTTCTTAAGAGAGCAATATTTCCCTTTTTTAAAGTCACAAACTTGTATCCTTTAAGTTCGAATCGCATGCGAAATTGCTATAGTTCATAAACATCAAACTTTGTCCGGTAGCGAATCTTATAGTGTCGACATCCTCAACCTTGTACTTTCTTTTGAAGGAGGTCCACAAAATTTTTACGGTACCTTTTATCGAGACATAAATACTATATAGCGCATTGTACCCTTAGGAATGTAATGCTTTTGACCACATAGACAGTCATACGATCCATATTGGTATCGTTCTCGGACACAAGGGGATCATGAAAACTCTGTATCTAGCCAAACAACCCATGGGGTTGTCAAAATTTATTTTTTCTTAAATTCTGAAACAACCATACAGACCATAAGTCTAAATTTTTCAATTTTTCAAAGTTTCAACTTTGCCAAACATGCCCCTAGACAAATTTCAGAATTTCAGGATTTTTAGAGCGGCGGGCCAAACAAGTCTTAGTCAATTCTTGATTTGCCCCAGGATTAAATTGTATTTTTAAGATTTTTTATCTTCAAATTAGATTCATGGGTTCAAATGTATCTTGAAAAAATCTAGGGGTCAAATTATAATGAGGAATTATATACCAACACCCCAACTACACCCCCAACACACCCGTGCTTTATAAGAATCGTACCGCATGCTTTATAAATAAAATAGTCATAATAATATTATAATAAAATTAATTGTAAAGCATGCGGTACAACCCTATAAAGCACGTGTGTGTTTGGGGTTATGGTTGGTGGTGTTGCCCATCAGCTCTAGATACAAATCTCGCGATTTAACTGATAGTAGTTTTGAGGGGTTGAGATTATTGTCTGAAAAACTAGTAAGATATATGTTTGAAACCTCGATATCAGGAAAAAAAATCAAATTGAGATCTTGATTTCTACATCACTTCGTTTGAGTAAATCGGTCTTTGCTTGTGTACTGCGAGTCTGTGACGACTGTGATGGAAGAATGCTCTAGTCCATAATAATAATAATAGTATGTCTATTCTTTTTTTTTATTATTATATATAATATAATCGGTGATCATATTTCGTGAATAATTATTCTGCTTACGATCATCAATTTTGTGACTTGATAGTAAAACTAGATAAAGCATAAAAAGAATATTATTCTACGATATCCCTAGTTCTATCGAAACTAGTATGGTGAGTGATAGATGACTATGTTTTATTAGTCATGGATATGGGATATCATATCATATCATAAGTACATGTTTGGAACATGATATTGGATATGACCCATCATGAGAATTCTTCATGGATCGCGTCATAAGAATTTCTCATTATGTTATGTAATATTTAAAATCCTTTAACTCGAATGCACTACAATTTCCTATATAACTAGATCTTTCATAATCTACATGGATCCTCGGATGGGTTTTACAAATTAAATTTATTTACGCTGCGTATTTATACTCGTAAAACCCTCACAGACTGTACTTTACAAGAAATTTTATTCCGATCAAGACCGATATATATATATATATATATATATATATATATATATATATATATATATTCTTAATCTTAGTCATGTTGTCTGCATTTTTAGTCTGTTCTTAGTACTTTTAATTCCTGGAGTATAATTTATATTATATATATATTACTTACATAATTTGGTTTATTATACTCTGTACTACAGAAGTACTGTGTTGATTTCGAGTTACCTGCTTCTCGAACTTACTGTGTTGCTCCAGATCGGTTCTCGACTGAAACCGTTTGGCCCAAGTGTTGCTGGAATCTGACTGACATAAATTGAATCTGTTTGCGTCCGATTATTTTTCTATCATTTATTATCTTATTGGTATTAGTTGGCTTGTAATCCTTAAACCCTTTCCCGTAGAATATAATTTTGTAGTAGTTATATTCGTTAATCCGCATTGTATTATTGATCCTTATTCTGTTTAAGTATTGGATTGATATCCAACAGTGGTATCAGAGCCAGGTTTGTCGGGTATCGGGTCCTCCGTCGTCTCGGCGATTCGGAATAACCCAACTGGGTTTCCGCTCAGGTATATGTAATATCCGCATTTTTCTTCCCCCTTGTATTTTCTTTTTCGGCATATTTCACGATAGTAGTGACCCTCGTGTATCTTTCAGCGTATCTTTCCTACTATCTATGATTTGATTCCCGTTATTGTTGTGCGGAACCGCCGTTTCGGGGTTGCCGTGGATCCATTCTACGTTATGATGCCTGTTGAGATGTTCCGTTTAACGTTTCGTTCATATTCCGGTGTTTTGGACCGTCTATATCTCGTACCTAGCGCACGCTATATTTTCGGCTTAGCGCACGCTGAGGTCGCAGTAGCGCGCACGCCTACGACCGTTTAAATAGCGCGCTAGAGGCGAGCCACAGGAGTGGCGATCTTTATTTTCCGGCCTATACGGGTGGCGTATTAGCGTACGCTACGTAGACTAGCGCACGCTAATGTCGGGAGGCTAGCGCACGCCGATGATACACAGTAGCGTGCGCTAGCGTGAGTGTCGATCTTGGGCCGATTTTCATCGAACTCGGTCAGTGCCGTAAGCGCACGCTACGCTCGTGCGTTAGCGCACGCTAGCGGATCGTGAGTTCGGGACGCTTTGTCACCGACTCGATCGATGCCTGTAGCGCATGCTATTGGTCGATAGCGCGCGCTACCGATAGGTTATTAGCGCACGCTACGCTTGGAGTAGCGCATGCTAACGGCCAGAAGTCTGGCTACTGGACTGGACGCTAACTATTTTAGCCTGTAATTTTATCCCGTTAGCGCACGCTAACCTTGAGGATTAGCGGACGCTAACATTCCTGGCTATATAAACCAGGGAGTTGACCCAAATGAGCAGATTAGTTTCATTTCGTTTCTTCTCCGCGACGCAGAGCTCCTTCGGGCGATTTCCGAGCGATTTTTCCCTTCGATTATTTCAGGCATCCTCTACCTTGAGTTTTTGAAGTAGATTAACAACACCTACTTGTGTTCTTCATCATCAATCCAAGGTAAATCTCTTAGAACCCTACTTTTCGATAAATTGGGGGTTTTGGGATTTTCTTCTGATCCGTTCCGTTTTGTTGATGGATTCATGATGAATATGATTGATCTTGTTGGTATTCTTAGTTTCCCTACGGATTCATGGTATATTTCGTGGTTTTTACGGAATCGAGAGGGTTTGGTTGTGGTCCGCCCTCGTTGTTGTTTATATACGAATATACATGAATCGTAGGCGGGTTTTCGGGTGTATTCCAATTTCCGTATTCATTTAGAAATGGTGGTAATTGTATTCTTCGAATCGTTAGGTTCGGTTTCATTGGTTCCTAGCGTTCGTCGGTGACTCTCCTTTCCGTTCATTGCGTCGTCAATAATTCAAGGCAAGTATTTTTGGAAACCTTTATGCTTAACGTGGAATGGTAATGTATTTTGTGTGTGATTTGCTCACCCCGTGTTGGTCCGACGGGATCAAGGAGGGAATCCAAAGGTTTGCGTCCCGGATTCATGAGTTTGTTTAGCTAGCCAGTGCGGAAGGGTCCTTAGAGGCCTCGTGCGGGAATTTATGATATGACTCTGTTCCCAAGGCGATGCATGTGCGTGTTTTGCTTTATAATATAGCCAGTGCGGGAGGGTCCATAGAGGCCTCGTGCGGGAATTTATGATATGACTCTGTTCCCAAGGCAAATTGTTGACTGTTTATTTCCGGAAACGACATGTCTAGTTTTGGTTTTTGAAATGATATTGGTGCATGTACTATGAAATGTGTAAGCGATTGGTTTGCCTTGATTACTTGTACTAGCGTAATTACTAACCCTTTTGGGGGACCCGTTTCGGGTAAATTCTTGTTATGGATTTCAGGTTATGATTATCCGGATGAGCGAGCACTGGGACAGTACGAGGATGTCGGCCAGGGTCGTTGACATGTGCATTTGGGTCGTCTTATTTCCTTTGTCTAATTCGATATGGTTGTTTCTTATATTTCTAAACTTATAGATTGTACTCGCGAGTACTTAGGCTTTTCCTTTCGGATTGTGTTTGGACTTCGTTGGAGTTACTGTATTTGTCGGTTGATGTTTATTGTGCCGGTTGTACCGGACGTGTTGTTTTATGTTCTTGTTATTAACAATTGTTTCCTTGCTAACCGAGACGGTTAGTCGAGAGGTGTTTTCTTGTGTTAGCCTGGTGGATCCCATGTAGGGGCCCACGACACTGTAATATATCTCGAATATCTTGGGGGTGTTACAGAAAATGGTATCAGAGCACTAGGTTTATGGATACCTAGGCTTGTCGGTTATTTGGGTCTAGTCGTGTTTTGTTTTGCACATTGTCACACCGCTGCCGGCATCTCAGTACTTCCAGTGTTCGTAAGTTCCCTTACTCGATTCTTTATTTTTTTTTGTACTGTATTCCGTTTCCTGAACTATGGTTATTCTCCCTCCTTTGCTTATCATCGTGGTTGCTTCTTCCTTCCTTACTCATCCTCGATATACTTCTGTTATCTCTTAACACCAGTATGGATGCCGGAGGAAACCGTGGTCGTGGTCGTGGCCGTGGACGCGGCCGAGGACGTGCGGCAGCCGGTGGGGCGGCCACGTCGCACTCTTCGAGGCCGCGATCTGGCGGCCGTCACATCATGCTTCTTCTCGGGAGCGCGCCGATCTTGGTATTGCGGGCATTATGCGGCAAATGGTTAACCAAATGGCGGCTATAGCTCAGTGGTCAGAACCCGATCGGGACCATGCTAATCGGGCGGAGCGGATCGGCGCCAGGATGTCATCAAGATGCATCCTCCTCAGTTTTCGGGAGCTTCGGACCCGATCGACTGGGAAGGGTGGATCAAGGAGATATCCAAAGTATTCACTGCTACCAACTGCCCCGAGGACCGTAAGGTCCCTACTGCTCAATACTTTCTCACGGGAGATGCTACAGATTGGTGGGAGGCCGTTGGTCCCAAAGATCATGTTGCTTCGTGGGCCGAATTTCAAGAATTGATGGAGACCGAATATTGTCCGTGGACGGTCAGACAGGCTCGAGTGCATGCTTTCTACGATGCTCAACCACGGGATATTCCCGTATCCCAAGCTATTTCCGAATTTAACAAGGAGTTGGGTTATGTGAAGACCCAAGTTGTCGCTGAGAGCGACAAAATTTTCCATTTTTCCAGGAGGATGAAACTATCCATTCGGGACTACATGTCTGGACTCGTCTGCACTACCTTGAAGGATTATCAGAGTAGGGCCCTCGCTTATGATATGTCAGTGACGGCTAGTGATTTGGCTCGTGAAAGCAAGAAACAGAAGTCGGTCGGAAATTTTTCTGGTCCCAAGAGTGGAGGGCAGCAGAAATCTCAAGCTGCAAATATTTCTACGGGCGGTTCGGCTCGTTTCTCTGGGAGCTTTCGGGGTGCCGCCGGAACCTCCGCTCGTGAACCCACATGTTTTAACTGTGGTGTGCAGGGCCATAGGAGCCGGCAGTGTTCTCGTCCGAAGTTTACTTGTCATACTTGTGGACAGTGGGCCACAAGGCCCCTTTTTGTGAGCAGTCAAACGGCTTCGCGGCGCCCGTTCTTCTCAACCAGCATCGTTGGAGCCGAGTGTGAACCAGGGCTCATTTGCTCCGCCGCCTCCACCGAGTGCCGGCCGAGGTAGGGGTCGGGGTCACCTACTAGGGAGGAGCTTCCGGTGTCGGCTCTGCCCAACCGCGTATCTATGAGATGAGGAGGGCCGATGACCCAAGGCCAGCTGTGGCGGCAGTGCGTTCATATCCATTCTCATCCTGTCGGTGTGCTTTTTGATTGGTGCTACGCATTCATTCATTTATCTAGAGTGTGTACTGTTTATGCGAGTCTCATTGCTTGTCACCTTGCGAGCCTTTCGTTGTTAAACTCCTAGCGGTGACAAAATTGTCGGTGATCGAGAAGTCCGAGACTGCTCTGTGTTTATTTGTGAGAGAGCTTGGCTCTCTAATCTTATTGTCGTTAGTATTGTGGGTGAGGATTTGATTCTCGGGGATGATTGGCTCGAGCGGCATGGCGCAATCATGAACTACCGCACGAGAATCATCACTATGTTAGCCGAGGACGGCACCGAACACTCTTTCGCAGGGCGAAAGAGGGGAAACCAGAAGTTCGTTATTAATGCCTTGAAGGCGATGAGCCTCCTGCGAAAGGGGTGTACTGGTTATTGGTGCTATGCCTTGAAGGCGGAGAATGGTGGAGTCGAGCTTTCGTCGATTCCAGTCGTTAGTGAGTTTCCTGATGTTTTTCCTGACGAGTTACCGGGATTGCCACCGGATCGTGAGGTTGAGTTTGCTATAGAGTTAGAGCCGGGTGCGGCTCCGATTTCGAAGGCGCCGTATCGCATGGCACCTTCAGAGATGTCTGAGTTGAAGAAGCAGTTGAGCGAGCTTCTTGAGTCGGGGTACGTTCGACCGAGCGCCTCGCCTTGGGGCGCACCGGTCCTGTTTGTGCGGAAGAAGGATGGTTCACTACGTTTATGTATCGACTATCGCGAACTAAACAAGGTGACCATCAAGAACAAGTATCCTTTGCCGAGAATCGATGACTTGTTTGACCAGTTGCAGGGAGCTGCGGTATTCTCGAAGATTGATTTGAAATCGGGGTACTATCAGCTTCGGGTGAGAGAGTCCGACGTGCCGAAAACAGCTTTTCGGATGAGATACGGACATTACGAGTTTGTAGTTATGCCTTTCGGGTTAACTAATGCGCCGGCGGTGTTCATGCAATTGATGAACAAAGTCTTTATCGAGTATTTGGATAAGTGTGTCGTCGTCTTCATTGACGATATTCTTATCTATTCGAGGAATGAGGAAGAGCATGCCCATCATCTGCGGATAGTGTTAGACATTTTGAGAACCGAGCAACTCTATGCGAAGTTCTCGAAATGTGAGTTCTGGCTGAAGGAAGTGATGTTTTTGGGTCACGTGATTACAGCCGAGGGAGTCCGTGTGGATCCGCAGAAAATTGAGGCAATGTTGGATTGGGCACCGCCCACAAATGTAAAGGAGGTCCGTAGTTTCTTGGGTCTGGCTGGCTACTACCGTAGGTTCGTCGAGGGTTTCTCAAAATTAGCTCGGCCACTTACACAGTTGCTCCAGAAATCCGAGAAGTTCGTCTGGAATGACGAGAGACAGTCGAGTTTTGAGGAACTGAAGAAGCGTTTAACTTCAGCCCCAGTTTTGGCATTGCCATGTGGCAACGAGGGATTCGCCGTTTATAGCGATGCTTCGGGTCAGGGTCTTGGGTGCATATTGATGCAGCACGGCAAGACCATTGCCTTTGCGTCGAGACAGTTGAGGCCGTATGAGCTTAACTACCCTACTCATGATTTGGAGTTAGCGGCAGTCGTTTTTGCGCTCAAGATTTGGCGTCACTATCTTTTCGGCTCTGCATGTCAGATTTTTACCGATCATAAAAGTCTGAAATACATATTTACTCAGCGGGAGTTGAATATGAGGCAGAGGAGGTGGTTAGAACTGATTAAGGATTATGACCTCGAAATCCTTTATCATCCGGGCAAGGCGAATGTCGTGGCCGACGCCTTTAGTCGGAAACCGATCGCATTGCGAACGCTTGAGATCCTAACGCCTCAGTCTGAGCTTCGGCGGGCTTTGATCGAGTTAGATGTTGAGGTTTTGTTGCGTGGAGCTGTCGGGCAACTTTGTGCTTTAGAGATTTAGTCGTCTTTGATCGATGAAATTAAGCTGAAGCAATTAGAGGATCCGATGATTACTCAAATCCGAGAGAACGTTCTTAAGGGAAAGTCTCCTGGGTTTGTGATTCACGAGGATGGTGTTTTGAGATTCCAGAGTCGGCTTTGTGTGCCGAACGATCCAGAGTTGCGACAGAATATTTTGCGTGAGGCCCATTCTACACCCTATTCCGTTCATCCTGGTTCGAGTAAGATGTACAAGGACCTGAGGAGGAACTTCTGGTGGAATGATATGAAGGAGGAGGTCACACAGTTTGTAGCGATATGTTTGACTTGCCAGCAGGTCAAAATCGAGCATCAGCGACCGTCTGGGTTATTGCAGTCACTTCCCGTTCTGGAATGGAAATGGGAAGATATATCGATGGATTTCGTTACGAGTTTGCCGAGATCGAGGTCGGGCATGAATATGGTATGGGTGGTTGTTGATCGTCTGACCAAGTCGGCACATTTTCTGGGCATCAAGGACACTTGGGGCCCGGAGAAGTTGGCTCGTGTGTTTATCGCGCAGATTGTGAGACTTCACGGTACTCCGAAGTCTATTGTTTTGGATCGTGATGGCCATTTTGTATCGCACTTTTGGCAGGCGGTGCATAAGGCGTTGGGTACCCGTTTGCATTTGAGTACCTCTTTTCATCCCCAGTCAGATGGACAGTCGGAACGCACTATCCAAACATTCGAGGACATGTTGCGTGCTTGTGCTCTCGACTGGAGTAGTGACTGG
The DNA here is from genome assembly GCA_033398695.1 of Orobanche coerulescens. Classification (NCBI taxonomy): domain Eukaryota; kingdom Viridiplantae; phylum Streptophyta; class Magnoliopsida; order Lamiales; family Orobanchaceae; genus Orobanche; species Orobanche coerulescens. The sequence continues at coordinate 15,655,146 of CM065801.1, forward strand.
GAGGAGCATTTGCCATTGATCGAATTCACGTACAACAATAGTTGGCACGCGTCGATTCGGATGGCACCGTATGAGGCACTTTATGGGCGGCGATGTCGATCACCGATTTGTTGGAATGAGGCGTCCGATTTAGTCGGGACCAAGCCGGATGTCGTTTTAGAGACGAGGCGTAAGATAGAGTTAATTCGGGAACGAATGTTGACTGCCCAGAGTCGACAGAAGTCATATGCCGATGTCCGTCGTCGACCTTTAGAATTCGAGGTGGGAGACCACGTTTTGCTGAAGGTGTCGCCGACGAGAGTAGTTTTCCGTTTCGGAAACAAGGGGAAGTTGAGTCCGAGATTTATTGGACCCTTCGAGATTCTCGAGCGAGTCAGTGGGTTAGCATACCGTTTGGCGTTACCCCCGGCCTTGAGTCATGTTCATAGCGTTTTTCATGTTTCCCAGCTGAGGAAATATGTCCCAGATCCTAGTCACGTCATCGATTATGGGGAGATCGATGTCGCCGAGGATATTACTTTTGAGGAGCGTCCTTTGAAGATTTTAGAGCATCAGGAGAAACGACTGAGGCATAAGACCATCCCTTTGGTCAAGGTGCAGTGGTCGAGACACGGTGTCGAGGAGGCAACTTAGGAAACCGAGGATAGCATACGTGCTAGGTACCCTGAGTTGTTTGTTTCTTAAGTTTCGGGACGAAACTTGTTTTTAGAGGGGTAGAATGTAATATCCGCATTTTTCTTCCCCCTTGTATTTTCTTTTTCGGCATATTTCACGATAGTAGTGACCCTCGTGTATCTTTCAGCGTATCTTTCCTACTATCTATTGATTTGATTCCCGTTATTGTTGTGCGGAACCGCCGTTTCGGGGTTGCCGTGGATCCATTCTACGTTATGATGCCTGTTGAGATGTTCCGTTTAACGTTTCGTTCATATTCCGGTGTTTTGGACCGTCTATATCTCGTACCTAGCGCACGCTATATTTTCGGCATAGCGCACGCTAGGGGTCGCTTGGTAGCGCACGCTACGACCGTTTCGTAGCGCGCGCTAGAGGGCAAGCCCTGGGAGTGGCAGTGCTATTTTCCAGCCTTCTGGACTGGCGTATTAGCGTACGCTACGTAGACTAGCGCACGCTAATGTCGGGAGGCTAGCGCACGCTGATGATACCTGGTAGCGTGCGCTAGCGTGAGTGTCCAAGATCTTGGACGTTTTCATCGAACTCGGTCAGGTGCCAGGTAGCGCACGCTACGCTCGTGCGTTAGCGCACGCTAGCGGATCAGGTGAGTTCTGGACAGTTTGTCACTGGACTCGACTGATGCCCAGGTAGCGCACGCTATTGGTCGATAGCGCGCGCTACCGATAGGTTATTAGCGCACGCTACGCTTGGAGTAGCGTACGCTAACAGCCAGAAGTCTGGCTACTGGACTGGACGCTAACTATTTTAGCCTGTAATTTTATCCCGTTAGCGCACGCTAACCTTGAGGATTAGCGGACGCTAACACTCCTGGCTATATAAACCAGGGAGTTGACCCAAATGAGCAGATTAGTTTCATTTCGTTTCTTCTCCGCGACGCAGAGCTCCTTCGGGCGATTTCCGAGCGATTCTTCCCTTCGATTATTTCAGGCATCCTCTACCTTGAGTTTTTGAAGTAGATTAACAACACCTACTTGTGTTCTTCATCATCAATCCAAGGTAAATCTCTTAGAACCCTACTTTTCGATAAATTGGGGGTTTTGGGATTTTCTTCCGATCCGTTCCGTTTTGTTGATGGATTCATGATGAATATGATTGATCTTGTTGGTATTCTTAGTTTCCCTATGGATTCATGGTATATTTCGTGGTTTTTACGGAATCGAGAGGGTTTGGTTGTGGTCCGCCCTCGTTGTTGTTTATATACGAATATACATGAATCGTAGGCGGGTTTTCGGGTGTATTCCAATTTCCGTATTCATTTAGAAATGGTGGTAATTGTATTCTTCGAATCGTTAGGTTCGGTTTCATTGGTTCCTAGCGTTCGTCGGTGACTCTCCTTTCCGTTCATTGCGTCGTCAATAATTCAAGGCAAGTATTTTTGGAAACCTGTATGCTTAACGTGGAATGGTAATGTATTTTGTGTGTGATTTGCTCACCTCGTGTTGGTCCGACGGGATCAAGGAGGGAATCCAAAGGTTTGCGTTCCGGATTCATGAGTTTGTTTAGCTAGCCAGTGCGAGAGGGTCCTTAGAGGCCTCGTGCGGGAATTTATGATATGACCTGTTCCCAAGGCGATGCATGTGCGTGTTTTGATTTATAATATAGCCAGTGCGGGAGGGTCCATAGAGGCCTCGTGCAGGAATTTATGATATGACTCTGTTCCCAAGGCAAATTGTTGACTGTTTATTTCCGGAAACGACATGTCTAGTTTTGGTTTTTGAAATGATATTGGTGCATGTACTATGAAATGCGTAAGCGATTGGTTTGCCTTGATTACTTGTACTAGCGTAATTGCTAACCCCTTTGGGGGACCCGTTTCGGAGAAATTCTTGTTATGGATTTCAGGTTATGATTATCCGGATGAGCGAGCACCGGGACAGTATGAGGATGTCGGCCAGGGTCGTTGACATGTGCATTTGGGTCGTCTTATTTCCTTTGTCTAATTCGATATGGTTGTTTCCTATATTTCTAAACTTATAGATTGTACTCGCGAGTACTTAGGCTTTTCCTTTCGGATTGTGTTTGGACTTCGTTGGAGTTACTGTATTTGTCGGTTGATGTTTATTGTGCCGGTTGTACCGGACGTGTTGTTTTATGTTCTTGTTGTTAACAATTGTTTCCTTGCTAACCGAGACGGTTAGTCGAGAGGTGTTTTCTTGTGTTAGCCTGGTGGATCCCATGTAGGGGCCCACGGCGCTGTAATACACCTCGAATATCTTGGGGGTGTTACAGTATATTGGCTTGATCCTTTGCCTTTTATTTGCTGCATTATTGCCGTTGACCGCGGCCTTATCTTCGTGATCATTATTATTTGTTGACTGTTGAGTTGTACTTGTTCCGCTTGCCGCGGATTACCTTTGTGTTGACTGTGTGAAATCATTCTCAAGGACTCTCGTTTTCTCCTATAATTAAAACCTAATTGAATTAAAACCTTAAAGTTCAAAAGCACCAAATCTTGCGCTGCAAGGACCACAAGTGTCCCTCGATCTTTGTCAAGAGTTTATGGACCCCAGTTTTAGTTTATATGGGTTTTAATCTTAAAATCAAAATAGAGTCCCCAAAGTTGATCCTAGCCAGTCTAGTTTGTTTGTTTTGCTTGCTGTGTGCTATTTCTCTAAATCTTTGTGATTTAAGTCTTCTGTGTGTTATAATGGGTACTATCTCGGCTTTCAACATTGCTCCTTTTGATGGCAAAGGCGATCTTCAAATTTGGCAACAGAAAATGAAATGAATTCTTCTTATTCAACAAAAAGTTTTTAAAGCAATTGATCAATCTTTCGCTGCCAATATTTCTACCGATAAAAGGGCTGAGGCAGATGAATTTGTATATTCGTCTATCATATTTAACTTGTCTGATTTTGTGATTCGGAAAATTGGTAAACATGATACTGCTAAGGAACTTTGGGAAAAACTGGAAGATATTTACACTGAAACTTCCCTGCCTAACAAACTATTTTACTTGAAAAAATTTCCCGGTACAAATTTGATATTCAAAAGACATAAACGATAACCTGGAGACTTTTACAAAACTAATCCAGGATATCAAACATATCAGTGACAAAAATATTGATGAATACACCCGATTGTTCTCTTAAATGCCATCCCTGATTCACATAGGGATGTTAAATCTACGATTAGGTACGGCAGAGATCAGGTGACCCTTGATACAGTTATAAATGGTTTGAAAACTAAAGAGTTGGATTTAAAGAACAATAAGGGAAACAAAACTCTTGGCGATGTTAACTTTGTGAGGGGAAGGCCTCAAAACCGTTTTCAAAATCAGAAACCTTCCCCTAGCCAAAACCATCAGAATAATGTTTCTGATAAGAAAAAGGGTAGGTGGAAGGGTAGGTCAATGTCTCGACCTAAAAAATGTAAGTGCTATACCTGTGGTGAATATGGTCATTACATTTATGAGTGCACTAAACCCAAGAAAAATCATCAAACTGATAATGCCAACATGGTTACTGATAATGAACGTGTATATGATGTTTTCATGGTATGTGAAATATGTGAACATGCTAATACTGTGCATTCTTTTACTCTGTGTGAAAATAAATGGCTTGTTGATTCTGCATGTACCTTTCACATGTCGCCTTTTAAAAGGCTATTTTCAGATTATAAAGAAGTGACTAATTGGTCTGTCTCTATGGCGAATGAAAAAAGGTGTCTTGTTTCTGGTATTGGAAATATTAAGATAAAATGTGACCCCAGTTATGTGTTAACTTTGAAAAACGTGAGACATGTTCCAGAATTGTGTCTTAATCTTATTTCTTGTGGTACCCTTGATAACGAGGGTTATGAAGGAAAATGGGGTAATGGAGTTATGAGAATACTTAAAGGAAACTTGTGTTTTTTCAAAGCTGAAAAACGAAATAATCTCTACGTGAGTATTGCAAAATCTGATTCTTATGTGAATGCTGTCCAAGATGACCTAACAGACTTATGGCACAAACGCCCTGGTCATATTAGTGAAAAGGGATTGAAAATTTTGCAAAAACAAGGTTGTTTTGGTAAGGATAAACTTGTCCTGTGTGCTGTTTTGTGACTCCTGTGTGATTGGTAAACAACACCGTGTTAAGTTTCCTAGTCCCCATTCCCCCATATCCCCTACTTGTTATGACACTTTGCACTATTTGCATGCTGATGTATGGGGACCATCTAGCGAACCCACGCATGGTGGGAACATATATTTTTATCTGTCATTGACGATTACTCTCAGAAGGTCTTTGTGTTCCTTTTGAAAAATAAGTCAGATGCCTTTGATAAGTTTAAAAACTGGAAAACTTTGATTGAGAAAACTGGAAAGAAAATAAAGATATTAAAAACTCATAATGGTCTTGAATTTTGTAATCAATTATTTGATAATCTATGTGCTCAATCTGGTATTCAGAGATATAAGACTGTTCCCTATTCGCCCCAACAGAATGGGGTTGCTGAACATATGAATAGAACCTTGCTAGAAAGGGTCAGAAGCATGCTTGCTATGTCTGGCCTGTCAAAAAAGTTCTGGGGTGAGGCTTTATTAACTGCTGCGTATTTAATCAATAGATCTCCTTCTGTGCCATTGAATAGTAATTATCCAGAGTCCGCGTGGTCTGGTCAATCTATTAATTTCTTAAATTTTCGTGTATTTGGTTGCTCTGCTTATGTGCATCAAATAAATGATAAGCTCAAGCCTCGTTCAGTGAGATGTGTGTTCTTGGGGTACCCGGAAGGGGTAAAAGGCTATAGTGGCTAAAAGGCCAACTCGGTTTTAAAACTCTTATAAGTCGTGATATCATTTTTAACGAAAATGAATTTCCTTGCCTTTTGTTGGAATATTTTATTCCAAATATTCATTAATCAAGTTTTGATGATTAGTTGCTAAACAAAGGAAAACAACAAGGAAGCAAAACAAAACAACGAAGAAGTCGAAGACACTCGGAACGAGCAAAGTTACCTGATCAGACGAGTCAGAAAAGTTGACTGCAGATGACAAGCTTAACACACGATATATGCATTGTATAACGCACGTTATCGAAGGTGAATAACGTACGTAACACAAAGTAGATAACGTACGTAATGTGAAAGCTACCGGATGTCTCACCGAAGTTACCTAATGGTATTAACGCACGCTAAGTCACAACAATAACACACGCTATCCAACACCTTTTGCCCGACCTGATTAATTCCCCTGCTCCAAACGAGGTGAAGCTGCACATTTCTTTAAATAATATTGATAATGTGCAAACTGAAACCGATATTGATAATTATGGGGATGCTAATGTGCATAATGAGAATGAGGAGATACCTGAAGAGAACTTGCATGATTATCAGCTTACTAGGGATAGACCTAGACGATATGTTAGACGACCTTCTCACTTGAATGATTTTCATATGACTTCGTATGCTTTCAATATGTTTGAAACAATTGATAACAGTGAACCCAAATCATATGATGAAGCTTTGAAATCTGAGAACTCAGAATAGTGGCTCATCGCAATGAATGAAGAAATGACTTCATTACACATAAATGAAACTTGGGCTCTTGTACCAAAATCCGTCAACTGTTCTGCCGTTGAATGCAAATGGCTTTTCAAAGTAAAGAATGAAAACAACTCGGTCAGATTTCAAAGCTAGACTCATTGATAAGAGTTTCACTCAGAAAGAAGGTATCGACTACACTAAAATCTTTAGTCCTGTCGTTAAATTCACCACTGTGAATAATGCTTGCTCTAGTTGCACAATTTGATTGGGAATTAAATAGTTAGATGTTAAAACTACTTTCCTGCATGGTAAACTTGAAGAAAAGATTTTCATGAGTCAGTCAGAAGGTTTTGTTGGTTCTAATCACCATAATCATGTTTGTCTGCTTAAGAAATCACTTTATGGTTTAAAACAATCTCCTAGATAATGGAATAAAAAGTTTGATGAATACATGTTATCTCTGAACTTTACTAGGAGTAATTATGACAATTGTCTGTATTTCAAAATTGATTCAAAAATTCCCGTTTTATTACTTATCTATGTCAATGATATGCTCTTAGTGAGTCCTTGTTTGAAAACTGTGAATTGGTCATTAAATGCTTGAGTACTAAATTTGACATGAAGCATTTTGGGGATGCCAAAAGAATTCTTGTTATGAATATCCATAGGGATCGTAAGAATTCTATAATTGTTTTAAACCAAGATACCTATGTGCAGAAGATTTTGTCTAAATTCTCTATGCTTCATTCTAAACCTGATAGGGTGCCTTTAGCTAACCATTTTATTCTTAGTAAAGATCAGTCTTCAAAGACTGATGACGATATTAAATATATGAAGCACGTACCATATTCCAATGCTATTGGCTCAGTTATATATTTATTGGTTAGTACGAGACCTGATATTGCTTATGCAGTTGGTTGTCTTAGCCGGTATATGGCTAACCCAGGGCTCTACCATTGGCAAGCTGTGAAATGGCTACTCAGGTATTTATATGGTTCTGTAAGGTATGGTTTGAAATTCTCCAAACACCCTCAAGGTGTTAAATTGGTAGATTATGTGGACTCTAATTAAGCTGCGAACCGTGATAATCGTAAGTCTGCTAATTCCAATGTGTTTACTTTGTGTGGCGCACCCATTAGTTGGAAATCTCAGTTACAACCTATAGTCACTCTTTCTACTACCGAATCTGAGTATGTTGCTATAACGGAAGCGTTAAAAGAGGCAACTTGGTTAAAAGGATTTTTATCAGAAATTGGTTTTCTAAAAGATAAAGTTGAGGTATTTTCGGATAGTCAATCCGGTATTCAACTTTGTAAAAACCCTGTGTTTCATGATAGAACAAAACACATTGACGTTCGTTTTCACTTTATTCGTGATGTTGTCACTAAACGTATAATCAATCTTGAAAAAATACCATCTCAATTTAATCCTTCTAATATGAGTACTAAGTGTCTACCATCGAAAAATTTAAATCCTGTTTAAAGAGGCTTAATTTTAAATCAGTGAATAACTTTGTGTTTTTTTTCTCGGGGTTCTCTTTGTGAGTTAGTTTTCTTTGTGATTACTTTACTATACTTACTTTGTGTGTGAGTGCAGGTAACCCCGGAGCTAGGCAATGATGAGATCTCCCCGAACTCAATAATGTTGACTAGTTGGTCCAAATAGGTGGAAGAATGTGATAATATTTGGCCTAACAGACCAATAATTATATCTCCATCTTTACTTGGCCATTACCTTGGCCCGGCCCAGACCCATTTGGCAGCCTTTCCAAGATTTAAGAACAATCTCATGATTCATTACCGAACCTACAAGGGCGCTAAAGTCGAGCGTGTTGAGATCTTTAGATTCCATGATCGCTGTCACGGTGCCGTCCCATTCGCTAGGTAGTGATCGTAAGATTTTCTTGATTTTTTCACTACTCGATAGCGGTTTCCCGAACGAAGCAAGTTCATTGGTGATGACCGAAAATCGGTCGAACATGTTGGTGATGGACTCGTCACCCTTCATCATGAATAACTCGTAGTCATGGAGAAGCATATTAATCTTCGTCTCCTTGACTTGAGTTGTTCCCTCGTTTGTGATTTCAAGAATTTTCCAGATTTCTTTTGCACTTTCACACGAAGAAATATGGTTGACCTCCTCTAGATTTAAGGCACAATGTAAAAGTTGAGTGGCCTTACAATTGAGGTGATCGTTCTTGCAATCCTCGTCATTGTACTCTTCGAAGCTCTTAAGTGACCCGTCGGATTTGGTTGGAACTTTCGGGCCAAGTTGGATGATCTTCGAGATTTCTATATCATAGGCATGAAGGAAGATCGACATCTTTTTCTTCAATGTCATGTAATTTGATCCGTCAAAAAATTCAAGGCAAGACCTTCGACCGGTGCAAATTGAAACGCCATCGGATCTTACTCGGATGTTAAGCCGATTTATATGGAAACCCGCTCCGATACCAATTGTAGGAAAATTGGCACCTTCGCCGTTTGAATTCTACGCAAAGTATAATAGAGTTATGAAACTCTTTTGCATTGCGGAAGCGTATATAAAAGTGCAGAAAGTAAACAACACAAGATTTATAGAAGTTCGGCCAAACGTGCCTACGCCCTCTTTTTGTATCTTTTTCTATAAGCTTAAAATCAACCTCTGCGCCTCGTCTTCTATCGGTCCGAGGGATACCATTACAATCTCGTCTTCTATCGGTTCGAGATAAATCGTAACACACTTGTCTTTTTGTCGGTCCAAGCTAAACCATTTTCCTTTTCTATCGGACAAGGAATCAACCTATCTAGATTTCTATGGGTACCAGACAAACCTCACTTGGATTTGGATATGATTCTAATAATGCCGGATCAACGATCCTAATAACACCGAATCAATTTACAATCCGTATTTTTCCTCTCGTGTATGTTTTCGTGTATGAACACAAAAACTTATCAATTCAGCACAATTACAACAACGATAGTGTATACAATGATAACAAGAATGTGTATAAGTTGCTTGAAGTTGTTGTGTCGTTTGATACCAAATGGCTTGGTATTTATAGGCTCAAAGGCTCAACTAGCCATTGCTCACTGCTGCCTTCATTATGTACGTTAAGTACTATCCATTGCGTAGTCATTACGTATAACACCCCAAACTAGGCGGATATTACAGTGCCGTGGACCCCCGACTCGGACCCACCAGGCGAATGAAATTTAGTGAATTAAATAATAATAATGTAGTGTCGAACTGTATTATAATACCAATTACTCCGACGGGGAGTTTTAAGTACAACACACTCAGGAAACACAGAATACATGTATATTTCATATGAAGATAAAATATACAACACTGAATGAAATGAAATCCAAACGGACTGCAACAGAAATTACACAACAAGAAGACATGAATAAATAAATAGACTGGGACCCCCTACTAGTATCACTGGGACTCCTCGCCGTCAACGTTCTATTTCCGTGCTTTTGTCTTGCCATGACCTAAAAACAATATCCCCCAACGGGGTCAGTTACACAGAACAACAATCCTCAAGAGTTGAACAAGCACAATAATTAAATATATATGACATGAAATCAAGCTGAATAGGGGCATCATAGTACGCCTGTAATGGAACGTGCAAGTGCACAAGACGACTGTCTGCACACACCCGTCCTTGTACCTAATTAGTCTCATGGAGGCACGTTACCATGTGCATAGTCCATTATGTCGGTGAACCCTTCACATGACTATCGTGTGCCCCACTAAAAATTCCACACATAACCACCCGGCCACGCAATATGAACCCAGAAGGTCATAAAAAGTGACCATGACGAATATCAATGAATAACAAATCGACAAGGGTCAAGAATGACTCACCGAGATGAAATAATAATGAAATGAATGATAGCTCACTGAAATGACTGGAACCGTCGTTCCTCGTGAATTTAATGATTAGTTTGATAATTACAAGTCTCGACATGAATAATATATCATGAATGAATTATGAATATGAATGAACAACAACGAAAGGAATGAATATTCTTTTAACCGAGTAGGAATTAACTTACCCAAATACCGGTGATGAAATGTCCTCCATCGAACAAATGTCCTAAGCGGGAAATACCGGTCACTCGAACAACCTTGAATAACATAATTACCAACAAATGCTCAATATACGTATCAAGCATGAATCACGACCAACTCAAAGGTCGATACAACAATAACCAAACTCATTGGGACATTCTAACGAATACGTTGCCAACATACTTCCATTGGTTACGACCAACCCCAATTATATCGAAACCAACCTCCAAATGAGTAATACAATCCAACAAAACACCTTCAGTGATATCAATAATCCAATAGAAAACCACAACTCAAGGTTACGACAACATTAATCGGAAACCCCCAAAATAACCAAAGTCAAACATCAAGGGTTCTTGAATAATTCTCCAAATATTCATCAAATCCAAAATATACACCAATAAATCCATAGGAATACATGTATCCAAGGTAGATAATCTATATCAAACATATTCCATCATAATAGCAAGCTAACATGAAGAGATCTGAAGGAAAATGCTCAAATCCCAAAATTCTAGATTCAAGAAATGTTTACCTTGATTTGATGTAGTGGAGAGGATGAAATGATGATTAATTCGCATTAAAAGTTTGAAGATGATTATAGGTGATTGCAGCTCAAAAATATCTTAACGATTCGCCCAAACTCGCCCAAAAATGGCCAAAAACGAAGTGAGATGTGAAAAATGACGAATCCTGGGCTGACTGTCCTATTTATAGTAAACCCAGTTTTAGCGCGCGTTAGCTCTTGTGCTTAGAGTGCGCTAGCGGGTTTACCGGGTAGTCCAGTACCTGCTGTCTGCATCATTAGCGTGCGCTACGTACCTTGGTAGCATGCGCTAACGTCCCTTCTTAGCGTGCGTTAACCTTGTGTTAGCGCGCGCTACCTGATGGTTGATGTCCAGAATACTGGAGTCCAGAACCTACTGTCCTCTGGTCTGATTGAGCCTTAGCACGCGCTACCCGATTCTTAGCGTGCGCTACCAACCTAACCCTTGCGTACGCTATACCCACTCCTAGCGTGCGCTACGAATTATTCCATCTCAGTCCAGTACCCACTGGTGTGATACCCCGTAGCAAATAAATCGGGTGATTTTATATTTTGTGAACCGTCGCATAAATTCGGTTATCGTGTCGGAGTTGAAAATTATATCACCCCGTATTGTTTAAAATAACAAACTTAAATTTTGTAATTGCGGAGTGGTACTATATATTGTATATATAATATTTTGTACGTCACCGCCGTGTGAATATTCATTGGGATGAGATAGAGATAATAATCCAGATAGTTATAATTATATATATAAGGGATAAGGATAAGTTGAGGATATATATATATATAATATATATATATGTAAGGGATAAGAAGAGAAAGAGAAGAGATAAAGGGAGGGCGGTGAACCCGCAAGAAGGAAGAAGAAGGAAGAGAGAGAGAGAGAAGCGGGAGAATGGAAAAAAAAAGAGAAGAGAAAAAAAAAGACGAAACGAAGAAACAGGAAGGAAGAAAGAAGAAAAAGAGAGAGAGAGAAGGAGGGTGCCGCCGCCAAGGAGGTTTCTCCGGTAAAATTTCACAACCTATATATCGATTTGTTGGTGTTGATGAGTAGATCGTGAATATGTATTTAGATTTTCAAACCGATGTCGGATTTGTCCGGACGGGGCAAAAAACGGTATTGCCATCGACTTGCCCGTACGGACTCTCCGGTTGTCGGAATTTCACAAACTTCATATCATTGCGAAGCTTCCCTATTGCGAAGTTTCATAGCTGTTTGGTGGGTGTGTGTGCGAGGTGCGTGTATGTGTGTTACTGTGTGTTACGTGTGTGTTATGCGTGTGTCGTTGTGTGGGTATGCGGGTGTTTGTGTGTACTGATGTGTGTGTATTGGTGTGCGAGTGTGTGTTTGTATGCGAGTGTGTGTTTGTTCGCGGGTGTGTGTTGTGTGTGGGTTTGTGTATTCAAGTTCGGGCCCCGACGACTAGGGACGTCGGCGTGTTTTACGTGTAAAAATAGCGTTAGTCGATGTTAAAGAAGTTCCCGGTGAGTTTATGATAGACGGGAGAAGTTTAAATGAGGATTAGAGGGTCGTAGAAAGTTTTGGGGTGGAAAACATAAATTTTGAAAACTCAGGGCTATGCCATTTGAGAATTAGAAATAAAGTTGGACTTGCTTGAAGTTTTATAAATCTTCAATTTGACCCAATACTTTAATATTTTTCTTTAAAATTGTATAACCTTCTTGGTTTCAATCCAAAATGGGTCAAACGAATTTCAAATGGCTCCAAATTCGAAACACAACATTCTTACACCCAATAACGCGCAGAGTGTGTCCGTATTTATGTCTCACCTAGTCGGTTAAATTGGAATGTAAAGTTCTAATGGTTATATAAATATTAACCCGTTGATCATATAATATGATTCGTTTTAGGTTGAAGGTCTGGCTAATCGCCCAGTCTATTTTCCTTGTCAATCGAACCTTTTCCATTAGCTGGAATACCAGGCAAGTGCTTTGATTACGTTTGATGTACTTCGTGTGAATGAAGATGTGAAAAATGTGTTCTCTGTGAAATGTGGGAATATCAGAAAATGTGATTTCAGAAAGTGGTGATTGATTTCTGTAGTTGTGACATGTGTAATTAACAGATGTGTAAAGTTGCGGATATTCCGTATCATGGCGCATTGACATGAAATAATTTGTCATAAACATGCGTTGCGGAGCGGAAAATAATGAATATGTGAAAAGTATGGTTGCTGTGAAAAGTGGTAATTTCTGTGGTTGGTGACATGTGTGATTAGCTGAAAAGTAAATTTGCGAATACTCAGCATCATTGCGCATTGACATGAAATAATATGTCATAAACATGCATTGCGAAGCGAAAAGCGAAAAATCCAAGTAAGCGACTTGGGTTGGCCAAAAGAGCCGAGCGAAATGGGCCCGTGTGCGTGAGTCATGGCATGCATGGGAATTGCATCGCATTTCATATAAAATAATGATGATTGTGGTATTGTATTCCAGAATATATATGATGGCATTGTGATGTAGTTTATTCAATTGTGGTACATATTCATGAATCGTTGTACTTGTACCGACTGTTTTGCTGACCCCTTCGGGGGTGAATATACTTGTTGTGTATTCAGGTGCAGGTCTTAATGGCGAACCAGTGCAGGAAGGACACGAGGATGGCGAGCAACACTGATATCATGCACTATTTGAGTATGTGGTCGTACTGTCGAGAACCGAGTTGTGTTTTGCCTTGTGCTCGCGCGAGTACTGTCGGGTAATGTGGGTTGTTTGTGCTTCAGTCATTTTTATGATGTTATTGTGTGAGTTGGAGTCCCACAGGACAATGTATTGTTGGGTGTTGTAATGTATGTGGTTTAAAGTTGAGTACTGTCAGTGTACGTGTGGATTTATGTTGATCTCAGCCTGGTAGGTTCTCCAAAAAGAACCTAAGGCACTGTAATATCTCTGTAAATCACGGGGGCGTTACAGATTGTGGTATCGGAGCCGGGGTTTATGGATACCTAGGCTGTTGGTGTTTTGGGTCGGTCAAAGTCGAGTCGGTCGTCTGTTTATGATATCACTTGTTTGCTGCTACCTCGTGCGACCTGCGCTGTAAGTTTCTCTGATCCCCAAAATTATTTTAGTTATGAGTATATAGATTTTAAGTCCTTGCAAGCCGTATTTTGTTGTGGGCTGTGTTCATTTGCTTCTGATCTTATCAGAACCCTGCGGGAAACCAGAGTAATTTATTTGAAATTCTTCGAATTATACCCATTAATTTTCCTTCGTGTATATGTTTGTGTAACTTGAGCCTACGAGCATAGGGAGATGGTAAGTCTCTCGATTATAAGTCCCTCATAGTTGTGCGGTAATTGTGTGGTGCTGATTTGAGCAACCCTGGCCAAGGAGATAGAACTTGTTGGTGGAATTAGGGTTTTGAGATGTACATTGCGTATGCGGTCCGAGTGAAAATAGTTATACAGTGTATTTTGGAAAATTAGGAATATTATCGATTCCTATATTCTTTTAAGAATGAGATTTTTAAGTATCAATTTTAATTTGCGGGAGTATGATTAAAGTGGTTTTTGAAACTATTTCAAATGGTGAAAACCTACGATTTAATAATGTTATATCAAACGAGTATGTATTCGGTGGAAAATCTTTTCTTTTCGATTAAACAAGTAGTATAATAGGAAGGATCTTCATTTTATCTAAGTCCCAAATGGATTTTTGAAACATTTCGGACTACAGATGTCTTCGGAAATGTTAAAAATATAAATTGTGTGTGCATTATTTAAAAATGATTTCAAAATCGACGTGTAAAATAAAGCCTCCTCTTCCAATAAGAGTAAAGTAACTACAAGTTTTGGCGAAACATAGCTCGCCCTCTTATTTTCAAAAGAATTGTTTTCATAAAGTGCTGGTACCACAATCGTAAGTTGTGGAATCGTGGGTCATGTGTGGACACGCGTTTGGTTGCGATTCAGATCATTGCGTGTTTGTTGTCTTAGTGGGCGTATGGTTGTGATGGAGAATTTTGGTTGGTATAGGTATGGCGCGCGCTATTGTGCAGAATTGGCGAACGCTACCTTGTGGATAGCGCATGCTAATCTATCCGGCATATAAACCGGACAACAATCATGATGTATCATTTCTACTCTTTTCCTTTTCTCCGCGGGCGACACTACAATGTGAATCGAAGGTGACTAGGGATCGTGATCTTGGCCGATTTTGTTCCGTTTAAAGGTGTTTTGGAGTATAATATTATATAATCTATTGCTCTTCGTCGGATCGAAGCAATTCCGTGATTTTCTTGAGTTAACCATTTTGAAGATTTTGTTCTTGATCTCATTTTCAACCCGATTCTGATGAATCAATTGATGTTAAATGTTGTTGTTGGTCATGTCATATGAATGGTATATCCACAACTCTGACTTGTTCAACTCGGTTGACGATTCTAAAGATGTTGAGAAACCATGAAGAATTAACGTTCGATCAAATGTCCGTAAACTATCAGTGAACAAAGCAAACGATCAAGCGTGTCCCGTACCCCAGATGATGGCAGGTGATGCTTTCACAATACATCGGAATTGTTGATGCTTCCGACAATTGTGGTTTTGATTCTCTTTATCTTCTTGCCTTTCATCTCTAACTTGGTAGTTCTATGTTTCGAGGACAAAACTCCCTTTGAGGGGGAGAAGAGTATAATAATCGGGATTCTTGCGCTTGTACAATGTAGGGCCTTGGACCCTTATGTTTGACTCTGTTGTTGCACTGCAGAACTTGTGAGTTCGGTGGTACTGTGATGATTGGCTTGATGTCTGGGCCTATCGCAATTGTGGTTTCCGTCATGTATTGGTTTCAAGATCTCGTTGTATAATCCCATTTTCGTTGAATATTGAACCATATTCCCTTGGCAACTTATGATCCCACCCGAGTAGACTATATCTAATCGTGTTGTGCATTGCTTTGATTGCAACCTGTGCCGTTAACTAAATCGCGTCAGTACCGAGATATTCTCGTGAAGTTAGTAGTCATTTCGCATTCTTCAGAATGCTCAGAGATTTGGTCATTCGACCTTATGAAGTTGCTTGTTATATTATTATTATCTTATTTTCATTGTTCAAAATTTTGGGGACAAACTTCTTTCATTTAAAGTGGATCATAATACCCGAATTTTTGACTTCTATATGTTTCCATCCTATCGACTCACTTATGCTCGTCGATACCTGCTGAATGTGTTCTTGCTGAATGGGTTCTGTTCTGCGGTCTTTTACATTCGAACGAGTTGTGACATTGTTTCGGATTAGTCCCTTTATAGTTGTGACATTTCCCAAGTTTGATGCGGCCCTTGGGAATCCCATGCAAAGTGAATGTCTTGTAATTCCTACAAGCCCACTTAATGTCTTGAGCTGAGGCGTGAACTTCGGAGTTGTTTAATTATTGTCATCCCGATTAAGGTTGTTCGATCGTTGTGGTTCGATTGTTGTTGCTCGATCACGCATCGTGATTATCGAATGGCTGATTTCCTTAAGATTCGGGTACTCGTCCCAGTAAGTCATCTTCCAAACCTTTGAGGTTGTTAGAATTATATACTTGTTCAGCGTAAAGATCGCATTTGATTATTGTACTATTTGGATGACATGGAGTTTGTGTTCGCCGTTGGCAGCAAATAAAGTGTCATCTAAAGTTTGCTTTACCTTGATTGTTTCATGTCTTAAGTTTTGGGACGAAACTTATTCTAAAAGGAGCAGACGTAATAATTTTATTTCCGTGTTAATTCCTTTTCTGTTGATCTATCTTGATTTCTTCGGTGCTCTACTCTCGACGCTCAACATATGAGAGATGGTCATCATGTTTTGACATCAAGTGGGAGTATCGAGAGTCCATGAGTGCATCTTTTGGCTTGACCAATATTTTGGTCGTATTCGTACCATGGATTAACTCCATCCTTATCAGGTATCCTTGCGAGTCTATCGCCAATATATTATTTTTTATATTATCATTGTTATGGCGGCAAGAGATAATTAACACTGGATGACGGTGCTGCCATAATAGTGGCTACTAGAAACAACTGTAGCACCGCTAGTGCCGCCGACTTAAGATCGGTTTGATATGTATAAAAATCCCTGAGGGGTATTCCCATAGTAAACTTAAGGCGCTAACCGAGAAGAAGCAGTTGAATGATCCTGTATGTATGGATCCTACTAAGCATACCCGTTGTTTAGAGGATATCAATTATCTAGATGCCGTAGCACAATTTCATCGGGACGCGAGTCAGACTGCGCAGGAGGCATCTGCACGAGAACGCGAGCATGCTGCGCAATTAGAAGCTCAGTTGGCTGCAGTACGGCGTACTCTTCGAGAGAGGGAGGCACAGTACACCCAGGCGAGAGAGGCCCTCCAGGATCAAGTCCAGCAAGAGAGGGCGATGATACGGGCCAACGGTGAGGAGATCCTTGCTATCCTCCCAGCGGCCCCAATTCCGGTTGCAGAAGTTGAAGAGGATCCCGAGAAAGATCCTGAGGAGGACCCGGAAGAAGAGGTCGAAGACAACTCTGTCGTCGTTAACCCATGAGCTATGCTTAATGGGGCATGCTGTGTACCAGTGTTTTCTTATAAATATGTATTGATGTAATGTTTACGATTTAAGGATAAAATTACCCATGGAGGTGATCTATAACCCGGATGTATTTCATCAATCTTCTCCTTGTTTCAAGTTTCGAGGACAAAACTTCTTGTTAGGGGGGAAGGGTGTGATACCCCGTAGCAAATAAATCGGGTGATTTTATATTTTGTGAACCGTCGCATAAATTCGGTTATCGTGTCGGAGTTGAAAATTATATCACCCCGTGTTGTTTAAAATAACAAACTTGAATTTTGTAATTGCGGAGTGGTACTATATATTGTATATATAATATTTTGTACGTCACCGCCGTGTGAATATTCATTGGGATGAGATAGAGATAATAATCCAGATAGTTATAATGATATATATAAGGGATAAGGATAAGAAGAGGATATATATATATATATAAGGGATAAGAAAGGGAGGGCGGTGAACCCGCAAGAAGGAAGAAGAAGGAAGAGAGAAAGAGAGAAGCGGGAGAATGGGAAAAAAAAAAGAGGAGAAAAAAAAAGACGAAATGAAGAAACAGGAAGAAAGAAGAAAAAGAGAGAGAAGGAGGGTGCCGCCGCCAAGGAGGTTTCTCCGGTAAAATTTCACAACTTATATATTGATTTATTCGTGTTGATGAGTAGATCGTGAATATGTATTTAGATTTTCAAACTGATGTCGGATTTGTCCGGACGGGGCAAAAAACGGTATTGCCGTCGACTTGCCCGTACGGACTATCCGGTTGTCGGAATTTCACAAACTTCATATCATTGCGAAGCTTTCGTTGCAAGGGACTCATTTTTGTCCCTATTGCGAAGTTTCATAGCTGTTTGGTGGGTGTGTGTGCGAGGTGCGTGTATGTGTGTGTTACTGTGTGTTACGTGTGTGTTATGCGTGTGTCGTTGTGTGGGTATGCGGGTGTTTGTGTGTACTGATGTGTGTGTGTTAGTGTGCGAGTGTGTGTTTGTATGCGAGTGTGTGTTTGTTCGCGGGTGTGTGTGTTGTGTGTGGGTTTGTGTATTCAAGTTCGGGCCCCGACGACTAGGGACGTCGGCGTGTTTTACGTGTAAAAATAGCGTTAGTCGATGTTAAAGAAGTTCCCGGTGAGTTTATGATAGACGGGAGAAGTTTAAACGAGGATTAGAGGGTCGTAGAAAGTTTTGGGGTGGAAAACATAAATTTTGAAAACCCAGGGCTATGCCATTTGAGAATTAGAAATAAAGTTGGACTTATTGAAGTTTTATAAATCTTCAATTTGACCCAATACTTTAATATTTTTCTTTAAAATTGTATAACCTTCTTGGTTTCAATCCAAAATAGGTCAAACGAATTTCAAATGGCTCCAAATTCGAAACACAACATTCTTACACCCCAATAACGCGCAGAGTGTGTTCGTATTTATGTCTCACCTAGACTCGGTTAAATTGGAATGTAAAGTTCTAATGGTTATATAAATATTAACCCGTTGATCATATAATATGATTCGTTTTAGGTTGAAGGTCTGGCTAATCGCCCACTCTATTTTCCTTGTCAATCGAACCTTTTCCATTAGCTGGAATACCAGGCAAGTGCTTTGATTACGTTTGATGTACTTCGTGTGAATGAAGATGTGAAAAATGTGTTCTCTGTGAAATGTGGGAATATCAGAAAATGTGATTTCAGAAAGTAGTGATTGATTTCTGTAGTTGTGACATGTGTAATTAGCAGATGTGTGAAGTTGCGGATATTCCGTATCATGGCGCATTGACATGAAATAATATGTCATAAACATGCGTTGCGGAGCGAAAAATAATAATATGTGAAAAGTATGGTTGCTGTGAAAAGTGGTAATTTCTGTGGTTGGTGACATGTGTGATTAGCTGAAAAGTAAATTTGCGAATACTCAGCATCATTGCGCATTGACATGAAATAATATGTCATAAACATGGATTGCGAAGAAGCGACTTGGGTTGGCCAAAAGAGCCGAGCGAAATGGGCCCGTGTGCGTGAGTCATGGCATGCATGGGAATTGCATCGCATTTCACATAAAATAATGATGATTGTGGTATTGTATTCCAGAATATATGGCATTGTGATGTAGTTGTTTAGTCACTTGTGGTACATATTCATGAATCGTTGTACTTGCACCGGCTGTTTTGCTGACTCCTTCGGGGGTGAATATACTTGTTGTGTATTCAGGTGCAGGTCTTAATGGCGAACCAGTGCAGGAAGGACACGAGGATGGCGAGCAACACTGATATCATGCTCTATTTGAGTATGTGGTCGTACTGTCGAGAACCGAGTTGTGTTTTGCCTTGTGCTCGCGCGAGTACTGTCGGGTAATGTGGGTTGTTTGTGGTTCAGTCATTTTTATGATGTTATTGTGTGAGTTGGAGTCCCACAGGACAGTGTATTATTGAGTGTTGTAATGTATGTGGTTTAAAATTGAGTACTGTCAATGTACGTGTGGATTTATGTTGATCTCAGCCTGGTAGGTTCTCCAAAAAGAACCTACAACACTGTAATATCTCTGTAAATCACGGGGGCGTTACAAGCCCGAGATGACTTCTTCTGGCGAAGACGGCCCAAAACTCCAGGGTTCGACATAGCTATCTCCGGTGGTGGCTCCGAAAAATGAGGAAATCGAACTTCTGCATTAAGGAACAATCAAACCACGATCAGAAACAGTCTCCAAGCAGGACGATCGCCAAGCAATTGGAGATCGCAGAAACTCATACCTGACACCGAGAGATGACGTGGAAAACTGAATAGCCGAGCTGACAGCCAACGACTCTCCCTGTTGATCCGGCAAGCGTCTAAATCGTCGTCCGACAAACTTCGTATCCGCTCCCAGACGATCAAAAAGTCGAAAGAAAGCTCGTCGATCGTCGGAATATGGAAACCTGCAAAAAGGAGACCAAATTAGATCAGTTCAGAATATATCCGAACTAAGGGAGAGTCAGAATCCTTACCCGGATTCCTCTCCCGAAAGCCAGTTGGAACGTCAACTCGTCCATGGGATTGTTGCTCGCCAGTGCCTTCCATGAACCGCCGACCCAGAACCACTTCACCAGGTCGCCCCGCACCTTGTTCGGGACTCCGAGCATCACCCGACCGGATCGGCCTTGAATATGATAGCCTCCGACCGACCCTTTCTGAGCCACCAGCTTGAACAGATGGTTCATCTCCAACGGCGAAGGATGGCGGTACAGTCGGTGACCGCCGAACAAGGTGAGAGTGCAAATGATCTGGAGCCAGGCATTCGGCATCAGCTGGAGCGGCGCCAAGTTCCAAGCAGCCAACAGATGGGAAACGGAGGACGACAAAGGGAACCGCAGCCCGGCCTCCATAATTGCTTCGTTCGCGGCGACCATTCCTTCCGGAGGCTGATCGGCCCGTTCGTTCTCGGCCGGCACAAAAAGATCCACATCTGAAGGGACATGAAACCTCGTCCTCCAGACGGCCAGGTCCTTCCTGGTCGCCGAGCTCCTTATCTCGCCAAGAGACCATAGAGATCGCTCCGCAGCCCGAAAAAGCGATCGCCTAGGAGGTTTATAAGGATGGGCGATCGAGTACTCCAGGTAATCGAACCTAGGAGACGGACCGGCCAACCTCTCCAGAATCTCAGCAAAGGCCACATAGGCCTGGCCAAAGGCACTATACCGCTCCCAGTAGGCCCTCACCGCCAGATCTCTCTCCATCTGCGAGCGTCTGTGTTCAACCGCCGCCTCCCTGGCCACGTCGGCCTCATTGAACAGCGCCTCCGCAGGGTCGATACCGGCTCGAATAGCCTCAGCGGCCGTCTCCAGATGGAAATCTGCGGAGGATCATCCCCGGGCAGTCGACGCCCCGGCGGCGGAACTAGTGCCCACTCCGTGTGAAGAAGATGTTCCAGACATTCTCGAATCAAGAAGAGGAGAAAAGAAGTGTTTTCTTACCAAGGATCGAATCGATCGACGATCGGCAGTCAGATCTCCAAGAAAATTCTTCAGCGGTATTATCCTTCTTTCTCCGATAAAAGCGCGTAAGAGTGAACACTGCAACCCTGCGTCTTTTTATAGGAGATGACAGGGACTCATGTGCAATTAAGGATAATCTCAGGGGTTAGAGCGCAACCGTCGCAATTAATGCTCCCTTGAAACCCGCGTATGCGTCTTTTCAAGGACGCGTCAGACGAGGAGTCATAAAAGACCATCGACCTCCCCCAACAGGAACCCGACACATGCCCCAGAGACTTTTCTTCAACCGCTGTCGTTTCCCGCTCATTCCAGCGACCGACCAGGTCGTCCAAATTCAGAATCGAACAGCTCAAAGACGATCGTCAGTTCCGTAAAATGCAGTCACTCGTCAAAGTTAAGCGATCGCCAGTAGAACCACCTCACCCCACGTTTCCAACATTGGAGCGAGCTGGGGGGCAATTGTTGTGTCAAGATTTATTCATCTCGACAGGCGATCGACTACAAGGCCGAGCGACCGAGTCCACAACCAACCAAGCTACGGCGAACTCGCCTAAGCGGAGATGACAGTCCACCTTCGAGTACCTAGCGATCGACTCTCAAGGTGATTGCCTTGGACACCTAGCGATCGACTCTGGTGCCCAACCGAGGACGACCGTCCTGTGCCGCAAGCAAGACCTTCGTCCGTCAAAGTCCACGAAGACTGGATCTCAAGACAGCTCCCATGTGCAGATCCACGACAGGCGCCGCGTTTCATGGATCGTTGACCACAGCCTGTCACCACCTTATCACCCACCGACAGACCCGCCGAAAGGTACAAGGTGGGACCGCACGTGACAGCGACTCAGACGCGTGCAGACTTCTCATTGGACCGCACAGCTGACTGCCAGCAACTCCTGCGAACTTTAAGGAGACCAGCCCATGTGCTCAAAGACGATCACCCGCTTATTATAATACAGCAGAGGCGATCGCCCAGCACAACCCAGTGCTATAAATAGAGAACCCCCAACAACTGAAAAAAGGTTCCTCTCAGCATCACTCATAATAGAGAAAGGTTCTCCGATTCAGTCCTCTCCACTCAGTTTAACAACTACATTGGAAAACACATACAAACATACATACTTTCAGGCTCTTGGCTTCCTTTCCCGAATCTATCTCAGGATTTATCTCTCAGCACCTCTCAACCAGAAAACGGTCGACAGAGGCAAGAAGTCTCCACAGCACAGGTTCGAAGAGACTCACAAGTCCAGGGGCTCAAACATATAGCTTATACACACTGTGAGAGACCGTCGATCCCTCACAGTCGTCACAGCTCATCAACGTTGTTACAAGAACTCACAGAGCATCATATCTGGTTCTTCCGGCAATCTACACGCTCACTAGCTAAGATAACTAGGGTCTTTATACTCATTGTAATAGATTCTAACATTAATATTTGTACTCCAAAGTATTTATATTAATAACATCTCACGAGAGCATTCAAGCCCGGGACTAACAACCCCGACAAATCTTGTGTTATTTATCTTCTCTACGGAAGTGCTCTCGCACTTTGTTTGCTATCCATCCATTCCAGCAATATTCATCTCCGGATAATATTTTGGGTAGCAACAGTGTGATTTCAAGAATTTTCTATATTTCTTTTGCACTTTCACACGAAGAAATACGGTTGACCTCCTCTGTATTTAAGGCACAATATAAAAGTTGAGTGGCCTTACAATTGAGGTGATCGTTCTTCCAATCCTCGTCATTGTACTCTTCGAAGCTCTTAAGTGACCCGTCAGATTTGGTTGGAACTTTCGGGCCAAGACAGACGATCTTCCAGGTTTTTATATCATAGGCACGAATGAAGATCGACATTTTTTCTTCCAACTCATGTAATTTGATCCGTCGAAATGAGGTCGGTTCAAGGCAAGACCTTAGACCGGTGCAAATTGAAATGCCATCGGATCTTCCTCGGGTGTTAAGCCGATTTATATGGAAACCCACTCCGATACCAATTGTAGGAAAATTGGCACCTTCGCCGTTTGAATTTTACGCGAAGTATAATAGAGTTATGAATCTCTTTTGCGTTGCGGAAGTGTATATAAAAGTGGAGAAGGTAAACGACACAAGATTTATAGAGGTTCGGCCAAACATGCCTACGTCTTCATATTTTTTTCTATAGACTTAAGATCAACCTCTGCGCCTCGTCTTCTATCGGTCCGAGGGATACCATTACAATCTCGTATTCTATCGGTCTGAGATAAACCGTAACACACTTGTCTTCTTTTCGGTCCAAGCTAAACAGTTTTCCTTTTCTATCGGACAAGGAATCAACCTATCTAACTTTCTATGGGTACTGGACAAACCTCACTTGGATTTAGATATGATTCTAATAATGCCGGATCAACGATCCTAATAATACCGAATCAATCTACAATCCGTATTTTTCCTCTCGTGTATGTTTTCGTGTATGAACACTCAAACACTTATCAATTTTGCACAATTACAACAACGATAGTGTATACAATGATAACAAGAATGCGTATAAGATCCTTGAAGTTGTTGTGTCGTTTGATACCAAATGGTTTGGTATTTATAGGCTCAAAGGCTCAACTAGCCGTTGCTCACTGCTGCCTTCATTAAATACGTTAAGTACTATCCATTACGTACGTTATCTTCATCTGGTTACATACGTTAAGCTATGTGCAGATCAGTCTAGTAGCTTTCGTTTCTTCCATTACGTACGTTATCATAACCTCATTACGTACATTATTTTCCTCAGATAGCCGTTGATATGATGACATATGCCGTGACTTCACAACGGTCATATAGTTTGAATTCTGATACAAACTTTTCATTACGTACGTTATGTATATTTTGTTACGTACGTTATCCTCCACGGTATTACGTATGTTATCATTCATGTGTTGCGTACGTTATACATGCTGAATTCGTCTGCCTTCAGGTAGGTTTATATTACGTACGTTATGTATGCTTCATAGCGTACGTTATACTTGCTTTTGCTTCAATTCAAAGTTTTTCGGTCCAGCTCATCGTCTTCGACTTCTTTGTTGTTTTGCTTCGTTTCATTGTTGTTTTCTTTGATCAACAACATTACTAACTCCTCATCAATACCATTTTATAAAGTGGAATAGGATATTCCAACACGAATTTGCTAGGGTTCGGAGATCTGAGCCGCTATAATTGTGTTCCTAAGGGGGTTTCTTAATCTTTGTCATTTTCTGCATTTTCACTCTGTTCTTAGTACTTTTAATTAGTGAAGGATAATATATATATATATATATATATTACTTACATAATCTGGTTTATTATACTCTGTACTGCTAGGACTGTAAACGAACTTGAAAGCTCGATCCGATTCGAGATATTTGGCTCGAAAAATCTCGATCCGAGGCTCGATTCGGCCCCTCAAACTTAGAGCCAAACCCTAATATTTGGGGTTCGCAAACCAGACCAAACCGTTCTGCTCGGTTCGATTACTGTAGAAGTGGCCCTTTAAAATTAACTCTCCCCCAGCCCAACTAATTCTATCATTCCATTTAAGCAAAAACACAACCCTAGTCCAATTTGTGGATGCTTCATGCCTTAGATATGATGTAAACCTATGTTGAAAATCTGATAAAAATACACATTTATCATCATTTATCTCCTTTTTTTCATTTCTCAGCAACTCTCATCCATGTAATTCAGTCACTCGTAAAAAAATTACAACGTTTAGTCAAACGGTTCGTCTCGATTCGTAAAAGTTCGGCTCGGTTCGAGGTGTTCAAACGTATACCCAAACGTTAAATTCTAAGATTCGACACTTTCAAACGTGTTTGAACCTAAGATTCGATATTTTTAAACGTATACTCAAACGTACCATAGTTCGGTATAGTTCAGTCCGTTTACAGCCCTATGTAGTGCATAAGTACTGTATTGATTCTGAGTTACCTGCTTCTCGAACTTAATGTGGGGCTCCGGATCGGTTCTGGACTGAAACCATTTGGCCTAAGTGTTGCTGTTTGCGTCTGGCTATTTTTCTATCATTTATTATCTTATTGGTATTAGTTGGCCTATAATCCTTAACTCTTTCCCATAGAATATAATTTTGTAGTAGTTATATTCGTTAATCCGCATTGTATTATTGATCCTTATTTTGTTCAAGTATTGGATCGATACCCAATATATATATATATGAGTGAGTTCAGGTGAGAATGCAATTTAAGTTAAGAAATAAGAATGAATTTCATCCATAGATCTTGATAAATGGATGTCCTAGATTTATTCTCACAAAAATTTGATGCATATAATACAATATTTTAATGCATCGATATTTTGATGCATATAATGCATATGTTAATGCATTGCAATTTTGATGCACGAAATGCATATTTTTTTATGCATAATTAATACAAAACTCATGCATATTCGTAATTCGCGGGATAAGAATCATTCTCATTTGATCCTCTCTCTCTCTCTCTCTCTCTATATATATATATATATATATATATATAGACTAAGAACAATATATTTTAATCATAAAAGAGGACTCCAACGAGGTCCATATCCAAACTACATGCATGAAACGGAACCAACAGGTCGAAGAGACTAACACAACACTAAGGGAGTTAGTTATCTCATAGTCTCACCATTTTCTTACGCATCAACGATATCTTGCCTTATATGCCGGAGGAGCACCGGAATCGTGACCTCCGGCGCGCTCAGGTGCGGTAAATGGCCATAGGTGGACATCCCCTCCACTATCGACTTTCCCCCGAGGTTCTGGTGGAGATACTCCGCCAACTTCACCGGCACCAAGCGATCCTCACGGCTGTGAATAATATGGCACGGCACTGTCACGTGCCCCAGGAAGGGGTACTTACTATTCGAACCACGCTCAAGGCTATGTCGGGCCGCATGTTAAATAGCGTCCGACTGAATTCATGAACCGCAGGCGAGTCCATGTCACAACCGATAACCAGCGGAGCCATTCCCAAGAAAAATGACTTGTGGTTCGTTTCCATCGCGATTAAGAGCTGGTCAAGGTCTTTCTGATCTAGTCCTCCATGGTAGCCCGGTGAGTTCAAAGCCCTAATCGATCGAACAACAAAAACAATAACAAATCATTCATTTGTTTAACTATTTGAAACGATGTCCTCTTTGGGGCAAAATCACAAACAGGTGAAGTGAACAAATTGAGATTAATTAATTAATAATAACCTCGGGGAAGTAGAGATCATGATTAGTTTATGAAACAGATCCGGTCGGAAAATCGACGCCATGGCTCCGACCATGGAGGACAAAGAGTGACCAACGCATATGCATTTTCGGATGCTGAACTCCTCCAAAATGGCGAGCAAATCGTGGGTGTGGCCTTCTAAGGTTGAGAAACGAACGAAATCATAGTAGTCCGGGTTGGTTGTGCCTGCGCCACTAGTCTCGCCGGATCCCAGGTGTGAGCTGATCCAACTATGCTGTTCATGTTTTGGGCGTATGCATCACTCACGTTTCTTCTGGTTTAGTTGGACATCCATCTATCTATCTCTATTTTAATCGGTTTTCCTCACGATGCATGTGTGCGTATAAATAGGAAAGATAAATACACATGTCCTGATGCAGGGAAAATTACTGTTTATGCCCTTTATTGCAACCCCTGTTTCGAATATGCCCGGTATTCTAACCATGTTTCGATCATGCCTGTTATTGTGTAAATTTGGTTCAATTTTATCCTCCGGCACCGGAAAGTACCATGTGCACCGCACGTGACCGAACTCACCAATTTGCCCCATTATATATCACGTGCGGCTCGCGTGGCCAGTACTCGTGGAAGAAACGCTGATGCGTTTTTGGCGAAATTAAAAGCCTGATTTTTTGGCTAAATTAAACAAAAAAAAAGATGAATTCAAAAATAACAGAAGGCGATTAAAACGGAAAAAGAACCCTAAATCCCAAACATCAATCCCCTTCTCAATTCTTCCACAATTCGCACATACCCTAATCCCTAAATTCATATCCCGATTTTTGGCGATAAAGTAAGTCAATATCACCCGACATTGTTGTGAGGAATTGGAGTGAGCTTCAATCTTAGCAACATGATGATGATTCGAGAGCAGAGGAGCAATTTCTTCCCTCCTTCAGTCTATCGTGAGTGTCTCCTTAATTCTCTTAATGAAACTACGATTATTATGTAATTTAAGATGTTAAATTTAATTGTTAATAATATTTTGCAGATCCTGGTAGCAATAGTGTTACCCTTCATGCATTTTATGGTGGGGAATTTAAACATGGTATAATGGGTACGACGACTGGTGTAATTACTGCATCTAGGTACATAGGTGGTAGTGTGTTTAAATTTGATTATGTTGAGGAAGTGTTTGCATGTGTTGCTGGTTTGAAACAGTTGCTTAAAGAAGTGGGAATAT
The DNA here is from genome assembly GCA_033398695.1 of Orobanche coerulescens. Taxonomy (NCBI): domain Eukaryota; kingdom Viridiplantae; phylum Streptophyta; class Magnoliopsida; order Lamiales; family Orobanchaceae; genus Orobanche; species Orobanche coerulescens. Next base: position 15,682,821 of record CM065801.1, read on the forward strand.
ATGATGTGAAGGGTTGTTATTATCTGTCTGGTGGGTTTAAATTGATAATAAATGACAATGAAGTTAAGTATTTGTGGTCTGAAGCAATCAAAGGGAGTAGGATTGTTGCAATATTTGTTGATGCTAGCATATTTCCACCAATACATTATTTGTTGCAACAAAGGGAGTAGGATTGTTGCAACAATATTTGTTGTTGCAATATTTGTTGATGCTAGCATATTTCCACCACCATCACCAACCCCAACGCCCACCTATCCTCTGGAACCACCAACTCTCAAAAATGGACCTTCCATGTTTCAGCAACTGCAAGCCACTGCAAGGGGCACCACCACCACCCAGAATATTAGCATTCATGGGACCAATATTCACATAAGGCAGTCGGGAAGAGTTGGAAAAGGAAAAAATAAGGGCAAGAAGAAAGATTGAAGTTTAGACAATTTTCTTGAATTTTAGTTTGGATTTCAGTTTGTAGTTGGATGAACTTGCATTTGAATTCAGTTTTAGATTAAATGATGATATGTTGATCCTTGTTTAATGACAATGTAATCATATGTGAATGTATTTGTCATCAGTTTGTGTTTAAGTTATGTCTTCATTGCATTACTAATGGATAGGCTGGTTGAACTAAACTTGAATGGAAATTGAACAACAATTATATATAAAAACTGAACATCATATATAAACTAAATCCATTCAAAATGATACAATTCAGTTGGAATCAATAGAATACCATTCAAAATGATAAGCTGAGTCGATAAGTCGAGACATAGCTACAACTTCAAAACCAAAATACAAAAAGAAATTACACTTAACCAATATTATCCTACACTATACTATACTAAACACTTAAATATCACATGTAATTTCCAACTATCCAACCAAAGCCTACTACAATGATAGTCGCAAAGGCCCCGACAACACGTGCACGTAAAACTTGATTCTCCCTCTTCAATTCTTCAACTGTTTTATCCAAGTATGTAATTTTTGCATTCATTTCCCCAAACTGCTCTCTAAGGCGCCACACCACAGTGTCCATTCTACTAGAACTGTCGTTCCAAGCCCCGTCAAACCATTCAAAGAAGCCACAACCTGGATTGATGCCCCTCTACAAATATCAATAAAATAATATCATAGTACATAAAAATAGTATAAAACATTAAATTAAGGGATATTGAAACTGAAAATATATCTTGTAAACGGGGCATGCGTAAAACCTTCTCGACGGGTTTTCTTCGGTCCTTGAAGTGCGCACTCTGGCCTTCTTCCCGCAGAAGCATTCGACATTGTGGTAATTTGTGGCTGATGAGTTAGACGACATTTCGGGCACTGAATCGTACAAGAATTGAGAAGGAAATGAAATATAACGGACAACAAACACAAAGGCTAAACAAAGACTCGGCTTTTACGATGGGAGTGTAAGATTTCAGGAGAATAAAATCGAGGGTTAGGGTTTATGAAATTGGGGAAGACGATGAAATTTGAGGAGAATAAAAACGGGAATCCCTTTTAATTCCCTTTTGCCCCTTTAAAAAACGTTAAACCTTTTTTTTTTTTTTTGAATTCATTTTTTTTTTGTTTAATTTCGCCAAAAACTCATCAGCGTTTCTTCCACGAGTACTGGCCACGCGAGCCGCACGTGATATATAATGGGGCAAATTGGCGAGTTCGGTCACGTGCGGTGCACATGGTACTTTCCGGTGCCGGAGGATAAAATTGAACCAAATTTACACAATAACAGGCATGATCGAAACATGGTTAGAATACCGGGCATATTCGAAACAGGGGTTGCAATAACGGGCATAAACAGTAATTCTCCCTCCTGATGCACCTTCAATTATATTTATATTATATTATAGGAAAAACAATGCTTTTCGTCCCTGTAATTTGTGCGATTTTTGCTTTTAGTCCCTACGAAAATTGAAATGTTATTTTAATCCCTGTAATTTCTAAAACGTTTTTTTAGTCCCTGCTGTTAACCTCCGTTTATTTTTAATGGGGAAAACAATGTTTTTCGTCCTTGTGATTTGCGCGATTTTTGCTTTTAGTCCTTACGAAAATTGAAATGTTATTTTGATCCCTGTAATTTCTAAAACGTTCTTTTTTAGTCCATGTCATTAACTTCTGTTTATGTTTAATGACTTAGCATATGTCCAAATAGCATAATAGTGCATTAACAAATTCTTGAGTGCAAAAAATTCATATTTTGACAAATAATAATACTTGGATTGTTTTGGATGTTTTGTAGTTGCCATTATATTGGGCTTTTTGGCATTTTTTGGGCTGATTTAAGTACTCTTGTGATGGCGGTGATTTGCCTTTTTAGTTATACTACAAGACCACAAAATTCTGGTTAAATGGCAATATTTGGTTACTGCACTGTTATGCTATATGGACGTATATAGGGCTGTCAAAAAAATCCAAAAAATCCGATACCCGTTCGAAATATCTGTATTCGTATCCGAAAAAAACAGATATTATCTGTATCCAAAAAATACCGGATACGAATATTATCCGTATCCGAAGATTCCGAATACGAATATGGATATAGGCGCATCCGTATCCGAAAATATCCGTATCCAAAATTAATTATATATATAATATATATATATAATTATAAAATATAAGCATGCTACTCCCAATAATACTTTGTCACATGCCTTCATTCTTTATTTCTCAATATTAAAATATAAGCATGCGGTATAAGTTATATTTACTTATTAGTTATTTCCCGTTCTAATACAACAATCAGGTCAGCTAGCCCAAGTGGTATTGGCTGGCAAGAAGAAGGAGCTCCACCAGGGTTCAAATCCCTCCTCCTGCATTTAAATTTTTGAAGATTAAAAAAAAGTGGCGGATACAGATAATATCCGTATAGCATCCACCGGATATTATCTGTATCCGATTCGTCCGAATATTTCCGAATCCGGATACGGATTCAGATACCTTTACTAAATGCCGGATCTGGATGCGGATATAGCCATATCCGGCTCCGTATTATCCGTTTGATATCCCCGTCACGTATACTATTTGTCAAAAGATGAATTTTTGGGTTACTGCACTCATGAATTTGTTACTGCACTATTATGCTATTTGGACATATACAATTAATGGCAGGGACTAAAAAAGAACGTTTTAGAAATTACAGGGATCAAAATAACATTTCAATTTTCGTAGGGACTAAAAGCAAAAATCGCGCAAATTACAGGGACGAAAAGCATTGTTTTTGGCCTTTGTGTTTGACACATCATTAAAAATTAACGGAGGTTAACGGCAGGGACTAAAAAAGAACGTTTTAGAAACTGCAGGGATCAAAATAACATTTCAATTTTCGGAGGGACTAAAAGCAAAAATTGCGCAAATCACAGGGACGAAAAACATTGTTTTCCCTATATTATATTATACATTATATGAGATCAAACATTACCAATTTTAGAACTGCATGACGAAGCCGCAAGATAGTCAAATTGGTGAAGTAGGTGAGCGTGTGACTGAAAGGTCGCGAGTTCGATTCCTCCTACCAACATTTTCTTAGTTGAGCTTGTCACACATGGCTTGTCGAGGGTGGTTTACCTGGTGTAATATCCGGATTTATTACGGTGTATTTCATCTGTATTCAAACCCTGTATTATTCGGATTTGTGGTTTTGATTATTGGAGTATGATATTTCTTGCATTGATATCTTTGTACATGAGTATAACAACATGCAAAATTTCTCATGCAAACTCGTGATAGCGCACGCTAAGAATGTAGCTTAACGCGCGCTATCGGGCTACTACTAGCGCACGCTATGCATGTAGGAGTTGCGTGCGCTAAGAACTCAATTATTGAGCGGGACGGCTAGTACATGCGCCAGACGGGACATGGGTCCGGATAAGATTCCCGCGGACGAACCTGGACAGTTTCGAAGTCAACTCTTATAAGCGCGCGCTAAGAAAAGCTTAGTAGCGTGCGCTAATTAGTTAAAATGCAGAATATTATAAATGGGACAACAACCCGTTTTGGCTTACATTTTATTCGTCCATTCTTCATTCTTGAGAGGCCAGAGAGCTATAATAATCCTTCTATACACTTAGAACACATCTTGTTGGTCTTTGTATATTGGTTATCACTTGTGAGTGATCATTGAAGTGGAATAGCACCTTGGAGTGGCATACAACCAACCAGAGTCGGATTCTACCTTACGGTTCAGTGATTTTCGTCATATTAAGGTATGTTCAACCTATCTCCAGACTTAGAGTTGGATTCTAAAGAATTAGATGATCATGTTATCAAGATATTGATTTTTCATTAGTGAATTATTCAACATGCATCATGTTTGGAATATAGAGATGGTTATGCCTCAAGTACCTTGATTATGAACGTCATGATTCGAATCTTATTACATTGAACAAGTAGAGGAAGCTTTTATCTTTGGTAATCCAAATCTAGTAGATGACTTCATAGCAATCATGGACTTGACTTTAACATCATCATTGTTAGATGAATCTAAGGGATTGATCATGGAAGGATTTATCTAGTATAGATGGAATGTTAAACAACTACAGTATGATAATTTTGATTGATATAAAGGTGTCGATATCAACCATTAAGCCTTTCGAATTGTCGTATGAAGATTTGTAGTCGAAATGGAATATGGTTTTATAATGGTATACATATCCTTGAATCCGAAGTTGTTGTTATCCGTAAAATCATTCATAATCGTATGAACATGATATTCATGGAGGTAACATGAATTATCACGGAAGATTTCATTGATTTGATCATGATGAGAATAGTCATCGCCCGGTGATGGCGCCATGCACAGATAGCGCACGCTAAGCTGTGTAGATTAACGTGCGCTATCGAGCACGAGTTAGCGTACGCTACGTTTGGTACGTAACGTACGCTGAGACATCAGACGTCAGTCGACTAATCAGTGAAGTACTGACCATGCATAGTTAGCATACGCTAGGCTTTGTTGTTTGCATGCGCTATCGAGCAGACTTAACGCACGCTACACAGAGTACTTAGCGTGCGCTAAGCAGTTCAGGCAGATTACATTTTATGAACTTTTGGCCGTAAATCGAATTGTTAAACATTCGTACGACGTGAGATAAATCCTATATCATTTCTTTTGTTAAGGTTTGATCTTGTTACGTGATTGATTGAGGAGGACGACCTTCAAGTGTTCGTTTTCGTGGAAGTATTGTTCTTGTCTTCAAATCGAGGCAAGTACTTTATTTGTTTTGTGTATTGATGTTATACATATTGTCGTGCATGTATGTCGTTGTTGTATGTCCACCTCGTGTTGGTCCGACGGGATCATCGGGGGATCTATGCTAGCGTGCGCTGGATCATGGGACGGGTTTTTCCACCACGGGTTGGTCTGACGGGATCATCGTGGGTTCTAGGCAGTGAACGCTGGATCGACGGAATTACCATGTGTATGTTATGATATCATGTTGTGATTATCAGTTGTGTATGTCATTTATGAGTTTCTCGTAGGAGAAGACTCGTTGGTATTTTTGTCGTTTACGTTATTATTCTTCGTGAGATATGAATAATATGTTGTGGTACTTGTACTAGCATCGTTGTGATAACCCCTTCGGGGGTGAACATTTTGTTTATGTTCAGGATCCAGGAGAGCGGGAAAATAACCACTGGAGCTGCATGACGACGAGGGTGCAGAGTGATATTTCGGCCGGGTTTATTTGTCTGTTGTTTATTGGTTATTTCAATAAGTACTCGAGTACGAAGTAATTTATGATGAATTTGAATTTGGTGATGTATTATTAAGTTCCTGTTGAACAATTGTATTATTTTTAGTACTTGGTCAGAACTGTTGTATCGTAATTCCGTTATTTCCATTCGTTAGTACCTTTTAATGTCTGTTCAATTCTTCAGCCTTGTAAATCTTTGTGTAAAGGATTTACGGCGCTGTAATATTCCTGAATACATCGGGGGTGTTACAGAATATGGTATCGGAGCTAAGATTATGGATATCTTGGCCGTTGGGTTAAAATAGGGGTCATTTATGTCTTTTGAGGTAACCGGCCGTGAATGACATCACTGCACTGCCTACGTCTTCATGCGAACGGTGGTTGTAAGATCCTAAACTCTATCTCGTTCTTTACATGTTATGTCCCTTTATACTCAAATATTAGAACGATGTTGTTTCCTGTATATTGAGTATTTATGCTTACAGTATGTTGAGAGGCGGACGTGGACGTGGTCGCGGTCGTGGACACGGACGAAGAAATGCTGAAAGGAAAGCGTCGCCTTCTAATCAGGCCAGTCATAGCTCAGGCGAGCCGCAACAATCTATTAATAACGAACCGGAACCTGCTGTACCAGAGATCATTCGTCAAGTGGTGAACCATATGACTCAATTCGCCCAAGTCGTGGACCGAATGCAAGTGGCGGTGGGACTACAGCAGGGAGAGAGACAGCAAGGGATCCCAGACATGGGAAATCGAGGTGACCGGTGGCTGCAAGAGGTGGCGAAGATGCAACCACCCAAATTCGACGGTATTTCTGAGACTCCCACCTGGGACCATTGGTTGAAGGAAGGCTGAGAAAATCTTTGCGAATTAATCGCCAGGCAATAGGAGAGCCTCTATCGCTCAATATTTTCTGATAGGGGAAGCGTCCGAATGGTGGGAGGCCATCCGGCCTGTAGACCATGATGCTGATTGGACAGAGTTTAGATTGATGATGGAAGCTCAGTATTGCCCTCATCATGTGAGGGAAGCCAAAGTTCGGGAGTTTTTCTCCGCTCAGCCTTCTGATGTGCCAGTATCCCAGGTAATTAAGACGTTTAACCAGCAGCTGGCATTTGTTCGACATCCGGTCGAGCAGATGCAGAAATGATGATCCATTTCGATATGAGGATGAAACCAGAAATCCAGAGGTATATGTCCGGATTTGAATGTACCACACTCCGTCAATACCAGGATAAGGCGTTGGCATATGAGATCAAGGAAGCAGCTATGGAGAAATTTTCGGAATCCAAGAAACAGAAAGTCTCGGTACTTTTACGAGCACAAGAACAAATGGCCCCGTAAGGCCCAGTCATCCTTTCACTCTTTCAAGAAACCTCCGCACCCGATTAGGAGCGGAAAGAACTTCGGAGCGACATCAACTATTACCGATGTTACCAGAAATGCTTTAATCTGCGCCCAGACGGGGCACTATCGACGTAATTGCCCCCTACCTGCCGTGACTTGTTTTGATTGTGGACGAGAGGGACATCGGGCAGTGTTTTGTGAAGAGGCTGCAAAGTCTTTTAGAGCCCGTACACCACAGCCAGTCCAGAAGGAAGCCAGTATCCAACAGACACAACAAAGTGTTCAGATGCCTCAAAAATTTGGCCGCGGACGAGGCAGAGGACAATGGGACCGAAAGGGGACATCGAGTGCCGGATCTGCTCCCACGTGCATGCGAGATGAGGAGGACAGACGATCGGGATGCTTCTTTGTCGCGCATCGTGCTTGGCCCGAGATCCTTTCCCCGGGATTAGCGTTTTATTCGATACAGGATTTACGCATTCTTTTATATCTTTGTCTTGTGTAAATCGTTTGAATATTTTCGGTTTTCATACTTGTGAACCTTATGTTGTCACTACGCCATAGATGGCTTTCTACAACACTTAAGGGGGGTGTTACCTTCTTGGATGTTACCATAGCTATGAAATTTTGGACCTACCACAACGCTCGGGTTATGGTGTTACCAAATCCTGAAATATATGTTACTCTAGCTATAAAAGGTGTAACTCTCAGTAACACCATGAGATGTGTTACCTTAGGGTACTAATAAACAAAATTTTGAATTTTATATAAAATTAAGTATTTAATAAATTTTTAACTTTAAAAATAATTAATTTTAATAAAACATTGAATCTATTTTTATAAAAAATTATTCTATCAAATAATGAATTTTATATATATATTATAAATAATAAAATATTTTTAATAAATTTAAAATGAAAAGGTTTTAAAATAAAGTAGTATTTAAAAATTAATAAATTTTGATTTAAATAATTAAAAAAATTATTAAAAAAATCAAAGCTTGTAATAACTATGAGTAATTACAAAATAATTAAAATAGCAAATTTAATGTCTACATATAATAATAATTTTAATCATTATAAAATACTATGATATAATGACTGAAAATGAAAATAAAAATATATTGCATAAAATTTAAAGGATTATTAATATTAATTGAAGAGTTAACATTATCAATGCACTAGTAGAATAAACATCAAAGACTTCGGTAATGTATATTAGCAAAGTAAAAATAAACAACAACTTCGCTTTTCAATTTACTGAAGTAAAAAATCCACATAGACTTCAGTAAATGATACCAAACAAAAAAGCAGGAGCTAGTTAGAAATTTTAAGTTACAAAGACTTCGCTAATTTGATAATTACTGAAGTAAAAAGTGTGAAATTTTATTTTTGACCAAAAAAATTTTACAATAACGAAGTGTATGTCTTGAGACCGGGAATTAATATTTTGAGTTTCAATTTTTTTCATTTGGGCTCCAAAAAACACTTAGCAAACATTGGTTTCCACCATTTTCTCCCTCATTTTTTTACTCCAATTTTCATGATAAAAAATTATTAAAATGAGTAATTTTATCAAAAATATTACCAAAATAACAATAAAAAAAGACTTGAATTGTTTTTGTTAAAAATATTTGGAGTTGAAGAAGACATTGGACCCAGATATTAACCGGTCAAAACCCTGCAAAATGATCTTGTTCCCATTTTCTCTCTCTCTTGCATCTCCTACCCCGATCCCCCTCCCCATTTTCAACCCTAACCCCCGACGCCGTATTTTTCCTTTTCATATTGCCGCGTGGGAATAACCACTCCGATTAAGCAATCGACGAGTTCCTCAAAATCTTGATTCGTCCATCTGCTGAAACACCCATCAAAGAAAAGCCCTTTTAGTTTTCCTTAGCTTCGGATCAGCATTCGGGTTCTGTGGCAGGTGTTGATAATAGAGAGAGATGGTTGGATCGGATAGTTCAAATTCATCTACGCCCCCCTCTCCTCCACCGGAGAAAAAATCGCCGCCAAAGCATTGGGGTGTGACGAGACCTTTATCGCATGCGGGCCCCACCGATGTGGATATTCAGAGAAATAGGGCTTTGGAGAAGGTTGGCCTCTTATTTTTTATCGATATTTTCTATTTTTGTTTCTATTTTTAAATCGTGATTGCTAATTTTATATCGGCATTCTTATGTGATTGAGCTTTGCTTTTGCTGGGATTTAGGTTTTGGTGGAAGATGCCAACGCCGTTATTTTTACTTTTGGTTCCTACAGACTCGGAGTAAGGATATTATACATATGCGTTGATGTTTTCTTCATTTCCAGTTACATTTTCTTTTCAGAGTTCAACTTGGAAATCGAAATTGAGTTTCATATTGATTAAGATCACATCGAATACTTTGTATTGTACAGATTTTATGGCTTTTTATTGATTATGAGAAATATATGCAATATTAATCTGATGTTGTCCACTGGAACTTTTGAAGGCTTTGTACCTCAACTTCGGTGCCAAAAGTAGTAAGATATTTTTATCAGTATTATGGTACCATACATCTGTGTATTTGCTTGTCGAACATATGTGGTTATAGTGTTTTCTCCACACGAATTACTTAACATGTTAACTTTTTCATAAGATTTGTATATTTCACTGTCTTAGTTTTCTCAACATGTTGCCTGTTTTTCACTGTACTTTTACTATCATATAATGGTTGTTAGTGTAAGTATTATGGCTTGTGAATTTTGATTGTAACCTGTGGTTTGTTTTGGCAGGTACATGGTCCTGGAGATGACATTGATACTTTGTGTATTGGGCCGTCATATGTTAATCGGGAGGTACTTTACGACTTGATGTTTCCATTTTGTATATGCTCCTTGTATTTTAGACTAGTTAAATTATGGTGCCACCAGGAAGACTTCTTTTATCTACTGCATAACATTTTAGCTGAGACAGAAGATGTTACAGAACTCCAACCAGTACATGATGCTCATGTCCCTGTTATGAAATTAAAATTTGATGGGATATCGATTGATCTTCTATATGCAAGTATCTCAATTGGTTTTTCCAGATGTGAGCTTCTCAACTTTTTACTTCTTCTTGTATATGGTTGGGAACAAATTAAATTATGGCCACTCGCTTCATTATGTGAGCTTCTCAACTTTATACTTCTTCTTGTATTTGCTTACCTCTTTTTTTATTTGTTTATTATTATTTTCTAGTTGGGGCTGAGGCTGATGAGGACAGAATCTAGTTGTTGCTGTCTCAAGTCAAGGGCAAGGATATAACCGAGTTGATTGCTGCTGGGAGGGAAAAACTGGCTTCCGTCCCTGCTGGTGGTGGTGCGATTCTTATTCTTTGCACCGGTGGCCAGTGCCGGTGGTGGTGCGGCCCTGCTGCGGCCGAGACAAAGAAAGAAGAGAAAGTGGAAGAAAAGGAGGAATCGATGATGACATGGGATTCGGTCTCTTTGACTAGGAAAAGATCACAAATCTTTGTCCAGACCGATCTATTATTTACAAATTTCTGTTATCTAGTCTATCGTGGTAGAGAGTTTTGTTTTTATTTGGATTCAGAATTTTGTTCTCTAAACAAATTGTGGGGGACCGTAGTGATATATACTATTCTGCATTTTGAGTTTCATCTCTTTATGATGTTGTTATTTGCTTGCATGTTTTTTTAATTGACGTGCTGGTGTTGGAGAAAAAAAGATATTGTTGAGTGGATTATAGGAGATGGTTTCGGTTCTTTGGTTGATACCTACTTGCATCTAGAACCTAAGCGTATGTAGGTTTGAATTGTCCCTTCCATCAAGATAAATTATCGTCTCTTCTCAGCATGAATTGTCATTCATCAAGATAAATTATCATCTCTTCTCAGCGTTTGGACAGATTATCGTTCCAGTAGGACATTTGTAAAGCACTTGCGACGCCTGCCAAGTTTCGGCGTTGACTTAAGGATGGCATATTGTATCATATCGAAACCTTTTACCTATACCGTATACTGGATTGAAAATTTTGGTATAGAAAAATTCATACTGATATGGTATTGGAAATTTCGGTGTATAAAACAGCCGTATGATGGTCGTCTAATTTATTCTCTTCTTTTTGTTTTTTTGCCTTTTTTCCTTTTCGTTTCTGTTTTGACAGGGTTTGGTTCTACTACCTGGGTCGAACAATGAATCTTGGTGCCAGGGATTAGATGGACTGGCTTCTAGATCTGCCGAATATTATAAGCAAGGGGCTCGTTTTGCAAAATGGTTTGCGATTTTTGTCATGATCTGTATTTCCAAAAAAAAATTATTTGATATCTTTGGTTTTAATATCAATGAAGTTCCTCGAATCCCAATAGATACAGTACGTTGTCTTTGCTCCATTGCTGCTCTTTCTTTATGGTGAGTAACCATGATCACGATCTAGTTTTTCTGTATTGCGGAAATTAGACCGTTTATTTTTAATGAAATTCATTTCTCTTTGCATGGAGCTTCTTTACTATTTGTTGCTGCCTTGCATTGAAGTTGTTAAGAGTTTCTTAGGCATGTCTGTTGTCTTTAACTGTTAAAGTGTCAAAAATGTATGCTTCTGTTTTTTAACTTTTGGGCTTCAATCCTTATGAGTTCGAAGGGTTATCTGCCGTTCAGTTTTCTTTGGATTTAGATCGGTCAGTACCACTATGCTTAATGAATCAAATAATTTACTTTTTATTTTGATTGTGAAAATGTACAGATCCCCCCTGCAAAGTATTGCGTCAGGCAAGCTTACTGCAATTGGATATGATGAGAGAATGCTGCTTCACGAAGAAGTATGGTAGCTCTGATCGATCGAGATATTGATTGAAATTTCTTGCTAGCGGTTGAGATATAAATTAATTTTTTCCTGTACCATACTTCCTCCTTTCCATTTAATTTTATATACAGTTAAATAATTTTTCTTTAGTCTTTTATCCATACATACTGATAATTTAGTGAAGCTTTCAACTACTATCCTTTATATCTCTTGGCGATCGATTGATCGGATAGTTTAGAAGTACCGGCTACTTGATAAGTCGAGCTAAATTTCTTTTTGTTGTTTCTTTTCTTTGAAAATTTGGATTGAAGTCTAATCCCCATCCGTAAAGACACGATCGTCTTTGAGCAATTCTTGCTAGCCTCTCACCGCAGTGTAGTAATGATTACTCTTGTTATAGATAAACCATCACCCACCCCTAACATGAAAGAGCAAAATATTTGGACATATCATGGCTTCCATGTTATACTGTCATGCATATCTTATAGTTTCTTTTGGCAAGTGGCTGGAAATAAATTAATTGACAAGATATAGGTGCTTCTTCTTAAAATATGGAAGGTATATTTCCGGGAAAGAGCTTTCCTTTTCCAGCAAGAGAAATCACACGAAGAAATTCTGATGGTAAGTTAAAGAGACCAACTACTATTCGAGGAACTTCATTGATATTAACTTTTGACTCCTTAACGGTGCAGCCACTCTGGTCAAATCCTCTCAAAGTGAAAGATAGCACAAACAACGCAAAGAAGGTAAGAGTACCCAGACGATCTTAAAAAATATTCTGAAGCTTTCCTTGGAAAGCCGAATGAAGAGTAGTGTGCTTGGATTTTAAACCTAGAGAAATAGGGAGGTAGGTGTTCTTTTATATACTTTAGTTTATTCTTGAAAAGTATCAGAATTCGACAAATGATCCTTCAAATTTGGTCAAGATAAATAAACTTGGCAAATTATTTCTTTAGAACAACTAGTTTGTAGACCTTATTTTTCTGATAGTTGTTAACAGGCTGCCTATTTGGAAGCTTAGTAACCATCACTAATTATTGGCTCTTCTTTCTTGTTTCATTCTGCAGCTCTCTCGTTCAAAGAAGGTGAAGTTTGTGAATGGACACCAACTCAAACAAATTGGCTAATCCTTGGCTAATTGAATAAATGTTCCGCACAATAGTTTCTTAGAGTCTATTTGTATATCAGTCTTAGACATCCAATAATGTAATTGGTTAAAAATGACCAAGTTATTTTCTTCTAGTACTTGTATATATGTATTTGGTGATGTAGTTGGTTGGTTTTGTGATTAGATATAGTTATTTTTTTATGATGGGATTATGTAGTTGGTTTATGTAGTTGGTTTTTCTTAATTGGTTTGTTGGATTTTTTAATGGGAAATGCTAAATATAAAATTTACATTTTTATTTTGTTAAAATGGAGTTGTCACCTTAGATACTATATATATATATGTTGCAAATGTCTTTCATTGGTAACACCTGTAACACCTAATGTGTTGCCATTGGTAATATAGGTGTTGCAATAGACTAAAAATTGTTGCACATTTATGGCCCCACTAACAGGCCCAAGAAAAGTGGGTCCCACATAAGGCCCCCACAACGGACCTTATTAAGTGGGTCCCACCGGTGGGCTCGGCCTGTGGGCCCCACAAAATGGGCCCCACATATGGAACCCACTAAATTGGCTATATATTAATTATAAAGTCTATTGCAACACGAATATGATGTTGCGGTAGAGTCCTTAGGATGTTGCTGTAGAGTGCTTAGGTAACAAATACTCCTATGTTAGCTTAGGATGATCCACATGTTGCCTTTGAGTCCAAAGGCTACTGCTCACAGAGCAACTTAGCTGAAATGTTACCTTTGCCCATTTTGGGTCTATGGCAACAGAAAATTGGGTCTAAGGTAACACAGTTATGTGGTTGCCGAAGGCCATTTATGGCGTAGTGTGTTGGTTTACCGAGTGGAGAGAGGATTGTCGGAAACTTAGAAACTAGAAATTTCCCTGTATCATTTGGAGGCAGAGAGTGGCTCTCAAATCTGATCGTGATAGAAATGCAAGGAGACGACCTGATACTCGGAGACGATTGGCTTAATTGATATGGAGCAATTGTAAAGTACCGAAGGAGGAATATCTCGCTGATTGCTGACGATGGTTCCGAAATCCTGTTTGAGGGATGGAAACCGGGCAGCTCAGGAAAATTGATCAAGGCAATGAAAGATGTCAAATTGTTGAAACAGGGCTGTATCGGGTACTGGTGCTATGCAATGAAGAAAGAAGACGAAATTGTGGAACTTTCATCCATTCCTGTTGTGAACGAATTTCCAGATGTATTTCCTGACGAGTTACCTGGGCTACCTCCACGAAGGGATGTAGAATTTACCATTGAGCTAGAACCCGGAGCTACACCAATTTCTAAGGCGCCGTATCGTATGGCACCTACTGAGATGTACGAACTGAAGAAGCAGCTGGAGGAGTTAATGGACAAGGGCTATATTCAGCCAAGCGTTTCGCCCTGGGGAGCACCAGTTCTTTTTGTCCGCAAGAAGGATGGATCGCTTCGACTGTGTATTGACTACCGAGAGCTGAACAAAATGACGATTAAGAACAAGTATCCGTTGCCACGGATTGATGATATGTTTGACCAGTTGCAAGGGGCAACAGTATTCTCTAAAATCGATCTGAGATCAGGATATCATCAGCTGAGGATTAAGGAATCTCATGTTCCGAAATCAGCGTTCAGAACTCGCTACGGACATTATGAGTTTGTAGTGATGGCGTTTGGTCTCACTAACGCACCTGCTGTATTTATGCAATTGATGAACCGAGTGTTCATCGAATTTTTGTATAAATTTGTGGTCGTGTTCATTGATGACATTCTGGTGTATTCTAAGAGCCCAGAAGAACATGCGCAGCATTTGCGGATTGTATTGGAACTTTTGAGAAGCGAGCAATTGTACGCCAAACTTTCTAAGTGTGAATTCTGGCTAAAGGAAGTAATGTTCCTCGGCCATGTAGTGTCAGCTAAAGGAGTCCGAGTAGATCCTCAGAAGATTGAAGCAATTATGGATTGGAAGCCTCCAAAGAACGTGAAAGAAGTCCGAAGCTTCTTAGGACTTGCTGGATATTATCGTCGATTCGTGGAAGGGTTTTCTAAAATATCCCGCCCACTTACTCGACTCCTGCAGAAAAATCAAAAGTTTGAGTGGAATGAGTTGTGTCAGGTTAGCTTTGATGAATTGAAGAAGAGATTGACGACGGCACCGATTCTATCACTTCCACAGGGAACTGGAGGATTTATAGTTTACAGTGATGCTTCGAACCAAGGACTCGGGTGCGTATTGATGCAGAATGATAAGGTGATCGCTTATGCGTCGCGACAGCTGAAACCTTATGAAGTGAATTACCCAACACATGATTTGGAGCTAGCAGCAGTGGTTTTTTCTTTGAAAATTTGGAGGCATTATCTGTACGGGACTCACTGTCAGATCTTTACGGATCACAAGAGTCTCAAGTACATATTCAGTCAGAAAGAGTTGAACATGCGGCAAAGAAGATGGTTAGAGCTGATTAAGGACTATGACTTGGAGATTTTGTATCATCCAGGCAAAGCGAATGTAGTGGCCGATGCACTCAGCCGCAAGCCTGTTTCTATTCAGATGCTGGAGACGCTGACCTCCCAACTTAGCCTTCAACGAGAGATGATTCGAGAAGGAATTGAAGTGTGGTTACAAAGAGTCACTATAAGAATAAACTTCAAAGACTTTGAATAATATCTGAAGTACAGACATTATAATTACCGAAGTCTATGTTCGTGTAGTAAAAGGTATACTTTAGACTTCACTTTTTATGCGAAGTCTAATATCCTAATAACTGAAATCTATCTCGGTTTTTTCCTAATTATGATCTAAATTTGGGGGGTAAGTGAAGTAAAAGAATGCCTTTAACTTCGGTTATTTTATAATTGGCATAGTAAATAAAGAACTTTTTACTTCAGTTATTGTATAATATATACTAGTATTTTCTGCAGTAATATATATTAATATTTCACATTTCAATTTAAAATTCATTACCAAAATCTACATTCAACTATAACTAACCATCAACCACAAGATCTCAATAATACAAGAACTAACAATTTCATATCATCCCATCTTTAAAAAAATAACATGCGTTCCAACCAATTCGAAACCAGATACATATCATAAAACATGTGATTTCTCGACAACCTGAAGAAAATAAAGAGTCAATACTCCAAAGAAATCCCAACAAAATACAGATATTAAGCTTCAAAACCTTAGTACAGTTCCATGATTCCTTGGCTAATTAAATATATCCAAAAATTATCTGAGCACCACAATCAAACACTTTAGCTCTTGGCAGCAAGCTTTTCCTTTGCTTTCTGTATTTTCGAAACCTTCTTCCCAATCTTCTGTTTCTTAACCAAGAAAGCTCTAATGATCCTTCGAAAACCAACAATATACAAGAAACTAAACAATGCAACAGAGTACACAAAATTATGATATTATATATATATATATATATATTAAGTTCATTATTAACATTAATACATGAAAAGAACCAACCTCTCCCTCACAGCACCACCAGACAAGACTACCATACGGACGGCTTACAGTCCTACGATTTCTAGGTAATCTAGACCTCTTGTACTCGTGAGTCTCAAGTGAGGAATCGAGGGGAAAAAAGAGGCAAATTGCTATGAATAATTTCAAATGATGTAGAAATAATTGCTCAATTCTCAATACTATCAATCCAAAGGACATCAACCCTTGGTTGATAGAACAAAACGAATCGTCGAAAGAATGACACTTCTTTGGTTGTCCCTAGTATCATACCCTCTACGAGCTTTACCATCTATCTAGAGTAGATACAAGGAGTAACAATAGAATCAGACCTTCTTCACCTTGAAAATAAGCAACTAATCAGAAAAGCAGAGAGAAAGAAAACTTTACCTAAAATTTGAAAGCTCTAGAACCTCCAATTACACCCAAAGCCAATCAAATCAACATAATCCCTTTTCCAAACAACAAAGAATCCAAAAGCTCAACGAAGAACCAAACAGTACATAAATGGTGTATAACTATGAGCCACTTCTCCACGCCTCTGTAACTTTGAGGAACATAAACAAAGAAGGGATCAAAGCCAGCATATTAATGCATACAATCAACCTAATTAAATCGTAGCTATTTCTAAAAACCACAAAACCGCAAAAAAAAAATCAATAAGAAACCAGAAATTGGTAAAAGCTGAGAAAAGGATCTTTACCTGGCTTTGAAGGCTGCCCCATTCAGCCCTCTGCTTGCAGTGACTGGGGTCCTTTGGTCACTAAAACATACAAGAAAACAACCCATTTTCAGAGAATAATCGATAATTCCGAACAAATTGCTTTCCCTTTTCTTCTCGTGATTTCAGAGAACTACTAATGGTTTAGATGATTAGAGGACGAGTTCATGGGAGACCGGTCTCCATCTTTCTCCGCGGAGAAGAAAGAAGAGAGAAACGAGAGCTGAGGAGAGAGAAAGGGGGAAGAGGAGGGGGATCGGGGATTTTGTAGGGTTGTGAGCAATAAGTTTTTGACCGATAAATCTTTATTCGGTTGGGAGGCCAAAGTATTCTTCAACCCCAAATATAACTAACAACGATTCAAGTCTTTCTTGTTGTTATTTTGGTAATGTTTTTTTGATAAAATTACTCATTTTGGTAATTTTTATCATGAAAATTAGGGTAAAAATTATGGGCGAGGAAATGGTGGAAACAATATTTGTTAAGTATTTTTTGTAGCCCAAATAAAAAAAATTGAAACTCAAAATATTAATTCCCGATCTCAAGACATACACTTCACTATTGTAAAATTATTTTGGTAAAAAATAAAATTTCACACTGTTTACTTCAGTAATTATCAAATTAGCGAAGTCTCTGTAACTTAAAATTTCTGACTAGCTCCTCCTTTTTTGTTTGGTACCATTTACTGATGTCTATGTGAGTTTTTTACTTCAGTAAATTGAAAAGCGAAGTTGCTGTTTGTTTTTACTTTGCTAATATAGATTACCGAAGTGAGCCATACCGAAGTCTTCTATGTTTATTCTACTAGTGAGTCCAAGGACAACTGTGCGTGATGGAGATAACTTCATCATTAACCGAAGAAATCAAATCTAAACAGGCAGATGATCCTCTGATGATTCGGTTACGTGATGAAGTGATCAAAGGAAAGGCCCCCAGATTAATAATTCATGATGATGGAGTTTTGAGATTTCAGAACCGACTCTGCGTTCCCGATGTTGATGTTCTGAAACAGACGATTATGAAGGAAGCTCACAGTTCGCCCTATTCTATCCACCCAGGCACCAGTAAGATGTATAAAGACTTGAAGCAGAATTTCTGGTGGGGCAACATGAAGAAAGATGTAGCGGACTATGTTTCTAAATGCTTGACTTCTCAGCAGGTTAAGATCGAGCATCAACGGCCTGCCAGAATGTTGAAGCCACTCCCGATTCCTGAATGGAAGTGGGAGGACATATCGATGGACTTTATCACTAATATGCCGAGAACCAGGACAGGAATGAACATGATTTGGGTGATAATTGATCGTTTAACCAAATCAGCTCATTTTCTAGGCATTAAGGACACGTGGGGACCAGAGAGGTTGGCACGAGTATTTATATCAGAGATAGTTCGATTGCATGGTACGCCGAAGACCATTATTTCTGATCGAGACGGCCGCTTTGTGTCTCATTTTTGGAAAGCGATTCATAAGGCCTTGGGGACCGAATTGAACTTGATCTGACTTATCACCCATGGTGACGGACAATCCGAGAGGACTATTCAAACGGTGGAAGACATGCTAAGGGGCACATTCCTTAGATTGGTCAAACGATTGGGAAGTTCATCTACCATTGATTGAATTTACCTACAACAATAGTTGGCATGCTTCCATTAAGATGGCACCGTTTGAGGCATTATACGGGAGGAGATGCGAGATCGCCCCTATCTTTGGGACGATTCATCGGACTTGATCGGAACAAAACCGAGTTGATCGTGCGGACTCGAGAGAAGATAGCCTTGATTCGTGAAAGGCATTGACCGCCCAGTCGCGAAATCTTACACACGTGCGCCGTCGCCCATTGGAGTTGATCGAGACCACGTACTTTTGAAGGTTTCTCCTACTCGGGAATCTTTCGTTTCGGAAGGAAAGGAAAGCCGAGTCCGAGATATATCGGACCATTTGAGATCCTTGAAAGAGTTGGGGAGTTGGCATACAGATTGGCATTGCCGTCGTCATTGTTCCATGTTCATAACGTGTTCCACGTATCCCGGCTACGAAGTATATAGGATCCCGATCTTATCATTGATTTCGGCGAGATCGAAGTCGCGCAGGATGGGACGTTTGAAGAAAGACCGGTCAAGATACTCGAGAGTCGAGTTAAGCAGTTGAGGAACAAACCAATCGTTTTGGTCAAAGTTCAATGGTCACGACACGGAAAGGAAGAAGCCACATGGGAAACGGAAGCTGATATGAAGTCCAGATATCCCGAGTTATTTTCGTCTTGAGTTTCGGGACGAAATTCCTTTTTAGTAGGAGAGTATGTAATATCCGGATTTATTATGGTGTATTTCATCTGTATTCAAACTCTGTATTATTCGGATTTGTGGTTTTGATTATTGGAGTATGATATTTCTTGCATTGATATCTTTGTACATGAGTATAACAACATGCAAAATTTCTCATGCAAACTCGTGATAGCGCACGCTAAGAATGTAGCTTAACGCGCGCTATCGGGCTACTACTAGCGCACGCTATGCATGTAGGAGTTGCGTGCGCTAAGAACTCAATTATTGAGCGGGACGGATAGCACATGCGCCAGCCAGGACATGGGTCCGGATAAGATTCCCGCGGACGAACCTGGACAGTTTCGAAGTCAACTCTTATTAGCGCGCGCTAAGGAAAGCTTAGTAGCGTGCGCTAATTAGTTAAAATGCAGAATATTATAAATGGGACAACAACCCATTTTGGCTTACATTTTATTCGTTCATTCTTCATTCTTGAGAGGCCAGAGAGCTATAATAATTCTTCTACACACTTAGAACACATCTTGTTGGTCTTTGTATATTGGTTATCACTTGTGAGTGATCATTGAAGTGGAATAGAACCTTGGAGTGGCATACAACCAATCGGAGTCGGATTCTACCTTACGGTTCAGTGATTTTCGTCATATTAAGGTATGTTCAACCTATCTCCAGACTTAGAGTTAGATTCGAAAGAATTAGATGATCATGTTATCAAGATATTGATTTTTCATTAGTGAATTATTCAACATGCATCATGTTTGGAATATAGAGATGGTTATGCCTCAAGTACCTTGATTATGAACATCATGATTCGAATCTTATTACATTGAACAAGTAGAGGAAGCTTCTATCTTTGGTAATCCAAATCTAGTAGATGACTTCATAGCAATCATGGACTTGACTTTAACATCATCATTGTTAGATGAATCTAAGGGATTGATCATGGAAGGATTTATCTAGTATAGATGGAATGTTAAACAACTACAGTATGATACTTTTGATTGATATAAAGGTGTCGATATCAACCGTTAAGCCTTTCGAATTGTCGTATGAAGATTTGTAGTCGAAATGGAATATGGTTTTATAATGGTATACATATCCTTGAATCCGAAGTTGTTGTTATCCGTAAAATCATTCATAATCGTATGAACATGATATTCATGGAGGTAACATGAATTATCACGGAAGATTTCATTGATTTGATCATGATGAGAAGCTTCTCGCCCTCGATGGCGCCATGCACAGATAGCGCACGCTAAGCTGTGTAGATTAACGTGCGCTATCGAGCACGAGTTAGCGTACGCTACGTTTGGTACGTAACGTACGCTAAGACATTAGACGAGTCAGTCGACTGATCAGTGAAGTACTGACCATGCATAGTTAGCGTACGCTAGGCTTTGTTGTTTGCATGCGCTATCGAGCAGACTTAACGCACGCTACACAGAGTACTTAGCGTGCGCTAAGCAATTCAGGCAGATTACATTGTATGAACTTTTGGCCGTAAATCGAATTGTTAAACATTAAATGCAGCGTGAGATAAATCCTATATCATTTCTTTTGTTAAGGTTTGATCTTGTTACATGATTGATTGAGGAGGACGACCTTCGAGTGTTCGTTTTCGTGGAAGTATTATTCTTGTCTTCAAATCAAGGCAAGTACTTTATTTGTTTTATGTATTGATGTTATACATATTGTCGTGCATGTATGTCGTTGTTGTATGTCCACCTCGTGTTGGTCCGACGGGATCATCGGGGGATCTATGCTAGCGTGCGCTGGATCATCGGACGGGTTTTTCCACCACGGGTTGGTCTGACGGGATCATCGTGGGTTCTAGGCAGTGAACGCTGGATCGACTGAATTACCATGTGTATGTTATGATATCATGTTGTGATTATCAGTTGTGTATGTCATTTATGAGTTTCTCGTAGGAGAAGACTCGTTGGTATTTTTGTCGTTTACGTTATTATTCTTCGTGAGATATGAGTAATATGTTGTGGTACTTGTACTAGCATCGTTGTTCTAACCCATTCGGGGGTGAACATTTTGTTTATGTTCAGGATCCAGGAGAGCGGGAAAACAACCACTGGAGCTGCATGACGACGAGGGTGCAGAGTGATGTTTAGTAGGGTTTATTTGTGCATTGTTTATTGGTTATTTCAATAAGTACTCGAGTACGAAGTCATTTATGATGAATTTGAATTTGGTGATGTATTATTAAGTTCCTGTTGAACAATTGTATTATTTTTAGTACTTGGTCAGAACTGTTGTATCGTAATTCCGTTATTTCCATTCGTTAGTACCTTTTAATGTCTGTTCAATTCTTCAGCCTTGTAAATCCTTATGTAAAGGATTTACGGCGCTGTAATATTCCTGAATACATCGGGGGTGTTACACCTGGTTGGCGTAGTTTGTAGGCTATTACGTCCAGTCCGATGTTTTATCCAGTGCGCACTCAAAGAGTAGCGGCCGTGGGTCCCCCGTCATAAAAAAAATGCATAAAGGAAAAAAATGTCATCTTTTTGTCATATAACCTAAGTGTGATAGATCTCACCTCATTTTGTATTTTGTATTCTGGTACATAAAAATAATACAATGATCGTATCTGATTTCGATGTACCATTACTCGTTTTATAACGTCTGTATTTGAGTTTGGAATATTTGCATATGGCTTCAAATCAGATTAGTACCTATAAGTTGAATAATTATAAATCCGTACAAAAATCAACATCGTTAGTGAGAATCGGTGTGTGTGTAATTATTCAAACAAGCATCCACGTTAGATAACAATCTGAATAGTTACGAATTTGTCCAAAAATCAACTCCCGAGGTGAAATTTGCACGTTGGTGTAATTGTTCAAACTATATACTAATTTGTAACTGTAACAGACAATAAGGCTAAATTTGAAGTTTTATGTAGTTAGTTTCAAAATGAATGTGTTCATTTTATTTAGTTATATATATATATATATATATACAAAATTCAATTTCAAAAAAGGCATTTGATTACATTATTTTGAATACAGGTGTTTACCAAATATAATCTCACGCATACATAAAGTTTTGTTCGGTTCTCACATATATTCAGTTTGTAGGAGTTTCGATCTCAGGTATGGCAGAGATTCAAAGACACAAGTCGTTGTATCTTCATCAACAATTAATAGGTCTGTTCGATCAGCACTATACGAGATGTAAATGTCTTGCGGACTCGACTAATCTGTTAATATTCTCTATTTTTTATTATGTTCCAGTTTCTATTTGTAATAAATTTATAAAAACAGTAGTAGTTTCTCCGATAAATTTATTTATAACCTGTCTACCACTAATATGTGTTGCGTCCCCTTCAGTTTCATCTATATTATAGTAATATTACTAGATGTCCTCCCGTGCGATGCACGGCGTAAAATGTTAAATATTTTATTAGATTAATAATATGTAATCGAATTTCAATAATATTATGAAATTATTATACAATATACATGAGTCAGTATACACACACATATACATATATTATTATTATTTGATTTAGTTTTATTTATAAACTCTTATCATGTGATTTAAGGGCACATAAATCACCGGTATTTATTTTTTCATTTAGGACAACATGAGTCTTATATCTAATTTTATAAATAAGATATTAAATTATGTTTATTATTATCAACTTTCATTATAGCCGACCCCAAAACGTTTTGTGACTAAGGCTCTGATGGTGATATTGGTGGTGTTGTATTATCAACTTTCATTAAAAGTATACAACCGATATTCTTACTAATATAATTTTTTATATGATTTGACATTAATGTAATATATTTTACTATTTTATAATCAAAACAAAATAATTCTTAAAAATTAAATAATTGTTAAAAAGCTATGAAATAAACTAAAAATATATCTTTTTTCAATTATATTGAAATATTTTAATCATCTAAGTATATTATAATTATATTTATATTATTTTATATATATTATATGGATGTCAAATTAAAGAGCACGAAGTAAGAATTAATTTCATATATTTTTTTCAAAAATAAAATTGATACATAAAAGTTATAATTGTTTAAACTATTAGGTTAAAAATAAAAGGAATAAAATGAGAGGAAGTTTTTAATTGGTAGATAGTATATAATGGAATAATCATCGAACTCCCTCCCAAATTAAACGTTCATTTTCTTAAGATTTTTAAAAAGATGATTAACGTGGAGATGACACATGTTTCCTTAGATTTTTTTGCGACTCTATTTTAATATTAAGTATAGGTGTGTAAAACTTCGATATAAAATATATAAACATGACAGGAATCTATATGATCATTATATATTTGTAATATTTATATTAATATACATATCAGCATACAGGTAAAAGAACGTCATATATTTTTGATAAATATTTAGATTAAATTAACACATTTTATACTTAATAATATACCATGAGATTCACAATGATATTAATTCATTAGGCATAGGGTGATAAATTATATTATTGTGATGTACTTAAATAAAAATATAATCAACTTATTATATTTTTTAATATAATTTTTCTTTTCATAAAAAGAAGAATCAATCAAAAAATTATTTTAAATAATAATATATCTTTCTACTGGGAATTGTAAGTCTAGCATGTCTATAATTCTTTTCTCAAATATTTTTAAAATAAAATAACTGAGCAATCTAAAATTATTATAAGAAGGTGAAAACTGAAGTAAAAATGTAGATCTTGTAAAATGATAGATTTACTTCAATGAAATTATATGGAAATTATCTGATTTTTGAATTTTATATATAAATAATTTAAAATCAAGATATAATATAATAATTATTCAAAAACAACTTATATTTAAAAAGGAATAATTTAGTTATATATATATGCCTAATGAATGTTAAATTAAATATCGTAAAAAGAAGATTATTTTCAAATAATAATAATAAAAAATAGAGTTGAGACAATAAAACTATTAACTTCTAAATATTGAGAGAAAAATAAAAAAAAGAAAAAAAATTGGTTCCCATTAACTCTCATTCAAATGGGTAGGAGTTAGTGTATTTTTAAAAGAACAAAAAAGATAATTAATTCAAAAAATCCGTATAATGACACGTGTTTGTACAACTTTCTTTTAATAATAAAGTAGATTTTGAACTTACCCGGATTCATATGTACACTTCCTCGTCCTGTGATGTCAAATTTTGAAGTTTCATGTGCTGCCTCCGGCCCCCCTCCGGAATTCAAGCCTTAGATTGCGCCGTTGTTGGTGATTTTAGTGTCACTAGTCATTTTATGTAACTGAAACTAATATGTGAGTTAAGGAGTTTTATAATTTGTATTCTAATATATGTTCGGGTATGTGCGAAGTGCACACATGTATAAGATCAAATTATAAGCCGGTACGATAAAATGTCGGGGGTCCGGGGGCAGCACCCCGGTGATGGGGTCTAGGGGCGGCGCCTGATCGGTAGAAAATATTGCATAATTATATGTGCTAAATACATAATTATACTATTATATTTATTTTCGCACAATTCGATGGTTTTCTTCCTATTTGAATTATGAAGGTATTTAATTCACTAGTGAAATTTATTCATTATTTCAGGGAATTGTTATATTTTTTTAAGTCGGAATAATTATCGGAACAATAAATGAAATCCCCCAGTCCGGGAAGAGTTCCAATCGACTGAAAGAAACTGAGAAGAAGAGTCCTAATCCCAAAAGGAGGAGAAGATTGGGCGGAGTTAAAATTCCACTCCTACTAGGAAAAGGAGAGCGGTCTTTCTCTATTATAAGGACACCTCACGACATTATATATATATATATATCACCCGTTATCAAGGGGGGACACACACATCAGCAGCAGGAATTTAAGAGAAGCAGGAGGTTGGCCATTATCAAGGCACGGCTCCCGAGGCAAACATAAAAAAAAGAAGCACAAGCAATTGGAAGAAGTGTTCGGCCGCCGACCAGTAAATAAAAGAGTTTGATTTTTTGATTTTAATTTATGCTTAATTATTGTTTCATGTTTTATTTAGCCATCATGTCCGGCTAATTTATTTTTTCCAGTTCTTAGGAATGTTTGAACCTGTATCTATATTATTTATGTTTTAATCCCGTAGCATATTCTTGACTTAATTTCTTTGAATTATCTTTGTGTTATTGAGTAGATTTATTTATGATATAATTCACTCTAATTGGTCTGATCAACTTAATTGAGGTTTTTATATTTAGGGTTATAAGCGCCCCTAGCGGGGTTGAGGGGCAGAGCCCCCGCGGGGTTTGGGGCAGCGCCCCAAAAGGTCTTCGAAAATTTGGATTTGTAATTTAGTGAAAATACCGAATTTTAAAGGGAGACTATAGTAAAATTGATTAATTTCGTCAATTTTGGAAAACCATAAGTCATGCCTCTAATTCCGGATCACTAATTAGTCCTAATGACGCCGCCACCTAATGTAACCCTAATATCGCCCTTATGTAACCCTAATTCGACATGTATAAATAAGGCTCTTCTCTTTGAGTCTAATATACACCTTTCTGAGCTCTCTCTTTTTCTGACAAACTCAGACTTTCTCTAGCAATTTGGCTTATGTTTCCGTGCCTCGATTCGTAAGTGTCCTTTTGGATTATCCTAGACTGGATTTCTTGTAACCCGGGCATAGGGTAGAAATATCACTTCGGAAAGTGATTACACGATCCATTGGGAATCCGGATCTTCACCATAAACTCTAAATTTCCAACAATCGAACTGATATTTTCTGTTTTCTGGAGATGGCTGAAACAATCCGCGAGATGAATACAAAGTTCAGTAACCTGGACAAGTTCGAAGGCAACGATTTCAGGTGCTGGCAGAAGAAGATGCACTTCATGCTGACTACTTTGAAGGCGGCGTATGTGCTGAGTACTCCCAGACCAGAGGTGGTTGAGAACGAGACATTGGAGGATACCAGGAAGAGAAGCAAGTGGGACAACGACGACTACATTTCCAGAGGTCACATATTGAACGATATGTCCGATTCTTTATTCGATATCCATGGTGATGCTAAAAGTGCGAAGGAATTATGGGACACCCTTGAATCAAAATACATCGCCGAGGATTCTTCGAGTAAGAAGTTTCTGGTTAGCGATTTTAATTCTTATAAGATGCTTGATTCAAGGTCTGTCATAGAACAATACAATGAACTCCTTCGTATTTTGGGTCAATTCAAAGTGCACAACATGAACATGGACGAATCCATTGATGTGTCAAGTGTGATTGAAACTTCCACCATCCTGGAAAGATTTCAAACATAACCTAAAACATCAAAAGGAGGAACTATCACTGGTTCAACTTGCTAGTCATCTTCGCATTAGAATCTCTTCGTGCAAAGGATAATGACAAATCTGATAAAACCAAAGGAAAAGTTGAACCTGGACAGCCCACTGTTCATATGGTTGAAAGCAAACCAAGGAATCCGAATAACAAAGGACATGGTAAACGTAAGCAAGAATATGTCCCAAACAACTCCAACAAAAAAAAGGAGTTGGTTTATTGGAGGTGCAATAAGGTGGGACATTGCAAGCGTGATTGTCGTGTGAATCTAGGCAACAATGGTACTGGAAACAGTGGAGCCAATGGAAGTGGACATGGGTCTAAGGACCAAATTAAAGGAGGTCAGTATTTGACCAACCTTGATAATTCTAAACAGAATTATGTTTATTATGTTTCACTTATTCCAGTATCATTCTATGTACAGGATGATGATGTTGCTTGGTGGATCGACTTCGGGGCAACGAACCATGTATGCAAGGATAAACGGTGGTTTGAAACATTAACACCCCTTGAAGATGGATCAATGCTGAAAATGGGAGACGATTCTTTTATACCTATTTGTGGTGTCGGTGTCGTTTGTCTTGAATTTACTTCTGGAAAGACTATTAGACTTTTTGATATTTTATTTGTTCCTAAGATTTGAAAGAATCTAGTTAGTGGTAGTAGGTTGAATTCTGATGGTTTTAGACAAGTTTTTGAATCGGATAGGTTCATCCTATCTCGAGGTGGAATGTTTATTGGTTTTGGATATTTGAATAATAGAATGTTTCGTTTGAATGTTATTGATAAGTTTATACCTGTTCAAAATTCTGCATTTGTGTCTTCTACTTCTAAGATTGATGACTCTATGCTTTGGCATGCTAGATTGGGTCATGTCAATTTTAGAAGGATGCATGAGATGTCAAAAGATGGATTACTTCCAGCCTTTGACATGAATTCAGAAAAATATAAAACATGCATGCTTACAAAAGTGACAAAACAGCCTTTTCCCAGTGTGACTAGAAATTCGGCTATTTTGGAACTTGTACACAGTGACCTGTGTGATTTTTACTCTACTCATTCCTTGGGTAATAAAAAGTATGTTGTCACATTTATTGATGACTGTACTCGGTTTTGCTATGTGTATTTGTTGCATTCTAAGGATGAAGCTTTAGATAAATTCAAAATATACAAAATCGAGGTGGAATTGCAATTAGGCAATCCTGTTAAATGTCTTAGAACTGATCGGGGAGGTGAATATATGGATCCCATATACTTCCAATCAGTGGGTATCATTCATGAAACCACAGCACCTTACTCGCCCCAACAGAATGGAATCGGCGAACGTAAAAATCGAATTTTAAAAGAAATGGTCAACTCGATGCTTTCTTACTCGGGATTGAGTGAGGAATTCTGGGGAGAGGCCATGTTAACGGCCTGCTATTTGTTGAATAGGGTTCTAAATAAAAATAACAAAACAATCCCATATGAACTTTGGTTCAAGAAAAAGCCGAATTTAGGTTACTTTCGGGTTTGGGGATGTCGGGCAGTTGTAAAACTTACCGAACCCAAAAGGAAAACTTTGGATGAATGTGGAATAGATTGAATATTCATTGGATATGCTAAACATTCCAAGGCATATAAGTTCTATGTAATAGAACCTAATGATTCAGTATCGATTAACACCGTTATCGAGTCACGAGATGTGATTTTTGATGAGATGCGTTTTTCATCGATTCAAAGGCCTAAGGATCTGAATTTTGGCACTAATGAAGTGTAAAATCCAGAAAATTCAAATGGTATTGCTATACCAGAAACACAAGAGCTTCGGAAAAGCAAAAGAGGCCGAATTGCGAAAAATTTCGGTTCCGACTTCCAACTGTTTTTGTTGGAAGGAACAAGGGATGAAATTAGTTTTCAATACTGTTATTGTTACAGCATTGAGAATGATCCTAAGACTTTTCAAGAGGCCATGGAGTCTTGATGTGTTATCTTTTGGAATGAAGCTATTGATGATGAAATGTCGTCAATTCTTGAAAGCAACACTTGGGTGTTGTGTGATATTCCTCCAGGTTCTAAACCACTTGGTTCCAAATGGATTTTCAAAAGGAAAATGAATGTTAATGATACTATTGACAAGTTTAAAGCCCGGTTGGTCATTCAAGGATTTAGACAAAAACCCGATGTTGACTATTTTGATAGGTATGCTCCGGTTGCGCGTATTTCTACTGTTAGATTGTTAATTGCATTGGCAAGTATTCACAATCTGATTGTCCATCAAATATATATTAAAACAGTCTTTTTGAATGGTGAACTTGATGTAGAAGTTTACATGAAACAACCAGAAGGTTTCGTTATGCCTGATAAAGAGCATATGGTATGTAAACTTGTGAAATCTTTGTATGGGCTGAAACAAGCACCCAAACAATGGCATCAAAAGTTTGATGAGATTATTTTGTCATTTGGTTTTAAGTTAAACCAATGTGACAAATGTGTTTATAGTAGATTTGATGAAGCTACTAGTGCTGGAGTGATCATTTGCTCATATGTAGATGACATGCTGATTTTCGGTACTGACCAAAATCAAGTAGATGAAACTAAGAAATTATTGTCATCTAAATTCTCCATGAAATACTTGGGATAGGCTGATGTAATGCTTGGAATAAGAATTAAGCGGGTGAACAAAGGTTTAGTAATGACTCAAAGTCATTATATTGAGAAAATTTTCAAACGGTTTAATTTTAGTGATTGTTCTCCCGTCAGTACTCCTATGAACTCCAGTGTGAAAATAATGCCAAACACTGGTATTCCCATTTCACAATTGGAGTACTCTAAGGCCATTGGTAGCTTTATGTATGCCATGACAAGTACTAGGCCTGATATTGCTTTTGCTGTGGGAAAATTGAGCAGGTACACTAGTAATCCTAGTGCTCAACATTGGCAAGAATTCAATCGAGTGTTTTAGTATATCAAGGGAACCATCGATTATGGATTGAGTTACTTGGGATATCCTTCGGTTTTTGAAGGACATTCAGATGCAAGTTAGATAAACAACATGGAGGATCATTCCTCAACTACTGGTTGGGTATTCTTGCTTGGGGGAGGTGCCATTTCCTGGGCTTCCAAGAAGCAAACTTGCATTACAACCTCGATAATGGAATATGAGTTTGTTGCGTTAGCTGCTACTGGTAAAGAAGCAGAGTGGCTAAGAAATTTAGTTTATGAGATTCCTTTGTGGTCTAAGCCGATAGCACCAATTTCTATCCTTTGTGATAATGAAGCAGCCTTGGCTAAGGCATATAGCCAAGTTTATAATGGCAAGTCTAGACACTTAGGTGTTAGACACAGTATGATTAGAGAACTAATTATGAATGGTGTGATCTCAACCGAGTTTGTGAAATCGCAACAAAATTTGGCAGATCATTTGATAAGGGTCTGTCAAGATACTTAGTGCACAAGTCTGTAATTGGGATGGGATTAAAGTCCATCTAATTCTATAATGGTGAGACACCCAATTCCCTTCTAATATGACATTAGGAGTTGAATTCAATGAGGAAATCTCACACTTATTGATTAAAACACACAAAGTATTCGTCCCAGGTATGTGTTCGGTTCTGCAGTTGACCAGGTTGAAGTTTAACTTCTTAATAATTCATTTGATAAAATATATGTGCAGATACATGAAGTAAAGAAATTACCTACGTGATTGTGAAGTGTATCCGCATTTCAAGAGGTTGGGGACTTGGCCTTCATACAATCATGAGAGGATTAGGACACACGGATTAATAATAGTATTAAGTTGTATTTTGTTAGAGAAATTCAATAAACTAGTATGTATTTTATCTTCAGGTATTCAAATGGGTTGAAGGGTTCACTACTTAGAACACCCTGATTCTCGAGTATTTGAAAGTGTATGATACTAAGATGGAAATTCAATCGTTTCGATATTTTCATTTATGTACTGGTTTGGTTTGATTGGATTAATGTTATGTTGGTTCATGGGTTACACTAAAACAGGGGAGGATTGTTGATGATTTTAGTGTCACCAGGCATTTTGTGTAATTGGAACTAATATGTGAGCTAAGAGGTTTTATAATTTGTATTCTAATATATGTTCGGGTATGTGCGGAGTGCACACATGTATAAGATCAAATTATAAGCCGGTACGATAAAATGTCGGGGGTCCGGGGGCAGCGCCCCAGTGACGGGGTCTAGGGCCGGCTCCCCTAGCAGGGTCGAGGGGCAGAGCCCCCGTGGGGTTTGGGGCAGCGCCGCAAAAGGTCTTCAGAAATTTGGATTTGCAATTTAGTGAAAATACCGAATTTTAAAGGGAGACTATGATAAAATTGACTAATTTCGAAAACTTTGGAAAACTATAAGTCATGCCTCTAATTCTGGATCACTAATTAATCCTAATGACAGCGCCGCCTAATGTAACACTAATCTCGCCCTTATGTAACCCTAATTCGACATGTATAAATAAGGCTCTTCTCTTTGAGTTTTATATACACCTTTCTCAGCTCTCTCTTTTTCTGACAAACTCAGAATTTCTCTAGCAATTTGGCTTATGTTTCTGTGTCTTGATTCGTAAGTGTCCCTTTGTATTATCCTAGACTGGATTTCTTGTAACCCGGGCATAGGGTAGAAATATGAGTTCGGAAAGTGATTACACGATCCATTAGGAATCCGGATCTCCAACATAAACCCTAAATTTCCAACAACTGCAGTCTCGCCAAGTCGACAGCCGACAATTGAAGTAAAATTTGCGTATTTTAGGAGAACTATGATTGGATGTAATGGATATATAAGTTATGTAAATATTGATGTAAACGTACTATAATTGTTTGATGTAAGTTGAGTTATCTAATGAAATATTGCTGTTGAAACATTAATCCTACGTCGAGAATATATTAGCCTTGTCATCAATAAATAAAGATCTTGGACTACTCTTTTCATTGCTAATTGGTTTTAGGATGGAACTCCAGACTTTAACATGGTATCAGAGCAGACTCTCTACACGTGCGAGCTCATAATGTCCTAGCTCCGTGCCACCCGAGTTAAAAAGTCCATGTTGTAAGCCTTGATTCTGGCTACGCCTGAGGGGCCTGTTGAAGCATTAATCCCACATCGGGAATATATTAGCCTTGCCATCAATATATAATATCTTGCGGACTCGACTAATCTGTTAATATTCTCTATTTTTTATTATGTTCCAGTTCTATTTGTAACAAATTTATAAAAACAGTAGTAGTTTCTCCGATAAATTTATTTATAACCTATCTACCACTAATATGTGTTGCGTCCCCTTCAGTTTCATCTATATTATAGTTATTTTGAACTTACCCGGATTCATATCCCCCCCTCCGAAATTCAAGCCTTAGATTGCGCTGCAGTCTCGCCAAGTCGACAGCCGACAATTGAAGTAAAATTTGCCTATTTTAGGATAAATATGATTGGATGTAAGATATATAAGTTATGTAAATATCGATGTAAACGTACTATAATTGTTTGATGTAATTTGAGTTATCTAATGATATATTGCTGTTGAAACATTAATCCCACATCGAGAATATATTAGCCTTATCATCAATAAATAAACTTGGACTACTCATTTCATTGCCAATTGGTTTTAAGATGGAACTCCAGACTTTAACATGGTACCAGAGCAGACTCTCTACACGTGCGAGCTCATAGTGTTCTAGCTCCGCGCCACCCGAGTTAAAAAGTCCACGCTGTAAGCCTTGATTCCGATTACGCATGAGGGGGCGTGTTGAAGCATTAATCCCGCATCGGGAATATATTAGCCTTGCCATCAATATATAAAGATCTTGGACTACTCCTTTCATTGCCAATTGGTTTTGAGATGAAACTCCAGACTTTAACAATTGCATTTCTAAAGTGACATTTTTCTAGACCAAATGCTGCACTTCAGATGGAACGAGAAGAGTAATTTATTTCTAAAGGACAATGGTGTTTTCTGGTCGTCGTAATGTGCACCTGAAAAAACTATTTTACCCCTCTCCTATCATTTCCTTCTCTGTGTTGAATTTATTAATAATAATATCAAATGTTAAACAACAATAAAATTTTAAAAAGTACCATTAGAATACAACAACAACAATATCTAAGCCTTAGTCCCAAAATGACTTTAGGGTCGGCTAACATGAATCAAACTTTGAAACCGTCAATGATCGTTACGTAAATAACATAAAAGAAAAAAAGAGGGAAAAATGTAGAGAAAAAAGCAAATCAACTAAAAAAAATCAAATACATGGTGAATGAAAGTTTAGTTAAAAAAATTTGAAAAAAACCTGAAAAATAAATTTAAAGATAACATGAAATAAAAGAAAATAGGAATAAAAATACAGATAAAAAAAAAGAATCAGATTCCATCCACCATCTGTATTCTTTCCCTCCACATTTGCCTCTCCATCGCCATACTTTCTTCGATTCCAAGAAACCGCATATCATTTTCAATCATCTTTATCCAAGTTTTCTTGGGTCTTCCTCTACCTTTCACAATATTACTTGTACCATTAAATATTAAATTAAATTAAAAGAATAATTAATTTATACCATGCCGCCGACCTGCTTTCCGGTGGGCCATCGCTGACAACTGGTGAACCTCCAACAATTGGTCAATTTTTTTAATTTTAAGTGTTAGGCTGCCGGCTGGCCAATTTTTTGTCTTTTTTAAAACACCAGACCGCCGGCTTGTTTTCCTCCAGCGGCTGGCCAATTTTTTGCGTTCTTTTTTTTTAATGCTAGTCCTGCTCGTGGCCGACCAATTTTTTTTAAAATGCCAGACCACCGGCTTGTTTTCCTCCATCGACTGCTATTCTTTTTAAGGCCAGACTCGCCGACCTACTTTCATGTGGTCCTTAATTTTTTACGGCAGGCCCGTCGGCTGCCGATAGAATTTTGGGGAACCAATATTTTTATTCTATAAAGTAATCTAGTAATTTAATTATTTTAATTAAATAATATCACCGCCACAATCCATTTTGACCCGAAAAATAATCTCTAGTCTATAATATAAAGGACAATGGTAATTTTTGGCGGTCGTAGTTGGCACCGAAAAAGGCCATTATACCATTCCCCTCTTCTTTCCTTCTTTTTGTATTGAATTTAGTAATACTTAAAAATATCCAACAACAATAAATTTTTAAAAATACTTTTAAAATATTAAATTAAATTAAAAAACATTTAATTTTCAAAAAAAATATTTTTTTACGGAGATCTCCGATGGACCTCCGGCCGATCAATTTTTACGAAGATCTTCGACGGACAGCCGGTCGCCTGAGATCTCTGACTTTCGGCCATTTTTTTTACCTCGTCATGTCGCCGCCCTCCTTTCCAGCGGATCTCCGACGACCGGCCATTCTTTTATGCCTGACCGTTGGCTTGCTTTTAAGTGACCGGTAATTTTTTTTTACGCCAGAGCCGCCAGCCTGCTTTTCTGACGGGGTACCGCCGGCGACCGTGGATTTTCGTCTATCGGATACGCCAGGCCGTCGGCCTGCTTTCCGGCGAGCTACCGACGACTGCCGACAGACCTTCAGTGATCGGAAATTTTTTTCCCTTTTTTTTTTACGCCAGGCTGCCACGCTGCTTTTCGGGGGCCACTGCCCGCGGCCAACAGACCTCTAGCGACCGACTGATTTTTTTTTTTTTTTTTTTATACACCAGGCCGGTGGCCTGCTTTCCAGCGGATCTCCGACGACCGACAACTTTTATTTTTTATACGTCAGGCCGCCGACATGTTTTATGGCGGGCCTGTTGGGATTCGCACACAAAAACGAAGGGCACAGCGGAAGCGAAAACTCAAAATTTAACATGAATCCCTCAAGAGGATCGATACAAGCTACATATATACGAATATTAACACGAACAAATAGGAAGAAACGAAATCATACCGTTGTAGTCTGTGATTTAATCGTTGAGAAGATAATGTCCCTTACGAATCCAATCCACAACAAGCTCTTGGATGATCTAATGCCGAAAGCACCGTGTCTCTACTTGTCACGCGCTGGAGAAAACGATCGGAACGACTTCACTTTGTTGTCCTCTAAGAACACGGCTAGAACGAAGTGATAGGAGCTTGTTAATATAATCTATAACTATAACACTCTTAGTGTATAGATATATTTATTCTCTATTTTTCTCTCAATATTTCTCTAAGAAAATATGAAGATGATAATGGTGGAAGAATGATGAAGATGATGAAGACAACTCAAAGTCACTCTATCTCTCTCTTGGTTTGAATGAACCGTATCAAGCTTTCACAAGTGAGGAGAAGAGGACTTATAATATGTTATCATCACATCTCATTCAAAGTCTTCTCCCATAAAGAAATCACCTCATGATCTCTTGTCCCCTTAGATAAAACATCTCATGTTTTATATTCATTAATGATCACAAGGGTTGATTTTTCAATTAAACAAAAGAAAGGAATCAAGACCTTGTAATCATGGAGGGGATTTGGGCGGCCAATTGAAGATGTAAGGGAGTTCGGTTCGTTTCGAACTCCTCCGAGTCCAATTCGATAAACTTCATTCCGTCTTGATGTATTTATATCAATCAATTAATCCAATTAATTGATTATATCAAATACAAAGTAATATAATTAATTCCTCCAAGAATTAGTTATATATGTGAATCAAATTAATCACCTAGTGATTTATTTAATTCATTAGGCCGTAAATTAATTCATCCAATAAATTAATTTAGACATCCAGTGTCCCGAAAATAATTAGACATCCAATATCCAATAAATTAGATATCCAATATCTAATATTCAATAAGAGAGAATAAGCTCGATTCATTCCGTCTTCAATCCTATTACATGACTCGGTAGGTCCGTCTCAGTTAGCAATGGGAGGAACCAAAGAGTAGCAGCAGCACCTAGCCAGTCTGGCGCCCTACACTGTACCCTAACTGAGAACGAATGATGTGGATCATTCAAAAACCTTTCTGTCGTGAATACCAGTATACGTATAAACCCTTCTTTCAAATGTCCCGATCAAGTTATAGGGTCACGGTCAGTCAAACCCCACCTGTACTTGACTCTATGCATGAGTTAATGCAAATCGAGATCACTGAGCTCTCGTGTATCTAATACAACTAGCTCCAATGCTTTGGCCAAAGACTTATGATCTCATCTGCCAATAACTGCATATGACATATACCTGTTCACTTACAGGAGAAAGAATCCTATCTTGGTATTTAGTAGAACCTGCTACTTGCCCGTCAAGATGCATATCAAGGTTGACCCCACCTTCCGGTTTTCTGGGTCGAACTACTCTAGTGAAAATCTTAACATCACAAGCACATCCCTACTAAATCCTCAAGTTGAAGTTTCACGAATACCTATCACAACCTTTCGATTCCGTCATTGACTGTACCAGAGTAAATTCCGTGTGACGAATCGAGGTGAGTCGGTTTGAGTATACTAATCTCATTAGCATACCTATAACGTGTGCTCCACTAACTGTTAGTGACGACAGGCACTCTACAAGTCAAAGAACATGTTATACAAGTCTTCACATAAACTTAACTCCTAGTCAAGTTTCATCGACTTGCGAACGATTAAGTATTTGAGCCATAAACCTTTCCAGTGCCGATCCCCTTATCCAATAAGAAGTGGAATGTTTTGCTCTCAAATACAAGGAATTGTTTCTGTATATATATTTACGAGTCAGGAATATTGTTGGGATAACAAATACCCGGTATCGAAACTGTTGGGATAAACAAACCCTGTATTGATCGTGTTGTCAGAATGTTTTGACAATATGCCAATTCCTGCATACCACTAATAGCTGTATCGAAAAGCTGATCAAGTATCAACCTGTATCGAAGACTTCTTGTAGTCCCACCATACAGCGAATCTGTCATACAGCAAAAAATCCCGCAAAGCTAAGTATGGAAGCTGTCTCGAAACATCAATACAGCAATACTTCCATACAGCCCTCAAACAGGACAAGAATGAATCTTCAGTATTCGCTAGAAGTCAAGTCCTGTTTGATAAAGAAGTATTTAAATACTAAAGGATAAAGTATTTAAATACTGTAAGTCATCAGAAGATCTTCAAATCCCGCAATATCTGGATCTTAGTCTATTCAAGTCAACTATCAAGTTGTCACAGAATCTTGCTCAACGGATCTATTTCAACGGATATATTTCAGAGGCTATATATATCTCCAGAGTTTGAAGATCATACACACATGACTTACAAACCAACAAGTGCTTACATGAATATTCAGAGCAAAACATATCTCCCAAAGCTTTATGCTATTCTGATAGAAGAGATATACAGTGCTCAAACCGTGAACAACACATCATCAGCTATAAGCTCAGAAAGTCAAAGCTGTTGTTCAAATATTGTTCTAACCCTTGAAGAAACCCATCAGTCCTGTGTGGACTGAGAATCCCTGCTCTTCCCGAACTGTGTGTGATGGACTTGCATTGAAGAAGACGAAGCTTCAGAACTGTGTGTGAAGAAGCTAGTCACGTGTTAGCTCAAACCAATCTGTGTGAACGGTTGAAAGCTAAGATCATTATACCAATCTGTGTGAACGATATATTTGTTAGATTTAGTTATAATTACGTAGTTGTGTGCGCAGTAATTATAATAAACTTTTTACTCCTGCGTGGAGGACCAGTGGAGGTAGAGAGGTTTACCTCGAACCACTTTAAATATTGTGTTATTTACCTTCTGCCTTTATTGTTTTATTAATTGTGATTATTTAAGTATACACTGCACACCGAGTTCTCAGTATCCTCAAGAATCCCATCGTATTAAAGACTTCCGCTACGCACTCAGATTTGAAAACCGTACAGCCTGTTGTTTCAAACACTTTCCAAGCTATATTCCGTATACTTAGTGGCCAACAAGTGGTATCGGAGCAGTTGATTCTAAAAAGAATCAGTCGTATTTTTAACTGAATCAGATCCAAAATCACTTATTTTTATAAAACAGTATTTTTCATTCCTCAATTCTCATATGGATACATCAATGATCAACAAAGTTCCTATGTTCTCTATTAATGAGTTTGATGATTGGAGAATCAGGATGGAGGCTCATCTTGCAGCAATGCACGAAGAGATGATTTTTGTTATACAGGATGGCCCCATAAAGATAATGAAGGTAAATCTGGCCGCAAGAATTGAAGGCCAGGCTCATGTGTAGATGCTCGAGAAATAGCGCGAACAATGGACTTCTGACGAAAGAAAGCGCGCCAACCTCGACAATGTTGCGAAGAATGCGCTGTTTGTCACCCTTGACAAATGCACATTCTCTAAGGTAAAGAGCTGTAAATCAGCCAAGGATATCTGGGATAAACTCAAGTTGATTTGTGAGGGAACTGAGCTCTCAAAAGAAAACAAAATTTCAAAATTAACTTAGCAATTTGAATATTTTGAAATGAAACCAACTGAAACACTTGAGGAACTTGACCTCAGATTCACTGGAATTGTTGGTGAACTTGAAGCTTTGGGCAAAATTTATACTCAAAGGGAGAAAAACCTAAACATTTTCAGATCTCTCCCTGCCCGATGGGACATTAAGACCACAACTATGCATGTGTCGTGTAATCTTAGTGAAATATCTACTTTTGATCTCTTTTCTGACCTCAAAGCATTTGAGTACGATATAGACAGGAGAGAGAAAGCTGAAGAATCTCCCGCTAGGACTACAGCCTTATCCGCTGTATCCAACCAACGACACAACATGCCCCGCCCATCAAAGCCTAATTACAAGAATGCTGACTGCGACGACGACATCCTGTCACAAGACAAAATGGCTCTCCTCATGCACAAGTTCAAAAAGTTCATCAAGCAGTCTGGAAAGACTCCCTACAGGCCCAAGCCTGTTCACAAGGTAAGTACTGAAACCTCCTCTGGCGACGCTAACCTATGCTATAATTGCAGGAAACCAGGACATTATGCAAACAAATGTCCTCATCCTAAAGTTCAAAGGTTGCCGGAAGCCGAACAACAAGAGAGGGATGAATGAATACGTGCTTGGAAAAACAAGCTCAAGGCCCTGATAGGAGAATCAGAAGCCTCCCCCACACCATCCAAATTCTAAGAATGTCTTTAGGTAGTCACTGACAGTGATTCATCTGACGATGAATTCGAAGATAAGGCATATATGTGCTTTATGGCAAAGGACATTCCGAAAGAAGAAGATAGCGATGATGAGGTAAGCTCAACCTCAATTATTCCAGTAAACGCATCGCATACTTTCGAAAACATGATAAATGAATTTAAGAATATTCAAAAAGCCCACGAGACTTTGAAAAATGAAAACATTCAGCTTCTACTTTCTAACTTAGAGCTGAAAGAAGAAAACGACTTGCTGAAGATAATCTATGAAAATATGTCAATCGATTGTGAAAACAGCAAGGTCGAGCATGAAAAACTCGTGGAGAGCAATCATCAACTTGCTCATGAACTAAGTGAGACTAAGTCTCAAAATGGAAGCAAGACAAATGATTTTGTTCTACTTCAAGCCAAATTTAATACTCTCGAAAAGCGAGAAGGCGAACTTGAGACCATTCTGAAATCTTTCAAGAAATCATCTAAAAGAACGGAAGAAATTCTAAGCACTGGGCAACATGCTCATGATAAAAGTGGCTTAGGATACAACTCATTTTCCAACAAAGGAAAAACTAGTACTGTGTTCGTCAGGAGTGTGGAACACATTCCTGTATCGGAAGAAACTCCAAGTCCTGTGAAGGAACCTGCTGCTCCGCGAAAAGCAAAGACTGCCATTCTGCCCCCGCAATCCTATTAGAGACAGCAGAATCACAAGCCATTCCAACCTGTAAGGCGCACGCAATAGCATGCTCCCCGAGCATATCAACAGCGCCAACAGCCGTTCAGAAAGAAGGCTGTATCCAAATACCAAAGGCCCGCACGGCAAGATTTCAAGACAAAGACGCCTAGGTACTGGATACAGGAGCCTCATTATCCATCAAGAAAGCAGGTGTCCGCACAGCTTCGACAACAGCTTTGGGAATCTAACTGGAAATCCAGAAGGCAAGGTGTAAGACCAAAGAAAATGGCTCCACCTCCGAGACGGCATAAGTACTGGATTAATAATAATAACCCTGATTTTTACATACATCATGATTATCACGGCTACAGTAACTACGTACATGCCCCACGTAGATACCGCAAAACTATACCAAATGTAACCTACAGTAAGCCAATTGCTGTGAGGAAAATTTGGGTACCGAAAGACACTAACATCCATGGACCCAACAATCAAAGGGGACCTAAATCTACCTAATTTGCTTGCTACAGGACATCTTGGAGAAGGACATATGGTACTTCGACAGCGGATGCTCCCGGCACATGACAGGAGATAGAAGCAAGCTATCAGATTTCGTAGAAGGTCGCGGTCCAAAAGTGCGCTTCGGTGATAAATCTAAAGGAAGAACAAGAGGAAAAGGAAACCTTCTTCTCTGAAAATTCAAAGTCACCGATGTAGCTCATGTTGAAGGCTTACAGTACAATCTACTTAGTATTAGCCAGTTCTGTGACAAACAGTTCTCGGTGAAATTCTATATAGATCATTGTAGAGTCAAGAACATCCTGACCAAAGAAGTTGTGCTCACATGAAGCAGATCAGGTAATATGTATATTGCTGACTGGATGCTTACGAGCTCCACAATTCCTTATTTTGTTGCCAAAGGCACTGTAGATCTAAGCTGGTTATGGCACAAGAGGATGTCTCACGTCAATGTCAAGATGATCAACAAGCTCTCAAGACAGTGATTGGTTAGAGGATTGCCGAATGTGTTCCAAAAAGACAGTGTCTGTGGACCATGTCAAAAAGACAAGCAAATCAAGTCCACCCTGAAGAGCAAATCCTACCTTTCAACCCACATAATTCTGGAAATGCTACATATGGATCTCTATGGTCCTGTAGACCCGGTAAGTTTGGGAGGTAAGAAATACTATCTCGTTATTGTTGATGATTATTCCAGGTATGCTTGGACAATTTTTCTAAGTAAGAAGAAGGAAACAACATCAAAGCTGCCCGAGCTCCTGAGAAAGCTTCAAAATGAAAAAGGGTCGAGTATCGTGTCCATTCGTTCCGACGGAGGTACATAATTCACTAACCGCTTTATAGAGCAATACTGTTCAGAAAATAGGATACAACACGAATACTCAGCTGCCCGTACACCTCAACAAAATGGTGTTGCCGAGCGAAAGAACAGGACGTTGAAGGAAGCAACAAGGACAATGATTGCTGCAAGCAAGTTGCCACAACGTTTCTGGGGCGAAGCAACCAATATAGCGTGCTGCACTCAAAACCGCTGTATCGTCAACAAGCACAACAACAAAACATCATACGAGGTATGGAACAACAAAACTCCGTTAGTTTCGTATTTTCACATTTTTGGATGCAGGTGCTATGTGTTGAACAATGGGAAGGATCAACTTAGAACCTTCGATGAGAAGTCGGATGAAGGAATATTTGTAGGATATTCCTCCGTCAGCAAAGCTTACAGGATCTTTAATAAAAAGAAGCTGACAATCGAGGAATCAGTTCATGTAGTGTTCGACGAACCTCACTATGACCCTATAGGAGTAGAAGCTGTTACTCAGAACATCCAACAACTTTCCATCATAGATCCACCAAATCCCATAGAACTTGTCGTTGACCTAGAAATCAACCCCGCAGCTATAAGAATCGACGTAGATGAAGCCGATGCTGTACAAGCGGAAGCCGAAACTACAACAACTCAAGATACAGCACGGGACCCCGAATTAGAACCCGACCGAAGATGGTTGAGAGATCACCCGCAAGATCTGATCATTGGAAACATTAATGATGGTGTTTATACCCGTAGGAGAATACAGAGTACACAAGGAAATGTACTGTATGCATAAAAAGAACCAGATACAGAGATATCATAATTTCCTGAATGGAAATCTCAATCCGAGCTTAGAAGACTCAATATGTGCACTATTGCTGTATTCTTAGCTCAGTCCGAACCAGTTTCTACCATAGAAGCTCTCAACAACTCTCATTGGATAACATCTATGGAAGAAGAGATTAACGGTTTCGAAAAAAACAACGTATGGTATCTTGTACCCAGACCTACGCATCAATCAGTAATTGGAACCAAATGGGTATTTAGAAACAAGAAGGATCGAAATGGACTCATAATAAGGAATAAATCCTGGCTAGTCGCCCAAGGCTATAGACAGGAGGAAGGCATAGACTACGATGAGACATTTTCCCCTGTAGCCACACTAGAAGCTATTAGGATATTTTTAGCCTTTGCCGCCCATAAGAGCTTCATTGTATATCAAATGGACGTCAAAAGTGCATTCCTAAATGGAGACCTCGCTGAAGAAGTATATGTTGAACAACCACCAGGGTTTGCCAATTCAGAAGGCGAAGACCTAGTATCCAGGCTAAGGAAAGCACTGTATGGACTTAAGCAAGCTCATAGAGCATGGTATGAGACCCTGTCCCAGTATCTAACCAATAATGGATTCGAGAAAGGTGCTATAGACAAGACCTTATTTAAAATACAGGAAGACGATGACCGTCTAATGGTTCAAATTTATGTAGATGACATTATATTTGGTTCAACTAACCTTGCTTTATGTCAAAGGTTCTCTCATCTCATGCAAAGTAAATTTGAAATGAGTATGATGGTAGAACTTAGTTATTTCCTAGGTTTGCAGGTAAAGCAGTTGCCTACAGGGATTTTCATCAACCAGGAAAAATACAGCAAGGAGCTTCTCAACAAGTTTGGAATGAATACTCCTAAATCATCGTCAACCCCCATGAGCACTTCCGTGCAAATTAGTGCTGATGAAGCCGGAAAGCCGGTTGACCAATCACTCTACGGGAAGCTTATTGGCTCTCTCCTGTACCTAACGGCTAGCAGCCCCGATATCCAGTTTGCTGTAGGAGTGTGTGCGAGATATCAAGTAGCACCTAAAGAATCACACTTCAACACAGCTAAACGAATCCTGAAGTACATCAAAGGAACAGTCGATGTAGGACTATGGTATCCTAAAGAAGGCTGATTCGATTTAATTGGCTACAATGACTCGGATCTCGGATGCTGCAAGCTAGATAGGAAGAGTACAAGTGGAACTTGTCACTTTCTTGGACCTAGACTTGTGTCTTGGTTCAGCAAGAAGCAATTGGCAAACCCACTTTCCACAACTGAATCAGAGTACTATGCTGCTGGTAGTTGCTGTATGCAGATCCTTTGGATGCAGCAACAGTTGTCAGATTATGGGATTGAAGACAAGGAAACGCCTATTATGTGCGATAGCACGAGTGCAATTGCAATAACACATAACCCTGTATTGCACTCGCGCACTAAGCATATCAACATGAAGCATCATTTCATCAGGAATCATGTCGAGAACAAGGATGTTCGGTTGGAAAAAATTCATACAGATATCCAGTTGGCTGACATATTCACCAAGCCTCTCGACACAGCTAGATTCAACATGCTTCGACAAGAATTGGGATTGCTACAGCCTGACTCCCTGTAAGTATTTACTGTTTTTACTCATCAATTGAGGGGGAATGCTGTAAGACCCAAGAATACAGTATCCATCATTAATTATCTGTAAACTCAGAGTCTTCAATACAGCACTATAGGGAACAAAGCGATATGAATCATCCTACAGCTGGCGTGTGCAATAATTAAGGGGGAATACAGTATGACCCATGAATACATCATTAATCCAAAAGTTGCTGTATGGAATTGAAACCCATATGTACCTTTTAAGGGGGAAGGCTGTATCGTCGCGGATACAACACATACTATGGGAAATCGATTCATTATATATTATAATATTTCATTTTAAAATAATTTTTGTCCACGTGCCCATTTTCATGTCAAACGTCTTTTACATTAAATGTCTTACACGACATCTGGACAATCGAATCTTAAAAGCCGCGATGTTTCAAATTGTTTAATATATTTTATACCGCCGTTTCAGGCATTAAGGGTAATTTGAAATGTCAGAAGTAGGACCCGCTCCTATTTTAAAATTCAATGGAAAAGTGTACCAGTTACACTTAGTCCATCGTAACCGTTCATTTTAAACACCGGTTCCCATCCCTTAAATCTGACCATTCGTTCTCTGAAACCCCTTCTTCTCCGCCTACTATAAAAGGACTGTAAATCCCATTTGAGACTCTTTATGCTTTCTGCATATTTTAAGAGTTCTCGAGCATACAACCTACAAGATTTTTCTGTGTTTACCGCATTTTTCTTGAATCTTTTTCACCATTCCTTGAGAAATCATCAATGGCGTCTACCCAGACATCTTCCATCTCTCTCAAGAAATCATCCAACTTCATCGACGGACGGATCTTCTCCAGATATGTTGTGCTGGAATGCATTCACGCCTAAGGTGATGATGTTGATTCCATGGAGTTCGTCATTACAAGAATCCATCAGAAAGGCCTCTATCGCCTTGGGAGCCACACCGCCGAAAAATATGACGTTCATCTGGTTGAGGAATTCCTACTCAACGCTGCAGTTCGTTTTCTGTCACTGGCTCAGGGAGGTCACGTCGCTGACATCACAGCCGTTATCTGCGGAATAGAGATCCGCGTTGACCGAGAACTTCTCCAGAACATCTTCAGGCTACCTGCTGATGGCCTGACCATGGATGATCTTGAGACCTTTGGGTCCCATGAACTCTTGACTCAGTACTATGGCTTATTCACTGGTTCAGCAACGGTGGAAATGGTTCATACCACTTGCCATAAGAAAAATTTTTGTTTACCTTTTGTTTACTTACATGATTTTGCTGCCGTATTATTGAGAACCGAACAGGTGCTTTTGAGATGTGCACCAATCTCAGGTTTAGGATGATGG
Organism: Orobanche coerulescens; assembly: GCA_033398695.1. Taxonomy (NCBI): domain Eukaryota; kingdom Viridiplantae; phylum Streptophyta; class Magnoliopsida; order Lamiales; family Orobanchaceae; genus Orobanche; species Orobanche coerulescens. Next base: position 15,727,369 of record CM065801.1, read on the forward strand.
TCGCGATAATGTCCTGCGAGAAGGTCAATTGGTGTCAAATCATCCTTAAGCGTTTGCAGGAAGAGGTGTCTCAGCCTGCTTCGCAGAAGAAATCATTTGGTTTGTTTTTGAACCATATTTTGACGAAGTGCGGACTTCTGCAAACCGCAGAGGAAAAGAAAATTAGTTCATGGATATTCTTAGGAGGCGTCAGGCCTACTGCCTTCAACCAGAGCATCCTGATTGCCAACAGACCTTTTATCTGAAATTTTCCGCTATTTACCGATCCTAGGGACGTTTCTTCTAAGTCCTAAAGTGTTGAATCATCGAAGAAGAGAAAAAGATCTCACAGCAAAACTCCAGTTGCTGTTGAGAAGCCGAAAAGGAAGCTAAGGAGGCTTACAAAAGTTAAAGCTACAGAACCCTCCGAGGATGCTCCTCTCGTGGCTCAACCCACTGATCAACTCCCCCAGGGCCCAACCCCTGTGGAAGAGATGCCTACTACTGTCAATACAGTAGATCCCGAGCCCTTGGCGGCTACGACGGATGCTAGGACATCTGCCAACTCTAAAGACTCTGGCGAGTCGGCTGCCTTTATGGAGCCAAAAGCTACTTCTCCTATACGGGATTCCACACCCGTTCAGGATCCATATCCTATCAGGGTACCATCCCCTGTAAGGAATCCCTCTCCTATACAGGATTCCACACCTGTAGAGGAACCCATGTCTACAGCGAACCCAGGCGCTGTACGGAGCCCTTCCCCGGACATAATTATTTCCAAGACCCTGGTTTCCGTGCAAATCGAACAATCTTACGAGCGGTTTCTCCAATGGAAAAGTTACAGACTTGCTCCGTACGAAACTCTGTACAACTGGAGCGAATGGAGCAATGAAGAAAAATTTGTTTTGGAAGTGACAAACACTCAAGAAATTGCTGTCCTGATCCAATGGGACAACCTGTTCATTAAAGAGATTATTGAAAGCCATCTGTTTAAAAAGGCTGAAGCACGAAGGAAAGAGAAAGCTACGTCCATGGAATCTCCCGATAGTCCAAAGTCCGATCCTGATTCAGACGACGATGACGACGCACTCCAAACTGGTCTGTGGATGAGTCGTGAGGAAGCCCGAGAAAAGAGAGATGAAGGGACATCTACTCATCAGTCTCCCCCCTCGCCACAACAAGACACTGTTCCCGACAATGAGGATTCCATCCCTCATGTCGTGGAGGAACAATATGTTTCGCAACAGGCACCCGAGCCTGTAGTCGCCCCTGCTGAAGAAAGATCTAGTGCCATCCAGCAAGAGGAATCAGTCCCTCTGCCGGAGCGGGCGGATGATGAGAGACAGCAGGAGGAATTGGTCCCTCATGTATCCATGTCTTCAGAAACCACTTCAACACAGGAGGATGCAGCACCCCCTGTCGCCAAGCCCGAATCTGATACTCCCGCGCCATCAGCCGCCTTGGAATCCGACGACGGTGTTATACCTGAGGATGTCCATCTCATTTCACGCCCAAATGTGAATTTGAGAAGGTTAAATGGAGTCGAGGACTTTGCCCAGCCAGACTCTCCCAGCACTGCAGCAAGAAAAGAGCGATTACGTGCTCTTGGCCTCCAAACTGTCTTTATTCAGAACGCCATCAATGCTCTACACTCTGTAGAAAAAGCTCTTGATTGGCTACACACATCTGTCGTTGAAGAGATGACCGGACTGAAGCACGAAGTCTCCCGAGTGGTAGAAGCCTTCACTGTCTTGCCACACGTCTTCAAGCAGGCCCTGAGCCAACTGCAAAAAAAAACAGGAGCAGATCCTGAGAGAAGAGCAATAAAAGTTACGCGTGTCTGAGGCCAAGACAGCATCTACTCTGATCGAATCCGGTTCCCAACTGCAAGCCCATGACAAGAAAATCCAAGATATGTCGCAGGTGCTCTCCTCCCTTGTTGAGAAAATGTCTAATATTGAGACGAAACAGGATGCCGCTCTGCAAATCCTAGAACGCCTTGATGAAAAGGTGTCATACTTTGATGATGCCAAAAAAGGGGGAAGAATCGAGGGAAGCTGCTAGGAGAACGAGGTTAGAGCAAGAGAAAGAAATGTTAGCTCCGTTTGAAGACTCCATCACTGTAGACATAGCCCGTATCTCAACGCCAAACATTAGGATAAAGGGAGACCGACCAGAATTCCAGTATCCTAAGTATCCTTGGAAAAGCCTAGTCCGAAAGCCGCAAGCTATGAACCTCCCGACAGATCGACAGCCTACCGCTGCAGAGATCAAGAACTGGAGGAGAAATGAACTGTTAAGATACTTTGTTGTACTTATCAGAGATTCCTCATTATTCAATAGATGCAGAACAGTACAGGAAGCCGCAGAGGAGTTCAAGAACAAGATGGAAGATGGAACGCTGCCACTACAGCTGCAGATGAAGTCAAAGCACAAGAATGGTGACTTGGTTACCCACCCAGAGGATTGGATCCTAGTCTTCGATAAATCATGTGAAGGTCGAGCCTTATATCTGAATCGAGACAGGGAAGCACATCAAAACTGGTGGAAGGGTACCAAGAATGACCCTAAAAGGCCATGGAGGCATTTAGACTACAGGAGTTAAATTTCCTTGTATTATAATTTTGTAATCTTATTTTCAAAACAGCAAAATTTTGTACTCTTCATTTCAATATCAATAAAAGTTTTGCCTGTCTTGAAAGATTACAACTCGTAATCTACTGTGTTCTTGTATGTTTACAGTCACTTAATTTATTTTTGCTGTATTCATATTATGAAACTTATCTCAATACACAAACTGTAAGAACTTGTCTGCGAACAGTTCATAGTTTAAGTTGTATGTATCTAGAATACAATATAAGATTGTGCCTGCACGCCAATCATAAGTTTTCAAATGTAACTTTCTTTTGATAAAAGCTGAACTTGCCTACGAGCAGTTCTTAGTGTTAAGCCAAATGCTGAAGGCCAGAACATTCGAAAGAAGACCAAGAAGTCTGCCCTACTTCAAACCGTTAAGTGTCAAAGTTTTGGCATCATCAAGGATGTTTGGATAACATCATAAGGTTTTAAAAGGAAGACTCGGAAGGACTTGGCAAATTATCAAAAAGGGGGAAATTGTTGGGATAACAAATACTCGGTATCAAAACTGTTGGGATAAACAAACCCTATATCGATCGTGTTGTCAGAATGTTTTGACAATATGCCAAATCCTGCATACCGCTAATAGCTGTATCGAAAAGCTGATCAAGTATCAACCTGTATCGAAGACTTCTCGTAGTCTCATCATACAACGAATCTATCATACAGCAAAAAGTCCCGCAAAGCTATGTATGAAAGCTATCTCGAAACATCAATACAGCAATACTTCCATACAGCCCTCAAACAGGACAAGAAGGAATCTTCAGTATTCGCTAGAAGTCAAGTCTCGTTTGATAAATAAGTATTTAAATACTAAAGGATAAAGTATTTAAATACTGTAAGTCATCAGAAGATCTTCAAATCCCGCAATATCTCGATCTCAGTCTATTCAAGTCAACTATCAAGTTGTCACAGAATCTTGCTCAACGGATCTATTTCAACGGATATATTTCAGAGGCTATATATATCTCCAGAGTTTGAAGATCATACACACACGACTAACAAACCAACAAGTGCTTACACGAATATTCAGAGCAAAACATATCTCCCAAAGCTTTATGCTATTCTGATAGAAGAGATATACAGGCTCAAACCGTGAACAACACATCATCAGCTATAAGCTCAGAAAGTCAAAGCTGTTGTTCAAATATTGTTCTAACCCTTGAAGAAACCCATCAGCCCTGTGTGGACTGAGAATCCTTGCTCTTCCCGAACTGTGTGTGATGGACTTGTATTGAAAAAGACGAAGCTTCAGAACTGTGTGTGAAGAAGCTAGTCACGTGTTAGCTCAAACCAATCTGTGTGAACGGTTGAAAGCTAAGATCATTATATCAATATGTGTGAACGATATATTGGTTAGGTTGGGTTATAATTACGTAGTTGTGTATGCAGTAATTATAATAAACTTTTTACTCATGTGTGGAGGACCAGTGGACGTAGAGGGGTTTACCTCGAACCACTTTAAATATTGTGTTATTTACCTTCTACCTTTATTGTTTTATTAATTGTGATTATTTAAGTATACACTGCACACCGAGTTGTTGTATCCTCAGCAACTTACTGTATTAAAGACTTCCGCTACGCACCCATATTTGAAAACCGTACAGCCTATTGTTTCAAACACTTTCCAAGCTGTATCATGTATACTTAGTGGCCAACAAGTACCAATGACTTTTAGTAAATAAAGAACATTCAATTGCCTCTTGATAATAATTTACATAACAACAAGTACGATGCCCTCACTCTAACATCCTCTGAGTGGCATTCGAGGGCATACTCCTAACAATCTCCCACTTGCACTCAATGCCACACACTATGGTATCTAATACCCATGTTCTCCAGATGACGCTCCAAGCTAATCTGAGTAAGTGGCTTGGTCAGTGGATCAGCGACGTTGTTGGCTGAGCCTACTCTATATAGCACAATGTATCCTTTGCGAACTAATTCTCCTACAAGATGATACTTCCTCTCAATGTGTTTTGTACTATTGTGAAACCTTGGCTCCTTGTCCTGCGCTACAGCTCCTGCGGAACAGGTAGCTCAGCACATGGTATCACTTGAAGTTCTCCCATAAACTTCTTAATCCAAAACCCTTCCTTAGAAACCTCCGAGGCTGCTTGATACTCATCCTGACAGGTGGAATCAGCAGTTGCGCTTTGCTTGGCACTACGGCAAGATACTGCTCCTCCATTAAGAGTAATTATGTAGCCAGAAGTAGACACTACATCGTCTTTCTGTCCTTGGAAGTCTGAATCAATGAAGCCCATCATATTTAGTTCTCCACTGCCATACATAAGAACCAGATCTCTAGTCCTTCTCAAGTACTTGAGAACGTTCTTTACGGCAGTCCAATGTTCCCTACCTGGGTTTGCCTGAAACCTACTTACCACGCTCACAACGTGCGCAATGTCAAGTCTCGTACACAATATTGCATACATAGGGCTACCGGCCAAAGCATATGGTATATTACTCATTTCTTTTCGTTGTTCCTCACTTTGAGGACACATCTTCTAGGAGAGTTTTATTCCATGTCACATCGGTAGGAACCCTCTTTTAGAATCATCTATCTTAAATCGCTTTAAGATCTTATCTATATAGAGGGCTTGGGAAATACCTATCATTCTCTTTGCTCTATCCTGGTAGAGCCGAATACCAAGAATATAGGTAGCTTCTCCAAAGTATTTTATGGAGAACCTCCTCGAAAGCCAAGCTTTTACAGAACTGAGCATTACCTTTTCATTTCCTATTAGTAGAATGTCATCTACATATAGTACTAAGAATGCGATCTTGCTCCCACTAAGCCTCTTGTATACACAAGGTTCATCTTCATTTTGCACGAAGTCAAACTCTTTGACTGCCTCGTCAAAATGAAGGTTCCAACTATGCGAAGCTTGCTTCAGTCCATAAATGGAACGCTGAAGCTTGCACACCTTATGCATATCGACCTCGGACATAAAGTCTTTAGGCTGCTCCATATAGATTTCCTCCTCGAGGAATCCATTAAGGAAATCCATCTTTACGTCCATCTGTCATATTTCATAATCGTGGTAGGCAGATATAGCAAGCATCATGCGAATAGATTGATCATAGCTACGGGCGAGAAGGTATCGTGGTAATCGATCCCTTGTTTCTGGGTATAACCCTTTGCCACAAGTCTGGCCTTCTAGGTGTCAATCTTGCCATTCCCATCAGTCTTTCTCTTCTACATCCACTTATTCCCAATAGGCACTATGCCCTTGGGGCGGTATACTAGAGTCCACACCTGATTGACATGCATCGAGTCTATCTAAGCTTCCATAGCTTCCTGCCATTTCGAGGAGTCTACATCCACCATCACTTGGTCATAGGTCGTTGGGTCGGTTTCTTGGTTATCACCTGGAACCTCATGGAAACCCAGCTCCTCCAAGTGCATAAAACCATACCTCTCAGGTAAATGAGACACCCTACTAGACCTACGAGGTGGTTGTACTTGTGTTTCAGAAGGTTTGGTTCCATTTTCTTGTACAGGTGTCTCCTAAGGAGTTTCATTGTATTCTTCCAAAGAAATACTTCTACCTGCTCCACCCTCTTGAATGAACTCATCTTCCAGGAAGTATGCTTGCAAAGCAACAATGATCTTTCGATCTTCGGGCATGTAGAATAGATAACTCATCGTGTCATATGGGAATCCAATGGAACGTACCTTTACGTATCTAGCTTCCAGTTTCTCCACCTTAGTCTTCTTGACATAGGAGGGACATCTCCAAATCCTAATATGATTAAGACTTGGTTTCCTACCCTCCCACATCTCATGTGGAGTCTTAGAAACGGACTTGGAAGGACACCTGCTCAATATATAATCAGCAGTAAGGAGCACATAACCCCACAGGTAAATCGGTAAGTCGGTGTAGCTAAGCATGGAATGAACCATGTCCAACAAGGTTCGGTTCCTTCTTTTCGATACACCATTTAACTGAGGAGTTCATGGAGGTGTGAGTTGTGATACTATTCCGTGTTCCTTAAGGAACTCGTCAAACTCTGAACTCATATACTCGCCACCTTGATCTGACCGAAGTGCTTTGATATAATTAGCAGTTTGATTTTCGATTAGGGCGTTAAATTCCTGGAATTTCTCAAAGGCCTCGGATTTATGTTTCATTAAGTACACATAACCATACCTAGTATGATCATCTCTGAACGTAATGAAATACTGATATCCGTCACGTGCTAATTCCAAAGCACCACACACGTCGGTATGGATTAATCCTAGTTTATCAGCGGCTCTTTCAAAAGTCCCTGTGAAGGGGGGCTCAGTCATTTTGCGTTTAAGGCAAGATTCACAAGTTGAAAAGGGATCCAATCCCAATGGACCCATAAGTCCATCCTTTTCCATTTCGTAAACCTTCGTCTGACCAACATGACCAAGTCTAAGATGCCATTTCAAAACTTGATTAGTTTCATCCCTACCACGCTTCCTAGTCATAGTGTTCACAACGACTTTGTTACTTATGTTTAGATGATACAGTCCATTTAACAATGTGGCAGCGCCTACTAATTTATTACGAAAATAAATTTTGCAAGAACCATCACCAATGAAAAATAAAAAGCCTTTCCGATCCATGACCGAAATGGATACAATGTTCTTATGCCCCTTGGGCAATACAAACATCCACCCCCCGATTTCTCGGGAGTTAGCAAAATTCCACTATTTTGTTAGTGCAAGTGTAAAGTGTAAATACGAACCATATAGATCATACTCCAAGAATATAACAATTTTAATAATCAACAAATCAACACAGTGAAAGACTATCCGAGACATTTTATTTGAACAACATAATCCAAACCCCGAAAGACAGTAATAAAATAAGTAAACAACTTGTCAAGCGTTTTAAAGATCTCGGGACCTGTTAGAAAAATACATTTAGGATTTAAGAATCCTTATCTTTTCAAAACTCGCTTTAGGGTCACAACCCAAAGATTTATTTTTCAAAATAATAATCCGAAAATAATTTACGAGGTCCACGACCCAAAAATCCACGTCAATCATACGCCCAATGATCATTCTCATTCCATGCTAGAAAGCATGAACCTCGGAGCTTCCTAGTACATACCCGAGCGAAAAACCCAATGATAAAGAAATGTATTCACACCTCCTCATGACAATAGTCACGTACATGATTTATGAAACAAGATATCCGCAACGTACATGTAACATGCTCTCATAGTTATCCTGGTATTGTGCAAGCAAGCAACAAACCTCAGTCATTGAGATATTCAACTTCATATTATCAACTTTAAGATTAGTATTCCGGAATAACTAAATCTCATACCATACCATACGTCGTGATTAACTGTGGATTCTCACTATAAGCAACGATCCCTCAGAGGACTTGAAGTCCCATCCTGGAGTGGTTAACATAATATGTTCAATGGATCGCACTATAAGCAACGACCCTACTCGAAGTCCCATCCCGGAGTGAACATATAATCATACCAACACGTTGTTTAATGGATCGCACTAAAAGCAACGACCCCTCAGAGGACTCAAAGTCCCATCCCGGAGTGAACACGTGGTTATACCCATAAGATGGTTTGATGGATCGCACTATAAGCAACGAACCCTCATAAGACTCAAAGTCCCATCTTGGAGTGAACATCATATCAAATACATATGCCATACCTCATGATTAACCGTGGATTCGCACTATAAGCTACGACCCCTCAGAGGACTCGAAGTCCCATCCTGGAGTGCCAACACGTTGTTCAATGGATCGCACTAAAAGCAACGACCCCTCAAAGGACTCGAAGTCCCATCCCGGAGTGAACACGTGGTTATACCCATAAGATTGTTCGATGGATCGCACTATAAGCAACGACCCCTCAAAGGACTCGAAGTCCAATCCCTGAGTGAACATATACAATTACACACCTCGAGGAGGTATATACTCAATGAACAACACCAAACATCATACCCTCCTTACAATGGAGTTACAACCCATATCACATAATATCACATATTCATCAATAAGCACATATGTACACACACACACCCTTTTCCGAAAGGATGTAGCTTTAAGTCCACTAGCGATTTAGTCACACACTACGGGATCACCCGAAAACAAGGCATTCCAATATGCAACACTATTACACATTCTCAAAACAACACATTCACTTACAAACTCAAGAGTTGATTTTGAAGAAAACCTTTATCGGTAAATATACCGATTCTTTTGAAAGTTCCTTAAAAACATTCAAATTGCACACATAGTCAATCACCAACTATTACGTCTACGAAATACGAAGTGTATGGGCAATAGACTTGCCTCAATAATCGTCTGTGAACATTCCGAAGAACACGGTCGATCGAAAAGCTTCGAAACCCTTGATGTTAGAAAATGAAGACGACGACGAACGGAAGGATTCAATACGAGCTCTTAGCAAGGAAGTCGACCCTAACATCATATCATCAATAATCAACGATCGTATGAGGAAGGATAATCGTAGAATGCCCGAATCCCCTCTATGACATTCTATCGGACACATTCAAGGCGTCGATTAAGAACTCAACAAAACAACGAATCCTTAGCAATCAAATCATGGAACAAGAAGGAAGTTGGTAGAATACAACTTAATAATCAAATAATCCATCACTAATCTAGGTTTAATTCGGATTAAACGGAAGAAATCAAATAAAATCCCCAATTTCTACAAAACTAGATTTCTAGGAAATCTAACCTTGATTCGGTCGATCGGAGGAGATTATGGGATGATTAATCGACGTTAGAAACTCAAGAACCTCATGGATTGAAAGACTAACACCAGGTCTTCGTGTTCTCCAAGTCTCGACCGTGGGGGATATGAGTTGGGTGAGAAAACGAGTGAAGAAATCATCTGCCCGATTATATTATACTTCCCAGTGACGCACGAGCAGACACACGTGAGCGTCCGGTCGTGCGCGAAACTGCCAGGAGTCTGCCGAGACACACGAGCACTGCGCTCGAGCATCCGCTCGTGCGCGTGTAGTTAGGGCCGCACGAGCGCGCAGTCAGTGCTGCACGAGCGCAGGATCGTGCGCCTTGCTCGTGCGCACCTGTCCGGTTCCTGCCGCACCTGGACGGCCAGTGCCCAGCCGCCATAACTCGACGACTAAAATTTCCAAAAATGTACGGAACGAACTCGACGAAACGCTCGCAGACAACATCATTGATCCGAAATGAAAATAACACGAAACAAATCACCACATACGACCACATAAACACAAAATCAGTCAACGGGAAAATAATACCAATGCTCGACAACTGAGAAATATCCGGCCTAAAATGAAAAATTCAAAATAATCAGAACGAAATTCTCGGGTATTACATTCTACCCCACTAAAAAAAAGTTTTGTCCCGAAACTTAAAACATGAAACCGTCAATGCAAGGCAACCTTAGACAACACACGTTATCTGCTACTGACAGCACACAACAAATCTCATGCAGTACCGAACTGCTAACGTCCGATTCGCTACACCAGAGTGATAACAAAATGCAACGAACAAAAATCACTACGGTTGATTAAACCGAACATCACAACAACCAAAACGCGAGTCTAACACTGAACAAGTATGAAATTCCATTAGCCCAAAGGTTTGGAAGATCAACTACGAAGTGGCTTAAATGCTCGATAATCATGATACGAGATCAAAGAATAATAATCGGATAGTAACAATCAAACAATGATGATCGAACAACAACGATCGACAACCATGATTGAACGACAACTCCGAAGTTTACACTCCAACTCAGGACATTAAATGAACTTGTAAGAACTACAAGAAGTTCATTTTGTATAGGGCTCACGAGAGTCGAACAAGACTTGGAAAAGTCATAACGATAACCAGGTAAATCCAGAACAATATCACAACTCGGTCGAACGATAAAAACCAAATAACATAATAAGTTCAGAAAGTATCAACGGACACAAACGAGTCGATAGTAAGCATCTGGCAAAATACACCTTTCAGGGACTTCTCAGAGTCGATCCTAACATCAGTGCTGGAGTCTGTGCCTCTAAAGACTCGGTAACCAACTCGCAAAATTGAATCATGTGCCCCTCGGCATAATGAGCAGATACCTACTTAACATGGTGAAATACAACATCGTAAGATAATATACCAAAGTGCCAACTCCGCAATACATACCAACATAAGGCAACAAATAGCAACATTAAATCTTACGATCGAAACTAACGGATCACATAATCGTATCAACAAAAAAAAAATTAACGACCATTATCGTTACGATCACGTCCATAATATACTGCACATGGTAGCCAATCATTTAAACATTTTTTTAAAACTCCACGAGGTATCTATTTAATTGTTATCATTTGAAGATCTTTGAATTTGTATGTTTATGCAAAATAAAAATTTGAAAGTACTTTAGGTACCTCGGGCTGTTTTATCAAGACTAGAACCACAGTTCCCAACCATTGTTTTGAAAATCTTTACAAAACAATAACTCGAAACAGCAAGTTTTCTCGAAATCAACATCATCAAGATGACCATGTCATCACTTATCATCCCAATAACAACACGTAAGGTAACCATATGTCAGCATACAACATCATAACAATAACAACATACAAGGTATCGCATGGCCATGTCCTCTTAGCATCGACCCTCGAAGGTTTCACCCATCATTCTCGATTGGACAAACCATTCATATTAGCACTAATCACTTCCACAACCAACAAACTCATCCGGATAATATCATACGAGTTACAAAGCAGGTCCAACTAATGCAAAACACAATCGAATACTCAACCAAAATTCCTTAACAACAAAAAAACGAAAAAACTAAACCAAACCAAACCAAACATACCCAGTATACACTACGTCATATATGGGCTTTAATAACGCTTTTTTCAGTGTTACAAGCAAAAGTGTAACCATATGTGCCTTGAAAGTGATCTACGTCTACACTTTTCTTCGGTGTTAGCATTGCTGTAAATCACTGTTACGGTAGGCGTTATTCAGTATCTACGGTAATGTTGAAGTCGGTGTAGCCATTGGTCTTTAAAAATCAATAAAAATAAGTGGGCCCATTGGGTCATTACAGTGCCGTGGACCCCACACCAGGAGATCCACCACGCGAACACGACCAAAATACAATAAACTCACCAAAAAGGAGAATCACAGTCCCTACTATGATATCCAACATAATATTCCGATATGGAATTTCAACGACCAAAGTGGGCCTACATGGCCAAAATAAAAATACAACATCCACGAGCCTTGCTCGGATAGTACAAAATGACAGCAACTGACGAAACTAGAGTACTCCAAACTATCTGACCGACATGAACACCGAAACATCTCAGACTAGTATCGCTCGAATGCCTCGTCTCCATTGTCATGCCCCTGTGTCTCAACTCTCTCCTCACAAGCACCTAAAACATGAAAACATGTTTCGCCCCCACGGGGGTCAGTCATTCAGATAATGAACATCAAATACATGTACAACATGATATGCATCCAAAGGTAGAATGAACATTACAACAATGGTAATACGAGATGCTCACAAACCAAGGTAAGAATCGAGCATTCGTGAAACACTATGCCCACGGCATACGATCGGTACCTGCTCAATAGGTTAGAGGACAAGTGCTTAATGGCGAATCATCAATAAAGAACACAACAATACATTACTCGAAGGTAAACCAAGCCAGAGCTGAAGTAAAATACGAATTACAATGGCCGAAGGCTCCAACAGAAATACCAATACATCACAAAGGCCTGAAAGCCCTTAGCCAAAGCTGCCAAAATATCACAATGGACTGAAAACCACACAGCCCGAAGCTGTAAGTCATCACAATGGCCCGAAGCCAAAACAGCCCGAAGCTGTATCACATGAGATCATCTAATGACCGTGACCTGGTGAATTGCAGGTTCTGGGAAACCAACTGCGAAGGTTCAAGCCCCAGACTTACCCATAATGAGATCACCCAGTGACCGTGACCTATTGAACTGTAGGTGTTGGGAAACCAACCGCGAAGGTTCAAGCCCCAAACTTGCCCATAATGAGATCATCAACATGACCGTGACCTACTGAACTGTAGGTGTTGGGAAACCAACCACGAAGGTTCAAGCCCTAAACTTACCCATCGAGCACTAGCCGCGACTAGCCTCCAAACACAATTAACCACAAATGGCAATGATCCAAAGATTACCAAATTCACAAGAATAAAAGTGTGCTGCCCTGCCTTGAGTCGGCCAACACTATAATAATAACAACTCACGGATGGGCACTGTCCTCGGCGGTCCCAATTCAAATACCTTGACTGCCTTAGAATGGCCAATCGATAACAACGATACAACTGATAGGAAATGTCTTCGACAGTCCCAATTCAATACATCGATTACCTTAGAACGGCCAATCGATAACAACGATACAACGGATGGAAAATGTCTTCGATAGTCCAAATTCAATACATCGATTACCTTAGAACGGTCAATCGATAACAACGACTCAACGGATGGGAAATGTCTTCGACAATCCCAATCAATACATTGATTACCCTAGAACGGTCAATCGATAATAACGACAAAGGATGGGAAATGTCCTCGACAATCCCAATTCAATACATCGATTACCTTAGAACGATCAATCGATAACAACGACTCAACGGATGTGAAATGTCTTCGAAAATCCCAATTCAATACATCGATTACCCTAGAACGGTCAATCGATAATAACGACTCAAAGGATGGGAAATGTCCTCGACAATCCCAATTCAATACATCGATTACCTTAGAACGGTCAATCGATAATAATGACTCAACAGATGGAAAATGTCCTTGACAATCCCAACTCAATATCTCGATTGCCTTTAGAACGGTCAATCGATAACAGCAATACCACGGATGTCTCGGCACCTTTAATCGCTTACCGATAACGAAGATGATAATCGAATATGTCAATGCCTTCAATCGGCCACTACAACATCAATAACGAAGCACCAATATCAATAACAATGATCATAACTGTCTTAAATCGACATCAAACAATTTGGTATAATTTGTCGAAGGGTGTCGTATCAAACAATCCCCTGATATCAACAAAATCATAAAGAGACCGAGTCTCGAAATGATACACACATTCATACACATATATGATAACATTAATCTCATTGACTAGTACAAGTATAAAACTTGCCTCAAACCAAAGGCGAGAAAGTCCTTCCACGATCAATGCCTTTCCACGAAAACGACGAACGACGCCTTCCGATAGTTACAAGCACTCGAACAATCTTGAATAAAATACAATTCATTCAATAACAAAAAATCAATAGAAAACAACACCAAAGATGATCCCGATTCAATCCCGAATCGGTTAAACTCCACAAACGAATATCATAGTCCCCAACTATGAATTCCAACATTTTCCAACACCTCACTAATCGATATGATCAAATGTTCTTAACACTTGTGAAAACAATTCAACAAGAATCACTTAAGAACAACATCAAATTGATCCTCCTATAATGATAAAATCATCAATATTGTAATATCCGCAATTTCGATTTCCGGTAATTTTCTTTTTTTTGGCGAGAGTCTATTTTGACAACTCGTTTGTGACCGTTTCGTCATTTCGAGAATGATTAATTCTACACTTTTTGACATCCGAGTTTGTTTCGGTGCCGTTTTGTTGAGTCCGTGCTTCATAGCGGCTTTTCCGCACTTGAGTTTGATTCTTGAGAATCTCATTCGAAACTGATATTTCGAGTTTCCCGTAAGTCCATTTAACTTTGTTAGATGTATTGTGAACTTCGGTTTGGTTATTCGATCACGTATCGTGATTTTCGGGCGTTTTGAGCCATTTTGTAATTTACCCATTCGTAATTGTTGTCTCGACCCTTTTCGTGGTTGTGTGTGAGTTGATTAGAGCTCAAACTCTTAATATGATCTTATCCTGGAGTTTTCCGTGCATTTTTTGAACTTGACATTTCGACCGGAGGAGTCCGTCGGTGTACCCATTTTGAGAACTCTACTGTTGTAGTTTCTGGGGGCATTAGCGCGCGCTAATGGATTTTCTTAGCGCACGCTGTTGGGCAGCAGATTCAGAACAGTGGGTACTGGAGTACCCCATTAGCGTACGCTACCATATGTGTAGCATACGCTATTTATGCTTCATTACGTATGTAACACGGCCTTTGTTACGTATGTTATCGCGGTCAGGATTTCGGACAGATCGCCTGGACCAACCTTTACGTACGTAAGAGGTCATACCTTACGTACGTAACCATTGCTAACGTACGTTAAGAGCTTCCTCCTTACGTACGTTAGCCTCCTGCGGGTTTATATACCTGGAGTTGACCGATTTCAAATCATTTTTTATCTTCCTCCTCCTTCCTTCGGTTTTGGCGATCTGGGCACCTGTGGGACTAGCTGTCGTCGGCCTTTGATGGTAGTAATCATCTCGGTGGGTCTTCTTCATGTTCATCATCACCTAACCTTACTTCTTCTCTGAATCAAGGTAAGGTTTTAGGACCCTATTTGAGATATTTTGGGTTTGTCTCGATTTCATGATTTCAATCCAAGATTATTGGTTGTACCATCGTTATCTATTCGTGTTGATCATAACCCATGGGTTGAAATTATGTTTTCATGTTTTCGCCGGGTCGATTCGTGTTCTTGGCCGTTTTGAAGGAAACCCTTGAACTTTCGTCGTTTGTTCCTTTAATTCGGCGGTTTTGGGTCGTACTTTGGAATTCATTTTCATTGTTAATATTGTCGTTCGTAGTTTATTATCGCGGGTTGTCGTTCGGCGGAGTCGGCGGGTTCGTAGACGGTTCGAGTCTTCTCACTTCGGTCGATTCTCCGCGTTTGTGGTTATTCGAGGCAAGTACCTTGTTCATACATTTCTTGTTTTGTGGATATGATAATTGGTGATCGTCTTGGTATGTTTGTTTGCTTGTTTGAAATAAACTTTCAAAAGATTCGGCTCAGCCTCGTTAAGGGGTCACTTTCAAAAACGCGTGTGTTTTGTGAATGGTGTGTTTCGTGAATGGTAAAGTGAATTCTATGAATACGCTTGGGTGTTTTTCTTGTGCTTTGATAATATACATACATATATTATCTCATTCCGGTGTGTTGTGATTTGACACTTGTGTGGTGTTATGTGTTTATTGCCTTTGGGTGAGTTGTTCGGATATCCCTGGCGTGCTGTGTTATTTGTGTAAATGTGTGGATATAGTCGAAGGTCTACGGTGACACATGGCATGTGACCATATGGTCAGGATGCAACAAGTGATTGATCCAACCATGAGAGCCTAAGACAAGACCTGTGGTGACATATGGCATGCGATCATATGGTCATGAGACAGCAAGTGATTGATCCAACCGTGAGATGATGTGGCATGTGTTCACAGTGTTATGTATTTGTGCTTTGCTCACCTCGGGAGGGCCCGTCGAGGCCTGGAGGGAATCTACGACTTCACTCTAGATTCACGAGCTTGAGTATATGATTTGTGAATGTTCTTTACTCACCTCGGGAGGGTTCATCGAGGCCTCGAGGGAATCTATGACTTCACTCTGGATTCATGAGTTGGTGTTGTACTTGTGGGACCAAGATTTATGTATCTTGGGTGATTATGTTGTGTTGATTTTTATGTCCGTCGAGGACACGTGACTTGGGTTTTAACCCTGTGAATTGTTGTTGGTTTTATTTGTGAAAACAAAACCTTTGGGCTGTGACCCCTGTTGATTTTAGAAGGAGAAGGATTCTAAATCCTGAATTGTTTTCTATCAAAACACTCGATGGCATTTTACACCATTTTATAAATTGTTTTCCTTGATTTGTGATCTTCCAATTTTGGAAAGCTTTACCTAAACTCTTGCCTCGGGAAGTATTTCCGTTATGTTTGAATCTTTGAGGATTCCTTGCACTTTGACCCGTATTTGCACTGTGTACTTGCACTAGCAAAATAGTGGAATTTTGCTAACCCCCGAGTAATCGGGGGGTGGATGTCTGTGTTTGCATTCAGGTTTGGGAGCATAACATAGGGTCGGCACGAAGGATGATGAAAGATGATCGACACTAATCACATAAGGACCCGTACATTGTTGTATTGGTTTGGTTGTATTTTATTCCGCTGCAGTATTCTTTCCCTGTTATATGGGGGTGTGTTGTATTCGGCCCCTGCGTGGGCATGTGTTGAGATTGAGTTGCATGTTTTATTGAAAGACCAAATCGGTCTACTGAGTCATTTTAGCCTTAAAGACGATGTTTAGATGTTTGATTTTAGTTACAAGCCTGGTAGATCCTCGAGGAAAGGGTCTACGATGTGTAATATCCCTAAGTAGATTGGGGGTGTTACAAATATCTTCACTATCACCTCAAGAACATCACCAAAACAACAAACATGATATCAACACGATAATCAATCTCCAATTCATCATGAATTCGGATTAATCAACAAGATTAAATCAACCATTTCAAGATTATGATAATCATTACATAATTCATCATAATTCCTTACAAAAATGGTTATAATCCCTCAAAACCACAACCAACAACAGTAATCATATCAAGACTATGTTAATCATATAACAATCTTAGCATAATCCTTCATAGACATGATTAAAACCTCCAAACATCCTAAAACATCAAGAACAACTCCTCCTCAAACCACAATCATCATGTTCTTCATCATAAGTTATAGAAACTCATCAAGAATCATGATATACTCCAAAAATCACCAACTATACGAGGAAAACAACAACAACAACAACAACTTCATTATATTCGAAAATCACTTGAAGAACAAGAGATTAAGAGAACTTACCAATGAAGAGCAAGAAAAACTCTCCAAACACCAAAGGAGCACCAACTAGCTTCCAACTCCAAGCTCCAAATCAAGTTATGATGATCAAAAACATGTTGGAAGAGGCTAAATATCAAGAACAAGTCCAGAGGGATGATTCTAGGGAGAGAAAGGAAGTTTTGGTTTGTGAAGAAATGAAATACGAAACCAAGATATATAAACTGACAGGCTCATTACGTATGCTATATACCAAGCCTAACGCACGTAAGGACTATAATGTACGCTATATCAGTAGCTTAACGTACGTAATGCTAGTCCAAAACCGACTGACCAAGAATGTGAAGACCTTAACGTACGTAAACAACCACCTTTTACGTACGTTAACAATCTCCATGATTTACGTACGTAGATCTCACCTCCTAACGTACGTAAGGATCCGTTGATTGCAATAGTGAGATCTGATCGAAAGATACCCGACCCTACCAGCCGAAAGTTAACCACGATGAAGGTTCCTACAACCGGCCACTCATTACGTACGTAACCATATAGGTTTAATTTACGTAATTCCCATCTCATAGCATACGTAATGCTACCCATGTAGCGTACACTATAGCTAGTATCCTTAGCCAAAAATCCAAACTCTCCAAGCAACATCCAAACGACGAAACAATACCGACGACAAGCACAAATATTTCGATCCCGAAATATCCTAATACAATATACATTGTATCAGTCCAAAACAACGACACTTGTACAATTCCAAGTGAATACGTAAAACTCAATAGTGAAACAAAAAAAAATTACCCCCGGATATTACATACTCCCTCCCTTAAAAAGAGTTTCGTCCCCAAAACTCCGGGTGCACAACTCGGGGTACGACTATCCATCAGGATCTAAAAACATCTCCAGGAACACTCCTCAATACGAACAATTCCACCTGAGTAATTGGGCCAACCCCACGGGTCCCCGCGTCTCCTCTGCCCAACCACGACGAAAATCGAGTGATAAAAACACTCAACCAAGTGCGGGATCAGTCGAATCATGACTCTTCCGCCAGAGGCCACCCAGAAAGTCGTACCACCCGCATGACCCGTA
The DNA here is from genome assembly GCA_033398695.1 of Orobanche coerulescens. Lineage (NCBI taxonomy): Eukaryota > Viridiplantae > Streptophyta > Magnoliopsida > Lamiales > Orobanchaceae > Orobanche > Orobanche coerulescens. The sequence continues at coordinate 15,745,868 of CM065801.1, forward strand.
ACACCGACGTTTTGGAATATTTATTCCACATATTCATAAATAGTGTTTTGATGATTAAGTTGCTAAACAAAGCAAAACAACAAAGAGGCGAAGCAAAGCAACGAAGCAGACGAAGACGCAAAAAGCTGGATAAAATATAAAGCTAGAGCACGCTAGACATATAAGTTAGCGCACGCTAACGGGTCCCGACTGCAGATCAGACGAGTTCGAAGTTACCTGAAGACAACCTACCTGATGAAGATAGCGCACGCTACACATGAACACAAACGCATGCTATCGAAGGCTATTTTACCGTTGTGAAGACATTCAAACACAGAATGACGTATGCAGCGAAGTAAGACATAGCGTACACTACTGATGATATTTAGTGCACGCTAAATAGCATTTTGAATTCAAGTCAATCAATCCATTGGGAAGATTCTGATGCAAAGCAAAAAGTATAAACGGATATATGATGCATGGAATGATGTGTTAGCGCACGTTACAAGGAATGATTAACGCACGCTAACAAAGAGAGACAGTAGCCACTGGACTGGAATTACAAGACGTTAACATACGCTACATGCAGTACATAACCTACACTACAGGCAACAATGCGCGATAGCGCATGCTAAGAAGAATAGCTAGCGCACGCTAGAAAGTCAACAGTCAACAACAGCTAGTTTGATGAAGAAGGCTATAAATACCACTTCAAATGGTATTCATCCTACAAAAACTTCAGCAATCAAGACATTGATCTGATATTCATATTCGTTATATTGTTGTTGTGATATTGTGCTTATATTGATAGTTTGAGTGTTTATACATTCAACACATACACAAGAGGTAAAAAAAAGATACGATTGGATTCGGTGTTATTAGGATCAAGGATCCGGCATTGTTAGAATCACAATCGCTATCTTAGTGAGGTTTATCTAGTACCAATAGAAAGCTAGAGTGGTTGATTCCTTGTCCAATAGAAAAGAAAAATGGTTTAACTTGGATCGACAAAAAGACAAGTGAGAGAATGGTTTATTCGGACCGATAGAAGACGAGCTTGTAATGGTAATCCCTCGACCGATAGAAGAGAGGTGCAGAGGTTTATATCTTAAGCCTATAGAAAAAGATAACGAGATAGGACGTAGGCACGTTTGGCCGAACCTTTATAAATCCTTGTATCGATTTTATTTCCGCACTTAATATTTACTCTTCTGCACAATGGCGCTAATACCGAAATTGCTCCAACAATTGTTATCGGAGCGGTACCTCCAATAAGCGGCTTAACATCCAAGGAGAAGATCCAAATGGCGTTTCAACTTGCCCTGGTCGAAGGTCTTGCTCTTAACCGACCACCATTTTTCGACGGATCAAACTTCATGACATGGAAGAAAAAGATGTCTATATTCATCCGAGCATATGACATCGAGCTTTGGAAAATAATATGTCTTGGTCCGAAAATTTCGAGGAACTCCAACGGTACGCTTAAAACTTTCAAAGAATATGACGATTCCGATTTGAAAAATGACCATTAAAATTGTAAGGCAACTCAACTCCTATATTGTGCCTTAAATCCGGAATAACACAACCGGATATCATCATGTGATAGTGCCAAAGAAATTTGGAAAATGCTTGAGGTAACACACCAAAGAACGTCTCAAGTCAAGGAGACGAAAATAAACATGCTTCTTCACGAATACGAACTATTCCAAATGAAGGACGATGAATCCATCACGATCATGCTCGACCGATTTTCGGTTATCAAAAATAGATTAGCATGTTTTGGAAAACCACTTTCGAGTAGTGAGAAAGTAAAGAAGATTCTCCGATCACTACCCCGAGAATAGGACGGTATGGTGACGGCTATAATGGAGTCTAAAGATATAAACAATCTTGAGTTTAGTGCTCTCGTTGGTTCTCTTATAAACTACGAGATTGTCCTAAAATCTCGGAATGCCAAATTGAAACCGAAGGAAAGATCAATAGCCATGAAGGCTAAGATGTCAAGATCTAAGGAAGAAATCCCGGTGGACGAAAGCGACGAAGAATCAGCATATTATGCCAAAAATATTAATAAGTTCCAACAGTTATTAAACCGGATAAAGAAGGACATCCAAGCGGGCGAATCTAAGAAATTCGACAACACTTGTCGATTATGTGGTAAACCAGGCCACTTTGCAAAAAATTGTCGTGTAAAATCCAAAGAGGTTTTAATTGCAACATGGAGTGACGAAGATATTGATGATGATTTCATTGATCAAAATAACCTTGCATTTATGGCCCGGAGTTCATTCGACGATAGCGACGTCGAAAGCCAAGTAAGTAATTCTTACGACGAACTTTTTGAAGTATTCGAGTTATTACATACCGATTATCAAAACACTTTAATTGAAATCAAATCCCTTAAATCTAAATATAAATCATTGGAAAATGAAAATTCCAAAATTCTTGAAAAAGGGAAATTTGTTGAAATCGATCATTCAAAATGTGTTAAAAATTAAATTATTTTAAAGGATGATCTTGTTAAAGTTCAAACCGAGCTCAAAAATTTAATGAAGAAATTCTCGTATGGAAATGAGAAATTTGAACAAATGCTTTCGGTGCAAAAGTTTACGTTAAATAAACGGGGTTCAAACCACGTCCTAAAAATGAATCCGTAAATTTTAAAATACCCCGGTGTGAAAAATGTTTGAAAATCGGGCATCACATTTCGAATTGCAAAAGCCCAAGACGGACGATAAAAACTAAGAAAATTTGGATTCCCAAAGGAACGTTTATTCCTAATATCGTCTATGTCTCAAAACAAAAACCGACTTTCGGTTGGATCCCCAAAAATTAATTTTTAACAATTGATATTTTACAAAGGGGGGGATAATATTTTCAGGTGGAGTTATTTCCTATTCATGCATAATTATATTCATCAATTGGTATCATGCATATTCAATAATTGGTATCCTCTATTCAACTGCTATATTTTTTTTACACTTTTTGCTGAATACAAAAAGGGGGAGAAGGAGTTGAATCGGATAAAAAGCGTCATGAAAGAATGACGAGAAATATAAAAAGTAAAAAGGAGGAGAAAATAATAAAAATCAAAGAAGTCGAAAAGGAGAAGAAAGCATACAAAAAGGAGTAGAAACGAAGGAGTTGAAAAATGAGAAATGAAGTAGTCGAAAATGACAAAAGAAAAGAAAATGGGTGAAACTAACGAAACGAGCAAAGCCGAAAACTTTGAAACGTACATATATATTTTTATTTTGCAGGTTTTATACAATTCAAGGGTTGTTTTTTAATCATCAAAAGGGGGGATTGTTGGAATATTTATTCCACATATTCATAAATAGTGTTTTGATAATTAAGTTGCTAAACAAAGCAAAATAACAAAGAGGCGAAGCAAAGCAACGAAGCAGACGAAGACGCAAAAAGCTGGGCAAAATACAAAGCTAGCGCACGCTAGACATATAAGTTAGCGCACGCTAATGGTCCCGACTGCAGATCAGACGAGTTCGAAGTTACCTGAAGACAACCTACCTGATGAAGATAGCGCACGCTACACATGAAAACTAACGCACGCTATCGAAGGCTATTTTACCGTTGTGAAGACATTCAAACACAGAATAACGTATGCAGTGAAGTAAGACATAGCGCATGCTACTGATGATATTTAGCGCACGCTAAATAACATTTTGAATTCAAGTCAATCAATCCTTTGGGAAGATTCTGATGCAAAGTCAAAAAGTATAAACGGATATATGACGCATGCAATGATGTGTTGTTAGCACACGCTACAAGGAATGATTAATGCACGCTAACAACGAGAGACAGTAGCCACTGGACTGGAATTACAAGACGTTAACGTACGCTACATGTAGTACATAATGTACGCTACAGGCAACAATGCGCGATAGCGCACGCTAAGAAGAAGAGCTAGAGCACACTAGCAAGTCAACAGTCATCAACGGCTAGTTTGATGAAGAAGGCTATAAATACCACTTCAAATGGTATTCATCCTACAACAACTTCAAGCAATCAAGATATTGATCTGATATTCATATTCGTTATATTGTTGTTGTGATATTGTGTCTATATTGATAGTTTGAGTGTTTATACATTCAACACATACACGAGAGGTAAAAAGAAAAGATACGATTGGATTCGGTATTATTAGGATCAAGGATCCGGCATTGTTAGAATCGCAATCGCTATATTAGTGAGGTTTATCTAGTACCGATAGAAAGGTAGAGTGGTTGATTCCTTGTCCAATAGAAAAGACAAACGGTTTAACTTGGACCGACAAAAAGACAAGTGAGAGAACGATTTACTCGGACCGATAGAAGACGAGCTTGTAACGGTAATCCCTCAACCGATAGAAGAGAGGTGCAGAGGTTTATATCTTAAGCCTATAGAAAAAGATAACGAGAGAGGACGTTGGCACGTTTGGCCGAACCTCTATAAATCCTTGTGTCGATTTTATTTCCGCACTTTATATTTACGCTTCCGCACAACGGCACTAATACCGAAATTGCTCTAACACGGCGTACACACCCTGCGGGAGCCGCCCATTGTACATGTCTACAGTCATCGGTGTACACTTCCTCGTTCCCGTCGGCATCGAACGCCCATGCAAACACTGACTCACGCCATAAAAGGAAAACAACGCACTTATAGTCCTCGGGACCATATCAATCGTGCGCCCCAGTCCTCACGACTTGACGTCCCGAATCACAATGAACAATTACCCAGATTATCACGAAATCTCGGGTACAACACCAAAAGGAAAGAAAAACACATCAAACGACCTTAAATCTCAAGATTATCAAATATTATCGTTACAAGATAGATCAACAACAAATGGTTCACAATCACAATACCATAATACAAATTAAGTCAAAAATCAGTCCAAAAATCAAGGAAAATAGAAATCAATGCTACATCTCAAATGTAACCGAAATCAACATCCTCCAAATCATTGAGCTCCTCGATCTCATCAACTCGAGGAAGACCTAAATTCGAACTCGCTACTCCTCCTCGGCTGTCCTTACCTCTGGCTCCCGAAGACTGATAGGACCCTTAGATGAAGTACGGACTGGAGTAACAAAATCTCTCGAGGCCCGTGAGCTCTCTTGTGACCTACTGGTACTAGAACTCCTGCAGTATTTCTGAACTTGTCCCTGCCTCCCACACAGAAAACAAACAATAGTCTGCATCGAGCACCGGGTACTGCAATGTCCTATCGTATCACAGTTAAAGCAAACAACGGTCGAACCCGTCGCCTGAGAAGAAGATGCTTTCCCAGCATGAATACGACTAGAAGACGAACTCTTGGACGTCGGAGCCCAATGTCCTTCTGAACGAACCGGCATCCTAGTCCTCTCACCAGAAGAAACTGAAGGGTGATTTCGAGCAAGCTCCTTGATCAAAAGCTCTGCTCCAAGAGCCTTCTCGATGAATTCACCAAGTGAGTTACAATTATGATTGAACAACTGCATCCTCAACTGTGGGTTTAGCCTCTTACTAAAATACTTGATCTTATCCGCCTCAGTATGGAAAACAGATGAAGCAAACTGAAGAAGTCCTTGAAACTTCTCAGCAATAACAATAACACCCTCATCCTCGACGGATTCGGGGTGCAAAACCTCTGACAACTTGGCTTCACGAAGTGGAGCCGGATAATACCTCTCTAACATAGAGTCTTGACCTCGCTCCAAACACAGTCACGATCGGTGGGCTTCACATAAAGCCACCATGAATAAGCACCCTTACTCAAGTAGTAAGCCGCGACTGCCACATTTCTCTCTTCTGGACACTGAACCATGTCGAAGAGTTTATCAAACTGTTCAAGCCAATGAACAATGTCAGCTGGTTCCCACGTGTAATATCCGAACTTATTATTGTGTATTTCATCTGTATTTGAACCCTGTATTATTCGGAATTGTGATCTCGATAATTGGAGTATGATATTTCTCACATTTGTATCTTTGTACATAAGTATAACAACATGCAAAATTTCTCATGCAAACTCGTGATAGCGCACGCTAAGAATGTAGCTTAATGTGCGTTATCGGCTATAACTAGTGCATGCTACGAATGAAGAATTGCGTGCGCTAGGCAGTCAATTATTGAGCTAGATGGCTAGCACATGCGCCAGCTGGACATGGGTCCGGATAAGATTCCCGCGGGCAGAACTGGACAGTTTTGGAGTCAACGCTTATTAGCGTGCGCTAAGGAAAGTAGGATAGCATTCGCTAATCAGCTAATGTGCAGAAACTTTATTTAAGGGACAACACTCCATTTCTTCTTGTTCCCTTCACTCGTCCTCATTTCTTGATAGTCGAGAGAGTCTATTATCCTCCTTAAACACACTTAGACCACCTCTACTTGATCATTGGAGATTGAATGTCACTTTTGATTGATCGTTGAAGTGGAGAAACACCTTGGATTGGCATACAAACAACTGGAGCTAGATTCTACCTTTTTGACTCGTTGTTTCCTTCATCTTAAGGTATGTTAATTCTTTCTCCAGCCTTCGATTCGTGTTCTGAAGAGTTAGATGAATCATGCTATCAAGATATTGAGTTTCATTAGTGAATTATTCAACAAACAACATGTTTAGAAGTGGGAATGATTATGCTTATAATATCGTCGTTGAAACATTGTAGTTGGAATTGTTAGTTCACCTTCAAAATGAAGTCTGAATGTGATAATGATAATGGAATCTAGTGCATCAGCCTGAGATCACCAAACTTCACATGAGAATGATAATCGAGTTTGAATATAAGAGTTGTGATGATCTTCATTTCCTTGAAATTCAAAGATGTTTGAATCCGTAAGATCATTCATAAGTTTATGAATATGACATGTAGATGGATAACGTACGTTAATCACTGAGGAGTTTGTACATTTCATCACTGTTAGAACGGTCTGCTGCCCAGCAGTGAAACTGCCATGCACGCTTAGCGTACGCTAAGCTATGTAAATTAACGTACGCTATCGGGCATGTTTAGCATACGCTACGCTTGGAACTTAGCGTGCGTTATATCATCAGACGAGTCAATCGACTGATCAGTGAGGTACTGACCGTGCATGGTTAGCGTACGCTAGGCTGCGTATAATTGCGTGCGCTAACGAGTAGCCTTAACGTACGCTACATAGGATACGTAGCGTGCGTTAAGCAAGCCAGACAGATTTCATTTTCAGAACTTCCGACCGTAATTTGTATTGTTAGATGATCGTTCGACTTGAGATGAATTCTATATTATTTCTTTTGTTAAGGTTCGAGCTTAGCAACGTGATTGATCGAAGGGGACGACCTTCGAGTATTTTATTATTCGTGGAATTTTTATTCTTTTCATCGAACCGAGGCAAGTACTCTAATTAGAATTGTTTATATTATGACAAGTTATATTGTGATAGTATTGTGTATATGTGTTGTGATTAAATGTCCACCATGTGTTGATCCGACGGGAATCATCATGGGAATCTATAGCTGTGTGCGCTGGATCATTGGATAGGTAGTTCCACCATGCGTTGGTCCGACGGGATCATCATGGGAATCTATAGCTGTGTGTGCTGGATCGTTGGAATACCATCAGTATGTTGAGACTGTTGTGATGTGATAAGTGTTGTTGTTATTTCTCGTTGGAGAAACTTGTTATGATAATTGTTGATTACATCACTGTTGTATGATTATTGTACTTGTACTAGCATCGTTGTGCTAACCCCTTCGGGGGTGAACATTTGTTTATGTTCAGGATCCAGGAGAGCGGGGAAACAACTACTGGAGCTGCATGACGACGAGGGTGCAGAGTGATGTTCCGGCCGGGTTTATTGTCTGTTGTTGGTTATTTTAATAAGTGCTCGAGTACGTCGTAATTTGTGATGTTTGGATTTTAGTGGTGTATTAATATTCTCCTTTTGGATGTCTGTATTTTCGGTATTTAACTAAAACTGTCGTAAGGTATTTTCAGTGATTTCATAATTTGGTATCTGTCATTGTATTTTTATTTATTTAGTCTTGTAAATTTTTATGTAAAGGATTTACGGCGCTGTAATATTCCTGAATATATCGGGGGTGTTACAGAATATGGTATCGGAGCTAAGATTATGGATATCCTAGACTCTATCTCGTCCTTTACATGTTCTATCTCTTTATACTTGAACGTTAGAATGATATTGTTTCCTGTATATTGAGTATTTATGCTTTCAGTATGTTGAGAGGTGGACGTGGACGTGGTCGTGGTCGCGGTCGCGGACGCGGACGAAGGAATGCCGAAAGAGAAGCTTCGCCCTCTAATCAGGCCAGCCACATCTTAATCGAGCCACAGAGATCTATTAATAATGAACCGGAACCTGATGTGCCCGAAATCCTTCGTCAGGTCGTGAACCATATGACTCAGTTCGCCCAGGTCGTGGACCCAATGCAGGTGGCGGTGGGATTACAGCAGGGAGATAGACAGCAAGGGATCCCAGACATGGGAAATCGAGGTGACCGATGGCTGCAAGAGGTGGCGAAGATGCAACCACCCAAATTCGATGGCTTTTCTGAGACTCCCACATGGGACCATTGGTTGAAGGAATTGGAGAAAATTTTTGCGGAAATTAATTGCCCAGACGACCGGAGAGCCTCCATTGCTCAGTACTTTCTGATAGGGGAAGCATCCGAGTGGTGGGAAGCCATTCGGCCTACAGATCATGATGCTGACTGGACAGAATTTAAATTGATGATGGAAGCTCAGTACTGCCCTCGTCCTGTGAGGGAAGCCAAAGTTCGGGAGTTTTTCTCCGCTCAGCCGTCAGACGAACCTGTATCCCAAATAATTAAGACGTTTAACCAGAATTTGGCATTCGTTCGACATCTGGTCAGAACAAATGCAGAAATGATGATCCATTTTGATATGAGAATGAAACCAGAAATCCAGAGGTACATACCCGGTTTTGAATGTACCACTCTCCGTCAATACCAGGATAAGGCGTTGGCGTATGAGATCAAGGAAGCAGCAATGGAGAAGTTTGCAGAATTCAAGAAGCAGAAAGTCTCTGGTAGTTTCACAGAGCACAAAAGCAGTGGGCCCCGCAAGGGCCAATCATTCTTTCACCCTTTCAAGAATCCTCCGCACCCATCTAAGAGCGGAAAGAATTTCGGAACAATGTCAGCCACGACAGATACAGCTAGGAGGTGCTTTAACTGTGGTCGCCCAGGCCACCTTTGGCGTGATTGTTTGCGCACTCCAGTTACATGTTTTGATTGCGGACAGGAAGGGCACCGTGCGACATTTTGCAAGGATGCCACCAATTTCAATGGAACCCGTACATCACAGCTAGTTCAGAAGGAAGCTAGTATCCAACAGATGCAGCAAAGTGTTCAGATGCCTCAGAATTTTGGCCGCGGACGAGGCAAAGGACAGTGGGACCGAAAGGGTACATCGAGTGCCGGATCTGTTCCCCCACGTCTGTACGAGATGAGGAGAACAAATGATCAGGATCTTTCTTGCCGCATCAGTCTTTCAGAACCTTTCCCAGCCAGTTAGCGTTTTATTCGATACAGGAGCTACGCATTCATTTATGTCCTTATCTTGTGTAAATCGTTTGAATATTTCTGGTTTTCATAATTGCGAACCTTATGTTGTTGTTTTACCGAGTGGAGAGAGAATTGTTGGAAACTTAGAGACTAGAGATTTCCCTATATCGTTTGGAGGCAGAGAGTGGCTCTCAAATCTGATTGTGATAGAAATGCAAGGAGACGACCTGATACTCGGAGACGATTGGCTTAATCGATATAGAGCTATTGTAAACTACCGAAAGAGGAATATCTCGCTGATCGCTGACGATGGTTCCGAAATACTGTTTGAAGGATGGAAACCAGGAAGCTTAGGAAAGTTGATCAAGGCGATGAAAGCTGTCAAATTGTTGAAACAGGGCTGTACCGGATACTGGTGCTATGCAATGAAGAAAGAAGATGAAATTGTGGAACTTTCATCCATTCTTGTTGTGAGCAATTTAGGATGTATTTCTGATGAGTTGCACAGGCTCTGACGGGATGTAGAATTCACCATCGAGTGGAACCGGAGCTACACCAATTTCTAAGGCGCCGTATCGTATGGCACCTACTGAGATGTATGAACTGAAAAAGCAGCTGGAGGAGTTACTGGACAAAGGCTATATCCAGCCAAGTGTTTCGCCCTGGGGAGCACCAGTTCTTTTTGTCTGGAAGAAGGATCGATCGCTTCGACTGTGTATTGACTATCGAGATCTGAACAAAATGACGATTAAGAACAAGTATGCGTTGCCACGGATTGATGATTTGTTTGATCAGTTGCAAGGAGCAACAGTATTTTTTAAAATCGATCTGAGATCAGGATACCATCAACTGAGGACTAAGGAATCTGATGTTCCGAAATCAGCATTCAGAACTCGTTACGGACATTATGAGTTTGTAGTGATGCCGTTTGGTCTCACTAATGCACCTGATGTATTCATGCAATTGATGAACCAAGTGTTCATCGAATATTTGGATAAATTTGTGGTCGTGTTCATTGATGACATTCTGGTGTATTCTAAGAGCCCAGAAGAGCATGCACATCATTTACGGATTGTGTTAGACCTGTTAAGAAATGAACAATTGTACGCCAAACTTTCTAAGTGTGAATTCTGGCTAAAGGAAGTAATGTTCCTCGGCCATGTGGTATCAGCTGAAGGAGTCCGAGTAGATCCTCAGAAGATCGAAGCGATTATGGATTGGAAGCCTCCAAAGAACTTGAAAGAAGTCCGGAGTTTCTTAGGACTTGCTGGGTATTATCGTCGGTTCGTGGAAGGGTTTTCCAAAATTTCTCGCCCACTTACTCGACTACTGCAGAAAACACAAAAGTTTGAGTGGAACGAGTTGTGCCAGAATAGCTTTGATGAATTGAAGAAGAGATTGACGACAGCACCGATTTTAACACTCCCACAGGGAACTGGAGGATTCATAGTTTACAGTGATGCTTCGAACCAAGGACTCGGATGTGTATTGATGCAGAATGATAAGGTGATCGCTTATGTGTCACGACAGCTGAAACCTTATGAAGTGAATTACCCAACGCATGATTTGGAGCTAGCAACAGTAGTTTTTGCTTTGAAAATCTAGAGGCATTACCTGTTCGGGACTCACTGTCAGATCTTTACGAATCACAAGAGTCTCAAATACATCTTCAGTCAGAAAGAGTTGAACATGCGGCAAAAGAGATGGTTGGAACTTATTAAGGATTATGACTTGGAGATTCTTTATCATCCAGGCAAAGCAAATGTAGTGGCCGATGCACTTAGCCGCAAGCCTGTTTCTATCCAGATGCTGGAGACTTTGACCTCCCAGCTCAGCATTCAACTAGAGATGATTCGAGAAGGAATTGAAGTGTGGTTACAAAGAGTCCAAGGACAGCTGTGCGTGATGGAATTAACTTCATCATTAACCAAAGAAATCAAATCTAGGCAGGCAGATGATCCTCTGATGATTCGGTTACGTGATGAAGTAATCAAGGGAAAGGCCCCCGGATTCGTAATTCATGATGATGGAGTTTTGAGATTCCAGAACCGACTCTGCGTTCCCGATGTCGATGTTCCGAAACAGACGATTATGAAGGAAGCTCACAACTCGTCATATTCTATCCACCCGGGCACCAGTAAGATGTACAAGGACTTGAAGCAGAATTTCTAGTGGGGCAACATGAAGAAAGATGTAGTGGACTATGTTTCGAAATGCTTGACTTGTCAGCAGGTTAAGATCGAGCATCAACGACCTTCCGCGATGTTGAAGCCACTCCCGATTCCTGAATGGAAGTGGGAGGACATATCGATGGACTTTATCACTAATATGCCGAGAACCAAGACAGGAATGAACATGATTTGGGTGATAGTTGATCGTTCAACCAAATCAACTCATTTTTTAGGCATTAAGGACACGTGGGGACCAGAGAGGTTGGCACGAGTATTTATTTCAGAGATAGTCCGATTGCATGGGACGCCGAAGACCATTATTTCTGGCCGAGACGGTCGCTTTGTATCGCATTTTTGGAAAGCAGTTCATAAGGCCTTGGGGACCGAATTGAACTTCAGTACAGCTTATCACCCGCAGACTAACAGACAATCCGAGAGGACTATTCAAACGGTGGAAGATATGCTAAGGGCTTGTGCCTTAGATTGGTCAACCGACTGGGAAATTCATCTACCATTGATTGAATTTACCTACAACAATAGTTGGCATGCTTCCATTAAGATGGCACCGTTTGAGGCCTTGTACGGGAGAAGATGCAGATCGCCCCTATGTTGGGACGATTCATCAGACTTGATCGGACAGAACGAGTTGATCGTGCATACACGAGAGAAAATAACCTTGATTAGAGCATTCTTGGGCGGATAAATCGAGACCCACCCGAATGCGGACGAAAAACCCGAAATCGGGACTCATCCGAAGTTAACAGGACGGATACGAAAAATGAAATTGAAACCGAAACCGTAAGAAATCGATCGCTAACCGAAAAAATACCCGGTAATTTTTCTTTTTAATTATGCATACCACCAAACAGCCCTTTAGGCTCATGAGATTAGGGTTTTCAAAACTCACTCTTCATATATAAATATAAATATATATATATGAAGAGAGAGGTTTGAAAACCCTAATCTCTTCATTTACTTCTATCCGCCGAAAGCTCCCTTTCTGTCTCTCATTCTCTCTCACCAAACTCCCTGCCTAGAGAAAAATCTCCCTGCCTTCATTCTCTCTCGGAATCTTTGGCAGCCTCCAGTTCGGCTCTGGAATCATCCTCCAGTTTCAGCTTTAAAATCAGAATATCCCTTGTATGGTCCTTAATTTTCATATTATATTCATAATCAATACCTAAACGTGTTTTGTTCGATTTGTTGAATTTTATTCGATTAATTTTCAGACTGTTATTTTAAAAAGTCTCTTTATGGGCATATTCTAAGATAGTTTGTTTTCTTTAAATTTGAAGGTATTTTGAGCGCCTATTATAAATTATGATATTATGTCACATTGTCACTAAAGATATGTTGTTGACTTGGTCTATTAATTTAGGTCTTGTTTTATTTTATTGCAAATTGCAGAATTTTCAAGTTTAATTCTGTCCAGATTTTGGATTTCGGGTTCGAGAATCCGGTCTGGTTCCAAACTGATTTTCTTATCAGGCAGGACCGGACCCAGTAACTACCGGTTCGGTCTCAGGTTTAAAATTTGGACCGATAGACTTATCGGTTCGGTTCGGGTTTATCCGGCAAGCTTATCGGGTCGGGATCAGGTAAGTCAAAATCCGGACCAGACCCACCTAATAACATCCCTAGCCTTGATTCGTGAAAGGCTGTTGACCGCCCAGAGTCGACAGAAATCTTATGCAGACGTACGCCGTCGCCCATTGGAGTTCAATACTGGAGGCCACGTACTTTTAAAGGTTTCTCCTACTCGGGGAATTTTTCGTTTTGGAAGGAAGGGAAAGCTGAGTCCGAGATATATCAGACCATTCGAGATCCTTGAGAGAGTTGGAGAATTGGCATACAGATTGGCATTACCGCCGTTATTGAGCCATGTTCATAACGTGTTCCACGTATCCCAGTTACGGAGATATATACCAGATCCTAGTCATGTCATTGATTTTGGCGAGATCGAAGTCGCTCGGGATGGAACGTTTGAAGAAAGACCAGTCAAGATACTCGAGAGTCGAGCTAAGCAGTTGAGGAACAAACCAATCGTTTTGGTTAAAGTTCAGTGGTCACGCCACGGGGTGGAAGAAGCCACTTGGGAAACGGAAGATAGCATGAAGTCCATATATCCAAAGTTATTTTCGTCTTGAGTTTCGGGACGAAACTCCTTCTTAGTAGGAGAGTATGTAATATCCGGACTTATTATTGTGTATTTCATCTGTATTTGAACCCTGTATTATTCGGAATTGTGATCTCGATAATTGGAGTATGATATTTCTCACATTTGTATCTTTGTACATAAGTATAACAACATGCAAAATTTCTCATGCAAACTCGTGATAGCGCACGTTAAGAATGTAGCTTAACGTGCATTATCGGCTATAACTAGCGCACACTACGAATGAAGAATTGCGTGCGCTAGGCAGTTAATTATTGAGCTAGACGGCTAGCACATGCGCCAGCCGGACATGGGTCCGGATAAGATTCCCGCGGGCGGAACTAGACAGTTTTGGAGTCAACGCTTATTAGTGTGCGCTAAGGAAAGTAGGATAGCGTGCGCTAATCAGCTAATGTGCATAAACTTTATTTAAGGGACAGCACTCCATTTCTTCTTGTTCCCTTCACTCGTCCTCATTTCTTGATAGTCGAGAGAGCCTATTATCCTCCTTAAACACACTTAGACCACCTCTACTTGATCATTGGAGATTGAATGTCACTTTTGATTGATAGTTGAAGTGGAGAAACACCTTGGATTGGCATACAAACAACCAGAGCTGGATTCTACCTTTTTGACTCGGTATTTCCTTCATCTTAAGGTATGTTAATTCTTTCTCCAGCCTTAGATTCATGTTCTGAAGAGTTAGATGAATCATGCTATCAAGATATTGAGTTTCATTAGTGAATTATTCAACAAACATCATGTTTAGAAGTGGGAATGATTATGTTTATAATATCGTCGTTGAAACATAGTAGTTGGAATTGTTAGTTCACCTTCAAAATGAAGTCTGAATGTGATAATGATAATGGAATCTAGTGCATCAACCTGAGATCACCAAACTTCACATGAGAATGATAATCGAGTTTGAATATAAGAGTTGTGATGATATTCATTTCCTTGAAATTCAAAGATGTTTGAATCCGTAAGATCATTCATAAGTTTATGAATATGACATGTAGACGGATAACGTACGTTAATCACTGAGGAGTTTGTAAATTTCATCACCGTTAGAACGGTCTGCTGCCCAGCAGTGAAACTGCCATGCACGCTTAGCGTACGCTAAGCTATGTAAATTAACGTACGCTATCGGGCATGTTTAGAGTACGCTAGGCTTGGAACTTAGCGTGCGTTATATCATCAGACGAGTCAATCGACTGATCAGTGAGGTACTGACCGTGCATGGTTAGCGTACGCTAGGCTGCATATAATTGCGTGCACTAACGAGTAGCCTTAACGTACGCTACATAGAATACATAGCGTGCGTTAAGCAAACCAGACATATTTCATTTTAAGAACTTCCGACCGTAATTTGGATTGTTAGATGATCGTTCGACTTGAGATGAATTCTATATTATTTCTTTTGTTAAGGTTCGAGCTTAGCAACGTGATTGATCGAAGGGGACGACCTTCGAGTATTTTGATATTCGTGGAATTTTTATTCTTTTCATCGAACCGAGGCAAGTACTCTAATTAGAATTGTTTATATTATGACAAGTTATATTGTGATTGTATTATGTATATGTGTTGTGATTAAATGTCTACCATGTGTTTATCCGACGGGAATCCTCATGGGAATCTATAGATGTGTGCGCTAGATCGTTGGACAGGTAGTTCCTCCATGCGTTGGTCCGACGGGATCATCATGGGAATCTATAGTTGTGTGCGCTGGATCGTTGGAATACCATCAGTATGTTGAGACTGTTGTGATGTGATAAGTGTTGTTGTTATTTCTCGTTGGAGAAACTTGTTATGATAATTGTTGATTACATCACTGTTGTATGATTATTGTACTTGTACTAGCATCGTTGTGCTAACCCCTTCGGGGGTGAACATTTGTTTATGTTCTGGATCCAGGAGAGCGGGGAAACAACCACTGGAGCTGCATGATGACAAGGGTGCAGAGTGATGTTCCGGCCGGGTTTATTGTCTGTTGTTGGTTATTTTAATAAGTACTCGAGTACGTCGTAATTTGTGATGTTTGGATTTCACTGGTGTATTAATATTCTCCTTTTGGATATCTGTATTTTCGGTATTGAACCAGAACTGTCGTAAGGTACTTTCAGTGATTTCATAATTTGGTATCTGTCATTGTCTTTTCATTTATTTAGCCTTGTAAATTATTATGTAAAGGATTTACGGCGCTGTAATATTCCTGAATATATCGGGGGTGTTACAGAATATGGTATCGGAGCTAAGATTATGGATATCTTGGCCATTGGGTTAAAATAGGGGTCGTATACATCTTCTGAGATAACCGGCCGTGAATAATATCATTGTACTGCCTACGTCTTCGTGCGAACGGTGGTTGTAAGTTCCTAAACTCTATCTCGTCCTTTACATGTTCTATCTCTTTATACTTGAACGTTAGAATGATATTGTTTCCTGTATATTGAGTATTTATGCTTTCAGTATGTTGAGAGGTGGACGTGGACGTGGTCGTGGTCGCGGTCGCGGACGCGGACGAAGGAATGCCGAAAGAGAAGCTTCGCCCTCTAATCAGGCCAGCCACATCTTAGTCGAGCCACAGAGATCTATTAATAATGAACCGGAACCTGATGTGCCCGAAATCCTTCGTCAGGTCGTGAACCATATGACTCAGTTCGCCCAGGTCGTGGACCCAATGCAGGTGGCGGTGGGATTACAGCAGGGAGATAGACAGCAAGGGATCCCAGACATGGGAAATCGAGGTGACCGATGGCTGCAAGAGGTGGCGAAGATGCAACCACCCAAATTCGATGGCTTTTCTGAGACTCCCACATGGGACCATTGGTTGAAGGAATTGGAGAAAATTTTTGCCGAAATTAATTGCCCAGACGACCGGAGAGCCTCCATTGCTCAAGACTTTACGATAGGAAGCATCCGAGTGGTGGGAAGCCATTCGGCCTACGAGATCATGATGCTGACTGGACAGAATTTAAATTGATGATGGAAGCTCAGTACTGCCCTCGTCCTGTGAGGGAAGCCAAAGTTCGGGAGTTTTTCTCCGCTCAGCCGTCAGACGAACCTGTATCCCAAATAATTAAGACGTTTAACCAGCATTTGGCATTCGTTCGACATCTGGTCAGAACAGATGCAGAAATAATGATCCATTTTGATATGAGAATGAAACCAGAAATACAGAGGTACATACCCGGTTTTGAATGTACCACTCTCCGTCAATACCAGGATAAGGCGTTGGCGTATGAGATCAAGGAAGCAGCAATGGAGAAGTTTGCAGAATTCAAGAAGCAGAAAGTCTCTGGTAGTTTCACAGAGCACAAAAGCAGTGGGCCCCGCAAGGGCCAATCATTCTTTCACCCTTTCAAGAATCCTCCGCACCCATCTAAGAGCGGAAAGAATTTCGGAACAATGTCAGCCACAGCATACAAACTAGGAGGTGCTTTAGCGTGGTCGCCTGTGCCACCTTTGGCGTGATTGTTTGCGCACTCCAGTTACATGTTTTGATTGCGGACAGGAAGGGCACCGTGCGACATTTTGCAAGGATGCCACCAATTTCAATGGAACCCGTACATCACAGCCAGTTCAGAAGGAAGCTAGTATCCAACAGATGCAGCAAAGTGTTCAGATGCCTCAGAATTTTGGCCGCGGACGAGGCAAAGGACAGTGGGACCGAAAGGGTACATCGAGTGCCGGATCTGTTCCCCCACGTCTGTACGAGATGAGGAGAACAAATGATCAGGATGCTGCTGTCGCATCAGGTACTGTTCAGAACCTTTCCCAGCCAGTTAGCGTTTTATTCGATACAGGAGCTACGCATTCATTTATGTCCTTATCTTGTGTAAATCGTTTGAATATTTCTGGTTTTCATAATTGCGAACCTTATGTTGTTGTTTTACCGAGTGGAGAGAGAATTGTTGGAAACTTAGAGACTAGAGATTTCTCTATATCGTTTGGAGGCAGAGAGTGGCTCTCAAATCTGATTGTGATAGAAATGCAAGGAGACGACCTGATACTCGGAGACGATTGGCTTAATCGATATAGAGCTATTGTAAACTACCGAAAGAGGAATATCTCGCTGATCGCTGACGATGGTTCCGAAATACTGTTTGAAGGATGGAAACCAGGAAGCTTAGGAAAGTTGATCAAGGCGATGAAAGCTGTCAAATTGTTGAAACAGGGCTGTACCGGATACTGGTGCTATGCAATGAAGAAAGAAGATGAAATTGTGGAACTTTCATCCATTCTTGTTGTGAACGAATTTCCGGATGTATTTCCTGATGAGTTGCCTGGGCTACCGACGGGATGTAGAATTCACCATCGAGCTGGAACCCGGAGCTACACCAATTTCTAAGGCGCCGTATCGTATGGCACCTACTGAGATGTATGAACTGAAAAAGCAGCTGGAGGAGTTACTGGACAAAGGCTATATCCAGCCAAGTGTTTCGCCCTGGGGAGCACCAGTTCTTTTTGTCTGGAAGAAGGATCGATCGCTTCGACTGTGTATTGACTATCGAGATCTGAACAAAATGACGATTAAGAACAAGTATCCGTTGCCACGGATTGATGATTTGTTTGATCAGTTGCAAGGAGCAACAGTATTTTTTAAAATCGATCTGAGATCAGGATACCATCAACTGAGGACTAAGGAATCTGATGTTCCAAAATCAGCATTCAGAACTCGTTACGGACATTATGAGTTTGTAGTGATGCCGTTTGGTCTCACTAATGCACCTGCTGTATTCATGCAATTGATGAACCAAGTGTTCATCGAATATTTGGATAAATTTGTGGTCGTGTTCATTGATGACATTCTGGTGTATTCTAAGAGCCCAGAAGAGCATGCACATCATTTACGGATTGTGTTAGACCTGTTAAGAAATGAACAATTGTACGCCAAACTTTCTAAGTGTGAATTCTGGCTAAAGGAAGTAATGTTCCTCGGCCATGTGGTATCAGCTGAAGGAGTCCGAGTAGATCCTCAGAAGATCGAAGCGGTTATGGATTGGAAGCCTCCAAAGAACTTGAAAGAAGTCCGGAGTTTCTTAGGACTTGCTGGGTATTATCGTCGGTTCGTGGAAGGGTTTTCCAAAATTTCTCGCCCACTTACTCGACTACTGCAGAAAACACAAAAGTTTGAGTGGAACGAGTTGTGCCAGAATAGCTTTGATGAATTGAAAAAGAGATTGACGACAGCACCGATTTTAACACTCCCACAGGAAACTGGAGGATTCATAGTTTACAGTGATGCTTCGAACCAAGGACTCGGATGTGTATTGATGCAGAATGATAAGGTGATCGCTTATGTGTCACGACAGCTGAAACCTTATGAAGTGAATTACCCAACGCATGATTTGGAGCTAGCAGCAGTAGTTTTTGCTTTGAAAATCTAGAGGCATTACCTGTTCGGGACTCACTGTCAGATCTTTACGAATCACAAGAGTCTCAAATACATCTTCAGTCAGAAAGAGTTGAACATGCGGCAAAAGAGATGGTTGGAACTTATTAAGGATTATGACTTGGAGATTCTTTATCATCCAGGCAAAGCAAATGTAGTGGCCGATGCACTTAGCCGCAAGCCTGTTTCTATCCAGATGCTGGAGACTTTGACCTCCCAGCTCAGCATTCAACTAGAGATGATTCGAGAAGGAATTGAAGTGTGGTTACAAAGAGTCCAAGGACAGCTGTGCGTGATGGAATTAACTTCATCATTAACCAAAGAAATCAAATCTAGGCAGGTAGATGATCCTCTGATGATTCGGTTACGTGATGAAGTAATCAAGGGAAAGGCCCCCGGATTCGTAATTCATGATGATGGAGTTTTGAGATTCCAGTACCGACTCTGCGTTCCCGATGTCGATGTTCCGAAACAGACGATTATGAAGGAAGCTCACAACTCGTCCTATTCTATCCACCTGGGCACCAGTAAGATGTACAAGGACTTGAAGCAGAATTTCTAGTGGGGCAACATGAAGAAAGATGTAGTGGACTATGTTTCGAAATGCTTGACTTGTCAGCAGGTTAAGATCGAGCATCAACGACCTTCCGCGATGTTGAAGCCACTCCCGATTCCTGAATGGAAGTGGGAGGACATATCATTGGACTTTATCACTAATATGCCAAGAACCAAGACAGGAATGAACATGATTTGGGTGATAGTTGATCGTTCAACCAAATCAACTCATTTTTTAGGCATTAAGGACACGTGGGGACCAGAGAGATTGGCACGAGTATTTATTTTAGAGATAGTCCGATTGCATGGGACGCCGAAGACCATTATCTCTGGCCGAGACGGTCGCTTTGTATCGCATTTTTGGAAAGCAGTTCATAAGGCCTTGGGGAGCGAATTGAACTTCAGTACAGCTTATCACCCGCAGACTAACGGACAATCCGAGAGGACTATTCAAACGGTGGAAGATATGCTAAGGGCTTGTGCCTTAGATTGGTCAACCGACTGGGAAATTCATCTACCATTGATTGAATTTACCTACAATAATAGTTGGCATGCTTCCATTAAGATGGCACCGTTTGAGGCCTTGTACGGGAGAAGATGCAGATCGCCCCTATGTTGGGACGATTCATCAGACTTGATCGGGACAGAACCAGAGTTGATCGTACAGACACGAGAGAAAATAACCTTGATTAGGGCTGTTACTGGGCCGGATAAATCCGAGACCCACCCGATAACCGGACCGAAAAACCCGAAATCGGGACTCATCCAGAAGTTAACGGGACGGATACGAAAAATGAAATTGAAACCGAAACCGGTAAGAAACTGGACTGCTAACCCGAAAAAATACCCGGTAATTTTTCTTTTTAATTATGCATACCACCAAACAGCCCTTTAGGCTCATGAGATTAGGGTTTTCAAACCTCTCTCTTCATATATATATATATATATATATATATATATATATATATATATATATATATGAAGAGAGAGGTTTGAAAACCCTAATCTCTTCATTTACTTCTATCCGCCGAAAGCTCCCTTTCTGTCTCTCATTCTCTCTCACCAAACTCCCTGCCTAGAGAAAAATCTCCCTGCCTTCATTCTCTCTCGGAATCTTTGGCACCTCCATTCGGCTCTGGAATCATCCTCCGTTTCGACTTTAAAATCGAATATCCCTTGTATGGTCCTTAATTTTCATATTATATTCATAATCAATACCTAAACGTGTTTTGTTCGATTTGTTGAATTTTATTCGATTAATTTTGTTATTATTTTAAAAAGTCTCTTTATGGGCATATTCTAAGATAGTTTGTTTTCTTTAAATTTGAAGGTATTTTGAGCGCCTATTATAAATTATGATATTATGTCACATTGTCACTAAAGATATGTTGTTGACTTGGTCTATTAATTTAGGTCTTGTTTTATTTTATTGCAAATTGCAGAATTTTCAAGTTTAATTGTCCAGATTTTGGATTTCGGGTTCGAGAATCAGTGCAGTTCCAAACCCGATTTTCTTATCAGGCAGGACCGGACCCAGTAACTACCGGTTCGGTCTCAGGTTTAAAATTTGGACCGATAGACTTATCGGTTCGGTTCGGGTTTATCCGGCAAGCTTATCGGGTCGGGATCAGGTAAGTCAAAATCCGGACCAGACCCACCTATTAACATAACTAGCCTTGATTCGTGAAAAGGTTGGCCTTAGTCGGCGAAATCTTATGCGAGCGTGCGCCGTCGCCCATTGGAGTTCAATCTTGGAGGCCACGTACTTTTAAAGGTTTCTCCTACTCGGGAATTTTTCGTTTTGGAAGGAAGGAAAGGCGAGTCCCGGATATATCGAGACCATTCGAGATCCTTGAGAGAGTTGGATAATTGGCATAATTATTGGCATTACCGCCGTTCTTGAGCCATTTTCATATCGTGTTCAACGTATCCCGATTACGGAGATATATACCGATCTAGTCATGTCATTGATTTTGGCGAGATCGAAGTCGCTCGGGATGGAGCGTTTGAAGAAAGACGGTCAAGATACTCGAGAGTCGAGCTAAGCGATTGAGGAACAAACCGATCGTTTTGGTTAAAGTTCGATGGTCACGCCACGGGGTGGAAGAAGCCACTTGGGAAACGGAAGATAGCATGAAGTCCATATATCCAAAGTTATTTTCGTCTTGAGTTTCGGGACGA
Organism: Orobanche coerulescens; assembly: GCA_033398695.1. Lineage (NCBI taxonomy): Eukaryota > Viridiplantae > Streptophyta > Magnoliopsida > Lamiales > Orobanchaceae > Orobanche > Orobanche coerulescens. Next base: position 15,767,818 of record CM065801.1, read on the forward strand.
AACTCCTTCTTAGTAGGAGAGTATGTAATATCCGGACTTATTATTGTGTATTTCATCTGTATTTGAACCCTGTATTATTCGGAATTGTGATCTCGATAATTGGAGTATGATATTTCTCACATTTGTATCTTTGTACATAAGTATAACAACATGCAAAATTTCTCATGCAAACTCGTGATAGCGCACGTTAAGAATGTAGCTTAACGTGCATTATCGGCTATAACTAGCGCACACTACGAATGAAGAATTGCGTGCGCTAGGCAGTTAATTATTGAGCTAGGCGGCTAGCACATGCGCCACCGGACATGGGTCCGGATAAGATTCCCGCGGGCGGAACTAGACGATTTTGGAGTCAACGCTTATTAGTGTGCGCTAAGGAAAGTAGGATAGCGTGCGCTAATCAGCTAATGTGCATAAACTTTATTTAAGGGACAGCACTCCATTTCTTCTTGTTCCCTTCACTCGTCCTCATTTCTTGATAGTCGAGAGAGCCTATTATCCTCCTTAAACACACTTAGACCACCTCTACTTGATCATTGGAGATTGAATGTCACTTTTGATTGATAGTTGAAGTGGAGAAACACCTTGGATTGGCATACAAACAACCAGAGCTGGATTCTACCTTTTTGACTCGGTATTTCCTTCATCTTAAGGTATGTTAATTCTTTCTCCAGCCTTAGATTCATGTTCTGAAGAGTTAGATGAATCATGCTATCAAGATATTGAGTTTCATTAGTGAATTATTCAACAAACATCATGTTTAGAAGTGGGAATGATTATGTTTATAATATAAATCGTTGAAACATAGTAGTTGGAATTGTTAGTTCACCTTCAAAATGAAGTCTGAATGTGATAATGATAATGGAATCTAGTGCATCAACCTGAGATCACCAAACTTCACATGAGAATGATAATCGAGTTTGAATATAAGAGTTGTGATGATATTCATTTCCTTGAAATTCAAAGATGTTTGAATCCGTAAGATCATTCATAAGTTTATGAATATGACATGTAGACGGATAACGTACGTTAATCACTGAGGAGTTTGTAAATTTCATCACCGTTAGAACGGTCTGCTTGCCCAGTTGAAAGCGCCATGCACGCTTAGCGTACGCTAAGCTATGTAAATTAACGTACGCTATCGGGCATGTTTAGAGTACGCTAGGCTTGGAACTTAGCGTGCGTTATATCATCAGACGAGTCAATCGACTGATCAGTGAGGTACTGACCGTGCATGGTTAGCGTACGCTAGGCTGCATATAATTGCGTGCGCTAACGAGTAGCCTTAACGTACGCTACATAGGATACATAGCGTGCGTTAAGCAAACCAGACATATTTCATTTTAAGAACTTCCGACCGTAATTTGGATTGTTAGATGATCGTTCGACTTGAGATGAATTCTATATTATTTCTTTTGTTAAGGTTCGAGCTTAGCAACGTGATTGATCGAAGGGGACGACCTTCGAGTATTTTGATATTCGTGGAATTTTTATTCTTTTCATCGAACCGAGGCAAGTACTCTAATTAGAATTGTTTATATTATGACAAGTTATATTGTGATTGTATTATGTATATGTGTTGTGATTAAATGTCTACCATGTGTTTATCCGACGGGAATCCTCATGGGAATCTATAGATGTGTGCGCTGGATCGTTGGACAGGTAGTTCCTCCATGCGTTGGTCCGACGGGATCATCATGGGAATCTATAGTTGTGTGCGCTGGATCGTTGGAATACCATCAGTATGTTGAGACTGTTGTGATGTGATAAGTGTTGTTGTTATTTCTCGTTGGAGAAACTTGTTATGATAATTGTTGATTACATCACTGTTGTATGATTATTGTACTTGTACTAGCATCGTTGTGCTAACCCCTTCGGGGGTGAACATTTGTTTATGTTCTGGATCCAGGAGAGCAGGGAAACAACCACTGGAGCTGCATGATGACAAGGGTGCAGAGTGATGTTCCGGCCGGGTTTATTGTCTGTTGTTGGTTATTTTAATAAGTACTCGAGTACGTCGTAATTTGTGATGTTTGGATTTCACTGGTGCATTAATATTCTCCTTTTGGATATCTGTATTTTCGGTATTGAACCAGAACTGTCGTAAGGTACTTTCAGTGATTTCATAATTTGGTATCTGTCATTGTCTTTTCATTTATTTAGCCTTGTAAATTATTATGTAAAGGATTTACGGTGCTGTAATACACCGCGAACCCTCAAAAGTAGGCGGCTCTGACGAGAGATATCGCCGACATTCTGACTCACTCTCCCAGCCCGTCCATAAAACGGCACCTGGGATCCCTGCAGCGGTGTACCACGAACCATCGAGGCCTGCATGGTTTCCATTATCTGCGTCATCTGAGTCATCTGGGTCATCATGCCACTCATAAGCAAGAAAGGGTCGATGTGTCCACTCTCAGTCTGATCGACTCTTCGAGTATGACGTCCCGAAGGAGAATCGCTCGCGTAAGTCACATCTCCGGCTGAATTCTGATCCATCTCAGCATCCGCACGCGTATAAATATGAGATTCTAGGTTCTGGCTCGATCTGCAACCCTTACCCCCTCTGCCACATCCTCGGATTCGTCTTTCCATACTGAAAGAATAACGTTTGATCATGATCATAACTCAAATATGCCGCAACGGCCAATCCAGAATGCTAGGTCAATAGCCAAACACGAGTATACATACTCAACACAGTCACATCGATCATGCTAATCATAGCCAATATAGATCTCAAACGTTCCAAAACAAATAATCATCAGTGAATCATAAGACAAATGTTACAAACAGGTTTCAACAAAACATGTATAATCGATGACATAATGAATGTATGAATATAAAGAGAATCGAGTCCTTACACAGGTCATACGAAGCTTTGAGGTCTTGCGATACTAGTCTTCACTGACGACGACTCGATGAAAAAATGACTCTTAAACTCGTCCAACTATCACGACTCACAAAACCCGACTGTCCATATTGTCATAACCTGACAGCCCCACTACTACCGCGTCGGTAGAGCCACATAACTCACATATCAGGGTATCTCACAACCTAATGCTCTAATACCATCTTCTGTAGCACCCCCAAATCTCATTGGGTCATTACAGTGTCGTGGACCCCACACCAGGAGATCCACTAGCGAATACGACCAAAATACAATAAACTGACCAAAAGGGAGAATCACAGTCCCTACTATAATATCCAATATAATATTCCGATATGGAATTTCAGCGACCAAAATGGGCCTACATGGATAAAATAAAAATACAACAACATCCACGAGCCTTGCTCGGATAGTACAAAATGACAACAACTGACAAAACTAGAGTACTCCAAACTGTCTGATCGATATGAGCACCGAAACATCTCGGACTAGTATCGCTTGAATGCCTCGTCGCCATCGTCATGCCCCTGTGTCTCAACTCTCTCCTCGCAAGCACCTAAAACATGAAAACATGTTACGCCCCCATGGGGTCACTCATCCATATAATGAATATCAAATACATGTACAACATGATATGCATCTAAAGGCAGAATGAATAGTACAATAATGGTAATACGAGATGCTCACAAACCAAGGTAAGAATCGAGGATTCGTGAAACACTAAGCCCACGGCATACGATCGGTACCTGCTCAACAGGTTAGAATACAAGTGCTCAACGGTGAATCATCAATATAGAACACAACAATACATTACTCAAAGGTAAACCAAGCGAGAGTTGAAGTAAAATACGAATTACAATGGCCGAAGGCTCCAACGGAAATACCAATACATCACAATGGCCTGAAAGCCCTCAGCCAAAGCTGCCAAAATATCACAATGGCCTGAAAGCCAAACAGCCCGAAGCTGTAAGTCATCACAATGGCCCGAAGTCAAAACAGCCTGAAGCTGTATCACATGATATCATCCAATAACCGTGACCTGGTGAATTGCAGGTGCTGGGAAACCAACCGCGAAGGTTCAAGCCCCAGACTTACCCCTAATGAGATCACCGAGTGACCGTGACCTACTGAACTGTAGGTGTTGGGAAACCAACTGCGAAGGTTCAAGCCCCAAACTTACCCATAATGAGATCATCAACATGACCGTGACCTACTGAACTGTAGGTGTTGGGAAACCAACCGCGAAGGTTCAAGCCCCAAACTTACCCATCGAGCACTACTAGCCTCCAAACACAATTAATCACAAATGGCAATGATCCCAAGATTACCAAATTCACAAGAATAAAAGTGTACTGCCTTGGGTCGGCCAACACGATAATAATAACTCACGGATGGGCACTGTCCTCGGCGGTCCCAATTCAAATACCTCGACTGCCTTAGAATGGCCAATCAATAACAACGATATAACGGATGGGAAATGTCTTCGACAGTCCCAATTTAATACATCGATTACCTTAGAACGGCAATCGATAACAACGATACAACGGATGGGAAATGTCTTCGACAGTCCCAATTCAATACATCGATTACCTTAGAATGGTCAATCGATAACAACGACTCAACGGATGGGAAATGTCTTCGACAATCCCAATTCAATACAGCGATTACCCTAGAACGGTCAATCGATAATAACGACTCAAAGGATGGGAAATGTCCTCGACAATCCCAATTCAATACATCGATTACCTTAGAACGGTCAATCGATAATAATGACTCAACGGATGGGAAATGTCCTCGACAATCCCAATTCAATACATCAATTACCTTAGAACAGTCAATCGATAACGACTCAACGGATGGGAAATGTCTTCGACAATCCCAATTCAATACATCGATTACCCTAGAACAGTCAATCGATAATAATGACTCAAAGGATGCGAAATGTCCTCGACAATCCCAATTCAATACATCGATTACCTTAGAACGGTTAATCGATAATAACGACTCAACAGATGGGAAATGTCCTCGACAATCCCAATTCAATATCCCGATTGCCTTTAGAACGGTCAATCGATAACAAAAATACCACGGATGTCTCGGCACCTTTAATCGCTTACCGATAACGAAGATGATAATCGAATATGTCAATGCCTTCAATCGGCCAATACAACATCAATAACGAAGCACCAATATCAATAACAATGATCATAACTGTCTTAAATCGACATCAATATCAACAACAACAATCAATACATCGATACCGCGAACCGGCTATCGACAAAAATATTACCAACAAGTATCGCAATGCCTTGAACCGGCCATTTACGAACAACAATAACATTTGGCATAATTTTCCAAAGGGTGTCGTATCAAACAATCCCCTGATATCAACAAAATCATAAAGAGACCGAGTCTCGAAATGATACATACATTCATACACATATATGATAACATTAATCTCATTGGCGAGTACAAGTATAAAACTTGCCTCAAACCGAAGGCGAAAAAGTCCTTCCACGATCAACGTCTTCCCACGAAAATGACAAACGGTGCCTTCCGACAGTTACAAACACTCGAACAACCTTGAATGAAATACAATTCATTCAATAACACAAAATCAATAGAAAATAACACCAAAGACGATCCCGATTCAATCCCGAATCGGTTAAGCTCCACAAACGAATATCATAGTCCCCAACTGTGAATTCCAACATCTTCCAACACCTCACTAATCGATATGATCAAATGTTTTTAATACTTATGAAAATAATTCAACAAGAATCACTTAAGAACAACATCAAATTGATCCTCCTATAATGATGATATCATCAATTTCATCACTATCACCTCAAGAACATCACCAAAACAACAAACATGATATCAACATGATAATCAATCTCCAATTTATCATGAATTCGGATTAATCAACAAGATTAAATCAACCATTTCAAGATTATGATAATCATTACATAATTCATCATAATTCCTTACAAAAATGGTTATAATCCTTCAAAACCACAACCAACAACAGTAATCATATCAAGACTATGTTAATCATATAACAATCTTAGCATAATCCTTCCTATACATGATTAAAACCTCCAAACATCCTAAAACATCAACAACAACAACTCCTCAAACCACAATCATTGTTGGGATAACAAATACCCTGTATTGAAATTATTTGGATAACAAATACCCTGTATCAAAATTGTTGGGATAACAAACACCCTGTATCGAAATTGTTGGGATAACAAATACCCTGTATCAAAATTGTTGGGATAATAATATTCGATATCGAAACAGCCAGGATAATCAATCCCTGTATCGAATAGTGATGATAAGAGGTTTTGACAATATGCCAATCCTCAATACAGTAAGGAAACTGTATCGAAAAGTTGAAGTGTCAACCTGTATCGAAGACCTGTCACAAATTCAGCATATAGTGAAACCTTTCAGTACAGCAAAGAAGTCTTATAAAGACCAAGTATGGAAGCTGTCTCGAATCAACAATACAGTGATCTTCCATACAGCTCTCAACAGGACAAGAAGGAATCTTCAGTTCCCACTAAAAGTCAAGTCCCGTTGATATAGAAGTATTTAAATACTCAAAGATAAAGTATTTAAATACTGTAAGTCAACAGATCTTCAAATCCCGCAAAATCCGGATCATGCTTTTCATCCCGTTGGAACGGAATCTGGCTCAACGGATTTATCTCAACGGATATATTTTTCAGAAGACTATATATATCTCATCAAGGTGTTGAAGATCAGTTACCAAGTGACAAAGTTATTACTATATACATTAGAGCAAAACATATCTCCAGAAGCTTACTGCAACTCAGATCTAAGAGATATACAGTGCTCAACAACTTGAACAACACTTCATCAGCTAGAAGCTCAGAAAGTCAAAGTTGTTGTTCATACCCTGTTCTATCTTTTGAACAAATCCAGATCAGCCCTGTGTGGACTGAGTAATCGTTGCTACTCCAGAACTGTATGTGAAGGAATTGCATCGAAGAAGTTGAAGCTTCAGAACTGTGTGTGAAGAAGCCAGTCAAGCATTAGCTCAAACCAATTTGTGTAAATGGTTGAAGCTAAGATCTTTATATCAATCTGTGTGAACGATATATTGATTGTGTGTTGTTATAATTACGTAGTTGTGTACGCAGTAATTATAATAAACTTTTTACACCTGTGTGGAGGACCAGTGGACGTAGAGGGGTTTACCTCGAACCACTTTAAATACTGTGTTATTTACGTTCTGCCTTACTTGTTTTATTTAACTATGATTATTTAAGTATACACTGCACATCGAGTTGCTGTATCCACAGCAACTTACTGTATTTAAGACTTCCGCTACGCACTCAGATTTAAAATCAGTACAGCTTGTTGTTTAAACTACTTTCCAAGCTGTATCCAGTATACTTAGTGACCAACAAGTGGTATCGGAGCGGTTGATTCTAAAAAGAGTCAGTCGTATTTTTAACCGAATCAGATCCAAATCACTTATTTTTAAAAACAGTCTTTTTCATTTCTTTATTCTCACATGGATACATCTATGATCAACAAAGTGCCTATGTTCTCTATTAACGAATTTGATGATTGGAGAATTAGGATGGAGGCTCATCTTGCAGCAATGCACGAAGAGATGATTTTTGTTATACAGGATGGCCCCATCAAGATCATGAAGGTAAACATGGACACAAGGATTGAAGGCCAAGCCCATGCTGAGATGCTCAAGAAGGAACGCGAGCAATGGACCACAGATGAAGGAAAGCGAGCCAATCTCGACAATGTGGCTAAGAATGTGTTATTTGTCACTCTTGACAAAGGCACATTCTCAAAGGTAAAGAGCTGTAAAACAGCCAAGGAAATCTGGGATAAACTCAAGTTGATTTGTGAGGGAACTGAGCTCTCAAAAGAAAACAAAATTTCAAAACTGACTCAGCAATTTGAATCTTTTGAAATGAAACCAACTGAGACACTTGAGGAACTTAACCTCATATTCACTGGTATTGTTGGTGAACTTGAAGCTTTGGGCAAAATTTATACCCAAAAGGAGAAGAATTTAAAAATTTTCAGATCTCTCCCTGCCCGATGGGACATTAAGACCACAGCTATGCGTGTGTCTTGCAATCTTAATGAAATATCTACTTTTGATCTCTTCTCTGACCTCAAAGCTTTTGAGTATGATATTGACAGAAGAGAGAAAGCTGAAGAATCTCCTTCAAAGGTCACAGCACTAGCCGCTGTATCGAATCATCGACAAAGCATGCCTAGCTCGTCGAAGCCTAGTCACAAGAATGCCGACAGTGATGACGACAGCCTGTCTAAAGATGAAATGGCGCTTCTCATGCACAAATTCAAAAAGTTCATCAAGCAGTCTGGAAAGACTCCCTACAGGACCAAACCTATCCACAAGGTAAGTACCGAAACTTCATCCGGTGATGCTAACCTGTGCTATAATTGCAGGAAACCAGGGCATTATGCAAATAAATGTCCTCATCCCAAAGTTCAAAGGTTGCCGGAAGACGAGCGACAAGAGAGAGATGAAAGAAGACATGCTTGGAAAAACAAGCTCAAGGCCCTGATTGGAGAATCAGAAGCCTCCCCCGCACCATCCAAATCAGAAGAATGTCTTCAGGTGGTCACTGAAAGTGATTCATCTGACGATGAGTTCGATGATAAAGCATATATGTGCTTTATGGCCAAGGACATTCCGGAAGGTGAAGACAGCGATGATGAGGTAAGCTCAACCTCAGCTATTCCATTAAATGCATCTCATACTTTTGAAAACATGATGAATGAGTTTAAAAACATTCAAAAGGCCCATGAGACATTGAAAAATGAGAATATACAGCTCCAACTGTCTAACCTAGAGCTAAAAAATGAAAATGACTTGCTGAAAATAAATTATGAAAACATGTCTATTGATTTTGAAACCAGCAAAGTCGATTTTGAAAAACTCATGGAGAGCAATCATCAACTTGCTCATGAACTAAGTGAGGTTAAAACTCACAACGAGATCAAGACAAATGATTTGGTTCTACTTCAAGCCAAAGTCAAAACTCTCGAAAAACGAGAAGATGAACTTGAGACTATTCTGAAATCGTTCGAGAAATCATCTAAAAGAATGGAAGAAATTCTAAGCACCGGGCAACATGCTCATGATAAAAGTGGCTTAGGATACAACTCATGTTCAAACAAAGGGAAAACTAGTACGGTGTTTGTCAAGAGTGTGGAACACATTCCTGTATCGAAAGAAACTTCGAGTCCTGTGAAGGAACCTGTTGCACAGCGAACAGCAAAGGCTGCCATTCCGCCACCGCAATCCTATTCCAGACAGTGGAATCACCAGCCATTCAGACCTGAAACGCGCACTCAACAGCATGCTCCTCGAGCATATCAACAGCGTCAACAGCCGTTCAGAAGGAAGGCTGTATCCAAATACCAAAGGCCCGCACGGCAGTACTATCAGTACAGCACGCCGAGGTATTGGATACAGGAGCCCAGTTATTCCTCGAGACAGCAGGTGCCCGCTCAGTATCAACAACAGCGTTGGGAATCCAACTGGAGACCCAGAAGGCAAGCTGTTAGGCCAAAGAAAATGGCTCCACCTCCAAGACGGCACTCGTACTGGATTAATAATAATAACCCTGAATTTTACGTGCATAATTTTATCATGGTTATAGCGACTATGCATATGCCCCATGTAGATACCGCAACACTATACCAAATGTGACCAACAGTAAACCAATTGCTGTCAGGAAAATTTGGGTACCTAAAGGAACTAACATTCATGGACCCAAAAATCAAAGGGGACCTAAATCTACTTAATCTCTTTGCATACAGGACATCCTAGAGGAGGACACCTGGTACTTTGATAGTGGATGCTCTCAGCACATGACCGGAGATAGAAGCAAGCTATCAGATTTCGTAGAAGGTCGTGGTCCAAAAGTTCGTTTCGGTGATAAATCTAAAGGAAGAACATGAGGGAAAGGAAACCTACTTGTCGGAAAACTCAAAGTCACCGATGTTGCATATGTTGAAGGCTTACAGTACAATCTACTTAGTATTAGCCAGTTCTAAGATAAACAGTTCTCGGTGAAATTCTATATAGATCGCTGTAGAGTCAAGAACATCCAAACCAAAGAAGTTGTGCTTACAGGAAGCAGATCAGGTAACATGTATATTGCTGACTAGAAGCCTATGAGCTCCTCAATTCCATGCTTTGTTGCCAAAGGCACTGCAGATCTAAGCTGGTTATGGCACAAGAGGATGTCTCACGTCAACTTCAAGACAATCAACAAGATCTCAAGATAGGGAATGGTAAGAGAATTGCCAAACGTGTCATTCAAAAAGGACAGCATCTGCGGACCATGTCAGAAAGGCAAGCAAATCAAGTCCACCCTGAAGAGCAAATCATACCTTTCAACCCAAAGAGTGTTGGAAATGCTACACATGGATCTCTATGGTCCTGTAGACCCAGTAAGTTTGGGAGGTAAGAAATACTGTCTTGTTGTTGTTGATGATTACTCCAGGTATACTTGGACAATTTTCCTAAGCAAGAAGAAGGAAACAACACCAAATCTGCCCGAGCTCCTGAGAAAGCTTCAAAATGAAAAGGCATTGAGTATCGTGTCCATTCGTTCCGGCAGAGGTACAGAATTTACTAACCGCTTTATAGAGCAATACTGTTCGAAAAATGGGATACAACACGAATACTCAGCTGCCCGTACACCTCAACAAAATGGTGTTGCCGAGCGAAAGAATAGGACGCTGAAAGAAGCAACAAGGACAATGATCGCCGCAAGCAAGTTGCCACAACATTTCTGGGGTGAAACAACAAATACAGCATGCTACACTCAAAACCGCTGTATCGTCAACAAGCACCACAACAAAACAGCATATGAGGTATGGAACAACAAAACTCCGTTAGTTTCATATTTTCACATTTTTGGATGCAGGTGTTATGTGTTGAATAACGGGAAGGATCAACTTAGAACCTTTGATGAGAAATCAGATGAAGGAATATTTGTAGGATACTCCTCCGTCAGCAAAGCTTACAGGATCTTTAATAAAAGGAAGTTGACGATCGAGGAATCAGTTCATGTAGTGTTCGACGAACCTCACCATGACCCTACAGGAGTAGATGATATTACACAAAACATCCAACAACTCTCCATCTTAGATCCACCAACTCCCATAGAACCTGTTGTTGACCTAGAAATCAACCCCGCAGCTGTAAGAATCGACGTAGATGAAGCCGACATTGTACAAGCTGAAGATGTATCTACAAAAACTCTCGATACAGTACGGGACCCTGAATTAGAACCTGACCGAAGATGGTTGAGAGATCACCCGCAAGAGCTGATCATTGGAAACATAGATGCTGGTGTCCACGACAAAAGTATCAAAGATATGTCGCAGGTGCTCTCCACCCTTGTCGAGAGAATGACAAACATTGAGATGAAACAGGATGTTGCACTTGAGATCCTAGAACATCTTGATGACGCCAAAAAGGGGGAAGAAGCAAGAGAAGCAGCGAAGAGAACAAGGCTTCAGCACGAAAGGGAATTTAATGCTGCTCAAGACAGCATTACTGCCGAGCTGAATAAACTAGCCCCAACCGCACAAAGTTTCAGGATTTCAGGTTCCCGACCTAAGTTTCATGACCCCAATGTCCCATGGCAAAGCTTAATCCAAAGACCTTCTGAAACTCGTCTGTCAACCAACCGCCATCCAACTGCTGAAGAGGTGAAGCAATTGAGGAAAAATGAACTGATGAGATATTTTGTCAAACTCGTCAGGGAATCCGCCATCTTCAAAGGTTATAAGACATTAGCGGAGGCCTCTCCAAATCGAAATGAAATCCAAGCATAGAAGAGGAGATCGGATCACCCATCCAGAAGACTGGATTCTTGCCTTTGACAGATCCTACGAAGGTAGAGCAATTTACCTAGATCGAGGCAATGACTCCCTACAGCACTGGTGGCGTGGAACCGAGCATGATCCATAAAAGAGGCCATTGAGACATTTTGATTATAGGAGCTGAAATCCTTGTATTGTTTTTGTTATGTTGTTTGTAATTTTTCTTTCAAAACAGCAATCCTTGTACTCTATTTTTGAATATCAATAAAAATATTTGCTTGTCTTGAAAGATTACAACTCATAATCTACTATGTTAATGTATGATTACATAACTTAAATTGTTGAGATAACAAACATAAGTATAGAAACTTGTTTGAAAATTAAGCTGTACGAACTTGTCTACGAACAGTTCATAATTTCAGTTGTATGCATCTAGAATACATTGTAAGATTGTGTCTGCGCGTCAATCATAAGCATAAGTTGTAAAAATTCTTAGCTGTATCGAACTCGCCTGCGAGCAGTTCATAGATTAGACTAAGTCACTGAAAGCCAGATCATTTGACAGAAGACCAAGAAATCTGCCTTAAGTCATCAAGAAAGTCATTCGCTTCATGAAGAAGGTTTTGGCATCATCAAGAAGACTTGAAAAATTTTAAAGTCTTGGTGAATTGTCAAAAAGGGGGAAATTGTTGGAATAACAAATACCCTGTATCGAAATTGTTGGGATAACAAATACCCTCTATCGAAATTGTTGGGATAACAAATACCCTGTATCAAAATTGTTGGGATAACAATATCCGATATCGAAACAGCTAGGATAATCAATCCCTGTATCGAATAGTGATGATAAGAGGTTTTGACAATATGCCAATCCTCAATACAGTAAGGAAACTGTATCGAAAAGTTGAAGTGTCAACCTGTATCGAAGACCTGTCACAAATTCAGCATATAGTGGAACCTTTCAGTACAGAAAAGAAGTCTTATAAAGACCAAGTATGGAAGCTGTCTCGAATCAACAATACAGTGATCTTACATACAGCTCTCAACAGGACAAGAAGGAATCTTCAGTTCCCACTAGAAGTCAAGTCCCGTTGATATAGAAGTATTTAAATACTCAACGATAAAGTATTTAAATACTGTAAGTCAACAGATCTTCAAATCCCGCAAAATTCGGATCGTGCTTTTCATCTCGTTGGAACAGAATCTGGCTCAACGGATATATTTTTCAGAAGACTATATATATATCTCATCAAGGCATTGAAGATCAGTTACTAAGTGACAAAGTTATTACTATATACATCAGAGCAAAACATATCTCCAGAAGCTTATTGCAACTCAGATCTAAGAGATATACAGAGCTCAACAACTTGAACAACACTTCATCAGCTAGAAGCTCAGAAAGTCAAGGATATTGTTCATACCCCGTTCTATCCTTTGAACAAACCCAGATCAGCCCTGTGTGGACTGAGTAATCGTTGCTACTCCAGAACTGTGTGTGAAGGAATTGCATCGAAGAAGACGAAGCTTCAGAACTGTGTGTGAAGAAGCCAATCAAGCATTAGCTCAAACCAAACTGTGTGAACGGTTGAAGCTAAGATCTTTATATCAATCTGTGTGAACGATATATTGATTATGTGTTGTTATAATTACGTAGTTGTGTAAGCAGTAATTATAATAAACTTTTTACTCCTGTGTGGAGGACCAGTGGACGTAGAGGGGTTTACCACGGTGAAGGTTCCTACAACCGACCACTCATTACGTACGTAACCATATAGGTTTAACGTACGTAATTCCCATCTCATAGCATACGTAATGCTACCCATGTAGCGTACGCTATGGCTAGTATCCTTAGCCAAAAATCCAAACTCTCCAAGCAACATCCAAACGACGAAACAATACCGACGACAAGCACAAATATTTCGATCCCGAAATATCCTAATACAATATACATTGTATCAGTCCAAAACAATGACACTTGTACAATTCCAAACGAATACATACAACTCAATAGTGAAACGAAAAAAAATTACCCCTGGATGTTACAGTCTGGGGAGGGTGAGATGTACGCAGACCATGCCCTTATTTTTTACGGTAGGGAGGCTATTTCCGTGAAGACCCCCACCTTAGTGCACAAAAAAATATTGAGTGAAAAATACAATACAAAGCAGCAAATGATTCGGAAGAGCTCAAAACCATACCTGAGCCCATGGCTTAATTCACAGGAGACTTACCTAAGGGGACTTTGGCTACTACACTCTCGATGATCGCTACTCTACTAGAAGAGTGGTTGACTCTGTGCACAGCTCCCTGTCAAAAATAAACCACACGAAAAAGCCAATAAGATAAAATATACAATAAAAATAATAAAAAAAATTGCCATGCTCTAGGTCAACGCTAACCGAGACAACCCAACCCTGAGGCTCTCTACTAGAGAACCGCTCCCTAACAAAGAATCCACAACTCTGATCTGGCATCTCCAAGAGCACTAACACGACAATAAATCAATTTACTTGGCCTCACAAGCCATCGCTTTAGTTTAATCTCCAGTCTCTCACACTAAGTGATAAATAAAGGCTACGCACACATCGCATCTCAACGTGCGCTAAGTACACAAATTAGCGTGTGTTAACTGATTCAATACAGATAATTTTCCAATCCGAGTCTAATGTTTAAACCGAGTAAGATTTTTCATCTTTCACTATTTATTTTTGAAAGTAAAAATCACAATTTTATTTTGAAATATAAAAATTTTATGGTGTGAGTTTTTTTTAATCATGTACTCGAATTATTTGAAAATAAAACCAACGCGTTTAAATCATTTCCGAAAAATCCTCTCAAACACGACAAAAGATTAACGAGGGTAACTTTTACAAAATGTACAAAATACTTTAAAACACCTCTTTCAAATACCGTCGTTGGGTTTCATTTTAGAAAACAAGGCCGGCTCGCCAATTTCAAAGAATTTTCAAAATCAACATGAAACCACCACTTAACCGCACCGTCAAAACATTTTCAAAAATTGGTTTTCCACAAACTTATTCAGGTCTATGAAATTTCAGGAAGGCGTTCTCAAATACACACGCAGCAGCCATATCTTTCAGTAGAAACACGTTTGTAGCATATAACAACAATTAGCCAAAATAGGCAATTTTCGAACACATGCCTATACGGCATTCAAGATCACCAATTCATCAAATATAACTCATTACTTCCAAATTCAAACAAACGTCAAAACCATGTATCTGAGTTTCTCAACAAACTGTATCATCGATACATTTCTTGAAACACATCAATGTTCAAGTTTTCATATCATACTACACTTCGTGTCAAATCCATCAATACCTCCAGCTCAATACACAAGTAGTATACCACAAGTATCAAATACGAATTCCATCTCCACGGTATACATGTAAACAGAGTCATGCAACATAGGTAATACACATAAAAGAGGAGACTTATATCCAAAGGTCGCACGAAGATGATGGTTGCACCACGATACTAATCACGTCCGACATCTCAGACGAAGCGTCGCGATACGACTCAGTCAGACACAATCCAACGAGACAAGACTCAACAAGACACGATTCAACCCGACAGCCTAGGTTTCCACAACCTAATCTGATACCATATTCTGTGACACCCCAATCCACTCGGGAATGTTACAGCGTCACAGACCCTCTCTGTGAGGATCTACTAGGCTAGATACCAAAACCAGACATCACAACACTATGCCAACATGGCTAATTATGAATCAGTAGACCGATTTGGCCTTTCATCAATACATATGACATAAACACCATATACAACTCTGTCAAGAACTCATACCCACACAGGGGTCAAAATACAACAACACTCCCATGATACGGGAGAACATTACAGTGGAAAGAATAATACAAATCGACCAACGAATCCCAAAACTGGCCCTCATGTGATTAGTATCATTCATCTTCCATCATCATTTGTAACAGTCCTGCATTTAGCTCCCTAAGGACCTGCAAGTACCTGAATGCAATACAGACATCCACCCCCCGATTTCTCGAGGGTTAGCAAAATTCCACTATTTGCCAGTGCAATTATAAAGTATAAATACGAACCATACAGATCATACTCCAAGAATATAACAATTTTAATAATCAACAAATCAACACAGCGAAAGACTACCCGAGACATTTTATTTGAACAACATAATCCAAACCCCGAAAGGCAGTAATAAAACAAGTAAACAACTTGTAAAGTGTTGTAAAGATCTCGGGACCTTTAGAAAAATACATTTAAGATTTAAGAATCCTTATCTTTTGAAAACTCGTTTTAGGGTCACAACCCAAAAATCCGACAATAAGTTACGGGGTCCACGACCCAAAAATCCACGTCAATCATACGCCCAATGATCATTCTCATTCCATGCTAGAAAGCATGAACCTCGGAGCTTCCTAGTACATACCCGAGCGAAAAACCCAATGATAAAGAAATGTATTCACACCTCCTCATGACAATAGTCACGTACATGATTTATGAAACTAGAGATCCGCAACATACATGTAACATTCACTCATAGTTATCCTGGTATTGTACAAGCAAGCAACGAACCTCAGTCATCGAGATATTCAATCTCATATCCTTTTCATATTATCAACCTTAAGATTAATATTCCGGAATAACTAAATCTCATACCATACCATACCTCGTGATTAACCGTGGATTCGGACTATAAGCAATGATCCCTCAGAGGACTCGAAGTCCCACCCCGGAGTGGTTAACACAATATGTTCAATGGATTGCACTATAAGCAACGACCCCTCAGAGGACTCGAAGTCCCATCCCGGAGTGAACATATAATCATACCAGCACGTTGTTCAATGGATCGCACTAAAAGCAACGACCCCTCAGAGGACTCGAAGTCCCATCCCGAAGTGAACACGTGGTTATACCTATAAGATTGTTCGATGGATCACACTATAAGCAACGACCCCTCAGTGGACTCGAAGTCCCATCCCGGAGTGAACATCTTATCAAATACATATACCATATTTCATGATTAACCGTGGATTCGCACTATAAGCTACGATCCCTCAAAGGACTCGAAGTCCCATCCCGGAGTGGTTAACACAATATGTTCAATGGATCGCACTATAAGCAACGACCCCTCAGAGGACTCGAAGTCCCATTCCAGAGTGAACATATAATCATACCAACACGTTGTTCAATGGATCGCACTAAAAGCAGCGACCCCTCAGAGGACTCGAAGTCCCATCCCGGAGTGAACAGGTGGTTATACCCATAAAATTGTTGGATGGATCGCACTATAAGCAACGACCCCTCTAAGGACTCGAAGTCCCATCCCTGAGTGAACATATACAATTACACACATCGAGGAGGTATATACTCATCGAACAACACCAAACAGCATACCCTCCTTACAATGGAGTTGCAACCAATATCACATATCATCACATACTCATCATAAGCACACATGTAAACACACCCACCCTTTTGCCGAAAGGATGTAGCTTTAAGACCACTAGCGATACAGTCACACATAACGGGACCACCCGAAAACAAGGCATTCCAATATGCAACACTATTAGACATTCTTAGAACGACATATTCGTTTTGAAACTCAAGAGTTAATTTTAAAGAATACCTTTATTGGGAAATATACCGATTCTTTTTAAAGTTCCCTAAAAACATTCAAATTGCACACATAGTCAATCACCAACTATTACGTCTACGAAATACGAAGTGTATGGGCAAGATACTTGCCTCAATAATCGTCTGCGAATATTCCGAAGAACACGGTCGATCGGAAAGCATCGAAACCCTCGACATTAGAAAATGAATACGACGACGAACGGAAGGATTCAATACGAGCTCTTAGTAAGGAAGTCGACCCTAATATCATATCATCAATAAATCAATGATCGTACGAGGAAGGATAATCGTAGAACGCCTGAATCCCCTCTATGACATTCTAGCGGACACCTTCAAGGCGTCGATTAGGAACTCAACAAAACGACGAATCCTTAGTAATAAAACCATGGAACAAAAAGGAAATTGGTAGAATACAACTTAATAATCAATAATCCATCACTAATCTAGGTTTAATTCGGATTAACGGACGAAATCAAACAAAATCCCCAATTTCCCCAAAACTAGATTTGTAGGAAATCTAATCTTGATTCGGTCGATTGGAGGAGGTTATGGGATGATTAATCGACGTTAAAAACTCAAGAACCTCGTGGATTGATAGATTAACATCATGTCTTCGTGTTCTCCAAGTCTTGGTCGCGGAGGAGATGAGTTGGGTGAGAAAATGAGTGAAGAAATCATGTGCCCAATCATATTATACTGCCCAGCAACGCACGAGTAGACACGCATGAGCGGTCGGTTGTGCGCCGGGTCGTGCGCGCAACTGCCAGGAGTCTGCCGAGAAGCATGAGCACCGCGCTCGAGCACCCACTCGTGCGCGTGCAGTCAGGGCCGCACGAGCGCGCAGTTAGTTCCGCAAAAGCGCAGGATCGTGCGCCTTGCTCGTGCGCACCTGTCCGGCCAGTGCCCAGCCGCCATGACTCGACGACTCAAATTCCGAAAAACGCACGGAATGAACTTGACGAAACGCTCGCGGACAACATCATTGATCCAAAATGAAAATAACATGAAACAAATCACCACATACGACCACATAAACACAAAATCAGTCAATGGGAAAATAATACCAATGCTCGACAACCGAGAAATATCCGGCCTAAAAATAAAAATTCAAAATAATTAGAACGAAATTCTCGGGTATTACAAAAGCTCGGTTAAGTGAGATAAAATCTGCCTAGCAGAAGTCATTTTCTCATGAGCTCTCTGAAGCTCATTAGACATAGAGACCATCATATAGACATGGACTCTAATGTCATCCTTAACCCACTTTTCGTGGTTTTCAACATCTTCCTGATTGGCTCTGGTCCACACTGGAGCAGCCGAAATGTCCGTCTCCAAGACATATCCCAGCGCCTCCATACTGAGGAATATCATCAGGTTGCGGAGCCAATCCACAAAGTTTGGCCCATTTAAGGTGTTCTTTTTTAGTAGAATTGAAAATGGGTTCATTGTCATTTTGAGAGTTGATATTTTACGTGTCTGCATTAAGTACGACAGATTGATTAGTGACTCGTTCAATTATGATCTGAGTTTAGAATTAAGGTCTTTTCTATTCTTTTAACCCAGCTCCTACTACTTTTATCGGAATAACACACTCCCTTGTGGAATCCGGAAGTATTTGTTCGCATTACGTCATAGTGGTGATCGAGTTCTTTATAAATTTTAATAGAGGGCAACCGAACAGGTTTCTAGTTTATTAATCTTCATAAAGTGGTGTCCAACACCAACCCGTCTAATGGATGATTCGATCTTCTTTTTCCCCTTGTTCACTCCCCTCAACCTATACGGTTTCTATAGTTCGTGAACAAGTTAAGTTACACCATCGACGTTTATCAGTTTCGTAATTGAATATTATCGGGCAACCTAACAGGTTTCTACGGATAAAATTTGCTTCAACCGAAGGCATCCAATGCACTCTCGGAAATTATTGATCCTCCCCGAACGACTATCCCGATAACTCAGAAGCATAGCACATCCGGTTTGGATTTCAAGTTTCCAAAAGCTCGATGGAGGGAAGGAAAAACTTTGAAACCTTTTAAACTTAATATTTTGACGTGGAAGAATTTTCGCGATTAATGTTACACTTTGCACATTAATTCATTTAAGAGAGTTTGTAGCATTCATACCATATGAATAAAACATACACAACCTAGTTGCTACCAACATGTAGTTCATGGACCGTTTCTAGAACAAAACATCGTAATCTAATTGTTGTTACCCAAAATATTATCCGGAGATAGTATTGCTGGAATGATCGAGTAACAAAAAAATGCGAGAACACTTCCGTGAGAAAAAAGATAACACAAGATTTGCCGGGGTTGTTAATCCCGGGCTTGAATGCTCTCGCGAGATGTTATTAATAAATATACTGTCGAGTACAAATATTAATGTTAGAATCTATTACAAGGAGTGTAAAGACTTCTAGTTATCTAGGCTTTAGAGCGCGTAGATTGCCGGAAGAACCAGATAGATATGTCTGTGAGTTCTTGATTGGGATATATGATGAATGTGTATGAATATCACTATGAATGTATTAGTGGTTGCCAAAAGAGCCTTTGATTCTCTCTTTGGTGTGTATTTTGCACTTAATTCGTAGTAGAATTCGCCTCCCTTTGGCCACAGCAGTGAGTCCTCTATTTATAGGGGACAAGGTAGTTGGGATCCCTCAGGCGATCGCGGGCGATCGCCGTTTTCTATATTAAAATAAAATGGCCGATCGTCCCGTCACGTGGGCTGTTCCCTTGGTCAGAGGTTGCGGTGGAGGCGGTGGCGAACAATGGGAAGCGGCCGCACGCGTTGCGAGTCGTCCGGGGAGGACCCACTTCGTACCTTTCGGCGACCTTGCCGGTAGGTGTGGTAGGTGACAGTGGGGTCAATGATCTATCTGTCGGTATCCTTTGAAGATCGCGGTGGGCCATCGTCCAAGATTCGGTCTTGGCGACTTTGACGGATCTTTGGATCCTACGTGGCATGAGATGATCGCCTGGTCCGCTCATTAAAGACGATCGCCGATAACAAAAGACGATCGCTGGGTACCAAAAGACGATCGCCGCATTGTGCCGAACTCTAGGCGTTTGTCCAGAGTATGTCTTTCATGGTTGGCTTCTCTGATTGTGATGCCGATCGCCTATCGTGGCGAATTAATCGCCGCACAACAATTGCCCCCCAGCTCGCCTCGATGTTGAAAACACGGGGTGAGGTGGCACTGTTGGCGATCACCAATGTTTAAACGATCAGCCGATCTGAATTCAAATATGGACGACCTTCTTTCGCGTCGGGAGCAGCGGGAAAAGAAGGCGGGCTTTCCAAAAGTAGCAGGGACACGCGTTACGCCGCTGTTGGGGGAATCCGACGGTTTGTCAGACCTGTCGGCTGGCATGCCCTCGAAAAGACGCCTATGCGGGATTCGAGGGCCGCATTTAATGCGTCCCCACGTGACGGTTGCGATCCAGCCCCCGAGGTTTCTCCTATTTGCATTTAGGCCCTCGTCTCCATCTATAAAAAGGGCAGAACTTCTTCTCCTTCACTTTTTACGCGTCCTTGCTTCCCTAGCCGAATTTCTGCAAAAATTTCCGGAGCTACTTGTGCCGATCTCCCTCTTTTCTCTAGGTAAGAAAAATTAACCTTCTCCCTCTCTTTACTTTCTAATATGTCGGGAGGATCAAAAGCCTTCGATACCGGAAGTTCTTCATTTGCCGTCGCTGAGAACGGAGGAGATTCCGTTGGAGTGGATAAGGAGGCAGTAGTTGAAGCTATTCGAGCGGGGATTGCACCGCGTAACTCGAAGAACTTTTCAACAAGGCCGAGGTGGCGAGACGGCGGCGCGGGCGGGGGGGGCTCGCCGGTGGATGAGGATGACTTGGTGCGGGAGGCCTGGGAACGAGAGAGTAGATTCGGCCCCGCCTACGTGGCTTTTGCTCAGATGATGGAAGCGATCGCCGGACCCTGTCCGGAATTCGATTTCGAAGCCTACACCGCCGCTCACCCTTACGAACATGTGAATCGGACGGTCTTTCAGGCCGCCGTCCCGTCTCCGTGGACTCTCGGAAAGATCAGGAGTACGGCGACCAAGAAAGACCTGAGCCGTTGGAGGGCTAAATATCATATCCCCTCTGACGTTTCTTTGCACGTGCCCTCGGAGAATGAGCGTGCCGACCAACCGCCCAAGGATATGGTTGCCGTCAACGAGATGATTATGGAGGCGGGTCTGCAATTCCCGTTGCCATTCGCCGTCTCCTACTTACTGATCGCCTGGAACTTGGCGCCTCTTCAACTGACGCCGAACGCATGGCTACAGATCATCTACACGTTGACCCTGTTTGGCGGTCACCGGTTGTTCCGCCTCCTTACTGCGCTGGAGATGAATTACTTGTTTAAACTGGCCGCGCAGAAAGGGTCGATCGGCGGCTACCATATCCAAGGCCAAATCGGGAGAGTGGTCCTTGGCGTGCCGAATAAGACCGAGGTAACTCGCTAAATGGTGTTGGGTCGGCGGGGCATGGCGATCGGCGTCGAGTGACATGCCGAATGAGGAGTTGGAGATCCCCACCACTTTCCGGAGAGGAATCCGAGTAAGGATTTAAACTCTCCCCTTGATTGAGCTTGTCTTGGGTGATCTAATTTTGTTTTCTTTTTGCAGGACCTCTCGTTCCAGCGATCGGCGACCTTCCATTCGATTTCTTGATCGTTTGGGAGCGGATCCGTGCCTTGCCGAACTCCTTTATTGACGTTCGATCGCTTGGTACCGAAGCTCATCGGTTGGGGGCTCGATTGTTCTGCTACCCCCGTCACTTGAAAGTTCCAAGTATGAGTTTAAGTGGTGCTTCCTTTCTTTGACGATCGTCTCCAAGAGGTCGTTTTGTTTTGTCTAACTTGTTTGTATCTTTTCTTTGACAGAGGCTTATTTTCCTCGAATTGCCGAACCACCGCCAGAGATAGCCATGTCGAACCCGGGAGTTCTTGGTCGCCTTCACTTGGGCAAGCAGACTGGTCGCGTTCCTGCGACGACGTCTCGCCCTGCTCGTGTGAGGCCTGGAGGCGCCGATCGCCGAGCCGGTGGTCGAGGAGAGGAAAGCTCAGCGCCGCAAGAGGCGGAGGTCGGAGGAGTCCGTCGATTTACGAGGTGGATGTATCAATTCTTGAGCCTCCGTCGGCTGCGGCTCCTATCTCTGCCATCCCGATGATGGAGCGATCGGGCCCAAGCCCACGGTCTCGGCCCGGTCATCCGGCTCGGCCGAAGAAGGTGGCGATCGCCGAGGCGGAAACATCCCGGGCAAGCCTTATTTGGACGCGATCCCGAAATGGTCAATAAGTAAGAAAGGGTCAAAATTTTACGAGTTAGGCATTCGAGCATGGTATGGGCTAACTCCTTGATTTCCTTGGTTTTGCGCTGCAGGTTCGTCTTCTTGCCGATCCGTGCGTTGCTCCCATGGTCTTGGACTTTTTGTCGAGCAAGGCCCCTTGATCCCTCGAAGTCCACCTTATGTCCGCCAGCTATCACCTCTGCCAAAGGCACAGACGACCGATCTTGATGCGATCGCTCGTCGGCGATCTGGAGAGGTCATGCGGCGGCAGTGCCACAGCTCTCCAGACGGCGACGATGGCCGTCAAGCCACTAGGGATTTTGAGGCGACCCTCCACCGCTCATCTCCATCGCGACCTCGAGGCCGCCGAACAAAAATATCGAGGATGCCAACGGATCCGGTTTATGGAGAAGGAGTATGAGGAGACGGCGAAAAGGGCTAAGCGGGACGCGGATCGATTGAAGCGAGGCCGAGCCGCTCTAAGGAGGCTGCCGATCGGTCCGTGATAAGGAGAAGGAAACCCGCCAAGCTCGTGGCTTCGCAGAGGAGGCGGCCGGGATGAAGGCGATGGTGGATCGGCTCGGTGGTGAGCCGGAGGCGGCGAAGAAAGAGCTGGAGAAGGCCGGGCGAGAATGCCGCCAAGGCGGTCGAGTGGCGGAGATCGAGAAGACGGCGGCGGATTTGAAGGGGCGGTGAAGGCGATCGAGGTCGATCCCTACCTTAACGTCGAGCACGTCGGCGAGTTCGCTTATTACTTGGCCTATCTTGATCTTTGTTCGAGCCTCTAAGAAGGCAGGGGACGAGATCGGTCACATAATGGAGAGCTTCAAATACTATGTCCTCGAGCATCATCTGCATCCAGAATTCTCATTGACGATCCTTGACTTTGTCGACATCTGGATCGACTTGAGTTGGTATACGGCAAATTCATTCATCCGAGGCCGATGGGGAGCCCAGCCGATCCGCAACCGAGAGGCGAGACCCGGCAGCGGGGCCTTGAGTGGCATTTTTATTCTCCTCTGTAACTTGCACTTTTTTGTAATGCCTTCGGGCCTCGTAATGTATGAAACTTGTGTTATGAATAAAATGTTCCTATTTTCATACTGTCTCTTTATATACGATCGCCCTTTGAATGTTTTGCGTGTAATTTTTACGAGTACGTGTATGATTGCTCTCGTCGTTTTGCTCATCCGACCGGTCGTCTGAGTGTTGAAAGCATTGACATGTTTTGAATCGGAATTCTTACTTGTAATTTTTGTCGGACGACCCCGATCGCCCTGCATGTTTTTGAGCGAAGCCGATCGAGTGTGGTTCCTCTTTGTTCGATCGTATTTGATATTAGCTCGACCTATCCCTGCCCCCTTGTTTTTGTTCACTTATTGTAAGTAAGGAAACAAAAACTAGTTTGTCTGGCGAGCTATCTTCATTTTGCCGATTCTGAAGAGTCATGTGTGGTTGGGGTGTTCGATGGACCGATCTCCCCAATCGTGTCTTCGTGTGCGAGGGATATTGTGTATCCCGCGACTCACTTTTTGTGAGGGTCCTCCGTTAGGCTACGCCTGCCTTGTGTTAAAACGAAAGGCGGGCGATCTCGGTCTGGAGGAGTCCTTGCGCGGAGTGTTGTCGGCTTATTCGACACCACGTCCGCGGCTTGTCAGCTCTGCTTCCACCTCGGCCCGCCATGAAGATGGCGACCCTCGACGGTGTACGTTGAGACGGGGTAGTGGCACGTCGCATTGTTCGGGTTCACCATGTTAGATGATGTACCTTGAGGACGTGCGATCGTGCCTACCGATTATTTTGGAGGGTCCTTGGCTCGCGGCCTCGTATTTAAACGAAGGGCGGGCGATCTCACCAAAGGAACCTTGCATGGCGAAGTCGGTTCCATCGACCTCCAGGACCATGGCTGCATTAATTTTACCTAGGATCGTCGTGATCAGCGATCGTCGGCGGTATGCGATATGCCTGGTGGGGCGATCACCAGAATAGATGGGATAGGAAAAAATCTCATTATATTCCTTGTACATCATTGAAATTTAATACAAAATTGTCACTGGTAGTATTTTTTCAGATGCACGACATTCCAGGGGTATTGGTCCGGAGTACCGTCAGGATGTTCCAATTCGTAGGCTCCTTTAGTTAGCCATCTGGATACTCTGAAAGGTCCCTCCCAGTTCGGACCAAAAACGCCTGTGTGGGTTTGGATCTTCTTAAGGACGAGATCGCCCACTTGAAATCTTCTTTCTTTGACCTTTGAATTGAAGAACTTCTCGGCTCTCCTTTTGTGGATTGTGTTCTTCATTTCTGAGGTCAGCCGTCTTTCTTCGAGCATGTCTAGGTCGATTCGTCTGCTACATCGTTGTCGGCCGTCATCTCTGCTCGATTCGATGGCCGAGGACGGCGATCTCGAAGGAATCACCGCTTCGCTCAAGGCAAGGGCGAACGGGGTTTCTCCGGTTGAATTGCGGGTCGTCGTTCGGTAGGACCACAAAACCTCTGGGAGCTCGCTCGCCCAACGTCCTTGTCTGGATTCGAGTCGCGCTTTAATCGTGTGTTTGAGGATCTTATTCACTGCCTCTACCTGCCCGTTAAATCGAGGTGATAGGGCGCCGAGAATAACCTTTTGATTCCCCACTTCTCACTGAATTGCATGACTTCTAAGCCGTCGAACTATTTTCCGTTGTCGGAGATGATGGCACAGGGGCATCGAATCGACATACGACGTTTTTCCATATAAACTTGATCACTTGCTCTTGGCCGATCTTGTTGAGCGGTTCGGCCTCAGCCCATTTGGTGAAATAGTCGACCCCTACGATGGCGAACTTACAGCCCCCTGGAGCCGTCGGCAAGGGACCTATAAGGTCGATGCCCCATTGTGCAAATGGCCAAGGGCTATACATGGAGGTGAGATGTTCGGGTGATAGTTTAATGTTGGGGCCCATTATCTGACACCTATGACACGATCTGGCATAGGCGATCGCATCTTTCCGAAGTGATGGCCAGAAAAAACCCTTGTCTGGTTGTCTTATGGATGAGGGCTCGCCCGCCCGCATGGTTTCCACAAATTCCGTCATGGATCTCAGCTAAAACGAGCCGACCTTCCTCCGGTGTAATACACTTGAGGAGGGGAAGGCTGAAGGCTTGCTTGTAAAGTCGGTCGTCCAATAGGGTATATCTGGTCGCACGGAGCTGGAGTTGGCGAGCTTTAACACGGTCGTCAGGGACCGTTCCGTCCTTTAAGTATTTGATGAACGGAGTCATCCAATTCTCCTCGGCGATGGCGACCGTGATAACCAGGCTTCTTTCGATCGCCGGCCTTGCTGACTTTGTGATTTGGATATTGGAGAAGTCGGCTGCTCCATCCGATGATGCTAGCTTTGAAAGAGCATCGGCCTGGGAGTTGTGCTCTCTCGGGACTTGTTCGATTAGTACTTCTTCAAATTTTGTGCACATTTCGGCGACCAGCTCTTGGTATTTGACCATCTGTTCGCCGCGCGTCTCATATTCTCCCTTGACTTGGTTTACGACCAAGAGGGAGTCCATGAAGATATGAAGGCGACGAACATCTAGGGCGAGGGCTAGATCGAGCCCGCCTACCAAAGCTTCGTATTCGGCTTCATTGTTGGTCGCACGAAAACTGAAACGCACAGCATTTGTGAAACTCTGACCGTCGGGACTGATGAGGACAATCCCTGCCCCTGCTCTCGAATTGGTCGCTGAGCCATCCACATATAACTTCCAGGCAGGTCGGCCGACCTGGGTTGGACTGTGAGGGAAAGTTAATTCCACCACGAAGTCCGCCAGAGCTTGACCCTTGATCGCCGTGCGAGGAGCGTAAGTGATACCATATTGGGCGATCTCCAGCGACCACTTGAGGAGTCGCCTGTTGGTATCCGGTCGGTGTAGGACTTGCCTTAGAGGTAGAGTTGTTAGGACTTCCACTTGGTGATCGAAGAAGTAAGCTCTCAGCTTACGAACACTCATGACAAGGGCGTAGGCGATCTTCTCCAATGGCGTATAACGTGTCTCAGCGTCGTGGAGCGCCTGGCTAACATAGTAGATCGGCAAGTGGGCTTGCCCCTCTGCTCGCACCAGGACGGCACTCAGCGCGACCTCCGAGGCCGCTAAGTAAAGGAATAATTTTTCACCGGGGATCGGCTTCGCCAGGATCTGGGGGTTAGATAGATATTCCTTTATCTTGGCGAACGATATCTGGCTTTCCTTCGTCCATGCGAACTTCTTGTTCTTGATGGTTGCGAAGAAAGGCTTGCTTTTATCGCAGAGCCGTGATATGAAACGGTTGAGGGCGGCTAGACACCCTGTGAGGCGTTGCACCTGCTTGATGTTTCGCGGTTCCTGCATGTCAAGGATCGCCTGTATCTTGGTGGGGTTCGCCTCGATCCCCCTTTGGCTCACTATGTGCCCCAGGAACTTCCCGGAGCCCACCCCGAAGTTGCATTTCTTGGGGTTCAGCTTCATGTTAAACTTCTCCAGGATGGCGAACGTCTCGGCGATATCGTTGAGGTGATCTTCCTTCTTGAGGCTTTTAACTATGATATCGTCAATGTAGACCTCCATGGTCTTGCCGATCTGATCGGCGAACATTCTGTTGACTAATCGCTGGTAGGTCGCCCCTGCGTTTTTCAAGCCGAACGGCATTCTGACCCAAAAGTATATGTCTTTTTCTGTGTGGAAAGATGTGTGTTTTATGCCTTCCTCCGCCATTGGGATTTGATGATACCCGGCGAAGGCATCCATAAATGACATCATTTCTCAACCTGCCGTACTATCGACCAAGTGATCAATATGAGGCATCGGGAAGTGATCTTTTGGACATGCCGCGTTGAGGTCGGTGAAGTCAATGCATAACCTCCAGGAGCCAGTTGGATTTTTGACGAGCATCGCGTTGGCGACCCATTGTGGTTCGTCTGTGGCTACTCCGATCAATTTATTGTTGAGTAACTTCTGGACTTCTACGTCGAGCGCCGCGTATTTCTCGGGACCGAACTTCCTACGCTTCTGGTGAACAGGCTTCATCGCCTTGGCCGATCTTCGAGATAATGGCAAGTGTGTTCGGGAGTTATGCCATCCATTTCTTGATGCGACCAGGCAAAGACTCCGATGTTCCTACGTAGCAAGTTGATCGATCCCCTTTAATTGCGGGTCGATGCTTGCGCCGATCTGTACTTCCCGCTCGATGATCCGGATCCATCGTAATACTTTCCAACTCTTCGACAGGACGGCCGCCTCGTTTGGTGCGATCTCCGGACTCGGTCCTTGGATCGATGTCGAGACTTGGCTCGAAACCGATCCTTGGCTCGATGTCATCCGTCAATTGATGAGAGACGGCGTCCCCTGAGTCGGGTTGGTACGATGTGTTTGGCTCGTCGATCTCTATGGGTTGATCGTCGATCGCTTCAATGTTACATATAGTATGGGAAGTATTGAAAGAAGTAACAACATAGGAGTAATTCAAACATCTTTTTGCCATTAGCTGATCTCCTTTTACAGTACCGACCGTCCCATCGGCAGTGGGGAATTTGATACAGTAAAAGAAAGATGAGGCGACCGCCTCAAAGGTTTCCAAAAAGGGGCGACCTAGGAACCCATTATAGATGATGGGCCTATCTATGATTACAAAACTTAGGTTCCTAGTAATCCTAACCTTGGGATCATAAAAGCATACTAGCTCGACGGAGAGCTTGATCCTCCCGTAGGCTCGGACTGTGTTGTCGCCGAATCCTTGGAGCACGGTGTCGAAAGGCTTGATGAATTTGATTAAGTTGCCGAGTTGGTCTAGGGCGGATTTGAATATGATGTTGCAGAAACTCCCATTGTCGACCAGCACGCGATCGACCGTCTTCCCAAGGATACAAGCGGAGATCACTAGTGCATCCTCTTTGGGACATTGCACTCCCTCCCTGTCCTTGTTGGAAAAGGTGATGAGCGCGTCTCTAGAGATGGTCGGCTCCGGAGGTACTACAACATGGACTTCGGCGAAAGCCCTCAGCTCGACTTTTCGCTCGTTTGACAGGTGGAAACCGGGAAAGGCCCCCGAGGCTCCCACCTCCCGCTTGAAGCATGTTGATCCGACCGCCGTGGTTGATCGGAGGGATCGACTCATCGAGTACTCGGCTCATGCTCGATTCTCGCGATCGGATTGGGAGGAATCCTTTCGCTTGGTCGGCGCCGCGCCTCCGCTCTTTCCGTCCCGGGTTACGGCTTGGTGATCAAATTGTCGATTTGCCTTCCTCAAACAGCCGCGAGCTGCCCGAGGAGGTCGTGGTATCAAGCTAGTGTTGTGGCCGACTCTTATCATAAAGAATTTGCTTGCTACGGTCTAGGTGACCGTGGTCCCTTATTGGCTTTGGCTTGGAAAGCCACTCGCGACCCTTGATCGCGTTGAAGATGTGGGCCGGAGATAAGTTGAGGTTGTGAAGAAGGTGGACCTCTACATCCTCGAAGGCTTTGAACTCGCCAGGCGGCTTGGCGACCGCCTTTCTGGGCTTGGCGACCGCCTTCTTCTGGACATGGGAAGGTGCTTTTCCTTCTTCGGACGGTCCCTCGTCTAAGAGGAGTGAGAGTATCCTCTGCCTGGCCAGGAAACCGGCGGCTTTGCCGCGGAAAACCGAGTAGGTCGGGGGGATATCCTTTGTGAGGTGCCTGAACATGGGCCAGCGTCCGTGGAATCCGCTCAGGACTGCGTGGAGAGCGATCTCGTCGCTGACGGGTTCACCGGTGAGGACTATCTCGTCTACCCGGTCGATGTAATCCTCATCCGATTCGTCCTTCCCCTGCCTGATTTTCATCATGCGGTGGGGACCTTCCGGGCGAGCGACTTTGGCGGCGAAGTACGACGTGAAGTCGTTCGCCAGCTTCTCAAAGCAATTGATTGAGCGAGATGGTAGTAAGATGTACCACCTGTGGGCGAGATCGCCCAGAGTTAACGGGAACATACGACATTTCGTCGCATCTGAAGCTCCGCATCCGGTCATGTAGATCCGGAATTTGCTTAAGTGGGTTTCCGGATCCGATCTCCCCTCATATAGAGGTGTTTGTGGGGATTGATCGTTGGTTGGATCAAGCGAGCTCGATCCGAGTCTCGAGTGGTTCGCTTGATCCAATGATCGATCTTCTGGCGCCTGCCCCATTTTCCAGAGCGCCTTCATCTCGTCGAGCCGGGCGTTGCATGGAGGCCATCGCCGTCTCCTGACTGCTCGCTGAGTGGCTCTAAGAGCTTGAACAAATCCGATCGTGTACTGATCCCCTAGCTCCGTGGTGAATGACGAGATCCCTGCAAGTGGGTTGCTTTCTTGGGCGAGCAGGGCTCGTTGGCCACTGTCTCTCGGGAGTCGGATATGCCGAACTCCAGTAAAGGATTCGGATACCGATGTCTCATTTGGGGCCTGAGTGCCCGGGTCGCCATGAGGGATCGCTCCCAGCGGCCAAGACGGAATCGTCCCTTCTCACGAGAGCCTTCTCCTGCGGCTCGGGGCTTTCTGTCGATTTTTCAACATAGATCCCCTTAAGATTCCGCTTGCCTGCCCGGCGGATGGTCGATGGAGTGATGGTGGGCGAGTCGTAGGCCTTCCGTCGCTCCCTGAGGATGGCTATAGCCTCCTCAATCTGTTCCGCGGTCTGGAACTGATCGAGTGAGAGGCTAGAACCGTCCCTCGGGGGCGGGAGTGAGAGCCTAGCGTCGCCACGGTCGCCTTCCGTCGTGGGCTGGGATTCGGTCCGGGCCGGAATGAGATTTCCGGCAGATCTCAGGGTGGCTCTCTTGGAGGTCGCGATGTCATTTTCAAGGTTTTTCTATCAAGAACAAAGTGAGTGTTTCTTCAAGTATATGTCCTGAGAATGGAGTGTTCTTCGAGACGGTAGGAATAAAAATGAAGGTTTAGATGTCCTTCCTCTAGCGCCAATTGTTGTTACCCAAAATATTATCCGGAGATAGTATTGCTGGAATGATCGAGTAACAAACAAATGCGAGAACACTTCCGTGAGAAAAAAGATAACACAAGATTTGTCGGGGTTGTTAACCCCGGGCTTTAATGCTGTCGCGAGATGTTATTAATAAATATACTGTCGAGTACAAATATTAATGTTAGAATCTATTACAAGGAGTGTAAAGACTTCTAGTTATCTAGGCTTTAGAGCGCGTAGATTGCCGGAAGAACCAGATAGATATGTCTGTGAGTTCTTGCTTGGGATATATGATGAATGTGTATGAATATCACTATGAATGTATTAGTGGTTGCCAAAAGAGCCTTTGATTCTCTCTTTGGTGTGTATTTTGCACTTAATTCGTAGTAGAATTCGCCTCCCTTTGTCCACAGCAGTGAGTCCTCTATTTATAGGGGACAAGGTAGTTGGGATCCCTCAGGCGATCGCGGGCGATCGCCGTTTTCTATATTAAAATAAAACGGCCGATCGTCCCGTCACGTGGGCCTGTTCCCTTGAGGTCCGAGGTTGCAGCTGGAGGCCAGCTGGGCGAACCAATGGGAAGCCAGCACGCGTTGCGAGTCGCTGTCCGGGGAGGACCCACTTCGTACCTTTCGGCGGCCTTGTCGGTAGGTGTGGTAGGTGACAGGCTGGGGTCAATGATCCTATCTGTCGGTATCCTTTGAAGATCCGCGGGTGGGCCATCGTCCAAGATTCGGTCTTCGACGACTTTGACGGATGCTGGATCCCTACGTGGCATGAGATGATCGCCTCTGGTCCGCTCATTAAAGACGATTGTCAGATAACAAAAGACGATCGCTGGGTACCAAAATACGATCGCCGCATTGTGCCGAACTCTAGGCGTTTGTCCAGAGTATGTCTTTCATGGTTGGCTTCTCTGATTGTGATGCCGATCGCCTATCGTGGCGAATTAATCGCCGCACATCACTAATTACATGTCTTCGATCTTAAATCTTCGTCTTCTTGAACGGGTCTTCCTCCGGTCTTCGTCATTACATATATATTTTATATTGAAATTGCATTCTAAATACACATTTCTCTAGTAAAATAAATAGGCTCAAAACGGTCTTTGCAACCCAATCGAAAATAAACGATTCAAAACTAAGTCCATGAACTACATCACCATTCACAAGCATTCATCCAATAAACACTAATAAATGAAAAAACGTTCAATCGTAATTCGGCCAATCAAAGCCATTCCAACAAATCAGGTTTCCCACTTTAAAATGAAATACAATGTTCCATGTAAATCAAATTATATCCAATATAAGATGCGGGAGATTAATTTTTTTGAAACAGACAGAAAAACGAGCCCGGACAGTGCTGGAATAGTGCCCAGACCGCGATTCGAGCATACTGGATCGCGATCCAAAGCCCAGATAGCGATCCCAATAGGCAGACCGCATTGCAGAACATGTTATGGCCTAGCCAATTTCAGCATTGTTCTCGGTTCCGTCCAACGGCAATTCGGGGCTTGATTTTCGATCGGATATCCAATATCAATATTTTTCGACTTTCATATCTTCAATATGAATCATATTTCCAAGAAATACAATATTTATATTTTGATATGAATTTACGAAAAACACAACTACAACGAACAAACAAACATACACGACGATTAAACATTTATGATTCCAAATCATAAATCATTCAACCAAGCATTCCAAATGCTAATATCGTATATACGATCGCACAAACTGGCTCTGATACCACTGTTGAGATTCGCACACAAAGACGAAGGGCGCAGCAGAAGTGAAAACTCAAAATTTAACACGAATCCATCAAGAGGATCGATACAAGCTACGTATATACGAATATTAAAACGAACAAATAAGAGATAGAAAATCATACCCTTGTAGTCCGTTGATTTAATCGTTGATAAGATAATGTCCCTTACGAATCCAATCCGCAACAAGCTCTTGGATGATCCAATGCCGAAAGCACCGCGTCTCTACTTGCCACGTGCCGGAGAAAACGATCGGAATGACTTCACTTCGTTGTCCTCTAAGAACACGGCTAGAACAAAGTGATAGGAGCTTGGTAATATAATCTATAACACTCTAGTGTATAGATATATTTATTCTCTATTTTTCTCTCAATTTTTCTCTAAGAAAATATGAAGATGATAATGGTGGAAGAATGATGAAGATGATGAAGACAACTCTCTCGGTTTGAATGAGCCGTATCAAGCCTTCACAAGTGAGGAGAAGAGGACTTATAATATGTTATCATCACATCTCATTCAAAGTCTTATCCCATAAAGAAATCACCTCATGATCTCTTGTCCTCTTAGATAAAAAATCTCATGTTTTATATTTATTAATGATCACAAGGCTTGATTTTATTAAACAAAAGAAAGGAATCAAGACCTTGTAATCATGGAGGGGATTTGGGCGGCCAAGTGTAGATGTAAGGTAGGTCGGTTCGTTTCAGACTCCCGCGAGTCCTATCCGATAAACTTCATCCCGTCACGATGTATTTATATCAATCAATTAATCCAATTAATTGATTATATCAAATACAAAGTAATATAATTAATTCCTCCAAGAATTAGTTATATATGTGAATCAAATTAATCACTTAGTGATTTATTTATTTCAGTAGGCCGTAAATTAATTCATCCAATAAATTAATTTAGACATCCAATGTCCCGAAATTAATTAGCCATCCAATGTCCAATAAATTAGATATCCAATATCTAATATTCAATAAGAGAGAATAAGATCGATTCATTTTGTCGTCAATCCTATTGCGCGACTCGGTAGGTCTGTCTCAATTAGCAATGGGAGGAACCAAAGAGTAGAAGCACCACTTAGTCAGTCTGGCGGCCTACACTGTACCCTAACTGAGAACGAATGACGGAGATCATTCAAAAACTTTTCTGTCGTGAATACCAGTATACGTATAAACCCTTCTTTCAAATGTCCCGATCAAGTTATAGAGTCACGGTCAGTCAAACCCTATTTGTACTTGACTCTATGCATGAGTTAATGCAAATCGAGATCACTGAGCTCTCATGTATCTAATACAACTAGCTCTAATGCTTTGGCCAAAGACTTATGATCTCATCTGCCAATAACTGCATAGGACATATACCTGTTCACATACATGAGGAAGAATCATATCTTGGTATTTAGTAGAACCTGCTACTTGCCCGTCAAGATGCATGTCGAGGTTGACCCCCACCTTCCAATTTTCTAGGTCGAACTACTCTAGTGAAAATCTTAACGTCACAAGCACATCCCTATTAAATCCTCAGGTCGAAGGTTCACGAATACCTATCACAACTTTTGATTATGTCATTGACTGTCCCGGATTGAATTCCATGCGACGAATCGAGGGTGATCTGTTCGAGTATACTAATCTCATTAGCCTACCTATAATGTGTGCTCCCACTAACTGTTAGTGACGACAGGCACTCTACAAGTCAAAGAACTTGTTATACAAGTCTTCACATAAACTTAATGCCCACTGAAGTTTCATCGACTTGCGAACGATTAAGTATTTGAGCCATAAACCTTTCCAGTGCCTAGAGGTGGCCATGGGTCAGGTCGGGCCCGGTCGAAGTGGGCCGGGCTGGAACATGGGAGCCCAGGACCGGCCCATGTATTTGGCGGGCTGGGCTGGGCTGGGCCTAGGTTGGGCCTGGGCTGGGCAGCCACGGCCCACAGCCCGCCCGCCCCCGGGCTGTCGTGGGCCGGTGTGGGTCGGGTCGGGCTTGGGCCAGAAATGTAAAAAAAAAATATAAAAATCAATTTATAAAAATCTATTTTCAATTTTTAAAATAAATTAATTAATATTAATTAAAAAATCAATTTAAAGAAATCATTTTGAATTAAGAAAAATTGTAAAACTTAGTAAAAAAAACTGTTTCAATCTGCTTAAAAAATTCATTTTGAATTTTTAAGATATGTTAAGTTAATATTAAATTAAATGGGGGAGAAAAGGGAAAAAAAATGGACTTGGACTTAATTTGTAAAAATTAGATTATTTTTTGAAATTTAATCTAATTTCTAAAATTAAGTTTCCTACGTATCCTAAGGAATCGAAGTCCACGTAGTTCTTTTTACTTACCTCTTTACTTACCTGGAACTTAAAGGTAGGTGATGTGCTCAATCGTCGTGTTGGCCACTCCCTGAAGCTCTCGATTCGGATGAAGAATCCATCATCCATGAATCATCATCCTCGTTGTGTTCGTCTTCTTCCGCCCGTCCTTGTTGATGTTTTTCTGCTTGTTCCCAATCTTTTTTACAGACCAGAATCTTCACAACGTCGGGCGATAAAGATGTTCGTTTATATGTTATAACTCTTCTACCTCCACTAAAAGCGGACTCCGAAGCAATTGTAGAGGCTGGAACGACAAGGAGATCCCTTGCAATTCTGGCCAATATAGGATATTGTTCTTCACGTAATTTCCACCATTTTAAAATCTCAAAATCAGCATCAAGCTCATGTGAATACGTAAAATACTCATTTAAGATTTGACTAGAAGAAGTTGGAGAATTAGAGCTTGATGAGGATTTTGGTTTTTTGAAAAGAATTGAAGATGTAAATTGATCAAATCTACCTTTATTTTTTGAAGTTGACTGAGGCTAGAACCTCCGATTTATAATTTTTAATGTTCCGGTTCCAGTACAAAATTTCCACGAAAAAGTAGTAGTTTTCTTTTGATTTTTGCATACAAGACAAATCATTTTAAAATGTGTTGGTACGGTACCGCTAGCCCTCTCATAAAATGCCCAAACCCATAATTTTTTATTTTTATTTGAAGCTTCGGCCATAGGTTCGGATGGAGGTGGCATGGTAGTAGAGTCTTGAGAGAGATTGTGAACTAATAACAATTTATAATAATAAGTACTAAATAAATAAACTCTACTAAACATAAAAAAGTAATACAAAGTAGAAATAGTAAACTTACCGAAATGCAAGTTGGTTTCATTGTCGCCGGTTCCTTCATGATGAACGTTCCCTGATCCGTCCATCATAGTAATTTATTTTTTAATAAAGATATATTTAGATTAATACAATTATATAAAGTTACTTAACAAAAAATAATAATGCAAGATTACAAGTTGTGAAAATTAACTTGAGAATTGTGCAAACTTGAGAATTAAGAAGGAGAGTGAATAATGGTGTGGGAAAATGGTTAAGAGGTTTTAGTATTTATAAGATGATTTTTTTCAAAAAAAAAATTGAATTCTGATCGTTAGGCCCGGCCCAGCCCGGCCCATGGGCTGACCGTTGGCAACGGCTATGTGAACCAACCAATAGGTTGGTGCCACATGGCATGGCCACCCAACCCATTCAAATTTGAATGGTGGGCTTTGGGGTGGGTTTGGGGTGGGCTGAAGGTGGGCTGGGGGTGGGCTGGACTACGGGTGGGTTGGGGCCAGGCCGGGGGCTGGGCCAGTCTGGGCTCGGAGGTGGGCCGGGATGGGCTGGGCCTGGGCTAGAGATTCCGGGACTGGGACCGCCCAGATGACCAGGGGGCTGGGCTCGGTCCCGGGCCGGGCTGGGTTGGGCCGGGCCGGGCCGGCCACTGGCCACCTCTACCAGTGCCGATCCCCTTATCCAATAAGGAGTGGAATGTTTTGCTCTCAAATACAAGGACTAGTTTCTGTATATATATTTACGAGTCACGAATACCAATGTCTTTCAGTAAATAAAGAAACATTCAATTACCTTCTGATAATAATTTACATAACAACAAGTACGATGCCCTCACTCTAACATCCTCTGAGTGGCATTCGAGGGCATACTCCTAACAGGGCCACCGCCGGCAGTCGGCCATTATTTTGCCCCTGAAACGTCATGTCGTTGGCATGCTTTTCGATGGGCCACCGCCGACGACTGACCAATTTTTTTCTTTTTTTTAACGCCAGGTCCGTCGGCGGCTGGCCAATTTTTTTTTTCAAAGTCGAACTGTCGACTTGCTTTCCTCCGACGGTGGACCATTTTTTTAAGGCCAGGCCCGCGGACTTACTTATTTTTTTTCTTATATTTTTTCACGGCAGGCCCGTCGGCTGCCTATAGAATTTTGGGAACCAATATATTTTTCTAGCAAGTAATCTGATAATTTATTTATTTTAAATCAATTATATTACCTCCACCGTGCCATTATGGCACAGGAAATCTCTAGTCTATAATATAAAGGATAATGGTGTTTTTTTATGGTGGTAGTCCCCACCGAAAATGGCTATTGAATGTGTCCCCCCTCTTTTCTTTCTTTTTATTTTGAATTTAATAATACTTGATAATAACAACAAATATTCAACAACAATAAATTTTAAAACGTACTTTTAGAAAATTAAATTAAATGAAATTAAAGGGACACTCGGAAAATTAATTTTCCGAAAAAAATTCTACGAGAGTCTTCGAAAGACTTCCAACCGACCATTTTTTGTGTCAAAGCCGTCGCCTGCAGACTTCTGACAGGCGGCCAGTTTATCTTTTTCTATGCCAGGCCGTCGACCTGCGACAGACCTCGGGCGATTGGCCCTTTTTTTACGGCAGGCCGTCGACCTGCTTTTTGGCGGGCCACCGCCGACGGTCGGACCACCGGCAACCGTCTACTTTTTTTGATTTTTTTTATATACGCGAGGCTGTCAGTATGCTTTCCTACGGGCCACCGCTCGCTACCGGTGGACCTCAGGTGACAGACTATTTTTTTTTACGCCACGTCAGGCTGCCGACTTGCTTTCCTCCGATGGCCGATCATTTTTTTGTAAGACCAGGTACGTCGGCCTACTTTCCAGTGGTACTTAATTTTTTTCTTTTTTTTTACGGCAGGCCCGTCGGCAGTCGATAAAAGTTTGTGAACCAACATATCCTTTTTCTAATAAGTAATTTAATTATATCACTGCCACCGTGCTATTATGACACTGGTAATCTCATATATATATATATATATATATATATATATATATATAGAGAGAGAGAGAGATTGATTATGGTGGAAAACCCCTTAATTATGAAATCTAGAAAACAATCTATACCTATTGCATTATTAAGCAATTTCATTGTATATTTGTTATTATTTGTTCATCAAGCTGATCGCTATTATATGCAACCATAATGCAGTAAAAAAAAGTACATAAATGCATATAATCCTATTCATCTACAGCCATTAGATCACTAATATCAATGGCCTACAAAAGTTTCTAGATTTCACAAGGTAATTAGTTTTCATATGATATATTTCCTCTCATTTTGTATGGTACTTCAGGGAAGTATGTAAACATAGCTAGCCTATTTATATAGCTTGTGAGATCCAATGCATAAAAACAATATCAAAAGCAAGGTAAAGATCCCGTGCTCTGCATCCATGTGAGCTATTATGTATCATATGATAGCTTAATGGCCCGTTTATGTAAAAATTAGCAGAATAGAGTCACCTCAGAAGCAGAAAGAAAGCAACTTTTACTGATGACAGACAGTTAAACAAGCGGAGTGCTCGCATATTATTTCACCTTTTAGAAAAAAATAAAAACTATTGACCTCTTTAGACTGTACAATACATATATATACATATTTAATGTGTATGGAAGCTCTTAAGTAACATAACTTCCAGCTGGACAACAGTATATCAAAATGCCCACACCAAGCAACGGATGAATTTTAAATTCTCAGAATAATCTGACAAACTTACACTAGCAAGAACACACACACACACACACGTATACATGCATACAGATACACATCAACACTGATAATGATAACAATGATACTAAAAGTGAAAATATTAATGATACACGTACACGATCAGATGAATGCATAAAGCGCAATGGCTAATCGAAGCCGAGATTTACGGCTGAGCAGCCTAGTTATCAGGAAAAAGAAAAATCCTATCTTTAGTGTGGCAATAGCCCCCTGAGAACAAAAATCAATTCTTTTCACTGTTGTACGTCTACTACCTCTCGTTTCCATACTCAAAACCGCAGCTAACATTACAAATACATAACAAATAAAAAAAAAACATAAAAAAGAATAATATTACAACCCTCAAATTCATCACACTGAAAAATAATCCAAATCAGAATAGAAATATCTAAACCATGAGTACTTCAAAACCCAGATAAATAACCAAGTAAAAAAACAAGAAAATACAAATCAAAAACTTTTTTACCTGTAATACCAACAGTATATCGAGGACCGATGCAGCCAGAGTCCACCGCCTCAAGTGCCCGAATATCCCAATTAAGTTCAAATAATCTTGCGAAAATCAGCAACGAAAATATAACAGAGAATCAAGCAAAAAAAAAACAGAAAATTAAATCAAAACAGTCTTTATTTTACTTTATTTTTCAATAACGTGGAAGAGAAATCGATTGACTGAAGACGAAAGGGTTTTTCTATATGATTGCGTGGCGCAAAGGATTTAATTTTGCTGCAAATTTCTTTCTTCTCTGTATTTTGTTCAAGTTTCCAAAGTGAATTCCTTTTTTTTTTTTTTTGGTTTATTTATCTTACTTTATTTATTCTCTATTATATTCTTTTTTTTCATTTTAAATACAATAATGTTTTTGTTCAATAAAAAAAAAAAAAAAAAAAAAAGAGGCGTGAGGGTGAGGAGAGAGATGGGTCATCCTCTTCTTTAATAATATAGCCTTGTTTAGTCATTCTCTTCTTTTTTTTATTGACTATCTCATTTAATAATAATATATCCTTGTTTAGTAGTTGTTTGTAAAAGATATTTATGATGATATCGAGCTCGATTATATTAATTGATTTGGTGTTGATTTTAGTAGTTGTTTGTAAAAGATATTTATGATTAATTATTAATATAGAAATTTTTAAAGGTATGAATTAATCGGAACATCAACTAAATCGGAACTACTCCAAAAATAATGTCATGTTATGTTCGCCTACCATTCTAGTGAATTTGAAGTTCAAGGTATTGAGTATACATAAGCTATTGGTATCTTAGGTGTCTTTTAAGTGCCATTAAAACTCTCGAAAATGCCAAATATCTCAAGTCCAAGTCATATAATAAAAATACTCAATCCCGTTAAAACATGAAAGGCACAATAGCATAAAATAAACTTAGCTATCAAACTAAAGAAGCATGAACTTTACCTTTTTGATGGGCATCGTTCATTTAAAGATCTTCGAATTTACATCTAAACTTTCGGATATTAAACATTTTAACCCAATTATATTTGTTTAATCCAATAAAGCCCAACAATCACATTTTAAGTTAATAGTCCGAACAAATAGCCGATAATAATCTTACCCTAATTATGTGCCATATAACACTCCACCCTAAAAATGTGTAACCCTAATCACAGAAGTTACACACACGCCTACCATCTACAACTCCGACATTATAATCTCCCACGCAAACAAACTTCTCATCTCCTACAAAAACGCATCAACAACATGCCTTATCACTCCATTTCCACATAAAAACTAACAACCATCACTCTTTCTTATTTCATCTTTAAAAGATCTAAGCAATTCGAACACAACCGAACCAAAACAAAACCTAGCTCGTTGATTTTTTTCTAAACTCACGGCACATAATCACACACGAACTGAAACGAACATTCTAAACCATTTAATTTGACTCTTTCGGCTTCAAGATCTCATAAGAGGTCTCGGATAGGAGTTGCATGTTTTTATTTCTTTGATTTGTAAAAAAGTTTAACAGATCTGAGATCTTGGCTTTTCTTTTTTGTTTTCGAAAGTTGTTTGTGTTGTTGCAGAGATGGGATTATTGATATTTTAGTTGTAGTTGTTGACTGTTAGACGTGATGTAATGGGATTAGGCTAGTGGTTTTGGTTGTTTGTTGTTGTGATAATGGCTATTTCCCCTGTTCATCTTCCTCTTTTTTTTCGTTTGACTTTTCTTGGACCGATGAAGATGTAACGGATCTGAGGTCACATATGATTGTGAGATAGATATACTTGTAGGATTTTAGATTCGGTAATGCTGTGAGCCCGCTGGATTGTGCTATTTATACTTCAAAGCAGAAGTTGAAAGAGTTAAACAATAAATATGGTTTGTGTGGTTAATACTTCGGTTCATAACTATATTATTTTTGTTCTAAATGCTGGTGATTTGGGAGGGCATGTGAATGTTGCAACTCCATGAACTCTTCGTCTTCATGTGGATGGTTAATTTGAGTCGCTGAGTCTTACATTGAATTCGCTCAGCATTACCACTTAACAAT
Organism: Orobanche coerulescens; assembly: GCA_033398695.1. Lineage (NCBI taxonomy): Eukaryota > Viridiplantae > Streptophyta > Magnoliopsida > Lamiales > Orobanchaceae > Orobanche > Orobanche coerulescens. Next base: position 15,808,665 of record CM065801.1, read on the forward strand.
AAATATACATGACTGAATCTTTTAATATCAATATTCACTGAATTATTAATGTGCAACAAAATATAATTCTAATTAATTAAAAGTATACTTAATTACCTATCTAATATATAACTTTAATGGATATACAATTTTAGTGATTTTGGTATAACACATATTTCAGTGTACCGGCATATTAATATTTGAAAATATTAAATGTTAAATTAGTGATTCATATCACTTCTCTAATACGGAATTAGAGTAGATTTGGCGTCAATCAGCTTTGATGTGATACTAATTAAAATATTTTTTATACAATATAATACTATAATAATATCATAATAATGTAACACTCTCAGAGCCATCCAGGAATATTACAGATTTGTGGGTCCCGAGACGGAACCCACAAGGGTAAAAGACATTTTCACAAATATTTACAAACGCCCAAGAGGCTAACGACGGTACTATCTTTTAAAAACATTCGAAGACTATATAAAATTCGTTTATCAAAACCGTCGTAAAACTCCTTTGAAACTACAAGGCCCGAAATACCAAAACTCAACAGTTTAAAAACATACGTTAAGCTATCGCTTACAACCAACCAAATAGTTTAGAAAATAATTTCGAAAGCAACTCAAGTAGTAAAAACCAAAGAGGCATTTAAGAATACTCACGCAGCGGAAAGGACAAACAATTAAAAATACTCTTGCAGCGGAATACAATATATAATCAGAAGGCTCAATTCACAAACACAAGCCATATCCAGTATCTTTCGGGAAGCTCATCTCTTCACGACCGCTACAAGCTCGATAACCCAAGAACCTAATGTAATATCCGCAATTTCGATTTTTCTGGTAATTTTTTTTTTGGTGTAAGTCCATCTTAGCAACTCTATTATGACCGTTTCGTCATTCCAAGAATGATTAATTCTAAACTTTTTGTCATCCGAGTTCGTCTCGGTGTCGTTCTATTGAATTCCGTGTTCTTAAGCGATTTTTCCACGTATGGTTCGACTTTGTAAAATCACCATTAATTCTTGGAAACTCCAAAAATTCTGAGTCTTTTCAATATTATAAATCATCAAGTTAGCTTTCCAATGGTTCAAACCGTGAGTCAATCGGAGTCCGGACGAAGGAGTTATGATCGAAATAGGTAAGGCTGCACCATGTGCCTTTTTGGTGTCATGGGTCGCATCAAGGCCGCGGCCCTTCTCGCGTGCCGCGGCCCAAAGCCAATGTGCTGGGCAGTTTTTGGTCAGGCCACGGCACACTCATCCTCAGGCCGCTGCACACAAAGGCGCTTTGCCTATTTCAGTGGGTTTCATGAGAATCAAGCTCATTTCATCACTTTCCTTCTTCCTCTCCTCCTTGGACGATTTGTGGGCGATATTTTGGGCGATTTAGCATCATCAAACTCAGATAATTTCATCTTCTTCAAGTTGTGGTGAGGATTAACATGTTTGTGGATTCTTCATCCCAATCCAAGGTAATTTCTTCAACCCTAGATTTGATTTTGAGTTGGAGCTTGAGGTTTTGGATGATAAAATCATGATTTGTGATGGATATACGTTTGATTACGAGTTTTTATGAGTTATCATCGGATTGTTGGAAGTTTTTCTCAAGAATACTTTGGAGGTTGACTTGGAATTGGGATTTTTGATTAAGTGTTATCGTAAGCTCGATTTGAGTATTCCTATTGGATTATCGATTGTATTGAAGGTGTTTTGCTGGATTGAATCATTTGTTTGAAGTTGGTTTTCGATACAATTGGGTTTGGTTGTTTAGGATGGGAGATTATATTCAAGGTGTTTGTCGAAATGCCTCAATGAGTTTGGGATTTATTGTATCGACCTCTTGAATTGGTTGTGATCATGCTTGATTCGTGTATTAAACGAATTATTGGTATTTGTGTCGTTCAAGGTTGTTCAAGCAGCCGAAAATTTCATTAAGGACTTTGTTCGTGGAAGGACATTCTCGCCGTCGGTTTAAGGCAAGTTTTATACTTGTAATAGTCAATGAGATTAATGTTATCATATATGTGTATGAATGTGTTGTATCATTCCGAGACTTAGTCTCTTCATAAGTTCATTGATATTAGGGGATCGTTCGACGCTATACTCTTCGGCAATTATGCCAAATGTTTATTATCATTCATTAATGGCCGGTAAGACATTGCGATATTCGTTGTTAATATTATTATCGATCACCGGTTCGCGGTATCGATGTATCGGTTGTTGTTGTTAATATTGATGTCGATCTAAGACGTTGTAATCATTGTTATTAATGTTGGCGTCCTGTCATTCATGTTGTATTAGCCGATTGAAGGCATTGTCGTATTCATTCTCATCTTCGTCGTCGGTAACCGATTAAAGGTACCGAGGCATTCATTGCATCATTGTCAACGATTAGCCATTATAAGGCAATCGAGATATTGAATCATCCGCTGCATCATTGTTATCGGTTGGCCATTCTAAGGCAATCGAGGTATTGAATTGGGGCTGTCGAGGATAGTTCCCATCTGTTGTGTCATTGTTATCGATTGATCATTCTAAGGTAATCGAGGTATTGAATTGGGACTGTCGAGTACGATGCCCATCCGTGAGTCATAATTATCGTGTTGGCCGACTCAAGGTAGCACACTATCATTCTGGTGAATTCGGTAATCTACGGATCATTGTCGTTTGTGATTAATTATATTATTTTGGAGGCTAGTCTCGGCTAGTGCTCATTATGGGTAAGTTTGGGGCTTGAACCTTCACGGTTGGGTTTCCAACACCTACAATTCCGTAGGTCACGGCCATTGGATGGCCAAATTGTGATACGGCTTCGTGCCGTGGCTTTGGCCCTAATTGTGATACGGCTTCGTGCCGTGGCTTCGGCCGTAATTGTGATACGGCTTCATGCCGTGGCTTCGGCCCTAATGGTGATATGGCTTAGTGCCGTGGCTTCGGCCCTAATTGTGATACGACTTCATGCCGTGGCTTCGGCCCTAATTGTGATACGGCTTCGTGCCGTGGCTTCGGCCCTAATTGTGATACGGCTTCGTGTCGCGGCTTCGGCCCTAATCGATACAGCTTCGGGCTATTTTGGCTTCATGTGATTGTGATATTTGACAGCTTCGGCTGAGTGTCTTTCAGGCCTTTTTGATTGTCTTGTGTTGCTACCCAAAATATTATCCGGAGATAGATATTGCTGGAATGGATGGATAGCAAATAAATGCAAGAGCACTTCCATGAGAAAGATAAATAACACAAGATTTGTTGGGGTTGTTAGTCCCGGGCTTGAATGCTCTCGCGAGATATTATTAATACCAATATTCGGGGATACAAGTACTAATGTAAGAATACAATTACAATGAGTGTAAAGATTCTTGTTATCTTAGCTAGTGAGCGTGTAGATTGCCGGAAGAACCAGATTTGATGCTCTATGAGTCCTTGTAACAAAGGAGATGAACAGTCGCGGCGGTGAGAGATCGACAGTCTCTCACGGCGAGTATTAGCTGGATGCTTGAGCTCCTGGGCTTATGAATCTCTTGGAATCTGTCTTGTGGAGACTTCCGGCCTCTGCCGATCGTTGTCTGGATGAGGGATTCGGAGAGAGAAGTCCTGAGATGGATTCCGGCGAGACAGCAGGGAGCTTGATGGTATGTGTGTTCTTCTGTATTTCCGTGAATGAATTCGGAATATAAGTGAATGAGTTCTGAACGTAAGTAAATGAGTTCTGAACGTAAGTAAATGAGTTTTGAACCTTTTTCCAGTAGGATGAGGTTCTCTATTTATAGGACTTGGATACGTCGGGCGATCGCCTTTTCTGTATTATAATAATCGGGCGATCGTCTTTTAGCACATGGGCTTGTTCCCTTAAAGTCCGCTGGCCGGGCAAACACTGCACGGATCGATGGGAAGCTGCATGCGCCCCGAGTTGCCACACGGTGGTCCCACCGACAACTTTCGGCGCGCGCCGCAGAGGGTGAGGTAGGTGATGATCGTGGTCAAAGGTCTTGTCTGTCAGCAAAAGATCTTGTCTGTTAGCGCCTTTTGTGGATCTGCACGTGGGTGCTGTTCTGAGATCCAGTTGTTGGCCACTTAAGTATACTGGATACAGTTTGGAAAAGTAGTTTAAACAACAAACTGTATGGAATCTAAATCTGAGTGCGTAGCGGAAGTCTTGGATACAGTTAGTTGCCGTGGATACAGCAACAGAGTATTTAGTGTATACTTAATATATCACAGTAATTTCAAACAAGAAAAGTCAAGGTAAATGACACAAGAATTTAAGTGGTTCGAGGTAAACCCCTCTACGTCCACCGGTCCTCCACACAGAGTAAAGTTTATTATATAATTACTGCGCACACAACTACGTAATTATAAACAAACCTATCCTTGTATCGTTCACACGCATTGATACAAAGAATATCACTTTCAACCGCTCACACAGATTGGTTAAAGCTTCCTTCTTGACTAGCTTCTTCACACACAGTTCCAAAGCTTCGTCCTTATTCGTCCCACACAGTCGAATAACTTTTGAGTTCACACAGAGCTCGGTTTTTACACAGAGGTAAAAGGTTAGGTAACCAGGTAAGAACAGCACTTTGAATATCAAGATCGATGATAGTCGTTCTTGATGTTTGAGCACCGTATATCTCTTTCGTTTTAACTTGCACGATCTGGAGATATGTTTGCTCGGATGATAACTTTGATAGCTTTGAGAGTTATGTTACTTGAGGTTCGTAATCGGTAATCGATCTTCAATGTCTTCAAGGATATATATATAGCCTCAAGAAAGTATCCGTTGAGATGTCCGTTTGAATAAGATTTCCTTCAACGGAATATGACATGATCCGGATTTCGCGGGATTCAAGATTCAAGACCGACAGATTTAAATACTTTATCCTTGAGTATTTAAATACTTCTTTGTTCAACGGGACTTGACTTGTGTTCTTTCTTGTCCTTTTGTGAACTGTATGGAAGGTGACTGTATTTAGGGCATCGAGACAGCTTTTCCATACTTGATCTTTTACAAGTCTTCAAGTCAGATCGACGAGCTTCACTTATGCCGATTCGAGGTCGGGTCTTCGATACATGATAAATCCTTGAATCCTCGATACAGCTTTTCCATACCGTATTTGGCATATATGTCAAAACCTTCTCAATAACAAATAACAATCGATACAGGATCGGGTATCCCTACCAATCGATACAGGGTGTTTGTTTTTCCTAACAATTTCCCCCTTTTTGACAATTTGCCAAGACTTAACTTAAACTCTTCGAGTCTTCTTGATGATGCCAAAACCTTCTTCATGAAGCATTCTTCTTCGATGACTTCTGGCAGATTTCTTGGTCTCTTGTCAATAGGTCTGACTTAGTGACTTAGTCTACAATAATGAACTGCTCGCAGGCACGTTCGATACAGTTGAGATTTATTACAACTTAAGCCTATGACTGGCGCGCAGGCACAATCTTACAATGTATTCTAAGTTTACAACTAAAACTATGAACTGTTCGTAGACTAGTTCGTACAGCTTTAATCTTTCAATCAAGTTTATCTAACTTGAGATTTCTATCAAACAATTTTAAGTAATCATACATTAACACAGTAGATTACGAGTTGTAATCTTTCAAGACAAACAAACTATTTTATTGATATTCAAAAAGATTGAGTACAAAGTTTGTGTCGAATAGAAATTACAAAAATAAAAATAATATACAAAATTTCAGCTCTTTATCTTTGATCCGCATGCCTCCAAGGTCTCTTTCCTTGCTCATACTCGGTGCCGCGCCACCAGTTTTGAAGTGAATCATTGCCTCGTTCTTGGTAAATTGCTCTTCCTTCATAAGAACGATCAAAGGCAAGTATCCAATCCTCTGGATGGGTGACCCGATCTCCTCTTCTATGTTTTGATTTCATTTCGATTTGGAGAGGGAGCTTACCTTCTTCTAGCATCTTTGAAAACCTATCTGCCGCTTCCGCCAATGTTTTATAATTTTTGAAGATGGCGGATTCCCTGATGAGTCTGACAAAATATCTCATCAGTTCATTCTTCCTCCAGAGCTTCACTTCTTCGGCAGTTGGGTTGCGGTTGGTTGGCAGACGTATTTCCGAAGGTCTTTGAACAAGATTTTGCCAAGGGACATTTGGGTCATGGAATTCTGGTCTGGAGCCTGAAATTCTAAAGCTTTGGGGTTGAGGTGCTAGCTTGTTTAATTCGGCAGCTATACTGCTCTGAGCAGCCTCAAATTCCCTTTCCTGTTGTAGTCTTATTCTCCTTGCAGCTTCTCGAGCTTCTTCCCCCTTTTTGGCCTCATCAAGACTTTGCAGGATTTCAAGAGCGGCGTCCTGTTTGGTCTCGATGCTGTTTATTCTTTCAACGAGGGAGGAAAGAGTCTGCGACATCTCTTGAATGGATTTGTCATGCGCACGTAGCTGAGAGCTGTTCTCTATCATTGCACAGGCGGTCTTGGCTTCAGCAATTCTTGTCTTCGAAGCTTCTTCCTTCAGCAGTTGCGCTTGTTTGTCCTCCATAATCTTCAAGGCTTGCTTGAACACTTCTGGCAGGATAATGAATGCTTCGACAACTCGAGATACTTCGTGTTGAAGAGTTGTCATTTCTTCAACTGCAGAGGTGTGCATCCAGTTCAGAGCTTTTTCTACGGAAGAGAGAGCGTTAACTGCATCTTGGATAAATACAGTCTGAAGGCCAAGAGCTTGCAGGCGCTCTTTGCGTGCAGCAGAGATAGGAGAGTCAGGCTGGGCGAAGTCTTCAGCACCATTTAACCTTCTTACGTTCACGGATGGTCGTGAAGTAAGTTGGACATCCTCAGGTTCGTTACCGTCCTCGGATTCCAAGGTTGCAGGGGCGGGAGTAGCTTCTTGTGGAATGGCGACAGTTGGTTCAGAAGCGTCCTGTGGCGAAGGTTCTTCGGCAGATGAGGATGCAGGCGGACCGAATCCTCCCGTTGGGTTGTCGGATCGCTTTTGGTCGCAATGTGCTCGGTGCCTGCTCCAAAATTTCTTGATCTTCCACGACCGGAGGGGCTGATTCCTCCCGGTCGGGAATGTTCTCCTACTGTGGTGAAGGTGGATTAGCTTGGGTAGATGGCCCTTCGTCGTTTCGGGTGGAGAGGTGGCTTGGGCTTCACCTCTTCACGGCTCATTCTCGCACTTGCCAAGAGCATCGTCTTCGCTGCCCGAGTCGTGGTCGCCGTCTTTTGGATTAACGGAGAGTCCTCCGACTTCTTCTTTCCTTTTCTTCTCGGCGTCGGATTTGTGCAATGTGGCTTTCAATGAGATCTTTGCAAGAAGCGTTGTCCCATCGGCAAAGGCCTCAATTTCGATTGAGCCGCCATTACTTGAGACAAATCGCTCTTCGTGGCTCCATTCGCTCCAGCTTATGCAGTGTCGCATGCAGCTAGCCTAAAGCTTTTCCATTGCGTAAATCGCTCGTACGCCTGCTCAATTTGTACCGAAAGAAGTGTTTGATTTATAATTGAGTCCTGGGAGGGACTTGAATCACGTCCTGAGACGCTGCTTCGAGGATTCCAGACAGTATGGGATCTGCACGGAAGATGGACTCCTTGCAGGGATGGTGCCTCAAGGAAATTGGATCCTGCAGGGGTGTGGGATCCCGTTGAGGAGAAGTAGCTTTTGGCTCCGAATGGGCACCGACGTGCTAACGTCTTGAATGTTGGCGTATGTCTCTAAATCCGTCGTAGCCGCCAAGGGCTCGGGATCTACCGTCGGGCGGTAGGAGACACCTCTTCCGCAGGGGTTGGGCCCTGGGGTGCTATATCAGTGGGTTGCGCCACGGGCGAGACATCCTCGGAGTGTCTGGCTTTGATTTTTGAGAGCCTCCGGAGTCTCTTCTTCGACTTCTCATCAGCAGAGTGCTTCTTGCTGTGAGAACGCTTGCGCTTCTTCTTCGAAGATTCCAATTCAGGGACCTTCACGGTTTCGTCTCTGGGATTGTCAGAAATAGGCATGTGACGTGTTCTCGGGTGATTGGCATGCATTGTGCTCTGGTTATAGGCAGAGGGTTTGACGCCTCCTAAATATATCCGTGAGCTGTTTTTCTTGGCATCGGCGGATTGCTGGACTCCGCACCTCGTCAGAATGTAGTTTAGCATTAAACCAAATGATTTCTTTTGGGTGGCCGGCTTGCACACCTCTTCCTGAAGTTGTTTCAAAATGATTTGGCACCAGTTAACCTTTTCACAGGTCAAGATGGCGACCATCATTCTGAACCTTAGATTCGTGCACATTTCGAACGCACCGGTTCGATTTTCAATGATCCTGGAACAGAAATCGTGGAGATAAACGAAATGAAGAAGAAAATTTTTCTTGTGGCAGGTGGTTGTCACCATGTCAACCACTTTGGACCCGGTAAATAGTCCATAAAACTTGGTAATCAGCTCTTGAGACCCAAACGTCTCAAGCTGGTCCATGGTCAGGCCGTCGGCGGGCAGCCTGTAGATTTTCTGAAGTAAGTCGCTATTGATGCAGACTTGCACTCCTTGGACTGTTGCAGTGATGTCAGCAACATGTCCTCCCTGGGCTAGTGAGAGAAAACGAACGGCAGCGTTGAGGTAGAATTCCTCAACCAGATGAGCGTCGTATTTATCGGCGGTTTTGCTTCCAAAGCGATAAAGACCTTGTTGTTCAAGACGAGTAATGATATACTCCATCGGTTCAGTGTCGTTGGTTTCAGAGATGATACGCTCGATGATGACGGTTTTCGAGAAGATCCGTCCATCAATGATGCTTGGAAGTTTTCTTGAACGGGGATGAAGATTGAGTAGCCATGGATGTTTTCTTAAAGCGAAGGTGTAAGAAAACAAGAGAAATTCGCAGTGAATATGCAGAGAATATGTAGTCGCTTGCTTGAGATCTCTTGTAATTGCAGTAAGCGTAAAGAGTCTCCAATGGCGTATACTGATCCTTTTATACTGGGCGGCGAAATAGGTTTTGCAGAGTACGAATGGTCGATTTTAAGGGATGGGAACCGGTTTTGAAATCGACGGTCGGGATGAATTTAGTGTAACTGATACGCTAATCCATTAAAAGGTTTTAAAATACAATGGGTCCCACTTCGACATAGGTTGATTACCCTAAATGCCTAAAATGGCGGTTTAAAAATAATAAACAATTTTAAAAACATCGCGGCTTTTGAGATTCAGCTTGTCCAGATGTCGTGTAAGGCATTTAATGAACATGACGTTTGACATAAAACAGGCACGTGGACAAAAATTATTTTAAAAAGGAAATAATATTATATTATATACCGAATCGAAATCCTATAGTATGTCCGTTCTCCGCGTCGATACAGCGTTCCTCCTTAAAAAGGTACTAAAACGTTTAAAATTCCATACAGCAATATTTGGATTTATGCTGTATTCATGGGTCCTACAGTATTCCCCCTTAATTATTGCACACATCAGCTGTAGGATTTATATGCCTTCGTTCGCTACAGTACTGTATTGATGAGTCTGAGTGTACAGATAATTAATGTTGATATCTTGTATTCACGGGTCTTACAAAGATTCCCCTCAATTGTTGAGTAAAAGCGAAATTTACTTACAGGGAGTCTGGCTGCAGTATTCCCAATTCTGTTCTTAGCATGTTGAATCTTGCTGTGTCGAGAGGCTTGGTGAAGATGTCGGCCAGCTGGATGTCTGTATGGACTTTTTCCAGACGAACATCCTTGTTCTCGACATGATTCCTGATGAAATTTTGATATGTTTAGTGCGCGAGTGCAAAACAGGATTGTGCGTGATTGCAATTGCACTCGTGCTATCACACATGATTGGAGTCTCTCTAGCATCGATTCCATAGTCTGACAGTTGTTGCTGCATCCAAAGGATCTGCATGCAGCAGCTACCAGCAGCATAGTATTCTGATTCAGCCGTGGAAAGGGAGTTAGCCAATTGCTTCTTACTGAACCAAGATACGAGTCTAGGTCCGAGAAAGTGACAAGTTCCACTTGTACTCTTCCTATCTAGCTTGCAGCCTCCGAGATCCGAGTCGCTGTATCCAACTAAATCGAATCCGCCTTCCTTAGGATACCACAGTCCTGCATTGACTGTCCCTTTAACGTATTTCAGGATTCGTTTAGCCGTATTGAAGTGTGATTCCTTAGGTGCAACTTGGTATCTAGCACACTCCAACAAAGAATCGATATCGGGCCTGCTAGCCGTTAGGTACCGGAGCGAACCAATGAGCTTCCTGTAGAGTGATTGGTCAACCGGCTTTCCGGCTTCATCAGCACTAATGTGCACGGAAGTGCTCATGGGGGTTGGCGAGGATTTGGAAGTGTTCATTCCAAATTTGTTGAGAAGCTCCTTGCCGTATTTCTCTGGTTGATGAATATACCCGTAGGCAAATCGCTTTATCTCGCAAACCTAGGAAATAACGAGTTCCCCATCATACTCATTTCAAATTTGCTTTGCATGAGATGTGAGAACCTTTGACATAGAGCAAGGTTAGTTGAACCAAAAATAATATCATCGACATAAATTTGTACCATTAGAAGGTCATCTCCTTCGTATTTTGAACAATGTTTTGTCGACAAAGACCTTTCTCAAATCCGTTATTGGTTAGATATCTTTGGACGTGGTTTCGTACTGTGCTCTAGGGGCTTGTTTAAGTCCGTACAGCGCTTTCCTTAGCCTCGTAAACTAGATCGATACCGTCCGTGTTGGCAAACCACGGTGGTTGTTCAACATAAACTTCTTTTGAAAGCTCTCCATTCAGAAAGCACTCTTGACGTCCATTTGGTATACGATAAAATTCTTATGGGCGGCAAAGGCTAAAAATATCCCGATGGCTTCTAGTCTCGCTACAGGGGCGAAGGTTTCATCATAGTCGATTCCTTCTTCCCGACAATAGCCTTGTGCTACTAGTCTGGATTTGTTTCTTATGATAAGTCCATTTCCATCCTTTTTGTTTCAAATACCCATTTGGTTCCTATAACCGATTGGTGTGTCTGGCCTGGGTACAAGATACCATACATTGTTTCTTTCAAACCGTTAAGCTCTTCTTCCATAGATGTGATCCAATGAGAGTTGTTAAGAGCGTCTATGGTCGAAACAGTTCGGATTGGGCTAAGAATACAGCGATAGTGCACATATTGAGTCTTCTAAGTTCGGATTGAGATTTCCATTCAGAAATTGTGAGACTTCAAAGATTAGATTCTTCTTGTGCACAAAGTACATTTCCTTGTGTACTGTATTCTCCTACGAGTAGAAACACCGCATTAATGTTTCCAATGATCAGCTCTTGCGGGTGATCTCTCAACCATCTTCGGTCGGGTTCTAGTTCGTGGTCCCGCATCAGATCGAAAGTTTCGTGGGTACAGCCTTCAGCCACAAATACGCCTTCATCCACACCGATTCTTACAGCTGCGGGGTTGATATCTAAATCAACTATAGGTTCTATTGGTGTAGGTGGATCCAAGATAGATAGATGGTGAATGTCCTGAGTGATATTATCTACTCCTGTAGGGTCATGGTGTGGTTCGTCGAACACTACATGAACTGATTCCTCGATCGTCAGCCTCCTTTTATTAAAGATTCTGAAAGCTTTGCTGACGGAGGAGTATCCTACGAATATTCCTTCATCTGATTTTTCATCAAATGTTCTAAGTTGGTCCTTCCCATTGTTCAATACGTAGCACCTGCATCCAAAAATGTGAAAATACGAGACTAATGGAGTTTTGTTGTTCCATACCTCGTAAGCTGTTTTGTTGTGATGCTTGTTGACGATACAGCGGTTTTGAGTGTAGCATGCTGTATTGGTTGCTTCACCCCAGAAACGCTGTGGCAATTTGCTTTCGGCAATCATTGTTCTTGTTGCATCTTTCAATGTCCTATTCTTTCGCTCGGCAACACCATTTTGTTGAGGTGTTCGGGCAGCTGAGTACTCGTGCTGTATTCCATTCTCCGAACAGTATTGCTCTATAAAGCGGTTAGTAAATTCAGTACCTCTGTCGGAACGAATGCACACGATACTCGATGCTTTTTCATTCTGCAACTTTCTCAGGAGCTCGGGCAGCCTTGATGTTGTTTCCTTCTTCTTGCTAAGAAAGATCGTCCAAGCATACCTGGAATAATCATCAACAACAACCATACAATATTTCTTACCTCCCAAACTTACTGGGTCTACAGGACCGTAGAGATCCATGTGTAGCATTTCCAATACTCTTTGGGTTGAAAGGTAGGATTTGCTCTTGAGTTGACTTGATTTGCTTGCCTTTCGGCATGGTCCGCAGACGTCCTTCTTGAAGGACACATCGTGCAAACCTCTTACCATACCTGTCTTGAAAGCTTGTTGATCGTCTTGAAGTTGACGTGAGACATCCTCTTGTGCCATAGCCACTAAGATCCGCAGTGCCTTTGGCAACAAAACATGGAATTGAGGAGCTCATAGGCTTCCAAAGAATGTACATATTACCCGATCCGCTTCCCGTAAGCACAACTTCCTTGGTTTGGGTGTTCTTGACTCTACAAATGATCTATATAGAACTTCACCGAGAACTGTTTATCACGTAATCAAGCTAATACTAAGTAGATTGTACCGTAAGCCTTCAACATATGCAACATCGGTGACTTTGAATTTCCCGACAAGTAGGTTTCCTTTCCTCTTGTTCTTCCTTTAGATTTATCACCGAAGCGAACTTTCGGACCGCGACCTTCTACAAAATCGATAGCTTGCTCCTATCTCCTGGTCATGTGACGAGCATCCACTATCGAAGTACTGTATCCTCCTCTAGAATGTCCCGTAACAAAGAAATTAAGTAGATTTAGGTCCCCTTTGATTTTGGGTCCATATATGTTAGTTCCTTTAGGTACCCAGATTTTCTTGACAAAGAATTGGTTTATCGTAGGATGTACTCAGACAAGATTGCGGTATCTACGGGGCATATCCGTAGTTGTTATAATCATGATAATTATTATGCATGTAAAAATCAGATTATTATTATTATTCCAGATTTAATGCCGTCTAGGAGGTGGAGCCATTTTCCTAGGCCTAACAGCCTTGTCTTCCGGGTCTCCACTGATTCCCAATGCCGTTGTTGATACCGAATCGGCATCCATTGCCTTGAGGGATAACGGGGCTCCTGTATCCAATACCTAGGTGCACCGCATCGAGGGTGCTGTTGTGCGGGCCTTTGGTGGTTGGATACCGTCTTCTTTCGAATGACTTTCGGCTTTGATGATACGCTTGGGGAGCATGTCAGAGATTACGCCTTCGAGTGGTTGCCGGTTCCACTGCCTCGAATTGTAGAGTTGTGGAGGCGGAATGGCACTTTTGGTTTTCTCGACAAGCAGGTTCCTTTATGGGACTAGGAACATCTTCCGATTCTGGAATGTGTTCCACACTCTTGACGAACACAAGACTAGTTTTACCTTTATTCGAACATGAGCAGTATCCTAAGCCACTAATAACATGAGCAAGTTGCCCAGTGCTCTAATTTCTTCCATTCTTTTGGACGATTTTTCAAAAGACTTTAGAATGGTCTCAAGTTCATTTTCTCGCTTCTCGAGAGTTGTAATTTTGGTTTGTAGTAGAACCAAATCATTTGTCTTGCTCTCATTATGGGTTTTAACTGCATTTAGTTCATGAGCAAGTTGATGATTGCTCTCCATGAGTTTTTCAAAATCGACCTTGCTGGTTTCACAATCAAGAGACATATTTTCATAATTTATCTTCAGCAAGTCATTCTCATCTTTCAGCTCTAGATTTGTTAATTGAAGCTGTATATTCTCAGCTTTTAGACTCTCATGGGCTTTTTGAATGTTTTTGAACTCATTCATCATATTTTTGAAAGTATGAGATGCATTAGATGGAATAGCTGAGGTTGAACTTACCTCATCGTCGCTGTCTTCACCTTCTGGAACATCTTTAGCCATAAAGCACATGTATGCTTTATCATCGAACTCATCGTCAGATGAATCACTCTCAGTGACCACCTGAAGACATTCTGCAGATTTGGATGGTGTGGGGGAGGCTTCTGATTCTCCAATCAGGGCCTTGAGCTTGTCTTTCCAAGCACGTCTTCTTTCATCTCGCTCTTGTTGCTCGGCCTCCGGCAACCTTTGGACTTTGGGATGAGGACATTTGTTTGCATAATGGCCTGGTTTCCTGCAGCTTATAACACGAGTTAGCATCGGATGATGTTTTGGTGCTTACCTTGTTGTGAGTTTGGGCTCGTAGGAGTCTTTCCGCATCGCTTGATAAACTTTTGAATTTATGCATTAGAAGCGCCATTTCATCTTGTGACAGATGTCGCTGCCACAAGACTCTTGTGACCGGGCTTCGACGAGCTAGGCATGCCGTGTCGACGGTTCGATACAGAATGAGAGTCGTGACCTTTGAGGGAGATTCTTCACTTTCTCTCTTGTCTATGTCATACTCAAAAGCTTTAAGGTCGAGAAGAGATCAAAAGTGGATATTTCATTAAGATTACATGATACACGCATAGTGTGGTCTTAATGTCCCATCTGGGCCGAGAGATCTGAAAATTTTTAAGTTTTTCTCCTTTTGGGTGTAAATCTTGCCCAACGCTTCAAGTTCACCAACAATACCAGAACTGAGGTCAAGTTCCTCAAGTGTTTCCGTTGGTTTCATTTCAAAGATTCAATCACGAGTGAGTTTTGAAATTTTGTTTTCTTTTGAGAGCTCGGTTCCTCACAAATTAACTTGAGTTTATCCTGCATTTCTTTGTTGCTTTTGCGCCTCTTTACCTTTGAGAACGTGCCTTTGTCAAGAGTGACAAACAACGCGTTCTTAGCCACGTTGTCTAGGTTGGCTCGCTCTTTCATCGGTTGTCCATTGCTCGCGTTCCTTCTCGAGCATTTCAAAGATGGGCTTGGCCCTCAATCCTTGCGGCCGGATTGACCTTCATAATCTTGATCGGACCATCCTCGTATAACAAAGATCATCTCTTCGTGCATTGCCGCAAGATGAGCTTCCATTCTAATTCTCCAATCAAATTCGTTAATAGAGAACATAGGGACTTTGTTAATCATAGAGGTATCCATACCGATAATATAGGAATGAAAGAAACTGCTTTGAAAATAAGTGATTTGAATCGATTCGGTTAAAAGAAATACGACCGATTCTTTTTAGAATCAACCGCTCCGATACCACTTGTTGGCCACTTAAGTATACTGATACGCTTTGGAAAAGTAGTTTAAACAACAAACCGTATGGAATCTAAATCGAGTGCGTAGCGGAAGTCTTGGATACGCTTAGTTGCCGTGGATACAAAGAACAGAGTATTTAGTGTATACTTAATATATCACAATTTCAAACAAGAAAAGTCAAGGTAAATGACACAAGAATTTAAGTGGTTCGAGGTAAACCTCTACGTCCACCGGTCCTCCACACAGAGTAAAGTTTATTATATAATTACCGCATACACAACTACGTAATTATAAACAAACCTATCCTTGTATCGTTCACACGCATTGATACAAAGAATATCACTTTCAACCGTTCACACATTGGTTAAAGCTTCCTTCTTGACTAGCTTCTTCACACACAGCCCAAAGCTTCGTCCTTATTCGTCTCACACAGTCGAATAACTTGTTGAGTTCACACAGAGCTCGGTTTTTACACAGAGGTAAAAGGTTAGGTAACCGTGTAAGAACAAAGACTTTGAATATCAAGATCCGATGATAGTCGTTCTTGATGTTTGAGCACCGTATATCTCTTTCGCTTTAACTTGCGATTCGATCCGAGATATGTTTGCTCGATGATAACTTTGATAGCTTTGAGAGTTATGTTACTTGAGGTTCGTAATCGGTAATCGATCTTCAATGTCTTCAAGGATATATATATAGCCTCAAGAAAGTATCCGTTGAGATGTCCGTTTGAATAAGATTTCCTTCAACGGAATATGACATGATCCGGATTTCGCGGGATTCTCAAGATCTCGAAGATGTATTTAAATACTTTATCCTTGAGTATTTAAATACTTCTTTGTTCAACGGGACTTGACTTGTGTTCTTTCTTGTCCTTTTGTGAACTGTATGGAAGGTGACTGTATTTAGGGCATCGAGACAGTTTTCCATACTTGATCTTTTACAAGTCTTCAAGCTGTACTGACGAGCTTCACTTATGCTGATTCGAGGCTGGTCTTCGATACATGATAAATCCTTGAATCCTCGATACAGTTTTCCATACTGTATTTGGCATATATGTCAAAACCTTCTCAATAACAAATAACAATCGATACAGGGATCGGGTATCCCGGCTGAATCGATACAGGGTGTTTGTTTTTCCTAACACCAGTCTTCGATGACTTTGACGGGCGATCATCTCTGTTCGGGGCGTAGGCCGATTGTCCTTAGCCGGACACTAGAGTCGATCGCCAGATGCCAAAGGGCGATCACCTTGGGAGTCGATCGCTAGGTACCTGATGGTGGTCTGATATCTTCGATTAGGCGAGCTGCCCATAGTTTGACTGGTGTTGACTTGGTCGCTCGGCCTTATAGTCGATCGCCTGTCAGGATGAATAAATCTTGACACAACAATTGCCCCCCAGCTTGCTCCTATGTTGGAAACGTGGGGTGAGGTGGTTCTCTTGGCGATCGCTGAACTTTTGACGAGCGACTCTGTGTTTAACTGAACTGGCGATCGTCTTTGAGCTGATATACTCTGAGTTTGGACGACCTGGTTGGCCGCTAAACTACGCGGGAAATGGCAATGGGCGTGGAAAAGTCTCCGCGCACGTGTCGGGCTTCCGTTGGAGGATATCAACGGTCATTAGTGACTCCTCGGCTGACGCGTCCTTGAAAAGACGCGTATGCGGGTCTCGAGGGAGTCAATAAATGCGACGTTTGGGGTCCGACCCCTGAGATTTTCCCTTATTGCAAACGAGTCCCTGCCATCTCCTATAAAAGGGCGCAGTGTTGCAGTCTTCGTCCTCACGCGCACTTACTGGAGAAAGAAGGACTTGCTGAAGATTTTTCTGAAGATCTTAGTGCCGATCGTCGTTCAATTTCACCTTCGAGTAAGAAAAATCCTTTTCTCCTTTCTTTCTTTGAGAATGGCCGGAACGTCATCATCACATGGAGTGGGTACCAGTTCCGCCGCCGGGACATCGACTGTCCGGGGAGGACCTTCTTCCGACTTCCACCTGGAGACGGCCGCTGAGGCTATTCAGGCCGGAATCGACCCTGCTGAAATCGAGGCTTTATTCAATGAAGCCGACATCGCTAAGGAAGCGGCTGCTCAAGATAGACTATCGCAGATAGAGAGAGATCTGGCGATTAGGGCTTACTGGGAGCAGCATAGCGCTTTCGCCCGGGCCTATAAGGCTTTTGCTGAGATAATGGAGAAGTTGACCGGTCCGACTCCAACATTCGATTTCCGGGATTACTCGGTCGCCTACCCTTATCAGCTTCCCAAACGGTCATAGTATCGGGTTGCGCAGCGATCTTTGTGGTCGCTTGGCCAAATCCGGAGTTCGACGACCAGGAAAGATCTGGCCGTCTGGAGGACGAGGTTCCATGTTCCTTCAGATGTAGACATGTTCGCACCGGCGGAGAATGAGCGAGCCGATCAGCCTCCGATGGGTATGGTTGCCGTGAATGAGGCGATTATGGAGGCCGGGCTGCGCTTCCCTCTATCTTTTGCTGTCTCCCACCTGCTGGCCGCTTGGAACATGGCGCCACTTCAGCTGACGCCGAACACCTGGCTCCAAATTATCTGCACTCTAACTCTTTTCGGCGGTCACCGCCTGTACCGCCTCCCATCGCCGTTGGAGATGAACCATTTGTTCAAGCTGACGGCTCAGAAAGGGTCGGTCGGCAGTTACCATATTCAGGGCCGATCTGGTCGGGTAATCCATGGAGTCCCAAATAAGGCGCGGGGCGATCCGATGAAGTGGTTCTGGGTCGCCGGCAAGTGAAGGGCTTCCGCGAGCGACAATCCTTCGGGCGAGCTGGAGATCCCTACTGAGTTTCGGGAGAGGAATCCCGGTAAGGGTTTAGACTCTCCCTTCGTTCGGATGCGTTTTGGACTGATCTAATTTGATTTCGGTTTTGCAGGTTTTCACATTCCGGCGGTCGAGGAGTTGCCCTTTGATTTTCTGGTTGTCTGGGAGCGGATTCGGCGCTTGTCGGACGACGACCTTGACGCTAACTGGATCAATAAGGAGATTCGTTGGTTGTCGGCTCGGCTATTCTGCTTCCCGAGACATCTCTCGGTACCAGGTATGAGTTTCTGCGACCTTCACTTTCTAGGCGATCGCCTTACTTGAGGAAAGTATCTAACTGTTGATCGATTGTCTTAACTGTAGAGGTTCGCTTTCCTCGCTTTTTGGAGCCCCCGCCGGAGATCGTCATGTCGAATTCTGGAGTTCTAGGCCGTCTACGCCACAAGAAGTCGTCTCGGGCTCCACCTGTTGCGTTGCCAATTGTTCCGGAGGCGGAACCTCGCGTGGAGCCGATCGTGGCTGAGGAGGGAGTTCCGGAGGAGGGGCTTCGAACGAATCGTAAAAGGCCGAGGCCGGAAGAAACTCCGATTCCTGCCCCTGGCAATGAAGTGCCGATCGCCGCGCCTCCGATCTTCGTTCTCGCTCTGGAGAATGAGCCGCCCTCTGCGGCTTTTATGCGAGAGATGGCGATCGCCGACGCCGAGACCCCTCGAGGGAAACCGTATTTCGGTCGTGACCCCAATAGGGCTGAGAGGTAGATTGCATTTTGTGTTGATACTTGCAATTGCGAAGGAGTTGTGTTAACTTTGTTGTTTTGATGTAGGATCCGTCGCACATATCCGTCCTGCCCGCCAATGGTGTTGGATTTCTTAGCCAGCCGATCTCCTCGCCAGTCCTGTGACATCCCTCAATACGTCAGCAAGGCCGCTTCTGCTCTGCCGAAGGCCTGGACGACCGATCTGGATGCGATCGCTCGTCAGCGATCGGGGAGTACGATGCAGGCTGTTCTCGCCCTTTCTCTCCAGACGGCGACCATGGTTGTCCAGGCTGCGCAAGAGTTTGAGGGGCGGCCTTCCACTATTCGCCTGCAGGCGGATCTCGAGGCGGCTCGGAAAGAGAACGCCGAGTTTTCCGATAAGATCGTGGCGATGGAGAAGGACTCTTTGGAGGCAGCCAAGCGGGCGAGCCACGAGCTTGAGCTGGCGAAGAAGGAAACCGAGTTGTCTCATTTGGCGGTTGACCGATTTCGGGACCAGATGCTGAATGCCGTCCGGCCGCAGAAGGTCGCTGAGGAGGAGGCCGATCGCCAGAAGGTGACGATCGCTCGGTTGACTAGCGAGCTGGCGGAGTCGAAGGAGAAGGTTGCTGCGAGGGAGGCCGAGCTCCAGGGGTCGCAACAGGCGATGGCGGAGCTGAAAAGAGAGGTAGAGGCGACCAAGGCTGATCCCTTTCAAAACTTGGAGTTTGTCAGCGAGTTCGCCTATTATATGGCGTTCGCCGACTCGATCCGAGCAGCTAAGAAGGAAGGTTTGGAGGTCGGGCCTCTTGCTGAGTACTTCAAGGCGTATGCGTTGGAGCATCCTCTCCATTCAGCTTTCTCCTTGCCGATCTTGGATCTTGCGGACATCGGCGTGGATTTGAGCTGGTATCCGACTCCGGCCAATCTTGCTCATCCCGACGCTCCGGAAGATGAGGGGACCGCACCGGATGCTGATGGCGAAGGTCAGGCAGGGGCCTGAGGCACTTCATTTTGATGTTTTAGCTTATTTCCTTGTAATTCGTAGCTTTCTTTTGTAGCATTTAGGCCTTCGGGCGACCATGTACTCTGATCTTTTCAAGTAATGAAATGAACGTTTGAATTTCTGACTTATCACTTGAATGATTGTTATTTTTGAGTCTTTGTTTGACTTTGTACAAATGTGTGAGGAGAGATCGTTGCGAGGGTAGTTCCAAATGAATTGACAAACTCATAAAGATAACTTTTACAACAAATTCGATCGCTGCACAACATCTGAAAAAATGACGATCTCAGTATGTGGTTGAATAGCGACGATCGTCGTATAGGTAGTCCGCACTCTTCCCCCTTGTTTTTATTCACTTAGTGGAAATAAGGGGATGAAAATAATTCGTTGAGTGAGCGGTCTTCAACTTTGTCGAATCCTCGAGGACGGTCGTCCGTCTTGAGGAACCGTGCACGATCGCGGAGTTCGATGAACCGTGCATTGAGTGTCTCGTGACTCACTTTATTATGAGGGTCCTCTGTTAGGCTGCGCCTCGCCTCGTATTTAAACGAAGGGTGTGCGGTCTCGGTCTAGAGGAGTCCTTGCGCGGGGCAGCGTCGGATGATTCAACTCCACGCCCGCGGCTTGTTTAGCTCTGCTTCCACCTCGGCCCACCATGAAGATGGCGAACCTCGACGGTGTACGTTGAGACGGGGGTTGTGGCACGTCGCATTGTCCGGGTTCACCATGTTAGATGATGAACCTTTGAGGGCGAGCGATCGTGTCCACTGATTAATTTTGGAGGGCCCTTAGACTACGCCGACCTCGTATTTAAACGAAGGGCGGGCCATCTTGGCCCAAAGGGACCTTGCATGGCCTAAGCAGTCGGTTCCATCGACCACCAGGACCATGGATGCACTCTTCCACCTTGGATCGTCATGTAGATGCCGACCTTCGACGGTGTACGTTGTGTGGGGGAGGCGATCTCGTGCCTTAGTCCATCATGTTAGATGGTGAACTGTGGATGGCGAGCGAGTCCTCCAATTTCTTTAAATAAGGAGGGAGATCGGGGAGACTTCCGAGGTCCCCTTCTCTTGATTGAAGCATGTAGAGACGATCGCCGAGTTTGATCCAGGGGTCGGCTCGTATGAGCTACCCAGCCTGTTTTGTGTTCGACTCGGACGATTGTGTATAGATATTGGTAGGGGCTTCGGCTAAGCCAATAAGCTGTCCAACTTGCCCTCCTCGAACAATCTCCAGAGCTGCTTGAGAAGGACGCGGCATTGGTTGGTGCTGTGGCCGGGACTCTTATGGTAGGCACAATATTGATTGTTGTCCAGGTGACCGTGGTCCCTTATCGCCTTTGGCTTTTTGAGCTTTTCGTGCCCCTTGATGGCATAGAAAATATGTGCCGGAGTTCGGTTGAATGTATGGAGGAGATGGGCTTCCATGTCCTCGAAGGCCTTGAGATCTCCGGGTGGCTTGGCGATCGCCTTCTTTACTTTGGCGATCGCTATCTTCTGGACAAGAGGTGGCATTTCCTCGCCTAGGTGGAGGGTGAGTAGCCTTTGCCTGGCCAGAAAGTTGGCAGCTTTAGCGCGGAAGATCGCGTAAGTTGGGGGAATATCCTTGGTGAGATGTCTAAACATGGGAGAATGACCGTAGAATCCCCCCATGACCGAAAAGAGAGCGAGCTCACACCGACGGTTCGCGGTGAGGATGATTTCGTCTACCTTGGCCAATGTAATCATGCGCGGTTTCGTCTTTCCCTGTCCGATTTTCATCACGCGGTGGGGCCTTCTCGTCTGGCGACCTTGCCGGGCGAAGTATGACGTGAAGTCATTCGCCGCTTCTTAAAGGAGGTGATTGATCGTGGTGGTAGTGAGGCGTACCACCTATGGGCCACCGCCCAATGTTAACGAGAAGATCCGGCACTTGGTTGCATCGATGCCCCACACCTACCATGTAGATTCGGAATTTACTCGTGTGGGTTTCGGTCCGATCTCCTCATACAGAGGTGTTTTGGGAGGAGCGATCGTTGGTTGTATGGGGGCAAGCTCGATGTGGACCGCGAGTGGCCTCGGCCGGCTCGGTGATCTTCACGGGCGCTTGCCCCGGTCCAAGAGTGCTTTCATCTCGCCGAGTCAAGGCCAGATAGCGGCCATCGCGTGGTCTGCCGCCGCGCTCGGCGGGTGCCGAGGCGATTGAGTACCGATCCCGGCGACGGACGGAGTCGACGCTAACTCGCTCGGGCCGTAAGGTGGACAGTCAACTCCCCGTGGCGGATTCGGATTCCGCCTCTCGTGGTTGGAAATGTAATGCCCTGGCCGCCAGATGGGTCGCGCCCCAAGCGATTGAATACGGATCCGTCGGCCGTGCGAGAGCCTTTTCTCGCGACCGGGGCTTTCGCGATCGCCGCCGCAGCCCATCAATTTCCGTTTTCCCATGCGGCGGACGATCGAGGGAGTTATTGCAGCGACGCGTGTGCTCTCCTTCGCTCCTCTAGGATGGCTATAGCCTCCTCGATCTTTCCTGCATGGAACCGGTCGAGTGAGAGGTTGGGGCCATCCTCAAAGTGGATCGAGAGTCTCGCGTTGTCGCGGCTTCCCCCGGTCGTCGGCTGGGGTTCGGATTGAGCCGGGATATGGTGTCCGGCGGTTCGGAGAGCGGCTTTCTTTGATGTACCGACGGATGTCATGATTCTGAAGGTTTTCTCTGAAGCGCAGTGAGTGTCACTTCAAGTATATGCCCCGAGAACAGTGAGTGTTCTTCGGGACGGTAGAAATAAAAATTTGAGTGTTAGATCCCCTTCCTCTAGCGCCAATTGTTGCTACCCAAAATATTATCCGTAAATAGATATTGCTGGAATGGATGGATAGCAAACAAATGCAAGAGCACTTCCGTGAGAAAGATAAATAACACAAGATTCGTCGGGGTTGTTAGTCCCGGGCTTGAATGCTTCCGCGAGATATTATTAATACCAATATTCGGGGATACAAGTACTAATGTAAGAATACAATTACAATGAGTGTAAAGATTCTTGTTATCTTAGCTAGTGAGCGTGTAGATTGCCGGAAGAACAAGATTTGATGCTCTGTGAGTCCTTGTAACAAAGGAGATGAACAGTCGCGGTGGTGAGAGATCGACAGTCTCTCACGGCGAGTATTAGCTGGATGATTGAGCTCATGGGCTTATGAATCTCTTGGAATCTGTCTTGTGGAGACTTCCGGCCTCTGTCGATCGTTGTCTGGATGAGGGATTCGGAGAGAGAAGTCCTGAGATGGATTCTGGCGAGACAGCAGGGAGCTTGATGGTATGTGTGTTCTTCTGTATTTCCGTGATTGAATTCGGAATATAAGTGAATGAGTTCTGAACGTAAGTAAATGAGTTCTGAACCTTTTTCCAGTAGGAGGAGGTTCTCTATTTATAGGACTTGGATACGCCGGGCGATCGCCTTTTCTGTATTATAATAATCGGGTGATCGACTTTTAGCACATGGGCTTGTTCCCTTAAAGTTCGCGGCTGCTGCTGGCAGCCAGCTGTACGGTCCAATGGGGAGCCTGCACGCGTCCTGAGTTGCTGTCACGGGTGGTCCCACTGACAACTTTCGGCGCGCCTGCCGGTAGGTGAGGTAGGTGACAGGTTGTGGTCAAAGGTCTTGTCTGTCAGCAAAAGATCTTGTCTGTCAGCGCCTTTTGTGGATCTGCACGTGGGTGCTGTTCTGAGATCCAGTCTTCGATGACTTTGACGGGCGATCATCTTTGTTCGGGGCGTAGGCCGATTGTCCTTAGCCGGACACTAGAGTCGATCGCCAGATGCCAAAGGGCGATCGCCTTGGTAGTCGATCTCTAGGTACCTGATGGTGGTCTGATATCTTCGATTAGGCGAGTTGCCCATAGTTTGACTGGTGTTGACTTGGTCGCTCGTCCTTATAGTCGATCGCCTGTCGGGATGAATAAATCTTGACACAACATCTTGGTAATTTCATTGGAGCCTTCGGGCATTGTGATTCATAAATGATTCAGTTCTGATTTGGTTCATGTCGTGTAATTCATTATGGTACTCTATGAATATGATTCGTCGTTGGGCACTTATGTTCTAACCTGTAGAACAGGTATTAATAGTATGCCGTGGGCATAGTGTTTCACGAATGCTCGGTTCTTACCTTGGTTTGTGAGCATCTCGTATTATTATTATTATCATTGTACCGTTTCATTCTGCCTTTGGATGCATATCATGTTATACATGTATTTGATGTTCATTATCTGGATGACTGACACCGTGGGGGCGGACCATGTTTTCATGTTTTAGGTGCTTGCGAGGAGAGAGTTGAGACACAAGGGCATGATGATGGCGACGAGGCATTCGAGCGATACTAGTCCGAGTTGTTCATGTTGGTCAGTCAATTAGAGTGTTCTCCAGTTTGTCAGTCATTGTCATTATGTTTTACCCGAGCAGATGCTCGTGGATTTTGTTGTATTTTATTTTTGGCCATGTAGGCCCATCGTTGTCGTTGAAATTCCTTATCGGAATATTGTGTCGGATATCATGGTAGGGACTATGATTTTCCCTTGTTGTTTAATTTAATGTATTTTAGTCATGTTTGCCTGGTGGATCTCCTGGCGTGGGGTCCACGGCACTGTAATAACCCAATAGGATTTGGGGGTGTTACAGAAGATGGTATCAGAGCTTTGGGTTGTGAGATACCCTGATATGTGAGTTATGTGGCTCTACCGATGCGGTAGTAGTGGGACTGTCAGGTTATGACAACTGGATACAATGGGTTTTGTGAGTCGTAATATTAGTACGACTGCACGAGTCATTCATTCATCGAGTCGTCGTCAGTTGAGACTAGTATCGTGAGACCTCGAAGCTTCGTATGACCTGTGTAAGGACTCAATTCTCTTTATGTTCATACATTCATCATGTTATTAATTATTCATGCTTTGTTGAAACCTATATGTGATATTAGTGTTATGATTGATTCATGACTAATTGGTTTGGAGCACATGTGACTTGTGTAAGCGTTAAGGATTAACTCATTCATCAGTTAATAATCCTCAATCATCATTTTGATCTCATCACTCAGTTAATTCATTCATCACTCAGTTAACTCATTCATCACTCAGTCAATATCATTACTCAGATAATTCATTCATCACTTAGTTAATTCATTCATCACTCAGTTAATTCATTCATCACTCAGTTAATTCATTCATCACTCAGTCAATATCATTACTCAGATAATTCATTCATCACTCAGTTAATTCATTCATCACTCAGTTAATTCATTCATCACTCAGTCAATATCATTACTCGTATAATTCATTCATCACTCGCTAATTCATTCATCACTCACCAATATCATTCATCACTCGCTTAATTCATTCATCACTCGGTTAATTCATTCATCACTCAGTTAATTCATTCATCACTCAGTCAATATCATTACTCAGATAATTCATTCATCACTCGGTTAGTTCATTCATCACCCAGTCAATATCATTTCTCAGTTAATTCATTCATCACTCAGTTAATTCCTTCATCACTTAGTCAATCTCATTGTTCAGATTAATTCATTAATCATCCAGTCCATCTCATTGTTCAGTTGTTGATCTTCTGGATCGAATTTTGAACCTTGTTAACTTGTTCAAGGTAATCATTTCAGGAATTTCAGCAGGTAATCATGTTACCTCATTCGATCTTTCATGTGACCTTATCATATTTCGGCGTCATGTTGACGATCATTTTATTACATTATTAATGCATTCATTGTGTTATAGCATGTATGCTCATTGTTATCATTCCGCCTCGTAGTCATAATGCGATCTTCATACGAGATCTGTAATTATCATGTGGCTTTCCTGCTTCAGTATGGATAGAGCTGTCAGAGAACGCATGGGAAGAGGCCGCGGTGCGGGCCGGAACTCGGGATCTCGTGTGCATACCCACGCGAACGCGAGGGATATCATTAATTCATCAAATAGCGAGGCTACTCATTCATCAGCAGATAATCATTCACTGTCAGGGAGTCATACCCGAGATGCATCTCACTCGGAAGGTGTTCGGGTTGACCCATTCATACTTATGCAGGGCATGATGGCCCAGATGACTCAGATGACGCGGATGGTAGAGACCATGTAGACCTCGATGGTTCGTGGTCCACCGCAACAGGGATTCCAGGTGCCGTTTCATGGACAGACTCGAGGAGTGAATAAGATTGTTGGCGATATCTCTCGTCAGAGGCCGCCTACTTTTGAAGGTTCGTCAGAACTAGCCGATATTGTTCATTGGCTTGAGCATTTTGATAAACTCTTCGACATGGTTCAGTGTCCGGAAGAGAGTAAAGTGGCAGTAGCGGCTTATTACTTGATTAAGGGTGCTTATTCATGGTGGCTTTCTGTGAAACCTGCCGATCGCGATTGTGGTTGGAGTGAGTTCAAGACCCTCATGTTAGAGAGGTATTATCCGGCTCCACTTCGTGAAGCCAAGTTGTCAGAGGTTTTGAACCCCGAATCCGTCGAGGACGAGGGTGTTATTGTCATTGCTGAGAAGTTTCAGGGACTACTTCAGTTTGCTTCGCTATCCGTACCGAGGCGGATAAGATCAAATATTTTAGCAAGAGGCTAAATACGCAGCTTGAGGATGCAGCTTGTTCAATCACAATTGTAATTCGCTTGGTGAGTTCATCGAGAAGGCTCTTGGAGCAGAGCTTCGATGAAGGAGCTTACTCAAACACCCTTCGCCTTCCTGTGGGGACTAGGATGCCGGTTCGTTTCGAGGGACATCGGGATCCAACGTCCAAAGGTCGCTTTCCACTGCCTTCATGCCGAAAGCATCTTCCTCTCGACGATGAGTTCGATCTATTTGCTTTAATCGTGATTCAGCAGACACATTAATACTCGCATCGTGCGCCTATTGTTTGTTTTCTGTTTGGGAGGCAGGGACACCTACGAAAATACTGCAGGAGTTCTAGTGCCTGTAGATCTCGAGAGAGTTCAAGGGCATCGAGGGATTTTGCTACTCCAGCCCGTGCACCATCTAAGGGGTCCTATCAGGCTTCAAGAGCCAGAGGTAAGGACATTCATCACCAGTTTTGAACAAGTTAATTCTTGCTCGGTAATAGTATAATCATTCATTTCATTTGTCGTTCATTCATTCATATAATCCATTCATCATATATCAATCACGTTGAGACTTATAATTATCAAACTAATCATTCACTTCACGGGGAACAATGTTTCCAATCATTTCATTTGAGCTATCACTCATTACGTTATTATTTCACCCCGGTGAGTCATTCTTGATCCTTGTTGGATTTCGATTCATTATCATTCATTGTGATCATTCTTATTCTTGTGTATCTCGTTGATTTTTCCTGGTGGGATATTGCTTCTCCCTACTTGTTTTAAGTTTCGGGACGAAACTTCTTTTAAGGGGGGTAGTATGTAATATCCGCAATTTCGATTTTTACGGTAAATTTTTTTGGTGTAAGTCCATCTTAGCAACTATATTGTGACCGTTTCGTCATTCCGAGAATGATTAATTCTAAACTTTTTGTCATCCGAGTTCGTCTCGGTGTCGTTCTATTGAATTCCGTGTTCTTAAGCGATTTTTCCACGTATGGTTCGACTTTGTAAAATCACAATTAATTCTTGGAAACTCCAAAAAATCTGAATCTTTTCAATATTATAAATCATAAAGTTAGCTTTCCAATGGTTCAAACGGTGAGTCAATCGGAGTCCGGACGAAGGAGTTATGGTCGAAAAAGCTAAGACTGCACCATGTGCCTTTTGGTGCTGGAGCGGGCTGTACCGCGGCCCCTTCTGGCCGTGCCGCGGCCCAAAGCCAATGTGCTGGGCAGTTTTTGGCCATGGGCCGCGGCACACTCATCCTGTGCCGCGGAACACAGTGCAGTTTTGCCTATTTCAGCGGGTTTCATGAGAATCAAGCTCATTTCATCACTTTCCTTCTTCCTCTCCTCCTTGGACGATTTATGGGCGATATTTTGGGCGATTTAGCATCATCAAACTCAGATAATTTCATCTTCTTCAAGTTGTGGTGAGGATTAACAATATGTTTGTGGATTCTTCATCCTAATCCAAGGTAATTTCTTCAACCCTAGATTTGATTTTGAGTTGGAGCTTGAGGTTTTGGATGATATAATCATGATTTGTGATGGATATACATTTGATTACGAGTTTTTATGAGTTATCATCGGATTGTTGGAAGTTTTTCTCAAGAATACTTTGGAGGTTGACTTGGAATTGGGATTTTTGATTAAGTGTTATCGTAAGCTCGATTTGAGTATTCCTATTGGATTATCGATTGTATTGAAGGTGTTTTGTTGGATTGAATCATTTGTTTGAAGTTGGTTTTCGATACAATTGGGTTTGGTTGTTTAGGATGGGAGATTGTATTCAAGGTGTTTGTCGAAATGCCTCAATGAGTTTGGGATTTATTGTATCGACCTCTTGAATTGGTTGTGATCATGCTTGATTCGTGTATTAAACGAATTATTGGTATTTGTGTCGTTCAAGGTTGTTCAAGCGGCCGACAATTTCATTAAGTACGTTGTTCGTGGAAGGACATTCTCGCCGTCAGTTTAAGGCAAGTTTTATACTTGTACTAGTCAATGAGATTAATGTTATCATATATGTGTATGAATGTATTGTATCATTCCGAGACTTAGTCTCTTCATAAGTTCATTGATATTAGGGGATCGTTCGACGCTATACTCTTCGGAAATTATGCCAAATGTTTATTATCATTCATTAATGGCCGGTAAGGTATTGAGATATTCGTTGTTAATATTATTATCGATCACCGGTTCGCGGTATCGATGTATCGGTTGTTGTTGTTAATATTGATGTCGATCTAAGACGTTGTAATCATTGTTATTAATGTTGGCATCCTGTCATTCATGTTGTATTAGCCGATTGAAGGCATTGTCGTATTCATTCTCATCTTCGCCGCTTCAGAATCGATTAAAGGTGCCGAGGCATTCATCAGATCATTGTCAACGATTAGCCATTATAAGGCAATCGAGATATTGAATCATCCGCCGCATCATTGTTATCGGTTGGCCATTCTAAGGCAATCGAGGTATTCAATCGGGCCGCCGAGGATAGTTCCCATCCGTTGTGTCATTGTTATCGATTGACCATTCTAAGGTAATCGAGGTATTGAATTGGGACTGTCGAGTACGATGCCCATCCGTGAGTCATCATTATCGTGTTGGCCGACTCAAGGTAGCACACTATCATTCTGGTGAATTCGGTAATCTACGGATCATTGTCGTTTGTGATTAATTATATTATTTTGGAGGCTAGTCTCGGCTAGTGCTCATTATGGGTAAGTTTGGGGCTTGAACCTTCACGGTTGGGTTTCCAACACCTACAATTCCGTAGGTCACGGCCATTGGATGGCCAAATTGTGATACGGCTTCGTGCCGTGGCTTCGGCCCTAATTGTGATACGGCTTCGTGCCGTGGCTTCGGCCCTAATTGTGATACGGCTTCATGTCGTGGCTTCGGCCCTAATGGTGATACGGCTTAGTGCCGTGGCTTCGGCCCTAATTGTGATACGGCTTCGTATCGTGGCTTCGGCCCTAATTGTGATACGGCTTCGTGTCGTGGCTTCGGCCCTAATTGTGATACGGCTTCGTGCCGTGGCTTTGGCCCTAATCGATACAGCTTCGGGCTGTTTTGGCTTCATGTGATTGTGATATTTGACAGCTTCGGCTGAGTGTCTTTCAGGCCTTTGTGATTGTCTTGGTAATTTCATTGGAGCCTTCGGACATTGTGATTCATAATTAATTCAGTTCTGGTTTGGTTCATGTCGTGTAATTCATTGTGGTACTCTATGATTATGATTCGCCGTTGGGCACTTATGTTCTAACCTGTCGAACAGGTATTAATAGTATGCCGTGGACATAGTGTTTCACGAATGCTTGGTTCTTACCTTGGTTTGTGAGCATCTCGTATTATTATTATCATTGTACCATTTCATTCTGCCTTTGGATGCATATCATGTTATACATGTATTTGATGTTCATTATCTCTGATGACTCGACTGTGGGGCGGAACATGTTTTCATGTTTCAGGTGCTTGCGAGGAGAGAGTTGAGACACAAGGCATGATGATGGCGACGAGGCATTCGAGCGATACTAGTCCGAGTTGTTCATATTGGTCAGTCAGTTAGAGTGTTCTCGAGTTTGTCAGTCATTGTCATTATGTTTTACCCGAGCAGATGCTCGTAGATGTTGTTGTATTTTATTTTTGGCCATGTAGGCCCATCGTTGTCGTTGAAATTCCTTATCGGAATATTGTGTCGGATATCATAGTAGGGACTATGATTTTCCCTTGTTGTTTAATTTAATGTATTTTAGTCATGTTCGCCTGGTGGATCTCCTGGCGTGGGGTCCACGGCATTGTAATAACCCAATAGGATTTGGGAAAGCCCACGACGGGATCAGTCATAATATCCAACAATGATAACGGTCACATCACATCAATAATTACATACCAATGAAAATACTAGGTAAGAATACTACCAATATAATCTTACCGCCATAACTTTGCCAACTCGTAATAATCCTTATCAAAATAACCATTATCATATTGCACATCTCGTAATGTTGATTAACCAATAAACTCAATCATAACATCTATATTGTTCCTTAAACAATACCCGAGATTCTCAAACATCACAACTCGCGATACAGAAATATACCAACTCTGACCAATTCGATCCATCAGATATCATCATCAAATCCCAACACGATAATCGATTGTCCATAGAAGACAAATACCAAGGGGAAATACGGAACGTACTGTAATATCCACATTTTTTCTTTTCCCGGTATTTCTATTTTTGGTGTATTTTTCATTTTAGCGACTCGCTTGTAACCGTATTGATATTTCGAGAATATTTAGTATTGGATTTTTTGTCATCCGAGCTTGTTTCGGGCTTGTTTACCCAATTCCGTGTTTAATGTCCTTTTGTCGCTTTTTCATTTGATTCTTGTAACCGTTGTTCGGAACCGCTGTTTCGGGGTTTCCGCAGGTCCGTCTCATGTTGTTATGCATATTGTGAGCTTTCGTTTGTTGTTCCAATCTTGTATCGTGTGTTTCGGATGTTTTAGGCCATTTTGTAATTTTCCAAAGTTTTGGGGCGATTACTAACGTTGTGGTTTTCCGTGCCCTCGGGTAGTCGGAATTGTGTTTTCTTTTAGCGCTTTGATTCTGACTCGACCTTGTTGTTCATGTATCTCCTTCGGTTCGTTGTTTGGTGTCGGATGCACTTTGTTTTCATCCGAGATGGAATTCGCTGTTTTCCATCCCTGTGTGCTGTCTGTGCTGCTGTCTGCACTCGATAGCGCACGCTACTGTTGTTGTGTAGCACACGCTATCGTAGTTTTGTAGTGCATGCTACGACCGTCTAGTAGCGCGCGTTAACCGCTCGAGCACAGCAGTGACAGTGAGTTGTTTCTGTTCTCTGCTCTCTGGACGAGCAGCTTAGCGCATGCTAAGAATGTATTCTAGCGCACGCTATGGTCTAAGCTTAGCGCACGCTGGGTGTCCAGTAGCGCGCGCTAACCTAGCAATCCAGAACTGGGCAGAATGTTTCTAGACTCGGCTTGGTGTTCAGGTAGCACACGCTATGGCCCGATAGTGGGCATTGGGGCAGTACGAGGATACTGGCCAAGGTTGATGACGTGTGCAATCGAGTTTCTTTATTTCCGTTGTCCATTTCGATATGGTTGTTTTCCAATTTGTAAACTAATAGACGTACTCGAGTACTTAGGGGCTTTTGATTTTGCAAATTGTTTTGAGTTAACCGTTATGTTTTCGTTGGATTATTGTATTGTTTAATTGACCAGTCGAACGGGTGGATTATTATTGTTTTGCGTCTTTGTGATGTGGTATTATTGTGTCGACTCCGTGAGTCGATGAGTGAAGTTGACTACCTAGCCTGGTGGGTCCTACGTAGGGGTCCACGGTGCTATTACATTCCCGGGATTTACTTGGGGTGTTACAAAAAATAATATCGGAGCTCTAGGTTTATGGATACCTAGGCTTGTCGGTTATTTGGGTCTAATCGTGTTTTGTTTTTGTTTTGTTTTGCACATCGTCACCCCACTGCCAACATCTCGGTACTACCAGTGTTCATAAGTTTTTCTTACTCGGTTTCTTGTTTTCTCATATCGTGCTTCCGTTTCTTTAACTGTGACCGTTTTGCTCATAATTATCATCGTATTGCTTTTGCTACCTCTTATCTCTAGTATGGATGCTGGCAGAGGCCGTGGTAGAGGTCGTGGCCGTGGTCGAGGACGCGGTCGGGGACGTGGGGCAGCCAGTGAGGCGGCCACGTCGCACAATTCTGGGGTTGGTAGTACTGATGGTCATCAGAGCCATAGTGCTACTCAGGAGGCCGCAGCCGGTGGTGGCGCGATCTTGGTGTTGCAGCTGTGATGCAACAAATGGTGAACCAAATGGCTGCGATAGCTCAGGCGGTTCAGAACCCGACTTCGGCCCATGCTAATCGGGGCGGAGCCGATCGTTGGCTTCAGGATGTCATCAAGATGCATCCTTCTCAGTTTTCGGGGGCTTCATACCTGATTGGCTAGGAGGGGTGGATCAAGGAGATAACCAAGGTCTTTGTTTCCACCAACTGTCCCGAGGACCGCAAGGTCCCTATTGCCCACTACTTTCTCAGTGGGAACGCTACTGACTGGTGGGAGGCTGTTGAGCCTAAGGACCATGTTGCTTCATTGGTGAAGTTCAAGGACCTGATGGAGACGGAATATTGTCTGTGGCCAGTTAAGCAGGCTCGAGTCCATGCGTTTTATGATGCTCAGCCTCGGGATAATCTTGTTTCTCAGGCTATTGCTGATTACAACCGGGAATTGTGTTTCGTGAAGACCCAAGTTAGAGAGGAGAGCGACAAGATTTTCCACTTTTCTAGACGGATGAAACTGAAGATTCATGATTACATGTCTGGGCTCGCCTGCACCACCTTGAAATATTATCAGAGTAGAGCTCTTGCATACGATATGTCCTTGACGGCTAGTGAGGTGGTTCGAGAGAGCAAGAAACAGAAGTCCGTCGGAAATTTTTCAGGCCACCGGGGTAGAGGTCAGCAGAAATCCCAATCTGCTAATTTTGTTGGAAAGAAAAACGTAGCGGAAGCGAAGTTTGGGGAAGTTTGATAATTGCGTTTTACGCATCCACGAGCATAAGATCTATTTAGGCATGCTAAGTAATTAATTACTAAGACTAATAAGCAATTTAGATATTATTTATTATTTATTAAATAAATATGTTGGTTATTAAAATATCTTAATCTAGATCTAAAGATCATAGGATGTTACCTTTGAAGAGTAATGGTTACTTTTGTGTTGATCACCTTGTATTTCTACCTTTAGACCTTCTTGAGTATGATCCGCCTTCACCCGGACGTTGTGTGGGCAACGAGCTATCGGA
This sequence comes from Orobanche coerulescens, assembly GCA_033398695.1. Lineage (NCBI taxonomy): Eukaryota > Viridiplantae > Streptophyta > Magnoliopsida > Lamiales > Orobanchaceae > Orobanche > Orobanche coerulescens. Next base: position 15,841,785 of record CM065801.1, read on the forward strand.
TATTGCTTGGACACTAATGGGATCGGTCGAAATTCTCTTGTATGTGGTCACACAATTTTTCTTTGCTTTCTAGCATTTTATGAACACTCTTAGCAAATTAATGTGTTATCTAAATTGTAGGATCAAAGACACAAGTCTAGATCTACAATTAAACACAAGAGGAAAAATTTGATCACACAACCTCACAAGACATGTACAAAATCGGCCTCCCCCCATAAGTCCTATATATAGGCTCTTGAACTACTACTAGTGATATTAAGGAGGATTATGTAAGGACTCCCAATAAATTCATCTTACCTTATTAGGACTCTTCCTAATATAATAAATCTATTAATATCAACTTAGTCCACTAAAAGGTTGATATTGCACTTCCTACCAAAATCCCAAATTATGAAATTGGGCTCCTTATTAAATATATTATTTTCCGTGTTTAAGATATCGAATGTCCATTAATTAATTATAAGCTAATGACAGCTTTAATTAATTAATATCTTATCCAAGAGTAGTACCACTAGAACCTTATTAATTAAATCCACCTGCAGGGTTTAATATAATAATCATTATCGAGCTCCTCAAGGGAACATCATCAACCCGCACGAGTCGGGATATGATTTCTAGTAATAATAATAACTGTCATATAAATAATATTATTGCCCAAGATACGAGGCTTATTGAGTCGATCATTTTGACTCTCACCCATGGTAAATCAAAGCAATATGTATTATAAATACACAATTAAATATTATATACTTAGAATTAAGAAATAATAATTATCTGAGATTTACGTTCTTCTTACAGTCAGTACATCGATCCAATTCCACGTATGCAAATACGCTAATGTATGCTAATAGTCAAGACCAACTAATCTCAAGCATACACTACAACCTTTTATATAATTTGTCTAATAATTATATAGGTTGTGAACTATTATATTATTTTGTAAGGCACCGATAATGTGATCTTCCGTGTGACACCAACACACCACATTATCTACAATATAAAATAATTAGACATTTTATTTGCATAACCATAACGTGAATAAATATGCAAAACATGTGATTAAATGTATTTAATATTCTCATAGGTAGTTATAGGGAAATTAGGTAATACAAGCATAAAGTATGCTTTGCGGGTATACAATCCTAACAATCTCCCACTTATACTCAAAGCATGCTTTTAAGTATACTACTCTATTACATAGTCTCTCATTTCTCCCACTTATACTCAAAGCAATGCTGCCATACACCGTAATCCCATTCCTTCCACATGCCTTTCAAAACTTTTAAAGGTAGGCCTTTCGTGAAAGGATCAGTAAGATTATCCTCCGATGTAACCCTGTATACAACTACGTCTACTTCCTTTACGAAGTGTCGTATGATATGGTACATGCGGTTGATATGTTTACTTGCCTTGTGCGCTCGTGGTTCCCTCGAATTTGTGACTGCACCAGTATTGTCACAATAAAGTGTAATACCCTTTGGAAAATCGGGAATCACATCTAAGTCCCAGGCTAAACACATAACCCAAAGTAGACTTGGACTTTTCTTTGTCCGATGAAAAATATGAGTCAGTGTAACCCACTGGACATGGGTCGTCTGATTGATATACAAGCATGTACTCCCTAGTCCTTCTCAGGTACTTGAGTATGTGCTTGACAGCAATCCAGTGTCCTGGTCCTGGGTTTGACTGATATCTAGCAGCCATGCCTACGGCATGACAGATATCTGGTCTAGTGAAAAGCATAGCATACATGAGGCTTCCCACAGCAGATACATAAGGGGCCATCTTCATGTCATATATCTCCTTTTGTGTCTTGGGATACATATCCTTAGATAGTTGAATTCCATGTCTGTAAGGTAGAAAACCTTTCTTGAAATTCTCTATGCTAAACTGCTTTAGTACTGTATTGATATTGGATGCCTCGGATAAGCACAATATTCTTTTCTTCCGATCACGAAAGATACTAATTCCAAGGATGTGTCCTGCTTATCCTAGATCCTTCATATCGAACTGCTCAGATAGCCACACCCGCACGTCCGACAATTCCTTCACGTTATTTCCAATCCGAAGGATATAGTCTACATACAGTATAAGAAACACCAACACGTTTCCATCGCATTTCTTATACACACAACTCTTACTTGGACATTGGACGAATCCATATGACTGGACAACTTCGTCAAAACGAGTGTTCCAAGATCTAGATACTTGCTTAAGTCCATAAATGGATCTTTTAAGCTTGCACACCAAGTGCTCTTCTCCTTCAGCAATGAATCCCTCTGGTTGGCACATATAGATTTCCTTGTCTAGACTCCTATTCAAGAATGCAGTCATGACATCCATTTGCCAAATCTCCAGATCCAAATGCGCAGCTATAGCTAAAAGAATCCGGATTGACTTAAGCATGGCTACCGGCGAAAAGGTTTCATCATAATCGATACCCTCTTTCTGAGTGTAACCTTTTGCAACAAGCCTCGCTTTGAAGGTTTCAACCTTCCCGTAACCTCATTTCTTTCGCTTGTAGACCCATTTACTCCCAATGGCTTGTACACCATTAGGTAGCTCTACTAGCTCCCACACTTGATTGGAATCCATAGATCCCATTTCTGATTCCATTGCTACTTGCCAGGAGTCGGCATCTTTATCTTAGATTGCCTCCTTGTAGGTCCAGGGTTCTGATTCATCTTCGCCTGGGATTGAGTCCGAAGACTTTCCCACGCCTATGAATCATTCTGGTTGACGAACAACCCTCCCACTACGACGAGGCAAATCCTGAGTTGGTGTAAAAGTTTCAGAATCTATACGTGGTGCAGTGTTAGTTGGCGCTTGTACGATTGGTATAGACGGATTCTCGCCCCTCAGCTCCTCCAGAATTATCTCGCTCATGGGTTTGTGACTAATCATATAATTCTCATTCAGGAATCGGACATTGGTGCTAACAATGACCTTCTGATCCTGGGGACTATAGAACAAGACACCCTTCGTTCCCTTAGGATATCCTATAAACACTCGCACTTCTGTAAGAGATGCCAACTTATCAACTTCCTTATTCACCACATGTGGTGGAGTACCCCAAATCCGAACATGTTCTAGACTGGGCTTACGCCCACTCCACAGTTCTGTGGGTGTTTTTGAAACTGATTTCGAAGGCACCAGGTTTAGTATGTACGCTGCTGTTTCTAAGGCGTATCCCCAAAACGAAATAGGAAAATTCAAATAACTCATCATTGATCTAACCATTTCTAAAAGAGTTCTATTCCTTCTTTCAGCCACACCATTTTGTTGTGGAGTTCCCGGCGTGGTGAGCTGGGACGAAATCCCCTCATTCGCCAAGAAATCTAAAAACTCTCCATTAAGGTATTCGCCACCACGATCAGATCGTAGTGACTTGATACTCTTCCCATGACGCTTCTCCGTTTTCGCCTTGAAGTCTCTGAACTTGCCAAAGGATTCAGACTTACGTCGCATCAAATAGATGTATCCATATCTCGAATAATCATCTATAAACGTGATGAAGTATTCGAAACAACCCCTAGCCTGGATATTCATTGGACCACATACATCCGTATGAACCAATTCTAACACATTCTGAGCACGATTTCCCTTGGTTTAAAAAACCCTTTTGGTCATCTTATCTTCCAGACACGATTCACAAATTAGAAATGACTCAACTTGGAGATCATCCAATGGGCCATCATCTACCAATCTTTGAATTCTCCCAAGGTTTACATGCCCTAACCGTAAATGCCACAGATATGTTTGGTTTATGGTTAAAAGGTTCTTTTCTCTTTTTAGGTTTAGACAAAGAGTTAAGTGATTTATGCATTGGAGTTTGTGCAGTATTAACGATATATAGTCCATCATTAAAATTACCTTTGCAAATATATTCACCGTTTCTTTTCCTAATAATGGCATCATCAAAAGAAACTGAATAACCATCGCATTTTAGTCTAGAAACCGAAATTAAATTCATTCTAAAATCCGGTACTAATAATACATTATTGAGGACTAATAATTTATCATTAATCTTCAATCGCACGACTCCCACTACAACAGCCATAAGCCTGGAATAATCGCCCCAGTTGATGGTAATCTCGTCCGCACTAAGCTGCTTGGTTACCTGAAAACCATGCGAGTCAAAGCAAACATGATCATTGGAGCCCAAATCAACTATCCACGAAGTGGAAGAACAAGCTGTCAAACATGTTTTGACTACTAGTGCACGAGACATACCTTTCTCAAGAGCAGGGCAGTCCGCTTTAAAATATTCTTTCTGACCGCACTTGTAACACTTTCCCTTTGGCTTTTTGTTCACCTCGGGGTGAGGAGCCTTTCTTTTCACCTTGAGAGTTGCCACTTGCTTCTGGCCAACCTACTTTTTCTTCTTTCCCCATTTGGGTTTGGAAGAAGTAGCACCAGTTGCCGCAAGAATCTGATGATAACCTTGCTTGAAGAGACCTTCAGTAGATTGAAGCTCTGTCAGAAGTTCCGCCAAAGTATATGTCCTACGATTCATATTGAAGTTAAGGCGGAACTGCTCAAAGCTTCTTGGTTGTAACACCCCCAATCCACTCGGGAATATTACAGCGTCGCAGACCCTCTGAGTGAGAATCCACCAGGCTAGATACCAAAACAAGACATCAAAACAAGTGCCAACATGGCTAAATACGACTCAGTAGGCCGATTTGGCCTTTCATCAATGACATACAACTTAAACTTCATATACATCTCTATCCCGACTCGTACCCATGGAAGGGTCAAAATACAACGACACTTCCACACGACGTGGTAAACACTACAGCGGAAAAGAATAATACAATTCAACCAACAAATCCCAATACTAGCCCTCATGTGATTAGTATCATTTGCCTTCCATCATCCTTCGTACCGATCTCGTGTCATGCTCCTCAAGAACCTACACGTACTTGAATGCAATACATACATCCACCCCGATTACTCGGGGTTTAGCAAAATTCCACTATTTTGCTAGTGCAAGTATAAAGTGCAAACACGAGCCATACACAACATATTCCAAGAGTATAATAATCTAAACCAAATGATGGTACATAACTGAGGGTCACATGTAATCGATGGTGAAATAAATGTAATCGTACAATTCAAGATTAGTATTCCGGAATAACTAAATCTCAGAGCATCACATCAATACATACATGATCAACCATGGAACCGCACCAGAGGCTATGGAACCCTCAGAGGACCCGTCGGTCCGTCCTAGAGTGGTTAACCCAAAAATATCTGCGGAATCGCACCAGAGGCTACGAAACCCTCAGAGGACCCATCAGCCCGTCCCAGAGTGGATATATACAATCATATAAAACTTAAGGCTGGTATTTCCGGAGTACTAAGTCTCATTGTGCGTCACATTTCAATTATATGCGTGATTAACCATGGAACCGCACCAGAGGCAACGGAACCCTCAGAGGACTCGTGAGTCCGTCCCAGAGTGGTTAACCCAAATATATTCGTGGAACCGCACCAAAGGCTACGGAACCCTCAGAGGACTCGTTAGTCCCTCTCAGAGTGAACATATAGAATGATCACAACCACGAGGAGATATAATCCCCAACAACACCAAATAGTACCACCTCCTCACAAGGGAGTCGACAAGCAATACAACACAACATATGCGCACCCCTCAAATGAATACACATTCGACAATACAACCCTTAACAAGGGAAAAGGGCTTTTATAATCACGTAGCACGAAGGCAATATATTTCAATTCACAACCACAATACACATATCCGTAGAACTTATTTATTTGCAAAGTGCTCGGGCGTTTTATAAGAAAACCGTTAATGGGATTGTATCAATCCTCTTGAAAGTTCGTTATGAATACTCCAAGTAAACACACACATAGTCGATTATTAATTATTGCATCTACGAAACATGAAAAGTATGGGCAAGATACTTGCCTCGAAATTGGCACGCAAATATTCCGACGAACACGGCTCGGTCGAAGTGCCTCGGAACCTACAACTTGATTATAACGGTGAAAGATGTTGGGATGTTGTTAAATCCATGCTAGGAAGTCAAAGATGTTGATGGGTGATGATATCAGGCCAAAATCCATGTAGCAAAATATATCGAAAGACCTCAAAAACACAATATATATGCTAGCAACCAACACCTCGAAAGATCCGCATATGCAAGCCACGATCGTGTGGACGTTCACACACACATTTTTCAAATAGAGTTTTACGTCTTTAATTTTACTATCTAGTCAACTTACGTTATGACAAGTAAAATTAATAGTTGATTCCTCTTGGCCATGTATTAATTAACATAGATTCCGATTGGGAGCTTATTAATTAATACACCTAAGTGAACACCATAATTTAACATCCTTAAAATATTATCTTTTAAATAATAGTCCTACAGATGGAGAGGTCCTATCATAAAAAGTAATATTTACCTTATGTTATCATTTTGAAATTTTAAAACTAGTGAACCTATAATTAGCACATCCGATATGGAGGACCCTAATGTCATCGCGCATGCTAATTACTTCACAATTTAAATTAATTATGGAGGCCAATTTGATTTTATTTAATTTTAAAAAAAAATAAATTAATTTAATCACTTAGTTATTTTAGACTTAAGGTTTTTAATTTTCTCGTCCTAACATGCAGAAAACATATCATGCATACATTCATACATGCCATACATGAAAACAATAAAAACCAAAAATAAAGCATGGATAATTAAATTATCCAATTATCATGGTCTTCTTCCTTGAGTTGATCCCGAAAAAATCTTCGACTCGATCTCTCCCACTGAATCAAGCATCTCGTCGCTCCTCCCTAGCCGGGCTGTGTATTTCCAAAATTAAATTTCACTTTTATGCAAAATTAATTACATAAAAAAATTTAATTTTAAATCCCGACTCTCCAAAGAAGCAACGGGCAATGCGAAATGGACCGGACCAAAATCGACGACCGGCCGAACTAAATAATCCGGACCAGCCGCCTGCGCCTCGGTACTGCCGGCTGGCCGGCAGTAACCGGTGGCGCTTGGCAGTCACCGTCATTGCCGGCCATGGCCGCCAGCGATCCGGTTACGCTCTATTTCTTCGTGATCCCGTCTTTTCCGAATTCAATTACAATTTTATACAAAATAAAATACATCGAAATTACAGCAAGATAACACGAAAAATAAAACACCTAGAACTACCCGCGGATTTTCTCACGGGAAAAACCATTACATGCCTCAAAATCGGGCCAAACCAACAATTGCATAAATAATAAAAATAAATAAATAAACCATTCACATAAACCATGATAATTGGATCATATCACCTGCAAGAACACATCTAGCAAAATATTCCAACATCAAAATACATGAATATTTAAATTGCTATCAATTAATCACCAAAATTAATTAAAATAGCAAAAAGCCTAAAAATTCGGCTCTGATACCAATTGTTGGAAAGTAAAACGCAGCGGAAGTGAAGTTTGGGAAAGTTTGATAATCGCGTTTTACGCATCCACGAGCATAAGATCTATTTAGGCATGCTAATTAATTAATTACCAAGACTAATAATTAATTTAAATATTATTTGTTATTTATTAAATAAATATGTTGGTTATTAAAATATCCTAATCTAGATCTAAAGATCATAGGATCTTACCTTTGAAGAGTAGTGGTTACTTTTGTGTTGATCACCTTGTATTTCTACCTTTAGACCTTCTAGAGTATGATCCGCCTTCACCCGGACGTTGTGTGGGCAACGAGCCACCGGATATTGCTTGGACACTAATGGGATCGACCGAAATTCTATTGTATGTGGTCACACAATTTTTCTTTGCTTTATAGTATTTTATGAACACTCTTAGCAAATTAATGTATTATCTAAATTGTAGGATCAAAAACACAAGTCTAGATCTACAATTCAAGACAAGAGGAAAAATTTGATCACACAACCTCACAAGACATGTACAAAATCGGCCTCCCCCCATAAGTCCTATATATAGGTCCTTGGACTACTACTAGGGATCTTAAGGAGGATTATGGAAGGACTCCCAATAAATTCATCTTACCTTATTAGGACTCTTCCTAATATAATCAACTTAGTCCACTAAAAAATTGATATTGCACTTCCTACCAAAATCCCAAACTATGAAATTGGGCTCCTTATTAAATATATTATTTCCCGTATTTAAGATATCAAATGTCCATTAATTAATTATAAGCTACTGACAGTTTTAATTAATTAATATTTTATCCAAGAGTAGTACCACTCGAACCTTATTATTATATCGAAATTAAATCCACCTGCAGGGTTTAATTTAATAATCATTATCGAGCTCCTCAAGGGGACATCATCAACCCTCAAGAGTCGGGACACGATTTCTAGTAATAATAATAATTGTCGTATAAACAATATTATTGCCCAAGATACGATGCTTATTGAGTCAATCATTTTGACTCTCACCCATGGTAAATCAAAGCAATAAGTATTATAAATACATAATTAAATATTATATACTTAGATTTAAGAAATAATAATTATCCAAGATTTATGTTCTTCTTACAGTCAATACAGAAGACACTATCTCACCTCGATACAGTTCAACGTATGCAAATATGCTAATGTATGCTAATAGTCAAGACCAACTAATCTCAAGCATACACTACAATCTTTTATATAATTTTTCTAATAATTATATAGGTTGTGAACTATTATATTATTTTATAAGGCATCGATAATATGATCTTCCATGTGACACCAACACACCATATTATCTACAATATAAAATAATTAGACATTTCAATTGCATAACCATAACGTGAATAAATATGCAAAATATGTGATTAAATGTATTTAATATTCTCATAGGTAGTTACAGGAAAATTAGGCAATACAAGCATAAAGTATGCTTTGCAGTATACAATCCTAATAAATTTTCCCGCCGGTGGTGGTCCAGCTCGTTCTACTGGGGGTTTCCGTGGGGATGCCAGTACTCCTTCCCTTGATGTGAAGTGTTTTAACTGTGGCCGACCGGGCCACATCAGCCGAGCTTGTCCGAGTCCTTTGCTGACGTGTAATCGGTATGGCCAGCCGGGCCACAAGGCTGCTTTCTGTGCTGAGAGAGAGAGAACTCTTGGTGCCCAGACTTCCTTCCCAGCGCCTCGGGAACCGAGTGTGAACCAAGGGTCGTTTGCTTCGCAGTCTCCGCCGAGTGCCAGTCGAGGGAGAGGCCGGGGTCAGCCCACTAGAGGAGGAGCTTCCAGCGTCGGCTCCGCTCACCCGCGTGTTTATGAGATGAGGAGGGCCGATGATCCAACGCCACTGTGGCTACAGGTACCGTTCATATCCGTTCTCATCCTGTCAGTGTGCTTTTTGATTCGGGTGTTACGCATTCATTCATATCTCTGGAGTGTGTGCGCCGTTTGAGTCTTGACTGTTTGTCGCCTTGTGAGCCTTTCATCGTTAAACTTCCTAGCGGTGATAAGATCGTTGGTGATCGAGAGATCCGAGACTGTTCTGTGTTTATTTGTGAGAGGGATTGGCTCTCTAATCTTATTGTTGTGGGCATTGAGGGTGAGGATTTGATTCTCGGGGATGATTGGCTCGAGCGACATGGTGCAATCATGAACTACCGCACGAGAATCATCGCCATGCTAGACGAGGACGGCACCGAGCACTCTTTCGCGGGGTGAAAGAGAAACCTGAAGTTCGCAATTAATGCCTTGAAGGCGATGAGACTCCTACGGAAGGGGTGTACTGGTTATTGGTGTTACACCTTGAAGGCGGAGGACGGGGGATTCGAGCTTTAATCGATCCCAGTTGTTAGGGAGTTCCCGGATGTCTTTCCTGACGAGTTGCCAGGGTTGCCACCGGACCGTGAGGTTGAGTTTGCTATTGAGCTAGAGCCGGGTGCGGCTCTGATTTCGAAGGCGCCGTATCGCATGGCACCTTCAGAGATGGCCGAGTTGAAGAAGCAGTTGTGTGAGCTTCTTGAGTTGGGGTATATTCGACTGAGCGCTTCGTATTGGGGCGCACCGGTTTTATTTGTGCGGAATAAGGATGGTTCACTACGTTTATGTATCGACTATCGCGAACTAAACAAAGTAACCATCAAGAATAAGTATCCATTGCCGAGGATTGATGACTTGTTCGATCAGTTGCAGGGAGATGCGGTATTCTCGAATATCGACTTGAGATCGGGGTACTATCAGCTTCGGGTGAAGGAGTCCGATATTCGGAAAACAGCTTTTCGGACGAGATACGGACATTATGAGTTTGTGGTTATGCCCTTCGGGTTAACTAACGCGCCGACAGTGTTCATGCAGTTGATGAACAAGGTCTTTATTGAGTATTTGGATAAGTGTGGCGTCGTCTTCATTGACGATATCCTTATTTATTCAAGGAACGAGGAGGAGCACGCGCATCATTTGCGCGTGTTGTTAGACATTTTGAGGACCGAGCGACTATGCGAAGTTCTCGAAATGTGAGTTCTGGCTGAAGGAAGTGATGTTTCTAGGTCATGTGATTTCAGTCGAGGAGGTCTGTATGGATCCACAGAAGGTTGAGGCAGTGTTAGATTGGGCACCGCCTAAGAATGTGAAGGAGGTCCATAGTTTCTTGGGTTTGGCTGGCTACTACCGTAGGTTCATCGAGGGGTTCTCGAAACTAGCTTGGCCACTTACTCAGTTGCTCCATAAATCCGAGAAGTTCGTCTGGAATGACGAGAGACAGTCGAGTTTTGAGGAGCTGAAGAGGTGTTTGACTTCAGCCCCGATTTTAGCATTGCCGTGTGGCAACGAGGGTTTTTGCCGTCTATAGCGATGCTTCGGGTTAGGGTCTTGGGTGTGTGTTAATGCAGCACGGCAAGACTATTGCGTATGCGTCTAGGCAGTTGAGGCCGTACGAGCTCAACTACCCTACTCACGATTTGGAGTTAGCGACAGTTGTTTTTGCGCTCAAGATTTGGCGTCACTATCTTTTCGGCTCTGCATGTCAGATTTTTACCGATCATAAAAGTCTGAAGTACATATTTACTCAGTGGGAGTTGAATATGAGGCAGAGGGGGTGGTTGAAGTTGATTAAGGATTATGATCTCGAAATCCTCTACCATCCGGGCAAGGCGAACGTCGTGGCAGACGCCTTGAGTCGGAAACCAGTTGCGTTGCGGACACTTGAGATACTTACGTCCCAATATGAGCTTCAGTGGAATTTGATCGAGTTGTGTGTTGAGATTTTGTTATCGGGAGCTGCTGGGCAACTTTGCGCTTTAGAGATTTCGTCGTCGCTAATCGATAAAATTAAACTGAAGCAGTTGGAGGATCCGATGATTACTCAAATCCGAGAGAATGTTCTTAAGGGAAAGTCTCATGGGTTTGTGATTCACGAGGACGGTATGTTGATATTCCAGAGTCGGCTTTGTTTACTGAACGACTTGGAATTGAGGCAGAGTATTTTGCGTGAGGCCCATGCTACACCTTACTCAGTACATCCCGGTTCGAGTAAGATGTACAATGACCTAAGGAGGAATTTTTGGTGGAACGACATGAAGCCAATTTCACCCCCTTAATGGTGAAATCTAGAAACCAATCTATACTTATTGCATTATTAAGCAATTTCATTGCATATTTGTTATTATTTGTTGCATCAAGTTGATCGCTAGTATATGCAACAATAATGCAATAAAAGAAGACATAAATGCAAAAAATCCTACTCATCTACAGTCGTTAGATCACTAATATCAATGGCCTAAAAAAATTTCTAGATTTCACAAAGTAATTAGTTTTCATATGATATATTTCCTATATATATATATATATATATATATATATTCAAAGACGTTTAAGGAAAAGATTTTGACTATACATGTCTATCAATATAATCCGCGTCTTCCTGTGAATGATCCCTTTTTATTTACTCCATAAAAATATAAAATTTATTAGGTTTATGTGATTAGCAGATATAACTATACGAGTTTGGGATAGAAACGGACAGTAAAATCACTTTTTATTCGAATTTCGAACGACTACATGTATATCAATCCTAAAGAAGTTTCGTGGATTGTATAAATTCTATATTTATGATGTAATTATATAATTTTTTGACATTTATAGTATCTAGTCATATATTTACTTTGTCACGTTCGGTGTTTTTTGAGACGGATAACCAATGAAAGACTGATATTTGATTATTTAAATTTTATAAAATTTCTTGAATTTGGGTAATTAGCGCGTACAAATATACTGTTTTGGGACGGGAATGGTAGTGATGTCATCTTTAAATCGAGATTGGGGCAGCCGGGCAGGTATGAATATATAATTTCTAAACTGATCTGGGTGGTTGAACCTTAGCCTAATCATTTTGGGTATTACTATGTGCATTTAAGATGGAAACAAGTAGTAAAATCACATTTTAATCAGATTTCAAACGGGTAGTTTATATAAATTATAAATGGGTCTCGATGGCTGAATTCCTGCCTTATCATTTCGTTTTGCTACTATGTTCTGGATGATGGAGTCGCTTGAGATGCATTTTGGAATGCACCTTTATAGCAATTGTACTGCCGCTGCATCCAAGTGCGGTTCGCCTGCCCTCTAGCCGAACCCATGCTTCAAGGGTTAACTTATTCCGACCAATTACCTGTACTATTTCGAAAATCATAGGTGATAACCGAAATTGAGGTATCTAAAATGTTAGTTGTTTATTGAACTTTGTTAGAAGAATTGTTGATTGAATTGTATTATATTAAGTTTCTGATATTGATCGTTTCAAACTATTGTGTTCGTGGGTTATTGTTCTAGTAGAATTTTAGTATTTGTCCAACTTGAGATAAGCTTTCTACTTATTCAAATTATATAAATAATATTATGAAATTGTCGTTTGTGTGATTTTTGATTTTGTAATTCTGTTTGTATTTGAAGTCGTTATAGAGGAATAAAACATTAATGTACCCCTTGTGATATACCATAGTGGCGTCTACTAATAAGCGATACCGCCGCGAACCATGGTTACAACTTTGGGAGTTGACTGATTCTAATTATTAGTTGACGCGTGTGTTACTTGTGATTTGAATGTGACTTTGATGTGCACAGTTTTTTATGAGAAATGCTATACTACCCACTTTGTGAGTCCCTAATTTCCCCTGAATCCAATTCTGATTGGACCTCTCGTGCATAAATATAAGTCCCGCGAATAAAAACACGACACATGTCATTCGGGAATATATTTTGGGACCAATTTCGGGATGTGTAGCACAACTCTTTATGAGAAATATGCATCGTAATCCATATTGTGAGGGTTACATTTTCCAAATAAAGTGTGAGGTGTTGGACACTGTGTTTGTAAACTGCTTTGGTTTGTGTTAAATCTGTATAACTTGAGATTGCAAATTCGGTGAAATTTTCTTTGTAGACCAGAACGAGTCAAATAAGAATATTTTCATATGTACTTATGATGAAAATGAGGTAGGTGTCATCGAACCGAACCGAACCGAATTTAAAGAGATTATCAAGGCAATTCGAACTTATTTATCTAATATATTGATGGCTTACGATTTTTTTCAAGCGTAAACAAGCTCAACAGTTAGGAATTATAAATTAATATATTCTTCAATTTGTTATAGAAATAAAATGGAATATTCTAAAAAAACATTATATATGTACTAGGATCTCTAAATAATGATTTTATTTAAATATTTTATATTTATCATAAACACACGTATAAAATTAAAGTTAAAATCAAAGGTTGTACGGCGTATTACTTTTTTAACAAGTCTGCTCAAAAGCATGAATGAACCTGTAGGTGTAGCTAGGGGGCCACTCTTCCCTTTGGGGAAAATATTTACACTAGAAATATCAAAAAAATTTGGTCACGTACATTGAGTTTTGGCCCCTCTTCGGCCCCCTTCTGATTCCCTGCTGGCTATACCTTTGAACAAGCATACAAGTTAACAAACTAAATATGGTTCGACTCGAGTTTGATTCGTTTACTTCAACGAACTTTATCGAACTGGTGTTTTATTGAATCAAGATCCAAATTATGCACGCGGCTTAATTCATTTACAACATCAACAATACATTAACTCAACCAAAAAAATTGGAGTGATCTTGCCATATGTGGAGTGATCGAACTTATCATGCGACTTGCTTAATATAGTTTCCTAGAAAATTATATCAAGTACACTCGAAGTACGCGACATGACATTCTGTTATCAAATACTCCCTCCGTCCCGCCCAAATATTTATAGTTCTATCAAAAAAATATCGCTTTAGTAATTTTACATATCTCTTTTCACAATCAATTCAAACAATTAATTTTTACTTTTTAATCTTCACCATACATTCATCATCATTACTTTTACTTTTTAATCTATATCATGCATTTACTATAATTACTTATATCAATCATTATCTAAAATAGACCAAATATACATCATATGTTGACAGGGACAGAGTGAGTAACTTTTTCGTAACAAATAGAAGAACATTGAACTAAAAAATAAAACACATCCAGTTAGAAAAGTAATGAACAGTTGAACACCTAAATATTTATTAGCGAATAAAAGCAGGATAAAACTCCAAGGGCCCTGTTTGAACCGAGACTTGAAAAAATGAATCCAAATACTGAATCTCAATACATATTTGTTTTAAAGCTCAAATTTCAAACTTACGATCCAACAACTTCTTATCACCTTCCCCCCCCCCTCTTTTTATTTAGTAAAAAATACAACTACTTTTTTTTTCCTCTTTCTATCTTTAAATAATAGAACTCAATACCACTCCCTTCCTCTCCTATCACTATCAGTATGCTCACTTTAACTTTCATGGTCAAAAAAAAGATAATATCTTAATAATACACGTTAAGACAAATCTGACGAGTATTTACATGACTATTTTTTTATATATGGTTGTCATTTATGATCAAAGTTTGTAAATTTTGACAAAAAATATCAAAGTGAGCAAACTTATAAGGAACAAAGGGAGTATATAATGATACAACATCATAACTTTACATAGTACAACTAAGGGCCTATTTACTAGCAGCTTAATGAAGCTTATTGGTTTCTTATAGTTTTTTCGGACAACTGATAATATGTTTACCAGGAGCTTAATCAATAAGATAGCAGCTTAATGGGACAGTGATCCCCCAGCTCCTTATTCGGTAAGCTATCATCTTACTGGAACCAAATGACTATTATAATTAGATATAGTGTTATATTATTATGATGTTGTGCAATTTATAATTGTATGGTATTGAACTATTTTGGATATAAATATTTACTACATTTTTATATATATCGAGGGAGTAAAATGGTCATTTCTGCCATTCATACAGTTGATTCAGCAATGCAGGTAAGCAACATTTCATCTTTATCCAGACAGACAGCATAATCCAAACAGATAACTTATTCCACTCAGATCTTAATGACAAAGTTCGTAAACAGCCCCTAAGTATTATATAATAAAACAATATCATCAAATTCTCAAACGATGTTGATTTCCAATCCTACAACAAAGAAGTAATCGTACTAGTGAATATTATAATTCTAAATTTCAGCAAATCCTAACACGAACAGACCCTAAAGGAACTAAAACTAAAATTTTAGTTAAGCAGTAACGAGTTTCGCTCATCAAGTACCATGTTCTGTACTCGGAGGGTACATGATATAACAACTACAATTTAGCTAGCTAATGGAGCTTGTCGACTATGGCGCTAAGTGTGGGACTTTACTCACTCCCCACCCTGAATGGGCGCACACATTTTGATCAATTAACTGAAGTGTTTGCAAACTTTCAAAACATGATTCTCTTCTAGAGTTTGACCACAAAAGACTGAAAGAAAGTAATGCCGAGGCCAGACACAAGTATGTCTCGATTTTCACAGTCAAGATCTTGCATCACTTCATAATCCACGTGTATAAATACTTTATCTTGTAGGTGTGTTGCTTTTCAATTCTACTCACAGTGAATCAATGGCATCAGGGGTGAAACCATCAGGCTAAGGAATTGTTGGAGACAAACATAATAAAAAATGTTTGTTGGTGGGTAGAGTAAGAGTAGAGCATGTACAGAAGTGAGGGGTTGTTGGAGGGCGGATAGTGTTAGCATTAACATCGATTTCTAAAGCCAACAACGAAAATAATGTTGTAGTGTAATATGAGCGACGTACAGTGACAGTGAATGTTGCAAAAATTGTGATTATAATGTATATTGTATTTCTTTTAAATAATACTCCCTGTATCACGTGATTACTTGCACACTTAGTGTTTACTTGGTTAAATTCGATATCTTTGACTATCAAATCCCATTGATGTATAGGTCAGAATATTATCATATATGATCTTGTTAGATTCATTCATCATCATCAACAGCACCTTAATCCCAACTACGTTGGGGTCGGTGGCATGAAGATTATAGTGTCGTTTAATTGTCTAAAATTAGTTAACACCATAACTCATGCAAATAACAAAGTGGCAAAGTTTTACGCCGGATGCCCTTCCTATCGCAACCTTCATATTCATTGCGACATATATTTTCAAAACATATAATTTCATAATTTTTAATTATATAGAATTAAGTACATTAATGGTTAAACATGTTTCTTGTAGACCGCTCATAACACAAATGGGCAAAATGATCACGGGACAGAAGAAGTATGAAATAATGATCAAATAAAACATGTTAACAAGATATGTCAGGGGATCCGCCGTGGAACAGGTCGACAGGCAGAAAAAAAATTGCCAGAGGTCCAAGGATGGCAGACAGGCGGCCGCCAAAAAAAATGGCGGTCACCTGAGGTATGTAGGCTGCCAGAGGCCCACCTGAGAAAAGGTCAGCAGACGGTTGGGGAAAAAAATAAAGTTCGGCCGCTGGAAGCCCGTCCGCAACCTGCCGGAGGTCCGTCGGAGACCAAAAAAATAGAAGATTATTTCTCCATTTAATTTGATATTCTAAAGGTTCTTTTGAATGTTTAGGAATATTTTTAAATTTTTTGATATTAAAAATAATATTTTTAAATTTCATTGTGACATGAATGGGTAAAATAATATTTTCAAATGCACACTACGACGACCAAAAAACACCAATGTCCCATGTATAGTATTATAAATTAGAGATAACTTTGCTGGAGGTCTACCGGCGGCTACACCGACGTGTAGACCGACAGGCGGCCGCACCGAAAAAAGAAAAAAGAAAATTAGCTGTTGTCAGGGGTAGGGCTGTAAACGAATCAAACTATACCGAACCTCACTACGTTTGAGTATGCGTTTGAAAGTGTCGAACCTTAGGTTGGAACACGTTTGAAAGTGTCGAGCCTTAGAATTAACGTTTGAGTATATGTTTGAAAGCTCCAGATCAAGCCGAACTATGCGAATCGGATCGAACCGTTTGAGTAAAACTCTAGTCACCTTTACGAGAGATTGAACCCAAAGGCTGAGAACGGATGAGAGAGGAAAGAAAGAGATAAAATAGCCCAAGGGAAGTATAATCTTATAAATCCATGCCTACAATTAATGGACAAAAGTCAGTTTATGGCGAGCCGAACTATTTCGCACTGTTTGCAAATCGGACCGAACTCCCTATTTTAACGTTTGAGTTTGATGTTTGCATCATCGAATCGAGCCTCGAATTTTTTTAGCCGAATAATGCGAGCCGAATCGAACTTTTACGTTCACTCACAGCCCTAGTCACGGGTCTGCCGGCGGCGGCTTTGCTAGCGCGCAGGCTGTAAAATGAACTAAAAAAAAAGAAAAAAACTAAAAAAAAAAAAAAGAACTAAAACTAAAAAAAAAATGCTCCTGAAAACTGAAAAAACATCTAAAAACTTAGAAGTTCAGATTCTGTATCATAGTATGAGACCACATTTATGGCCTCGCCCAAGTATTTGACTTAGGGATGAGAACACTGAAGAGAATATATGGAAGTTACAATCTGAATAACATGTTATCAATTTCCAGTCCACTTTTTGACAACTCCATCATTCATCAATTATCGACAATTTCGTGACGAGCGATCATTTGATACAAAAGTTCGTTACTCGTTGATTTTTTTTCCGTAGTTCAACACAAGTATCCGGCTCTACAAACTTTGCTTACAAATAATCAAAATGGAAGACATTTTAGTTCGCTAGAGGAAAAGGAAATAAGTAGGGTAATTTTCGAATAATTGATAAACTTCTGCCCATTGGGACCACATTTCATATTCCAATTTTTGTTTTACTGGGGAGGATGAATAACACTTAGTCATTGAAACGAACATAAAGTGGAATAGAAAGCGCAATATGAAATATGAATACACACCGATCATGAAATGGCACCAATTCCAAAAAATCCGAATAAACAGCATGTCAAGTAGAGGAAAAGAAAACCTTCATGTTCGAAAAACTAAAACTAAATAAAGTGATCAATCTAAAAACTAACCTGATGGCACTTCTCACCGTCGAGCCACTTCATTTCCGGCATCAACTTGAATAGAAATGCCTTCAGCCGGTCATCAACAACTGCATTTCCCATTATATCTAATTGTATCAGATTCAAGTCCTTGAAAAGTAGATAAGCACCCCAATGATCCTTCAGCTTGACATCTCTGTCGACAAATTTCTGAAAATGCCAGTCACTTCCAACTGAATGAGTGAGAGGAGACGCGCACAAATATCTTCTCGTGTCAATGGAGTGAGCACCAATCTCATTGTGTGATATATCTAATACTTTTAAACACTTCAGCATTTTCAAGGGCTCTAGAGCCAGAAAACTGCAAAGTTTGTTGTGACTAAGCTTCAAGCAGGATAGCAGTTGCAAAGTCTCCAATCCTGTCTCAAAATTTGAATTGAGATTTAAAACAGATGAGGATACATCTTCTATACATAAGAATAAATGAAAATCCAATGAGAAAGAAGATGCATGGCAAAAGAATGAAATAAAGCATTTTATATCTGCCTGGGTTAAGAAATTCAAAATATTTCAGTAAATTAAATTGCAGAAATGGAGCCTAGATTCATAAAACTTATACTCCCTCCATCCCACTTGAAGAGTCCACTTTAATGTACATTATTTTTACTTATAATCATTTTAACAAAGGTACATCTCTTTTTAAGCCAAATATTCTCGCTTATTTTTTTATTTTTGTTGTGGTTCCATAAGCTGCTATTCCAATTTATATAACAAAAAGCAATTTCAAAAAAATTATATAAATTTTAAATATATATTAACATTTGATTTGAAAGTGGATCCTTCTATTGGATGCCATAAAATCATTTCTTAAAATAAGACTCTTCAAGTGGGACAGCACGTGTGTAAAAAAAAAAAAAAAAAAAAAAAAAAAAAAGTGGGACAGTGGAGTTGTATCCAAATATAAATCATAAGTTTACATTGAACAGTATCAAATCATATTTTTGTCAAAATGTTACTGGCTGGAGGTGAAAGCAATAAGCCACTAAGAACCCATATATTACAACGATGCAAAATATTGCATATCAACTACCTTCAATAGAACGGAGCTTGTTGTGGCTGAGATCTAACACTTGAACCCACAATAAGTGCTCCATACTGCCGACTCGCGATAACGAGAGCCCGTTTAGTCGGACACTCAAATAAGAATTTATACTTGGTGAAAGAGACTCCTGACATTGACTGCATTGCTTCGATAAAGAGACTTTATTTGATGTCAACTGCAAAATAATAACTCAAAGTATTCCGAATTACAAAGAGGGGTCACTTGTGCAGAAAATATAAGGAATGCATTGATGAAAGAAATTCAGCTATTGGATCCGAAAATGCAATCCCCACTCCCACCCACTCCAACCAAAATATATCATCAGATATGTTTATTTATATTTATATATCTATTTTAAAATACTGAATGTCTTGTCAAGGAAGGAAACAACAAAGCGACCCTGAACTGAATGACATATAATGGGAGCTAAAGTCATTCATTCTCTAACATCTCTAAATTAGATCTAATTTACTCGAAAGGCTTTAAAAAGTACTGAATGACATAATGTGGGCTAGAGGCTAAAGCCGCTCATTCTCAAACACCTCTATATACAATGTAATACTGAGTCTAACATAGCGTCATGTTCTTCCTCAAAGGTTTCAAAATGGCATCAGATCGACTATGCAAAAATTACCCACGGATATGACGTGCAATATAATGATATGTGATATGACCAGCACGCTTCTGTTGTGTTCTCAAGAACAAGACCAAGTGAAAGGTTATTCACCTGCTTCAACAAAACTAAACTGTACTCATCCTCGTAGTACGACGTATGTGCAGGATCCATCTTCACTAAATCCTGATAAAGTACAAGAATATCTTCATAGTTGGCCCCAGTTCCATCATCTGGGCTGCTGTATGACATCAATGTGTTACGCGCCATCAAGAGTCTAGCAAGTGTAAGTTTTCCAATTTTACTACAATAAAAGAAAAAGAAATAAGCCAAAGACTTGTTAAACAATAGGTTTCTGTAAAGTTACCATAATCCTCCTTCATGAATATAGTTTACCAGTTTGCTACCGACAACAGTTCCTGGCAGTGAGCTATTTCATTGGATATAATCTCCATACTCCACTTAGTAATTTCCAATTTAGAAAGTGAGTGCGCCAAGTTTAACTCCCGAGATTCTGTAGCAAGAGCTTTAAAGTTTTCCTCTTCGCATGATATTCTATCCGTGGTTTGCACCTCAAAGTCCTTTCGATCATCAGAAGTTACACTCACAGAGAAAGATAGATGACAAGACTGACTACAGGGCATTCCACTTAAGGAAGTGATACCCGCAGTGGGACCAATTGTAACCTTCACCGGGAAAGCCTCTAAAGAATGAATTTCATCAGGAAACTTAAGATAAGTCAACCAGGCTTGAGAATAAACTAAGTTGTTAGCTGAAAGTGGTTTCCAAATAAGACTGTCAGCAGCTTGATATTCAACGGTTACTGTATACGAGCTTACACCTTCAACTGCATCACTAAAATATAGAACAAGGGGAAATGTTCCTGATCTAGAATGATATTCTAGTGTAGATAATGATTGTCTGCCGCTGCCCTTTAAGCAACCATCAAGTGATAAATATAGATGAGAGGCGTGAGGAGGCCAAGAGGAAAGAAATACAGGCTCGTGCTTTAATGTTTGATCCAGAAGCCATAGATAATAAAACCAACCACTTTGATCATCGGGGTCTGTGAATAGAGCATTGCGTACAAACTCATACTCCTCTCCCAACACATTTTCCTTATTATCATACCCTTTTCCTCTTTTTTCCAAAAGATTAGACAAAAGGACACTGCAAGTAAATTGGAGAAGTAAAACGACTCTAATCAAAGCTACAGTTGCCGAACATAAAACAACAATCTGACATGTAAAAAAGTTGACTTCAGGCACGGGATATTTTGTTGGCATAAACCAATTTCTTTCACATTCTCAAAATTACAGTATCTTTAGAATATCATCAGTTCCTATTTCAAGGTATGCCACTAGATTAGATGCTAGTTATAGAGGCTGGAAACTTTATAATGGGTGAAAGTTTGTGCTGCAATTTGGAAAGGCTTCAGTCGTATTCCTATACTGTCTGATTGAACAACGCAACTGCCTATTTCCTCCAACATATAATGGTAGTAATTTGAAAAGACCTTGCATCTCCATCTCCAAACTCTGACCAAAATTAAAATTTATATCAATAGCACAATTTTTAGCTTAATAAAGCCTTGAAGAGGCTCCCCAAATCAATTAAAACTAGGTTAGTTGAATTTCTATGCAGTTGCTTATCCATAAACTAAATTGAAAAAACTACACGAAAAAGATTAAAAACAGCTATGGATAAATATCAATGTAACATTTCCAGATTTAACATCATCCCTTAATTTTCTTTTAATCCCAAGATCCAACAAGACATGCAATAAACATAAATTATTTTCCAATGCATAAAAATATAATACGTATTATCCACAATTGTCTATAAATACAGATTCGCGTTTAAGATGGTATGGATATATTACTCGTCAACCCTTAAACGTACCAATCACCAGATGTGAGTTAAACTTAGAATGCATGAGCAGATAAGGATAGAGGTAGCTAGAAAAAATAGGGGTAGACCTAGACACTTTACATATTAATCTTGCGCATAATGTTGACCACCATCATGCAGAATGGATAAAGTAGATCCATATAGCCCGCCCTAATTACATTGGAATTAAGACTTGGTTGAGTTGAGTTGAGTTGTATTCTCTCCGTCCCGCTCGAAGGTTTATACTTCACTCCAAAATTTGTCCCTTTAGGAAGTTTATATTTATTATTTGGTTTGGTTCAAATCAAACAATCATAAACACATAATCTCCACCACCCACTCACCTTCAATATTTACACAAATCCAACAATCACACTTACCTAAATTCTTACACTTTTACTCCCCCTCTCAACCTGTTGGGACCGAAGGAGTATGTATAATATCATTGGTATATATAACAAATCTATGGAAACTGAAGCTACAAACTAGCAGCATACCTTCGGTTGTGCCAGGCTGAATAATTACTAAAATTATCATAAATCATATCAGTTGTGTACCGAAGTTCCTCTTCATCTGGTATCTTCTTTAAATCTGTTATGAATCTGTAAGATGTGCAACAAAAAAAACCATGTTAACTGATGGAACAATTAGCTCAGTGTTGATATATGAAATTTCAGCATTTCACCTCCTGTAATTCCACGCGTGGAAATTGCGGACGTCCAACGTCTGGAATTTGCCCAGGAGCCGTAATTCCCTGTCCGTGGACGAATGACCTTTGCTCAAGACCCATCTGCGGTGATGCCAAGCCCCATAAGACTTAAAATTCATCCTCAATGCATTCTCCACCTAGATGAAAAATCACACTCTAACCACTCCAGCAGCAGTAACATAACTGATTTCTACTACAAACAAACGCATGGCATAAACTCCAATGCAGAACACAACTTTATGTTACCATCAATTTTTATCAATCCGGAACAGCAAAATAGTATTACAAAAATAAGTAAGCGTACAACTCTCAATTCCTCATCAAATATCGATTGGATCGACTCGCAATCAATTCCATTCCCAGACTGCTGATCGAGACGGTATTGCACGGCGAGTTTCCGGTAATTCCATCCAGTATAATTATCGGGATTTGATTCTAATAGCTTCGCGCTGATTTCAATCGCTTCTTCAGTGTATCTGCCACAACAATTCGAGCCAATTAACCTCCTTAAAGAAACATTAATCAACCAAAAACCAGCTAGTCTGTTTATATTACATTAAGCACCAATTGCAGAAAAAAATACAGACATTTTATTGTGGTGGAAGTGAAGGATTTGAGACTGGAGATCGCGAAGTTTGGCAGCTTTAAGAGATGAAGCTTCTTGGTCTTTCTCGGTTAGGGCTTTTCTCGGTCTCCCGTGCATTTTTCCTTCTTCTCCGTCGGAATGTAAATTCAATGTCTGATCTTCTTCTAGAATCGAAGTTGGGATTCCTCTTCTTTTATAGGTATAGTTAGAACACGGGCTTTTTTGGATCTATCAAGAATTCCCAAATTTCAGGTTTTCGGCCTTCAAACTAAAGGACGACGTAATTTGTGCGGGGGTTTGTTTGGATTAAACCCGACTAAGACAAAAACACGATACGCAACGTCTGGCACAAAAATTTAGGTCACATTTGGGGTGGTTTTACATTTCTGTTTTGAAATTTTCAAAACTAGCAGGTTCATTTTGAGTTTTAAAAATTTCAGAAACCAAAACCAGATTGAGTTTTGAGTTAAGAAATTTTAAAAAATCAAAACTATAGTTTAAAACATGAACATAAAAGTGATATCAAAGTGGAAGTTGACGGTGGATTGTGGTGATCAAAGTAGTGGTTGACGGTGGTAGAGTGGTGGTTAGGGATCGACAGTGGTGCTTATAGAGGTTGTTGGCAATGGTCGGAGAGGTTGTCGGAGCGATGGTCGGAAGTCGGC
This sequence comes from Orobanche coerulescens, assembly GCA_033398695.1. Lineage (NCBI taxonomy): Eukaryota > Viridiplantae > Streptophyta > Magnoliopsida > Lamiales > Orobanchaceae > Orobanche > Orobanche coerulescens. The sequence goes on from CM065801.1 coordinate 15,865,723, forward strand.
CGTCGAAATGGTGGTCCTTGGTCAAAGTGGTAGTTGACGGTAGTCGGAGCGGTGGTCGTCAGTGACCAGAGTGGTGGTCAGAGTGGTGATCGATGGTCGAAATGTTGGTCAAAGTGGTAGTTGACAGTGGTCGGTGGTGGCCGGGGTGGTGGTCAGAGTGATGGCTGAAATGGTGGCCAGTGGTGGTGAAAGTTGTAGCTAAAGGTGGACAGAGTGGTGGTCGTCGGTGGCCAGAGTGGTGGTCGGTGGTGGCCGGAGTGATAGTCAGTGGTAGTCGGAGTGGTGGTTGGTGGTGGTGAATGGTGGTCAGAGTGGTGGTCAGTGGTCGAAATGGTGGTCAATGGTGGTCAAAGTGTTGTTGACGGTAGTCAAAGTAGTGGTCGGTGGTGGCCGGAGTGATGGTCGGTGGTAGCAGAGTGGTGGTTGGCGGTGGCCGGAGTGGTGGTCGGCAGCAATCAGATTGGTGGTCAGTGGTTGTTGAAGTGATGGTTTGTGATGACGTGTTGGTCTTAAAACAAAAACTGAAATTATAAAACCTCTTTTTCTGGTTTTGTGTTTTGATGGAAAACCGTTTCGAAAATAATGAAAAAACCAATTCAGCACCATTTTACCCAAACATGTTTTGGTTTTGAAATTGACTTTTAAAACCAAAAACTCGCAACCACCCCAAACGGCCTCTTAGTGTTTGGATTTGCATTTTGAGTACATGATAAAAAATACACGAACACGAAAGTACACGACCGAGATTTGGTGTCGGTTTTGTGTTTACCGGTTGGGTACACGACACGACACGACACGAGGTACACGAAATAAATAAATAAATAAATAAATATAATATTTTATATTTAATTTTATAAAAATATATATTTTATGAATTTTGTTTATACTAAACTTTAAAATTTGAAAATATAATGTGAATTTTCATAAATTTCGTGTAAACATTCGTGTTTTCATTGTCATTCGTTTCATTTTGTCTACTAAACCTATAAAAATAATATTAAAATAATAAAATTATTATTTTTATATTATTTTAATATTTATTATATATTATGTGCCTGACACGAAAACACGACACGGGACAACACGAATTTGCGCGGTACACGACACGACATGACACGAATTCATTTCGTGTCGTGTATGGTTTGGACTTTTGGTACACGAAACACGAAAGTACACGACACGAAAATACACTACACGAATGAATTGCCAGGTCTAGTTTGGAATCGGTTTATTAATACATATATGGAATTAAGTTTGAACATAAATTTTCATTTGAAATAAATTTAAAACTCGACTCTAATTCAGTTCGATTAAAATTTTAACATGTGCACAAAAATATTAAACTACTATAGTTTTTTATTTATATTCGATTTGATTAAAACTCGTTTAGACTTGACTCGCTTACTAATCGATTCAAGTTCAAATATAAATTTGTAAAAATCGATACCATTTCAAACAAGTTCACAATCATATTTTCAGTTCGTTTGGATTGATGTACACATGTATTCCTTTTTTATGCTTTTCTCGGCACTGATACATATAGTTGCATTCATTACAAATATACATCTGTGCGAGGAAATTGCCGATTTGGTCCCAAAGGACACGCGACAATTTCATTTTGGTCCCAAGCACTGCAAAAGTGACCCCAAAGGAATGTTTGCTCGCAGAAGTGGTCCTACTGTTACGTTAACCGTTAAATATTCTGCATTTTTGGTCCCAGCACAAAGTTGCACATTTGGTCCCACTAAAATTTGCATATGGTCCTACCAGTTGCACATTTGGTCTCATCTCGTAAAATGTACCAAATTGGATGGAAAATGTCATTTTGGAGGAAAAATGCACCAAGTTGGAGCCAAAACCTGTTACATTTTAGGTACACAACAGCTTTATATTTCACACATCATTTTCTATCCATTCACAACAAGAAAAGCAAAGAAACTATAAGCCAAAAATGTCATCTTCATCATCAAATCGTGGAAGGCCATATCCACACCCTCAAGCAGGCATAATTTGCCATTGTGGAAAGAGTACCCGAGCGCACGTATCGTTGAGACCAACAAGTAGAGGCCGTCTCTTCTACTTCTGCCCCAACTAGAACACTACTGATGGATGTGAATATTTTGTGTGGGCTGATGAGGTTCAAACTATGAGGGCAGAGGGTGCAAGTGGGGATGATAGGCTACATAATGCAGTTGGGTGTTTAACCGAAGAAATGAAGAAGATGGGGAGAGAAATCAGTGGTATAAATGGTTTGTTTAACCACAAGTAGTATAAAATATGGATGGTATTTTTTATTTCTGTATGTTTATGTAGCATATGTTTTGATATATGTAATGGATAGTTGTTCAACGGTCTCCAATGTTTTCTAACAACAATGCACAACAGTGTCAACCAACAAACTGTAACAACAAACAACAATGCACGACAGTAGCAACACGCAACAAACAGACAACAAGAGAACCTAAATGGCAAAAATATGACCATTTAAAATAGAAATAGGTATGAACTGCAACCAAGCCAAATGGATTGTTTTTTACAATATCATAAATGTTTTTATGTTGCCAAAACCATCAAAATAGACAACACCATAATGAACCATTTGGCCTCTCAAAATGCACTTCCAAACTGCATACCACTAATGTTGCTTCCCCAAACCCTTTTTCCCTTTTTCAGCAGATTCTGTGAGGCTAGAAAGAGTTACAAATTTCTTATCTTCCCGATTGAAGACCTTCATTGCCCCATTGTCAATATTTTGCTCCACGGCATGGGAATGCCTCCCAACAAAGGATTGTGGATTGAAGTTCATGGGGGGTGGTGCCTGATAGGTGGTAATTTTACCACATTTTTCTAGGATTTTATACTAGGTTTTTATCTCGTTTCATGATTAATGTGCTCGTATTTGGCTTATTTATGATTAGTCGAGCCGTATTACGCGTTTGGGTTGGTTTTAGTGTGTTTGCAGGTTTTTAGAGCCAAAAGGACCCAAAACGAGACAAAGGACCGAGAGTCGAGTCAAACGGACGGAAGAAACGGATTTTTGCAAAAGTCAGACCACCTATCGGGCCAGCCTATCGGCCGATAGGTGCGTCCGACAGGTGTTCCGAGCCCTATCGAGTGAAGGCGACCGACAGACCACCTATCGGGCCAGCCTATCGGCCGATAGGTGCGTCCGATAGGCTGCTCAGCGGGTTCTCGAGTTTTGACAGATTGTGACTCTTTTGGATAGATTTTGTTTCCTAGATTAGTTCTAATCGGGAGTTTAACTCCCATAGGCTATATAGACCTCCTCCTAGACCTAGTTTATCATCTTTTATCATCTTTTATCATCTTTTATCATCTTTAGCACACTTTTATATTTTTTTTTGGCAATTTTAATTCCTTTGAGACTAGAACTTTTTGCAAAGCAGGAATTATTATTGTTTTTCTACTTTTTCGGAGATTGAAGACTCAGAGTTCATCCGGAAGGGTTGTAATCTCTCTTTTCATCATAATAATATGTATTCTCCATCTATTTCTTGTTTAATTTCAATTATGTCTAGCTAAATCCATTGATTGATTCTAGGGTTAGTAATTTTAATTGATGTTCACATGATGTCCCTTTGATTACCTTTTTACCTTTCATCCTAGGCTTGTGATCAAGATGTGTTAAATCTCATGCTAGATTAAAGGGCCCTTAATCGATGCATGTTAGCTAATTAATTTTGCCCGGAAGGAGTAATTAATTAGTGGAAATACTTGATGCACAATATGATTTGATCTTAAGACTTGAGTGGAGTAAGATAAATCATAGATAAAAAAGTTGACGCTTTTTAAGTGATTTAAATTCTTTGAGCCTTGCGGGAAAAGGGTTTAAATTAACTATCTTTCTAGGTTGCCTTGATCGGAATTCTAGATCGGCTGAGTGATTATTTCTAGGATTGAATTAAAATTTGGGGAAAAGGAATCAAGTGAATGGATTGTGTGAACTCAATTAGACGATACTACCCTAGGATCAATTAGCTTTCAACTTGTGATTTTATCTTGCTAATTTGCTTTATTTGCTTGATTTAGATAATTCACTTTATTTTGCTCTCTTTGCATAATACTTGGAATTCTTATCTTATTGTTCTAGATTTTTTATTTTTAGGATTAATTGTTATTTAATTTTTATTTTTCGATTTTGAAGTTAGATAATTAGAAACAAACCAAATTTTCTGATTCCTAAATAGCAGTCAAATTTTGAGTAGAGTTACTTCCTTTATTTTCGACATATCAATTCCCTTGGGTTCGACACCTTGGAAATACTTGAGGTTTTACAAATTTTAAAATTGATCGGATTTGAAAACCATACTACGCGAATTTCATGATCAATTTTTGGCGCCGTTGTCGGGAATTGATAGAAAACTTAAAGGGATAATTCGAAAAAGAAGAGATTGTTACTTTAGGTTGTATACTATTATTATTAATATTCGATCTCGTTTCCTCACATCTTGTTTTCTCTTCCTTGTAGGCGGTGCATGATCACAAGATCCCAAGGAAAGGACTTATTTCCTTTGGATCCGGAAATCGAGAAGTCTTTGAGGAGGAAGAAGCAAGAAGCGAGAACTGAGACTATGTCTATACCTATCGTTGATACCATGGCCGGCATTGTTGACCCACCACTAGAACTCGCTCGTCCCGAGAAGATCCCTTTGAATGCCCGCTTTTGACCGAAGCTGGACGATTATCAAGAAGGAGGTTGGGGGAAGATTGATGCCAACAACTTCGAGCTTAAGCCATCCCTCATCGCTACGGTGAAGTCTCAAACATACGGAGGAGGAGTTAATGAAGATCCAAACGCTCATCTTGAGTCGTTTTTGGACATATGTGCCACCATCAAGCAAAACGGAGTGCCTCCGGATGTCATTAAGCTCCGCCTATTCCGGTTCTCCTTAGAAGACGATGCGCTAGATTGGTACAAGAGCCTAGATCGGAAGGAAATTGGTACTTGGAGAGAGATGACTCGGTTGTTCTTAGCACAGTTCTATCCTCCCTCGAAGGTGCAAAAACAAATCAACGATATCTTGCAATTCGAGCAATATGAGGATGAACACTTATACGAGGCATGGATCCGATTTAAGAAGCTACTTCGCAAATGCCCACACATGGAATTGACAAGGAGGAAATCTACATTCGGTTTTATCGGGGTTTGACGAGGAAGGCTAGAAGAGAGTTGGACTATTCCTCGAAAGGGGATTTCTTGCTAACGATTATGAAGAGGCCAAGAATCTCATCGAGCTAGCGGTCAACAATGATTACGAGGAGGTGACCGATAGGAAGATGACGAGAAGAAAGTTCCCATCCGGTGACGAGGACGCCTACGGTGATATGAAGGCGAAATTTGAAAGACAACAAAAAGAGCTTGAGATGCTAAAAAAGTAGAATATGGGAGTCAATGCGCTTTTGAAGAGCTAAACGAGCCTATTGCAATTGAGGAGGATGTAAATTACGTGCAAGGAGGAAACTTCCAAGGGGGAATAGGGGAACTATTATCCGAACAATCGAAACCACCCTAATTTCTCCTATGCCAACCCGAACAATGCTCTTCACCACCACCGGATTTAACGTGAAAACGGGGTTATTCAAGAGCCGATTGCTAAGACACCGATGGAAGAGATGTTGGAACGGTTAGAGGCGAGTCAAAAATATTTTATTTATAAAGCAGACAAGAGGTTCGGGGCTCTCGAGCATAGTGTGACATCTATTGGAAACTCAGTGATAGCCTTGACAAAGCAGATGTCGATGGTGGAGACCCAAATGGGTCAAATGGCGAACGCCCAAGCCGGAATTTATAAGCCGGGCCATTTTCCGAGTAGTACCGAGACCAACCCGAAGACGCAACAATGCAACGCAATCGAGCTTCGGAGTGGGACAAGGTACAGTAATCATGGGGATGAAGTTGAGGAATCTGGAAACAAGGATGTACTAGAAACAGGAGCCGAGAACGAGAAGGAAGATGAAACGCAGCAGGCCTTTCTGCCAAGACTATCGGCCGATAGGCCCACCCGATACCCAGACAGAATTCCAGAAATTGAGCCGATCGACCCCCCTATCGGTCGAAAGGCTCCTTTAGGTTCGAATGTGAAGGATTTTGAGGTAAAAGCTCCATTTCCACAGCGATTGGCCAAGTCGAGATATGATGAAAAGCTTCAACGGTTTATCGACATGTTTCAAAAGGTGAATATCAACATTCCACTTCTAGACGCTTTGAGAGACATGTCGGGGTACGTTAAATTCTTGAAAGACGCTGTGGCAAGCAAGAGGAAGTTGGCGAAGTTTGAAACAATAAATTTGACAGAGGAGTGTAGCGCTATCATTCAAAACAAGCTCCCGCTCAAGCAGAAGAATCCGGGACGTTTTACTTTGACATGCATGATTGGCGACCAAACGTTCCGTAATGTGTTGTGTGATCTCGGGGCAAGCATCAATCTTATGCCTCTATCCATATTTAAGAGGTTGAAGATTGGGTAGATGAAGCCGACTACCATTTCTCTGCTCATGGCGGACCGGTCGATCTCTTATCCGAGGGGAGTTGTGGAGGATGTGTTCGTTAGAGTCCAACACTTAGTCTTCCCGGCCGATTCCGTAGTTCTTGATATGCCCGAGGACGAGAATCAACCATTGATCTTTGGGAGACCGTTTCTAGCGACGGGGAGAGCACTTATCGACGTCCAAGAGGGTGATCTTACCTTCCGGGTTAATGATCAAAATCTGAAAATTTCCATCTATGACGCGATGAAGAAGCCCGAGGAATGTTATGCAATTGAGTCTATTATGCCGCCCCCGACCGACTTGTTGGAGCATTGCATTTCACAATCCATTTACTCACATTCCGATGTTGAAGAAATTTCCGAGGATTTGCCAAAGTATGTTCGAATGTTGGAGGCGAACAAGTTTCGATCTAATGAGAGGGACGTATGCTATCTTGATGTCAACAAACCCGTTCAAGGGGGAGTTGTCGCTGAGGACCGATCGATCGAGGTGCCGAAGTTAGAACTTAAGCCGTTGCCGGATCACTTACAATATTGCTTCTTGGGCGAGACCGAGTCCTATCCCGTGATAGTTTCTTCTTCTCTCGGACCTACTAACTTGGAGAAGCTATTACGTGCCGCGAAAAACACAAAGGGGCGATTGGATGGACGATTTCGGACATTAAGGGAATAAGCCCTTCTATTTGTATGCACCGGATTTTGCTAGAAGACGATCATAAGCCGAGGGTGCAACCGCAATGAAGATTAAATCCGGCAATGCAAGAGGTTGTGAGAAAAGAGGTGCTCAAATTGTTAGATGCCGGGATGATATATGCGATTTCCGATAGTGAGTGGGTGAGTCCTACTCAAGTCGTCTCTAAGAAAGGGGGTATGACCGTGATCAAGGACGAGAAAGATGAATTAATCGCGACAAGGCTAGTCACGGGATGGAGAGTTTGTATCGACTACCGACTACTTAATGCGGCGACGAGGAAGGATCATTTTCCACTTCCATTTATTGATCAAATGCTAGATCGTTTGGCCGGACACGAGTATTATTGCTTTTTGGACGGGTATTCGGGGTACAATCAAATTGCTATCGCTCCGGAAGACCAACACAAGACCGCTTTCACGTGCCCTTATGGGGTATTCACACGGAGGATGCCGTTTGGCTTGTGCAACGCACCCGCAACTTTTCAAAGGTGCATGATGGCCATCTTTCACGGATTAGTCGAGAACATAATGGAGGTATTTATGGATGATTTTTCAGTTTTTGGTTCATCCTTCGACCATTGCTTGAAAAATTTATCTTTGGTACTAGCCCGGTGTGAGGAGACGAACCTTGTTCTAAATTGGGAGAAATGTAACTTCATGGTGCAATAGGGAGTAGTGCTGGGGCATAAAATATCTTCGGAAGGATTGGAGGTTGATCGAGCGAAGGTGGTTGCTATCGAGAAATTACCGCCTCCAACCAATGTTAAATCAATACGAAGCTTCCTAGGCCATGCGGGGTTCTATAGACGGTTCATTAAGGATTTCTCAAAAATCACGAAGCCGTTATGTTCCTTGCTCGAGAAAGACGTGAAATTTGAGTTTGATGATGATTGCTTGAGGGCGTTTGAGACATTGAAACGAGCCTTAATTTCGACGCCGGTCTTGATCACTCCGGATTGGGGTGCACCATTCGAGTTGATGTGACGCGAGCGATTGGCCGTTGGGGCCGTTTTGGGTCAAAAACGGGATAAGTTTTTCCGGTAATTTATTATGCGAGTAAGACGATGGATTCGCCCAAATGAACTACACCACGACGGAAAAGAGTTGCTCACTGTGGTCTATGCATTCGACAAATTCCGACCTTACCTAGTGGGCACTCACACTATTGTTCATACCGATCACGCAGCGATTCGCTATCTATTTGCCAAGAAGGATTCGAAGCCGAGATTAGTGAGATGGATACTCCTTCTACAAGAGTTCGACATGGAGATCCGGGATAGGAAGGGGTGCGAGAATGTTGTTGCCGATCACCTTTTCCGTCTCGAGAAGCCGGTTGAGGGAGAAGATTCGAGGGTCGAAATAAAGGAGAACTTTCCGGACGAGCATATCCTAGCCTTGGCCGACGATACACCATGGTACGCGGACTATGTTAATTTCCTTGCTATCAAGCATGTTCCAACGGGTCTTTCTTCTCATCAAAGAAAGAAATTCTTCCATGACGTTAAATTCTACTATTGGGAAGACCCTATTCTTTATCGGAGGTGCGCGGACGGGATTATTCGCATGTGTGTTCGACAAAGCGAATGGCAAAGGATAATTGAAGAATGCCATAGTGCACCGAGTGGGGGTCATTTTGCAGCGAATCGAACGGCCATGAAGGTGTACCAATGTGGCTTCTATTGGCCTTTTATTCATAAAGATTGCCAAGCTTTTGTGAAACATTGCGATAGATGCCAACGATTGGGGAACATAGCAAAAAGAGACGAGATGCCGCAGCACGCTATTATGGAAGTAGAGTTGTTTGACGTATGGGGTATCGATTTTATGGGTCCGTTTGCAAAATCACGAGGCTATTCGTATATTTTACTTGCGGTCGACTACGTGTCGAGATGGGTTGAGGCGATGCCGACGATTACGAACGATTCGAAAGTGGTGATTAAATTTCTTAATAAGAACATTTTGACTCGTTTCGGGACTCCACGAGCTTTGTTGAGTGACGGGGGGAGCCACTTTAATAATAGGTGGTTAGGAACCCTTCTTGCAAAATATGGAGTTAAACATAAGATTACGTCCGCCTATCATCCGCAAGCTAATGGACAAGCCGAGCTCGCCAATCGGGAGATCAAACAAATTTTAGAGAAGACGGTCACGAACAAGAAGGACTGGGCAAAATATCTAGATGATGCACTTTGGGCTTATCGGACCGCGTATAAGACTCCAATTGGAATGTCTCCATACCAGCTCGTCTTTGGGAAATCCTGTCATTTACTGGTGGAGCTGGAAATTAAAGCGTATTGGGCTACTAGACGGATTAATTTCGAATTTCTTGAGGCTAGTGGATCGAGAAGAGAGAAGCTGCTGGAAATCGACGAGTGGAGAAACGAGGCTTTCGAAAATGCAAGGATTTACAAGGAAAGAGCGAAAAAGTTTCACGATGATCGCATTCGGAAGAAGGACTTCGTCCGGGGAGACGAAGTGCTCATTTTCAATTCTCGGCTTCGTCTATTTCCGGGGAAGTTGATGTCGAAGTGGACTGGTCCATACACCGTCTTTCAAGTAAATCAAAACGGATCATGTGTCGTGATGAAAGAAGATGGGAACAAGTTTATTGTGAACGGACATCGGATGAAGCACTATTTCAAGCCGTTGCACCACGAAGAGAAGTATGTTACTTACCTCGAAGACCCGGAATGAATGAGGTATCGTCTAGCTAAAGACGTTAAACGTAGCACTTGTTGGGAGGTAACCCAACGTATGTATATTAGTTCGTTTTATTCCCCAATTCGAATTTTGACGGATTCTTTTTGGAGTTTTGATGAAATTCGAATTGGGGATCCACTTTTTGGGGGCTTTTGTTAGACTTTGATGTTCTGTGAATTTTATGCCCGATTGTGGATAGAATCTTGATGGAAACATGTTATCTATGCTTGATTGTTCATGGGTACTTCGAATTGGGGGATTCGTTTGTTTTCGATTGTTCGTTTGCGTGATTTTTGTAGTTTCTAGTTTCGTAGTAGCTTTGTTAGTATTGTTAAGTTCTAATCCATGCACGCCGAGTTTTGGATACTTGCAGGTCTTTAATCGCCATATCCAAGCGAAAACGGGACCAAGTTTGCGAAATAGAAGAAGTTGAAAAAAAAATTTTCACGAACAACCTATCGGGCGAGCCTATCGGCCGATAGGCCCGGCCGATAGGCTCAGGAAAATTGAAAAAATTAAATGTTACAAGCAGTGGTCGATAGGCAGACCCTATCGACCGATAGGTCCCGCCCGATAGTCAGGTACGTAACTTTCTGGACTGCCTATCGGCCCAGCCTATCGGCCGATAGGTCAGGACGATAGGACATACCCGGTCCAGTATTCCGCTTCGACCCGGTTGATTAATAACCCCTTTTAAACACCTTAACCACCCGTTTTTCTCACACACACACACCTATCGGCCGGTAAGAACACAAGGGGCGATTTTCTCTACTGTTCTTCCTTAAAAATTCGATCAAGGTACTTAATTTCGACACTTAATCCTCTTGTTTTTCAATTCTATACATGTTTTGAAGCACTTTGACGGATTCTTTTTGGAGTTTTGATGAAATTCGAATTGGGGATCCACTTTTTGGGGGCTTTTGTTAGACTTTTGATGTTCTGTGAATTTTATGCTCGATTGTGGATAGAATCTTTATGGAAACATGTTATCTATGCTTTATTGTTCATGGGTACTTCGAATTGGGGGATTAATTGATGAAATTGAACGAATTTTGAAAAAAAAACCCAAATTGGAAGAACCCTAATTTCGAATTTGTTGAAATTGGGTAAATTTGTTGAATTGAATTGTTAATTGGGATTGATATGAGTTGAATTGTTGATGATGATTCGAATTTTGAATGAATTAGATTGGATTGGAGAGAATTTGTCCTAATATGATCGTAGTGTGTAGTTTTGTTATTGTGGGTTGTGATTTTGATCCTTTGAATATGAAATGGGGGAGTCGAAGTTTGGGGGAGGTTGTGTGATTTGTTGATCGTAGTATATGGCTGTCGGGTCTATGATTTTGATGTTTATTGGACATTATAGGGCTCTTAGTTGATATTATGGGATTATTGGATTATGTCGACACTCGTTGAATGTTTGCATTATGAGTTGCTTGTTGGATATTGATTGGATGGTTGTTTTGTAGGAACTTTGAAATGGCTGGAAATCAAAGCAAGAAGTCGAAGCCGTGTAAGGCCGGAAAGTCTAAGGCAACCACAGACAAGGAAAGGGCTCCGACGAAGGTAGTGCCGGCTATTCAGATCCCGGCTGCGCTCGACCCGAAGAAGTTCAAGCTAAGATTGACTGGATCCGAGTCTAAAAGAAGGTGGTCGCACATTATCGGAATGCCACACAAGCATTGCCGATTTTTGCATGAGGAGACGGCTCGGGGTATGGGGATATACGATGATATTATGTTACTAGCGCGACAGTGCGGGTTTGAGCACATTTTTCGGGCAAACTATCTCGCTTACCACGTGCTCACCGTGGAGTTTCTGTCCACGCTTGAGGTTTTTAGGGATCACGGGACTCCGGCATCTATTCGCTTCAACCTCGACAACACAGAAAGGGAGCTCTCGGCCGACGAAGTTAACGCCATTATCAACGGGGCCGAGGACGGGTCATTCCATCAGGGCGATCATGCCAAAGAAAACATAGAGCTGTGGTCCACGATGATTTACCCCAGGGAGGAGACGCTTCTCATTTATAATCCGACGTATGCCAAGGCCTTTTCGATCAGGAACCCAGTTCTCCGTTATGTCCACCGTCTGTTCACCTCGACGATTTTGAGCCGTACCGACTCGGGGATGTGCTTGTACACTGATCTTCACCTTTTACGGTCGACCTTGAACGGTAGGCGGAAGCACGCTGGATGTTTTCTGATTGAGCACATGGAGAAACAAGCCCGGCTGACCGGGAAGCAGAGGATTGGGATTGGGGCGTTCGTGACCCCTATCGCGGAGCATCTCGGGGTGCACATTAGAGGAGAGCCGGTGTCCCGAGACATCTATTTGGATAAACCAGCACTGCAGAGGCAAGAGATGCTTGCCTTCACCAAGGGGTTCGACTGGAAATTGCACGGTCGGAACAAAACCGTGTCCCTGTTCCGACTCCCCTCTCCGACCTTGACCTCTGTGATGGGCGACGCGTCCGATGTATATGAGAGGTGGAGTATGAGCTCCGAGGCTCATTTGGCACTTATCCGACCGTTGGATGCGTCTCGTAAGAGGCAACGCCGGGAGGTGACCATTGATGAGCCGTTCTTGGAGGGAGCCGAGGAGGAGCTGGATGATATACCCGAGGGGGGTAGCCGTGACGAGATTCCCACCGGTGGAGGTAGTAGTTTTCAGATGAGAGCTCCGGATTTTGAGGCTTTTGAGTCGAGATTTTTTGAGAGAGAGAGAGAGATGCACGAAGAGAGTATGCAGGCGCAAGACAATTATCATTTGGCGAGTATGCGTTCTTTGACAACCGAGTTTGGTTCTTTGGGAACTCGGCTGGGCGAGGTTGAGACTCGGGTGGGTGTTGTTGCCACTCGGGTCAATCAGTTGTACGAGCTCGTGGAGAAACGAGCCGAAGAGGACAGAGTGTGGCGACAAGAGGATATTACTTGGAGGGAGCAAGAGAGGAAGAGGCAGGAAGATAGGTGGGCCCAGGAGGACCACTACAACCGAATGGTACACGAGATGTACCACTTTGCTCCTTTCCCCGATTCACATGCCCGCTATGATCCGAGCTCGCCGACAAACCCGCCATTTCCGCCACAGTGATCAGGTACTCCGTTAACAAAGCCACTCCTTTCTCTTTTCAAACTTATTCCTCCTTTGGGATGCGAAATAAGTTTGGGGGGGGGGAGAAGTGCGGCTTTGTTAATTTCGGCACGTGTGAGTACCTTGTATGCCTTGTATCACTATTTGCTTGTGTTGGTGCCCGTTGTTTTTATTTGTGCTTCTCATATTGGTGTTGCGTGGATTTGGCTTTTGTTGCTTAGTTTTTAGTTTTTTATGTTCATTTTCGTGTGGTGTGTTTGCTAGTTTCTATTTTTTTAGGTCGTAGTAGTTTTTTTGCTTTCGTGTTTGCTTTTATTAACTTTTCATTATTTTGCGTAATATTTTTTTTAGATAGCCTTGCTTGTCTTAGTTTTTCTTTATTCGTGAATTTTTCGTGCTTCTATTTGTGTGATACTGATGTTACGACACTGTTTTTCTCTCTGAAGAAACGGTCGAGTTTTAGTCAAGTTGTAGTCAGTTATTTCTGTTCTGCTTAGTATTCATTTAGGTCCAAAATTTTTCGTGATTGTAGAGGTCTTGGCAGATGAGAGACGATACATACTTGTTTTAAAATCACCGTCAATATGTTTGGTTACATCTTCCGGATAGTGAGTCGTACTGTTTCTTTAGTCGTGTTGGCACTTAGATTGAGTTTAGAGTCGGTCAGTTTTCCCAAAAGTCGAGATAATGTTGTTCTATGAAGGGAAGTCTAGTAACCGGGGGCATTCGCATGACCCGTTGTTTACTCTCGCGTAAAACGGCAACCTTGATTCGGACATGCGGAAATTATATATTCGAGTTATTTCTCCGCTGTAGACGGGAACTTAGTAACTAGGAGCATCCATGTGCCCCATGAGTGTCTTTTACGTCAAACGGTTTCCTAATACATGAGAATGGAAGTTCCACCCTAGGATTATCCCGATGAAACATCCCGAGATCCTAACCTAGTGGTCAACTCGAATCAAATTTTTGAGCATTTATATAAGGGAATACTGTCCGAGGTTTATTTGTTATGAAACTCGTGAAAATTGTGCCATTAGACTATGGAACGGGACGAACTAGCTTTTTTATTTTAGCCTTTCATATTGACGGTCGATTTGACTCACGTTTTGTTAATCTTTGAGCTGGATTTTCTTCATGAACGAGTGATTAGGACTTAACTTGATTACTTTGCGGAATCATTATTCTGAGTGCAGCTTGCTATTATGACACTTGCATTATTTAGAGAGAATTACAGGATAGTATTGATTAGATTGAACACTATGAGTTGCACGATGATTCACGACTTTCTTTTTCTTTTTTTTTTTGTTGTTCGTGACGAACAATGCTTAAGTTTGGGGGGGTTTGATAGGTGGTAATTTTACCACATTTTTCTAGGATTTTATACTAGGTTTTTATCTCGTTTCGTGATTAATGTGCTCGTATTTGGCTTATTTATGATTAGTCGAGCCGTATTACGCGTTTGAGTTGGTTTTAGTGTGTTTGCAGGTTTTTAGAGCCAAAAGGACCCAAAACGAGACAAAGGACCGAGAGTCGACTCAAACGGACGGAAGAACGGATTTTTGCAAAAGTCAGACCACCTATCGGGCCAGCCTATCGGTCGATAGGTGCGTCCGACAGGTGTTCCGAGCCCTATCGAGTGAAGGCGACCGACAGACCACCTATCGGGTCAGCCTATCGGCCGATAGGTGTGTCCGATAGGCTGCTCAGCGGGTTCTCGAGTTTTGACAGATTGTGACTCTTTTGGATAGATTTTGTTTCCTAGATTAGTTCTAATCGGGAGTTTAACTCCCATAGGCTATATAGACCTCCTCCTAGACCTAGTTTATCATCTTTTATCATCTTTTATCATCTTTTATCATCTTTAGCACACTTTTACATTTTTTTTTTGCAATTTTAATTCCTTTGAGACTAGAACTTTTTGCAAAGCAGGAATTATTATTGTTTTTCTACTTTTTCGGAGATTGAAGACTCAGAGTTCATCCGGAAGGGTTGTAATCTCTCTTTTCATATTAATAATATGTATTCTCCATCTATTTCTTGTTTAATTTCAATTATGTCTAGCTAAATCCATTGATTGATTCTAGGGTTAGTAATTTTAATTGATGTTCACATGATGTCCCTTTGATTACCTTTTTACCTTTCATCCTAGGCTTGTGATCAAGATGTGTTAAATCTCATGCTAGATTAAAGGGCCCTTAATCGATGCATGTTAGCTAATTAATTTTGCCCGGAAGGAGTAATTAATTAGTGGAAATACTTGATGCACAATATGATTTGATCTTAAGACTTGAGTGGAGTAAGATAAATCATAGATAAATAAGTTGACGCTTTTTAAGTGATTTAAATTCTTTGAGCCTTGCGGGAAAAGGGTTTAAATTAACTATCTTTCTAGGTTGCCTTGATCGGAATTCTAGATCTACCGAGTGATTATTTCTAGGATTGAATTAAAATTTGGGGAAAAGGAATCAAGTGAATGGATTGTGTGAACTCAATTAGACGATACTACCCTAGGATCAATTAGCTTTCAACTTGTGATTTTATCTTGCTAATTTGCTTTATTTGCTTGATTTAGATAATTCACTTTATTTTGCTCTCTTTGCATAATACTTGGAATTCTTATCTTATTGTTCTAGATTTTTTTATTTTTAGGATTAATTGTTATTTAATTTTTATTTTTCGATTTTTTGAAGTTAGATAATTAGAAACAAACCAAATTTTCGGATTCCTAAATAGCAGTCAAATTTTGAGTAGAGTTACTTCCTTTATTTTCGACATATCAATTCCCTTGGGTTCGACACCTTGGAAATACTTCGAGGTTTTACAAATTTTAAAATTGATCGGATTTGAAAACCATACTACGCGAATTTCAGCGATCAGTGCCCTTATGTTTTCCCCAAGCTGCATTGGAGGTGGTACATTGATTGAGCTTTTGACTAGGGGTGTTCTAGGTCCGGTTCGGTCCGGGTATTGTCTTCTTGGGTCTGGACCGTTAAGGTATCGAGTATTACCAATTTCGATCTTTACCGGTTCCAGGGCCCAACTTCAATACTTGTATCCGGACCACTAACGTTTCAGGTGAGTATCGGTCCCGGGTATTTTGGGCGGGTTCTCGGATATCTTGGATCATAAAAGCCATAATCACCAAAACCTCATAATCGAAACAAGAATTGAGGGTTTTTTTCAAATGTATGCTAAGAAAATTAAGAGATAAGGTCTTTTAAACTTATTTTTTCTATATGTACTAATACCTTATATAATATTTTATACAATGTATGTTTATGAAAAAATACCAGTTTCTTTACCGGGTTACCAGTTTCGGTCCTTATCGGTTTCATTTCTAACTTTGGTACCAGTATCCGGACCGCTAACGTTTCGGGTGAGTATCAGTCCCGGGTATTATCGGACGGTTGTGTTAGGAGTATGCCCTCAAATGCCACTCAGAGGATGTTGAGTGAGGGCATTGTACTTGTAATTATGTAAACCATTAATATAAGGCAATGGATGTTTCTTTATTTACTGGTAGTTACTGGCATTCCTTACTCGTAAATATACATATAGAAACTAGTCCGTGTATTTGAGAGCAAAACGTTCCACTCCTTATTGGATAAGGGGGTCGGCACTGGAAATGTCTATAGCTCAAATACTTAATCGTTCGCAAGTCGATGAAACTTGACTGGGCTTTAAGTTTATGTGAAGACTTGTATGACGTGTTCTTTGACATGGAGAGTGCCTGTCGAACACTAATGGTTAGTGGGAGCATGCGTTATTAATATGCTAATTGGATTAGTATACTCGAACCGACTCACCCTCGATTCGTCGCATGGATTTCACTCCGGGACAGTCAATGACGGAATCGAAAGGTTGTGATAGGTATTCATGAAACTTCGACTTGAGGATTTAGTAGGGATGTGCTTGTGATGTCAAGATTTTCATTAGAGTAGTTCGACCGTATAAATCGGGAGGCGGGGGTCAACCTCGACGTGCATCTTGACGGCCAAGTAGCAGGTCCTACTGAATACCAAGATAGAATACTTTCTCCTGTTAGTGAACGGGTTATATGTCCTATGCGGTTATTGGCAGATGAGATCATAAGTCTCTGGCCAAAGCATTGGAGCTAGTTGTATTGAATACACGAGAGCTCGATGATCTCAATTTGCATTAACTCATGCATAGCGTCAAGTACAGGTAAGGTTTGACTGACTGTGACCCTATAACTTGATCGGGACATTTGAAAGAAGGGTTTATACATATACTGGTATTCACGACAGAATGGTTCTTGAATGATCCCAATCATTCGTTCTCAGTTGGGGTATAGTGTAGGCCGCCAGGCTGGCTAGGTGGTGGGTGCTACTACTCTTTGGTTCCTCCCATTGCTAACTGAGACGGACCTACCGAGTCGCGCAATAGGATTGACGACGGAATGAATCAAGCGAATTCTCTCATTATGAATATTAGATATTGGATATCTAAATTTGGGACATTGGATGTTTAAATTGATTTATTGGATAAATTAATTTACGGCCTAATGAAATAAATATATTACTGGGTAATTGATTTAATTCATGGATATAATTATTTCTTGGAGAAATTAATTATGTTGTTATGTATTTGATATGATTAATTAATTGGATTAATTAATCGATAAAATACATCGGAACAGAATCGGAGTTTATCTGTTTGAACTCTCGGGAGTCCGAAACGAATCGAACTCGTCCAAATTTCATCATGGTCGCCCACCTCTATTTCCACCTATCTTCCCCTTGTCTTTTGTTTCATTCTTAAATGAATGATAATGACTTGGTGGGGCAAGACTTCATGGGACATGCACATGAGGGTGGAATGATAATAAGAAGAAGACTTGACACTCTTCACCCATTCTTGTATTCCATATGTGAATAAGAGAGAGAGAGAGAGAGAGAGAGAAAAAAAAGAAAAAAGTGTTATTTTCATAGTTTTCTTCCTCTTCTTCCTTTCTTCTTGGTGGTTCTTGGAGAAAATCAAGAAGTTAAAGAGAGATAGTAATTTATACACTTAGAGTGTTGTAATCACAAATCAATAGCTTCATCACTTAGCTCTAGCCGTATCCTTGGAGGATAGTTAGGTGATTGTCGTTCCGTTCATTTTTCCGACGCGTGGCAAGTAGAGGCGTTGTATTTTCGACGTTGGATCATCCAAGGGCTTGGAGCATTGGATCGTAGAGATTTACAATTAAAGCTTGGGGAATAGCTCAAGAAAAGGAATCCATTTAATCAACGGACTACAGGAGTGAGTTTCTTACATCTCTTGTATTTTCGTTTATATATTCGTATATACGTAGCTCGATCGATCCTCGTAGGGATTCAGATTGAATTAATTTTTATTTTACCGCTTCCGTTGGGCCTTCGTTTTAGGCACCGAATCCCAACAGTAGTATCAGAGCGTAGGTCTTACGATCGTATATACGATATTGGCTTTTGGAATGCTCGATTAGATGGTGAATGATTTGGAATCATTTTAGTCATAATCGTGGTATATGTTTTTTCGTCCGTTGTAGTTATATTTTTCGTAAGTTTATGTCTAAATATAAATCTTAATTTTTTAGAAATATGATTTATATTGAAGATATGAATGTTGGAAAATATAGATATTGGATATCCGGTCGAAAAACTAGCCTCGAATTACCGTTGGACGGTCCGGGAGTGGTCCGAAGAAGGGGGCCGCGCCTGTGGCTCGGGGCCGCGGACCGGCTGGGAAGCCCAATTAATGTTATCGATCGGGTCCGCGCCCTGTGGGCTGGGCATCCCTACTTGCCGCCCGGTGACGTTGGCGCGGGCCCACTTTCTGACTGCTTTGACTTATTTTCTTCGTGTATTCTTAAAAATTGATTTCCCACGTTTTAAATTGGATTTAATATGATTAAAATGATATATGGTATTTCATTTTATAAGGGAAAATTTATTTATTGGAATACTTGTGATCGACTGAATTATTTTGAACGTTTTCATATTACCGATTGTGTGAATTGATTGGATCGGTTCGTATTGTTGATTGGATCAATGTATCTCTACGCTCTGCATTTAGATAGTATTTATTGGATGAATTCTTTATGAATGAGGATGTGGTTTGTGGACTTAGTTTGAATCGTTCGTTTTATTCGATTGGGTTGTAAAGGCCGTTTTGAGCCTATTTATTTTACTAGAAATATTTGTATCTAGGATGCAATTTTCAATGTAGAATTTATATGTAATGACGAAGACCGGAGGAAGATATGTTTCGAGAAGACGGAGATTCACGATGAATACTTGTAATTAGATTACGGAGTTTTTGTTTTCTAGGAACGGTTCATGAACCACATGTTGGTAGCAACTAGTTGTGAATGGTTGTTTCATATTGTATTAATGCCACAAACATGATTAAATGAATTAATGTGCAAAGTGTAATATTAATCGCGATAATTCTCCCACAACAAATTATTATGTTTATAAGGTTTCAAGGTTTTCCTTCCCTCCATCGACCTTTCGGGAAATTGAAATCCAAACCGGATGTGCTATGCTTCCGAGTTATCGGGGTAGTCGTTAGGGGAGGACGGATAAATTACCGGGAGCGCATTGGATACCTTCGGTTGGAGCAAATTTTATCCCTAGAAACCTGATAGGTTGCCGGATAAGATTCAATTGTGAAACTGATTTGCGTCGATGACTTAACTTGTTCACGAACCATAGAAATCGTATAGGTTGAGGGGAGCGAACAAGGGGAAAAAGAAGATCGAATCATCCATTAGATGGGTTGGTTTTGGACACCACTTTATGAAAATTAATAGACTAGAAACCTGTTCGGTTGCCCTCTATTAAGATTTATAAAGAACTCGATCACCACTATGAAGTAGAGCGACGATACTTCCGGATTTCACATGGGAGTGTGTTATTCCGATAAAAATAGTGGGAGCTGGGTAACAAGAATAGAAAAGACCTTAATTCTATACTCAGAATATAATTAAATGAGTCACTAATTAATCTGTCGTACTTAATGCAGTCATAACTCTCAATATGATAATGAATCCACTCGCAATTCTACTCGAAAAGAATACCTTGAACGGACCTAACTTTGTGGATTAGCTCCGCAATCTGATGATAGTCCTCAGTATAGAGGCACTGGGATACGTCTTGGAGACAGATATTCCAGCGTCTCCGGTGCGGACAAGAGCCAATCAGGAAGAGATTGAAAACCACGAAAAGTGGGTTAAGGATGACGTAAAAGTCTGTGCTTACATGATAGCTTCTATGTCTAATGAGCTTCAGAGAGCTCATGAGAAAACAACTTCTGCTAGACAGATTCTACCTCACTTAACTGAGCTTTATGGTGAGCACAGTCGAACTGCTAGATATGAGATATCCAAGCAACTGTTCAGTGCAAGGATGAAGAAAGATGAGAAGGTTGGGGACCACGTCCTCAAAATGATATCCATGATCGAGAGATTGGAGGCTCTTGATTGTAAGATGGATACTTCTCTTCAAACCGACCTTATCCTACAGTCTCTCCCTGATTCCTTCTGACAGTTTGTTATGAACTTCAACTGCAATGAGATTGCATATAACTTAGCTGGGCTAATGAACAAACTCGTGACCGCTCAATCTCAGATGAAGACTCCGCGGATGAAGGAGTCTGCCCTTGTGATTTCTTCTGGACCTCGTAGGTCTAAGAACAAGAAGAAAAAGACCAAGAAGCAGACGGGACTACAAGTCAAGGGCTTCAAGGAAAAGGGCAAATCCCCGATGGTTCTGAAGAGCAAGAAGAAGGACGCTTGTCTCAAGTGCGGTGAGCTAGGCCACTGGGCAAGAAACTATTCGATTTTTCATGGCGCTTCAGGTACAGAACTTTTAGTTTTGGAAATAAATTGTTCTGATACTGTATTTTCTACTTCTTGGATACTGAATTCTGGTGCTAGTACTCATATTTGTACCGTGAATCAGGATTTGGAACAAAGTAGGAAGCTTGGAACTGGAGAAGTTATGATCACAATCGGAAGCGGGCATAGTGTCGAGGCAACCGACATAGGATCACTTCTTTTGGTTTTAGAATCCGGCTTTGTTTTGATTTTAGAAGATGTACTTGTTTTGCCCAAGGGGGATAAAAACATTGTATCCATTCCGGTTATGGACCGAAAAGGCTTTTCATTTTTCATTAGTGATGGTTCCTGCAAAATTTATTTCAGAAATAAACTAGTGGGTACTGCTACATTGTTAAACGGATTATATCATCTAAATCTCATTAACAAAGTAGTTGTGAATACTATAACTAGAAAACGTGGTAGGGATGAAATCAATCAAGTTTTGAAATGGCATTTTAGACTTGGTCATGTTGGTTAGACCAAGGTTTACAAAATGGAAAAAGATGGACTTATGGGTCCATTGGGATCGGATCCCTTTTCTACTTGTGAATCTTGCCTTAAAGGCAAAATGACTAAGTCCCTCTTCACATGGATTTTTGAAAGAGCCGCTGATAAACTGAGATTAATCCATACCGACATATGTGGTGCTTTGGAAGCAACACGTGATGGATATCAGTACTTCATTACGTTTACAGATTATCATACTATGTATGGTTATGTATACTTAATGAAACATAAATCCGAAGCCTTTGAGAAATTCCAGGAATTTAAGTCCCTAATCGAGAAACAAACTGGAAATCATATCAAAGCACTTCGATTGGACCGAGGTGGCGGGGATATGAGTATGGAGTTTGATAAGTTCCTAAAAGAACATGGAATAGTATCACAACTAACACCTCCAGGCACTCCTCAGTTAAATGGTGTGTCAGAAAGAAGGAACCAGACCTTGTTGGACATGGTCCGTTCCAAGCTGGGATATACTGACTTACCGATTTACCTATGGGGTATACACTCCTGACTGCTGCATATATCTTGAACAGATGTCCTTCCAAATCCGTTCCTAAAACTCCACATGAGATGTGGGAGGGCAGGAAACCAAGTCTTAATCATATTAGGATTTGGAGATGTCCCGCCTATGTCAAGAAGACTAAGGTGGACAAAATGGAAGCGAGGTCTGTGAGGAGACGTTTCATTGAATTCCCATATGATGCGATGGGTTATCTATTCTACATGCCCAAAGATCGAAAAATCGTTGTTGCTTTACATGCACACTTCCTAGAAGATGAGTTCATTTAGGAAGGCGGAGCAGTTAGAAATATTTCTTTGGAAGAATACAATGAAACTCCTCAGGAGACACCTGTACAAGAAAATGGAACCGAACATTCTGAAACACAAGTACAACCACCTTGTAGGTCTAGTAGGGTGTCTCATTTACCTGAGAGGTATGGCCTTGTACACTTAGAGGAGCTGGGTCTCCATGAGGTTCCGAGTGATAGCCAAGAGACCGACCCAACGACCTATGACCAAGCGATGGTGGATTTAGACTCCGTGATATGGACTGTAGCAGTCTTCACGTAGTTGGGACCTTTGTTTTGACGAGACAGTCAAAAGTTTGACTTCGTACAAAATGAAGAGGAACCTTGTGTATATAAGATGTTTAGTGGGAGCAAGATCGCATTCTTAGTACTATATGTAGATGATATTCTACTAATAGCAAATGATGTGGGGATGCTCAGTTATGTGAAAGCTTGGCTTTCGAGTAATTTCTCCATGAAAGACTTGGGAGAAGAAACCTCTATTCTTGGGATTCGACTATACTGGGATAGATCGAAGAGAAGATAAGTTTTTCCGAAGCCCTATATATAGATAAAATCTTAAAGAGATTTAAGATGGATGATTCTAAAAGAGGGTTCCTTCCGATGCGACATGGAATAAAACTCACCTCGAAGATGTGTCCTCAAAGTGAGGAACAACGAGGGAGATGAGTAATATACCATATGTTTCGGTAATGGGTAGCCTTACATATGCTTTATTGTGTACGAGACCTGACATTGCGCATGCTGGGAGCATGGTAAGTAGGTTTCGGGCTAACCCAATTAAGGGAATATTAGACTGCTGTAAAAGAACGTTCTCAAGTACTTTAGAAGAACTAGAGACCTGGTTCTTAAATACGGCGGTGGAGGACTGAATGTAATGAGATTTACTGTATTAGACTTCTAAGGATAGAAAGACGATTCTCTATCTACTTCTGGCTACATTTACTCTTAATAGAGGAGCAGTATCTTGGCATAGTGCCAAGTATAGCGCGACTGCTAGTTCCACCTGTTAGGTTGAGTATAAAGCGGCCTCGGAGGCCTCCAAAGGAAGGATTAAGAAGTTACTGGGTAAACTTCACACGACACCTTGTGCTGCACTGCCTATTTTCATTTTTATACGATGATAATAGAGCGGTAGCACAGGCCTGGGAGCTGAGGTTTCATAATGGTACAAAACATATTGAGAGGGAGTATCATCTCGTAAGAGAATTTGTTCGCATAGAGATACATTGTGTTGCATAGAGTAGAGTCAGCCGACTACGTTGCTGATCCACTGACCAAGCCATTTTCTCAGATTAGCTTAGAGCGTTATCTGGAGAACATGGGTATTAGATACCATAGTGTGTGGCATTGAGTGCAAATGGGAGATTGTTAGGAGTATGTCCTCGAATACCACTCAGAGGATGTTGAGTGAGGGCATTGTACTTGTAATTATGTAAACCAGTAATATAAGGTAATGGATGTTTCTTTATTTACTGGTAGTTACTGGCATTCCTAACTCGTAAATATACATATAGAAACTAGTCCGTGTATTTGAGAGCAAAACGTTCCACTCCTTATGTAACACCCCCAAGTTATTCAGGGTATATTACAGCACCGTGAACCCCACCGTGGGACCCACAAGGATAATCATGCGCGGAACTATAAAACTTGACCGAGAAGGTCCAAATACAATGAAATGAAAGACGATCCAAAGGGTATTCAAACCATGTCCAATGTATCCAAATACATTACAGTACAAAATCAAAACCTCAGCAACACAGGCCGGAACATCAAGGAAGACTGAAA
Source organism: Orobanche coerulescens (assembly GCA_033398695.1). NCBI lineage: Eukaryota > Viridiplantae > Streptophyta > Magnoliopsida > Lamiales > Orobanchaceae > Orobanche > Orobanche coerulescens. The sequence continues at coordinate 15,889,694 of CM065801.1, forward strand.
GCAAACAATACTTGAGTATTCAATAACCATTCCAGTACAACAACACTGAATGGAGGAACACAAAACATAACCAGAGATAAGACACAGTATCACGCTTGCCCATCATCTTCATGCCGACCCGATACCTGCCTATCCGCTCTCCTAGAACCTGAAATACATAAAAAGTATTTCCCCCATAAGGGGTTAGCCGTCGAATAGCTAGTGCAAGTATATCAAATATGAAACACAATACTCCTTGATAATAAAGTAAAGATAAACGTCAATTCATCAATTCAAGACTAGTATTCCGGAATAACTAAATCTCATAGCATCACAACAATGCATACATGATCAACCGTGGAACCGCACCAGAGGCTACGGAACCCTCACGGGACCCGTCGGCCCACCCTAGAGTGGTTAACCCAAATTATCCGTGGAATCGCACCAGAGGCTACGAAACCCTCAGGGGATCTGTCGGCCCATCCCAGAGTGGATATAAACAATCATACCATTCATATCTCTTACTTTGAAAGTCGAAAACGTATAATTATAAATATATACTTGCCTTTGAGACATCGAGAAATTGAACGGAAAAGGGTATGAGTTCGGTAGGTCCAAGAACGCGCTTTTGGCACCTAAACGATTCGTAAGGGATATGATAATCAATAATCCATACTCATAATTCACGAAGAAACTCCGAAACCCATCTACGATTCATGAAAATACAAGGATAAACAACTAGAGTTTGGAAAATCACCCAAACCATCACAAGTCCGAACACGGCACAAACCAATCCATAAAATCGTAGGAAAAGCATGTATACGGAATAGATACATCATAATATCAAGGTTCTCAAGATTCAAAACGGATAAATCGGAAGAATCTAGGAAAAACCCCAAATTTCCCAAAAATTAGGGTTCTAAGGATTTTTACCTTGATTTGGACGATAGAATGAATTAGATGTTGTGTAATCCTTGTTTTCCAACCAAAGATGTTGATGTTTGAAGATGGATCGCTTCCAATCGCCTCTCTCGAGCTTCTCCCTTCGAAAATGAGTGAAGAGAATGAAAAATGACGAAATGGAAGTCAAGTGTCCAATATATACTCATCCAGTCTAGCGCACGCTACGCCTCGATTATTAGCGTGCGCTAGCGAGGTCACCGAGTAGTCCAGTGGCTTCTGCCGGCCCCGTTAGCATGCGCTAGCCAAAAATGGTGTCGAGAAACTAGAGTCGAGAACCTATTGTCCTCTGTCCTGCTCGAGTCTTAGCGTGCGCTACCGCTATGGCTTAGCGTGCACTACACAACTCTTATAGCGTGCGCTATCCAAATACTAGCGTACGTTACTCGATAGTCCAGAAAACCTGACAACCTCACTGCCTCTGCCAACCAGCCCGTTAGCGTGCGCTACAGACGGATGTTAGTGCGCGCTACTGACCACGAATAACGTGCGTTAACGAACTCCTAGCGCATGTTAACTGCCAGTCCAGAAAACAGTATGAGTTACTGGTTCTGACCTGACTGCTCCCTTAGCGTGCGTTATGGCTCAAAGATAGCGTGCGCTACTCAAGCAGAATTAGCGTGCGATAGCCTAGGCCTAGCGTGCGCTATTTCTCTGACCCAGAACACTTCCGCAAGGTCTAAACAACACGATTGTGATCCAACCAAGATACGAAACTCTATAACAATATCGACAACATCACCAAGAGTTTACAGAGCGACGAAATAAGAAAAACGGCAAGGTCAAACAGTCAATAAAAGTATGGGTATTACATTCTCTCCCTCTAAAAAGAAGTTTCATCCCGAAACTTAAGAAATAAAAAGTTCGGGGGTACTCCGACCGCATCTTCTCTTCTGTTTCCCAAGTCGCCTCCTTGACTCCATGTCTCGACCATTGCACTTTAACCAGTGGAATGGTCTTATGCCGAAGTTGTTTCTCGCGACGCTCAAGGATCTTCACGGGTCTCTCCGGAATGGTAATATCCCCGGCTACGTCAATCTCACTGTAGTCGATAACATGGCTCGGATCCGGCACGTACTTTCTCAACTGAGACACATGAAAAATACTATGAACGTGACTTAAATCTGGAGGCAATGCCAAGCGATAAGCTAAATCTCCAACCCTGTCCAAGATCTCGAAAGGTCCAATATACCTCGGACTAAGTTTCCCCTTTTTCTCGAAGCGGAAAATCCCTCTGGTCGGAGACACCTTGAGTAAGACATGATCCCCCACTTCGAACTCCAAGGGTCGACGACGAGTATCAGCATAAGATTTCTGACGGCTCTGGGCAGTCAGCAATCGATCCCGGATAATAGAAATCTTTTATTTAGTCTCCATCAACATAACCGGTTCCATTTCAATTAGCTCCGAAGCCTCGTCCCAATGTAATGGTGACCTACATCGCCTACCATAAAGTGCCTCGAATGGTGCCATTTTGATCGACGCATGCCAACTATTATTGTAGGCAACTCGATCAACGGTAAGTGAAGCTCCCAATCATTACTCCAGTCTAAGGCACAAGCTCGCAACATATCCTCCAATGTCTGAATCATCCTCTATGTCTGACTGAGGATGAAAGGATGTGCTCAATCTCAACTCAGTACCAGAGCCTGATGAACGGCCTACCAAAAATGCGATACGAAACGACCGTCTCTATCAGAAACAATGGTCTTGGGGGCACCGTGCAATCTTACGATCTCAGCTATAAAAGTTCGAGCCAATCTATCCGGTCCCCAAGTATCCTTATTACCCAAGAAGTGTGCAGACTTGGTAAACCGATCGACGATTACCCAAATCATATTCATCCCGGCCCTAGTTCTCAGCATGCCAGTGATGAAATCCATAGAGATGTCTTCCCACTTCCATTCGGGAATGGGAAGCGGTTTCAACAATCCCGTTGGTCATTGATGTTCGATCTTAACTTGTTGACACGTCAAACACCGTAGTACAAATTCCGCGACATCCTTCTTCATGTTGTTCCACCAAAAATATCGTTTCAAGTCCTTATACATTTTACTCGTCCCGGGATGGATGACACGCTTTTTGTGTAACTATCGCAAGTGCACGATATCGTATCAAGTAGTAAAGTGGACTTTTTGAGTCCGGTTTATCGATCCCACAAGGAAGTTATGTTATAATTTGAATTATACACTATTAGTCTATTTTTATAGATACTTAAGATGAGTGAAACACACAATTAAAAAGTTTGGTTTAATAATTGCAAAGAAATTGCAATAATAGTTCTAATATTATAAGGAAATAAAAAGATAGCAATAATAATAGATTGATTATCGATAAAATGAAATAGTTGGGATTACAAACTTAGTTCGTCATTAGTTATAAAAGATGTATTGGAGATCATAAGATGAATTTACTTATTATGTTGTGTAGATTCGATTTTCCTTAAAAAGACGGTTTCTCTTCGAACTATAAAACGCCCTTACATATTGAATCAATCCACTATATTTCTATGTTGATTGGCTTCAATACATAGCATTAGGATTTGTGAAAATAACTCAATGAATCATCTAAGGACTAGGGGTATATTTCTATCCCTAGAACAACTTAGAGTGAAGATCATTTGATCTAATCAAACATATTTTCTTTCAAACATATGAAGATCATAAATATCTTCATTAATTGGCCAAATAAATAAAGATTGTTAAAACAATGAAAATCACACACAATAATAAGTAATTCATAATATATCTTTATACAAACATAAATAACATGACTAACCTTGTTTATAATCCCAACTTAAGAAACTTAGCCCATAAAGGGTTTATTACACATATTACAAGCTTTGGTGGTCATGTTTAGTTGAATCAAGAGAAAGAATTGATCCTAACTCCCTTAGTAGATAAAGGAGATAGAAACAATAAACTCTCTGAACAACATATGTTGTACCACACTAACAAAGATCACTCAAGAACACAAGTGTGTTCTTCACACAAAAAGAAAAGTTTACAAGAAAATGGAAAATTATATGATGAATGGTGAATGATGAAGGATCTAAGGGGTCTATTTATACACCTAAAGTCATCTAATAGCTCCAAAACTACAGCATTATTACATTATATCGGATCAATGCCACCATCCCCTCAATAATACACAAAAGTATAAAAAATTAGACAAATCATAGCAATTGTCAAGAGTTACTAGTAACATTCGGGAGTTACTACCAGAATCGAGGTGACTTACTACCAGTAACTTCCGAATGTTACGGCCGTAACGTGGCTTCGTAAATTTGCTCATTGAAGCTTTGATAGTTACGTTTTCAGCCCGCATTCCTCGGACTTTGCGTTTTGCCCCGGATCTTCTTCTGATGATAACTTTTGATATATAACTCTGATTTTGAATCCGGAAAGACTGCCGAATTCGTCTCGGAAAGCCCTACAACATGAATATATCAAAATTCAATAAAGAGAATATTTATTAAACATGTTGTTTCTTGAGTAATTCAGTTATTTAATCCGATCATTATCCAATAAAAATAAAATTATTAAAACTAATAAATTAAAAGCAAAAAACGAGTAGACTAGCTCAATGATGGGTGAATTTTATCGATACAAACCATGGATAAGTGTACAAAAATGACACTTATCACACCCCCAAACTTGAATTCTTGCTAGTCCCGAGCAAGACTCTTTATTATTCACACTCCAAAAAAAAAAAAAAAAAAATTAATACACACATAAATTAAAACATAAAAAGAGAAAAGGAGATCAAAATGCCATTAATAAACAACAACCAGCTTTATACAGTAGATAGAAATGAATCAAGATTCAAAATAAATCTACTAATATTTTTGAAGTTAAAACACGGTTTTTATTTTGTAATTCCAAAATGTAAGGTTTTCCCCCCAAAAGATTGATTATTTCTTTCCCACTCGTGATACACACGACTCCCTTTAATGGTTGCTCTCGATCACTCGTTTATTTTTCGACTCAATATGAAGAAGAATTTCATTGGCGTCATCAAATATTGTGATTTTTACAAAATTGAGTGTATTGAAATTCAGCTGCTAATTAATTCAAATCTGCTCATAAACTACATCCCTTTTAGTGATAGCTTTCACACCGTTATTTGCTAACGTGTAGCTCTTTTCACTAACACAATTTCTATCTCATTTTTTTTTCGTAAAAAGGTGATAGCTTTCACACCGTTATTTGCTAACGTGTAGCTCTTTTCACCAATTTTTCCCGAGACGGCAGCTACGCACCAACAATGGTTAGTCCTTTATTTTTCGCAAAATTTAAGACTTCCAAAATTAGGCATTATTCTTTGCTCAACACTTCTCCTTTTCGTCATTTATTTTTTTAGGTGATAGCTTTCACACCGTTATTTGCTAACGTGTAGCTCTTTTCACCAATGACTCCTTTTAGGGAATAGAATTTTTGCGAAAATCATTTTTTAGTTAACCATGAAAAATCAAAACTCCACAAATTAAGTAAATTTCGCTTTATTTTTCATCAACCAATTGATTCTTCTTTTCTCAAGGTAACGAATGACTCGATTTTATATGATAATTACAAGGCTTGGAAAGAGAGATTAAGGCTCAAAAAAAAATTTTTGGAATATACAATTTTTTACCGGTTAAAACGATTTTAGAAGTTTGTATATAGCTAATTTATTGGTGTTATGGCCAGATCTAAAAATCTCAGAAATCAAAATACTATAAATATATAGTATTTATATATATATATATATATATACTAAACCTAATCAATGCCAAATAATAAAAACACACCACACAATACACTAATCAAAACATACCACAATGAAAATCCAAATAAAAATCATAGTTCAAAAACCACAAAATAAACACACAAGTACGAAAACATCACCCCCAAACTTATAAGTAAAACTGTCCTCAGTTTTTAAAAAAAATATAATAGCATGCGATAAAACAGAAAACTCCCTGAAATTTTAGCTTTGTGATCCTCCAGGTGTGTCGTCAGGGATGTTTAGAAAACGGAAAAGCTTTTCAAAGCGCTTCTCCGTTTCTAATTGTCGCTCGAGTATTTCATTCTGATTTCTCATAATTTCAGCCTGGGATGTTTCTAATCCCTGAACTCTTTCAAGCAAATTTTCCTCAAAAGCCGTCAACTCATAACCGGCATCTTCCTCGGCCTCATATTCCTCTTCCTCGCTACTCTCGTCTTCCGGTTCCAAACGTGCCCGTTTGCTTCTCAATTGAGTACTTCGAAAAATACTACTCCGGCCATTCAGTCGATCCCCATGTGTTAAAATATCACCCCCTGCCGAAATTTTGACTCTCTGGCTCCTGCAAATACCGGTGATAAGGCAGGGGTATGGCATTTTCTGCCTAGTCGGGACCATGCCGGCATAGTGACAAATAGTAGTGTAAATGTGAGTACCCAAATCCATTTTTACCCCTCGGCGGATAGCATATAAACCTCGCAGTGGCCAATGGAAACCGTCGTCAGTCGAAGTCGGGTAAATACTCCCACGCCAACATCCATAAATACCAAGCATCATCCATAAGGTCCGCTTGGTTGTATCGGGGTTTGATCATCCCAATACTGTCATGCAACTCGCTCACTAACGCCCAGCGTAAAACTCTATCATCCGGCACCTCTTCATTAGGCAAGATATTAATGTCAACCGCGTTAGTACCATTAACCCCCAAAAACTTGTTAATGACATCCGGTGAAAAATTTATCGATTTCCCATTCACATGAGTCCGATGATAAGTAGGTGACCCTACCCAATGGACTTGTTGAAAGAATTGTAAAAGTTTAGGGTCAAGGTCGGGTTACCATTTGGGAGATCGGAAACGAACTTCTCCCAGCCGTTGTCTAAGAATTTTTGGATGAAAGGGGTAGTGATTGTGTTTCTATCCGCATGGCCGATGAAATCATCAAGATTGAACAATCTTTCCTTAATGCACTTCGTGTTTTGATTTCTTTGTGGCGGTCGAACCTTGAGATGACGAGCCGACCTTTTCTTTTCCTTTTGTTGATTTCTTCGTGCCATCCTGAAATTGAACAAAATCAACTTCTTTTCATCACACGACTATAATCATCAAGCAAAACCAATAAAAACATAAAAAAATTCAAAGATTTTCGTTGTGGCATTTCGTCGGACACCTTGAGTTCGTAGTTTTTAACAAGTTTTTCTTATTCAAACTCAAATCCATAAAGCCACCACAAATCAATGAATCAAATAACGATACAAATGTCAACAATACTCTAAAATTAACAATATATAATCAACGAATCATAATTAAATAAGAATCTAAAAACAAATTTGAAGAGAAAAACTTATCACTATAACTCAAGTATATATAAATTGTAACAAGGATTGAAATAGAACACATGATTATGTGTGAATGTTGATATGTTAATGAATTGTATTGATGAATTTGAGTTTTTAGCAAGTAGGGATTGATAGGGGAAAAAAATTGCTCTCCTACGCTTGTGTCTCGTCTGGTGTGTGTGAAGTGTTTTAAGGACGGGTTTTTTTATACAGACTACTAGTTACGGCCGTAACATATATAAGTTACGGCCGTAAGTTGCTTTCGTTTGCAAACAGGTTTTAAGATACGGCCGTAACACAAAGAAGTTACGGCCGTATGTGACGCTCGCTTTTTTTTTTAAGTGGCGGTTTTAAAGATACGGCGTAACGCATACTAGTTACGGCCGTAATGCGCTTCGTAAAAATATAATTGGACAACATACGGCCGTATCTAATAACTTACGGCCGTATTTATTTATATTATTATTATTTTTTTATTTTTTTAAAAACAAGATTATAATTATTATATGTTTGAGAATAATGAAAGAAAGACTCCTGGATTTTATGAACGATCGATCCTTCTTTGTTGTTGTTGAATCCTTCCGTGTTACCCCAAACTTATTTACGAAATAATAGAGATTGGGTTGCCTCCCAATAAGCGCTTTGTTTAACGTCCTTAGCTTGACTTCTCGTCAGATTAATTAGGTATTTCAAAGATTATGATTGATTTTCTTTGTCGAGAATTCTCCTCCCGGATATGGCTTTAACCGTTGACCGTTTACTTTGAAACTCCGTCGGTTGTATTATAAATCTCCACAGCTCCATGAGAAAACACCTCTTTGATCGTGTAAGGGCACATCCATCGTGATCGTAGCTTACCGAAAGCAGACGCGATCGTGCATTAAAAAGCGTAACTTGGTCTCTGTTTTAAAATCTCTTCTTAGAATTTTGTTGTCATGCCATCTTTTCGTTTTTCTTTGTAGATTTTGGCATTTTCATATGAGTCTAGTCGGATTTCATCCAACTCATTTAATCTATGACAACCTTTTCTTTCCATTTATTCGTCAAAGTTTAGTTTTTTTATAGCCCAAAAAGCTCGATGTTCAAGTTCTACTGGCAGGTGACAGGCTTTTCCAAAAACCAGACGAAATGGAGACATGCCTATCGGTGTCTTATAGGCTGTTCTGTAAGCCCAGAGCGCATCATCCAGCTTTTTCGACCAATCTTTTCGAGATGAGTCGACTGTCATCTCAAGTATACGTTTCAGTTCACGATTGGAAATTTCGACTTGTCCACTGGTTTGTGGGTGATAAGAGGTAGCGACACGGTGTTTTACTCCGAATTTGGTCAATAGAGCCTTAACATGGTGATTGCAGAAATGAGATCCGCCATCACTGATAATAACTCTCGGAGTTCCGAAGCGAGTGAATATATTTTTCTTTAGAAAATTTACCACGACCTTAGCTTCGTTTGTTGGTAATGCAATGACCTCCACCCATTTCGATACGTAGTCACGGCTACAAGGATGTATTCATTAGAGAATGATGATGGAAAGGGTCCCATGAAATCAATTCCCAAACGTCAAGATTTCAACTTCAAGGATGAAATTCATTGGCATTTCATTTCTTTTGACATGTTTCCATGTCTTTGGCACAGTCACACTTCGAGACAAGTGTATGTGCATCTTTGAACAGTGGGCCAATAGAATCCTGCTTCAAGAATTTTTCTTCTTGTTTTGAACCTCCAAAATGTCCTCCATAGTGAGAGGAATGACATCTTTCTAATACCTTCTCCATTTCTTCTTCCAGGTATGCATCTCGGATGATTTGATCAGTCCTCGTCTCAACAATGAGGATCTTCCCAGTAATAGTATTTCAACTCGGAGAAGAATTTTTTCTTTTGATGATGGGAAAAATTTGGGTGAATTATTCCACTAACAAGGAAATTAACGATGTCGAGATACCATGGTGCATTTTGTTTTTCCTGGATATTAGAGATTTGGAGCAGGTTGTTCATCAGGAAATACTTCATTTATTTCCTTCTCTTGAGCATTGTTTTGGTGAGTCTAGAGAGATGATCCGCCACTTGGTTTTCTGTTCCCTTTCTGTCTCGATTTCTATGTCGAATTCTTGCATAAGTAGAACCCATCGGATTAGCCTTGACTTTGCATCTTGCTTTGTCATTAAATATTTCAAAGTGAATGATCGGTGTAGACTATGACCTTTGATCCCAATAAGTAGGATCGAAATTTGTCAAAGGCATAAACCACCGCAAGCATCTCTTTTCGGTTGTTGTGTAGTTCGGTGAGCATCATTCATAGTCCTGCTAGCATAATGGATCACTTGCATCATTTTGTCCTTCTTCGGCCCAAGACGGCCCTACGGCATAATCACTTGCATCGCACATTAAAATGAAAGGAATAGTCCAACTGAGAAATGATGATTGGAGCCGATGTAAGCTTATCCTTCAAAGTTGCAAAGGCCACGTGGCATTCATTTGTGAAAAGGAATGGTGTATCTTTCTCAAGCAAAACAGAGAGGTTTTACTATTTTTGAGAAATCTTTTATAAACCTCCGATAGAATCCTGCATGTCCGAGAAAACTCCTTACTCCTTTCACCGAAATTGGTGGAGGAAGTTTTGCAATCACTTGGATCTTTGCCTTATCGACTTCAATTCCATGTTGTGAGATTCTATGGCCAAGTACGATTCCTTCCTGGACCATGAAGTGACATTTCTCCCAATTGAGAACTAGATTTGTGTCTTCACATCTTTCCAAGACCATGCCTAAGTGAATTAGGCATTTATCAAATGAATCTCCGAAAACCGAGAAATCGTCCATGAAAACTTCAATGAATTTTTCAACCATGTCCGAGAATATTGACATCATGCATCTTTGAAATGTGGTCGAGCATTGCACAATCCGAATGGGATTCTTCGTAGGCAAATGTTCCATAAGGGCATGTGAATGTTGTTTTCTCTTGATCTTACGGGGCTATTACGATTTGGTTGTACCACTGAATAGCCGTCGAGAAAGCAGAGTAAGAATGTCCCGCCAATCTATCTAGCATCTGATCAATAAATGGGAGTGGAAAATGATCTTTTCTTGTCGTCTTGTTTAGTTTCCTGTAATCAATGCACATTCTCCATCCTGTGATCGGTCGTGTTGGTATAAGTTCATTGTGCTCGTTCTCAATGATCGTGATTCCACTCTTTTTGGACACCATATGTACAGGGCTCACCCATGGACTATCTGAGATTGGATAAATGATTCCTGCGTCAAGTAATTTAAGAATCTCTGCCTTCACAATTTCCTTCATGTTTGGATTCAAACGTCGTTGATGCTCAATTGAAGGTTTGCAGTCATCTTCCATCAAGATTTTGTGAGTGCATATAGAGGGCTTATTCCTCTAATGTCGCAATAGTCCATCCAATTGCTCTTTTGTGATTCCTCAATACCCTTAGTAATTTCCCTTCTTCAAGTTTGGTCAATATGTTAGATATGATGACCGGAAGTGTTGAGGAAACGCCCAAGTAAGCGTATCTCAAATGTGTGGGTAGAGGTTTGAGATCAAGTGTTGGAGCTTCTTGTAAAGAAGGGAGGGGTTTAGCGGAGCTTGTCCCCAATTCTTCAAAATGTGGATGCTTTCTTAAGGTTGGTAGTGCTTCCAGATAGTTAACTGTTTCGGCCAAGTGATATTCTTCTTCCATGCTGTTTAGAGAATTTGCTATACATGTCTCAAGAGGATCTTTAGATAGAATTTTCTCTAAAGACTTGTTCACCATGGCTTCAATTGTGTCTATTTTTAGACAATACTCATCTGTGGAGGGTTGATTCAAAGTTTTTAAGACATCGAAGATGACATGTTCGCCTTCCACTCGAGAATTAGCTTTCTTTCATAGACGTCAATAAGAGCACGTCCGGTTGCGAGAAATGGTCGTCCCTGAATAATGGGAATATCCCGATCTTCTTCCATGTCGAGGATGATAAAATCTGCTGGGAATATGAATTTATCAACTTTGACGAGCACATCTTCAACTATCCCACGTGGATATTTGATTGACCGATCGGCTAATTGTAGCGAACCGTTGTTGCTTTTGCTTCTCCCAAATTCAATTTGTTGAAAATTGACAGGCATCAAGTTGATACTTGCCCCTAAATCACAAAGAGCTTTGCCAAAATTTACTTCACCAATTGTACGGGATTGTGAAAGTTCCTGATCTTTTAGCTTGGGTGGCAACTTCTTTTGTAGTATTGCGCTACATTCCTCGATTAGCATGACGATTTCGTATTCTTCAAGCCTTCGTTTGTTTGAAAGAATATCTTTCATAAATTTGGCATAGCTTGGCATTTGTCTAGAGCATCGGCAAAAGGAATGTTGATGTGTAGCTTTTTGAAGATTTCAAGAATTTCCCGAATTGAGCATCGAGCTTGTGATTCTTCAACCGTTGAGGAAATGGGATAGGTGGAACATAAGTTTTTGTAACAATTGGACCTTTTTGAGATGAAGGTCTGTATCGATTCTTTTTGTTTATTTTTTGTTTTCGGATGGTTTTCCATAGAAATTTGAACCGCACTCCACTTCTTGTTGTGATAGCTTGGACATTTTCCCTTGGATTTACCTCGGTATTGCTAGGTAACATGCCTTGAGATCTTTCTCAAAGTATTTTGGCCATTTGGCCAACTTGTGTCTCAGATTTTTAATTGAAGCATCATTGCGTTGTTGATACTTGATTGTTGTTCACTAGCTTTGTGATTGCTTCTTCCCATCCGGGCTTATTTTCTTGATGCGTTGGATTCAACACATTGTTGTTGTTTGCATAAGAAAAATTTGGATGATTTTTGTATCTGGATTGTATGTTGGCCCGTAAGGATTGTATGCTTGCCTTTGGAAATTCGAGCATACGCCACTTGTTCAGTGGTGGTGGTGACTGTTCTTGTTGCACTAAGGGACGAGATAGTCTTGTTGTGAGTTGCTCCACAAATTTCACATGAAAAAGCTGAAATTTGTGGAGTTTGCACCGTCTTCACAGATTGAGGAGTTGAAAAAGACATTTCCTCGACTTTCTTTGATAGAGCTTCAATTTTTGCCAACATAAGTGAATAAGAATCCACTTCAAAAACACCATTTGGTTTCTTTTGGATATTTCTGTCTGGCCATCTTGCACTTTGTTCACTTATAACCTCAAAAAGATTATAAGCCTCTTTCATAGTTTTGTTTCCCAGTGAGCCATTTGATGATGAATCGACATTGGCTCGGCATGAAGGTAAAATTCCATAATAGAAGTAATTGACTTGTGCTCCCAAATTGAAACCATGGTTAGAACATTTTCGTAGCATATCCTTGTATCTATCCCATGCTTCGTGGAATGATTCTGAATCTTGTTGACGAAATGTAGAGATTTCGTATTTGAGTTTCGCCACTTTTATTGGTGGAAAGTATTTAGTGGTGAATTTTTGGACAAATTCGGGCCAATTTGTTATGCTTCGTGGTGGCAAAATATCTAGCCACTCTCTTGCTCTGTCCTTCAAAGTGTGCACGAAAAGTCTCATTTTGATAGCCTCGTCATTTACATTTGGATATTTGAAATTTCCACATATTTCCACAAAACGGTTAATATGGAGATATGGATTTTCGTCGGTTCTTCCATAGAATGAGTTGTTGTTGGAGAAGAGATTGATGACATCTGGGCGAATTTGAAAATTGTCCACTCCAAATGGTGGATAGATTACACTTGATTGAACGCTCAAAGATGGGGGGTTCATGAATTCCCCAAAGAGCATGTTGTCTTCATCTATTTCCTGATAGGATATTGTTTATGTTTAATGTTTTGAACATTAGGTATTCCCCCAGGAGGAATTCTTTCGTTATCATTTCCTTGGGGAGACGTGGATTTAGTTCGTCCGCCATTGATGGTGAAGAAATAATGTTTTTCTTTTGTTCTCTTCGCCTTCTTCTATATGTGGCTTCGATCTCGGGATCTAGTAAAACTAAATCGCGATTGTATGTCCTTCGCATAGACAAGGGAATCTACAACAAAGAAAAAGTTGTATTTATAACAATAGTTAATAATGTAATTTTTTCAAATATAACTTATACTTCCCCGCAACGGCGCCAAAAACTTGACACGCTTTTTGTGTAACTATCGCAAGTGCACGATATCGTATCAAGTAGTAAAGTGGACTTTTTGAGTCCGGTTTATCGATCCCACAAGGAAGTTATGTTATAATTTGAATTATACACTATTAGTCTATTTTTATAGATACTTAAGATGAGTGAAACACACAATTAAAAAGTTTGGTTTAATAATTGCAAAGAAATTGCAATAATAGTTCTAATATTATAAGGAAATAAAAAGATAGCAATAATAATAGATTGATTATCGATAAAATGAAATAGTTGGGATTACAAACTTAGTTCGTCATTAGTTATAAAAGATGTATTGGAGATCATAAGATGAATTTACTTATTATGTTGTGTAGATTCGATTTTCCTTAAAAAGACGGTTTCTCTTTCGAACTATAAAACGCCCCTTACATATTGAATCAATCCACTATATTTCTATGTTGATTGGCTTCAATACATAGCATTAGGATTTGTGAAAATAACTCAATGAATCATCTAAGGACTAGGGGTATATTTCTATCCCCTAGAACAACTTAGAGTGAAGATCATTTGATCTAATCAAACATATTTTCTTTCAAACATATGAAGATCATAAATATCTTCATTAATTGGCCAAATAAATAAAGATTGTTAAAACAATGAAAATCACACACAATAATAAGTAATTCATAATATATCTTTATACAAACATAAATAACATGACTAACCTTGTTTATAATCCCAACTTAAGAAACTTAGCCCATAAAGGGTTTATTACACATATTACAAGCTTTGGTGGTCATGTTTAGTTGAATCAAGAGAAAGAATTGATCCTAACTCCCTTAGTAGATAAAGGAGATAGAAACAATAAACTCTCGAACAACATATGTTGTACCACACTAACACAGATCACTCAAGAACACAAGTGTGTTCTTCACACAAAAAGAAAAGTTTACAAGAACATGGAAAATTATATGATGAATGGTGAATGATGAAGGAACTAAGGGGTCTATTTATACACCTAAAGTCATCTAATAGATCCAAAACTACAGCATTATTACATTATATCGGATCAATGCCACCATCCCCTCAATAATACACAAAAGTATAAAAATTAGACAAATCATAGCAATCGTCAAGAGTTACGGCCGTAACATTCGGAGTTACGCCAGAATCGAGTGACTTACGGCCGTAACTTCCGAATGTTACGGCCGTAACGTGGCTTCGTAAATTTGCTCATTTGAAGCTTTGATAGTTACGTTTTGCCAAATTCCTCTCGGACTTTGCGTTTTTGCCCTGCATCTTCTTCTGATGATAACTTTTGATATATAACTCGATTTTGAATCCTAAAGACCGAATTGTCTCGAAAGCCCTACAACATGAATATATCAAAATTCAATAAAGAGAATATTTATTAAACATGTTGTTTCTTGAGTAATTCAGTTATTTAATCCGATCATTATCCAATAAAAATAAAATTATTAAAACTAATAAATTAAAAGCAAAAAACGAGTAGACTAGCTCAATGATGGGTGAATTTTATCGATACAAACCATGGATAAGTGTACAAAAATGACACTTATCAATGGATTGAGTAAGGCGTAGCATGGGCTTCTCGGAGAATTCTCTGCCTCAACTCTAGACCATTCGGAACACAAAGCCTGCCCTGAAATCTCAAAATACTATCCTCGTGAACCATAAATCGAGGAGCTTTTCATTTAATTACATCTTCCTTCAGTTGAGAAATCATCGGGTCACTCCACTGTTTCCCTTTGATGTCGTCAACCAAGGACGGAGTAATTTCGAGAGTACACAACTGTCCTTGTACTCGTTGGATCCAAACTTATATTCCTTGCTCGATTAAACCCTGACGAATCTTCATCTGAGATGTAAGAACCTCGAGCATTTGAAGAGATGCCGATTTGCGGCTCAAAGCATCCGCGACGACATTGGCTTTTCCGGGGTGGTAAAGAATTTCCAAATCGTAATCCTTTATCAACTCTAACCAACGTCTCTGTCTCATATTCATCTCTTTCTGACTGAAAATATACTTCAGGCTCTTGTGATCGGTATAAATCCGACGCGGAGAACCATACAAGCAATGCCGCCAAATCTTGAGTGCGAAGACAATTACGGCCAACTCCAAATCGTGAGTAGGATAATTCATCTCATACGGCTTTAATTGTCGTGACGCAAAAGCTATCGTCTTATCATGCTGCATAAGCACACAACCAAGACCTTGACCCGAAGCATCACTATAAACCGCAAAGCCCTCACTACCATGTGGTAAGGCTAAAATCGGTGCTGAAGTCAAATGTCTCTTCAGCTCATCGAAGCTCTGTTGTCTCTCCATCGTCCAAACAAACTTTTCCGTTTTCTGGAGTAATTTCGTAAGCGGCCGAGCGAGTTTCGAGAACCCCTCGACAAACCGACTGTAATACCCAGCAAGGCCCAAAAGCTACGAACTTCCTTAACATTTTTAGGCGGTGCCCAATCTAGCACTGCCTCAATCTTCTGTGGGTCTACACGAACCCCTTCGGCCGAAATCACATGGCCGAGAAACATAACTTCTTCCAACCAGAACTCACATTTTGAGAATTTTGCATAGAGGTTCTCGGTTCTCAAAATATCTAGTACCAAACGCAAGTGTTGGGCATGCTCTTTTTTATCTCGAGAATAGATCAAAATGTCGTCAATAAAGACGACCACACACCTATCGAGATACTCGATGAAAATCTTATTCATTAACTGCATGAATACTGTCGGTGCATTAGTCAAACCAAAAGGCATAACTACAAATTCATAATGCCCATATCTCGTCCGAAATGCCATTTTCGGAACGTCGGACTCTCTCACCCTGAGTTGATAATACCCTGATCTTAAATCAATTTTCAAGAAAATTGCAGCCCCCTGCAACTGATCAAATAAATCGTCTATACGAGGCAAAGGGTACTTGTTCTTGATGGTTACTTTGTTCAGCTCACGGTAATCGATGCAAAAACGTAGTGAACCATCCTTCTTCCTCACAAAAAGAACAGGCGCGCCCCAAGGCGAAGCACTCGGTCTGATGTACCCTCTTTCTAGAAGTTCTCCCAACTAATTCTTTAATTCTTGCATCTCGGAAGGCGCCATACGATAAGGTGCTTTAGAAATCGGAGCCGCATCTGGCTCTAAGTCCCCAGAAAATTCTATCTCACGATCTGGCGGTAATCCTGGGAGATCGTCCGGAAAAACATCGGGATACTCATTAACAACCGGGATCGAAGAGAATTCGACTTCGTTCCCTTCAGTTTTCAAGGCATAACACCAATTGCCCGTACAACATTTATTCAAAAGTTTTATGGTCTTCATGGCGCTGATAAGTAACTTGGATTGGCCCGACTTACGTCCTAAAAATGAGTACTCGGATCCGTATTTAGTCATCATGGTGATAACCTTAGTATGGTAATTCATAATCGCTTGGTGACTATCAAGCCAATCCTCGCAGAGGATCACGTCCTCGCCTACCATATCAACTACAATCAGATTCGATAACCATTCCATACCATATATAATCACCGTAAAATCTTTAATCTCTCTGTTTTACATAATTCTATCCCCACTAGGTAGTTTCACAATGAATGGATCGCAAGCAGTCATACAAGTTGTATTCAAACGGCGTACACACTCCAATGAAATAAAAGAATGCGTAGCACCCGTATCAAAAAGCACACGGACTAGATGAGATAAAATATGAATGGTACCTAAAGCCACTGCCGCGTCGGGTTCGTCTGTTCGACGCATCTCATAGACTCGTGGTTGTACCGAACCGACGCTAGAGTTTCCCCCTCCAGCGTTCTGACCCCGTCCTCGGCCCCTGCCGTAATTCTGCTGAGGTTGACCAAAGGATTGCCGCTGATTAGTGCCTTGGTCAAGTGGTGCTATGGCAGAAGCCCGAGTGTCCAAAGTCTGATTTGGTTCGGAACAATAAGCTGCTCTATGTCCCATTTGTCCGCAAGTGTGACACTTCAATGGCGGAAAAATGCATTCCAAATTAACGTGGCCTGGACGATCACAATTATAGCAAGTTACCGTGCGACTTGTGGTGCCCGGAGCAGAACGGAAACCCCTCTTTCCTTTAGCAGAATGTGACGACTGTCCGGTAGAATGGTTAGTCGTCTGTGACCTATGGAAGTTGCCACACTTAGAGCCAGAAAAATTTCCCGCGATCTTCTGCTTCTTCGATTCTTCAGTGGTATCGTTGTTGGGGCTTAACACATCATGGGCTAAAGCTCTGTCCTGATATTCCTTCAGTGTGGTGCAAGCAAATCCGGCCATGTACCTCCGTAAGTCCATATTCATCCGTATATCAAAATAACGGATCTTATCTCGCTCGTTTCGCACTTGATCCTTCACGTGGATCAATTGTTGGTTGTACTCTACAATTGCTTGTGAAACGGGAATATTCTGCGGTTTAGCCTCGAAAAAGGCTCGAATTCAGCTCTCTCGCACCGACCAAGGACAAAACTCGGCCTTCAAAAGCTCTTTAAATTCATCCCACGTGGCGACACGATCCTGTGGCTTGATGACTTTCCACCATGTAGCGGCCTCCTTGGTGAGGAAATACTGAGCAATAGGTACTTTCCTCACTTCGGGGCAATCAACCGCTTCAAAAAATTTCTCCAACTCCGCTAGCCAATCATCCCAACCTAATGGGTCTGTGGCACCGCCAAATTGTGGAGGGTGCATACGGATTATATTCTGAAGCAAGGCATCCGCGTTCTGGTTCGGATTATTCAGCTGAACGGTTTGGGCTAAAATGGTCATCTGGTTAGCCAATTATTGAAGTACATTCGCAACTCCAACGTCCACGTTGTTCCCCTGGCCAGTCGACTGGTCGTGCTGACTTTCTGTGTCCGGATGCACCGAGTTCGATAAACTGGGGTTGGTTGACCCCGCAACAGAACTGAGGGAAATGGCCACGCCACGTCCTCGTCCACGTCCACGGCTACGGCCCCTACCAGCTACATACTGAAGAACATACAAGGCACGTAAGTACAATTCAATCGCACGTCATCGAAGTGACCGATTCTAAAAATATCAAAAATAGAATCAAAACGAATAAGGAAACACCAGAAGAGTAAGAGGTCTTACAAGTACCGGTCGCACTGTGATGATGACAGAGTAGTGATACTGTGGACAAATGACGACTCAACCGACCCAAAAGACTGACAGCCTAGGTATCTATAGACCTAAGCTCTGATACCAAATTCTGTAACACCCCCAAGTTATTCAGGGTATATTACAGCGCCGTGAACCCCACCGTGGGACCCACAAGGCTAATCATACGCGGAACTATAAAACTTGACCGGGAAGGTCCAAATACAATGAAATGAAAGACGATGCAAAGGGTATTCAAACCATGTCCAATGTATCCAAATACATTACAGTACAAAATCAAAACCTCGGCAACACAGGCCGGAACATCAAGGAAGACTGAAAGCAAACAATACTCGAGTATTCAATAACCATTCCAGTACAACAACACTGAATGGAGGAACACAAAACATAACCAGAGATAAGACACAATATCACGCTTGCCCATCATCTTCATGCCGACCCGATACCTGCCTATCCGCTCTCCTGGAACCTGAAATACATAAAAAGTATTTCCCCCATAAGGGTTAGCCGTCGAATAGCTAGTGCAAGTATATCAAACCGTGGAACCGAATAAAGTAAAGGTAACTGTCAATTCATCAATTAAAGACTAGTATTCCGGAATAACTAAATCTCATAGCATCACAACAATGCATACATGATCAACCGTGGAACCGCACCAGAGGCTACGGAACCCTCACGGGACCCGTCGGCCCACCCCAGAGTGGTTAACCCAAATTATCTGTGGAATCGCACCAGAGGCTACGAAACCCTCAGGGGACCTGTCGGCCCGCCCCAGAGTGGATATAAACAATCATACCATTCATATATCTTACTTTCAAAGTCGAGAACGTATAATCATAGATATATACTTGCCTTTGAGACATCGAGAAATCGAACGGAAAAGGGTATGAGTTCGGTAGGTCCAAGAACGCGCTTATGGCACCTAAACGATTCGTAAGGGATATTATGATCAATAATCCATAATCATAATTCACGAAGAACCTCCTGAAACCCGTCTACGATTCATGAAAATACAAGGGTAAAAAACTAGAGTTTGGAAAATCACCCAAACCCTCACAAGTCCGAACACGGCACAAACCAATCCGTAAAATCATAGGAAAAGCATATATATGGAATAGATACATCATAATCTCAAGGTTCTCAATCTTCAAAATGGATAAATCGGACAAATCTAGGAAAAACCCCAAAATCCCAAAAATTAGGGTTCTAAGGATTTTTACCTTGATTTGGACGATAGAATGGATTAGACGTTGTGTAATCCTTGTTCTCCAACCAAAGATGTTGATGTTTGAAGATGGATCACTTCCAATCGCCTAAAATCGCCTCTCCCGAGCTTCTCCCGTCGAAAATGAGTGAAGAGAATGAAAAATGATGAAATGGAAGTCAACTGTCTAATATATACTCGCCCAGTCTAGCGCACGCTACGCCTCGATTATTAGCGTGCGCTAGCGAGGTCACCGGGTAGTCCAGTGGCTTCTGCCGGCCCCGTTAGCGTGCGCTAATCGCCTAATCTTAGCATGCGTTAGCCAAAAATGGTGTCCAGAAACTGGAGTCCAGAACCTACTATCCTCTGCCCTGCTCGAGTCTTAGCGTGCGCTACGCAGCTCTTATAGCGTGCGCTATCTGAAGACTAGCATACGTTACTGGATAGTCTAGAAAACCTAACAACCTCACTGCCTCTGCCAACCAGCCCGTTAGCGTGCGCTACGGACGGACGTTAGCGCGCGCTATTGACCACGAATAGCGTGCGTTAACGAACTCCTAGCGCGCGTTAACTGCCAGTCCAGAAAGCAGTATGAGTTACTGGTTCTGGCCTAACTGGTCCCTTAGCGTGCGTTACAGCTCAAAGCTAGCGTGCGCTGCTCAAGCAAAATTAGCGTGCGTTAGCCTAGGCCTAGCGTGTGCTATTTCTCTGACCCAGAACACTTCCGCAAGGTCTAAACAACATGATTGTGATCCAACCAAGATACGAAACTCTATAACAATATCCACAACATCACCAAGAGTTTACAGAGCGACGAAATAAGAAAAACGGCAAGGTCAAACAGTCAATAAAAGTACGGGTATTACACCTTATTGGATAAGGGGGTCTGCACTGGAAAGGTTTATAGCTCAAATACTTAATCGTTCGCAAGTCGATGAAACTTGACTGAGCGTTAAGTTTATGTGAAGACTTGTATGACGTGTTCTTTGACATGGAGAGTGTCTGTCGAACACTAATGGTTAGTGGGAGCATGCGTTATAGGTATGCTAATTAGATTAGTATACTCGAACCGACTCACCCTCAATTCGTCGCACGAATTTCACTCCGGGACAGTCAATGACGGAATCGAAAGGTTGTGATAGGTATTCGTGAAGCTTCGACTTGAGGATTTAGTAGGGATGTGCTTGTGACGTCAAGAGTTTCATTAGAGTAGTTCGACCCTATAAACCGGGAGGCGGGGGTCAACCTCGACGTGCTTCTTGACGGGCAAGTAGCAGGTCCTACTGAATACCAAGATAGAATTCTTTCTCCTGTTAGTGAACGGGTTATATGTCCTATGCGGTTATTGACAGATGAGATCATAAGTATTTGGCCAAAGCATTATAGATAGTTGTATTGGATACACAAGAGCTCGATGATCTTGATTTGTATTAACTCATGTATAGCGTCAAGTACAGATAGGGTTTGACTGACTGTGACCCTATAACTTGATCAGGACATTTGAAAGAAGGGTTTATACATATACCGGTATTCACAATAGAATGGTTCTTGAATGATCCCATTCATTCGTTCTCAGTTAGGGTACAGTGTAGGCCGCCAGCCAGGATAGGTGGTGCTACTACTCTTTGGTTCCTCCCATTGCTAACTGAGACGGACCTACCGAGTCGCGCAATAGGATTGACGACGGAATGAATCAAGCTAATTCTCTCATTATGAATATTAGATATTGGATATCTAAATTTGGGACATTAGATGTTTAAATTGATTTATTGGACAAATTAATTTACGGCCTAATGAATTAAATATATTACTGGGTAATTGATTTAATTCATGGATATAATTATTTCTTGGAGAAATTAATTATGTTGTTATGTATTTGATATAATTAATTAATTGGAATAATTAATCAATATAAATATATCGGAACAGAATCGGAGTTTATCTGTTTGGACTTTCGGGAGTCCGAAATGAATCGAACTCGTCCGATTTTCATTCTGGTCGCCCACCTCTCTTTCCACCTATCTTCCCCTTGTCTTTTGTTTCATTCTTAAATGAATGATAATGACTTGGTGGGACAAGACTTCATGTGACATGAGTTGTTCACATGAGGGTGTAATTATAATAATAAGAAGACTTGACAATCTCACTCTTTACCCATTCTTGTATTCCATACGTGAATAAGAGAGAGAGAGAGAGAGAAAAAGAAAAAAAGTGTTCTTTTCATAGTCTTCTTCCTCTTCTTCATTTCTTCTTGGTGGTTCTTGGAGAAAATCAAGAAGTTAAAGAGAGATAGTGATTTATACACTTAGAGTGTTGTAATCACAAATCAATAGCTTCATCACTTAGCTCTAGCCGTATCCTTGGAGGATAGCAAGGTGATTGCCGTTCCATTCGTTTCTCCGGTGCGTGGCAAGTAGAGGCGTTGTATTTTCGACGTTGGATCATTCAAGAGCTTGGAGCACATTGGATCGTAGAGATTTACAATTAAAGCTTGGGGAATAGCTCAAGAGAAGGAATCTATTTAATCAACGGACTACAGGGGTGAGTTTCTTACATCTCTTGTGTTTTTGTTTATATATTCGTATATACGTAGCTCGATCGATCCTCGTAGGGATTCGGATCAAATTAATTTTCATTTTACCGCTTCCGCTGGGCCTTTATTTTAGGCACCGAATCTCAACAGGTTCCCAGACGGTTCTCGAGTATACTTGGACCGCTAACAACCCTACTTTTGACAGAGTAAGGGGCTATGGTTGATGAGCTCCCTCTTTTGATAGAGGTGGTGTTATACCCTCCATATTCTGACTACTCACAGTTTTGGCAATTTTTGCCCTTTTCCGAACCTGTAATTGTTTGGCAATAAAAGAAGAAATATTTAAACCTGGATAATAATAACACAAGACAATATTAATTTGAAATACTCACCAATCTTTTCCTGCCTTTTTTTGTTGCTGGATTCTCTGAAAGAGGAGGTTCTCCATCTTTTCCATTTTGTTCTGGTTCCAAAAGATCAATAAGTCTTTCTTCAGCTTCTTGAGTGAGAATTGGGTAATCTTCAGACTGAGTGATTACATCTAGTTGAACTGGATCACCATTCTACAGAGGTTTAAAACAGATTGTAGCAATTATGGTTAGTGAAAGAATTAAATGAAAGAAGAGTTACATGTCCTACTACCTTCCAAAAAAGAGTAAATTCCTACTCCCTTAGGCAACACAATTTCTCCCTCAGGCTGATCTTCAATCTCTGGCACACATGTCCTACTACCTTCCAAAAAGAGAGTAAATTCCTACTACCTCAGGCTACACAATTTCCCCTTCAGTCTGTTCTTCAATCTCTGGCACACATGTCCTACTACCTTCCAAAAAAAGAGTAAATTCCTTGTTTTTTGCTGTATGGATTTTCATCCATATATCATATTCACACTCTATCTTCTTCAACCCACTGCCCTCAATCATTTCATAAAATTTCTTACCTCCCATGTGCTCTAGTTGTTCAGCCAAATCTTCTAAATACCTCAAACTCATCTTCCTAGTGTCAACAAAATCAAATACACTAGTTGTTCCCTCTATCCATTCCACACAGTCTACATCATTCACCACCATTCCACCATGATTCAGGATCAATGTGTACCAGTAATCAACTCCACCTACTCAATACAAATTTAGGAAAATTTAATATTAATTCAACACCATAAGCTCAGAAAAACCACACAGAATACAAGAAAAAGACAGTGTTCTACTGGATCACTCTACTGGACCAGAGGCAAAGTGAACTTAAAAAAAGAACATTAAAAGTCCCACCCACCTTCAATACATTAAACATATAACAAAAACCCCACCAACCCCATAACTCATCTAGGTCATCATGACAACACATAAACAATAAGATAAACACAATAAACAAAACACCCACTATCTCAAAAGCAGCACATTAATATTTAAAAGAACAATATATCTACTACAGAAATAAGGTGGCAAGATGAAGGCTTACGATAGTCTGGTCCTGAGTAGGGGACCATCCACTTCGGTCGAATCATCTTCACCCAACGCTGTGATGGATTCTCACAAAATGTTGAGTTCGAATTTGGAAAAATTGAGAGTGCAATTCTAGGGTTTGTCGCAGAAAAAAATTGGGAAAGTTTCATTTGTGTTTTTGACGCATTGTAAACTTGAGGTTTTTTACATTTAATTATTTTTTAATTAATTATAACAATGGGTAACCAGCACGTGATTTTCTCGTGATTAAAACGTCAGTTATCAGTTTTTAGCGTTTTGAGACTAAAGTTGCAACACAATAGGGACACTTGTGCAATAAAAATTGTGGTTGGGACCACTTCTGCGAGCATAAATTTTTTTGGGGTCCCTTTTGCAGTGCCTGGGACCAAAATAAAATTGTCGCGTGTTCTATGGGACCAAATCGGCAATTTTCTCACATATGTGGTTCTATCAAACTTTAATGATATTTTTAGGACTATAAATCTGATACATGCACATATAACGAAAAGAAAAATATCTATCTTTATAGAAAATTTACATTTATCTTGTATCTCAAATTAAAAGTTTCAAAAAATTATCACACGAAATAAAATATGAAAAGGTATCATTGAATATAAACCCTTACGTTAATTTATTAATAAATCAAAAAACTTCTATTGATTTTAAAGTATTATTATAGCTATTTCATTCTATAGTTTAGATATATTTATATATATACTTGACTATATAATTGTATATATATTATGCAAATGGATACTTAGTATTTTAAGAAATAAAATCTAAAATTATTTAATGAGTAATTTAAGAAAAATATAAAACTGGTCAATAAAATTAATAAATTAAAATATAAAGTAAACATTATATAATTTATGTCATTTAATATTATGTTAAAAAAAATAACTCACAAGCATGCGGAACAAAAAAAAAATGAACTTTCAACAATCCAAAAAATGAAACTAATACTCCCATCTTTGTGTATTTACCAAGTAGTCTTTTCTTTTTTCAAAATTGTGGGCATGACTCCATCGGCCAGTGACCGTCAGATGATGTCACCTCTCGGACTATGGCTGGCATTCTTGTGGACACAACGTCACCAGCAGTCTTCACCAATTATAACAATGGGTAGTCAATGGTGTTTTTTTGGACACGCATGGATGATATATTTGTATATATGTCAGGTTTTAATATTTTATGCGTTTGTTTCGGTGTGACTTAGTGATTGATTATCTTTAAACTATTAAAATATTTTAGTTATATGTGGAATTGAAATTTACTTATTTGTAATATAATGATACAGACATGTATGTTAATTTTTTATTTATAAATTAGTATATATTTATTCTTTCTAATTCTCTCATATTACATGGATTTTGTACTAATTGGACCTAATAATGATATTTTACTATAAAAAGTCTTAGTAGTAATCAGTGTATTTCTTTTGGGTGTTGCTAAACACACCAAAAGCCTTTGTTTCCGTGCAATGTTCATATTAGAATCATTGCGTTTCCATGTGATTTAAAAAAGTAAGCTTTTACGGAAATCTAGATAGTAATTTGTATTCCCTCATTCTCGCCCAAAGGTTTACATTTCTATCAAAAAATAGTCCCTTTAGTAAGTTTACATATATCACTTTTTACAATCAAATCAAACAATCATTTTTTACTTTTTAATCTCCACCACTCATTCATCATCAATACTTTTTATTTTTTAATCTCCACCACATATTTAATCATCATTACTTATATCAATCATTACCTAAAATACACCAAATATACACCATCTGTCAACCTTTGGCTGGGACAGAGGGAGTATAAAATAAACTAGTGTATAGCCCGTCGAAACTCGACGGATAATCACTTTACATTGTAATTTATAAGTAAAAATCAAAAAATAATTCAATACTTTGTTAGGGTTCAACCGCTTTGCAATTGTACCACAGCGGAACACACAGAAATAATGAGTATGAGATTTAGCCACCCGAACTTCTTTAAAATTTAGGTACTTGTACTCGTCATAAACCTAATTGAAAGATGATTTTGTTAAAATCTTTATACCTATATTCATCAAATTCGATTAAAATAATGACTTTATTACTCGTTTATATCCCAGACCCTATATAATACTCCCTCTGTCCCAGCCAAAGGTTGACAGAGGGTGTGTATTTGGTGTATTTTAGGTAATGATTGGTATAAGTAATGATGATTGAATGTGTGGTGGAGATTAAAAAGTAAAAAGTATTGATGATGAATGAGTGGTGGAGATTAAAAAGTAAAAAGTGATTGTTTGATTTGATTGTAAAAAGTGATATATGTAAACTTACTAAAGGGATTATTTTTTGATAGAAATGTAAACCTTTGGGCGGGACGGAGGTAGTATCCGCTAATTACTCAACGTATTTAAATTTATATAATTTAAATAAGTAAAGTATTTATCCCCCTTAATTTAATGTGGAAGTGGGATTTATGTCACTTATTCATGTTAAAGGATTACATATGAAGAGACTATTTTAATTGTAACTTTTAATGTAAATAAACTAATTTAAATACAAAAGTTATGATAAACATCACAATGCAAATGCACCTTCTAATACACAAGGTGATTAAAATGAACTTTTAAATGATAGTATAAATTACAAGATGGTTAAATTTTAGCTATGAAATCTTAGATACAATCGGTGCATCGCACGGGTTGAATAAATCGAAAACAACCCCAGAGCAATATACGAATTAGTAAAGCCTCATTTCATATAACTAATTACATAGACTAAAATAAAAGGACAATAACAATAAAAAAAAATATATAAACTTCTATAAAAGGCATTTAAATTCTGTCATCTGCTCATTCAACCGTCTGCCCCAACATTACGTACAAAACACGTAGATATTCAACCAAAGACCGTGCATCGCACGGGTTGGATAATGCCTCGTTGTAAAGTAAAGGTTAAGAATAAATACTATAAATGACAAAAGATTAAAAGTTAAATTCCTAGTAAAATTTTGAAATTATACAGTCAAAATTCTTTACAATTTTTATGCTTATACTTTGACGTGAGATTCAAGATTTTAGATAAATAATAATAAAAAAAAATAAAAAACTTCATGTAGGAGAGAGGGTTAAATTTTTTTTGATAAACATTAATAGCAAAAAGTAAAAAAAAAAGGTCAAAAGAATATATTAAAAACAGTAAAATAATTAAAAAATGATATTTTAGAAAAATATAAAATTTTGAAACTACACCTATTTGGTAAATATTTTTAAAACTACACCTATTTAGTAAATACATCTATTTAAAACTACACCTATTTTGAACAGTAAAAATGATTATTTGATTTGATTGTAAAAAGTGATATATGTAAACTTACTAAAGGGACTACATTTTGATAGAAATGTAAACATTTGGGCGGGACGGAGAGAGTATGTTTTTAAAAACACTTTTTTGGTCAAAAACTTCATTATTGAGACGGGCAGTAGCAACAAAATTGTTGCCCACTTTCCTCCTCGGAAAGACAAACTAGGACATGACCATAAATTAGTTTAGGCAGCAGCATTAGAGCAAAAGGAAAAGCTCGGCATGTGGCGAATGGCCACCTGCAACAATACGTTTTGGGACGAATTATTACACACAGTTTCACCTGATTCAATTTTTTCCTTCCCCCAACACATCCCAAACTTTGAAATGCCAATATTTAGACGGGTATTGCACACACAGAACTGAACACACATATACTGCGCTCTACATATTCGTGAAGAATTGATGGATTGGATGCAAAAAGCATGTTTCTACAGGTGTTGTCGTCAAAGAAAGATTAAATAGGAAACCTCGTGGTTCTCCATTACCTCTTAGCATCATGATGATTTAGCTTCTGATTATGACGACATGGCCTTCCAAGATATAAGTCGGCAAAATTTGTATAATGAACTTTTGCACTCCATATCGTGAAAGAATTCAATCGTGGGGAACCTAATGCTCAAAATTAATTTTTTCTTGTATTATCATAATTGTATTTCTCTACTTTTTGTATTATCTTACGTAATGTATTTAATAAACATGATGTATAATATTTATCTATTTAAATAATATATTTTTACACAATTTTTTGGTATCATCATAATTGTATTTATCTATTTTTAATATAATATATATTTGTATTATTTTACATAAATTTATTAAATTTTTCTTGAGGTGAATCATCATATATAAGATGTATATTTAAATATTGTATTTCTTTATTTTACATAAATTTAGTATATTTATAAGTAAGTAAATTAAATTAAAAACAAAAAAAAAGTAAAAAACTTAAAAAAAAAAAAAAAAAAAATGGCTGCCAGCGAAATGCTGGCAGCAAGGGGGATGGGGGCAGGGGGAGAGGTAAGAGTAGTTGGTGGAAAAAAAAGGCATTGACTAAATGTACCAAACAAAATTACTAAATCTACCAATAAAATATAATAAATATCAAATCATGTTTTTTTTTCCACCAACTACTCTTACCTCTCCCCCTGCCCCCATCCCCCTTGCTGCCAGCATTTCGCTGGCAGCCGTTTTTTTTTTTTTTTTTTTTAAGTTTTTTACTTTTTTTTTGTTTTTAATTTAATTTACTTACTTATAAATATACTAAATTTATGTAAAATAAAGAAATACAATATTTAAATATACATATTATATATGATGATTCAACTCAAGAAAAATTTAATAAATTTATGTAAAATAATACAAATATATATTATATTAAAAATAGATAAATACAATTATGATGATACCAAAAAAATTGTGTAAAAATATATTATTTAAATAGATAAATATTATACATCATGTTTATTAAATACATTACGTAAGATAATACAAAAAAGGAGAGAAATACAATTATGATAATACAAGAAAAAATTAATTTTGAGACATTGTGCTCCGCCACGATCAATTCTTTCACGATATGGAGTGCAAAAGTTCATTATACAAATTTTGCCGACTTATATACTGGAAGGCTCATGTCGGGTCATAATTGTAACGAAATCATTGCAGATGGTTAAGAGGTAATGGAGAAACCACGAGGTTTCCTATTTAATCTTTCTTTGACGATGACAACACCTAGAGAGTGTGCCATGTTTTGTACCCAATCCATCAATTCTTCACGAATATAGAGAGCGTGGGTGTATATGTGTGTTCAGTTCTGTGTGTGCAATACCCGTCTAAATATTGGCATTTCAAAGTTTGGGATGTGTTGGGGGAAGGAAAAAATTGAATCAGGTGAAACTGTGTGTAATAATTCGTCCCAAAACGTATTGTTGCAGGTGGCCATTCGCCACATGCCGAGCTTTTCCTTTTGCTCTAATGCTGCTGCCTAAACTAATTTATGGTCATGTCCTAGTTTGTCTTTCCGAGGAGGAAAGTGGGCAACAATTTTGTTGCTACTGCCCGTCTCAATAATGAAGTTTTTGACCAAAAAAGTGTTTTTAAAAACATACTCTCTCCGTCCCGCCCAAATGTTTACATTTCTATCAAAATGTAGTCCCTTTAGTAAGTTTACATATATCACTTTTTACAATCAAATCAAATAATCATTTTTACTGTTCAAAATAGGTGTAGTTTTAAATAGATGTATTTACTAAATAGGTGTAGTTTTAAAAATATTTACCAAATAGGTGTAGTTTCAAAATTTTATATTTTTCTAAAATATCATTTTTTTAATTATTTTTACTGTTTTTAATATATTCTTTTTGACCTTTTTTTTTTTACTTTTTGCTATTAATGTTTATCAAAAAAAATTTAACCCTCTCTCCTACATGAAGTTTTTTATTTTTTTTTATTATTATTTATCTAAAATCTTGAATCTCACGTCAAAGTATAAGCATAAAAATTGTAAAGAATTTTGACTGTATAATTTCAAAATTTTACTAGGAATTTAACTTTTAATCTTTTGTCATTTATAGTATTTATTCTTAACCTTTACTTTACAACGAGGCATTATCCAACCCGTGCGATGCACGGTCTTTGGTTGAATATCTACGTGTTTTGTACGTAATGTTGGGGCATTTATTGAATGAGATAATGTAATTTAAATGCCTTTTATAGAAGTTTATATATTTTTTTTTATTGTTATTGTCCTTTTATTTTAGTCTATGTAATTAGTTATATGAAATGAGGCTTTACTAATTCGTATATTGCTCTGGGGTTGTTTTCGATTTATTCAACCCGTGCGATGCACCGATTGTATCTAAGATTTCATAGCTAAAATTTAACCATCTTGTAATTTATACTATCATTTAAAAGTTCATTTTAATCACCTTGTGTATTAGAAGGTGCATTTGCATTGTGATGTTTATCATAACTTTTGTATTTAAATTAGTTTATTTACATTAAAAGTTACAATTAAAATAGTCTCTTCATATGTAATCCTTTAACATGAATAAGTGACATAAATCCCACTTCCACATTAAATTAAGGGGGATAAATACTTTACTTATTTAAATTATATAAATTTAAATACGTTGAGTAATTAGCGGATACTACCTCCGTCCCGCCCAAAGGTTTACATTTCTATCAAAAAATAATCCCTTTAGTAAGTTTACATATATCACTTTTTACAATCAAATCAAACAATCACTTTTTACTTTTTAATCTCCACCACTCATTCATCATCAATACTTTTTACTTTTTAATCTCCACCACACATTCAATCATCATTACTTATACCAATCATTACCTAAAATACACCAAATACACACCCTCTGTCAACCTTTGGGTTTTATGGAGGAGTATTATAAGTGCAGGATATAAACGAGTAATAAAGTCATTATTTTAATCGAATTTGATGAATATAGGTATAAAGATTTTAACAAAATCATCTTTCAATTAGGTTTATGGCGAGTACAAGTACCTAATTTTTAAAGAAGTTCGTCTGGCTAAATCTCATACTCATTATTTCTGTGTGTTCCGCTGTGGTACAATTGCAAAGCGGTTGAACCCTAACAAAGTATTGAATTATTTTTTGATTTTTACTTATAAATTACAATGTAAAGTGATTATCCGTCGAGTTTCGACGGGCTATACACTAGTTTATTTTATACTCCCTCTGTCCCAGCCAAAGGTTGACAGATGGTGTATATTTGGTGTATTTTAGGTAATGATTGATATAAGTAATGATGATTAAATATGTGGTGGAGATTAAAAAATAAAAAGTATTGATGATGAATGAGTGGTGGAGATTAAAAAGTAAAAAATGATTGTTTGATTTGATTGTAAAAAGTGATATATGTAAACTTACTAAAGGGACTATTTTTTGATAGAAATGTAAACCTTTGGGCGAGAATGAGGGAATACAAATTACTATCTAGATTTCCGTAAAAGCTTACTTTTTTAAATCACATGGAAACGCAATGATTCTAATATGAACATTGCACGGAAACAAAGGCTTTTGGTGTGTTTAGCAACACCCAAAAAAAAACATGATTTGATATTTATTATATTTTATTGGTAGATTTAGTAATTTTGTTTGGTACATTTAGTCAATGCCTTTCTTTTTCTTATTTCCTTCAATTTAACACCCCCCCCCTCTCTTTCCATAGTTCATTTGATATTTAAGTTTAGTTGATATGGGGGCGCTATATGTTTCTTATGATGTATGGAGAAAATATTATTGCCATTTCTTAGTAGAGCTGTTATCGGACCGGTTCGGACCGGTTTTTTCCAGATCCCGATCTGGTTTGATAGGTTACCGGGTAGATCCGGTCCGGACCGATAAGGGTTCCGGTTCAATGTTTAGAACTCGAATCCGAACTCGTTAGTTTTCGGGTGAGTTTCGATCCCGGGTATTTCGGTCCGGTTCATGACCGGGTTTCGGGTTCACTCGGACCGCTAACAGCCCTATGTGGGATGGATCTTTACTAGGAAAATAAAGGAAGAGCAGCAAATAAATCACATAAATGGGGGTTACATGATTCAAACTCCAGACCTTTTGTTCAAAGGTACAGCGTCTTAACTACTTGACCAAGATGCTATTTGTGTTCAAAACACGCAAAATGTATTAATAATATATGTATAAAATATATAAATTATAAAATACATATAATTTTTTTTTTAATTTATTACCGGGTTTCTTTTCGGTTTTATCGGTCCGGGTCTTATCGGTTTCGGTTCAATGTTTAGAACTCGAATCCAAACTCGTTAATTTTCGGGTGAGTTTCGGTCCCGGGTATGTCGGTCCGATTCATAACCGGGTTTCGGGTTCACTCGGACCGCTAACAGCCCTAGTTCTTAGAATGAAATATAAATTTGTTCATAATATTTTTCAAAGGTGCAATACTAATATTTAGGGATGGCAAGGCAGGTCGGTAGGTAAAGACTCATACCCGTCCCACAAGGTGAACGGGGCGGGGCGGGTTGACCCTCTGCGGATCGCGGGGCGGGGTGGCTCGACCCGCATAGGAAAAAAAGTTATTTCAAATTTAATAAAATAAGTATTTTGATGAGTTTTTATATAGTATTTAATTTTTATAATACATATTATTTATAAAACTTATCGTTATTAACATAAATATGTAATATCAGATAATATGTATGAACAAGTATATAAAATATAAAATGTATATTAAATATATTAAAAAAAACTGTGCGGGGCGGGATGGGTGCCCACGAGGCAAGATTGGTACCCAATCCTGCCCCGTCCCACTGTGGGTCACGGGGCTGGGCGACCCATACGTCACAGGATTGGGCGGAGCAGTGAGGATCCAGTCAAAATTGACATCCCTACTAATATTGGTCATAATATTTTATAATTACTGTTATTTTTCTACACATGTATTTTAATCAATAAAATAAATACAAATATACTAATTCATACAAACCATATATATAACAGTGATTTATAAACAAAACGAAAAAATTAGGGCTGGGATCGGTTTGGTTCTTGGTAAAAAATTAAAGAACCGGAACCGATTTTTAAATACATAAACCGGTTCGGTTTTTGACCACTTTTTTTCAGGAACCGAATTAGGAACCGAAACCGAAAAAACCGGTTTCTTCTTCAGGAACCGAATTAGGAACCGGAACCGAATTTAATGTGTAAAAAACGAATTTTTCGGTTCTTTTAGGAACCGAATTGTGCAAAAAATTGAATTTTGTAAAAAAAATCCGAATTTTGAGTAGAAACCGAATTTAATGTGTAATATTTTGAACAAAATACATTTAATTTGCTTTATTTAATACCTATATTATGTAAAAATTTATATATAATATTATTTTTATTATTACATATATAATATATATAAACCGGTTCCAAACCGGTTTTTTCTAACATCATAAAACAGGAACCGGAACCAGAACCGGAACCGAATTATTAAAAATGAACCAAATTAAGAACCGGAACTGGTTAATAATAAGAAAACCGAAACCGGAACCGAATTTTTCGGTTCGGTTCTTATTAAAATTCGGTTCTTCGGGTAAAAATCCCGGCCCTAGAAAAAATTACAAAAAACAAAATTATAAAATCCGAAACTATACGACATTTTAAGAAAAAAAATTATAACGATTTTTTTTAGTCCAAAATTTTAAAGTTTTAACTTATTATAGAGATTACAATGTAGATAATCATAATATTCTATCTAAAATTTTTATAATATATATTGACCACTAAAATTCATCGATCTCTCAACCCATATTTCTAAATAAATCATGATATATTAGTCTAAATATCCAGGAAAAATAATAGAACGAAAAAAAAAAAAAACAGATTGGAGCAAAAGAGGGGAAATTTGAGTGGCGTGTGAAGTTGAAGCGAAAAGGAAGGGGGAATATACCGGCGAACATCCCAAATGGCTCCCATATAAATCCCACACATGTTTACTCCACCGCCACCACTCGAAAAAAAAACAAGCGTCCACATCCCATTTAATTAAAGAGAGTGATTTTTATTTATAAACTTGTAATCTTTCTCCACTCTCTCTCTCTCTCTCTCTCTCTCTCTCTCTCTCTCTCTCTCTACCACCCCCTTCTTTCTTTCCTTCGTCTGCCTAAAAGAAGCAGGTTGGTCATCTATTCAATAATCTTTTTTTTTTCTGTTCATTAATTGAGAATATAAATTTTAATGCATGCATGAATGAATGACTGTTATTGTATATGTTTCTGTACGTATATGTTTGTCTTATATTATTAGCATTATTAGCATGGCGGTTGTTTCGGCAGAAGCCAAAACAGCCGGCAGACTCCGGCAGCCCATCTTGTGAAGGGACATAAAAAAATATATTTTGTTGAATTTGTGAATTATAAGTATACACTGGCAATTGTCGGGTTATATTATTTCTTACGATTGATAATGTTAGGGCTATTTTCAACAAAGAAAATAAAAAAATTATTCTTTACAAAACCGGGGCAGTAAAAAAGTTCTGACTGGGGCATGCCGACAACCCGGGCAGATCTTGTGTATTAGATACTCACTTCGTCTCATAATAGATAATGCATTTGACTTTTCAACATTATTTAGATCATGATTATTTGTAGTTCTATAATAATATTCTTGAAAATATGTTGCATGAGAAATCTATTTCTAGTAATGTCATGTCAAAATTAGATGATTCCGTGTACTTTTTCTTCATAAATTTGTGGTCAATATTAAGAAAGTTTTACCGAAAATATCAAACCGATAACCTACTATTGGATGGAATGAGTATATATTTCTTTATACTCCCTCGTCCCAATAAAAGTGGTTCATTTGACTTTTTCTGAGTTAAACTAACAAAACTTTGACCATGATTATTTATAATTTTATAATTATAAAAATTATAAAATCATATAGAAAATATATTCATGCTAAATCTATTTTTATTACTATTAGATCTTAATTAAATTTATTTTTTCATAAATCTATGGTCAAAATTAAAAAAAAAATTGATCCGAAAAAAATCGAAGGAACCACAGCTGATTCTATTGGAAGGGAGAGTATTTATTTAATATACTTCCTCCATTCTTTTCTCTTTAGCCATTTTTTTTGTAATTTAAACCTATACAAAAGTAAAGTGGTATCTTGTTAGACTCCTCTCACTTTGATTCTAGTCTGATGTTTTAATTTCTTGCTTGCAGGCAGGGAGAAGAGGCAGCAGAGGAGAGAGAAAAAGCCATAAAACAGAGAAAACTAACAATGTCGGGGGACAACAATTTGAAAGTCCTGAACGCGCTGGATGTGGCGAAAACACAATGGTACCATTTCACGGCGATCATCATCGCCGGAATGGGATTCTTCACCGACGCCTACGACCTGTTCTGCATATCGCTCGTCACGAAAATGCTGGGTCGGATTTACTACCATGTGGACGGCTCCCCAAAACCTGGCTCCCTGCCGCCGAACGTCTCGGCCGCCGTTAACGGCGTCGCCCTCTGCGGAACGCTGGCCGGTCAGCTCTTCTTCGGCTGGCTTGGGGACAAGATGGGCCGGAAGAAGGTCTACGGCGCGACGTTAATGCTCATGTGCGTTTGTTCCCTCGCATCGGGTCTTTCTTTCGGGAGTGAGCCGAAAACCGTCATGGCCACACTTTGTTTCTTTAGGTTCTGGCTGGGATTTGGCATCGGCGGCGACTACCCTCTCTCCGCCACCATCATGTCGGAGTATGCTAATAAAAAGACCCGGGGTGCGTTCATCGCCGCCGTGTTTGCCATGCAGGGATTCGGAATCCTCGCGGGTGGAATTTTCGGTATGATCTTGTCGGCGGCTTTCGAATCCAGGTTCAAGGCGCCCGCTTACGAGGTCGACCCGATAGCCTCGACGCCCCCGGAAGCCGACTACGTGTGGAGGATTATTTTGATGGTTGGGGCCGTGCCCGCTTTGCTTACTTTCTACTCGCGGCTGAAAATGCCGGAAACCGCCCGTTACACCGCCCTGGTGGCCAAGAACATGAAACAGGCGGCGGCCGACATGTCAAAGGTTTTGAATATGGATATCGAAGCCGAGCAGCCCAAGGCCGAGCAGATTGTGAAGAAGAACTCGTACGGTCTCTTCTCCAAGGAATTTCTAAGCCGCCACGGAATGCACTTGCTCGGAACAACAAGCACGTGGTTCTTGCTCGACATCGCTTTCTACAGCCAGAATCTATTCCAGAAGGATATTTTCAGCGCGATCGGATGGATCCCGAAGGCGAACACCATGAACGCAATTGGAGAAGTGTTCACAATTGCCAGGGCGCAGACACTTATAGCCCTCTGCAGCACGGTCCCTGGATACTGGTTCACGGTGGCCCTGATCGACGTAATCGGAAGGTTTGCGATTCAACTGATAGGATTCTTCTTCATGACGGTGTTCATGTTCGCGCTGGCGTTCCCGTACGACCACTGGATAAAACCAGACAACAGGATCGGATTCGTGGTGATATATTCACTGACCTTCTTCTTCGCCAATTTCGGGCCTAACGCGACAACATTCGTGGTGCCGGCCGAGATTTTCCCCGCCAGGCTCCGGTCGACATGCCACGGGATATCGGCCGCGGCGGGGAAATTGGGCGCCATAATCGGGGCGTTCGGGTTCTTGTACCTCGCGCAGAACAAAGATCCGGCGAAGGCGGATGCGGGATACCCGGCCGGGATCGGGGTGAAGAATTCACTCATATTATTGGGAGTGATCAATCTTTTGGGATTGTTGTTCACATTCTTGGTCCCTGAATCCAATGGGAAATCTCTCGAGGAGATGTCCGGTGAAAATGAGGACATCCAGGAGGAAACCGGTGCAGGCAACTGAATGTATTTTATCGCCGTATGAATGTCGGCGGATCTCGGAATGCTTCGACGGATCTCTTTTCTAAGTTCTTGTTACTCCCTTTAGTTTATCATTTTCTTAATTTCTAGTCTCTTTTTTAGGGTGTTTTTTTACCTCCCTTTGTCCCTACGTAGGCAAGAATGTATCAAACTATCAATTGAAAGATGTCAAACTATTATTTATTACTCCCTCCCTTCACAATCTATGTTCCTCAAATTTTTGGGTTCGGGTTTTAAGAAATGTTAGGTGAATGTGATGTGAGTGGAGTTTGGGTCCCACATTAAAAGTAATTTAATGTTAATATGTGGGTCAGCCTAGTAAAATGTGTGAATATATAAAAATTATAAAAATATTTTAGTAAATTTTATTGTGGTGTAGTGTTTAAAAATAGAAAGGGAACATTTTTTGTGGACATACCAAAATGGCAAAAAAGAAACATTGATTGTGGACGGAGGGAGTATTATATTATTGTTGTTGTTTTATATTATACGAGACATTCTGACTCGTGCGATGCACCGGTTTTATTTTTCGATAAAAGTTTGAACTTTTGTTTATGTTTAAAACTCAACATTTTATTTGATAGTATTATAATTTACGAACGACTTCAAGTCAAAATAATGTACTTTTTCCTTTCTATTCACTACTCAAGGTGATATTTTTAATATGTTGTATTTTGTTATTATAGCAAATTTATTTAATTTATCTGTTTAAATCGGATGTACTAACACTCACCGCAAAAGGGTGTAAATACTGGTTTCTCACTAATGATTCTACATATAGAAAAAGAAAATACTTCGCGATGCGCAGACCTTCTTTCTTTTAAATAATAATTCATTGCACATGATAAATTCAATCTAATATTTCTCAAAGAGCATTCGAAAGCAACTACTTAGCAGAAGCAATCATAAGATGTGCAAAATACATAGTAATAACCTACATGAATATTTTGAAACGTATGATTTCATAGTAATAATAACATGACCTTTCTAATTCCATAGTAATAACCTACATGAATATTATTATTATTACTTATAGATCGATGATTTGTAACCAAATTTAGAGTCATTTACTCACCTAATTAAAAACTCAATTAATATAGTATCATTAGATAAAAATAAAGTCATTAAGACTTAACATTTATAGCGCAGGACTGAATCTTTATATATATATAAGATATGATAATATATTAATATTATTGGACATTTGATATTAATATTAAATTCAATATAAAGACAGATAATCGATAAAATAGTCAAGTGACGACTGACAAAAAAACTACACAATCCCTTATTGTTAAATATTAACAAATGAAAGCATACAACAAATGATTAAACGAACATGTTGACGGACAAAAAAGAATAAGTTTCATCGTTTCATTTTTATATTTTTTGATAATAATATCAATAAACATACGTTACCCATATTGATAGTTGGGGAATAGTATGGATATTGCTATTGATTTACTGGCCAGTGGCCACCCACCCCCACCACCACTCATCCCCCTTTTTCTCCAATTCTTTTTTTCTTATATATCCCTGTCGTTGAAATGGACCCCCTTCTCTTTCCCAACACACCACCATCACCACCGTGGCTGTGCCTTTCCTTCTTCTGGAAACAAAAACAGCCGAAACACATTATTTAATTTGCTTCGACTCTTTGTTAAAACTTTCCTACTTTTAGTAACTTTCTTCTCTCTCTCACTTTCTGTTGCATAATATTTAGTATAAACCACAGCCTCTTTTTTTTCTCTTTCGGTACATAATCGGTTACTTCTGGGCAGCAAAGAGGGTATTGTGGGTGACTGTTGGTAACCGTGAGGTGGGATAGGATAGTGGATGGATTTTGTTGTAGTCGGTAAAAAATATACTACGAAAATTGATCAACTGTGAGTCGAAATTCAAGCATACCGAGAACACCATAATATGGATGTTGATGTCGAGGAAAGGTGTTATTTATAGTTAAATTATTTGTGTAACTTGCGGATATGAAAGGATTATTCATATGAAGAGACTTAATTATCAAGAAGAGACTTTTCAAATTATTAAGATTGAGATTTTATAATTTTTTAGATAAAAATTGAATTCATTAAGGCTCTACATTAAATTATATTCTTGAAGCCTCCACGTTAATAAGAGTGATTAATGTGTGATAGCATACATAGTAATAATAACATGACATTTGTAATTCCATAGTAATAACCTACATGAATATTTTGAAACGTGTGATTTCATAGTAATAATAACATGACCTTTGTAATTCCATAGTAATAACCTACATGAATATTTTGAAACGTGTGATTTCATAGTAATAATAACATGACCTTTGTAATTCCATAGTAATAACCTACATGAATATTATTATTATTACTACTTATAGATCGATGATTTGTAACCAAATTTAGAGTTATTTACTCACTAATTAAAAACTCAATTAATATAGTGTCATTAGATAAAAATTAAAGTCATTACGACTTAACATTTATAGCACATGACTGAATCTTTATGTATATATAAGATATGATAATATATTAATATTATTGGACATTTGATATTAATATTAAATCAATATAAAGACAGAGAATCGATAAAATAGTCAAGTGACGACTAACAAAAAAACTACACAATCCCTTATTGTTACAAAAATATTAACAAATGAAAGCATACAACAAATGATTAAACGAACATGTTGACGGACAAAAAGGAATAAGTTTTATCGTTTCATTTTTATATTTTTTGATAATAATATCAATAAACATACGTTACTCATATTGAGAGTTGGAGAATAGTATGTGTTGGATATTGCTATTGATTTACTGGTCAGTGGCCACCCACCCCCACCACCACTCATCCCCCTTTTTCTCCAATTCTTTTTTTTTGTATATATCCCTGTCGTTGAAATGGACTCCCTTCTCTTTCCCAACACACCACCACCACCACCACCACCGTGGATGTGCATTTCCTTCTTCCGGAAACAAAACAGCTGAAACACATTATTTAATTTGCTTCGATTCGTTGTTAAAACTTTCCCACTTTTAGTAACTTTCTTCTCTCTCTCACTTTATGTTGCATAATATTTAGTATAAATCACGGCCTCTTTTTTTTTCTCTTTCGGTACATAATCGGTTACGTCTGGGCGGCAAAGAGGGTGTTGTGGGTGACTGTTGGTAATCGTGAGGTGGGATAGGATAGTGGATGGGATTTTCTTGTAGTCAGTACAAAACATACTACGAAAATTGATCAACTATGAGTCGAAATACAAGCATACTTAGAACACCACAATATGGATGTTGGTGTCGAGGAAATGTGTTATTTATAGTTAAATTATTTGTGTAACTTGTGGATATGAAAGGATTATTCATATGAATAGACTTTTCAAATTATTAAGAAGATAATTTTCAAATTATTAAGATTGAGATTTTATAATATTTTAGATAAAAATTGAATTCATTAAGACTCTACATTAAATTATATTCTTTGAAGCCTCCACATTAATAAGAGGATTCAATCTTTTAGTATAATAATAGATACTACTATTAAACTATTAATACATATGAGCAAAACATGAAGAATATCCTTTCTAATATTTAAAACTTAATTTTTCAATTTTACCTTTAACAAAAAATACACAATAATAAACCGGAAGAATGAAGCGTAAGCAAAAGCTCCTAAAAAATTGAAATATATTTTTCACGAATAATAATGAAATAACCACAATACAATTACTTTATTTTTATTTTAAATAAAGATGAAATAACCACAAGTACTTCATCCTTTTTTAGTCTTATTAAATGCAAGTTGTATTTCTTATTATTTCCCGTATTCCACATATTAAATCTATTATTTTAACGTGAGGTATAATATTTTATTAAAATATAGGTATTTGAGTATAGAGATTAATAATATCCTAAAATGAAACTTATTTTGGGTATTGAAAAAAATATAGGTCTCCCACTTAAATTGGGGAAGAAGAGACTAGAGAGTATTAATTTCAAGAACGGAGTCAAAAGCCGGTTAGAGCGGACTTGAGTGTGTCCTAATTATTTATTGATAGTATTTGGATTTTTGTGCAAAAGTTGAAAATTAGGATATAATAAGTGAGAGACTCTCTACATCCCGCCTAAAACTTAATATTTGAGCCAAAAAAGTCTTAGAAGCTTGATATTTCTAACCTCGACACAATTAAATTATTACCGTTTATCTTTTATCTTTAATATATATCATATATTCACTCTCAATATCTTTTATCTGTTAATTTTCATCACATACTCACCATCAATATTTACGTAGTTTTGATACATGTGTCACATCAAATCATTCTCTTAAAATTTACTTCCTCCATTCCATTTGTATTGGCCCATCAAATTGTCACATAAATTAATAATGTGTTTTATTAAAGGGGTAAAGTAACAAGACCTCACTTTGTTCGTGTGTCGATTAATTGCTATTTGGGAATGATCAATACAATTGGGACAACCGAAAATGAAGAATGGGTCAATACAAATGGACGCAAGGAGTGCTATTTTTACAAGTTTTATTCGGGATGGAGGGAGTATTAAAATTGTGAGGGGAAATATAAGAAATTTAAAAACATAAACATAAATTTATGTATTTGCATTTACTTGGTTCAAAACGTATATATTATTATGTTTTTAAGTCAATATTTAATAAATAATTAGTAATAATATGATTTTTTTTCTGCAGAACTCACCATTGCGTCCATTATCTCAACTCATCTTGTTAGGTAGGAGGACCCAATTTAGTGTCATACTCCCTCCAATCCAATTCGTAATACCATCATTTTAGATCCTAGGGAAAATTAAATCTCCTAATACATTTGGGGAATATATTACACAAATGTCACACATCTATTATATTTACACATCTACAGTAATTAAGTGGTCTAATTGTATTAATACTATTCTTTTATACTTTTATTGTAATAGTACTTCTTTATTATTTTAGTATAATAATACTATCATATTTTACCCTTTATATCGCTTCTTCATTCAGCCGTTCTTTTCACTTATCTCGACCTTTTCTTTCTCTAGGGTTTCTGCCCCCTTTCCTTTCCTCTTTTTTCTGATTTCTTATCGTTTTTATAGGATCTTTCTCTTATAAAGTCATATTCCGTTTGTAATACTCTTTTTTACGCAATTGAGGATGAAAAACATGGTTTTTCGTAGAGAGTCGCCGCGACTCAAAAAACATAAGCTCTTTGTTGATGCGGCTGAATCTAGTCGTTGTACTAGGTCTATGAAGAAAATTTTTGAAAAATATTTGAAGAATCTGGTAGTCGTGAAGTTGATATTTTGAAGAAGGATGTTGATTCTGATTTCGAGGTATCCAGTGATAAAAATAAAGGTAAAATTGCTATTGAAGTGAAGAGAAATAATGAGAAGGTTGGAGATGCAAGTATTTATGTTTGTTCAAAGTTTCTGAAGTAGCTTAATATTTTTTTTCGAATTGTTGTGAATAGTAGTTATTATATTTCATTTTTATTGCTTACTGGAAAAAAGTATTTTCTGATGGAATTAATTTTTTAGTTTTTATGTTTTATATCAGAGTATTACTTGCATGCAATGATATTTTGTGTTAGATTAGTTCTATATGTGTGGTTTGTTCATTTTCAATATGCAAATAGTTAATGTTTTTTATTATTGGATTAGTTTGTGTTTTGATAGTTTAAATTTAGATTATTAAGTAACAGAACAATAATTATATTTTTGTACAAAAGATGAACTTGCAGTGCTAGATATTTTTGCATATAAATTATGTTTTTTGTTTATAACTTATTATTAAATTCTTTAAATTTTTTATTCTAACAGTTTATTTCACATGTAAACCTTTATTAATATGCATGTTTTTGTAATTTTTTGTAGATGTGGTCTTTTTATTATGACGAGAACAATCGTAACTTTCATGTAAAGGCGACTTATTAGAATGATTTTAAAGTTCATGAAACGATTATGCAGAAATTAACTGATACACAACGAGA
This sequence comes from Orobanche coerulescens, assembly GCA_033398695.1. Lineage (NCBI taxonomy): Eukaryota > Viridiplantae > Streptophyta > Magnoliopsida > Lamiales > Orobanchaceae > Orobanche > Orobanche coerulescens. The sequence continues at coordinate 15,932,123 of CM065801.1, forward strand.
TATGTTCATGCGTACTCCGTTTTCACAGTTTTTTAATTTTGATCAGCCAAAGATGTATTCTCAAATTATACATCAAGCATTAATTAGGGAAATTTATCAAAGGGGCAATGGAGAAATTTGGTTTGTGTTTGGGGAGAAACGTGTACGTTTTGGATTACCTGAATTTTGCTTAATAACTAGATTGGATGGTGTTGGTAATGTTGCTGTTTTTGATTTTTCATGTATGAAGAGTGTGTTGATTGACAAGTATTTTGGGGAGTCCCATGTTACACGTGCTTTAATCGACTTTGTTTTCAAATATGTTGATTTTGTTGATGATGAGGAGGCTGTGATATTGTCTGTCATTTATATGTCATGTAATTTTGTATTAGCTGCTGCGCCGGCTCGTTTTGTGGATAGAGAATTGTTGGTTTATGAAGCTATAGGTGATTTAAATGCGTTTCCGTGTGGAAAAAATTATTATGATAAGACTGTAAGGTCCTTGTCCGTTGCCGTTAAAGGTTTGGTGAGGAGGTCGAAGAATGGTTATGTGGAATATAATATGTTTAAGGATAGGTACACAAAATTATATAAGTTGTGTGGATTTCCATACTATTTTCAAGTTTCTTTGTATGAGAGTATTTCTACTTTGATGGATTGGGGAATATGTGCTCGGATTGAAGATTCAAATCTGAGGATTTGTCGTGGAAAGAAATTGGAAAGCCACCAACCAATGAGTAATTGAATGATTTTGTGTTTGGTTCTAGCAAGGTATATCTATAGTTTTAGTAGTTGATTTTTTTTTCATTTAAGTATATTGTGTGCTTTATAAATGAGTGATTATTTCTGTTCTAATCTTGTTAATACAAATGAGAGTGCAGTTTATTTCTCCGACTTTGGAAGAATGGAATGAAATGAAATTTTTGGACGATTTTAGGTTTTTACAAAATACTAGTGCTGGTGATGGTGTGGATCATAATTATAGTTCCAAACCTAAGAAGGTGTTTGTTGGTGCCTCTTTTCAAAGTCCAGAATTTAAGAAAATGGTAGACGATAGGATAAAGCTTTTGGAGGAAAGTATTAGTAGTGTGAAGTAAGGAATTGAGAATCTCAGGAAGGATTTTACGGAACAGTTGCGGATTTTGCAAGATAAGATTCTGACACATATGACTATTTTGTTGAAGGGTGAGGTTTGTGGTCAAGGTGTAGATGAGGAGTGTGGGAGAGTTGAATCTATTCTTGGTGAAGTTTTGGAAAAGGGAGGTTTGGAGCCTGTCAGTGGTGAGAGGTCTAAGAGTTCTAGTCATGATTTTGTTAATGAAATACCTGCTGGTGCAGGATATTTGTAATACTCGTACTTTTCATGATTTTTTTGGCATTGACGTTCTCTCACTTTTGTCGCTCTCGTGAGCACTTATTGAGATGTTGATTTTAGAGTTTCGTATCTTTCGGGACATATTCGTATTGATCGGACATCGCAGCGGTGTTTCTGAGTGGAGCAGATAGCGTACGCTAGGCGTGAGCTAATGCACGCTATTTCTGTTTGGTAGCGCACGCTATTGGTCCGAGCTTCGCAGAGGCAGTAGCTGAGTTCTGCTCTCTGGACTAGCAGTTAGTGCACGCTAGGCGTGAGCTAACACACGTTGTTCGTGTTTGGTAGCGCGCGCTAGCATTGGATGTAGCACACGCTAATTATTCGGGTTTGGCAGTGGCAGTAGGTTGGTTTCTGCTCTATGGACTAGCAGTTAGCGAACGCTAGGCGTGAGCTAACGCACGCTATCGGTGCTGCGTAGCGTGTGCTAGTTTCGGATGTAGCGCACGCTAGTAAATTGGGCAGTGAGTTCGGAATTTCTGCATGGTAGCAGTTAGCGCACGGAACGTTGTTGGTTGTGCACGCTATCAACACTGGTCAGAGCCTACTGGACTACCGGGTGACCCTGTTAGCGCGCGCTACACTTATGAATTAGCGCACGCTAATTAAGCCCAGTATATAAGCTGGGCGAGCCGCATTTTTCGCATTCTTACATTTCCAACGAGAACACGCGAGAGAGGCGATCTTGAGGCGATTTGGGACAACCTTTCATCATCCATCATCATCTTCGGTCGAATAACAAGGATTATACAACATCTAATCCGTTTCTTCTCTCTGAATCAAGGTAAATTCCTTAGAACCCTAGTTTGGGGAATTTTTGGGGATTTCTCTTAGATCTGTCCGATTAATCCGTTTTGAAGCTTGAAACCTTTGAGATTATGATGTATCTACCCCGTACCTACGTTTCCGTTACGATTATACGAATGTTTTGTGTATTACTTAAAGTGAAGAGAGTTTGGATGATTACCAACCTCTATGTGAATACTTTGAAGATTTATGAATCGTAAAAGGGGGGTTTCGGGAGTCTTTCTTGAGAATTGAGTATTGATGATTGATTATCGTATTTCCTTACGAATCGTTTAAGCCCAGAAGTGCGTTCTTGGACCTTTCGAGCTTGAAAACCGTTTTCACTTTGGTTTCTAATGTCTCAAAGGCAAGTATATATTTAGGATTGTACGTTCTCGAATTTGAAAGTGAGGTATATGAACTGTGTAATTGTATATATTCACTCTGTGATGGACCGACGGGTCCTCGGAGGGTTCTGTTGCCTTTGGTGCAGTTCCACAAATATCTTTGGGTTAACCACTCTGGGAGGGTCCGACGGGGCCTCAGAGGGTCCCGTTGCCTCTGCTGCGGTTCCATGGTTAATCACGTATGTATTGAAATGAGTTGCTATGGGATTTAATTATTCCGAAATACTAGTCTTGAGTTTGATGAAATGAAGATTAATTTGCTTTATTGTCGAGAAGTATTGTGTTTCATATTCGATATACTTGTACTAGCTATTCGATGGCTAACCCCTTTTTGGGGGAAATACTTTTCATGTATTTCAGGATCCAGGAGAGTGTATAGGCATGTACCGGGTCGGCACGAAAATGATGGGCAAGAGTGATGCTGTGTCTTGTCTCTGTTTGTATCTTGTACTTTATCCATTCGGTATTGTGTACTTGGAATGGTTATGAACACTCGAGTAGTGCTTCAGACGCTCTTGATGTTTTGGCCTGTGTTGCCTTGGGTTTTAATTCCCGATATATTGTATTTTTGTCGAATTGACTATTACCTTGGTGTCATTTCTATTGCCTTCTACTACATTATATTTAGACCTTATCGGTCGAAGTTCATGGTTACGCGTATGTATAGCCTTGTGGGTCCCACTCACGGTACTGTAATATACTATGAATAACTTGGGGGTATTACAGAATATGGTATCAGAGCTTAGGTTTATGGATACCTAGGTTGTCGGTCTCTTTGGGTCGAATTGAGTTATCGTTAGAATACAGTATCACTATATTGTCATCATCTCGGTGCGACCGCTACTAGTAAATCCTTTTACTCTTCTTGTATTTTTCCTAATCACTCCACTTTTGATTTGGTATTCTTGGGAATCGGTCACCTCGATGACGAGCGATTTGAATTGTACTTACGTATTTTTGTGTGTCCTTCGGAATGTCTGCTGACAGGGGACGGGGATGAGGCCGTGGTCGTTGACGCGGGCGAGGACGTGGCGCGTCCGCTTCCCTCAGTTCCGTTGCGGGGTCGGCTACCCCTAGTTTATCTAATTCAGTGCATCCCGATACCTAAAGTCAACACGACCAGTTGACCGGTCAAGGGAATAATGCAGATGTTGGGGTTACGGATGTTCTTCAACAATTGGCGAATCAGATGACTATCCTGGCCCAAGTTATCCAACTAAATAATCCTAATCCGACAGCCGATGTTTTTCTCCAGAATGTGGTCCGTATGCATCCTCCGCAGTTCAGTGGTGCTACCGACCTAGTGGGTTGGGAAAGTTGGCTATTTGAATTGGAGAAAGTGTTTGAAGCGGTTGACTGTACGGAAACGAGGAAGGTACCTATTGCTCAGTACTTCCTTGCTAAGGAAGCCACGACCTGGTGGAAAGCTATTAAACCGCAAGATCGTGCTGCGACATGGGATGAATTTAAAGGTCTACTGGAGGCTCAGTATTGTCCTTGGACATTAAAGAAAGCAGAATCCGAGCCTTTTTCGAGGCTAAGTTGCAACATTCTAGTCTCACAGGCGATAGTGGAATACAACCAACAGCTGATTCATGTGAAGAATCAGGTGCGTGATAAGCGTGACAAGATCCAGGACACATCAATCGGGAGTGCAACTTCCCACCTCTAAAATGTAACACTTCTGGTCAGATGGGACACAGGGCAATTTATTGCCCCGAATAAGATCAGACTTTGGATACTCGGGCTTCTGCCCCAGCACTTAGAGATCAGAGTATGAATCAGCGAAAATCAGTTAGCCAGTCACAGCAGGGTTACGGCATAGGCCGGGGACGGGGTCAGGCCGTTAGAGAAGGAGATTTTAGCGTTGGTTTGGCACACCCATGAGTTTATAAGATGCATCGGGCATATGAACCTGATGCGGCGGTGGCCTCAGGTACCATTCACATTCTATCTCATCCAGTTCGAGTACTTTTTTATTCTGGTGCTACACATTCTTTCATCTCCTTGGATTGTGTATGCCGTTTGAATATAAATTGTATGACTGCTTGCGATCCTTTCATTGTGAAACTGCCTAGTGGGAATAGAATCATGGAGAAACGGGAGATTAGAAATTATCCCGTGAGCATAGCAGGCAATGATTGATTATCAAATTTGATTGTGGTTGATATCGAGGGCGAGGATTTGATCCTCGGTGAGGATTGGCTTGAAAGTCACCAAGCGATTATGAATTATCGCACTAAGGTTATCGCCATGATGACCAAAGATGGTTCCGAGTACTCATTTCTGGGACGTAAATCGGGCCAACCTAAGTTGCTTATCAGTGCCATAAAGACCGTAAAACTCTTGAATAAAGGTTGCACGGGATATTGGTGTTATGCTTTGAAATCGGAAGGGAATGGAATCGATTTCTCTTCGATTCCAATTGTTAATGAGTATCCAGACGTTTTTCCAGACGATCTTCTGGGATTACCGCTAGATCGAGAGATAGAATTTTCCACTTATTTAGAGCCTGACGCGGCTCCGATTTCTAAGGCGCCTTATCGTATGGCACCTTCAGAAATGCAAGAATTGAAGAATCGGTTGGTAGAATTGTTGGAGGAAGGGTACATTAGACCGAGCGCTTCGCCTTGAGGCGCACCTGTTCTTTTTGTGACAAAGAATGATGGTTTACTATGCTTATGCATCGATTACCATGAGCTAAACAAAGTGACCATCAAGAACAAGTATCAATTGCCTCGTATAGATGAATTATTTGATCAGTTGCAGGGAGCAGCAGTATTCTCAAAAATTCATTTGAGATCAGGGTACTACCAGCTCCGAGTGAAAGAGTCCGACGTTCCGAAAACCACTTTCCGGACAAGATACGAACATTATAAATTTGTGGTCATGCCTTTTTAGCTGACCAATGCACCGACAATATTCATGCAGTTAATGAACAAGATATTTATTGAATACCTTGACAAGTGTATGGTCTTTTTTATTGACGACATCTTGATTTATTCTCGAGATGAGGAGGAACATGCCTAACACTTGCGTTTGATACTAGATATTTTGAGATCCGAGCAGCTTTATGTGAAATTCTCAAAATGTGAGTTCTGGCTGAACGAAGTTATGTTTCTCGGCCATGTGGTTTAGGTCGAAGGGGTTCGTGTGGACCCGCAGAAGATTGAGGCAATGCTAGATTGGGCACCGCCCAATAATGTTAAGGAAGTTCGTAGCTTTTTGGGTCTTGTTGGTTATTACCATCGGTATATCGAGGGGTTCTCGAAACTCACTCGGCCGCTTACACAATTACTTCAGCAGACAAAAAAGTTTGTTTGGACTGCTGAGAGACGGGCGGAGCTTCGATGAGCTGAAGAGGCATTTGACTTCAGTGCCGATTTTAGCTTTACCACAGGGTAGTGAAGGATTCGCAGTTTATAGTGATGCTTCAGGACAAGGGCTTGGATGTGTGCTTATGCAGCACGATAAAACGATAGTCTTTGCTTCACGACAGTTGAAGCCGTATGAGATGAACTATCCTACTCATGATTTGGAATTGGCTGCAATTGTTTTCGCACTTAAGATTTGGCAGTAGTATTTGTATGTCTATTCGTGTCGGATATATACCGATCACAAGAGTTTGAAGTACATTTTCAGTCATAAAGAGTTGAATATGAGGCAGCGGAGTTGATTAAAGATTATGATTTGGAGATTCTTTACCATCCGGGGAAGGCCAATGTCGTCGCGGATGCTTTGAGCCGCAAATCAGCATCACTTCAGATGCTCGAGGTTCTTACATCCCATACGAATATTCATCAGGATTTGATCGAGCAAGGTATAGAAGTTTGGCTTCAAAGAGTGCAGGTGTAATATCCGCAATTTCGATTTCCAGTAATTTTCTTTTTTTGGCGGAAGTCCTTCTTAGCGACTCTTTTGTGACCGTTTCGTCATTCTAAGAATGATTAATTATGCACTTTTTGACATCCGAGTTCGTCTCGGTGTCGTTATATTGAGTTCCGTGCTTCTTAGCGACTTTTCCGCACTTGAGTTTGATCCTTGCAAATCTCATTCGAAACTATTGTTTCGTATTTCCCGTAAGTCCATTTAATGTTGTTAGGTGTGTTGTGAACTTCGGTTTGGTTATTTGATCATGTATCGTGATTTTTCGGCACTTTTTGGGCTCGAACAGGGTGCGCCGCGACACAAGGGGTTGCGCGCTGCAGCACACACCCTGCAGGACCCGAGCTGGGCGCGGCTGTACTGTGGGCTGCGGCACGCTTGCTCTACGCCGCGGAACGACCTGGAGGCCTGACCCTGAATTTTAGCCGCGGGCCGCGGCATGCCTGCTCTGCGCCGCGGCACGCGAGTCATATTACCCTCTTATCAGCAGGATTTTGAGAGGATTTCATTTCTTCTCTCCGTGGGCGACTTCCGGGCAATTTTTTGGGTGATTTGGCATCTTCAATCTTAGAGATTTCATCCTCCTCGAGTTCTTGGTGTAGATTAACAACACCAAATTGTGTTCTTCGTCATTGATCCGAGGTATTTTCTTGATTCTCTAGTTTTTGGGAGTTTTGTTCTTGATTTCGTATTCCACCCGATTTTGATGAATCGATTGTTGTTAAATGTTGTTATTAAACATGTTTTATGTATTGTATATCCATATTTTTGGTTCGTTTCAACTCGAAGGGTGATTTCGGTGTTCTTGAGGTGTAGTGAACATTTGATGTTCGATCAAATGTTCGAATGAGTTTTCATTCGATAGTTTGTTATGACCTCCATTGTTTTTGGTCTTGATCCTCGTCGTAATCATGTTTTTGTTGTTTCTTCCGAAGGATTATAGGTGCTTGAGGATTCCGAGTTGAATCCCGTTTGGTGATTGATAATTCGTGTGGTGTTATTCTCGTAGTGTTCGCGGTGCTATCGTGTTCTTGATAGTGTTCGGGAGTTCGGGGCTGTTCGACCGCATCCCATACGTCGTCTCGTTGCGATCGTGGTATTGAGGCAAATACCTTGTCCATACATTTCTTGTTTTGTGGATATGATGATCGGTGATCGTCTAAATGTGTTCGTTTGGTTGTTTGAGACGAACTTTCAAAGATTTGGTTTAGCCTCCCTAAAGGCTCCCTTTTAAACTCGTGTATATGTCGTGATTGGTGTATTTTCGTGAATGACTATGTGAATCCTATGGATATGTTTGGTGTTGATGTTACGCTTGGTAATGCGTGTGTACGTATATTGCCTCATTTCAGTGCGTTGTGGTTTGACGTTGTGTTTTGCTAAGTGTTTGACGCCTCTTGGTGAATTGTTTGGATATCTTTGTTGTATTGTGCTATGTGTGTGAATGTGTGGATGTGGGCGGGGCCTACGGTGACACATGGCATGCGATCATGTGGTCAGGATGCAACAAGCGATTGATCTAACCGTGAGAGCCTAAGAAAAACTACGGTGACACATGGCTTGTGATCATGTGGTCAGGATGCAACAAGTGATTGATCCAACCGTGAGCGCCAAACAATACCTACGGTGACACATGGCATGTGATCATGTGGTCAGGAGACAACAAGTGATTGATCCAACCGTGAGATGCCGTGACATGTGATCACGCTGGTGTGTACATGATTTGTGAATGTGTTTTGCCAGGTCGAGTACCTTGGACGTGTGACCAAGATTTTCATATCTTGAGTGATTATGTTGTGTTGATTTTTATGTCCGTCGAGGACACGTGACGTGGGTTATGACCCTGTGAATTGTTGTTGGTTTTTATTTGTCAAAGTAAATCTTTGGGCTGTGACCCCTGTTGATTTTTTAAAGAGAATGAGTCGATAAACCTAAACTATTTCTGTTAAAACTCCCGATGGCATTTTACACCATTTTATAAATTGTTTCCCTTGAATTGTGATCTTTAAATTTTGGGAAGTTTTACTCAAACTCTTGCCTCGAGAAGTACTTTTTGTTATGTCTGAATCTTGGAGGATTTCTGGTTATTGTTATTCTTGGAATATGATTTGTATGACTCGTATTTGCACTTTGTAAAATAGTGAAATTTTGCTAACCCCCGAATAATCGGGGGTGGATGTCTGTATTGCATCCAGGTTTGTGGGAGCATAGCACAGGGTCAGCATGAAGAATGATGAAAGATGATCGATACTAATCACATGAGGACCCGTACGTTGTTGTATTGGTTCAATTGTACTTTATTTTCGCTGCAGTATTCTTTCCCCATTGTACGGGAGTTTGTTGTATTTGACCCCTGCGTGGGCATGTATTGAGATTGAGTTGTATGTATTAAAATGGCACCATTTGAAGCATTTTATGGTAGGCGGTGTAGATCGCCATTATGTTGGGATGAGGCTTCGGAGTTAGCCGGAACAGAACCGGATATGTTGATGGAAACTAAGGAGAATATTTCTATTATCCGAGACCGGCTGTTGACTGCCCAAAGCCGTCAGAAATCTTATGCTGATACTCGTCGTCGACCACTTGGAAATCGAAGTAGCAGACCATGTTCTACTCAAGGTGTCGCCGACAAAGGGAGTTTTTCGCGGGAAAACTTAGTCTGAGGTATATCGGACCATTTGAAATTTTGGACAGGGTTGGAGATTTAGCTTATCGCTTGGCGTTGCCTCCAACTTTGAGTAATGTCCACAACGTTTTTCATGTTTCTTAGTTGAGGAAGTACGTGCCGGATCCAAGTCATATTATCGACTATATTGAGATTGATGTAGCCGAGGATGTTACCTTTCCAGATAGGCCGATTAAGATCCTTGAACGTCGTGAGAAGCGGCTTCAGCACAAGAACATTCTATTGGTTAAGGTGCAATGGTCGAGACATGGAGTCGAGGAAGCGACTTGGGAGACGGAAGAGAAGATGCGATCGAGATACCTCGAACTTTTTATTTCTTAAGTTTCGGGACGAAACTTCTTTTTAGAGAGGGAGAATGTAATACCCGTACTTTTCATGAATTTTTTTGGCTTTGACGTTCTTTCACTTTTGTCGCTCTCGTGAGCACTTATTGAGATGTTGTTTATTTTAGAATTTCGTATCTTTCGGGACATATTCGTATTGATCGGACTTCGCAGCGGTGTTTCTGAGTGGAGCAGATAGCATAAACTAGGCGTGAGCTAATGCACGCTATTTTTGTTTGGTAGCATGCGCTATCTTCGCCAGTAGTGCACGCTATTGGTCCGAGCTTGGCAGAGGCAGTAGCTGAGTTCTGCTCTCTGGACTAGCAGTTAGCGCATGCTAGGCGTGAGCTAACGCGTGCTATTCGTGTTTGGTAGTGCGCGCTAGCATCGGATGTAGGGCACGCTAATTACTCGGGTTTGGCAGTGGCAGTAAGTTGGTTTCTGCTCTCTGGACTAGCAGTTACCGCACGTTAGGCGTGAGCTAACGCACGCTATCGGTGTTGCGTAGCACGCGCTAGTTTCGGATGTAGCGCATGCTAGTAAATTGGTTAGTGAGTTCGGAATTTCTGCATGGTAGCAGTTAGAGTACACAACGATGTTGGTAGCGCACGCTATCGACACAGGTCAGAGGCTACTGGACTATCGGGTGACCCCGTTAGTGCGCGCTATACTTATGAATTAGCGCACGCTAATTAAGCCCAGTATATAAGCTGGGTCAGCCGCATTCTTCGCCATTTCCACCTTATTTCTTACATTTCCGACGAGAATACGCGAGAGAGGCAATCTTGAGGTGATTTGGGACAACCTTTCATCATCCATCATCATCTTTGGTCGAATAACAAGGATTATACAATATCTAATCCGTTTTGAAGCTTGAAACCTTTGAGATTATAATGTATCTACCCCGTACGTAAGTTTCCCTTACGATTATACGAATGTTTTGTGTATTATTTAAAGTCGAAAGGGTTTGGATGGTTTCCACCTCTATGTGAATACTTTGAAGATTTATGAATCGTAAAAGGGGGAGTTTCGGGAGTCTTCCTTGAGAATTGAGTATTGATGATTGATTATCGTATTTTCTTACGAATCATTTAGGCCCGGAAGTGCGTTCTTGGACCTCTCGAGCTTGAACACAATTTTCACTTCGATTCTAATGTCTCAAAGGCAAGTATATGTTTATGATTGTACGTTCGCGACTTTGAAAGTGAGGTATATGAACTGTGTAATTGTACATATTCACTCTGGGACGGACCGACGGGTCCTCGGAGGGTTCAGTTTCCTTTGGTGCATTTCCACGAATATATTTGGGTTAACCACTCTGGGAGGGTCCGACGGGGCCTCGGAGGGTTCTGTTGCCTCTGGTGCGATTCCATGGTTAATCACGTATGTATTGAAATGAGTTGCTATGAGATTTAGTTATTTCGGAATACTAGTCTTGAGTTTGATGAAATGAAGACTACATTTACTTTATTGTCGAGAAGTATTGTGTTTCATATTCGATATACTTATACTAGCTATTCGATGGCTAACCCCTTTTTGGGGGGAACTTTTCATGTATTTTAGGATCCAGGAGAGTGGATAGGCATGTACCGGGTCGGCACGAAGATGATGGGCAAGAGTGATGCTGTGTCTTGTCTCTGTTTGTATCTTGTTCTTTATCCATTCGGTGTTGTGTACTTGGAATGGTTATGAACACTCGAATAGTGCTTCAGATGCTCTTGATGTTGTGGCCTGTATTGCCTTGGGTTTTAATTCCCGAAATATTGTATTTTTGTCGAATTGATTATTACCTTGGTGTCATTTCTATTGCCTTCTAATGCATTATATGTAGACCTTATTGGTCGAAGTTCATAGTTCCACGTATGTATAGCCTTGTGGGTCCCACGGAGGGTCTCACAGTGCTGTAATATACCCTGAATAACTTGGCGGTGTTACAAATTTAAATCCAACTTTTGTTCGTGTTGATAATGATGTTATGACTGTTTCTGGTGCCAAGGTAAATTGTGTTTGTAGTTTGAAATTATTTATCTTTCAATTATTAAATATTTGTTTTTGTTCCCCATTTCAGGTTTGTAAGGTGCGAGAGTTTCCTTCATTTGAACTACTTAGTCAAGAATTCTTGTCTAATGGCGGAGATTTGGATTGTGGAAAGGTTATATTTTGTACCCCAAACCTCTGAAAAATCCCAAAGAAAAGAAAAAAAAAACGGAAAAGAACCCTAATTTTGTTTTAAAAATCTAAAAACTAAACTATAGAATAGTCTCATTGGAGAATTCGTTTCTAAGTCAAGATCACGAGCAGGTCCTGCGGAGCAAATGGTCTCATCCAAGTATTTTTTTTGATACTGAGGTTCCAAGCTTACACCTAATTAGTCTTCGGGATAACAGCCCCGGCCCCACAGTACTGGTACCAGTTAAATCGCGGGATGTGTATCTGGCTCCCAGGTTCTTAAATATCTTCAACTACCGCAAACAAAGAGTCGTCCCCCAAGTGATTGCTTCATGTTGGATCCTCTCAAATACAACCGCAGGGTCCCACCGAGATATGACCTCCCACACTGACGCTTGAAGCACTCAACATTTAACTGTTCTACCAGCGTACCCTGGAGGGCTATGATCTCTTCTTTAATCATTGATTAAAGAGTCATAAACCCTTGAAAATTCTTATCCTCAGAGGGATTCGAACCTGGGTCTCCCACTTGAAGTGGAAGACCCGTGGCCAGTGAACCAAGTTCACTTGTTGTCTCATCCAAGTATTTATCAAGTTCAAGATCAACACAAAAACAAGGAAAAATACAAGAAAAAAGTGATTAGAAATTATTTATCAATAAATTATTGAATAGTCTCGTAATGGTCATTGTTTGTTCTATGATTTACTTGGTGTTGGAATCATTAATGATTTTAATTTTATTTTATAAAATTAAATATCATATGATCGATCTACGTTCCGAGTAGATGATTGTGGTATATTCACTTTCTGTAAACCGATTCCCGATAAGTGAGAAATAGTGAATTAAAGTTTGTCACTAATTATGAATAAATGATGGATGACTATCCCACATTGAATAATGAGCTATCATTATTCAAGTATTTAAGGAGTTACCATTATTCATGTAATAATTAATGGCACATGTGTATGGGCTTAAAGCCCACACGCGCGCCGCCGCTGCCCGCCCGCCTCGCCTCGGCCGCGGCCGCGTGCCGTGGACCGTGTGTTAGGGTTGTATTCAAAGCATACTTTATGCTTGTATTACCTAATTTCCCGGTCTTTATCTATGAGAATATTTAATTCATTTATCATATGTTTTGCATATTTATTCACGCTATGATTATGCAAATGCAGTCTAAATTACTTTATATTGTAGATAATGTGGTGTGTAGTGTGACACAGAAGATTACATTATTGGTTCCTTATATAGTAATAGTTAGTTCACAACCTATATAACATTAGACCATTATGTGAGAGGTTGTAGTATATGCTTGAGATTGGTTGGTCTTGACCATTGGCATATATTAGCATATTCGTTATACGTTGAACTGGATCGAGGTGAGATAGATTCTTATGTACTGACTATAAGAAGAACGTACATCTTGGACAATTATTATTTCTTAATTCTAGTGATTAATATTTAATTATATATATTTAATATTTATTGCTTTGATTTATCATGGGTGAGAGCTACAATGATTGACTCAATATGCTCGATATTTTGGGCAATATTATTATCTATATGATAATTAATATTATAGCTAGAAATCGTGTCCCGACCAGTCGGTTTGATCATGTCCCTTGAGGCACTCGAAAGGATTATTATATTAAACCCTGCAGGTGGAATTAATTTTCCGATATAATAATAAAGGTCGAGTGGTATACTCATGTATAATACATTGATTAATTAAAAGCTGTCAGTAGCTTAAATTAATTAATGAAAATGGAATATCTTAAACACGGGAAATAATTAATTCAAAAAGGAGCCCAATTTCGTAATTTGGGATTTTGGTGGGAGGTGCAATATTAACTTATTAGTGGACTAAGTTGATATTAATAGAGTCTTAATATTAGGAAGAGTCCTAATATGGGAAGAAGATATCTATTAAGAGTCCTTACCATATCCTCCTTAAGATCCCTAGAGTAGCCCAAAACACCTATAAAAGGAGTATATGTCTTGGCCGATTTTCTACCATTACCATTGCCCAAGAAATCGATTTTTGTGTGTGTGTGTGTTTTAATTGTGGATCTTGACTTGTGTCTTGGATTCCACAATTTGGTTAACACAATATTTTTCTAAAATACTCAAAATATTCAAGAAAAATAGAGAGAACAAAAATCGTGACATTCTTTAGAAGAAAGGTTCGGCCGATCCATATAGTGCTCCAAGTAGTCCGGTAGATTGTTGCCCACACGACATCCGGACGTAGGCAGGATATACTCTAGAAGATCTTGAGGTAGAAATACAAGAAGATCGGAGAGGAACACGAAGAAGGACAAATCGACCAAAAGGGGATTATTCTACCACTTCGCGTCAAAGGTAAAATTACCGACTCCCATGCGTAAATATGTTTATTTAATTATTTATTAATCTGTTTAGTTAATTAGTTGACAAGCCTAAATAGATCCGGTTTTTACGTTGGTTAGTTTATAAAACCTTTTCTTAAATTAAAATCACCAACTCGCTTCCGCTGCGTTTTATATTCCAACAATTGGTATCGGGGCCGGTCTTTAGGTTCTGTTCAATTTAATTAATTTGGTGATTAATATGCTAGCAATTAAATATTCGTATAGTATGATATTTGGAATATTTTGCTAGAATTTGTATTGCAGGAAAATATGATCCAATTATCATGGTTATGTGATGTTTTTTATTTATTTACGCGTTTTGGTAATTTGGCCCGTTTTGTGGCATGTATAAGTTTTTCCCGTGAGAAAATCCACGGGTATAATAGGATTTATTTTTCTTTTAATTTGATGTAAATTCGATGTATTTTATTTTGAATAAAATTGTAATCGAGTTGGAACACTCAAATTACGAAAGAAAAAGAAGTCCAGCGCGAAGAGGAGTCCCGATCAGACGAACCGACCGAGACTGGCAGCATGCCGATCGGGACTCGGCTACCAGCAGCAGGCTCGGACGTGACTCGGCCACCAGCAGCAGGCTTGGCTGTGAGTCGGCCACAAGAACGGCTTTCGGCCAAATGGCGATGGCTCGAGCGGCAAGGCAATGGCAGCAGGTCAAGTCGTCCGGTTCGGGTCGTTCAATTCGTTTTTCCGCGAGATGCTTGAAGCAGTGGGAGCAAACGAGCCGAAGATTTTCTCGTTATTCAAAACGAGGAATAAAAAGCCATGATAATTGGATATAATTGTCCAATTTTAATATTTGTTGGTTTTTATTGTTTTGATGTATGGCATGTATGGATGTATGCGTGATATGTTTCCTTGCATGTTAGGACGAGAAAATTAAAAACCTTAATTTTTCAAAATAACTAAGTGATTTTAAATTGATTTTTCAAAATCAAATTGGCCTCCATAATTGGTTTAAATTGTGAAATAATTAGCATGCGCGTTGACATTAGAGTCTTCCTCCACATCGGATGTGCTAAATTATTGGCTCACTGGTTTTAAACTTCAAATTTGATAACAAAAAGGTGAATATTATTTTTTATGATAGGATCTCTCCATCTGTAGGACTATTATCATTAAATAATATTCTAAGGTTTGTTAAATTATGGTGTTCACTTAGGTGTATTAATTAATAAGCTCCCCATCGGAGTCTATGTTAATTAAATACATGGCCAAGAGGAACCAACTATTAATTTTACTTGTCAAAATGTGTCTTGGCTAGATAGTAAAATTAAAGACGTTAAAATCTACTTGAAAAAGTATATGTGAACGTCCACACTATCGTGGCTTGCATGTGCGGTTTTTTAAGGTGTTGGTTGATTGCATATATATTGTTTTAAGGTTTTTTCAATATAGTTTGCGTCGAATTATGTGATGAATGGTGTTTTAATTTTATTCTCAGATGTCTTTCAATCCACTAGCTGTTATTCTCAAAGAAAACAAACTTGATGGCACTAACTTTGCCGACTGGAAAAGAAATCTTGATATTCTCTTGACTGCCGAGGGGCATAAGTCTTTGGAACCAAAACCGGATGCCACTCCTGAAGAGTTGGCTGAATTCCGGAAATGGAAAAAGTGTGATGAGATGGCTCGCTGTTACATTTTGGCTTCATTGACAAATGTATTGCAGCATCAGCATCAGACGATGGGCTCGGCCGCGGAAATGATGAAAAATCTCACTAAGATGTTTGGTCATCAGAATCGGGCGGCTAGGCAAAATGCGATGAGGTTTTGATGACAACTCAAATGTCTGAAGGGACCCCATTAAGGGATCACGTTCTTAAAATGATGTCTCATTTGAACGAACTGAGCATACTGGGGGCCACTATCGATGCGGAGTCGCAGGTCGATATTATCTTGGGCAGTTTACCAAGAAGCTTTGAGCAGTTCCGCCTCAACTACAATATGAATCGTAGGACTTACACATTGGCGGAACTTCTGACAGAGCTTCAATCTGCCGAAGGTCTCTTCAAACAAGGTTATCATCAAATTCTTGCGGCAGCCGGTGCTGCTTCTTCAAAACCCAAATGGGGAAAGAAGAAAAAACAAGTTGGCCAGAAGCAAGTGGCGATCTTCAATGCTAAGGGCAAGGCTTCTTAGCCGGAAGCGAACAAAAATCCGAAGGGCAAGTGCTTCAACTGCGGTCTGAAAGGACATTTCAAGAGTGACTGCCCTAAGAAAGGTACGTCTCATGCACTAGTAGTCAAAACATGTTTGGCTGCCTGTTCCATCACTTCGTGGATAGTGGATTCGGGCTCCACTGATCATGTTTGTTATGACTCACAGGGGTTCCAAGTAACCAAGGTACTTAGTGCGGATGAGATTACAATAAGCTGGGGGGACTATTCCAGACTGAAGGCTGTTGCAGTGGGAGTCGTGCAGCTAAAAGTTGATGATAGAATTTTAGTTCTTAATAATGTATTATTAGTACCCGATTTTAGAATGAATTTGATTTCAGTTTCTAAATTGCGTCATGATGGATATTCAGTTTCTTTTGAAGATAATGCAATTATTAAAAGAAATGGTGAATATATTTGTGGGAGTACTTATAATGAAGAACTTTATATCATCAATGCTGCACCAGCTCCCTTGCATAATTATAAATCGCTTAATTCTTTGACTAATCCTAATAAAAGAAAGGAACTTTCGAGCATAAATCCAATATATTTGTGGCATTTACGATTGAGTCATATTAACCTTAGAAGGATTCAAAGATTGGTGAGCGATGGCCCATTGGATTCGCTCCAAATTGAGTCATTTCCAACCTGCGAATCCTGCCTGGAAGGTAAAATGACTAAAAGGGCTTTTCAAAGCAAAGGAAATCGTGCACAAAAGGTGTTGGAATTGATTTATACCGATGTATGTGGTCCAATGAACATCCAGGCTAAGGATGGTTTCGAATACTTCATCACGTTTATAGATGATTATTCGAGATATGGATACATCTATTTGATGCGACGTAAGTCTGAATCATTTGATAAGTTCAAAGAATTCAAGGCTAAAACGGAGAAGCGTCATGGGCAGAGTATCAAGTCACTACGATCTGATCGTGGTGGCGAATACCTTAGTGGAGAGTTTTTGGATTTCTTGGCACATGAGGGGATTACTTCCCAGCTCACAGCACCTGGTACACCACAACAAAATGGTGTTGCTGAACGAAGGAATCGTACTTTATTAGAGATGGTTAGGTCAATGATGAGTTATTCTGATTTGCCTATTTTGTTTTGGGGATACGCCTTGGAAACAGCGACGTACATTCTAAACTTGGTGCCTTCGAAATCAGTTCCAAAAACACCCACAGAACTGTGGAATGGGCGCAAGCCCAGTCTAGGACATGTTCGGATTTGGGGTTCTCCAGCACACGTGCTGAATAAGGAAGCTGATAAGTTGGCATCTCGTATAGAAGTACGAGTGTTTGTATGATATCTTAAGGGAACGAAGGGTGGCTTATTCTACAGTCCTAAAGACCAGAAGGTCATTGTTAGCACCAATGCCCGGTTCTTAGAGGAGGACTATGTGATAAGCCACAAGCCTAGGAGTGAGGTCATTCTAGAAGAACTTAGGGGCGAGATTTCGACAATACCAATTGTGCAAACACCTAGTGTACCACATATCGACACTATTGTGGATACGCAAACTAAGGACACGCCTCGTCGTAGTGGGAGGGTTGTTCGTCAACCCGAACGTTTCATTGGCGTGGGAGCGTCTTCGGACCACTCCCCGGACCAGGATGAAATTGATCCATGTACGTATGCATGTGCGATTCAAGACAAGGATGTCAACTCGAAAACAACAATCGAATCCGAAATGGGATCTATGAATTCTAATCAAGTGTGGGAGCTAGTAGAACTACCCAATGGGGTAAAACCCATTGGAAGTAAGTGGGTCTACAAGCGTAAGAGAGGATCGAAGGGGAAGGTTGAAACCTACAAAGCAAGGCTTGTTGCGATAGGTTACACTCAAAAAGAGGGCATCGACTACGATGAAACCTTTTCTCCAGTAGCCATGCTTAAATCGATCCGGATTCTCTTAGCTATAGCTGCGCATTTGGATATGGAGATTTGGCAGATGGATGTCAAGACTGCGTTCTTGAACGGGAGTCTTGATAAGGAAATCTATATACACCAACCTGAAGGATTCATTGCTGAAGGAGAGGAGCACTTAATGTGCAAGCTTAAGAGAGCCATTTATGGTCTTAAGCAAGCATCAAGGTCTTGGAACATGGGTTTTGATTAGGTCATTCAATCGTATAGTTTTGAACAGTGTCCTAATGAGGTTTGTGTATACAAAAAGTGTGATGAAAACATGCTGGTGTTTCTTGTACTATACGTAGATGATATAATTCTAATTGGAAACAATGTGAAGGTATTATCAGACGTAAGGGTATGGTTATCTGAGCAGTTCGATATGAAGGATTTGGGAGAAGCTGGACACATCCTTGGTATTAAGATCTTTCGAGATCGCAAGAAAAGGATGTTGTGCTTATCTCAGGCATCCTATATCGATACGGTGCTAAAGCGGTTTAGCATGGAGAATTCCAAGAAAGGTTTCTTACCTTACAGACATGGAATTCAACTATCTAAGGCTATGTGTCCTAAGACACAGAAGGAGATAGATGACATGAAGCTGGTCCCTTATGCTTCGGCAGTGGGAAGCCTCATGTATGCTATGTTTTGCACTAGGCCTGATATCTGTCAAGCTATAGGCATGGTGGCCAGATATCAGTCGAACCCAGGACCAGGACATTGGATTGCTGTCAAGCATATACTCAAGTATCTGAGAAGGACTAGGGAGCATATGCTTGTATATCAATCAGATACGCTTTGTCCTTTGGGTTACACTGACTCGGATTTCAGTGCGGACAAAGAAAAGTCGAAATCAACTTCCGGATATGTTTTCACTTTGGGAGGTGGAGCCATCAGTTGGAGGAGTGTGAAGCAGAAATGCATAGCGGACTCTACCATGGAAGCCGAATATGTAGCAGCCTCGAGGCGCCTAAAGAGGCGGTATGGCTCAAGTACTTCCTAAAGGATTTGGGTGTGATTCCTAATTTGCCCAGAGTATTACACCGTATTGTGATAATACCGCATCGTTGCAAATTCAAGGAACCAAGAGCCCACAAAGCAAGCAAACAAATAAAGCGCAAATATCATATCATTCGAGATTTTGTGAAGAGAAGGAAGATCATTGTCTCCAAGATAGCATCTGAAGACAACCTAGCTGATCCTTTCACGAAAGGGTTGCCCTCAAAATCATTTGAAGGGCATGTGGAAGGAATGGGGTTGAGATGTATGGGAACATTGCTTTGAGTATAAGTGGGAGATAGATAGACATAGTCTAGATAGTATACTTCAAAAGCATGCTTTGAGTATAAGTGGGAGATTGTTAGGGTTGTATACGTCAAAGCATACTTTATGCTTGTATTACCTAATTTCCCGATCTTTATCTATGAGAATATTTAATTCATTTATCACATGTTTTGCATATTTATTCACGCTATGATTATGCAAATGCAGTCTAAATTACTTTATATTGTAGATAATATGGTGTGTAGTGTCACACAGAAGATCACATTATTGGTTCCTTATATAGTAATAGTTAGTTCACAACCTATATAACATTATACCGTTATGTGAGAGGTTGTAGTATATGCTTGAGATTGGTTGGTCTTGACCATTGGCATATATTAGCGTATTCGTTATACGTTGAACTGGATCGAGGTGAGATAGATTCTTCTGTACTGACTATAAGAAGAACGTACATCTCGGACAATTATTATTTCTTAATTCTAGTGATTAATATTTAATTATATATATTTAATATTTATTGCTTTGATTTATCATGGGTGAGAGCCACAATGATTGACTCAATATGCTCGATATTTTGGGCAATATTATTATCTATATGATAATTAATATTATAGCTAGAAATCGTGTCCCGACCAGTCGGGTTGATCATGTCCCTTGAGGCACTCGAAAGGATTATTATATTAAACCCTGCAGGTGTAATTAATTTTCCGATATAATAATAAAGGTAGAGTGGTATACTCATGTATAATATATTGATTAATTAAAAGTTGTCAGTAGCTTAAATTAATTAATGGACATGGAATATCTTAAACACGGGAAATAATTAATTCAAAAAGGAGCCCAATTTTGTAATTTGGGATTTTGGTGGGAAGTGCAATATTAACTTATTAGTGGACTAAGTTGATATTAATAGAGTCTTAATATTAGGAAGAGTCCTAATATGGGAAGAAGATATCTATTAAGAGTCCTTACCATATCCTCCTTAAGGTCCCTAGAATAGCCCAAAACACCTATAAAAGGAGTATATGTCTTGGCCGATTTTCTACCATTACCATTGCCCAAGAAATCGATTTTTATGTGTGTGTTTTAATTGTGGATCTTGACTTGTATCTTGGATTCCACAATTTGGTTAACACAATATTTTTCTAAAATACTCAAAATATTCAAGAAAAATAGAGAGAACAAAAATCGTGATATTCTTGAGAAGAAAGGTTCGGCCGATCCATATAGTGCTCCAAGTAGTCCGGTAGATTGTTGCCCACACGACATCCGGACGTAGGCAGGATATACTCTAGAAGATCTTGAGTTAGAAATACAAGAAGATCGGAGAGGAACACGAAGAAGGACAAATCGACCAAAAGGGGATTATTCTACCACTTCGCGTCAAAGGTAAAAATTACCGACTCCCATGCGTAAATATGTTTATTTAATTGTTTATTAATTTGTTTAGTTAATTAGTTGACAAGCCTAAATAGATCCGGTTTTTACGTTGGTTAGTTTATAAAACCTTTTATTAAATTAAAATCACCAACTCGCTTCCGCTGCGTTTTATATTCCAACACCGTGGACTTCCTTGGCCTTGACCTTGACCTTGATCTTGGACTTGGATCTTGGCAATTGGTCTTTGGGTGGTCTTTGGGCCTCGTCGTGGGCTTGGTCTTGAGCTAGGCCTTGGCTTGCCTAAAGAACTTTTGGACAAGCTCAACAATGTAGTTGGGCTAGTATGTGCACATAAAGATGTCCAGGTACATTCCTCAAGCAGTTAAAGAACTGAATACAGTCCAGGTGCATCCTGACTATTCAAATTCAGTGAAAAATGGGCAGTAACCTCCCAGGTGTAATGAGGAGGAGTTAAGGCTGCCTAATTGTTCAAATTCAGTCAAAAACGGGCAGTAACCTCCCAGGTGTAAAGGCTGCATTTGAATTGTGTAACTCCAGTGTTCAATGCAGGTATGAATGCCTGCATTATGACATCCCCCTGCAGGTGTGAGATGGCCTATAAATAGGCATGCATCCCTTTGCATCAGCACATGTAATTTTTGAAATTCAGCATACTCAGTTTTCTGCATACCTATCATCAAGTGAGAGCTCTGTCCTCACCTCATTTTAGTTCGCCGGAACTCGAAGGTCTGAGGTGCTACTACCTTTGAGATGAATCCATTTTATCTTTGAGGACGACACGCCTAAACCGAGAGTACTACCGGGGCGTTTCTCGTCTTCCGGAAAGAGGGCCTTCCTCGACTCGGCTATATCTTACGGTTTTCTGTCCGTTTAATTTATTTATTTTTGGTTCAGTTTCAAAACCTGTAATTTCTATTTCTTGTATTTCTGTTTTGGCTCAAGTTGTATTCCAAATTTTGTCGAGTTGTAATTTAATTTCTCCCAGCAAGTTCTACGAAGTAGTTTCCAACAAGTGCAAGACGAGAAAACTACTTGCTGTCTTTACTAAATTCCACAACTGGAGATGTCGAATACCGCATCCACCGACTCGGCACCATTGCTACATCTTCCTTTGCGAGCGCCGCCTCGACCATGGCGAACGCCTTTGCTGCAACTATGTAAAATATGATGAGCTCAATTACCTCAGCAACAACTCCATGGGTGTTTTCTTCTGATTACTGGTGGATCCACCTCGAGTGGCACCGTTGGTTCCACTTTTAGTGGTACCTTAGGATCCATGTTAGGATCCAGTGTTGGATCCTATGGGTTCAACACGAGTGGTTCCTTTTTTGGAACAACCCCGGGGCTTAGGATGATGCCTACCGCTGAGAAGCCGCCAAAGTTTGGTGTAGCCTACTTCAAAAAGTGGCAACAAAAGATGTTGTTCTATTTCACAACACTGGGCTTTGCAAACTTCCTTAAGGAAGATGCGCCACCGGCACCAAGTGCTCAAGAGACTAGTTTCACAGTCCGAGCTGCCTATGACAACTGGCACAATGGAGACTATCTTTGTAAAAACTTTATTCTGAATTCTTTAAAAGATAGTTTGTACAATGTATACTCTCTTGTAAACACATAAAAAAAGATATGGGATGCACTTGAAAAGAAGTACCGTAGTGATGATGCAGGTACAAAGAAGTTTGTAGTCGCCAAGTATTTAGACTACAAGATGGTTGACTCAAGACCAATCATGGAACAAGTGCAAGAGTTCCAACTCATCATTCATGATGTCAATGCCGAGGGAATGGTCCTATAGGATGCTTTTACTGTTGCAACTGTGATCGAGTGTTGGAACATTTTGTTCCATACATTCATTAATAGAGTTTTGATGATTAAGGTGTTAAACAAAACAAAACAACAAAGAGGCGAAGCAAAGCATTGAAGAAGATAGAGTCGCAAAAATCTGGACAATACATGCCTAACGTACGTAACATGTGTTACATAACGTACGTAATATGTGGAGATTAACGTACGTAAGGAAGGTTGCTTAACGTACGTAATATAATGTTTCTCAGTTCAAACAAGAAGAATGTTGGAGATGACGTCATGGCATAGGTCAGCGAGCAACGAACATATTGACTATATATAACGTACGTAATGGGTGTTTGATTAACGTATGTAAAGGAGGAAACAAATGCAACTGGACTGAAACTGGACTAAGCTAACGTACGTAATGAAGTTTGGTTAACGTACGTAATATCGATAGCGTACATAATATTGAAGTGCTAATGGCCGTAATGAAGATTCAGTGAGCTAACGGCTAGTTGAGGCTTTAGAGCCTATAAATACCATTCCTATGGTATTGTTTCACTACAACAACTTCAAGCAATCAAGTCATTGATCAGATATTCATATTGATATTATTGTTGTTGTGATATTGAGCTTATATTGTTAGTTTGAGTGTTTATATATTCAACACATACACGAGAGGAAAAAGAATAGATACGATTGGATTCGGTATTATTAGGATCAAGGATCCGGCATTGTTAGAATCGCAATCGCTATCTTAGTGAGGTTTATCTAGTACCCATAGAAAGCTAGAGCGGTTGATTCCTTATCCGATAGAAAAGGAAAACGGTTTAACTTGGCCCGACACAAAGACAAGTACGAGTGGTTTATCACGGACCAATAGAAGACGTGATTGTAACGGTTATCCGTCGACCGATAGAAGAGAGGTGCAGAGGTTTTGATCTTTATCCTATAGAAAAAGATACCGAGAGAGGACGTAGGCTCGATTATAGACGAACCTCTATAAATACTTGTGTCGTTTAATTTCCGCACTTTATATTTACGCTTCCGCACGACGGCGCTAATTCCGATTTGGCTCCAACAATTGGTATCGGAGCGGTACCTCCAATACGCAGCTTAACATCCGAGGAGTCGATCCAAATAACGTTCTAATTTGATCCAGTCGAAGGCCTTGCTCTTAACCGACCACCATTTTTTGATGGCGCAAATTTCATGACATGGAAGAAAAAGATGTCAATATTCATCCGAGCGTATGACATCGAGATTTGGAAGATCATTTTCTTGGCCCGAAAGTTCCAATCAAAACTGACGGATCTCTTAAGAGTTTCCAAGAATATAATGACGAGGATTGGAAGAACAACCATCTAAATTATAAGGCTACTCAACTTCTATATTGTGCCTTAAATCCGGAAGAGGTCAATCGTATCTCATCATGTTAAAGTGCTAAAGAGATATGGAAAATTCTTGAAATCACACACGAAGGGACAACTCAAGTCAAAGAGATGAAGATCAATATGATTCTCCATGACTACGAGTTATTCATGATGAAGGGTGACGAGTCCATCACCAACATGCTCGACCGATTTTCGGTCATCACCAATGGGCTAGCTTCATTCGGAAAACCATTATCTAGTAGTGAAAATATCAAGAAAATTTTACGATCACTACCTAGCGAATGGGACGGCACCGTGACCGCGATCATGGAATCTAAAGATCTCAATAGGCTTGATTTTAGCGCCCTAGTTGGTTCGCTAATTAATTATGAGATAGTTCTCAAATTACGAAATATCAAACCGAATCCGAAGGATCGATTGATAGCCTTAAAGGCTAAGATGTCAAAAAGAGAAGAAATCATAGTTGATGAAAGCGACGAAGAATCGGCATATTATGCCAAGAATATTAATAAGTTTCAAACCTTATTAAACCGGATAAAGAAAGACATCTCGGGTGAATCTAAGAAATTCGACAACAGTTGTCGATTATGTGGTAAACCAGGCCACTTTGCTAAAAATTGCCGAGTAAAACCCAAGAAGGAGGTTCTCGTTGCAACATGGAGCGATGACGACGAACAAGATGATTTTATTAATCAAAATAATCTTGCTCTCATGGCCCGAAGTTCATTCGACGATAGCGACGTCGAAAGCCAAGTAAGTAATTCTTACGACGAACTTTTTGAAGCATTTGAATTTTTACATACGGACTATCAAAATGCTTTATCCGAAATTAAATCCCTTCAATTTAAAAATAAATCTTTGGAAATTGAAAATTCCAAAATTCTTGAAAAGGGAAAATTTATCGAGACCGATCATTCGAAATGCGTTGAAAACGAAAATATTTTAAAGGATGATTTTGTTAAAATGCAAACCGAGCTAAAAAATCTAACGAAGAAATTCTCTCTCGGAAACGAGAAATTTGAAAATATGCTCTCGGTGTAAAAGTTTACTTTAAATAAACAAGTGTTGGGATTCAAACCTCGTTCAAAAAACAAATCCTTAAATTTAAAGATACCCCATTGCGAAAAATATTTGAAAATTGGGCACCATATTTCAAACTGTAAAAGCCCAAGACGGACGATCAAAATTAAGAAAATTTGGGTTCCTAAAGGAACAAATATTTCAAATATCGTCCATATTTCAAAACAAAAACTAACTCTCGGTTGGATCCCCATAAATTAATTTGTATTTTACTGAGAGGGAGTATAATTTTTTAAAACGAATATTTTTGTCAGGGGGAGTTTTACCCTATTCATGCATATAGTTATATTCATCATTTGGTATCGCATATTTTTATCAATTTGGTATTTATTACTCGTTTTTATTATACTTTTTGATGAAAACAAAAATGGAGAGAAAGGAGAAAGAAGAATGGGATTAACCCTGAAATGGGGAGAAAATCGAAGAGAAGTCGAAAAGATGAAGTTGAAAAGAAAAATGAGGAGACGTTGAAAAGATGATGAAAATTTAAAAATTCGAAAAAAAAAAGAAAAGGAAAGAAGGAGTCGAAAAAGAAATGGGAGAAGAAACTAACGAAACGGACAAAGTTGAAAACTTTGGTCTGTACACATATACATATATTTGTATTTTTGCAGGTAAATCCCATTGACGAAGTGTTGTTTTGTAATCATCAAAAAGGGGGAGATTGTTGGAACATTTTGTTCCATACAATCATTAATAGAGTTTTGATGATTAAGGTGTTAAACAAAACAAAACAACAAAGAGGCGAAGCAAAGCATCAAAGAAGATAGAGTCGCAAAAAGCTGGAAAATACATGCCTAACGTACGTAACATGTGTTACATAACGTACATAATATGTGGAGATTAACGTACGTAAGAAAGGTTGCTTAACGTACATAATATGATGTTTCTGAGATCAAACAAGAAGAACGTTGGACATGATGTCATGGCATAGGTCAGCGAGCAACAAACATATTAACTATATATAACGTACGTAATGGGTGTTTGATTAACGTACGTAAAGGAGGAAACGAATACAACTGGACTGAAACTGGACTAAGATAACATACGTAACGAAGTTTTGTTAACGTACGTAATATCGATAGCGTACATAATATTGAAGTGCTAACGGCCGTAATGAAGATTCAGTGAGCTAACGGCTAGTTGAGGCTTTGGAGCCTATAAATACCATTCCTATGGTATTGTTTCACTACAACAACTTCAAGCAATCAAGTCATTGATCAGATATTCATATTGATATTATTGTTGTTGTGATATTGAGCTTATATTGTTAGTTTGAGTGTTTATACATTCAACATATACACGAGAGGAAAAAGAATAGATACGATTGGATTCAGTGTTATTAAGATCAAGGATCCGGCATTGTTAGAATCACAATCGCTATCTTAGTGAGGTTTATCTAGTACCCATAGAAAGCTAGAGCGGTTTTTTACTTGTCCGATAGAAAAGGAAAACGGTTTAACTTGGACCGATACAAAGACAAGTACGAGTGGTTTATCACGGACTAATAGAAGACGTGATTCTAATGGTTATCCCTCGACCGATAGAAGAGAGGTGCAGAGGTTTTGATCTTTATCCTATAGAAAAAGATACTGAGAGAGGACGTAGGCTCGATTATAGACGAACCTCTATAAATCCTTGTGTCATTTAATTTCCGCACTTTATATTTACGCTTCCACACGACGGCGCTAATTCCGATTTGGCTCCAACATCGAGAAGTTGCCCCTTGGTTGGAAAGACTTCAACAGCTACCTCAAGCACAAGCGAAAAGAGATGACTCTTGAAGACTTGATTGTGAAATTGCGCATTGAGTCTGACGTGCGTAAGAATGATCATAAACCAAGGCCTGATCGATGTTAAGGCCAATCTGTTGGAGCAAAGCGGTCCCTCCCTCAAACAAGCTCGCCCAAGTGCTTAAAACAAGAACAAAGGGAAGCAACCAGTCAAGAAGTTTGATGGTGATTGCTTCAACTATGGCAACCATGGGCATGCGGCGAAAGACTGCCGCAAGCCGAAGGCCAACAAGAAGAAGAAACATGTTGCCAACATCGCCGAGATTAACGGCGAATGAAAAGAGGATGACCTTGCTGCTGTGGTCACCGAGGAGGTCAACCACGTTGAGAACCAAGGTGGTTGGTACGTCGACACCGGTGCCACCACCCACGTAGGTGCCGATAGGAGCCAGTTTAAGAACTATCAAGCAATTGAGGGGAGGAAGCTCAACATGTGGAATACAGCTTCATCTGTGGTCACTTGAAGCATGTGCTTCATGTTCCGGATATGAGGAAGAACTTGATCTCGGGCTCTATACTAGTTAAAAAGGGTTTAAACTAGTGTTTGAGTCAAATAGAATTATCATAAAAAAGTTTGATAGGTTTCTTGGTAAGGGTTACCTCACGGAGGGACTCTTTAAACTTAATGCTTTGGCTAAACGCCATGTAACCAAGTCCAGTAATGCTATGAAAATGCTACTGCTTCCTCTTACTTGACTGAGTGTTCTGATTTATGGCATTGTAGATTAGGTCATGTGAATCTAAATGCTATAAAAAGATTAGTAAACTTAGATTTACTAAAATTAAATGAAGTCAATACTCAAAACAAATGTGAGATTTGTCTTGAAGCAAAAATGATGAAACTTCTGTTTCATTTGGTAAAACGGAACACAAAACTCTTTGAATTAATTAACACAGACGTGTGTGATTTAAATTTTGTGCAAACTAGAGGTGGTAAGAAGTACTTTATCACTTTCATCGATGACTGCACAAGATATTGTTATCTTTATCTTTTGAGAAGTAAAGATGAGGCTATTGAAGCTTTTAAGAACTTCAAGAATGAAGCCGAGAATCAATTAAGCTGTCGTATTAAGATGGTTCTAAGCGATAGAGGTGGCGAATATGTAGCCCCGTTTGAGGAATTATGCAATGAGAGTGGTATAATTCATCAAACAACAGCTCCATATGCACCATAATCTAATGGCGTTGCTGAACATAAGAATTGAACACTTAAAGATATGATGAATGCCTTATTGATTAGTTCAGGGTTGCCCCAGAACATGTGGGGGGAAACTGTCTTGACAGCCAACTACATATTGAATAAGATTCCATGCAAAGGTAAGGATGTTACTCCTTATGAGTTGTGGAAAGGTAGAAAACCTTCATACAAATATCTCAAAGTGTGGGGGTGTTTGGCTAAGGTTAAGGTGCCTCTACCTAAACAAGTTAAAATCGGACCTAAGATGGTCGATTGTATCTTTATTGGCTATGCATTGAACAGTAGTGCCTATCGGTTTGTTATCCACAAGTCAGAAGTACCTGAAATGACTGTGGGAACAACAATTGAATCAAGGAATGCTGTATTCTTTGAAAACATATATCTTTGTAAGGACAATGATAAAGTTGAGAACAATTTTAGCAATAGAGTTGAAGATGAATAAACAAGTTCAAAACCTGTGGATGTAGATCCAAAGTCACGTAAGCGATCGAGATCTAATCTGGAAGAGGTAAAACCGAGACATGGTAGTAGGGTTAGGACACCAAAGACATTTGGACCTGACTACATATCATTGATGTTGGATGAAGAACCAACATCGATCAAAGTAGCTTATGCTAGACCAGATGAGTTGCTCTGGAAAGAAGATGTTCAGAGTGAAATTGACTCAATTTTACAAAACCAAACTTGGGTTTTGGTTGATTTACCTAAAGGTTGTAAGCCCTTAGGATGCAAATGGATCCTTAAAAAAAAATACAAGGCTGATGGGTCAATTGATAAGTATAAAGCTCGTTTAGTAGTCAAAGGTGTCAAGCATAAGGAAGGGTACGAATTTTTCGATACCTATTCACCTGTAACAAGAATTACATCTATTCGAGTGCTTATCGCGATTGCTGCTTTGCACAATCTTGAGATTCATCAAATGGATGTTAAGACTGCCTTTTTGAACGATGATCTGGATGAAGAGATCTATATGGAACAACCTGAAGGGTTTGTAGTACCTGGACAAGAGAAAAAGGTCCATAACCGGTTAAGTCTCTATATGGATTGAAACAAGCTCCACTACAGTGGCACTTGAAATTTGATAATGTAATGTTATCAAACGGTATCAAAATAAACGAGTGTGATAAATATGTTTATATTAAGAACACTAATAACAGCTATGTTATTGTATGTCTTTATATAGATGACATGTTAATCATAGGTAACAATATACAAGTGATTAACGATACTAAGAACATGTTAAAAAGAAATTTTGACATGAAATACATGGGGTTAGCCGATGTGATTCTTGGAATGAAAATTTTGAGAAAATCTGATGGAATCATCCTGACACAATCTCACTATGCCGAGAAAGTTCTCAAGAAGTTTAATGCTTTTAATAGCTTGCCGGCTAAGACTCTAATAGAGTTAAATGTTCACTTGAGCAAAAATCGAGGGGAACCCGTTAAACGAGAAGAATATGCACCAGTTATCGGGTGTTTAATGTATCTTACAAATTGCACTCGACCCGATTTAGCTTGCACTGTGAACAAATTGAGTCGTTATACGAGCAATTCAAGCAAAGAGCATTGGAAAGCTCTCATTAGAGTTTTGAGGTACTTAAAGTATACACAAAACCTTGGGCTACACTATTTGAGATACCCCCGGTACTTGAAGGGTACTGTGATGTGAATTGGATATCCGATACGAAAAGTTCATTTTCTACAAGTGGTTACGTGTTTACCATTGGGGGTGGAACTGTCTCATGGAAGTCCGCGAAACAAACGTGTATAGCCCAATCCACCATGGAATCGAAATTCATAGCTTTGGACAAAGCTGGTGAAGAAGCCGAGTGGCTCAGAAACTTTCTAGAAGATATTCCATGTTGGTCAAAGCCAGTGCCTGCAGTAATGATACACAGCGATAGCCAAGCTGCTATTGGTAGGGCAAGAAGTAACATATATAATGGAAAGTCTCGACATATTCGTTGACGCCATAATACCGTGAGACATTTGATCAAAAGTGGGGTTATCTCTATTGACTATGTGAAGTCATTGGATAATCTAGCGAATCCGCTGACCAAAGGGTTAAACCGTGATCAAATGAATAAATTGCTAGAGGGAATGATTTAAAATCCACAAATTGAGAATTATCATAGTGGTAACCCAACCAAGATGACTGTAAATCCCAAGAACTTGGTTCAATAGGAGAACTAAGCTATAAGTTCATATGAAACACTCATCTAAGTTTATTCCCTATGTTGTGTCAAGATTTATCCATCCCGACAGGCGATCGACTATAAGGCCGAGCGACCAAGTCAACACCGATCAAAATATGGCTAGCTCGCCTAATCGAAGATATCGGACCACCATCGTGTACCTAGCGATCGACTCCCAAGGCGATCGCCCTTTGGCATCAGCGATCGACTCTAATGTCCAGTGAGGACGGTCGACCTACGCCCGGCGGAGATGATCGCCGTCAAAGTCATCGAGATTGGATCTCGAAGCAGCACCCACGTGCGAGATCCACAAAAGGCGCCGACAGCAAGATCTTGGCCCAGACAAGATCTTTGACCACAGCCTGTCACCTACCTCACCTACCGGCAGGCGTGCCGAAAGTTGTCAGTGGGACCACCCGTGACAGCAACTCAGGACACGTGCAGGCTCCCCATTGGACCGTACAGCTGACTGCCAGCAGCAGCTGCGGACTTTAAGGGAACAAGCCCATGTGCTAAAAGACGATCGCCCTATTATTATAATGCAGTAAAGGCGATCGCCCGACAGATAAAAAGTCCTATAAATAGAGAACCTCCTCCTACTGGAAAAAGGTTCGGAATTCATTTCACCAACAACATAAATACAGTAGAACATACATACCATCAAGCTCCCTGCTTTCTCGCCGGAATCCATCTCACGACTTCTCTCTCCGAATCTCTCGTCCAGTAGACGATCGGCAGAGGCAGCAAGTCTCCACTAGACAGATTCCAAGAGATTCATAAGCCCAGGAGCCCAAGCATCCAGCTAAATACTCGCCGTGAGAGACTGTCGATCTCTCACCGCCGCGACTGTTCATCTCCTTTTTTACAAGAACTCACAGAGCATCAAATCTGGTTCTTCCGGCAATTTACATGCTCACTAGCTAAGATAACAAGAATCTTTACACTCATTGTAATTGTATTCTTACATTAGTACTTGTATCCCCGAATATTAGTATTAATAATATCTCGCGAGAGCATTCAAGCCCGGGACTAACAACCCCGGCAAATCTTGTGTTATTTATCTTTCTCACGGAAGTGCTCTTGCATTTGTTTGCTATCCATCCATTCCAGCAATATCTATCTTCGGATAATATTTTGGGTAGCAACAATTGGCGCTAGAGGAAGGGGCATCTAACCCTCAAACTTTTATTCCCACCGTCCCGAAGAACACTCACTGTTCTCGGGGCATATACTTGAAGTGACATTCACTGCACTTCAAAGAAAACCTTCAGAATCATGACATCCGCCGGTACATCGAAGAAAGCCGCTCTCCGAACCGCTGGACACCATATCCCGCCTCAATCCAAACCCCAGCCGACGACAGGGGGAAGCCACGGCAACGCGAGACTCTCGATCCCGCACCCGAGAGATGGCCCCAACCTCTCACTCGATCAGTTCCAAACCGAGGAACAGATCGAGAAGGCTATGGCCATCCTAGAGGAGCGACGGAGAGCATGCGCGCCGCCCGCGATAACTCCCTCGATCGTCCGCCGTATGGGAAAACGGAAATTCAACGGGCTACTGAGCGAGCGATCGTCAGAGAGCCCCAATTTGCGAGGAAAGGCTCTTGCACGACCGGACGGATCCGTATTCAATCGCTTGAGGCGCGACCCAACCTGGCGACCGAGGCATCCTGTTTCCAACCACGAAAAGACGGAATCCGAATCCGTCACCAGGAGTTCGGCCTACCCACCTCACAGCCGAACGCAGGACAACCATCTGACTCCCATCCCGATCGCCAGGGGATCAGTACTCAATCGCCTCAGCTCCCGCTCTGAGCGCCGAGCCGCAAGCAGTCAGGCCACGGCGATGGCCGCTATACAATGCCAGCTCGACGAGATGAAAGCACTCTTGGACACTGGGGCAAGCACCAGCAAAAAGATCACCGGGCTGACCGAGCCACTCGCGATCCACATCGAGCTTGCCCCCATACAACCAACGATCGCTCCTCCCAAAACACCTCTGTATGAGGGGAGATCGGACCCCGAAACCCACCTGAGTAAATTCCGAATCTACATGACTGGGTGTGGGGCATCTGATGCAACCAAGTGCCGGATCTTCCCGATAACGTTGGGCGAGCTGGCCCATAGGTGGTACGTCTCACTACCACCACGATCAATCACCTCCTTTAAGAAACTGGCAAATGACTTCACGTCATACTTCGCCAACAAGGTCGCCAGACCAGAAAGCCCCCACCGCGTGATGAAAATCAGGCA
Organism: Orobanche coerulescens; assembly: GCA_033398695.1. Taxonomy (NCBI): domain Eukaryota; kingdom Viridiplantae; phylum Streptophyta; class Magnoliopsida; order Lamiales; family Orobanchaceae; genus Orobanche; species Orobanche coerulescens. The sequence goes on from CM065801.1 coordinate 15,964,593, forward strand.
GGGGAAAGACGAAACCGACGCAGATTACATTGACCGAGTAGACGAAATCATCCTCACCGGCGAACCCGTCAGTGACGAGCTCGCTCTCTATTCGGTCATGGGGGGATTCTACGGTCATTCTCCCATGTTTAGACACCTCTCCAAGGATATTCCCCCAACTTACGCGATCTTCCGTGCTAAAGCTGCCAACTTTTTGGCCAGGCAAAGGCTACTCACCCTCCGCCTAGGCGAGGAAACGCCACCTCCTGTACAGAAGATAGCGATCGCCAAAGCAAAGAAGGCGATTGCCAAGCCACCCGGAGATCTCAAGGCCTTCGAGGACATGGAAGCCCATCTCCTCCATACGTTCAACCGAACTCCGGCACATATTTTCTATGCCATCAAGGGGCACGAAAAGCTCAAAAAGCCAAAGGCGATAAGGGACCACGGTCACCTGGACAACAATCAATATTGTGCCTACCATAAGAGTCCCGGCCACAGCACCAACCAATGTCGCGACCTCCTCAAACAGCTCTGGAGATTGTTCGAGGAGGGCAAGTTGGATAGCTTATTGGCTTAGCCAAAGCCCCTACCAATCTCTGTACACGATCGGACGAGTCGAACACAAAGCAGGCCGGAAAGCTCATACGAGCAGACCCCTGGATCAACCTCGGCGACCGTCTCTACATGCTGCAATCAAGAAAAGGAGACCTCGGAAGTCTCCCCGATCTCCCTCCTTATTTAAGAAACTGGAGGACTCGATCGCCATCTACAGTTCAACATCTAACATGATGGACTAAGGCACGAGATCGCCTCCCCCGCACAACGTACACCGTCGAAGGTCGGCATCTACATGACGATCCAAGGTGGAAGAGTGCAGCCATGGTCCTGGTGGTCGATGGAACCGACTGCTTAGGCCATGCAAGGTCCCTTCGGGCCAAGATCGCCCGCCCTTCGTTTAAATACGAGGCCAGCGTAGTCTGAGGGCCCTCCAAAATTGATTAGTGGACACGATCGCTCGCCCTCAAAGGTTCATCATTTAACGTGGTGAACCCGGACAATGCGACGTGCCACAACCCCCGTCTCAACGTACACCGTCGAGGTTCGCCATCTTCATGGTGGGCCGAGGTGGAAGCAGAGCTAAACAAGCCGCGGGCGTGGAGTTGAATCATCCGACGCTGCCCCGCGCAAGGACTCCTCTAGACCGAGACCGCACGCCCTTCGTTTAAATACGAGGCGAGGTGCAGCCTAACAGAGGACCCTCATAATAAAGTGAGTCACGAGACACTCAATGTCTTCGCGCATCAAGACATGATCAAGGAGTCGGTCCATCGAACTCCGCGATCGTGCACGGTTCCTCAAGACGGACGACCGTCCCCGAGGATTCGACAAAGTTGAAAACCGCTCACTCAACGAATTATTTTCATCCCGTTACTTCCGCTAAATGAATAAAAACAAGGGGCAATAAGAGTGCGGACTACCCATACGACGATCGTCTCTATTCAACCACATACGGAGATCGCCATTTTTCAGATGTTGTGCAGCGATCGAATTTGTTGTAAAAGTTATCTTTATGAGTTTATCAATTCATTTGGAACTACCCTCGCAACGATCTCTCCTCACACATTTGTACAAAGTCAAACAAAGACTCAAAAATAACAATCATTCAAGTGATAAGTCAGAAATTCAAATGTTCATTTCATTACTTGAAAAGATCAGAGTACATGGTCGCCCGAAGGCCTAAATGCTACAAAAGAAAGCTACAAAACTACAAGGAAATAAGCTAAAACATCAAAAATGAAGTGGCTCAGGCCTCTGCCTGGCCTTCGCCATCAGCTTCCGGTGCGGTCCCTGTTGGAAAGTAAAACGCAGCGGAAGCGAAGTTTGGGAAAAATATGATTATAGCGTTTTACGCATCTACGAGCATTAGATCTATTTAAATATTATTTATTATTTATTAATTAAATATGTTGATTAATTAAAATATCCTAATCTAGATCCAAGATCATAGGATATTACCTTTTGAAGCGGTTGGTTATTTCCTTCTTGATCGCCTTGTATTTCTACCTTCAGATCTTCTAGAGTATGATCCGCCTTGAACCGGACGTTGTGTGGGCAACGAGCTACCGGAACTTGCTTGGACACCTATGGATCGGCCGAAACAACTTTGATATGTGATCACTATATTTTTCTTTGCTCTCTAGTATTTTATGAACACTCTTAGCAAATTAATTGTGTTATCTAAATTGTAGAATCAAAGACACAAGTCTAGATCTACAATTAAACACAAGAGGAAAAAAATTGATCACACAATCTCACCAAGCATGTACCAATCGGCCAACACCCCATAATGTCCTATTTATAGGCTCTTGGACTACTACTAGGGATCTAAAGGAGGATTATGGAAGGACTCCCAATTAATTCACCTTACCTTATTAGGACTCTTCCTAATATATGGTGAATCAATTAATATCAACTTAGTCCACTAAAAGTTGATATTGCACTTCCTACCAAAATCCCAAATTACGAAATTGTGCTTATTAAATATATTATTTCCGTGTTTAAGATATCGAATGTCCATTAATTAATTATAAGCTCGATGACTTTAATTAATTAATATCTTATCCAAGAGTAGTACCACTCGAACCTTATTATTATATCGAATTAAATCCACTGCAGGGTTTAATATAATAATCATTATCGAGCTCCTCAAGGGGACATCATCAACCCGCACGAGTCGGGACACGATTTCTAGTAATAATAATAATTGTCGTATAAACAATATTATTGCCCAAGATACGAGGCTTATTGAGTCGATCATTTTGACTCTCACCTATGGTAAATCAAAGCAATAATTATTATAAATACACAATTAAATATTATATACTTAGAATTAAGAAATAATAATTATCCGAGATTTACGTTCTTCTTACAACAAGAGAAGACACTATCTCACCTCGATCTGTTCAACGTATGCAAATACGCTAATGTATGCTAATAGTCAAGACCAACTATACTCAAGCATACACTACAACCCTTTATATAATTTGTCTAATAATTATATAGGTTGTGAACTATTATATTATTTTATAAGGCACCGATAATGTGATCTTCCGTGTGACACCAACACACCACATTATCTACAATATAAAATAATTAGACATTTCATTTGCATAACCATAACGTGAATTAATATGCAAAACATGTGATTAAATATAATTAATATCCTCATAGGTAGTAATAGGGAATTTAGGTAATACAAGCATAAAGTATGCTTTGCAGTATACAATCCTAACAATCTCCCACTTATACTCAAAGCATGCTTTTAAGTATACTACTCTATTACATAGTCTCTCATTTCTCCCACTTATACTCAAAGCAATGCTGCCATACACCGTAATCCCATTCCTTCCACATGCCTTTCAAAAACTTTTGAAGGTAGGCCTTTCGTGAAAGGGTCAGCAAGATTATCTTCCGATGCAACCCTGGCTACAACTACGTCTCCTTCCTTTACGAAGTGTCGTATGATGTGGTACTTGCGGTTGATATGTTTACTTGCCTGATGGGCTCGTGGTTCCCTCGAATTTGCGACTGCACCAGAATTATCACAATAGAGTGTAATACCCTTTGGCAAATTGGGAATCACATCTAAGTCCTGCAGGAAGTACTTGAGCCACACTGCCTCCTTGGCTGCCTCAGAGGCTGCCACGTACTCGGCTTCCATGGTAGAGTCCGAGATGCATTTCGCTTCACACTCCTCCAACTAATGGCTCCACCTCCCGTGCTAAACACATAACCCGAAGTAGACTTGGACTTTTCTTTGTCCGATGAAAAATCGAGTCGGTGTAACCCACCGGAAACAGTCGTCTGATTGATATACAAGCATGTACTCCCTAGTCCTTCTCAGTACTTGAGTATGTGCTTGACAATCCGGTGTCACAGTCTGAGTTCGGCCCGATATCTAGCGGCCATGCCCACGGCATGACAGATATCCGGTCTAGTGCAAAGCATAGCATACATGAGACTTCCCACAATGGATGCATAAGGAACCATCTTCATGTCATCTATCTCCTTTGTGTCTTAGGACACATGTTCTTAGATAGTTGAATTCCATGTCCGTAAGGTAGAAAACCTTTCTTGGAATTCTCCATGCTAAGCAGCTTGACCTTTGTATCGATATAGGATGCAGGATAAGCACAACATCCTCTTCTTCCGATCACGAAGATCCCGATTCCAAGGATGTGTCCTGCTTCTCCTAGATCCTTCATATCGAAGCTGCTCGACGGCCATACCGTCGTCCGACAATTCCTTCACGTTGTTTCCAATCGAAGGATATCGTCCACATCTGATCTGAGAAACACCAACACGTTTCCATCGCATTTCTTATACACACAACTCTCACTCGGACATTGGGACGAATCCATATGATGGACTACTTCGTCAAAACGAGTGTTCCAAGATCTAGATGCTTGCTTAAGTCCATAAATGGATTTCTTAAGTTTGCACACCAAGTGCTCTTCTCCTTTAGCAATGAATCCCTCTGCTTGGCGCATATAGATTTCCTTGTCTAGACTCCCATTCAAGAATGCAGTCTTGACATCCATCTGCCAAATCTCCGGATCCAAATGCGCGGCTATAGCTAAAAGAATCCGGATTGACTTAAGCATGGCTACCGGCGAAAAGGTTTCATCATAATCGATACCCTCTTTCTGAGTGTAACCTTTTGCAACAAGCCTCGCTTTGAAGGTTTCAACCTTCCCGTCACGTCCCTTCTTTCGCTTGTAGACCCATTTACTTCCAATGGCTTGTACACCATCAGGTAGCTCTACTAGCTCCCACACTTGATTGGAATCCATAGATCCCATTTCTGATTCCATTGCTTCTTGCCAGGAGTCAGCATCTTTATCTTGGATTGCCTCCTTATAGGTCCAGGGAACCGATTCATCTTCGTCTGGGATTGAGTCCGAAGACTTTCCCACGCCTATGAATCGTTCGGGCTGACGAACAACCCTACCACTACGACGAGGTAAATCCTGAGTTGGTGTAAAAGTTTCAGAATCGATACGTGGTGCAGTGTTAGTTGGCGCTTGTACGATTGGTATAGCCGGAGTCTCGCCCCTCAGCTCTTCCAGAATTATTTCACTCATGGGCTTGTGACTAATCATATAATCCTCTTCCAGAAATCGGGCATTGGTGCTAACAATGACCTTCGATCTGAGGACTATAGAACAAGCCACCTTTCGCTCCCTTAGGATATCCCACAAACACTCGTGCCATGCGAGATGCCAACTTATCGACTTCCTTATTCAGCACATGTCTTTGAGTACCCCAAATCCGAACATGTCCTAGACGGGCTTACGCCCACTCCACGGTTACTGGGTGTTTTGGAACCGATTTGAAGGCACCAAGTTTAGAATGTACGCCTGTTTCTAAGGCGTATCCCCAAAACGAAATAGGTAAATCGAGTAACTCATCATTGATCTAACCATTTCCAAAAGAGTCCTATTCCTTCTTTCAGAACACCATTTTGTTGTGGAGTTCGTAGCGGTGAGTCGGGACGAAATCCTCATTTGCCAAGAAATCCAAAACTCTCCACTAAGGTATTCGCCACCACGATCAGATCGTAGTGACTTGATACTCTTCCCATGACGCTTCTCCGTTTCAGCCTTGAAGTCTCTGAACTTGTCAAAAGCTTCAGACTTACGTCGCATCAAAAAGATGTATCCATATCTCGAATAATCATCTATGAACGTGATGAAATATTCGAAACCTCCCTAGCCTGGATATTCATTGGACCACATACATCCGTATGAACCAATTCTAACACATCCTGAGCACGGTTTCCCTTGGTTTTAAAAACCCTTTTGGTCATCTTACCTTCCAGACAGGATTCACAAATTGGAAATGACTCAACTTGGAGATCATCCAATGGGCCATCATCTACCAATCTTTGAATCCTTCTAAGGTTTACATGTCCTAACCGTAAATGCCACAGATATGTTTGGTTTATGCTTGAAGGTTCTTTTCTCTTTTTAGGTTTAGACAAAGAGTTAAGTGATTTATACATAGGAGTTTGTGCAGCATTAACAATATATAGTCCATCATTAAAAGTACCTCTGCAAATATATTCACCGCTTCTTTTCTTAATAATGGCATCATCATCAAAAGAAACTGAATAACCATCGCATTTTAATTTAGAAACCGAAATTAAATTCATTCTAAAATCTGGTACTAATAATACATTATTCAGAACTAATAATTTATCATTAATCTTCAACCGCACGACTCCACCGCAATGCCATAAGCCCGGAATAATCGCCCGATTGATGGTAATCTCGCCCGCACTAAGCCGCTTGGTTACGAAAACCATGCGAGTCAAAGCAAACATGATCGGTGGAGCTGAATCAACTATCCACGAAGTGGAAGAACAAGCGCCAAACATGTTTTGACTACTAGTGCACGAGACATACCTTTCTTAAGAGCGAGGCATCCGCTTTAAAATGTCCTTTCGACCGCACTTGTAGCACTTTCCCTTTGGTTTTGTTCGCCTCGGGGTGAGGAGCCTTGCTTTTCACCTTGAGGGCTGCCACTTGCTTCGGCCGACCTGCTTCTTCTTCTTTCCCCATTTGGGTTTGGAGGAAGTCGCACCGGTTGCCGCAAGAATTTGATGATAACCTTGTTTGAAGAGACCTTCACAGATGAAGCTCTGTCAGAAGTTCCGCCAAACTATATGTCCTACGGTTCATATTGTAGTTGAGGCGAAACCGCTCAAAGCTTCTAGGTAAGTCACTAAGATAATATCGACTGCGTTTCCGCATCGATAGTAGCCCCCAATATGCTCGATTCGTTCAAATGAGACATCATTTTTAGAACATGATCCCTTACCGGAGTCCCTTCGGACATTTGGGTTGTCATCAATACCCTCATAGCATTTTGTCTAGCCGCCCGGTTCGATGACCAAACATCTCGGTGAGACTTTTCATCATTTCCGCGGCCGAACCCATCGTCGATGCCGATGCCGCAATACATTTGTCGGTGAAGCCAAAATGTAACAATGAGCCATCTCATCGGACTTTTTCCATTTCCGAATTCCGCCAACTCTTCGGGAGTGGCATCCGGTTCTGGTTCTAGAGGGCTCTCCTCGATTAAGACAAACTTATGCCCCTCGTGATCGGGACAATGTCAAGATTTCTTTTCCAATCGGCAAAGTTAGTGCCATCTAGTTTATTTTCTTTGAGAATAACTAGTGGATTGAAAGACATCCGAGAATAAAAATTAAAACATTCATCACATAATGCATAGCAAAATATATCGAAAAACCTCAAAAACACAATATATATGCTAGCAACCAACACCTCAAAAAATCCGCACATGCAAGCCACGATCGTGTGGACGTTTACACATACATTTTTCAAGTAGAGTTTTACGTCTTTAATTTTACTATCTAGTCAAATTACGTTATGACAAGTAAAATTAATAGTTGGTTCCTCTTGGCCATGTATTAATTAACATGGACTCCGATGGGGAGCTTATTAATTAATACACCTAAGTGAACACCATAATTTAACATCCTTAAAATATTATCTTTTAAATAATAGTCCTACAGATGGAGAGGTCCTATCATAAAAAGTAATATTTACCTTATGTTATCATTTTGAAATTTAAAACTAGTGAACCTATAATTAGCACATCCGATATGGAGGAAGACTCTAATGTCAACGCGCATGCTAATTACTTCACAATTTAAATTAATTATGGAGGCCAATTTGATTTTAATTAAAATAAAAATCAATTTAATCACTTAGTTATTTTAGCCTTAAGGTTTTTAATTTTCTCGTCCTAACATGCAAGGAAACATATCACGCATACATCCATACATGCCATACATCAAAACAATAAAACCAAAAATAAAGCATGGATAATTAATTATCCAATTATCATGGTCTTCTTCCTTGAGTTGAATCAGAAAATCTTGGCTCGATCTCTCCCAGAATCAAGCATCTCGTCGCTTCTCCCGTAGGGTCGTGGATTTCCAAAATTTAAAATTTTACTTTTATGCAAAATTAATTACATAAAAAAAATTTTATTTTAAATCCCGACTTCCCAGCGGACGCAACGAACGGCGGCATAAACGGACCGACTAAAATCGATTTACCGGCCCGAACCAGTAACCGGCCGGACCAGTGCCGCTGGCGCTCGGCTGCCGCTCGGCAGCCTCTTCTTGCTCAGCGGCCTGCTGCTTGGCCATGCTCGCCAGCGATTCCGCTCTATTTCTTCGTGATCCGTCTTTTCCGAATTCGATTACAATTTTATACGAAATAAAATACATCGAAATTACATCAAGATTACACGAAAAATAAAACCACCTAGAACTACCCGGATTTTCTCACGGAAAAACCATTACATGCCTCAAAAAACAGGCCAACCAACAATTGCATAATTAATAAAAATAAATAAATAAATGCACCATTCATATAAACCATGATAATTGGATCATATCACCTGCAAGAACACATCTAGCAAAATATTCCAACATCAAAATATATGAATATTTAAATTGCTATCAATTAATCACTAAAATTAATTAAAATAGCAAAAGCCTAAAAATCCGTCTCCGATACCAATTGTTGGAAAGTAAAACGCAGCGGAAGCGAAGTTTGGGAAAAATATGATTATAGCGTTTTACGCATCTACGAGCATTAGATCTATTTAGGCATGCTAATTAATTAATTACTAAGACTAACAAGCAATTTAAATATTATTTATTATTTATTAATTAAATATGTTGATTAATTAAAATATCCTAATCTAGATCCAAGATCATAGGATATTACCTTTTGAAGCGGTTGGTTATTTCCTTCTTGATCGCCTTGTATTTCTACCTTCAGATCTTCTAGAGTATGATCCGCCTTGAACCGGACGTTGTGTGGGCAACGAGCTACCGGAACTTGCTTGGACACCTATGGATCGGCCGAAACAACTTTGATATGTGATCACTATATTTTTCTTTGCTCTCTAGTATTTTATGAACACTCTTAGCAAATTAATTGTGTTATCTAAATTGTAGAATCAAAGACACAAGTCTAGATCTACAATTAAACACAAGAGGAAAAAAATTGATCACACAATCTCACCAAGCATGTACCAATCGGCCAACACCCCATAATGTCCTATTTATAGGCTCTTGGACTACTACTAGGGATCTAAAGGAGGATTATGGAAGGACTCCCAATTAATTCACCTTACCTTATTAGGACTCTTCCTAATATATGGTGAATCAATTAATATCAACTTAGTCCACTAAAAAGTTGATATTGCACTTCCTACCAAAATCCCAAATTACGAAATTGGGCTCCTTATTAAATATATTATTTCCGTGTTTAAGATATCGAATGTCCATTAATTAATTATAAGCTCTTGTGACTTTAATTAATTAATATCTTATCCAAGAGTAGTACCACTCGAACCTTATTATTATATCGGAATTAAATCCACTGCGAGGGTTTAATATACTTTTCATTATCGCGCTCCTCTAGTGGACTTCATCATCCCGCACGAGTCGTGTCACGATTTATTGTATTTTTTATAATTGTCGTATAAACAATATTATTGCCCAAGATACGAGGCTTATTGAGTCGATCATTTTGACTCTCACCTATGGTAAATCAAAGCAATAATTATTATAAATACACAATTAAATATTATATACTTAGAATTAAGAAATAATAATTATCCGAGATTTACGTTCTTCTTACAACGATCTGAAGACACTATCTCACCTCGATCCTGTTCAACGTATGCAAATACGCTAATGTATGCTAATAGTCAAGACCAACTATACTCAAGCATACACTACAACCCTTTATATAATTTGTCTAATAATTATATAGGTTGTGAACTATTATATTATTTTATAAGGCACCGATAATGTGATCTTCCGTGTGACACCAACACACCACATTATCTACAATATAAAATAATTAGACATTTCATTTGCATAACCATAACGTGAATTAATATGCAAAACATGTGATTAAATATAATTAATATCCTCATAGGTAGTAATAGGGAATTTAGGTAATACAAGCATAAAGTATGCTTTGCAGTATACAATCCTAACAGTCCCCTCATCTTCCGGAGCGTCGGGATGAGCAAGATTGGCCGGAGACGGATACCAGCTCAAATCCACGCCGATGTCCGCAAGATCCAAGATCGGCAAGGAGAAAGCTGAATGGAGAGGATGCTCCAACGCATACGTCTTGAAGTTCTCAGCAAGAGGCCCGACCTCCAAGCCTCCCTTCTTAGCTGCTCGGATCGAGTCGGCAAACGCCAAATAATAGGCGAACTCGCTGACAAACTCCAAGTTTTGAAATGGATCAGCCCTGGTCGCCTCTACCTCTCCTTTCAGCTCCGCCATCGCCTGTTGCGACCCCTGGAGCTCGGCCTCCCTCGCAGCAACCTTCTCTTTCGACTCCGCCAGCTCGCTGGTCAACCGAGCGATCGTCACCTTCTGGCGATCGGCCTCCTCCTCAGCAACCTTCTGCGCCCGGACGGCGTTCAGCATCTGGTCCCGAAATCGGTCGACCGCCAGACGAGACAACTCGGTTTCCTTCTTCGCCAGCTCAAGCTCATGGCTCGCCCGCTTGGCCGCCTCCAGAGAGTCCTTCTCCATCGCCACGATCTTATCAGCAAACTCGGCGTTCTCTTTCCGAGCCGCCTCGAGATCCGCCTGCAAGCGAATAGTGGAGGGCCGCCCCTCAAACTCTTGAGCAGCCTCGACAGCCATGGTCGCCGTTTGGAGAGAAAGGGCGAGAACAGCCTGCATCGAACTCCCCGATCGCTGACGAGCGATCGCATCCAGATCGGTCGTCCAGGCCTTCGGTAGAGCAGAAGCAGCCTTGCTGATGTATGGAGGAATGTCGCAGGACTGGCGAGGAGATCGGCTCGCTAGGAAATCCACGACCATCGGCGGGCAAGACGGATCTGTGCGACGGATCCTACATCAAAACAACAAAGTTAACACAACTCCTACGCAATTGCAAGTTTCAACACAATAACGCAATCTACCTCTCAGCCTTCTCGGGGTCCCGACCGAAATACGGTTTCCCTCGAGGGGTCTCAGCATCCGTGATCGCCATCTCCCGCATAAAAGCCGCAGAGGGCGGTTCATTCTCCGGAGCGACAATGGTGATCGGAGGCGCGGCGATCGGCACTTCATTGCCAGGGGCAGGAACCGAAGTTTCTTCCAGCCTCGGCCTCTTGCGATTCGCTCGAAGCCCCTCCTCCGGAACTCCCTCCTCAGCCACGATCGGCTCCACACGAGGTTCCACCTCCGGAACAATTGGCAATGCAACAGGTGGGGCCCGAGACGACCTCTTATGGCGGAGACGGCCTAGAACTCCAGGATTCGACATGACGATCTCCGGCGGGGGCTCCAAGAAGCGAGGAAAGCGAACCTCTACAGTTAAGACGGTCGATCAACAGTTAGATACTTTCCTTAAGTAAGGCGATCGCCTAAAAAGTGAAGGTCGCAGAAACTCATACCTGGTACCGAGAGATATCTCGGGAAGCGGAATAGCCGAGCCGACAACCAACGACTCTCCTTATTGATCCGGTTGGCGTCAAGGTCGTCGTCCGGCAAGCTCCTTATCCGCTCCAAGACAACCAGAAAGTCAAAAGGTAGCTCCTCGACTGCCGGAATGTGAAAACCTGCAAAACCGAAATCAAATTAGATCAGTCCAAAACGCATCCGAACGAAGGGAGAGTCTAAACCCTTACCGGGATTCCTCTCCCGAAACTCAGTGGGGATCTCCAGCTCGCCCAAAGGATTGTCGCTCGCGGAAGCCCTCCACTTGCCGGCGACCCAGAACCACTTCGTCTGATCGCCCCGCATCTTATTCGGGACTCCGTGAATCACCCGACCAGATCGGCCCTGAATATGGTAACCGCCGACCGACCCTTTCTGAGCCGTCAGCTTGAACAAATGGTTCATCTCCAACGACGATGGGAGGCGGTACAGGCGGTGACCGCCGAAAAGGGTGAGGGTGCAGATAATTTGGAGCCATACATTCGGCGTCAGCTGAAGTGGCGCCACATTCCAAGCGGCCAGCAGATGGGAGACAGCAAAAGATAGGGGGAAGCGCAGCCCGGCCTCCATAATCGCCTCATTCACGGCGACCATACCCATTGGAGGCTGATCGGCTCGCTCATTCTCCGCCGGCGCGAACATGTCCACATCTGAAGGAACATGGAACCTTGTCCTCCAGACGACCAGATCTTTCCTGGTCGTCGAACTCCGTATTTGGCCAAGCGACCACCCAGATCGTTGCGCAACCCGGTACTGCGACCGTTTGGGAAGCTGATAAGGGTAGGCGACCGAGTATCCCTGGAAATCGAATCTCGGAGTCGGACCGGCCAACTTCTCTATTATCTCAGCAAAAGCCTTATAGGCCCGGCCGAAAGCACTATGCTGCTCCCAGTAGGCCCTAATCGCCAGATCTCTCTCTATCTGCGATCGTCTTTCTTCAGCATCCGCCTCCTTAGCGACGTCGGCTTCATTAAATAAAGCCTCGACTTCAGCAGGGTCGATTCCGGCCCGAATAGCTTCAGCGGCCGTCTCCAGGTGGAAGTCGGAAGAAGGTTCTCCCTGACGATCAATGTCCCGTGCGTAATCAGTACCCACTCCTCGTGATGATGAGGTTCAGGCCTTTCTCAATGTAATATATGGAGAAAAGGATTTTTCTTTCCCGAATGTGAAATCGAAAGACGATCGCAGACCGAGATCTTCGTGAAAATCGACAGCAAGTCCTTCTTTCTCCAGTAAGTGCGCGTGAGGACGAAGACTGCAGCACTGCGCCCTTTTATAGGAGAAGGCAGGGACTCGTTTGCAATAAGGGAGAATCTCAGGGGGTGGACCCCAAACGTCGCATTAATTGACTCCCTCGAGACCCGCGTACGCGTCTTTTCAAGGACGCGTCAGCCGAGGAGTCATTAATGACCGTTGGATGTAGATCCAAAGTCACGTAAGCGATCGAGATCTAATCTGGAAGAGGTAGAACCGAGACATGGTAGTAGGGTTAGGACACCAAAGACATTTGGACCTGACTACATATCATTGATGTTGGATGAAGAACCAACATCGATCAAAGTAGCTTATGCTAGACCAGATGAGTTGCTCTGGAAAGAAGATGTTCAGAGTGAAATTGACTCAATTTTACAAAACCAAACTTGGGTTTTGGTTGATTTACCTAAAGGTTGTAAGCCCTTAGGATGCAAATGGATCCTTAAAAAAAATACAAGGCTGATGGGTCAATTGATAAGTATAAAGCTCGTTTAGTAGTCAAAGGTGTCAAGCATAAGGAAGGGTACGAATTTTTCGATACCTATTCACCTGTAACAAGAATTAGATCTATTCGAGTGCTTATCGCGATTGCTGCTTTGCACAATCTTGAGATTCATCAAATGGATGTTAAGACTGCCTTTTTGAACGATGATCTGGATGAAGAGATCTATATGGAACAACCTGAAGGGTTTGTAGTACCTGGACAAGAGAAAAAGGTCCGCAAACTGGTTAAGTCTCTATATGGATTGAAACAAGCTCCACTACAGTGGCACTTGAAATTTGATAATGTAATGTTATCAAACGGTATCAAAATAAACGAGTGTGATAAATATGTTTATATTAAGAACACTAATAACAGCTATGTTATTGTATGTCTTTATATAGATGACATGTTAATCATAGGTAACAATATACAAGTGATTAACGATACTAAGAACATGTTAAAAAGAAATTTTGACATGAAATACATGGGGTTAACCGATGTGATTCTTGGAATGAAAATTTTGAGAAAATCTGATGGAATCATCCTGACACAATCTCACTATGCCTAGAAAGTTCTCAAGAAGTTTAATGCTTTTAATAGCTTGCCGGCTAAGACTCTAATAGAGTTAAATGTTCACTTGAGCAAAAATCGAGGGGAACCCGTTAAACGAGAAGAATATGCACCAGTTATCGGGTGTTTAATGTATCTTACAAATTGCACTCGACCCGATTTAGCTTGCGCTGTGAACAAATTGAGTCGTTATACGAGCAATTCAAGCAAAGAGCATTGGAAAGCTCTCGTTAGAGTTTTGAGGTACTTAAAGTATACACAAAACCTTGGGCTACACTATTTGAGATACCCCCGGTACTTGAAGGGTACTGTGATGTGAATTGGATATCCGATACGAAAAGTTCATTTTCTACAAGTGGTTACGTGTTTACCATTGGGGGTGGAACTGTCTCATGGAAGTCCGCGAAACAAACGTGTATAGCCCAATCCACCATGGAATCGAAATTCATAGCTTTGGACAAAGCTGGTGAAGAAGCCGAGTGGCTCAGAAACTTTCTAGAAGATATTCCATGTTGGTCAAAGCCAGTGCCTGCAGTAATGATACACAGCGATAGCCAAGCTGCTATTGGTAGGGCAAGAAGTAACATATATAATGGAAAGTCTCGACATATTCGTTGACGCCATAATACCGTGAGACATTTGATCAAAAGTGGGGTTATCTCTATTGACTATGTGAAGTCATTGGATAATCTAGCGAATCCGCTGACCAAAGGGTTAAACCGTGATCAAATGAATAAATTGCTAGAGGGAATGATTTAAAATCCACAAATTGAGAATTATCATAGTGGTAACCCAACCAAGATGACTGGAAATCCCAAGAACTTGGTTCAATAGGAGAACTAAGCTATAAGTTCATATGAAACACTCATCTAAGTTTATTCCCTATGTTGTGTCAAGATTTATCCATCCCGACAGGCGATCGACTATAAGGCCGAGCGACCAAGTCAACACCAGTCAAAATATGGCTAGCTCGCCTAATCGAAGATATCAGACCACCATCAGGTACCTAGCGATTGACTCCCAAGGCGATCGCCCTTTGGCATCAGGCGATCGACTCTAATGTCCAGCTGAGGACGGTCGACCTACGCCCCGAGCGGAGATGATCGCCCGTCAAAGTCATCGAGGATTGGATCTCAGAACAGCACCCACGTGCAGATCCACAAAAGGCGCTGACAGGCAAGATCTTCGCTGACAGACAAGATCTTTGACCACAGCCTGTCACCTACCTCACCTACCGGCAGGCGCGCCGAAAGTTGTCAGTGGGACCACCCGTGACAAAGAATCAGTGGCACGTGCAGCTCCCATCGACTGTGGCTGATCACAAGCAGCCGCGGACTTTAAGGGAACAAGCCCATGTGCTAAAAGACGATCGCCCTAATATTATAATACAGTAAAGGCGATCGCCCGGCAGATAAAAAGTCCTATAAATAGAGAACCTCCTCCTACTGGAAAAAGGTTCGGAATTCATTTCACCAACAACAGAAATACAGTAGAACATACATACCATCAAGCTCCCTGCTTTCTCGCCGGAATCCATCTCAGGACTTCTCTCTCTGAATCTCTCGTCCAGTAGACGATCGGCAGAGGCAGCAAGTCTCCACTAGACAGATTCCAAGAGATTCATAAGCCCAGGAGCCCAAGCATCCAGCTAAATACTCGCCGTGAGAGACTGTCGATCTCTCACCGCCGCGACTGTTCATCTCCTTTGTTACAAGAACTCACAGAGCATCAAACCTGGTTCTTCCGGCAATCTACACGCTCACTAGCTAAGATAACAAGAATCTTTACACTCATTGTAATTGTATTCTTACATTAGTACTTGTATCCCCGAATATTAGTATTAATAATATCTTGCGAGAGCATTCAAGCCCGGGACTAACAACCCCGGCAAATCTTGTGTTATTTATCTTTCTCACGGAAGTGCTCTTGTATTTGTTTGCTATCCATCCATTCCAGCAATATCTATCTTCGGATAATATTTTGGGTAGCAACACCCTATAGAGCAATTGAGTGTCGAAAACTTGCCTAGTGGTGAGGTTAAGTCTATGACTTTTAATGATTCCTAAAGACCTCGAGGAGGTTGAGTATGGCAAGATACTCGGTAAAGAATGACATATATATGTGAGAAGTGGGGGCCGCTTCATGAAATATGACTTATGAATCCAAAGGGGTGTCCAAGGCCCGCAAAGGACACAAAATGTGAGAACAGATGGGGTTGAGGTGTTCAAGTGTTAGCACCATTGTCTCGGTGCACGCCATGGTGAATAGTTCAAAGTGTCAAGCCACTAATCCTCATGTGTACCCGATGATGTCAACTATGGAAAGTTCAAAGTCACGAACTACCTATCCTTATACTTTAACGCCTCTTTAGGACTGAGCTTGAGTCTGCATATTGCATTTGGGCTATTTCCACTCATGTGGGGGATTGTTGGAATAGTTAATGATTTTAATTTTATTTTGTAAAATTAAAATGAGGATCGATCTACGTTCCGAGTAGATGATCATGGTATATTCACTTTCTCTAAACCGATTCCCGGTGAGTGAGAAATAGTGAATTAAGGTTTGTCACTTAATTATGAATAAATGAGGGATGACTATTCCACATTGAATAATGAGCTATCATTAAGTATATACGGAGTTACCATTATTCATGTAATAATTAATAGCACATGTGTATGGGCTTAAAGCCCACACGCGTGCGCTGCTGCCGCCGCCCGCTCGCCTCGCCTCGGCCGCGGCCGCGAGCCGCAAGCTGCATGTCGTGGACCGTGGACCTTGGACCTTGGACCTTGGCCTTGGCCTTGACTTTGACCTTGACCTTGATCTTGATCTTGGATTTGGATCTTGGTCTTTGGGTGGTCTTTGGGCTGTTCTTGGGCTTGGTCTTGAGCTAGGCCTTGGCTTGCCTAAAGAACTTTTGGACAAGCTCAACAACGTAGTTGGGCTCGTATGTGCACATAAGGATGTTCAGGTACATCCCTCAAGCAGTTAAGGAACTGAATACAGTCCATGTGCATCCTAACTGTTCAAATTCAGTGAAAAACGGGCAGTAACCTCCCAGGTGTAATGAGGAGGAGTTAAGGCTGCCTGACTATTCAAATTCAGTCAAAACGGGCAGTAATCTCCAGGTGTAAAGGCTGCATTTGAATTGTGTAACTCCGTTGTTCAATACAGGCATGAATGCCTGTATTATGACAGCCCCCTGGAGGTGTGAGATGGCTATAAATAGGCATGCTTCCCTTTGCTTTAGCACATGCAATTTTCGAAATTCAACATACTTAGTTTTTTGCATACATATCATCAAGTTAGAGCTCTGTCCTCGCCTCATTTTAGTTCGCCGGAACTCGAAGGTCTGAGGTGCTACTACCTTTGAGACGAAGCCATTTTATCTTTGAGGACGACACGCCTAAATCGAGAGCACTACGAGGGCGTTTCTCGTCTTGCGAAAAGAGGGCCTTCCTCGACTCGGCTATAACTTACGGTTTTCTGTCCTTTTAATTTATTTATTTTGGTTCAGTTTCAAAACCTGTAATTTCTATTTCTTGTATTTCTGTTTTGTCTCGAGTTGTAATCCAGTTTCAAGTTGTATTCCAATTTTTTTAGTTGTAATTTAATTTCGCCCAGCAAGTTCTACGAAGCAATTTCCAACACTTGGATGGGCATCTAGTGCAGTACAGGAGGGTGTTGTGCACCCTCATGCCATTGAATTACACACATCTGCACGAATGTGTGTGTGCGCGTGTGTGATCCAACGACGGATCTGGTGCACAGCATGGTATTGTACTGCACCAGTTCCAGATCCGATTTATTTGTATTGAATACTAAGGATCCGTACTTGTTTTGTTTTAGGATTGTAAATCTTATTTTTTTCATTGTAGATTTTAATTCAAATTTGAGAAAGATGGTGTTGCATCATTACACTATAGATTATTGTGCTATAATAACATGATGATGGATATATAATTGAATTAAAATAATTAAATTATCAGATTATTTGCTAGAAAAAATATCTTGGTTCCCAAAATTCTACCGTGGTCGAATAGGCCTGCCGTTAAAAAAAAAAGTTGGACGACCGTTGGAGGTCCGCTGGCCTCCGACGATGGCCCGCCGAAAATTAGGTTGGCAACCTGGCATTAAAAATTAAAAAAAAATTGGTCGATCGATGGCGGTAACCCGCCGGAAAGCAGGTGGCGGTCCTGGCATAAAAACAAAAAGTAAAAATTTCCCTGTAGTTGTCGGCCGCCGAGGCGCTAAAGAAAAAAAAGTTGGCCGGCGGCCGGTGGTGGCCCGCAGGTAGGGATGTCAATGGGTCGGGTATGGTACGGGTATGCCTCCTCCATACCCTACCCTATTTGATTCGGATCGGGTTCGGGTATTGCCCATCGGGTAATCGGGTACCCAATGGGTATTCGGGTACCCGTATACTATTTACAAATGTAAATATTTTTTAATATATATCATATATATACATTTAATATAATTGATAAATCCAATTTAGTATAATAAATATTTAAAATATTATATTTTATATAATAATATACACAATATATAATATAATATAATATTTATGCATAATATATAATAATAATGTATTTATATAATTCAGGTGGGTACGCGGGTCGGGTAATCGGGTCGGGTAATCGGATAATATACTATATCCATACCCTACCCGTATCCGATCATAAAATTTCGGGTTCGGCCAATACCCGATCCGATTTCGGGTTTATCCGATGGGTAGGATCGGATACGGATAAAATTGACATGCCTACCCGCAGGGAAAGCAGGTCGGCAACCTGTCGTTAAAAATAAAAATAAAATAATAGCTGGTCGGCCGACGGAAAACAGGCCGACAGCTTGGCGTCTAAAAAAAAATGTCCAGCCGCTGGTGGTGGCTCGCCGCGAAGCAGGCTGACGGCCCTCGCGAAAAAAAAATGGCAGACCTTCGGAGATCTGCCGGCGATCGTGCCGGAAAAATGGTCGTCCAGAGAGATTCCCATAGAAAAAAATTGCAGATTAGTTGGCCTTTTAATGTAATTTAATATTTTAAGGGTATTTTTTTTAAATTTATTGTTGTTGTACATTTAATATTATTATTATTGTTAAATTCAACCCAAAGAGAAGGGAAGATGAGGAGGGGTACAATGATTTTTTTTGTGCACACTACGACGACAAAAAAATATCGTTGTCCTTTATAGTATAGATATACTCTCATTCCCAAATAGTTATTTATATGTTATGGCTTTACTTAAAACTTAAGGAACTTTGGCTTCTTTAATTATTTGGCGAAATAATTACAAGTTTTAACTAAAACATGACAAAATTTGGAGAAATTTTAAAGAAGGCAAACTTGTCGGTCATTTTGGAAAGGAGAGAGTCACTAGTCCTAGTTTTCTGTATTGATGTGACTTAAAAAATTTATTTCAGTTGGGATGAGAAATAATCAGTTGTGAATTTGAACAGATTTTTGTGTGGTAAATATTATTTTTTACAGTAGTTTTAAGATGAAATATTAATTTATAGTATTTTTTATGGCATCAACTTCGAAGAATAACATTAATGCTGCTTCCAAAATCTATTGTCACTGATTCATAAATTCTAAGAAAAACGATTTTTTCTAATCTACCGAACACAATTGAATTTAAAAATTTATCAAAAAGTTGATTATTTTCAAAGTTAAACAATATAAGGTTGGGCGTAAGTCTCTTAGATTGCGCAATTATAAGAATTTTATGCATTCCATGGGTTTGGAATGATATTTTTTTAGGATAATGTATTATTTGTTTAAGTATTGATAGTGAAAATGTGGTGAAAATAAAAGGTAAAATATCTTGATGGTTGATGTTATTAAAGATAAAGGTTTGTCATTTAATTGGGTAAAAAGTTAGAAATATTAAGCTTCATAGGACACTTTTTTTTTTTTTTTGGGCTCAAACGTTGATCTTTTTCTGCACAAATGAGTTATATTAGTTAAAGATAAAAAGAGGAGCGGAAAAATACCTGTACTTTTTCTAAATTAAAAAAAAAAAAAAGAGAAATAAAAGTAGTTGTATTTTTTAAATATAGAAAGAGCCGAGAGGCAGAAAACACAATATAAAATAAATACTTTCTCCTTCTGCCAACAACGTGCATTATTTTGACCGGCACGAGTTTTAATATTTCAACTGATTTAGGGGCTGTTTACTTTTTTTCCATTAATACCTGAATGGATTAAGCTGTCTGAGTGGATTAATCTGTCTGATTTGAAAAAATATCCTGTTGTTTCTTTCTTTTCTGAATGAACTATCTGAATGACAGAAATGACCATTTTACCCTTCAACGTGAATTAAGTCCTTTTTGATAAAGGACGGATTGAGCATTTTAGTCTATATAATCAATTTAAATTATATGACATAATATTTATTTTAATTTATATTATAATATATATTCATAAATTATTATAATTTTCAGGTATATTTAAATAATCAGATAATATTTTATAAATATATTGAGTTATATTTTAATATATATATATATAGTTATATTAATTTTTTAATAGTCAATATAAAAAAATCAATTTAAATAATATAATATAATATATATTAATTTATATTATAATATATATTCATAAATCATATTATAATTTTCAGATATATTTAAATAATCAGACAATATTTTTATAAATACATTAAGTTATAGTTTAATATATATAGTTAAATTTTTTTTAATAGTCAATATAAAAAATCAATTTAAACAATATAACATAATATATATTTTAATTTATATTATAATATATATTCATAAATTATGTTATGAATGGAGTAAGGGGTCCACTTGTAATAATTTTTTTTTTGTCAAAAATGAACAATGCACATAAATTGCGGATGAACGGAAAAGAAAATTATTGCACATGAATAGCGGATGGAGAGAGTATAAAATATGTAAAATACGTTTCCAATATTTTGAGTCTTCGAATCGAACAAATGGAACCTTAGTTATCCTAAATTCCAATATATGAGAAAAAAGAATCCAACAAAACTTTCATTCCCCCTTCTTAAGCTCTGTTTTCTTCGCCTTATTTTTGGTGAACTGTAATTATTTTATTAAACTAATTGTTACTCATGAAACTGATTTATACCAATAAAATTTGATTAGAATTGATTTGCAGACTAATTTACTACTATTATTATGATTATTATATTAATATTATTACTATAATTTTATAACTATTATTTTTCAACAATAATGTTAAAATTTAATATTTATCCTCTTTTTAAAAGCAATTACTATCACTTCTTACAAAAATTTCAGTAACAATAATAATTTAGTATATAATATTACCACTTATTCAAATGATTCATATTTTATTATAACTATATAAATATTTAATATGTTATATTTTCATTAGAATATTTATACAATCATAAAATATCGATAACACTACCAAAAAAACTACTTTAGCCGACGACCCGGAAAAAAATGGCCGACGACTATATAGTGTCGTCGGCTAAACTTCGCACTTTAGCCGACGACTTGTTCTACCGTCGGCTAAAGGGTTTTAACCGACGACTTGGCCAATGTCGTCGGCTAAAGTTCGAAATAGTCGTCGGCTATATTAAAGAGGTTTAGCCGACGACCGAGATGACATTTAGCCGACCGTAAAAAAAAAAAAATTTAGCCGACGACTTGATCTCGGTCGTCAGCTAAATCCCTTTCGAAAAAAAAAAATAATATTGCAACAGTTTAGCCGATGACCTAGATCTAGGTCGTCGGCTAAAGTCCTTCCGAAAAAAAAATAATATTGTAAGTGTTTAGGCCGACCTCGATCTAGGTCGTCGGCTAAACACTTTCGAAAAAAATAATATACTTTAGCCGACGACCTCGATCTAGGTCGCGGCTAAACTCCTTCCGAAAAAAATATTGTAATAGTTTAGCCGACGACCTAGATCGAGGTGGCGGCTAAACACTTTTTCGAAAGAAAAATAAATAATATACTTTAGCCGACGACCTCGATCTAGGTCGTCGGCTAGACTCCTTCCGAAAAAATAATATTGTAGCAGTTTAGGCCGACCTAGATCGAGGTGGCGGCTAAACACTTTTCGAAAAAAATAATATACTTTAGCCGACGACCTAGATCGTGGTGTCGGCTAAACTCCTTAGAAAAAAATAATATTGTAATAGTTTAGCCGACGACCTACATCTAGGTCGTGGCTAAACCTCCAAGTGAAAATTATTTATAGTTCGGGAACACCAACCCAATCTTGCCCCTCTCCCTGCTAAAGAGCACATTTCTATTCCCGATCCGTCGATTATTCCCGAAAAAAGCTTGTGAGTTGCTACTTTGAGTTGTGCTATTTGGGTGTGAAGGTTTTAGCGGTTGTTATAATCACCATTTCGATTAAGGTACGTATTTTATTGTATTTTTTATTGTGATTTCGAAATTTTGTATTATTCATGTTACATTCGATAGCTTTTATGTAAAACGATTAAGTTTTATGATGATAATCATTATGATTAATTGTTTGTTGTGATTTCATTTATAATTTGAACAATATTAGTTAGTTGGATTAATATTGGAAAATGTATACATTTTCAGGATGGACAAGAGTTGGATTGGGTTACGAAAATGGGACCTAAGTGTAATGGATGGGATGAAGCAGTTTATGAGATTTGTAAAAGAGCACGACAGTGGTAATACGTTGCACTACTGTCCATGTAATAAATGTAGATGTCGCAGTGATATGTTTCGTTTTCCATTTGATGAGGTCTGGGAACACCTAAAGAATAATGGTTTTTGGAGTAAATATACATGTTGGATATACCACGGTGAAGCACCGAATTCTGTTATTCCGTATGATCACGGACAATTTAGTGGTAACGACGGGTTCACCGATCCGAAGAGGAGGTTGATTGATGATGTGTTTGGTTTTTCCGAGATGTTTGTACCAACTGAGCAAATCCCACGACCGTGAGACCGTTGCCTTGCAATCACTTTGGGCTTGACAGTACAACAAGCTAATTCAACTCCAATGCACTCTATACCTGTGGTGTAACATGACTGTTCTTGATTGTGTCATGGAAACGATGAGATTAAAGGTGGAAAACAAATCACCCATCAAGTCTGTAGATGATTACTTGGAGCTTACGAGTAATATGCTTCCACAGGGTCATCATCTTCCTAATACATATTCAAAAATGAGACGAATTTTGAAAGATCTTGGTCTTTCCTACATTAAGATCCACGTCTGCATGTATGATTGTGTTCTATTCTGGGGCATCCTAATGAAGACCTCACGAGATGTCCTGTATGTGATACGAGAGATATAAGATCACTCCTTCTGGAAAAGAGAAACCGGTGAAGGTACTTTGGTATTTTCCACCGAAGGACAGGTTGGAACGGCTTTTTATGTCTCCTCACACGGCAAAAGCAATGAGATGGCATGCCGAGCCGCGCACTAATGACAGGGATACTATGATACACCCTTCAGATGGAGAAGCGTGGAAGCATATAGATAGGGAGTATCCGAATTTTTCTTCAGATATCCGAAATGTGAGGCTCGGGATTGCATCTGATGGTTTCAACCCTTTTGGTAACATGAGTCTTTCATATACCATATGGCCTGTTGTAGTGATTCCTTACAATCTTCCTCCGTGGATGTGTATGCGGAAGGAGTATAATATGTTGACCTTGTTAGTCCCGGGGCCGGGATATTCGGGAAATTGTATCGATGTGTATATGAGAACTTTGATAGAGGAGCTGAAATCTGTAATATCCGCATTTTTCTTTCCCTTGTAATTGTACTTCCGGTGTAATTCTCGATTTTAGTGACCCTCGAGTATCCTTCAGTGTAACTTTTCCGTTATCTTTTGATCTGATTCTCGTAATCGTTGTGCGGAACTGCCGTTTCGGGGTTGCCGTGGATTCATTCTATGCTATGATGCGTTTTGAGGTGTTCCGTTTGACGTTTCGTTCATAATCCGTTATTTTGGGTCGTTTATATTCTGTATCTAGCGCACGCTAAATTTCCTGTATAGCGCACGCTAGAAATCCATTAGTAGCGCACGCTACGTTTAATTCGTAGCGTACGCTAACGATTTAGCCCTGGGAGTGGCAGTTTATCTCCCAGGCGTCTGGACTATCGGTTTAGCGCTCGCTATCTTGTCTAGCGAAAGCTAATGTCGGGAGACTTGCGCATGTTAAGTTGTTCAGTAGAGCGCGCGCTAGTGTGACTATCGATCTTGGGCGCTTACTACCGAATTCAATCGATTCTAGTTAGCGCACGCTACGCTGGTATGGTAGCGCACGCTAACGGGCAGTGAGGTTTGGGCGTAGCTCTTGGACTCGGCCGATGTTCGGGTAGCGCACGCTATTGGTCGATAGCGCGCTACCGATAGGTTATTAGCGCACGCTACGCATGCATGGTAGCGCACGCTAACGGCAAAACCCCGGCTTGGACTCGGACGCTAACAGAGGGTTGGTAACCTATCCGTTAGCGCACGCTAACCTTGAGGTCTTAGCGTGCGCTAACACTCCTTGGCTATATAAACCAGGAGTTGACCGAGATAATCACGCTTTTCATTTCTCTCCTTCTTCCGCGGCCGAGCGACTCCGAGGCGATTTGAGGCGATTTTCTTCTTCCAATCACTTCGAGATTCTTGTGCTTGAGTTCTTGGTGTAAGACTAACATCATCCACTTGTGTTTCTCATCCTAAATCCAAGGTAATCTCTTAGAACCCTACTTTTGGATAATTTGGGGGTTTTGGGATTTTCTTCCGATTCGTTCCGTTTTGTTGGTGGATTCATGATGTATACGATTGATATTGTTAGTATCTTTAGTTTTCCTACGGATTCATGGATATTTTGTGGATTTTTACGGAATCGAGCGGGTTTGGTTGTGATCCGCCTCGTTGTTATTTTATTCGAATATACATGAATCGTAGGCGGGTTTCGGTGTATTCCATTTTCGTAATCGTCTAGAGTTGGATGTGATTGTGTTATTCGAATCGTTAGGTTCAATCGGTTCCTCACGGTCGTGCTTGATTCTTCCGTTCCGTTCGCGTCACCGTCTATTAATCGAGGCAAGTATTTTTGGAAACCTTTAAGCTTAACATGAAATGGTGATGTATGTTAATTGTGTGTAACTCACCTCGTGTTGGCCCGACGGGGTCAAGGAGGGAAATCTATGCTGCCGCCCTGGATTTCACGAGTTTCGTACCGCTAGCCAACTCGTTAGGGTCCTTGCAAGGCCCCGAGTGAGAATGTATGCTGCCGCCCTGTTCTCACGGCATAGCGTGTGCGTGGTTTTGTTTTTCTGAAATTGTAGCCAACTCGGTAGGGTCCCTGCGAGGCCTCGAGTGAGAATGTATGCTGCCGCCCTGTTCTCAAGGCTAATTGTTTGACTGTTTATTTTCCGGAAAAAGACATGTCTTGTTTTGGTTTTCGAAATGATTTTTGGTGCATGTACTATGAAATGTGTAAGCGATTGGTTTGCCTTGAATACTTGTACTAGCGTAATTGCTAACCCCTCTGGGGACCCGTTTTGGGGAAATTCGTTTTATGAATTTCAGGTCAGGTTCAACGAGACGAGCGGGCGCTGGACCAGTACACGGATGATGGCCGTGCGTGATGATGGTGCGCGAGTGATGTTTTAGTATCTTTACCTTTTTGTCTTTTGTGGTTTTGAACTAATAGTTGTACTCGAGTACTTAAGGGGTTCTTGATCGTTTGAATTGTATTGTTGCTTATTATGTCGTGATGGATGATGATGTCATATTGACCGCCAACCGTGTATTGTTCTCACAGCGTCTTTATGACGTGGTGTTATTTTATCGCTTTTGTGAGTCATTGTGTATGATGTCGTTTCACTGGTGGGTCCCATATAGGGATTCACGGCCGTAATATACCTCGGATATCCCGGGGTGTTACGTAAAATGGTATCGAGCACTAGGTTTATGGATACCTAGGCTTGTTGGTTTATTGGGTCTTGTGGTGTTTGGTTTTGCACATCATCGTCACGCCGCCATGATTCCAGACTACCGGTGTCCGTAAGTTTTCTTCCCTTTGTTCATTTATTTCTTGTATCGTACCCTTGATTCTCGACTTGTGATTGTTCTTTTCTTGTCAGACCGATCCTCGTATGGCTTTTGCTACTTATTTAACTCCGGTATGGATGCCGAAGAGGTCGTGGTCGTGGTCGTGGACGCGCCGGGACGTGGGGCGGCCGGTGGGCGGCCACGTCACGATCTTCGGGAGCCGGCGTCTGGCGACCGTCATAGCCATGCCTCTTCTCGGGAGCGTGCCGATCTTGGTATTGCGGCCGTTATGCAACAAATGGTGAACCAAATGGCGGCGATAGCTCGGGCGGTTCGAACCGGATCGTGCCCACGCTAATCGGGCGAGCGGATCGTTGGCTCCAAGATGTCATCAAGATGCATCCTCCTCGGTTTTCGGGAGCTTCAGACCCGATTGGCTGGGAAGGGTGGATCAAGGAGATGTCTAAGGTCTTCGTTGCCACTAACTGTCCCGAGGACCGTAAAGTCCCTATTGCTCAATATTTTCTCACTGGGGACGCTACGGACTGGTGGGAGGCCGTTGGGCCCAAAGACCATGCTGCTTCGTGGGCTGAGTTTCAAGAGTTGATGGAGACCGAATATTGCCGTGGCGATCGGACAGGCTCGGGTACATGCTTTTTATGATGCTCAACCACGGGATATCCCCGTAGCTCAAGCAATTGCTGATTTTAACAAAGAGTTGGGTTATGTGAAGACCCAAGTTATCAAGGAGAGTGACAAGATTTTCCATTTCTCCAGACGGATGAAGTTGCCGATTCGGGACTATATGTCGGGGCTCGTATGCACTACATTGAAGGATTATCAGAGTAGGGCCCTTGCTTATGATATGTCTGTGACGGCGAGTGAGGCGGCCCGCGAGAGTAAGAAACAGAAGTCGGTTGGAAATTTTTCTGGTCCCAAGAGTGGAGGCCAGAATCCCAAGCCGCAAATTTTTCAACGGCGGTTCGGCTCGTTTCTCCGGGAGCTGGGTGCCGCCGAACCTCCGCTCATGAACCCACATGTTTTAACTGTGGTGTGCAAGGCCATAGGAGCCGGCAATGTTCTCGTCCGAAGCTTACTGTCATACTTGTGGACCTAGACCACAAGGCCCCTTTTTGTGAGCAGTCAAACGGCTTCGCGGCACCGTTCTTCTCAACCACCCGTTGGAGCCAAGTGTGAATCGGGGTCGTTTGCTCCTCAATATCCGCCGAGTGCTAGTCGGGAGAGGTCGGGTCAACCCTCAAGAGGGGGAGCTTCGGTGTTGGCTCCGCCCACCCGCGTGTCTATGAGATGCGGAGAGCCGATGATCCGGCCACCGTGGCGGCAGTACCGTTTATATTCTTTCTCATCCCGGTGTGCTTTTCGATTAGGTGCTACGCATTCATTCATATCTCTCGGATTGTGTGCCGTTTGAGTCTCGACCGTTTGACACCTTGTGAGCCCTTCATCGTTAAGCTTCCTAGCGGTGATAGGATCGTTGGTGATCAGGAGGTTCGAGACTGTTCTGTGCTTATTTGTGAGAGGACTTGGCCCTCTAATCTTATTGTTGTGAGTATCGAGGGTGAGGATTTGATTCTTGGTGATGACTGGCTCGAGCGGCATGGTGCGATCATGAACTACCGCACGAGAATCATCACTATGTTAGCCGAGGACAGATTGAGCACTCTTTCGCGGGGCGAAAGAGGGGAAACCAGAAATTCGTCATTAATGCCTTGAAGGCGATGAGTCTCATGCGAAAGGGATGTATTGGTTATTGGTGCTATGCCTTGAAGGCGGAGAGTAGTGGAGTTGAGCTTTCGTCGATTCTAATCGTTAATGAATTTCCTGATGTTTTTCCTGACGAGTTACCGGGATTGCCACCGGATCGAGAGGTCGAGTTCACTATAGAGTTAGAGCCGGGTGCGGCCCCTATTTCGAAGGCGCCCTATCGCATGGCACCTTCAGAGATGTCCGAGTTGAAGAAGCAGTTGAGTGAGCTTCTTGAGTCGGGGTATGTTCGACCGAGCGCCTCGCCTTGGGGCGCACCGGTCCTGTTTGTGCGGAAGAAGGATGGTTCACTACGTTTGTGTATCGACTATCGCGAACTAAACAAGGTGACCATCAAGAACAAGTATCCTTTGCCGAGAATTGAAGACTTGTTCGATCAGTTGCAGGGAGTCATGTATTCTCGAAAATTGATTTGAAATCGGGATACTATCAGCTCCGGGTGAGAGAGTCCGATGTGCCGAAAACAGCCTTTCGGACGAGGTACGGACATTATGAGTTCGTAGTCATGCCTTTCGGGTTAACTAATGCGCCGGCGGTGTTCATGCAATTGATGAACAAAGTTTTTATCGAGTATTTGGATAAGTGCGTCGTCGTCTTTATTGACGATATTCTTGTTTATTCGAGGAATGAGGAAGAGCATGCCCATCATTTGCGGATAGTGTTGGACATTTTAAGGACCGAGCAACTCTATGCAAAGTTCTCGAAATGTGAGTTCTGGCTGAAAGAAGTGATGTTTTTAGGTCACGTGATTTCAGTCGAGGGGGTTCGTGTGGATCCGCAGAAGATTGAGGCCGTATTGGATTGGGCACCGCCCAAAAATGTGAAGGAGGTCCGTAGTTTCTTGGGTTTGGCTGGCTACTACCGTAGGTTCGTAGAGGGTTTCTCGAAACTGGCCCGGCCACTTACGCAGTTGCTCCGTAATCCGAGAAGTTCGTCTGGAATGACGAGAGGCGATCGAGTTTTGAAGAATCAAGAAGCGTTTGACTTCAGCCCGATTTTGGCGTTGCCACGTGGCGTGAGGGTTTTGCCGTTTATAGCGATGCTTCGGGTCGTGGTCTTGGGTGTGTATTAATGCGGACGGCAAGACCATTGCCTATGTGTCGAGACAGTTGAGGCCGTATGAGATGAACTACCCTACTCATGATTTGGAGTTAGCGGCGGTCGTTTTACGCTCAAGATTTGGCGTCACTATCTTTTCGGCTCCACATGTCGATTTTTACCGATCATAAAGTCCAAATACATATTTACTCAATGAGAGTTGAATATGAGGCGGAGGAGGTTGTTAGAGTTGATTAAGGATTATGACCTCGAAATCCTTTATCATCCGGCAAGGCGAGCGTTGTGGCCGACGCCTTGAGTCGGAAACCGATTGCGTTGCGAACGCTTGAGATCCTTACATCTCGGCCGAGCTTCGGAGGGCTTTGATCGAGTTAGATGTTGAGGTCTTGTTGCCGGAGCCGTCGGGCAACTTTGTGCTTTAGAGATTTCGTCGTCTTTGATCGATGAAATTAAGTCAAGCGATTAGAGGATCCGATGATTACTCAAATCCGAGAGAACGTTCTTAAAGGGAAGTCTCTGGATTTGTGATTAACGAGGATGGTGTTTTGAGATTCAGTCGGCTTTGTGTGCCGAACGACTTAGAGTTGAGGCGAGTATTCTACGGGAGGCCCATGCTACACCTTATTCCGTTCATCTGATGCGAGTAAGATGTACAAGGACACGAGGAGAAATTTACAGTGGAATGACATGAAGGATGAGGTCGCACGGTTTGTAGCGAGATGTTTGACTTGTCGTGAGTCAAAATCGAGCATCGAGACCTAGGTTATTGCGATCACTTCCCATTCGGAATGGAAATGGGAAGATATATCGATGGATTTCGTTCGAGTTTGCCGAGATCGAGGTCGGGCATGAATATGGTATGGGTGATTGTTGATCGCTGACCAAGTCGGCACATTTTACGGGCATCAAGGACACTTGGGGCCGGAGAAGTTAGCTCGTGTGTTTATTGCGCAGATCGTGAGACTTCACGGTACTCCGAAGTCTATTGTTTCGGATCGTGACGGCCGTTTTGTATCGCACTTCTGGCAGGCGGTGCATAAGGCGTTAGGTACCCGGTTGCGTTTGAGTACCTCTTTTCATCCCCAGTCAGATGGACATTCTGAACGCACTATCCAGAAGTTCGATGATTTATTGCGTGCTGTGCTCTCGATTGGAGTAGTGACCGGGAGGAACATTTGCCGTGATCGAATTCACGTATAACAATAGTTGGCACGCGTCGATTCGGATGGCACCGTATGAGGCACTTTACGGGCGGCGATGTCGATCACCGATTTGTTGGAATGAGGCGTCCGATTTGGTCGGGACCGAGCCGGATGTCGTTTTAGAGACGAGGCGGAAGATAGAGTTAATTCGGGAACGGATGTTGTCTGCCCAGAGTCGACAGAAGTCGTATGCCGACATCCGTCGTCGACCTTTGGAATTTGAGGTGGGAGACCACGTTTTGCTAAAGGTGTCGCCAACGAAAGGAGTTTTTCGTTTCGGGAAGAAAGGGAAGTTGAGTCCGAGATTTATCGGCCCCTTCGAGATCCTCGAGCGAGTAGGTGGGTTGGCATACCGTTTGGCGTTACCTCCGGCCTTGAGTCATGTTCATAGCGTTTTCCATGTTTCCCGATTGAGGAAATATGTCCGGATCCTAGTCACATCATCGATTATGGAGAGATTGATGTCGCCGAAGATGTTACTTTCAAGAGCGCCCTTTGAAGATTTTGGAGCATCGTGAGAAAGCGATTGAGGCATAAGACCATACCTTTGGTCAAGGTGCGGTGGTCGAGACACGGTGTCGAGGAGGCAACTTGGGAAGCCGAGGATAGCATGCGTGCTAGGTACCCCGAGTTGTTTGTTCCTTAAGTTTCGGGACGAAACTTATTTTTAGAGGGTAGAATGTAATATCCGCATTTTCTTTCCCTTGTAATTGTACTTAGGTGTAATTCGATTTTAGTGACCCTCGAGTATCCTTGATGTAACTTTTCCGTTATCTTTTGATCGATTCTCGTAATCGTTATGCGGAACCGCCGTTTGGGTTGCCGTGGATTCATTCTATGCTATGATGCGTTTTGAGGTGTTCCGTTTGACGTTTCGTTCATAATCCGGTATTTTGGGTCGTTTATATTACGTATCTAGCGCACGCTAAATTTCTGTATAGCGCACGCTAGAAATCCATTAGTAGCGCGCACGCTACGTTTAATTAAATAGCGTCGCTAACGATTTAGCCACAGGAGTGGCGGTTTAACTCCCGTGCCTCGGACTATCGGATTAGCGCACGCTATCTTGTCTAGCGCACGCTAATGTCGGGAGACTAGCGCCGCGTTAAGTTGTTCAAGAGCGCGCTAGTGTACTGTCGATCTTGGGCGCTTTACTCGAATTCAATCGATTCTAGTTAGCGCACGCTCTGGCCGGTATGGTAGCGCACGCTAACGGGCAGTGAGGTTTGGGCGGTTAGCTCTTGGACTCGGCGATGTTCGGGTAGCGCACGCTATTGGTCGATAAGCGCGCTACCGATAGGTTATTAGCGCACGCTACGCATGCATGGTAGCGCACGCTAACGGCAAAAACCACAGCTTGGACTCGGGCGCTAACAGGAGGGTTGGTAACCCTATCCCGTTAGCGCACGCTAACCTTGAGGTCTTAGCGTGCGCTAACACTCCCTGGCTATATAAACCAAGGAGTTGACCGAGATAATCACAGTTTTTCATTTCTCTCCTTCTTCCGCGGCCGAGCGACTCCGAGGCGATTTGAGGCGATTTTCTTCTTCCAATCACTTCAGAGATTCTTGTGCTTGAGTTCTTGGTGTAAGACTAACATCATCCACTTGTGTTTCTCATCCTAAATCCAAGGTAATCTCTTAGAACCCTACTTTTGGATAATTTGGGGGTTTTGGGATTTTCTTCCGATTCGTTCCGTTTTGTTGGTGGATTCATGATGTATACGATTGATATTGTTAGTATCTTTAGTTTTCCTACGGATTCATGGATATTTTGTGGATTTTTACGGAATCGAGAGGGTTTGGTTGTGATCCGCCCTCGTTGTTATTTTATTCGAATATACATGAATCGTAGGCGGGTTTCTGTGTATTCCATTTTCGTAATCGTCTAGAGTTGGATGTGATTGTGTTATTCGAATCGTTAGGTTCAATCGTCGGTTCCTCACGGTCGTGCTTGATTCTTCCGCTCCGTTCGCGTCATGATCATTAATCGAGGCAAGTATTTTTGGAAACCTTTAAGCTTAACATGAAATGGTGATGTATGTTAATTGTGTGTAACTCACCTCGTGTTGGCCAGCGGGGTCAAGGAGGAAATCTATCTTTGCCGCCTGGATTTCACAAGTTTCGTACCGCTTGACTCGTTAGGGTCCTTGCAAGGCCCCGAGTGAGAATGTATCTTTGCCGCCTGTTCTCACGGCATAGCGTGTGCGTGGTTTTGTTTTTAAAATTGTAGCCAACTCGGTAGGGTCCTGCGAGGCCTCGAGTGAGAATGTATCTTTGCCGCCTGTTCTCAAGGCTAATTGTTTATTTGTTTATTTTCGGAAAAAGACATGTCTTGTTTTGGTTTTCGAAATGATTTTGGTGCATGTACTATGAAATGTGTAAGCGATTGGTTTGCCTTGAATACTTGTACTAGCGTAATTGCTAACCCCTCTGGGGACCCGTTTTGGGAAATTCGTTTTATGAATTTGGTCGGAGTTCAACGAGACAGGCAATGGGCGGACCAAGATACGGATGATGGCCGTGCGTGATGATGGTGCGCGAGTGATGTTTTAGTATCTTTACCTTTTTGTCTTTTGTGGTTTTGAACTAATAGTTGTACTCGAGTACTTAAGGGGTTCTTGATCGTTTGAATTGTATTGTTGCTTATTATGTCGTGATGGATGATGATGTCATATTGACCGGTTGAACCGGGTGTATTGTTCTGTTGTACGTCTTTATGACGTGGTGTTATTTTATCGTTTTTGTGAGTCATTGTGTATGATGCTGTTCAGCCTGGTGGGTCCCATATAGGGATTCACGGCGCTGTAATATACCTCGGATATCCTGGGGGTGTTACAAAATCGTTGTGGGAGCAAGGTCATCCCACGTACGACAGTTATTCGTCCGAGACGTTCTACTTGCACGCCATGTGTATCGGCACTATTAGTGATTTTCCTGCATATGGAATGCTGTCTGGATCTGTTATTAGCAGATATAGAGGTTGTCCAGTGTGTTTGAATGCAGATTGTGCTAGGTACCACTGTAGAAAAGTTATCCGAATGCGTCATCAGATATGGCTTGAGAGGGAACATGAGTGGCGTATGGATGTTGCATCATTTGATGGCACTGTAGAAATGGGAGAGCCACCACGACAGTGGACAGGTGATGAAATACTATCGATTCTTAATGAGTACAATTTTTGTCAGGTTAGCAACCATCCTGATGTGATTGCAGCAACCCCTGAAAGGCCCGACAGGTATAAATATTGGTCGCACAAAAATATATTCTGGGAATTGCCTTACTGGTCCAAGTTACTGATAAGGAACTTCTTGGATGTCATGCATATTGAAAAGAATGTTTGCGAAAGTGTGGTTGGGACAACCTTAGGTTGGGATGGAAAGACCAAAAACGGGCCAAAAGCACGCAAAGGTTTGGAAGAAATGAGCATAAGAAAACATTTGTGGTTGAAAACTGTCAAGGAAAAACAAAAAATGCCTAAGGCAGCTTACACCATCACTGAAAGCGAGAACGAGATATTTCTTTGGATAAAGGCGCTAGGTATCCTACCGGTATCTTTGGAAATATAGGAAGATGTGTTAATTTCAGGGAGAACAAGTTAACTGGTTTGAAGAGTCATGATTGTCATATCCTACTCCAACGCCTATTTCCAGTATTTATTCGACCGTACTTACCAAAACAGGTGGTCGAGCCGTGTGTTGCATTGTCAAGATTTTTCCAGAAATTATGTACGAGAGAAGTCAAGAGATCTGATTTGCGTAAAATGCAAGATGAGATCATCTATATCTTGTGCAAGTTTGAGCGAATATTTCCTCCAAACTTTTTTGACCTCATGCCTCACCTCATGATCCACCTTCCCAGGCAGTTATTGGTCACTGGTCCAGTGCACTACACGTGGATGAACCCGGTTGAAAGGTAACATAATTTTGTATGATATATATATATATATATATTGTCGAATTAAGTATGATTTTTAACACAATGACAATATTACAGACAACTCGGTGATTGCAAAGACTCCGTGGCCAATAAGTCTGCACTAGAAGGATGCATTGCAGAATCTTACCTTGCGTCGGAGTGTATTACACATATCAAGTTGTATTTGGGCACCTTCGAGCCCCCTTCCCACTCTATTCCAGCAGATAAAATACAATTCAATCTTTCTATCATATCCACTGAGGTTGACGTCTATGAGAGGTTGCCAGGAAGACAATTAGACCCGTACGAGTCACGAATTGCACATTGGTGGATATTGCTCAATTGTCCAGTTCAAGATCGGAAAGACATCCACTTGTCATGCGATATGGTGCGAGGTGACACTAGATTCCACAATGACACTTTTGCCAACTATTTTGGAGAATGGGTACGTATACATTCAGTTGCTATTGCATTTTGGACTTAAGATATTTTTTTACATAAAAAGTTTATTTACGACAGATGACACACATACAAGATGACGGACACCCTAACTGGTCGCGTGAACTTATGCTTCTTTCTATGACGGACATTTAAGAAGGTCGTCGGCTAAACCCCAGTAATGACCCGACCGTGTTAGACAACATGGTCGGGTCAGACATACAGTGTGTTTTCCCATTCTGGGCAGGTGCGACACGGCCAGTGTCACCTGACACGATCGACTAATGTTTTTTTTAAAAAAAAAATAATAATAAACTTTAGCCGACGACTTATAAGAAGGTCGTCGGCTAAACAGCCGACCGTGTCCATCGACACGGCCCGTGTCGCACCCGTCCACAAATTGAAAACACACTGTTTGCCTGCCCGACCGTGTTGTCTAACACGGTCGGGTCATTACTGGGGTTTAGCCGACGACCTTCTTAAATGTCGTCGGCTAAACTATAATTTTTTTTTAAAAAAACTTTAGCCGACGACGTAGATCTTGTCGTCGGCTAAACCCCACCTTTTATACGTTGCCCGTACCTCTCTTTTGTTATTTTCTCTTTCTGGTTTAGTCGTCGCCCGTCGCCCGTCGCCCGCCGATCGTCACCCAGCCCCAACCGCCCGTCACCTAACCGCCCGTCACCTAGCCCTCGTCCCGCCGATCGTGACCCAACTGATCGTCCCGTCGCCCCCTCTTCTGGTTTTGCCGATCGTCCGCCCGCCAGCCCTCCGCCCGCAAGCCCGGCAGCCACGGTCCCATCGCCCGCCCGCCCGCCCGACGCCCTCCGCCCGTCGCCCACCAGCCCGGCCGCGGTAACCCTTGTCCTTACTTTTTTTTTGTTGAATTTATTGTATTTGTTTGATGAATTTGTTTAGATTATGTGATAATTAGATAAATTGTTTAATGAGTTGTGGTGCAATATTTGATGAATTTAGTATTTTTAATATTTTGTGTTTAATGAGTTGTGAATTTGATGAATTTGTTTGAGGAGGAAGGGATATAGCCGGCGTTAATCGAAAGATTAACGTGGTATGGCATTGATAATTAATGTTGTGTTGAATTGTGAATTTGATGAATTTGTTTAGATTATTTGATGAATTTGTTTAGAAATATTTGATGAATTTGTTTGTTTGAGGAGGAAGGAATTTTATTGCCGGCGTTAATCGAAAGATTAACGTAGTATGGCATTGATAATTACTGTTGTGTTGAGTTGTGAATTTGATTTATTTGTTTAGATTATGGATAGAATAAAGAAAGTGCTGGGGAAGAAGTCGACAAAGTCGACCACTCCCGATTCGGGGGTAGTTCCGCAGCCTCTAGTAAGGCGGATCCCGGTACACTATACATATCTTAGAGCAGTGTTCGTGCCCGCCAGATACTAGAAGCTACCGGCATGAACGCTGACGATTTTTATAGGGCGACAGATGAACCCGCTGCACTAGCGCGGCGTTTATCCTTTCAGACACCACGGCCGACCCCCTTGCAGCCGGAGACTCGTATGCCTCCCATCCACCGACCCACGTCTAGCCCTCACATATTAGGAGATGTACGGAGTTCCTCGTCCGCGGTGCCCCACGGTCCGCCGCCGACTCTATTCAGGCCTCCGATGGTTCCGAATATTCCAGAGGTCGATGAGACGGGAGCCCGAGTTCCCGTTCGATTGATTAGCCCTGACGAGGCGTACGTCTACGAGTCTTGGCCAGACAACATGTTTTGGCGGAGTTGTCGGGTTTCGAAGACGAAACTGTACGAGGAGATAGAGAGGGAGAAGGAGAAGGGGAAAAATGTAGTCGAGGAGGAGAAGAAAAAGAAGAAGACTCGTGGCTCAGCAAAGGGTCTGGCGCTCGACTCGTACGTAAGTAAGCATGGTCGTTATGAGATTCCTCTAGACAGACACGGCCGGCCGGTGATGTCTTCTGACGCTGCGGCGTCATATAGCCGTAATGTTGGCTTTGTCATTCGGGACAGAGTCCCCGTTTTGTGGCCCGATTGGGGGGACGTGCCGCAGTGCGTGAAGGATGCTTTGAATAATGCTATGTCGGTAAGTTAATAAATATTTAATAAGTGTTTTTCAATCAACACGTAGTTCTTGAAAATGCAATATGTGATGTTTTTAAATTATTGCGTATTTATGCTGTTCATAGGTGTGGTTTGTCATTCCCGACTCTCTACTACGTACTTGGTGTGACGAGGTGCAGTCTACCAAGTAAGTCATTTTAATTTATTTTATATCTACATTGTTTGCGTAATTTTTTTTCTTACGAATGATATATGTTGTGCAACGTGTGTTGTAGGTACAAATCTTGGAAAAATGAGATGCACATGTTCTGGACAGCCTGGGGTGATACCCGAGAGGCTACCCCGGAAGAATTCAAGTTCCGGGAGTACGAGTGGAAGTGGCTACGCGCCTATTTTCGCGACCCAGAATTCATGGTATGACTAAAATACCCTCATTTCATTCTTCTCTTTCAGATTTTATTTTTTTGAATTCTAAATATAAACTCCATTTTTTAAATTAATGTTTCAGAATATAAAAAATACTTGAAGTTCGGGTTTTTATAAATTAAAAAAAAATCGGAACTTCATGTATTTTTTTAAAATTCTGGAATATTATTAATATTAAAAAATCGGAATTTTTTTATTCAAAAGTGGAAATAAATTGTTTTAATAAAAATAAAAACTAGAATATTATTTTCCATAAAAAAAATAAAAATCAATATTGTATTTTATTTATTAAAAATGCTAGTATTTAATAAAAAATAATAATATTGTGTAATTTTTATTTTTTTGAATTCTAAATATAAACTCGATTCTAAATAATATTTTTTTGAAGGCGACTAGCTTGACCAACACGACCAATCGTCTTTGATCCGACCATCCATCACAGGTTCGATCGTTAGCGAGTTGCGCACGAGGCCATTTCTTCGATTCGTTGGACGCATTTGCCTACGTGACTCGTAAAGCATTTCCGAACCGTCCAGGAGCATGTAAGTCTTTTTATTTTATTTTAGTAATAAAATAAATGCCTTTGTATCATACTTTTATTGATATTCAAATATTTATTTTCATATTAACTTAGGAGCGTGTGCGGGAGGAGTCTCAGAGGATGCTTGCTGAGATTGCTCGGGAGCAGTATCCGGACTTAGCGGAGACTGACCTCGATTCTGCCATTGGACAGATCGATCAGGCCGATCCTTATGTTCGCGCTAGGGTGTGGGGCCGTCTACCCTCCTAGAGGTAGTCGGTACCGCACTAAGATGATGGGAGCCGAGGGTCATCATGTATTGAAAGATACCCCCGGCTTCCAGCGCCCTCGCGGACGGGATGCACGGACTGCCTATCTCGAGGAGCGATTGAGGCGGAGAGGGAGCTCCGGCCGAGAATGAAAGGAGGACTCGAGACGTGGTTACATGAGAGCGAGAGGAGGCGAGTCGCGGTTAGAGAGTTTCCAGAGACAGCGGAGGCCATGATGGACTATATGATGGCCCGACTGCACCATTACTCAGCCGGATCAGTGCACTGCTCCACCGCCTTCTCTCTTCGGACAGACCCCATCTTCACAGCCTCGTGACGAGGATCTAGGGGATGGTGGTAATCCTTCTACTGCTACATTTCGACAGTTAGATGATTTTGGCAGTGGATTGTAGTTGTGTTGTTGTAGTACTCTTGTATATTTATATTTGTGTTACAATTGTGTAAGTGATTTTATTGACGCTACTAGTATGTTGATGAGATTAATGTTCTTGAATGTGTTGTGCGTTGTGATGCATATAATGTTGGGCATATTATTAATGGTATTAGTTGAATGTGTTGCGCGTTGATTGCTGTTGATAATGAGAGCTGGTATATAAAAATTGCAGGTGCAAAAAATACAGGTTTTGGGATCCCAAAATCTGAATTAATTTTTTTTTTAAAAAGGGTTTTAGCCGACGACATATAATACGGTCGTCGGCTAAAGTAATTTATTTTTTTTTAAAAAGGATTTTAGCCGACGACATAAAGACGGTCGTCGGCTAAAGTAATTTTTTTTTTAAAAAGGGTTTTAGACGACGACCTATAAGACGGTCGTCGGCTAAAATATTTTTTTTTTTTAAAAAATGGTTTTAGCCGACGACATATAAGACGGTCGTCGGCTAAACTCTATTTTTTTTTTTTAAAAAAAAAACCGGTTTTAGCCGACCAGCTTGTTAAGGTCGTCGGCTATTTTTTTTTTTCCAAACACGACGACCGTGTAGTAGTGGTCGGCTAATCGTTGAACTTTAGCCGACGACTGCAAAAAAGTCGTCGGCTAAACCTTGGCCGACGAATATCGGCCGACGATTTTTTAGCCGACGGTTGGCATGATTAGCCGACGACTTTGGGGTTTAGCTGACCACTTTAAGTCGTCGGCTAAAATCTGATTTTTGGTAGTGTAACATTTTGTTATCTTGTGATTGTCAAATTTATTGTGCTATTCAATTTTAAAATTCATTCATTTAAGTTTTTCGGTCTTCATTAAACATAAATCGACATTTGCAGTTTGTGCAATTTGTACCCTAACAATTTTTTTCATTAATGTTCAAACTTCATTAACGATTAGAAAACATTTTTACCTATAATACTAGAATTATACGAGGCATTACGATCCGTGCGATGCACGGGTTTTGTTTTTCGATAAAAATTTTTAACTTTTTTTTATGTCTATAACTCAACCTTTTGTATCTGTTATTATAATTAACAAACGGCTTTAAGCTAAAAGTATGTACTTTTTCCTTTTATTCCATTATGCAAGGTCATACAAAAGAGCGTAAATATTGGTTTCTCACTAAAAAAATTTTGTGGGTTATTAGTAAAAAATAGAAAATGACAAAGTAATACTAATGAACTAAATTTTCTTTCAAGGCCAAATTTTTTGAAAACCCATGAAATGGTAGAAGCGACCGTACTTATTAAACCATCAACATTGACGTAAATAATGTCCGCATGTGTTGGCAATTTTTATCTAAATATTTTTTATGATTTGTATTCATCTTTGTTTGTAAAAACCTTCTTGTAATAGATAAAGCCTCTTGTCTAATTATTTTATTTTGTTGTTCATTGTATGCAATCTCACTTGTAAAATATCCATTAATATCAGTGAACTAATATTGTTTTCTTTTGGATTTGTATTATTTTCGTTTGTATTAATATTGTTTGATATGCAAAGTAAACTATTTATACACACAATATGTAGTATGTAACCTTCCATAAGAATATGAACGGTCTATTTTAATTACTTTCAAAATGAAGCTATTTATGAAAGAGAGTTAATAAATGAGTCCAAAGAATTTTGCCACCGTTTGGGTCTTGTTTGTGTTTTAGTATAAATACTAATAAAGCTTTAATGAAGATGTTTGTAAAAGTTCAGAAAATTAACTTATTGCTATAGTTATGCCAAATGTTATTACAAAATTCATAAAGATTTAAATCATGAATACTCAACTTAATTCAATTAGTTGGACAATAAAATGAGATGAAGTCAAAAAGATTTGTAACGATTTTTATAAAAATGAAGTGATGGGCATTCAAGTTCATTCAAGTAAAGGAATTTAAATCGTAAAAATTTAACATGAAACTCAATTTTTAAATAAATGGTAGCTAATTGAATTATAGAATTTTAATTAATACTTTAAGACATGAAACATTTAAGACATGGATTTAATACTTAATATTATTTAATATATTAAATTAGAGGAAATAATTTAATATGAACTAATATTAAATATAAAAATATCCATTAATTAATATCATTAAGACTCCACAATAAATTTAAGGACTCAATCTTTATATATAAGATAAGTCGAGTCGAATCGAGTTGAAATGTACAGAATTTCCAAACAAGCTCGAGCTTGAGCTTCGTCATATTCGACTTGACTCGATCCGGCTCGGCTCGATTGCACCCTGATTCTCGCCCATTTAAATTGTATAAGCTACTAATATATTTTCCTCTATTTGTCTATTTATATTCTGTTTGCTGGAGAAAAAAGGTAAAGAATGTAAAATAGAAATGTTTTACTAATGCCAGATGCCAAATTGATATTGTCTGGCGACACAAATCTCAATTGACCCCTCTTTCACATTTCTTGACCACAGGGACGAACAACGAAGAACGAGAAGTAGGCAGCAAAACACAAATCGATCGCAGACCTTATACAGTAACTCTTGTTTCATGAACATGGATACCGAAGGTAGACCGACGCTCCATATTTTCCCCCAATATTGCAAAATTGATTTTGCAAAATTTCATTTTTTCAGTATAATTGTTCACAAATCTATTTAGGGCAACGAACTTCTTCAAGCCCCGCTGCAATCCTGGCTGCCCTCTTATGCAAAAGGGCCAAGCTGCATGAAGAACTCCGGAGCATTGAAAAACAGGTGGGATTTTTTTTTTTCCTATCAAGATTCATTGTATATCTAATTTAAGTACTTAAAATGTGATGTTTGCTGAATGAACTTTTTTTTTCCCCCAATTAGGTGTATGATATGGAAACCAGTTATTTACAGGATCCAAGCCAATGCGGCAATGTCTTGAAAGGCTTTGAAGGGTTTTTGTCTTCCTCCAAGAATACGACACTGTAAATGCTTCTTCGTTGTTGTTGTTGTTGTGTTCGCTTTCTTAATCTCATTTATATGTTGAGGAATTCATTGAAATATGGGTTTAGGGTGAAACTTTCGTGTTAATTTCGTCCAAAAGCACTGCAACAAACGATGTAATGAATCCATATTTTACCTAATGGGTGACTCATTGCTCCACTCTTGTTTTAAGTCCAACTTTTATATCCATTGTTCAAGAACTGTTATTATGGTTTCTGTTCTTAGTTAATACGATCCATGAATTATATAGTCGTGTTCTTCCCCTTGCAGCTTGAAAAGATCAAGGAAGTTTCAACCTGAAGACAGGCTCTTCTCGTTATCTTCTGTCACGTCACCAGCTGTATGACCTTATACTTGCCTTGCACATTATTATTTCCATATATATATTTTTTTAAATTATCATTTCAAATATATTGAAGGGGAGCCTTGGCGCACCGTTTTGAGGTGTTGCCGTGTGACCTTGAGGTCATGGGTTCGAGTCCTGGAAGCAGTCTTGTATTTATGTATGGTAAGGTTTGCCTACATTTCACCCTTGCGGTGGGGACCCTTTCCCGGACCTTCGCTGCGGGGGATGCATTGTGCACCAGGCTGCCCTCTATCATTTCAAACACACACACACACACACACACACTAGTCTGTGATTGATGGATGTTACTAGCTTAATTCGTGCCCAGTGGGTTTTGACATCTCCATGAAGCCGCCTATCCTGCAAGTATTTAGATCTTGACACACTTGGAACATTAGAGTTTTCTGTTTTTCGAACTGAAAGTTTAATATTCAGCAAAACCTTTAACTTTAGGTGGTTAGATGAATAGAATTAGATAAGACATCGTTGAATTTGAGAAAGTTTATGTTGTTGAAACTGCGAGAATGTTATATATATATATATATATATATATATATATATTCTGAGTTGTCTATATTATCTCAGTGCTCTGATAAAGGAATCCGGTTTATTGGGATTGCTTGGAAGTTAATTTTTCGAACTTGGAAATGTGGGATTTTTATGATATGTCCTTTGAGAGTTTGTGCTTGGATGATTATATGACTTATCTTTTCGTGTATCAGGCTGAAGAAGTTGCAAGAGATGGTGGTGTATCAGCAAATGGACCGTAAGTATTTTTTTACTCATTATTAAGACCATGTCCCCCAGAAAGGGGTGGGTGAGTGGTTGGGTTGGGGGCATTAGCTAATGATGACAATTGCAAAAGCTGCCCGTGAAGTTTATATGAATTGCAAAAAAAACTCCAGGTATCTTTTAATTACGAACACCTTCAGATTTGTATTTGTTATGCAAATACAAATATCATGAATATGTGCCATTTGTAAAAATTGAAACATGTATCAAGGGTGTATTCGTAATTTTAGAAGATTACTTTTTGTTTTTAATCTCAAGGGTAGTGTTTATAACAAGGGATAATTACAAACACTATCCCCGGGGTTTAGTCTAATTATAAGAGATATCTGTGTTTTTTCGGGGGTGGGGGGGTTTTAGGCTAAACTTCAGGGTAGGTTCTATAATCAACCCGTAAAATAATCTCTTAGCTGATACTTCTGGTAGATGATCCATCTAAATTCGTTTTGTAAGAGGGTATACATGTTACCGACATGTTGCAGTGGAAAACCGAAGAAAGGTAGGGTGCCGAGAGAGGCAAAGAGAAGGCAATCTAGCGAAGCTGATCTCGACTATGAAGACGATCCTGATTTGATGTAGTGATTTTATTCCTTACGAATTTTGCCCCTACTGAAATCTGCATTTGAGCTAAAGGAATTCTTCTTCTTCTTCCTTTCCTTTTTTTTTTGGCTGGGGGTTGGGGTGTATGTATATGATCACTAGAAGCTCACATGCTTCCATAAATATTTATCAATATGTCATGTATATGGGTCTAATTGTTTTTCTTGAAAGCAAAAGCTCACTCTTGAAAAAATACAACCTTTTCAAGTAATAAACCTTGTCATGTATATAGAATGCCTTATTTATAACAAAGAGCCGGCATTTCCGGATGCCGCATCTGGAGTTAAACTGCTCTCGCAAAATGGTTTTTGGTTAAATCATCTCTTGTTTGAATATAGATGAAAATGAATGTCAAAAAATTAGTGAAAAAACTTTAAGGTAACTGCCCGGCATTATACATGTATGTATATTCACCATTGAATTTGTATCAAATGATTTTCACCATGAATCTAATGGTGAATATTTATCAAAGTATGGTACTTTTGTAGATACTTAGAACTTCTAAAACC
Source organism: Orobanche coerulescens (assembly GCA_033398695.1). Classification (NCBI taxonomy): domain Eukaryota; kingdom Viridiplantae; phylum Streptophyta; class Magnoliopsida; order Lamiales; family Orobanchaceae; genus Orobanche; species Orobanche coerulescens. The sequence goes on from CM065801.1 coordinate 16,007,776, forward strand.
TATAATACCATTTTTAAAATGGCGATTGTACGATCATTACGCATCCTTACAAAATAAGGCCTACGAGCTCTCTTTTATGGTAGAGTCCAAACTGAGGAACCTAGAAACAATGGATCGAAGCCCTCCTTTTCCTCGATCGATCCTCTTTTTCTGTCGGTTCGAAATCTGCTTGAAGCGAGAAAAGAAAAGCAAGTTTTGTCAACGTCTCATTGTTCGTTCAGATTGAACTCCACCGAGTGGAATCTGTATTTATGCCAAAACCTGATTATTTAACTTATTAATTTAATTGTTTACTTCAGAAACAACAAGAAGCCGCACTCACACAAAATATCACTATATGCACTTGAAGTAATAAAAGATAAGAAAGTAATAATAGGTAAATGATGAGATACCTAATATCAATAAATAAATAAATTAATTGAAGACATAGGTCAAATACCATATCTAGTGTGTGCTTGATTGCTCAGCCCATCATATGGGTGGGTGGTCCAGTGGTAGGACGCCTACTCCCAAGACACTTCTTTGGAGAGGTCTTGGGTTCTAACCCCACCAAAGGAGGTGAAAGAGGAAGTTTTTCTCTTTATGATCCTCTAGCTCTCCTGGATAAATTCAAGAATCGCTAATCAATGTTTAATCTCGCGTCAGCCGCAGTGTGGGAGTATTTCGCTTTGGGAACCGGAGGTCTTGAATCGATGCATTCTCCAGAAGCTGTCTTTGGGAACTGCTAATCGATTGCGCTTAAGCGTGCGCGAAGTGTACGAGAAAGGTATTGGGACCCGGAATTCTTCGGCGACTCGCGATTTACTTCTCTCACCGATGGGTTAGGAGTGGGTTGAGGCGATAGGATTAGTCCATGTTCTGATCACCTAGTTATCAAAAAAAAAAAAAAAAAAGAATCAAATGAGCTTTTGTGGCGATATGATGGACATGCGTCAATATATTTGGTTGAGTGATATAATCAGAATCTATCCTCCTTGATTGCAAACAACATGGCCCCTTGAGGAACTCATGACAACTTTTTATAGTTGAAAAAGGGAGAACATATGTAAAGAAGAATGGTAAGAGTAGTCGTGTGAGTTGATGGTGACATGATATTGAGATGTGTACTGTACGGTATAAGAAACATTGACGCGAATGATTATAAAGAGGTGGTGTAAAAGCTTGTGATTTAATGTATTATTGAAATAAAAATATGAAACTTAGATAAAATTTGAGATATAATTCAAGTTCTCAATAAAAAATTGTGATATTTTTAATTTTCACATCAAAATTTGTATTTTAAAAATTATTCTCGATAAAAATAGAAACTTGAGATGGATAAAATTAGCTAGAATTAGGCATGGCAACGGGGCGGGGATGGGGGGGGGATCGCCATTCCCGCCCCCGGCCCCGGTTTGTTAAACACTCCCCCGGCCCCGGCCCCAGCCCCGCCCCGGTTTGTGATACCCTCCCCCGGCCTCGGTCAAACCCCGGTCAAATCCCGGTCAACCCACGGTCAACCCCCGGTCAACACTCGATTTAATATAAAAAATATATATATTTTTAATATATATATATATATATTAAAAAAACTATATATTTATTAAATATATATATATATATATATATATTTAGTAAAATATATAATTTTTTTAATATATATATATATATATATATATATATATATATATATACTGGGTGACCCCCATCCACGGACCCGGCCCCGGTTTTGAAATGGAGAATCCCGCCCGGCCCTGCATCTTGGCGGGAATCCTACCAGTCGGGTTGGGTGGAGCGGGTTTCGGGACGGGACGGGTCAAATTGCCATGCCTAGCTAGAATGATCAATTATTATTTTCTAACCTTGTAACTAGGGGTGTGCAGAAAAACCGAATCCAAAAAACCGAACCGAAAATCCGAAAATCCGATCCGAACCAGTCCGATCCGATATCTTCGGATCGGATTTCGGATTAGAATTTTACAGATCCGAAAATTTCGGATCAGACTGGTTCGGATCGGATTTTCGGTTCGGATTAGAATTTTACAGATCGGATTAATTTCGGATCGGATTGGATTAAATCCGCGGATTTTCGGACTAATCCGATCGATCCAAAATATATAAAAAAAGAAATTTTTTATTATTTTTACCGGAAAAAACTTCCGATCGGATTGGATTAACTGCGGATTTTTGGATTAATCCGATCCATCCTATATATATATATATATATATAAATGAAATTTTTATTATTTTTGGATTATAATTTTTATTAGTTTTTAAAATTTTTGGATTTTTTGGATTAAATCCGATCCGATCCAGATTCGGATTGATCCGAATCCGATCCGAACGATCGGTTCGGATTTCGGGTTGAGCAAAATGTGATCCGAAATTTCGGATTAATCCGAATTCGGATCGGATCGGATCGGATTGATCCGAATGCACACCCCTACTTGTAACAGACAATCTATAATTTGGACTCTTACCGACTATACATAGACCTGTAAACGAGTTGAATCCTACCGAATTTTGCAGAGTTCGGGTTCAGCTCGAAGTAGTTCGAATCTATTCGGTGTGAATTTGTCGAACCTTAACTTGAGGTCCGATTCGAGTTTTATGGATAAATTACACTTTATAGTTCGGTTCGATTCGACTCGTTTTTTCAAATTCTTCGAATAAAAACTTATATCGGCTCGTTTTTTTGAGAGAGTTAAATCTAAATTCTAGTCGGTTGGGTACTTGGTGCTTTGAGGGTAAATGATATCAGACATATCATTGTGCAATTGAGTTGGGGGTTTAAAGTTGGGTCAAAGCCCTTTTACATCCAGAGTCGAGCTGAACAATTCAATTTGTTTGGCCGAACTCTGTTTTTAAAGGTCGATTTTACATTTGATTGTCAGAGTCGAACTACAAATCGAACTATTTCGATTCTAACCCTCCGATTTGAATCGAACTTTTAGACTCGTTTGGAGCCCCTTACTATAAGAATACTGTATATAAACTATATTTAAATACGCAAGTCATTTGTATTTTAGAGTTTAACCATTTGGACTTTTCTCTATTGAAGTAGGCCGTAGTAAGGTTAGTTCGTTATTTTCGGCTGCCACTGCAAAATCCCGTCACTGCCGGCGGACCCTTTCAACTCGTTATCTATGAATCTTTTGGTCTCTCTCTCCCTCTCTCTCTCTCTCTGTCTCTCGATCAATTCTTTTTTTTTTTCTTTTCTATTTTATCTCGACTTTCTATTCACGTGTTTGAGTGTGTTTGTGTGTGAACTCTCTACTTCGATATCATACTTAGTCGACTCAGTATTAATCCTTACAGGAAATAATAAAGATGAAAAAGAAGGAATCCAGTGATCGGCCGCCGCTGCCCGTGCACTGGGTTGAAACTTCGGATTCGGTGTCTCACCACTTCCATTTTCAACCCGATGGTCAGCTTTGTGTAAGCTCACTTTTCGCAATTAATCCCTCTCAGCCATATCTGCAAACACTTGCTGTGCACATGTATATGTCGCCATGTTGAAGTAAAATTTCCTTGCCTCTTCGGTTTGTTCCCTGAATGGCAACTATGATTTTTCTTGTTACCTTTTTTTTTTTTTTTGGTAGTCAACGTTGCTGGAGTTCTGGTGGTGGAGGAAGCTTTTTCCATACTAGATGGTGAAGCGTAACAACAAGAACACAATAATGGAATTCAAGAACTTTCTGAGATATTAAGAATCTCCAGTAACATTCTTAAGAAAATGTAATCTCATAATCTGCCCTTTTACAAAATATTCAAGGAGTTTAAATAGCTAGTAATGAAGTCAAAGGTAATTAATGAAGTCAAGAATAATTAACTCTTGAGTTTTGAAGTTTGAAGGTCATTTGTCTCTTTGAAGTTTGAAAGTCACTTGATTTTGTCCACAATTGCCGATGTGGTCTCATCTCCATCATCCTCCCCAGGTGGGATGCGATTCGCCCTCGAATCAGGATCAGTCTCATCTCCAAAAGAATTATCCCTGGCAAACGGAACAAGATGCTTAACATTAAAGACGTCCGATGTGCGGATATGATCAGGGAGTTTGAGACGGTAGGCATTAGGATTTATCTTTTCTATAATCTCAACAGGACCAATTTTATGAGCAGCGAGCTTGTTATACTCATGCGCAGGAAAACGATCTTTGGTGAGGACCGCCCACACTAAGTCACCAACCTCCAACTCGACAGGCCGGCGACGAGCATCAACCGTAGCCTTGTAACGGGCGTTTGCCGCATGCAAACGTTGTGTCGTTTTGGAGTGGATATCACAGAGTTCTGCCAAAAGATCCTCCGCACGAGCATCCGCCGAAGTGAGAGGACGGACGGCCATAGGATCAAGCGGCCCACGAGGTATAACCGCATAAACAACCTCAAAGGGGCAAAAATCCGTGCTCCGATTTAAAGCAGAATTGTGAGCGAATTTCGCTTGGCTCAATCGAGAATCCCACGAACGAGTGTGCTCACCCACAAGACAATGAAGTAGGTTTCCCAAGGAACGGTTCAAAACTTCAGTCTGACCATCCGTTTGGGGATGGTAGGCACTACTGAAATCGAGCTTCGTATTACCCATACCCCAAAGACTTTTCCAAAAATAACTCAAGAAGTGAGTATCCCGGTCGGAGACAATAGATTGTGGAAGGCCGTGAAGGCGATACACCTCTCGAAAGAACAACTGTGCTACATGGACGGCATCTGTTGTGCGCTTACATGGGATAAAGTGAGTCATTTTTGAAAAACGGTCAACAACGACGAAGGTAACGTCAAACCCACGCTGAGTCCGGGGAAGACCAAGAACAAAGTCCATGGAGATAACGACCCATGGACGAGCAGGAACAGGTAAGGGGCGGTACAACCCGGCATTGGAAGCAAAACCCTTAGAAACCTGGCAAACCCGGCAACGTGCCACAAATCGAGACGCATCCCGACGTAAAGTAGGCCAATAGAAACGACGTTGAATAAGAGATATAGTTCGGTCCCTCCCGACATGGCCAGCACAATGAAGCTCAGAAATAACACGGAGACGGAGGCTACCTTGAGGAATGCACAAACATATCCCATGAAATAAGAAACCATCAACCACTGTATAATCAGGGTGCGAACCCGCGAGGGCTAACGGCAAAATAGGACCGAAGAAGGGGTCCGACGCATAAGACTCTGGAAGAATATCGAACCCTGGAACAACACTACACATTTTTGTAAGAAGTTGCTGTCTACGACTCAATGCGTCCGCAACCCGGTTGGAGCTGTCGGATTTATGGCGGAGAATAAAGGTGAACTGCTGGAGGTATGCGGCCCACGAAGCATGCCGAGACGAGACAGAGTCTTGAGTATTAAGATGTTTTAAGGCATCGTGATCGGAGAACAAGATAAACTCTTGCTGATAAACTCTTACATCATAAGCACTGTACCGAGTCCTGGGGCCATGCAGCTTCTCGCTAAAGAAAGCAACCGGACAACTTTGTTGGTTGAGCACAACACCGATGCCAACTTTAGAGGCATCACAAGTCAATTCAAACGGGACCGAAAAGTCCGAAAAATAAGTAAAGGAGCATGAGTGAGTTTCTCCTTTATCAAAGTGAAAGCATCATCGGCTGCCTTAGTCCACATAAATACTTTCCCCTGCATGCAGTCGGTAATGGGGGCCATAATGGTGCTGAAATTCCGGATAAAACGTCGATAAAAAGAAGCGAGGCCATGGAAGCTGCGGGCTGCCGTGAAAGAAGTGGGTGTCGGACAAGACCGGATAGCTTCAATCTTCGAAGAGTCCACTGTTATTCCCTCGGCAGCAGTGTTGTTAAGGCGTCGCCTAGGCGACGCCTAGTCGCCGCCTAGGCGTCCAGGCGGTTTTCGGTGGACCGCCTGGTAGTTTCGCCTCGCCTTGTGATGGAAGTCGTCGCCTAGGCGTCGCCCAGGCGTAATAGTCGACGCCTGGGTCGCCTACCCGGTCCAAGGATCCGCGGCCCGAATTTAAAAAAAAAAACTGCTTGAGCCCTAAGCCAACTCCAAGTGTCTCCTCCTGTCGCTCGCCGTCGCCGCAGATCGCCGCCCGCCGCCGATCGCCGCCCGCCGCCGATCGCAGCCCGTCGCTGAACAGGTACTTTCTTCCTCTCTTTTCTTTTCTTTTCTCGCGCTGCTTTCTTTTTCTTTCTTTTTTTTTTCTTTCCTGTTTCTTTTATATGTTTTTCTTTTTTCTTTCCCGTTTATTTTACATGTTTTTCTTTTTTTATACGTTTTTCTTTTCCTTTTTTTTTACTGGCCAGACTTGAACAGGTATAGTGGAAAACTATATGTTTTTTTTTCTATTTTTTTTTTCTTTCTTTCTTTTTTATTTCCTGTTTCTTTTTCTGTTTCTTTTCTTTCTGATTTTCTGTTTCATTACTTTTTTTTGTCTAATTATTTTTTAATTTATTTACAGGCCCAAACATTATTATGGCTGAAAGTAATTCTACCGAAAATTACGATCGTCCAAAGATCCTGAACGAAAGGCCAAATCGGAGGAATTCGATATGAAACTCTAGTTGTTATTTATTATATATTTGTATTGTTTATGGTGTGTTTTGTAACTTTTGTTGAGTGGGAAGAATGTTATTTACTATCTAACTTATCATGATTTTAGAATAATTCATATATTATATATTATAAAAAAATCTATATTTTATATGAAATTGGTCGCCTGGACGTCGCCTAGGCGGGCGCCTAGGCGTCCAGGCGGTCTGGTGGCGCCGCGACTTGACAGGCCGCCGTGATAACCTTGCTCGGCAGAAATAACATATCCCAGAAATAGAATGCGATCAACCAGAAATGTGCACTTGTGCGTAGCTACATAGAATTGCTCTTGGCGCAGAATATCAAAGATTGATCGTAAGTGTACCAAGTGATCATCAAGGGAGCGACTGAAAACCAGAATGTCGTCAAAATGGACAACAAGACATTTCCCAATAAGCGGTCGTAATGCTTGATTCAGCACCTGCATGAAAGTGCTCGGCGCGTTAGATAGGCCGAATGGCATCACTAACAACTGGAAGAGCCTCTCCCTTGTCTTGAAGGCCGTCTTCCATTCATCCCCCTGTCGGATACGTATTTGATGGTAACCACTGCGGAGATCGAGTTTACTAAAGATGGTCGACCCACTCAGCTGATCCAACAAATCATCAAGGCGTGGGATGGGGAACCGATACCGAACTGTAATTTTGTTAAGTGCTCGACTGTCGACACACATGCGCCAAGTACCATCTTTCTTTGGTGTTAACATGGCAGGAACTGCACACGGGCTCAAACTTTCTCGAACATGGCCACGATTAATCAGCTCCTCAACTTGGCGGCGTAGCTCTTCATGTTCAGTCGGACTCATACGATAATGAAGCCGGTTAGGTAACGGGGCACCCGGAATGAGATCAATATGATGTTGAATCTCACGAAGGGGAGGTAGACCCACAGGTGCCTCAGTAGGGAAAATATGAGTGAATTCCTCCAGCAATGGTAAGATCTGCAACGGGGGTGATGAAGATGGTGTGGATTCAATAGCCATCAATAAGAGCACAAAAGGGGCACGCTCGAGTTCGGCAGAAAAGGATCCGTGATTAAGAATCAACACCTGTGGGGAAGATGTTGCAGGAGGTGCACGTGGCACAGAGGGATACAATATAATGCGGGTGCCCTGAAAGAGAAAACTGTACGTGTTCTTATAACCATCATGGGTCACACGGCGATCATATTGCCACGGTCGTCCCAAAAGAAGATGACATGCATCCATTGTGACGACATCAAACCATACGGAATCATTATATGTATCACCAACAGAGAATGTAACCCGCACACGTTTAGAAATATTAATACTACTACCACGTTTCACCCACATAAGATCGTAAGGAGCAGGATGAGACTCGACAGGCAGAGACAATTTATCCACAGCATCAGAAGCAATAACGTTTTCGCATGCACTCGAGTCAATAATAAATTTGCAGACTTTTCCAAGGATTGTGCAAGTGGAAGTAAAAAGGGAGTTTGGCTGTAATGGGGAGTCCGTTTTAGGGGCCAAACAATTTCTGTGTAAAACCAGTAATTCGCCTTCATCACCATTGAGATGCGCCTCGGGAACAGGGGCATCCCCATAATCATCAAATTGTGGAGGGCCAGAATAATCTCCAGACGATGAATCCTCAATCAACATCGCACGGCGAGGCTGTTGTTTCGGGCAAGAGGCGAAACGGTGGCCGGTGTCACCGCAAGAGAAACAGCGAGAGGTGGAGCCAGAGCGGCCTGACGAAACCTGCGCAAGGGGACCCGGGCAAGAGGGGCCTGGCAGAGGAGAGGAATGAACAGGTGACGGCTTTGGTGACGGCGTCGTGGTCATGCGATGCGCCTGTTGTTTCTCCAGGAGTAGGGCACGTTGATAGGCTTCGGCTAGGGTTGGCGGGGCGAACAAGTTCAACATTTTTTGAAGAGAGACACGCAACCCAACAATAAAACGGGAGACTAACTGCTCTTGAGAGTCGGCCAAATTAATACGAGCAATTAACTGATAGAATTCCTCAGAATATTCCTTCACAGAGCGGTTTCCTTGCTGAAGAAGGTGAAGGCGTTGAAAAAACGTACCCTTATAATTGTATGGAAGGAACTCATGATGGAGGTGCTTTCGAAGCTTCGGCCAAGATGACAACCGGGGCTTTCCAAGTCGGGTGCGTGGGCATTAAATTGGTACCACCATGCAGCGGCACGTCCCCGGAAGCGCGTTGCAATGAGTCCGACACGCCGATCGTTGGGAACGTGCTAAAATTCCATTATCTCTTCAATGGAGTGAAGCCAATCGAGGAAATCAGCCGGCTCGAGGGACCCATCAAATTCGGGGATGTCAATCCGAAAACTCTTTTCCCAGCGGTTATTCAGTGTAGGTGTATGGTCGGCGCGGAGGGGGTGAATGGATTCTCCAAAGACTCGGTTTCATCGTCTTCAGAATCGGTCGCAAACTCATCATAGGTGGGTGGGGGGCCACGATCGCGACGATTCGTCGGGGATGTGGGCTCGCGGCGACGGCGGGATTGGGAACCCGGCATGGCTGCGTCATTGCGTGCAGCTTGTTGGTTACACAGTACAGTGACCGCCGTGGTAAGGTCGGCAATCTGGCGACACATCTCTTCCAGCGAGAAGTGATCAACCGCGGGTTGTCTACGCGGGGGCATTTCCATGAGCGTTGCAAGACTCCGAGTACCAACCGACGCAGGTGAAGCGTAACAACAAGAACATTATAATGGAATTCAAGAACTTACTGAGATATTAAGAATCTCCAGTAACATTCATAAGAAAATGTAATCTCATAATCTGCCCTTTTACAAAACATTCAAGGAGTTTAAATAGCTAGTAATGAAGCCCAAGGTAATTAATGAAGTCAAGAATAATTAACTCTTGAGTTTTGAAGTTTGAAGGTCATTTGTCTCTTGAGTTTTGAAGTTTGAAAGTCGCTTGATTTTGTCCACAATTGCCAATGTGGTCTCATCTCCATCAAATGGTCATGAAGCTGTGATTCAACTCCATAAACGACTCTTATACATCGTGCAATTTAGTTTAGGAATCACGAGCCACTCGAAATTGAACATCATCATCATCAACTGCACATTTATCCCAACTATAATGGGGTCGCTGACATGAGAATTATAGTATCAATTAATGGCCAAAATTAGTTGATTCAACAATAGTTGATAAATGGTGTCGAAGTTGGTAAAGCTTCATAAAAATAGTCAGCATTTGAATTTGGCGATGTTGGTGAAGGCAAAATGCAAAAGTTTGGAATTATTGATTAAGCTGAAATGGTAAAGAGTCTGAATGATTATCCTTGCATATTGTGTTCCTTGTTTTAAATTTATAGGCCAATGTTCACTGAGGTTTATTCTTATTGTTTCTACGTAATATCCTGTTCAGGTGGCGATAATTGATGATGCTAGACCTGCCTCACGTAGGATGGTTGAGTCCTTTTTGAATAAGTTCTTTCCATCAGGCTATCCATATAGGTGAGTGGCAACATTGTATGTTTCTGATATTCTGCGACAACATAAGAGGTAGGCCTCACACTGCACACTTTGTCTAATGTTTTGAATATTGTCTTACACATCTACAGTGTGAATGAGGGATATCTTAGATACACACAATTCCGCGCCTTGCAACACTTCTCGAGTGCGACATTATCTGTATTATCAACTCAGGTCTTCTTCCTTAGATTGTTTTCTTCTATTTACTTTTTCATTAAAACTCTATCATAAGCTGCTTAATCCTCTTAATAGATGCACCACTATGACAGGGATGTTTATTCAGTTACTTATTCCCTTCCAGTCACTTCTATTTGCTGCAGGCTTGCGACCTACGCCAGCACAGGCTACTGCTGTTAGTTGGGTAATAACGATTTATTAATCGGAAGCGTTTATCAGATTGTATTCGAGGTTTCTTCCTGTTATGGCCTGTCATATTGTGTCAATCAAGTGCAGATATTAAAAGATGGCATGCAGCATGTCGGAAAGCTCATATGTAGCAATTTGGGTGCAAGAATGGACTCGGAACCTAAAAGTTGGAGGGTTTTGGGTCTGTAATTTTGTATCTTTTTATGTAGTAATTATTTATTCTTCTTGATTGTCTATTTTTGCTTCTTGTTAAGAGATGTTTGAAAGGGATCTCTCTTTTTGTACTTGAAGCGGATGTTCTATACGACTTGGGTACTGGTTTGGAAATAATTTCCCCTTTATGTCCACACTTGTTTCTTCAAATGGCTGGTCTTGGCAATTTTGCTAAGGTGAGTTGATTATTGGTTTCTTTCACTAATAAGGCGGATAAACATTTAGATTTTTATAAGCTATCGGCCCCGGTTGGATAATAGTTAGACACGCGATGCATACCTGTTTATTTTCCAGGGAATGGCAGTTGTTGCAGCAAGAGCAACCAGGTTGCCCATATATTCTTCATTTGCCAAAGAGGGAAATCTGAGTGACCTTTTTGCAAAAGGTGAAGCAATTTCCACTCTGTTTAATGTTCTCGGAATTGGAGCAGGAATTCAGCTAGCATCTACCGTTTGTTCATCCACACAGGGGAAGGTACTTTGTCCTCTTGATACTTTACCTTTAATATTCTACATCCGTTATATAAAGTTACATGTTAACTTGAGAATTCATAAATTCACATAAATTGTTTAGATGTTTTTGGCATTTATTGGGTTCACCCATGATGTAGCACCATGATTTCAAAACTGCCGTATTTGGGTGATATATACATGCTTCGCGTTCATGCATTCATAAGATAACCCATATGAAAAATGATAATATTTTTCTTATGTCAAAACTGTGGTTTTGCCGTTTTGAAGTCATAACATGTGCAAGAACTTTAAGGTGGCCATCTGATTGTATTAATATGTATCGAGAAAATAACACATTTTTCATTTTTGTTCCCCCACACCCGCACCACGCCCCCACCCCGCATGCATCTCTTTCTATCCCTTTTGTAGTTACATGGATGTTCAGCTTCTCATTTTCCTTGTCCGGAAGAGCCATGTTTTGATTAGCTCAAAAAAGGGGAAACGAGTTGGGTTTTAGAACCACAAGTTTGTAGCAAGACCAATTAATTGAGGTTCATATTCAACATAGATGCAAGCGTTATTGGTGTCAGTTGACCTCTGACTTCTATTATGATGTGCTTTTGTTCTGAGGATTGGATATAATTATGGGGATATATGATATCATCTTTAGCTGTCAAAGATGTGGCTAATATAAGTTTATATCAGAGTTCAATTGCTAAATTGAAATGGTGACATTGATGGTAGATCACATTGCTTTTTTATTGGGAGGCATGACAATTATCTGTTAATGATTATCATCTTGCAGTTGGTGGTTGGACCTTTGCTATCTTTGGTGCATATTTATTGCGTCAGAGAAGAGATGCGAGCAACTCCAATCAACACTCTAAATCCACAAAGAACTGCATTGATTGTTGCCGAGTTTTTGAAGGTTTATAACCAAATAAGCAAGTGTGTGATATTTATTTTATTAATGAGGATAATTAAAAATACTAACCCGAGATGTAGCCTAATTACCAAATAAAACTCCAATTATCTTCCGAATTAGGAATATACTCACAACCCATTGAGGGTTTTTGTAATTTCGAAAAATGTGTATATATATATATATAATTAGGTTGAACCTCAGGGATATATTTTGTAGTTAACCCTTTATTTTTTTAATATTTCCAGTAACTTCAACTTAATTTGGTGCTTTTAAATCAGAGTGGTAGGATATCTAGTCCTGCGGATCTAAGACATCAAGAAGACCTCTTATTTCCAGGACGGCTAATAGAAGAAGCTGGAAGCGTAAAAGTGGGAAGACCACTCCACAAGGTTTTCAGACCTTCTGAGCTGCACAATGTTAAAAAAAAATTTTCCGGGGAAAAATTTATTCTAAATCGTCAAAACAAATTGACGGACATGATACTGGAACGTAATGCTACTGGCGAAGATGCTTTGAGGGGATGGCTAGTTGCTGCATATGCTGTCGAGATTGAAAATTCATTTAATGAACCTAGCGAGAACGCCTTGTTGGAGGCTTATGAGAGGATGGCTAATGCTTTTTCTCCATTTATCTCGGGGCTGCAGGCCAAAGGTTGGCATACTGATCGCTTTCTTGATGGAACTGGATGTCGATTTGCTTTGTAATCGAAGGAATAGTTTGAATTCTCTCTGATGAAAGAGGTAAGTTTCGTGTAATTTTTCGCTTTTCTTGGTAGAAAATGGCTGAGTCGGATAAACAGTATTAATAACTTAGGAATGTTGCATTAAATTGTCGTGATGCCAGTGCTTAATATAAAATGCATAAACAATCCATGGGGTGCTTACTGCCTTCCCGTTGAAGCGCTTATCTTTTTTCTTTCCAATGATTGATTTCCGGAGGCTTGAACTTGAGTCGAGTCCTGGCTGGCTCATTTGTTCTTCAATTGCTTACAAATTTATACAGCACATATATAAGTAAAATAAAACATACTGAGGAAGGATCATAGAGCTGCAGAGTTTCAAGGTGTGAACCAATTCAGAGGGTGTTTGGGCTGAGTTTATAAGAAGAGGACATTGTTTATAAGATTACAAATTCCCAAAAAATAAAAATGATAATAAAACAAGAAAGAGAGACTACTACAAATGTCGAGCCAGCATTTCCTGATGGCGCATCTGGGTGCGAAACCTGGCTATGAACTCCTCAGCCCTTTCGTTAATTCCCCGTGTCTGTGGTGAAGTTAACACCATAGACTCCCACATTTCATCAGCTGCCGCAGCATTATTTGATTTCTCTTCACTCGTCATAACGATTTCGTTTTCTGCTTTCTGTGCTTCTTTCGTTCCGGAAACAGAAACAGGCTCTATAAACAGCCGATCCACGTAGACCGGAGGTGTTCTTTTCCGAACATGAATCGAAGTGTGTGGTTTTTTGTGCTTGGGCTTGAATTTCTTGGGCCGGATCGATAGTGATTGCCACCCAAGCCTCTTGGAAGTTGTATGAGATTGGAGTTTGGATTTCTTGATTGCTTTTGATCTGTTAAGTTTGTGTAATTTGATTTGCAGCTTGTTGATGAATATCTTCCACATCTTTCTAGGGAGTAGGAGTCTCTTCAAATTCAAGAAAGACATCAGAGGAGAGAGAAAGACAAGTGTGTGCGTGTGTGTGTGTGTGTGTGTGTGTGTGTGTGTGTGTGTGTGTGTGTGTGTGTGTGTGTTTTAGATAGAAGAAATGAATTACAAGTCTATAACAGAGTTACTGAAAAATGCATCAAGTGTTGTTTGTTTATAGTGCTACTTGATAGAGAATATGCCCATGACTGTAGCACCAGACCAATTAGTAACTAGATTCTTGGGTTAGTTTTTCGATGAGTAAAAGCATATGGATAGTCCCCATAGCTAGTTGATGGAGTAGGTGAGGGCACGTCTTTGATCAATAGTTCAATTTCTCCTATCTACATTTTTTTGGTCGAGCATGTTGTTGAATGCTGAGAGCTGACAAATAGGACGGGCGAGGCCAAAGTGCGAAAATTATGCAGGACAATCTAGTTGGATTTCCCCTAGATGACCATTTATGGAACCCGCCTACCCATCCTTTAAAATACAGATGAATTTGCATCAAGTCGTAATGGCTCATTGGGCTAAGTACGCCCGGCTCTTCCGTCCCCTATGAAATTGCAACCCAGTTCGGCCTTACCGTCAGGTTGGGTTTGTTTCGTCGTCTCTTAACAAAGTTCACCTAATGTTCTATACTTGATTGATGTGGCTTACATGCTATTGCATAAGGTTCACAGATCTAACTGCTCACCCAAAATAGAGTTAGTATATCTCACAACATGATGTACGGTACAAGGTACACATAAATTGTGATTACTAACGCAATCACTCTGGTATATAGCATAATCACAACTGATGTATAAGATAATTACAGTGGGAATATGACACAACAACATAATCACAATTGGTATATAATATAATCACCGTTGATGTACCATGTATGCTACATCATGTTGTACGGTATAATTTTTCCCAAAATATAGCCAATGCACACGTTCCTCTATCACAAAAGACGAAATAAAAAGGGAAAAATTGAAAAAATGTCTGAATAATGTGAACATAATCTTTTTGTAGTTATTTTGGGACGAAATTGATTCGGATTAAGATCTAAAGAGTTGTTAATGGCGGGTCTTGTTTGGGCCAAATATTATGGGCCGGTAAATATAGCTGTAATTTTTGGTTTGTAACTGTTGTATTAACTGTCAGTTGCAGAGTATTTGTTATCTGTTATCTGTCTATTAGTAACTGGTCGTCAAGCTTATTTTATTGCCTTCAATCTTTCAAGTGAGTATACAACATGGGAGATTCTATATAGCACCTCCATATATGCACCTACTTTGTACACATTTTCCAGCTCGCATAGATTCTTTTGTTGCTTAAATCTGACGTTCATATATATCCTATGACCACTACTAAATGTAATCGGGTATTGTAAGCTTAAGAGTTAAGAATGGAATCCTAAACTACTAGGCTTAAGGTTGATAGTTGGTAACATGGTAAATCTATCCATTAATATGAAAAATATGCATCTTTGATTGAAAAAAAAATTCAAGAATGAAATTTTGCGACTGTGATTATTAGATATGAGTTGATGCCAAAAATAGGTGAAAAAGTTGATTTGGTTAGTAAAATAATGATTTGATATAACTAGTAATTTTGAATTGAATTTTCTAGTAAGTTGATACTTGTGTTTTCAAGAGGATAGTTGTGAATCAGTTGCCCGAAGTGGATTGAAATACTGGACAATTGATGATTTAAACTTGATTGTTGGAAACTGTGGGTGAAAATTTGTCTATGTCGACTTGTCCTTTCCAAAAAAAGAAGAAAATTTTATGCGAGAAAAAAGCAAAAAAATTATAATTTAATTTTGATGTCACCAATTTCTTGCCCCATTGAGTCGAGTGACTAATCTCGTCTCTGAGTGTATTTCTGACAATTATGCAACCAACGTAAAACTCATTATATTTTATGGACATGAATTAAAATTTGAAAATTATTGAGGCGTCTCCTCAGAAGCGACGCATTGCTCTTCGTAAGCTCGGCTATAATGAAAAGTATGTTAAGACTGCTAGGTCGTCACGAAGCGGCGTGCCACCTCTACGACTGGGACGTCCGACAAGGTCGTGTTCCTCTGACACGGTCGTGTCGCGGGTTTTGCTCAATTTGAAATTTTTTTTCCATGCGAGACACCAACCCTAGTTGACCAGAACTCCTATACCTACAAACTGAACCCCTAGTTGCGATTTGTATTATTATATGTCATCGAGAAACTCAAGAAAACACAAGGTGAAGGATTAAGCAAGGATCAAGATCAAAGTCTAAACTAAGTTAGTAACCGCCTACGATCATCGTTGATAAATAATTTTTTTTGTGTGTATGTGAAGTAGTCTGCATCGGGGTGACTGACATTTGACAGCCAACAATTTTTTCCTTCTTTAGTATGGCATCGCCATTCACTTTAGCTACAAGGCCAGACATATTCATTTACAGTAAAACCTCGATAAATGAATATGATCGGGATCAGAGAAAAACATTCATTTAGCGGTTTTATTCATTTATCGAATGAAAATTTGAACATGTTATAAAGAATTGGGACCGAAAAAAATTATTCATTTGACGAGGTTATTCGTTTATCGAACATTCATTTATCGAGATTTAACTGTACGTTGTTTTTGGGTTTTATGTGTTAGTTTTTTGTTTAGTTTATTTTAGTGAATTGTCATCTTTAAAATTATTAAAATATTTTATTATATTAAAAATTAAATATACTTATTTTATAAATATTTATGATATATAGTACGAATCATCAAACAACTAATATACGCAGTTAGTAAATTAATTAATTAGACGAATCAAATAAAACAACCAACTTCCAAGGATTAATTTGCCAAAAGCCAATCCACCCCGAGTCCACAAAATCTATCATCATATGCAACTCTATCAGCACAAATTTGTCGCTCAAAATTTAAAAGTCGAGTTGTACCATACCCCTCTTAACTTGTACCACACCAGCACAAAATACTAGACTTGGCAATTCGTTCGTGTCGTGTATTTTCGTGTCGTGTACTTTTGTGTTTCGTGTACCAAAAGTCCAAACCCATACACGACACTAAATGAATTCGTGTCATGTCGTGTCATGTACCACGCAAATTCGTGTCGTTTCGTGTCGTGTTTTCGTGTCAGGCACATAATATAAAATAAATTGCCGGATCTACAAAATACCCACCAATCTCAACCACAAACACCCCAGGCGAAGGTGTTAGCAAATGAACCCTCCAATTCACCACGTATACTGTGCAACGTCTCCATGCATTACTGTCCGTTGCAAGGTGTCTACTGCCCAACAACACTCTCCATGCAAATACAGACAGCTCTTTTCCCCCCTATAAAACAGACACCCGCCCCTCCACCTCCAATTTCCTCACGACCCCCCCCACCCCATTAGTATCAGAAGATTGCTGCAATGGCCCCAAAGTTACTCTTAGCTCTGTCACTAACCCTTTTAGTCTCGGCTGCAGTGGCCGAAAGAAAACTGCCACTGCAGCTGAGCGAAGAGCAGCAGTGCCGCTTCCAGCGTATCACGGTGGCTAGGCCGTCGCGGAGGATTGAGTCCGAAGGCGGCTTCACTGAGTTGTGGGACGAAAGGGGGGACCAATTCCAGTGTGCCGGCGTGGTTGCCATGAGAAACACCATCAGGGCTAACGGCCTCTCGTTGCCTAATTACCACCCTGCACCCCGTCTGGTTTTCATTGAGAGAGGTAAAGATACTTTTTAAAAGATAATCGGAACATAATTCATATTGTAGTATATATATATATATATATATATATGTGTGTGTGTGTGTGTGTGTGTGTGTGTGTGTTTAGTTTGAACAAGAATTTGATCATGGAGGGTGCATTTGATTTTCCAGGTCAGGGATTCATAAGCATAACTTTCCCCGGCTGCGCCGAAACATATCACGCCCATGCGACTCAGAGAACCGGCAAGAGCAGCGAGTCATGGGAACGAGAGCAGCAAGGAAGTGTTAAAGATTTGCACCAAAAAGTACACAGAATTCGCAGAGGAGACATAGTGGCGATCCCGGCAGGCGCGGCTCATTGGTGCTACAACGATGGAGACGAAGAATTAATCGCAGTCTCCATTAATGATCTCAACCACATTTCCAACCAACTCGACCAAAAATTCAGGGTAATTCAAAGGAAAAAAACTGCAAAATTCATGTTAAAAGATGGATTTTTAACCGTTTGACTAAAATAAAACAGTTATATGTTTTGAAGAAATGAGCCGACAGTACATTTTTAGAACTAGACTCGATAATAATAATTATTGACGGGTCTTCACACTTAGCGCGTTGATCCTTCAGTCCATGATTCCAGACTGAGCCTGGAAATTGATTTTCAAATTGAGATTAGAAAACCTAGTTTTTTGTTTATGTCTACAAACTTGCAATGAATTCCTACTTATCCTAGACCTATTTATCCTAGAGGTAGGAATTCGAGTTTTGGAAAAGGTAAAAAATCCGAGTTTCCGGACTCGGCATCCTCTAGGAATTCGAAGTTTGAAAAAGGCAAAAAAATCCGAATTTCCAGACTTAGCAGCGTAAAATCATGAGCTGACGGACCAGCACGCTAAGCGTGAAGACCTGTCACACCAATAATAATAATGATAGTAATAATAATAATAATGTCTGTACAGGCGTTTTACCTGGCGGGCGGAGTACCAAAAGGCGGGCAACAAGAAGAACAAGCCAGAGAGACATTCCAAAACATTTTCCAGGCTTTCGATAGTGACCTAATGGCCGAGGCCTTCAATGTGTCGCCAGAGATTGTAAAGCGGTTGCAGACAGAGGAAGAGCCGAGAGGGCTTATTGTCATAGCCCGAGAAAGGATGAGCTTCATCAGGCCAGAAGAAGAACGGCCACAAGAGGAATGGGGATCACAACAATCGGATAATGGCCTTGAAGAGACTTTATGTGCCATGAATATTCGTACAAATATTGAGGACAAGAGCGAAGCTGATATTTATTCCAGGCAAGCTGGAAAGATCAACCTTGTTGATAGGCATAAGCTTCCGCTTCTTGCGTACATGGACTTGAGTGCCGAGAAAGGAAATCTTTACCCGGTAATCTTCAATCCTTTCCATTTTTGGTCGAGTTTTCCACTATTGATGGAGTGTGTGTTGAAGTATTAATACCACATTTAGAATATATTGATCTTGCCCTTAGTATAAAGATGATCGGGTTGAAGTATTAATCTCACCTCAAGAATATAGTAGCATTGTCTTTAATATATAAAGATCATGATCTACATATTAAAGATTCTGGTTATTCCTCTTATTACCAATTGGTTTTGAAGTATAAAGATCTGGCCTTTTGAGATGGAATATGTTACTAAATCACTAATCTTCTACTTGAATGATATTTACATAAAACCAACTATTTATATTACATTGGACCATCAATCCTAATAACCCACTAAGGCGACAGTTTATAGGGCGAGGCGACAAACTTGAAAAGTTTATAGGGCGAGGCGACAAACTTGAAAACTCGACTGGCCTCGGTGATCTATTTTTCATGTAAAAGAAGTGATCTTTACATAAAACTTTAACTTTTTATATTACATTTAGACACACTGGGCGATTATAGATAGTGTCGAAGCAGTAAGAAAAATATTATGTGGCCTTATTGCCTTCAATATATACAATATTCTGGACTATCAGTTATTATATTTTGTCTCGATAGTATTTTTCTTCTTAAGATTCTTTCTATATCGTTCTCTCTTGACAGAACGCTATGTCGAGCCCAGACTGGGCCATGCTCGGCCACACAATTGTGTACGTGACACGAGGCGACGCGCGGATGCAGATAGTGAGCCACACGGGGCAAGCCATGATGAACGAGAGGGTGAATGAGGGAGACATGTTCGTGGTGCCTCAATACTACACCTCCACGGCACGGGCCGGAGACAACGGCTTCGAGTGGGTCGCGTTCAAGACGACCGGGTCGCCCATGCGCAACCCTCTGACGGGCTACACGTCTGTCATTAGAGCCATGCCGCTACAAGTACTCACGAACGCGTATGGGATTTCGCCGAAGCAGGCCCAAGGGCTGAAGATGAATCGGGGTGGGCAGAGCTTTTTGCTATCTCCAGGCGGGAGACGGAATTAGATGACCATGTTTCGTTGTGAAGTTTTTGTAGTGAAAGCGTTTGTTTTCGTGGTTGAATTAATGTTGACAAATAATCTGTACCGAGTGATGTTCTTGTAATAAACTACTTGGTTTGCAGCGGTTTCTCTTTCTATCTCTCTTTCTAAATTAGTACCCGCGCTCTGTTTTGTTAAATGATGTTTTAGGAAATTTCAGCTTATATATAGAGAGAGGAAGGTAAAGTCTTGGCGCTTTTGGTCACTGAGTTAGAGTTTTAGGAAAACTACATATGTAAGCTGAAATTTACAATAAACTTAATTTCAGCTTACAATCAGTGCATTGTACGGGTTGAAATTTACCTAAAATTTGTGTTTTGGAGGTAAATACGGGGAGGGGCTCATATAAAGGGTTATGGTGAGAGGTTTTGTGAGGTCGAAGGATTCGCCTGAACTCTTCAGGAAGCAGTGAAATTCTCCTCAATTCCTCTTTCCTTTCACTACCCTCAGTTTTTTTTTCCTTCTGCTTCGCCTCGACTCTTCAAGGAGTGAAACTCTCCTCAATTCCTCCTTCCTTTCACTGCCCTCCGTTTTTTTTTTTCTCCTTCTTGCTTCTCTTTTTATGCTTTCTTATGGAATTTGGGGATCTACAATTGAGATTGAGATTTTTCATTTGCTACTATAAAGCCTGGCCTCCTAGCCAAGAATAGAGAAAATGTCTTTCTATGCCAACCAAGCAGGGTTGAAGGAATCAAAATATTTATTATTTATAATATTGTGATCAATCAGTAAGAATTTTTATCTGGTTTGGAATTGATGTAACTCTTCGTCTATGTATAAATATTTATTTTGAAAGTTCAAGAAAATATATGCAGATTTTTTAAAAAATACATCATATAGTCTTCATCATATATTTGACATCTTCCAATGTCAAAGGATCATCTTTCAATGATCCTTTGACATTCACCTCACCACTTACCCCCTGTAACATTGGAAGATGATCCTTTGACATTGTTTGAACTCATCTTCTCCAAAATTTCAAGCTTGTTTTTTTGAGTTTCTCCCAAAGTTGTTAAAGCATTAGCAAATGCAGCTTGAACATCTTCTCTCACTTTCCCTTTCTTGCTAGCTTTCTTTCTTGATGGATGGCTATCTCCCTCCTCATTATTGTCTCCTCCTTCACTCTCATCATCATCACTAATTGATGGACTTTTGGTAGAGGGATGTTGATTTGCACCACAGGCAGTAGTGTCCCCAAAAATGACACATAATTTGTCATAATGCATGCAACCTTTCTTCTTAAATTGCTTTGCAAACTTATACTTCTAAAAAAAAAATCACACCATTAATTAATTATAAAATATTATTCTAATATTGTAACATATTAATAGAATATGATATTGAAACATACCTCACATAGCTTCTTCCATTGATCATTTGTGGCGCTAAGTTGTCCAGTTGTTGCATTATACCCTATTCTAGTTTCCATTTTCAACAAGGTAGTAAAATCTTTCCATCGTCCTCTCAATTGATTGAATTTGTTTTTAAATTGGTCAGATGTGTATTCCTTGTCAAATTTACTTTTTAACTCCGCCTTGATATGCCTCCATGCACCCTTTGTAAGAGTGGTTGTTTGTCTATTACCTTTCTTAACTTCATCCTCCATTAAGCATATAAAATAGGATTCGACATCAGCAGGCCAAATTTCTTTTTTAGATAGTGTAATTTCAACCACCTCATCTTCAATAGCTTCATTCTCATTTGCCATCTAATAAGGCACTCATTAAAATATTGTAATAACAATAAAATGATAAATTAATGATTAAAGCCCAGTCTTGTTAAACAGGAAAAAGAACAAGATGAAGAAGAAGACATCAAGGCTAGTTTTAATAAATTTTAAAATCCTTGTGATAAATCACAAAGTTGGCACATCACAAAACCCCTATGATTTAAAACTATCAAAGAATGTGACCAAAAACATTATGAAGTTCAGAATCATCTCCAAATGCAGGGGAAGCAAAGAGATAAATAAAAAAGATCAGAAATTATGAAGACTATATGATGTATTTTTTTAAAAAATCTGCATATATTTTCTTGAACTTTCAAAATAAATATTTATACATAGACGAAGAGTTACATCAATTCCAAACCAGATAAAAATCCTTACTGATTGATCACAATATTATAAATAATAAATATTTTGATTCCTTCAACCCTGCTTGGTTGGCATAGAAAGACATTTTCTCTATTCTTGGCTAGGAGGCCAGGATTTAGTAGCAAATTAAAAATCTCAATCTCAATTGTAGATCCCCAATCGGATTTGGGGATTGAATATTTCCATAAGAAAGCATAAAAAGAGAAGCAAGAAGGAGAAGAAAAAAACGGAGGGCAGTGAAAGGAAGGAGGAATTGAGGAGAGTTTCACTCCTTGAAGAGTCCAGGCGAAACAGAAGGAAAAAAAACAACTGAGGGTAGTGAAAGGAAAGAGGAATTGAGGAGAATTTCACTGCTTCCTGAAGAGTTCAGGCGAATCCTTCGACCTCACAAAACCCCTCACCATAACCCTTTATATGAGCCCCTCCCCGTATTTACCCCCAAAACACAAATCAGAGAAACAAAAAATAAAAAGAAAAGAAAAATACTCACAGGTAAGATGCAGCCTTTTGATATGTAATCGGATATGGAAGCTTGAGACTTGAGAGAAGGGGAGTATGAGAGAACGAAGATGCAGCCTTTTTGATATGTAAACCCCTCCTTCGTGAAGATGCAGGCCTTTTGATATGAGAGACGGTCGCGACTCTTCTTTAAAAACGTAAAACGTAAAACCTCTTTTCTTGGTTTTGAAACGAAAGATGAATTGGTTTTAAAATTTATGTAAAAAACATTTCAGCCCCATTTTACTCAAACACGTTTTGTTTTCAAATTTGTATTTCGAAATCAAAAACCAAAAACTGAAAACCACCCCAAACAGCCTCTAAGGAAACAAAAAATTAGGCAAGTATCAATTGAGAGAAGAAATTATATATGCAAACCGAAAATCAAGGATAAAAGTTGAGTGATTATCTTTTCTATGGAATTTCTATTCAAATTGGTGTCCTTTTAAAACACATTTACATATGGGTGTTGTTTCAAACATAATTACCATTTAAGTGTATTTTTTAATTAATTTTTTTTAACCATTCCAAACTAAACTGTAAAAAAAGAAGTAACCTCTTGTGTACTGTGCTCTAGAACGAACGCCTTCCCCTAGCCGCTCATCACCATCGATGCTCATCTTCACCGCCGCTCCTCACCGCCGGCGGCGAGTTTTCCCCGCTTCCTCATGAAGCGTATTGGCCACAATCATCGTCTACAAAATTACTTCCAAATTTAGAGCTCTTACGGAATAAAAAAGGTCGTCCTCGCTCAACGAGACTACGAAATGAAATGGACACAAAGAAAGAAGAAAAGCGAACCTTTGTGAAATTTATAGGCAAAGTGGTCACAGCCGAAAAGAATGTCCGTCTAAGCCACGATATATAAAGACAAATTTTAGAAAATTTATTCGGTTAATTGGTATGACTATATCTCTCATTTCTTTGTTTTTTTGCGGAAAAAGATTGGTTATCGGTTCAAGATATTCGGAAGAAATTGAGAATGCTTCTTTTGTCTTTACGTGTTTGTAAGAAGTCATTGTTGGTTTAGTACCTAAAAAAAGTAATTGCGATGATGTTGGTTTTAAACTTTTATTGTTAGCGTTGTTCAATTGTTCAAACAATTGTTGTGATTGTCATAAGACATAATAAAAAACAGTAAAAAAACAGCAGTAAAAATAGTAAGAAAGGTAAAAAAACAGTAAAAAGAAGTAAAAACGGTTTCAAAAAAAATAGTTAAAGAAAGCATTAAAAATCAATTTAAAAAAGCAGTAAAAAAAAAACAGTAAAAATCTCATTAAAAAAACTACTACGGCTGTGTTTAGCAAAATTTGATAAAAATTGTTGGTAGTGATAAATTTGGTATTTGATTGGATAGGTGATAAAATTGATTAGGTGGTGATAATTGCTAACCGATTTTAATGTAGATGTTTAGCGAAATTATTGATAAATTTCGTTTTTTTTATAAAATTACATAAAATTACATCACTTTTATTTTTCTATTTTTTAAAATCACCTAAACGGTAATTATGTTTGAAACAACACACATTTGATAAATATGTTTTAAAAGGACATCCATTATAGTCAAAAACTCCTTTCTATGTGTATTAGTGATGTTTGGTACGTAAACATTTTTTGTTTTATATATAAGAAATTATAAAACTTGTATAGATAGGTAAATTCCCCTCTTTTCTACACCTCTCCTCTAGATTTGGATTTAGACAATATACTGGCTCTTTTTCTTAATGATGAATTCCATCTTTTTTCAAATGATGGTTTAACAATATAGATTTTTAAGCTTTTTCCTACTTTACCATTATAACTTCAACAATAAACTTAATTAATGCATTTACTATTAATGGAGATCTCAAATAAGTATATATATATATATATATATATATATATATATATATATATATATATATACACGAGGTATTATCCAACCCGTGCGATGCACGGTCTTTGGTTGAATATCTACGTGTTTTGTACGTAATGTTGGGGCAGACGGTTGAATGAGTAGATGACAGAATTTAAATGCCTTTTAGAGAAGTTTATATGTTTTTTTATTGTTATTGTCCTTTTATTTTAGTCTATGTAATTAGTTATATGAAATGAGGCTTTACTAACCCGTATGTTGCTCCGGGGTTGTTTTTGGTTTATTCAACCTGTGCGATGCACCGATTGTATCTAAGATTTCATAGCTAAAATTTAGTTTATTGAACTATATGTTGAAGACTGTATGATGTATTTTTTAAAAAATCTGCATATATTTTCTTGAACTTTCAAAATAAATATTTATACATAGACGAAGAGTTACATCAATTCCAAACCAGATAAAAATTCTTACTGATTGATCACAGTATTATAAATAATAAATATTTTGATTCCTTCAACCCTGCTTGGTTGGCATAGAAAGACATTTTCTCTATTCTTGGCTAGGAGGCCAGTCTTTATAGTAGCAAATGAAAAATCTCAATCTCAATTGTAGATCCCCAATCGGATTTGAGGATTGAATATTTCCATAAGAAAGCATAAAAAGAGAAGCAAGAAGGAGAAAAAAAAACGGAGGGCAGTGAAAGGAAGGAGGAATTGAGGAGAGTTTCACTCCTTGAAGAGTCCAGGCGAAGCAGAAGGAAAGAAAACTGAGGGTAGTGAAAGGAAAGAGGAATTGAGGAGAATTTCACTGCTTCCTGAATAGTTCAGGCGAATCCTTCGACCTCACAAAGCCCCCCGTATTTACCCCCAAAACACAAATCAGAGAAACAAAAAAGAAAAAGAAAAGAAAAATACTCACAGGTAAGATGCAGCCTTTTGATATGTAATCGGATATGGAAGCTTGAGACTTGAGAGAAGGGGAGTATGAGAGAACGAAGATGCAACCTTTTTGATATGTAAACCCCTCCTTCGTGAAGATGCAGGCCTTTTGATATGAGAGACGGTCGCGACTCTTCTTTAAAAACGTAAAACGTAAAACCTCTTTTCTTGGTTTTGAAACGAAAGATGAATTGGTTTTAAAATTTGTGTAAAAACCATTTCAGCCCCATTTTATCCAAACACATTTTGTTTTCAAATTTGTATTTCGAAACCAAAAACCAAAAACTGAAAACCACCCCAAACGGCCTCTTAAATTTTGGATTTCATAATTTTAGTTTTCTTAATTTCCGGTCTCCATAAATAACTCTCTCACTTAATTTGATACTTGCTTAATTCTCACTTTTCCTAATTTTTTATTTCCATACGTAATTTCTCATGCTCGTATTCCTAATCTTTCAACTACTGTCCCTAAATTTTCATGAATTTCTCGTAAGTTGGATACTTACAAATAGGTGTGAATTCGGTTCCATTCGATCCGATTTTTGACCAAAATTGAGAACCGAACTAAATATTAAAATTTCAATCTGATTCGGTTAAGTTCGATTTTATAAATATTCGGTTCGATTTCGTTTGGTTTGATGGTTTTTCGATTCTTCACAATTAATTCAAATATTATATGCAATGTAACAAGAAACTACTAAGAGTTATACATATGCTCAAGATAAAAGATAGACTTGCATAACAATTTACAAATATTTCAAAAGATATAACAATCATAAACCACAATAGCTCATTCTCTCAACCTAAATTAGTTGAATCACAAATTACATGAGCATATTATCGATCCTCCTTGGATCCATGAGGGTCTTAAAAAAAGAAAACAAGTTACACTAAAACCACAAACACAAAAAAATTATTAGTATGATGACTTTGACTTCGATCCGGTTCGGTTCTGTCCGACCCCGAACCGAGAACTAACTAATCAGTCCAGTTCGGTTATGTTTTTCTATTTTCCGGTTTGGTTTTCTTCGGTTTCGTTTTTCCAATTCTTTTTTTGGATTTTTCGGTTCGATTTCGGTTTTCAGTTCCGAAATGTCATCCCTACTTACAAGTGGTCGTTTAGTTACTCGAATATTGCACATATAAACTAGTTAATCTCGATCATTAATTTATATATATAAATTATAGAACATGGATGTGCATAATTGTGGATATCATTAAGTATAATGTGGTCATCTGATGCTTCATTTGGATACCAATTAATCTTTCTCTTTAATATTTTCATCTAACAATAAAAAATATATGGATACTGTCAACTATAATTTGGTTACCTGAACGTTAGCTTACTATATTTCTTATACTTAACAATGAAAGTTGAATGTATAAAATGATGGGTACTTTCATGTATTTCTTCAGTTATTCAAACATAAGATAATAGAAACGACCGTTTTATAATTGGGCAACTGGATACTTTTAGTCACGTGTGTTTGAAAGAAAAGTAATCATACACATCGATTTACGTATGTTATCTAAATGTTAGCATAATATTTTTCTTATACTTAACAATGAAAAATAAATATACAAAATTATAGATACTTTCATGTACTTCTTCGCTTACTCAAACATAAGATAATAGACACGGTCGTTTTTATAATTGGGCGATTGAATATTTTTATTTATGTGTATTTAAAATAAAAATAATCATACACATTGATTTACGCATATATTCATGGTTCCCTAAAACATTAACTAATATTACCTAGTGATTCAGAAGAAAAATTGAGCATGACATGTCCTCAACCACTTGGGGGACACAACCACATTAACCAAACATTTGTCACAATAGTAACCAATATTGATAAGATAAAGCATACTCAAATAGGGCGGCACGAAAAATGACCATATTAATACTACCGTGTCCATTTTTGTAAGAATACATAACCGATAATATTCTATAGAGTATCTCTAAATCTGGGATCGCATTTACTAAAAAAAATTAAAATAAAAACACCAAAACTTATTCAAAGCTTGACTTATCACTGCATCAAGTTAGCATGAACTTAAAAAAATAATAATGAAAAAAAAACTTGAAGAAAATATAACTCAGATTGCCGGAATCGGATCTCACCCTTGAGATTGCTGATCGGACGCAGCAAGATTTTTTTCCCTTCTAAACTAAAATCTGCATTGTCGCCATTCTTCCATCCATACACCTCATTTCTATATCCTGGCCGCCTCAGTTATCACTCATTCCCGTCATTGATATGTTAGATCCAAAACATTTAATAAAACCTATCTCAGTAATCTGCTCTATTGAAGATGAAAAATGTTCCTAGCGCACGCTACATAATGTATCGTAGCGCACGCTATCGAAGCTCATATACAGGCAAGTCAAATCAGCTGCAGCCAAGTTGAAATCCTACCTAATGGCTTACGCACGCAAAGTATCTCTTATCAGCGCACGCTATATTACAAAATTAGCGCACGCTATATTCCTTATCTAACGCACGCTATCGCATCAGTCAGAGAGGACAGTAAGGTCTGGAAAGAAAAGAAGGAATTACTCAGCGCACGCTACGGAAGATTATTTACGCACGCTATTCTGACTCATTAGCGCACGTTACCTAGCAAATCTCGCGCACGCTACCGGATAACATGTTTGATAGTCCAGTAGCCACTGGACTCAAAATGAGGAAGCACTTACGTACGCTATACAAGCTAACGTACGTTAGTGAGGAAAGTATATAGCGCACGCTACTCAACATTTATTAGCGCACACCAAATCATTCAAATTTCTACCGTTGGAAAATTTACCCGTTGGAACGCAGGAGTCAAAAGCAGATCCGAGATATCTGGAAAGTTAATATTAAACAATACTAGCGCACGATATGTACAATTGGTAGCGCACGCTAAGTATAAATATATCCGTTGGGAAAGAGTCGTTGGGGAGACAAACCGACATAATCTAAAGTCAAGGTTGAAGACCTGTTAACCAACCGTTAGCGCACGCTACGAAGGTATGACTAGCGCACGCTAGATATATAATTTTACCGTTGGAACAATTTTGTGACCGTTCAGATCGGCCAAGTCAGAGAACGATTACACACGCTATGTAGGTATTATTAGCGCACGCTAATAATACAAATATCAGAATTCGAAGAAGGACTGACACCTATAAATACCCATAGGACTTGGGTATCTCACACACAACTTCAAGCATTCAAGTATACAAGCAATCAAAGCATTCCTGAGCTCAGTTTTCTATCTTTTATTGCATCCTAAGTTGTGAGAAGAAAGATACAAAGAGTGATACATCTTGTAATATTTATTATACTTTGTATTCTTTCATTTGGTTGTGAGTGTTGCATCACTCATACAAGAGCGTTAGAGAAACGAATTTAGAGTCACTAATCCGGTGTTATTAGGATCTTTGATCCGGCATTATTAGGATTACACTCCAATATTCGTAATTAAGGATTATCTAGTTCCAATAGAACACTAGATAAACAAAGTTTATTTTGAGAGTGGTTGAGCTTGGACCAATAGAAGACAAGCGGTTGTAACGGTTGTTGTACTCGGACCGATCGAAGACGAGTCAAGTGTGTGGTTGTTCTTGAGCCAATAGAAAAAGAAGTTGGAGAGAGGACGTAGGCAAGTTGCCGAACCTCTATAAATCTTTGAGTCTTTTACTTTCCGCACTATTTTGTTTTATTCGCGAGAAAGTTCGATATTCCGCATTACCACTATTCAACCCCCTTCTAGTGGTGAATTTATCTCTTCATTTGGTATCGGAGCGGGACTCTTTTTAAGGGTTTAACCACCTAAGGGAAAAAGATCCGCAAATGGCACTTCTTGGCCAAATCGAAGGAAATGCTCTCAACCGTCCTCCCTTCTTCGACGGTTCCAATTTCATGACATGGAAAAAGAAAATAGCTATATTCGTTCAAGCCTACGATATTAAAATTTGGAAAGTCATTTCACTTGGTCCGAAACTTGCCAAGAAAGAAGATGGATCGTTGAAAAAGTTCGACGAGTTCAACGATGAGGACTGGAGGAATACACACATCAATTCACGTGCTACTCAACTTCTCTATTGCGCCCTTAATCCCGAAGAACTCAATAGGATATCTTCCTACGAAAACGCAAAGGAAATTTGGTAAATCCTCGAAGTAACTCATGAGGGAACCACCCAAGTTAAGGAGACTAAAATCAACATGCTTCTTCATGACTATGAACTCTTCTCCATGAAGGACGAGGAAACAATCACCAATATGTTGGATCGATTCTCGGCTATAACCAATGGACTTGCATCATTCAAAAAGCCTATATCTAGTAGCGACAAAGCTAAGAAAATTCTCCTCTCGTTGCCACGTGAATGGGATGCCACTGTTACCGCGATCATGGAGTCCAAAGATCTCAACAAGCTTGAGTTTAGTGACCTCATCGGGTCACTCATCAATTATGAGATCGTTCTCAAGTCTAGAGGTACCAAACCAAAGCCTCATGAAAAGGTAGTCGCATTCAATGTTGATAGCAATGTTGAGGAATATATTCCTGAGGATGAAGACGACGAGGAACTTGCTCTCTACGCCAAGAACTTTAGAAGGTATAAAAATCTAATTCAAAGAAGGCGAAATTTCCTTGGTCGGGATGGTAAGGCGGAACAAAAGAAGAATAGCTATGTTCCTATAAAGAAGTTCGACAATAATTGTCGGAAATGCGGTCAACCCAATCACTATGCCAAGGATTGTCGAGGATCCTCTTCAAAGCCTCAAGTTGAAAGATTCAAAAAGAAGGAAATTATAATTGCGTCTTGGAGTGACGACGAGGAGAAGATTGAAAGATCTCTCGATGCTAATCTCGCATTTATGGCACTCGACTCCGAAAGCAATATCGAGGTAAGCTCTAAACTCAATGATGATGAATATGATAATTTTGATTTTTGCGATCCACAAGAAGTCCATCATGACGATGAACTATTAAGTGCGTTTGAATCTCTAAACATAGAATACGACGAGATGGTTAAATTAAATATGTCCTTAAAGAGGAAAATAAAATATTTAGAACTCGAAAAATCCTCTCTTCAAAACAAGGGCAAAACTATTGAGCTCGACCATACCTTATGCCTTGAAAAGGAAAACATTTTGAAAATCGAGTTGACGAAAACTCAAAAGGAGCTAAAATATATTTTGAACAAATTTACTCTCGGAAACGAGAAATTCGAAAAGCTCTTATCCATTCAAAAATCTCCATTATTAAAACACGGCCTTGGTTTCGACCCGTTTAAAAGGGAACAATCCCTTATCAACCTTGACAAAATAAAGAAAACCGAGAATTCAAAAACTCCTTTCAAACAACGAGTTCATGATAATGTTCGTTCAAAGTTAAGAACCATCAAAGTTAAACAAATATGGGTTCCAAAAGGGACAATTGTTCCTAATGCTATAAGTATCGTTAACTTTGGAGGGCCCAAAAGGGCTTGGGTACCGAAACAAGGAACACTATTTTTGTAGGTACCGGCACCAAGGAAAAGCAAGTGGTACATTGATAGTGGATGCTCAAGGCACATGTGCGGCTCCGAGGACTTATTTGAAGACCTCGAATATCAAGAACAAGGACATGTGACTTTTGAGGACAATCAAAAGGGAAAAATTAAAGGCATCGGAAAAGTCGGTAAGGAACCTTGTCCCTCTATCAACAAAGTATTATTTGTTGAAGATTTGCATCACAACTTACTTAGCGTTTCTCAACTTTGTGATGAAGGTTTTAAAATTCTCTTCGAGCAAACTCATTGCACGGTATTTAGAAATAATAAAATTGCATTCATCGGTTTGAGATGTGGAAACATTTATATTGTCGATCTTAATGGTAAAAGTTCATTTAATGAAAAGTGTCTTATTACTTTGGATGATAACGCATATTTATGGCATTGTAAATTGGGTCATACATCTCTATCCATCATTTCTATTTTATCGAGACACAATCTTATTCGTGGTTTACCCAAACTCAAATTTGATCAGAAGCATTTGTGTGAATCATGCATAAAAGGGAAACATACTCGAGAATCTTTCAAACCAAAATTCGAGGTTTCCACTATCCGTATTCTTGAACTTGTGCATATGGATTTAATTGGACCATCTAGATATGTTAGTCTAAATGCTAAGCTTTATACTTTGGTCATTGTTGATGATTATTCCCGTTTTACCTGGGTTAGATTTATTGCTCATAAAGATGATACTTTTTCCGAGTTTTCCAAATGGTGTCGTTTGGTGCAAAATGAGAAAAATCTTTCTATAATTTCAATTCGCACCGATCATGGAGGTGAATTTGATTGCACTCCGTTTGAGCTTTTATGTGACAGATATGGTATTAATCACAATTTCTCGGCTCCTAGAACGCCTCAACAAAATGGGGTTGTTGAAAGGAAAAATCGATCTTTGGAGGAAATGTCAAGGACTATGCTTAATGAATACTCTTTTCCATAATACTTTTGGGCCGAAGCAATTTTTACGGCATGTTATGTGATTAACCGTGTTCATGTTCGTAGAACTAACCTTAAAACTCCGTATGAATTATGGAAGGGCAAAAAGCCAAATATATCGTATTTCCATCCTTTTGGCTACAATGTATTTATCCTAAATAATGGTAAGGATAACTTGGGGAAATTTGATGCTAAATCCGATTCCGGTATATTTCTTGGTTATGCTACAGATAGCAAAGCATATCGTGTTTATAACATTATAACAAATAAAGTTGAAGAATCCATTCATGTTAAATTCAATGATATGATATCACCCCCGAGAAAGGTAGAATATTTTGATGATGTAGGTATTTTTCTGGACTCTCACCCCTCAAATGAAATGGAGAAAATTTCAGAAATTCAAAAGAAGACAATCGAGAGTCTGCCGAAAGATTGGAGGCACATCAAAGACCATTCAAAAGATCTTGTGATTGGAAACATTGAAGATGGTGTTCAAACCCGAAGGAGAACCATCGAATATATGGCTCATTGTGCTTTCGTATCCGAAATAGTTCCCAAGAATATATCCGAGGCTCTTGATGATGAAAGTTGGGTGATGGCAATGCAAGAGGAGCTTGTACAATTCATGCACAATAATGTATGGAATTTAGTTCCCGCTCCTAAAGATAAAACAATTATCGGAACTACATGGGTGCACAAAATCAAGAGTGACGAAGACGGTTAGCCAATTCAAAATAAATCACAATAATATAGCGCACATCAGAGAAGAGAGTACCCCCTTTATAATAAGACAGGCCCCCTGCGTCCTTTCAACATAGATGGAGCAATCGTCACTCGACAGCAGCTCCTCCGAATCCATTTTGCCGATTCACGTACGTCTAAATGAGTTCCCCAGAAGGATCATGATGACCTCTGGCTCTTTGAGCGAGTCCGGTACGCCTAAAGTAGTCTAAAGACAGGTCCGAAAGCTCGCAAGCAACCGACAGGCTCCCCGCAGGAGGAGCCGGAGGGCAGCGATCGCAAGTGCAGCTAAGCAGGTGTAGCTAAACGCCGCGGTCCTTTTCATCTCTAACTCGAATGTTCGAGCTAATGTAACGGTCCGGTAGTTGGAGTTGCCTTGATGTCATAAAGGTGCCCAGTTCAGAAGGTGCGAAAGAATGGCTATTCTCTTGCACGTTAATGAATCTTACTAGGCCGGCTAACCAATAGATCCAGGTAGGGGGCGGGCAGGGAAGTCTTTACCGACTGTCTTCTCCTCAGGCCGGTATTGGAATGGAAGGTCTTGAAGAGCCTAAAGAAGTACGCTTTGGTAAGCGAGAAGCAGCCAGGTATAGATCTTTCCATTGTAACTTCAGAAAGGATGAAGGATAAACGTATCTATTGAATACTATATAAACTCATTAATAATGACCCGAACCTATATCTGTTTTTTGAATATTAAAAAGAGAAGAATTGGTGTGAATTTCTTCTATATTGAATAAAGAATATTCATTCATAAAATCATTCACTCCATAGTCTGATAAATCTTTTGCGGCAGGCTGGAATATCAGTTTACCAGATTTTCCCACCGGCAAGATAACAAGAAATGTTGGGCCTTGTTGTTCTTTTCGCTTTTCTTTTTTTAGAATGGAGTCCTTTCCTCTGCCTTGCCGGTCGAGCTACAGCACCAGACCTTAAGTCCGATTGGCTGAGCGAGAGAGGAGAATATTATCTTCGCTTCGCACCTTGGTTTCCTTGGCCTCGAGTTCGTGATGAAGAAGCTCTTTCTTTGGCCCCTCCTTGATTTCACCATTCCAATAAGTGCCACGACCGGTTGTTGAGCGAATTCCTTCTAGTCGCCAAGGAGCATTTCCACTGCTTTCTTATCTTAGTAGGCTGTAGCTTTTTCATCATTCCTTATTCCCGAGGACAGTCCATAAAAAGGTTATACGGTCTGGAAGTATGCTAATTTCGTATAAGAAAGAGAACTAGAGCTCAGGGTAATGGCTAGTTTAGAGTCCTGTACCCGTAGTAACAATCCTGCTTTATTTTTTTCTTGATCGTCCTAAAGTGACTTATGAGAACGAAGAAGGAAAGCTTGTCGAATGATGAACCTGTCGAAGCTGCTGCGAAGCAAACTCAACTAGCCACGGACAGAGGAAGATCAGGTGTTTACGAGTTTACTGGTTGAGTTGAGACCGCTAAGGTTTAAAGAGTTTTCTATAAAAGAGAAGGGCGGTAATTTCTAGAGTCAGAGAAGCGGAAGCAAGGCGGGTAGTTCGAAGCCAAGGAAGGGAGGTCGCACAATAAGGAGCAGGTCTTTACTGGGAAAGCAGCGAAAGAAGAGCACTTACCTTAACCTTCCCCGAGCTATACGGAGGAAAGAACATTTCACCGGTGATTAGATTGACCATCTTGCCGATGGGGAGGCTTTTTGATCAACAGATGACCAATTGTTGAGAATAATGAGATTTTTCTAAGCATTCTGCGTAGAGATTCTCCACCAAAAGTCCTTAGCAAAGGCCGTAGTTCTGTCACTATCCTGGACCATAGAAAGAGGGTTTTGGTCCGAAGAATGTCACTCTGCGCTGCACTGTAACATAGAAGTCAAGTGAACGTGCAGTCGCTACTAGAATCTCAAACAAGAACCGAGATGAACTCGAAGGCTCCAGTCTAGGCGGATTTCTTCCCTTTTCTAGCTGTTCCCCTATTGATTCTCGATACCCGGCACTTAGCTTTCACACTACCGAACTCTATTTGGCACGCAATCTAAATTCCTTGTTTGGAAGGGAGAAAGAAAATGGTTTTTTCTGGTTTTCTCCTCTTTACAAGAAGTGAGGAAGCGAAGAAGAAGAATTTTAGCATGAACCTGGGAATAGCTATGGGGCTACGATCACTGGCAGGGTATCAAAGAACTAGATAGGAAGAGGGTAAGAGAAAGAGTAGTGACAGGAAAGGCTTTCGCTTTCTGGTTGAGTTGAGCGTATGTCTTTGACAAGTTACCCTCTGGGTCTTATTCCCGAACCCGGTTGTCTTGTCCCGCTCATTGCTGAAGCTAGAATCATCATTAACTAAGCTTTGTTACTTGCACTTCTCCCTACATCCATATTGGACATATCATTTGCTGAAAAAAGACCAAGTCCAATAAAAAAGCAAGGCCTTCCTCTCGCTCAGCTCTTGACTATAAAAGAAAAGGCATTTCCTCTAGGAAATTAGGCTGCTCTAACCTCTGATCAGTCTAATACGGCTATTCCATTCTTTTTGAATTCCATCTGCCCCTCGTCAGTCTCTCTTTGTGCATCGATTCATCTTTCAGTCTGCTGACGGGAAAGTCATATGAAACGAAAGACGAAGATCTCATATTTCACAGATCTTATTCGTAGCATGAATGAAGGAGGAAAGTGCTCTATTACGAATGTTGCCTGGCACGAGATGTAGCAGAACTAGATAGGAGAAAGAGGCTCAAAGGTCAAAGCAAGGAAAACTTCTCCAGTGGTTCCTTATGCGATAGTTGCTCAGAAATAGGCCAATCCACGTAACTCTTTGTCAGTGCCAAGGTCAGTTAGAGGAGTTCCACCAGTAGGGAGTTTGAACTGGCTCTTGGCAGGATAAGTCGAACTCTTGCCTAGGCTTCCTCTACGGGAATCACCGAAAAGGGTACCATGACCGGCTCAGTCATAAGGAGACGCTCGAACTGAGAGTCCCACCTGTTGGAAGTCCGGGTGGCGAGTCCCGAACTTCTCCTTGTTCTCGTTCTTGTCTGACCCGGGTGTGGAATGACAAGCTGGGCAGAGCGACGAAATTAGATTAGGAATCTTTCTAAAACTAAAAAAAGTATAATCTTGATGTTGCATTTTATGCCGATCATAGCACGTCACGCTACTAGTACTAGACAGCGGATCTATAAATTCTATCTCAATCAAAGTGGGCTCTAGTAATGTGTCAACTGCCGTGTCTATCCGAACTCCCGCTGTTACGGCCCTCTTTTCTCGCTGCTTCCAGAAGCTATTCTAGCCCCGGATTTAATTGAAGTTCTTTATTATTTCAGTTGCTAAACTCTTAGTTGTAGTTGGTGGGAACCAGCATATAGTGCAAAGCGCCTTTTCGGAAAAGTCCAGTTCAAGACAAAGAAAGGGAAAAGCCCAATTCCTGTATCCAAAACGCATGACCCCGATCCGACCTCTTATTCAAAAGCCGGTGTGAAGAAGAGGAAGACAGGTCATTGGAAGAGAGCAGAGGTACGAGAGGTCTTCCTTACCTACTGTATTCAAGCGAACAAGTGTGTTAAGCGAATCACTTTCCGCCAGTGGTACGCACTACATGAAATCAATGCCCAGACCACTATGTGCGTAATCTATATCTCGTATCCTGGAAGGCATCCCCCTACCCTAGCAGCAATATTGCCTGTTTGAAGTTCAGTCTGTTGTAGTTATGAGTCGGGAGAGGGCCTAAGGAGAACATTCTATTAGGGCAGGGGAGGTCTTTCAGAGCCTATTTCAAGTTAAAGAAGCGATTCATTACACCTTGCTTAAAGGGATAACCTTTTCTCGGACTGGAGTACGGTAGGGGCAGAGGAACAGAGAGATTCTACCACAGCTTGTGACCGGAGGGGGGTCTGCACTGAATTGTTGTCCTATGAAAACCGATAACTGTTTGGGTCTGGGACCCACTGATTTCACGCTATCGAGCCCGAGTATATGACAGTTCAAGAAGTGAAGTGAAGGGTACCGTCACACTGCCAATAGTAGTTGGGCCACTGCAACATTCGAATGAAAAGTCTTAGATGTGCCTGCTAGCAACAATCTTATCCTAGGAAGACCCTGATTCATAGCTTGGCTCTTCAAGACCTCATCTCTCCACCGGAAGGTATAGTTCCCATTAGGGAAGGCGATCGTTACCATTCAAGGGGGGCGACAACCATGCTTCCTCCCCAAGAAGCCCTGTGCTATAAATCCGAAAGTCCACTGATGAGTACACATTGTCTGGATTCACCTTCGAAGAGGTATCTGCTATTGCTGTAGAGAATACTACAAGGGAAAGAATAAGCCCATCTTATGACACCTATGGAAAGACCAACGTGCCCTGTATGCTGCTGAATATGGAACACTCCCTACTTCCACAGCTTTAATGAGTGATTCTCCGTTCCTCATTAGAGTTCGGAAATTGCCCAGAAGCCTGGTATAGTGATGGATTTCATGGCCGACGTCTAACCGGCACGAATACGCTATCCTAGATGGTTCCCCGCGGAGCATTTTCTCTTTCGTCCTCGGACGTTCGGACCTTTTGTTTGATTCCGGCACTTGCGTTCTCATGCCCGGAACCCTCGCGACTGATTGGGAGAAAGAGCGAAAGCGAGAAAGATGGACCATCGGAAATCGATAGGAATTCCACGGGGATTGCCTTCTCGATCAAGTCATTCAGTTACAATCTCTTCGCTAGGTCTTTATGGAATTAAACTAGCAGGTCGGTCTAGGTAGTTGATATTGCTCATGATAAATTCGTTCTTTCCAGTTTCGTTTGTTCATCTTTCTCCCATGCCTTTCTTGGTTGGACCAAGGCTCATTTTTTAGAAGTCTTTCTTCATTTTTAGAGGGGAACTACAAGAAAGCTTTCTTTATCTTTTCTTTATGGATAACCAATTCATTTTCAAATATAGTTGGGAGATTTTACCCAAGAAATGGGTCAAAAAAATGGAAAGATCGGAACATGGGAATAGATCTGATACCAATACGGATTACCTATTTCAATTGTTGTGCCGGGAGGTAAGAAAATATACCAAGACCTTCGATCATATTTGATTTTGAGGGCAAGCATGAAGAAGGCGATTGCCCCCAGACCGATTGCATACCGGACTCGGATATCCCATGTAGCGGATCAACTATTGATTGGAATCCCTAGCAGCTGTTTGAAGAGCTACAGTTGAAGCTCACACGAGAGGTACGAGAAGTCAAAGTAAAGGCATGGTCTCGATCTTTCATAGCAGTCCCAAGAAAAGGCTCTTCAAGACCTTCATCAATAGAATGAAACTACGGCCCGGTTGACTGGGCGCGGTACCCCGTTCAGAAGTCGTAGTCGTCTACCTCCAGTTGTTTAATTCCTTTTCATAATAGTATGCCTCTATCTCTATGAAAAATAGAGCCTGTTGTTTGAATAAGCTATTAAGGTGCCGAGGACAGACGTAGATGCCCAACTTTCACTTGTACTTTGCTGTACAAGTGGGCCAGTATAAAATGCGGGCCTTAGAGATACATGGGGTTCCACTTAGAAGAGCCAAGGGATTCTCAAACAGTCCGAAGAGAAAAATGCGGGCATCGAGATACCGATGGACATGAAGTCCATACGAGGGCAAGCCAATCGGATTGGAAGCCAAACGCCCGATACCGATAGAAGGCGCTATGTAATTGCCCTTTCTCTTTCTTTATTACAACCTTCTTTTTTGATGTCAAAGACCAGGAGCTACGCGATAATTCTCATTGGATCTCGGTTGTTCTTAACAGCGATGGCTATTCATTTAAGTCTTCGGGTAGCACCACTAGAGGATAGAAGTTGAACCACCAGAGATGAAGCATATAACTGGAATGAAGCAGAAAGCTTTTCAAAAGCGGCTAGCCCAGATGGAGAGCTGCGTTGACTGCAAGACGGACCCTTTCCATGCTTTCTCGTTCGGAAAGAGCATTTTGACATCTTTCACTACAATAGTTATATGACAGGTAGTTCGTTTTATCGCATAACTACGTCCTCGAGCTCGAGGTTTGAATTTCTTCCCCCTCGTTAACCTCAGCTTTACTAATGACTAAATTGGCTTCGTCGGAACCCATATTGTAACTAGCATTTGCTGCTGCAGAATAAACCAATTTCAAAAGATCCTCTTTTACTTGGTCGTCGTCCTTATTGCTCCACTAGTAAGCACGAGAAGGAAGGGCTCCGCCGGAAGCAGTCTAGGCCTTTCTTTCAACGGCTATTTCGCTACTTTTGACCAGCGACCTTACGACTAAATGTTCAATGCTTGCCCTATACCTAGCTGGATGGATTCCATTTCGAGATGCTTAGCCTATTTGAGAAGCTTTACTATTTGGATATATGCCATCTCTATCAATGACTGAAGAAAGAAATAGACTCTTCTGTGCCTATAGGACACATCCTGAGGGGGTTCCATGATTGACTGAGAAGACATCGGGATAGAAATCGAAATAAATGGAAAAAGAACAGATGCGCCAGCTGCCGAGATTCTCCAATTACGCGAAAGACATAATCTGAGGTCAAGCAGGAGCGGCCACTGAACCCGTTCTAGCGTCGTGGGATGAACATGAAAGATAGTCTTTCGACTTCCTTTACCTCCCGCTGGCTCGTTAAGACCTCTTCTCTTCGTCCTTTACCGCCCCGTGGGTTCCTTAGTTAGGGATTGGTGTCACTATGCTTAAGACATGTGAATTGGAAATGGATTGGATGCTTCCTCAACAACGTTTAGGGAGCTAAGACCAAGAGCTGTTAGTGTACCAGCGCTTACTCTTGCATCGCTTACGGGATCAAGTCATCCGTAGTTCGAAGATTTGACTCAGTCCAGGATCTATGAATATAAAAGAAAAAAAACACTTTTCATCTTCGTTTCCCGCTTTAGTGCCCTTTCTTTGAAAGCCATAGGTCCTAGTCGTAATTCCCACTCATTTTAGTTAGACCAGCAAAAGGGCCCCTAGCCCTGCTAAGAAAGGGGAGGTGCGTAGCGAAAGCAGCAGCTACCTTTTCGGTTGAGTAGCAAAGAGAAGTTCCAACCAAGCAAAGGCAGTTTCGCTTGCGCTCCTCAACTCCTGGCGCCTATGAAGCGGAGGAAGAGCCAAAGATGTAATTGAGTCGGAAATTGCCAGTCCACCAGGAAAGGCATGGGAAAACTAAAATGAGCTATCATAAAGAGGGTAAAAAGGGGGGAATCGAGAGGAGATTGGCTGTTCTGCTAGCTCTTTAAAGAGGAGGGCTTCGCCAGCAAAGTGAAGGTAAATTGGAATCAAGAAAATTTCAGTCATGGATTCCTGGACCGAGGCCCACTATTCAGTAATACGGAGGGAGGGATGGGTTAGCGCCCGTTGGCTCGGCTACATAGTAGACTGGTCTCTGCTAGTTACGTACTTCCCGCCCTTAGAGTCTGAGTCGACATGGGAAAGAGAAGAGAGAGAAGAGGGACTTGTGCCAACTTAAAGATTGAGGTTGGGATAGGACGAATCAAGGTCCCCGGACGAGTTACACGGTGGGCTCGCTCCATGTCCGGCAAGGGTGCCGGCGTGAAGAAGTAAGGGATGAGATGACAGAAACAATGGCTCCAAACGGCAATGGGAAGGAACGGGTTTTTTGAATTTTTTGTTAGAACGCATCGAGATACGAAGAGTGATAAAAACGCCTTGCAGCTAGCTACACGGGCCCAGCGATGGATCAACGTCCCAAGACGCAGCTACCTGACCACAATCAGAAAGCATCAAATCACGGGCTTATCTGCGCCCATGATCTCCGTCAACCACCAAATTGACGGAGAGGGATGAGCGAGAACATTCTAGATTGACTTGACAGCTAGTGTAGAAAGAAGGGGTGATCCCGTCAGCTTAATGGACTAATAGGGATGAGCTTCCGGGCAAAGATGAGACTCTTATTCTCCTCCCGCCAGACCAAAATGATAAAAGAGCTTTCTCACGTCCATCTATCAGTCTTATTTCCTCCAGCTCCCGCTTCAGCTATTGTAGCAGCTCCGGCCTTTGCCGGGTTTAGAAAGAGTCAAGTTACTAGTTATGCCAGTGAAAAAGCAATCGATCGTTCGAATTCTGATCGCTTTTACGCGAGAAAGGGGGACCACCCTCTAAGCCTTTATAAGCTAGGTGACCCTACTTAGGGATTGAGTTCAGTTAGTAAGGGGGTTTTCATTTAACATTTGAATTTCTCTTACATAGCAGCTAAGTATTTAACCTTGATCTCTTTGTTTTCTAAATTGACGGCTCGTCTAGCCGGTCTATTCCAATAGCAGCTATTCAGCCCTCGTTTCATGATCTACCCGCTGTTACGGCCCTCTTTTCTCGCTGCTTCCAGAAGCTATATTTTTAGATATTCTAATTGTGTTTTTGATTTACATGACATTTGAAATTGTTTTTATTACATTTCTATCCTATATATATATTTATAATTTTATATTTAAATTTATTTTGAATTAGATTAGATTAATTGGTTATAACTAATTAAACATTCCTCGTTTTTCAATAGACGACGCTGAAGACCATCTGGAAATAAGCTCGTTGTTTGGATCGAAAGGATACCGCTAGTAAGAGTTGGGAAGCCACGGAGCGGAATCTATTAAATAATAAAAAAAATTAACAATCATTCGGTTAGGATAAATCTAAACCAGTCCTTTAGGTATATTATTTAACATGCCAACTATTAAACAACTTATTAGAAATACAAGACAGCCAGTTCGAAATGTCAAAAAATCCCTCCCTCTGTATGAGTTGAGAGGCTGAGGGGAAGTCTACTAACTATGGGGCTACTCCACCTGGCGATTGTTGTCTTCTTTCAATAATGCTTTGTTGGTCACCGCTGCGAGGCATCGCTGATAACATCGCCTGTTGTACAGTTGCTTTAGCCTAAGGTGTTGGTGTGTATAGGAGCGCCTTTGTACTTCCCGGGGGAAGTTATAGAAACCTTTCCATACTTTGTCTCTGGAGTACTTTACTTAATTTCCTCTACAGTCTTAGGCTTTGGCGGTATTTATCATGCACTTCCCTTTTACAACATAGGAGGGAGGGGGGGGGTGAGGTGGACTAAAAGCTTTTTACGATTTGCCGACATGAAGCTTGACTCGAGTAGGGACTCAAAACCGAGTACGCTACTTTGGTTTGGAAACCTCCAGAGGTGCCGAAGGGCTTCACAGAAGGAAGAGATAGAATCCAGCTTTTTTCTCTCTTCTCTAGCTACCTAGACTTCGTGTGCAATCTCTATATGATTGACTTTAGCTTAAGAGTCTAATTAAACTAGAAAGGAGGAGTTAGTTACTGGTAACGGAGCTAAGCTGCTATGTTGTTTACTTCGCTACTGAGTTTGAGTTGAGGTAGTAGCCGCGTAAAAGCA
This sequence comes from Orobanche coerulescens, assembly GCA_033398695.1. Taxonomy (NCBI): domain Eukaryota; kingdom Viridiplantae; phylum Streptophyta; class Magnoliopsida; order Lamiales; family Orobanchaceae; genus Orobanche; species Orobanche coerulescens. Next base: position 16,049,484 of record CM065801.1, read on the forward strand.
ATGAGTTCGTTGTGCCCCTTGCTTAGCTCAAGAAGTACTTGTACTATCAATGAGTATTTGGAAGGTTCTCCCACGAACTCCATTGTAGAATCTTGCTGATAAGCGAGCTTCGTTTTCTCCTCTATGGAAGAGGCTCTGACAAGACCTTCTATATTATGCGGCAGGCTGGAATATCAGTTTACCAGATTTTCCCACCGGCAAGAAGCGTCTATATCATGCCAAATGTCGCCGAGAATCTGCTGCTTGCGAGGTCTTGAAGAGCCTTTTCTTTCTCTCTTCAGTAAGCCTTTACTTTATAGCGTGGCCAGCCTTTCCCGACTCAATCCCTTCTTGATGTTCGATCGTGTAGACGCATAGCCCCTTGGGGTCTCCATTCCAATCCGTATCAGTCTTCCCTCCAGTTGTCAACAGAGCAAGACCTTTCTTCTCTTAGGATCTTTCTTGAAAGAGGTGGTATTAGTTATGAAAAAAAAGAAGGCCACCAAGTATAATGCAGCATAGACCACCCCGAGTCCCATTGAAGCAGGAGTTGCTAGTGTAATTCCCGCTTGGGCAAGTCTTAAGCACTGTCATTCGTTCTGCCTTCCATTTCTATGCTAATCCCTGAGTGCCTATAAGATATCAGTCACAGTAGACGAATTGGTCTCCTAACTCAGAGCTACACCTGCTAACTATTAAATTTTTAAATGAATTAAATAGTAAAATAGTAATAGTAGGGGGCGGATGTAGCCAAGTGGATTAAGGCACTGGATTGTGAATTCATCATTACGCGGGTTCAATTCCCGTCATTCGCCCACTTCTTTTTACTTTTTACTTTACTGTTCAAATATTACGTATATGATATGAATCTTTTTACTTTTTACTTTACTGTTCAAATATTACGTATATGATATGAATCTTTTTACTTTTATCCCTAGGACTAATAAAGAAAAGGGTGACTCCGAGTGTGAAATCAACGGTTATTGGCACCCGCCCGACGGCCCTAGAGTCGGAAGGTACTTCCAAAGGATGGTAGGATTTATCAGATCATAATTCAAGTAGACCTCTTCGGATAGACCAATTAGAAGAGAGAGATGCCATTGACTTGGAACTTCAGTCCGCTTCGACTTATCCTTGGTCTTGCAGAGCCTGCAGCTTGTCTTTGTTCGGTAGCAGGTCCTGATTACCACCCATACCTTCTTTCCCCTTCGCCCGGTCCGGTGAGATCATCTTTCTCGAACGAAGTTCAGTGATAGGAAGAGAAGACGGCTGGCGGGAGATCTCTACTCAAAACCCCCTTAACTAGTAAGGGGAAAACGAAAGTGCGCTCCTGCTCTGCGGAAGCTCCACCGAGTCCTCCAAATCATTCTAAAAGCTCTTCCAGAAGGCCCCATACGAACGATGGATAAGGCCATGCAACTTCGCTATCTCTGCGATAGAAAGTTCTGCTAGCTTACGCGTCTTCTTCTTCACTCACAGGCAGGGAAAGGTGCTAACTTGCTGAGTCCATCTTCAATCAAGGTGCTCCCCTTTATTTGAATACCCGCCTACGGCTTTGATTGTTATTACTTTTGCAGGAGCGATGACGTCATTCCTTGCGGCAACCACTGGAATATTACAGAACGATCTAAAGGCCCAGGTGAGTGGTCGGCTGGTAAAGACCTTGGAGTATTGCTTTCTGCGCTCCTGAGCTGACCAGCAAGATGAAAGAAAGTCCAGGATAAACCTGCTCCTCGCACCACCAAATCACTAAGTGATGAGTTAGTGCGAAGAGGGGCCAAGAAGAGTAGTATCCCAAGGTCGGCCTACAGAACTTTTAGGTTCTTGCTCAATTAGCATTACCTCACCCAGTTCCATATGGGGATGAATCCAATCCTAGGGCATTCCACTTTCTGGGAAGCCGGTCTATATAAATATACTATTCGGTTATTTGCAAGAATGCCTTTCTTTCGAGAAATAGTAAGATCCTTAAGATATGAGCAGGGATTTGATGGACATATCTCACAAAGCCTGAGCGGGGATCTTCCCTTACGGGCTTATGGATCTAGTGGATCGTCCATGCCGGCCGTAGGTGTCGAAGGAAGACTCCTCATAGAGGCCTGCGGGCAAAAGAGACAGCCGCATTCGCTAATTCAAGTAAACACTAAGGCCACGAGGCTCTTTGATGCCTCTCGACCATGATTATAAGAATAGTCGACTTAAGAGCAAGCTAGGACATGGCGGAGAAACGGAGGCTTATAACGCTACCGGAAAGGAGCAAGCTCCCCAATCCTCATGAACTTCGAATCCATTAGAAAGCCCCTCACCGCACCCCTCCCCTTGCTTCCCGTATCTTCCAACACGTGTGATACCGTAAGCAGGTCAGAAAGGAAGACTCCTCATAGAGGCCTGCGGGCAAAAGAGACAGCCGCATTCGCTAATTCAAGTAAACACTAAGGCCACGGAAATGTATACCATGGTTCTTCTGTCTATCAATAACTGCATGCGAACCGTAAACCTTCTCGGTAAAATAAATTAAACTTATTATTATCAATCAGCTAATCAGCCATATTTTTATTGACCAAAAATTAAGATAAAGAAATGGCTCCAGGCGCTCTGATTCATTATTTTCTGATCAAGGACCTCTACTTTCTCTAGGTCTTGAAGAGCCACTGCTCAATAGCAATAGGAAGCAAATAAGGAAAACGGCACTTAAAGCTCTATATGTGACAGAACACTTTAAATCTGTGCTAGTGAATATGTCAATTTCGCACTTCCATTTCCACTGCTAAAGTCCCTCTAGAAGATCGACCCACCTTCAAGCTCTGTAACATCAATAAGAACAAAGATACAGGGGGAAAGACTAAAAGGTTGGAAAGAAAGATCTATTTTTGAGTGGAACGAAGGTTTTTGGCTCTCCTTTAATCCGTCGTTTAGAATAAGTCAATTCCGGGTAAACTGGAATGAGTCAAAGTCAAAATAAAACATATGACATAGTAAGGTAAGAGGATCAATGAATTAAGTGAAATGACCTTCTCAGAGCGTGCTCTTTAAGAGCGCAAGATCCCAAAAATTTCGTAATAGAAAGAATCCCTAGTCGCAGAAGGCCACTCAACCAATGGCGCTACCTAGACTGAGGAGCAAAACGAGGAATCGAAGGGGCAAGCGAGCACTACTACTTAATTATCGAGCCATAGACCAAGCAAGGTGCGAAGCCAAGCGCTGACGAGATAGGCGCCAAAGTGAGCAGCGGCAGACTATGAAGAAGCTGTGGAAACGAAGGGAATGGATCAGTGTCGGGGGACCAAGCAGGGCATAGCTAGCGGCATAGGAGCCGACTCGGCATCAGCGGCTTCGTGCCGCTCCCTTGCATCATCACCTCGATGCCGCTCTTCAATACAAAGCTATTCGACCACCCCACCTGATGCTCATTTGATGACCCTACCTTTTTTTTCCTACCTGGTTACTGGCAAGCTTGGTCAAGCGAGCGATATCCTTTTTTGTGACCGCCAGGAGCACGTAGATGGATCGGCTGTGGTCGACTAGAGATAGAAAGTCTGATTTCGATTGATGTTCCGCTATGGGGGATGGAGAGTCAACCTTCTCTTGACCGGCTCGGCTTTAGGATTCATGATAGGGTGTCTCGTGCCGCGCCTCTTTCTTGTTCTTTTCGTTCCGGATTAGGAGATTGACTCAAACCCGAAACAAGAGATTCGAGCAACCCGGGTGAGGCCTCAATTTGTGACCCATACAGGTAGTCTTAAAGGATTGGCCATAGTGCTATTACGAAAGTTCTCTACATTACGATTGACCATATTTGAATTTGACTTTATCTTATCCTCAGGAGGGAATCTTCTGACTTCGGGAGTCCGTGACGTCAATTTAGAAAACAAAGAGATCAAGGCCGGATGAATCATCAGAAAGAGGGCTGGTCAGAAGAGCCGCATAGAACTGATTTTCGGTGGAGTGAGTTACTCTCGCTAACTACGGCCGGGCGGCCAGGAATCTCAATCGGATTGGTCCAGCGATTCAGCTAAGGCCCATGTCATGGCAGCCCGTGATCTTGTTTTGGCCAAGATAATTTTTATCTTTGACTGATCTTATCGGCCAGGTTTGGCCCATCACCCAATAATTCGAACCTCTATTACCTATAAGATATCAGTCAGACGTGATATGAGGAAGTTAATGGAAAAGTAAAGCATAGTCCTTAGGTACAGGATCAGAGGACCAGGAGAGGTAGGGACAAGATTCCAAAGGATCTCGACACCTAAAAAAAAGAGCGAATTGATCAAAGCTATCTCCCTAAGTAGCTGCCGGGTTCAAGTTGTCTTCCCGTCAACCCATCATTGGATGGTCGTGACTGGCGAAGCTCAACCCCTTACCAAAGGGTTATTTTAGCACCTGATCTAGCCATCTTAACTACCATATTTTTTCTAGAACTCGAGCTACAGTTTGAGTTTGGCGTAGCGATTGCAGTTCTTGTCTTAATACCAATATGTGTAGCTACAGACGCAATGGTTGGCTATGGGGTAGGATGCCTTGATAGCACACCGTGACTAAAAGCTTCCCCGTACCGTATTCTCTTACGAAAGAAGGTGCGTAGCCCCGAAACGCTGACAAGTGAGGTGTGGATGTGGCAGGTAGACCGTCATCTCCAAGAGAAAGCGGTTCTCGACATCTTTATCCAAATCAAATAGATAGCCTAAAGTCAAGAGAAAAGTCTAGTAGTCAAGGTTTCCGGGCTTTGACTCTCATCCCTTCCTTCTGGAAGATTCTTTTTCTTTAACCTTGTCTGTCAGGAAAGGCTGTGGACCTAAGGTAAACCCCGGTTGGAAGAACTACTAGAATATGCTACTGATAGGCTAACTTCACTCCTTTCACATTTAAAGTAGCTGCGGGCACCCGATTTTCTGCTTTCTCACAAGATCTAAGTCACTAGTAGTATAGTATAGCCGGTCCTCTAAGCAAAGGTTACCTAAAAGCTAGCTTCTTCTAAGCACCCCCTAGTTCTCTTTCATCGATTGAGATGGGAATAGCAAGCAAGCCCGCCCTTTCGATTATCGTCTTATTCCGACTTCGCGTTGTGCTAACAGAGAAGTCAGTTGGTTTCATACTCAGAGACATATATGTCGTCAGCGAGAGGAATGGGAACAGGCCATTCTTGCGTAGAAGATTGGGGTTGTTCGAGGTAAGGGTTCAGCTTAGAGGGAATGGGCTAGAGCTCCGACTAAAGTCATATGCCCTATTCTTCAGATTGTCATGCCCGTCTATGGAAACGGCGAAACTTATTCGTCAATAAATTCCTATCGTGCCGGTTATCCCGGCCGACTCGCTTATTCCACCGGCAGGGAAGAGAAAGTTATTCGCCATTGGTAACGTTGGACTCCAAAGGCTACTCAGTCCCTTCCTTCTTCCTATTGCTCACTGAACTAGAGCGATTTTCTTCCCCCTTACTCGAACTACTCGACAGCCAGGGAGAGGTCTTATTTAGAAGAGATTGACACCAGGCAGAGGGATTATTGAACCTCATTGGCTTCTCGCTCGGAAGAATGGCGTATTTCCGCGGCTGACTAATGAATTGCTGCCGGGTGTGCGACCCCGAGCTCACTTGGCTTGGCCTGAAAACTATTACCTAATATCCCCTATGCACCAACATCGAAGGCAAATGTATGAAATATGCTCGTAAGATTTATGCTGGGCTTGAAATGGTTTTCCCGGATGCTTACAAAAGAGAAAACTGGATCTTGACTTGGAAGCTCTCTATCTTTCCCCAAATTCCGACTAGCGCGGTTCTTTTTCTCGACCAACACGCTTGTGTTAAGCATGAGTGCGAGGAACTCGCAACTTAAGTAAGGGGCCAGGGAATAAACCAGAAGCGAATAGCGATAACTGGTACACCAGAGGTGCGTCCTTCCCGGTCCTCTCGTACTAGGTAAAGATACTCTCAATGCTCTAACGCCCACACCGGATATGGACCGAACTGTCTCACGACGTTCTGAACCCAGCTCACGTACCGCTTTAATGGGCGAACAGCCCAACCCTTGGAACATCCTACAGCTCCAGGTGGCGAAGAGCCGACATCGAGGTGCCAAACCTTCCCGTCGATGTGAGCTCTTGGGGAAGATCAGCCTGTTATCCCTAGAGTAACTTTTATCCGTTGAGCGACGGCCCTTCCACTCGGCACCGTCGGATCACTAAGGCCGACTTTCGTCCCTGCTCGACGGGTGGGTCTTGCAGTCAAGCTCCCTTCCGTAGACTGGTCTGTCTAGGAGCACTCTAAGTGTGAGATCTATTTTCAACGAAGCCTCGAATCTGACGATGTTGAATGCGATTCCATTTTATGAATTACCGGTGCCCTACGAGATGACCCCGCTAACTGAACTCCAACGCCATTCAACGGCTATTCAATCAACGAGTTAAGCCAGGTTCTCCCCTTCTTTCCTTGGTCACATCAGTCGAATCCTGTTATCTTCAATATCCAATTCCAAAACGAAGCGGACAGAAAAGGTGCGTTCTTGAAAACATCTTGGAATCTTAACCCGGGATTCTTCAAGCGGACTCCGGATTTGAATCCGTATAAAGTCAATTAGTCGTCGGCGTGGGTGCGGATATATGAATGTCATAGGCGTCGAATTGATGCTCCAACATAGATGGAAAAAGAATCTTTCTCTTAGTTGGCTTTCTTCTAGCTTCTAAAAGGAGACTGGATTCTTTGCCTACATGTTTTAAATCAGCCACGGACCGTAAGCCGAATTCACTCCGCCCCTTTCCTGCGATGCTTCTTGCCTGCGCCTTCTTTTCTTTCTTCTGACCGGGTCTTGAAGAGCCTTTCTGCTAGCTGCTCAGCTAAGTCTAATTCTTTTCTGAGTCCGTTCGAACCGAACATTCCAGACATTTCCTAAGGAGTGTCCTATCTATCTAGGGACCATGAGTTGGGGGTTGGAAATTATCTTGATGCTTCACTGTGATATCTCGTTCAAATGGATTTGCTTTCTTAAGCTTATGGTTTCTGAATTCGTACCTTTCTTTCTTCTCTTCCGCGCGTGCCCTTTTCTTTTCCTTTCTTTGTACTTTAGCTCATAAGTTGTTGGGGGGGTCGTGGTTCAGGCTTTGATTGTGCATTGCACGAGATTCGGTACTCAGCATAGGCCTTCTTCCTGTCGAAGAAGAGCGGGAATGACGAATAAGGATAGGTTATGGGAACAGACCAGCTCTTCTATTTTGCTTGCTCTCATTCCCTTCCCCACTTCCCTTAGCCGAACTCCCAGCTCTTTTCCCGTTGTTCTAGCTCTTTCCGCTGACCTTCCAAGGTAGCAGCTTTGGTTGGTAGTTTTCCATATCCGTTAACAGCTCTAAGCCTAACCGCTTATTCCGACTTTCCTTTTGCCGGCTATCCACTTATCGTAGTAATCAAGCTCTAAAGAGAGAAGTAAGCGGGAGTACTATTCTAAACTATAGCTATAGGAAAGAAAGTCCCTTTCAGAAGGCTCTGCAAGACCTGTAATTGATTTGATATAGAAGAGTCTTAGAAAGGGGCACTGGTTCACGCATTTCGGGTTGATTCCTCTGACCTCTAGAAAGATAAAGAAATGGTTCTCTTTTCTTATTCTTAGGAATCCTCCGTCCCGAAACGCCTTGTTCACATTCCTTAACTTGCATGGGCGAAGTAGCTGGTTCATCTTCAAGTTCTAAACCATCTGCCCCGACGTTTTGGACCCCGCTTTGCTAAAGCCGTGAAAAGGGGTTGTATTTTGGCCTAGTTGGGCTGGTTCGCCTAATCGAAGAGACCCTACCCAAGAGTCCATACCTTACTTGTTCACCGTACTAGACCTCCATATCATATGTGTAAAGAGCCCACCTCGGATACGAAAGAAGGAGAGGAGAAGAAAGAAAAATGGGTTCACTTTCGGGTATAGGGCGTTTAATCCATTCTCCTACCGGACCTTAAACGAAAAAGTAAACCGGTACCCATTTCCTTCTTTATGTTTACGAAAGTGGGCTCGGCTATGAAAAGCATAACGAGGTTAGACCTATTTTTACGGCTGCTGAGCTCGTCAAGATGTCCCCTTTCGCAATATATTCATAACGTCGTTACGGTTGAGCTCAATTAACATCGAGCCTCGGCTGAAGATATTAAAGCTGCGGTCTTCTCAACTTCGTTGACCCTTAGGGAGACTGAGTTCCACTTCTATTGAATAGAAAGAGACCTCGCCCTTTCAGGGCTTAGTTGCTTAGGAAGTCACTATAATTCTCTAGTGACCAATAGGAGTTCGGACTTTCGCTGCGCCCCGAGGTCGACTTTACTGCTTTGCTCACTTTTCTCCGAAAGCACAGAAAGCGAGAAGGAGAAGTATAGGATCAATCCATTTGATTTGACCGGATGAAAGTGAAGACAAAGTCATCCTTGGCCTTCTTTCCACCCGAACCCGAGTTCGATGGTTGCGCCTTAGTATTCCCGTAGGGCACGAACGATAGGAAGATGCTTTTCTTTCTTCCCTAGGGACCGGTGAAGTAAGATATCGAATTCCGGATGTTCGAAGAAAAGGAGTACGGGTTAGGCTTTGTCCAAATAGCTTGCTAAGAAGGAGCGATAGAAAAGGAAGACTTTAGTCTTTTTCCTGTTCCCGAGGAGTTCGGCAGGTCAACTTCGTCGAACCTCTTCTTTTCTGTGCGGCGGAAGAAGTGCTGGCCCGTATGCTTTTTGCTTCGGGCATGTTGGAATCAATCAACATGAGAGACCGCTTTGTTTGGGCTATCTGAATAGCTATACTTGTGAACGTACCATTAGCGGGTCGCTATTACCTCTGCGCAGGATCGATGGGTTCCACTTCAGCCCTCATATCAGCAAGTTAGCTTTAGGCCTTCGCCTCTGCGGGTAACTCATCGATAACCCGAAAGAAGACTTTCTAATTGGTTTTTGGTTGTAGCTCGAGTCAAGTCAAAGAGACAACTACTAAGGTAGCGTCGAGTCTTCCCCTGGTGAATGATGAATGAAGCTTCCCTGGTTGCGCTCTTCCTCTCTTCGCCGATTGAGTCCTTTGAGGGGGCGCTGCCCGACTAGGGCATCCCTTCACTGCCAATGGTAACCTTAGAGTTGATCTAGTTGAACAAAGAAAACCCAGCCTTTCCCCTCTCCCGCGGCCGAAAGCCTTCTCCTTGCTTCTCGACCACGGCCTCCATGAACCTATACTTCACGATTGCAATACGGATGAGATCAGAAATGAGTCCTTCTCTTTCACTGCTTCGGCCTCTCAATCCAACACAACTACTCCCTCTCTCTCTATCCAAATAATAATTATGCACCTCCCCTTGACAAACTGCACTTGACTGCGTCGGAAGGATCGACACATCCGAGAAGAGCTATGGTTTCGATAAATGGAAAGGGGTGGGGCAATCTATTACATTAATATACAACAAAAAAAAGAAAGAAAACGAAATGTCTAGATCTTTACCCAAGGAAAGTTGCTCTTCTCAAGTATGCTTTTGCCTCTTCTTGATCTTCTTGACAAGGGCCTTGACGGAACTCACTATCCTGAACCTCAGAAGGAGGGAAAGGGAAGGCAGGAGAGCGAGTGGTATAGGCAGTTGAAATTGGCATAGCTAACGAGCTAGCAGCTAAGGGCTGGAAAATAGAGTCCAACCAGTCTCGTCTAAAAGAGTATAACTGCTACTAGAACAAAGAAAGACATTGATTAATTCAAATCTTGGACCTTGACTCGGAATCGCTACAAGGCCGATGTCAAATCTGACTTTGATGTGACTTCTCGAAATATATGATTGCTCCTCTGTGTAAGGAGGGTCTTGTTCGATTCCTTCTTTCCCGCTTTCAAGCTGAAGGAAGTAAATCTTTCGTAGTCCCGGTTGATCAAACTGGATTTAGAATATATATATAAATAACACCGGCCGGCTGCTTTTTCTTTATGCAAAAAAAAGACAAAACGGGATTTTGGAAGGAAAGTTAGATATCTTTGAAAGGGGAATCGGAAAATGGAAATTCAAGCTCCCATCCATCGGGTCTCCAAGCAATGATCACTCAAATCAACTCTACTCGGCATTCGATCATTTGGAACAGAGCTTTTTTGATTCCTTTCGTGTTATCTGGCTAGCTGCCCCTCACTCTGGCGCTTGGTCTATTGGTTGACCTTTTCGGCCGCTAGCCTTTGTTGGCGGAGCTCATCAAAGTAGGAGTCTATTTCTAAGGCTTTGCTCTCTCCGCTTGAAGCCAAGCCCCTATCTATGGGATAACTATTGTTAGTCGAGGATAGCCCCGTTCGCAAAGTCCCTCGCCTTTCGGTCGAAAGCCTCACTACACTCAGACAACACCTAAGAAAGAAAAGAAAGAGTAGATGCTCCTCTTCCCTTGCTTTACCGATTACTGCAGATAAAGCGAAGGGCATCAATGGAATATTTGACGTCGCTTTCAGTGCGAACAAAGAGGCCTTCCACTTCATTTTTCCCTTTCTCCCCCCGGTAAGAAAGGGGACTAGGACTTTCTTTCGGGCTTAGTCCGTTCGGTCACCTGCTAGAACTGTAACGCTTTTATTCATCTTTACTCGCTCTAATCTATATAAAAGAAAAAATCCCAATTCTCATATCTCCCCCCCCTCTCTCTGATGAGTTCTGCAGTTCAGTCTCTCGGGCAGGTGCAGCTAGGGATGGGGATCAACAATTGGTCATCTGTTGAATCTTTTTATTCTCAACCGGCCGTTTGTTGGTGAATCGCTGAAACCTGATTTTGGTCACCTGTCCACCCGAGAGGCGGGAGTCAAATAATACGGTTAGCTGCTGGTTTTTCCGTCTACAGGCCGAATAATACGGCTATCAATAAGCCGGTGACTTTTCAAATGGCTTGATCGAGACGGATAGAGGGCGTTAAGCACCTCTTCCTGTGCCTGAGTGATTTCCAGAGGGCTTTCAAGACCAGAGGCGCAGATGAGAGTGAATCGGAAGGGAATGAATCTCAGAATGAAAGACTTGCATGTCTTAAGTCACGGTCTCTCTCTAAAGAAGAAACGCGGAGAGTCATCCGACGCCGCTTTTTCTGAATGAATAAAGAAAGGAGAAGGATTTCTACCATTCATTTGCTCTGTCCCCTCTCGCGCGGGCATCCATATAGTCTGACCTTACAAGGACACTCTGGCTTCAACCGCCCTCTGGCTCCGCTCTCCCCGGACCCCGACAATTCCGGAAATCGGGGTTGATGCCCTACTTTCACTGTCTGATTCTTCGTACAACATTTCTCCCTGCCCCTTGGTACCGAATAAGTGAAGTGACTACTGTTTTCGGGCTTCTGAGCATCGAATGAGAAAGCAAGAGCCAGTAAGACATAGCCAAGTGATGTTTTTTCAGGTAGTTCAATCGGACGAAAATCAGAGCTGTCTCTCTCATCGAAGACCGAAGACACGGAGCACAATCCCAATCTTTGGAAAAGTGAATCCGTCAAAAGTAGCGTGCTTCCTGAATTGCCTATAAACTCATATACTAAGCTTTTGTTTAAAGAAAGGACAGGGTCTTGGAAGTCTCAGCAACAGAGGCACTTATCTTATCGAACATATGCGAGAATGACTAGTACCACGCCCCAAATGCAGGACCTGAAGTCTGGCTCATGAAGCCGAAATCGATGTCACATGATACCAGCTAAGCAACTTCCAAATATATTAGTAAAAATTATAATAAGCCTGGTCTAAAATTCCTTAAAAACTAGTTTTTGGGGAATATCAAATTTTGGTAGGCTTCGTGAGGTGCTTCTTTTAGAGTTAAACAGAGTTGATTCTTGGTTGAAGGAAGTGGCTTTCAGCTCCTGTCCCGGTTGTCCGGTTCACTTAGTTGTCTGAGGCGGGTCTCTGCTATTAACGTTAGGGGGCTCACCTTGTACTCGATATGTTACATCACTTTGCCCTTTCCATTTACCGAGGGGCACTTAATCTACATTCTTAGTAGCTAAAGAGCCCTCAATAAATTGAGCCTTATCGTCACAAACTTTATTTAGCTTTTTACCGGGCCCGAAGATGGAATAATTGGCTTTGCCAACAGGGGGGAAGGTAAAGAAGGAAGAATATGAATTGGCTAGCCCCACCCCGGCACTATAAAGCAAAGAAGGAAAGCAAGAACCTGGCCCGCTCACACTTGAAAGACCTATGGTCTACCTGATAGGTCTAGATCTAACCGGTCTTGTTGTTTGCCTGGACAAAAGCAAAACCCTGGGATCGACGGAAGAAGAAAAGGGCTCTTCTCCAGACGGAGCACTTACTCTAGGAATGTTGCCCTGAATGTTCTTCTTGCTTCGCTCTTGTAATTCCCAATATCGCCCGTTCCACTATGCGGCGAGACCGTAAGTTCGTTAGTTGGTCTCAGCGCCGGTTCCCTCTCGGAACTAGTGGGGCCAGTGAGTGTCTTCCTCTCCCGCTCGTTGGTCGAGTGCTTTTCTCTTACTTAGGTCGAGCTCTTTCAGACCTGTTGGGCCTAGTGAGTTCCTTTACAGACAGACCTTTCGTTTAGTCAACTGATTCTCTTTCTCTAGCATCACCACTCGCTTATTTCAATAGCTGTCAGTGAGTCTAAAGAGTCTAGGGAAGCGCCCAGTCAGTCGACAGGAAGAGCCTTTGAAAGTCAAGGATCCCCAAATGCGCAACTCGTCTTGATTTTGAGGCGTGCCTGGGCGCCCGCAGGAAAAGATCCATTGAAAGCTAGTTGCACTGTATTAGCTCTCTTCTTTAGCTTTTAGCTCGTAAATCATCTACCGCTATTCTATTGGAAATCTTTCTGTTCTCATACGACTTTGAGTCTTGGAAACTTAACCAATGACTTGGGGTATGGGACAAAGCACAATGGGTCAGGAGGCAAGGAAATGCGAGACAGACCTAAACGGCATGGAAAGAAAGTAACCAGGGAATGAATCTACTAATCCAGCTGCCCGAACCAAACCCATTTCTTGCAGCGAGGGAAGGGATCGATTGACTGTCTTGCTGTGACTACAGTCCGGTCGGCTGCACCTGTAGGAAGTTGACTAACTGAAATAGGTCGCTTTCGCTTCCGGTGATAAAGATTAGGCGCTTTAGAAACTCCTTTTCATTGCCTTCTACTTTCAGTTTTCAATGAATTAATCTATATCTAATTCCAAGTGAGATGTCAAAGATTATAGTACCCGCTTTTCACACTTCGAGGTGAATAAATACTTAATAGAGCCTTGTTGGGCAATAGCTTCCCAAGGTGGTCATAGCTAGTCGTGGATCGGACAAACTCGTGTGAGAGGGCCCGGAGGAGGGAACCATGTCGAATTTGTATGCAACGGGCGAAGGAGGCTTTGCTATCGACTCAGAAGAGAAGGCCACTAGAATCATTTGACTACTGGAGGTCTTGCAGAGCCTTCTCAACAAGTCCGACATCAGCAGGAAGAAATCTTCTACTTGGGGTCTAGTTCTCGGCTGTTCTCCTATCCTATTGGTTCTCTTGGGATCCTGCCAGGTTGATCTTTCAACGTAGACCAATTGAAGGGATGTGGCGCAGCTTGGTAGCGCGTTTGTTTTGGGTACAAAATGTCACGGGTTCAAATCCTGTCATCCCTACTGCCCTTTTTGACAGTAACGAGGAATCAATTGAGAATGCGCTTGCTGATGATGAACACTCACCCGATCGAGATGTTAATTCATATCTTTGAATTCCATCAAAAAGTTGAATTTGGTTTGTGCCATCATTGGACAGATTGATTGATTCCTCGATCGGATTGGAATTCAAAGACCAATTGGACAATTTTCTTATAGGTACCTTCTCCTTCGATTGAATTCAGCAAGAAGTCCTAAAGCGCAGCTAGTGAAGAATGAACTCGAAGGTATGGGTTCAAATGAACGTGTAGTGAAGAATGTCCGGGCCGTAGTCATAGAAGATAAAGTCAAGTGGCACCTTCTAGTACATCCCTTAGGTCGTAATACCTCACCTAGCCTTCCATTAGCATTAGGCCAAAAAGCACTAACCTACTATGAAATTTCGAGTTAGAGCCCTGCGCAGCTACCTGCTGGGTTGGATGTATACCCCTCGGGCATGTTGGAATCAATCAACATGAGAGACCTCTTTCTGGATTGGAGTAAGGGTCTACCAAAAATGTAGCTAACCCGGACGACCAATCTGACTGTAAGGAAGATTGGAATAAGTCCGGTACCGAATTGTAGTTATCGACCAGTACTATTTCCGGAGGAAATAGAATAACTGGTCTTCCTAATTTTTGTCTTTCTGAACTTGGTCTAACTCAAGAGGAAAAAGAAATGCCTTTGATTTTAGGGAAGAAGGCTTGCTTTTCGTTGATCTCTTACTGGTGAACCATCACAAGAAAGCTCTATGCTTGGAATAGCTTTCAGGCTTGTCTATACAATACAACAAAGTGAGGTAAAATCATTAGTTAGGCTAGTGGGAAAAAATGACTCTGTTTACGTCTTTTGAAAGAAGTAAGGTCTTGTCAGAGCCTTCATCCTCCATCCACACTACGAGGGCCGGCCGGAATATGTTTGGCTGTTCAATAGCCAATTCCATTTCGGTTCATTTTGGTATGCTGGGAAGATGAAGAGATGAACTTTGGAATTCAGTTACAGAGAAATTCAGCAAGAAGGCTCTGAAAGACCTAACCACTCCATCTCGGAGGCATTCCTTTGCTTTGTATACTTAAGGTCTAATCGTAGGTGTACCATGATCTCCCCAGAGAGAAAGACAAATGCCTACAAAATGCACAGATTTCTGGTTCTCCAAGTAGAGTCAATAGGCCACGAAAGGTAGATGACCTTAAATGAAATGGTTCGGAAATGACGTGAATCGAAGGTGCCCCATTCCCTTAATAAATGAGAATAATCACAGTAGATTCAACATTTTATGCAACTTCGTGACGTTTCTACTAAACACGGATTGACTCTCTTGCCCAAGCATTGCCGCCCGGTTAACCACTTTTGTTCTTCCTTACCTTTACTAGAAGTTTTTTGATAAAGAGGATCTGAAAGAGTCTCAGGGCATCATCGGCATGCTACTCCCTCACTGAGCAATTTCGATATCTCTGGATCAATACAGCGGGGGGTAAAGAAAGAGATCCCCTCTTATCAAGGAATTAGGCGCAGAAGCAGCTAGCAAAGACAACAATGAAGATGAAATTTTGATTAATTGGGAGGCCATTTGGTGAGTTGACACCAACTCAGGAGGTGTTTTATCCATCTAATGACAATCTGACTCCTCAACACCTATCACAAGGACTAACGCACGTTCTGATGTGGATGGACTGGTTTGGCTGGTGCTGATACCACTGGTGCTCTTCCTGCTTTCTGCTGACCTGTCTACTTCTAGTGCCAACTCACCAAATGGCCTCTCATCTGTGCTTGCCGCCTTTTCACCACGGTTGGCTGACTCCGGCTTTCCAGTCTTCTCTTTCCTGCGCGCTGGACGGATGCTAGCTCTACATGGGATAGACTTCATAAAGAGTGAAAGGTTTTTATTCCATGCAATCTTGCATGGCTTAACCTTTATTCGAAGTAGGAAATCCTTGCACTGCTTGTTGATTTACCAAAGGCAGATGAATTGCTATCCCGGCTACCTTAACTTAACTTGCTCCCATCCTTACATTCCCGGGCCTGAAAGTCTGAGCTCTACCCCACAAAACAAGATGGCTAATTCCTTCTTCATGCGAGAGTTGAGGTCTTCGTATTTTATCTTTGTTACCTTTTATCAATAATGATAAAAAATTTGAAAGAACCAAGTCGACTACCAGAGCTGCGGGTCTTAGAACCAGAAATAAATAAGCTTATTCTTTGTTCACTTAAATTCAAAATTCCAATGCGAACTCAAGTTCAAATTCTTTCAGAAGCGAATGCTTTAGAATATTCCATTCTTGTAGCAGCCACCGCTTCGGATCCTGCTCCTCATATTGGCATACTCTCCCAAAAAAAAAAGAGCAGACCCCATTGAAGACGAGAGTGAGGTACAACAAGGCCATTTCTGTCCACCGCCCTTCTCACGGAGCCGTACGTGGACGTTACCGCTCATACTACGATCGATAAAAGCAGACTCCTAGCCGGGTCGGTAGAAGAAGGCTTGTCGACTTGCTTGCTGTCCGATCAAAAGGTTCACCCTCATACGTGAGATTCTTGGCTAAATAAAGAGTGTTCTGTTCTCCTTTTTGGGCTCATTCTTGTGAAAGCCCTTCTCTAAGTATGGAAGCAGTTAGTTAAGGCCTACCATCCGATAGTTCTTTCGTGACGCCGACAAGCTAATAGCTCTTCCTTGTTTGAGTTACTGGGAATCTCATTTCTTGAGGAGACCCCTTATTCTATTTCTATGACACCAGAATCAAGACCTCTGCCCTTTTCTTCCAGCTTCTTCGTCATCTTCTGCTGCCCGGTTTAAAGAAGTTCCAGCTTTGATAAACAAATTGCACAAAGCAAGAAAATCAGTGAGCTCTTTCGGCTGACCTTTAGAGAGTGGCTCTGAAAGACCTGGTCTTGAAGAGCCTTTTCTAACAAGTACTAGCACGAATGAAAGGTAAATGTGAAACCCCATGCCCATTCCATGTTCGGCCTTTCCTTCTCCGGAGCTGAAAATAAATCAAACTCAATAGCGTCCAGATTTTAAAGAAAGGTACAAGGGTAGCATTTCAGTTGAAGAATCAGAGAGAGAGGAATGAAATAGCTCGAGCGAAGCAGACGAGGGGAGCGCTAGGTTCTCGAGTTTCAGTCCGCTTCGTCAGTTACCGATTCCGATATGGGCCTTCGATCCATTTCCCGATTTGTGAGAGGCTGTGATAAGACCTCTTCCTTCTACGCCCTTGGAAGCGACCAAGTGACTATAACCTGTTTACGAGCCTAGGGAGGAGAGACCATTGGTAGATTAGACCCATGGGAAGTGCCTATTGAGTTCTCCTGTTAGCTCGCTCTAAGAGTAGGACTTAGCGCTCCGTATATGTTTGAAAGAGGGAAAGCAGGTCAAGGATAACCTTCTGAGAATAACTCGAAGAAAAGAAGGGAAGATATAGCCAAATAGAAGTTATATAGAATTCTCGTATAAGAGAATAGATACATTGGACCAGATGGAAAAAGACACTTCCAAGACAGCTGGCCAAGTGATAAAAAATGCACTTCCAACTATCAAGAAGAGTAAAGGGTTGAAGTTAATCTTTTTTACCGTTTTTCAATTCCGGTCGAGCTGCAGCGTATCCAGAGCTTAGTATCGAGTTATTCGTCTCAATTGCATCGACCCTTATCTTATGTCTTCTGGTCATGAGCCCACTGAGTGAACCGATTGCTCCACCCCATGCGATTAGGTCTCTTTTCATGTGTACACAGGACTCATCTCTTCCTCCGACACCCACGGCATACCATATTCCCCTAAATGCAAACAAATAAGAACCCCAAAAGCTCTCTTTAGCCTGGGCCAGGCTCTGAAAGACCTAAGAAAAGAGGGCGTTCCTACTTTCCCCTAAGGAAGGCTCTGCAAGACCTTCTTTGCTAGGTTTTTCCGGGTGAGCATGCTTTTTCGCCCTAAGGAAAGGGCTAAGATCTCTTCTCTTTATCCGACGCTGCGCTACGTCCGGCTCTTATCCAGAGTGGACAACGAATTCCCTTAGGACTCTCCCAGGTTCCCGGGACGGCTTTCTGTAACACGGGTAAATTGAAATGGGAAATTTACGGATTTCGGCTGTTATGCTATTGTTTATTTGTCACATTCCATACCTTTCCAGTATGATCTACTACATTTTGTTATTGTAGACCTTCGGAGCGATGATAGAGACCGGAACGGAGAGTAGGTCGAAGACGACAGTTGCTTTCCCTGGCTTTGTGGTAACTCCTGAAGCTTCGGAGGGTTTGGTTGTTCATTTCCCAACTTGTAGCTTGCTGACCCGACCAAGAGTACCGAAGGTACGATTGGAGTAAGGGTCTACCAAAAATGTAGGGTTTGTTATAGCCGAAGTAGAAAGATAGAGCAAGAGAATGAATGAATCTAAAGGTCCTCCCAAGCAGGCTCCGAGCATTTATTGTACGAATCCGGGAAAGCGAATTCGATCCTATACAGAGCCTTCGTTCCCTTTCTCAAATGCAAGAGGAAGATAGCCTTTTTTCGTAATAGAAGAAAGCTCTCGTCTTCTTCTAGGGCTGTCAGGAAGTCTCGTTCTTTGTTCTTTACAATTAGAAGCTCTTCCTTTAATTACAGGACCAGAACAATCTAAGAAGAAGAGGAAAAGGGGCTAAGGTTGATAGGTAGATTCTCGAACCTCCGAGAGACAGAATCTCCATGCATGCGTTCTTTCTCTCCTCCCCTCCTAATACCATAGCGGGGGTCCAAACCTCGTATTTGGGTTTCACCACAGAAACCTACCTGACTTTCTCTTTCTGTTCATCCAACTCGAAATCTCCTGGGCCCAGCCACTCACCTAGTAATAGCCCAGGAACCCCGTCCAAGTAACCCCCATTTTGATAGCAAGTGTTTTCGACAGTCATTTACGGAAATCCGAAACTCAAAAAACAAGGTCAAGGAGATTTGGACTTTGAGCTCTAAACTTCGCGGAGCTTGCTTAATAGATTCCAGAAAAAAAAAGGGGAGACAACTGGGATAAAAAAGAAGCGAAGCGCAGCGAGCGACTGACAGACCAACTTTGGTCCGTGCGGAAGGCGTTTAGAATGTATTTTAAAACAAGAAAATAGCTTCCATGTCTGGTTCTTCAATAGGCCATGATCAAATAGCTCCTCTTCAGGGCACATTAATAGCACATCCAGAAGCATGTCCTCTATTTGGTCCAGAAGGGCCTAATAGAGTGAGTGACGGATACGGATCCATACTCCCGGCAGGGTGTCGAAAGAGCTAGTTAAACGGCAATTACATAGCTCCTGCTGCAAAGCTAGGATCCCAAGGATAGGCCGCCTTGTGCTTGGACCTGCAAGGAGGAATGAATCTTATCCAACGCCAACGGCTGTAATGCCAATTGAGAATAGCATCGAACTAGCTGCACCTGCCCGAGAGACTGAAGACTACTGCCAATCCGATGAAGTGAGGTCTTGCAGAGCCCTCACTGCTTACGAAGGGTGGGCTAGTAGCTAATGAAGGAAGTTGACTTGGTTATTTGATGGGAAGGAATATAAAAGGCTCTCGCCTAAGAAGTCAAGGTATTCGAAAAGGATAGAAGGGAATGGTCTTAGAAAGAGGTGCTAGAAGGCCATTTCTCTTTACTCAAAAGCCTGTGAAAGCTGTCTTCTAAGGGTAGCGGCCTATAAGAAATATCGAAAAAAGGCTTTCTTTTAGGCGCTTCCTCTCCTTTCAGTCGAGCTAGGCTGAAGACTTTCTCTTTCTAGCCAAGCAAGCCCCCAAAGGCACGTGTCGTTGGCTAAGCCCTCACTTAGGATGAGTCGTGCGGGCTTTTGACTTCTTAAGCTAGAGCTAACTACCTTCCGTCTTCGCCTAGAAAAGCTAAACGCCCTTGAGTCGAATGAGCTGCTTCATAACCATTTTCTTTCAAGAGGGAATGCTTTAAGGCTTTCTTTGACAGGCGGGAGAGAAGGAAGAATCAGGCTATCGGATTGGAGAATCAATAGGAGAGGGGCCGGTAGCTAAAAGAAAGTCCTCGCTTTCTCTGGAATAAGGGAAGGGCAGCATTAGCAAGCATTTCACCAGTCCAATCCAAAAGAAAGGTGGCGACATCCACTAGGAAGATTCCATAAACCGGTAATGAGTCCCTATTCCTTACGGGAATCGAACCCGTCGACATGAAAAGACGACGTCGTCACCACTCGACTAAAGGCACTTTGGAAAGGCTCAGATACATCAACGAGAATCGAAGTGCTTTCTTTATCTACGCAATTTCTTCATTTTCCCTCCCGACACAGGAGAAAGTAACAACCTTCAAGAACAATAGGTCTTGAAAGAGCCTTCCTCCGATGCTTCTGCCTTGGGTGCTTCAACCTCTTCTTTTAACGAAGAATGAACTAACCTTTTTGTAGTAATAGAGGAAGCCCCTTTTGAGGTGTCGACTCACTTAGAGAAAGAAAGGGACACGCCAACCGGTAAGGGCACGGGAAGCGGAAAGCCGAGGTAGGCGCTTTAACACGAGGAAGTCCTTATCTGACGATCTTGGATCGAAGGCTAGCAGATTGATTGGTGTAGAAACCAACTCAACAAGGGCAGAATCGAGAGTGAACTCTTTAAGTCTAAGGGGCTTGATTGTTACAGGCGGAAAGCGCACTCTTTCCAAGTCCAAACTCCACAGCAAAAGAGAGAGAGATCCAAAAAGAATCTTAGTCTGCCCGTAGATTGAGAAGTTCGAAAGATTGAGTTGGGGGAAATCTACCAAAGCTAGGCATATAGATAGACTCCTCTCTTACTATTCCCTGGGATTCCATTATGATTCTGGGTAATCACGTACTATTCCCTTAAGGCTCTGCAAGACCTAACTCCATCCCAATAAATCAAATAGTTGGGAGCCCTTATCCCGTTGAGTCAGCCGTGACTCTCCTCCTTGGTACAACTAGAGATGAGATTAAGCTTTCACCGGTCAAATGTCAGCGGCACCTACTTCATTGACCTTAGTGCCTGTAGTTGGCCTATTTTGCTTAGTAGTGAAATGATGAAAGGGAAATCCAAGCACCCGAACTCCACTATTTTGAGTTTAGCCATAAGAAGGGGGTCCTTCTCGGTATTGAACAAGGGCCCTTCGCTTCGGAACTGCTCAAGATGCACGATGTATTCTTCTAGCGAGCGGGAAAGAATTGAAGTCCTGCGCTTGAAGGCGAGTTAAAGCGGCATGGATTGGATATTCCATTTCCCGCGCAGACTCAGAAAAAGAAGAAGCCCCCGAAGCCGGTAGCAGCTACTTCTTCTGCTTCTTCGGTTGTTGCCGCCTAATTAGCTACGATCAATGAAAATATCGTAAGAGAAGAGCCATTCTATTTCTTATGATCTTTCTGAAAAGTCTTTACGGGTCTCTTATCTGGTACTAGCTTGTGGGCGAAGTCTTTGATTTATCATCCAAAACTAGGATTTGACCTCCGATCGAGCTACGAACACGAGTAGGTAGGCTATAGGGGGGGAGAGGGGCTAAGGGCTGCCTTTCCATCAATCTCCGGCCGCTCAGTGCCGCTATTGGTGCGAGTTGTAAGGAGTCTTGGTCTCGAGTCAAGCTGGGGCCTCATTTCATTCTCGTAAGGGGAATGAGTGCACCGAAAAACCAGACTAGTTGCTCCCTCGCCTCGCAGCGGCGGCATCTGTCTTTTAAGTTAAACTAAGTCATTTCCTAAGACGGCCCCGCACGCACGGACCTGAAGCTAGCTCCGAAGGGATTCTATTCTGGCTAGGCTTACGGCGACTCTTTCATTCCCGCCACTTCGACCTTTCAAGTTCTTCTAAATCCAGGGGAACTGGGTTCTCGAAAGGGCGATGCCCGGTGATCACTCGTCAAGATAAGGACCATTCGACGCAATCAATCCGATGACGTGTGTCGGACCACGTGGCTACCCTACCTTTTATTGCCCATTATAATCTTTTGTTGAAAGCGTTAAGCCGGAAGAGATTTTTTGTGGTTGTTCACTCCAGCGGTCTAAGCTAAGCTCCAGTGGTTATCTCATCCGTTAAGGTATTAAGCTAATTGTCCAGTATAAGAGAAATACCCTAATTAAATCCCCGGTGCCAAGAAAGTCACCTTTATTCCACCCTTCGTCGATTGCTTTTATTAAGACCTTCTTTCTAAGGAATTGACAACTTCCTGGCTAACTATTCTCGGCTTGGGATAGCTGTTTTCCTTACACCAGATCTTGATTTAATAGTTAGCAAGCCTATGAGAAAGCCGATTTTGGATAAAGTGAGTTTGAAAGAAGGAGGGACAAGATCCTTAGGGCAAATTCCTGATCACTGGAACTATTCCTCTTTTCTAAAGGAGTTGATAGGGCTCGCGCCCCTCTCTTTATTTAAGCGCCTTTTTGGCGGCAGATTGGAACCTCCTCTTAGTAACGGGGGGCGGCCACTTCCGCGGAACTGCCCCATATTTCTCTGATGGATGCTGCAAACCAGAGTGGGGGGTCAGGCATGGCGTCCGGAATCGCGTCCGGGGGGGCGTCGGAGGTTTAGCCTAGCCTACGAGTTCCGATGAGTCGGTGGGCACCTTTCGGGCCAATGCAAACCGAGAGGCGGAAGACTTTCATAGGATTAGAATCCTGGAAAACAAGGGCTGCCATAACCTACCCCCTCAAGAAGAGAAAAAAAGAAGACTATAGTGGCTAGGAAAGTTCCGGAGATTCTATTGGAAATTGGAAACGTCGAAGTGAGCTGCGGCTTATAAATAGGAAGATGAGGGTCCGAAGGAGCTCGACCAACGGGAGAGTTAGAGGAGGGCGAAGGATTTTCATGAGATTAGGTTTGATCTTGTCCATCATTCCTTCTTTCTTTGACTGCTCTGCTCCCCTAAAAAAGGGAGACTTATTCTTGCTATCCCAATTGACTATGAAAATGACCAAGGCCTTGGTTCAACCAAGAAAAAACATGGAACAAGTGGCATCTTATATATAGGGCGAACTTACTTCGTAAATTTCCATTCGTAAAGGGGCGGACAAGAAAGATCGTATTAGAAGAAAGCCCCCTCAAAGGACTCAATCGGCGAAGAGAGGAAGAGCGCAACCAGGGAAGCTTCATTCATCATTCACCAGGGGAAGACTCGACGCTACCTTAGTAGTTGTCTCTTTGACCCCAAACAATAATATTCCAGAGGAAAATGCACCTAAGATCAAATATTTCGAGCCGGCTTCCGTGGAAAATTCAGACTTTCTTTTTGATGCTGCGATCACATAAAAACATAAACTTTGAGGCTCAATAGAAAACCTCGAGTTTGACATGCTAAGATAAAGGGGGTGTCCAAAAGGTGCCTTTTAGGCCTTTCTTTTCGGGTCAATGCCCTTTGGTTTAGCCAAAAAGAGTTCCAGTTTCCAAAGATGCAAATAAAGCATCTCTCCTCGTGGTGTCAAAACAAGGAATGATGCATAAGAGCCGGTGCTACATCTGCATAAAGAAAGAAGCTGGCATTCTCGAAAGAGGGAGTTTAAGATGATTTCCCTTCTATTTCACTTCTCGCCTTTGTTGGCACCGGGGGTTGCCATTTACATTTCACTCCGGTTAGCTACTCATATCGAGGCCCTCAGTCCCTCATTATTGCAGTTATTCAGTCCCTCATTTCGTAGAACTTGTTCATAAATACCGTAATGAAAGGAAGATAGGAGTTTGTCGCTAGGTATTTGACCAAATAGGATCGTCCAGTTCCTAGAGCACCTATCACTAAAATCCCCCTAGAGGGGGATAAGGCTAAACGGAGCGTTAGCAGAACATACGACTTCTCTGTATCCAAAGCAGTACCCCGATAAACAACTAGTACTTTTACTAGACCCCAGGAACTCGATTAGCAGAACATACGGCTTCTCTATATCCAAAGCAGCGGATTGAAATCCTGGAAGAAGGGAGCTTGACTGCAGACTAGAAAGCAAAGGATGCTCACCAAACCTGACTTCTCGAGAAAAGGAAGGCCAAGGGCAAGCAAGAGCTAGACTTTGATCCAGAAAGGTAGTACCATAGGCATATCTCTTGACTCTACTTAGGGAAGCACCATTGGATTGGCATTTAGGAGTAGACTTGAAAGCCCGCAATTAACATAGCTCCTCCTTTAAGTCGGATCCTCAACTAAGGGCACGAGATCCACCTAGTTATCCTTGATTCTTTGCCCCGTCGATCAAGGATTTAGATTCTCGTGATAGGCTTAGCTTAAAGCCGCTATCGTTCGGTTCGGATAAGTCAAGTCCCTTCGGTCGGTTCGCTCAGGTGGTCTTCCCTTATCTTCCCTAACGTTCAGACTTTAGGGACAGTTGCGTCGTTGGCTTACTGGCGGTATGGTACTCCCCCCTTCATGTATGACAACATTGAGGGAAGCATAGCTTTTCTCTTGATTGGTTCTCGGGGCCCTATCTGGAGACATACTGAAAACCATGCCTTTCGAACTCTTGAGTTCTGACTTCCGGTTAACAGACCAGGCTAATCCGTAGTCCCCCTTCATAGGCAGCTAAGGAAGTTAGCCAAGAAAGGCTAGTCCTAGTCATCCTTCTTGATATCTTTCTTCATCAAAGCAAAGAGAGGTTTCAGTCTCAGAAGTGGCATTCAGTTCTCCTCTGCCGATGCTGCTACGCTTCTCTGCCCTCAGAACTACATTCCGGTTGATGTTATCTCAGTTGATGTTTGATGATAAAGTAATACCAGACCATATTCTAGATGAGTTCTTAAAAATTTGGGGCACTCCAGAATCAGAGGTCAGGAATGTAGCAGGTTGGAATAAAATACTAGAGCAGTTGAAACAAAGATATCAACTCTGCCCAGCCAGCGACATTGACTGAAATACATTCTTTTCTTGGGGGGCCCTAGGGAGAAAGACGTTCTGATTGCCTCTCAATGGAAGGCTTCGGGGAAGTGAAGTCTGAAACTCGCCGCACAGCACTTGAGCCGCATCTATCTAGATAAGATATCCCTTCTTTTTTTTGAATCATGGATTTGAGCAACAACAAAGGTTGGCAAGGCGCCGCTAAAAGATGATCCAGAATGACTACCTCCCCCCCCTAAAAGGCAGCGAGAAAGCATCCGAGAAGATTCCAGTTTCTTCTTAGACCATCGGCTAAGCCTTCGTTCGCAGTCGATTTTTCCACAATCACAAGGCAAGAGAGCTATTCAGAACTCCAGTAGCGGTTACGAGAGTTCCCCTTCTCTTTCTTTCACTATTCCCACCTAGGCCGGCGGGATAGAACCAGCGCTTAGTAAGCTGCGGTCTAAGGACCCCGGTTGGGGCTATGAAGCTTACCGCCCCGTGGGTATTAGAAAAAGTAGATCTTTTTCATTTCAGCTTTCTGACTAGGGTTGGCAGCGACATTCAGTCTTCGGATACGCCTAACCCAACCACATGAATCTACTAGGGCAAGCGGCACGCTTGGTTAATTGCGTAATTGAGGGTCTGCAAGACTTTATATAAGAAGCCTGTTGTTTGGCCTGGCCCTGAAGCTTAGCTGTCGAAGTGCACTACCGAAGTTCTGTCCCTTACGTCTCTTCAAGACCTCTCCCGTTCTCAGTCATTGGCCTTCTCCTGCCTACTTAGATCTGCTTCTTCTTTCCCGTAATGAGGATGTCTTAAGTTCATCATCTTCGCGGGAATCTCGTTCAATGTCCCTTACCCTGTCAGTATCGAAGCCAAAAAGAGGCTCTGACAAGACCAATCTGATTCAAGAATCTCGTGCGAGTCAAGCTTTTTTCTAGATCTTCATAGTGGTTTGTCTACATCCTCAAGCCGGCCTGTTCGGGACATATTGATTCGTGCTGTGGAATTTCTGTGGATTGCGTTGGGGGAAATCTACCAAAAGGCCCTCCGGGAAAAGCATGAAAAAAAAGGTACGATCCCTCCGTCACCACTTCATTCTGGGGTAATCTCGTAGTTTCTGACTACGAGAATGGATTAAACGCCCTATAGTAGGCTCGAAACATACTAGATAAGCATAAAGCAGGAAAGCACTTGCACTTGCAACCTTAATTATTAGTAAGATAGGTTGCCGTCCCGAAACGCCTTGTTCACATTCCTTAACTTGCATGGGCGGGTTGGTTGATGGAAGGTATAGAGCTCTGCTTACTACTTGACCTTTACTATTTATAGATGCCTCTGTTCCAACCTTCCCCAGCACCCTTGAATTTCATTCTTCGGAATTCAATTCATTTTGTACCACGTTTTACAATTAGTACCGGGACTTTCTGCATACCAACTATATAGGAACGAAGCTCATCGAGCAAGTGCCCCTGCAGAGTTTCACTGCTATCTGCTTCTTAGAGTTTAGAGCTTTCTCTAATTCCACGCCTTTAGGCTCGGACTATCCACTAAAAGAACTAAAGAGATTGGATGATCTGTCTCAGCTCGAAAAAAGATACAGCATTCTAGTCGTGATCCCCTGAGCTTCTAAAAGTCTGAGTGGTCTCCTTCTCCTATTTCTTTTGATCCGTGGAAGAGGAACTGGAAGTGCGAGACCCCAGGGGGAGGACCTTTACTCGAGCCACCTTTAGCACCTTCTTTCTTCCATGTTGACCACCCGGAAGGCGTCTAGCGTAGCTGCTTACTTTGTACAGACAGATATGATCCCCGAGGGGTCCTCTCTTTGAGACCAAGGGCCCAGGCAAAGAACCTATTCGAAAGGGGTCTAGCTAAATGATTCTTTACGGACCCGTCTGATGTCTCGGAGTACGTTCCGAACCTCTTAGCCGAATCGATAAAGGAGAAAGCCAAGCTTTTTTTGGAATAGAGTAAGGGGGCGAATGCCTAACAGGATTCCATTCTTTCTGGCGGATCTAGTTCTTCTAAGGGGCCCAGATCTCAGCAGTAAGAGAATTAGCAGACTATGAAAAAGAATTTGTTCTCATCTACGCCTGTCTCAATCATGGTGGGCGGTTGAAGAGAGTTATTCCGATCATTGCGTAAGCTGAGCTGGGCTTGCAGGAGAATGAGGTCTTGAAGAGCCTCCACCTGGCTGATAAACCTCAGGAGCAACAGGCTCTGGTTGATTTATGCTCGCCGGAAGAGAGCCAACCGAGTTTCCACCGGTATCGGAATTACAGTGGGCTGCTCCCAAATAAATCGGTCTACCTGAAGCCCCTTCCTCCTCCTGTTTAGAAAGAAAGCAGCCATCCAGACTTATGCCGGCTGCTAGAATAAGTTGTTTGAGAATAGGGTGTTCAAGCATCTCCTTCTCTCTCCTACTAAGTTCTATTGACTCTCATTTCATAAGTAGTAAGATGGGTCATAGAATTAGGCTCTTCAAGACCTCATTCATATTGATCTGTTGCGAAGCTACAGGGGAGTACTCACTCGAGCGTTAAGCCACTCGAGTTACAGGAGAGGGACTTCGGCCCGCTGTAAACGTACCTTATGCCCTTAAACGCATAGCAGACAGCTATCTTATTACTTTGAAAGCCACGTTTCACTTCTCCCTCCCCTAAAAGTCTCCTCGGGTCAGGAAGTCTCATGATCCTTCTTCAAAAGACCCCGAAGCCTAACTCCCAGAATGATTATCGAAGTATCCCAGCTCTCTGTCCCCGTTAGCAAGCATAAATAGACCAGAACAGATGAAACTCTTCAACGCTTGAAGCACCTTATTAAGCAATTAGTCTCACAGTAACTACTAGGCCTCACCTCAGCGGTAAGAAGCTTTCCAGCCTTAATTACCAAGAAAGGAATTAATTTGAAGTTACTGATGATGCCGGAAGATTTAACGACTAATAACTTTGTTGAAAGAGGATTACTTAGTTTCGAAGGCTTTCTGTAACACGGGTAAATTGAAATGGGAAATTTACGGATTTCGGCTGTTATGCTATTGTTTATTTGTCACATTCCATACCTTTCCAGTATGATCTACTACGACCTCTTGCTTGAGTTGAGTAATGGCTAGTCCCCGAAAATGCCAGTTCCTTTCTCGAACAAGGAAAGAAAAGAATAACAAATGAAAGGTTGCAGCCATTCAGTAACACAACCCCTCCGTCGGGGTGGGAGCTACTCAGCATGTGCTAGTATGCTCTATGCTTGAAAGAAATATTAAGACCTTCGAGATCCGATGCTCAAGACCCTATCTACACCATCTGTAGTAGCAACCTATCCGCTGTAGTGAATCGCTGGACCAATCCGATTGAGAGGAGGGCTCGAGGAAATGAGTTAATGGCCGCTAAGAGTACCCGGCTTGAAATTGTTGATCAACAATTTGATCTTGACATGGGCCTTAGCTTAGACCGCTGTATATCCTCTTATACAGCGGGCAATCTCTACGCTAAATGCTTTCTCGGAAGCTATTCACCGGATTGCTTGTAGATATTAAACAAATCCGGTCTCGACAGAGTGTGGAAGGGCTGAGAAAGTTCCGAAAATGCAACTTTTGTCGCTATATGAGATAGACGACAAAAAGCCGGGTTTTTGAAAGAATTGGAAACTATTATCGTAAGTAATACATTTTATGAAATCGTATTAAATCATGCCAAAAAACCCGAGTTTCGTCAACAAATTCGGATGTTTACCAAAAACACAGGTCTCCGCAAAGTCGTAAGACCATGTATGAAGTGGCCTTTTGAGTCTTGGAAGGTCAAGGAAGTTGGTGACCTGATGACAGGGGAGCCGACGACCGAAGCCCCGGTGAACGGCGGCCGTAACTATAACGGTCCTAAGGTAGCAAAATTCCTTGTCGGGTAAGTTCCGACCTGCACGAAAGGCGTAAAAGGGACAGGAAATGGTACTCTGGACGACCTCGAAAGGTACCTTTAGGTCAGTCCGCCTCTCTTCCCGAAGAAGGAATACTATACTCTCGAAGTTAATGGCTGCTCCTTACTTAACTTAATACCTT
Source organism: Orobanche coerulescens (assembly GCA_033398695.1). Classification (NCBI taxonomy): domain Eukaryota; kingdom Viridiplantae; phylum Streptophyta; class Magnoliopsida; order Lamiales; family Orobanchaceae; genus Orobanche; species Orobanche coerulescens. Next base: position 16,077,833 of record CM065801.1, read on the forward strand.
AACGCTTGATAGCACCTTGAATCCTTCTTTTAGCTTCTTTTTCGATAGAGGGAAGAAGGAATAAGCCTCTCAACTGTCCGCATTAGGATTAGGCGGGTATAGGAAAAGCACTCTCCCACTGGCAACCCCTACTTTCTTCCCGTAGATGGCACAGGGGTCCCCTCGCAGGCAAGATGGTAGGTTGGTTGAGTTCGGTCGGAGAAGGGCTCATCCATGTCCCCAGATAAGAGAGAACCTCTGCTCTAGAAGGCGCTGTCTCGCCCCTCAGATGTGATGTGTCTCCTCACTCATGAGTCGCACACGATTCTATTAGATTCACCTTTCGAAATCCGAAGAAGAAAAGAGGGACTAGTAAGACCACCAAAGGACAAATCTGAGGTCAAATTCCGACAGGCTAATTCAAAGACAACGAGTTGCTCTCTCAAGTCAAGATGAAGTTGGGGGAGAAGCAATCCAATCAGGTTGCCATACCGTCTGTGTTCGCTTTGATCCAACCGATGGGGGGGCCGTCTACTTAACTAACTTAGGTTACCCGCATTGTATCCACATCCCTAATCAGAATGAGGATACTTTTATTCGGCGTGGATATTACGGTGGGCATACCGATGCATACACCCCATACGGGACAAACTTAAACTACTATGATGTTAACTCTCTCTATCCTTATATTATGCAGGAATTCCCAATGCCTGGGGGTAAACCGGTTTGGCATTCTAATTTAGGACGTTGTGTTAACCGGTTAGCCCAACAAGGAGAACAAATATTAATTAATTTTAACAAAACAAAAAATAGATTGATGATGATTTTTCAATCTAGTGGTTTGTCCCGATTTCCGATTCATAAACAGGAACTCGAACTCTTCTACCAGAACTCTTGGAAACCAATCTCGCGTAAACAATGCTCTCCCGAAAGAGCAGCACTTGATTCGATCTATCGAGAGCCTTCGGATTCACTCTCTTCATAAGGAAGAGCTGCAATAACAAAGAGCCTCCTATCCTTTGTCCTTTGCCACTGCTCCCCTAACTTCTAATCTTTTCAAACCCGCCCGGGGAAGCAAAAACCTAGAGCAAATTCCCGGCTCTGAACGCGCGGCTACTCAATCAGTGGATGATGATGGAGCTTAGCTTATTAGCTCACCTAGCACCGAACTCTAAAGATGCGCGTGGCTCATCAGGAGCCAAGCAAGGTCTTGAAGAGCCTCTATCGAAAAGGCGGAGAATTGGTGCGAAGAAGAATGGAGATCTCGGGGTCAGCCCTTACTAGAAAAGCCCTGCCAACCTGGTGTAGTTTTCCTCGCGTGAGACTGGCTCGAAACAGGTGGCCAAAAAAAAGAAATGGAACGCGGCGGCTCAAGTCAGCAGCATTAGAGCGTTTGGTCGTTGAAAGACACGTTTGGGCTTCGTTAGAAGCGAACTTAGCCGAGTAGCAGGGAAGGTTGAACTTAACTGTGCGTGCCGGACCTGACTGAGAAAGAGCTTTTGATACAGTTTCTTGGGATTTGCAGCTCGCGGTTCTTGGCGCCTTTGGTTTCGACGCCAAGTTTCTCACTTGGGTGGACCTTCGGTCAGCTCGGCTCTCTATTCTCTTCAATGGCAGTCCGGTGGGATACTTTGGCTGCTCCCAAGGCCTTTGGATCCTCTTCTTTTTTGTCTGGCGGAATGGAATACAAGGGACTTTAGCAGAAGGGGAACCAGAATCGGATATTGAGGAAGATCAGAACTCGAAATAAGGGCTTTTAAGCGACGTTTTCATGACGAAATGGGTAATCCATCGTGAGAAGCCCCGAGATGCCAGACTAGCTAGTGGAAAAACAGATGAACGAGAGCATTAAGCCAATAAGCCGGTTCGGCCGGCAGTCTCCGTGACGGAAAAAGCCGCATCGTTGACTCCAGAGAAATATTAATGTTAACAAGCTAGGGCAAGAGCGGCCCCCTGTGTTCTCTCGACACAGGGCCAGAGTATAAGAGCAATTGCTCTTATACTGCAACTCGAAAGCAGCGGGCAACCTGATTGTTCACTACTCTCCGATTAAATGCGGTTTCTCGGAAGCTATTCACCGGTATTCCTGACAACTCGAAAGCAGCGGACAACCTGATTGATCAACTGACAATTGCTCATTATCAAGAAACCGCACTATTTAGCCACGGGACCTATCCGCTGGAGCTATTCATGTTTTTCAGAATAACAAGGATTTGGCAGCCTTGCACGACCACGGGGAAGTGATTCAGTAATTAAACCTGCATGAAGCCATTTTTGGTTCTTTCATTCTAGATCCCCCTTGAAGTATCCACTAATGGGGGAGGAGTGACCCAAGAGCTAGCGGCTTATGTGATAGAGAATAGTCTACGACTGGACTTTCTTCCTATCCCATGTTGATAGGACCAAGAAGCAAATATGAAATAGTTGTGCAATTCCTCGATCCAACCGACAAGCATGGCCTTGCCTGAGCCTACCAAATATAGGCGAGATCTTTGGCCGCTTACAAATCCAGTATACGTATAGTAGGCCTCCTTCGCCACGACATTAGTGGCTTAGCCCTTCGCCCGCCTATCGTATCGGCTCGGCTTCGTCCTAGAAGCTACTGCTTCCGCCTCTGACGGCATGAGCGATAGCTCATGACTGGTATATGGATCTCTCTATGTAGTGGTCGGCCTTCTAGAAGCTTCGCCAGAAGCGACTAGTCGCTTCCCGAATGCCTCGTCACTCGGGCAGAGAATTCCACTCCTTGATTAGGAGGTTACAGCCTTGATTATGAATAAGCCGTGAATATGAATAGTCAGGAGCGAGATTACGAGCTGGAAGAGACAGACTATTTCGGCACTGCTGACTAGTTGAAGGTGTGCCTTTGCACTTCTTCCACTGATCCCACAAGCCACCCCTACTAATCTAAGCACTGAAGCAGGTAATCCAAGCGCTATACAAATCAAAGCTATCCAAGCCCAGGAATAGGTTCTTCGATCAAACAGCCCCAGGAAAGGAAGAGAGAGTAAGAGCACAGCGTATCACACGTGTTGGAAGATACGGGAAGCAAGGGGAGGGGTGCGGTGAGGGGCTTTCTAATGGATTCGAAGTTCGGCTTCACTTCCTCTTGTTGAAGAAAGAAACCTGCTTGGTTCGTTTTGCTCAAATCAGCGAATTGCTATTGAGCATTTGTTTGTCGTCACCGCTGAGAAGACTTAGAAACAGCGCAAAATTCTTTCTTTCCGGACCGGCTTTCTGTACTTGGAGTGGCGTTGTCTACGTAGAACCCTCACCCCCATTGGAAGAACTTGCGCTAAGTTCCCAACATGAATCGACTCTCTCTTTATCTACGAAATAACGTCTTTCCAATCTCTCTTACCTTCCTTTTTTTGCTAACGCTTTTCCATCTGCTTTAACCGCTTAGCTGCACGTGCACTACGGTTATTCCCTGATCCCATTCAAAGCCCCTTCTGGATGTTCTCCTCTTCTATTGCCTATGATTGGGCTCTGTAGTCGTATGATGAACCAGGCTTCTTTGCTATTCTGCACTCAAGCTTATAGCTGCTAAACCAAGAGTGTTTTCTTCAGAATCTGCAAGCAGGCTCTTCAAGACCTCATCTGGATGTTCAAATCGGGATTTCAGAAACCAACAGCCGGAGATGGATATAGACTTTAACCCCCATCCCACTACCGCAGCTTTTGGTGCTGCTAGAAAGCGTTCAACCGGCCAGATCTACTGAATCAACAGAGTCGACTAGATCGGGATCCCCTCCAGAATTTCCCGAACGGACTCTTTCCTTTTCTACTTTTTCAAGTCCGAGCCCGACCAAGAGGACTGCAAGTCCGATTGGAGTCAGGGCTCTCCCTATTTTTCCTTGTTATTTTTGTGTCGACCATTCGGACTGGAAGGACGAATGGAGTAAGACACTCATATTTTCTATTCGAGTTGTTAATGACCTGGCCTATTCTGACATCCTGCAAGGAGGAAGAATAGAAAACCAGGTCTACCAAAAGACCTTTGATCAAATCAAGGGTCAATTCCCAAACATAAATTCCGTAAGAGAAGAGGGGCGGGCGTTCTGGTGCCACCGATCGAGTAGCTCCTCTTTATGGTTAGCTGGACCTTTCAAGAAGATGGCGCCATTGCGTTGGAGAGCTTGTGAGGAAATTGTGAGCTATTCACTTCCCTCATGAGCTTACCGTAGTGAAAGCAGGATTAGTTGATCGTGTAGTGAATACCGGTGAATCCTTCCTCACGGTACGCTCCAGCGGATAGGTCCCTGCGAGAAAAGGGGACATACACCTTTCATCTACGCGGACAAACAAACATGAATAGGACCATAGGTCGATCGAAGGTCCTGTGCCACTTTCACTCCAATCCATCTTTGTCCAGCCAGTTCATAACAAAATGTTAGACCAAGGCTAACACAACCGAATTGGTTGAGGAAAAGGAAAGCCCAGCGACCAAGCATTCCCGCCCCCAAAAGCCCATTCCCTAATCGACTGACTGGTAGATTGATCTATTCGCGGAGAGACCTGGAATAGCCTACGTGTCTTCGCCAATAGAAGAAGTTTTCTAGCTGCCATACCAACTCGATCAGCACTTTTTCTTTACAAAGAGCGGCCTCAGAGAGATTCCCGAGTGTTGAGGGCAAAAGAGATCAATCAAGAGAAGTCCGCTGCTGCTGAGATGAGGAGCTAACGATGGCTGCTACTGGTCTTTCGGCCTTTTGCATTTGTCCGACTCTTTTCTTTCTTTTTCCGGATTTCTGGTTTGAGGAAGAGGTCTTAGAAGGGCGATCTTGACTCATTTGGGATTTAGGCTGCTGTGGCCCTTAGGCCATGACCAATAAGGAAGAGTGAGATTGTTGTTCCTGTTGTTGAGGCGAGTGAGTGGTGGAAGCAGTTCTGTAGCTAAGTAACGTCTTGTCAGAGCCTGGTGTCGGGAATAGTTGAGTCGAGAGGCTGGGTTCAGAAGAAGAGACGGCCATCTGGATGGATGGAACAATCAGCAGCCCATTGGAAAGCGAAGGAACAATGGTAGCCAAGGGATGACAGCTAAGGTATGGGTACGCAGGTCTTGAAGAGCCTCTTTCTGATGGATAACTAACCGGTATCACTAGTCACTCCTAACCAAAGAGCGGATGGATGACTAGAAGAGACCTGGCTGTTTTTGTAATTTCTTTTTTCTCCTAGCTTCAGACGCCGCTGGGTGGTCTTTTCCTTGATGTGGAAATGGAGGAAGTGGGGCATCGTATCCAAGACTAGGGATTCACTCGAGACTTCCACTGGGAAGAAAGCAATTCCGATTTCTTTTGAGACGGGGTTGGATGAATCGTTAACATCGTCCTGTGAATTCGCATCCACGCTTTCCCTAGTTTTTTTTTTATTGGATCCACATCGTAGTGGTCTTACATAAGCATGGCAGGTTCTAATAATCTCGTTATCATGGGAGAAGAGCGAAACTTGGTAGCACTTTCAACTTACAGTCGAATTCCACAATACTCTGACTATAAGCCCTTATTTGAATTTTCTTTGTCATCACAGTTCACAACTCAAGGCTGTTTGCTCACCAATCCATATTATAATAAATAATAGGCAGCCCCTATGCCTAGGTATCATTCGAATGAGAAAAAACTGCCGTCTCTCTTTGGAGAGCCTGTAGGAATGAAAGCAGACTTATAGTTAATTCTTTGATCTTTATGTTCCCCTAATCGATAACGAACCTGAATGGCTTTTTGAAGTCCGGTGAGGCAATTCTGACTTGTTTATCGGCAACTAATCTAGCTCTATTTATATAACAGGGCGTAACGAAATGATTGAAATTTAATCTTTTATTTATAATTTTTCTTAAAAATAATATAAAAATATTTTTATATTATTTTTAAGTAATTAAATTTTTAAATGAATTAAATAGTAAAATAGTAATAGTAGGGGGCGGATGTAGCCAAGGAGAATTCAATGTTTTCTCCAAAGCTTTTCGAGATTGGGACTGTGTTCCGTGTATTCTATCTGCCGCCCGGGAAACCGAATAGTCGAAAGAGACAGACCTGAGGAATAGATCGAAGCTGCTATACGCCCTCCACAAAGAGAAAGAGGGAAATTGATCCAGTCTGCCCAAAGGGAGTTGTGTTCTTCCCATTTTATACTTTTAGGTTTAGGGCTGCCCTTTGATTTGATGTTTTTGCCGCTCTTACCGATAGCTATAAAATATATTATGAGGATCGGATCTAGAGTGCCTAAAGCTATTGCTATTGATAGCGGTCATTTCTTTCGCGAACAAAAAGGGCTTTTCATAAGGGTTTTCCAGTCTCTGGGTAAGAACCACCTAGAGCCCGTAATAGTGGGATTGATCCTATTGCCATTCTATCCGTAGTGAGGGATCGAGCTACTCATCTTCTTGAAAGGTGATCGATCCCTCATAGGTAGATCCCGTGAAGTATAGTTAGAGCACCTCTCGTGCCCTAACTAAGCGAGTACTATCTTCTTGAACAAGAAAGTTGTCTATTCCCAACTATACAGCGAGCTCACCGCCAATAACGGCTTCAACCCGTTTACTCATAGGCCTAAGAAAGAAGAAGGAAGAGTTTGATGACCTTTGATCTCGTAGAGGAAGAGCTCTAGCAAGCTAAGCTTTCCAAACCTTTCTCAAGCAGTAAGAGGAATAGACGAATTGCTTAGAAAGAATGAAAGAGAGTTGGTTGGGAATCTAAGTTGAAGAGATAGGTCCAATAGAGCCTGAGAACTTTTGGCTACTCTTGTTCTTTCTCCTCTTGCTGCTCATGTCATAAACTCCAACAAGACGGAAAGAGGACATGGCGTATACGAAGTTGGGGGGGTGCTATGATATATCTATAACTTCCACCTATGATCTGAGAATGGCAATATGGCTCAGCTTCAATTACATCGAACCTTCCCTGGCAGACTTCTTTACGTTGCCGAGGCAAAGCCAGTTTCATCCGACGCAGGGTCAAGACATAGGGGTACATTTGCAAGGTGAAAAGAGCTATACAGGAAATGAGGGCTGCTCCCAAAAAAGTAGCCTTTTTGAATGAATAAAGAAAGCGATTGTCATTTAGTGATTTTTTATATACTGGCCTCAGGTCGAATTTCCTAGGAACGGAAGGGTTAGTGGCGGAACCCGAAAGCTTGAGTTTGAACCTGGTCTATCTCATTGGTTAGCCAGTCCCACAGACAGAAAGAAACTGAGATCAAAGTCAGGGGCCTTCTGTCGAGGTCTTGGATCCTGCCTTTGGATTATTATTTGGTAGTACACAATCCCTGGTCGATATAACATGTTTCAACTGCAGAGTCTCCGATCCACTACTAAGTGGACTTGAAAGCCCAATCGCTAAGAAGGCTGGGTGCGATAAATCACAGTCGTGAAATCCTTCGAAGGTAAAGGTGAGAGAAAGATCGTATGAGAAGAAATGAGAAATGAAAGCATTACAGGTGATGACAGGGAGAGGGAGGAAAACAACTTCTGGCTCGCAAGAAAGGTTTCAAGGAGGACCGGAGCAGATTCTATTGTTGACTAGAAGCTTCAAGAGTTCAGTTCCAAATGTCAAATCTCATGGACGAGGTTCTGCAAGAAGTTGATCTCAGGTGAAAGAGAAGAATAGCTTGCATCTCGGACAAAGACTCACTTCAATAGCTAAACCCCATACCATATGTGTATCTATCCGTCACGAGCAATCGAATGAGTTTTTAGGGACTCAAGTCAGCTACGAAAGGTTAAGCGGGATATCTATTCTTTCTAAATAGACTACTTGTGAATCAGGGACTAGGGAAAAAAAACAAGAAAAGGGATAGACGTTAGCCGGAGAAAGGGCCTACTCAATCTCCGAAAGGTAGCTAGAATCGATTCTATTCTAAGGTGGCAAGGTTTTTATTTGATTCCCGGGGCTCAAGGCTCTGTAAGGGGTTGTTTTGAGGTTTTCCCAGTGACTCTCAAGGTCAAGGAGATTTGGACTTTGAGCTCTAAACTTCGCGGAGCTTGCTTAATAGATTCCAGAAAAAAAAAGGGGAGACAACTGGGATAAAAAAGAAGCGAAGCGCAGCGAGAGCTCGTCAAGATGTCCCCTTTCGCAATATATTCATAACGTCGTTACGGTTGAGCTCAATTAACATCGAGCCTCGGCTGAAGATATTAAAGCTGCGGTCTTCTCAACTTCGTTTCTTCCATCTGGTGCGTGTCGTGGCTTCGTTCGGGTCTACCAGCTACAACCATGAAGCTGAGGTCATCGTGTTGGAAGGTCTTCTTCCAAGGATGAAGCTTGACTCGAGTAGGGACTCAAAACCGAGTACGCTACTTTGGTTTGGAAACCTCCAGAGGTGCCGAAGGGCTGGGGAAGCCCAGACTATGGTCGTGGAGCAAGCGGGGCCGTCTGGAATAGCCTTTCCCGCTCCACCTACTGATGTAGTAAATCTCCTTTTGCTCCTCAGCCTACAGGGTATTAGCAGCCGTTTCCAGCTGTTGTTCCCCTCCCAAGGGCAGGTTCTTACGCGTTACTCACCCGTCCGCCACTGGAAACACCACTTCCCAACACTTTCTATAGTTGTGACGGCACCTCTTTATGGTACAATCTTGACTGGGAAAAGCAGTTGTTTACTTTGCGTGAGAGTCTGTTGATTCACCTGGATAGCTTCTTCGTCTCTTGTTGTATCCACAACATCCCTTTCTGCTTCAGTTGATTCATCTTCGGCTTGGGATGCTTCTGCTTCTTTCCCAACAAAGGGCTAGACCTAGGCGAAGAACTGCAACAAGGTTGTAGAAAAAAGTGGCCAGGAAGTTACCCCACTACTTTCCTAAAGATTATAATGGGCAATAAAAGGTAGGGTAGCCACGTTCACTACCCTTCGTCGGATTGCTTTTATTAAGACCTTCTTTCTAAGGAATTGACAAGTCATAAGAGAGAGCAACCAGGAGTGCATAGCTCACAAACCGGTGAATCGCATTGCCGGCTCACATGGACAAAAAATTTTTTGTGGTTGTTCCAGAAGAAATTCAACAAAAGATATGGTACAGCCATGGCAGTTAGTGTATGAGCTCTATCCAATGTTAGATGCAGAGGCGAATAATAGATCGATATGAACGTGAATAGGAAGCCAGCAAGCGATCTGGGATCCCACCTTTGATCGAGATGAAGGTGTAGTTTTCACTAGGAATCCCAGGGTTGCCGATCCGGTGAAGTCTCAGATCAGGGAACCGTTAAAAGGTGCTCTTTCGGCGAAGAGAAGTGGAAGATCTTCCATAGGTCGGAACTGATGGAACGAATCAATGTCTTTCTTTTTAGAGGAACAGACAGCCCCGCAACCCTTGAAACAGGCATTCTTCCCTTCCACTGTGCTGGTGCCGACCTCCTCTTTTGATGATGAGGGGTATTTCATTTCTTACTTTGATAGTAGGAAGTCACTTCACTCCCTGATTCTTTCTAGGAAATGGAGTTTCGAGATGGTTCGATCGCTAAGAAAGACAAGCATAAGAAAGAGCAGACTCCCAACAAGCAAACAAGCAACTCCAAGAGCTCAAACCTAAAGCTAAAGTAAGGCGCATCCTCATTGCTCGCGTAAAGCAAGCGTAGGCTCGGGATTACCTATGCCCCTCCACTTGTACTTGTAAATCTAGTGAAAACTCACTGAGCTTTCAAACTCCGCTGCTACCCTGACTCTCTCTCGTTGGACCTACCGAGAAGTAGTTCTTACCGAGATCTCCATTCTTCTCTTTCTTCCTTGGACTGTTTTCAACGCCATTCCGAGGTGCACAGCCGCCTACGTTTCTTGAACCCCTCCACTATCAATGTGAAAGAGCGTGAATCGCTTAACCTTTGGGCTGAAAAACTCTGCTCAACCACTACGAAAATTGCGTAAAAAGAAGCCGATGAGGTCTTGCAGAGCAAGTGCAGCCTGCGATCCTGCAAGCAACCGACCGGATCCCCGCAGGAGGATCCGGAGGGAAGCGATCGCATGTGCGAGTCGTAATAGCTGTAGAAAACCTGCAGCTAAAACAGCAAGCCAGCGATCTGGTCCCTGAAAGAGGACCAGGAGTGCAGCGATAGCAGGTGTAGCTACCCGGTGTAGCTCTGAGTTCAAAAATAAATGTCTTTCACATCCAGTTATACTAATGAATAATTTCTAAATTTTTATTTAAATGGCAGTTCCAAAAAAACGTACTTCTGTAACAAAAAAACGTATTCGTAAAAATTTTTGGAAAAAGAAAGGTTATTGGACAGCGTGTCCACTGACCACCCCACTACTCCCCAAAGGGCACCACTTGACCGATTGAGAGATGGCTTGACTTGAAGAGGAGAACTAGAAAGACGGGAACTTTCAAAGCTTGAATTAACGCTTGCTTTAATATAATAATAAATAAGACGGCGCCTCGCATATGGGTAGCAAGAGGGCGCTTATGCCCCGACGGTGGGGCCTTATGGGGAAGGGCCCAGCCCAATAGGGACAGCACACCCCCCACTTCAAGCGCACCTCTGTATCGACTGAATCAGTAACTCATCATACTTTGACCGGGAAGTTATAAAGAAGTCATAAAAATGAAGTTTTGCTTTGTGAACTCGCTCTGGCATTGCCTAGGAATGACTATATGGTAAGGCTCTGCAAGACCTAATATGGTAAAGTGTAGAAGTGGAAAACATTGGGGCGCACGAAGGGCTTGGGCTTTCCGTTGGTCCTATACACGAAAGACGAAAGAGCTAGTTAAACTCCCCTTTGCGTTTATGGAGCCTTTCTTGAAGCATCTCCATAAGCACGAAGGATTGAGCAACTCCAGGGCATAACACTAAGAGGAGCTACTCATGAGATAACATCTCCTTCGTGCTTTATTTTTTCTTTCGACCATATTTCGATTGTTAATACGATATATAAGAAGGACCGCTACTACAAAGAGTATTACACCCTTGATCGTGAAATATCGATTGCTTGTTGACCTCTGTGAATTGCGTGAAGAAAGTATGATACTAAAAATTCGAGGGTCAAAGAGTTTTAGAAAACGTTCTTGGTGGAAAAAAATGTGAATGAAAGACCCTACCTTTTTATTCTCAACCTTCCTTGTTCCTTAGGTTCTTTCTTCGCAAGAGTCAATGCTAATAATATAATGCAAGACTGCCTTTGTCTCGTCAATCCCGATGCTAGCGAAGCGTCACTTCGCATTGTGTAAGCCACATGAGGCGGCCTTCAAGCGTTGAAGAGTTTCATCTGTTCTGGTCTATTTATGCTTGGCGAAAGAAATCCGAAGTTTATGGAAGGATCGCTAATGCCGAATCCAAGACCTCTTCCCCATAGTAGTGGGGGATAGCCAAAGATGCGACCTGTTCAAATACTGGCTGCTTGTTATCTTCCCTTTGATGTCCAACTTTCTCTGGTCTGATAAAACCGATGACCACAGGAAGCATTGGGAAACAAAGATCTTCTCCAAAAACGGAAGGTGACGTTAGAACTTTGAAAGATGGGCTGGAACTTTTTTCTCATACAATCAGACTTGAACTTATGCCTTCGATCTGCTTCTTAGAGTCCTGAGCTTGCTCTAGTCCCCAAAGAGGAAATATCGTATCGTAAGAGAATAAATCGATCAAGAATGGGCTTACATCTTTGGCACTCACCTACACGTACCTTACTTTCGTTTTGCCGCGTAAACAAGTAGCCGGCTTGACCCACGGCATCAGCTGACAACAAAGCGAATCGTTTTCTCGCGATTGGAAGAGGTCTCTCAATTCGGCCAGATGAGCTCCTTTCGGGTGCCCGGAAGGTAAATAGCTGCACTTGACAAGAGAGATAGGTTGGTGTCCTCCTTTGACCAATGGGAGAGGAAGTGCTTTGACTCGCCCAACCAAGGCCACTATTCTAAGATGCTACGAATGGAAATTATCTTGAAATAGTCGATTTAGTAGCCTGCTTTCTTTCTCCGGGCCTCCCTTGGTATTAATACCTGTTGTGGCAATTCCACCTAGAGGGTAGGTATGAAATCACGATACCGACAGGGGTAGGGAAATTAGGGAAGTCAGTGAGTGTAGCCAGCCAGTGTAAAATGTATTGACAGTTGGATCTTATCAAGCTAGCTTTTGAAAATGACTGTCCTTCTTCTTTCGATCCAGTTTGAGCTGCTGTCCGATATGAGAGGACTACTTTCTAATTGAATGATGCAGTAAGGTTTGATTATTAATGAGGTCTCTCGAGCTGCTTGGAGTAAGGGGAAAAGGCTAGTCTTTTAGTTTTCTCCTTTAAGGAGGTATACCTATGTGTATATCTGAGTGAATCTAATTATCTGACTTAAGGAAGCTAGTATAGTAAGCAGGTGAGTTTGAAAACCAGTGGCAGTTAGAAAGCCGGAGATTCCGTTTTAGACATTCAAAGGCGGCTTTTATCTTCCAAGCCCTTTCCCAGTGCCGAGGAAATCTTCTTCGCCCGTATGCAAGCGGAGGACCTGTTTGTGTTAAGCACATAGTTGGTTCTTGTCTTGTTTAGGCATTTGGGTCCTTCCTCTCGACAAAACAGAAAGTCTCATTTACTTACGGAATCTCAAATCTCTCTCGCTTCATGAATAGGTCGAGCTAGGAAGGTGATTCCAAAAGTAGCTCCAGCGGGGTGCCCACTAACGGCCAAACCTTCTCTTCCGTGTTCTAACATGAACTATGCAATGGCTTAACACATTGACTCAAAAATCTCATAAGAAATGAATGACAAATGAAGCTAGACTTTCTGATATTTCACCCGCTACTATTAATGATATGCCCTTCGCTCTTCGCTTCTGGTTTATTCCCTGGCCCCTTACTTAAGTTGCGAGTTCCTCGCCTCAACCTATCTATTTGCTGTAAACATTCTTTAGTAGCTGTTTCGAAGGCAGAAGACAGAGATCCGGGATTCCCACTCGGCAAAGCTTCGAGTTTCCGCTTTCTTATTTCCTCAGTTCAGTGAAGTCAGAAGGCTTGGATACGATAGTAACTAGCCCTAAGAAGCTGCTTGAAACTGTCCTAGAATCCCTACTCGCCCATGTCGGGATTCAAGAAGCATCAAATAAAGGTAACTCGCCAGTATGGCCATTAACGCTTTGGGTATAAGATCATGAGGTTCTTAGGGCTATTCAACAGATTCAACAGATCTAGGAGCGAGTAGTTAATGGCCACTATTGAGTCGACAAGATCTATGCGGCTTAAGAAGGCCGTAGTTAGCGAGAGTAGTTAGCGAGAGTAACTCACTCCACCGAAAATACAGTCGAGCGTCTAAGCTGTATAACCACAAAAGAGGTTGCTAATACAGATGGTGTAGAAGGTGTTCAAGATCTCGCAGTGAATAATGAGCTTACCGTAGGCTGCTCTTGTTTCGGTTTGAATCCCGAGTTACAAAGTCAAAGTAAGGGAAGCTTGTCTTGGTAATTGAGTCTTGGCCCATTTATTAGACCTCCACTCCCTCTGCCACCATTCAATAGGCTTGACTTTATAGCTTCTTCTTGCTTGAGCTGAGCACGTAAGCCAAGCCTTCACTTACTTATTCGTAGACTTTTCTGGAATCTCGAAACTTTAATACAACCTTTTTTGATCCTGCTGCTGGGCCAACTTCCTTTAATTCAAATCAATGTTTGGTCTTGCAGAGCCTACTTTAAATATGCGAATTTTTTTTTTCAATTAAATGAAATGCCAATTGTCTTGATTGTGGAATATCATTGAGAAATAGGAATCCGTGTTATTAAAGGATTTCCTGCGATTCGACGTCAATTTGGATATGCTCATACGAGCCCTTTTCCGTAAGGGCCTCCGGATTCTTTTGAAAGGGAAAAAACAAACCTTGCGCATAAGTACACTGAAAAGGAAGTGACAATGGGCGTCATGCCAAGCCTGCTTTGGTTTCTTCGCAAGGGTACGTCTGGACAGAAGGTAAGGCCGATTGAGGGGTAGCAGCGGGTATAGCCTTAGCCCCGGGGGTAAATCAAATTTGTTATTACAGGGCGAATACAGCTATGCCAATTACAGCAATTGCTGGCCTTTGACCATGTTGCGGACCATTGGCACGTATTTGTTTGTTATTAAAGCCCCCTATTGGTTTATTAAAGCCGAAAAAAGTACCCGGGTACCTACCTTTCAAGAACAAGAGGAAAAATCAAGAGTCAAAATTGAAATAAGTCATTATGATTTAACCCGAGGACGTATAATTTACCTCGAAAATCGTCCAATCATGCCAAAAAGACCAATTCTGGAAAAGACCTGACTCTACGAAATAACGAAAAAGGGCGCTGCAGTTGTAAAGCCAAGAATGGTTTGGGCACAGCAGAATAGAGCGTAGAGTTAATCTTGCTGAACGTAAGCCAAAACCCCTGTCGAGATCGCATCCAAATATTAAGAGGTCCCCTACCTTTCCTGCCTCACTTCATTCCCTTTTACAACATTAGGACTTCTAGACTGGCGTACGAATGAAGAAGCCGAGAGCAGCAAAGATGGCAATGCAGTTCAAAACTAAGAACCACCTTAAGTCCGGGCTGACATTTCCAATCAAAGACCCTCGGCCCTAAAGTCTCGAAAAGGCCTCCTACTTGCACCTGCGTGAAAGGAGACTGGATTCTTTGCCTACATGTTTTAAATCAGCCACGGACCGTAAGCCGAATTCACTCCGCCCCTTTCCTGCGATGCTTCTTGCCTGCGCCTTCTTTTCTTTCTTCTGACCGGGTCTTGAAGAGCCTTTCTGCTAGCTGCTCAGCTAGGGAAGCAAGAAGAAAAACCTTAGACCGGAGCTTACCGAAAGGCGAGTTTCCATCCATAAGCATTCGCAGGTACCTCGAGGGACAAAGCACGGAATTAAAGATTCTTCATCTGCGGCAATGTTAACCGGCCGATGGATTCCGAGTGACTAACTTACTTGACAGAAGACTGATCAGCTGACTTTTCAAATGGCTTGATCGAGACGGATAGAGGGCGTTAAGCACCTCTTCCTGGACACTCTTCTATGGAAGAATTGCTAGAACCTTTCTCTAACCGGTCTCCAAGTCTCGTTATAACGATGAATCAAGGCCTATTAAAATCAGAGAATAGGCGCCCTCTCCACACCGCATAGAAGCGGCCGGTGCGGGGAAGGGCCTTTGACTTTTCAACATTGGTGTATGAGCTTCCTTTACGTTATTTTCGAGTTCAGAATCCTAAATGATTAAAGATAGGAATCCGCATCATAAAAAGCTTGATCTGGGCTTTCTTTCTCGATATCGATCTTGGGCTTTGGATGATTGGATAAATGAAAAAATGGCAAGATCGAACTCTATTCCACGCTTTCGCCCCTTTACGGTGAGCACCGATTCCGATTAAGCAATTGTTAGCTTATTGTCGGGACTAGTTCTATTCGGTGATAGATTGCTTTGCTTAGGCATCATCAATAAAGACAATCAATTGCCCATGTCAATTAGACAGGAAATGGCAAAACCAAGGAAGAAAGCACACCTTTTAAAAGCGGTATCCGTCCCCATCTATCATTTACGAGGGAAAAAACTCTATCCTTGAGGGTAGAAAATTCTTAACCTCACACCTCTATGCTATGAAAGAAAACAAGAAAACGGACACCCTTTCTTGAGGTCTTAACAGAGCCAGAGGCCAGTAGCTACTACTAGGTAGGCGGCAAGGAGCAGCTCAATTGAATTAGGAACGAAGAAGCTCGAACATCGGGATATAGGTCTTACAGAGCCATTGATTGGTTATCCCACCCCGAGACAAAAGAAAAGACAAAGAAGATGGATGAAAATCGTATGATATTCTTCTACATACTTTCTTTTCTTTCCTATTTGTCTTTTGAAAAGCAGCAGCTGCTAAGACCAACAAAACGTAGTTCCCTGGACTACGTTATCCCATATCCTCCTCTATTAACGGTACGTGGAATTAAGGTTAACAAGAATGAGATGGGGAAGGATTGACCGGGTGGAGTGATCTTAATTATTAAGACCAGAAGAGTCAGTGTGCATATGACGAAAAGGGCAATTTGGTGAACCATGAGCGTGATAGCATCAAATGGCGCCATTGTTGATCTCATAACAAAAAAGTGGAGTGAAAGATAAAACGAGAGGTCTCCAACATGAATAGCTCCTTCTTGGGGGGCCTTGTCAGGGCGTCGAAGATGCAATCCTCACGAGACTAAGGCTATCAACTTCTCGAGAGATTTCCTAAGTGCTCACGGATCCATTCTATTAGGGCGACCACTTTCCTTCTATTTGCCTCCGACACTGAACGATAGGCCAGACTATGCACGACCAGAGAGCTTGCGTGTCCTTTCCCTCAGTTGCCTTATTGGCTAGCTACAGAGAGCCATAAACGGAAAGTGTGCTTAGGGACTTTCTGTTTGTGCCAAACCAGATTAGACCACTCAACAGGGGCTTCTAATTAAGTTCCAAGCAGTTTTGAAAGAAAAAATGACCAATAACGACAGAGGTCTTGCAGAGCCTTAAGCTGCAATCGTTTCCCTATTTGGTTTAGAACTCATACTCGTAAATCGCCTTAAGTGCTTCCCTCGGCCTATGTATTTATGTATTATTAGCTTAAGATCTTTGACTAACCCCCTTAAATCCTCCAATCGTGCTCAAAATACGGTTTATTGGTACAAAACAAGAGCTATTTGCTAAAACACATATCATACAACATGGATTTTGAAGCTGGTCTTACAAACTCTTAGTGATTCATTGAGATTTCCCGGTAAATAGCGAGCAAATAATACCTCGATTTCTTTCTTTCAATGCTCTCTAGCTAAATGGGAGTTCATTCTCTCTTTCTCCCTGTTTGTCTCCATCCTTTTTATCCTTGAAAGCATAGGATTATTCGATCACGAAAGATTCGAACTTCACTTCACGATTGGAATCTTTTGACTGAACTCTAGGGCAATTAGCTCTTTATCACTGTAGAGGCATAAAGAAGGGCAAACAAAAATAGCTTCATCCCAGGGAGGGGCACCACTTAGAATAGAGTTATTGTGCAAGAGCTACTTCACACTATGAGGAGAATGAATGAAATAGAATAGTCTGGCAGAATCGTATGAAAACTTTGAACATTCGCCTGTATCTATCATGGTAAGAAAAGAGACCTCCTATCTTCGAAAATGAAAGACCACCAATCTGGTGCAGATATTTTGACTGCGAGCTCGGTTATGATGCTCATGTAGAGGTCTGGAAGCTAGTCAAGAAGTTGAGATTCTAGCCATAGCTTCCATTTCCTATATTTGAAAGCTCTTTCAGACCCTGCCCTAGGCAAACTCTTCTCTGTGCTCCTACGGTAGGAAGAGTTATAGTTCAAGCTACCTGAGCTAACTGCTTTTCACTCGAATTCAACTTAACTGCTCGCCGGGAGTCGACAACTGAACTGAACTTCCAATCTCAATAGAGGGGCAGCTTCATATCCTCCCGACCCCCTCCACCCGAGTGGCGCATGAAGGACCTTTACAAACTATAGAAATGAATCGCTTTCTAATCGGAGTGAGATAGACTCTGGAGGATAGAAGCGAAGAAAGGCCTACCTACTGGTGAGTTTATAGGAGTCTACTATAGCGAGGAGTTGAAGTATGCAGTAGGCCTTGGGTACAAGGTGGTCCCTATCTCAGGCTACCTCTTTGAGAGGAAGGAAAGTCCTTTCAAAGACTTTGTTAGCTCGCTCTTTTCAAGCAGGTTAGAAGCAAGGAAAGAAGGAAATGATGCTTTGTCCTATGTGTACAAGATCCTTATGAATTCACTCTACGGTAGATTCGGGATTAACCCTAAAAGCACAATCACAGAGGTGTGCAATTTCAAAAGGTACACCGATGACCTGCTATTGGAGGCCGGTCGTAAAGCTGGTTCGCCGGCAACGGCAGCTAGTGGGTCTGTGTTAAACGATGGAGGCCCGTGTAAACTTAGGTCTAACGATCTTCCTGGTCCTTCGGGTTGAGGTCTTGAAGAGCCTAGATGCCTCACTGCACACTTTCTATATCTAAATTTTCATTCAAGAAATGAAAATGCAACCTTCATCTTCTCTTTCAGTCAGTCAGTAGGCTTCGCTTCCTAGACTTGCCGACCTTCACGGGACCTAGAAAGACTTGGACATTGATAGCTCATTCGATTGCTCGTGACGGATAGATACACATATGGTATGGGGTTTAGCTATTGAAGTGAGTCTTTGTCCGAGATGCAAGCTATTCTTCTCTTTCACCTGAGAGATCATCTAAGCTTCCCAAAACGTCTGCCAAGATATGCAACCTGTCTGCTTTTACTAAGAACCCAAATGCTTAGTACCTCTCAGCAGTAGTTCTTGACGAATTGAAGGTGCAGCTAGTAGATCTGTTGAATCTTTTGGGTATAAACTACGGCCTATGTAAACTAAGGTCCAGCGATTCACTACCTCTCAGGAAGTGAGTTACTCTCGCTAACTACGGCCTATGTAAACGACTGTATTTCACCAAAGAGCCGAATAATACGGGTCACTATCCTGGACCAAGACTATAGATCAGTCATCAATAAGTAAGCCCGTAGGACAGGAGCAATATTTGACTTCTATGTTACAGTGCAGCACGGAGTAGGTACCTTCTAGTACATCAACACTCACCTAGATGACTAGTGAAGAACTTGTCAGCCTTCACCAGTTGCTTTTCTGACCATAATCCCATCTATGATGGGCTGTCATTCTCAACGTCCCAAGACGCAGCTACACGGGCTTTCTTTCTTTCACTTGCTTCTCTTCCTCCTTATATTAGCGCCGGATCTCAATCAACGTCCCAAGACGTTGATACCATGCTAGTGCAGCTTGTCATTTTCATAGCCATTTTCCCATTCCGAACCGTAACTGAATCCGTATTCCGACCCCGTCGCCAGTCAATCGGGCTCAAGTCCAACTCTTCTTCTTTCTCTTCTCTGTGGACTAGGGGAGAATGCATTTTCCCCCAAAAAAGAAAGGGATAAAGGTGCGAAGCGGATTGCTTCATTTTTTTTCATGAAGCATGAATATAGTTAATAAAAAAAGATGAGACAGAGTCCACAAGGACAGCTTTCTTTATATTAGATGCCAGCCTTATAGAAGATGCGACTAGAACTTCAAGAAGAGGTCTTGTCCTGGGTAGGACTTTGGGTATTCGACCGAAGCCTTTCAAGTTTCCACACCTGAGGCTCTGAAAGACGGCTAAACGAGTGTAGCTCTCGCCCCGACTATTCCTGAAAGGAATAGAGTAAGGGGCTTCCTTGCTGTAGCTAAACTCAAGCTAGTGTAGCTACTCCTTCTAGTACGACCCAATCAACGTCCCAAGACGTTGGTTCCCCTTTTGCTCTGCCTTTCCGGCTGTTTTCTTGTTTTCAGACAATCTTAACTTCAAGCTCACCCGGCCAGAAGGAAACGAGAGCTTTGCGAAAGTTTTCAAAAAGAATTGAGCTCTCGCCTAAGATAAGAGTTTAATAAAATAAAGCGGGCAACAAAAAACCGTTTCTCCTAGTGACTACTCCGAGTAAAGACTACTGACCTTAACCCGTTAACGGGATTTTTGGGCATTACTAAATATATTATGAAGAAAGGCTTCCTCTTCCCCTTATTCCCAGTCTGACTCTTCCAATTAATTTGTAGAGTTGGGCAGGTGAATCAAGATAAATGACTAGGCTCTGAAAGACCTCCCTTGGGGTGTCATCAAGAAAGAGATGGCGGGCCGGTCAATTGCATTAGGTAGGAGATGCAGGACCTGTCTTAACCGCAAGTGCATTCGCTATTCGATTCCATCCTCGATCGCACAAAAGATTGATTCCTTTGTATCTCTTCTTTACTTTTAAGTTAGACAGGAAGTTGGATTGGAGATCTTCCTCTACGGTAGATTCGTCGGACTCTTTCCGCTTTGAAAGCTGAAGCCTATTCCCCTTTCTTTGTGAACCGCTGAATAGTGTAAATGTACCAGTAAATAACCAGATCTACGACCATCCTCTAGTGGACTCTTTTTGAATGGCGAGTAGCTCTCTATCAACATACGAGTCGTTTACCCAAACACTTTCCCCCTCCTTCAAGAACAGTGCGAGCGGGAAGTCCATTCAGTCCAGTGAGTGGGAGGTCGTCGTGAATGAATGGTCTTCGTAGGCTTCGTCTCTATCTTTAGATTCGGCAAATGGTTACTCTTCTACAGGTACGGACTTTAGCCGCTGCTGCTTTGGATGCGGAGAATTCTTCTTCATATGCTTTGGCGGATGAAAAGGCGCAGGATTCGTCAGGTGAGTCAACGTATTCTCCGGCCCCCCACGTTGATTTGGAATTCTTTAATTTAAAAGCTCCCTTCGGAAATAAAAAGGCTTCTATTCCGGCTTGTCGATGAAATAATAGAAAGGGGGTTCGTGTTCAGTGTATTGGTTGACACTAATATAGTGGAATCTAACTACAAGCCGGGATTCCTTTCAATGAGTGATGAAGTCGGAGGTCGCACTAAAGGCTGCTTGCTAGGTGCTATGTTAATTGCCTCTTTCACCCTCGGAGGGGTTTCCTTCGCTCTGGTTCAAACTCCTCTTGCTTTCTTAGAGTGAGCAGTTCGTAGCTATTGGTGAAGGGTACTGACGGCCTCGCCGCTGGAGAGGGGAGAGCTAGCTAGAGAATAGATCCCTGCTGTGAGTGAGTTGGTATGGATTTTCAGTAAGCTATGGACGGTCACACGCAGAGCGAACATGCCATAATCCCATCTATTTTCGCCTCTGAGAGAGGTTTCACACATCAGCCTTCACCAGTTGCTTTTCCGATACTAGAAGGTAGCCCTACCAGCTTTATATGCTGGGCCAAACCCTTAACCCGTAAATTCTAAGCTACCCCATTAAGCTGACGGGATCACCCCTTCTTTCTACACTAGCTGTCAAGTCAATCTAGAATGTTCTCGCTCATCCCTCTCCGTCAAGTCAGGATTGATTTATTATCTATCCTTGGTGCGATTGTCTTTCGATTCTCTTTCTTTCGGCGGTCAAGTTGGCTTTTCCCGAGGAGGCTTTATTATTGGCGTTTTCGTGATCCTGAGCTGAGGCTTCCTTTGGCCAGCACTCACTCTTCAGAAAATATCTATCTGCCGTCAAGGCCACAATGTAATAACCAAGGTTTTGATTCCAGAGGTCTCTCGAGCCTTCAAGGCTTTGACAACCATTCCGAGGATCCCAGCAACGGAATCAAAGAAGGTCTTTTTCTCCCGGCCGCCAAAACGACTTTAGGAAAGTTGTCTTCGTCGCGAACGAGTCCTCTGCGGAGATCTCACTAATCAGTCCAATCCTCGGTTGTTGTGAAACTTCGTGGTTGCGATCGGTCCTACGAAAGAGTCTGTGAGGCTGCTTCCCCCAATATCTATTCTTTTGAGCTCCTGGTCAAACTCAAGTTTTCTATTGCGTTGATGCCGGCCGAGCGCAATGGAGGAGCTTCGCCAGGCTCTGACAAGACCTTACTCGTATTTTCAAATGAGACTGATTTCGGAATAGGCGAATAGCGCCTTTACTCCATTCCTAATAGGAATGGGTGCCTGTAAGCGCACTATACAAAGGCTCTGAAAGACCTCCTTTCTTGAATCCGGGGGCAAACAAACGCTTTTCTTTCATCGCCCTTCCACTCGGCACCGTCGGATCACTAAGGCCGACTTTCGTCCCTGCTCGACGGGTGGGTCTTGCAGTCAAGCTCCCTTCTGCCTTTGCACTCGAGGGCCAATCTCCGTCCGGCCCGAGGAAACCTTTGCACGCCTCCGTTACCTTTTGGGAGGCAGAAAGCAGCTGGAAGGCAGTCGCTCGACCGGAGGGGAGAGGAACTTCAAGTGAACCTTTAGCTCTTTGCTTGGGTATGGCTAGACCAGCTACGTAATTCCATCATAAACATAAGGTGCTTACTATGATCTTTCCTCGGAGGTCTTGACAGAGCCTCAGTGCTTGTCTAGTAGTAAAGTCTGGGTCAGCGGACCGGTTATTAAATCTTTCAACTCGTCGTATAAGGGCTACTTCGAAGTACTTTATAGCCGAGATAGCCGACATATGAATCAAAGCGGGCTAAGCCCACGGGCTAATGCAAAAAAGAAAAGAATAGGTGTGCCCAAGACCAGTACGAGAGGAGCTGGAATTCTCACATCTCACACTCTACTTTGGACAACGGGCTCAAGGCAAGAGAAAGTCTAAGTCCGATCAAGCTCACACTTCGAACGAAGTTGCGAGACCTACAGGGGCTCTGCAAGACCTCAAGAAATTTCATAAGTGATGAAAGGCATTTTCTTACTCTGCGGACCGGCCAAGCAGACCAATTCTCCTCTCCTTCTCCACCCCTTCAATTCGTCAAGTGGCACCTTCTAGTACATCCCTTAGGTCGAGTCCCTTGCGGGATACGACCATTAACTACTTTTTGTCCGCCACCCACCCGGGTGGCTTCCGCAGCTGCTTTGGCTTTGGTCAAATCTACATTCTAACCTTGGCAGCACAAAGGGGGAGCACACTTATAGCGACAGAAGTGAGAGAGCGGGATTGAGAGGAGGGCTCGAGGAAAGAGAAAGCTGCTGACCCCCTCCACCCGACTGATCTATGGTCCAGGATAGTGACCCGTATTATTCGGCCTGTAGACGGAAAAAGGAAGAGCTCCTTCCACTTCTTCTCTATCTTCCTCTTATTACAATTTCACTCAAATCCATCTCCGATTGGAGAATAGGCAGGATCGATGGTTTTGCATCCCCTCTGTTATCGATGTCGTCCTCGGCCGGCCCTGCCCGTTTCCATAACAAAGCGCCGAACCGGGTAAGCAGCAGTCGAGAGACTCACAAAGCAAAGGTAGGCCCGGTGCTCGCTTAGTGGCAAAGAGGTTCAGTTCACTATGAAATATGGACAGGATTCTGAGGAGACGTTCAGCCCTCTTGCTAAGATTACCACGCCTGCAGCAAGGCCCATGCCTTGTAGTGATGAGGAACTTAGGGGGCAGGAGGCCGTCAGAAGGAGCCATTTGATATAGAGAAATAGCACGCCCTCGCAGGTAGAAATGAGGGCTGAAAGTCGACTTTCTCTTGACAAGGCTCTTCTTCTTTTGACTGGTCTTGCAGAGAAAGGGGATGTAACTCCAGTTCCTTCGGAATCGCTAGTCAATCCTATTTACGATAGGGGCAGTTGACAATTGAATCCTATTTTGACCATTATTTTTATATACGTAAAAGTGTGAAAAGAAGACCCGGCTCTAAGTTGTTCAAGAATAAGTGGCGTATCTATTCATTAAAACGAATGGATTCAAATCCAATATATTACTCGTGATGAATAGATCAGAAACGTCTTGAATTATATCATAAAAAATAGGCGAGTGGTTGATGCGCGAGCTGAGTCTAACACCCTAGATTGAAAGCTGCCTTCTCCCATATAAAATTGGTTACCAGAATCGGTGAATGAGCTAGAACAGATAAAAGATCGTGTGAACTGAAACAGGAGATCGGCATAGAAGCTGGTACGATGGATGGAATCAACTCAGTTTATGGATCCACCTGGAAAGGTATGCTATACTAGCGAAGAACTGCGACGCGACCCCTACAAATACGAGAGACAAGAACAACAAAGATGTATGTATAGAACACCCGTATTATGCGGGGCCTATATTAATTCCACTGCTCTTCCTTGTTTACATACCCGAGTCCTGAACCGTACTATCTACTATTATATTAATTCCCTCTACGTAATGCGCTTGCGCTGCCCTATTACCCAAAATCTTGCGTGCTTAGTTCTTGCTGACCTCTTAGACTGAGAAGTAGACCGACTCGGAAGAGCTCATTGCATCGAGGTAGCTTCGGTAGAAGCGATTTTTCTATGTGCCAGCACCTATGGCGACTATCTACGTTATCCGCCCAGATCGAGAGAGGTTCTTTTTTTCTAGGCCCGTGACTGAATTCATTGTCCTCATCTTCTTCTACTGCGAAAGATCAGAAGGCGCCAACCAGATTTGGGCGTCTAGGCCCTATCTAGCTAATACGTTTGTGAGGTGGGATATCTATTTGGGCTGGAAATCTGTTTGTTAAGGTCCTTCCTCCTTTCCATGAGTCTCTCTCTATGTGACCGATGGGACTTTTCACATGGACTTGGAAGGAAAGCAAACGAAAGGGAGGGGCATAAGCACTTGGTTCACCAATCGGCAGGCCAGCATCTCTATCAGAGAAAGAGGGAGTGGGATCACTGACCCGGCTTTGAAGGCAGAAGCTAGGAGTGACGGCTAGCCCCTTATACCTTCCCCTTCATGTTTTTGTGACCGAGCGTAGACCAGGTCTTGCAGAGCCAGCCAAAGGGAAGGCCGTTTATTTGTTGTCTTTTTTGTGGTCAGTCAAAGACAGAAGAAAGGGGGTTTAAGTGGAAGATAGGGCTTTCCTGTCTGCCTTCAAAGGACTCCAAATAAGGTTCCTCCTTCAAATAAGGATCCTCCTCCTATCAATGGTAGGAGGAAAGGGGAGTGGGTAAGAGGGCCCCTTTCAACTTTTTCGTGGTCGACTGACTAGTATTAGGTAACGAAACTCTGATGAGAAAGACGCGCTTTAGTAGTTCAATGAGGGAAGTAAGACTAAGGGCAAAGTTCCATAAGTTTCCCTTCGCTCTTGGGAAGTTGTCTTTTCGGCTAGTACTTTCTTTTGTCAAAGACCAGGCCGCTGCCCAAGATCGTTTTTGTAAATTCATAAAACTTTCGTTATTCCATTTCTTAGTTCTGAACTATTATTTCAAATTTTTCATCGCCATAACAATATGAAAACTTATATTTGAACCCATACACAGTAGAAGAATCTCAAAGAAGAGCTCCATTCCACTTCTTCTATTGGGAAGTGGAATGAAATGCGGCCCAGTGACTTTTCATGGGCTATTAAAATGCCCATGATCTCGTTACATGGGCCCAATTGTTGATCAAGCCTATCTACACCATCGAACGCGGACCCGTATTATTCGGCTCTTCGGACCAAAACCCTCTTTCTATGGTACGTCTGCCAAGATATGCAACCTGTCTTCTTAAGCTCATGCCTAAGTAAAATCGCTCCATGACGAAAAGATATTAGCCAAGAGCAGCCTACGGTAAGCTCATTATTCACTTCCCTCTTATAAAGCAGAAGCAGTGACCCCTCCACTAGGGTATGAAAGCCTTATAGCTCCCTTTGGTTCTATTGTATGGCTATCTCGATTCATCTGGATCTCGTTCGATGAAAGTGAGCTACATCACCCCTGTCAAGCGAGCTGCACCCCTTTCTTTTTATTTATATTTAATAGGTGGGGTTCAATTCTCATAGGGATTGGATTGATTGTTCGATATCTTGCTTACTTCACTCCTTAACTTAATAGGATAGTTAGCTTAGCCCTTGCACTCCTTTAGGCTATGAAAGAGAGCATCACCCGTTCTGAAAGATGAAGTCTCTCCTAGAGACGATGAGAGGGATGTTGGCATAGAGTTACAGGTATAGGTCATGCTCTAGAATGGATAGTCCCAACCTTGATGGAATGCCTTCTATCTGAAGCATGGAGTTTGGGAGATGTCGTGTAATTGATTGCCCTAGTACGATGGTACTCGAGTAATAGGTAATAGGTCAGGTGGAAAGTAACCAAAGCTTCATTCCATATGATCAGAATGGGCTTCATACAATGGTTTCGTAACCCCTTCGAGGTAGAGCAGATTGTCGGAGAATAAGCAACAACTCATCGGCCCTGAAGTAGCTGGATTTGAAACCCGTATCCAACAGGTAGATAGGGAAGAGTTGCCTTGCTTACTCCTACTAGAGTAGGGCTGAACCCGATCTATAGAAAGAAAGACAGACGGGCTAGGAACAAGAAGAAGCAATTCATAACAAAAAGAGTTCTATCCCTATTAGTACTCTGACCTATGAGACCGATTAAGGAAGTCTGAAAAGACTGACAGATATCGATTAACTGCTTGCCAACCTATCCCTAGACCGACGGATTGACCTGCTACTTCACCTTATCAGTCCCTTGTGCAGAAGCAGTGTGATGAAATTGATGTGGCCATGTCAACAGGTTTACCAATCGACATGCTGATTCTTTGACCCTTCAAAGATCAAGTTCGAAGATGATGAATAAGATCAGCAAGCGACGAACTCCAGCTCATGGAACTTGCTAATATCAGTAGGAAGAGCTCATCGGTATCAGTCTTGGAGCAGGGCATCGGATCAAAGAGTACCCCAACCATTTTACCTACTATCTTATACCCAATCCTTTAGTATATTCAAAATATTACTTTATCTTTATCTTGGGCGGATAGCGGGAATCGAACCCGCGTCTTTTCCTTGGCAAAGAGAAACAAAAAAAATTAAGGCTTCATGAACCCATGAATAAAGGAATTCGTCTTCAGTCTTTCTTCCGAAAGCACATCTTATAAATAAGGGAAGGGCTAGACTATATCAATAACTCGGGTAAAAGCTTGTCATCATCTTTTCCCCCTACGACGTCACTTTCAGTGCCTCATTTTTCTCCCGTATTGTATCCATTTAAGAGATGCCGCCCGTTTTCATTTCGTGGAAGTCCCCGGTAGAGGAAAGGGCTGTAGGTGATGGCGCGTTCTGCTTCTTATCTAGAGAGGGGCGCTGAAATCCTTTCTATTGGTTCGTGCGCGGCAGCTGGTATAGATGAAGAAAGGCGGGCGCCGAAAAAGAAGCAGCCCAGCCTCTTCAAGAAAGCTTTGCTTGGTAGGCGCTGCCTACTCACTCGGACAATGCTCTGATGAACACTTTCGTGTGCAGTTCCGCCCCCTTAATGCTGAGTCACAGGCAGCGCCTCGAAAAGATCAGATCATGCTGGAAGGGGCGGGGGCATTTCTTTTCTTGTTGGCTCGGGTTAGGAGGTTCGGGCCAAGCCGCTTAGCACCTTCGCATAGAAAGATCTAATCCAGAATCATAGATTGGACAAAGAAGCTGTTGAGTGCCCGATGAGGTCGAATGGTTTTCAATGTGTCCATTCCGGAATACACAACAAAGTAATAAACTCTCCCCGCTGGGAAATACGGACTAGGATTGACTCTGGAAGCTGAGTTTATCTATTTATCTATGCTCTTGTGCTGCTTCTTTCTCGGAATTTGGACTTGCCTCATCCTAAGTACTAAGCCTCGTGTTTCAAGGAAAAACTTCTCTCTGTTTTGTTTGCTTTGCCCTGTTTTTGCTAAATGAATCTCTTACCTGCCTTTCGTGGATCTAGCACTTACTCTCTTACTCGAATACACCTCGCTCCGCTCTGGTAGAACCCTATTTTGGCTCCGTTGGCTCTGCTTGCTTCTCCTCTTCTGCATTTTCTTCATCCAACTAGAAATTTCTTAAGAGACTCTCGGTTCGAGAAATCAAGATAAGAGGATCGAACCATTTCTTCTGACTCTTTTTCATTCGTAGACTTTTCTGGAATCTCCATCTCCTCGTCGCACTTGTCAATCCGCCTTTCAATAATATCTTGAATAATAGATCCCTCCATAAAGAAAACCGAGGAAGTTCAAAAGCGGTACCAACGAAAGCAAAACATGATAACGGTTCAACCGGCACGACTGGAGCTAAGCCTTAGTCTTAATCTCCTTGTCTGGTCAGGTACTAGTTGTTAATATCTCTGCTAGCTAAACGCCCTTGGGAGTGAAGTGGTGGGTATCGCTTTAAGTCGGTACTTGTCTTTTCACTAAGGAGCTTCCTTAACTACTTAGTTCAGGAACTCTTTAGAATACCACAACCCTAATGGTCCCACTCATGAACTGGCTTGACCCTAGCTACGCAAGAGCTAGTTTCTTTAGGGCGCATAAGTAAGCATGGAAGAACAAGGAAGTATGAGATATCCGCGCAGATGTCTTTCCTTGACCGAAGTACTACCTTTGAAGCGGATCCTGAGGCTGGGACCTTGAATTATTTCTTAGTCTTAGATGTCCTTTCATAGATTCTCGAACCTCCGAGAGACAGAATCTCCATGCATGCGTTCTTTCTCTCCTCCCCTCCTAATACCATAGCGGGGGTCCAGTGAGCTCTCCAATAGTGCACCAAAACGGGGCCGGAGAGACGGTAAACCTTAGATCGGCTAGTGAAAGTTAGGGTTTTGGAAATAGCCCGCTACTGCTGATATTCGCTCTGCCAGCCTTCCTACTTCTTATGGTACCTCACAGAGGATGGTAAGACCGACCCCTCTCGAACCTGCTAAAGGGGAAGAGCGGGCAACTAGGCATAGCTCGTGCAAGCACTGGCTCAGCTTTCTAAGCTTTGACTTTCTACTTCTGTTTCAGTCAGGTAAAAAATATTCATCCCCCCGAAGACACCAGCTGTAGTAGCTGTTCTCTTCCCCTCCCCGAAAAGCAAATTTCTTGATACCCTCAAGACCTGCTTGCTTAGATTGAGAAAAAGGGGACCTAATCCAATAAGATAAGAAAGATCAGTTAGTCAAGGAATCCAGAGAGTGAGGTTTAAGCCACTAGTGGCTGAGATTTAGTCAATTAAGTGAAGTCCGCTGGGATTCCTTCTTAGATATATCTTGTTGGGACTTTGACTGGAACTCCGCCCTATTTGATTAGTCAAGTCGCTTTTAGGCCTTTTCTTGCATGCAAAGGATTAGATTCAGCCTGGTCCCTCGGTCAACCTTCTGTCCCGCCCCCTCAAAGGGAGCAAATGTTTCTTATTTGATAAACTTGTGTTAAGCATATTGCTTTTTGCTTTTCGCTGACAGTGCGGTTGTCTTTTTCTCGCAATAAGATGAAAGCTCCCCGCCATCTCACGAATTGGATTTGAACCAATATCTGCCCTATGAGGTCTTGTCAGAGCCTTGGCTGGTACCAGACCTTTTTTTGGCGCACCTTTGCCTCACAGGTCGATCTCCCATATGGTAGGCGTTGGGCCCTATGGAACTTTCAAGGGCACCACTTGACCGATTGAGAGATGGCTTGACTTGAAGAGGAGAACTAGAAAGACGGGAACTTTCAAAGCTTGAATTAACGCTTGCTTTAATATAATAATAAATAATAATAGGTAAGGAGAGGAAGAACTCGATTAATGCCAGAGTGGTAAACCAAAGCTAAACGCCCTTTCTTGCTGCTTATCCGGACACAAGGCGCTATGTAATTGCCCTTAGTAGCTGGACCTGTACCTGAATCAAAGACCGATAAACCCACGTTTGGATGCATCAATGGTGAATCTATCGTTAGGTGTCCCAAAGCCTCTAAATAACTAGTTTATCCAGCTACGTCATCGGGAAGTGCCTTAACTACGAAATTCTCTCTTTCTGTCACGTAGGGAAAAGATGACCCAGCCCCAGCCGAATCAGGTAATGCTGTTGGTCTTGAGGAGTTAAGATAACGTACATAGCTGACTTCACATAGGCCCTTGAATAATCTACTTTTGCAGAATGAGAAGCAGGAAACTATAGATTTGCCCTTTCTTGAGTCGGATCTAGCCTCATCTCTTATCTTCTCTTCCCCTTTGCTTCTTGAGTGTGAATCGAAGCCACTGGCATTGACTATTTCACAAACTATTATGACCGGAGCCTCATGGCAATACAAGACAAGCAAGAGCTGATTCATCACCGTCAGGAGCGGACTCATCAAGTATGTCAAGCATTCGTGTTCTTTAGAATGATTTGGAGGACTCGGTGGAGCTTCCGCAGAGTCTTTCTCATCCCCCGATGGTTAGTCAGAAAGGACCATTCAGACACGGAAGGATATGCTGAGTAGACCAAGCAACTCGGTTGGCCCGTGGCATTACTTTCCCCCCAACAGTGTTGGAATGACGTCATCGCTCCTGCAAAAGTAATAACAATCAAAGCCGGCTAGGTAAGCAAGTTCAAGATGGGGAAACCGGGGATATCAAGCTGGAAGGCAGGTAAGTAAGGCCAACCACTACAGATCGAAGTTTAGACCGCTCACAGGAGTTCTACCTATAGAAAGGATCATGAAAGAGGCGATCAGAATGGTACTCGAATCCATTTACGATCCCGAGTTTCCAGACACATCGCACTTCCGCTCGGGTCGAGGCTGCCACTCGGTTCTAAGACGGATCAAAGAAGAGTGGGGAACCTCTCGACCTTTAAACAAAAGGGTACCTGTACCCGAAACCGACACAGGTGGGTAGGTAGAGAATACCTAGGGGCGCGAGAGAGGGTGCAAGAGGCGAGATCTTTGAGCATTGCTAGGCTACTCTTAATAAGGCATTTCGTCAGTCAGCAGTTCAGCCCGAGGGCAGGCAACTCACTAACTATAGCTTCTATCTCCTCTAGGTCCCATTAGACTGATCCTTAGTCCTTCTCCCCCGCAACCAAGCTGTCCATCATTAGATTGTTCTTTTTCCCAGGAAAAGTAAGAAAACCGAGCAGGTTGATACCTTTGAAGACCCTTCTCATGACTCCTCTTTTACGGAGACGTCGACAGCTGTGGACAAATAAGGTGCGTCTGTAGAGGTGGTTGATGTGGAGGCCAGTCCGGCTTCCGGTGTTAGCACGACTCTCTCCATACCGGATCGAGTTAAGTACAATTCATAAAATTTCAATAAACGAGGTTTACGAATACAACAAAAAAGTTGATAGAACCTTTGAACTTCTGGTGG
Organism: Orobanche coerulescens; assembly: GCA_033398695.1. Taxonomy (NCBI): domain Eukaryota; kingdom Viridiplantae; phylum Streptophyta; class Magnoliopsida; order Lamiales; family Orobanchaceae; genus Orobanche; species Orobanche coerulescens. The sequence goes on from CM065801.1 coordinate 16,108,262, forward strand.
AAGATTTTCCACACTTCGCTTAGTTCGCGGGGACCTCTCCATCCGAGAGGTCATAAGTTCTCTCTTGCCTTATCTATAGATAATAATGAATCGGATCATCTTCCAGGTACGACCCATACCATTCCTAAGTCACATCTATATTTATTAGATGTATTAACAATGTCCCAGATTGAATCAATACCATGAAGTGATTTTAAACCAATTAATTATAGGCTTGCATCCCAATTAGTATATTTATTATCCGACATGCTTGAGACGAAAGAATGAATGAGATCAGATTTTGTCTAGCTCTTCACCTCACCTCAAGAAAGAGGTTGTCTTGGTTGGTTCGTGCAGTCACTATAGGAAAACGCCCGTCGGGCGAACCTCCTGGTATACCCATTGATTATTAAAGCGCTAATCAGAAGAACTAAAAAGAAACCTTCGTACTGCTCTTTATGAATGAAAGATATGTTTTGAATAGGGTTAAGATAGCCAGAGATAGTTGAAGCTTGGATCAACTGCTTTAGCACCGCCTGCCCGCGTTAAGTGAAGCTGGCCACTTGTAGCACAGACCAAAAGAGGAAGTTCTTTCTATTTAGAGAAAAGACTCCGCTTCCAGAGGACTGAAAATCAAATAGAAGTTTATGCCCCCTAGAAGGAACGGGATTAAGGGAGTATAGGTAGAGTCCCGATAGAATCAGTTATTGTGCAAGACCAACCGGTTGACTCATGAGGAAATCCCAATTGGACGAAACCCACTACTTGACTTCGGGCCTGAAAGCAGCTGAAAGCCCTGAAGATGAGGTTCGGGGTTAGACAGTAGAGTAGCTAAGGAGAGGCGAAAGCGGGAAGAACTACGTAAGACGGGAGCAGCAAGATCACTCGTTCCGGATCTTTAGCAGCAAGCTGCACCGTCTTCAGAAAGGCTACGCGTGTGCTTCAAATAGGTCTAATTTACCCTTGTAAAATGTAGTGGTTTGCCTTCTGACTCTTGAGTAGTCTTTCGTTGAGCTTGAACCGGCCGAGCTGGGTCTCTATTCAAAGTGAACGGAGCAGCGGCAGTCTTTACTTTATCCCGGGGTATGGGAAGCACTTCTTTCTTATTGACTAGTGTTCCGGCCAAAAGTAGGGGTATTTATGCACCCTGACAACTTTTCGGAATAGTTAGAATGAGAACAACCACAAAAAATCACTCCTACGACCAGGTGAATAGCATCGAGTAGTAATCACTGGCGCTGCAGAGTTACCAACCGGTAGCGGTGTTCCTGGGGTGTTGGACCTACCCTCCTATTGAAGGAATTGAGTCTACGGGTTAAAGCTTTTGAATTGAAGCCGAACTGGGCTACCGCTTATGACCGTGGATGGCACAACCATAATGGGTTGGGGCTCTATGTACTTTTTCTTCCTCGCTATTTGACCTTTATAGATAGGATGAACTCCTTTAAGCTTCGTATCATAGCAGAATGAGAGCTCATATTTTTCGAGAAGGTCTTTTGACTAATTCACTGGGTCTCGCGAAAAAGCTTTGCCTTTGCACTCAACTGACTTGATCGCTTGCTCCTTCAAGCCATATTTATTTTTGGGGCTTGAAGTCGCTCGCTAAAGCTTCGCTTTTTTTAGTCCCCGTTCGGTCCATCTATTCTTGAATCAATTGAGCAAGCTCCGCGAAGATTTTTTCTTTTCGGAGGAGAACGCATATAAGATGCAAAGTTCAGCGATTTCGCCGGGTGATAGAAAATCAACTTCTGGATTTGCCTCTCTGCAGGGCTCTGCTACTGTTGCTTGGATCTAATACATTCTATGCTTCGCTGCTCCCGTTCGGATAAGACATCGAAGAATGACACAATTGAGGTCTTGCAGAACCTGCCTTTTCATTCAGGCGATGACTGGTCCTTCAAGCGCAGGACTTCAATTCTTTCCCGGAAAGCCCGATTGCAAGTCTTCTTCCTCCGGAGGGACCTTCGGAGGCACTAGTCAAATGGGCAAAAAGGCCCTTTGCTTTGTGTGAATAGTTTAAATAAGCTTCTGCTGGTCAACGATCTGGCATCAGCCTATTCTTAAGGGCGGTCGGAACTTCTATCGGACAGCTTGGCGAAAGGCGAGCAGGTGCTAAAGCTTATCGTTATCGACTACATAATCACCTTGGTATGATTAAACTAATGAATTGTATAAATGGTCATATTCGACATTCAGCACGACGACTTCAGTTGACATTCATAAAAAGTATCTATTGAATTATGAGTTCAATACATCCTGTTTAGCAGAAAGACGGGTATTCCTTGCTCATTATCAGACAATCACTTATTTACAAACTTCGTGACGCTTATTCGATCACGTCATTCATTCGACACCGAGGTCTTGTCAGAGCCAGGTCTTGCAGAGCCTTACTTCATTCATTCTATTGAAGCGTAACGTAAAAAGCTCCTTCTCATGTTGCATTTCTTTGGTTTGGAAGTTCTAGAATGTTGTCTGTGGAAGTCAAAGACTCCCCCACCATTTGATTGAAACAAGTTCTGTGCTGCTCACCACTCCTTGAGGCCAAGGACGGGGTCGAACCGTCATTCCAGGATTTGCAGTCCGATACATTTCCATTATGTTACGAGGTGAAAGAGAAAGGAGTACGAGGTTCATAACTTCTAGACAAGGGGATTCATATAGGCCAATACGCTTATTCCGATTATGACGATTGCGATTCAAACACATTCCCCGGGATCTTTCCTGGACGCTTATTCGATCACGTCATTCATTCGACACCGAGGTCTTGTCAGAGCCAGGATCGATGGCATTTGGTGCGACTAAGCTCTGCAACTCCGAACGCCCATAGAATGAGATCCTAAGCCATGGGTCAAAAAACCTTGTTATGCTTTTCACGGTACGCTAGAGGGAAAGTTCCACTAGTTATATTGGCCTAGCAACCGAGCCTTTGTAAAAGAACCCGAGCACTCCATCCTTTTCTGTCCATTCATGTGCAGCTACTAGGGCTGTTTTGTTATGCCACTTCCGGAGTGCGACCCATAAAATCTTGTATGCTCGTTAGTGCCGTGCTGGAGGGGACCCCAGTGCTTAGAGTAACTGGCCGAAAAGGTTAGCGAGGTTCCTGCTATAGTGAAGTGAAAGATCTCTCACTCTAGTGGGAAGAAGACAGGTGGGAACGGGCGAGAGCTAGTTCCAGTGGTGGGCTGTCTTCCCGGTCCCATTTACATCTCTTAATTCGGGGGAGCTCAGATTCATACCCAGAAGAGACTAGACTGCTATTAAGCGGTTAAGGTAGAAGATCTCAAATCATTAGCTTCGGTGAACAAGATCAAATAGCTCCTCTTCAGGTTATAAACTAGAACTTGCACGAGGTATCAAATGTATCAACAAGGAGGATATGGGATAGCTGTTTGGACGTCTCTTACATTTTAACCCCTAAATAGCTGCTTTGGATGTCTCTTAACTCTGATTTTTCTTATAACATGTTGTTGGTGGGCGATTTCAACGCGGTCCTTGGTGCGCATGAGAGGCGTAGTTCGGTTCTCCCAGAGCCGAACTCTTGCAGGGACTTTCGTGAGTTGACTTTCTAGAATAGAGTGAGATCGACGGCAGCTAACAAGAGACGGGATCCGATAGCTACAGGTCCCATAGGACCTTAGTGCAAAAGAAAGATTCACGATCAAAGCCCGCTAACTAAAGTAGAATGCTTTTCCAAGAGAATTGATATATTCGAGTCCTTCACATCAGGATCTGGGAATCTTTTCTGCAAAAGGAATTCATGGCGAGATGGAGGTCTTGCAGAGCCTTCAATTGCCGAGTCAGGTCAGTCCTCTTGGGAAGATTGAGCGGGGCATTCCCCTACTACAGATTCTGAAGAAAACACTCTTCGGAGAAGATCTCGATGACCAGGAGGAGATAAAGAAAGAAGAAAAGGGCCTTATTATACTATGTTCGCCCTGCACAGCACACCTTTGTTTAAAGCGATGCGTCCATACTTGTTCTCTCGTTCTGGATACAGGTGATCCTGAGTATAAGCAGGAGTGATAAGATGGAGCGAGGCTACACTTCGCCATTTAAAAGCCCTGATGAGTTGCCACTTAATGACTCACTTTTGACAGTTATACGATTCCAGAAGATGATCCAGAATTGGGTCAATCACGTTTATTAGAAGTGGACAATAGAGTGGTTGTACCAGAGAAAACTCATTTACGTATTATTGTAACACCTGCTGATGTACCTCATAGTTGGGCTGAAACCCTCGGCCCCAGGAACAATTTGGATTTGACTGGGCTAAACTCTTGACCCGAACAGCTGCCATATGAATCCAAAATCCGCCAACTCTTTTCCCGTTATTCGTAGTGGCAGCCGCAAATAGTTGGGTGTCGTCTGCATAAAGAAGACAAGCAGGCTCTTCAAGACCTCGAACCCGAAAAGGGGCTGACCAACTCCCTAAGCAAGCCCACTCTGCAGTGATCTTTGATAAAGCCCTAGATGAGCCAGCTCAAGATCCTTCCTCATCTGCCTCCTGCATCTATTTCCGACACAATGTACTTCAGCTCGGAAAGGTCTCTGCCAGAAGCGAAAGTTTCAACCGGCTTATCAAACTCATTACTAAACTTGTTGAAGAGATGAAATATAACCAAGGTATATCTTTTTGATCAGAGGTTTAATCGATCATCAGAAAAATAATTAGGCCAAAAATTAGGATACATTATGGGAAAAGCCTCGCTTGTCCACTCTAAACCTTTCTTGTGATGAAAGCAAAGAGGTCTTTCAGAGCCTCAGGTGTGGAAACTTGAAAGGCTTCGGTCGAATACCCAAAGTCCTACCCAGGACAAGACCTCTTCTTGAAGTTCTAGTCGGAGGTCTTCGTCAACATGTTACGAAGCTCCAGGCTTCGGCGGGTCACCATTACTTGACTTAGAAAGGCAAAGATCTGGGCAAGGGAAAGCGCAGTGCGCCTGGTGCAAATGGCTTTCCGCGAAGCCGGTCCCCGGTGGCTAAGAACCATTTCTCACTTGCTTGAAGTGACAAATCAAAAAGATCGATTTAGAAAGTGGTCAGTCTTTCAATCAACCCCGAACTAGGGATTACTAAATGAATTGAGGTCTTGCAGAGCCTTCTCGTTCTTCTGAAGAAATGTCAACTATAGGAGGGGAGTGAGAAAAGATCCTCTTTCAACAAAGTTATTAGTCGTTAAATCTTCCGGCATCATCAGTAACTTCAAATTAATTCCTTTCTTGGTAATTAAGGCTGGAAAGCTTTTCGCTAGATTTATGGATCTATTCATGAAACAATATGCCTCGAGATTTTCGTAAAGTTTTTGCTTAAAAGTATTATTTATTTTTAAAAAGAAAATCGATTAGGCCCGAAGTGAAGGACCAAGACGAGCTTACCTAATAGCCTAGGAGCTCTGCAAAGAAAAAGAAAGACACGAAAACGGGTGTTGAGGGGGCGCGCATTCTTATTCTCCTGAGCAATTGACCTGACCAGAGTTCATCATGTTCGAAGGGAGTTCAGGTCTCTCTCCCACTCCTTCCTAGCGAGTTCAAGGGGAGCTCTCGGCTTCCTCCTAGTTCTTTCTAGACTTTCACGGTGATTATATGAGAACAACCAAAGCCTTCTTGTCTGCTTTCAGCCCTTCCACGGCTGCTTCCAGTACGGCAGCAGTATCGCGAAGGTTCAGGTTTTTCACTGAGCGTCCAGCAGGTTCATTGGGCATCCCGAGGCAAGAGGAATCGCTTGCTTTTGTGTGAGAAGGATGTACGAATCGGACTATCAGAGGACCAAAGGCATTCATCCTTGTGCTTTTACCTAGCCTTTTTTTCTTCTCTTGCTGTGCTGTAGAGGGGCAATGGCATTTCATCAACAGATAGCACTTATTATTTTTTTGAATATCACCTCTCTCTCACATTTCTTTTGAAAGTTTGCATGTCCTCTCTGGCCACCTATCAGCTGGGCCTTGTAATGAAGGGGATGTGGAAGGTAGAATTGAGCCTATGGTGTTGATCTTTCATTGCGGCTTGGTTCATCTACAGCTTTCCCGTACCTTACTTGTTAACCTGTCCAAATAGGGAACCGGAAGTTGCTTCGCTTCTCAACGACTTGGGATAAGCTTCGCCCTTGAGTGGGAAACTGACGTCATTTAAGCAATGTATCAACAATTTCAATAGGAGTGGGATACCAGTGCTTAACCCCTAACCAGGGGCGCCAACACAACACCCTAGGCGAAGGTCTTGAAGAGCGTGGTATCGAAGACAGGTTTGTGAGGAACTCATCTCGGAGACCGAAAGTAGGGTGTATTGGTCATAATTTGCTTTTCGTAGTCCCTGAAAAGAATACCCCTTTTAATAAAAAAACCTCTTGTATCAAAAAAGGATCTTTTAAATTTGAATAAAGTAAAAAACCTACGGAACATAACTAAATAGACTTGGTTCACTTAGTATAATGAATTATATTGATTTAATACACCGTTGTCAATATAAATGTTACGAAAAGAATACAGTAGAAAAATTGTATTGAAATATTTTTTTATTCTTTGAATTTAAATTTAATAATAAAATTATATTAAAATTTTTTTAGTTTTGAGTGACGATATATATCTAATCTACATCTACATAAATAGAAAAATAAATATGAATACAGCAGAAAAAAACAAAAGGAGGGGGGTTAGAGCTGGTAGGGAACTTGCACTGGAAAGAGGCTAGATATGTCTTTGTATATGAAATCCACTCACTGAAGACTAATAAGAGGGAAATTCGATTGCAAGAAGGGCCAAAAGGAAGAGAAGGGGACCGGCCCACTTTGGCAGATTCCACTGAGCACTAAGTGACTTCACTCTAGCTCTTGACCTAGTGACTCACTTTCTTTATCCAAGTTCCCTTACATTATCAAATTGGAGGGAATAAGGATGAAAAGAGGGACGATTCTTCTTCTTGGACGTGCAAAGGGAGTAGCTCGGCAGCACTTCGTCTAAACAAAGCCTACTAAGCCAGGGCCGGGAGTATGCTCCTTGAAGCAGGCGAAAGCCAAGAGCCAGACCTTTGACTCTCCGTCAGTGTATAGTCTTTCCATCTTACTACTGGGCTGCTTGCTCGTTAGCATCTAACTCAGGGAGGAAAAAGAGGATGTCGGGAGAGTGGTCTGGTTGAGAGACCAGCTATTGAGCGGCAGAGGCAGATGGAGAAAGTCTTGGTCTTGCTAGAGCCTCTAGAGTCAAATAGTTTGATTGAATAAACGAAGAGGGAGTACGAATGGAAAATCAGTATTTGCTTGCCCGCCTTATGATTCTCATTTTCCGCGTAAATAAAGATAAAGAAAAAACGGAGAGGATCGCCTAAAGCTATTGATTTGATAGCGGGTTAGAGAAGGAATTTCTGTCTACTTTTCATATTCTTATCTAGAATGCCGAGCTACCAAACAAGCCAACAAGCGAGTTCGAGTGAGCCTTGGCAATAGCAGAATAAAGGTAAGCCTATGAAATTGCATTTCTAGTTCTCCTTCCATTCCAGACAGAGAAGAGCCAGTTGGAAAGGGTCCGAAGGACGGTTGACTTAAACGAGTTGAGAAGCGAAGCAACTTCCGGTTGCTACCGAGCGTAGAGTTACCGAATGGAAGGATAGTTAGCATTTCAGCTAGACCGGGGCGCCAATTGTCAGTTCCTGGGGTGAGAAATTGTCAGCCCAAATCTACTTTTGCAAAAAAGTAGACAGGTTGCATATAACCACAAAAAAGTGGTGGTACGGGTCATGAGATCTGTTGAATAAAAAGCAGGTTAAGGGCTCGAACTAACCCCTACCGCTTAGATAGCGATGTCCTTCCTTACCTTAATCAATAGATAGGTTTAGTCAAGCCAGTCGCAAACCGGTCTGTCTGTCAATCGGAAGAAAGCATCTACCAAGAGCATCTTCTTCTAAAGCGAAAAGTCAGATTAAGAGTTAGGCTCGACGAGCAGAGGGGAAATGGATCCCGAAGGGACAACAGCTGGCCCCGGCCAGCGTGCGAGGCTTCGCCGATTGATAATACCGTCCCGACAGGGTAAAAAATAAGATGCCCTCGGAGTTCACTCTATTCTTTAATTGTCCGGCTATAAATTCTGCAAGAATGTCGGGGTTTCCTTCTCTTTAGGGCTTGGTATTGGAAAAGACCTCTTCTCTTAATTCTTCCTGCGGCTAAGGCAGATAACGGGCACTCTCAATCCAATAAGAAAAGTTCTAAAGCTCTTCGCCATACCTCTATCTCCAACAGACATTCATTAGGGCAAGCCGTTCGTTTAGTTCTTCTTCCGCTTTCCTCAGGTCTAGCCATCAATACCTGTCCGAAGATTGGTACAGTTGTAGCAGTCAATGAAGCTAATCCGGTCGGAAAGGCTACTAGTTCCGCTTCCTTCTTCCGAAGCTACTAGTTCACCGGGCTAGTTGATAGAGAAGAAACTCTCATGTCCGGTTCTGTAGTAGAGATGGAATTGCGAAACAACCATCAACTATAACCCCAAAAGAACCAGATTCACCCGCGTTGAACGTGACGAGAATAGCCTTTTCCAGCATAACCACCGCCTTCTAAAGTCTAGCTGGAATCCCTCCCCCCTTCGGGGTCTAGTTACTTCGTTCCCTTCTTTTTTTGCTCGTTTGGTCGCTCAAGGGTATAATCAAGAGGAAGGCCTTGATTACGAAGAAAGTTTTGCTCCCGTGGCTCGACTCGAAGCCATCCGTTTGTTATGTGCTTTTGCTGCTCACAAAAAGATCAAACTATTTCAAATGGATGTGAAAAGTGCATTCTTGAATGGCTACATTCAAGAAAAAGTCTATGTCAAGCAACCTCCCGGTTTTGAAGATCACCAATTTCCAAATCACATCTACAAGCTCAACAAGGCACTCTACGGGTTGAAATAAGCACCCCGAGCATGGTATGATCGTTTAAGTCAATTTTTAATTGCATATGATTATAAAAGAGGTAAAGTCGATAATACCTTGTTTGTGAAAATATTGAATAATAATATTTTTGTTTGCCAAATCTATGTTGTGTAATACCCGAGATTTTAATGTGTATTTTGAACATTGTGACATTGTATATGTTGTATTTGATCTGAGTATTATCCAGCGTATTTCATGATCCGGTGTTGTTGAGCGTATGATTTCATGAATGTGTTCAAAATTGTAATTTTGCACTTGTAGCGCACGCTAACGACTAGGCGTAGCGTACGCTAATTGGGTTTCGTAGCGCACGCTATGTATGAACCTTAGCGCGCGTTATACGTAGTCAACTTGATTAAGACATGGTGGTAGGTGAAATCAGCCGCGGATCTTGGTCGGGACATGTCAGGATGAACCTGGACGGCTTTCTGGGAAAGTCGAGTCAATGATGTTTAGCGCACGCTTATAGTTTGAGGTTAGCGCATGCTAAGTCTAGTACAGTGAGGTCAGTGAACTTCCGTTCAGTCGTTAGCGCACGGTTAAAATTGTGGTTAGTGTACACTAATCGTTGATTTTAGCGCACGTAAGGCTGTTTAGCATACGCTATGCTGAGACCCATCAGAGTCAGTAGGCTGCAAGCCCGTTAGCGCACGATAGGAATAGAGCTGTAGCGTGCGCTAATAACCCTTTTCTATAAATAGGACAACACCCATCTTCATTTTTCAATTTACACTTCTTCCCACATCCAATTATTGGGACTTTGAGAGTCATTCCCTCCATCCAAATCCTGCATACCAGCCTCCTAACATCACCATTGAAGACAAAGGGGCTTTGAAGATTGGTGTTCTAGCTTTTGGGCATAGAGTTCATCAAGTTATTCCAACTTTTCCTTCCGTTTAAGGTATGTTACGATTCATCAAGCTAGAATTTATGTTCTTAGCTATGCTTTGAGCTTGCTTCGGAAATCATTGGACTAGTTAAAGATCTTTTGAGTCCAGCCATATTTTTGAAGATTAGAACCCGATTATACCTTGTTTTTCCCTCGTTGTTAAGAGTGTTGATCGAGCCTTGATGGATAAAAACCTTAGGGTGTAGTATCCTAAGTTTGTTTTGAATTATGAGCATGATTTTAGTAAGATTCTAAGATTTACCGTGATGTTCCACCGATGATAATTCATGTTTCACAGAGGTGTTTGATTTGACAAGGTTCTTCATGTTCATGCTTGTAATGAATCGGCTATGTCAATGAAATTAAATCGGATCACCGTAGTACTGTTTCCTTGCGTAGTACGTTTGGTATGCATGTATCTTGAGTCACATTTGTGGTATATCGTAAGAGCCAAACATATGGGAGTCGGGAATTGAAACCAATATTGAAGTCTAGATTTTGATGACTTGTTTATCCTTGAATCCTCAGACATCGGTATGTCGCCTCCGATGTGATCATTCGACTCATATGAAGTGCATCACTATTTCCGGCTCAGCTTTCATCAAGCATACTAACCGCGAGCTGGCCTTACGTCATTATTACGTGATTTTAATTTAGAATATTCGGTGATCATACGTTAGTTTCGAGTAGTATGTTAAGTTCCTTGTATCTCTTTTTGAACAAGGTCCGAGCCTTGCATATGGGTCGATCGAGGGGCGGTGGCCTATGCATGCATGACATTCGTTGGAGTATTTTATTCTTGCCAATTTTTGAGGCAAATATCGTATTTTGAAATTTGGTTTATATTGAAATGTTGATCATGCATACGATTTATTCATGTTGTTGAACATGAGAGTAATTTCTTTGAATTGTCATGCTATTCGTTATTGATTCCTTGATTGTTCACATCGATGAATGTATTGATTTGCATGTGTATGCATAATAGCACGGTTTATGTTGTAAATGATCCAAGGGGATCATGAGGATCTATGCTGAGGGCGCTGGATCGGATGTCCACCATGTGTTGGTCCGACGGGATCATCATGGTGATCTATGCTGAGGGCGCTGGATCGTTGGACGGGTTTTCCACCATGTGTTGGTCCGACGGGATCATCATGGGGATCTATACTGAGGGCGCTGGATCGTTGGATTACCCTGTATTGTGTTGATGGAATCATAAGGATTCACATCGTTGGATTCCGGTGACGGAAGTCCATTTTGTGTGTTTTATGATGCATTGTTGATTCATGTATTATGATACTTGTACTAGCATCGTTTTGCTAACCCCTTCGGGGGTGGACATTTGTTTTGATGTTCAGGTAGCCGAGGAGCGGGGAAATAACCACAGTACCGACATGACGATGAAGTGGCGCAGTGATGTAATTTGATGTTGTCTCGTTTTCCAGTTATTTTCACTACTCGAGTACGCTTATTTTGTTGGTGTTCGGAATGATTGTAATAATGAGCTCATTGTTGAACTGGTTTTGAATTTTAATCTCAATGACACTTTAGTATTATGTTCTGTATTTCTCAAATTAGCCTTGTAAATTCTTATAAGTATTTACGGCGCTGTAATTATTCCGAATATATCAGGGTGTTACAGATTATGGTATCAGAGCTAGGATTCATAGATATCTTGGCGGTCGGGTTAGTTGGGTCTGTTTACGTTATTTGATTTATGGATCATTTATAACATCACTGCTGAGCCAGCATCGTCGTGTGGACCGTGGTTGTAAGTCTCCTAATCTCAAATAGTACCGTTTTATTAAATTCCTGTTTTGTGAATATTGACGGACTTTCTTTTAGAAAATTTTGCCCTGGATATTGAGTATTTGTGTTTACAGTATGTTGAGGGGAGGTCGTGGACGCGGACGTGGTAATGCGAGATAGGAGGATTCAACATCTACCCCAGAATTATCGGCTAGTCGAACCGATTCCCATTCTGGAGGACAGTAGGGATCAGCGAATGATAACGCAAATCCTAATATGCCGGGAGTGCTTCAACAGGTGGTTGCTCAGATAAACCAGTTTGCTCAGGTAGTTGACCGCATGTAGACGGTGATGGGACAGCAGCATAACGAGGATAATCGGGGAGACAAATGACTTATTGAGGTGGTCAAATTGCACCCTCCAAAATTTGACGGTTCTGCTGAGACACTTACTTGGGATCACTGGCTGAAGGAGTTAGAGAAGATCTTTGCAGGGATTAACTGTCCTGACGACCGAAAGGTTCCGATCGCCCAGTATCTCCTGACTGGGGAGGCTTTCGACTGGTGGGAGGCCATTCGACCTGAGGATCATAATACTGACTGGACGGAATTCAAATTAATTATGGAAGCGCAATATTGTCCTCGCCCAGTTAGAGAGGCCCGATTTCGGGAGTTTTTCTCACCACAAAATTTAGAGGCATCTATGACAGACGTGATTTTGACTTTTAATCACTAGCTAACTTATGTGCGCCACTTGGTCAGGACCGATGCGGAGAGGATTTTCCATTTCGACATGCGGATGAAGCCGGAGATTCAGCAATATATGTCCGGATTTGAATGTACCACCTTGCGACAGTATCAGGACAAAGCACTAGCCTACGACATGAAAGAGGCGGCAGTGGAGAAATCAACAGAATCAAAGAAGCAGAAAGTGTCTGGCAACTTCAAGGAGAACAAGAGTAGTGGGCCCCACAAGGGCCAGTCCTCATTTCATTCATCCAGGAGACCTCCACATCCTTCTCGAGGTGGAAAGAAGTTCCGGGAAGCATCAACAGCTTCAGACGCAACGAAGAAATGTTATAACTGTGGCAAGACAGGGCATGTTCGACGTGATTGTTACGCACCTACTGTGACCTGCTTCGAGTGTGGACAGGAAGGACATCGCGCAACGTTTTGTGGAAATGCGACTCGATATTTTGGTACTCGCACTCCTGCACCGGTTCCAAAGGATACAAGTGTGAACCAGACGCTGCAGAGTGGTTTCCAGCAGCATAATGTTGGGAAAAGAGAGGCGTCCAGTGCTGGGTCCGTTCCTCCATGCATTTACGAGATGAGGAAGTCAGACGATCAGAACACTGCTGATGCATCAGGTACGATTCAGATCCTTTTGCAACCCGTTAGTGTCTTATTCAATTCAGGAGCTACGCATTCTTTCATATCTTTGAACTGTGTTAATCGTTTGAAAATCTCGTGCTTGTATGATTGTGAATCTTATGTTGTGGGATTACTGAGTGGAGAGAAAATTTTGGGAACCCTAGAAACTGGAGATTTTCCAGTATCTATAGAAGGGAGAGATTGGCCATCAAACCTTATTATGGTTGACATCCATGGTGACGATCTAATTCTCGGAGATGATTGGCTCAACCATTATGGGGCTATTTTAAATTACCGAAAGAGGGTCATTTCTATCATTGCTGATGACGGATCTGAACATTTATTCAAAGGATGGAGACCGGGAAGCTCAGGAAAATTGATCAAAGCTATGAAAGCAGTGAAATTACTGAAGCAGGGATGTCACGGATTTTGGTGCTATGACATGAAGAAAGAAGGAGTAGAGCTCTCATCTATTCCAGTTGTGAACGAATTCTCAGATGTATTCCCTGACGAACTACTTGGGTTACCTCTGCGGAGAGAAGTAGAGTTTAATATCGAATTGGAGCCTGGAGCTGCACCTATTTCTAGAGCACCATACCGTATGGCGCCAACCGAGATGTATGGATTAAATAAGCAGCTTGAAAAATTATTACAGAAGGGTTACATTCAACCTAGCGTCTCTCCTTAGGGAGCACCCGTTCTCTTTGTCTGGAACAAAGATGGATCCCTCCGATTATGTATTGATTATAGGGAGCTAAACAAGGTGACGATCAAGAACAAGTATCTTATACCTCGGATCGACGACTTATTTGATCAACTGCAAGGGGCAAGGGTATTCTTGAAGATTGACTTGTGATCAGGATACCATCAGTTGAGAATTAAAGAATTGGATATACCGAAATCTTCTTTCAGATCCCGGTACGGGCACTATGAATTTGGGGTAATGCCATTCAGACTTACAAATGCTCCTGCGGTATTCATGCAAGTGATGAATCGAGTATTCTTGGAATACTTGGATAAATTTGTGGTCGTTTTCATCGATGACATCTTGATCATTCTAGAGACACAGAGGAACATGCAGAGCATTTGCGGATCGTATTGAGCACTTTGAGAAATAAACAGCTTTATGCGAAACTTTCTAAATGCGAGTTCTGGATTAGGGAAGTAACCTTCCTTGGGCATGTGATATCAGCTGACGAATTTCAGGTGGACCCGAAGAAAGTCGAAGCAATCTTGGAATGGGAATCTCCTTATAACGTGAAAGAAATCCAAAGTTTCTTAGGACTTGCGGGATATTATTGCCGTTTTATTGAAGGATTTTCCAAAATTGCTCGTCCGCTTACTCAGCTGTTGCCAAAGACTCAAAAATTCGTGTGGAATGAGAAATGCCAGGCTAGCTTTGATGAACTTAAAAGAAGACTGACGACAGCACCTATACTAGCGTTACCAGATGGAACCGAGGGATTCATGGTATACAGCGACGCTTCAAATCAGGGTCTGGGATGTGTGTTGATGCAAAAGGATAGGGTGATTGCCTATGCCTCTCGAAAGTTGAAACCGTACGAAGTTAATTACCCGACTCATGATCTGGAGTTAGTAGCTGTGGTCTTTGCTTTGAAAATTTGGCGACATTATTTATATGGCACTCATTGTCAGATCTTTACAGATCATAAGAACCTCAAGTATATATTCAGTCGGAAGGAATTAAATATGAGGCAGAGAAGGTGGCTGGAATTGATCAAGGATTACGATTTGGAAATCCTCTATCATCCAGGCAAAGCAAACGTGGTAGCTGATGCATTGAGCCGTAAACCTGTTTCTCTTCGAGTGTTGGAAGCACTTACATCCCAACCAGCATTCAACGAGAACTGATTCGTGAAGGAATCGAAATGTGGTCGTAGGGAGTCCAAGGGCAACTGTGTGTGACGGAACTAACTTTGTCGTTGGTTGAAGAAATAAAATCCAAGAAGTTGGATGATTCTCTTATTCTTCGATTATGTGACGAAGTGAACAAAGGGAAGGCCCCAGGATTTGTGATACAGTACGATGGAGTTCTGAGATTTCAGAGTCGACTTTGCGTTCCCGATGATGATGTTTTGAGACAGACAATTCTGAAGGAAGCTCACAGCACATCCTATTCTATTCACCCGGGCACCAGTAAGATGTATAAGGATCTAGAACAAAATTTCTGGTGGGGGAATATGAAGAAGGATGTAGCAGAATATGTTTCGAAATGTTTAACCTGTCAGCAAGTTAAGATTGAACATCAGTGACCTGCCGGAATGTTGAAGCTACTTCCAATCCCTGAGTGGAAGTGAGAGGATATATCGATGGACTTCCTCACCAGTATGCCAAGGACCAAGACGGGAATGAACATGATTTGGGTTATAGTTGATCGACTAACCAAGTCGGCTCATTTTCTGGGTATTAAAGACACTTGGGGACCCGAGAAATTGGCACGAGTATTTATTCGGAGATAGTCCGATTGCATGGAACGCCGAAGACCATTATTTCGGATCGAGATGGTCGCTTCGTGTCGCACTTTTGGAAGGCGGTTCACAAGGCTTTGGGAACCGAACTGAACTTTAGCACGGCTTATCATCCTCAGACGTCTGTCCAGTCCGAACGGACTATACAGACAGTAGAGGATATGCTTAGAGCTTGTGCCTTAGATTGGTCAACCGATTGGGAGGTTCATTTGCCCTTGATTGAATTCACCTATAATAATAGTTGGCACGCTTCCATTAAGATGGCACCATTTGAAGCGTTGTACGGAAGAAGATGCAGATCACCCCTGTGTTGGGATGACTCTTCTGACTTGATCGGGACCGAACCAGAGCTGATAGTTCAGACGCAAGAGAAGGTAGCCCTGATTCGCAAAAGATTGTTAACTGCCTAGAGTCAACAGAAGTCTTATGCAGATGTGCGCCGTCGCCCATTGGAGTTTGAGATTGGGGATCATGTACTATTGAAGGTTTCTCCTACCCAGGGAATTTTCCGTTTTGGGAGAAAAGGAAAGCTGAGTCCGAGATATATCAGGCCATTCAAGATCCTTTAGAGAATTGGGGAGTTGGCGTACAGGTTGGCCTTACCGCCATCACTGAGTCATGTTCATAATGTATTCCACGTATCCCAGTTATGGAAATATGTATCAGATCCCAGTCATATCATTGATTTTGGCGAAATCGAGATAGCTAATGACGGCACCTTCGAAGAGAGATCAATCAAAATACTCGAAAGTCGGATCAAGCTATTGAGGAATAAAACAATATCCTTGGTTAAAGTGCAATGGTCACGACATGGAGTCGAAGAGGCCACGTGGGAAATGGAGGATGGTATGAAGACTAGATACTCGGAGTTATTTTCATCTTAAGTTTCGGGACGAAACTTCTTTTTAGGGAGAGAGGATGTAATACCCGAGATTTCAATGTGTATTTTGAACATTGTGACATTGTATATGTTGTATTTGATCTGAGTATTATCCAGTGTATTTAATGATCCGGTGTTGTTGAGCATATGATTTCATGAATGTGTTCAAAATTGTAATTTTGCACTTGTAGCGCACGCTAACGACTAGGAGTAGCGTACGCTAATTGGGTTTCATAGCGCATGCTGTGTACTTAGCGCGCGCTATACGTAGTCAACTTGATTAAGACAGGGTGGTAGGTGAGATCAGCCGCGGATCTTGGTCGAGACATGTCGGGATGAACCTGGACGGCTTTCTGGGAAAGTCGAGTCAATGATGTTTAGCGCACGCTTATGGTTTGAGGTTAGCGCACGCTAAGTATAGTACAGTGAGGTCAGTGAATTTTCGTTCAGTCGTTAGCGCATGCTAAAAATAGTGGTTAGCATACGCTAATCGTTGATTTTAGCGCACGTAAGGCTGTTTAGCGTATGCTATGCCGAGACCCATCAGAGTCAGTAGGCTGCAAGCCCGTTAGCGCACGCTAGGAATAGAGCCGTAGCGCGCGCTAATAACCCTTTTCTATAAATAGGACAACACCCATCTTCATTTTTCAGTTTACACTTCTTCCCACATCCGATTTTTGGGACTTTCAGAGTCATTCCCTCCATCCAAATCCTGCATACCAGCCTCCTAACATCACTATTGAAGATAAAGGGGCTTTGATGATTGGTGTTCTAGCTTTTGGGCATAGAGTTCATCAAGTTATTCCAACTTTTCCTTCTGTTTAAGGTATGTTACGATTCACCAAGCTAGAATTTATGTTTTTAGCTATGCTTTGAGCTTGCTTCGGAAATCATTAGACTAGTTAAAGATCTTTTGAGTCCAGCACTATATTTTTGAAGATTAGAACCCGATTATACCTTGTTTTTCCCTCGTTGTTAAGAGTGTTGATCGAGCCTTGATGGATAAAAACCTTAGGGTGTAGTATCCTAAGTTTGTTTTGAATTATGAGCATGATTTTAGTAAGATTCTAAGATTTACCGTGATGTTCCACCGATGATAATTCATGTTTCACAGAGGTGTTTGATTTGACAAGGTTCTTCATGTTCATGCTTGTAATGAATCGGCTATGTCAATGAAATTAAATCAGATCACCGTAGTACTGTTTCCTTGCGTAGTACGTTTGGTATGCATGTATCTTGAGTCACATTTGTGGTATGATCGTAAGAGCCAAACATATGGGAGTCGGGAATTGAAACCAATATTGAAGTCTAGATTTTGATGACTTGTTTATCCTTGAATCCTCAGACATCGGTATGTCGCCTCCGATGTGATCATTCGACTCATATGAAGTGTATCACTATTTCCGGCTCAGCTTTCATCAAGCATACTAACCGCAAGCCGGCCTTACGTCATTATTACGTGATATTAATTTAGAATATTTGGTGAGCATACGTTAGTTTTGAGTAGTATGTTAAGTTCCTTGTATCTCTTTTTGAACAAGGTCCGAGCCTTGCATAGGGGTCGATCGAGGGGTGGTGGCCTACGGACGCGTGACATTCGTTGGAGTATTTTATTCTTGCCAATTTTTGAGGCAAGTATCGTATTTTGAAATTTGGTTTATATTGAAATGTTGATCATGCATACGATTTATTCATGTTGTTGAACATGAGAGTAATTTCTTTGAATTGTCATGGTATTCGTTATTGATTCCTTGATTGTTCACGTCGATGAACGTATTGATTTGCATGTGTATGCATAATTGCACGGTTTATGTTGTAAATGATCCAAGGGGATCATGAGGATCTATGCTGAGGGCGCTGGATCGGATGTCCACCATGTGTTGGTCCGATGGGATCATCATGGGGATCTATGCTGAGGGCGCTGGATCGTTGGACGGGTTTTCCACCATGCGTTGGTCCGACGGGATCATCATGGGGATCTATACTGAGGGCGCTGGATCGTTGGATTACCCTGTATTGTGTTGATGGAATCGTGAGGATTCGCATCGTTGGATTCCGGTGACGGAAGTCCGTTTTGTGTGTTTTATGATGCATTGTTGATTCATGTATTATGATACTTGTACTAGCATCATTTTGCTAACCCCTTCGGGGGTGGACATTTGTTTTGATGTTCAGGTAGCCGAGGACCGGGGAAGCAACCACAGTACCGACATGACCATGAAGTGGCGCAGTGATGTAATTTGATGTTGTCTCATTTTCCAGTTATTTTCAGTACTCGAGTACGCATATTTTGTTGGTGTTTGGAATGATTGTAATAATGAACTCATTGTTGAACTGATTTTGAATTTTAATCTCAATGACACTTTAGTATTATGTTCTGTATTTCTCAAATTAGTCTTGTAAATTCTTATATAAAGGATTTACGGCGCTGTAATTATTCCGAATATACCGGGGTGTTACATGTTGATGACATTGTTTTTGGAGCTACTAACTAATCATTGTGCCAAGATTTCTCTAATCTTATGAAAGGAGAGTTCGAGATGAGTATGATGGGAGAATTAACATTCTTCCTCGGACTTTAAATCAAGCAATGCGAAGATGGAATGTTTATTCATCAAACAAAGTACTCAAACGATCTCCTAAAGAAATTCAAAATGGAGAGTAGCAAAGTGATTTCAATGCCAATGTCCTCATCATTAAAGCTTGGAAAAGATGAAAATGGCAAATCCGTAGATCAAAAATTATATCGAGGTATGATCGGATCTTTGTTATATTTGACTGTTGCTAGGCCAGACATAATATTTGCTACTTGCTTATGTGCTCGATTCCAAGCTAATCCTAAGGAATCACATTTAATTGGTTGTAAACGCATTTTTCGTTACTTGAAAGGGACCATCAGACTAGGTCTATGGTATCCCTCTTGCTTGGACTTTAATTTGATTGCATATAGTGACGCCAATTCCAGCGGATGCAAAATTGATAAAAAGAGTACTAGTGGTACATGTCATTTCATCGGTTCATGCTTAATATCTTGGGGAAGTAAAAAGCAAACCAGTGTAGCGTTGTCTACAGCTGAGGCCAAATACATTGCTGCAGGGAGTGCCTGTGCTCAGGTACTATGGATTAAAAATCAACTCCGCGACTACGGCATTTATTTTGAAAATGCCCCTATTTTATGTGATAATACTAGTACAATAAATTTGAGCAAGAATCCTGTGTTGCATAGTAGGACTAAGCATATAGATATTAGACTTCACTTTCTACGCGATCATGTGCAAAAGAAAGACATCTGCTTAATTTTTGTCGGGGCAAAAGATCAACTAGCTGATATCTTTACGAAACCTCTTCCCGAGGAATCATTTAATTCTATTCGTTTGCAACTTGGGATGGGACACCTTGACAATTTTTGAAACCAGTTGTCTACTCGAGAAATCAATCGTTTCATTCGCTAACGCCACTAGCTTCACCTTTTTAACGCGCGCTAATTTTTCCATTCCTGTACGTTTTCCCTTCGATAGCGCACACTAACCTCTTCTCTTCTGCGTACGCTAATTAAAATCCCCTATTTCGATTTTTTGCTACTGGACAGTCCAGTGAGCTATCCATATTTCCTTAACGTACGCTAAATATATATCCGTTGCATATGCTAACTAAACCCTTTCAGTTTCCTATATAAACCCTGAATAATCCAGAAAAACAAATACCCTTTCATAACGCACGCAAACGAAGATCCCCTTTTCACATCAAGAAACCTAGCTAATCCGATTCATATAATTCCGATCTCTTCTATCCAAATCCTTCAATTCCTATCACAATCATGTCGAGCAAGGGAAGAAAACTTATGGAGAAGGCTTACAAAAGCACAAAACGTACCCGCGAACCAGAATATGATGCACCTCATTTTGTGTCTTATACCGCTTTCAAGGTTTTTTCGGAAATCCTCCCTCAGGAGAACTTAACCGATTGCTATTTCTTCAATTTCGGCAGTCTTGAACGAGCCAAGGTAAATATCCATGAATTCTTTGAAGCCTTGAGTATTGCTCGATTCGTAGAATGCAAAGAAATTATCTTTCCCTCATTTGTTCGAGAGTTCTATGCTAATTTGCATCTGGGAGATAGTGAGGGCTCTTCTGGTGGCTTCGTGCTCAGTAGCATGGTTAACGGAACTGTAGTGAAGGTTTCTTCGGAACTTCTTCACGAGCTTTTTGTATTGTCATTTGAAGGTTTTACTTGTAGTGGGAAGTCCATTATTGATGAATCGGACTTGAATGAGAAAGATGTTGCCAATTTTCTGTGCTCGAAAGCTGTCATCGAGGTTACCGATGAAGTTTTCGAAAATAACAATTTTGGTATACAAATCCGATTATTGTTGGTCGCACTTACGAAATGTTTGATGCCTAAAGTGAACACGCAACAAAACTAGTCGGCGTCGATAAACTTGTGGTACACCGGGTGTTGAACGAGGATAAGGTGGATTTCACGGCGATTGTTATAAATTGGATGAAGGCGAAAGGAGAATCTTTCCACTCCAAACACTATTTGTCGAGAATGCGGAAATCTGGGCTTCCATTCGGATCTGTTTTGACTATGATTTTCCGTCGTTTCAAATTTCGGTGTCTCAAGGACACGAGATTAGCTACCTCACCCTCAAAGCGATGCATTATGTTGAAACCATTAATAGAGGGTGGGTGTTATTCTTGTATCTAAGGGAAGACGACCAAGTTCCAAAAGGAATGCGAACATCGACTCCAGCCGAACGTGTTCTTCATCGAGGACCACACACGCTTCGGGAACTACAAACCGGAACATTTGTTCGTCATCCGAAAACCAAAGGCAAACGACCGATGAAAGATTCTGTCATCGAGGAAGAAGAAAGTGACCTCATTGCCCGGATGCAGAGCATCGAGACCTCACAGATGGAAATTCGTGAGGATATTCGGTCTCTACGTTCGGAAGTCCGAGAAGTTCGTGGGCTGATTTCAGATTTCATTCGATTCACTCACCCGTCATTCCCGTTCCCATCCTCTTCATCCGACCAAGCTTTTTAGATTCTAGGAGTTTGATTCTCGATGTAGTGAACTTTGTTTTTGATGTCATGTGTCTTGGTTATGTCTTGTTTGGATCATTTTCATTAATAAAATGCGCATTCCTTCTCTATGTCTCTTGGTTATTGACTTACGGATGTTTTGTTCATATGTTCGTGCCATATTGTGTTATATATGCAAATCTTCAGGGGGAGTCCTTTTTTCTAATGTCAAAAAGGGGGAGAAAACACTCCAAAACCGAACATACTAACATATCGAACAAACCACTTTGATTCGAATTTTTTTTAAAAATGGTTTTGCAGGAAAATATTAAATGTTTTGACATCATAAAAAAGGGGGAGATTGTTGACTCAAAAGTATTTTGATGATGATTAGATCCAAAACATTTAATAAAATCTATCTCAGTAAGCTGCTCTATTGAAGATGAAAAATGTTCCTAGCGCACGCTACATAATGTATCGTAGCGCACGCTATCGAAGCTCATATGCAGGCAAGTCAAATCAGCTGCAACCAAGTTGAAATCCTACCTGATAGCTTACGCACGCAAAGTATCTCTTATCAGCGCACGCTATATTACAAAATTAGCACACGCTATATTTCATATCTAACGCACGCTATCGCATCAGTCAGAGAGGACAGTAAGGTCTGGAAAGAAAAGAAGGAATTACTCAGCGCACGCTGTAATGCCCGGATAAAATGGTGTATTTACCTTGTATTCGACCTTGTATTATTCAACTTTGTGATGTTATTAATCGTAGATTGGTTTCTCGTATTCGTACCCTTATGTTTTTATATCTTCAACATTATGCATGCATGGTTCTGCACGTGCTTACGTACGCTACGGACTTGCGCTTAACGTACTCTAAGTCTGATGTTTAACGTACGTTATATGTTGAGCTTAACTTACGTACTCAGTCAAGTCAAGATCCGACAAGGGTCGGCGTGTGGGGACCGGATGAAGATTCTTGGAGATTGCCAGCATGAACCTGGACGGTTTTCCAGCCCATGCAAGTCAACGGCTTAGCGCACGCTAGGAGAGATTTTTTAACGTACGCTAAGCTCCTATATATTACGTATGTAACACCTTTAGCCTAACATACGTAAGCGTATGCCAGAAACAGTCCAGTGAGCTCTGGCCGAGCGTTAACGCACGCTAATGTTCGAGTATAGCGTACGTTAACCATGTTACGTACGTAATGGGCTTTGTTTAACGTACGTAATGGTTTAAAATATATTTATAGGACCCGACCCTTACTTCATTTCCCATTCTTACCTTGGCCGATTTTTGTGTTCTTGAGACTATCCCTCACCTCATATCCCGCATATCATCATCTACATCCGATTTTGGGGAGCCTAGAACATGTGAATTGGTTTTCAAGCTTCCGGTGAAGAGTTCATTCAAGGTTTTCTTTGTTCTTACATCTCTTAAGGTATGTTAACTCTACACCAAGATGAGGACTTTGTTCTTTATGATTTTTTTCCAGAGATTATTGAGTTTGTTTCGTCGTAATGAATCTAAAACCATATCTAAAAGGATTGTATGGGTTGAATTAAGGTTTCCATGGTTAGAGTTGAGCCATAATCTTTACCAAACCTTAAGGATGAAATTTCTGAGATTGAACACACTTTGTTGATCCTTTCGTAACACTCTATTTATGAACAAATGTTGAGGATTTGGCCCTGTGTTAAATGAATTCGTGAAGTTGTATATAGAGAGTGTTCGATTATTATACTTGCCTTTGATGAACTTGTGTAAATCTTCATAGATGAGTAGAAACTTGAAAGGATTATAAGAACAACCATTTTGAATGAAGAATTTGTTAAGAAGAATCAACCGCGGAAGAACAAGAATCGTAAGAGACGATTTAGCCTAGAACTAGAATGAACGTGATTATCTCATAATATTTCGATATAGCCACCGAACCGAGCATTCGAGTTAGGAATCGGAATTTGAGTTTGGATCATGGAATATAATGATATGATGAATGTTCTTGAAATTTTAGATACCAACCTTGTGTTCCACTACAATCTCTTGAATGGATTTAATACCCAGGAAATGAGCCGACTTGGTTAGTCGATCAACTATCACCCAAATCATATTCATTCCCGTCTTGGTTCGTGGCATATTGGTGATGAAGTCCATTGATATATCTTCCCACTTCCACTCAGGTATCGGAAGTGGCTTCAACATTCCGGCAGGTCGTTGATGTTCAATCTTAACTTGTTGAGAGGTTAAACACCTCGAAACGTATTCTGCTACGTCTTTCTTCATATTTCCCCACCAGAAATTTTGTTTTAGATCCTTATACATCTTACTGGTGCCTGGGTGAATAGAATAGGGCGCGCTGTGAGCTTCCTTCAGAATTGTCTGTCTCAAAGCATCCTCATCGGGAATGCAAAGTCGATTCTGAAATCTCAAAACTCCATCATCCTGTACCACGAATCCTGGGGCCTTCCCTTTCTTTACTTTGTCGCATAACCGAAGAATCGGAGAATCATTCAACTGCTTAGATTTGATTTCCTCGACTAATGACGAAGTTAGTTCCATCATGTATAGTTGCCCTTGGACTCCTTGTGACCATACTTCAATCCCTTCGCGGATTAGTTCTCGTTGAATGCTGGTTTGGTACGTGAGCGCTTCCAACACTCGAACAGAAATAGGTTTGCGGCTCAGTGCATCAGCTACCACATTCGTAATCTAGATTAATTCCAGCCACCTTCTCTGCCTCATATTTAATTCCTTCTGACTGAAAATATACTTGTGGCTCTTATGATCTGTGAAGATCTGACAATGAGTGCCGTATAAGAAATGTCGCCAAATTTTTAGAGCAAAGACTACAGCGGCTAACTCCAGATCATGAGTCGGGTAATTAATCTCGTATGGTTTCAACTGTCGAGAGGCATAGGCAATCACCCTATCCTTTTGCATCAATACACATCCCAGACCCTGATTTGAAGCATCGTTGTATACCATGAATCCGTCAGTTCCATCTGGTAACGCTAGTATAGGCGCTGTCGTCAGTCTTCTCTTAAGTTCATCAAAACCCGCCTGGCATTTCTCATTCCACACGAATTTTTGAGTCTTCTGTAATAGCTGAGAAAGTGGACGAGCGATTTTGGAAAATCCTTCTACAAAACGGCGATAATATCCAGCAAGTCCCAAGAAGCTCCGGACTTCTTTCACATTATTAGGGGATTCCCACTCCAAGATTGCCTCGACTTTCTTCGGGTCTACCTGAACTCCATCAGCTGATATCACATGCCCAAGGAAGGTTACTTCCTTAAGCCAGAATTCGCATTTAGAAAGTTCCACATAAAGTTGTTCATTCCTCAAAGTGTTCAAAACGATACGCAAATGCTCTGCATGTTCCTCTGAGTCCTTCGAATAGATCAAGATGTCATCGATGAAGACTAACATAAATTTATCCAAGTATTCTAAGAATACCCGATTCATCAATTACATAAATACTGCAGGAGCATTGGTGAGTCCGAATGGCATCACCACGAATTCATAGTGCCCGTACCGGGATCTGAAAGCAGATTTCGGTATATCCAATTCCTTAATTCTCAACTGATGGTATCCTGATCGCAAGTCAATCTTCGAGAATACTCTTGCCCCTTGTAGTTGATCAAACAAGTCGTCAATTCGAGGTATAGGATACTTGTTCTTGATCGTCACCTTGTTTAGCTCTCTGTAATCAATACATAGTCGGAGGGATCCATCTTTCTTCTGGACAAAGAGAACAGGTGCTCCAAAAGGAGAAACGCTAGGTTGAATGTAACCCTTCTGTAATAATTTTTCAAGCTGCTTCTTTAATTCATACATCTCGGTTGGCGCCATATGGTATGGTTCTTTGGAAATAGGAGCGGCTCCAGGCTCTAATTCGATATTGAACTCTACTTCTCTCCGCGGAGGTAACCCAGGTAGTTCGTCAGGGAATACTTCTGAGAATTCGTTCACCACTGGAATAGATGCGAGCTCGACTCCTTCTTCTTTCTTCATGGCATAACACCAAAACCCGTAACAACCCTGCTTTAGCAATTTAACTGCTTTCATAGCTTTGATCAATTTTTCTGAGCTTCCCAGTCTCCATCCTTTGAATAAATGTTCAGATCCGTCATCAGCAATGATAGAAATGACTCTCTTTCGGTAATTCAAAATAGCTCCATAACGGTTGAGCCAATCGTATCCGAGAATTAAATCATCACCATGGATGTCGACTACTATAAGATTTGATGGCCAATCCCTTCCTCCTATAGACACTGGAAAATCTCTAGTTTTTAGGGTTCCCAAAATTTTCTCTCCGCTCGGTAACCCCACAACATAAGGCTCACAATCATATAAGCACGAGATTTTTAAACGATTAACACAGTTCAAATATATGAAAGAATGTGTAGCCCCTGAATCGAATAAGACACTGACTGGTTGCAAAAGGATCTGAATCGTACCTAATGCGACAGCAGTGTACTGATCGTCTGACTTCCTCATCTCGTAAATGCGCGGAGGAACGGACCCAGCGCTGGACGCCTCTTTTTTCCCAACACTCTGCTGCTGGAAACCACTTTGCTGCGTCTGGTTCACACTTGTATCCTTCGGAACCGATGCAGGGGTGCGAGTACCAAAAGATCTAGTCGCATTTCCATAGAACGTTGCGCGATGTCCTTTCTGTCCATACTCGAAGCAGGTCACCGCAGGTGCGTAACAATCGCGTCGAACATGCCCTGTTTTGCCACAGTTATAACATTTCTTTGCTGCGTCTGAAACCGTTGATGCTGCCCGGAACTTCTTTCCACCTCGAGAAGGATGCGTAGGTCTCCTAGATGAATGGAATGAGAACTGGCCCTTGCGGGCCCCACCACTTTTGTTCTCCGTGAAGTTTCCAGACACTTTCTGCTTCTTTGCTTCTGTTGATTTCTCTACTACAGCCTCTTTCATATCGTAGGCCAGTGCTTTGTCTTGATACCGTCGCAAGGTGGTACATTCAAATCCGGACATATATTTCTGAATCTCCGGCTTCATCCGCATGTCAAAATGGAAGATCCTCTCCGCCTCGGTCCTGACCAAGTGGCGCACATAAGTCAATTGGTGATTAAAAGTCTTAATCACGTCTGTCACAGATGCCTCTAAATTTTGTGCTGAGAAAAACTCCCGGACTCGGGCCTCTCTAACTGGGCGAGGACAATATTGCGCTTCCATCATTAATTTGAACTCCGTCCAGTCAGTATTATGATCCTCAGGTCGAATGGCCTCCCACCAGTCGAAAGCCTCCCCAGTCAGAAGATACTGGGTGATCGGAACCTTTCTGTCGTCGGGACAGTTAATCCCTGCAAAGATCTTTTCTAACTCCTTCAGCCAGTGATCCCAAGAAAGTGTCTCAGCAAAACCGTCAAATTTTGGAGGGTGTAATTTAACCACCTCAGTAAGCCATTTGTCTCCCCGATTATCTCATTATGCTGCTGTCCCATCGCCGTTTGCATGTGGTCAACTACCTGAGCAAACTGATTTATCTGAGCAACCACCTGTTGAAGCACTCCCGGCATATTAGGATTTGCGTTATCATTTGCTGATCCTTGTTGTCCTCCAGAATGGGAATCGGTTCGACTAGCTGATAATTCTGGGGTGGATGCTGAATCTTTCTGTCTCGCATTACCACATCCGCGTCCATGACTGCGTCCGCGTCCCCGACCTCCCCTCAACATACTGTAAACACAAATACTCAATCTCTAGGGCAAAATTTCTAAAAGAAAATCCGTCAATAATCACAAAGCAGGAATTAAATAAAACGGTAGTATTTGAGATTAGGAGACTTACAACCACGGTCCACACGACGATGTTGGCTCAGCAATGATGTTACAAACGACCCATAAATAACGTAAACAGGCCCAACTAACCCGACTGCCAAGATATCCGTGAATCTTAGCTCCGATACCATATTCTGTAACACCCCGATATATTCGGAATAATTACAGCGCCGTAAATCCTTTGTATAAGAATTTACAAGGCTAAATTGAGGAATACGGAAATCATACTAAAGTGTCATCAATGCAAAAGAAGTTCAAAACCCGTTCGACAATTTAAATGAGTCCAATATTACAAAACATCCCCAAAATAACAACATATGCGTATTCGAGTACTGGAAAATAACCATAAAACCAAAATAACATAGTCAACATCACTGAGCCACTTCATCGTCATGTCGGTACTGTGGCTGCTTCCCCGCTCCTCGGCTACCTGAACATCAAAACAAATGTCCACCCCCGAAGGGGTTAGCAAAATAATGCTAGTACAAGTATCATAATACATAAATCAATAATGCATCATAAAGCATACAAAACGGACTTCTATCACTGGAATCCAACGATGCGAATCCTCATGATTCCATCAACACAATATAGGGTAATACAATGATCCAGCGCCCTCAGTATAGATCCCCATGATGATCTCGTCGGACTAACGCATGGTGGAAAACTCGTCCAACGATCCAGCGCCCTCAGCATAGATCCCTATGATGATCCCGTCGGAACAACGCATGGTGGACATCTGATCTAGCGCCCTCAGCATAGATCCTCATGATCCCCTCGGATCATGTACAACATAAACAGTACAATTATGCATACATATATGCAAATCAACATGTTCCTCGACGTAAACGTTCAAGGAATCAAGAACAAATACCATGACAACTCAAAGAAATTAATCTCATGTTCAACAACATGAATAAGGCATACGCATGTTCAACAATCCAATATTAACAAGTTTAAAATACGATACTTGCCTCAAGATGGCAAGAATTTAAATACTCCCATGAATGTCACTCGTCCGAAGGTCGCTGCCCCTCGATCTATCACCTTGTACAAGGGAATAACAAGAAATTCAATAATCTTCCCGAAACTAACGCATGAGTCCCGAACGTCTAAAGTTATAAACGAATTATCGATAACGGACAATCGGTTCTCGCTCCTATTTTCCGACGAGTACTACGCTTGGAAAAAGACTTGTGAATTTGGGGACCAGAGAAATTAGCACGAGTGTTTATTACAGAGATAGTCCGATTGCATGGAACACCGAAGACCATTATTTCGGATCGAGATGGTCGCTTCGTATCGCACTTTTGGAAGGCAGTTCACAGGGGTTTGGGAACCGAGCTAAATTTTAGCACGGCTTATCATCCTCAAACGGACGTTCAGTCCGAAAGAACTATACAGATAGTAGAGGATATGCTTAGAGCTTGTGCCTTAGATTGGTCAACCGATTGGGAGATTCATCTGCCGTTGATTGAATTCACCTATAACAATAGTTGGCATGCTTCCATCAAGATGGCACCATTTGAAGCATTGTACGGAAGGAGATGCAGATCACCCCTATGTTGGGATGACTCTTCTGACTTGATCGGGACGGAACCAGAATTGATAGTCCAAACTCGCGAGAAGATAGCCTTGATTCGTGAAGGCTGTTGGCTGCCCAGAGTCGACAAAAGTCTTATGCTGATGTGCGCCG
This sequence comes from Orobanche coerulescens, assembly GCA_033398695.1. Taxonomy (NCBI): domain Eukaryota; kingdom Viridiplantae; phylum Streptophyta; class Magnoliopsida; order Lamiales; family Orobanchaceae; genus Orobanche; species Orobanche coerulescens. The sequence goes on from CM065801.1 coordinate 16,137,055, forward strand.
TCGCCCGCTGGAATTTGAGACCGGGGACCATGTACTATTGAAGGTTTCTCCTACCTGGGGGATTTTACATTTCGGAAGGAAGGTAAAGCTGAGTCCGAGATACATCGGACCATTCGAGATCCTGGAAAGAGTTGGGGAGTTGGCGTGCAGGTTGGCCTTACCGCCATCGCTGAGTCACGTTCATAGTGTGTTCCACGTATCCCAAATGCGGAAATATTTACCGGATCCCAGCCATATCATGATTTTGGCGAGATCGAAATGGCTAATGATGGATCGTTCGAAGAAAAGCTAATCAAGATACTCGAAAGTCGAGTCAAACAGTTGAGGAATAAACCTATCTCCTTGGTAAAAGTTCAATGGTCTCGATATGGAGTCGAAGAAGCAACTTGGGAGACGGAGGACAGTATGAAGTCGAGATACCCGGAATTGTTTTTGTTTTAAGTTTCGGGCCGAAACTTCTTTTTAGAGGGGTAGTATGTAATGCCCGGATAAAATGGTGTATTTACCTTGTATTCGACCTTGTATTATTCAACTTCGTGATGTTATTAATCGTAGATTGGTTTCCCGTATTCGTACCCTTATGTTTTTATATCTTCAACATTATGCATGCATGGTTCTGCACGTGCTTACGTACGCTACGGACTTGCGCTTAACGTAAGCTAAGTCTGCTGTTTAACGTACGTTATATGTTGAGCTTAACGTACGTAAGCTCAGTCAAGTCAAGATCCGACAAGGGTCGGCGTGTGGGGACCGAATGAAGATTCTTAGAGATTGCCAGCATGAACCTGGACGGTTTTCCAGCCCATGCAAGTCAACGGCTTAGCGCACGCTAGGAGAGATTTTTTAACGTACGCTAAGGTCCTATATTTTACGTACGTAACACCTTTAGCCTAACGTACGTAAGCGTATGCCAAAAACAGTCCAGTGAGCTCTGGCCGAGCGTTAACGCACGCTAATATTCGAGTATAGCGTACGCTAACCATGTTATGTACGTAATGGGCTTTGTTTAATGTACGTAATGGTTTAAAATCTATTTATAGGACACGACCCTTACTTCATTTCCCACTCTTACCTTGGCCGATTTTTGGGTTCTTGAGACTATCCCTCACATCATATCCCGCATATCATCATCTACATCCGATTTTGGGGAGCCTAGACCGTGTGAATTGGTGTTCAAGCTTCCGATGAAGAGTTCATTCAAGGTTTTCTTTGTTCTTACATCTCTTAAGGTATGTTAACTCTACACCAAGATGAGGACTTTGTTCTTTATGAGTTTTTCCAAAGATTATTGAGTTTGTTTTATCGTAATGAATCCAAAACCATATTTAAAAGGATTGTATGGGTTGAATTAAGGTTTCCATGTTTAGAGTTGAGCCATAATCTTTACCAAACCTTAAGGATGAAATTTCTGAGATTGAACACACTTTGTTGATCCTTTTGTAACACTTTATTTATGAACAAATGTTCAGGATTTGGCCCTGTGTTAAATGAATTCGTGAAGTTGTTGTTGCTACCCAAAATATTATCCGGAGATAGATATTGCTGGAATGGATGGATAGCAAACAAATGCAAGAGCACTTCCGTGAGAAAGATAAATAACACAAGATTTGCCGGGGTTGTTAGTCCCGGGCTTGAATGCTCTCGCGAGATATTATTAATACTAATATTCGGGGATACAAGTACTAATGTAAGAATACAATTACAATGAGTGTAAAGATTCTTGTTATCTTAGCTAGTGAGCGTGTAGATTGCCGGAAGAACCAGATTTGACGCTATGTGAGTTCTTGTAACAAAGGAGATGAACAGTCGCGCCGGTGAGAGATCGACAGTCTCTCACGGAGAGTATTTAGCTGGATGCTTGGGCTCGTGGGCTTATAAATCTCTTGGAATCTGTCTAGTGGAGACTTGCTACCTCTGCCGATCGTCTTCTGGACGAGAGATTCGGAGAAAGAAGTCCTGAGATGGATTCCGGCGAGAAAGCAGGGAGCTTGTATGTTCTACTGTATTTCTGTTGTTGGTGAAATGAATTTCGAACCGTAGGTCAAATGAATTGGGAACCTTTTTCCAGTAGGAGGAGGCTCTCTATTTATAGGGCTTGGATACGCCGGGCGATCGCCTTTTCTGCATTATAATAATCGGGCGATCGTCTTTTAGCACATGGGCCTGTCTCCTCAAAGTCTGCAGGAGTTGCTGGCAGTCAACCGTGCGATCCAATGAGACGCCTACACGCATCCTGAGTTGCTGTCACGGGTGGCCCCACTGACAACTTTCGGCGCGCATGCCGGTAGGTGAGGTAGGTGACAGGCTGTGGTCAAAGGTCTTGTCTGTCAGCAAAAGATCTTATCTGTTAGTGAAGATCTTGTCAGTGCCTTTGGTGGATCTGCACGTGGGTGCTGTTCTGAGATCCAGTCTTCGATGACTTTGACGGGCGATCATCTCTGCTCGGGGCATAGGTCGACCGTCCTTAGTCGGACACTAGAGTCGGTCGCCAGCTGCCAAATGGCGATCGCCTTGGGAGTCGATCGCTAGGTACCTGATGGTGGTCTGGTTTCTCCGACTTGGCGAGCTAGCCATAGTTTGACTGGAGTTGACTTGGTCGCTCGGCCTTCTAGTCGATCGCCTGTTGGGAGAATAAATCGTGACACAACAATTGCCCCCCAGCTCGCTCGTACGTTGGAAACGTGGGGTGAGGTGGCTCTCTTGGCGATCGCTGAACTTTTGACGAGCGACTTTGTGTTTCATTGAACTGGCGATCGTCTTTGAGCTGATATACTCTGGGTTCGGACGACCTGGTTGGCCGCTAAACTGCGCGGGAAAAGGCAATGGGCGTTGAAAAGTCTCCGCGCACGTGCCGGGTTTCTATTGGAGGATACCAACGGTCATTTATGACTCCTCGGCTGACGCGTCCTTGAAAAGACGCGTATGCGGGTCTCGAGGGAGTCAATTAATGCGACGTTTGAGATCCGACCCCTGAGGTTTTCCCTTATTGCAAACGAGTCCTGCCTTCTCCTATAAAAGGGCGCAGTGCTGCAGTTTCATACTCACGCGTACTTATTGGAGGAAGAAGGACTTGCTGTCGATTTTTCTGAAGATCTTAGTGCCGATCGTCGTTCGATTTCGCTTTCGGGTAAGAAAAATCCTTTTCTCCTTATCTTTCTTTGAGAATGTCCGGAACCTCATCATCACGTGGAGTGGGTACCAGTTCTGGCGCCGGGACATCGACTGTCCAGGGAGAACCTTCTTCCGACTTCCACCTGGAGACGTCCGCTGAAGCTATTCGGGCCGGAATCGACCTGCTGAAGTCGAGGCTTTATTTAACGAAGCCGATGTTGCTAAGGAGGCGGCTGCTGAAGAAAGACGATCACAGATTGAGAGAGATCTGGCGATTAGGGCCTACTGGGAGCAGCATAGTGCTTTCGGCCGGGCCTATAAGGCTTTTGCTGAGATAATGGAGAAGTTGGCCGGTCCTACTCCGAGATTCGATTTCCGGGGATACTCGGTCGCCTACCCCTATGTGCTTCCCAAACGGTCACAAGACTTGGTCGCGCAATGATCGTTGTGGTCGCTTGGCCAAATACGGAGTTCGACGTCCAGGAAAGATCTGGCCGTCTGGAGGACGAGGTTCCATATTCCTTCAGATGTGGACATGTTCGCGCCGGTGGAGAATGAGCGAGCCGATCAGCCTCCGATGGACATGGTCGCCGTGAATGAGGCGATTATGGAGGCCGGGCTGCGCTTCCCTCTATCCTTTGCTGTCTCCCATTTGTTGGCCGCTTGGAATGTGGCGCCACTTCAGCTGACGCCGAACGCCTGGCTCCAAATTAACTGCACTCTCACCCTTTTCGGCGGTCACCGCCTGTACCGCCTCCCATCGCCGTTGGAGATGAACCATTTGTTCAAACTGACGGCTCATAAAGGGTTGGTCGGCGGTTACCATATTCAGGGCCGATCTGGTCGGGTGATTCACGGAGTCCCGAATAAGATGCGGGGCGATCAGACGAAGTGGTTCTGGGTCGCCGGCAAGTGGAGGGCTTCCGCGAGCGACAATCCTTCGGGAGAGCTGGAGATCCCCACTGAGTTTCGGGAGAGGAATCCCGGTAAGGGTTTAGACTCTCCCTTCGTTCGGATGTGTTTTGGACTGATCTAATTTGATTTCGGTTTTGCAGGTTTTCACATTCCGGCGGTCGAGGAGCTGCCTTTTGACTTTCTGGTTGTCTTGGAGCGGATAAGGAGCTTGTCGGACGACGACCTTGACGCCACCCGGATCAATAAGGAGAGTCGTTGGTTGTCGGCTCGACTATTCCGCTTCCCGAGACATCTCTCGTTGCCAGGTATGAGTTTCTGCGACCTTCACTTTCTAGGCGATCGCCTTACTTGAGAAAAGTATCTAACTGTTGGTCGATTGTCTTAACCGTAGAGGTTCGCTTTCCTCGGTTTTTGGAGCCCCCGACGGAGATCGCTATGTCGAATCCTGGAGTTCTAGGCCGACTCCGCCAAAAGAGGTCGTCTCGGGCCCCACCTGTTGCGTTGCCAATAGTTCCAGAGGCGGAGCCTCGCGTGGAGCCGGTCGTGGCTGAGGAGGGAGTTCCGGAGGAGGGGCTTCGAGCGAATCGCAAGAGGCCGAGGCCGGAATAAACTTCGGTTCCTGCCCCGGGCGATGAAGTGACGATCGCCGCGCCTCCGATCACCATCGTTGCCCCGGAGAATGAGCCGCCCTCTGCGGCTTTTATGCGGGAGATGGCGATCGCGGATGCTGAGACCCCTCGAGGGAAACCGTATTTCGATCGGGACCCCGAGAAGGCTGAGAGGTAGATTGCATTTTTGTGTTGAAAATTGCAACTGCGTAGGAGTTGTATTAACTTTGTTGTTTTGATGCAGGATCCGTCGCGCAGATCCGTCTTGCCCGCCGATGGTCGTGGATTTCCTAGCGAGCCGATCTCCTCGCCATTCCTGCGACATTCCTCCATACGTTAGCAAGGTACGCTTTCTGCCAAGGCATGGACGACCGATTGATGCGATCGCCGTCGCCGATCGGGAGTTCGATGCAGCCTTCTCGCCTTTCTCTCCGTGACGGCGACCATGGCTATCCAGCCGCCAGAGTTTGAGGGACGGCTTCCACTATTCGCCGCAGCGGATCTCGAGGCGGCTGGAAAGAGAACGCCGAGTTTGCCGATAAGATCGCGGCGATGGAGAAGGACTCTCTGGAGGCGGCCAAGCGGGCGAGCCACGAGCTTGAGCTGGAGAAGAAGGAAACCGAGCCGCTCGTTTAGCGGTCGACCGGTTTCGGGACCAGATGCCGAATGCCGTCCAGCGCAGAAGGTTGTGAAGAGGAGGCCGATCGCGAGAAGGTGACGATCGCTCGGTTGACAAATGAAATGTGGAGGCGAGGGAAAAAGTTGCTGCGAGGGAGGCTGAGCTCCAGGGGTCGCAACAGGCGATGGCGGAGCTGAAAGGAGAGGTTGAGGCGACCAAGGCTGACCCCTTTCAAAACTTGGAGTTTGTCAGCGAGTTCGCCTATTATTTGTCGTTCGCCGACTCGATCCGAGCAGCTAAGAAGGGAGGTTTGGAGGTCGGGCCTCTTGCCGAGAACTTCAAGGCGTAAGCGTTGGAGCATCCTCTCCATTCAGCTTTCTCCTTGCCGATCTTGGACCTTGCGGACATCGGCGTGGATTTGAGCTGGTATCCGTCTCCGGCCAATCTTGCTCATCCCGACGCTCCGGAAGATGAGGGGACCGCGCCGGATGCTGATGGCGAAGGCCAGGCAGGGACCTGAGGCACTTCATTTTTGATGTTTTAGCTTATTTCCTTGTAGTTTTGTAGCTTTCTTTTTGTAGTATTTGGGCCTTCGGGCGACCATGTACTCCGATTTTTTTTCAAGTAATGAAATGAACGTTTGAATTTCTGACTTATCACTTGAATGATGGTTATTTTTGAGTCTTTGTTTGACTTTGTACAAATGTGTGAGGAGAGATCGTTGCGAGGGTAGTTCCAAATGAATTGATAAACTCATAAAGATAACTTTTACAACAAATTCGATCGCTGCACAACTTGCTGAAAATGACGACCTCCGTATGTTGTTGAATAGGGACGATCGTCGTATAGGTAGTCCACACTCTTATAGCCCCTTGTTTTTATTCACTTAGTGGAAGTAAGGGGATGAAAATAACTCGTTGAGTGAGCGGTCTTCAACTTTGTCGAATCCTCGGGGACGGTCGTCCGTCTTGAGGAACCGCGCACGATCGCGGAGTTTGATGGACCAACCCCTTGATCATGTCTTGATGCGCGAAGACATTGAGTGTCTCGTGACTCACTTTATTATGAGGGTCCTCTGTTAGGCTGCGCCTCGCCTCGTATTTAAACGAAGGGCGTGCGGTCTCGGTCTAGAGGAGTCCTTGCGCGGGGCAGCGTCGGATGATTCAACTCCACGCCCGCGGCTTGTTTAGCTCTGCTTCCACCTCGGCCCACCATGAAGATGGCGAACCTCGACGGTGTACGTTGAGACGGGGGTTGTGGCACGTCGCATTGTCCGGGTTCACCATGTTAGATGATGAACCTTCGAGGGCGAGCGATCGTGTCACACTGATTAATTTTGGAGGGCCCTCAGGCTACGTCGGCCTCGTATTTAAACGAAGGGCGGGCGATCTTGGCCCAAAGGGACCTTGCATGGCCTAAGCAGTCGGTTCCATCGACCACCAGGACCATGGCTGCACTCTTCCACCTTGGATCGTCATGTAGATGCCGACCTTCGACGGTGTACGTTGTGTGGGGGAGGCGATCTCGTGCTTTAGTCCATCATGTTAGATGGTGAACTGTAGATGGCGATCGAGTCCTACAGTTTCTTAAATGAGGAGGGAGATCGAGGAGACTTCCGAGGTCTCCTTCTCTTGATTGAAGCATGTAGAGACGGTCGCCGAGGTTGATCCAGGGGTCGGCTCGTATGAGCTTTCCAGCCTGTTTTGTGTTCGACTCGGACGATCGTGTATAGAGATTGGTAAGGGCTTTGGCTAGGCCAATAAGCTGTCCAACTTGCCTTCCTTGAACAATCTCCAGAGCTGTTTGAGGAGGTCGCGGCATTGGTTGGTGCTGTGGCCGGGACTCTTATGGTAGGCACAGTATTGATTGTTGTCCAGATGACCGTGGTCCCTTATCGCTTTTGGCTTTTTGAGCTCTTCGTGCCCCTTGATGGCATAGAAAATATGTGCCGGAGTTCGGTTGAACGTGTGGAGGAGATGGGCTTCCATATCCTCGAAGGCCTTGAGATCTCCGGGTGACTTGGCGATCGCCTTCTTTGCTTTGGCGATCGCTATCTTCTGGACAGGAGGTGGCGTTTCCTCGCCTAGGTGGAGGGTGAGTAGCCTTTGCCTGGCCAGAAAGTTGGCAGCTTTAGCGCGGAAGATCGCGTAAGTTGGGGGAATATCCTTGGAGAGATGTCTAAACATGGGAGAGTGTCCGTGGAATCCCCCCATGACCGAATAGAGAGCGAGCTCGTCACTGACGGGTTCGCCGGTGAGGATGATTTCGTCTACCCGGTCGATGTAATCTGCGTCGGTTTCGTCTTTCCCCTGCTTGATTTTCATCACGCGGTGGGGGCCTTCTGGTCTGGCGACCTTGCTGGCGAAGTATGACGTGAAGTCATTCGCCAGTTTCTTAAAGGAGGTGATTGATCGTGGTGGTAGTGAGACGTACCACCTATGGGCCAGCTCGCCCAATGTTAACGGGAAGATCCGGCACTTGGTTGCATCAGATGCCCACACCCAGTCATGTAGATTCGGAATTTACTCAGGTGGGTTTCAGGGTCCGATCTCCCCTCGTATAGAGGTGTTTTGGGAGGAGCGATCGTTGGTTGTATGGGGTCAAGCTCGATGTGGACCGCGAGTGGCTCGGTCGGCCCGGTGATCTTTTTGTTGGCGCTTGCCCCAGTGTCCAAGAGTGCTTTCATCTCGTCGAGCTGGCGTTGTATGACGGCCATCGCCGTGGCCTGACTACTAGCGGCTCGGCGCTCGGAGCGGGAGCCGAGGCGATTGAGTACTGATCCCCTGGCGATCGGGGCGGGAGTCAGATGGCTGACCTGCGTTCGGCTGTGAGGTGGGTAGGCCGAACTTCTGGTGACGGATTCGGATTCCGTCTTTTCGTGGTTGGAAACAGAATGCCCCGGTCGCCAGGATGGGTCGCGCCCCAAGCGATTGAATATGGATCCGTTCGGTCGTGCGAGAGCCTTTCTTCGCGAATTGGGGCTTTCTGACGATCGCTCGTTCAGTAGCCCGTTGAATTTTCATTTTCCCATGCGGCGGACGATCGAGGGAGTCATCGCGGGCGACGCGCATGCTCTCCGTCGCTCCTCTAGGATGGCCATAGCCTCCTCGATCTGTTCCTCGGTTTGGAACTGATCGAGTGAGAGGTTGGGGCCATCTTTCGGATGCGGGATCGAGAGTCTCGCGTTGCTGCGGCTTCCTCGCCGTTGGTCGGGGTTCTGATCAACCGGGATATGGTGTCCGGCGGTTCGGAGAGCGGCTTTCTTCGATGTACCGGCGGATGTCATGATTCTGAAGGTTTTCTTTGAAGTGCAGTGAGTGTCACTTCAAGTATCTGCCCCGAGAACAGTGAGTGTTCTTCGGGACGGTAGGAATATAAATTTGAGGGTTAGATGCCCTTCCTCTAGCGCCAATTATTGCTACCCAAAATATTATCCGGAGATAGATATTGCTGGAATGGATGGATAGCAAACAAATGCAAGAGCACTTCCGTGAGAAAGATAAATAACACAAGATTTGCCGGGGTTGTTAGTCCCGGGCTTGAATGCTCTCGCGAGATATTATTAATACTAATATTCGGGGATACAAGTACTAATGTAAGAATACAATTACAATGAGTGTAAAGATTCTTGTTATCTTAGCTAGTGAGCGTGTAGATTGCCGGAAGAACCAGATTTGACGCTCTGTGAGTTCTTGTAACAAAGGAGATGAACAGCCGCGCCGGTGAGAGATCGACAGTCTCTCACGACGAGTATTTAGCTGGATGCTTGGGCTCGTGGGCTTATAAATCTCTTGGAATCTGTCTAGTGGAGACTTGCTACCTCTGCCGATCGTCTTCTGGACGAGAGATTCGGAGAGAGAAGTCCTGAGATGGATTCCGGCGAGAAAGCAGGGAGCTTGTATGTTCTACTGTATTTCTGTTGTTGGTGAAATGAATTTTGAACCGTAGGTAAAATGAATTGGGAACCTTTTTCCAGTAGAAGGAGGCTCTCTATTTATAGGGCTTGGATACGCCGGGCGATCGCCTTTTCTGCATTATAATAATCGGGCGATCGTCTTTTAGCACATGGGCCTGTCTCCTCAAAGTCTGCAGGAGTTGCTGGCAGTCAACCGTGCGATCCAATGAGACGCCTACACGCGTCCTGAGTTGCTGTCACGGGTGGCCCCACTAACAACTTTCGGCGTGCATGCCGGTAGGTGAGGTAGGTGACAGGCTGTGGTCAAAGGTCTTGTCTATCAGCAAAAGATCTTATCTGTTAGCGAAGATCTTGTCAGCGCCTTTGGTGGATCTGCACGTGGGTGCTGTTCTGAGATCCAGTCTTCGATGACTTTGACGGGCGATCATCTCTGCTCGGGGCGTAGGTCGACCGTCCTTAGCCGGACACTAGAGTCGGTCGCCAGCTGCCAAATGGCGATCGCCTTGGGAGTCGATCGCTAGGTACCTGATGGTGGTCTGGTTTCTCCGACTTGGCGAGCTAGCCATAGTTTGACTGGAGTTGACTTGGTCGCTCGGCCTTCTAGTCGATCGCCTGTCGGGATGAATAAATCGTGACACAACAGTTGTATATAGAGAGTGTTCGATTATTATATTTGCCTTTGATGAACTTGTGTAAATCTTCATAGATGAGTAGAACCTTGAAAGGATTACAAGAACAACCATTTTGAATGAAGAATTTGTTAAGAAGAATCAACCGCAGAAGAACAAGAATCATAAGAGACGATTTAGCCTAGAACTAGAATGAACGTGATTATCTCATAATATTTCGATATAGCCACCGAACCGAGCATTCGAGTTAGGAATTGGAATTTGAGTTTGGATCATGGAATATAATGATATGATGAATGTTCTTGAAATTTTAGATACCAACCTTGTGTTCCACTACAATCTCTTGAATTCACAAGTCTTTTTCCAAGCGTAGTACTCGTCGGAAAATAGGACCAAGAACCGGTTGTCCGTTATCGATAATTCGTTTATAACTTTAGACGTTTGGGACTCATGCGTTAGTTTCGGGAAGATTATTGAATTTCTTGTTATTCCCTTGTACAAGGTGATAGATCGAGGGGCGGCGACCTTCGGGCGAGTGACATTCATGGGAGTATTTAAATTCTTGCCATCTTGAGGCAAGTATTGTATTTTAAACTTGTTAATATTTGATTGTTGAACATGCGTATGCCTTATTCATGTTGTTGAACATGAGATTAATTTCTTTGAGTTGTCATGGTATTTGTTCTTGATTCCTTGAACGTTTACGTCGAGGAACATGTTGATTTGCATATATGTATGCATAATTGTACTGTTTATGTTGTACATGATCCGAGGGGATCATGAGGATCTATGCTGAGGGCGCTAGATCAGATGTCCACCATGCGTTGTTCCGACGGGATCATCATAGGGATCTATGCTGAGGGCGCTGGATCATTGGACGAGTTTTCCACCATGCGTTAGTCCGACGAGATCATCATGGGGATCTATACTGGGGGCGCTGGATCATTGTATTACCCTATATTGTGTTGATGGAATCATGAGGATTCGCATCGTTGGATTCCAGTGATGGAAGTCCGTTTTGTATGCTTTATGATGCATTATTGATTTATGTATTATGATACTTGTACTAGCATTATTTTGCTAACCCCTTCGGGGGTAGACATTTGTTTTGATGTTCAGGTAGCCGAGGAGCGGGGAAGCAGCCACAGTACCGACATGATGATGAAGTGGCTCAGTGATGTTGACTATGTTATTTTGGTTTTATGGTTATTTTCCAGTACTCGAGTACGCATATGTTGTTATTTTGGGGATGTTTTGTAATATTGGACTCATTTAAATTGTCGAACGAGTCTTGAACTTCTTTTACATTGATGACACTTTACTATGATTTCCGTATTCCTCAATTTAGCCTTGTAAATTCTTATACAAAGGATTTACGGCGCTGTAATTATTCCGAATATATCGGGGTGTTACACACGCTACGGAAGATTATTTACGCACGCTATTCTGACTCATTAGCGCACATTACCTAGCAAATCTTGTGCACGCTACCGGATAACATGTTTGATAGTCCAATAGCCACTGGACTCAAAATGAGGAAGCACTTACGTACGCTATACGAGCTAACATATGTTAGTGAGGAAAGTATATAGCGCACGCTACTCAACACTTATTAGCGCACGCTAAATCATTCAAATTTCTATCGTTGGAAAATTTACTCGTTGGAACGCAGGATTCAAAAGGAGATCCGAGATATCTGGAAAGTTAATATTAAACAATACTAGCGCACGCTATGTACAATTGGTAGCGCACGCTAAGTATAAATATATCCGTTGGGAAAGAGTCGTTGGGGAGACAAACCGACATAATCTAAAGTCAAGATTGAAGACCTGTTAACCAACTGTTAGCGCACGCTACAAAGATATGACTAGCGCACGCTAGACATATAATTTTACCGTTGGAACAGTTTTGTGACCGTACATATCGGCCAAGTCAGAGAACGATTACGCACGCTATGTAGGTATTATTAGAGCACGCTAATAATACAAATATCATAATTCGAGGAAGGACTGACACCTATAAATACCCATAGGACTTGGGTATCTCATACACAACTTCAAGCATTCAAGTATACAAGCAATCAAAGCATTCCTGAGCTCAGTTTTCTATCTTTTATTGCATCCTAAGTTGTGAGAAGAAAGATACAAAGAGTGATACATCTTGTAATATTTATTATACTTTGTATTCTTTCATTTGGTTGTGAGTGTTGCATCACTCATACAAGAGCATTAGAGAAACGAATTTAGAGTCACTAATCTGGTGTTATTAGGATCTTTGATCCGGCATTATTAGGATTACACTCCAATATTCGTAATTAAGGATTATCTAGTTCCAAAAGAACACTAGATAAACAAAGTTTATTTTGAGAGTGGTTGAGCTTGGACCAATAGAAGACAAGCGGTTGTAACGGTTGTTGTACTCGGACCGATCGAAGACGAGTCAAGTGTGTGGTTGTTCTTGAGCCAATAGAAAAAGAAGTCGGAGAGAGGACGTAGGCAAGTTGCCGAACCTCTATAAATCTTTGAGTCTTTTACTTTACGCACTATTTTCTTTTATTCGCGAGAAAGTTCGATATTCCGCATTACCACTATTCAACCCCCCTTCTAGTGGTGAATTTATCTCTTCATAACTGAACCCATGCTTTAAGTAATATATATATATATATATATATATATTCATGAACCGAATGGTGAGGAGGCAGCAAAATTCAGGGAGTCTTTGACCCGCGAATGAGGTTTTTTGCGAGGGGGCGATGCTAACCTTATGTGGACCAGCATGGACAATGCTATTAGGAGTGTGGGAGAGAAGGTGGTAGGGGTTTCTTCGGGTAGGTCTAGTGTACCTAGGGAGGTATGGTGGTGGAATGAGGAGGTTCAAAAGAAAGTTAAGGCTAAACAAGTGCTATTTAAGGAGCTTTTGTCGGTTAGTGCTGGGGCGGAGAGAATCTTGAAGATTGTAGCTTACAAGGTGGCGAAAAGAGAGGCTAAGAAGGCAGTGGCTAAGGCTAAAGGTGAGGCATGCGAGAAGATTTACAAGCACCTATACACCAAAGAAGGAGCAAATGCTATTTTTAAGTTAGGGAAAGAGGGCGGCGCGACTTGGGTCCCGTTAAGTTTATTAAGGATGATTTGGACCAAGTGTTAGTGAACGATGTGGCTATTAAGGAGAGGTGGAATAAGTATTTATTTGAACTTTTCAATTAGACTAGGGGAAGCGACTCGGTGGTGCAATGAGTTAGTCTATCTTCTGCTCGTTTGTTAAGTTCCTGTGAGAGTATCAGCAAGGAGGAAGTAGACGGTGCCCTAATGAAGATGGGTAGAGCTAAGGCTGTAGGCCCGGATCAGATCCCTATTGAGGTGTGGCTTTGTCTGGGGGAAGTTGGAGTTCTGTGGCTAGCAGAGCTGTTCAACATCGTTCTCAGAGATTTTAAGATGCCGACGGAGTGGAGGTATAGTATTGTGGTGCCATTTTTCAAGAACAAAGGCGATGCTCCGAATTGTAGTAACTATCGGGGTATTAAACTCCTCAGTCATACTATGAAACTTTGGGAAAGAGTGGTGGAACGCAGGGTTAGAAGAGAAGTTGAGATCTCAGAGAATCAATTTGGCTTCATACCGGGGAGGTCCACGACTGAGGCCATTCATCTCATCAGACGCCTTATGGAGAAGTTTAGAGAGCGGTGTAAGGACCTCCATATGGTGTTCATTGATCTAGAGAAGGCTTATGATAGCATTCCGCGTGATGTTATTTGGAGGAGCTTAGAAGATAGGAGGGTGTCATCGCCGTATGTTAGGGTGATCCAAGACATGTACTCCCAAGCTAGGACTTGCGTTAGGACCCCAGTTGGTGACATCCAGTATTTCCCAGTTGAGAAAGGGCTACACCAGGGGTCGGCACTAAGCCCTCTTCTCTTCGCTCTAATCCTTGACGTCATTTCGCGGGGGATACAAGATGGCGTCCCGTGGTGCATGCTTTTTGCTGACGACATTGTGTTAATGGCGGAGTCGAGGGAGGAGGTGAAATCGAAGTTGGAGTTATGGAGGTATAAGTTAGAATCCCAGGGCTTGCATGTGAGCCGATCCAAGACCGAGTATCTCTGGTGTAACTTTAGTGGTGAGACCAACGAGGAAGAAGTAGAAGTAATGATTGCTAATCAGATCGTACCACGTACGGATAAGTTCAAGTATTTGGGTTCGATCATTCATAAGGAAGGTGAGTGTGAAGATGATGTCACTCATCGCATCAAGGCGGGGTGGCTAAGGTGAAGAGGAGTGACAGGGGTCCTATGCGAGAAGAAAGTCCCTCTTAAGTTGAAAGGTAAATTCTATAGAGCGACTGTCAGACCTGCAATGTTGTATGGATCCAAATGTTGGGAGATAAAGAAGTCGCTTGGGAGAAAGTTGGAAGCTGCTGAAATGAGAATGTTACGTTGGTCGTGTGGTCGCACAATGTTGGATAGAATCCCGAATGGGGTTTTCAAGAACGCGCTAGAAGTGGCGTCCATTTCAGCGAAAGTTAGGGAAGGGAGATTGAGATAGTTTGGCCACGTCCGTTGGAGGCAGGCCTCTGCTCCTGTGAGGAGGATCGAGAGTTTATTGGTTGTAGGGGGTAGTAGGAGAGGCAGACCGAGGAGGACGTGGGAGGAGCACCTGAGTTTAGATTTGAAGGCCCTAAACTTATCCGAGACCATGACTGTTGATAGGTGCTCTTGGAGGCGCCAGATCAGAGTTGAGGATTCGTTTTTAGGGAGCGGTGTAGTAGTAGAGAGCCTCAGGGTTAGGTTGTCTCGGTTATCTTTGACCTAGAGCAGTGCATTTTTTCCCCTTTTTTTTCTTTTTTTTCATGTGGTTTATTTTTGACAGGGAGCTGTGCGGAGAGTCTCTCTTCTGTTTTAAGCCATGGGCTCAGGTATGGTTTTTAGCTTTTTTGAATCATATGATTCTTTGTATATATCACTCAATATTTTGCTGTGCACTAAGCTGAGGGTCTTCACGGAAATAGCTTCCCTACCGTAAAAGTAGGGGTATGGTCTGCGTACATCTTACCCTCCCCAGACCCTGCTCTGAGCGGGATATACTGGGTATGTTTAGTTGGTTTTGGTTTATATATATATATATATATATATATATATATATGTGTGTGTGTGTGTGTGTGTTGGGGGGGGGTGTGAATGATACTTAAGTTAAGAAATAAGAATGAATTTGATCCATAGATCTTGATTAAATGGATGACCTAGATTTATTCTCACAAAAACGTATGCATAGAATGTAATAGTGCATCGATAGTTTGATGCATATAATACAGAGATTTTGTGCATTGCAAGTTTGATGCAAGAAATTCATATATTGCATGCATAAGCCAATCTGGACCGTACATCGCACACAGATCAATGATTCAGATTTATTCTAAATTCACAACATAAAAACCATTCTAATATGATCCTAAATATATATATATATATATATATATATATATATATATATATATATGGTTGAGTTCTTTTGAGAATGATACTTAAGTTAAGAAATAATAATGAATTTGATCCATAGATCGTGATTAAATGGATGACCTAGATTTATTCTCACAAAATGTATGCATAGAATGTAATATTTTAGTGCATCGATATTTTGATGCATATAATGCAGAGTTTTAATGCATTGCAAGTTTGATGCACGAAATGCATATATTGCATGCATAAGTCAATCTGGACCGTACATCACACATAGATCAATGGTTCAGACTTATTCTCAATTCACAGCATAAAAACCATTCTCATATGATCCTAAATATATATAAGAATGACTTATTGAGTGAGAAATAAGAATAAATCTGAACCATAAATCCTTGTGTGATCTACGATCCAGATTAGATTATGCATAAAAAATATGCATTTCATGCAGTAAAATGTTAGGCATTAAAATCACATACTATATGCATTAAGATATTGTGTTCCATGCATAAATTTTCATGTGAATAAATCTTGGGTGATCTTACACATGAATTACACCCTCTTTTACACGAGGCCTATCTAAGCAAAAAAATAAGGAGCAGATTGCAAAACCCTACTTTTATCAAATGACAGGTGATATCCACCACACGTATCTCTCTCCTCCCTTTCCCCCCCTCGATCTCTCTCTCTTCCCCCCAAATCAATTTCTCACCCTCTCTCTCATGATTTTGCTTGGATCCACCATCGCGGGTTCGGGTTCGTGACCTCAGTTCCGACGAGATTTCTTCTTCACCCTCGCGTCGGGTCCGTGATCTCTGAGACTTCGGATCGGCTTCCTCCCTCAGTTCCGACAAGATCGCGTTGTTTTCTCCCTCTTTCTCCCCGCGTCGGGTACAGATCCTCCTTCTCATTTCTGTGACTTTTTATTTTTATTTTTTGCAATATTACAATTCAAATGGATATTCAATCTGGGTGTCAATTTTCTCAATTGGGTGTCATATGTTCAAATGGAATTCAATTTGCAGTCATTTTTTTTCTCCCCATTATGAATTTTTTTTTGCAAAGTGCTGCAACGCAGCATAGGGTTGTGGTGCTTGACTTTTGTGGTAAGAGGCACTTAAGAAAGAGAAGACCACAAGTTGACCCTCGAATTAAATGGTGGAAGTTCCAAGGGGAGAGTCGACATACTTTTGTGGCTAAGATTGCTGATAGTGGTACTTGGTCTGATTGCACGGAGATGGATATATATTTGATGTGGAACTTGTTGGAGCATAACATAAAAGAAGTTGCAAAAGAAGTCATAGGAAAATCTAAAGGAAACAGGCCATCAAGTAAGGACACATCTTGGCGGAATGATGAAGTTAAGCAAGCGATAAAGACCAAACGTGAATGTTATAAGGTACTGGGTAAATGCTCGAGTGATGAGAATTATGAGAAGTACAAGAAAGCTCAAACAGAAGCTAAAAAGGCAGTGCGAAATGCCCGATCAAAGGTCAATCAAGAATTATATGCAAGATTAGATACAAAAGAAGAGGAAAAAGATATCTATAAACTTGCTCGAATGAGAGAGAAGAAGACGCGAGATATTGAAAAAGTTAAATGTGTAAAAGATACTGACCAAAAAGTTTTGGTTCAAGATAAAGAGATAAAAGAGAGATGTAGGTCATACTTTGATACCCTATTCAATGGCCATCAAGAACAAGATATTGGGAATTTAAACATCCCCTCAAGTATGGTTAACCGAGAGTTTAAGAGGAGAATTCAAAGGGTGAAGTGATAATGGCATTGAAGAAGATGGGGTCAAAGAAAACAGAAGGACCAAATGGTATACCTATTGAAGTTTAGAGGTGTTTGGGGGAGAGAGGGATCAAATGGGTAACTATGCTTTTCAATAAGATTTGGAGAAGCAATAAGATGCCATCAGCATGGAGGAAAAATATTCTCGTCCCTTTGAAGAACAAAGGTGATGTTCAAGACTGTTCTAATTATCGCGGAATTAAACTAATGAGTCATACCATGAAGTTATGGGAACGAGTGATTGAACAAAGGATCAGGAAATGTGTGAAGATAATAGAAAATAAGTTTGGATTTATATCTGGAAGATCGACCATGGAAGCAATTTATCTTATACGGCAGTTGATGGAACATTATCGAGATAAAAGAACGATCTACATATGGTTTTTATTGATTTTGAGAAGGCATATGATAAGGTACCAAGGGAAGTACGTTGGTGGGCCTTATCAAAGAAGGGTGTATCGCAGAAATATATTGACATTATAAAGGACATGTATGAGGGAGCTAGTACACGTGTACGTACTAATGTTGGGAGGACAGAAGAATTCCCTATTACGATTGGGGTGCATCAAGGATCTGCTCTTAGTCCTTTTCTCTTTGCCATAGTCATGGACGAATTGACAAGAGAAATTCAAAATGACGTTCCGTGGTGTATGATGTTCGCAGATGATATTATGTTGATTGATGAAACGAAGGTTGGAGTGCAACAGAAATTGGAACTTTGGAGGTATACTTTGGAAGCTCGAGGATTTAGGCTGAGCAGAAGTAAGACTGAATATATGGAGTGTAGGTTTAGCGAAAACAGTGATAGAGAGGCGGGGATGATCATATTTGATGAGAAAGTTGTTCATGGATCCACTTTCTTTCGGTATCTTGGATCTATTATCCAAAAGGATGGAGAGCTAGATGTCGATGTGGCTCACAGAATAAAGGCAGGGTGATTGAAGTGGAAGAGTGCCATAGGGGTTTTATGTGATCCTGACATGCCTCATAGATTAAACGTAAATTTTACCGCACGGCAATTAGGCCAGCACTGTTATATGGAACCGAGTGTTGGGCTGTAAAACAGTGTCACGTTCAAAGAGGAATGTGGCGGAGATGCGTATGCTACGATGGATGTGTGGTCATACAAAAAAGGATCGGCTCAGAAATGAGGTGATTAGAGAGAAGGTAAGAGTTGCGTCTATAGAAGACAAGATGATGGAGAATCGATTACGATGGTTTGGTCATGTGAGAAGAAGACCTGTTGATGCCCCAGTGAGGAGGCTAAAAAGTTGGGGAACAAGTAATATTGTGAAAGGTAGAGGAAGACCCAATAAAACTTGGATAAAAATGATTGAAATTGATATGCGGTTTCTTGGAATTGGAGAAAGTATGGCGATGGAGAGGCAAATGTGGCGGAAAAGAATACGGACGGTGGATGGAATCTGATTCCTTTTTTCATCTGTATTTTTATTCCTATTTTATTTTATTTCATGTTATCTTTTAATTTATTGTTTAGTGATCGGTAGAAAATATGGCATAATTTCATGTGTTAATTACATGATTTTATTATCTTTATTTTAGCACAACTTAATTTTCTACCTATTTTATTTGTGAATGCAATTTGCCTAACCGTTGAAATTTATTAATTATTTCAGGTAATTCGATTATTTTTGAAGTCAGAATTAATGGAACATAATCCAATTAGCTGAAGTTGGTTCGGACCCCGTAACTAAAAAATACCAATCAACCCATAAAATGGCTTGGGCCAAAGAAGAAATAAAATCCTCCGATCCAAGATGGAAGGGAGTCAGCCGAAAAGAAACTGAGGAAAAGAATCCTACTCCTATTATGAAAAGAGATCGGCCGAACCAAAGTAAAAAGAAAAAAAAAAGTGTCCTAAGCCGAAGAGAATTGAAAGAGGGAGAAGTCTTGTGGGGAATACCTCTCAGTGCTCTCACGGCATTAGTGTATATATATATATATATATATATATATATTATATCTCATTAACCGCACCAGCACCCCATTAACCTCATCAATTCACATACGGGAGAAGAATTCAATTATTGTCCACCCCAAGTAGCTGCTCACGATACACCTCTCACCATCACATATATTATTCAAATCATCATCATCATCTCACGGCTTTCAAGAGTTGGAGGAGGAGCACAACAAGAGTTTTGATTCGGCCGAACAGAGAGAAGATAATTAATTGTTGGTTCCAATTTTAATGTCTAACGAGGCTTTCAGAACTCGTGCGATGCACAAAGGTTGTGTGTATGTGTTTTGTGCGTAATGTTTGTGCATCGTTGAATATGTGCAGATGGTTGAATATATAACAATGTATAACCAAGATTGAAGATTATAGTTTTTTATTATTATTGTCATTTTTTATGTTTGTAGTGTAAGTTCTAGCTAATGAGTTATATGTAATGTATTGAATTTGTATTAGTTGTTTTGATCTTAATCCATACTTAATATTAAAAGAGAGTCGCAAGAAAATTTAAAGGGCATTACATTATCATATTATTTCTCTTTTTACAAATCTTAAAAAATAGATATTTAGTTTGAGAGAAAAGTTAGAGGGTTATTCCATATATAATATCTACCAATTAAAAAGTTTCTCTCATTTTTCTCCTTTTATTTTTAACTTAATACTTTAAAATTATAACTTTTTCGTATCAATTTTATTTTTGATAAAAAAATATATCAAATTAATTCTTACTTTGTACTATTTAATTTGACATCTATATAGTATACGTATAAAGTAATTTAAATATAATAATAATATATTAGATGAGTAAAATATTACCATATAAAAATATAAGAATATTGAAAAAGATATAAATTTTTAATTTATTTTCATACTTTTGTGCTTCAACAGTTATTTGATTTTTCAGAATTATATTGTTCTGATTGTAACAATAAAATAATTATAATAATGCCAAATCATATAAAAGGAATTTATATTAGTAATAATATGAGTTGTATACTTTTAATGAAAGTTGATAATAATAAATATAATTTAATTTATTATTTATAAAATTAGATATAAGACTCATATTGTCCTACATGAAAAATAAATGTCTGTGCTTAATTTAATTATGGTTTTCCTATCACGTGCCCTTAGATTTATAACAAATCAAATAATAGTTTATGTGTATGTGTGTGTATATTGACTCATGTATATTTTTTAGTAAATTCACAATATTATTGAAATTCAATCACATATTACTAATATAATAAAATATTTAATATTTTACGCCGTGCATCGCACGGGCGGATATCTAGTATTTTATAATAACCTATTGTGTTTTAAATGGCCCAGTCCATACAAAGGAAATGGGCCTCTTGTGGTCTATTGCTAAGCCCAGGCATCTATATTCCTCTCTCACATCATCGTCTTGGTAGGTCAACTGCTTCTTCCAGAAATTGCTCATGGTCGGTCGATTACTTCTCTCCAGATTCTCCAGTCTCCACCCCCCTAAGGCGCGGGACAGAGGCAGCTATTATCTCCAGGTCCAAGTTAGTCGCCTATCGCATAATTCATCTTCTTCTTCGTTTTTTGTTTTCCCCTGTTCGCCCCTCTTTGTTTTGCAGTGAATTCTCCACCGTTCTTTGCTCATTGCAGCCTTTTTTTTCTCTTTCGTTTGCTCAGTAACCAAATACAACTTTTTTGCTTTTTTTCTTTCTTTCGTTTTTTTTTCATTTTTGTCTTATATATATATATATTGTATATAACTGCTATATATATTGTATATAATTCCGTACCCATGTCGTACCCGTATTTTGAAATTTTGAGTTTGCCGTTTTTTGTCCCCGTCCCCGTCCCCGTTTTTTGTCCCCGTCCCCGACTCTGTGCTACCTAAGTGAAGCTTTTGTTATCTTGATTGTAGATCTTTTGGTAATTATGGAATTATGGAATGCTCAACTTGGCATTAAGTTTGATATAATGAACTTGGTTAGTGATTACTCTTCCTTCAACATGCATCAGGTGCATTAAAAGATTTGGACATTTGATATTTTGATTGATGTGTGTATTTTTTATAATTTCATAATGTTAATCTTTATATAGCCATGGTACTTGAAACTGTAATATCCGCAATTTCGAATTTCGGTAATTTTCTTTTTTTTTCGGCGGAAGTCCGTTTTGACGACTCACTCATGACCGTTTCGTCATTTCGAGAATAATTAATTCTGCACTTTTTGTCATCCGAGTTCGTTTCGGTGTCGTTTTGTTGAGTTCCGTGTTTTTTAGCGACTTTTCCGCACTTGAGCTCGATTCTTGCGAATCTCGTCCAAATCAAGTTGTTTCGAGTTTCTCGCAAGTTCATTTAATGTTATTATTCATGTTGCGAGCTTTGGTTCGGTGTTTCGATCACGTATCGTGATTTTCGGACGTTTTGGGCCATTTTTGTAATTTCCCAAAGTTTGGGGTAATTATTTCCGTTGTCGAATTCCGACACTTCGGATGGTCGGAATCGTGTGTTCACTTAGTGCTTGGATTCGTCTTTGCGAGTACTTCGTAACCGTATCTTCGATTTTTACTCAGGTTCGGGTTTCGGGGTCGTCCGGGCCGTCGGAGTGGCCACGGCCGAGTCACGGCCGGAGCAGGGCCTGGCCTGGCCGAGTTACGGCCGTAAGGTGCCGGTTACGGCCGTAAGGTGCCGAGTTACGGCCGTAAGGCGTGATCGGGTACGGCCGTATGGCGCCTGGCAGCTTCCTGACGAAGGCCGGTTACGGCCGTAAGGTGTGCGAGTTACGGCCGTAAGTGTCCACCAGGCCGCGATTTTGACGAATGCCGGTTACGGCCGTAAGGCCTGCCGAGTACGGCCGTAAGGTGTCCGAGTTACGGCCGTAAGGCCTGCCGGTTACGGCCGTAACCCTGCCGGCTATATATAGCCTGGGCTCGGCCAGACTTCATTTTCTTCTCGTTTTTCCCACTTCCTTCCCCCTCTTCCGCGGTTGGAGACTTATGGATCATGGAGGCATGTTGTCATACATCCAATCCATGAAGTTCTTGAGTTTATAACATCAATCAATCATCCGGTAACCTCCTCCGATCTACCGAATCAAGGTTAGATTTCTTGAAATCTAGTTTTGGGGAATTTGGGTATTTTGGTTGTTTTCGTCCGATTAATCCGATTTAACTTAGGATTATGATGGATTAATGATTATTTAGATGTTTTATATCATTTCCTTTATTATTCCATGGTTGGATCGTATCGATTCGTTGTTTTGGTCGAGTTCTTGGTCGACGCCTTGAAGGTGTCCTAGAATGTCATAGAGGGGTTTTCGGTCGTTCTTAGATTATCCTTCCTCGTATGATTGTTGATTTATGGTTTATATGTTGCTATGGTCGAGTTTCTTGCGAAGAAACCGTGTTGAACCCTTCCGCTCGTTGTCATCTTCCTTTTCGTTAGCATCGGGCGTTCCGAAGCTTTCCGGTTGAGCCGTGTTCGTCGGGAACTTGCGTGCCTATTTTGAGGCAAGTACCTTGTCCATACTATTCTTGTTTTGGGAATATGATTAATCTTGTCGGTATTCTTAGTTTCCCTACGGATTCATGGTATATTTCGTGGTTTTTACGGAATCGAGAGGGTTTGGTTGTGGTCCGCCCTCATTGTTGTTTATATACGAATATACATGAATCGTAGGCGGGTTTTCGGGTGTATTCCAATTCCGTATTCATTTTGAATGGTTGTGATTGTATTCTTCGAATCGTTAGGTTCGGTTTCATTGGTTCCTAGCGTTCGTCGGTGACCTTCCTTTCCGTTCGTTGCGTCGTCAATAATTCAAGGCAAGTATTTTTGGAAACCTTTAAGCTTAACATGAAATGGTGATGTATGTTATTTGTGTGTAACTCACCTCGTGTTGGCCCGACGGGGTCAAGGAGGGAAATCTATGCTGCCGCCCTGGATTTCACGAGTTTCGTACCGCTAGCCAACTCGTTAGGGTCCTTGCAAGGCCTCGAGTGAGAATGTATGCTGCCGCCCTGTTCTCACGGCTTAGCGTGTGCGTGGTTTTGTTTTTCTGTAATTGTAGCCAACTCGTTAGGGTCCCTGTGAGGCCCCGAGTGAGAATGTATGCTGCCGCCCTGTTCTCAAGGCTAATTGTTCGATCGTTTATTTTCCGGAAAAGACATGTCTTGTTTTGATTTTCAAATGATATTGGTGCATGTACTATGAAATGTGTAAGCGATTGGTTTGCCTTGAATACTTGTACTAGCATAATTGCTAACCCTTTGGGGACCCGTTGTCGGGAAATTCTTGTTATGGATTTCGTGTTATGTTCAATCAGACGAGCGGCTACTGGATGGTACGAGGATGTCGGCCAAGGTTGTTGACATGTGCAATTGAGTCTTGTTATTTCCTACTGTCTCTTTTGATGTGGATGTTTTCCAAATTGTAAACTTATAGATTGTACTCGCGAGTACTTAGGCTTTTCCTCTCAGATTGTGATTGGTCTTTGTTGGAGTTACTGTATTTGTCGGTTGATGTTTATTATGCCGGTTGTGCCGGACGTGTTGTTTTATGTTCTTGTTGTTAATAATTGTTTCCTTGCTAACCGAAATGGTTAGTCGAGTGGTGTTTTCTTGTGTTAGCCTGGTGGGTCCCATGTAGGGGTCCACGGCGCTGTAATACACCTCGAATATCTTGGGGGTGTTACAGAAATGGTATCAGAGCTCTAGGTTTATGGATACCTAGGCTTGTTGGTTATTTGGGGCTAGTTGTGTTTTGTTTTGCACATTGTCACACCGCTGCCGGCATCTCAAGACATCCAAGGCTCGTAAGTTCTCCTTACTCGATTCTCTTGTTTTCTCGTATTGAAATTCCACTTCTTGAACCGTGATTGCCTCTCTCGTACTTATCGCCGAGTTGTTTCTCGATCCATCCGATTTGTGTACTTTTGATTCTAGTATTGCGCCGTCCTTTGTCTCTCTCGAGTAGGTGCGCTGCTCCGGCTTGACCGCTTGTCGCTTTGCGAGCCTTCCATCGCTAAACTTCCTAGCATTGGTGGGATCGTTGGTGATCGAAAGATCCGAGTTTTGCTCCGTGGTATATTGTGAGAGGGCTTGACTCTCTAGTCTTTTGTTGTATGATGGAATCATGTTTGGTAATTGCGATATACCAAGTGTATGTTGAGCCGAATGTACCGATGAGTGGACACCGAAGGGTGCGGATAATGTAGAAGTTTTGAACATTGATATGTTCCAGATAGGTATTGATGGCGAGTTTGTTGAGAAACTCACATAGTGGTTTCGACATACGTCCAAATCGGTGATCTTTGGTTACGTTGTTAAACTTGAAGAGATAGTTTGACATATGCTTGGAATTGGTATTTCCGAGTTGCGCTTTTTAACCGGTGATTTTTGAATGTCGTATATGAGTGTGTCCGGAATTGTTGGTACTTGGCTAATTATTGTTATTTACAACCAATGCGTTTCTATTAATAATAATACATGCGGAGTGCATGCTTGAAAATTTCTTAGACTTGATCGTATTGTGGGTTTTGAAAAGTGACATGAATTTGGGCGAGCCAAACTGTATTTTCAAATAAAACCGTGTGTCGTATTTAAAGGTCGTGTTTAAAAGTGTTTAGGACATTTTATAAAATGCTACCACTGTTAAGCCCTTGTCGTGTTTAAAAAGGGGTCTTGAAAATGATTTTTAACTTATCGGTTTTATTTTCAAATAACTAGAGTATACGATTTTTAAAATCAGATTAGCCTGGGGAAACCTAGGCTGTCGAGTCAAGTTGTGTTTGTTGAGCTTTGTCTCGTCGGATTTTGTCTGACTTAGTCGCATCGCGACGCATTGTTTGGGATCATTGGTTGTGATTAGTATCGAGGGGCGGTCGTCACTTACGTGCGACTTGTGGCTGTAAGTCTCCCTTCTTTGTGTTGTGTCTCGTGTGACACGAGCTATTTTTATGATTAATTGTTAAGTGATGGAATCCTCTTATGGATTCTGATTTCGTGATATGTGGTTATTTGACTCTCATATTTTGTTCTTATGAGGAGTAGTGTTGCTGGATTGTGCATGTTGAACTGTATTTCTTTTATCCGCTGCGTGAGTTCTTTTGTGATGACTTTCGGTATTTTACCGACCGAGTTTTATTTCGAAAACCGATTCCATTAACCGAGTTTTTGGCATTATGGCCTTGATCATTTTGGCGAAATTCTTATGACGGTATTTAGCATTTTGTAAATGGCTTCGTGAGTTTTTGAAATATTATCATCGGCCTTTTTGGCATTTTTGTAAATGGTTTTTAGCACAGGGTTCCGATGCGGGACCCACAGCGCTTTGATGTTCCGTGTGATTTCCTGTAATTTTTGGGCATTCTAGCTTTTTTGGCATCGTCCTTTTTGTCATTGAATTATTTTCAAAACTTGAGTATCTTAGAAAATAAATTTCGAGACGACGTTTAAAACGAATTGTTTTCTCGCGGTACTTCCAGGTGCCACAATATGTTTCAAAATTCTTCTACCTCGAGGTCCAAAATGTTTTGAGATATTTTCAATGTTTTATAAACACTTTTACTTAGACCCGAGGGTCGAATATTCTGAAAGTTTTTCACTATCGTAAAGTGTCCTCATTTTTAACAAATGCGAAATGGTTTTCAAAAGTCTCGATAACGATGTTTCACGTTTTTACTTTTTTAAAGATGATACTCGAGATCAACCGTGTTTTTCTAAATTATTTTCAAGAGGTGGTTTTCATTTTTTTTTAAAACTTATCAATTCCCGTTTGCGTTTGGGAATGTATGTATGATGTTTGTATTGTCGTTATGGTGTTTGCTCCAGTATGATCGAATTGGTGGCATGAACGCCGAGGCGTTGCCACGCATTTGTTGTACTAGCCCTCTCGTGGGAGGTGTGAACCGGTATTTACCGTTTGTCACCTCGTGGTGATTTGCGTGTTGTCGCACGGGTGTGAGCCGTTGAAGCTTGAGTTTGTACGTTTGTGTACATGTGTGATTGTTTCACGATGTTTGTAATTATGTGCTAGTTATTGTTCGGCCGTTAAGGTTGCCGAACGATACCGTCGCTGCCGTATTGTTTGTGTGTGTATTACTTTACGATGGAAATCGTTGTATATGATATGTGTTATGATTGTTTGTTGTCCGAGTTGGCATCTCTCGCTATGTTGTTTGCGACGTTATGCCCCATTATATCTAGCATTTTGTATTTTCGGTATGCCGAGCCGAGACGTTTCAACCGCGATGTGTCGGGCATGCACGTGTAATTGTCCTTCTCGTCGGTAACACATTTCGAGTGCACTCGAGAGACACCGAATTCTTGCGAATTGGCTACCGAGACTTTCGGAGTTTGCGCTTCAAAGACAGATATTAGAATCGGCTTTGAGAGGCCTTTGAAGGATGTTTCGCCGATTTCTGTTGTGTCGTCTCCTTGATTTCGTTATTGTGAGTATCGGGACGACCTTCTTTTATAAGAGGTCGAATGTAATACCCGTATTGTTTTGGACTTCTTTATTTTCTCTTTCTTCGCCTATCGATTCGCCCGTGTTCGTTGATACTGCCGAGCTTGTTCTCAGTATTTCGGTTTCATCGCTCGAACGAGCCGTGATCTTGTTTTGGGTCGATCTGGTTATCGCCGTGACTTTCCGAGTTCGGTTCGATTCTTGTGAACCCCTGCTCAAGTAACATCTTTAGTTCTACTAGTTCTTTTATTTGAAGTGGATCGGATTTGGAACGTCTGTATTTTCGACTGGCCGACTCGCTTATGTTCGTTGACATTTTCTCGAGCTTGTCCTCGCCTTGCTTTTGTTGATCGAACGAGGGTGGTATTATTTCTAATTACTCGCTCGTTGTGACTTTTCAATTGTTATTCCCTTTCTGTGGATCTTATGCGAGTGTGCATCTTGTTGTTTTCACCGGATCATGTTTTGTCTCGAGTTGAGATGTGAACCTTGGAGTTGTTGTTTGAATTTTATTGTTCTTCGTGATCGAACACGAGTGTTCGATTTTTGTTGTCTCGATCGTTGTGGTTCGATCGCTTGATTGTTCGGTTTTGTTGATTTCGTTCCGTGATTGGTGAACGCTCGTGCTCCTTTGTAATTCCCTTCATTCGGGAAATTAGTCTGGTTTTCGATCTTCCAACCTCGCGGTGGAATTCCATAATTGTTCAATGATCGGTTCGCGTTTTGATTGATGTATCGTTGGGTCGGTTAATCTTATTGATTTTCGTCGTTGTGTTTTGTGATTGTCGGATAATGGACTTGGCTATATTATCCGCTTTATGACGCTTGTCATTTGTTGGTTTTATTATATCCCTAACGGCGACGTTGTGTCGCCATGGAGCGTGTTTTCACGCCGTATATTCCTTTGCGTTGTTTGTAACATTTCGCCGTTGGGCGTTAGTTACGCACTCTTGTGTATCTCGTTGAGTTTTCCGAAGGGATATTGCTTCTCCTACTTGTTTTAAGTTTCGGACGAAACTTCTTTTAAGGAGGGTAGAATGTAATATCCGCACTTCAATTTCGTAATTTTCTTTTTTCGCGGAAGTCCGTTTTGACGACTCACTCATGACCGCTTTCC
Source organism: Orobanche coerulescens (assembly GCA_033398695.1). NCBI lineage: Eukaryota > Viridiplantae > Streptophyta > Magnoliopsida > Lamiales > Orobanchaceae > Orobanche > Orobanche coerulescens. The sequence continues at coordinate 16,164,641 of CM065801.1, forward strand.
ATTTCGAGAATAATTAATTCTGCACTTTTGTCATCCGAGTTCGCTTCGGTGTCGTTTTGTTGAGTTCCGTGCTTTTTAGCGACTTTTCCAAGACTTGAGCTCGATTCTTGCGAATCTCGTCCAAATCAAGTTGTTTGAGTTTCTCGCAAGTTCATTTAATGTTATTATTCATGTTGCGAGCTTTGGTTCGGTGTTTCGATCACGTATCGTGATTTTCTGACGCTTTGGGCCATTTTTGTAATTTCCCAAAGTTTGGGGTAATTATTGCCGTTGTCGAATTCCGACACTTCGGATGGTCGGAATCGTGTTCACTTAGTGCTTGGATTCGTCTTTGCGAGTACTTCGTAACCGTATCTTCGATTTTTACTCAGTTCGGGTTTCGGTCGTCCGGCCGGAGTGGCTACGGCCGAGTCACACGGAGCAGGCCTCGGCTCGGCCGAGTTACGGCCGTAAGGTGCCGATTACGGCCGTAAGGTGCCGAGTTACGGCCGTAAGGCGTGATCGGGCACGGCCGTATGGCGCCCGGCGCTCTTCTCGACGAAGGCGATTCTGGCCGTAAGGTGTGCGAGTTACGCCGTAGTAAGTGTCAGGCCGGGCAGATTTTTGACGAATGCCGGTTACGGCCGTAAGGCCTGCCGAGTACGGCCGTAAGGTGTCCGAGTTACGGCCGTAAGGCCTGCCGGTTACGGCCGTAACCCTGCCGGCTATATATAGCCTGGGCTCGGCCAGACTTCATTTTCTTCTCGTTTTTCCCACTTCCTTCCTCCTCTTCCGCGGTTGGAGACTTATGGATCATGGAGGCATGTTGTCATACATCCAATCCATGAAGTTCTTGAGTTTATAACATCAATCAATCATCCTAAGAACCTCCTCCGATCTACCGAATCAAGGTTAGATTTCTTGAAATCTAGTTTTGGGGAATTTGGGTATTTTGGTTGTTTTCGTCCGATTAATCCGATTTAACTTAGGATTATGATGGATTAATGATTATTTAGATGTTTTATATCATTTCCTTTATTATTCCATGGTTGGATCGTATCGATTCGTTGTTTTGGTCGAGTTCTTGGTCGACGCCTTGAAGGTGTCCGGTAGAATGTCATAGAGGGGTTTTCGGGCGTTCTACGATTATCCTTCCTCGTATGATTGTTGATTTATGGATTATATGTTGCTAGGGTCGAGTTTCTTGCGAAGAAACCGTGTTGAACCCTTCCGCTCGTCATCTTCCTTTTCGTTAGCATCGGGCGTTCCAAGCTTTCCGTTGAGCCGTGTTCGGGAACTTGCGTGCCTATTTTGAGGCAAGTACCTTGTCCATACTATTCTTGTTTTGGGAATATGATTAATCTTGTCGGTATTCTTAGTTTCTACGGATTCATGGTATATTTCGTGGTTTTTACTAATCGAGAGGGTTTGGTTGTGGTCCGCCCTCATTGTTGTTTATATACGAATATACATGAATCGTAGGCGGGTTTTCGGGTGTATTCCAATTCCGTATTCATTTTGAATGGTTGTGATTGTATTCTTCGAATCGTTAGGTTCGGTTTCATTGGTTCCTAGCGTTCGTGGTGACCTTCCTTTCCGTTCGTTGCCACAATAATTCAAGGCAAGTATTTTGGAAACCTTTAAGCTTAACATGAAATGGTGATGTATGTTATTTGTGTGTAACTCACCTCGTGTTGGCCGATTGGGTCAAGGAGGGAAATCTATGCCGCCGCCCGATTTCACGAGTTTCGCATCCGCTTAGCCAACTCGTTAGGGTCCTTGCAAGGCCTCGAGTGAGAATGTATCCGCCGCCCTGTTCTCACGGCTTAGCGTGTGCGTGGTTTTGTTTTTCTGTAATTGTAGCCAACTCGTTAGGGTCCCTGTGAGGCCCCGAGTGAGAATGTATCCGCCGCCCTGTTCTCAAGGCTAATTGTTTGACTGCTTATTTTCCCTAAAAGACATGTCTTGTTTTGATTTTCGAAATGATATTGGTGCATGTACTATGAAATGTGTAAGCGATTGGTTTGCCTTGAATACTTGTACTAGCGTAATTGCTAACCCCTTTGGGGACCCGTTGTCGGGAAATTCTTGTTATGGATTTCAGTTATGTTCAATGCAGCGGGCTACTGGATGGTACGAGGATGTCGGCCAAGGTTGTTGACATGTGCAATTGAGTCTTGTTATTTCCTACTGTCTCTTTTGATGTGGATGTTTTCCAAATTGTAAACTTATAGATTGTACTCGCGAGTACTTAGGCTTTTCCTCTCAGATTGTGATTGGTCTTTGTTGGAGTTACTGTATTTGTCGGTTGATGTTTATTATGCCGGTTGTGCCGGACGTGTTGTTTTATGTTCTTGTTGTTAATAATTGTTTCCTTGCTAACCGAAATGGTTAGTCGAGTGGTGTTTTCTTGTGTTAGCCTGGTGGGTCCCATGTAGGGGTCCATGGCGCTGTAATACACCTCGAATATCTTGGGGGTGTTACAGAAACAATTTCCTTTGTTGACTAATGCAGGTTATTGATTTTTTAGATCCAACCAAGTGGAATTTGAATTAATTGTTTGGTTGCTGATTCATTTATGTCCATTTTAGCCTTATTGAAAATTATGGCATAGTTGAAGTTCCAAAAACTGATTTCTTGTAGTCGTTTTTTAGTTATAAAAATTGTATATGATATATTGGTTTTTCAATTGAACTCAAAATTTTAAAATAAAATAACAGGTCAACCTAATCCAACATGTGATCAGTTTGACCCTTTATCTATACCACTTTCTCTTTTGTTTGAAACTAATCATATAGGCTATAGCATCTTCTAACAGTTATAATATGCCTTTCACATATTAGCAAATATACAAAACAGAAATTTATTCATGTGGAAAGAAAGCATCAGATACCCATAATTTGTTTTTGTAGTTAAGTAACCTATTCCTAAATGCTTAAATTTAATAATTATTTTTCAATCTGTAGTAAAGTTCAACCGGAATATTCAACTACTCTTGCTCATCATAATCACTACCGTAACCATCTTCCATTACTTCATAATCTGCATCATTGTTTGAAGATGAAGATGGCAAATGTGTAGTAACATTTGATGTTGTTGAATTACTGATAGTGTCAACCCTATTGTTTTCCTCTCGTTGTAATTCGCTTTGAAACACGCTTGTCCTATTTTTTTTGTACTTAAAACTTTAGTTGGTAAATGATAAAAATAAAACTTGATGCGTTGACCATTGCCTTGATTTAAGCTAGTGATGGAATGTTTGAGAAGCTGGATCTTGTGACCCTTATGGTTTTTTATGATTAGGTGTTTATGTGTAATGGTTGTTTAGGTTCTTTTGGTTTGTTGTTCGTTAAGGCAGCATGTTATGGTTGTCTTTTAATTATGTAAATGCTTGTTTTCTTTGGGTCTTTGTCATGAAGTCATGGCCATCATGTAAGTTTTAACCAAATGAATGAAATAATCTTCGATGTTGGTATATGTTGTGTTTTTTTTTATTATTATGAGAAGGGTATATTGTTTGAGTTAACTAACTCTTTGACTTTTTTCTCATTCACACATGAATAAAATGCGTAAAGAAATGGGATCCAGTCGATAATTTATTCAATCGAAATTAGGCGTTTCGGTATCAACACATTAATCAAATCAAAACATGTACGCATTTGAATTTGTGTTTGTGGTATTTCAAGATCCCACCGCTTGATTCAATTTTCATGTCAAAAGCCAAATGAAAATCTCATCTTCAGGTTTGCATTGTAATCAGATATACCATTATATTGCTTTTTTTTTTATTTCTATGTTGGTATGATGAATTATATTACAGGCAACTCTTGTTTGCTTAGCGTGCGCTCTACCATCTAGGATACAACGCCTTTATTTCTCCCCCGTTCTTTGCTCATTGCAGCCTTTTTGCTTTTTTTTTTCTTTTTCTTTCGTTTGCTCAGTAATCAAGTACAGCCTTTTTGCTTTTTTTTTTTCTTACGTTTTTTTTTTCTTTTCGTTTTTTCCTTTCGTTTTTGTCGTATATATATATATATATATATATATATTGTATATAACTGCTATATATTGTATCTAATTCTGTACCCATGTCGTACCCGTATTTTGAAATTTTGATTTTGCCATTTTTTTTCCCCATCCACGTCCCCATTTTTTTTCCTGTACCCGACTCCGTGCTACCTAGGTGAAGCTTTTGTTATCTTGCTTGTAGATCTTTTGGTAATTATGGAATTATGGAATGCTCAACTTGGCATTAAGATTTAGACATTTGATATTTTGATTGATGTGTGTATTTTTTATAATTTTATAATGTTAATCTTTATATAACCATGGTACTTTTCCTTTGTTGACTAATGTAGGTTATTGATTTTTAGATCAAACCAAGTGGAATTTGAAATGATTGTTTGGTTGGTGATTTATTTATGTCCATTTTAGCCTTATTGAAAATTATGGCATAGTTGAAGTTTCAAAAACCGATTTCTTGTAGTCGTTTTTAGTCATAAAATTGTATATGATATATTGGTTTTTTAATTGAACTCAAAATTTAAAAATAAAATAACAGTCATCCCAACCCAACATGTGATCAGTTTGACCCTTTATCTATACCACCTTTTCTTTTGCTTGAAACTAATCATATAGGCTATAGCACCTTCTAACAGTTATAATATGCCTTTCTCATATTAGCAAATATACAAAACTGAAATTTATTTATGTGGAAAGAAAGCATCAAATACCCATAATTTGTTTTTGTAGTTAAGTAACCTATTCCTTAATGCTTAAATTTAATAATTATTTCTAAATCTGTAGTTTAATATGCAAAAGTTCAACCGGCATATTCAACTACTCTGGCTCATCATAATCACTACCGTAACCATCTTCCATTACTTCATAATCTGCATCATTGTTAGAAGATGAAGATGGCAAATGTGTAGTAATATTTGATGTTGTTGAATAAGTTATTGATAGTGTCAACCCCATTGTTTTCCTCTCGTTGTAATTCGCTTTGAAACACGCTTGTCTTAATTTTTTTGTGCTTAGCTGGAGTGGTAAATCAGGGTTTTCTTCCAGATTTGTTTTGCACATTTGTTGTGCTAAGTGTCTTAACATGGGTAAATGATAAAAATAAAACTTAGTTGGTAAATGATAAAAATAAAACTTGATGCGTTGACCGCCGTCTTGGTTGAAGCTCGTGATGGCATGTTTGAGAAGCAGGCTCATGTGACCCTTATGGATTTGAATGATTAGGTGTTTATGGGTAATGGTTGTTTAGGTTCTTTTGGTTTGTTGATCGTTAAGGTAGCATGTTATGGTTGTCTTTTGATTATGTAAATGCTTGTTTTCTTTGGGTCTTTGTCATGAAGCTATTGGTCATCATGTAAGTTTTAACCAAATGAATGAAATAATCTTCTGATGTTGGTATATGTTTTTTTTTTTTATTATTATGAAAAGGGTATATTGTTTGAGTTAACTAACTCTATGACTTTTTATCTCTAATTCACACATGAATAAAATGCGTAAAGAAATGGGATCCGTAAGATAATTTATTCAATCGAATTTAGGGCTTTTAGGTATCCAACACATTAATCGAATCAAAACATGTACGCAGTTGAATTAGTGTTTGTGGTATTTCAATATCCCACCAGTTGATTCAATTTTCATGTCAAAAGCCAAATGAAAATCCTATCTTCAGGTCTGCATTGTAATCATATATAACATTATATTGCTTTTTTTATTTCTATGTTGGTATGATGAATTATATTACAGGCAACTCTTGTTTGCTTAGCGTGCGCTCTACCATCTAGGATATAACGCCTTTATTTCTCCCCCGTTCTTTGCTCATTGCAGCCTTTTTGCTTTTTTTCTTTTTCTTTCGTTTGCTCAGTAATCAAGTACAGCCTTTTTGCTTTTTTTTTCTTTCGTTTTTTTTTCTTTTCATTTTTTCCTTTTATTTTTGTCTTATATATATATATATTGTATATAACTGCTATATATATTGTATGTAATTCCGTACCCATGTCGTACCTTTATTTTGAAATTTTGATTTTGCCGTTTTTTGCCCCATCCCCGGCCCCGTTTTTTGTCCCTGTACCCGACTCCGTGCTACCTAGGTGAAGCTTTTGTTATCTTGCTTGTAGATCTTTTGGTAATTATGGAATTATGGAATGCTCAACTTAGCATTAAGTTTGATATAATGAACTTGGTTAATGATTACTCTTCATTCAACATGCAGCAGGTGCATTAAAAGATTTAGACATTTGATATTTTGATTGATGTGTGTATTTTTTATAATTTTATAATGTTAATCTTTATATAACCATGGTACTTTTCCTTTGTTGACTAATGTAGGTTATTGATTTTTTAGATCAAACCAAGTGGAATTTAAAATGATTGTTTGGTTGGTGATTCATTTATGTCCATTTTAGCCTTACTGAAAATTATGGCATAGTTGAAGTTCCAAAAAACTGATTTCTTGTAGTCGTTTTTTAGTCATAAAAATTGTATAAGATATATTGGTTTTTTAATTGAACTCAAAATTTAAAAATAAAATAACAGGTCAACCCAACCCAACATGTGATCAGTTTGACCATTTATCTATACCACCTTTTCTTTTGCTTGAAATTAATCACATAGGCTATAGCACCTTCTAACAGTTATAATATGCCTTTCTCATATTAGCAAATATACAAAATTGAAATTTATTTATGTGGAAAGAAAGCATCAAATACACATAATTTGTTTTTGTAGTTAAGTAACATATTACTTAATGTTTAAATTTAATAATTATTTCTAAATCTGTAGTTTAATATGCAAAAGTTCAACCGGCATATTCAACTACTCTGCTCATCATAATCACTACCATAACCATCTTCCATTACTTCATAATCTGCATCATTATTAGAAGATGAAGATGGCAAATGTGTAGTAATATTTGATGTTGTTGAATAAGTTATTGATATTGTCAACCCCATTGTTTTCCTCTCGTTGTAATTCGCTTTGAAACACGCTTGTCTTAATTTTTTTGTGCTTAGCTGGAGTGGTAAATCAGGTTTACTTCCAAATTTGTTTTGCACATTTGTTATGCTAAGTTCTTAACATGGGTAAATGATAAAAATAAAACTTAGTTGGTAAATGATAAAAATAAAACTTGATGCGTTGACCGCCGTCTTGATTGAAGCTCGTGATGACATGTTTGAGAAGCAGGCTCATGTGACCCTTATGGATTTGAATGATTAGGTGTTTATGGGTAATGGTTGTTTAGGTTCTTTTAGTTTATTGATCGTTAAGGTGGCATGTTATGGTTGTCTTTTGATTATGTAAATGCTTGTTTTATTTGGGTCTTTATATTGTTTAGTGAAGTTTAATAAGTGGTAATTTTGTTGTGTGGAATTTAATAAGCGTAGCACATATTGGTTGGTGAAAATAGTCTTTTGCCTTGATGTGTTTTCCTGTTTATGATCATGAACTTAAGCTTGTTATGCTGCATAGCATATGTGTAACTGAGTGTAGGGTCACAACATGGGTTGATTTGAAATCACAAATGAAAATCATATTTATATAAGTAAGTTATACCAATTTTCCTTAGTCCAAAGAGGTGATCGCTATTAATTATTTGAAATGAAAATTAAAACATTAAGATAAGTTCTCAAAGGTTTCCTTGAAAACAATATTTCGGGTTCGGTTCTTGAATTCCTTGTCTTCGTCCTCCATCATTAGAATCTTCAGGCCGTTAGGGCTTGTCACTCTAGAAATTGCGACATAAAGCTGCCCGTGACTGAACACAGGGTTAGGCAAATAGACACCTACATAAGCAAGTGATTGACCCTGACTTTTGTTAATGGTCATTGCGTAGCACGGTTTTACGGGGAATTGCCTTCGTTTCATTATGAATGGCCATTGTGTTTGCGTGGATGTGAGCGTGATTCTGGGTATAAGGACAGTCTCCCCTACTTTTGATCCAGTTAGGATTTTTGCGCGAATAACAAATTCACCAAGATCAGTGATGATCAGGCGAGTTCCATTGCATAGTCCCTGGGCTGGATTAACATTCCGTAAGAGCATGATGGGTAGTTCCTTTTTTAAGCGCAGCTCATGAGGTGGCATCCCTGTGAAATTTAATGAATTCAAGAACTCGACGGGATATAGGTGTTGTTGGTCTAGAGTATCGGTTGATGCTTTGCACACTTCATCTGCACTATTGTAGGTCACAACTGCACCTCCCAACTTTTTAAACATATCGGCATTGATTGCATCAGCATCATCATTTCTTGGAGTTAATATTGCCCTTTCTTTTAGATATGCGTCCTCACTTTGCCTTATAGTAAAGTCAGGGAAGGTTTCGTTCACAATTTTCTCGAGAGGAGAACTCCACGATTTTATAATGAAATCCTCGGGAACCTCAATCCAGGTTTCCTCACCTTCCCCTTCTTTGCTTTTAGCTGGTAAATTCCCATCGCCCAAATCTAAAATCCATTTATTGAATTCCTGTTTTCGAGTATCGATCTCACCATTTGCAGAATACTCATTTACTCTCATGCTCCGAGTAAGTGTGAAAACCTTGCAAGATTTCCACAAATCTGACCGGTTTATGCACGCGTTAACCACTTCTTGTCTTTTACCTTTTGGGATTACCGGCAGAATTTGCCTAAAGTCACCGCCAAGCAATACAGTAAGCCCCCCAAAAATTTGGTTTCTTTTTTCTGAATCCTGGTGCCCCAATATATCCCTTAGAGTTTTGTCCAATGCCTCGAATGCATATTTTTGAGTCATTGGCGCCTCATCCCAAATAATCAGCTGGACTTGTTGCATAAGTTCATCCAAGTGTGTGTTTTGTTTTATGCCACACGTGCTATTTTCCATTAATTCTAGGGGTATAACGAATCTGCTATGAGCAGTTCTCCCTCCTGGAAGTAGTAACGAAGCTATTCCTATTCCAAGAAAAAGGTTAAAGTTAGGGCGGAGGGAGTTGTAGCTTGTAATAAGTGTTGTAATCTAAGAGCTAAATCCTGAATCAATTAATAATTATTTATAAAACAGCGTACCTGAAGATGCGACTGCCAGCACAATCTTTCTTTCAGATCTTAACCTTGAAATTATGGTCTTGTATAAGAATGTCTTCCCGGTCCCCCCAGGACCATAAACAAAGTAGAATTGGCCTTTTTTATTATGCACTGATTCAATAACTTCTTCATAGATCGAACGCTGTTCGGGGTTTAATAACGAATGAATATGTTCATGCTCAACCTTGATTTTTGTCATATCAAAATCCAGGGCTTCTCTGATCAAGCGATTGTCCATGTTTGTTAGTAGCTTTGGGTCAGGTCGCGGTAGATCTTGGAAATCTGACAAAGATCTCCCATTCCTATTTAATAATTCTTGAATTTCTACCAGGCAGTAGTTTCTTATTTGTTCTTCTGTGGGCTGCAACTCGGGGTACTTGAAAAGTTTACGTTTCTTGTGTAAAATATCCTCGGATAGAGCTTCCCAGTTTTCTTCCCATAATTGTAGCGGCCTACTGACATCACAGAACAACAAAATTGTAACAAACAGGTCACGGAGTTGCGGTCCTAACGCCCAAAATCTTGCCTCTGATATAGCGTGTGTCCATTCCTTGTCGTCATTTAGGAGACCATACGCAAAGCATGCTTCTTTAAAACTCCCATAAACTCTTTTGTTAACCGTCATAAGTTCTTCAAAAGATTGAGGTCCTCTCACAACATTCAATAACATTCTGAGATAGTAGCGCTCCCCCGAGGTCGGGTTTGAGTAATAAATCCTACCAATGCTTTTTTGTTGTTTCCGTGGTTTCCAGACCCTGTTTTGTTCATGCCAGACATAGTGTTTTGGTATTTCAGCATAAGTGAGTTTTCTGGCCTCGGTATCTCGCTTGTTTAGCTCAAACCACTCAGTAAACATTGTTATTTTGATGTCTTCCCTCTGAAGCAGTGCTGGTAAATTTTGTGAGTCACGCAATGTTATTGAGTTCTGATCTGGTAAATGGAAATTTAGTTTCATGACTGATGGGTAGGAGTAGTGGATGTCAAAAGAAAATAGCCGCCATACTGCCTCACACGGTGCTAAATAGCAGCAATTTAAGAAACTTTTGATTTCATCAACCTCGCTGACATTTTCAGACCCCACACGATTTCCTGCTGCAACATTTTCTTGTATGATAATAGTTGCTCTATCTGGACCTTTATTTAAGTACTTAAATAAGTACTTTATTGCCTTTGATCTATTACACCATTCAACATTAATGTGCGCCTGATATTTCAGCAGTAGATAGCGATTGTAAGGGACCACATATCTGTTGTCAATTGTGAATTTACCTTTTACAGCATACACTTTAGTGTCCCTTCGACGGTATACAGGGTATCCATCTTCATCTACCATTGTCTCTGCATAAAATGCTTTAGGAAACCGTTTTGAACATTTTCCGTCGGTGTTGCATGGAGCGGATTTTGCATCTTTACCACAGGGGCCGTGCATAATGAATTCGGTAACAACTTTGTACCCCTCTGGATCGCGCAGCGGACACGGAAGCTCTGCAGAGATTATATCATCTATCTGAGCCGGTGTCTTGCATTTGTGGCGCTCTTCGAGCCACAGCAAAATATGTGCGTGCGGGAGGCCACGTTTTTGGAATTCAATTACATAGACAACTGCATGTGAAGGTTTATGAGAAAGTAAGTTTTGATTACCAATGATCCATAAGCTAAAAAATAATGATGCTATGACATGCGATAGGTTACCTGCACGACTAACACCAAAGATATGATTTTTGGTAAGATCATTTAATAGTTGAGTTAGCTTCATTTTGAACACTCTTGCCCCTACATCCGGCCGATCGTGCGATTTTTGCCTGTGCAAAGCAAAGAAGCATTTCCGCAATCTCGGGCCATTTTGGGTTAGACGTGAAAGTGATAAACAGGTCTGGATTCCCATATGCCCGACACAAAGCCATCGCATCTTGGTAGTTTTGCAGCATATATCTTGGCCCACGTGTAAAACTCGAGGGCAAGACTATTCTTTTGCCAAAACCTGCAGCATCTGTGTCACCTCGCGTAACAGCATCGTGGAGGTTATGATAGAGGTCTACTCGTAGAGTGTCTTGGTTACTTCTCGTCCATTTAAGCCTTTGTTCTTCAATTGCCGTGTATGCATCGACCAAATATTGTTGGAATAGGCGGCCTCCTCTTAGCAAAGTGTTGCCCTGGTTGTTTCGTTGCTGAATTATGTAACTGTAGTACTCCTTCATTGTTAGAAATGGACGTTTTGTTTTCCTGGAACCTTTATTGTTATGATAAGGTATCTTTTCATGGAAGCCATCCTCTCCAAAAGGGAATAACAATGGATATTGCAATGCCATATATGACGGATGCAATTCTGAAATTCGTTGGGGACCACTATCTTTGCTGTTTACAATGATATCTCTTGAAGGAATACCATCGCCAAAATCATTTGTAATTAGAGCGGCTATCTCGGCTACAGTTGGCGCGTTGTACTCTCTCGCTGTTTTTCTCTCGCTAAGTAGTCGTAGTTCAAAGTTTACCAAACCATGGGAATGACACCAATCTCTTGCCATTCGAAATGCCTTTGCAACTGCGCTAGACTGATCCAACATGGACATTAAACTTGCGACTATTGTTTCGTCCACTTGGTCACCTGTATCGCCATCAACGAAGGCAGCCATCCTATTCCGAGCTTCATTTTGTGTGTCAAAGAAGTAAAGCTGAGCATACCTGGGCTGAACACCTGGCGCAGGCAAAAGAGACCCAATTCGATGATAGTTTTGCCCGTTTATTCTAAATGTATATACTCCCCTCCCTCTATTGACTGAATGGTCTATTTTGGCGCCAAAAGATGTAAAGCAAAACATGCCGTTGTAGATTCTAATCTGGTCTCTAAACCTTGATGTTGTAGAATCTGCATTATCAAGCAGCTTGTCTAACGGCGAAGGTGTTTTGTTGAATCTGGGAAGCAACACTTTACCTTCCTGGCAACAAAGTGAGAATGTTGGATTTACAGCTGTTTTAGCCTTGTTCTTTCTCTCTTCATACCACATGGTTGCAGCACAATTATGGCACTGATAGGATGGAGGACCAACGTGATTGTAGTACACAGGAACACCTAGTTAAAAAAACATCATTCATGATAAAATTTTAAATAAGCCTGTTATTTTATACATCATATAAGTTCCAGTTAAAGTCCGTTTTTTTGGTTAGGATTACAAACACTACATGTATGTATAACTACCGGCAGAGGTGAGTGCTGTGCCTTTGGGTATTTTCCTGGATGCACGTATGCGCGCCCGATCTGAAATAACCATTGTTGTGGTAAATATTTGATTTATGGAATAAAACTTCAAAATATTTGATTTGGCAAACAAACAGACTACGATCTCATATATGTTGTTGTAGATTGATAAATAGAAGTAGAAGATGTAGGTTGTTCCGTGAGACCTGTTTGGGTATAAACTGGGGGAGCCACCATTCCTGTTTGAGTATGCGGAATTTAGAGCATAGGTGATATCTTAACAAAACAAAAGTTTAGGGGTGTTTGTTTACCTGTCTCTTGGGCAGGTATGTCTGCTAGTTTCAGACCACAGTAACTCTGCACTATCCCATTCGGACCAATAATTATACGTGACTGTATGTGAACGAAATTGTGGAGTATGTTGGATAGGGATGGAATAGTGGTAGGATCATTAACTGAACCTGTAATATAAACACATCCGTTATTGTAGTTATACAATGCTTTCAATGTATATAAAGTTATCTAATTCATGCTAACCGTTATTCATAGATGATTCAAAATTGTTAATGAATCTTCTTGCATAATAGGTTTGGAAATATAGGCGAGGATGTGAGAAGATGGAGGTTAAAGATATTGAAAAGGTTATAGAGTATTAGAACACACGTTTGTTAGTTTTTTTAGCTGCCTATTGGTGTCACGACTTTGCTATTGTTAATGAATCTTTCTGCAAAACAGATTTGAAAATATAGATGGGGATGTGAGAAGATGGAGGTTAAAGATATTGAAAAGTCAGCCTTTTAGATTACTACTGTATTTACCATGGTAATAAATGAAATGGTAGTCAAATTTTTAGACTCACTATGTATTGCTGGTATAGCATAAGTATAACAATAACGGGTATTAACTGAACATGTAATATAAACACATATGTTATTGTAGTTATACAATGCTTTCAATGTATATAAAGTTATCTAATTCATGCTAACCGTTATCCATAGCTAATTCAAAATTGTTAATGAATCTTTCTGCATAACAGGTTTGGAAATATAGGTGAGGATGTGAGAAGATGGAGGTTAAAGATATTGAAAAGACAGCCTTTTGGATTATCCTGCCTGAACTACTGCATTTACCATGGTAATAAATGAAATGGTACTCAAATTTTTGGACTCACTATGTATTGCTGGTGGCATAAGTATAACAATTATGGGTATTAACTGAACCTGTAATATAAATACATCCGTTATTGTAGTTATACAATGCTTTCAATGTATATAAAGTTGTCTAATTCATGCTAACCGTTATTCATATGTGATTCAAAATTTTTAATGAATATTTCTGCATAACAGGTTTGAAAATATAGGTGAGGATGTGAGAAGATGGAGGTTAAAGATATTGAAATACAGCCTTTTGGATTATCATGCCTGAACTACTGCATTTACCATGGTAATAAATGAAATGGTACTTAATTTTTTAGACTCACTATGTATTGCTGGTAGCATAAGTATAACAGTAACCTAGTGGCGGTAATTTATATTTTGGTCTTGAATTTGGAACTAAATGTAGTAAAATCATCTTTTAATGAAGTTTAGTAAATTCGAGTATATAAATTATACACAGATCCGATAGCCGAATCTTATTCTCACATTCTCGATTCATAACCTCGTTCTGCCGCAATTTTCGATTCTGAATGGCTAGACCCTAACCAAATGATTAAGATAAAGGTAAAAAATCGAGCATATATTGGTGTCATAACTTTGTTTTTGAATTGGCCCTTAAAAATTATTATTAAATAATTTTCAACAATTATTAAATAAAGATATATTTTAAAAAATAAATACTCTTATTTCGTAATTTTAACTAAATTAAAAATAAATAATTTATTTTTATATATTATTAATAATTTTGCAGCAATTAATTATTATTTTAAGATAAAGAAAATACATTTAAAACATACTATTTCGTAATTTTAACTAAATTAAAAAGTAATTTAGTTATTTTTATATTAATAATAATATTTTAGTAATTATTTAATATTATAAAATAAACAAAATAAATATGAAAAGTAAAAATTATTCTTTCGTATTTTTTAATTCATATTTTGATTTATTTATTAATTTTTTTTTATATTTTCAATAATTATTGGTTTTTTTATTTATTTAATATTTATAAAATTATAAATACTCTTAATAGCAACATTTCAGTTGATTTGACCAAGTGTCTTCTTTGCATTTTGCTCATTGTGAAATTCAAGTACCCTTAATAGCAATATTTCATTTGATTTTACCAATTGCCCTCTTTACTATTATAGCTAATAAAGCGTTTTCTTTGGTTATTTAGTATAGCGATTTGCAGGATCGACTTTTTAGAATTTACACATCAAAAAAGATCTTCCAACCTATGGACAAACAATATTCTTTTAAAGTAGTTATTTCAGAGACAACATCTTTTTCATTTCAGTAGATTAATTGTCCCTATGCAGGTTCGCCCAACCACCCATGAATCTTATAAGCGCTTCAAAGCCTTTCATTTTTCTTTTCAACACTGATTGTGATTGATTCGGTTGTCAAAAAATGGTCTCAAAGTGTTGTATTTTGAAGTAAGCAGCCTATAATTGTGTTATTTTGAGTTTTCAAGTACAATTGTTGTAAATAAGTTTAGCTCTCATTCAATAATTGGTCAACATTAATGAATCGATCCTAACGAATTGCATTTGTAGTCATAAGCTGGAATCCAAAATCTTATTGTTTGAAATAACTGGAAACAAAAATTTCATGACAAAATCCTAGCAGCCTAACTATTCTTAATTCCCTAATTACTTAAACACTGAACATAACTCCAGCCATGTACTGCAGTAGCGTTGTTGCTAGTCTTTGTGGTACCTCCGATCTTCTATTCGGACTCATTCTCGTCCATGACATACCTTCTTGCCTTCTTTTTTTTGGGTGTACAGCCGTCCTCGACAGCGTCTGTGTCATCATCTTCAATAGTTGTTATTTCGGCGTCGGAATCTTTAAATTCCAATCTAAAGTAATGACAAAATAAACGATAGGTTAATGCGAAGCCCCCTTTTTTAACAGGCTATGAAATGGAGAATTGCTAGCCAACCTTTTTTCCTTTTTCCCCTTGACAGATTTCGCCGGAGTTGAGACAGTTGGGTTCTTTAGCAATCTTTTAAGCGGTGGGCTTTTATCGCCTGTAACTCCAACGGCTGTGCTCGAACCGGCACCTTCATCCACTTTGGGCCGGAATAATCTTCCAACATGTAAAGCTCTCAAACGTCCCAATTCCTAAAGTCAAGTCGTTCCTCATTCTGGATATCAAATACCCTTAATAGCAACATTTCAGTTGATTTGACCAAGTGTCTTCTTTGCATTTTGCTCATTGTGAAATTCAAGTACCCTTAATAGCAATATTTCATTTGATTTTACCAATTGCCCTCTTTACTATTATAGCTAATAAAGCGTTTTCTTTGGTTATTTAGTATAGCGATTTGCAGGGCTGACTTTTTTAGAATTTACACATCAAAAAAAATCTTCCAACCTATGGACAAACAATATTCTTTTAAAGTAGTTATTTCAGAGACAACATCTTTTTCATTTCAGTAGATTAATTGTCCCTATGCAGGTTCGCCCAACCACCCATGAATCTTATAAGCACTTCAAAGCCTTTCATTTTTCTTTTCAACACTGATTGTGATTGATTCGGCTGTCAAAAAATGGTCTCAAAGTGTTGTATTTTGAAGTAAGCAGCCTATAATTGTTTTATTTTGAGTTTTCAACTACAATTGTTGTAAATAAGTTTAGCTCTCATTCAATAATTGGTCAACATTAATGAAACTGGATCCTAACAGTAATTGCATTTGTAGCTGTTGCAACTGGAATCCAAAATCTTATTGTTTGAAATAACTGGAAACAAAGATTTCATGACAAAAACCTAGCAGACTAACTATTCTTATTCCCCTAATTACTTAAACGCTGAAGCCATGTGCTGCAGTAGCGTTGTTGCTAGTCTTTGTGGTACCTCCGATCTTCTACTCGGACTCATTCTCGTCCATAACATACCTTCTTGCCTTCTTTTTTTTGGGTGTACAGCCGTCCTCGACAGCGTCTGTGCCATCATCTTCAACAGTTGTTATTTCGGCGTCGGAATCTTCAAATTCCAATATAAAGTAATGACAAAATAAACGATAGGTTAATGCGAAGCCCCCTTTTTTAACAGGCTATGAAATGGAGAATTGCTAGCCAACCTTTTTTCCTTTTTCCCCTCGACAGATTTCGCCGGAGTTGAGACAGTTGGGTTCTTTAGCAATCTTTTAAGCGGTGGGCTTTTATCGCCTGTAACTCCAATTTGTGCTCGAACCGCACCTTCATCCACCGGTCAATGGAATAATCTTCCAACATGTAAAGCTCTCAAACGTCCCATGCTCATAGTAAGTGTGGGATTTCAGCTCAAGAGTGTGTGTGGTACCAATGAGATTTGCTATGGTTCGAGGCATAGTCGGGTTGTCATCGGAAGCCTGTAACAGATAGTTAGTGGCTGCCATGGACTGTATTTATGATATGCAATATAAATGTACCTCATCCTATGCTTCCATTATTGACTCTGCTGAGCACCCCACCAACTCCGTTCCACTCTCATCGAACAGTACAACCACAATGATTACTCCCGCCGAACATCAAGTTCAAGCCTATACCTGCAAGGGAGACATTGTACACGTTAGGTAAGTTACACATACTGTTTAATATTAATTGGCGCATGTTTTTTTACAAAACATTACCTTAAAATTGGGTACGCAATGGCCTTGTCACACGAATCACACCAAAACTTCCCTTCTTTACGGGTGGCACCTTTCCTACACTTAGTGTCACCACATGATGGGTAGTTCCACCCCTTTCTAGTCCTAATAACATCGATTCTAACTTTGCAGTTGAAGGTTAAAGACTGCATAAACAGATGCTTTCTAAATTGTATGACATTGGCTAACGGTACATCATGTGAACAGCGAAAAGAAAAACTTACATTGTTCTTCCGATTGCGGGCCCATAGTAGCAGGTTCTCCAGTGTCCCATCCTTTGGAACCGACTGGTCAACGGGCAAAGCAACCTTATTCAATTCCAGATGACTGCGAGACGTAACCATGGTTGTTGTTAGTACGATGTAATACAAATATAAAATGTAAGCCCGATTACCTCATATCCACTTTAAGATCTTTGAGTGCGGGGATTTCGGGATCATCGTAAATCAACGTCAAGAGTGCTCGATAGATAAAGCTTATCTGCAAGGTAAAAGCAGTGGCAACCTATCAATACTTTACTTTGTGGATAAAATCATTAATCATGCTTACGTCTTGTTGTAATGTTTGGCATTCACCGATGTTAGGGCGACTAGGACACGGCAACATGGTTTGTTTTTTTCTATGAGCACATCTCCCAAGTTTCCCACAACGTCACCCGAATTGATTGCCCACGTGTTAAAACTCCCAAACAGTCGAGAATCCATGGTATATAGTAAGTGATATACATAAGAAATGAGGTTTAGGCATTACTAATCTATTAAAATGTACTAACCTCGATTTGCCAGATAGAAATCTAGAGTTCGGGAGCTGTTTTACCGAGTAGTTCTCCCAACATTCGTCACGTAAGGCAACATCCGGTATTGTTCTACACATCAAGATAATATTATTGCCAAAAGGTGCCAAAAATATTGTTAAAAAAGACCATACCAATCAAGTACTTATTCTCTGTAGGTTCCAGGCTTGATAAATCTTGGTGAAAAGGGTATCTCTCAAAACCATCACTTTAACAGAGACCTTCCTTGCCGTGGTTGTCCCATCAAATTCAAGCATGAAGGCATTCTTTTTAATAATCCGGTACTCGTCCTTGTTAAGCTGGACAATAAAGTTTTTAATTGAGTAGATGAGCCCTTCTTTTAACTTGACAAAATTGTGAGCTATTTTGTTCCTTGCAGTACAATGCATTACCTTACCCTGCAAAACAGTGAAGTAACATTAGAACTAAAGCCTATATCCAAGATGCTGAGTTTAGAATGCCTTACCCTCGAATCAGACACAACAAAATCAGTGCTCAGATAACGACCGGTTATAGTGTTCACATCCCACACTCTGCAAACCATTACGACAATGGTCCCAGTGACACCGATATCGAGCTCATCCAGGAATAAATCACCCTTTCTTACTGCAACGTCGGTGGAGATGTTCTCTAAAGCCTGAATGGACATGTTGTTTTGGATTTCAGTTATTATGGTGGAAGATTAAGGAGTGGTGGAAGATTAAGGAATGCAAACCTAATTTATAGAGCCACATTCTTACATGTTGTAATAACTACAGGATGATTGCTATTCTTCTATCATGTAACAGCTACAATTAATTGTGTCTTACATGTTGTAATAACTACAGGATGATTGCTATTCTCAAACGTCCCATGCTCCTAGTAAATGTGTGATTATGGTGAATAAATGGGACAATAATTTGATTAATCGGATGGATGAATAAACACTTTTCATATAATCCTATATACTTGATGACTCCACATTCAATGTAGGGACTCAATCTTTCAATATATGATACATATTATTTCATATCTTGTCCAGCTACTATGTCCGGCTAATTTATCTATTCCAGTTCTTAGGGATGTTTGAACCCATATCTATATTATTTATGTTTTAATCCTGTAGCATATTCTTGACTTAATTCCTTTGAATTATCTTTGTATTATTGAGTAGATTTATTTATGATATAATTTACTTTAATTGGCTTGATCAACTTAATTGAGGTTTTTATATCTATTGCTAGATTTAGGGTTATAATACGTAATCGTTATAATTCTACATCACAAGTAGCAACATTTGATTTTTATCAGTTGGGTAACACAAAATCAAGATCCCTTGGGTCGAGCTTGTGAACTCAATATCTTGTCTATTTCCATCGTTTAGTTCCTAATGCATCTAACGAACAAGATTTGAAGAGCTTGTTTTGAATCCTTCATCTAGATAGGTTTAATTGAAGAGCTTGTTTTGATTAAATAAACTTAAGAAACGATTGGGGTTAACAGAGCTTGTTGTTGACTTCGGAGTAGGAGTTCATTAGGAATTAAGGAAAGATAAAATGCTGCATTAATTCATAAATTAAATTAAAATGGGGGATAACGGAACTAAGAACTGGATATTAATCGCAATTGTTTTTTTCCTTATTAAATTTTACTTCTTCCTTTTGTTTGCATACTTATTACTTTAATTTATCTTATTTACTTTAATTCAACCAACCCCCCTTTTAGTCTATCTAATATTATTATTTTTAGTATTATTTATTTAGTACTACTATTTTTTATTTCTCAACAATATTCAACTCAAGAAGTTCGATTAATTCATCCGTTCCTCGTGGGATCGACCCTTACTTACCAATACTACTATTTCGTATAAGTGAGTCAAGGAATTTTTATAAATATCTAATTTTGACGCGTCACGACAGCGTGGTCAAAATTTTGGCGCCGTTGCCGGGGAACGATGCGAAATTAATTTTATTTTCTGAGTTGAATTTTTATTCTTAATTTTTTTTTCTGAACAATAATTCGTCTTTTTTTTAAGTAGTCATTAACAGCAGTTTTAATTTTTTTAAAGGCAGTAAACTTTTTTAATATATAGCAGTTTTTATTTTCTTATTTTTCCAAGCAGATTTTCGACACTGGGTCACTCAGTGTCAGTTCTGAAAATTCATAATAATTGTCAGTTGTGCACTAATCCGTTTCGTTTTAGTTTTGCATGAATACAAGGTCACGTGGAGATAAGAACTTGGAGTATTATCCAGAAATTACCAAACGGGATCGAGTTTTCAGACGAAGAATTAAAGAAAGTAGAGAAGCACTCAGGAACTTACCGTTTTCTCTCGAAACATCACCCAGCGAATCGGAAAACGAGAGTGGAACCATGGCGGCTAACGCTGAAAAGACATTGAAGCTATTAGCCAACCGGAGCTATCGCAACAACCATTTTGCATTACAATCCCGGCTATTGACAACAACAATACTTTTGAATTAAAGTCGGGATTGATTCACTTGCTACCTGCATTCCATGGTTTATTTGGAGAGGATCCGCACAAGCATCTTTAAGGAATTTCATGTAGTTTGTTCAAGCATGAAGCCCAATGGCGTCACCGAGGAACAAATCAAGCTTAGAGCCTTTCCATTTTCATTAAAAGATTCGGCTAAAGATTGGTTATTCTACTTACCGTCGGCTACTATCACGACATGGAACGAAATGGAGATCTTGTTTTTGCAGAAATATTTTCCGGCCTCTCGGGCAGCCAATCTAAGGAAGAAAATATGTGGTGCAAGACAAATGACGGGTGAGAGCCTGCATGAATATTGGGAGAGATTCAAACAATTGGTGGCACGCTGCCCCCAACATCAAATCAGTGAGCAGCTTTTGATACAATACTTTTACGAAGGACTGACCCCAACGGACCGCAGTACCATAGACGCAGCTAGCGGGGGAGCTTTGGTTGATAAGACACCAGCAGCAGCAAGGGCCCTCATCTCGAACATGGCCGCCAATTCACAGCAATTTGGTTATCGTGACAATCCCGTAAAAATGGTGAAGGAGGTACATGACTCGTCTATTGAGGATAAGCTGACTGAATTAACCTCCTTTGTCAGAAAACTCGCTGTAGGAAACTCGCAGATCATACCGTGCCGAATTTGCCAAACTACGGAGCACACCATTGAGCATTGCAAGGTACTATTGGATGAGATCGAGGCACATGCCAATGCGATCGGTACTGAAAATTTTTACGGAAGGAAATAGGACCCATACTCTAAAACATATAATCCAGGATGGAGAGATCATCCCAATTTCTAGTGGAAATCGCAGCAAGAAGAGCCCCAGCAGAATAAAGGCCAATTTTACAAGCCGCCATCAAAAAATTCAAGTCCCTCACTCGAAGAAATGATGAAGACCCTCACTTCGAACACGATCCAATTGCAGCAGAACATGAATCGATTTCAGCACGACACTCAATCGAGCATCAAAGTCATCAAAAATCAAATAAGCCAACTTGCTACATCGGTGAGTCGTTTGGAAAGCCAGGACAGTGGGAAACTACCCTCCCAATCGGAAGTAAATCCAAGGAATGTGAGTGCTATTACTTTGAGAAGTGGTAAGCAGCTGGAGGGACCCAAGGAACCCGAGAAAAATCTGAATGATGAAGGCGAGAAACGAAAATCTACTATCCAGACTGACACTGGGTCACCCAGTGTCAAACATACACCCAGTGCTGAACTGCCGGGCAGCAAGGTAATAGCTTCTAATTCTTCCCATATTGGCGCTGACAATATACCTTTTCCTTCCAGGGTAAAGAAGGCTGAAGCGGAGAGCAAGGAGAAACAAATTTTGGATGTGTTCCGAAAAGTAGAGATCAATATTCCTCTAATAGAAGCGATTCAACAAATCCCAAAATATGCTAAATTCCTCAAGAATTTGTGCACCAACAAACGAAAGCTAAAAGAAACTGGAAAGGTGCTCCTGGGAGAAAATATGTCGGCCATTCTCCAAAGAAAGTTACCACCAAAACGAGATGATCCAGGTATGTTTGCCATCCCTTGTCGAATAGGTAATTCTCGATTTGAGCAAGCTATGTTAGACTTAGGGGCTTCTATAAATGTCATGCCACAATCTATTTATTCTTCTTTAAATTTGGGACCTTTAAAAGAAACGAGAATAATAATTCAATTAGCTGATCGTAGTCATGTATATCCCGAGGGAGTTATTAAAGATGTACTTGTGCAAGTTAATGAGCTTGTTTTTCCAGCCGATTTTTATGTGTTAGATATGCAAGGCGACTCGGCAAATTCAACACCCATTTTGTTAGGTAGGCCATTTTTAAATATCGCCGAAACAAAGATAGATGTTAGAAAGGGTTCCCTCACAATGGAATTTGATGGGCAAGTCGTAAAATTTAATATTGATGAAGCAATGAAATTTCCTGAAGACGCGTGTTCTTTGTTTGCTTTAAGTGTGATTGACCCTCTCGTTGAGGAAGTGTTTGAACTTGATTACAGGAAAAAGCTTGAGGAAGATGTCTTTGGCAACACGGAGGAATCTAGCACACCCATTACCAAGATTGTAGGTCGCAAACACACTGCCAAACTCATCAAGCTCACGGAACATCACAAGAAGACCCTTCCCTCCACGGAACAAGCGCCCGAGCTCGAGCTAAAGCCATTACCCGACCACCTGAAGTACGTATACTTGGGAAAAAATGAGACATTACCAGTAATCATTTCGGCCGAGTTAACATCCGTACAAGAAAAGGCCCTCATCGCCGTCCTCGAAAAGTACAAGGAAGCAATCGGCTGGACCATTGCCGACATCCGCGGGATCAGCCCGGCCATATGCATGCATCGTATTTTGTTAGTTGAAGACGCCAAGCCTAGCCGAGAAGCCCAACGAAGACTAAACCCACCCATGATGGAAGTAGTGAAAAAGGAGGTTCTTAAGCTTCTTGACGTAGGGATGATACATCCGATTTCCGACAGTAAGTGGGTGAGTCCCACACAAGTAGTTAAAAAAATCGGGTATCACAGTGGTAGAAAACAAAGAAGACGAACTAATTCCGAGCCGTGTTTGGACCGGATGGAGGGTGTGCATTGATTTTCGGAAACTAAATGCAATGACCCGAAATGACCACTTTCCATTACCTTTCATCGATCAGAAGATCGAGCGATTAGCGGGACACTCATTTTATTGTTTTCTTGATGGTTTCTCAGGCTACTTTCAGATCGCGATTGCACCCGAGGATCAGGATAAGACAACCTTCACGTGCCCCTTTGGGACGTTCGCATACCGTCACATGCCATTCGGACTGTGCAATGCACCGGCTACCTTTCAGAGATGTATGGTAAGTATTTTTTCCGATTACGTAGGGAACATCATAGAAATTTTTATGGACGATTTTAGTGTTTATGGGGATTCTTTTGAGTTTTGCCTTAAAAATCTTACGCTCATTCTTCAGCGTTGTGTCGAAACAAATCTTGTATTAAATTGGGAAAAATGTCACTTTATGGATAAACAAGGCATAGCCTTAGGACATTTGGTATCGTCAAATGGGATAGAAGTTGATAAATCAAAAATTAATGCTATCACTGCATTACCTTACCCCGTAAGTGTGCGGGAAGTTCGTTCTTTTCTTGGTCATGCAGGATTTTATAGGTGATTTATCAAGGACTTTTCCAAAATTGCCACCCCCTTATGCAAATTACTACAGAAAGAAGTCGATTTCATTATAAACGAGGAGTGCAAGGCTGCGTTCGACAAATTGAAACACCTCCTGACCACACCTCCCATAATTCAGCCACCCAACTGGGACTTGCCGTTTGAGATAATGTGTGACGCAAGCGATTATGCCGTCAGAGCCGTCCTTGGCCAAAGAGTGGAGAGAGCAGCACATGTGATATACTATGCTTCAAGGACCTTGAATCCGACCCAAGCAAAGTACTCCACTACGGAAAAGGAGCTCTTAGCTGTAGTTTTTGCCTTAGAAAAATTTCGTTCATACTTACTTGGAACTAAAGTTATTATTTTTTCTGATCATGCAGCACTGAAATATTTACTTGCGAAAAAAGAGGCAAAACCGCGACTTATCCGATGGATCCTATTACTCCAAGAGTTTGATTTAGAAATAAGGGACAAAAAGGGAGCTAAGAATTATGTGGCAGATCATCTGATCCGAATAGTGCTGGAAGAAGAAAAAAACCCTATGTCGATGACTTCTCGGGCGGCAAGCATTTGCCGTGTCACGACACCGGGACAAGATACCACACCGGGTCAACCAAGAAATGATTCTGCCGCACCATGGTACGCCGATTTGGTGAATTTCATTGTCGCTAACGTGTTTCCTACAGGTATGACAAGAGCTAGGAAAGATAAACTCAGGAGCGATGCCAAATATTATGTATGGGACGATCCGTACTTATGGAAACACTGTCCCGATCAAGTGATCAGAAGATGCATACCGGAGTGCGAATTTCAGTCAATCCTAACTTTTTGCCATACGTAGGCATGTGGTGGACACTTTGGAGCAAGGAGGGCAGCCCACAAGGTTCTTGAAAGTGAATTTTATTGGCCATCAATTTTTAGAGACGCTTTCATCTTTTGCAAGTCTTGCGATAATTGTCAAAGGACGGGTAACATCTCCCGACGAAATCAGATGCCGCAAAATCCAATTTTGATTTGCGAAATTTTTGACGTATAGGGCATGGATTTCATGGGCCTATTTCCTTCATAATATGGGACCTTATATATTACTCCTCGTGGACTACGTTTCTAAATGGGTGGAGGCAACGACAACCCGCACTAATGATTCCATGGTGGTGGCAAACTTCGTGAAATCGAATATCTTCTCAAGGTTCGGAATCCCAAAAGCCATAATCGGTGATCGAGGGAAGCATTTTTGAAAACAAACAATTGAAGCACTTCTGAGGAAATATCACGTCATACACAAAGTGTCTACTTCCTACCATCCACAATACAACGGGCAAGCTGAAATTTCCAACCGAGAGATCAAATCGATTTTAGAAAAAAATGTTCAACCGAATCGCAAGGATTGGAGTTTGAGACTCGATGACGCTTTATGGGCATATAGGACAGCTTATAAAACACCCATAGGGATGTCACCATACAGGCTAGTTTATGGAAAACCGTGCCACTTATCCGTCGAGTTGGAACATCGAGCATTCTGGGCCGTTAAAAGGTGCAACATGAATTTTGATGAAGCCGGCGTACACAGGAAACTTCAATTGCAAGAACTCGAAGATATAAGGAACGATTCATATGAGAATTCCGCAATTTATAAGGAGAAAACCAAATCTTTTCACGATGCAAGAATAACAAGGAAGGAGTTCATCGTGGGGGAAAAGGTGTTGTTATACCACTCTAGACTAAAGTTATTTCCCGGTAAGTTGTGATCTCGATGGGTCGGGCCATTTATCGTCACCCAAGTTTTTCAACACGGAGCTCTGGAAATTCGATCTTTGAAAACTGACAAGGTATTTAAAGTCAACGGACATCTGCTAAAACCATATCTCGAAGTAACACCGGACTACAACTTGGAAGAATTTGAGCTCAAGGACCCAACTACCACTTAAACAGGGAGTTCATCGGGCCAACGACGTTAAAAAGAGGCGCTTGTTGGGAGGCAACCCAATGATAGTAGTTAACTTTAAATTGCATTTTTTTTCTCATTTTTTCGTACATTTAAATTTTTCCTCTAATCGGCCCAGTTTTTCGTAAATTTTTATGACTTATAAAATGAATTTTTAATCGGCCCATGATTGAAATTTTTTCTCAAACAATTTTTTTATCTGCCAAATTTTTTAGCCATCCTTAGCATAAAAAATCAGCCCAACCCATTTTCTTAAAGTTAAAAATCTTTTTAAAGCGGCCCAGTTTTGTTTGGAGTAATTTTTCTTTTCGGCCCAGCCCAATTGGTTAAAGAATGTAAATCTCCCCAGACCTTCCCAATCCCCCTGCAAGCCGAAGTTCTCCAAAAATTTACAAGAAAACTCTCTTCTTCCTTATCCTTGCAGGACCGCCGCCAACATGTCGGAAAAAGGTGGGAGAAATGTTCACCGACCGCTGAATCGTATAACACGGAGTGGAGGATAGAGAAACAACCCTGGAGTGCCGACGTTTTACGACCTGACCGAACTAATTGCTCCGCCGCCACCTTCTTCCGCCTTAAACGCGGAAACAACCAACCAGACTTCAAATCGGCCGAACCCAACCAATGGAGGACTCAAGAGAAAAAGGAAACGGGCGGATCGCGGATTGATTGACGAACCAACTCCACCCGTTTCGCCAACAGGAACTCCGACAACCACCGCCCCAAGATCGGCCGCCGAAAGTCCACCTTCATCTCCGGTCACCGTGACTGAGTCAGCCCGCCACTCAACACCACCGTTCAACCCACAGTCGATAGAGGAAGGATATGTACCGGCCGGATCCCCAACTCCAGATAAACCCGCCCCTCAATCTAAAATTGAACCCATCTCATCTCAACCACCGACTGACCCGCCGCTGGAACCTGAATAGGAAATCTAGCAGATTCTAGATGTGACAGTCCCAAGACAGAGAGGGACCAGCCTGCTCAGGGCGTCGAACCGATACAATATGAATTTTGGAACCCCCAGTCAGATAACTCGATATCAAAAGCTTACAGAAAGGAAGGTACTCTCGACACTTTATTTAGATTCCAGTATTTTGCTGCATCTTGGACTATTTGATGATGTCATGAAGTTATTACGTGTGTTGGGTTGGGAAAAAATAATGACCGGGAATTGGGAACTGTATGATGATTTAACGTATGAGTTCTTTAGTTCGATTCAGTTGTACGAGCGTGCAGGGGTGCACGAGTATTATTTTCATTTAAATGGAAAAGGTTTTTCGTGGAAAGTGGATGAGTTTATTGAGGCTTTCGGACTCCCCAGGAAGCCGACATCATACGGCTGCCCAACGAGGGTGATATTTGGAAAATAATTTCTCACAACGCAGCCCCATTCGTCGCCGGGAAGACGAAGGGTACTTTTATTAGAAATCCAGTAATCCGATACATTCAGCGCTTAATGGCGTGCACAGTGACCGACCGTTGTACGAACCGAAATATGATTCTGATTTTTGAATTAAAAATGATATATGCTATGATCACCGGCACCCACGTCCGATGCGCCGAAGATTTAATTACGTTGTTGATGGGAGAAAATGAAACAAAGAATCCAATTGTCATGGGAGGCCTCGTAACATGCATAGCTCGACACATAGGTATTGATTTACGAGCCCGAATCCCCGTGGGAAAAATCGAGTTGTTAGATAAGACTTTGCTTGCCAAAATGGGGATACTCGACAAAACCGGCCAGCAATTTGTATGGAAAATCTCAGAAAAGGAGTCGATTGCCTTGCCGAACCCCGACTACACCGCACCGGTCGGCAAAACCAATATCAAGATGACACATCCGAGCTTGCCCCTCACTCCAGCAAACCCAGTACCAAATCTTACACCACGAGCCGAGGCAAGTTCTAGTGTTGAGCTAGAGCTAAGACGCCGGATTGAGGAGCTTGAGAGAGGACATCGTGAGCTTGAAGAAAAAGTTGCTTATCTGACCACCCTGATCGAGTCCCGACAAAACTAGCCCGGTGCACTCTTTTCCTTTTCCGTACTTGAAGTTGTGCGTTATTATTTTATATTTTCATGTTGGATTATATACGTTACATTTTATTTGCTAGAACTGTGTCTCCTCGCACTTTGATTTGTGATGATTGTCCTTTAGTCAATTGAGAATAGTTGGTGAGAAAGCATAATGGTTTTTAGAGTTATTTGTTCGTTTGGAATATTAGTTGGAATTAGCTCAATCTGTGGTTTTTAGTTCCGCCTTTATGTGAAAATTGGTCGGTTTTGTGTTTGCTTTTAATGAAATATTTCTGTGATTTATAGATATAAAAATTGCAACACTATTAGAAAGGCTAGGAAGGCAGAATATTATTAAGATTTCACTTGTGATTTGTACTTGGTCATTATTCGTTGGTCGTTGAATTTTTAGGCTTACCGCATACATGGAGGCTAGTAGAAAAAAAAGGGAGAGGTGTTGAGCAGCAAATGCTGCCTAACTTTGGGGGTCCTAAAATGTTGTGAAAAAAGTAACAACGAAAAAAATAAAGGACTAACCCATTGTTGGTGTGTAGCTGTCGTCTCACACGAAAAAAAAATGTGTTGGTGAAAAGAGCTACACGTTAGCAAATAATGATGTGAAAGCTATCACCTACGAAATATGTTGAAGCTTGTGGATAGTGCGTTCGCGTAAGTTCCAATTAATAAACAGCCAATTAAAATAATAAGTTTGGGGAGATGATTAAAGCCCTTATCATAAGTTGATTTTTT
This sequence comes from Orobanche coerulescens, assembly GCA_033398695.1. Lineage (NCBI taxonomy): Eukaryota > Viridiplantae > Streptophyta > Magnoliopsida > Lamiales > Orobanchaceae > Orobanche > Orobanche coerulescens. The sequence continues at coordinate 16,192,809 of CM065801.1, forward strand.
TAACTATTCTTCTCTTCTTGGAACTGTTTAATAGGATTGCATTTTTATGTTTGATAATTCTATGTAAATTTCATTAACTGTTCATACAAAAAGTGTTCTGATTACGCAAAAGAGGCGATTATTATGCCACTGTTTGAGTTAACGAAGGCTAAATATTTCAGGGCAGACAAATCATATTCTTACTTTTGCTATCGCTTCAATCTAACTCATTCTAAATTGCTTGAGGACACGCAAACTTTTAAGTTTGGGGAGATTGATTGTGGAATTTGAACTTTTATTTTAAGCGATTACTTGAGCGAACTTTGGGTCGTTGAATGGAGTTTAAAGTTTTATTGAGTGTCTTATAGGGCGATTTTTTTAAATTTTTTCAAATCTTTCGATATTTTGATGCTTGAGGACAAGCATTGGTTTAAGTTTGGGGAGATTTGATCGGTAGAAAATATGGCATAATTCCATGAGTTAATTACATGATTTTATTATCTTTATTTTAGCACAACTTGTTAATTTTCTACCTATTTTATTTATGAAAGCAATTTGCCTCACCGTTGAAATTTATTAATTATTTCAGGTAATTTGATTATTTTTGAAGTCAGAATTAATGGAGCATAATCCAATTAGCCCGTAAAATGGCTTGGGCCAAAGAAGAAATAAAATTCTCCGATCCAAGATGGAAGGGAGTCGGCCGAAAAGAAATTGAGGAAAAGAATCCTACTCCTATTATGAAAAGAGATCGGCCGAACCAAAGTAAAAAGAAAAAAAAAAGTCCTAAGCCGAAGAGAATTGAAAGAGGGAGAAGTCTTGCAGCACCCCACTAACCTCATCAATTCACATACGGGAGAAGAATTCAATTATTGTCCACCCCAAGTAGCTGCTCACGATACACCTCTCACCATCACATATATTATTCAAATCATCATCATCATCTCACAGCTTTCAAGAGTTGAAGGAGAAGCACAGCAAAAGAGTTTTGATTCGGCCGAATAGAGAGAAGATAATTAATTGCTGGTTCCAATTTTAATGTCTAATACATATTATTTCATATCTTGTCCGGCTACTATGTCCGGCTAATTTATCAATTCCAGTTCTTAGAGATGTTTGAACCCGTATCTATATTATTTATGTTTTAATCACGTAGCATATTCTTGACTTAATTCCATTGAATTATCTTTGTGTTATTGAGTAGATTTATTTATGATATAATTTACTTTAATTGGCTTGATCAACTTAATTGAAGTTTTTATATCTATTGCTAGATTTAGGGTTATAATACGTAATCGTTATAATTCTACATCACAAGTAGCAACAATTGATTTTTATCATTTGGGTAACACAAAATCAAGATCCCTTGGGTCGATCTTGTGAACTCAATATCTTGTCTATTTCCATCGTTTTAGTTCCTAATGCATCTAACGAACAAGATTTGAAGAGCTTGTTTTGAATCCTTCGTCTAGATAGGTTTAATTGAAGAGCTTGTTTTGATTAAATAAACTTAAGAAACGATTGAGGTTAACAGAGCTTGTTGTTGACTTCGGAGTAGGAGTTCATTAGGAAGGAAAGATAAAGTGCTGCATTAATTCATAAATTAAATTAAAACGGGGGATAACGGAACTAAGAACTGGATATTAATCGCAATTGTTTTTTTTCCTTATTAAATTTTTACTTCTTCCTTTTGTTTGCATACTTATTACTTTAATTTATCTTATTTACTTTAATTCAACCAAACCCCCCCTTTTAGTCTATCTAATATTATTATTTTTAGTATTATTTATTTAGTACTGCTATTTTTTATTTCTCAATGATGTTCGATTAATTCATCCGTTCCTCGTGGGATCGACCCTTACTTACCAATACTACTATTTAGTATAAGTGAGTCAAGGACTTTTTAAAAATATTTAATTTTGACGCGTCACGACAGCGTGGTCATTTAGGATTTTTCATTTTGTTTTCTTTTTTTTTTTAACATTCATTTTTTTTATTTTTTTTCTCTATTTTTTTCCCTCTTTTTTACCTTTTATGTTATTTATGTAACGATCATCGATTTGATTAAAGCTGATTCAAGTATTGGCCCCAAATTATTTTGGGACTAAGGCTTAGATGTTGTTGTTGATTTGTTGCTTTCGTAGGTGTTGTTCCTTCAAATGATGAATATAATGGCTAAAAAAAAATGAATGCAGATTCTATGTCCAAATGGGGCAAGTTTGTCAATCTGCAGTAATTTATTTTTTTCTTTAATCATTATGAAGCTCTTTTTTTTTTTCAATTCTATGTCCAAATGGGGTAAATTTGTGTGTTATGCTGAATGTAGGTTCATCTCATATGGAGTCCGGCTTCATGGAAGAAGACATTTCAAGCGGTTTTGTTGACATGGACAATGACAACGACAACGAGGATATTGACAACGACAAGGACAACGAGGATATTGACAACGACAACGACAACGAGGATATTGTTGCGATTGATGATAGGGAAGAAGATTTGATTGTCGAGACTGCGATTGTTGAACCGATGATTGGAATTGAGTTTAATTCGGTGAATGAATTGATAATTTTTATGCAAATTATGCGAAGCAAAAAGGTTTTGCCATATGTAAAAGATCGACCAAAAAAGTAGAAGTTATGTTAACATATGTATTGCTTTCGTGTAATCGTTGCGGTATGACAAAGAGTGAATCAAGCAACCCACTTCACAAGCACCCGAATTCAAAATCTGATTGTAAAGCTAAGATTTCAGCATTATATAATCGTAATGGAAATTGGTTTGTGAAAGCAGTTGAACTTAGTCATAATCATGTAATGAGTCCAGGTAAATCGCGGTATTACAAGTTCAATAGATATATCGAACCACATGTACGAAGAAGACTTCTTGTGAATGATCAAGCTGGAATTAGAATAAACTAGAATTTCAATTCATGTTTGGTTCAGGCAGGGGACCTGACAAGTTGGCAATGACAGAGAAAGATGTCGGGAATTATTTCAATAGAGTAAGGCGTTTACAACTTGGGGAGGGTGATGCTAATGTAATGCACAATTACTTTGTTAGAATGCAAAATGATAATTCCAACTTTTTTTATTTGATAGATTTGGATCAAAATGGGCAATTGAAGATTGTTTTTTGGGCCGACGCAAGAAGTAGGGCATCATTTAAAGAATTTGGCGATGTTGTTACCTTTTATACAACATATCTAGTGAACAAGTATGACATGCCATTTGCGCCTTTCGTAGGAGTGAACCATCATGGGCATTCGGTATTATTAGGGTGTGCTCTGATCTCAAGTGAAGACGCGGCTACATTTACATGTTTGAATCTTGGCTTACATGCATGTCTAGGTGTCCACCGAATGCAATAATCACGGATCAAGATAGAGCCATGAAAAAAGCAATAGAGGGTGTTTTTCCTAATGCTCGACACCGATGGTGTTTATGGCATATCATGAAGAAGTTGCCTGAAAAATTGAAAGGGTATAAGGACTATAAATCAATTAATTTTTTTATGGAAAATGTTGTTCACGACTCATTAACAACAGTTGAATTTGAAGATGCTTGGGCACAGTTTGTTGAGAGATATCATTTAGAAAGCAATGAATGGTTACTTGGATTGTATGGGGAGAGGCATTGGTGGGTGCCTGCATTTTTGAAGGATACTTTTTGGGCGGGAATATCAACAAATCAACGAAGTGAAAGTATGAATTCTTTCCTTGATAATTTCGTAAATTCGAAGACCACTTTGAAACACTTTGTGGAATAATATGCGAATGCTTTGGCGAAAAAGATGGAAATTGAGAGGAATGAAGATTTCAATTCATATAACACAAGCTTCTCAACTGTAACTACTTTTCAGATTGAAATTTTTTTTCAGAGAACTTACTCAAGGGAGAAATTTAGACAGTTTCAGCTAGAGATAGTTGGGAAGCTTTGTTGTCATTTGACTATGATTGGTGAAGACATTCGTTTTTCAGAATATGAAGTAGGTGAACGTATTAAACTTAAGGAACACAAAGATGCTTAGATGTAACCTTCAAGTTGTTTTTGGGTAGTGATACCAAGGAAGTTAGATGTAATTGCCGGTTGTTTGAGTTCAAAGGAATAATGTGTAGTCATCAACTTAAGGTATATGATGAGAGAAAGATTTATGATGAAGTACCTGCCAAATATATCCTAAAAAGGTGGAGTAAAAATGTCAAAATGAGGCACACTAAGATTCGGATCGATTATGACAGGACGAATAGACTCAAAGAACTTCGTTATGATAAAATGTGCAATGCATTCTCTGAGGTTGCTGATGTGGCATCAAATTCTGAAGATTGGCTTACCGACGTGATGACACAAGTTTTGTCGATGAAATTGAGGTTAGAAGAGAAGGCTAAAATTTGTGGGGATTATGTTGTACTTTCAAATACTTATAATGTTTCGAAATCATTTATGATGATATTGTCTATTTAAAAGAGGGCACGAATATAATTGATCCATTGGTTACTCGTAGTAAAGGGAGACCCCCAACTAATAGGAGAGTTAGCAATGTTGAAAAAGCAGTGCAAAGAAAATCAACTGAAAAAAAGAAGAAGAATGATGCCTCGACAAACATGCGTCCATTGACTCCATTTATGGGACCTCCTAATGTGGGAATAGGGGGAGGTTTTGTATTTCAACCAAATATGGGAATTGGAGGAAACTTTCAATTTCAGGTATATAATTTGCATTTTCTTTTTGCATTATTATTGAATTGAAATTATTTTGCATTATTATTGAATTGAAATTATTTTCTTTATACAATTTGCATTCTTTATTTGCTAGGGTTATCAAAATACATTTTGGACTATTGGTGGAGGTAATGATATGACTAGTGGTACCTCATCCACAACAAGTAATTCAACACAAGTAGCACCGAGCACACATGGTCTTAATTCTCCGTGAGGTACTTGATGGATTATCAAAATCCATTTGTGGAATTGTTTTTATGATATGTGGAACTGTTCTGTATGCTTTTTATGCTACGTGAAACTAGTTTGTAGAACTATTTTGTATGTTATTTTGTTCTCTGGATGATCAAATATATTGTCCATGTAATGCAACTATTTTGTTCTCTAAATGATCAACTATCTTGTCCATGTAGAACTATTTTGTATGTTATTTAGCCACAGGTAATGGAGCGATCAACATATATTATTTTGCAAAATAACATTGTCCTACATACTATGGCAAATACAATTGTCTTATATACTATGACAAAACACTTCTTACATACTATTGCCATTACAATTACCAAAATAAAAATCAACAAAAAGTACAAGAAAGTTCTCTTATTAGCATATTTATTTGACAATTGCAACTATTTCAGCATTTTTAGTCTCCAACTCGAAAATCTTAGCCTTCAACAAGCTAATCTCCATTACATACTCTTCTTCTTTGTGATGAAAATTGCATAACTCAACTTCAAGATTTTTCAGCATCCCCTTCTGACTTTTTATGACTTCTTTACCTCTAGCGCAAATTTCATCATCATGCCAAGAAAAAAAATTGCAACCTCCGTTTTCCTACAACAAAAACCCTCTACTTGTCATGCTCATTTTATAGAAACAATAAGGTGAAAATTTCACTTTGTACCTTATGTTGTCCGCAAGTCCATAACCTTCTTCTTGGGTTCTTTTGAGTTCATGAAACCCTAATTACAGCCATCTTTTCACAATTACACAAACGTCAAACCTTGAAGAGGTAGATGAATAGCTGTTTGATGACATTTGAAGAATTGCTGATCTAAGAAAGCGAAATGTTGCACCAAGTTTACAAAGCAAAGTAACTTAATAATCAAACATTTACTCAAACATTTCAGAACTTACTAAAAGTAATCCATATAAATGAAAAATACTAAAAAAAAAGTTGATTTAATAAAACTGCAAACAAACACTGAAGAATGTTGATAGCAGCCACCAAAGCAACATTTGAAGGAACAACACATACGGAAGCACAAAATCAATTTTGCAAAAAAAAAAAAAAAAATCATAATGGGGAGAAAAAAAATGATTGCAGAGCACCCAATTGAAAAAATTGACACCCAGATTGAATATCCATTTGAACTGTAATATTGCAAAAAATAAACAAAGTCACAGAAATGAAGAGGATCTGTACCCGACGCGAGGAGGAGGGAGAAACCCAATGCGATCTCACCGGAGCTGAGGGAGGAAGCCGACCCGAAGGCTCAGAGATCGCGGACCCGACGCGAGGATGAGGAAGAGATCTCGCCGGAACCGAGGTCACGAACCTGACCCCACGATGGTGGATCCAAGCGAATCGTGAGAGAGAGAGAGAGTGAGAAATTGATTTGGGGGAAGAGAGAGAGAGGAGAGAGTTACGTGTGGGTGGATATCGTGTCATTTGATAAAATTAGGGTTTTACAATCTGGTCCTTATTTTTTTTTCTTAGATAGATCTGGTGTAAAAGAGAATGTAATTCATGTGTAATGGTAGCATTATCCATAAATCTTAGTTATCCATTTAATCAAGACTTATATACCAAATTCATTCTTATTTTTTAACTTAAAACTCATTCTCACCATAATGTATTATATATATATATATAACGTACATAAGAAATTCAACTTTATTATTTGTGTAAATACTTTTTAGAAATATTATATATATGTAATACTAAAACAAAATATATTACTCCATCCGTCTCACGGTAACTTGCACATTCACTATTCATTTGTTCAAAATTGGCTAATTTTGACCATTAATTCCCGTTGATGTATAAGTAAGAATATTATTATATATAATCTTGTTAGATTCATTGTAACATATATTTTCAAAATACTGACTTTTCAAATTTTTTAGTTATATAATTAAATACATTAATGGTCAAACATATTTTTTTTTAAAATCGCACGGAACACAAAATATGCAAGTTATCGTGGAACGGAGGGAATACATATTGTAATTTATCCTAAAAAAGAAAAAGAAAGCCATAAATTTTAAGTTGATAATTTTTTTCCCTATTTCATAGCTTGCAAGCATTGAAACTCGTACCACCGTTCTATTAATATTTTTAATTATATATTAATAAAATCTATAAAAATAATATTTTAAAAATATATATTGAGATACATCCAATATTTTACATTTTAATATTTATTTTTATATATTAGTAGAAAGAAGTACGATCGAAGTCTTTAAAAAAAACTCAACTTCATATAAGGGAAATTGGGGTGGCCGGAGTCAACTTTGGGTGTAATTCCTAATGGAGAGAACTCGTGGAAACTTGAGAAGTACGATCGAGTGTCAGTATATGGATTGTGAACTTTTGCAAGTAAAAATAAATAAATAAATAAATATATTTTAGATTGCAATTTCAAAAATTAATATACATTATCCCCCCACCCCCTCCCCGCTTTATTTGGGTATCTTTTTAGTAAATATACCGGCCCGGGGTGGGGGGGAGGGGGGGAACTACTCAACAGAGGAAGATTGGATCATACTTGTATACAACAACAACAACAACATCTAAGCCTTAGTCCCAAAATGATTTGGGGTCGGCTAACATGAATCAAACTTTGAAACCGTCAATAATCGTTACATAAATAACATAAAAGGAAAAAAGAGGGAAAAAGTAGAGAAAAATGCAAATAAAAAAAGAGAATGAATGAAAAAAAAAAAAGAAAAAAAAAAAGAAAAAAAGAAAAAAAAGAAAAAAAAGAAAAAGAAAAAAGATAACATGAAATAAAAGAAAATAGGAATTAAAAAAAAAAAAAAAAAAAGAATCAGACTCCATCCACCATCCGTATTCTTTCCCGCCACATTTGCCTCTCCATCGCCATACTTTCTCCAATTCCAAGAAACCGCATATCATTTTCAATCATCTTTATTCAAGTTTTCTGCCTTCCTCTACCTTTCACAACATTACTTGCTCCCAACTTTCTAGCCTCCTCACCGGGCATCAATAGCCTTCTTCTCACATGACCAAACCATCGTAATCGATTCTCCATCATCTTGTCTTCTATAGACGCAACTCTTACCTTTCTCTCCGATCACCTCATTTCGAGCCGATCCTTTTTGTATGACCACACATCCATCGTAGCATACGCATCTCCGCCACATTCATCTTTTGAACGTGACAATCGCTTTTACTGACCCAACACTCGGTGCCATATAACAACAAGAGCCTAATTGCCGTGCGGTAAAATTTACCCTTTAATCTATGAGGCATGCCGATCACATAAAACCCCGTGGCACTCTTCCACTTCAACCACCCCGCCTTTATTCTCAGCGAGCCACATCGCCATCTAGCTCTCCATCCTTTTGGATAATAGATCCAAGATACCGAAAGAAAGTGGATCCATGAACAACTTTCCCATCAAATGTGATCATCCCCGCCTCTCTATCATCAAGTTTCGCTAAACCTACACTCCATATATTCGGCCTTACTGTCACCCTAAAGCCTCGAGCTTCCAAAGTATCCCTCCAAAGTTCCAATTTCTGTTGCACTCCAACCTTCGTTTCATCAATCAACACAATATCATCTGCGAACATCATACACCACGGAACGTCATTTTGAATTTCTCTTGTCAATTCGTCCATGACTATGGCAAAGAGAAAAGGACTAAGAGCAGATCCTTGATGCACCCCAATCGTAATAGGGAATTCTTTTGTCCTCCCATCAATCATACTTGTATACATTCAATAAAAATCCATTTGTGGTAATCAACATGTCCAAAACATACAGTTAAACCTCGATAAATGAATGTTCGATAAACGAATAATCTCGCCAAATGAATAATTTTTTCCGGTCCCAACTCTTTATAATATGTTCAAATTTTCTTTCGATAAATGAATAATTTCACTAAATGAATATTTTTCTCTGGTCCGATCATATTCATTTATCGAGGTTTTACTGTATTTAGATCAAATATTGAAAATCTATTACATTATCCTTTGAAAAAACCCAAATTGACACATATGTAACTTCTGTACTATAAAGACAACAGTAGAAGAGTTTAAAGTATGATCAGCAACAAGCTAAAAAATGGGGTTTGGGGGTTATTGAAAGCTGGTATGTGTTTGCTTGAGGAACATATACATAGGTACAGTGGGTCTGGTCTTATACCTATAGAAAGCTTTCTTCTTTGTGAATGAGCCATTAACTACAGTCATGACAATTTTCCCTGGTTCTCTTATATGAAATGAATTTCTTATGCCTTCTCCCATTTTCTTCTCCTGTAGCAAGATTCTGTATGAGCACTCATCTTCTGGTATAAATTCTTCTTTGTATGACACCTCAAATCCAACCACAGTTACATCCCAAATCACAGTAACCCCAGTCTGCACAAATTTACCAAATAAAGAAAAAAATGGAGTAATTGCAAAAATAGCCCTGAAGTTTAGTGTAATTACAAAAAAGGCACTACTAAGGAGGTAGAGGAGGGGGGTATTTGTAATTTTGAAAAATTTATTGGAATTGTTTTCTTCATTAAACTAGGCTCAAGGGCTGGTTGCGTAATTATTAAGGTGAGTCTTGAGCAATACAGATAACCAGCAGACCTCATTGATAGGAATCTGAATGTATTCGGTCGAATTTGCTCGGATATTCACTTCAAGAACTTTGTCGTCGGTCGAAAATTCGGTGTCGTTCTCTCTTCTCAGACCACCGTATCGGACTAGTATATTTTCTGCAGTGGCGTACCTACACATTTAAGAGCATTACAAAAATCGTGAAACACAAAACAAAACATCTATATAATATCGGAACTGGGGATATATATATATATATATATATATATATTGGTGGAGCAGTTTATTGTATCATCTTTACTTGAGAAGGGTTTCTGTGACTTTTGATGGCTTCACAAAGATGAATTTGTTCCTGCTCTTCTGCGTGATGAGCCGTAGGTTTAATGCATTGAGAGTCATGAACCATGATGGAACATTTATGATTAACTGCATCAAAGAAAAGTGGTAGAATCAGGTAGAGATGTTAAACGGGCTCGGGCCCGTAGAGCTGGCCCGTTTAACCCGTCAAAAAACTGGGTTAGGGCCGATATTTCCTAGCCCGTTTAAATCCGGGCTTTTTTAGCCCGGACCGTTTAGTCCGAAGCCCGTTAGGGTTAGCCCGAAGCCCGATATATATATATATATTATATAATATATATTCATATTATATATAATATATATTATTACTGTGTTTGTTAATATAGTATGTATATATATATATATATACATAAAAGTGTATTTTTTGTTATATTTATTATAGTATAGTTGTTACTATATATATAAAATATATTGTTATTTTTTTTTTACTTATAAAAAAATAAAAAATAATTTTTTTAAATATTTAGCGTTAAATTTAAACCCGTTAAGGTTAGGGTTAGTAAATATTTCTGGCCGTTTAAATCCGGGTTTTAGCAACCATTTGAAATTTGCAGTAAGCAATGAACCGCCAGAAATTTTCGTTTAACATCTCTAGAATCAGGTGCTCAACTGGATATAGATCGAGTAAATTACAATTTTAGTCCTATAACTATGTGATTGTCGCAAAATTGGTCCTTATAAAATTCCATCTGGCAAAAATCTTCACTTACATCTTCGAAGAAAAATTCAGATTTAGTACTCAATTGGCCAGAAATTTCAAAAACTGACCTAATAATCCCACTAAATTGCACGTTAATGCAAAAAATCAGTAAACTGTATAGATATAGTGTTTAAAAACTCACGTTCTTGTAAACAAGGCCAGGATAATAGTTATGAAGCAAGGTTATCATCTTCTTGCAGATCATCTTGACCTCCTTCTTCGCAGGTTTCATTGAGTTCTCTAAATCAATGACCTGGATAATTGAGTTCACCCCACCTGGTCTGAAATTGAGATTTTGAATCCCCTTCTCAACACAAAGAACCCTCCATCTCAAATACTGTTGGCAGTATTTCGGGTCACCTCCGCTCAAGATTCTGTTCTGGGATTCTTTCCCCCACAAATTGTAACATAGGGGACGACCCTCTTTGTCTCTCCCGCTGGCGAACCACAAGCTATCAATGTCGGGCCTTAACAGAAGATCTTCGTTCAGATTTCCGTCGGCCCGAAATTCGGCCCGCCATTTCAGGGTCTTTCGGAGCAATGTGAACGCCTCGTGCACTTTGTAATGTTTGGCTTTCAAGAATTTCATGAGGACGATATCCGTACCCGGGTGGCCTCCACTGGGGAATAAAGGGACGCCCCACAACGTGGTGTCCGGATTTTCGTTCTTGACGATGTTTTCTTTTGAGGAATTTCGTTTGGGCCTTTTCACAAACAGGTAGTCGCCAACAATTGCTTCTTCGACCCGGAATCGAAATTCAAGCAGGGCTTTGCTTCTTGATCTTTTCAACTCGGCTAGATCACATTCTTCTTCATCCTCTTCGTCTTCATTTTCTTGATCGCTTACATCATCGATATAATTTTCCTCCTGCATTATGCTTGACGGGTTTCGAACTCCGGTTGTAGGAGCTCCGGCCGGCAAAAATTATACCCGCCGGTAACCCGGGAATAGGAGGTGTGAACGGGTATTATTTAGGGGAGACAAATACACCGAACCGAGAAGATCTTTTTTTATACCGTATTTCTCTCAGGTACGAAAAAAACAAAACAAGAAGTGGTGTTGGAGGGGAATCTAGGAATAGTCTAGGTGATCTCTTTCAGTTCAACCATTAGTTCAGCCGGCGCCATTTATGGGATGTCTAGCGCTGAGATTTTATGGAATTCATTGCGTGTGTGTGTGAGAGAGAGAGAGAGAGGGAGATTCAGAAAAGTAAATGGCCTGATGTTTGACCATTGACAAATTGGAAAGAATTAATGGTGCTTATGAGATGGAACGCAATGTTGAAAACTTAAATACATAAATAAAATCTATAATACTATAAGATTCAGTACTATAATTTAAGGTGGAGTAATGATGATAGAGGTTTTAGAGTTAGAAACAAGTTGTCTTTTAGAGTCCTATGCCTTATCTGCGTAAGAATGCAGGAGTCCTTTAATATGCAGGCCTATTGTTACAATGGTTGCTCCTTAATAGAGGGTTATAAACAGGCCTGTGGTTACAATTGTCTAAGCTAATGATTATAAATACAGATTCAGTCCTATAATTTAAGGTGGAGTAATGATGATAGAGGTTTTAGAGTTAGAAACAAGTTGTCTTTTAGTATTCATCCAGAGTTAATTCCTGCTTATCAATGCCTTACCTGTGAATCAATTCAGCCATATCAACAGTCCTATGCCTTACCTGCGTAAGAATGCTGGAGTCCTTTAATATTCAGGCCTGTTGTTACAATGGTTTCTCCTTAATGGATGGTTTATCAACAGGCCTGTGGTTACAATTGTCTAAGCTAATGATTATAAATACACTATGTTGGATTCTATCTATCACCATAATCAGAAATAAAAATAAAACCAATCCAAAAGTAAACATGTCCAACAAGACTTCAGGTAGCAAGTCGGCTTCAGTTGCCAACCATAATTGTGATTTATTTTTAGAACAGCTCGATACGGGTGTTAGTGGTAGCATAGTTGTTATGATTTGTAGGATGTGGGATGTGAATGCAACAATTGGGAGGTATTTGAGCACTGATTTTGTTGTTTGTGATGCCAAGGTAAGTTAGAATTATTGTTAAGCATAGAGTATGGGTATTTTCAATTCTAATGTAATATTTTGCAGGGTAGGGCGATGCATTGCACTGCAAGGAGCAATATAGCGCACAATTTCGTAGGTTTAAAAGAATGTGATGTTTACTCTATTAAGAACTTCATCGTGCAACCAAACAAGGATGAATATCGGATCATAAGGCAGGATCCACTCATGCTAGAATTTGATGGGTCCACACGAACTAGAAAAGTTTCTGTTAACACTGAAGGTTTTAACAGATATCCTTTTGAACTTGCTGATTTTGATGATCTTGAACCTACAAACAATAAGTATCTGATAGGTAAGCGTTCCTGTTTATACACTTTTTAGTGGCACAGTTTTTTGTGAGAGATGTAATGTAACTATTCTCATACCTTATTTGATACTAGCAGATATTGCAGGCTATGTTACAAATGTTGGGAGGACAATACATCAGAAAAGTGGCTCGCGTACCCTGGATTTCTATCTGGCTAACAAAAGGTGTTTTGATTCCCAGTTTTTGTTGTCCAAACAAACCTGAATATTAAGTTAGTGTTTAATGATTAATTATTTATAATGTTCAAGGGGATTATTTACTTTTTCATTTCCTAAAATAGGGGTCAGTCAATTAGGGTGACACTGTGGGGGGAATTGGGCGACATACTGGTAGAAAAGAAAACAAAGCATGTTAGTCTGTGTCCGATTGTTATAACTGCTCTAAATGTCAAACAGTACAACAGTAAGTATCAATAGAACATTGTTTAGTGGACAACATTACCTCATTGCGAAGTTGCGTTATAAATTCTGAACTTGCATATAAGCTTTACCTCTCAAGCGGCTCCTCCACCATGATTTATGATAATGAGGACATTCCTGAATTGATAGATTTAAAAGTTGAGATGAGGTAAAGCATACTAAATAGTTTATATGTATTTTGACCCACAAACTGTAATACCCGGTTGTAATTTAGTCATTATCATTCAGTAATTTCATTCGGTGATTGTCACTCAGTGGATTTTCACTCATTTATAATCATTCATCAATCATGTTCGTTCACCGTGTTCACCGTTCGGAAAAACTTCGAGTTGTGTATCGTTATTGTTCATTGTTTCAACTTTCCTCATATGAGTTCGACTTTGTTAGATCACCATTAATTTTTGGTGACTCCAAAAATTCTAAATCTTTGCAATATTATAGAACATCGAGTTAGCTTTCCAATGGTTCAAACGGTGAGTCAATCGAGTCGGACGAGAGAGTTATGGTCGCTTTAGCTCACCCGCTCATTTTTCGATTATTGGCGATCACCGCCGACCGAACTCGGCCGTGTCGTCCGACACGGCCCGTGCCGTACTCGTCCGGAAATGCCAAGTCTCGCCACGTGACTCGACCGTGTCGTTTGGCACGGCCGAGTCGAACTCTTCCGGATAAGCCGAACCGATCGCTGACACGCCCGACCGTGTTCCAGGACACGGTCGAGTCATGCCGAGTCGCTGTCGGACGGGTCACTATCGGAAGGCCCTCCGCGCCGCGACCGTGTCAAGCAGGACACGGTCGAGTCCCTGTCGGCCAGCTGTGCGACACGACCGTGCCGATCGGCGCGGGCCGGCAGGGCAGTCAACCCCTATAAATTCATTTTTTGAGCATTTCAGCTCATTTCTTTCCCTTTTTTTTTACCTACAACCGAGAGAGAGAGCTTGAGGGAGGGTTTTTCCTTCACAAATCATTTGAGTGTTAGATTTTCTTCATCTCCTTTCGATCGTGAAGCCCGGACAATCAATCCAACGCGTGTTCTACGGACCTTAGTACTTGAATCTCCGAAGGTAACATCTCTAGAACCCTACTTTCGAATAATTGGGGATTTTGGGGTTTTTGTCCGATTCTTTCCGTTTTGTTGATAGATTCTTGATGAATATGATTAATCTTGTTGCTATCATAAATTTTCCTACGGATTCAGAGTATATTTTCATAGTTTTGCGGAATCGAGAGGGTTTGGTTGTGGTCCGCCCTCGTTATTATTTTGTGCGAATATACACGAATCGTAGGCGGGTTTTCGGGTGTATTCCATTTCCGTATTCGACTAGAGTTGGTTGTAATTATGTTCTTCGAATCGTTAGGTTTGGTTCCGTTGATTCCTAGTGTTCGTCGGTGATTATCCTTTCCATTCGTTGCGTCATCAAAATATTTAAGGCAAGTAATTCTTGGAAACCTTTATGCTTAACGTGAAATGGTAATGTATATTGTGTGTGCTTTACTCACCTCGGGAGGGTCCGACGAGGCCTCGAGGGAATCTATGGCTTCGTCCTGGATTCATGAGTTTGATTCGCTAGCCAGCTCGGGAGGGTCCTTAGAGGCCTCGAGTGGGATTCGTGGCTTCGTCCCGGTCCTAGGTGACGTGTGGTGCTTGATTTGTTTTGTGAATGTGGCCAGCTCGGGAGGGTCCTTAGAGGCCTCGAGTGGGATTCGTGGCTTCGTCCCGGTCCTAGGCAAATTAATTGTATTTGTTTGTTTCCTAAAAGACATGTCTTGTTTTGGTTTTCAAATGATATTGGTGCATGTACTATGAAATGTGTAAGCGATTGGTTTGCCTTGATTACTTGTACTAGCGTAATTGCTAACCCCTCTGGGGACCGTTTTGGGGAAATTCTTGTTATGGATTTGAGTTATGATCATCCGGACGGCGGGCACACAGACGACGAGGACGTTGGCCAGTCATTGACATGTGCATTTGGGTCTTTCTATTTCCTTGCCCATTTTGAATTGATTGTTCTAATAATTATAAACTTATAGAGTGTACTCGCGAGTACTTAGTCTTTTCAAATTTAAACTCCGTGTTGTACTACTTTTAAATTGTTACATTGTTGGTTGATGATCTTTTCACGGTTGCTCAGGCGTAACTTTATGTCTTATAATTAAATGTATGTCCTCGCTAACCGGATGGTTAGTCGAGTGGAGTTTTCTTGTTTGTAGCACAGTGGGTCCCATGTGGGGTCCACGGCGCTGTAATATACTCAATATCTCGGGGTGTTACGAAATGGTATCGGAGCTCTAGGTTTTGGATACCTAGGCTTGTTGGTTATTTGGGTCTAGTCGTATTTGTTTTGCACATTGTCACACATTTCAAGACATCCGAGTACTTCCAGTGCTCGTAAGTTTTCTTATTCGGCTCTTTTGTTTCTTGCATTGTATTTCCACTTTTGAATCGTAGTTGCTTTTCCTCCCTTACTCATCATCGATATACTTCTGTTATCTCTCAACTTCAGTATGGATGCCGGAGGAAACCGTGGTCGTGGTCGTGGTCGTGGACGCGGCCGAGGACGTGGGGCAGCCGGTGGGGCGGCCACATCGCATTCTTCGGGAGCCGGCAGTACCGGTGACCGTCACAGTCATGCTTCTTCTCAGGAGCGCGCCGATCTTGGTATTGCGGCTGTTATGCAGCAAATGGTTAACCAGATGGCGGCTATAGCTCAGGTGGTCCAGAACCCCGATCAGGCCCATGCTAATCGGGGCGGAACGGATCGTTGGCTTCAGGATGTCATCAAGATGCATCCTCCCGTTCGGGAGCTTGGACCCGATCGGCCGGGAAGGGTGGATCAAGGAGATATCCAAAGTATTCACTGCTACCAAGCGCCCAGGGGACCGTAAGGTCCCTATTGCTCAATACTTTCTCACGGGAGATGCTACAGATTGGTGGGAGGCCGTTGGTCCCAAAGATCATGTTGCTTCGTGGGCCGAGTTTCAGGAGTTGATGGAGACCGAGTATTGTCCATGGCCGGTCAGACAGGCTCGAGTGCATGCTTTCTTTGATGCTCAACCACGGGATATCCCCGTATCCCAAGCTATTGCCGATTTTAACAAGGAGTTGGGTTATGTGAAGACCCTAGTTGTCGAAGAGAGCGACAAGATTTTCCATTTTCGGAGAATGAAATTGTCCATTCGGGACTATATGTATGCAGGCTCGTCTGTACTACCTTGAAGGATTATCGAGTCGAGCTCTTGCTTATGATATGTCGGTGACCGCTAGCGATTTGGCTCGCGAGAGCAAGAAGCGAGTCGGTCGAAATTTTTCGGTCCCAGAGTGGAGGCCAGTGAAATCTCGGATCGCAAATATTTCTGGGCGATTCGGCTCGTTTTAGGAGCTTTGAGTGCCTCGGGCGTCGTCAGGACCCCGATGCTTTAAGCGTGGCAAGCCGAGGCCCGTGAATCGGGATTGTCCTCGTCCACCTTTGACTTGTCATACTTGTGGTCGATCGGGCCACAAAGCTTCTTTTTGCGAGAAGCTCGAGACAGTTTCGCGGCGCCTGTTCTGCACTTATGGAGCCGAGTGTGAACCAGGGCTCATTTGCTCCGCCGCCTCCACCGAGTGCCGGCCGAGGTAGGGGTCGGGGTCAACCCGCTAGAGGAGGAGCTTCCGGTGTCGGCTCGCCCAGCCGCGTATATACGAGATGAGGAGGGCCGATGACCCAGCGGCTCTGCGTGGCGGCAGTGCCGTTCATATCCATTCTCATCTGTCGGTGTGCTTTTTGATTCGGGTGCTACGCATTCATTCATTTCTCTAGAGTGTACGCCGTTTGAGTCTCGATTGCTTGTCACCTTGCGAGCCTTTCATCGTTAAACTTCTAGCGGTGATAGAATTGTCGGTGATCGAGAAGTCAGGGCTGATCTTGTGATTATTTGTGAGAGGGCTTGGCTCTCTAATCTTATTGTCGTGGGTATCGAGGGTGAGGATTTGATTCTCGGGGATGATTGGCTCGAGCGGCATGGCGCGATCATGAACTACCGCACGAGAATCATCACTATGTTAGCCGAGGACGGCACCGAACACTCTTTCGCAGGGCGAAAGAGAAACCAGAAGTTTGTTATTAACGCCTTGAAGGCGATGAAACTCCTGCGAAAAGGGTGTACTGGTTATTGGTGCTACGCCTTGAAGGCGGAGAATGGTGGAGTCGAGCTTTCATCGATTCCAGTCGTTAGTGAGTTTCCTGATGTATTTCCTGACGAGTTGCCGGGATTGCCACCGGATCGTGAGGTTGAGTTTGCTATAGAGTTAGAGCCGGGTGCGGCTCCGATTTCGAAGGCGCCGTATCGCATGGCACCTTCAGAGATGTCAGAGTTGAAGAAATAGTTGAGTGAACTTCTTGAGTCGGGGTATGTTCGACCGAGCGCCTCGCCTTGGGGCGCACCGGTCTTGTTTGTGCGTAAGAAGGATGGTTCACTACGTTTGTGTATCGACTATCGTGAACTGAAGAAGGTGACCATCAAGAACAAGTATCCTTTGCCGAGGATTGACGACTTGTTCGATCAGTTGCAGGGAGCGGTGGTATTCTCAAAGATTGATTTGAGATCGGGGTACTATCAACTCCGGGTGAGGGAGTCCGACGTGCCGAAAACGGCTTTTCGGACGAGATACGGACATTATGAGTTTGTAGTTATGCCTTTCGGGTTAACTAACGCGCCGGAGGTGTTCATGCAGTTGATGAACAAAGTCTTTATCGAGTATTTGGATAAGTGTGTCGTCGTCTTCATTGACAATATTCTTATTTATTCGAGGAACGAGGAAGAGCATGCCCATCATTTGCGGGTAGTGTTAGACATTTTGAGGACCGAGCAACTCTATGCGAAGTTCTCGAAATGTGAGTTAGTGAAGGAAGTGATGTTTTTGGGTCACGTGATTTCAGCCGAGGGAGTTCGAGTGGATCCGCAGAAAATTGAGGCAGTGTTGGATTGGGCATCGCCCACAAATGTGAAGGAGGTCCGTAGTTTCTTGGGTTTGGCTGGCTACTACCGTAGGTTCATCGAGGGTTTCTCAAAACTAGCTCGACCACTTACACAATTGCTCCAGAAATCCGAGAAGTTAAATGCGGACCGATGAGAGGCGATCGAGTTTTGAGGAGGCTGAAGCGTTTGACTTCACCCGATTTTGGCATTGCCATGTGGCAACGAGGGTTTCGCCGTTTTTAGCGATGCTTGGTCGTGGTCTTGGGTGCGTATTGATGCGGCCACGGCAAGACCATTGCCTATGCGTCGAGACAGTTGAGGCCGTATGAGCTTAACTACCCTACTCACGATTTGGAGTTAGCGGCGGTTGTCTTTGCACTCAAGATTTGGCGTCACTATCTTTTCGGCTCTGCATGTCGATTTTTACCGATCATAAAAGTCGAAATACATATTTACTCGGCGAGAGTTGAATATGAGGCGAGAGGAGGTGGTTAGAGTTGATTAAGGATTATGACCTCGAAATCCTTTATCATCCGGTAAGGCGAATGTCGTGGCCGACGCCTTGAGTCGGAACCGATTGCGTTGCGAACGCTTGAGGTCCTTACGCCTCGATCGAGCTTCGGCGGGCTTTGATCGGGTTAGATGTTGAGGTTTCTTTGCTGGATCTCGAGCAACTTTGTGCCTTAGAAATTTCGTCGTCTTTGATCGATGAAATTAAATCAAGCAATTAGAGGATCCGATGATTACTCAAATCCAAGAGAACATTCTTAAAGGAAAGTCTCCGGGTTTGTGATTCACGAGGATGGTGTTTTGAGATTCAGTTCGGCTTTGTGTGCCGAGCGATCCAGGTTGCGGCAGGTATTTTGCGTGAGGCCCATTCCACACCCTATTCCGTTCATCTGGCTCGAGTAAGATGTACAAGGACACGAGGAGGAACTTGGTGGAATGATATGAAGGAGGAGGTCGCACGGTTTGTGGCGAGATGTTTGACTTGCCAAAGGTCAAAATCGAGCATCGACCAGTGAGTTATTGCGATCACTTCGCTTCGAATGGAAATGGGAAGATATATCGATGGATTTCATTACGAGTTTGCCGAGATCGAGATCGGGCATGAATATGGTTTGGGTAATTGTTGATCGTCGACCAAGTCGGCACATTTTACGGGCATCAAGGACACTTGGGGCCGGAGAAGTTGGCCGTATATTTATCGCACAGATTGTGAGGCTTCACGGTACTCAAGTCTATCGTTTCGGATCGTGATGGCCGTTTCGTATCGCACTTTTGGCGAGCGGTGCATAAGGCGTTGGGTACCGTTTGCATTTGAGTACCTCTTTCCATCCTCGATCGGATGGGGATCGGAACGCACTATCCAGACGTTCGAGGATATGTTGCGTGTGTGCGCTCTCGATTGGAGCAGCGACTGGGAGGAGCATTTGCCATTGATCGAATTCACGTACAACAATAGTTGGCACACATCGATTCGGATGGCACCGTACGAGGCACTTTATGGGCGGCGATGTCGGTCACCGATTTGTTGGAATGAGGTGTCCGATTTAGTCGGGACCGAGCCGAATGTCGTTTTAGAGACGAGGCGGAAGATAGAATTAATTCGAGAACGGATGTTGACGGCCCAGAGTCGACAGAAGTCATATGCCGATGTCCGTCGTAGACCTTTAGAATTCGAGGTGGGAGACCACGTTTTGCTGAAGGTGTCGCCAACGAGAGGAGTTTTCCGTTTCGGGAAGAAGGGGAAGTTGAGTCCGAGATTTATTGGACCCTTCGAGATTCTCGAGCGAGTCGGTGGGTTAGCATACCGTTTGGCGTTACCCCCGGCCTTGAGTCATGTTCATAGCGTTTTTCATGTTTCCCAGCTGAGAAAATATGTTCTGGATCCTAGTCACGTCATCGATTATGACGAGATTGATATTGCTGAAGATATTACTTTTGAGGAGCGTCCTTTGAAGATTTTGGAGCATCGTGAGAAACGACTGAGGCATAAGACCATCCCTTTGGTCAAAGTGCAGTGGGCAAGACACGGAGTCGAAGAGGCTACTTGGGAAACCGAGGATAGTATGCGGGAGAGTTATCCCGAGTTGTTTGACCCTTAGTTTCGGGGACGAAACTCTTTTAGGGGGGGTGTATGTAATACCCGGTTGTAATTTAGTCATTATCATTCAGTAATTTCATTCGGTGATTGTCACTCAGTGGATTTTCACTCATTTATAATCATTCATCAATCATGTTCGTTCACCGTGTTCACCGTTCGGAAAAACTTCGAGTTGTGTATCGTTATTGTTCATTGTTTCAACTTTCCTCATATGAGTTCGACTTTGTTAGATCACCATTAATTTTTGGTGACTCCAAAAATTCTAAATCTTTGCAATATTATAGAAAATCGAGTTAGCTTTCCAATGGTTCAAACGGTGAGTCAATCGGAGTCCGGACGAGAGAGTTATGGTCGTTTTAGCTCACCCGCTCATTTTTCAGTTATTGGCCGATCACTGCCGACCGAACTCGGCCGTGTCGTCCGACACGGACCGTGCCGTACTCGTCCGGAAATGCCGAAGTCTCTGCCCACAGGACTCGACCGTGTCGTTTGGCACGGCCGAGTCGAACTCTTCCGGATAAGCCAGAACCGACTGCCGACACGCCCGACCGTGTTCCAGGACACGGTCGAGTCATGCCGAGTCGCTGTCGGACGGGTCACTATCGGAAGGCCCTCCGCGCCGCGACCGTGTCAAGCAGGACACGGTCGAGTCCCTGTCGGCCAGCTGTGCGACACGACCGTGCCGATCGGCGCGGGCCGTGTCCGGCAGGGCAGTCAACCCCTATAAATTCATTTTTTGAGCATTTCAGCTCATTTCTTTCCCTTTT
Organism: Orobanche coerulescens; assembly: GCA_033398695.1. NCBI lineage: Eukaryota > Viridiplantae > Streptophyta > Magnoliopsida > Lamiales > Orobanchaceae > Orobanche > Orobanche coerulescens. Next base: position 16,214,010 of record CM065801.1, read on the forward strand.
TTTTCACCTACAACCGAGAGAGAGCTTGAGGGAGGGTTTTTCCTTCACAAATCATTTGAGTGTTTGATTTTCTTCATCTCCTTTCGATCGTGAAGCCCGGACAATCAATCCAACGCGTGTTCTACGGACCTTAGTACTTGAATCTCCGAAGGTAACATCTCTAGAACCCTATTTTCGAATAATTGGGGATTTTGGGGGTTTTGTCCGATTCTTTCCGTTTTGTTGATAGATTCTTAATGAATATGATTAATCTTGTTGCTATCATAAATTTTCTTACGGATTCAGAGTATATTTTCATAGTTTTGCGGAATCGAGAGGGTTTGGTTGTGGTCCGCCCTCGTTATTATTTTGTGCGAATATACACGATTCGTAGGCGGGTTTTCGGGTGTATTCCATTTCCGTATTCGACTAGAGTTGGTTGTAATTATGTTCTTCGAATCGTTAGGTTTGGTTCCGTTGATTCCTAGTGTTCGTCGGTGATTATCCTTTCCGTTCGTTGCGTCATCAAAATATTCAAGGCAAGTAATTCTTGGAAACCTTTATGCTTAACGTGAAATGGTAATGTATATTGTGTGTGCTTTACTCACCTCGGTAGGGTCCGACGAGGCCTCGAGGGAATCTATGGCTTCGTCCTGGATTCATGAGTTTGATTCGCTAGCCAGCTCGGGAGGGTCCTTAGAGGCCTTGAGTGGGATTCGTGGCTTCGTCCCGGTCCTAGGTGACGTGTGGTGCTTGATTTTTTTTGTGAATGTGGCCAGCTCGAGAGGGTCCTTAGAGGCCTCGAGTGGGATTCGTGGCTTCGTCCCGGTCCTAGGCAAATTAATTGTGACTGTTTGTTTCCGGAAAAGACATGTCTTGTTTTGGTTTTCGAAATGATATTGGTGCATGTACTATGAAATGTGTAAGCGATTGGTTTGCCTTGATTACTTGTACTAGCGTAATTGCTAACCCCTCTGGGGACCTGTTTTGGGGAAATTCTTGTTATGGATTTCAGGTTATGATCATCCGGACGAGCGGGCACAGACGATGCGAGGACGTTGGCCAGGGTCGTTGACATGTGCATTTGGGTCTTTCTATTTCCTTGCCCATTTTGAATTGATTGTTCTAATAATTATAAACTTATAGAGTGTACTCGCGAGTACTTAGGCTTTTCAAATTTAAACTCCGTGTTGTACTACTTTTAAATTGTTACATTGTTGGTTGATGATCTTTTCGCCGGTTGCTCCGGGCGTAACTTTTTATGTCTTATAATTAAATGTATGTCCTCGCTAACCGGGATGGTTAGTCGAGTGGAGTTTTCTTGTTTGTAGCCTGGTGGGTCCCATGTGGGGGTCCACGGCGCTGTAATATACTCTGAATATCTCGGGGTGTTACACAAACTATGCCCTAATGTTAAGCATGCATATTAATTATAGTTCTGTGGAGTTGAATAAAGCAATAGTGCCTGTTGATTTGTCGGAGGCCAAGGATGGTACACTTGAGAACTTGCTAATTTGGGGCCGCAACAAGAGAAACAATGTAAGTTGCTATATTTACCTCTTGCTAATGTTGTTATGTGAAGCAATGATTTTTAATTCATAATGTATGCATGTTTGTAGTCCATGGTTTACAACTGTAAGGTCATGATCAACAATGTCAGAACAAGAAAAGGTTGGAACTACCCATCATGTGGTGACAATAAGTGCAAAAAAGGAGCCACCCGAAAGGGTGGTAGATTTTGGTGCGATGCGTGTGAAAAACCAATTGAGTACCCAATTTTAAGGTAACACTATTTTAGACTTTCCCATTGAATGCATAAAATTAGATTTCATAATGTTCTTTTCCTTATGTGTACGCCGCAATTTCATCAGATTCCGACTTGAGCTTGATGTGTCAGACCATACCGCTCAAACAGTGGTGGTTCTGTTTGATGAAACTGTGCGGGACTTATTGAAGTGCTCACCAAAATCACTGTTGGAGAGTGAACCTGAGGTGGATGGAGGCTTCAACTTACCCCGCGCCATATCAACTCTAATAGGGACATCTCACATTTTTGAGCTAAAGTCACACACATATTTTGAACACGGCACTTTCGAGAGCTTCACCTGCTGGAAAATAAACCAAGCATACGGAGCACTCACATGTTCAAGCACTCCTGAGATTGAAACCGAGTCAAGCGGGTCTGCAAGCCCTCTTAAGAAAAAATTGTCAAAGAAAAGTTTGTCCAAGGACCCAAGTGTGCCTACCCCATTGAAATCTGTGGAGGGGAAGAAAAAGAAATGGTATGACACAATTCCCAAGCTATGTAATCAATAAACGAAAGAGTCTTACTGCTAATATGTTACTTACAGTGTTATTATTGTAGTATGGAATATGAAGATTCAGAGCCGGAGTTAGCAGATGGTGAACAAGCTGGGAGCGGAGATGGATCTGCTTCTGGCAAAACGAAACGAAGAAGGTAATGATGTAGTAAATGGATACAAACTGAATTATTATATAATCAAAATATTAAAAAACGTTCTTTCTCCATCTTACTTTTTCAGGTACATTGCGAGTGACTCAGAGTCAGAAGAGAAAGGCATCTCACAAAAAGTGGAACCTACGAAAGAAATTGCAAGCAATGAGGAAGCCACTTCTTAGTGATCAAGTATTAAGGAAAATAAAGTGAACAAAACCACAATTGATTGTGGATGTTTGTCATTTAGAAAAACAAGTTTGTTTCTCCTCTGTTATTCCAAAATAATTTTGATGTTTTAAATACATTGAATATTTGATATTACTGTTATTTGATGATGAATTATAAAATACTCCTTACGATTATAACGCATAACATATATTTGAGACATACAAAAAGACCAACAAAACAAACAGATTCAGGTTACATATACACTGACAAACAAAACACTGTAACGCAGATAGAACAATCAGATTTAGCAGCTTAATTCCACTTACCATTTTTCAAATGAGTATATTTTCTCAAACATTAACTTTGATAAACAAAACGCTGTAACGAAAACAGAGCATTCAGATTTAGCAACTTAATTCCGCTTACCATTTTTTAAAATAGCAATGTGTTTAATGAAAGTGAATCTATGTAAGCATCTCAATAACACTAATATAACAGTTAAACATTGATAACACAAATTAGGTGTCTGTTTTAATTTAATGAATGATATATTATCTTATGAGTTTTTTGTTATAAAACCTTATGAATGCCTAATAAATAAACTTTATGAGTGAGTGGAAGTTTTAAATTTTTTTTGTAACTGCAGGAAAGTTCAATTGCTTGGTAAGTCTTTAAAATGACACATTCTAACTTCTACATTCACATATCACATTATTTCTTCAGAAACATATATTATTTATCCATATTACTATTTCATGGAATTCAGCAAAGAAGTGATTACCCAGTATTTTCACTTGCCAATAGCGCAGGCTGCCAACAGACTTAATATTGGTTTGACTGTTTTGAAAAGATACTGTAGAAATATGGGTTTTAAGCGTTGACCACATCGTAAGCTGAATAGTTTAGACTTATTAATTGCTACTCTCCAGGTCAGAATTCAAATGAAGCTAAAATTTTATGTTTATGTTTACTAATGTTATCTCTAATCCGAGTACATCATTTGGCAAAATGAATGTGTATATTTATAAATAAAAAAGTTAATCTTATAACAAAAAAGTTGTAAAACTTTTGATCTTTAAAAACAGCATTAATGTACATATTAAATAATTACTAATTTATTATCATGTTAAAGAGAGTGTGGCATTTATGGAATACCAAGTACCTGAATCATCAATATATTGAACTTCTGCCTTTTCACCTCTTCTACTCAACTCTATAACCTGAAATGAAAAAAATTCCATTAGACATTCTGAATTAGATATGAATAATGCTGAACTTAATAATGCTAACAATATTCCAACTTTGGTGCAACAGTTGATGACTACACCATAGTTATCATAACAAGGTTGAAAGTGACCATTTCAACTAAATCTTACTAACTATCTA